>OY728126.1:964934343-969934343 GCA_963277665.1 Viscum album | reverse complement strand
GAGATCCCTTACCATAATTATTCCACACATATAATTACCATCCTAGATTGTAATATTAGATTCATTAATTACATAATAGAAAACCTTTTAGATATATATTTGATTTACTATAATTATTTTATGTTAATTTATAACCATTTCATTGATATATAATGTTTAATTTCATCATTCTGAGTGCATTCATTTCATGGTTCCAAGGTGGAATCACATATGACTAATTATTGATGTCATTTTAAAAAATGAAAAAAATAATTAAAGGAGAATTAAATATTATTCATATACATAGAGAAATTTAAATTTCCCCAATATACTTTTTTATCCTAAAATAGGGATGATGAATTTATTAAAAATTTAAATTTTATATAACTTTTTCATTTATTAAGTTTTTATAACCATCATAAACTAGTTAATTTTTAATTAATATTAAGAATATATATATTTTTAAAATATTAAATAATTTATGATACAAATAGTATAATATTATTTAAAAATAATAGTATTTTTATCATATGTCTCTTTGGCATAATAGAAAAACAATGCACATTGTTCATGGAAGCAGTCAATTGATAATGTTATAAACAACGTTTTTATTTTAAAAAGTAAATAAGGGATGATCAAATATATATATATATATATATATATATTACACCATAATAATTTCATATAATAATATTTAGGATATTTATGTTTTTATTTATAGGTGAGTGGAATATATAAGGGGATGGTGGGAGAAGAATAAAATTGAAGGAGTTTCGTCAAGAATTTTACCACTTCCTTTGGTTATCACTTCTTAAGATACCCCTTAGGGCTCCGAGAAAATTTATTTTGTGAGACTAGAATAAATAGGATGTGTAGTAGAGTATTTTAAATAAAATTGGGTATAAATTTGGAAAACACTAAGGCTTATAATATTTGATGACAAGGGGATTTAAGGGTTGTATTTATAAAGGGATAAGATAAGTGTTTCTGAATATTATATTTATTAGTTTATAATTTTGTTACAAGAATACCAATAGTGATTATAATTGTGACTCTATACAATAAATGAAACATGAATGTTCAAAATAATTTTATTTTACATCATCCCTTATTGAATTAATTTTTTATTTGAATTATAATGTGAAATACTGTATTTTATGCAACCAAATATAAAACTATTTTAGAAAAAACCCAAAAATTAACCATAACCCTTTTATTATGTGTAGAATCCAAAAATAATTAAATCCATTTTATTAGAATATGATTCATAATTTGATAAATTTAATTTTAATTTAGAAACTTACTTAATTAAAAAAATAAATTAAATTCTATGATCAACTGTCTCACCATTAAAAAATTACCTATAGACTCATAAAAACATATTATAATGATATTACTTATTAATATTAATTTACAAACCAATTTTAGGAATATAAAATTTATTTTAAATGATTATAATTTTTATAAAAATATAAATAAATAACATATGGTTTTCAAAAATAAAATCTATTATTTTATCAATATTAAAAAATTAATTTACTAGTGTTATGACTTAAATATGTCATATTATAAATTTATAAGATTGTTAAATATTTTCTTACACTTAATATGTGAGGATAATATTAAAATAGTCATTTAAATATTCATAATTATCATATTATTTTTCCAATGGTCATATTCAAATGGTGAAATTTTAATAACATTTAAATTTTTAATATCCATTTGGGTTCAATAATTCTTATGAATACCTTGTATTTCATTAATACTTCATTAAATTCCAATTTATCGCATATTTATTCATATTCACATTTCCAAGATTAATATTGTATTATTTTTGTTTTATTTTTTTCTATATTATTGTACGTGAGTGTGAAAATTATGGTGGATTAAATAGATTCATATTTTCATATCTCAATTAACTTGTTTTATATTTTTATCCAATTGAAACATTTTAACTAATAATGGCGAAATTTTTGTTCTAAATTTAATGTTAAAATTAATACAAGAAAATGTTTGTGGTCCTATTATGTAGTGCATATGGATTATATAATACTACATAAATTTTATCATTATAAAAAATATATAAAACTTTTTTGGTTTTCACATTAGTCCGAAATTGCATTTTACAGTATAAATTTTCAATTAAAATAAAAAATTGAGAACTATTTTTAAATTTGCGTAAAATGTCGCTTATGTTCTAAAAATTAGGAATGCATCTATATGTTGAGAATAATATTTAAAATAAATTATTTGACCACTTAAATACATATTTTATTACTTAAAATGTTTTTTAAATTTTTATACCTTCCCTATATAATGATTATGTAATAAAATTTAGCATTTTGGAGAAAAGTGTATTTTTTTACTTTTCACATATACATTTATTATATTCAAAAAATACTGAAAAATATACAAAAAATATTTTGAAATTATTAATTATAAAATTAAAATTAATTTTTTTTCAATTTTAAATTCTAAATTTTATGAGTTTAACATTTAAATAAAAATAAAAAATATAGTGGAAACTATTTTTATTATAAAACTACATTTTAAAAATATTTTATGTTACTATTTTTATTTCATTTAAATGAATAATTATATGGGTATTAATATATTATTAATATTAAAAATACATATTTTTTATAACATATTGATTTTTTTTAACACAAATTGAATTAAATATATTTTTTAGAATAATATGATCTTACTAATTGCATCAATGCTTTTGTAAATAAATTTTATTTTTCAGAAATGACATATGATAAATAACTTATACAATTTTTATTTAGATGATTATATCATTATAATATCTAGTAACATATCCCCTTAGGATATCCTCATAATATCTACTAATAAGGTATGCTCTTATGGTAGTAACAGTTGGTGATTCTACTAGCAAGGATCTGGTGGAAATTTAGAGAAGTTTGAACTTCTCTCACATTATACATCACTAGTATCTTAATTGGTTGAGTTTGGAAATGGAAGATTTTAGTTAAAATCTTATTTATTCTTAAATGTTCCCAATTTTGGATAAATGAGCTTCAAAGGTTTATCTTCGTCTACCTGATTCCATATATTTTTTACTGTAGATTTTTTAATATTGTTACTTCCTTTCGTACTCTCCAAATTAACTACAATGTTATAACATACTATTTTAGTTAAAATTATTTTAAATTATCATGGAATCATTGAGGTATGAATTTTCATGTGAATCATGTTATCAAATAAAAAATTAATTTAGAAGAAAAAATTTATTCCAAAATTTTCGGGTCTTAAAATCTCCACACATAAATTAGTTTTGTCCCCACAATTTTAATTGTCACTTACTAATAAGAAAAATATAGGGGATATATGAGAAACTAAAGTTATAATTTTTCACAATGGTATTACTCTCACAATTATAGGTACTTGGAGAATCATTATTTCCCATATAATCAGCTTGTATTTATACTTTTTTCTTTATCTCAACAATTTAAAAAAAATATTCAACATTAGTTGTTTATAGGAGTTTATAAGGAAATATATTTTACAACATCATTTTCATGATCCTATTTGCAACAAGATAATGAAGCCATAGTGGTTATGATGGTATCTAATAAAAAAAGAGTAAATGGTCTTATAAATATTAATAATTTTAACTTAATATGCCTTCTCAAATAACACCTTCCTTTAAAACTCTGATTTCTTTAATTCAACAATGATGTTATTAAATTATACTATATTCATTTTTAACATAATTTTATATGGTTATATTATTGTTAGGTTCTCTATACTAATGTGATTGTTTCTCCAAATCACTCATAATCATTCCTAAAGAGAATGAGATCAACCAAAGCATATCCCCCGGTGTGTCTAAAGAGGTGTGAAGTCATATGGCCACTCATTATTCATTGATTCAAGATCAAATTCATAATAAACTATAATTATTATGGGTGAATACCACTAAGTGAATCTGTGCTACAACCATGTCCTATTTCCAATATAAAAATAGGGATATAAATCTTGGAAAACCATATATTGAAAATTTCACTAAAATTTTATAATTCTATCATATATATAGATTTATCTCCAAACAATATGCCAAAAAATTTTATACAATTTATCTCATAAAAAAACCAATCACCAAAAGAAACCAATCCTTTCTATAGTACCAACTCAGGCCCCCCAAGACACACTCTCGGGACCTGTGCTAAAAAAATATTTAAACAAAATGTTTGATTAAAAGGGAGACTAATTTATCTTTACTTTTAAATATTTTTATAATATAAACATTAAATCATAAAAATAATAACATAATTCCTAGAATATAGGTTTAGTGTATTTTATGATCGGGAAGATAGAAAACTTATTTAATGATACTTATGATCATTTTCCCATTATCAAACTGTACTTAACATTATTTTAGACTATTCATATGTTATACTCATCTCCATATCCAAGGGAATGGATATAAAATAAAGAGGTGATCACATATATTATTAAGGTAAAAAATAAACATGTTATCAAGGTTAAGGTCCTAAGAATATGATAAAACTTATGTAGGGTAGATATATATTAATAAAAAATTATAGTACATTATGAGATGATTTTAAGTCAGCATAGAAAGACATCTAATCTAAAATGAATAAATATATAGCAAAGAAAAAATTATGGAAGAATGAGATAATAAATATGATCCATGAATCATAACATATGAGTAATATTATGATACAGGACTATGGTATAAATATATGAAATGAAATCATATTTCAAGGTAACCCACCAAGAAATTGATCAAATATTAGGCCTGGAATAACTAATTTTATTCCTTCTCTAGAATGGGATTATCACCCATGTACACTCATATATGTTCTTACAAATTTTTTACCCTTCGTGGGATAATAATAATCATTAATTACACTATTGGGATTGAGATAATCCTCTTATATATAATTTTTCAAGGGAAATATTCATGTTTACCCATTGTATTGTGATAATCCTACCATGTAACCTTTGATTTGGGATAATCCTCTTGTGTACCATTTTTATCTAATGGAATATAAACATTAAAAATTTATTGGAGTGATATATTTGACACCACCCTTCATAAAAATAATCACCCATACATATCAATTATATTAGATCACAAAAACATTTATATGATAAATATCACTCAATTAACCCATGTTATAGAGATGGGTTTCATGAAAAACATCCCTAAATCCTTCTATAATCTATCTGAAGAAATAACATGGATATTGGTAAAATAATATATCCAATGTGTATCAAAAATGTGTTTTTATAAGGTTTTCTTCATATATAATGGTTTCATTAAAATCATTGAGCAATTTATTCTAAAAAATAGTAGTTTTTACAATCCATTTTAAAAAAAATAATTTATTTAAAAATTGAGCATTTACTTTTGAAAACTATAAATATATTTTCTTTTCTTTTAAAAATCATCAAGTGTTAAAACTGTAACACCTTAAGATTTGGTAATGTATTTATGTAAATAAATATGTTTTCAATGGTTTTCTTCACATGAAAAACCGAACCAAAATGATCTATGAAATATTAGATGAACATTATAAAGACATCGTAGTATGAATGGAAAACACAGTATAGAAAATAATATTAATACAATAAAATTACCTAATATTAGAGGAAGGATAATTAATATTATTTAATATTAAAAAAATTATTATTATTTATATAATTTTTTAGGGTGTTAATAAATCATAATAACCAATTTTAATGACTAATATTGTAGTAAGTGGTATTTCAATATATGAACTGATATATTAACAATAATTAAATTAGAAATTTATTTGGAATAATAACAAGGACACTTTATGTTCCAAAACAGATAGATTTAGATAAATTATATTTTATTTATATATTTTTATTTTCATTTAAATAATAATATATATAAATGTTATAATTTGAGTAAGATAAAAAATAATATAATTTTATAAATTATAATTAGCTTATTACGATTTTTTTGAAAAAATTAATGTTTAGGTAAATTATTAAAAACACATTTTTTCTAAAATGATGACTTTTATTATACTATATAAGAAATACATGGATTTTTTAGTTTATTAAATATTCATTTATGTAATAAATATATTATTTTTTAAATATATTTTTATAAGTTTATATAACTAATGTTTGAACTTATAAACAAAAGTAACATTTTAATTCTAATAACAAGATTTTATTTTCATTTAATTATTTAATTTAATTGAAATTTTTAGTTTTATATTTTTTTAAAGTAAAATAATTTTTCCTAATAATAAATAAATTTATGTAAATAAATAGATAATTTTGATAACTATAGATTATGCATATGTTTTATTTTTGAAAGAATGATTTTCCTAAAAACAATTTTTAAATGTTATGTGTGTTAATTCTAAAATTATTTTTTCACAATATTAGAAATATTATATTATAAAAAATTTAAAAATTTAAAATATGAGGGTTTAATTTAAGAAATGTTTCTAATCTTACTTGTGTTCATTAAAATCATTTTTTATGAATGAATATTAATTTAGTTAGAAAAAATAAAAAATGGTTAAAATATAAGAAATAAGATGTAATGACCCAAAACTTGTTAGAAAAATGTTTCAAAATGGATATTTGATTTCGGGATCATCTATAACTCACCATCCCTCATATTTAACACTTTTGAGCCTTTTCCCTTGAATAATATCATTAAATTTGTTGTGCTCCATGAAGATTGACATGTAAGTGGGGGGGGGGAGTGAATCAGTGGTTTACTTTTTACTAATAATTTATTTTTTAATTCAATATATTCAACTTGTTAAGGTTCTTAATCCAATCAGTGATACCAAATTTTCTCACTTCGTATGCAGAATTAATAAGAGAGAGAACAACACATGATATTTAGAAGGTTTAGTACAAAGACCTTCTCTTATCTATTTTCATTAATTCGATGAACTTGGATTCCCCACTATATAATAAGGTGATTATAATGAATAAGGTTGTAACTGGTAATACACCCTGGTAGTCAATACTCCAATTGATCCATGTTCAACACCCCAGTAACCAACTCTTTTTCCTTGGTTTGTTAGACACTCCAATAATATTTCTCTTACTTCTTAACTGGTTAGGCACACTATCCTTGATCATCATCAGTAACATTTTATAAATCTCATTCATGAATCCTTATACTTTATTATGTTTATCCACAAATAGCATGACCTCTTGTTGCATCAAGTTTCTTCTACAACACTTGAAATAGATCTTCCTCCACAAGTGTATAAATCTCTTATACTCATGTACAAAATCAATATCTTCAACAGATTCTTGAAGTAAAATTGTTGTTCCTGAAACTCATTCACACTATATCATGAATGATTTGGTTCTTCTCATATTATTGATTGCCAAGACCTGTCTATCGTCTACAAAAGTATATTTTGGATTCAGTCTCTTCAACTTATGATCTTTAGTGAATGATCATATCTTCCTCAGATTACTATTCTAGAAATTATTCTTCCCTATTCATAATAATTCCTAAACCTAATTAATACGTGAAAGTGATTCACATAATTTATTTAATATTATTTAAAGAAAGATCGAAACTTTTAAATCTTATAATAATCGTTCTTCCGAATCTCAACAAAGAGACTTCATGAAATTAGATGTATTACATGGAATTATGAATAATTTTATGTCAACATTATTTGGTTTTAAGCTGTGTAAACATAAAATAGTATGAAAAATTTATCTTGTACAAATCAAAATAAAATAGCACAACATGTGTAATTAGTCAGGTATTGTTGGAGAACTTCCTTGATGCATTACATACTGATGCTTCAAACATAATATAGGTCCTTTTTAAGTAAATATCACTCCATTTATGAAACTAAAAAAATTAATTAGCATTGAATTCAATCTACAAATAATATTTCATATGATTTATCTTTATATAATTTCTTTATTCACTAAAATCACAATGTTCTTTGCATAACTCAACTAGAGAAATATAGAATCATCCTCTCATGATGATAGAATTCTCCAAAATTATTGACAATATTTTTTACTGGAGTGTTATCTTGGTAATTATATGAAATAAATAAGTGGTTACCCTGATTTTTAATATAATATCATAATAAAAAATATGTTTAACTATTTAACAATACACCTCTCTCTATAAACAACAACACCATCACGTACTGATTGTCTGCATAGTATGTTTTATTCATGTCATCATAGAATTTTTTATTCTTCTATATAATGTATTTTAATATATCTCTACATAGTACATACCACATTATACAATTCATCCAAAATGTATCATCCATAATAAATGTAATTTACAGTTGATCGTTGGCCCAATTATATTCCCATAAACACTCTTCACAAAAACTCACCGCAAACACTCACCACAGACCACTATATCAACATAAAATGTTCTCCCAAGTTTTATAGAACTGATCAACATAGAATTCTATTTTCTAATAAAATAACATAATAAAAATAGTTTATATAATTTTCAACTCCCAAAACTGCCTTATTTTCATATCAACATATCAATTTTCTCTCTATGTAGCAGAAACAATGTGATTCCCAAGAACTCTTTCATTACCAAATATAATTTCATTTTATATGATGAATTTCAAGGTGTAACATCCTAACCAAGGTTCAACAGATTGTTTCCTTGGCCTAGTGGGTCACATGGATTCAATCTCACCTCCCAATAAGCCATAGGATTCTGATTGGTAATGAGGGTGAAATGGGAGATAGTGGGGAGACAATACCCTCATATCAAAGTGGTGTAGTAGATTTACATAACATTCAATAGAAGAATAAATATAAAAATTAATACAAAATAGTGGGAACAGTCACTATAAATGATAATACAAATAACTCACTATAGAGGAATCATACAACGTAGTAGTAAAAAGTAAAAAATTGAATAATTAAGAAATAATTGGATCATATATATTACATGATGAGTATGTAATGAGATATAAAAAAATAATCAGGAAGGATTAAATTATTGTACATATACAGTATGTACAATAAATATCTCCAACTAGCATCATGGGCCATAGTTTGTTCATATGCTCCCCTGCTCATATAAAATAATCAGAAACCTATAACTGATTTCTCTCAACTACTTACATCTTAAGTCATATAATCTACTTGGGAACCAAAGGCATCTTGAGCATGGTATGAGATAAAATCCCAGTATTACACCACCAATATGTATAATTACATCTAGTTAGTGAAAATATAATAATAACACTATTAAAGTGATTTTAGAATATTCAAAAGAAGTTTTTTATAAAATAACCCTTAATGGGCTTGGTTCCCATGTACACCCATCCTCTACTACCTTGTTTATCCTAAGCTAAAAAGTCTTTGAATAAATACTAAGTCTAGTCTCATTTTATAAATAATTCAAGGAACTGGTCAGAGATCCCAATGTCCCTCATAATGAAATGTGATCAAGAGATTCACAACTAGGTTATCCATATGGTATAAGACACTAACCAAATCCATGATTATTCTTTATCTTGGTATATGAGTCATATATTATTTCATTAGTTAATCAATTAAGAACCTAAACCCTTATTTTTTATTCCTTTTTTTGGAATCTAGGTATCAAATAATGCATAACATAAACCACAAACACCCTACAATCTCGTCCATGTTGATCCTATTTAGATATGGGGTATCACTCTAGATGTTGTATAACATCATTTTCTTCTTAGTCGGTCCTTGGTGGTCCACTAAGGGAACCCAAGTCTCACTCCAAGAACATATAGAATGATTCCTATGATTTCATCCATGGTAGTCCATAAGTAGTACAATTATCACTCGGTAATATGATGGTCAGCCCCCTGATTCCTCCCTTTATAGTCCCATAAGGAGTCCATGTGTCACTTGGGTGTATGTTAGGCAGTAACCACATGAGTCTTTCCATAGTTTTTGTATATGATCCCATGTTTCACACAAGTAATACAATAACCATTAAATCAATATAATTAAATTTTATTAAAGGTTATCATTGTGATCATTTAAACTAAACCATGCCTCATTTAGGGGGTCAAGGAAAGGGATAATCCTAGATAACTTAGTCTCTTAATTATATCATGTGGGAATATTAATATAAGAAGAATCATCTAATTAAGCAATAAATTACATGACCATTTTATAGGGACATTTTCTTACATTCCATTTATTTTATCAATTCAAATTACAATAACAGTTTATCATTAAATATACCATGGAAAGGGGTAATGATACACCGTAATAGTTATCAAAACTCATATTCCACCCATGGTGGTAAATTTTAATAAAAAAACTCACCCAAGGGGTGGTTTGAAATTGTGGTACATAACTATTATTAATATAAAAAAATGTCTCGTTAATTACATAGGTCATGCATATCAATTAAAATCAAAGAATGAATTTCATTTCAAGGGTTTCGCTCAGAAAATTCTATTTTTGGAAGAAAAACATATATATAAACACCCTAACTTCAATAGAAAATCCCGAGACCACCTACGAAAGGAACTTAATAGAGTTATCATCGAGTATTAGTGCCTGATTCAATCCAAATTAGGAAATAATAAATAATTCATGAAGATACTGAAAATAGAGCATATTATCTTACACAAAAATAGTATAGTTGATACCAAATAAAATAAATAATGAAACAAGAGGATTTTAGTACATATTAGCTCATATATGACAAGAAAAAAGACTTCTAATTCCAAGATTGGATGAAAAAAATGGTACAAAAGGCCACTAATTACCATCAAAGGGGATCTCTTAAGATCCCACAGTTTTCAATAGATGAAGAATGCAATTAGGTTTAGGAATAATAATTCATGAAGGGAAATTTTTTGATTCAACACAAAATTACATGGGAACACGGTCTGGAAACACGGTTTGAAAAAGAGTGCTTCAATCATGGACCCTTCACTAACTCGAGGGGAACCTTACATAGTTAATTCTAACGATTTTCCAGACCATACCCAAACTATGTGATATTTCTCTTCTAAAAATTATGGTTTCTGAGTATTTTTTTACCTTCATCGATATGGTTTCCTTAAATAATGTCGGCTCCTCAAGCCCACTATCTATCCTCACGTGGTTTCATCAAACCATGTGATATGGTTCAAATCGATTCTCTTAGTCTTATTGCTAAGATGTTTTCACCAACTATTGGGTTCTAGGATTAGAACAATACCCATACACCCATAATACCGCTATTACCTCAATGTGTATTCACAATATCCCATACAAAATAATTTAAATAAAAATTAAAGAGATATTTACCTCATATTAAAACCCAATATCATACAATTTTAACCTCTTAAGTCAATTTATCCTTGAGTTTCCCTCTCAAAGGTGGTCAAGAAACACCTGAGAACAACAACAACCATTATTCTCATACATTGGCCTCCCACTCCCATGTATGGTCTTGTAAATGGTCTTGATTCCATTTGACCTATACTAGTTGAACTAATGGTCCTAAAAAAACCATTTTCCTATGACTAAAAATATTAATATGATGCTCCTCAAAGGACATGTCTACTAGTAACTCATTCTTCTCTAGATAAAAAATTATGAGAGGGGTATGAATTATAATGGAAAAGATGAGATTCAGGGAATATATTGTGCATAGACTAATACCAACGAGTTAATTTCAATTGATGGGCTTCCAATATAAATATATGAAGAATCTCAAATGGATCGATATATCATGTTGAAGCTTAAACTATCTCCGGATCAATCTATGTCCTATCCTGAGTGAGACATATAAAAATACCAAATCCATAACCTAAAAGTATAGAGGTCATTGATGGATACTAGTGCATTATTTCAATCAAGATTGTGTAGTAACCATACATTTTATGATTCATCATAACCTTCTCCATACTCTCCTGAATGAGATAGGGTCCTAGCATCACTAACTCTCGTGCATCTAAACATCATAGGGGTGATTGGAATGGACTACCATATAAATACACATAAAGATACATCTATATTTTACCATGAAAATTATTTTTATTGGAGAAATCAAATAGGGGTATATACCTCACTCAAGAGCCCCAAAAATCTGGGGTGTACGCTCACAACATGTCCTCAAGCACCTAAATAGTACGTTTTTACTATCCGTCTGTATGAGGGTGGTATGTCATGATCAATACCACATGTGTTCCCCATGGAATATAGAAAATATACTAGAAACAAATGTAAATTGGGTGTTCCTATCAGAAATGACAGTATGAGGGACCTTATGAAGTCACACTATATCATGTATATACAAACATTGAAGATACTTAACACGGATGGTCTCCATGGTTGGGAGGAAATGAGAAACCTTCATGAGCCTCTCTTTAATAACCAACACATCATCACTCACTCATGGAATCCTTAGAAACCCAATTATGAAATCTATCACAACATTGTCCCATTTACACTCATGAATAGGTAATTGTTGTAAAAATTTGGCTGGTCAATAATGTTCCACCTTCACATGATGACAGGTGAAACACCTTATGAAAAAACTAGCTACATCTCTTTTCATACACATCCACCAATAATTGTGATTTAAATCCTAATATATATTGGTAAATCTAGGAATAAATCCCCAATATTTATATTGAATATGACTCATTAACTCTCTAAATATGTAATTAAAAACCTATATGCAACCATCTACATACATAATTTTAGCCTCCCATGTGGTCTAACCAAGAGGAGGGTCCTACTTTCCACACTCTCCCATAGGACTAGGCCATCATTATCTGATAGTATTCTCATCCTCACTCTATCCATGATTGTATAAATCATTGCTATAGATGACGGAGATATATGATCATGGATAAACTACACCTCCAAGTGAGTCTCTAAAAAAATCAATAAACTACCACTCACTATTGGCCTCCTAAATTAACTGTATATAAGTACCAGTGCATAGTGCATCAGCCTCCACATTTCCTTTACTAAGAATATAATAAATATTTAATTGAAAAGATTGTAGGTACTCAACCTACCTTTTCTACCTTATATCTAAGTCATATTGTGTTGAATAAGATAATACACCAATATATTGTCCATGAATACCAAAGTAATCAAATCTACATAAGGATGGAAGACTCGGTTCATTATTTCAATGAGATCTTCTAGTGAAATTGTGGGACTAATGAATAAATAAAATACTTATAAAGACTATACAAGCTATGAAAGTATGTAGGATTTATATCTAATGGTATAACATGCAGCTGATGATAACCCAGTATCAAATCAGTTCTTAAGAATAACTAGGCTCCATAGAGCTGGTAAAATATATCATCTATCTATTGTAGAGGATACCAACTCTTAACTGTTAACTAGTTTAATTTTGGATAATACACATACATATTGAGTGTTCCATCTATTTTTTTCAAATATGACCGGTGAACCTCATGAAGATGTACTAAGTCAGATAAACACATTTTCTTCTAAATCCTCTAACAAAATCATGATCTTCTACATCTCAGTAGTATCCATCCTATAAGGAGTAATGGATATTAGTGTAGTTCTTGTCACAAGGTCGATTGATAACTCTACAACTATCACTAGATGTTTTCTTGAAAATTCATCAAGGAAAATGTCCCTAAAATTATCAAACACTAGATGGAAATATGTCTAATGTGTTCCCTAATCATCCCAATAGTAACTCATAATCTGGAATTTAATACTACCCATCACATGATGCTCTCGTCTATATCAACTCATCTATACACACCATTCCACCTTGTTAATATTCTTCCTTTCATCTAGTTAAGTGAAGGTCACCCTACGGTTATCGAAATCAATGAAATCATGAAATGGAACTAACAAGTCCATACCATGAATGATGCCAAAACCTATCATCTTCATGGAAAAGAGGTCCCATATGAATTGAAATCTTACATAATCAAGGGTTCACTCCATTCACTAATGTAAATCCACTATTTGAATCCCCAATTGAGTGTCAAACATCAAAACACAATCACTACACTGAACATTGAGCACAACGCTCTCCAAAATAATGATGGAAATATTTCTTTAAGAAGCACATGTATTGAAAATAAAATATGCTAATGTAAATGATACTAGTATTATTACTCTCATGGTATAAGGTATGTGATCCCTATCCTTAAGTATTGAATACACTGTGTAAATATTTTCTCATCCATGGCCTTGTGATACCACCTCTCTAACGTGAGAATATATGCTCCACTGTCATTAAAAATATGAGGTATGACTACCATGGACACAACCACCACCTCACTCAATATTCTATTTTTTATCTATATCCCTGACCATGAGGATATTCTAACCCCACTCATACATTTGTAGTAGGTGCATACCCTCTCTCACTGTCTTCTAGAGAAACATTTCTCAAAAACTGTTGTAGATGGCTCATATGACAGCAACTGTGACACTTGACTGGGTCCCTCGTGCATAGTGGTCTTGTCTATCATAGTCTATCTCACAATAAAAACCACACCTAAATACTTGATTATGCGATATGTCTAGTAATATTACCACATAGAAGATCAAATTGAAACTTCCTACAACTGGTCGATGTAGAATATGATCTTGGTGTCGAACTACTTTGGCTCGCACCACTTGCCTCTCTTAGGTTATGATATGTGATAAGAACCTGATTAACTATTCCAAAAATAATATTCAGCCTAAATACATTTACATATGATAATATTTCATAACTAAGACCATCGTTTAATTACTTAGATTTAGATAACTTGTCTCCTATTAGAATAGGTGTGAAGAACCAGAGCTCTATAAAATGGTCTGAATAATCCATAACTGATAGAATTCCCTTCTTTATGTGAATGATGTGTAAGGATCTATCATCCCTCAACGTCCCTAGATAGAAATAATCATAAAATTCCATATGAAAATCTATTTATTCCATTCCTGAATAATGCTCTGTCTGAGTAATTACATCCCACTATCATTCAGAGGAATCGTGAAACATATATATAGCGATAATTAATATCCTCTAGGGAGGTTTCTTGAGATCCTCAAAGGTATATATCATGGATTATAGCCATTACTATGTAGCCTATGGTCCACTACCCCTAGAAAACATGGGTGGAAATTGTTACTAGAACTCGCACTTTAACTCTTCTATAATTAGTACTGGTCATAGTGATCCCTGAGCAGTTTACATTAAATGTATAAATATTTCATGGAACAATGCATTGAAACCTGTGTCTGATACTATCATTGGTTCCTCAGCTAAAACTATAGCAGGATTTAATATTATCCCCTTTTCCACCACATCTAGACAATGGTTGCATCCACCCTCTTAGTAGGCGACTAGAGGACATCGCTAGGGAATATCTCTAGAAATCCCAAGCGATCACCTTAGAACAATATTCAAGAAGTTTTAAAATCATAGATATTAAAATAATATACGTATAATCCTTCCTATAATAGAATCACTACACTCTTTCCGTTCTTATATTTAGTTCTAGAGATTATACATGTCATAAGAAAGTTAGAGATATGGCTTACTGTACACAACTAAGTTTGGGTCTGGTTCATGTTTAATTTTTCCATCAAGATCCATTTTATTTAGTTAATATTTATACCAAAATTAACTATGAAATGGTTGAAACCAATGGGTAAACAGTCCAGATCTCCAAGTACTCATACTCATCATTAACTCAAATATGGTGTCAACTTAATCCACACTATAACACATTCTAGTCCATGTGACCAATGGTCTATAACTCAACATTCCAAAGTTGACCACATAGGGTGTCTGTTGTACCCTAATCATGAAAAAAATGTTTAGGTTATGAAATGAAATATATTTACCAAAAACATATATCAATTTCCATTCTCAAATAGTCTATAAAAATAGTAGGTATGTCAAATATATCACATAAGGAAAATATCACAAGTCATGCAGTGAATAAATACAACTGGTATGTCATGGAATAAGGTATGGAATTTCAATCATAACAAGTTCTTAAAATGATTCATGAGATGGAATACCCTCATGTAATTAGGTTGTATAAAAATATATCCCTCAATCATATCAATGATAAAATCATAACTCAAGTGCATCGCCCAATGGTGTGATCAGAACATTTATAGTAGTTAGAATCTAGGAAACCAAAATTTATATTTGAGGAAATTTGAATTTTCACCATATAGGGTAAGATACTCCCATGAAAAAATTATTTCCAAATTTAAATACCATTATAATACCTTTAAATCATCTCCAAATAGAAATGTATAAATGAAAAGGCTCTGATAGGACATTGTAATGTCCCAAATCTAGTTCCACTAACTGGTGACGCGACCGGATGGGTAAGATGGCCTCAAGCGCACCTCCCCATATTCCAAAGGATGATGACTAGAAAAGAGGGTAAAAATGTTGTGATTTCAGATAGAATATAAACTCATATCAATTTAGAATAGAAGATGATAATAAAATTTAATAGCGTAAGAAATATAAAAATGAAATCCTCATAGGTGAAAAAGAAACTGTGATGGATATGACAAGTAACCCACTGTAGAAGAAGAATATAAAGATATTGTAATAATGAAACAACTGAATAATAAATCCATAACTAAATAATATATATAACATAATGATTCTGTCATGATCTATTCAAAATTAAATTGGAAGGCATGTAGTATAGTACATATACAAAAGGTACTAAAGACAACATGATCTACCTGTAACTAGTATCACAAGCCTCAACTTGGTCTTGTTATCCCATACTCTAAAGTAGAAATTTGAATCCTATAGAAGGGTTCTTTACATTATCCAAACTTGAAATCATATAATATACATGGGTACCAAAGGTGGAATGGGTAGGTAGTGAGATAAAATCCGAATATTCCACCACCATCATGTCTAGTGCCATCCAGTTAGTGAATATATAATAATGACTGTGTGAAGGTAATAGTAGAATATGTAAAATAAGTATTGTTTTTAAAAAATACAAAGAGGTTCAGGTTCCCATGAACACCCATCCTCTTCTACCTACATCAACATCAATTGGAACATCTCTGAATAAAAAAACATTCCTATCTCATTTTATAAATAAGTCTAGAAACCTTGCACATAGCCCAACATCCCAATTACTGATATATGATGTAGAGATTTCCAACTATGATATCAATAAGTTATAAGTCACTTAATGAATCCAAACAATTCTTTATCTTAGAATACATGTCATATATCATTTCATTAACTATTCAACAAATAAACTAATAAAGTCCTTGGAATTCCTTTTCTAGAATCCCAATATCTCTCTAGGAAAAACATGAAACAAACACACAATAAGATCATCCTTCTTGATCCTCAGTAGAACATAGGTATCTCTCTAGGTGTGGTATAACATCATTTTTGTTTGAGTTTTTCCCCAGTGCTCTACTAGGGGATCCCATGATTCCCTCCAAGTGTATATAGAATCGTCCCACTGATATCATCCTTAGAAGTCCAAAAAGAGTCTAAGTATCACTGAGGCATATAATAGTCACCCCCCTGAGTACATACTTAGAAGTCCACTACTCAGTTTAAGTGTCACTAGATCATAGTTAGGGTAGTAAAAAAATGATTCGTTCAATGATATTCATCTATTAAACCATGTGTCACCCAAAGAATATAATAACCATTAAATCAATAACATTAAATTATTTCAAAGTTCATTATTGTGATCAATCACATTAAATAATTTCAATAGTCACCATTGGGATCATTTTGATTGTTTCCTCAGTCTCTTAATTATCACACTTGTGAATATCTATATAAGAAGAAACTTATGCATAATAAATCAATAACTTGAACATAGACTAAGCAAATGTCGTTTAATTCACTTTATTTAATCAATTGAAATTAAATTTACAATTCATCATTCAACAAAACATAGAAAGGGGTAATTTCACACCATAATGGTAATCAAAAATCATATTCCACCCATAGTGGTCCCATTCAATTAAAAAAATCAACTATGGGTGGTTGGAAATCGAGTTCCATAAAATTTAATCACTTATTAATCGGTATCATCAAATACATTGTTTATACCTATCTATTTTAACCAAGGAATAAATTCTATTTCAAGGGTGTTATTTAGAAAATCCATCACACATCATGAAAGAATATATGTAAACACCCTGAAATTATAGTGAAATCACACGACTTCCTACTATTGGTCCATTGTAGAGTGATCACCCAATATCAACTTATAATTATTTCACAATCAAAAGAAAAATGAGGAAATAATGACGAAATAGAAAATAGTGAATAATATCTTGCACCTAAATAGCATAGTTGATAAAAAAATAAAATGAAGAACAATAAAAGATTATTGTAGTACATATCATCATAGATCCAATGAGACCAAATCCTCTCAAATCTGATCTTGGAGGAAGAACATTATAAATAGATAACAATTACCTTCATAGGAAAGGAATCAAAATATCATTAATTACAACAGATGAAGACTGAAATTAAGTTTAGTATTAATATGTTTTTAAGGGAAACATTTTAGTGCCACCCAAAATTATTAGGCTACAGGGTTTGGCTACACAATTGGACAAACCATATGCAAACTGTGTGACCTTCACAATCTTAAAAGGAAACATGCATGGTTCATGTGTATAATTTTCTAAATAGTGTGTAAACTATGTGATTTAGATCTACTAAAAATTTTATGCTCCTAAATTTAGCATGTTCCTCTATTCAAACAATTTCCTTAAACCGTAGAGGCAAGTTTCTATGACACATGAATACCTAACTCGTTAAAGTGTTGTGGTGAATCCAAAAATATGATGAAGCCACGTGGGAACTAGAGAAAACAATAAGGAATATGTACCCACACATTTTCACAACCAATGGAAAGAGATGACATTTCAAGCATGAAATTTCTTAATGGGGAAGAGTGTTACAACGTTAAATTTTTGAATGATAACTGGTAAGGGTAAGTCAAACATTGATAAAACATACAACAGAAATCAAATTTTGAGGAAATAATAGATTTAACAAGGCTAACTCCCCCTTCCAATCATATATAGTTTCCTTCACAAAATTACATTTGATTCCTGACATGAACCACAATTTCAAAAAAAATACCAATATAAGGGTTACTAAAAAACATTATAATATTGAGATAAGTTAAAGGTAAAAAACCTTCCTTAATACTCTGCTAAAAAATGATACAATTTTATTGCTACAATGATATTTTTACAAAAATATTGGAAAAAAATATTCCAACTAATCTCATAAACTAAAATATTATCATAATGAATAAGTTCATTTTTATTATTTTTAATATTTATTTTTCACCGTGTGTGAAAGGGATCATATCATCAGCATAAAAATGTGAGTGGGGGAAGTGAGGCCCCTATCATCTCTAATGGATTGGAATTTATTTTCATTTTCCATTTTTAGAATGATTCTACTTGAATAATATTCAAAAATTGAGAATACGACAACAAAATGAGGATTAACTTTTCATACCCCTCTAGTGCTTGTGAAATATCACTCATGGGAACCATTGATAAGAACTGAAATATATTTTTAACTTATAAGAGTTCTAACCCATTTAATAAGAATGTCATCAAATCAAAAACTGCTCAAAACGATTACAAATTAATCCCTAATAATTCGTATCATAAGGTTACTTATCATCAAGATTGAGAGATATATTTCCCACTATGGTAGATTTCATGAGAATATTAATGAATTCATAAGAAGTAATAAGATAATCCTAAATACATTTACCTTTTATGAATCCAAGCTAAATTGGATACCTATCCCTTTTGGTCATATAAGAAATCTTGTTTGCAATAATTTTTCCAATTATTTTTTAGATAGTGTTTACATGAGACATAGGACTGAACACCTGAATATTATTCGCATTATCAACTTAAGTAATGAGATTAAGAAACTAGGAATTAATTCTATATGTCACCTATCAACACTTTAGAAAATGATGGAAAATACTACATACATCATAATGAATAATATGCCAATAATAATTAAATAAATCATTATTAAATCCATCCAGACTAGGGATGCTTCCTAAAATTGATACAAAAGATAACCTCTTTAACTTCAAATTCAAGGGTAAATATAATTAGGCTTGAATTTTCCTTATCATTAGAAATCATAGGAATAATATTTTCCATAATATCAATACTAGTATTCATACCCTCAAAATTTTTATTATAAAAAAACCAAAGAATCCAAGTCCTCTATTTTATCAAAAAACACCCCCTTATTAATGAGAACTATCAAAGGTCTTATATAATTCTTGATTCATTGAATACAATTGAAAAATCTAGTGTTCTAAACACCCTCATTATCCAATTCACTTTAAAGTCCTCTATTTGCATACATTTCCTAAATTTTAAGAGCATATTTATTTTATGATGTGACTTATTTTTCTATTAAATACCTATATAAAAATCATAGCTATTAGCACATAAGACAATGTGTAATCCATATAGTTTAAATATATCCATGTTTTATGAATGACATGTTTAATGTTTGAATAAAAAATCCATTAATTGTTCAATCAAAATGGATGATGCGGGTTGATCAATCTCATGAAGAAATTTGTCCAAATAGGATGATGATATGAGTTTAATCATGCAAGAGTAGAACTTGAAACCAATTCCAAAAAATTAATGGAAACATCATTTATAGAGGAAATTTATAATCTATTGGCTACCACATTTTTATGTTTCTTCACTTACCAGGTTTATTTACCACCAACCAAATTGATTTCATATAGATTATTATTTTCAATACCAAAACTAAAGTCTCTGGTAGATGTATATTAATTAACCATGCCTAACCATTCATCTAGATTGATAATGGAATTCAATTGTCTAATAAGAACCCAATAACCACTCATAAAAACGCTTTAAGCCTGAATTTCTTCCTATAAATCTCTTCTCTCTTAGTATCCTTTTTAGCCATAATTAAAATAGAAAAAATGATTCATCCTAGAGAATTACACATTAAATTAACCATTTTTTCTAATGAAATAATAGATGAAATTTCATACATTCTTGAGAGAACCAAGACCCAAATCCATTTAAAATTATTTTTGGATGACTAGTGCTAATAAGGTGATAGCCCAATATGTCAAAAGAAGTAATCTTACTAAAGAAAATTATTTTAAAATCTAAGAGGAAAAAATATCAATATTATGAGTATTTATATAAATCTAGATATAACTAATCATTTTAGTGATGCAAAATATCTAAAAATTACACAATAGAATATTCATTTAAACCGATATTTAAAGGTAGAACACCCATTTATATTTCAAGAAGAATTTTCCCTAGTTAATTTTCCGAGGACTATAATTATATTTACTTCATTAGTTAGGCAATAAACCTTTTACATGATCTGAATATCAAAAATATGACAACTCACAACTTTCCCTTGTCATTTAGATGTGTTTAAATTAGTATCATCAAGGGAGACATCCCTAAAGGTTCTATTAAAATTTTTAATTTTATAATCAACTGGTGTCCCCATAATATTGAAAGGATAGTTAGATTTCATAGTGTTTTTGGGATTCACATTGGCCAATAAGTTGGATTAGACTAATATGGATTTTAATAAATCAATAAAATTATTTCTAAATGGATAAGGTACTTCCCTTTCCTAAGGAGAAAATGAATCACCTTAAAATTTCCCAACCTACATAGGTAAAAAGTGCTGACCTTTTTCTGGTTGAGAAGAATACATGTTGAAACTATTATCATTTTATGAAGTTAACAGAAGATAATTTTTATGAAAAAATATTTTTCCATTTGAGACTCTATTATCTCCATGGTTCTTCCATAAATAGTGGAATCAAAATAACTTATAGGGAGGAAAATAGGCTTGAGAAACCCTGTGTTTTCATGATTTCCACTACTCTATATCTTGGTTTCCACTAACATAGATTTCCCATAATCAATAGAATCATTTCAAACATTAGAAGGTATTTAAATTGTCTAAAGAGATTCATACATATTGATGGATAAAATATAATGTCATGGATGTGTAGATGGGTCAACTAGAATATTTCCAGCTTGTGCAATTAAGGAATACTTACTCTTATATGTGTTACATCTTCTATGCCTATGAGGCTCTGTTACCTCTATGAATATTCCATCATTATAGGTAACATAAATATTCATATATAGGAAACATATTCCCTTACATCCTTAACATAAGATAGAATTGAATTGAATTCAGACACTTCAGCACATTAATTATTTTAATAGGATTCATTAAGCTGTTTAGTATGAAAATATTCAACAAAACATTTTCAAAAATGATAAAGTAGAAGGAAAATGATTTCAATTCCATTTCTCATAAAACCATTTTCCCTTACACTAACATAAATATGAACTTCAAAATTATGAAACGTTTGAGGGGTCCTAGATAAATTAATCTCTTTATCTTCTTCATCAAACAGGGATTCATGATTCATCCCAATGCAGTTCTTCAAATAAAAGGTATTTGTTTTTATTTTAATCATATTTCTATGATCATTTATCTTACAATTATTACCATTATCTAGATAATCACTTATCCAATACAGTTATGATTAAACTCATTCAATTCATTTACATTTGGTTTTGGTTTGACTAACATATTGGAAACACTATGACCACCAATTTTATGTCTAACAATTCAATAATGTCAATAAAAATGAGGGATATATTCATACTCCTCTTTTAACACAATTTTTTTTTCTTTGGAACTAAAACTAATCAAATTCATATGCATTGATTAAAGATTAAAATCAACCAATAATTTTTCATATATACCAATCTCACCATTAATATTTTGATCATCAATCAGCATAAGTATACCATTTCATGGAGAATGATCATTCATGATTTGAGGATGCTGGAAAACCATATTCAGGTAATGTAATCAAACCCATACCTGTATAGTTGAGTTCTATTTATTTAATGGGTTGAAGTTATTATCTCATCTAATTCATACTTACATCCCATAAGGATTTTGAAGAAAACTCTTCCAAGAAAAATCATGTTCCAATCACTTGTTTCCTAATAAAGTACAATAAGAGATTTATGATTTGTGTAAGACTATTTCTTATAACCCTTTGAGTATATAATTCATCCATGAAAAGAATATTTTCATTAATAAATACTCTGAAAATATCATATGGATATGAAATGTTTTATAACAAACTATCCTCCATTTTTATAAAAATAAAACACCTAGGAATATCATCAATAAAAATATCCACACCTTGAAGGGCCTCAACAAAAGAGACTCCTTTTTCTTAATCATATCACAAACCCCCAATAGATCATAAGTCAAAAACCGATTAATTATAGATTACAAAATAAACATTCCATACATCATCAAATGATCTCTCTAAATTTGTATCAAACAAAACCATGATCCGAAATAAGATCAAGATCAAAATGAATCATTGATCGCACCGTGATTCTCTATTCATTTTGAAACTTATACCACTATGCTAAACTAATTTTTTATGATAAATTCCAAATTTTTACAAAATTTCACTTCACATTTGATTCATTTATTTTTTGTCTTTCACTATTAAAAATGAATTTTTTATGATTTCATTGTAGGCGGAGGTGATTTTGAATGCCTGCGATGATGTGGAAGGAAAATGGGCCAAACTGCATGGAAGCCCCAGAACACATGTCAACTATTTTACATGTTCCACAAAGTCTATGCATCCAAATAGGCTGAAACTTTGTAATAATATCAAAAATTTTGTGGTATAAAACTATTATAAAGGAACCCAATCCCAATTCATTAATTATTAGTCCCATTATAAATGATATTTCCAGAAAATAAAATATGAACAAAGTCAAAAGTGGTGGTCTATATTTCAGATGTATCTAGAGTTTTGGGTCTCCATATTATTCCAAACTTTTGGTGGATATATTATATTGGTGTGGTTAAATATTTTTAGTTTTTTCAAAAGTGAGATAAAATAATCTGTTGGCTGAAAATCATGTGCCATGTGGGTTCTTGATATCTAGGGGCTCAAACCACCTTCAAATTTTACTATTAAATGATTAATTTAGAACCAAATTTTCAAGTTCAAACAAGGAATGGTGATTCCATCATTGTGTCCCAAGGGAGTCCTCTAATCATTCATAAATTTCTATAGGATATTGGAAGTGATACTTCAAAATCTATTTCTTCCTCCCCTCCCATGGAGTTATAAACTCCTCATAATCACCCAGGGAGAATCTTGTTGTGATTACCAAGAATTATTTTTGTAATAATTATATGGTAATTATGATTATAGGTTTTTGGCATGTTTTTCATCATAATTTATTCAAATTATAGTGATTTATGTACTGGTGTGTTATAGTCAACTCATATGATCCTGTTTGGGGGTACCGTTTTGTTTTATGTTTCACACACCATTCGATATTTCTTATTCTATCTTTTAAATACAGTGTTTGTGTGGTTAATATTAGCCAATTAAACTATCATAAACACTATCAAATCCAAAAAAAATTCATGTTATCAGAAATAAATGACATAAAAAAGTGAATAGTTCATCTAGTTCTTTGTGTTTGCTTGGTGAGTTTAGGTTATCAAGTCAAAAATGAATCACCTAATCAATGGTGGTATCTAGTGAATATTATTTGGATTTTTTATGAACCCAAGGAGGTATCCTAGTGTAAAATAAGTAATATCCTATTTATAGGTGTTAAAAACCAGGGATTTAATGATCATAAATCTATCTCTCTAAGTGATGAAGGATGAGCATCATTAGATTTCCCCCAGGTTGACCAAGATTAATAAAATCTGTTATTTTCTTTTGTCTTTTCTCGATTGATTTTATATGATTTCTTTTTAAATTGAAAACCAAAAATTTAATACAATCCCATTGCCAATTTTAATAATCAAAACATTCTATTTAAATTTATTATATAAGGCTTTGTCATTAGATGACCAAGGGTTCCTACTATATTGTAGAAATTCTAGTAATAACTAAACAACTAATTTAATGCGTTCGACAACACGATCACATTTTGGCCCCATTTTTAGGGATCCAATTTCTTTTTTATTTATTTATATCCATTATTTTATTTATTTCTCCTTTTTAGTTATTAATTTTTTCAATATCTTCTCTTCCTTTTTTATTTTTTTGTTTGTGTTTGTTTGTGTGTGTGTTTCTTCCTCTCTTTATCTCTCTCTCTCTCCCTTCTTATTCTTTCATCCATTTATATATAATTATTTAGTATCACATTATGTTTTGTTTTATCTATTAATTATTTTTAATAAATTTTATTTTATCCATCCTCCATTATAAAAAAACATCAGAACTTATTTTCAAGACCCGATCAGAAAAAAAAACTATTTGAATTTGTCCCAAAAACTGAAAAGACACTTCACTAAAAAATTAGGTCATCTAGATAAAGACAATTAAGTAACACTACGGAACCATTTTTGGAACTTCAAGTGATCCTAGCCTAATAAAAAAATGAATCAAATTAGACCTTAGAAAACCTGGCTACAAATAACTAGACCTTGAAAAAACTAACCACCCCAGATGCAGAGTACCAACCTACATACATCCAGAATACTGTGGAAGTAGCCAACATTGAGTTGAGATCAGGCCTCATACACCTCCTTTAAAAATTCCATGGTCTTTCCAATGATTACTACCACAAACATCTCAAGGAGGTTCACATTGTGTGCTCTATCATGAATCCCCAAAATGTATTTGAGGATCTCATTTTGATTATGGCCTTCCATTTCTCCATTTATTGTGTATCCATAGACTAGATATACTGTTTGTCTAAAAACTTTGGGGTATTGAATGAATAAAAATACTCTTTATAGAGAAGTTATTTCATTCCTCTCAACCTGAATCCATTAGAAAAGAAATTTGGGTTATTAGGCCATCATAAGGAGAGACCCACCATGGATATCAGGAAAGCTTCAAAAGACATTGTTCAAGTTACAACCAACAACAAATTAGTGAATAATTTAAAATACAATAATTCTATGAGGGAAATATCCCCATGGATCATGGAATGATAGAAGATGTAACTTGTGGTTCCCTATTTTATAAAACACTTCCCACCACTTCTGACTTAAAAGCCAACATGGCTTAAAATACAAAACAATTTAGTACAAGAGAAATTTCACCGACCTGAGGATTTCATGTGGCAATTCATTAAACCATAGAAAAAAGGTATATAATAAACTCTATGATATGAATAATCTTCTAACACAATTAAATCAAGAACAAGCGATCTCACACTCTTATTATTTTCCATTAAATTATGATATTTGTTATGATAACATTCAGTTATCTAACCAGTTCCCATAACTTCAAGAATAATCTATGCCTTGTGTAGTAGTATTTCTTTGTTACCCACTCTAACTAGAACCAAACTTCGAGAATTAACTATTTAGTCCAAATACAAACCCTAGTTGAAATGAAGATCCACAATACTAGCAAGGAGAAAACTCAAGATACCCTAAGAAAAACTGGTATCAACAAGGGAAAGGTATGTAACATTTTTATCCTTCAACATCTCAAAACAGTCCTCCTTTTCCCAAGTCTGAACCAATAATCAAGGATATGGTGAAGTAAATGGAATCCCAAAACCTCTAGTTCCAAAAAACCACACGATCAGATATTCAAGACCTATGAACTCATGCTGGATAACTCACAAACACCATTGGTTAGATAAAGATTCATAGTTCTAGACAACTACCATCCCAACCAGTTGGTAATCCAAAACAAAAATGAAATATATATTAAATCACACTTTATGGTGATAAATAAGTTTCTTATTCCAATGATTCAATAAAAAGGTTATGTCCCCTCTTGAAAACTCTCTTTCCCTACCCTCAAAATATTCTAGTGATGAATAAAAAATTAAAATATTAAACAAACTGTCAATGAGGATTCAACTAAAAAATACATTCCTATTCCATTATTCCAAATACTCTATAAATATATGAAAAATATTGGTAATGAGATTAAAAAAGAGATAATTGATACATTTAAAAAGATAAAAGTTAATATTCCATTACTATATATAATTAAATAAATCCCACAATATGTCAAATTTCTTAAAGTCTTTTGCACCTATAGATGGAGACTAAAAGGGAACGAGAGAGAAAACATGGGTAGGAATGTTTCATCCTTAATACAACTAGAAATATAAAATAATGGGAGGATCCAAGATCTTTCATGATACCATGAACCGTAGGGGATACCATCTTTTCTGGTGAAATGCAAGATTTGGGTGCTTCAATTAATGTGATTCTTTACCCTCTATACACTAATCTACATGTCGAATATCTTCAACCAAGGGGAATAATTGTTCAAATTTCTAACCGGAACACCACATGACCATAAATAGTGATAGAGGATGTCCTCATATGGGTGAAGAATCTCATATTCATCACCAATTTCTACATTCTTGAGATAGAAGATACCCAATCCTAAGGACATGCTCCTCTCATACATGGAAGTTAATTCCTTCAAATAGAAAGGATGATCATCAACATTCACAATGGTACTACATCCATGGAGTTTAGTGTAGAAAAGGTAAATTTTAATATCCATGAAATTATGAAACTAAATTTTGAAGAGAACTCCACTCTTCATATCTATTAGATTGACATTCTATCAAATGAAACACACACACACAATTCTCTCCTTAAACCATACTCTAATTAATTTACTCTTATTAACCCATGTATGATTTGAGTTTTAATTTATGTTTTGAGTGTTTTGTGGGTTATAAAAAGTGTAGATTTTTTACTTCAATTTATTAGAGTTTTCATTATAAGGTATCCATGATCGTTGAGGCTTCTACAAATATCATTTCCATTAATTCTCTTTCCATAGAGAATAAACATGAGTAGATAGACAGTTTCATGGACCTCACTCCCCCCAAATCACTTCCCACAATAAAAAAACCACCTTTGTTGGAACTAAAACCACTTTAATCTAATTTAAAATATTCTTATATTGTGTGTATTTAACAATTTCCAATAATTATTACCAAAAACAACTCTCCATCGCAGGATTCAAAATTACTCGACTTTTTGAGAGTGTAAAAATAAAATTGGATGAACATTAGTTGGTATTCCTGAGATTATTATATATATTTGTATACACCATATACTTTTAGATGATTAGGATAATCTTGAAAAGAAATTTAAATGTTGGTTGAGTCCTACACTTCTTGATGTGGTAAAATTGGATGCCCATAAATTACTTTCTGATGGGATCATTTATCCTATATCTAATAGTAAATTGGTTAACCTAGTGAAATTTGTGCCTAAAAAATGAGAAAAAAAGTTGTGTCAAATGAATTGAATGAATTTTTTTAACACATGTGCAAAATTGTTGGCGAGCCTGAATTGACAATGGTTTACTGAATCAAGCCACAAGAAAGGACCACTTTCCTCTATCATTAAGTGACCAAACATTGGAAATATTGGTTGTTATGTCCCATTATTTCTCCCTTGGTGTCTATTAGGGTTATTTTCAAATCCATAGAGTCTCTGAGGATTAATAAAAACAAAACATTTATCTATCCATTTGACACCTTTTCATAAAAAAACGTGTCTTTTGGTCTCTATAATGTTATTGGTACTTTTATGCATTGTATGTCGAGTCTATTTTTAGAGTACCATGAGAATTTTTTGTAAGTTTTTAAGGATGATTTCATGTTTTATCTCCCTTCCATTGATGACTATTTGGAAGACCTTGGGTTTGTCCTCCACTGTTACATTAAAAAAGATCTCATATTATATTATGAGAAATTCCATTTAATTGTTGAGTGGGGGATAATTATTTGTAATATTATTTTAAACGAGGGAATTCAAGGGGATATATCAAAAATTGAATTAATTTCATCACTTATATTAACAAAATATGTTCATGAGGTGAGAAATTTCTTGGGTCATGCTGTTTTTTACCACAGATTCATTAAAGGCATCAGTAAGATCGTACTTCCCTTATCTCAATTGTTGCAAAAGGATTCAATTTTTTTTAGATAAAAATTGTGAGGATTTATTCTATTCAATAAAAAGGATTCTCACATCATCTCCTATAATCCAACCACCTAGGTAGGATCTCATGTCCGAACATATGTGTGATTCCCTTAGCTTTGTAGTTAGGAAAGATTTTTCACAAAGGGTTGAGAAGGCTTCTAATGTCATTTTTTATGCCTCACATACCCTTGAACCATCCCAAGAAAGATACAAGAACACTAAGAAATAACTTCTTTGTATTATTTTTTTCAATGGAAAAATTCCATTCATATATTGATGGCTAAATAATTATTATCGTTAATGATCATGAAACCCTTTGTTTTCTCGTAAATAAACTTAATAGTAATCCACCTCTCATTCGGTGGATTTTATAGCTTCAGATGTTTGACAATGATATTAGAGATAATAAAGGAGTGGTAAATGTATTAGCTTCCCATGATAATAGGATATCCCCACCACTGGACCATCATATTGACTCACCCCTCCTAATTGAAAAATTATTCCATCATGATAACCATTTTTATGTTGTATACCTTACCCTAATGTATGAAGTCATTATAAATTTTATAACAATATCTAGGGTCCCAAATGATTTTATAACTTCACAATACCAGAGACTTAAGAAGATTCAAGATGCTATATTTGGGATGACCCATATTTGTGGAGAAATTTTAGTGACCAAGTTGCTCGTAGGTGTTCCCCTGACCATGATTTCACCAACTTTTTGACCATATAACACACTTTGTCTTATAGGTGGAACTTTGCATCTCAATGTACATCTTGAAAGTTCCTTGAATCTATACATGATCGGCCAAAATTTTATAGATATTACCATTAGTTTATTTATGTCATGTACTCATTGTAAATTCAAAAGGAATATCTCAATGAGGAATGAAATACCCCAACTGCCGGTGTTATTTTGTGAGATCTTCTATGCATGGGAATTTGACATCATAAGGTATTTTCAAAATGAATTTGTCATTATGTACATATTATTTTCTATGGAATATATCTCTAAATGGATGGAATAAATGGCTACCAGGACTGATGAATCTCAAGTTGTTATTGTTTTTTGAGGTCCCAGATTTTTAGTAGGTTTGGTTAGCCAAGATTAATCATTAGTGACCATGGTTCATGGTTTTAAAATCGTAACATGATTAAGATTCTTCTTAATTATTGGGTTATTTCTAAATTCTCCTCTCCATATCACCCCAAAACAAATAGACAACCAAAAATCTCAAATCTTAATGTTAAGGGATACATGGAAATAATGGTACAACCTAATAGGAATGATTGGAGTTTTCTCTTTGATGATGTACTTTTGTAATACTGTATAACTTTTAAAACCTTGATTAGAATGTTACCAAATAGGATTATGTTTGGAAAGGATTTTCATATTCTGGGGGAGGTAGATCACCATGAATATTAGGTTGTTATGTAATATAATATAAATATATCATATATAGGTGATCATAGGAAGTTATAGATTCAGAATTTGGAAGAAATTTTGCAGGATGTATATGAGAACTCCTGCATCTATAAACATAAGACAAATCATATCCCTGATGACATGATTCATCAGTGGATGTTTCATATTGGTGACAAGGTCATCATGTAAAATTCTAAGATAAAGATGTAACATCCTAGGTAAATAAAGAATATAAAATTTTCATATTTATTAATATTTGTGAATTAAATATTAATTTTACTTTAAAGGGGGCGCTATTTTGGATGTCATACTTGATACTCAACAACTGGTTTCATTGAAAACTTATGTTGCACACAACGTTGAGTTATACTGAAAAATATTAATATAATATTATTATTTTAAATGGTAGTTAATGTATATAAATTTCATTAGAGGGAATAAAAAACTAACCATATTATGATTAAATATCGTTCTTAAATGTTTTTACATTTATCCAATAAATTTTAGAGGCTTAAAATAAGAATGAATCTGATTTTATGCATAAATACTCTAATATTCATTAAAAGGCTGATTTACCACATTTTGATGGATAACCTTCATTAAATCTAGTTTTGGTAACTTTTATATGTTTTATTTGAAAAAAAATTATTATTTATAATCAGGACATCAAAATTTACTCTAGGTAAATGTTTGGTATTTTTTCAGATAAAATTCATTTTTTAATGAATAGTTAAAATACTGTATTTTTTTTCAATACAGCCTTTTAATCTAATTTAGTTATAAGGTTATATTATCTTTTTAATTGGTTTTAAAGGGTAATTATATTTTTTTACTATTTAATCCAATTTTGGTCAATGGAAGTAATTTCACTTTGAAATTGGACATAAATAAGTGTCAATCTTTTGATAGTTATAATTTCTTCAAAACACGCTTTTTGTTTTGACTGTAGGAATTAATTTTAAATTAATTTCTACCACTTCTGTGTTTTAAATTTAGAAAAATGGATTTCATATTTGGAATCCAAAGGTCCAAAATGTTTAAATGGGTAACTTTTATTTTTGACATTATGAATATTTATTTCAGTAAATATTTTATTTACCATGGTTAAACGGTAAATCTGGTAAATGCGGGTAAAAAAATAATATTATAAAAATATTAAATTACCCTAAAATGTGTCCTAATACTATTGGTTGATATATTTCCGACCATGGGAATCCTTGGGTCTATTTTGAGACCCCATGAAGCTGATTAAGATTGATAATGACACTTTATATTAATTAATTTAAAGTAAAGTTGAAACGACATAAACATATATCTTTTAGCAAATCAATTTTTCTACATAGGGTTATATAGGTTATATCTTAGATTATAAATATTCATTTGAAATCTAAAAAGATTTCCTACATCTTGTCATTTTTGTTTATACTTTTTAGACTTCATATAAATAAATTTTTTTATGATACATTATTGATGCAGTGTTTATCTCAATAATGAATGATTTAAATAAATATAATTATAAAGATCAAAACAATATCCAAAACCTGATTAATTCTTATTGGATGATTTTATTTCAAACATGGGTTATCTTATCATTGAATTTAATAAGTTTTGGATGTTTAGAAACTGAAAATCAGCATATAATAAAATAATATTTTTAAACATTCCTAAAGAGCCCCTCCTCCCCCTTATAAATATCCTTCACTTCTAACCCATTCCTCACACTTCTTAAGCCCATTATCTCGTCCAAAATCTACCTAATTAAGCTCTCTAAATCTATATCCTCTTCCTAGAAGGCTTCCCCAAGGAAGAAGGTGTCATGACCCATCCCCTAGGGCCCGTGCCGTGACTACCCCAAACCCGCCTTCCATAGGCTAGGGGCTGGCGACTAGCACTGAAGGTGTATTCCCTAAAATGGGGAAGACATTGCCTTTATAACCTATAAACTCACACAACTAAGTACACAAAAAGATACGTACATAAGTAAACTAAATAGTAAAAAGAGTGTGTGATATAAATAAAAGGGGCCAGAATACAAGCCCAACTGGAAAGTACAAGAAAACTGGAAAGTACAAGTAAGCTGATCAACTCCGGTGATCACCCTCTAAGGATCCTACCTAAAGGGTATGTACAGATCTCGAATGGTCATCTCTACAGTACACCTTGTGTAAGGTCCACCTTCGAGCTACCTCTAGTACTAGTACCCTTGTCCTCAATCAGCGCTATCCATCGTCTGCACCAAACACAACAAGGTGTAGGCATTTCCCTTGCAAGGGTGAGTATAACAATACTCAGTAGGGACCCCGAGACCCTCAAGGTATCACAAAATCCATAAACGATAAACCAAAAATCATGTAATCTAGTGAAAACCCTACTTAGGTATATTCCCATACATAAACCTATGTTATCAAATATTACCCATCTCATTCATGAATAAACACAAGGCCCAAATCCTTAGCCAATGTACAACTGTTCCACGAAGGAAAGATTACCACGAAGGTAAGTACCACACAGGTACGCCACATAGAAGAATACCACAAAGGTATCACCACGAAGGTAAGTACCACACAGGAACGCCACACAAAAGAATACCACAAAGGTATCACCACAAAGGTAAGTACCACAAAGGTATACCACACATAAGATTTCCACAAAGTTAAAGACTCAGCTGATAATAGGTATAACTTAGGTATGGTAGTAAAGATGATTAGATGTAACTAATGAATCATCTTACTCTTTTAAGAGGCATACCCACATAGGACCCTAAATCATTATACCCATATATGATCATAATTCATCAGACCCACATAGGATCCTAGTACATCATGAAACCCATATACGATCCTAGTACAGTAGACCCACGTAGGATCCTAGAGTAGTCTCACGTGGATTCCTAGAGCAAATCCAAGTGATACTCTCGAACACATTCCCACAATGGATCCCAAATCACAGACCCACATATGATCCTTTTCTCATGTTACACCCAACTACAGGGTTACCGCACTAAGCTCACTTGATTCTGGGAGGGTCCGCTCCTCAATCCATAATTCAAATACTTCAACTACAATAAAGTCCCATGAAAAATTATCCCAAAGGACCGCCACGTAAAAGGGGCATGAATTCAACACACGGTGCGTCAATCGGACGCTCGGTCTGTAAGTTATTGGAAGCTTTGTCTTGAGGGCCCAATTGTATTCGTGTTCGATCCAACCTATCCATACCCAAACTTTATCCAAAAATAAAATGGGGAATACCAAAATCTTGATCCATGGTTTTCGACGTCGTAGATAGTTTATCAATCGAACGCCCGATACTCAAGATATGGACGAAAGAGAAAAAATGGGTTGAAGTTGGTATGGGTCCGGTCCGACCCGGTTGGACTGCCCTGGAACGTTGGGCTCGCGGTATGGTGACCCATGGTGTGGGGCGGCCCGAGGTGCAACGGCCTATAACGGTTGGCCGGACAGACCTCCCCCTCTTCTGCATAGCTCGATAGTGCGCCGCGCCTTCACCGGCGGCTGGCTCGGCTGGACACCCTCCCTTCGCTGTCATGACACAAGGTCATGACTCCTACTCATCGGGTGTCATGGATGCGCGTTGTTGTCCCCTTCGTGAAGATGTCCTCCACCGGACGCTTTTGTTCCTCCGCAGCGGCCGATGAGCCGCAGCCCTTCTCCGTGCGGTGCGGTCACGTCATCGCCTTCATCGTGGCCGACTGTGATACCGAATGTCATTCCCGAGCCCCACCAATGTCGGTCTACGTCCTCCTCCATCGCGAAGAACACATCAAGAACCAAAACTATTTATGGAGAGGTCGGGCCATGTTCATTTGGCATGTAACCTCCGTGTTAGAGCGGTAGCAAGTGGCTCATGGGAGGAGATTCAACATGAATGAAAATTAATGATGATAAATCAAAATCACACCCCTACCTCAAAGGTTTGTTGACTTTGGTGAGGATGGAAGGATGGAAGTCAGTTCGTTGTCGTTGAAGACATCCCTCATTGAAGATGGCGCGTTCTTCGTTGGAGAATGATCTTTATTGAGAGGTGGTCTTTGTTAGAGCGAATGATCATCCACAATTATCCCAAGTTCTCCCCTTCTCATTTTCCAACCCCAACCCTCTCAAAGATAAATATGTTCCAATATAAATTAAAATATGTTTAATATATTAATTTATGTTGTCACAATTAAATGTTGACACATTTAATTAATTTTAGTCGGCTAAATTAATTAAATGGGGAGTTGAAAGGTATTCTCCCATTAAAGAGGGTTCAGGTGGTCCCCACCACTAGAATTCAATTTGGGGTTTTTTAGTTTGGGTGGTCCCCACCTCCATAACCCATCTAGAGAGGTTTCAATAAAAATAAAATAAAAGTTATTCTTTAGTTTATTTTTATTTCCATGAAAAACACATAAACAAACATTCACCCTTGATCAACTACGGTCAATGTGAAGGTTTCCTTAGGAGAATACGGGTGCTGTGAGTTCAACGGTGTCATCAGATTTCAATTCCAAGCACCGGTTCAAATGTTACAATAACCCGCTCGCATGTTTACTGAACGTACCTAAAAAAAAGTTTAGAAATTCATTTCGGGCACACCAGGCCTCAGAATCACACGTCGTCCATTTTCGCGGACTCATAAAATACCCATATAATTAAAAAAATTACATAGAAAAATACAGGTCTTTACATTCTCCCCACCTTATGGATTTGTGTCCCTACAATCCACATAAAAAACTAGGACAAATAGTGGAGTTACTAAGCACGAATCTGAGCCTCATGCTCCCATGTGGTCTCCTGTAGGTTCTCGTGCTACCAACGTACACACACTAAAGTTATCAACCACCCATGAAGGAACCGCTCTTGTCTATACTCAATCTCCACTGGAACATCCCTAAAAATTACCCCATCATCGATTTCCAGCTCTCCGTGGTTGATGACGTGAGATGAGTTGTGCACGTATCTCCTCAGTTGGGATACGTGGAAGACGTCGTGCACCCGGTGCAACTGAGGCGGAAGTGATAGGTGGTAAGCTACCTCACCAACTCTATTGCGGACCAAAAAGGGTCTGATGAACCTTAGATATAACTTTCCACCCCAACGGAATCTCCTCAAACCTCATTGAGGTGAGACCCATAGAAAGAAGTGGTCTCCATCGTCGAACTCCAGAGCTCTCCGTCTCCTATCGACTTAAGACTTCTGCCTGCTCTATGCTGTCTTCATCTACTACTGAATGATCTGTACATTATATGTGGTAGCTCGTACCACATCTGGTCCCATGAGTGCTGACTCTCCTAGGTCAGTCCAACACAAAGGTGATCTACAAGGTCGGCCGTACAATTCGTCAAAAAATGTCATCCCAATGATGGAGTGATAGATGTTACTGTATGAAAACTCCACCATGGTCAAGTGATCCTCCCAGCTGTGACCGAATTCGAGGATGCAAGCACACAACATGTCTTCAAGGGTCTAAATGGTCCGCTCAGTCTGGTCATCCATCTGAGGATGGAAGGCAGTTCTCAAATGAAGATGTATCCCAAAAGACTCCTGAAACCCCATCCATAGACAGAAAGTAAAGCATGAATCATTATCAGAGACAATCATCGAGGTCACTCCATGTACCCGCACAATCTCATACAAATAGTGGCGTCCCAAGCTCTCTACTGAACCCTGCTCTCTGATCGGTAGGAAGTGGGCTGACTTGGTGAGTCGGTCGACGATCACCCAGATAGAATCATGAACCCTAGATGTACGTGGAATTCTTGTCACGATGTCCATGGATACCCCATCCCACTTCCACTATGGGACTTCTAAAGGTTGAACTAAGCCTGGTGGTACCTGATGCTCTACCTTCACTTGCTGACAAGTGAGGCACCAAGAGACAAAATCTACTACTGCTTTCTTCATTCCTGACCGCCAATGATGTCTTCAGAGGTTATGGTACATCTTTGCTACTCTTGGATAGACAGTTAGAGGAGATGTGTGGAACTCCCTCAACACTTCATCCTAAAGTGACACCGGTACCATGGTATGTCCTCTGAAGAGGATGACGTGCTCCCCACCTTTAGAAAATCCATCAGGTGCCTAACCTAAGGATATTTGAACACGTCAAGCCTCAAAGTCAGTATCCCCATGTTGCGCCTCCCTGACTCACTGAGGAATTGGGGGAGTGACTATAATAGACTATAGAAAAAATGCTCTATCAAGATCTAAAAAAGATATCTACAAAGCAGCCAACTGCTCTATCGCCTCACATAGCAGCTATATATCAGATCTCTTGCTATGTGCATCTACTACAACATTCCCCTTCTAAGGAGTATTGAATATCTTGAAGTCATAGTCCTGGAGGAACTCAAGCCAACATCACTACCTCAGGTTTAGGTCCTTCTGAGAGAAGATATACCTATGACTCTTGTGATCAGATTAAACTATAAAACGTTCACCCATCAAGTAATGTTGGCACATCTTATAGGTGAATACCACTACTTCTAACTCTAGGTCATGGGTAGAATAGTTCTTCTTATGTTGTCTCAGTTATTGAGAACCATACGCAATCACTGATCACTGTTTCATCAAGAAAAATTTGAGTCTAGTCCCTGATGCATCGCACTAGACGACATACCCAACACCCTCATCTAGAAGCCTCAAAATGGGGGAACTAGTCAGCCTCTACCTCAGCTCCTGAAAACTCCACTGACATCTCTTTGACCACATGAAGGGTTTCCCCTTCTTTGTCAACATTGATAAAGGTGATTCAACTCTAGAGAAATATGGCACAAAGCTACGGTAGTATCCAGCCAAGCCGAGGAAACTCTGTACCTCCGTCACACTCATTGGTGGCTCCCAAGAAAGTACTGCCAAAAACTTCTCTAGATCAACTGAAACTCCAACCGTAGAGATGAACTGTCCTAGAATGTGATCCTCTCGGATCCAGAACTAGCACTTTGAGAGCTTTCCATAAAGATTGTTCTCTCTTAGTGTGTCCAGAACTATCTGAAAATGATAGGCATGCTCCTCCTTAGTAGCTGAGTAGATCAGAATATTGTCGATGAAGACTACTACAAAGTGATTAATTATGGATTGATGATACTATTCATGAGTCCCATGAACACTGTTGGAGCATTGCTCACACTGAATGGCATGAAAAAAACTCATAATGGCCGTACCGACATCTAAAATCCATCTATTGTACAACCTTTTCACGTACTCTTAGCTGGTGATAGCCTGATCTGAGGTCTATCTTTGAGAACAACTGTGCTCTCTACAACTGATAAAAGAGGTTTTCAATCCTCAAGAGTGGGTACTTGTTTTCACGGTCACCTTGTTCTGAAGCTGATAGTCAGAAAAAGTCTCAATATCCCATCCGCCTTCTTGGAAAACAAAATCAGGGCTGTCGAAGGAGAAACACTGGGCCAGATAAAACCCTTCTCCTGTAAGTCCTCTAGCTATACCTGCAGCTCATGATTCTCAACAAGAGCCATCTGATACGCTGGTGTAGATATCAGTGTCGTCTCGGGAAAAAACTCAATGTAAAAGTCCACCTCTGTATGAGGAGGTAGACATGGAACATAATCAAGTAAGATACCATTGTACTGGTCCACCACAACAGGATAGCTCAGACTCTCCACATCAACTTCTCCAACGATAAGGCTATCAAACTGATGAGTGATCAGTTTCACTCTCCTCTTTGTAAGTCTGTCATATGATAAAAAGTCTCCCTTATCACCAGTGAAGGTAAACCTAGTACCATCCATGAAGACACACCACACTTTGTGCCTAAAACAGTCGATCTGGGCATGGACTGTAGATAACCAGTCTATACCCAAGATGATGTCGTTAGGCCTAGACAATGCTACTAGATGATCCCAGCCAAATATCTCGCCTACTAGAGTAAGCTGACATAGCCAACACCAGTGTATAATCTTCAAACCCTCTCCCGTGAGAACCTGTAGTCGTATGGATCGAGCCAATGGCTCTGTCGGAATCTCTGAGCTCCAAGTGAGGGAAGTAGCAATAAAAGAACGACTGAAACCTATGTCTATAAGTACTACAACTAAGGTGGAGTAGACACAGATCATACCTCATATCATCTCTGGAGCACCATTGTCATAGGCCTCAGCTACCTAGAGTAGAGGTCACACATGTCCACCTACTCTCTATTGTCAAGGTGGACCACCTGGTGGTGGTGGCGGTAACACCTTGAATCATCACCCACCGCTAGCTGTACGGCCAGCTCCTCTACCACCTTCTCCCTAAAAACCTCCTCGATCATGCCTCTATCTATTCTTGGGCGGTCCTTTGACAGTCTTCTGATCATCTGTACAGTGGGTCGGACAACCACGAGCCATGTGACCCTCCCCGCCACATGTGTAACACTACCTGCTCCTCGCATGACTAGCTCTATCTCTAGTGCCCCACACAACTTACCCCGAATCCTGCGGTCGTCCACTTGTAGGTCTGGTCTTCTAGGACCTCTGTGACATCTTTCTTCTGCCAGCTATAGAATACTCTTCTATGTGATGCTCGGTGGTGGTTCTTGCTACTGGTGACTGCTCAGCAAGAAAAATCTTGACTAAGAGGGCTCGCTCTAACACCCCGTCTGCATCGGGATGCTGAGAGAAATCATTGAATCCCTGATCTCCCACTTGAGTCCCTACTTGAAGGTCTAGACACAAAAGAATGGGTCCAAAACCATATCATTGGAGTAGAGAAAGAGGTCGGTGAACCTCACTGAGTACTGAGCCACAGTCATGATGCCCTACTGAAGATGAAGAAGCTCGTGTATGAGTACTGTGCGTAGAGTCACTGGGACAAACTCTGACTGAAACAGGATCTCAAAGTCTTCCTAGAGAAGTGTCACCTCATCGTGATCCAAGAGCATCAAGATCCAAAATCTTCCTACTGCTGCCTATAGAAGACTGGCATCAAGGATCACCATGAGATCATCTATTTTCCCTACTAGTCAAAAGACTCTCACCTTGGCCTCCAGCCAATCCTCAGCCTCCTGTGGGTTTGTCTCGCCCCGGAACCTCGGTGGACTCTAGTGATGGAACTCATGAAATGAGCTCAAGCAGCAAGCACCCTCTTCTACTAGGGATGGTGGCATCGGTGGCCCAACGGGTAATGGTACCGCTGGTGCCTCTGCTGGTGCTCTTACTAATAAAGGGCCCTACACCGAGGCCTCGTCGCTCGGTGGGCTATCAGCGCGTCTATACTCGGAACCCTAGTTGGCTGTCTACGTGGACGCATCGTGAAACAAAAAGGTGTAACAAAATCAATATGTTATACCCAGTGAGCTGATTGAAAGAGATAACAAAGAAAAATTTTCAAAACACACATGCAGTCGGTGTTTTTGTGCACTGAGTCAGAAATCCGAAGTCAGGGTCCTAGTGTATGGATACGTCGACCATCGCACCAACACTGGATACCCTAAACTGATAACCACACTCACTACACATAACACTATTTCCATAAAAAATATTAGAGTCCAATTTTCTATGGTAGAACTGACTCCTATGATACCAATTTGTCCTGACCCGTTCCCCGAGGCTCATGTTGTGACTACCCCAAGCCCACCTTCCATTGGCCAGTGGCTGGCGACTTGCACCGAAGGCGTATTCTCTAAAACTGGTAAGGCATTGCCTTTATAACTTGTAAAATCACACAACCAAGTGCACAAAAAGATACATACATGAGTAAACTGAATAGTAAAAAGAGTGTGTACTGTAAGTAAAAGGGGTCAGAATATAATCCCAACTAGAAAGTACAAGTAAGCTGAACAGCTCCGGTGATCACCTGCCACGAATCATACCTAAAGGGTGGGTACAACTCTTAAATGATCATCTCAGTAGTATGCCTCATCTAAGGTCCACCTACAAGCTACCACCATTACTGGTACCCTTGTCCTCAGTCATCACTGTCCGTCGTCTGCACCAAACACACCAAGGTGCAGGCATAGACCGTGTATCAGTGAGTATAAAAATATTCAGTAGGGACCCCAAGACCCTCAAGGTCTCACAAAATCCACAAAGGATAAACCACAAAGCATGTAAACAAATGACAACCCTACTTAGGTATATTCCAATAGATATACCTATGTTATCAAATATTACGCATCTCATTCATGAGGACACACAAGGCCCAACTCCTTAGCCAAAGTACAACTGTTCCATGAAGGAAAGATTACCATGAAGGTAATTACCACACATGTACGCCACAGAGAAGAATACCACAAATGTATCCCCACGAAGGTAAGTACCACACATGAATTCCACATAGAATAATACCACAACGGTATCACCACGAAGGTAAGTACCACAAAGGTACGCCACACAGAATATTAACAAAAAGGTAAAGACTCAGCTCAAACCAGGTATTACTTAGGTACGGTAGTAAAGATGATTAGATGTTACTACTGAATCATCTTACTCTGTTATGAAGTAGACCCATGTAGGATCCTAAATCATCAGACCCACATTAGATCCTAATTCATCAGACCCACATAGGATCATAGTACATCCTCAGACCCACATAGGATCCCAGTACAGTAGACCCACGTAGGATCCTAGAGTAGTCCCACATGGATTCCTAGAGTGGATCCAAGTGAGACTCTAGAACACAAACCCACAAAAAATCCCAAAGCACAGACCCACATAGGATCCTTTCTCATGTTACAGCCAGCTACAAGGTTCCCGTATTAAGCTCACTTGATTCTGGGAGGGTCTTCCCCTCAAGCCATAGGTTAAATACTTTAATGACCAATAATACACACGAATATGTATCCCCAAGGACCTCCACGTAAAATGGTTCTCAACTCAATAGATGGTGCATCAATCGAATGCCTGGTCTCTAAGTTATTGGCCTTTTTGTCTCGAGGGCCTAGTTAGATTCGTGTTCGATCCAACCTGGCTATACCCCAATTTTATCCAAAACTCAAATGGGTTTTACCAAATGGACTGCCTCAATACATGGTTTACAGTGCCATAGGCGGTTCATCAAATGAATGCCCAAAGCTAAAGATATGGCCCATGGTGCGGTGGCCCACCGTGGCTGGCCGGATGGACAACCCCCTTCTCCACGTGGCGTGGTCATGCTCCACACCTTCACCGATAGCCAGCTTGGCCAGACATCCCCCCCCCCTTCACCACCACAACACAAGGTCGCAACTCTTAGTCTCCAGGTGGCACAAACACATGCTTCCATGCCCTTCGTGTGGCTAGCCTCCTCCGGCCGCGACCCTTACTCTACTGCAGCCAATGGGCCGCAACCCTTCTCTGAGCATCGCGGTCGTGCCACCGCCTTCGTTGTGGTTGGACATGATAATGTGTGCTATTTTCAATCCCCACTGGTGTCTGTCACTATCCTCCTCCATCATTAATAACACATTAAGAACCACGAAGATTTGCAGAGAGGTCGATCCATGTTCTTTTGGCCTGTACGCTCCACGTTAGAGCGGTAGCAAGCAGCTCAAGGGAGGAGATTCAACGTGAAATAAAATTAACAATGATTAATATAAATCACACCCCTACCTCTAAGGTTTTTTGATTTTGATGAGGAGGGAAGGATGGATGTCAGATCATCGTCATTAAAGACGTCCCTCGGTGGGGATGACATGTTCCTCGTTGGAGAATAATCTTCATCGAGAGGTGTTATTTGTTAGAGAGAATAATCCTCCACAATTATACCAATTTCTCCCCTTCTCCTTCTCTAATCCCAACCCTCTCAAAGTTAAAGAGGTGCCAATGTAAATTAAAATAATTTTAACAGATTAATTTATGTTTCTATAATTAAATGTGGACACATTTAATTAATTTTAGTTGGATAAATTAATTAAACGAGGAGTTGAATGGTTTTCTCCCATTAAAGAGGGTTCGAGAGGTCCCCACCACTAGAATTCAATTTGAGGGTTTTTAGTTCAGGTGGTCCCCACCTCTATAACCCAGGTAAATAGGTTTCAATAAAAAAAATGTTATTCTTTTTATTATTTCCACGAAGAAGACATAAACTAAATTTCACCCTCGACCAACTGTAGTCGAGGTGACGGTCTCATTAAGAGAATACCAGTGCTGTAAGTTCAATGGTGTCCTTGGATTTCAATTCTGGGAACCAGTTCAAAATTTACAAAAACCCACTTGCATGTTTACTAAACGTACGCAAAAAAAGTTCAGAAATTCATTCTGGGGACACTGGGCCTCTGAATCATGCGCCGTCAATTTTTGCGGACTTATAAAATTCCCATATAATTAAAAAAATTACATGAAAAAATCTTTGCCTTTACAAAAGGAAATTAAAGTAAACCTTTTGTTTCAAACCAAAGGGAGATACCCGATTTAAAGGTAACATCTTTTCTTAAGTTCTTTTGTTTTACTTTAATTTTCTAACCCCATAAACTCTTTTTAATTATTTATTTTATAACAACACCAGTATCCTTATTATACTAGGTTTTTGTTATGAGAAGTATTCAAACTACACTTACACTCACCTCCATCCAATGGGTAAAGAACATACTATTTTTGTGGACGATGAACTACTGCCTCACAAAACGATGATTGATAAATCTTCTCTTACCACCTCTCACAGTGACCATTATGATGTAACTTTATGTATGTATAATATATATTATTATTTTTCTATATTATTTTGTAATCTTTATTTACAAACATACCTTTATGCTATTCAATATGTGTAAATATGATAATTTCATTTGCGGAAATGTAGACCACCACCCCCTCATGGTGATATGATTTGTTCACGACATACGTGGAACACATAAAAGATGGAGTTAATTAAATTATATATGATATTGTACTAAAATTATAATATACCTATTTATCATTATGTTTTTATTCTATTAAATAGGAAATATAAATGAAAGTAGCGTTCATGCATACGTACGACTTACCATCTCCATGAAAAGTGCATTTCGTTTCTTATCTCCAAATGTTATGTACTATTATACATACATATGTATACAAGATATATATGATATATATGATATCTAAATCATTAATATCCTTCTGGTGGTAATTGAACATTGAACACATGAACAACTTGTAATTTTAAGAAGTTCATTTTTGACTCAAATATCGACAAAACGACCATTATTAACTTAAATGATTACATAAAGTTTATAACATGGTAGTAAGTGATATAAAATGAATAATAAACATTAAAAAGGTTCTTGAGGAAGTATAAATTAACTTTATTTTATTATTTAGGAGATTAAAGAATGAACGGGTCAAGTCAGACACGAGGTAATGGGTTTCTAATCTCACGTTTAATTCCATGAGATTTCCCTTATTTACCACTTATTTATTGAATCTGGTGTATTTTGTACTGCCATTTGATATATATTATCATGATTCACTTCATATTCATGGTATTCTGTGATTCATTTGGTGTTTATTAACTTTTTTTCATAAGACTCGATTGATTACAATGTGGTAAGAGGTTTTCATCTCACTTTTTATTCATGCGAGATTCGGTCTATATTTGCCACTATTTCTTTTTGTGTGGTTTATGTACTTCCCATGATTATATTATTTGTATAATATAATATAATTTATTGGTATATAAATCATCATTGTATGATCCTTCTTTCATGGGGTGTGTGTTTCGTAAGTTACCAAATCGGTAAGGGAACCTTCCACCATCTTCTTTTTAAAAGAAATCATTTGTGCTATGTATTTTAATTTCTACTTTATTATGTTGGGATATGTTATTATATATCCTTATTTCTATAAATTTTATGTCCAAGTGATGAGATAATCTTTTCTCTCTCATCAACACTTTTTCTGAAATTTTAAGTGACACCACCGTTAGGCTGTCGAATTTTTGTAAGGGAACTTCTTAACCCAACTTCAATTATTTGGGTTAAACATAAACTTATTGATTATGTCATAATAGGAATATATTTTAATGTACTATTATTTATTTAAACATAATATCCACTTACATTGAGTGTATTATTATTTTTCGCACATAATCATGTCATTGATTTGTCCATAATCTAAGGATATGATCTTTGTAATGTACTTTGTCTCAATTTACATTTCATTGAAACTTATTTTCTGTCATACACCAATTCACTTTTATATGGTGTATGCACTACCCTTTGACAAATTATATCATTAATATCTTTATTTTAATGATATTATAATCTTTGATTATTGTTATTACTCAATTATTTGTATTCAAGCGTCTCTTATTTGGTTAGGAACTCTTTAACTAAAATATAATTTTAAATGTTTTAAAGATTTATTCTTATAAATCTTTCACATTAAATTACATGTTTCAAAAATGGTTTTAAGGATTAATTTATATAGACATGATTATTTTAATGTGTAAATTACTATCAAAATTTTCAGAGTGGTATGTGAAACTTTTATTCAAAAGCCTCTTTATTTAATGTTTTAAATGGTTTTGAAAATGATTTGATAAAGCATTGATTATGTCAAAATTTTAAAATGATATATTGTTATTGCAATGTGTAAATGTTATATTTTTTATTCTTGTTTTATTTGTAATAAATATGTTTTGATTCTTGGGAATTGTTTACATATATGCGTGGTTCTGTGATAAACCTTGGGTGAGTGAGCCCAGGATAGCTCTCCAATGCATTGGGTAACATGACAGAGGTAAATGTAATTATTTATCCTAAGAGATTTAGGGAATATACTATGATGGTTATTCCAACTTAAATCCATACATAGCTATGATTTCTATAATGTAAATATGATATGGATTCCATAAGTTACCTTTATGATTTATGATTTCTCTATCTAATTTATAAATCTTATGATTTCATGGGGTATGTTAGGATTGAAAGTATGGTTTCAATGATTTGTATTTATTAATGGGTTAATTTTTCGTTTCCTTATTTTATAACCCTTACTGAGCTTTTTATTCTTATCCCAAGTTTTTGAAATGTTTTCCACAGGACTTAAAGATGAATAGGGTCAAGGATGGGATCAAGGAAAAGTCATTCTATCTAAATCTTGTTACTAGACATGTTTTTTTTTAAGATTTTTTATTTTATGAAAAAAATGGATATTGTATAGTAGTGTCAAAATGTGATTTTCAAGTTGATATGTAATAGTGATGGCCTAATTCTCTAAAACTCAAAACCTGAAATGATCCTCCATGTTAATTATTCATTTAATTCAAGATTACATAATTTTTTAAGGCCAGGTCCTTATAGTTGGCATCAGAGGTCGGTTTAGACAACTTTAGGGATTATGAGTTTTAGTTAAACACAGGTTAGTCCCTATGTCTATTATTTCTGTTAAATCCTTGTTTTATAAATTTTTTAGATCAAGGAAATTAGGTTACATATGGAAGGAGGATGATCTCAAACAATATTCCTATCTCTTCCTAATGACATTCTTTAAATAATTATTGAAATGTCATGTCCAAATGATTGTGAATCATTTTCTAGCATACAACTCACTTGCAGGAAGTTATTTGAGATATCAAATACCTCCACTATACCTCGATATCATCATGGATCATGGGTTGTATTTAATCAAATCCTATTTTTTCAATATCCTCATATTTTCAAAAAATTTAAATATTATCAAGGCATTTTTAAATATTTTACCTTATCATAGGATTTTCAGGCATATTATGGTTTTGAAAAAGGTGCTGAAGATGGAGACCCTTGTACAACCTATTTATATTTTCTTTTACAATATTGTCTCTCAAAAAATACTCATGGTATTTTAAAAGGACCATTGATTTAATCTTTTAACTCAAAATTGGTTATATTTTTTTTATAAAAATCATGTTTTAATAGATGTGTTGAAATTATATGTCATACATGATTATTTTTAAAAAAAAAATTTCTGTGAACACCCATATGAAGCATGTTGTATAAAGTGTAATTGGATAAAAGAAGAAAATGATTTTGAAGGATCTTTAAATCATTTTTCCAATGCATGGACCTTCTACCTACATGAACTAGATGATGATGAAACCATATGGGCACCATAATCAAGGTACAATGTTCTTTCTATTAGGAATAGTTTTATTTTATCATATGAAGGTGAAAAAAACGACAATATATAACATGTTGAGGTCTTAATGTATTAGGATGAAAATAAAAGGTATATAAAAACCTTTGAGGTTAAAATTTGTTAGAGATATTTTAGAGTTTTATAAAAAGGACAACTCATAAGATGGGTGATGACCCATCATGTTCAACAAGGCCACAGGAATCAGACCCACAACTGAAGGGAAAAAAGGGCGCATCGCCTACCACTGTCCTACATGAAGTCCCTGGTTAGTATGACATATTCTTTTAAGTTAAATGATTTTATGGATCAAGAATAAGTTTATTTGGGATATTATGTTTTATCTAATGGACATATATAGTATAGGAAAATTATTTGGTGATTAAGTAATAAATGTTATTTTGGAAGACACTCTCTCTTTTGGGAACACTATATACTTAAGGAAAATAAAATACTATGAGATTTAATTTGTGGAGTAATGGTTGTAATATTATTTTTGGAAGAATATATGTCTTTATTTTGGAAATAAGGTTTTTTGGGTTCTTTATGGAAATGATTAATCTATCATAGAGAATATGTGTTTAGGTTAATTACACATCAGTATGAGACTTTAAGAGTATTCGATGTTTTTGGAGATAAATGTTAAGATTTACTGTGGAAGACTATGTGATTAAATCCTTTGTAGTTTTGGGTTTCAATATTAGTTTGGATTATTTTGAATAATTTTAAGGACAATTGTATATTAAATGGTCTTTTTTGAACATTGGGTTCTTTTTGTTGAATTTTGGAGATTAAGAGTATAATTTTTTCAAAGGATTATCCTTTTGGGGATTATTTAATCTTGTACTAACCAATTTTAGTTTTGGTTGATGTCTAAAGATATATGAAATATATAGTTCATCTTTTGTAGATTATGTGATTCTATAGAATTTTATTCTAGCACTTCAGGTGTGACCAAGTCATATTGAATACTTACCATTTGGAGAAAAGATGAGTTTGTGGTAGAATTTTATTAAAGGATGACACTCTACATGACAAGTAAGTATATTTCCTTACGATCTTAGTCTAGTTATTAATAAAATTCTTCAACTATATGAAAATAATATTGAAGAAAAAAATGTTATTATCTCTCTTTTATCATCAGACGTTTACCCCAAACACATATTTATGGTATTGTGGTGGTTAACTTTTCGTGATCAAGTTCTCTATCACTCTCTATTAATCTATGAGAGTTAGTTTCTCTTCTATATCCATGTTTTTTGGAATCCTAGCATCTGTTGTCTCTGGTGACCTTTTTAATTCTTTTACATTATTTTAAAGTAATAATTTTATTGACTATTTTTCTGATGTGGTACATTCAATGAAGTTTCCAAGCCCAATTTTAAAATTATGAGGACACAATTCCCAAAAGGGGGAAGGATGTAACATCCCAGGTAAATAAAGAATATTACATTTTTATATTTATTAATATATATGAATTAAGTATTAGTTTTATTTTAAAGGGGATGTAATGTTTGATGGAATACCTGATATGCAATAACATGTTTTATTGGAAACTTATTTTGCAGAAAACGTGTAATTATACTGAAAAATATTAATATAATAGTATTATTTTAAAAGGTAGTTAACGTATATCAGTTGTATTGGTGGTAATGAAAAAAACTAACCATATTATGATTAAATATGTTTCTTAAATGTTTTTACTTTTATCCAAAAAATTTATAGGCTTAAAATAAGAAAGAATCCAATTTTAAGCATAAACACTCTAATATTAATTAAAAGGTCAATTTACCACCTTTTTATGAAGAACCCTATTTAAATCTAGTATTGGTAACTTTTATATGTTTTATTTGAAAAAATAAAAATCTTCTTCATAATTGGGACATAAAAATTTATTTTGGGTAAATTTTTTGTTTTTTAAGATAAAATTCATTTTTTAATGAATAGTGAAAATACTGTATTTTAATTCAAAACTGCCTTTAAATCTAAATTATTGATAAAGTTATATTATATTTTTAATAAGTTTTAAAGTGTAATTATATTATGTTTTTACTATTTAATCTAATGTTTGTCATTGGAAGTAATTTCACTATGAAATTGAACATTAATAAGTACTAATCTTTTGATAGTTATTATTTCTTAAAAACAAGATTTTTGTTTTGACAGCGGGAATCAATTTTAAATTAATTTCTGCCACTTCTTTATATTGAATTTAGAAAAATGGATTCCATATTTGTAATAATGAGTTCCAAATTATGTAAATAGGTAAATTTTATTTTTAGACATTATGAATATTTACTTTAGTAAATATTTTATTTACCGTGGTTAAATGGTAAATCTGGTAAATAAGGGTAAACAAATAATATTATAATAATACTAAAATACCCTAACATGTGTCTTTATCCTATTGGTTCATAAATTTACGACCATGGGAATATTTGGGTCTATTTTGGGACCCCATGAAGCCACTTAAGAGTGATAATGACACTTTATATTAATTGATTTAAAGTAAAGACAAAAATTGCATAAACATATATTTTTTAGTAAATAAATTTATTTACATAGTGTTATATAAGTTATATATTTGACTATAAATTTCAATTTTAAATATAAAAATATTTCCTACATCATAGTATTTTTTTATAATTTTTAGACATCAAGTAAATAAAATTACTTATGACACAATAATGATGCTGTGTTTACCTTATTAATGAACGATTTAAATAAATTAGATTATAAAGATTAAAAAAATATCAAAAACCTGTAAAATTATTATTGGATGATTTTATTTAAAACATGAGTCATTTTATCTTCAACTTTAATATATTTTGGTCATTCAGAAACTGAAAATCATTATATAATAAAATAATATTTTTAAACTTTCCGAAAGAGCCCCTCCTCCCCATTATAAAAATCCATCACTTCTAACCCATTACTCACACATATAAAGCCCCTTGACTCATTTTACCACTTCCAATTTAATCTCCCTATATCCCTCTCCTACTCCTAGAAGCCTTACCCTAGAAAGATGGCATTTCAAGTAAACCTTCGGGTTCAATCCAACGGGAGATACCCAATTTAAAGGCAACGTATTCTCTTAAGTTCTTTTGTTTTATTTTACTTACCCAACCCCATAAAATATATTTATTCCTTTATTTTATAACAAAAACAGTATCCTAAATATTCTAGGTTGTTTTGATGAGAAGGATTCGAACTACACTTACACTCACCTCCATCTAATGGGTGAAGAACATATTGTTTTTGTGGACAGCGAACTGCTGCCTCACGAAATGATGATTGTTCAATTTTCTCCTACCACCTCTCATGGTGGACAATATTATGAAAATATATGTATATATGATATATATTATGTTTATTTTTTCTCTATTATTCTTTAATTTTTATTTACAAGCATACCTTTATCCTTTCCAATATGTGTAAATACGATAATTTCATTTGAGGAAGTGCGGACTACCACCCCCTCAAGGTTATATGATTCGTTCATGAAATATGTGGAATGTATAAAGGATTGAGTTAATGAAATTATATATGATATTATAGTGGAATTATAATATACCTATGTATCATTATGTTTTTATTCCACTAAATATGAAATAGAAATGAAAGTAGCGTTCTTGCGTACGTACAACTTACCGTCTCCATGAACGGTGGATTTCATTTCTTATCTCCAAATGTTATGTACTATGATAAATAAATATCTATAAATGATATATATATGATATATATGATATCTAAATCATTAATATCATTCTGAAGATAATGGACCTTTGACCACCTGACCAACTTGTAATTATAAAAAGTTCATTTTTGACACAAATATCGACAAAATGAACATTATTAACTTAAATGATTACATAATGTTTATTACATGGGAATAAGTGATATAAAAGGAATAATAAACCTGAAAAATGTTCTTAAGAAATTATAAATTAACTTAGTTTATTATTCATGATATTAAAGAACGAACGGTGCATGTTGGACACGAGGTAATGGGTTTCTTATCACACTTTTAATTCTGTGAGATTTCTATTGTTCCCCACTTATTTATTTCATGTGGTGTATTGTGTACTAAAATTTGAAAAATATTATCATTATTATCTTTATATTCATGGTATTCTGTGATTCATTTGGTTGTTATTAACTTTTGTTCATATGACTCGATTGATTACAATGTGGTAATAAGTTTTCATCGCACTTTTTATTCACGTGAGATTCATGCTATATTTTCCACTATTTCTTTTTTGTGTGGTGTATATACTGCACATTATTAAATTCTTCATATAATATAATTTAATTTATGGGTATTTTCATATTCATTGTATGATAATTCTTTCCTGGGGTGTATGTTTCTTAAGTTTCCAAATCGGTAAGGGAACCTTTCACCCTCCTCTTTTTAAAAGAAATCATTTATGTTATATCTTTTAATTTCCACTTTATTATGTTGAGATATGTTATTATATATCCTTATTTCTATAGATTTTATGTCCATGTTATGAGATACTCTTTTCTCTCTCATAAACACTTTTTCTGAAATTTTAATTGACGTCGTTAGGCTGTCAATTTTTTGTAAGGGAACTTCTTAACCCAATTTCAATTCTTTGGGTTAAACTTGAACTTCTTGATTATGTCATGATATGAATATGTGTGAATGAAATATGATTTATTTACACATAATATCCAATTACATTGGGTGTATTCTTATTTTTCACAAATAATCATGTAATTGATTTGTCCTTAATCTAAATATATGATCTTTTTAAGGGTCTTTGTATCAATTTACATTCCATTGAAACTTATTTGTAGTTATACAACAATTCACTTTTATATGGTGTATATAATTTACTTTTACATATTATATCATGAATATATTTATTCTCATTATATTATAATCTTTGATTAATGTTATTCCTCAATTATTTGTATTCAAGCGTATCTTATTTGGTTAGGAACTCTTTAACTAAAATACCATTTTTAATGATTTAAAGATTTATTCTTCTAAATATTTCACATTAATGTCAATTTTTTAAACATGGTTTCAAGGATTAATTTATATGTAAATGATAGTTTTAAATTTTAAATTATTTTCAAAAGTTTTAGAGTGGTATGGGACAATTTGATTCAAAAATATCTTTATTAAATGTTTTAAATGGTTTTGAAAATGGATTGATAAAGCATTGATTATTACAATATTTTTAAATGATATATGTGATTGAAATGTGGAAATGTTATATTTCTTTTATGCTTGTTTTATGTGTAATGAATATTTTTTGGTTCTTAGGCATTGTTTACGCATAAAGGTGGTTCCGTGACAAACCTAGAGAGGGTGAGGCCGAGATAGCTCTCCAATGCATTGGGTAACATGATGGAGGTAAACGTTAATGTTTCTGTTAAGATATTTGGGTAATATACTATGATGTGTATTAAAATTTAACTCCCTACATAGCTATAATAGCTACAATGTAAGTATGATATGGTTTCCACATGTTACCTTAATGATTTATGATTTATGTGTGTTATTCATAACTAATATGATTTCATGAGGTATGTTACGATTAAAAAGTATGGTTCTATTGATTTGTATTTATTAATGAGTTAATATTTCCTTTCCTTATTTTATAAACCTTATTGAGATTTTTATTTTCATCCCAAGTTTTTGAAATGTTTTCCACAGGACATAAAGATGAATAGGGTCAAGGATGGGATCAAAGATAATTCATGCTGTCTGAAACTTATAATTAGGCATGTTTATTTTCAAGAGTTTATATTTTATAAAAAAATGGATACTGTGAAGTAGTGTCTACATACAATTTTAAAGTTGATATATAATAGTTATGTACTAATTATCAAAAACTCTAAACGTAAAAATATCCTCAATGTGAATTATTCATTTAATTCAACATTATGTAATGTTTTAAGGCCAGGTCTTTATAAAAGCTCCACCCAGGTAAGCTTAGATCTTGATGGATTGGTCCTTATATTATTACTAATGCTTAACCTTTTTGTGAATTATAGGTTTTTCATGAGCAAAGTGGAAAAAGTATTACTATAAATGGATAGATACATAAATAGTTTTATGAGGATTTTAGAAATAATGTTGTAGAAGAAATCCACCTTCAAGAAGTAACATACTAGTAAATCCCACCATGTTTAATCCTTCCTTCCCACATTCTATTTTATTACCCTGAGGATACTATACACATTAGGTGCGTGGGTAGGTATATTCCTAGGTTAGTGAGTAATTTTCACTACATTTTTTTATCTTTTTCTCTTACTAAATGGTATTGTCACGTTTCCCCTTTTCCCCCTCACATTTATGCCATAATTTTTATTTTTGATTCCCACTTTATCATAGAAAATGATTCCCAATTAATCACGGATGTTATTTAAAATTCATGATGAAAATCCCTATTTCTTGATGTTTTAATATTTCAAAAAAACTTTCAATGATGAAACATGTTTTTTAGAATGAATTTGACTTTAAGGTGTGAGTTTCATTAAATTTTGTTGTGTTTTGATGATATAAATTGTTGTATTACTTTGAAACCCTTGAGAAGAGTGGTACCCTTTGTGTGAATAGTTTATAGAAAAATTTTGTCACTTAATATCTCCATACATATTTTAATCCAACCATTAATTATGATTTTATAACATAATAAAAGGTAAATATATGTTATTTTATTATTTATCAATATTACAAAATGATTTTTCTGTACATTTGTTCTTTGTTAGATCTATTTCATTACTGTACCGAATTGACCTATGAATGTGTACATGTTATCCAACTTTTGTACACCCTAAAAAAATCCCAATATATATATATATATAATAGAAAATCATGGGTTGTGTCTTGGGATGTTTAAGAAAACAATCTTCCTTGACCTATTATATTGTTACAACTTTTAAAATTTTTTCAAGAGGATATCAAATAATGGTTCATCAATAAGTGTGATATTTTTTCGCATTGAAACTTTTGAAAAAAAATAAAACCAAATATAATAATATTAAATGAGGGGAGTGATAAAATGTAAAATATGGGGATATATAGGTTGGGAGATTAAGGTTTGACTTCCAGTAATTATTAAGTGAGTGGGTCTTGAAATATTATTGTAAAGGATGTTGGGTAGGTTAAGTGTATAAAATTATTTAAATAAGAAAATTTTAAAATAAAATATATTTATTGGATAAAAATTTGAAAGAATAACTCGAAATTTTATTCACACAAAAATGAATAGAATTAACAACATGGTTAAATTCTGAATTATTTTCACATATTAGTATTATTCTTCTCTTATAATATCATTCTAATATATTGTATGAGCCATATATTCTCGTTATCAATGAGAATAACTCTTGATGTGATTTTTTCATCGATCACATTACCATCATGGATTAAATTTTCATTTAATGATAAATCTTCATGAAGTTGGGAATATATCCATGCATAATTTTTGAAAATATTACTTTTCCCTTAAGTAAAAATATTTAGGCGTGGTGTGTGATTGCACTGTGATTCACTAATCATTTCGACCCTTATAACATTTTGTTAAACTAATTTTTCGTCATAAATTAAAATTTTAATAACAAATTTCACGTCTTGTATGATTCAATTATTTTGTGTTTTTCACTATTATAAAGTTAAATTTACTTGTTTTGAAAATTTCATAGTAGGTGGAGGTGATTTGGAATTCCAACGATGTTTTAGAAAGAAAATGGGAAAAATATTTGGAATCCCATGAACACATTTTTACTACTTTTCATGTTTTGTGAAATCCATTCATCCAATTGATCTTAAATTTGGTTAGAAGATCAATAAATATTTGGTATAAAACTCTTATTATGTTTCCCAAGTCTAATTAGATAATTAAGGAGAGAATCTAAACTAATTTTTAAAGAAAATAGAATCTGCACGAAGTCAAAAATAGTGTTTTGTATTTCGGCAGTATCTAGAGACGTGGGACTCCAAATTATGCTAAAATTTCAAAAGTTATATTCAATATGTGGGAAATTTTTTGGAGTTTTTTAAAAATAAATATAAAACTATATAGTGACCTCAAACCATGTGCCTAGTAATTTTATGAAATTTAGGGGCACAAAACCACCTTCCACTTTGCCTAGAAAATCAGACATTGGGAACCCCTTTTAAGAGTTAGACATGGAGACAAGGTGCTTCGATTTTAAAGTTCCAACGGATTCCTATCATCATATATTTATGTTTTCGAGGCTATATTACGTGCTACTTGAACATATTATTCTTCCTCCCCACCCATGGAGTTCTAAACTCCTCGTGATCACCCAGGGAGGAACATGATGTAAATACCAAGCATTTTTTCGTAATAATTGAATAGTCTACATAATAATAGGTTTGTATATTTTTTTTTCATTAATCATTCTTCTTATTTTATTGATTTTTGTAGTTTCATGTCATACTAGACTCATATGATCATGTTTGGGGTTACCCTTTTTGTGTGATGTTTCACACACCATTCACCATTTCTTCTTCTGAATTTTAAATGCAATGTTTGTGTTGTTCATATTTGTCAATTTAAATATCATAAACACTATCAAGGACATTAAAATCTATTTCATGGTATCAAAAATAAATAACTTATAAACCATGATAGTCCATCGAGTTCATCAGGTGCTTCCTTGGTGAGTTTTTATTTTGAAGTCGAACACAAATCACCCAATAATCAGTGGTATCTAGTGAATCATCTTGTATTTTTGGATGAACCATACAAGTTATCCTTGTGTAAACTAAGTAATATCCAAGTTATAAGTGTTAAAAACCATGTATTAAATGATCATTATCATATCTCTTGAAGTGATGTAGGATTAGCATCATGATATTTTCCCAAGTTGGCCCCACTTAATCAAATCTGTTAATTTATCTTGTTTTGTATATATTAATTTTATATAATTTCATCTAAAATTAATAAAACACAAATTTTATACAATCCTATTACACCATATCATAATCAAAACATTATTTTTAAATTAATAAATAAAGATCTATTGAGAGATGACCTAGGGTTCCTTCTATACTGTAGAAACTATAGTCAAAACTAAATGACAATTTTGATGTGCTCGACAATGTGATCAATCATCACTGATTTCCAGTTGGATATTAGAAAAAAAACATCAGAAGAATCTCATTTCTTGAAAGAACAAGATTCATTGCATTTTTTCGATAGATTAATGGTTTCAATGAGAATAAAAAAATAATTGTAATATGTATAAAAATAAAATAAAAACTTTACCTTTTAAAATGTCACATGTTTGGTTGAAAGAGTAGCATTGGGATTTGGAAAGAGGAAATCATTATTGTTTTGATATATGAAATTATGAAGTCATATTTATTTAAAACAAAAAGTCATATGAAATCATATATAAATAAAAAATGAATTTAATTAAATGGAATAAATGAAACATATTAGATACAATATAACTATATATATTTGAAAGAGAATAATGATATGGATGATAATATAGAAATTATTTATATATTAAGAAATGTAGTGAAAAATAGGTTATCAAACATCCTTAAAATTAGATAATGTATCAGAAAAAGAAAATTATTAATGTAACATATTTCAAAAGACAAACATGGTTAGTTTAAAACATATGAGTGTATGAAATTTCAAACAATTTATACATAAAATATAAAATTTGATAATCTATTGAAGGAATGGGAGGAATATTAAACTTCATATTAAAAACACACATACTATAATTTAATACGTTATATAATATATTCATTTTATTGGCATAGATGTATTGGAAGGTCAATTCATTATAAATATTTTACTTCTATTTATAGAAGAGGAAAGACATATTTAAGATATATAATGTAATGTACTAGTTTAATGTTTATTTCATTAATGGTGAGGATCACCTTTATCGATACATAATAACAAGTATTGTGGGTTCGTGGTATAATTTCCAATATGATATCAGGTTATATACATGTACTATACATGTCACATAGATGTTTTCACAAATGATTTTCCAATAGATGATAATAAGTTATGGTATAATTTAAATCATCACAATACTTTGAGTAAAAAAATATAAGGATTATACTTAATTATCTAATTCCAATTGGAAATAATATTTAAAAATGGGATTTTTGGAAGATATAAAAAATGGCACACATGAATAAAATAAAATATAAAATAAATTATAAAAATAATAATAAATCTTACACATTAGACTATCATGGATAGGAAAATATAATTAGTCACACAGTTATGATAAAAATATATTTAAAGTTTATTTGTGGGACTTTATCCTTATTTATTGCTATATTATTGACCATACCATGTCTTACAAACATATTTTAATCAATGAATGTTTTACTATGGTCATTGAAATATTAAAAATTTAGAGAATTAATGTAGAAATTATAATGCAGTATAAATTCCAATGAAACAATTTAGTACCAAATAAAAAATTTATTATAAACACTTTTTTATGTAATAGAAACATGATTATAGAAAATATTTAATGCAATTTTTCACATAAATCAATACAAAATTGTATGGTATAAGATAGTACAAACACCATATCATGAAGAAACAATCCTTGATAATTAGTGCAACACACAAACATGTGAATTAATTTGTCCCATTACATCTATAAAATTAGGCATAGGTTATTAAAATTTTGGAATTCCTATATGATACTTGTATAATCTTATGGATTATATTTATATTAGTTCGACATCATTTTTTCCCATGTTTAATGATATTATCATTCTTTACATACATATTTTACACAATAAATGGTTTATTATAAACATATAAGTAAGAAAAATTTGGATAATTAGTGTATAACATTAAGATATAATTTAGTATAAAAAAATGAAACAATTTAGGACAAAAACTTTTTCATATAGTAGAAACGTTAGTTTATTAAATTTTAATGCACTTTTACACTTAAAATGATGTAAATTTATAAGTTGTAACCCCGTAAAAACACATTTTCATGTAGTAGAATTACATGTGATTAAATAAAGTTCAAACACATATGAATTAATGCTTCTCATTACCAATCTATAAAATTATAGTGATTGTTAAACTATCATCATCTAAACCTATAGTTAAAAAAAGGCACTCAATTACCATATTTCAATATTTGAGTAATATCTTGTAAATTATGATTTTCAATCATAAATATAAATAATTCAAAAAAATAGAAGAGATTAAATTGGAAAAATAATTCTGAAAAAAATATTGATCACTGAAGATTGATTATTCTATATAAAAATTGAACAAAAATATAAAATATTTAAGGATAAGTATTTTCATCAATTTCATATAATTAAAACTAACCAAAAAATAATATTATTCCATTAAAATAAAATATATTATACTAAATAATAAAAATTCATTTTTGATTGATATAATGAAATTAGTAGTTTTTTTTATAATGTTATTAAGAAGCCATGTGATTTGATTAATAAAAGTAAATCAACATTTGTGTATGCATGAGTTGAAGGTATGATAGTGAAATAAGTATATGTGGATGATTGCCAAATAATTAAATATATATGTTTAAAAACCTTAATATTAAAATATTTTTGAAAAGGTAAAAAAATATGAAAAAATAATTAGAACATCAATTTGAATATTTGAGTTAACAAATATGAACAGATACAAAAAATGAAATATAATATGAATCAATTTTAGAAAAAATATAAACAAGAATAAGAAAGAATATATACAAAGAATTATTTTTTAATATTTTTATAACATAATAATGTATGATAAATTAAAAATAAATATTGATGAACCAGTACCAATGTAGTTTCATAAAATCAAGGTTAGAACCAATGATGAAACATATGAGATATTAACTATACATATTAGTTCATCCATGAAAATCATGAGATAAAAAAATAAAGTGGAATTTTTAACCAAGATGGATAAGAAATATGATATTAAGAGTTTTACGAGTTTATATGATAGAAACATATGAAGGATAAAGTAAACACACCAGATTATCCTAGTTTTTGAGTTTCTTAGTGGGTGAGGAAGAACGATGTATGGAGATGTGACCAAAAAATGGACATGATAAGGTGAATGGGGGATTTTAGAGTACTGATGGATTTTACAAGATGAAATAGAGAATTATGATCTTCAATATAAGGTTAGTGTTAACAAATATAGTAGCTGGAGAGGATATTAAAACTATATTAGGATCTAAAAACTCATGGAAAAGAGATGATATAAATTAGGGTAATCATCAATAACCCTGTGTATGAGGATTAAATTAAATGATGGATATATAGTGGAGATGGTGATGGTGAGGAGGAGGAGGCTGTGAGATTGAGGAATATATGGAGTGGTTTAGTGGGGACTATTGATTATTAATGTCTAGGTAATAATTAATAATACTATACATGTCGATTAAATCAAAGTTGGAAGGAAGAGTGGGGGTCGAGGTGGGGAAGTGGTTTAAGAGGACTTAGTGAGGTAGAGCCGATGAAATAATAGAATACAAGTGGGGATAGTGATTAATGGAGTAGATGATATAAAAGTAGATCAATTGATTCTTGTAGGGCTTCATGATGTTTACGCATATCAAATTTAATTTGTTTAATGTGAAATAAAACAAATTAGAAGAAGATGATGGAAGCCTACCCTGGCGAAGGGGGTGACATGTCCGTTAGGGAAACACTATTGAGGGGAAAAACTTTCTTGAAGTTATGCATTCTAGTATGGATAATTTATTTTTTATGGTCAATACTTAAACAAATCCCTTCCTATAATTCAACCACTCATTATAGAGTTCTAATATTAGGAAGAATCCCATCTTTAGAGGGATTGTGTGTTAATCCAAGGAGACATTCCAATGAAGAGGTATAGATTTAACTGCGTGTTTTAGTTTCATTTCATAATCTACCTCCATAAAATACTATTCATGCATTATAAAAAAATATACCCGTATATTATATATAATAAAATTTTTATTATGTTAATGGAATATCTTATATCCATTTCTAACCTCCGCTAAATTAAAAACAATACTATAACTTGTGTGTAAGGTGGACTACCACTTTACAAACCTATATAATTTGTTTTTCATCACCGTCTCTTACATATGGTAATAATGATAGAATTAATTTATATATATTATATTTATTACATATTCATCATTCCAAAAATATTAAATATCATATACTTTCTTACCTTTCCAATCAGTAAAAATAAGAACATCATTTGTGCCTATGTGTGGACTACCACCCCCACGAAGCGATGTGATTAATTTTTCACCGCCACATCACATAGATAAGATATACTAATATAGATAGATAAATAATATGATATTTTTAATGTGACAATCATTTAGGGAATATATCATGATACTTACCTTCTTTCCATTATGATTAAAGAAAAATGGAATCATTACTCATGAGTATATATGACCTACAATCTACATGATTATAACATAATTCATTTTTAATAACCATAATTAATAATTTTTTAATGTTATAATTTATTTATTAAAATTTTAATTATTTCTTGAATAATATTCTTTATATGATGGAATAATAAACTATTTGAAAATATTGGACTTACAAAACACATTTTCATCTTTAGAAGTGAATTGTTTCGAATCATCCGACATGAATTTAATTAATTAAATAATTAAATATAAAATGAAAAGAGATAACATAAAAATTATAATAAACATGAAAATTATTATTAATAAAGTAATTAGTTAACCAAATTTTATTATTCATAAAGATAAAGAATGTACAAGATGATTCGAACTTAAGGTAATTGATTTTTTTAAAAAAATATTCTTTCAATAAAACCATTAAAACTCATTTTATTCCATTTTTTAATTTTCTACATTAATTTATGGATGTATTTATATGATTATATATGATTTATAAAGTAAAATTTATGCTTTATTAGTGATTAATTTAAATATTTTCAAAATAAATTTTTTGAGTAATGTTTTAATATACTTTACAAAAAGACAAAAGGGATGTTGAGTTTTAACCTATACAATGACACCAAAATTTCCCTCCAACATACTACTATTTTAAGATTTTATTTATTTATAATCATCCATTTATTTTTAAAAAAATCATATTTGCATTTATTCTAGGAATTTTAGTTCTTAAAATAGTATTTTGATGAAAATGGATATATCAATATCTGAAAATTCTTTCTTATAGATGAAATGGATGTTTTTATCATGGAATGTTTAACTAGTTCTATCATTATTATTAGGAATTTTTTTAGGATTGTGGTTCTATTGTAATAAAATGGTGGGGTAGGTTGTTATAACTATCTAATTCATTCGGTATAGTGACAGAGTTAACTAATTTGATTTATCATAAAAGATTATAGGAATGTACTATGTTGGTTATTCCAAGTATGGCCATGATAGTTATTTCAAGTTTAACTATGATGGTTACTTAAATAATATCAGTGATGGTCATTACATGTGTATATAAGAGTGATTTGAAAGTGATATATGAAGTTACCTAAATGATTTATCTACCCTTTCATTGTGTTTTTATGGAAATATTTTGATTTGAGATAGAAAAGGAAAGCACATTCTATACTATAAGGTTGAAAAGTACAACTTTATGAAAAAGGATATTATGAGTTTTCAAAATTTCAAATAAACCTTTTTTTTATTTGATATTTTTTATGGAATGTTTTATGAATAGATTTCATAAGATAAAGTGATTTATTAAGTAAGGAAATGATTGTTTTCAGACCATTTTTTATTTTGAAATAGGAAACTTTTTTATACATATTCATGAACTAATACATTGTTTCATTATTTTTATGTCCATTCCCAATATTTTTGTACCCATACTACATTTTAAAATTTATTTCCCAATTTTAAGGAATGGTTAAAGTAAAGGAAGAAGTCATGTTAATAGTCATGAAGATATATTATTAAAAGAAAAAATATTTTATTTTAAATGTTTTATAATTTGAAAAAATGATACTGTGTTGAAGTTTACGATTTTTAATTTATGATATTTTTATTTAGGATTAATGACCTAATTCTATAAAAAACCCAAAAGATCATTTTTAATGAAAAAAATGAATTCTAATATAAATAATCAACATTATGAAATGTTAACATCAATTAATTATAGATGGTATTATAGTATGTGTTAGATTAACCATTTAAGGTATGATATAATTGGTGACAAGGAAATTAGTCATATATAGAAAAAATGGATGTATTTCTCATATAATCATAGTTATATTGGATAAAAAGAAAGAGTTTTAGATAATAGGAAAATGGATATATAATAATTTATCCTCCTAATAAGATGTTATATTATTATTTTATTGATATTCTTATTATATCATTTTAGGTTTCAATAAATGATTGGATCCAGATTTATCAAAAAAATTGATTTGATGGAAAATATAGTGGTCTCAGGAACAAAAAAAAATGGAATGGAAGCTGTAGTGAGAAATATTGTGACTATTCTTAATTAGATATATGGATTAATCATTAAGAACGTGACCCCTGGTGAGTTTTCTAACGTATAAAATACAATAAAAATTAATCCTCATGGATGTTCGGGTTTTAATGATCATAAATCTAAATATTTTCAATAACTAATGTGTTAAGAATGTTTAAATAATAAGTAAGGAAAATGTCATAGAAGAATGAGAAGATTTTTTCTATGTGGTGATAGAGGTCATAATGAAATAATATTCCAATTATATGTTAGTGTTCAATTGAATCCATGGAGGGGATATAATCTCTTCCAAAGGAATCAATTTGACATTTTAATTGTGGTTAAAATTTTCATTTTGGGAATCAATGTCTTAACGGGAAGGCATGCTAATAGGATCTCCCACAACATGCAGATAGTTATTGAGAAATTCTCAATGCCATTACAGTTGAAAATAGTGAATCTAAAAAATAAAATAGGATTGCAAAGGATTATTTCAAGAATTATGTTTTGACATTATAGAATCATAGGACATGATTTATATTATTGTTTATAGGAATGAAATATTAAGGAATAATATTGAAAAGAATGGTTAATGGATAATGAAAAACATTGAATGATTATGATGTATACATATAAATGATTGAAGAGATATTGTAGATTTATATATGATCAAAAGTTTATATGAGTTGATAATTTTTTAATTATTGCAATACATTGGGAGAAACATACTGAGTTTTGAAATATGTTTGATGTATATATAACCCATAATTTTATCAGGAATAAAAGTTATATGATAATAATTTTCATGATCAGACCCAATGGGGAAAGGGACGCAACTCCCCAAGCCTATAACCAATTTTCCAGGGGCTTGCGACTACCACTGAGTACTCATATCACTTATATGAGATTCCATTTCATAAAGTACCTATTCGAATGCACTCAAAAACACCTGCATGATATACTGTAGATATATAAAAAGATAGAAATTAAAATAAATGAATACATCAATCCCATAATAGAGTAATAAAGCTCTAAAAGCATGAAAATGGAAAAACATAGACCCAAGTAAATTTAAATGATGAGAACAGAAAACCTTCTCAAAAGGAGGGGATCACTGTTAAAAGAAAGAACTAAATAGATCTTCATCCCAAATCTAATAAACACCTTGGTCGGTCGAACTCGATACGCTCCTCCTACCATGGATCCTCTGGGGACTCTTTTGAAAAAAATTCATTTTTTAGAAGACAGAGAACAAGTGAGAAAATACCATGTTGGGGTAAGTATAAAAATACTCAATAGGTTTCCCAAATCCCTAAAAGGAAAGGGATAATGTAAAGGGGAATGGTCTGCTCAACCTTGAAAGAGGGAACCCAATCAAGATAGAAACTCCATCTTCAAACATCCATAATCATAAATAACTATTCATCTCAGTCCAAAATGGGTGTCAACCCCGATATAAGACAACAAAACATGGACCCCCCAAATTAACCAGATATAGTCATCATAGACTCCAAGTCTAATGAGGATCTGACCTCATAGTTAGAGAAAGGATTCTAGTTAAGGATCTAACGGTAACACAAACCAAGAGAACACATTCCATGTGATAAGCTATCCCATATGGCACATGTCTAAGAAATAAACACCATTAGGAATAAACTACTAGTTACAACACTAGTTCCTAGAAATAGAGGTTATTCTATCGCTCACCAACACCCTGTGCAATGCTATTAGAACCCAAGTGGAGAGGGATGCCCAAACCACTGCACAAAGTTGGGGAGAACTACTCTATATTGTGCACCATTTTTATTCTCTATAATAAGAGACAAAAAAGGGACCTACAACTCTCCATTTCCATATAATCAAGGGAGAACTAACTCTAATAGAGAAACCACAACCTGATATAATCAATAAGTATAACTACGTAGATAAGGATATTCACCCTTGTACGATAGGGAAACAAAACTCTATGGATAGAGAACCCTCACAATAGCCCAATAAGAGATTTCGAATCTACCAGATTGTTTGTTATGGTGGAACCGAACCCAAACATGAATAGGGAGAACCATTTCCATGCTAGAGGACTCACACCCTAATATAGAAGAGGAGTACCAACACTGCAGGAATAATACGTATGGAGGACCCATACCCTAGAACAATAAGGGAGTTCCAGATCCAAGGATTGAGGACCTGAACCTTAACATGATAGGGGAGTACCAAATCTTACTACATATCACATCTGGTCAACTAGTACCATGCCAAGATAGGGGAGTACCAACTCCTTGGATAGAGGACCTAAACCCTACCCCAACTGGGGGGTAACTACACTATCTAGGAAAACAATATTGAGGGACCACACCCTATCATTTTTGGGGACACTTTTCTCCATTTATACAAATGATATGTGGAACTCATACCGTAAACATTAGGGGTATCATCTCTAATAAATTATATGGGTAAGGGAAACCCTCACCCTGAAGCCAGAGGAGGGTACTAGTCCCAGTGATTATTTGGAAGAACAACATCGATCTATCGCATCGGTTAAGTTTCGTTTAACACATATCAGCATAGTCATGGTTAGGGGACCCTCACTCTGATACATTAAGGGATCACCTCTCTACCGATTGAGATAACACTGGGGACCCACATCCAAAGGTGATAGGGAATGATACTGATCCCAACATCTACCTTGTGATCCACCCTGATCACAACCCAAGGTTAACATAGATACTAGTGCACTATTCTTTAACCATGCCACATTGTATCTCATATAACACTATGGAGGCCAAAATCACATTATATGGGAAAAAATGATCATGATAGGCTACTCACAATCCTGAATCTGAGTCTCAGAGAAGTAGATACGTATGACAAAAGATCATAATAAGACCCCCAAGGATTATACAGAATGCACTATGGTCCAAAAAGCATGTGAACCCACCCAAGCACTTATCCATGTTTTACATCACCATGGTACGTCTAGCCATGTCCCTTACAAACCATGCATCCAATACTACATGGCGTGTTCTAAAAAAATAGCCACTTGGTTATGTTGTTTTTCCATGCACATGTTTGGAACCCCATGTGTATATTCATTACCCATGTATGATCACATGACTTATAAGAAATGTCCTTTGGCCAAATGGAATAGGTTCACTAGTTTTATCCCAACTGAGTATGGATGGTAAGAAACCAATACACCCTATTGAAACATTCTAGGTTATAACTCTGCCGCTACAGAATGGTTCTAATCATGGATCTTTCTTTACCAAGGATGTTATGAAAATATGTTCAAGTAGAAAAACTACACTAGAAATTCTTGGACCTACTCCAACACTCCAATGAACAAACTTTCACTAAACACACAAGTATATGAAAATTTTCATCCATACCTCTACACTATTTTCCTTGGGTGAAACTGACTCACCCACATGGTTTGAATCACCTCACCAAAACATGTCTTGCATGGGAAATCATCTCTTTTTCCCATGAGTCCAAAGTTACGCCAAAACATGCTATATTATCCTTGATCATGTCATGAAAAAGGCTGATGGAAAGAGAATGGGGGTACAAATGAAAAAAGGGCTGTCCAAATGATCTAATTAGGTCTTATAAGGCCCTTTTTATAAAAAGAACTAATATGTTACCTGTCATTGAATACACAAGTCAGAGGGACTCTTCCACCACACCTCAAAACTATCCGAATTGGGTGGCACTAACATTCTTGTATACCACTAGGTGGGGACAAGTCCCATCTTGCTTGTTGTAGGTAAAAAATACCTCAAGGTATCATTGAAGCATTTTTGATGAGATAGTGTTTGTTGAAAAAGCAGGACCCCATGTTGTGTTTGTTGACAGAGAAGACCATAATGTACAAATTTTTTTACAAAGGGGTTTTAGATGGTGAGTTGTTGAGTTCAAGGGATGTTTTCAACAATCCATGTTTGATTAAAGAACTAAAATAAGGGAATGGATGATCTGGAGGTGGTACAAAAAGAGCAAATACAAGGTGACATCGTTTTCCAGTTTTTTCCATTTGTTTGGGCCTGAAAATCAGAAAATGGGGAGATGTGTTTTTGGAAAATGGTGGTTTGTGAAAAATTAGAGTGGTGCATGAAAAATAAATTTGTGTGAGAAATATTGGCATGGTGCGCGAAATAGAAGAATGGGGTTTTTTTCACAAGAGGTGTTTCAATATCAGAATCTCGAAAATTGGAAATGGCATGAGGTGGATGAAAAATTGGGGAATTTTGCAAAATATGGTGTTGTACAGAAGTTGTGTTTTTTTACTCAAAGAGGATTACATGCAAAGAAGGGTTTTTTCTGCAGGGGTCGATTTTTCCTAACCCCCCTCATTCGAGAGTAACTCAAGGCTTATAAAGCATCTGAGCTCTGGCCTGAGAAATTGAAGTATGAAAAGGTGTTATGTGTAAATGTCAAGTTTGTGCATAGAAGAAGTGTTTGCACATAAAGAAGAGGCGGCGTGTAAAAGAAGTCTGTTACACATAAAATAAGTGTTTGTGCATAAAGAAAAGGTTGTGTGTAAAAGAATATTGTTGCACAAAAAATATTTAGTTGCGCATAAAAAAGGTGTTGCAAAAAAGTGGATTTTTCACAAAAGCATGGAATTATGCACACGAACCAATGAAGGCTTCATGTAAAAATTGAGGTTTCCTAGTATACCTAGTGCAAGGATAGATTCATCTATAGGTGAAAGTGGGAAGTCAACAGAGAACATATCAATAGTTAAGGATAAAGATTTCATTAGAGAAAATGAAGAGACATACAATTCTATAAATTGTGAGTTGATATTCTGAAGAAGTAGTGAGCACACATCAGTTGACATATAAGTGAGATTTAATATTGTGATTGGTTGTAGACTAGAAGGGATAGTGATTCTGCTTCTAACATTTTAAATAACAGTGTGCTTTTAGTGAATTTAGTACATCGGCACGGTGCCAATGTATTCTCCATAGACGTAGACCAGTGAGGGTAAACCAAGTAAAACTAATTGTGTCTTGTGTATGATTTAATTTATGTTTATACTTTGATATTGGAAATATAGAGAATAAAGTTTTTCTAAAAAGAAAAATAAGATCAATAGGGGTAGTTTTTTTAATTATTCATACCCTGATTCACCCCCCTCTTAGGGTGTCTATCCTAGTGGACCTAAAACATGTTCATTCAAAGAAATGTCAAAAAACACTAACATAGGGTTATGCCAACTCCCCACATCATCCTAAATAATACTCAATAAAGAAATGGAATGAAATGTGTGTCTGAAACTAGTTTTTAACATTTGATGCTGTGGAATGTAGAAATGACATAGAGTGTACCTCTTTCCATCCTTGGAGATTCTGGGTCATAGGCAGCTACATCCTGATGTTATCCTCACCCTCATCCTCCAGCTCCCTATGCATGGTGTGGGACACTTAGGGGAGGTGGGGGAAACACCTTGATCCTACTTCCACCTCATGCTACTCTCCCAAATCCTCTGTCTCATCTTTCATCATACAGAACTCCCTTCTCAAAAGTTGACCTCTACCAAGGTGATCGTTCAACCAAATCTCCATCAACAGCACAACGGGGTGTACAATCTATGGTAACATTTCCCAGGCCATTTCAATTGTAACATTACCTCCCATGTGGTTAACTTGATCAATGGTGTGTCTCCTTCACTGCAGACCCATGGGTGTTGTCCTAGGAATGGGTATGCATACTACACCGTGATCATGTCATCATATATCTTCCAAATTCTATAGTTGTCTCAACCTCATGACGAACACCGCAGACCACATCTGCTAGAACCTCCTCCACGAATCTATATAGTACAAGAGGCCACTACAGTACACTGAATAAGAGGGAAGGAACAATGACACCAAAACTACTTGGATTTATTTGCTGAGGCCCTACTCAAAGGTTTATGGTTTAATAACGGGTCCCAAACCATGTCTATTGAGCATCATGAAATATCTATGAACCTATCTAAGTACTACTAAATAATAATGCTAACCTATTGAAGGTTTATAACTCATGGATACACACTGATATCAAAGTACCTAGGTAAAACTATTCAATGAAGAGCCAGTAAAACTCTAACAAAGTGATTGTTGCCTCTTCATGTGATTGCATCACTAAACTCCACCATCACCCAACAAAACCCTGTAGTAGGCTCACTACTAGGACCACCATATTATTGAAAGGTGTCATCACTAGGCGGAAAACATGCATTACTACCTTGATCTAGGTTAATTCCTCTATTAGTCATGCATCACACTTAGCCTACGTGCATCCTCGTCTGGAATTGCCAACACAAGTAGTTTCTCGATGAGTGGTAGCTCAATTGGATGACCACTCAGGGGTACCTCTTTAGAATGAGTACCCTACACAAAATCCTTACAATGGGGTGGATCATCACCAAAATCGCACCATGGAACCCCATCTATATATCATCAGAGTGTCATCCTAAAATAGATTCAACACAGACCACTGTCACAAATTATATTTGGGGAGATAACTTGAGAAGAACATGGAAAAACTAAACCCTAGTCCTATATGATGTATATACCATTATTCCCCTATGACCAATGTCCAAATTTATAGAGTTGAAAAAGGGGTTTTTATAGTCTTAGTGAATGTATATATTGGTCGTCGCACAAAAACTAGATACTCTAGCCTGTGATCCGAACTTGAAACACCCTAACATTGTAGATGTGAGACCCAAACCAAGATCACGACACTATCGTCCAAACGTGGAACACTATATTATTCCAATCTACCAAGACTGGATCCAATGGAGGCTGGGACACAAATCCGCATGACCACCTCCAAATGGCTAAGGGCTACGACTCTCACTGAAAAGACATATCACATAAATGGGAGTCCTTTTCCAAAATTTCTGAAACACACGCACCCACAAACACAACTATGAAATATTGCAGAGCTATAAAAAAGATAGAAAATAAAATTGATGCATATATCTATCCCATACCAGAGTACAATAAAAGTACTTAATGCATAAAAAGGTCAAAACACACACCCAACAGTGGAAAAATCTAAAAATTTCAAACTTGATCAGATGGAGGGGATCATTGTCAAAATAAAATACCTGAAATCTCCTTAGGCCAGCTTTGGTAAACACCTCATTCAATCTAGATCTATAATATCTTCTTGTCTCGGGTCCTCTAGCAACTCTATCAAAAGGCCCGTGGTATGAAAACGATACTACACATGCAAAAAAAGCCCATGAAAGAGTGATTATTAAAAGACCCAGTACATTCCCCAAACCCCCAAAATAAAAGGGAGAAACTGAAAGGCAATAGTCTTCATATCTTAGCCAGAGGGATCCCAATTGAGAGAGAAACACTGTCTCAAACAATCCTCGACCATACCTGAGCACTTTGCTTAGTTGACAAGGGGTGTCAACCCTGAAACAAGACAACACCACATGGACTCCCAAACTCACCCTAATATACTCATCCAATAATCAAAGTCTCATGAGGCTCTGACCTCATAGCTAATGACAAGACTCTACTCGAGGATTTGACAGTAACAAAAACAAATAGAACACACTCCACGAGATCAGTCATCCTAGAAGGAATCTCTCCGAGATATACACTCCATTAAGAATAACCTACTATGTCTAGCTCTAATACCCAACACCAATGGTCCTACAATCAGTAACACTACTATAAAAAATTCCCCTTTAACAGTGCTGGCATTTATCAGCACTAGAAAAATGAACTGAGAAAGTCCATCTTTATGAGCGCTAAAATAAGCACTGATAAAGGTTATCCTTTATCAGTGCTAAATAAAAGTGTTGATAATAATCCGCTTATATTAGTGGTTTTTATTTAGCACTAATACAAGATAAACATTATCCATGTCTTTTTATCACTGTTAAGTTGAATCTTTTATCAGTGCTAAAAATAAAGCACTGATATAGCTCCAAAAAAATGAAATAATTAAACAAATAAAAATATATTTTTTTAACAATTTCAATAATTAAATTATTATTGTTAAAAATGAATAAATTGAATATATATATATATATATAAATTTAACAAAATAATAAATAGTCTATATTAAAAGTATATATATGTTAAATGAATAAAATAAAAGAATTAAATGAATAAAAATAGAAAATGAGTAAATAACGAAAAATATTAAACATATTATTAATTAAATAATTATTGATAAAAATGAAGGAGTTTAATATAAACAAATATATATTATTAATATTGATAAATATTGTATATTAAATATAGATACATAAATGAATAGATAGTAATACTTAAACAAAAAATTAAAAATGATTAAATTACAAAATTATTTAAAAACTTATTAATGAAAAAATTATTAATAAAAATGAATAAGTATAATATATATATATATATATTAATTATAAATATTAATAAAAAATATATATATATATATAATTAATAAAATGTTAATTAAAATCATATTAATTTCATTTAATGTTGTTTGATTTTTCAATTTAACATATATAAAAACATGGTCTGTTAAATTTATTTTGCATATATATATATGTAATTAATGTAGTTTTATATAAAAATGCACAAAAATATATATTTATGCAATATAGAAACACATACACGTAATATTTATGTAATTTTATCAAATTTTAGTATAATTTATAATTTTATTATAACATGATTCATTTTATATATGATGTTTTTAGTTGGTCAATTTTATTTATTAAGTTTTAGTACTATTACTGTAAGGGAATTCATTTTTAATATTTTTTTATTTTTAAATTTATTGTTGAATTTTATCATTTTCTATTATTTATTTATATATATTTATACACTATGTTTAATTATTTTCAATATAAATTCATCTTTAATTCACATTATATATATCCATATTTTTTAATAATTTATATTTAATTAATTAAACATATCCTCTTTTCAATATTTTTAATGTGTACTCATTTTGAATTATTCTATTTCTCCCATTTTTAAAATGCATGTATTTAAGATTATATTTTTACTAATAAGATTAAAAATATATTTGTAAATAAATGTATTTTTCAATGTATATTTTTTATATTTATGAATTTATATATTTATGATTATTATAAATAAATAATAATTATTTTTTAAATAAATATTTATATAACTATAAATAAATAGTTATAAATATTTAATAATTATAAAATTACAATAAATTTATTAAAATAAATATAATTATATATCATTTATCAACGCTAATAAAATTAATATTTAACATTGTTATTTTTAGTGCTGATAAAGATGTTTTTTATCCATGATTTTTTAACACTGATAAATCTTGAGATTTTTTAGCATTAAAAAATCCCTAATAAATATCCTTTTATTAGTGTTTATTAATTTAATGCTGATAAAAGGGATATTTATCAGAGCTTTTTTGATTGCGTTGTTAAAAGTCTCCCCACTCTATTTAAAAAAAACCTAACCGGTACATGGCCACTCGCGATTCTCAGCTCTCGTAGAACTCATATACTGCCAATGCGATTCCTCTATGTTCCCATAGATGAATCAATGCTAGAATTGAATCTATGTTGTTTTATACTTTTCCTTTATCATTGATTTATATTTTGGGTTCTCCGTTTTGTGTATTTGTGCTATTCTTAACCATGATGAACCTATATCTCATCTCCTTCCACATTAAATATATCGAGTTGTTCTATTTTATCTTTTTCTTCTATATAAAATGGTTTCAAAGACAATTGTTCTATTTCAAACACACACAGAAATATATTTTATCCATATTCAAATGCACACAGAAATATATTTCCTCCATATACAATAGTTCTATTAAGTATTTTTGAACCACATGCTACTACAAAAGGTAATTTTATCTATATCCCTTAGAACTTATCCAACACATGCTTAAATTGCTAAAATACAGTATCCAAGCATCTCCAACCCATCACTGAAAACTATACTAAAATAGTGTTGCTGCACAGTCTAGCGCCCTATTTGAAGCGCTATCTGCTGTTTAATTTTTTCCTTCATATTTGGATTCAAATTTTTATTTATTTTTATAATATAAATATAATAGCGTAAAATATATTATACTCGTTGAATATGATTTTCAGGTATATGTGCTATTTTAGAGTGAGTGTTACAGCATTTTAGTGTTGTGGCTTGGAGATGCTCTCAACATTAACACAAGACTTTAGTGATCTGGAAGTGTGTTTGAGATGAATTCCAGATTGTTTTTCATTTAGTTTTGCATTAAAAAATATTCATGAGTATCATGCCTCTTATTTAAGAGTTGATAGGTATTAATCAGTATGAATATATGAAATTTCATGTTGTTATGTTCCTTTTTTAATGTTTTTTCTAGAAACAATTATAAATTTATATTAATATAAACATTAATAAGGAGTCTGACCTATAGACCCATCCCTACCCTATACAAAAACCATCTTAACCTTAAAACTACAATCGAAGAAAATATTACCATACACTACAACTAGAGTCTTTTATAAGGAGTCTGACCTTGTATTTACCTTTATCAATTCATTGATAATAAACCTTTAGAGAGATAAGTGAACATACCTGATTAAATACACATTTTTCCTATCAAATGGATTATTTATAGAAAACTTGAAAAAAACAAATTCAGAATTTCATACTCAATTTTCATGTTTAAATTACCATTAATTATTGATAAAACAATATGATCAATAATCAAAGAGTTCAAGTCTATTTGAATGGGAACCCTAAAAATGTTTCCCAATCGAGCCTCCTTAGTTGCCTTATTTATTTTAGTGGGAATTATATTCTGAAATTATATATGAAATAGAATTCATGTATTCAAAAATATTTATATTATTCTAATAATTTTAATCAATTATTTCTCAGGAGTGTTTTCAATGACAACGGGGTTAATGAAAATTGGGTTAATATAGAATATGTCACCACTCTAACCCCTATATCTCCATAGGAAAGAGCTAATGAACATCCTCTATATGATAGAACTTATATTGCGGATAGTATTTGAGGAATTAAATTAGTGTAGGATCCTTAGAAACATTAATCCTTATTAGCTCTTTGATGTGAATTATTTCTATTTAAGACAGTAACAATTTTCATGCAAGATGCATGAAAATGTGAACTTTTATGCATGGAGTGTATTGTATTGTTGTTATTCACGAAAAATTAAATGTTTGACAACTCATGCAGACAATGTCTCCTAAAAATGATGATGTTACCAATACTGAGGAAGAACAAACCGTTGATGATGAAAATGTGGAATTATTAGGGGAGAAACAACATGTTGATAAAAAAACATGGATGAAACATCACAATGTTGAATAAAATTATTAGGATAGGAAATGTGGGTATAAAATCAGAGGTTGGTTTGAATCAACTTGGCTAACCTATTTCCCCCATCAAGTAAATATTAATTAGTTATATTGGGTTCACAATGAGGATGAATGTTTCGATTGATATTGATTCATATCATCACATCCAACCTAAAATGAAGGAAATCATTTGGAATAATATAACAGTAATGTTATAATATATATTCTATATTTTACTAAAAACTATATAATGAAATATTAATTTAATTTTCATTAATCCTTGTAGAATTCATTTATTTTCAATGATTTCCATATGAAATTTTTTAATAGCTGCTGGAAAATCCCATAAAGGATTATAGGCTTTTCATATATAGTTACATATTAGGGGTGTTGAGGATGAGGAAGAGGCGCAGACCGAGGTGTAGACTAAGGGGGATGAGGGTAAGATACGCTGGTATTAGAACAATAAATTTTTTGGAAAATTAGGTAGAATGATGATCATAACATTATTGTGTGTTTGAGAATAATATTTTATTAGTGAGCACAAAATATTTGGATTTATTGGTAATTTTCTTTCATTTATATCCAATATTTTGGTAAATTATACTAATTTTTGAAGGTTTTATCGATTCTTTTTTAGTGATGCAATGAGCTCAGGGTAGACTGCATGTTTTTTGTGTCATGACCTTTATCAGTGCTACTAAATTCCCTGAAAAATAGAACCCTTATCAATTCTTTTATAATCACCGATAAAGGTATCTTTATCACCACTTTCAAAAGAATTGATAAAGACATCCTTTATCTTCACTTTTTAAAGATTCGATAAAGGAATCATTTATCGACACTTATAAAAGCTATAATAAAAGGTCTCTTTATCAAAACTAAATAAAAGCACTAATAAATGGAGTCTTTTATTATCACTTTTAAAAGTATTGATAAAGGATGTCTTTATCAACACATTTATTTTCACTAATATAAATGCCCTTTATCAGAGCTTTTTTAGTGCTGATAAAATCCAGGAACTTTTAACCACTCTAAATTAGTCAGTGCCTTTCTAGAAATGATAAAAGTCATATTATAGTATTGTTAAAGGCATGTTTTCTAATAGTGTTACTTTTGAACTACACATGTATATAAGAACCCATGTGGAGAGACCCAAACCTCACCACTACACACAGTTTAGGGATTACTAATCCAGACTATTCACCACATTCATCCCATATGAAGAGAAACAATAGAGGGACCCATACCTTATTGTTACCCTATAGTTGAAAGAGTAATAAATCCAATGGAGGAAATGAACCCTAATATCATAGTGGAGTAAAAATCCATAGATTTCGACCCACACCCTAGTATAATAAGGGTGAACCACTATGTGGTTAGAAAACCCACACCCTGGTATGAAAGGAGAGTTCCACTCAACAAGATCATTTATTATGGGGGACCCATATACTAACATAATAGGGGAATACCAACAAAAATCTGTAGGAACTACTCCATGGTATGTTAGGGAAGTACCAACATCACCAAAATAATACGTATAGAGGAACTACATTCTAATATGATAGGGGAGTACCCACTCTATAAACATGTCACATCTTGAGGACCCTCACCCTAACCCGACAGTGGAGTTCCAACTCCATAAATAATGCACCCAAACCCTGTTCCGACAGGGGAGTAACTACTCTATTTGTCCAGTGAGTTTAGAGGGCCCACACCCTATCCTGGAAGGGTAGAAATATATATAATTATACATTTGATATGGGTAACCCATACCCTCAAATTTAGAACTCCATACCCACCAAATCTAATAGGTAAGGGATATTCACACCCTAATTCAATAGGGGAGTTCCAATCCCAACATCTCCCAAAAATAACCACAATAGTCTTCTATATCGGTCAAGTGTCACTAAAAAGAGTTTTAAACTTATCAGAACTCACATCACATCATAGCCACAGGTAGGTGATCGACACCGTGAGACAATAATGGGGAAATGTTCTACATGCTTATAGAGTCTAAGGGAACCACATCCTAAGGTGATAGGGAAGGATACCAACCCTGAAGTCAACCCTTTGATCCATCTTGATCACTTCCCAAGGATAAGAACTGATACTACTGAATTATTCTTGAACCACACCACATCATATCTCATAGGACACTATAGAGGCAACCATCACATTCTATTCAGAAAAGATACTCATAATAGGAAACTCAGAAGTACGAATATGAGACTCGGTGAGGGAGATAAGTAAGTTATATGATTTCCAGAATATTAGTATGGAGTACACAGTGTGCACTAGGTTCCACACAGTATGGGAACCCATCCAAGAACCTAGAAATTCTCTCCATCTACATGGCCCAACCTACTATGTCCCTTACACACTATGCATAAAATACTACATGGTGTATTCTATCTAAATTGGAAACTTGGTTGTGCAGTTTTCTGTGACCATATCTAAAACTCTATCTCCATGTATATTGGTGATATAGTTCTACATGGCCATGTATGATCAGACAGCTTATAGGCCATGTCCTTCGGCCACATGATTTAGGGTTACAACAAGGTGTGTAACCATAGTACATGGCATGCAGACACTAAACGATCATATTCCCCTACCAAAAAGAACATATTGTTCATCAGACTAATTTACATGCCACGTAGATGATGATGATTATTGTAATTCACCTACAAAATTCATGATTCACCCTAGTTTTCAACAAATTCAACAGATCCACCTAGAAGGGATCTCTAGTAATCGTAATAGTGCTCTAAAACCATAAAAAATTTCATAATGAAGTTAATTGGGACTAAACTCAAATATTCCAAACTAAATGGTAAAATTACAAATATTGGGGTGTAAAACAACCATTATAACGTGCTTCTTATCGATCTAATAATGATCGGTTCCATGAAAGGAGATCAGATGCACTTTCTTGCTTCAATTCAGTTGGGTTTTCATCCATATCTTAAGGGGAAGAGGAGGGATAGTTCTCCTTTGTGTAATGTGAACTAATGTGGGAGGGGAGGGAATTAGGTTAGGCTTTTATTTACAAAATTTTCATTTAATTATTAATAACACCACATAACTCCATGCCTAATTTCCCTCTCTCAATCACAAGGTATGTAAAACAGCATGTCACACCTAGGATAAAAACAATGTCTGAAATAAACTGCAGCCTCAATAATCTGATATGAGAAAATGAATGATAGTTATTCAATGTTTCAAGAGAAATTATGCATGCATGAAAAAATATATTACATATTTTTAAATTCACTACATCATGGATCCCTGGGATATAAAAACCCACACCGACTCAATGCCTAGCCTCTAAAATATTCTTAGAAATATTCTAAAAAATTATAGAGAAAAACCTGGGTCAATAAAATAATTCACTTTTTATATTTTTGAAATATGTTTTAAGGTATGGATATCCATTAGGGTTTACATGATCATTGATTTTGAGGTAATTATCAGTTTTCATATTTTAGGGGATATAAAATGAACAGTATGATATATCTATTGTTGTAAACAAATTCAGTAATTTTTCATATATTAAGTTTTTTTAAATATGTTTTTAAAAATTTGTAGGAATGTTATAAGGATGATACTATTTTTTTCAAAAAATAAAGACTCATGGGATAGGATAAAACATGTTGTATCTGGTAAGGTTGTGATTCTTTAACCCGTGACCAAAGTGTGAAGAATTTGCATCGCCTGTCACTAGACTACATGATGTTTGGGTTGGTATGAAATTTTGTTAAATTATTTAAACAATTTGATTGGAAATAGTTAAGTTCATTTCATAAAAAAATTATTGTATGTATAACCATGAGATTGTGCATGATATTTTGATTATTTCATTAGTATGTTTTCAAAAAAAAATTCACTAATTTTGAAATAATTACGGTAAATAGAATATTATTGAATTTAATTTTTTGAATAATGGTTGATTTAACTTTTGGAATCACATATTATTTTATTATTATTTTTTATTGATTCATAATATTTATGGAAATGATTAGCATAAAATGTATATTTTATGATTAAGAGATATACTATTTTGAATGAGAGATTATGAGTGGTTGATGTTATTTGGAGAAACAATTATATAAATAATGACCGACTATGTGGTAAAATACATCTGGTTTTTCAACTTCAATCTTTATTTGGAATATTTTTTAGAATTTTAAGGATAGTTATTTATTGAATTATCTATGCGAAACATTGGGTATTACTTTTGAATTTTGGGAATTAATGTAGTTTTTTCTTCATATGATGGTTTATTAATTTTTGGAATTATCTTATCTTTAGAAAATATTATTTTTGGTTAAAGTATAAATATTGGAGGAATATTTCTTTATCCTTTTTTAGAATATTTGATCCATTAGAAATAGATTCGATTGATTCAGGAATGATATATTCATGTTGAATAGTCATTGTTTGGAGAAAGAACTGATTTTATGGTAGAAAATAATTAAAATACGAAATAATTCAAGAAAAGTAAGTATACTTCCTTATGTTATTTTTATATGAAGTAAAAAAATTCCACAAAATTAAGAAATTTATTTTTAAAACAAAATATTTTCTTCTAACTTTTTATACTAAGATATAAATTGTATTTTAACCCATAAAAGATTTTCAATTTTTTTATGGTTAACTTCTCTCAAGAATGTTCTATATCACTCTCTATCATTGAAAAGATGTTTGGTTTTCCTTCCATATCCATATTTTTACTTCCCACTATTGTTTTCTTAATTGGAAGCATACTATGTGTTATTCAAGTTGACCTTGGTACTTTAGTTTCTATCTTTTCAAGGGAAACTTTTATTGACCATTTTTATGATGTTATTTTTAAACAAAAGTATTTTGAAATGTTAATCCTTGGTTACAAAACTAGATTTAGAATTATGTGGAATTTTTTATAAAATGGTGTGAATGTAATATTCTTATATTTTAAAAATAAAAACCATGTTTGATGGAATAAAAGATACATAATGTCAAACATAGATGATCAATGAAATATTATTAGTTAAGTGTGTCCATTATTACCTAACTATTAAATCAATAAGAATGAGTAGTGTTAACAAAATTTTTAAATATATAATGGTCAAAATAATTTCAAATGTACTAATTAGTTATTTTTAAATATTCACTTGATTTTTAGTAAAGTCATTTTATTTTTCAAAAATACATTTTCTTCAAATATGGATTTTCTATACTTTTATGAGTGAATACTGTAATTATTTTTTTGAAATTATAAAAAATTTATTTTTTAAAAATTTAGTTATTTTTTTAATTCATCATGTAAAAATTAACTTGGGAGGAATTTTGAGAATTTTATGAAAATATTGATACCTCATTGAATAGATAATAATTTTTTAAAGTTGTATTTTATTTTTATTTATTTTAAATTTCAAATAATATTTGTGATTAGTTTTAAAATATAATAAGTTTATTTAGAAAAGAAATTAAATCATTATGGTTTCCAAAAAGGAATTTATACCTGAATTGACAACAAAATTATTTTATTCTTAAAAGGGAAATCTTTTCTGTTGATCCATTTTTTTTCATGTTTTTTCAAGATATATTTTAAATTAAAATATGATATTTCTATTTTATAGATTTAATAAATGTATTAAAAAATTTTAACAATAGAGTTCATATATGGTAAATATTTTTATTTAATATTTATTTAAAATGAAAGGTAATATTTGTAATTTTTGTTACCTTATTTAAGGGGGAATATGGTAAACAAGAGTAAGAAATAAAATGAAAAAGAATATGGAATTACCCCAACACTTTTTAGGAGTCCATTACATCCATAATCATCCATGATTCAGTTATATGACATTTTTTCCATTTGGTTATGTTTATGACACTTATAATATTTTATGTAATGAAAATTAACAAATGTTACTCTTGTTATTAATGATAATTATTTTTTAACAAGGGGATAATGAGAGGCTATGTTAAGTTATATATATTATTTTGAAATATAAATATTTTATCTTCATCATGGTATACATTAAATTTTTTAGTGAATAAAAAATTAAAATAAATTCTTACACAACACAGATGAAATAATTATTCAATTAATAGAAAATTAAAATAAATGATGGTAAAAATATTAGAAATATTGTAAATTATGATAATTAATTTTATATAATGAAATTATATATTAACATGAAGTTTTAGGTATATAGTAATTTTTTTCAATTTTACATGTTTTCTTGATGTTATTAAGGTCAAATTAATGAAACGTTCTAGAAATTACTATTATTGGTATTTTATAATAACCAAATTTTATTAAATGATAAAAAATCTAAAAAATCATCGATTTTAGAAGTTAATTGTGATATGGTTTATAATATCATTCATGTTCTATTTATGGTTTGTTTATCTATTTATAGTAACTATATTGAATCTCAAAGAGTAACAATAATTTTTGTGTAAGGGGTTAATTTAACCCCCCATGTTTTTATGAACCATTTGTTTTTTGAATAATTTAAATTTTCATTTATATATTATAATAAATAAATTCAAATATTCCATTCAAATGAAACTGAATTTGCATACTTTTTACGTAACAATGACTTGGTGTATGTTACACACAATACCAACATGGTGTACGTTACACAGATCCACAAGTTTAGTATGCATTACATGCATGATTAAGCATCCTCGATTTCTTGTTTAAAGCACATGACCGAGTGTTACCTAACTATAATATATTATTAAAAATAATACTATAATAGAATATAAAATAATCATTATGTTTATTAATACAAATTTTATAAATTAAATTATGAAAATTTGTGTCTTACACAAATATAAGATAAATTCATAGGTTACCAAATAATTAGAATTTAATATGAAACCTGATTGAATAAATAGAAAAATATTATTATAGTAAAAAGATATTTCAACATAGTTAATTAAAATTTGTAAATTATATTAAGGTAATATATATGATATATATTAAATAAAATATTTTTGATATTTATCTAATAGATTTGATATACATAAGATAAGAACAAACACAACATTATGCATAAAAACATTTTTTTATAAATGTAGTTTTATCGACATTTAATAGAGAACACATATTAAAAACAATTTTTGGAAGTTTAATCAATCTAATATGTCAAAATAAAATTCAAATTTTAAATATAAACGTAAAAATTAGGTTTGGATAAATTTTTGGTATTTTTATGTAGGGTATCATCTTTTAATGAATAGTTAAAAATACTAAATTTTAATTCAAAACTATTTTTTCATCAAATTTATTTATAAGGTTAAATTGTATTTTAAATTAGTTAAATATTTTTTTAGATAATATTTTTACCAATTAATATAATATAGGTCATTAGAACTATTTTCATATTGAAATTGGATACTAAAACTTATCCATATTTTGGACATTTTTACTTAATAAACCCACAGTGTCATCCCAATAGCAGGATTAATTTTAAATTAATTTCTACCACATCTATGATTATAATTTATAAAAATGGATTCCATATTTGAAAAAACATAATTTATAATTTCTAATAAGTTAAAATATATTTTTGACCAAAAATATTAGTCAAATTTATTAAAATTAATTATATCTGTCAAGAGAAAAATTATGTTAACAAAGTACTAAACCTTAAATATAAGACCCAGAAACGACCTATATACATTTACAACACCCATGGGCTGGCATATTTTTCCCATAAACCTTCAATTATTTATTTTGGTTGTTTTTTATTAATTTTTATTGGTATAAATATGTGAACACCAAACTTGTTTCTAAAAATTCCAAGTAAGTCCTTTTTCTTCCATATAATAGGCCACCACCTCTACCCATTCCTAACACCTCTCAAACCTATGCAGTTTATACAATTCCTTCCCAAGTAGCATCCCAACAATCCTAACATTGAACATTAATCACCCATTTTGGTATAAACCATCTCAATGAATCCTTTTGGCCAAACCAAAAGAGGTTCCCACATTTAGAGGAAGCTTGTATGAGTACGGAGAGAGTCAAGACACAAGGTAAGGGGGATTTCATCTCAATTTTAATTTCTGTGAGATGCAAGATATGTTTTCCATTATTTCATTTTATGTGGTTTAAATATTTCCTATATTTGTATCCAATGTATATTATACTTAAATTTAAAGGTATTTACATATCCATTATATGACCCTACTTTCGTGGGGTTTATATTCTAAATGTTACGGAATCTGTAGAATAGTTTTGTCTTAATTTTCCTTCTTTGAGACTCATTTATTTGAGGTGTGTATAATTCCATTGCATATGTTATATAAAGAATATCCATATTTTAATGGTATGTTAAGATTTATTTAATTTATTTTTCGTACATGGTGTGTATGATCCTAAGTTACCATGTTATAAGATTTTTTGATATAATCTCATTGAATTTTTATATTGTTTATGTTTATGATTCCTTTGATGAAATATTATGATCCATATATCAAGAACACTCAGGATTTTCATTATCCTTTGTTATATCATGATATATTCATGAATTGGTACCACTTTATTTCATTTGTTACATTATATAGTTAATAAAGTGTTCATACGAAAGCCAGACTAAACCCTCTCTTCCATTAGAAATCTATGTTTTCTAAAAAGACTTTCCCAGAATATTATACTGCTCACTTAAAATATCTAAAATAAAATTTTGCCTTTTATTATTTTACTAATCCCTTCAATGGAATATTATTTCCTCTTTCCAATTAAGGAATCTTTCTAAACATTTTACCATGAAAAAGAAATGTTCCTTTAACAAGTTGTATAGATTTACCCGTCATCATTTATTTGAAACACAATTTGTTTTTTTAAGGGTTAATATTTATGAAAATGGTTTAAAATTTATTTTTCAACCAAACAATTCTTTAAAAAGTTTACAAACATTCATTATAATTTTTCAATGTATTTTAAAAAAATAGTTTTCAAAACATTTCCAGGTTTTATTTACATGTTTAAATGTATTTTGTAAATAATTATTTTCAAAATGTTTTCAAGATTTTATTAAAGGTTTTCAAAAAAAATTCAAAGAAAAAGGTTTTTTAAATTTTTGGTAGCTTATTTTCTATGTTTTCAATTAAAAAGGTTCTCAAAAAATATTCCAAGTCTTATTTAAATGTTTTCGAATCTATTTTCTATGAAAATGATTTTCAAATTGTTTTAAGCATTCAAAATAATTTTTCATAAAATAAAGGATATTTTCCTTAGGAAATGTCATTATAATATAATTCAATATTATTTTCCATCTAATATGGAATCTATTGATGTTACTCATGACATTGTAGGAAATTATCTAAAGGTTCCATTCATATCCTTTCTATGAATGGTTTATGAATAATGTCATGGTATTTATGAAACACATTTTTACTTTATGTGTTATATATTTATTGAATATGTTTCATATTCATGGGTTATGATTTTAATGATATGATTATCATACTTGTATATTCCTATATGTTATGATATGTTTAAATGTTTATGATACCCATTTCATTTCAAGGGTTATGATATGTTTATTTATGATCTTGTGGCACATGTTTGTATGATTTCATTATGTGACTGGTGAAACCTATATCTCCCTCAAATGCTTTAGGTAATGATTTATATTTCATGAGATAATGATGGGAATCAAGTCAGCAGGCTTGATATACTATGGGAAGTTGGGGAAAATCGATCCCTTACAAAGAAAGGGATATCATTGGGGATAGTGGTATGTCACACCCTGTAGGTGTAGTCACTATGAATACGGAATATGGGGAAATATGATCCATTATGGGAAGATAGGGAAAACTAGATCCTTATAAGGAAATAAATATGACTAGGGATGGCTGTGTGTCCTGCCCAGTAGGTGTGGTTCCCAGGAAGTGCCCTGATATGTTCTAGCTATGCATCTCAACTTAACGAAAATAACATCACATGGTTATGTTTTACACAATTCTATATCTTACCCTTATGTTATTATTTTATAGTTTATGTTCTTTACTTCCTTTTTTGTTCATGTCTTATGAAGTTCAAAACATTATTCCATTATTTATCTATATGATCTTTGATATGCAGGTTATGATATTCTATTTTCATGATCACATTCTCATACCCTTATACTCATGTTTATGCTTACATTTATCTCTTGTTTACACTTACTGAGCATTTGAGCTCACCCTTTTTTATGTTCTTTCCCCACATTATAAAGATATGTAGTAACTATGATATGTTTAATAAGGGTTCTAGTCATGAAGAACATAGTGGGTGATAATGTAGCTCTTTTATGAACTCGTGTTCATGTTTGAAAATTAATAAAGGAACTACACCAACTATGATATTTGGGTGTCTGTTGGTAAAATTTTTATATATTTTTCAAATGTTATGTAATGTTATGTTTGTAAAATCGAGGTTCGTTATAGTTAATGTGATGTTAAAGACAAAATATATAGGTATAAACAAAGTCAAAATGTGTATGATTTATATTTTATGAGATAACTTTGAACCACAAAAATCCTATATTTGATATAAATTATTTTTTAACCATTTTAATTGAATTTTAAATTATATAAGATTAATTTTTTCAGAAATTCTAACAGTGAACCTCTATTCTCTTATAAAAGGACATCTGTTTTTATTCTTACATAAAAAATCATGAACCATTTAGTTTTACCAATACCTTATTAAATAAATTCATATAATTCCTCCCCTCATATTGGAAATCATTTTTTAGCTATATTACCAACATTACAGGTCTTTAGGTTTAATGAAAGGAGACCTTAATAGGTGGTATATTTTTAAGAGAAATTATTATTATTATTTATTATTTCACCTCCATCAAATCATATAAAACATAAGAAAATAATTATAACCATATCCTCCATATACTGATATGTTATCATGTTATTTTTAGATTCTATATCTATCTCCAACCTCCGTCATATGTGAAACTAAATCATCATTCTTCTGCACTAAGAACTACCACCTCGTGAATCGATGTAATTCATTTTCCCATATTATATATAAAGGATGGTTATAATTAAGGAATTAATTCCTATATATTATATTAAGTAAATATTTATCATTATTAAAGTATAATATAACATTTATATGAATACCTTTCCTTTCACTAAATATGATAATGTTGTTCGTCTGTACAACTGGACTACTAACTCCATAAAGCAATGTGATTCGTTTTTCATCAACACATCACATGGAAAAAATATATAAGTATAATTAATTAATTAATATTATATTTATGATATTATGATAATTTGATAAATATAAAATTATACTTACCTAGTATCCATAGTGATCCTGTGTAAATCAAAAAATTACATATTCGTATGTATAATATACTGTCTCTATTAATATGATATAATTAATTTTTCATAACCATATTTCATGATTGGTTTTAAAAGTAAAATTGATGAATAAAAATTTTAATTATGTCAATATAATTATTCAAGAGATTATTTAATAATGACATCATTGACCATAGTCTACCAATAAATCCATTTTTTACTTATGAAACAAATTTATTCAAAACATGAGGTGTGAATTTAATTACTTAACTAATTTAATATATCATGGTAATAGATAAAATTAAATAAATAAAAAACATAAAAAATGTTCTTAATAAAGTATATAGTTTAACTTAGTATTATTAATATGGAAGATGATAAATGTATGTGATGATTTTGTCTTATGAAAAGATACCTTCTTTCAAAACTAATCCATTAAATTTACCTTAAAGAAAATTTTAATCCTTATCCTAATTTTTGAAATTATTTTATAAAAGTATTCAAATGAATATATGTTATTTATAATGGAAATTTTATGTTTACCTTGACATTATTTCAATTTTTTTAAATTTATTCTTTTAGGGAATATTTGAACATTGTTTTAAAAAATAAAAAATTAATATTCTATTTTAAAATATATATTAAAAAATAATTTTTTTTGGACACTGTAATAGTTATATGATGTTTAGATTCCATAATAATATATCATGTATTCTAAAATAAATATCCCTAATTTACTTTATTCTTGGAGTTTTGGTTTTGAAAATTTTTTCTAAAGAAAAATGATATATGACTATCAAAAAATGCTTTCATATGAGTAAAAATATTGTTTTAATTGTGAAAAAATTTATGTATTCTGTTATGTTTCTAGGTAAATGATTATGAGGATATATCATTTTATTATAAAATAATGGTGTATGTTCCTGTTATATCTTTTTGTTAATTAGGTTAAGTAGTGAAGTAAACCGATTTGGTTTCTCCTTATAGATTATGGGAATATACTATGATGGTTATTCTATGTATCACCATGATAATATTTTCAAGTGTAATTGTGTTGGTTACTCCATGAATAATGGTTAAGGTTCATCCTTGTTTAATTAAGAGAGATATAAAAAAAATTCCTCTATTTAACTACATGATTTAACTACACATACTATTTTTATGGAAATATTATTATTTCCAAAGGTAAATTAATATATACTATAATTTTACTTATTTAAAGTACATCATTTTGAAAAATGTTGCTATAACTTTTTCGTCATTTTTAAGAAACCTTATAAGTATGATTTTTCTTTTAAGATTTTTATGATAATTTTTATGAAATTATTAGTGAGGTGAAGTTGATTTATTTGGAAATAAATTTTTTATTTTGAGCCAAATTTTTGTTTTAAAAATTAAATTTTTATAACTATTCATTGACTAAAAATTTTATTCTTTATTTTTTTATCCCTTGCTGATTTTTTGTGGTCATACCATATTTCAAGGTGTGCTACATATGACTTATGTATATGTTATGTAAAGTAATATTTCATGTTAAAGGTCACCCCGTTGGTTCATAAAAATAAAAAATATTTTATTTCAAATTTATTATATTGTTAAATAATGGATACTAAGTAGAAGTGACCACTTTGTAATTTACCAAATTATAATGTAATATTTATGACCTAATTATCTAAAAAACTAATACTAATAGATATATGGGATTAAAAGATATTGAAATCTTGTATAAATACACTATATTAAGTAATGTTTATGGCTATATAATTATATATTTATTTCTCATGAAATAAAAAAAGTATAATATATTGTATTCTAGAAAAAACAGACAATTTGATTTGATAAACTCTTACATTATTCTCAACAGGTTTACAAAGTGACCTATAAACATGAATAATAAATTTTAATTTATTATATATATATATAAATCAAATATATACTTATAATATCATATAGGAACAAATTATAACAATTAAATTCCAATTCATTACAAATTCCTTATAAAATGCATTGCTTTTGGGTGTTAAATATTTCATTTTTCAAGAAAATTTGAGTTTGGTAGTTCCATATCAATTACATTTATAATTTTAAAAAAATATCCAGAATATTAATCATGATATAAATATAATATAAATTCATTATATTTAATTTTAGAGTCATATATAAATGATTTATATGGAAAAATTAATTACAGCGTTCATGGAAATGGTAGGTTGTACATATGCATGAAGGATATTTTCATGTAATGAATGAGAAAATGGAATAAAGGTAAGTAAAAATTAAACTTTATATAATTATTTTTATATTATATATATCATTTATATTAATTAAATTAATCCTCATTAAAATCCTTGTATAGTGGAAATAAAAAACGAATCACAACTCTTTATGGAGGCAGTAGTCCACAAGTACAAGGAAGTAATGTCATCATCTTCCAACAGATTGGAAGGTAAGAAGGTAGAAACAATATTATAGTTATAAAATAATTATAATATCATAATTATAATATATAATAATTAAATATATTATAATAACCACACCTTAAATATTTTTATAGAAAATAAAATGTATTCCTACTTGGAGGCTGCAGTCAACACGTATGTATGAGCAATACATTCACTTCACATTTAAGGGAATAGAGGGTAGAAATTTTACTTCCATAATAATGATAATAGTTAGGTGGATTTATAATAATTAATCTATTATTTTTTGATTAATACTATATATTTACAGAATGTATAATAATAAAAAAAATTAAAGGAGGTCGAGAATGACGATTACTACTTTTTCAGTAGTCCTCCTTTAGATCCTTTCATAAGGACCAATTGAAATGTTTATTAAGAATAATAAAACATAAAATTCATGAAAATGGATGTCTTAAGGATAATTTCATAGGTTTTTGTCTTATTATGTGGCTCAGTGTTGTCTAAAGAAGAAGAATTATTAGTTTCCTTTTATATGTGGGTGAGAGGATACACTTGAAATTTCATAAAAGAATAAAATATAAAAAAATCATATTCAATAAAAATTATTCAAAATGGAAGTATATTTTATGTTTGGATATGATATTTTCTAAATATTTCCATACATCTAGATATATAAAATTTAAACGGGTCAAAATACCCTTTTCTATTAGTTTAATCCCCTTGTAAACCTATTTTAACTTTAACTATAGTAATAGATTTTTACTATTTTTACATTTCATTAGAAAACAATTAATTAAACCATATTAAATATTATAAATTATAATTATTCACAATATTAAATCCATTTTAATAAATTAAATTCATATATTTTTTAAAATTTAATTTAAAATTACACCCACAAAATTCGATGAAATGTTGTCTTCTAGAAAAAATGATTTCTTAAGTATTAAACATTTTATACAAAAATCCAAAATAAAATTGATACAAATTATTATAATTGGATTAATAATAATATAAATTACTTAATTTTACCTTTATAACCATTTTAAAACAAAAATATGCTATAAAATTCTTTAAATGATAATAATTTTTTCAACAAAAGTTATTATTTTTAATTATTTATTATAAAATAAATATTTTTAGTAAATTATAAAAATTTTACTCAAAGATAATTTTTAAATTATTATTTCAAAAACTTAGTTAATTATTTCAAATAAGGTTTCTATATATGGGAAAAATAAATTTTAATATAAATGTGTACAATTCAATGAAAACAGTTTTTAGAAAGATTTGTTTTGAACTAAAAAATTAGCTTATATCAAAATCATGAGTATAATTAATTGAAATATAATTAATTAGACTATTATATATAATATGGACCATATTTAACTTTAATACTGAATCCATTATTTAATGGTACTTTTAGATTAATTTATTAAATTAATTTTTTTTTGGAATTTTAAAAATCGTATTTTCTTCACTATTCACAGAAAAATCTATCATTTCAAAAAAATACCTGAATATCGCCATAATTTAATTTTGGTATTATGATTTAAAATTTTTATCTCATTTAAAAAAATTATAATATCTAAAAATGAAAGAAATTAATTATAATTTCAATGCACATAATAAAATATAAATCACTATGGAATAAAATGCATTTTTGAAGCATAAAATGACCTCACTAAAAATTGAGTGCTTACCACATAATAATTAATCAATACAATTATATTGAGTAGTATGATTATTCATTTATTTATTAATTTGTTTACTCATATTCATACCAACAAATTCAACCACCCCATCATATATAAATAATAATATTTTTTTAATATATCGCAATTACATAATTCTCGTTGTTTCATGTCAAGAAAGATATCAATTTTATTACAATTTTAAAATAAATTTTAAGTGTTTTAAATCCCCTATCCAAAATAAATAGTTCCATTTAAATTTAATCTAGGTCATCACGGTTACCATATTTGAAAATTTGTCTGTTGAAAACTAATATCCTACCGACGGATACTAAAAATTCATTTGAAAATGGGAAATGAGGAACATAATGTTCATCTAAAATTACACATAATTGGGTTCTTATATTATGAGAACATTGGCGGGAAGTTATGATATAATTATGGTGGGGAAAAAAATTTCTATGGATGAATAAATATTGATAAAATCATGGTAAATAGAATATTAATGACCAGAAAACAATAAATTTTTATATGGTAAAAATATAATTAATTCATAAAAAATAAAGGTAAGTGGATAAAATTTATATTTCAAGAACCATTTACTCATGTTATGGTATTATTTTTATTTAAATTTATAAAAAAATTAATTTAAAACTTTTTTATTTCATAAATGTAATTTCACCCTTTGGTTTTTCCTTTATCAATTTCTACTTCATCTCTTACCCCAACAAATAAATATTCAATATGAATTTTAATTCAATAATAATTAAAATTTTCTAGTAATGTATCATAAGATCCATAAAATAATATCAACCCATTCTATCTTTAACTAAATATTTAACAAAATGAAATGGTTGGAACTCATATTCCAGTATATATAAATATAATACATTAATATCTAAGACCTCAATAATAGCCCCCACAGCTCAACTTAATCCATTACATAAATAGTTAGCCTTATGAATCCCCTCAAATATTTGAAAAAAATAAAAACCCATAAAACGAAAATATTTGAAAATATATATTGTTTATATTAACTTTAAAATTTATCCCTAAAAAACAAAAAACATCTCATAATATCACATACTTAACATGTGAATACCTTGATCATATATTAATTTAAAAATAAAAATAACATAATTCACCTAAATTAAAACAAATATGATTAAAAAAATTAACCCAATATTTATTCCTCAAATCTAATCATATAATAATGAATATTTATTCCATAAATCCAAAAGTTATATAAAATTTCTCAATGAAAACCTATTTTATGAATTAAATTACTATTTGGTTTCAAGGTCACTGAAACTATCCCAATTACTTGATCAGTGTAAATAATATTTTTATCATAACCAAAAATTATTAAATAAACATGATGTATAAATTATTGTATATATTCCTCTTAATCATGTGTTCACAAAAAATATCACCTTACCACTAAATAAATTTTAATGGTTATTGGTTCCATTCAATATATTCCAGTAAATAAATAATCCAAAACCTTTACAAAACATTCTATATATGTTTCATGACTTTTATAAATTAAATATCATTGAAATAAAACTCATAAAACATAATTCTTAAATCCCAAAACATAAAATCATAAATCATTTCACTTAAATAGTGATAATAATATCAGAGATTCCTAATTCGTTGAGTTAACCTATTGATTAAGGAATTAAATCTGATAATTACCAAGTTTCCCATACAAAATAAATTGAATGATAAATGTTACCAAAATATGAACTCTATATCCTCTATCAAACATGTAATTTTTCTATAGAAATTAATAGCTCTATGTCCTTCATTTATATATATATAAAACATCTTTCCTTCGCATTAATATATTCTTCTAGTTCATACTTAGCATATTTTTAACATAATTAAAATTTAAATTTCTTTCCTATGTGTTTACTAAGTCATTACCTTTTATAAGGGGCCATTTTCCTATTATTTGATATGTTATGAAACTCATAAATTATTACATCTTCAATCATATATACCAATATCTTCTTAGGTATATTCATAAGGTTTCACCATATAGTTTCTATTTCATTTATCTTCTCATGAGTAAAAGCATTCAAATTTCCCTGAAATTCACTATTAACATGAATACTCCTGGATGCATTCATTTTCTAAGACCATAAACTATAGCATGAAAAAATACCATAGTTTGAAACTACATAATCATTAAAAATTTATTTATAGGAAGTCTAAATCAATAATACTTGTTTTCAATATATAAACCTCTATATTAACCAATGTTGTCCATAGTTATCATCAATTGAAGACTTTCAAAATTGTTCACAATGAAAATATGAATTAACCAATGAATATAACAACATAGTGTCAAACTAGGTGCACAGTAATGGTACAATCACCATGAAACATAATGATAAAATATACATGATTGTCCCATTATTTTTGGGGTTATTTTCCAAAGATTAATATATACCTAAAACCAAGTTAGCATTTAATATACTTAAAAGGATTCATTCTTAGGAAACCTTCACAACTTTCTTTAACACAATATAGGATGTTATCTTTTACATAAGATTAACCTTAAGGGTTCTCACTAAAATTTTCTTATCTATGTTTCGAATGGAATCTAAATATTTTTGTGATACCAAATATTGTTAAAAAATATAACATCTTATTAGATGGATATACTATACATATCATTATGATATATCCCAGAATCATATATCTTTTGTTTCATTGGAAACCTAGTTACATAAATAATTTTTTCATAAGAGATCTACATAATCTTCCACTATGTTCTTTATAACTAGCACCATTTATAGAAATATCTTAAAAAAAATGATTTATCATAACCTAGGGAAAGATTATGTCACGACCCGTCCCCCAGGGCCCCTACTGTGACATACCCCAAGCCTGCCTCCTAAAGGCTAGTGGTTGGCGACTAGCGCCGAAGGCGTCAACCTACAAGTGGGAGGCATTTTCTTCGATAACTATACACACTTGAACTCATAAAACAAATTCACAATGTTGAAAGGATAATACTAAGTAATCAGAATCCAGAGTGCAACATCAAGTAAAGCACTTAGTGGTAAAACCGGGCCAGTATACAAACCCAACAAAAGAACTGGAAATAGAAAGGTACAAAGTGAGCACCAATGACCATCTGCAGAAAAATCAAACATGATCTCTAGGGTAGTGAAGATACAGGATTTAAAATTAGTACGTATTGTACACCTAGTCATACTAGGCCCCTCCTGGTCCAAGGCCACCAATTCCATTGTCATAATGTCCATCGGTCCCGTCTCTGTGAGCGCCACTATCAAAATGTTGAACGTCAGCACCAGACACAACATGTGAGAGCGAATACCGTGAAGGGGTGAGTAAATTAGTACTCAATAGGGGACCCTGAGACCCTCGATGGTCTCTCAAGAATCCACAAACTAAAAAACCACAAAAAAATCCATGATATAAACCATAATTAAACAACCACAAAGTAAACCATAAATCCAAAACCACAAAGTAAACCACACTACCAAAACCATGAAGTAAACCAAAAATCCAAAACCATGAGTAAAACAAAAATCCAAAACCACGAAGTAAACCACAAATATTATGCATATTCGTCTCTACTCAGGAACATACCCATACATATACCCAGGCCATCAATATAGTCTCCACTTAGCCACAATGGAATATAAGGATCTGACCTCAAAACCATTAAAAGGATTTACAAATAAGGCTCAAAGTGTAACTAAAGGATTAGGATAATACACTACATGAGATGGCAATCCCTGATGGAACCTATCTGATTGATGTACTCCATCAAGTTAAACTCAACCATTCTTAATGGTATGTCCGAAAAAACATGCTCCATTGGGAACTTTCTGTTAGAACTACATCTAGTGCCCAACACTAGGGGTATCGTAGTCATAGTCTTACACCCGAGGCCAGACCAAGGGAAACCAAGTGAAGTGGACCAATCCTCAAAACTGCATTTATTTGGGGGAGCACCACTCTAGTCTAACCCATAAAATCTCATTCACTCCAGTAAGAAGTGTCCCGCACCACAATCCGTCGAGGGAGCACAAAATTCTACCTTGGTATCAATTACATCAATTGGAGGGGCCCTGTAGAGACCCAATCTTGATGTACATGGATAATACATTACTTTTGTAGAATACATAATACATAACAAAAACAAACACACAAGGACTGTAATAGTTTAGTGTCTTTGGAAACTTGGAAAATAATCTTCTAATCATGGGGAAAGATCTTCAACATTTACCATAAAGATCTTCCCCTTTTGTTTTTTACCTAAAACCTTTCATTATATCATGGGGGAAAGAAAACATAAAAAGGGTGAGCTCAAATGCTCAGTAAGGGTAAACATAGAGAACATATTACAACATATAAACATTTGAATGAAAAAACATGAACATAAAATCTAAACATCAAAATCGTGAGCAAAGACATAAATCATGGAAGTACGTAAGGAATATATCATAAAGGAACATCAATCATGATAAAATATCATGTGAATAAAACATGAAATTGTTGAAAAACATTAATCACAAGATATGATTTCCATAGTAGCCAAGACATTTCTGCAAAGACCATCTTAGTGGACAAAGCCCCTTTCTGAATCGAGTTCACTCCTCGTTCCAGTCCTGTATCACTGAATCAGATTAACTTACTGTTCCAGCCATGTCTATCTCATGAGATATAAATCATTACCCAATTAATTGGAGGGATATATAGGTCCCACCCATCTCATAATGAAATCATTAGTTTGCGTGCCACAAAATAAACATACATCATTCATAATAACCCAACAAATAAGATGGGTTTCATAAACATCATCCCATCATAACATAATCCATATAAAGGAAATGCATATCATTTCACCATAAAAAAACTCAAACCATGTAAATAATAGATACATTATACATGAAACATAAAAATCTGTAATAATGTCATCTTAGATGGAAAATAGTTTTGATAAAACACTTGAAATGAATTCTTGAGGAAAATATCCTTTCTTCTTCAAAATCATTTTCCTTTCAAAAAATGCCATGAAATTTTAAAAGAAAATGATTTTTTTGAAAATAGTCATAAAATATTGTAGGGTAATATTCATGAAAATAAGGAGTTATAAAATTGTAAAAATCCATTCATGCCATATAAGTTAAAAAAAATTCTCCTCGTACTTTTAACGGAAATGTCAAAAAGTACCACGTATGGTAAACAAAATAAAGAATCCTTCCATAAACCAAAGTAAAAATAAAGAGGGGTAAAACTGACTTTAAACACACATTGAATAATATTAAACACATTATGAAAACATTTTTATGGACATGGATTAAAAATATAACCCCTGTAAATATTTATGTACAAGCAATCTCAGATAAAAATGAGATTGAAAAATTATCCCTTACCTTATGTACGATATGCTTCGTATGTATCTTATCCTCCTATCTAATGATTTAAATAAGGTCATTGACTTGTTAATGAATCATATTCATTTTTATGATATCATATATGGTTCACTTATGACTTTATATTACCTGTTCTTTTGTAAATTCCATGTTAAAGCAGCGTTTTGGGTGAAATCGTTTTATTTATCTTACGTGTTTGGACTTGTTGTTACTGATATTATTATTACTTATATCATGATTTAATTACTTCTATAATGAAAATCATGATTTATATATCATATATATTCAGTATATATATATATATATATAATAGATAGATAAATGAAATGAAATACACCGTTCATGGAGACGGTAGGCCTTGCATACGCATGAACACTGTTTTCATTTCCTTGTTGACTTGAATAGAAGTAAGTAGATGACATATATATATATATATATACAAAAATACAGTATCTTTATCATGTCATATATTTCATTATTATTTATTATATATACTTTATAATCATTCTTGAGTGGTTAACATTGAGAATGAATCTCATCACGTCGTGGAGATGATAATCCGTACGTACGCACGGGCGATGATATCATTCCCATAATTATTGAATTGAATTGGAGTGGATGATATAATATCTCAGATTCAATATGATTTTATAATAACTATATGTAGTTATTATTTACACCATTATACCCATCCAAGTAAGGTGGTGGTGGAAAAACAGATTACACCACGATGTGGAGACGGTATTCCGTACATACGCACACATGGTGATTTTGTTTTCTGTAGGATGGATAGAAGGTGAAATGGGGTTGTTTCATATTTATAATAACATATCAGTATATTATTATATTTATGTTATTACTTTATAATTAAACAACTAAAGAAGAATAAGTTGAAGAAGAAAGAAATTTGAATGAATTGGTAGAAGAGATTACCTCTTCTTCGACACACTTCTTTTAAGCTTCCTATTAAGGCACTAGATTTGGACTTTTGAGGAGACCAGAACCTCTATAATGATTTTAGGGATGTTGAGAAGGTAAATGATCAGGGTTTGGCCCATATTGAAGGCTCAAAATTGTGTAATGAGATGAGGGATGAGGTTCCCTTTTATAAGGGAGGAGAGTGGCACCTTAGGAAAAAACATAAAATATTATTTTATAATAAAGTAATGTTTGGTTTATAATAGCTCCAAATTGACTTATTTAGAGACTAAAGTAGGTATGGGCCTAATTAATCTCAACCAATAGGTTTTAAAAAATTTTAGGTTACTATTTTAACCATATCATTTTGATTTAACTCTAAGTTAAATAATTTAACCTTTACCGTGTCTTCTTGTTTTCTTACACTATATGGTTAATAAACTTACTTTAACAAGCCAAAAGAACCCAATTTAATTAATTATTAAAATATATAACCTTATATAAGTCATTCATCCAAACCTTAGATTTTTACGAATATAATATCAATTAATAATATAATATTTTTTTTAAAAACTATTTTGTGTCAATTTTGACACTATTTGGTAATTTATTTTTTTGAAAATCATAACAGAATGATTAGATCAAAAAAAGTTAATTTGATAAATAATAAAATGTCATATTAACCTATAAAATTATTGTAATTCCTAAAAAGTTTCAAATTACATTTATTTAGGTATTTATAACGTCAATTACGTTAATATTTTATTAATAAGATAATTACTGCATCATCATTGTGTCATAAATAAATAAAATTATTTAATGTCTAAAAGTTATAAATAAAATAACATTATATAGTAAATCGTTTTATATTTCTAATGAATATTTATAGTCGAATTTATCTTATGCATAACCCTATATTAAAAATGTTTTAGTTATTAAACTTTGATTTTAACTATTTTAACTCTTCTTTGAATTAAATAATAATAAATGTCCTAGTCTAATCCAAGTGGACCTAAATGATAATATTATATTACTAAGGTTAGTTTTGGTCGAATTATATTTATCCAATAGAATTAGGACATGTGTTAGGGTAATAATAATATCATTTTTATCCTTAATTATACTATTTACTTTTAACCGTGGTAAATAAAAGTAAAAAGTTACTATTCACCAAAAATTATTTTTATCTTATTGAACCAAATTTTACTCCTTGATATTAACTGTGTCTTTTGGATGTTTGAAATTAAACTCACAGAAGTGGTAAAATCATGTTTTATGTACAATTGCAAATGCTCCAAGGAGGTGGGTAAAAGATGGTAAAAAGTTCAATAAAATTTTTATGTATCTATATTATTTTAAAATGACTCCAATGAATTAAATTGAAAATATATATGTATTATGTATATATTGTGACAAAAAATAAATTTAAATAAAATAAATGATTATTTAAATAAAAAGTCAGTTTTAACAAATAACTAATTGTATTCACTATTCATCAAAAATTGACATTTTTCAGAAAAATACCAAAAATTAACCCAAGGCTAATTTCGATATTCTAAATCCAAAACTGAAGTCCATTTTGAATGATAAAATTTATAAAATTTCAAAAAGTGGGTATTACTATTTATAACGGCAAGTTTATATAATATTTTAATAACATATCGTTTTTAGTGAAACTCTGTATTGCGTACAACACACGCTATCGTGGAAGGTCGTGATTGCGTGTAATGCAAGCCAAGTCAGGGTTGCGTGTTGTGCAAGATTCCTTTGTTGTTGCGTATAATAGAATCAAAACATATTTCATTTATACATTGAATATATATATATATACACTCAATGTTGCGTAGAATAACTTCTATCAAACGAACTTGAAATTGTGTGTAACACAATCCAAGATTAGTGTTGTGTATACTATAAGATAATACAGTGTTGCATATAGTGGAAGATAAACTTAGTGTGGTGTACAATAGAAGATATGAAAGAAATTAAAAAATATATATCTTATAAAATCTCAAGGTGTTACATTCTACCCCCCTTAAAATGAATTTCTCCCTCGAAATTCGTCGGGGTTATAAATCGTTTACTACATGAAAGTGTCTTTCATAGAAACCCACATCATAAAAAGGAATACTAAAACTTAATTTTAAAAAATAATGTATGAAACGTAATGGTTACCCAAATTAACTTATCCCTGGGTTCCCACATAGGAGAACATAGGTGAAAATATGGATATTGAAGAGAAATCTAACCGTCAAGTTCTGATGGAGAGTGGTAGAGAACATGGATATGAAAAATTCATCAATCACAATGCCATAAATTTTTGATGATCTAAGGTACCATCTGATTCATCAGATATGAGAGTACTAGGACATCATTTTTGGTTTTCAAGATCATTTCCCTAACGTTGATGAACTTTTACATATAGAGAAATACTTACTTGATTTAAGTGTAATATCATCTTTGGTCATTCCATGAACAATTTCTACTTCATCTCTGTTTAATGAAATGATGTTGAATTTGACATTCATTAAGTGTTAGCACATCATGAGATAGAATGATAAGTCATCCCATCTGTTTCTATCAAAAAAATATTAGCATAAGTTATTAAATATATATAAGTCCATCTATGGTGGGATTAATCATATATGATTCCAACAATGGACTTATACTTCATCTATAATACCTCTTAATAAAATAATACTAGTTTATACTAACCAGGGAATTCCTGTAGGCCCATGGTAGGCAATAAAGTCATGTCGCACTTCGGTTGTGGGTTCAATTCCCACAACCTTGTCCGACACGATGGGTTGTCTCCTGTCTTACAGGTTGTCCTTTTTCTAAAACAATACTTTTATAACATAACAAATAGTTTTAGCCTTAAACAATACTATCTGATGTCTAACTTAATCTATTACAATCTTTAGGTTTATCCAAAATACTTATGTCCAATCTCATAGTATAAATAAAATGATTACTAGAAAGGTCATCTACCAAGCATTGAATACAATCATTTATCTCTGGTATATCATAAGATATATATATCTTGTTGGTCATATTCAAATCATGTGAATTACTTAATCATATATTCTCTTGTAACATGAGTACACATTGAACCTTAGTGAAAACATGAATTTTGTCAAAAGTCAACTCTTTCCACATACCAAAATCCCAAAATTGTTGTATACTCAAACCATGATATCACTTTGTCCTTATACCAGTCATGAGCTCATTAATACTATCAAACATCTCATTATCTCTTTATCCTATCATTATACACATATAATCTACCTTCCAAAAAAATTTGAATAACCTTTTATTGTTACTGGTACAATTCATCATATACTTTCAAAAACTCAAGGAAAGACAACAGTGTAACAATCCTTATATTTTTCTTTATTCCATAGTACCATACATTATTCTTGATAAATATACAAACATTCCACTACCTTCTTAAACCACTGACTGGGCTTCATCATTTATTTTATCTCATATATCATTTGTAGTCTCTTCATCATCATCCCCATAAATAATACCCATATGACCATGCATATTCTCTTCATGAGAATTTCCCTTAGGTAATTGGTTTGCCTAATTCTCGTACATTCCACATTTAAAACATTTAACCATTGTTGATGTCTTAGCAATACCATTATCCTTGTCCATGGTGTTAACTGAACCTTTTCCTTTAAAATTACTGGATTTGTGTCCTTCTTTTCCACACCCAAAGCATCTTCCAGTTCCTTTGAAAAATTCTCCCTAATGTATCTTTCCACATGATTTACATGAGGGAAATTGAACTTTCTTTCCTCTATGAACATCATGAAACACCCTCTTTATCTTATTATCTATGTCGGAAAACTTACCAAAGTTGAGATTATTAATCATATTATGAGATTAATAATTTGGAATAATAACAATATGTGGACTTATAGATCCAATTAAATTTGGCTGCTCATGAAGAATATCGTTCCATTGTCCATCATATCCTCCATTATCGTGAATCATCCTGTTTCCAGCCATTTTCAAAAACCCAAAAAGAATAGTGTGAGAGGAAAAAATCATAATCAAGGGGGAGTACCTTCCATATCTAACATCTTAGGTTAAATTCTAAGACCGTTATCATAATTTGGGGACTATAACCAACACTTATACGTAACCTTAGGGACATCCCTAGACATAACTTAGAAATATATCTAGGGATCTCAATAAAGTTTTCAAATCCTAGTTTCCAAAGGTTAACTAAACCTTTCCTCTGATACCAACTGTAGAGACGCAATCTTGACGTACATGGAAATTACATTAATTTTTCAGAATAGTTAATACATAACAAAAACAAACACACAAGGACCTTAATAGTTTAGTATCTTTGGAAACTCGGAAAAATAATCTTCTAATCACGGTGAAAGATCTTCAAAATCCCCCATTAAGATCTTCCCCTTTTGATTTCTTACCTAAAACCTTTATTTAGATCCTGTGAAAAATAAAACATAAAAAGGGGGATCTCAAATACTCAGTAAGGATAAACATAGAGAACATAAATAAATCCATAAACATTTGAATGCAAAAGCATGAACATAAAATCTAAACATCAAAATTTTGAGCAAATACATAAATCTTGGAAGTATATATATAATATATCATAAAGGAACATGAATAATGATAAGATAGCATGGGAATAAAACATGTAATTATGTAAAAACATTAAGCACATGATATGATTTCCATAGTAGCCAAGGCATTTCTTCCGAGACCATCTTAGTGGACAAAGTCCCTTTCTGAATCGAGTTCACTCCTCGTTCTAGTCCTGTATCACTGAATCAAATTAACTTACCATTCCAGCCAGGTCTATCTCATGAGATATAAATATTTACCCAATGTATTGGAGGGATATATAGGTCCCACCCATCTCATAATGAAATCATTCTTTCATGTGCTACAAAATAAACATACATCATTCATAATAACCCAACGAATAAAATGGGTTTCATAAACATCATTCCATCATAACATAATCCATATAAAACAAATGGATATCATTTCATTATAAGAAAACTCAAACCATGTAAATAATAGATACATTATACTTTAAATATAAACATACTTAATAATGTCATCTTATATGGAAAATAGTTTTGATAAAACCCTTGAAATGAATTCTTGAGGAAAATACCCTTTCTTCTTCAAAATCATTTTCTTTTAACAAAATTCCTTGAAATTTTTTCTTGAAAATGTTTTTTTTGAAAATTGTCATAAGTTCTTGTAGCGTATGATTCATTAAAAAAAGGTGTTATAAAACAGTAAAAATCTGTTCATTCCATATAAGTTACAAAAAACATTCTCCTCATACTTTTAACAGAAAAGTCAAAAAGTACCACGTATGGTAAACAAAAGAAAGATTCCTTACATAACATAAAGAAAAATTAAATAGGGGTAAAAATGAATTTAAAAATACATGAAAGAATATAAACTCTTTATGAAATCTTTTTTATGGACATGGATGAAAAATATAACCCTAGTAAAAACTTACGTATAAGCAATCTCAGATAAAAATGAGATTGCAAAATTATCCCTTACCTTATGTCTGATATGCTTAGTTCGTATCCAAACCTCATGTATAATGATTTAAATAATGTCACAGAATTAATATAGAATAACATTCATTGTTATGATATCATATATGGTTCAATTTGGGCTTTATATTACCCGTTATTTTGTAAATTCCTTGTTAAAGCAGCATTTTGGGTGAAATTGTTTTATTTATCGTACGTATTTGGACGTGTTATTCTTGATATTATTATTACTTATATCATGATTTAATTACTTAAAAAATTTCAATCATTCTTTATATATGATATATATTCATTATATATATATAATAGATAGATAAATGAAATGAAATACACCATTCATGGAGATGGCAGGCCGTACGTACGCACGAACGCTATTTTCCTCTCCTTATTGACTTGAATGGAAGTAAGTAGATGACATATATATATATATACACATAAATCCAGAATCTTTATAGGTTCATATATTTCATTATTATTCATTATATATACTTCATAATCATTCTTGAGTGGTTAACATGAAAAACGAATTTCATCACGTTGTGGAGACGGTAATCCGTACGTACACACGAGCGATTATATCATTCCCCAAATTATTGAAATGAATTGGAGTGGATGATATAATATCTAAAAAACCATATGATTTTATAATAACTATAGATAGTTATTTTTTACACCATTATACCCATCCAAGTAAGGTGGTGGTGGAAAAACAGATTACCCCACGACGTGGAGACGGTATTCTGTACGTACGCACGCGCGATGATTTCATTTTCCATAGGATGGATAGAAAGTGAAATGGGGTTGTTTCATATTTATAATAACATATAAGTATATTAGTGATACTGATGTTATTACTTTATAATGAAACAACTAAAGAAGAAGATGTTGAAGAAGAAAGAAACTTGAAAGAATCGGTAGAAGAGATCACCTCTTCTTCGATAGACCTCTTTTAAGCATTCTCTTAAGGCACTATTGTTGGACTTTTGAAGAGACCAGAACCTCTATAATTATTCTAGGGATGCTTATAAGGGAAATTATCAGTGTTTTTCCTAGATTTAAGGCTCAAAATTGTGTAAAGAGAAGTGGAAGGAGGATCCCTTTTATAAGGGAGGAGAAGGGCACCTTAGAAAAAACATAAAATATTATTTTATAATATTGTCATATTCGGTTTATAATAGATATAAATTGATTTATTTTGAGAATAATTAGGGGATGGGTCTAAATCCTCTCAAACAATAGGTTTTATACAAATTTTGGTTACTATTTTAACCATATCATTTAGATTTAACTCTAAGTTATATAATTTAACCTTTACCATGTCTTTTTGTTTTCTTAAACTATATGGTTAATGAACTTACTATATCAATCCAAACGAACCCCAAGTGGTTAATTATTAATATATATAACTTTATCTAAGTCATTTGTCCTAACTTTAGATTTTTAGGAATATAATATCAATTAATAATATAATATTTGTTTTAAAAACAATTTTATGTCAATTTTGACACTATTTGGTAATTTATTTTTGTGATAATCATAACAACATTATTAGTTCAAAAAATTTTAGTTGAATCAATAATAACATGTAATATTAACCTATAAAATTAGTGTAATTCAGAAAAAGTTTCAAATTACATTTATTTTGGGTATTTATAACATCAATTATGTTAATATTTCATTAATATGGTAATTACTGCATTATCATTGTTTCGTAAATAAATTAAATTATTTAATGTCTAAAAGTTATAAATAAAGTTATATTATGTAGGAAATCTTTTTATATGTCTAATGAATATTTATAGTCGAATTTATCTTATGTATAACCATATATTAAAAATGTTTTAGTTATAAAACTTTGATTTTAACTCTTTTAACTCTTCTTTGAATTAAATAATAATAAATGTCCTAATCTAATACAAGTGGACCTAAATGATAATATTATATTTCTAAGGTTGTTTTTGGTCGAATTAAAATTATCCAATAGAATTAGGACATGTTTTAGGGTAATAATAATATCATTTTTACCCTTAATTACCCTATTTACTTTTAACTATGGTAAATAAAAGTAAAAAGTTACTATTCACCAAAAATTATTTTTATCTTATTGAACAAAATTTTACTCCTTGATATTAACCGTGCCTCTCGAATTTTCGAAATTCAACTCATAGAAGCGGTAAAATCAAGTTTTATGTACAATTACAAATGCTCCTAGGAGGTGGGTAAGAGACGGTAAAAAGTTCAATAAAATTTTTATATTTCTATATTATTATAAAATGACTCCAATGAATTACATTGAAATTATATAGGTATTATGTATCTATTTTGACCAAAAATAGATTTAAATAAAATAAATTATTATTTAAATAAAAAGCAGGTTTTAACCAATAATTCAGTGTTTTCACTATTCATTAGAAATTGACAATTTTCAAACAAATATAAAAAATTCACCCTAGGATAATTTCGAGATTCCGAATCCAAAAATGAAGTCCATTTTGAATGATTAAATTTATAAAATTTAAAAGAGTGGGTATTACTATTAATAAAGGCTAGTTTATATTATATTTTAATAACATATCGTTGTTTAGTGAAACTCGATATTGCGTACAACACATGCTATCATGGACGGTCGCGATTGCGTGTAATAAAAGCCAAGTCAGTGTTGCGTGTAGTTCAAGATTCCTTTTTTGTTGCATATAATAGAATCCAACCATATTTCATATATACAATGAATATATATATACACACACTCAATGTTGCGTAGAATAAGTTTTATCAAACGAACTTGAAATTCTGTGTAACACGATCCAAGATTAGTGATGGGTATACTACAAGCTAATAAGGTGTTGTGTATAGAGCAAGATAATCTTGGTGTAGCATACAACAAAAGATACGAAATAAATTAAAAATAATATATCTTATAAAATCTCAAGGTGTTACAAGCCAACTCCTCAAAACAGTGTCCTGCAGTCATTAGAGCTCCAACTACCATAAAAGAACCACTCACCATCACTAATCAGAGACAGGGGAGCACTATTCCATAAGTGAGTACCTGAACCCTACCAATAGGGGAGTACAACTCTGGTAGTTTGTTCACTGTGGGGATCCTACGCCATAGTACATTAGGGGAGTACTGAACCTAGGCTAGAGGACCCACACCCTAGAATGGTAGGGGAGTACCGAATCTATTGTAAGAAGGTGTAAATAGGACCCGTACCCTGAATCGGTAGGGGAGTACAACTCGGTGACTAGAGGACCCACACCATGATAAAGTAGGGAAATGACCAACTATAACAATATCTGTTTTGGGGGAACCACGCCCATGTATGTTAGGGGAGTGCCGACACTAGGCTAGAGGGATCATGCCCTCGTACGACAGGGGAGTACCGACTCTGCCGTAGCACTATGTAAGGTGGACCCACACCCTTGGTCAACAGTGGGGTACCTACTCCTAACCTAGAGGACCCACACCCTTCTCGATTGGGGAGTACCTGACTCTATGTGAGTTAAGTTTGGAGGACCCATGCCCTAGTATAATAGGGGGTACCAGATCTAAATATAGAAGAACCTACTCATAGGGAAATGAACCCGCACTCATGATGTGGGGAGTCTCGTCTCTACCGGAGAAAAGGAGTAAGGAATACCTACGCCTTGAGTCATCAAGGGAGTAGCTGTCCTTACTCTCACCATAAGAAACTACCTAGTTATTCTCCTCAGGCAATTTTTCTTACATAAATTTCCACAAACTTCCAAAAATAAGTGACCCAAAGGACTAAACATTCCTAAGGGTTCCAACATGATAGAAGATGCGTCAATCAGATGCTCAGTCTGTAAGTTATAGGCATTTTAGTACCAAGGGGCCATTTGGATTTGTGCTCGATCCAACCCGACCATAATTCAACTTTATCCAAAACTCAAGTGAAGTATCTCAAAAGGAAAGCCTCATTCCAAGTATTCCAGAGCTATAGATTTTTTTTCAAACAAACGTATGGTTTAGAAGATATGGCCCTTTAAGCGTAACTGTGTCAAAAAGGCTCTGGGTTCGGTCAGACCAGGTCAGACTGACCCGACTCGACCCGGTATGAGTCGAAACGACCTGACCCAGTCTGGGTTGACTCGACATGATATAGGTTAACACAGACCGCCTGGAAGCGTGGCCCACCTGGATCACCCCGTCCCACCGTTGTGGGTCAGCCCCATTCACCTTGGACGCGACATAGTTTTTTCCACCACCTGCCCACATTGTCGGGCCCACCGGCTACGTCTCCCACGTCAAATCGCATGGCGGATTGATTTCTTCACATGGCGCCATGATGGCTCCATGGGACTCCAGTTCTGTAGCCCGTCATGTCCACAGCTTCCACTACCTAGGTGCGCCACTAGGGTGCACCTCATCCTCCTACTACTAGTCAGGCCGAAGGCCAATCTCCTCTCTACCAGGTAGGTAGCTGGCACCGCCGCCTACCACCTCCACTACCTGTTTCTGCTGCGTGCTAGTCTTAGCCTTGTCGGGTAGTCGTACGCATTTTGGTGGCCCATTTTTTACACCATTTTCACCTATATACTCTAGGGTTTCCCTCTTAACTATGATAGACTAGGATATAACTTACCATCAATTTCAAAGAGCCGATCACAAGGAATGAGCATACTGAGGGGCTCAGGCCTTTTTCGTGTTGGCCTGTTCCCTCCAAATTAGAGGGAAAAAACCAGGTAGGTTTTAGGGTGTGTAGTGTAATCCAAAATAAATCAATCCCAAAGTTGAACCCCCAAAGATACCCTTACGCATAAATAATCGACTTGTAGATCATCCTGTTTGTGGGCTAATCTGCATCCGTCATTTCAAAAATAACAAAGAATGGGGAACATCTTTAACAAAAAAACCCTACTTCTTATGATGTTCAATGTCGTGACATTCGTCCTCAAGGGATTTAAGATGTTGATGTTGCTTCCCAGCTCCGATCTTCGAAAGGCGTCGAAGATGAAGATGTCCCACCGGTGTTCATCATTCTTTATTAGGGTGGAATTATGTTAGAGGATCACCAAAGAATCATCAAAATTTTGAATCCATATTTACCTATAACATAAAACTATAAATAATATCACATCGCAGTATTCCCATTATGATGCGACGTCATGTTGTTACACTATTTTAATTAAGAAAAAGCATCATTGTTCTACGTCATAGAAGTGTAATTATGCTGCATGTTTGACAAGAAATTAATGACCCTCATTGATGCGCATTGTTGCTGGCCTATCACATCCCCATAGAATCACCATCTTCCACCGATAATAGAGAAAGAAAATAAAATATTTTTTTTAAATTATTTTATTATTTTTCTCAAAAAGTCAAAAAAATTACTTTTCTTCTCGGCCCTTGTCAGCCGAAGTTAGGTCATTTTGAGGCAAATCCCGATGTTCTAAATTCAATGGTGTCTTAAGATCTTCAATCCGAGCAATGGTTAAAAAGATGTAAAATATCATTCTCTTGTTTACTGAATGTATCATAAAAAACGTTCAAAATTAAATTCTAGGATATCTAGAGCTCCGAATCACGTGCAGTTGAAATTTAAGATATTAAAAAATGTCCCATTTATTTTATTTTTTAAAAAAAATACATGAAATTCCAGGACATTACATCCTCTCCAACTTTAGACTTTTTCTCCACAAAAAGCCAAAAACCCAAACTTACAAGAGGATACTTTCTCAAAAATGGTTTATACACTTATTCTAGGAATGCTCCATGAAGAAACATAGAGATCAACCACTCTCATGTACAGCTCTTTCTAGGTCAACATCATGTCACAACATGCACGTGTTTATTTATCTACAAAAAGAGTGAAAATCACTAAGTACTGCAATTCATCTATAGTCATGGGGTTCAGTGGCTCACCTCAATGCTAACCAACCACATATCACAAAAAGAACCCCACAATACACATCTTCCCATGGATTCAATGTGATAAAACCCCATGGGCGTTATGCATTCAAGGTTGATGATAACACATGGGAGTAATTATGAACAAAACAGGGTTTCCCATGAGTGAATGCTAGGTCTTATTGGTTCCTCTTCCTAGAACCTCCAGTAGACACACCAAAAGTCGAAATAATAACACAACCACTCCCACTTGTGGCATCTCTACTAAGTATAGATGGTTAGGAACCATTCCGCACTACGAAAACATCTTGTGGTCTAACTCTACCACCATGGAAAGACTCAAACAAAACTCTTTATGAGAGTCTAAACAGTTCTTCCAAGGATTCCATTTTTACGCAATGGAAATCCCTTGTCCACCACGTGGATATACCACATCCCTTTCTTAATATCATCATTCTAGGAATGAACAGTAGTAGTCCATACCCAGAATGATATCGTAAGGTCTCGATGCCATGAATAAGATATCCTAACCACAACTCTTGCCTCTAAGAGCCAAGTTACACTATTAGAGTCTATGTGTGATCATCGGGTCTCCTCTATCAGGAGTCTATAGGCGTGATGTTCAAGTCCACAGTCTAATCGGAACCTCAAAGTCATGAACAGGACTCGCAGAAAAAGGAATGTCTAATTCCTGTGTCTATTTAGGAAGGCATCAAAAGAAAAGACACAGGTCGTACCTTGAACTTCTCATGGAGATTCTTGGTCATGATCCATGATTGTGTGCAGTTTTCCTTGCCCACATCCTCTATCTCCCTAGGCCTAGTAGGGACCACCCTCTACTTCTCGTCTATCTCCTCAAACTTTCCAGGTAACTTGAAGAATTCCATGCTCCAAGAATTGTCTCTTCCAATGAGGTTTGACTTTCGAATCCCTCTCAACTGTACAGTTCATTACAAAATCTCTATTGAGATTCCCTCAGCCGTTACAAGCATATCCCCGCCTCTCCTACAGCGGATCTTCTCCTCAGCACTGCTACTGTGCCACAGACCCACGTGTTTGTGTCCGAGCAAGGGTATGCCTCCTACGTCGTGATACCATCTACACTCATCTTCTAGATCCATTAGAAACCTCTACTCTAGGTCCTATACCATATGTCACATCCACATAATCCTCCTCAACAATGCTCTTAACCACTAGGGATTGTTACAGTACCCCAACATGTGTCAGAATGCTAAGAGGTATCACCAATGCCATGATTTCCCATATTAGTCTCTACTCAATAGTCCTGACCCTGAAGTATGGGTCCCACACCATATCTGTGGAGTAGTGAGAAATATCCATGAATCTCATTGATTACTCTCTTACCATAATTTTGCACTGCCATTGGTGTAGTAGATCATGTATGTGTACTGAACACAACGTGACAGAAAATAAATCCTCTCTAAAGAGGATCTCAAAGTCTTTCCATGTGAGGGTCGCCTCGTCATGAGTCTGGATCGTCAGACTCCACCATCTTCCTGCTAATATTTGAAGAAGTTCTACAGCCAAGACCACCTTTTGGTTGGGAAGTTTCCTCTCTAGGAAGAAGACATGCGTAACCGCCACATTCCAATCCTCAGTAACCTGAGGATATGTCTCGCCATGGAACCTGAGAGGTCTCTTCCCCTGAAACTCATGTAGTGCGATCAACTAGTGCCCATCCTCACCCAAAACTGTTGGTGGAAACTGCTACTCGACGGGTGGTGGCATCACTGGTGAACCACCCAAAGGAAACTCCCCTATATCAATTCCCTACATCAAATCCTCCACTTAGGGAATATCATCATCATGATCCTTTTATGAAATTCTATCTGGCTGTCATCAAGGAAGAATCTTGAAATGAGTCAAGATGAACCACGATTACGCATATATTTGGATAGCTGACTCAAGAAGGAAATGGAAATGACAATCATTCCTAAAAGTTTCATTATCCTTTCATTTTCACACAACCAATGTTTCAATGTTCTGATTTGGTTAACAGTTGTCTAGAATCTTGGTGTACAGATATATCATGCACCGCACCAACACTAGAGTCCCTGGCCTGAAATCTGAACACGAAACACTTAACACTGTTTCTAAAAAAAAAATAGAACCTTGGTCATTGAGATAGAACCGAACACCTTTGATACCACTTTTTAACGACCCTTCCCCCAGGGCCAGTACCGTGACATACCCCAATCCCACCTCCCAAAGGCCAAGGGATAGTGACTAGCACCATAAGGCGTCAACCTACAAGTGGGAGGAATTTTCTTGGATACATGTACACATGTGCACTCACAAAAAAATCCACAAAAGTGAATGGTGAACACTAAGTAATCAAAAAATAGATTACAATAACAAGTGAAGCACTGAGTGGTATAACTGGGCTAGTATAAATAAAAAAAATGAACTAGAAACAACAAGGTACACAGGGAGAACTGATGGCCATCTGGGAAAAAATACCACCGGATCACTAGAGTTGTGAAGATACTAAAAGCCGAAGTAGTATGTCTTGTTCACCTGGTCTTAATGGGACCCTCCTGGTCCAAGGCCACCAAGTTCATCATCTTAATGTATGTCAGTCCCATCTCCTTGAGCGCCTCTATCGAAACATCGAACGTCTGCACTAGACATAACATGTGGGGGGAAAGCCTATGCAGGGGTGAGTAACTTAGTACTCATTAGGGGAACCTGAGTCCCTCAGTGGTCTCTCAAAAATCAAAAAAAGGAAAACACCAAAAAACAACAATTAAGTAAACCACAAATAAAAAACCATATAGTAAACCACAAATCCAAAACCACAAAGTAAAACAAAAAGACCAAACCATGAAGTAAACCTCAAAATGAAAACCTTGAACTAAAGCATAAATCCATAACCAAGAAGTAAAGCACAAAGATTATGAATAGTAATCTATACTCATGTATATGCCCATATATATACCTAAGTCATCCAGATATACCGTCTCAACCACAAAGAAACTTAAGGCTCTGCTCTCAAAGCCATTACCAAGATTTCCAAAGAAGGATCAAAGAATAACTCAAGGATCAGGAGTACATGCTCTATGAATTGGCCATCCCTAAGGGAACCTACTTGAGAGATGTACTCCCTAAGGTAAAACTCAACCATTACTAATGGTACATCAGAAAGGACGTACTTCATCGGGAACTTTCTGCTAGAACTGCCTCTAGTGCTTGGCCCTAGAGGTCTCGTTGTCACAGTCTTGCGCCGAAGGCAAGGCCAAGGGAATCTAAGTGAGGAGGCACATTCCTCAACACTATGTTCCATTGGGGGAGCACTGCTCTAGTATAACCCATGATATCTCAGTCGCTCTATTAAGAAGTATCCCACACCTTAGTCCGTCCAAGGAGCACTCACTTCTACCTTGTTATCGATTACATCAAATAAAGGATCCCGATCCTTATAACTATGTCCTAAAGTCAATGGAGCTCTAAATACCATGAAGGAACCACTACTAATCGCTACTTAGAGATGGGGGAGTAATAATGCATAAGTGAGGACCCGCACCCTACCCAGTAGGGGAGTACAACTCTGGTAGTTTTTTCACGGTGGGGGACCCGTGCCCTAGTACATTAGGGGAGTACCGACCATAGGTTAGAGGAACCACACCCTGACACGATAGGGGAGTACTGACACTACTGGAATAACTAGTAAAGAGGATATACACCCTAAATTTGTAGGGGAGTACAAATTAGTGACTAGAGGATCCACACCCTGGTAAAGTAGGGGAGTAACCGACTCTATCATAATATCTGCACCGGGGGACCCACACCCTAGTACATCAGGGGAGTACCGACCCTAGGCTAGAGGGTCCATGCCCTAGCATGGAAGGTCTAGAGAGTATTGACTCTGTTTTTTCATTGTGTAAGGAGTACTCGTACCCTAGGTCAATAGGGGAGTACCTACTCCTAACATAGAGGACCCCCACCCTACCTGGTAGAGGAGAACCTGACTCTATGGGAGTTAAGTATGGAGGACCCGCACCCTAGTCCAATAATGGAGTACCGACTCCAAATATATAAGAACCTGATCAGAGGAAAACTAACCTACACCTATAATGGGGGGAGTCCCATCTCTACCAGAGTAGAGGAGTAAGGAATAATCGTGCCTTGAGTCATCCAGGGAGTAGTCATCCTTACTCTCACCACAAGAAACACCCTAGTTTTGCTCCTCAGTCTATTAGTTGTACCTCAACTTCCATAAAGATCCAAAAATATGTGACCCAAAGGAAATTCATGTAATAAGGGTTCCAACACCATAAACAACACATCAATCAGACACCCAATCTATAAGTTATAGGCATTTTAGTATCGTGGGGCAGGTTGGATTCGTGCTCAACCCAACCTGGCCATACATTAAATTTCTCCAAAACTCAAGTGTAGTATCTTAAAACGGCTGCCTCATCCCAAGGATTCCAACTCCGCAAAGGGTTTGTGAAATGGATTTCCGATTTAGGAGATAATTCCCACTAAGCGTACCTGGGTCGAAAAGGGTTCAGGTCTAGTCTGACCCGACCAGACCCGGTATGGGTTGATCCGACCCAACTCCGTCTGGGTTAACTCAACCTGATTCGGATCGACCCAACTCGGGTTAACTCGGCCTGCTGGGCCCATCTAAGCTGTGAGTCTGGCCTGGCTGGGCCACTTGGGTTTGCGGGCTCGACCCACCAGGCTCACCCCGGCCAGCCTAGCGGTATTGATCGCTCGGCGGCATAGCCCTCCAGGCTCACCCAATCCCATCATTACGGTCTGGCCCCCATCTACCAGATATAGAAATGATGCATCCGGCACATTATCACACAGTTGGGCCCACCAGACGTGTCCCCCATGTCAACATGCCTTGTGGGTTGACTTCTCCATGTGGTGACACGCTGACATCGCTGGACTCCAGCATCGCAGCCTGTCATGGCTGTGAATTCCTCCATCCAGGTGCACCTCCTCCTCCGGCTGGGGGCCAGGATGAAGGCCCGTCTATTCTCCTATGGACACTCGACTAGCGCCGCGTGCCACCGTCAGTGTCGGCAGACCAGTCGTAGCCACGTCGGGCCACCAAATCCACTCTGGGGGCCTATATTTCTCATTGTTTTCACATGCGGCCTCCAAGGGTTTCCCTCTTTACTATGATAGACCCGGATCTTCATTTCCATAAATTTCAAAAATCCGATCACAAGGAACGAACATGTCGAGGGGCTCGGGCCTTGTTTGTGTCGGCTCGCGCCCTCTGCATCAAAGGATAAAACCTGGGAGGTTTAGGGCAGTGTAGTGAAATCCAAAATAAACCAATCCCAATATTGAACACCCAATGATACCCTCCCACATAAACAAGTGAGTTACAAATTAACTTATTCATGGGTTGATTTGCATATGTTTTTTTAAAAATAACAGAGAATGGGGAAGATATTTAACAACCAAACCCCTACTTTTTATGATGTCTACTGTTGCGGCATTCATCCTCAAGGGTTTTAAGACATCGACGCCACTTCCTGGCTTTGATCTTTGAAAGGTGTCGAAGATGAAGATGTTCTGTCGGTATTATTCATTCTTCACTGGGGTGGAAGTACGTCAGAGGTTCGCTAGAGAATCCTCCATAGTTTTAATCCATATTTCCCCAGGGTATCCAAAAATAAATAGAAGCATGTCGCAGCATTCCCTTTATGATGCGACGCCACTGTATTACAATATTTTATTTAAGAAACAATGTCGTTGTTACACATCATTAAGAATCGTTAGGTTGTGAGTTTAACGAGAAATTAATGAGCCTCATTGATGTACATTGTCACTACCATGTCGATGCCTCACAATTTCACAGTCCACCACCCAAAATAGAGAATAAAAATAAAATAAATATTTTAAATTATTTTATTATTTTTCTCGAAAATTCCAAAAAATTACTTTTCTACATGGCCCTTACCGGCTTAAGTTAACTTATTTATAGAAAAGTCTTAGAATTATGAATTCAATAATGTCCTTGGTTTTTTGATCCAAACAATGGTTCAAAAGATAGAAAATCACTTTCTTGTGTTTATTGAACATACATTAATAAAGTTTATAATTCCATTCCAGGCTCTCCAGACCTCAGAATCACGGGCCGTCAAATTTTGCTGTCTCAAAAAATTATCTCATTGATTTTTTTTAAAAAACTCCATGTAATTTTGGTATATTACAGCTTTAATAAGAAAGGGTGATTTTATATTCTCAATAAGGTGAAACAATGGGGATATTAGTGATTACTAATGTATAACATTTGAATAAGGGTATTAAAATGTGAGAATAGAATCTAAAAAACATACCCTTCATACCAAAGATCATAATATTGAATCATGGAATAATTATTGGTAGTTTTAAAGACATGAATCATAAAGGAATTAAATAACATGATATATGAGTGGATAACATTGGCGTAAGATATATGTTTCTCACAAATAAATAAGCATAGATAATATTTTCCTTATCTATGGATCACTAAAATGACTATCATATTGGATTGGTTTTACTCTACAATACATGATATCCTTAGTCAATTTTCACTCCCAAGATAATCACAGTGGATAGGGTCCCTTACTAAACTAGTGTCACTCCTCATTTTATTCCTTATTATCTAATGATATATCCATATTTACCAAATGTTCGTGAAGGCTATAAAATTTTATCCACACCCATGAAACAATGAATATCATACATATGTTTATCAAAAGATCTTAAAAAATTCATCATATCATAACTCAGAGAAATATAACAGGTATAATAAACATGTTCTAATAGAATATCCCATGGAAAAAAATGTTTCATAAATGTTTCATCACAACATAATTAATCAATGAGAAAAAAATAAGTTTCATAGATTCATCCTCAAATCATCAAAATTATAAGTCATCCAAATAAATAAGATGGACTTGATTATTGAGTAATACACCTATAATATAATAATAAACATCAAGGATGTTATCATAGATTAATAATTCCTTTAAAATATTAATGGAACATTTCCTCGTGAAAAATACCATTTTCACATTGAAACCACATTCTTAAAATAAAGAAATATAAAAAATATTATGGAAACCCTTTTCATTGAAAATAAAAAAGGAAAAATTAAATCTATGATTCAATGATTTAATTTTTCATGAAGTTTTTAAATTCCATCCATGTAATTTACATTAAAATAAAGAGTTAATTCACATTTTTGATAAAAAGTCAAAATTACCTCGGTCTAAAAAATATATAAAGATTAATTTTATTTTTTTTAAAAAAATAAATCATGGGTAGAAAAAAAATAAAAACCATTAGATAATATAAAATTATCCTCAAAATAAATTTAAAAAACATGTATTTGTATGAAAATTTATTTCTGAACAAGGAAAAAAATAATTCCATTTTTTCATAAAAATTATTCTTTTGAACTATTGAGTTCTTAAAGAGAGAAAAATGAAAGGAAAAAAATTTCATATATAGAAATAACTAGAGGATTATAAAATCCCTGATATTATTTAGAGTTAGATCATTATGTTTCATTATAGATAACTTAATCATAAACAATCCTATTAAATCATAACATTGTAACATAAACCCCATACAACTTTAATAAATTTTTAAAAGTAATCCCCATGTTAGAATAAAATAAATTGAAACATTAAATAAAATGAACATAAGTAGAATTAAGAGACAATATTTCAAATAGTGAATTATATACACCCTATAAATATAAATAATTGTGTAACCTCAAATATTTCATAATGAAAAAATATTAAGGCCTAGAACCCTTATCATTTTGGCACTGAGTGAAAAAACCCTCATAAAGAGATATATTTATATAGATATGTAAATCCTAATAATATATATTATTTTAATCATAAAATAAATAAATGGCAAGTATAACAACTATATAATAAAAATAAGTGATGAATATGTCATATGTCTCATGAAACTAAATGTGACAAGAGAATCCTTACCACTTTTGTAAATTGTTAATCATTATCACCGTTAAAGAATAAATTCAAATGAAAATATAAATATATTTAACATGAGAATATTCATGATATAAAATGTAAAAATTTGTTTTATATAAACCTCAAAAATTAATATATGTGTATAACATAACATATGTCCCAAAGAATATTGTTTGAGATGATAAACACTTATATCAAGATCGACTTCCTTTCAAACTCCTCTAGAATATGTCATTATTTTTGTTAATGTTTTTAGAAATATATAATCTTGAAATTTATGTAATTATAATATTATATATGATCCACTTATATCATTTTAACTCTCATTTTTTAACAATCCATTTTTAAGATCCTTGTTTTTTTGTGTTAACTGTTTCATTTTTCATGATAATTTCTGTTTGGTAGTTCTTATCATTATGTATTGATCATGGTTACATCATATATAAAATATTAATCTTAATAAAATTTACATATATGTTAATTTTATTTGTTACCATTCATAAAATTTAATTATAGAAATTGAATTACAGTGTTCATGGAGATGATAGGTAATATGTACGTACGAATGTTGTTTCCATTTTTTGATGGATTTAATGGAAGAAATGTAAAAAACAATTTATCTTTCCATAATAATATTTATACAATTCACATCATATATATATATATGTTCATTAAATATATCCTTATTATGATCCATGAAAATTTTAAATGAAAAATGATTCACATCGCTTCATGGTGGTGGTAGTCTAAATGTTTGCATGAGAAACATTATTGTATTCCATCAGATTAGAAGGTAATTAGGAAGTTATGTTATTATAATTCCCAAAGTATAATTATTTCATAATTATAATAAATAAATATTCAAACTATTATAATAACCGTCAATGAATTATGATAATAAAAATTTAATTTTATCTCCCTGTGTATGTGGGAGTCATCAAGTATAGAGAACAAATAATTTCACTTCCCATTTGAAGGAATAGATAATGTCTATTAGAATTTAAAAATAATAAGAATTTTTTTAATATTTACGATAAATAAATTTATTAATTTTTTATGCATAACATAAATTTATAGGAGGTTATAGAAGAAATAAATTGAAATAGATCAGGTAATATGATAACCTCTTCTCCGGTCGCTCTCTTTTAAAACATTTCTTACTGGCCCTTTGAATGGTATTTTAATAATAATAGTGGTTTATAAGAGAATTGATTAGGTTTGGGACATCCTATACTACTTAAATTGACGTGAATAATATAATGGAGGGGTTTTATTTTATTAGTGTGGGAGAAGACACACTTTAAATTTCTTACAAGAATAAAGTATAATAAAGTTTTATTCAATTAAAATGATTCCATATAGACAAATAGTTGATGGTGGGATATAATATGATCGATATATAGACCCAAAATTGGATTTAGTCATGTTTAATTAGAAAAATTACCCATATTTCTTTGTTTTACCCCCTAAAATCCGGTTTTAACCTTTAATAGAATAACATATTCTGTCTATTTTTACTATTCATTATAGCCAAAATTTATATTGAACTTATTAAGTAATATTAATTATGCCTAATATAAATATTTTTTATTTTTTATAAAATTAAATTCACAAAAGTGGAAGAATTTAAATAATAATTAATCCCAAAAAATATGACCAAAATGTATTTTCTAGATAAAATTAGTATTTTTCAATAGTCATAAGAAAATTATTTTTTTTAAATTCCAAATTATTCAATTTAATATTTTTTTCAGACTGATTTCATAAATATAGTTCATTTTTTCAAAAATATTTTAAAATAGTGAGAAAATGAATTTTATCATAAATGTGTAAAATGAAACCAAAAATGTTTTTAGAATATTTAATTTTTAGGGAAAAAACATATATCAAAATCATGAAAATTAATGATTAAAATGGGATTAATTAGTTATTTATATATTAAATATATCATATATTACTTTAATACAAAATCAAAAATAGAAATGGACATTTAAATTACTTTATTTAAGGAAAAATATTATTGTATTAAAAGATCGGTATTTTTTCACTATTATCCATACAAATTAAGAATTTCTATAAAATATAAAAAATTTCACCCTATGTTAATTTTGGTATTTTGAATTTAAAAAACTATTTCAAAAAATTAAATTTATAAAAGTGATTAAAATTGATTAGAATTCATATGGACAATATAAAAAACAAATCACTTTTGGAGAAAATAAATTTTTAAAGAAAAAATGACGTCCCTAAAAATTAATTTCTTATTTTGTAAGAATTAATAAATTAGTTTTCATTATTCTAGAAAATTCTAGAAATATTATATAATTATATTACTCATAGTCATACCCACTAATTTTGTTACTATGACACATTTAAATAATTTTCTTTCAAAATATATCTCAATTCAATTACAGCTCGTTGTTGTGTATTAAGTAATCTATCTGTCTTATTATTATTTTAAAATAAATATTTATATCCTTATAGTTAATGCAGAACATGTGTCATTGGAATCCATGCTATTAATATGGTAATCTATGTTTATCTTACCCAGACATACCGGGTGCATCGCAAATGTCCACATGTGACATATAGTCCCAGGCCCTAGGTGTACATCAAGGGAATATGAAGAATCCATTACATATAGTGTATCCATTATCACATGTCATGTATCATAAAAATTTACATAGAATAGAAAAATTAATTTTTTACACCATTTAAACATCAATAACATGTTTCCTTCTATCATTTGTTGATAATAAATTCCATGTGATTGGTTTCATATGATATTAAATACATAATTAATTCAATGAAAAATTACGAACCATAGACAATGTATAAATATTTATCTCTAGATATCTTTGTGTTTTCAATGAATTTCAAAATTTGTTAATTAAAACGCGTCCACATATAATTTCTTAATAGTACATGTTGTGTGATTTATATGATTATTTTAATTATATATTTCATGTGAATGTAAATTACATGGCTATAATATAAACTAGTTGGTTTGGATAAGTAAAAACAATGTTTTGTCTAAGTACACATCAACAACTAAATTAATTAAAAAAAAGAATGTTGAGTGAAATTGTTAAAAAATTATATTGAATATGTATCTCAACGATTGTTTGGATGTATAATTAAGATAAATGAATTAATTGACTAATTAGATAATTAGTTTAATTTGTAAAATTTATCTCAATAATGAACTAAGTGAAAAAATGGTATCTTATTATTTTAAATATGCATTGATAGTACAAGTGGATGATAATGATTATAAACTAACCAATTCATAAATATTGTTTCTTTTAATTTATTTATTTCATTTGTTTTTGTAATTACTATTATAAATTAAAATGATAGTACTTGATTTATCAATATTTTCTAATTAAATATCTGGTTAAATACCTAAAAAATTTAAATCCTTTCCCTTTTGGATCACTAAACATGAGTGTGATGTAAATTCACTAAAATTTTAAAACTCATATGTGCATTGAGTTTTTTATTATAGAAACTCATTATATTTATAAATATATATTGCATCTTAATGGTTAAATATTAATTATGTAACATAAATATCTATGCAAAAATCATATAAGTGTAGTGTGTTTGGAAACATGAAAACATAAACAACTTTTTAATAAGTTAAGTACATTAACTCCCGCTATGTTCTTCATAATAATAACCCATCTTAGACATATCATAAAAAATAACTTTCTTCATTACTTTGTGAAAGTAATCATAATGATTTCCTCAGAGCGGCATATCTCCCAATCTCGTGGTGCCTAGGGTTTCTCCATGAGTCGAATTCCCTTCCCCCTTCGACAAGATCTGTTTGCAGTGGATGCTCCTGGTTTTGGCTTAGAGAGGACAACATCACACTTCCAGTTTCCAAGCTCAGCATCTCGGCGGCGCTGGACATCGATGCTTTCTGTCCGCTCAGTGAGGCTCTCTTCTCATGATAACGACACGGCTTGGCAGCGATGGATCGAAGTTCACCTGTGCTTCTGAAAACGTAGCTCAACCCTATCAGGGTCTCTTAGCTCGGTCGGCGTGACCAGGTGGTCTTCACCAGTTCCGTCATGGCTCACCCAGATCTGTGTTTCCTGGAGGGGGAGGTGTTGTGCTTTGGTTTCCATTTGTGGGTTTCTAGGTCTAATTTTTTGGTGTTGTGATTAAACATTTGGTTGAACTAGTTTTTGGGTTGGATCATCACTGGTGGATCTTCTATGCCCTTACACTATTTCCTCGTCATTGTGAGGATATTTTTGAAACCTGATGAGGTATATCTTCTGTTCTGATTGGAGAAAATCCATGCCCAGAGCAGTATTTTTGTTTCAGTATTTTCAATATTATTTCATTGGTGGCGTTCTCTCTACATGGGGTAGGTCCATACAATCCTATGTTATTATGGTTTGATCTCAGGCCTTTGAATTGTCTTCCAGAATTGGAAAGCTGTGGCAGTAGGGGTTTCTAGTGAAGGATGGAGGTGTTTGGTGCCTTGGTTGTTGTTTGTGGAATGTTGGAATGGTCTGTCATTGTGATGTCTGTTAGTTTGGTGATGCACCCAGACTCCACATGGATCAGTCCCAAGAATAGGTTCTTGAGATTGCTTTTCACTGCTGTTATTATTTTCGGATTTGGATGTTTGAGAGGGTATGGCATCAACCATTGGATCCGACCTATTCTCTAACACATGACACTTATTTATCAATCATCCATGCTTTGGTGGAGGGTTCTATCATGGTTATATGCTGGGAGGGGGTAGCATCACGTTGTTGTTTTGGTTTTTCTCATTTGACCATTGGATCATGATTGTCTTAAGTCAACGATGACTATTAGGGTTTTCCCCCTTATTACCTTAAAATGGGGTTTATATAGTAATTAATAATTTGAAGGTATTTAGGTCATTAGAAGGAAGGTTAAGAAAACATGAGCGTAGATACATAGTATGGTAGAACATTGATGATATCCACATTATGTGAGTATATAGGATTTAGATGATGAGAATAACATTTAAAACCCACTCCCTATATAGAATACATCATAAACATGATTGATGACAATAATATTGAGAGTTCATAAGACATGCAGAATAAAAGAGATGAATGAAGAGAATCCCTGAGAGGTTAACAAAGACATAATAACATGGTAGAAATTTTATATTACAACATTCTGAATGTGTATAAATAGAAATGGATTCACCCATTAAGATAAGGACATGAAATAAGTCCCCTTCATAAAAGTATGGACATGAAACCAGGTCCATGGATAACCTTATGGACGTGATACTACGCATAAACTTATGGAAATTAATCTAGGTACACTTATAACATTATAGACATGAAACTAGATATACACCTAATATCGTGACCATTAAATCATGATCACACATAACATTATTAATTGATGAGTTTTCTATCATTAAAGAATTCATTGGAGAGGTATAATGTGCCAACCAATCCTTAGATTATAACAGAACCACTCATACTCAAATTATAATAGAACCACCCATCCTTGTTTTATAATGTTACCACCCATCATTTGTTTAAAATAGAACACCTACCACATAAATTAATCCAACTATATATGTTCCATAGTATCATAAAACATTAATCCTATCATCACATTACAACACATTCCAAGAAAATGAGTTCATAAAAATCTCATGAACTCATTATAGAATATACCATGAAAACAAATGCATTTTATAAAAATGGAATCATCATAATCATAAACAATATACATAAATAATGAGGTTGCAATCATTGGATCATATGCCCTATAAAATATATTCAACACCAAATTTTATTTTCATAGATGATTAAAATTAACATCAAAGGGTCATTAAAACATTTATGAGGAAAATTATCATTCCTTATTGAAAATAACTTTTTAGAAATATCAAATTTTCCCAAATATTAATAAATGCATTTTATTTTAAAATAACCTTGGAAACATATAAGGTAAAATTCAAATCATTGATCATTCATGATGGTAGAATATACCATTCATTTTCTACACAGTAAAATAATGATTCCTTACACATTTTTGTTAAAGAGTAAATATTACTTCTTTTTAGAAAATAAAAAAATATTCCTTTTGGTCTATTTTTAAAAAATTATAAGAAAAGGTAAAAATTTATTTAATAACGAATTTAAGTGTAATAAAAATTCTCTTGAAATCATTTTTAGGGAAAATGGACATTAAAGAGAACATATTTTTGACCAAAGAGACAAATAAATTATATTTTCCATAAAAACATTATTTTGGAATATTGAGTACATAGGAGAGGAAATTAAAAGTAAGACATGTAATTTATAGAAATAAATACTATGGAGAAAATTCATTATATTATTGAGAGGTGGAAAAATAAATATCATTTTCAAAAAATAATAAAAACAATCTGAATAAACATAGAAACTTTTACATCAAATCCTTACCACTTTTGTAATATTTTTTCATAATAATAATGAAAAAATAACATTATTTGGATATATAGATCTCCATATATTCAATAAAAATTATCATAATATAAATTAATTGTAATTATATTGACTGTATAAAAGAAACAGGTTGTTAATTGTCCATGTGTCCTATGGAAATAAAAGTGATATGAAAATCCCTTACCCTCTTTGGTAGCTTTTGAATCGTAAGCCCCATGAAATATTAACATTAAATTAAGCATAAAATATCATGAAAATAGTTAAATTCATGACATAACATATCAAATTCGAAATATATACACTTTTTAAATGAAGATATGGGAATAACATGACCTATGTTCCAAATGAGACAATTACAAACAAAAATCCACTACCTTCTTTGGTAGATTTTGAATTGTTAGACCCCTGAAAAAATAAATTTTTATGAAACATTAAATATAATATTAATAAGTAAATTATTCATATAACATTTTAATGTGGTGGTATATACACCTCAAAAATACGATATATTCATAAATACCATATGTCCTAATGAAGACAATTTGAGATAAAAAGCCCTTTCCTCAAGTTATAAATTTCATTATACATATTTGAATCTCATATATATATATATATTAAATATAGGTTTATTAAAAATATATTATAGAACAATAATAATACATACCATTCTTTATGTTCTTTGCTTATAGCTTTTTATCGCCTGTTTGTTAAAAACACATTGTTAAAATTAATTGTTTTTCATTAACTACATTGTTTTTCAAATGTATTTTTGTTTTTTAGTTTTTCTCCTCATACATTTATGATGTTTAATTAATATCCAAAAATTTAAAAATGATATAATTATAATATATAATCATTATATAACTGTTTATATTCATCCATAATATTTATATATAAGAAAATGAATTACACCGTTTAGGGCGACAATAATCTATATGTAGGCTTTAATGATGCTTCCATTTTCTCGATGAACAAAATGATAAATAGGTAAATACTAATTAAAATTTGAATAATTTTTTAGATATAATAAATATCTTATATATTTATTACATCTACACTTATTACCATTCATTTAAATGTACAATGAAAATTGTATCACATCTTTTCATGGGGGTGGTAGTCTATACGTAGGCACACACGACTTTATCATTTTCCAATGGACTCAAATGTAAGAAGGTAGATGTGATATTATAATTTAAGTATTATGGAAATATAATATTTATCACATATAAATAATAAATTCATCGTTATCTCTATCCTTGAGATGTGGTAATGGAGATTGAATTACAAAGGTTCACAATGAGGAAGTTCGCCACACACACGATCGACATCTTCATTTCCTATTTGATGGGCAAGGAGATGAAAGTTGGTTATAACTCAAAAATTGTAAAATATAAGTATATTAATGATACTTGTGTACTTATTCCAGAATATTAAGAGGTTATTTTATATATTTGGAATAGAAAATATGATTAAAATTCTCGGGGAAGAACAATACATCTTCTTTGGGAAACATCTATTTGCTGGAACAAAATCTTCCTTAGGATGGTTTAAAAATAAAAATAAGTCCTATAAGAAATGGGAAGGTATTTAAGAGTGGTATTTGGGTATTAATTGGATAAAAAATTTATTTGGGAGTGTAAGAAGAAGAGGATTGGGGTGCACTTTTATATGTGGGGGTAGGACACCTTTGGAATTTTTGAATTGAAAAAGTTATACCCATGTTTCAATCATGTAAATTGGATAAAAATATATCATTATAAAATATTATATGATATAATATCTATTTATTGACATATAATGGTATTTGTACATGTTTTTTAGTTATTATTACCATTATCATTTTAGTTAAACCCCCTGATAGACCCATTTTAACCTTAACCATAGTAATTAACTTTTACTATTATTAAAATTTATTAAAAAAATGACCATATAATATAATATTAATTATTCATATTATATCTATGGAATCCATATTTAAAAAATAAATTCATAGTTATAGAATAACATAATTTAAAAGGAAACCTTCAGAAATGAAAAAAATCTATTTTCCAATGAAAATGTCTTCATAATTATAATACATTTTATTTACCAAAGTTAAATGAAATTCTTTCCAAACACCAAAACTGGATTAATAATAAAATAATTGAAATTATTTTACTTTTAAACCATTTAATAAAATTATATTTTTTAAATTATTTAAATGAAAAGATAGTTTTTTATTTAAAACTAGTATTTTTCACTATTACATCAAAAATTAAATTATCATGGAAAACCCAAAAAAGTGACCATAATTATTTTTGACTTTTTTATTCTAAAATATAATTTAATTTTTTCAAATACATTTTTTATTAGAATAAAGAATTATTTATATTATTTTTTCAAAAAATAATATTAAAATCATTTTTTAGAAAAATGTTTATTTAAAGCATATAAACACTTTACCAAAAAATTGGTGGTTTTTTATAAATATATATTATTTTTAAAAAATATTAAGACATAATTTTTAGAATTTGAAGATTACTATTTACAAAAGTATATTTAATGGCTAAGATATAATGGTCTTGTTTACTTAATAATATTTATAGTATTTTTTGGTTTATTAAAACTCATTATTCTCTGCAATGCAAGTTATAAAATAAATTACATTCATTTGAAACAAATATTTCATAAATACTCGGGTTGATACATTCAACTAATATTAAATGGAATTCATCCCTATAAATTATTTCACTTTGATATAAACAACTTGATATACTTTTATCTCATCATATCTTCATGTTCCCACATATCTTCTTCAATTTAGTGGTTTCACCAAAAAACTTTTACCATGTTAGAGGAATTTTTTCATAGTGATTTATCTCTATGGTCTATAATTTCAATAGAATATTATTCATAGGAAATATCATGATCCAATTTTATGGACACATAGTTCATTACATGTGAAGGATTGGGTATATAGATTTTCAAGGGATGTATAAGGAACAAATTATGTGCTTCAGAGAGGTTTAGGTAAAGTGTCAAGAATTAGGAAACCATCCCAACTAAATCAATAATCTCAAAATAGATAATATTATGAGTTCTTTAAATTAATTTCAAACTAAATGTCATAGTCTTTTTCCATAAAGGAATTTATCAGAAAACATTATCACTAAATTTAACTTCTGGATCACGCCGATAATTGTTAACATAACTTGTTTTTGACACTGATTTGTCATGATGTATTATTGAATTATTATGGAATTATATGTTATTTATTCATCTGGATCAAGTACCAAATATATTTATATCTCCTAATACATCCCTACCTATTTCATTTCTAAGCCTCTTTCCATAGAGGGTATCATATGGTTCTAACATAGTAATTGAGAGAAAGGTATTATTATTAGAGAACTCAACTAGATGGTGGTGTTGATCCTAATTACCATTTAAATCAATAGAAAAAGATATAGAAAATATACTCTTGGTATTGTCTGTTTCTATAAGAATTCCCATAATCCTTATAATGATAAGAAGTGTTGAATGGTAACTCTTTATCAAGTGCCTATTGAAGTCATCACCAAATATTCAAGATAAATATCATATGTTGATTAGATACAATATAATGTGGTACTCAATGAAACCCTAGAACTTATTTAAACTATATTTTATAAATTTGATAAAGAAAAAGTATTCTTTAATATGAATTTTGTGTATTGAATTTATAAGGAAATAAACTAAAATATAAATAATATTAAAACCTTTAGATGTTTGGGGATCCTGACAACAAAATCTGTAGTGATGTTTTCCAATTTTCAGTCTAGTATTGTTAAAGGTTGTAAAATACATTAAGACTCTTGTCTCTAATCATTAACATTCTTACATACTACGATCGAAGATAAAAATCCATCAATATATCCCTTCATGATGTCCCACACGAGATTATCTTTTAAATATCTATACATCTTTAAACATTCAAGATAAATATAGATTGAGTAACTATGAGCATCCACTAACCGCTCCTTTTTAAAATAGGTTTTGGGTAGAACAATTATATAGTTCCTAAAATATAACATTCTATTAAAATAAATGTTAAAATCAGGAATTTTTTTATGTTATATTACAGCTCTACATCTGCCATTACGGCCTCATTAATCGTTACAAAGATAGATAGATGAACACTGATTTGAGAAATATAATATTTAACCCCTTAAATAAATATTTCATGATCTATACCCATGAAAATTAGCTGATCATTTGTGATTCTAATTATATATAAGCTATCATAACCCTTTCAACTCAAAGCATCTACCACTTTTTTTGCTTTCTCATGGTGGTAATGTATTTAGATGTCATAATCCATAAACAGATCCAACCAAGTTCTCTGAATCATATTCAACTCTTTCTATGTGGGAATATAAATTAATATTTTTTGATTAGTATATATGTAACACCATTCTCCATAGAGAAAATTCCTCCATATTTTTAATTTAAAAATTACAATAGCTAACTCTCAATAATTAATTAGGTAATTTTACTCTAGAAACATAAATTTTCCTAATGCATAAGCTATCACCATATAATTCAATGTGATAATGCACCCCATTCCATTGTTATATTAATAGATATATATTAAATACACTCCTACACTATAGGGTAGTGTGAGAATAAGTCCAAAAATTAACCTTCTCTTCAGTTACTTGAAATTACAATTACATTTATTTGTCAAAAGGTACATTGATCCCTTCCAAGTTATATTTTTGTATAGATTAGATAGTCATGATAAATTTCCCCAAAAAATTATATTATATCTCCAAACCAATAAAAATTCACCATTCAGTCACATGGGTTGGTCTAGGCCAATGTTTAATAACTTTGGTCATTAATTGATCTAAAGATTTAGCTTCTATGGAGATTATGTGGAAAAAATGAATCTTTTAGTGGCCAAAATTAAAACATTTTTAAATATTCATATTGATTATCATTTTATTGGGTCTTCCTTGTAATCCTCAAGGTATCTTCATGCTCTTTCATTCTACTTTTATAGATAAAAATATTTGATACCAATAATTTAACAACATGATCAAGATAATTTCTAAAAAATATATTTATTAAATCTATAAAGATTTTGAGAGAATTGGTAATACCAAATTGTATCAATATATTCCAATATTATTCATAAATTCCTAAAAAATTGATTTGATATTTATTTAGATAATGATAATCCATGCCTAAGATAACATCAAAACCATATAATGGGAGAATCGTAAGATTTGAAGGAAGTACATGCCCAAAACATCAAATGAAGAAGATTTATACACATGAGATTTGATCCTCATACCCTTAGTGCATTTCAATTCTAATTCAGCATCCAATCATTTTAGATAGCAATTAAAAATTAGAGACACTTTCCTGATACAAGAGAATTTATCTAAAAAATATCAAATTAGATACTTCAATATTTGATTATACCTATCACCACATCATCTTCATTATTTTATCTTCAACACCTTAGTAAATACACAATGGTTAGAATGATCATTGGTCATCATTGATCAGAGTGATCAATCATTCATTGTATATCTAAATCTTGAAAAAATTTAAATCTAGGACACCATATAATTATACTACGTTATTCATGGTAATCATATTATCAAATCCTTCATGATGGTTTACAAATAGCTTCTTAACATTCAAAATGTATACCTTGAGAGTGACAAAGAAGGTGTTAAACAATGTTCTTTATCATGCACCAGGATACGATCATGTAAAATCCCAATACACCTTTTTCAGAGTTATTTCCCCTAGATACAACTATTTATAAGACACATCCACATGTGGTGTCTATACAGGGATGCAATATCATGAGAACCAATCTCTATATCAATAAACAAAATCCTAAACATTTTCCAATACATTGATTTATCCATATGATTCTAACTAAATTTTTATCATCATATTTTCCAAAGATTAACTAATCCTTACTCTGCTACCAACTATAGCAATCAACACTTTTCATAAATAGATTTTACAACTTTATATAGGAATATTAATTGAATACCATAATGATCCATGATATAATCATATAGTTATCATGTATTTGGAATCATGGACGTGTAAAAAACTAGTTTAAAATTTATCTCACACTATATTCTTCATTAGAACTACTATTCATAGAAATATCATATATTATACATAAATTCATTACCTAGGGAAAGGAAACACAAGAAATAGTGATCTAAGATTATTAGTAAGGGTAAAAATGGATATATCAACATAACATGATCATAAGGGTATGTGAATTTGATAATAACATTTGAAAAACTTACCTTTCATATCATATATCACAAAAATAAGTTAAGGAATAAATTTTATTTTTTCATAAGACATGAATCATGAAGAAAATCAATGAACATGAGACATAAGATAATAAAAAAAATATTTCAAAAATATAAACTTATAATATTATTAACATGAAACCAGGTCCTCACAAAACATTATGGACATGAAACCATGTCTACACAAAACATTACGGACATGAAACCAGGTACACTTATAACATTTGAAAATGAAACCAGGTCCTTGAATAATATTGTGGAAATGAAATTGGGATAAAAAATAACATAATTATATCATGATTTATCCATTATTTACTAATGTATTAGAGTTCTATATCATTATCACTCATTCTTGGTTTATAAGGGAAACACCCATCATTATTTTATATTGGAACTGACATTATATGTTTTATAATAGAACTACCCAATATTGGTTTGTAATGAAACCACACATCACATAAATAAAACTAGACATATATATTCCACAAGATCATAAAAAATTTATAATATCATATCATTATAACACATGAAAAAGAAAACAAGATTCATAAACATTTTATTAAACCATTATAGAAAAACCACTAAAATAAATGGGATCTATAAACATAGAAACATCATAATAATAACCCATTTAGATAAATAATAATGACTGATCCATTGGATTATATCTCAAATAAAACATACGCAATATGAAATTATGTTTTCATTGTTAAATAAAAATACATGTAAAATACCATTAAAACATTTTTGACTAAAATACCTTTATAAATTTGAAAGTCTGTTTTAGAAAATATAGAAAATTACCAAATATTAAATTTAACATTTTAAATTAAAAAAGTGGGAAAGTTTCAAGGGAATATTTAAATAGTTAAGAATTAATGATGTTGGAAAATACTATTAATGGAGTACATGTTTAAATAAGTATTCATTTCACATTTTTAGTACAAAACTCAAAAGTACCTCATTTTGGAAAAAAGAAATAATATTCTCTCTAATATATTTTGAAAAAATTAAAAATGTGAAGATATATATTTAATAAATAATTTTAGAGAAATAAAATTATTATTGAAAATTTTTTCTGAACACATGGACTTTAAGGAGAATGAATTTTCGATCAAAGAGAGAAATAAAGTCAGTTTTCCTGAAAAAAAAACATTCTTTAGGAATCTTGAGTAAATAAGAGAGTAAAATGAAAGGAAAAATTGTAATGTCAAAAAATAGAAAAAGGGATTTAAAAATTGATAATATTGTTAAGAGCAATATCAATAAATTTCATTACAGTAAGAATAATAAAAAACCCCCCTTAACATAGTGATTATAACATCATATACTAACAACTTTGGTAATAGTGGGATCATATTTATAATTATTGAAATAAAATTATATATTTATTTAAATATATATAAAATCCATAATATTATTAATTCAATATATTAATGGTATTATTTAAACCACATAAAATAAAAATGTGAATTATATCACCTGTGTTCTATAGAAATAAAATGGATAAAAAATCCATTACATGATTTTGTATCTTTTGAATCTTAATAAACATAAAGGAATAAGGTTAAAATAATCTTTAAATATAATTTGAATAAGTAAATTCAGGATATAACTTTTCAAATGTGCTTCATATAAATATAATAAGAAAATATTGTTGCATAACATTACATTTTTTTCAAAGAAGACAATTAGCGACAGAGATCTATTACTTTATGTCATGAAATTATTTATACTTCTTAATAAATCCTTTATAATAAATATAATATTATTATAAATCAATTAAAAATCCATAATAATACCTAAAATACCATATATTATTTACTTATAACGTTTTCAAACAAATTTATTAATAATTATTTTTTAAAATCATTATTTTAGGTAAAAACCGATTTGTTTTCGTTGAATGTTTTTGTTCGGTAGTTTGGTTACTTATAAATTTATTGTGGTTCATTAATATATATTTTTAAAATAATAATATAAATTATATATATAAATATTATATAGTGTTTATTGTCATCTATAAAGTTTATAGATATGAAAATGAATTACACTATTCATTAAGACGTTAGGTCATAGGTACGCATAAAGAATGTTTCCATTTTCTCAATGAATGGATAAAAATAAATGTAAATATTTACTCAATTGTTAAGAAACCTTAATATATAATAGATATCATATATTTTCATTACATCTTCCCATATTACCATCTATGTCAATATAAAATAAAAAATGTATCATGTCACTTTGTGTTGGAAATAGTCCACATGTATGCTGAATCAACATCATCCTTTTCCAATGGATTTGAAGGTATGAAGGTAGATGTGATATTATAATTAAATGAGCATAAATATTTCCTAAATATAAGATATAAACATTAAATCTATCATTATCTCTCATTGTGATTGGCATTGATGGAAAATGAATCATATCTGTTTGGGAGGCGGTAATGTGCAGTACAAATGATTGATGGTTTTGAATCCTTGCTGATGGAAGAGGAGATGGATGTAGTTTATGAAACTAAAAAAATAACATCTAGGTATAATAAATATACTCATTTAAAAAAATCATGTCATTTGGAGGATATTTTAATAAGATGGAATATGAAATAATATAAAAATGCTCGTTTAAGAATGATACCTCTACTTCAGAAACCTCCGTAAGATGGAACCAAAACCCTCCATAAGAGGGTTTAACCATAAAAAATAAGTCTTGTAGGAAATGTTTAAGGATGTAAGGAATGGTTTTGGATAAGAATTTGATGAAGAAAACCCATTGTATGTGTAATGAGGAGGGGAGAGTGGGTGTCATTTTAAAACTGGGGGAGAGACACTCTTGGAATTTCTAAAAAAAAGTTATGTCCATGTTTTACACAGTCCATAGGGCTAAAAAAATCCCATTCTAAAACATCAAATTAGTTCAGGTGAAAATATGGATATAAAACTGTATATGGACATTTTTTTCCATTTTAACCCATATTTTGTTAGTCGGATTCCATTGTAAACATGTTTTGTCCTTAACCACAAAAATTAATTTTAACATTTTTTACTATTAATTATAAAAATTTAATTTGAAAAAATTACATAAAATTATTTAATATTATTCCAAATAATGAATCCATTTTTCTAAATTAAATTCATATAAGTTTCAGAATTATTTTAAAATTAAACCCATGTACAAAAGTGATGAAAAATGGTTTTCCAAAGAAAGTTTTTTCAAAAGTATTATTTTATTATCAAAAATTGACATAAAATTAATTCAATTAAACTAATAAATATAATCATAACATAATATTACTATTTTTTTTATTTTAATCATTTTAAAACAAACTATAACATTTTAAGTGATTTAAAAAAGGCTGTTTTTAAAAAAACCATGCATTTTTCACTATTTTATAAAAACAATTAAAAAAATACCAAAAATTAACCATATAATAATATTGAAATATTTATTCAAAATTTGATGTTTATTTTTATATTAAATTTTCAAAAATGATAAAAAAAATTAATTTATTATTTTTTTACATGACGTAATTAAAATAATTTTCTGAGAAAAATGTATTTTAAGCGCATATAGAGACTTTCCCATAAATTATGTTCTTATTTATAAATTTATTTATTTTATCTAATATCATTATACTAAATATTAATAATGTGGTTAATCATATACATACCCCTCATGTCTAATTTCATTGGTATAATAGTAATTTTTAGAGAATTATATTAATAGAATATTTTAGTTTGTTAAAATTCGGTATCACTGGTAAGACAAGATTTCAAAGAAATTAATTTTATTTCAATTGTTTTCATAACACCTCAGTGTGTTACTATTGTTATTTTGACGAGTAAATACTAAATCTAGGAGATACAAAAGAATGTGGTGCAATGCTGTAACATGAGACTAGATCAATTGTGGTAGTTTTATTCCCCTAGGGTCAATGGTTTATTTATTGTCTGTTAAATAAAAAACTACTTGTTAATGCTCATGATCATGCCCCATTTTATTTTATTTTTATACATAGTGCATTATTTATTTTTTGAATACAAGAACATGACCAAAAAAATAAGTTGATTAACATGGAGGGATATAATTAAAATAGTATAATTATGAATAATTATTTTATTAACACATTATTAATCACATGAGTAAAATCTATATAATAAGAACAAAATGTGTAAAAGATAAAATATAAAATTTTAACCATAATAAAAAAATTAACTCAATAAAATTTTATACCGGATGAAGACTTCATTTTTCATAATTAAGATAGAACCATAGTAAGTAGGTAGGTTCAACCACCATTTGGGGAAATTTTAATTATTGGGAAGTCATAACTATGAGAGTGGGACAACATTACTAAATATTTTTTTGGGTTTATAGGCCTTATTAAGTCGAATAAAAATTAAGAGGGATGTATAAAGGGAATCAAATTTTGGATTTATGGATTAGGGAGTGAAGTTAACGAATAATGGACCTTCTAGTTTATAGTTAGCAAGACCACATAACTGACTACTATTTTATAATTCTCATGGCCTACATCGGGATTAAATAAATGGAAATATGGGTCATTTCCGATAAATTTTCCCTAAAACTAGACACTTGAAGTCCAATGGTGCATGATATTAGGAAATTATAAAATAATTTGATACTTAACAAAGATAAAAAAATTATTATGTATCATATATTGTATAATAAAATTAAGTTCTAAAAAATCTGTTTTAATTATTTTAAATAATAAATAAAACCATAAAAACATCACAATAAGTTTCCAAGAGAGAAATAGTTTTTTATATAATTATTCATTATTAGATAATTTATACTAATTTTTGGAATAATTATTCTTAACCATCTTTCTTAGTAAATTAGAAATTATGAAAGGGATGTCTATATATGATTTTTGTATAAAACTTATTATATTTATTACATCATACTATTAGTTATATTAAAAGAGAGGATAATGAAATAAAAGGACATGCATTCTTACACCATGAAGTATCACCTCCTTAATCGGAAAAAATAAAAAATATACTTTATATAAATGATATTGTCACAAAATTTCATCAATGTGAAGATGAAGAATGCCAATATGCTTCTAATAATTTCTTCATAATGCAATAGTACATAGATATGTTACCAAGGTTAGGAAACCATTTGGATAAGAAGTTTTAAGTTAAAGTAATATTATAAACCTTACTACAAAGGATGTTATTATTTATCCATGAATATATGAAATGTGTGGATAAATTTCTTAAAATATTTTTGATTCTTCTATGCTGAACATGATTGTTTTCTATAGAACATAATTCTTCATCTTTTATTAACTATTAAATGGACAATTTCTATAATACCGTCGTCATTTTAGAGTATATGGTTCATTTTAAAGTCCATTGAAGAAGAAAAGTACTAATGGGATACAAATTAACACATTTTTATTATCTTCTCATATGGAAAGAAATGTCATCATAAATATAATTTTAATGAATTTATAAATAAGAAATATGGATTCTACATCCTGAGTATTCATCATTATAATAAATATTTTTGATATTCTTATTTTTTATATGTTTATATATGTATATGTGTGTGTGTGTGTGTTTGGGTGTGTGTGTGCATATTTAAAATATACAATCTAGACACGTATATAAATATTTTAAATAAATAAGGTGCATTCTCAGATGAATTGAATAATGTTTATTCCTATATTAGTAATGATAATTTAACAAATTATAGAATGTATGGTTTAATAATTCAAGAAAAACTACTTTTTGTATTTATAATTACCAAAACATTTATCTTAGGGATACATTATTTAATATTTGAATTATGTGGTGGTTTAGTATTTCACACTAGAATAATAATTTTTTTTTTGAAATAATTTAACATATTAAATAGAAATAAAATTACAAGATTCTAAAGTGAGACTTTTTACAAAAAATAATTATATCGTAAAGGAAATATGTCAGTAGGGATGTCGTTGTGCAATGTCATCTCACTAGCCATCACCACTTTTATTCAAGATCATCAACCACAAAAATTTCATTACGATATGCATGATTAATGATGTATTTAATAGATGAAATAGATTCCAATAAATTCACCCATATGATAGTATGTATTCGGGATAAAAGAATGACTCCATCTCTAAAATCATTCCCCATAGTGGTCGACTAACATTGTTGCCAAAATTTTGTCCATTTGTTCATATAATACAATTCAACATCATTAATTATTCCATGAATTTACGCATCCACAAAAGTTGTGGAAACACATGGACCATATAAACTGTCCAAACCATTTCCTTTGTGACCTCTAAATATAGAACCATTTCTTACCTAATCATGGTTCCCTCTCAAAGCACCATCTCTGTTGAATTTAATCCAACCAATGGTAGGAGCGGTCCAAGGGACTTAAATATTACAACTTGGAGGGTGGTTATTACTATAAATACAAATTCATTTTATCACAATAAATTCATCTAAATAATTTTCACAAAAACCAATTTTAAGGGAATTTTAAATTTTGATATAAATTATAATATGTGGAAGAGAAGAATACTGAAAAAATTGAGAGCTTACATGAAAAATTTTATAGTGCCTTTCCAAAATGATATGAAGAATTTTCATACAAGAAACATATAGAAAGTTAGTAAGTTGATATGGAAACTATGTGTGAATACAAACTTCAGGGTGACCAAAAATAAGAATACAATGAAGGAAACTAACCTAAAAAAGGTCACCAACAACAAAACATAATGTGGATTTTGTACAACATTTTAAAAATAGGTTATCAACATCATCTCAATGCTGGTTTCATAAAACACATTTCAAACAAATTCTAATTCCATCAGCTTGTAGGAAAACATCTGTTGGTAACTCTTAGTGGAACACTCACCATGAAAGAGTAAAATGAGATGGAAGAATCTGAGGTATTTTGAAATTATTTATCTTAAAATTATTATTTTATAAAATAGTCATTCTATATAAAAATTGAAAATAAAATACCATTGAATGAATGTCCCCATATAATAAATTTATCCGCAATTATGAAATTGTAATTCCAAAAAAATTCATTAATCTCATTGGTATGATTTTCAAGTGGTAATTAAAGTTGTTTGTTGAAATAAATAGAAGATTCAAACGACATATTATGTGAGGAAAAGATACTAAAATGATAATTTCCAATATAATTAAACATTCAAAAATTAAAGAGGAATTATAAATAAAAATCCCATTAGAGGTAATCATAATAGATGAAAATGAAGTCTTAAATGAAGGACAAATATAGGATACTAAATAATTAATTTTTTTGAATTTCTCTTTATCATGAAATAATTATATTAAAAAATTAAGACCATAAAATTTCAAAATTACAAGTTGCCACATAAAATTGTCTTTTAAATCATTTTTAACTTAGTATGATTCTTAATTCCCAACCCACTACTGTCAATTGGATGCAAAAATTTACTCTATGTGACTGTGGAAACTTTTCTTTAGATAATAATTACAATCCAAAAAAAATTCATTATTCTGGTGTTGATACTTTTAATGAGGGAAACCAGACATTTATATTCAATAAGAGAATAAACGAACTTGTAGATAATGTAGCTTTAACAGGGCTAATACGATGAGTCATTTAAAACAAATTACCTTTCCATGAATAGATTTGATTTCTAATATCATTTATAATGTGATGAAAATGAAAAGTATGAGTATTTTCAAAAAAAATTGGAACACTAAGATATGTTAAGGGTAAATTACCTCCTCTAATCTCTAATTAATTAGTGATACTAACCTTTCTGTCTGTAGATATACCCTTACCAAAATATAGAAAATATTTATTAAAACTAATATACTTTCAAGAAACTCGTTCATAGTGGAGGATAATATATTTTAAATAATGTATTTTTTTATCCTTGTATAAATAATAATTTCCTTAGCATAAAAAAATTGAGAGGGACCAACAAGACCTCTACCATTTCTTATGGGCATAATCTTTTCTTCAGAAACCATTCAATCAAAAATCCTACTTAGATAATCTTCAGCAATTGAAAATATAATAACTAAGAGAGAATCTCATTGTCAACACCCCTTTAACAAGAGAAATATCTTTTAGGTGAATCATTAATTAAGACAAAAAAATCAGAAGAGCACAAGATAATTTTAACCCAACTAAAAAAGGCATCATTAAAACAAAAAACAAGTCAAAATATTAAAATTAAAATCCAAATCAAGTGTGTTAAAATATTTTTTAATATACAAATATATAGAAATGGTACCACCTCTAGTGTATTTTATAAGAAGGTTAATGATTTCAGAGGCTATGAAATGGTAGTCTTGTATGTTTGTACTTTTAATAAATAAAAATTTAATGGAGGAAAAAATTCTATAATAAATACCAACAAGTCTATTAATAAGAATAATTCTATTGATATTATAATTTTTTTTAGTAAAGTAACATGTTTAACAATTTACGTTTCATTATCAATCAATGTTTTAGTAACATTGTCCAAGAATTGAGAATTAATTCCTTGATGAAGTTGAACAGAATTAAAAAAATGATTAACCAATATAAAACATCAACATGAATAATATGCCAAAGATAATTTATGTCAAAATTCATAAAATAATCCAGGCTGGAGAGCTACCATAATTTAGACAAAAAAGCTTCTTTAATTTCAAAAGTAAGATAAATGGAAGAGAAACAAATTTTTATTCTTGAGTTAAAATTTTTAGGAATTATATCATGAAAAAAATAGTTGATAGTATTATAAAAACAAAAAATCCTCATATAATGAGTGAAAACATGAGATGAAATTTCTTCTATCTTTCCAAAGAAAGTTCCATTGTTACAAAGAATATAAAGTGGTTTATTAATTTTCTTAATTAATTAAATATCATTAAAAAAATTAGTATTTATATCACTGACCATGATCCATTTAATTTTAAAATATTCTCTATTAATATTTTCCTTAAGAATGAGTAACAAATTAATATCTTATGTGACCTTATTTTCTTGTTCAAGACCAGCAAAAAAATAATTTCCATTATTATTTTCTTGGATATAGAGAAGTAAGGACACAATATATGAAATATTTTCATCGACGTGGATGAAAAAACATTTTATACATAATTTCAGTTTCTTTTTAATGATATTAAACTTTAATAAATATGTGATATAATAATATTAAATGTTAAAATAATTCCATGTCTCCTGAACTAGACTTCTATATTCAGGATGAGTATTCCATGAATTAATATATCTAAAAAATAATGGAGTTTTGTCAATTTTAGAAGAAAAATTAACCACAATGGGATGATGATAAGAGTTAAATTTATCAATCACGGAGAAAAAAATAGAGGACCAAGAATTAAGAGATACATATTTGAAAATAGGTCAATACAATATTATAAAAAATGGAATGAATATGTTATCTATACCATGTGTACTTTGAACCAAAAAGATTAAATTCATAGATATGGTTATCCTCTGTTTAGTCTTTGAATACTCTTGTTGAAGTGGGAGAAAATCCAATCTTAAATATTTTTTCATCAGGGAATAGAATAGAAATAAAATACCCTATAATTGTTTAAGGATGACTTATGATAGTATTATTTTAAAAAACATTCTTCCTCAGATTTATTCTTTCCAGATAATCATTAAAAGCATAAATAATATGACAAAATTGAAGCATTTATTCATAATGGTAATTAAAAGTAAACATCTATTCAGTAAAAATAATGGAAGATATTCTTTCCAACCCATTAAGGGAAAAACCCGAATTCCTCTTAATATCATTAATGGATAATTTGTACGAATGAAATTATATCCTAATTTATCAAGAGGAGATACACTTTCTGAAAAAATAATTTTTGGTTCAGAGAGACCAAAAATATCAATTTTTTTTTATTAATTAAAAGGTGTATATCTCTTACAATTTAAGTATTGGAGAAAACCTAACAATTCAAAAAAAGGATCTTTTTTTAAAATAGTGTTTATAGAGAGAACCATTTTTTTCTTACCACTTGGATTTTTGAATTTTGATGAATGTATAATAACAATGAATTTGTTATCATATTTTTTAATAATATATTTCATTATATATATTTCTTTAGGAAGTGATTTTTTAGGTTTTGATCAATCCAATTAATTATCTTTATTAGAATTATTCTCTTTACTAGATTCTGAAATAACAGTTTCATAATTAAGATTATACTTATTCAAAATGAAAGGATTGAATTATAGATAAGAATATGTTTCTCTATGTATTTTCTTATAAGGGTCTAAATTTTTAAGAAGTTCTTTTTTCATGTTTTGATAATTTAATTAATAAATTATTATTGGAATGACTGAAAACATTTAAACTAGAAACAATAGATTCCTTACTAAAAATATACTTATGCAAGAAAATAGGATTTCATTTAGTATTTGAAACTATTGATATAACTATATTATTTCAGGGATTTGTAACTGAATTATCAATTATATTTTGATCTTTTTTTATTACAAGTATTTATTATAGGATTATCTGTGAATGGATCATTAACATTTTGTACCTTCTAAACTAAAATAGTGTTAGTGTCTTCTGGTTGGGAGTTTACTTGTTTTTTAGATTGTTTAGAAAAAGAAATACACATACTGTTTGATGGTTTATTGGATAAAGTATTTGTACTAACATCAATAAAATCCTCCTTAGTTATAGTAACACATAAAAAAGATTAGGTTTTTTCAAAGTTATTAGATGATGAAGCATGAAACTATGTTGAAAAAGATTTACCATCCAAACAAGAGGAATAGAAATCATTAGGAACAAAAAAAGATGGATCAAAATTCAATGATTTGAAAGTGTTCATTACATGAAAAAATATACAAAGGGGTAATTTTATCCTCATTTCAGGACATATTTGGGTTCAAATAATTTTTTAAAGGATCATAATATTATATATTTATTCCTCATCTATAATAGAGGACCATCTTTTATCCTATTTTTTTATATCTAGAATGTATGATTTAATTACAATCAATTTTCCAGTGTCATTATTCTTTGGATATTCATTACCGTCTAGAACAACAACCACACCTTAGTTTATCATAATGAAATATTTCCATTAATTTGAGTTAGAACCGAGTTTATTTTTTTTGAACAATCCTACAATTAGAATAGTTGTTACTTATAATCCAAAAAAAATTCACAAAATAGGGGACCAAACTCATATTCAATTTTAACCTTAGTTTTAATATCATTACGAATAAAACAAATTACATTAGGAATTTTATGAAAAATATCAACTTCAAAAATGATCATAGAACACATTCCAATTTCACCATTTAAAATTTGATGATCAATTTTTAATGGAATGACAACACAATCCAAGAGATCATTAAGTATGTTGGGATGCCAAAATATCCAATTCAACCCATGAAATCTAACCCAAATCTTCGCTATTTATTTCTTTTGAGTAATGGGATCTAAATTTAAATTCCATTCTGAAATACTTTGAGTTCATTTTTAAGATAAATGTTACAAGATATATAGACAGTATCAAGATAATTATTATTTTTCAGTAAGATATGGAAGAAACTTTTTCCTATTAGAGTCAACATATAGTCCTTATTCCCCAAACAGTGTGAAATCTATTGTTTGATATCATTGTAAAAACATGGTGTGTCCCATTTTGAGTAAATGATATGCTTGAGAAATTAAAATTTGTATTATCTCATCTTATTTTGAAGAAAATTAGAATCATCCACCACTTTGAAACAACAATCATCTGATTTCTTTAAAGTTAGAGGTTTGGGAGGCTCACAATAATTTGCATCAGTTTCACAATGAGCATCCACAAAGAAGACCCCACTACAAGTTATTGATTAGAATACATCCTTTAGTTTTAGGTTTTCACCATGATGCTTTGAGGAGTCATATAGATCATTATTTTCACAGTTGAAAGACCTCTCCTATTCATTACAACCACATAAACTATTCTAAAGAAAAAAGTTTATTCATTTACGACATTAAATAACATTATGAAATTTTAAAAATAATAAGTAAAATAAATGAGTACACTTTTAAAAGATATGGGTCCATAAAAAATGTCATGTTGGAGTATATATTCTCTACATAATCATTGAAAATATACATGGGGAGTAAAGGAATTCAAAAACACATATTTCTATATATACATCTATATAATCGTGCTAGTAAAAGGGTGGCCAATGATGAGTCTTATTTGTTTTAGAAATATTCATTTATTTCTACCAAGAAATATTTTACAAATAGAAGTGAAATAAAAAACCATATGTGAACTATTTTGAATAAAGGAAATAAAATGAATCATGATACATTTAAAATCTATTAGGTCACAATAACAGCCTAAGATTTCAAAATAAATTTTCCCTTAAATAAACACTGTATTGGTAACATGTTTCACATAAAACACCTAACTAAAATGAGATAAAGAATCATAGAATAATAAAATCAAGAAATCTATAAAAAAATGAAAACCTATTTAAAATAAAATTATATCAATCAAATAAAAAATCATTCTTTTAGAGGATAAATAATAAACGGCTTTTAACATCAAAATGAATTATTCTTTAGAATTTTCTAAAATATATAGATAATATTATAAAACTAATTAAATATAAATTTAAAAACCCTAGATTTTATGTGAAATATTCTTTTTAATTTATTTTATATATTTTGTTGAACCATTCACTAAGACTAGCTTATGCTATACACAACACCGTATTAGCTTTTTGTATATGCAACACCATTCTTGGCTCCTGTTACACACAATTTCAAGTTCATTTTGTTGAAATTATTCTATGAAACATTAATTATAGATTTTGTTTAAAGTATAAATGAAATAAGTTTTGATTATATTATATGAAACACCAAAGGCAGCTTCCACTACATGTAGCCCTGACTTGTCTTGTATTACACGCAATCACAACCTTCCTCGATAGCATTTGTAGTACGCAATACCAGGTTTCACTAAACAACAATATATTGTTATAATATTATTATGAACTAGCCTTTATTAATATTATTAACAAAATTTTGAATTTTATAACATTATTATTCATCTTAGACATTTTCTAGAACATGGTACGAAGACAAAATAAAATTTTTGGGTAAAATAAGTATTTTTACAAAATGCAGCTTTGCCGCCTTTTGATGGAGCACCCACTTTAAATCTAGTTTTGACATGTTTATAAGTTCAATTTGACAAATAAAACCTCTTCCTTGCAATAATGATATAAAAAATTTACTTTGGATAAATTTTTGAGATTATTCTGTTAACTTTCAAATTTTGATGAATAGTAAAAATATGCTAAATTTTAATTTAAATTTTTTTTTTCATTGAGATAATTTATATGGATAAATTATAATATTTAATAGTTTTAAATTATAAATAGAATATATTTTTACAATTTAATATAATTTAAGTCATTATCATTAATTTTACATTGAATTCATAGGTAAAAACATTTCAATATTTTGAAAAGTTTATCTTTTAAAACTCATTTTCTCAACATCGGGATTAATTTTAAATTAATTACTAAAAATTATGTGGTTAGAATTATTAAAAGTGGATTCCATATTTGGATTCAGTGGGTTCAAATTATGTTTATAGGTTACTTTTTTTTAATATTATGAATAGTAATGATGGTAATTTTTATTTACTATAATTAAAGGTAAATCGTGTAATTAAGGGTAAAAATAAGATTATAAAATTACCCTCACATCTGAAAAAATTATATTGGATGATTAAAATTCGACCCATATCAGCTTAGGGTCGGAATAGATTTATTTCATGGACTTTTGACCCTGAAAATTATATAATTATTATTAAAACCAAAGAAAGTGACAACATGTCACTCTCTTATATCTTATAAGTATAATAATTTATTTTTGTGAAAAACATCATAAAACATTGAACATGAATTGTATCTAGAAATATAATGAAAGTATATACATCATTATAATTTATTTAGAATTTTTAGGGATTAAATAATTATCATTAATGATGACATAATAGTGATATTGATATTATATTATTGATTGAAATATCAAATAAATGGTTTTAAAAATGTTAAAATAAATATTATAAAAACTAATTAATGTTCTCCAAAAATTTTATTGATGAATATGGAATGTTAGGATTCTATTAAAAAAAATTTCTTGAATATATTCTCTGTGTGTAATTTATTTAAATTCAAATAATTTAATAGTGTCAAAATTGACACTATTGTTGTTTTATAAAAATAACATATTATAAATATTTTTAAAAATCACAAAAATATTTAAAAATTATAAATTGAAATTTATATGGTAGAAAATTTCCTAAAGTATACAATTATGGACAATTCTCAGCCCAAAAGTAATTATTTATATCAATTTAAAATTTAGAATATTATTACCAAAACAAATTAAATATATTTAATAAGGATAAATCAAGTTGATAAGGTTTAAAATAAATTACCAACATGTATAAATCTTATTGGTTGATGATATTACAACCCTATCTCATCTAATATTTAGATTAGAGTCATTTTTGGAGATTTTTAAGTCGGGGTTGAGTTTATTATAAATTAATATTTTAGACATTTACAAAAGTGCCCCTCTCCTCTCTTATAAAAGGGCACCTCCACCCTCTCCTCCTCACACCAATTTGAGCCTTCATTCTTGGCCAAACCCTGCCCATTTTTCTTCTCCAATTTCCTAGAATCATACTAGAGGTCTTGGTTTTCTTAAAAGACCAACTTTAGTGCTCTAAGAAGAGGTTTAGAAGAGGCTCATCGAAGACGAGGAGTTTCAGACACGCACAGAAGAAATTGGACATAAGGTAAGGGATGATTTTACAAATATCATTTTTACCCAAGATTTCTTATACATAAGTATTTACGGGGTTATATTTTTTATCCATGTCTATAAAAATGTTTTTCATAAAGTGTCTAATATTCTTCCATGTATGTTTAAAGTCATGTTTAACCCTATTTGACTTTTACTTTATATTATGGAAGGAATCATTTTTTTTGTTTACCATATGTGGTACTTTTTCACTTTTCTGGAAAAAGTATGAGGAGAATGTTTTTTTAGCATAGATGGGATGAACATATTTGTATGATTTCATAATGCCTAATTTTAATGAAGATTACTCTACAAGATTTCATGGAAAGTTTCTATAAAATCCTTTCTTCTAAAATTGAGTGGAATTTTGTGAAAAGAAAATGATTTTGAAAAAGAAAGGATATTTTCCTCAAAAATAAATTTCAAGTGTTTTATCAAAACAATTTCCCTCTAAGATGACATTATTTATCATGTTTATGTTCCCAATATAATGTATCTATTATTTACATGGTGTGACTTTTTTATGATGAAATGAAATCCATTTTTTATGGATTATGTGATGATGGGATGATGTTTATGAAACCCATTTTATTCTTTGGTTAATGATTGATGTTTTATGTTTATTTTGTGGAAAAATTAAGAATTATTTCATTATGGGATGGGTTGACCCAATACCTCCCTCAAATGCATTGGGTAAAGATTTATATATCATGATATAGACATGATTGAATGGTAAGTTAATCCGGTTCAGTGATATAGGATTGGAACGAGGAGTGAACTCGATTCAGTAAGGGACTTAGTACACTATGATGGTCTTGGCAGAAATGCCTTGGCTATAATGAAAATAATATCATGTTCTTAATGGTTTCCACAATTACTTGTTTTATTCCCATGCTATTTTATAATGATTAATGTTCCTTTATGATCTATTCCTTACGTACTCCAAGATTTATTTCACTACTCAAGATCATGATGTTTAAAATTTATGTTCATGTTTATATGTTCAAATGTGTATGGTTTTTTTATTTTCTCCATGTTTACCCGTGCTGAGAATTTGAGCTCACCCTTTATATGTTTTATTTTCCCCAGGATATAAAGAAAGGATTTTGTTCAGAAAACAAAAGTGGAAGATCTTTATGGGAGATGTTGAAGATCTTTCACCATGATTAGGAGATTATGTTCGACATTTCCAAAGATAATAAACTATTACGGTCCTTGGGTGTCATTTTTTCTTGTTATGTATTAATTATTACACAAAAGTAATGTAATATCCATGTACGTCAAGCTTGGGTCTCTACAGTTGGTATCATAGCGAAGGTTTAGTAAGCCTTTGGAAACTAGGATGCGAAAACTTTAGATCCCTAGATATATTTCTAAGGTATGTCAAGGGATGTCTCTAAGGATAAGTATAAGTATAGTTTATAGACCTAGAATTGCTGTAACAATCATAGAATTAAACCTAAGATGTTAGATATTGAATGTACTCCCCTTTTTTATATTGTTTTCCTAGTATGATTTTTGACTCTGAAGCTATTCTTTTAGGTTTTAAAAAATGGATGGAAATAAGAAGATTCATGATAATGGAGGATATAATAGACAATGGAATTATATTCTTCATGAGCAACCAAATGAAATGAGATTTGGAACTCCAAACATCGTAATTATGCCTAATCAGTGATCTCATAATATGATCAATAATCTCAACTTTGGTAAGTTTCCTGACTCAACTAATAAGAGAAAGATGGAATTTCATGATGATCATAGAGGAAAGAAAGTTCAATTTACATCGTGTAAATAATGTGGTAAGAGGAATCTTGGAGAATGTTTCAAAGGAACTGGAAAATGCTTTGGGTGTAGAAAAGAAGGACACAAATCCAGTAATTGCAAAGGAAAAGGTTCAGTTAACACCATGGACAAGGAAAGTGGTATTGTTAAGACATAAACAACGGTTAAATGTTTTAAATGTGGAATATACGGGCATTATGCAAACCAATGCCCTAAGGGAAAACCTCATGAAGAGAATCAGAATTGTCATATGGGAAGTATTTATGTTGATGATGATGAAGAGACTATAGATGATTAATGAGATGAAAGAAGAGTTAGGAATAAAATAATGAAGCCCAGTCAATGGTTTAAGAAGGTAGTGGAATGATTTTATGTTTATCAAGAGTTATGTTGTATAGGTAATTTAACAGTACTATGGAATAAAGAAACATCTAAGGATTGTTACACTATTGTTTTTCCAAAATTATTTGAAAGTATATGATGAATGGTACCGGTAACCATGAAAGGTTATTCATATATTTTTGGAAAGAAGATGATATGTGCATAATGAATGGATATGGAGAAAATAATATGTTTGATTGTATTAATGATCTCATGATTGATATAAGGACAATGTGACATCATGGATTGAGTAAATAGAAATTTTTGGATTTTTGTATGTGGAAAGATTTAACTTTTGACAGCATTCATGTTTTTCACTAAGGTTCAATGGGTATTTAGTTTTCAAGATAATACATGATTAAGGTATTCAAATGTTTTGAATGTGACCCACAATAAGATATATCTTATGATATATGGGGGATAAATGACGATATTCCTGTGCTTGTTAGGTGACCCTTACAGTAATAATTTTCATTATACAATGAGATTGGACAGAAGTATTTTAGATAAGTCTAAAGATTGGAATGGATTATGTCAGACATTAGATAGTATCAATTAAGGTTGGAACTTTTTTCAATATTACTTCTGTAAGATTATAATAGTATAGTATTAGAAAAAGGACAACCTGCAGGACGAACGACAACCCATCGTGTCAGACATGGTTGTGGGAATAAAACCCACAACCTAAGAGCGACATGCCTTTATCTCCTACCATTGGCCTATCAGAAGTCCATGGTTTTTAAAAATTAGTTTTATTTTATTAAGTGGTATGATAGATGAAGTATATGTCAATTTGGAACTATATATGATTTATCTCACTATAAGATGGACTTATTTATATAACTTTTCCTAACCATATGTTTGAAACATATGGAATGACCTATCATTGTATCGCATGATCTTCTAACACTTCACAGAAGACAAATTCAACTTCATTTCATTAAGAGATGAAGTGTAAATTGTTCAAGGCACAAACAACAATGAGATTATACCAAAATTATGTAAGTAATTATTTTAATTCAAAAATTATTCAACATTAGGGAAATGATCTTGAAAACCAAAAATGTTTTCCTAGTGCCCTCATATCTGATGAATCAGATGGTACCTTATATCATCATTAATCTATGGCTTTGTGATTATTGGATTTTTCATAGCCAGGTTCTCTACCACTCTTCGTTAGAACATGATGGTTATATTTCACTTATATATATATATATATTCACCAATATTATCTTATGTGGAAACCCAGTGTTGAGTTACATTGGGTGATTGTTATGTTTCTAACTTCCCTTTTTAAAATTGAGTTTTTGTATTTCTTTTTACGATGTGGGTTTCTATGAATGAAACTTTCAAGTAGAAAACCATTTATAACCATGACGAATTTCAAGGGAGAAATTTATTTTAAAGGGGGTAGTGTGTAACACCCCCAGATTTTATGAGAAATATTCTTTTTAATTTCTTTTACATCTTTTCTTGTATGCTTCACCAAGACTAGCCTGCGCTATACGCAACACCGTATTAGCTTGTAGTATATGCAACACTATTCTTGGCTCGTGTTACACACAATTTCATGTTCGTTTTGTAGAAATTATTCTACGCAACATTAAGTATAGATTTTGTTTAATGAATAAATTAAATAAGTTTTGATTAGGTTATACGCACCACCAAAGGGAGATTCCACTACACGCATCCCCGACTTGGCTTGCATTATACGTAATCACGACCTTCCTCGATAGCGTGTGTAGTACGCAATACCAGGTTTCTCTAAACAACAATATATTATTATAATATTATTATGTACTAGATGTTATGAATAGTAATAACTACATTTTTAATTTTATAAAATTATTATTCATCTTAAACATTTTATATAACATGGTATGAGAACAAAATAATTTTTTTCGGGTAAAATAAGTATTTTTCAGAAAATGCAGTTTTGCCGCCTTTTGATGGTTCACCCACATTAAATGTAGTTTTTGACATGTTTATGAGTTAAATTTGAAAAATAAAACTTCTTCCTTGGAATCAGGATATAAAAATTTACTTTGGATAAATTTTTTAGAATATTTTGATAACCTTCATATTTTGATGAATAGTAAAAATACGCTAAATTTTAATTAAAACCGACTTTTTTCATCGAGATAATTTATATGGTTAAATTATAATATTGAATGGTTTTAAATTATAAATATAATATATTTTTAACATTTTAAATAATTTAAGTCATTATCATTAATTTTACATTGAATTCATAGATAAAAAACATTTCAATCTTTTACAAAGTTTTAACTTTTAAAACCCGTTTTCTCAATATTGGGATTAATTTTAAATTAATTACTGCACCTTATGTGTTTTGAATTTTGAAAAATGGATTCCATAGTTGTATTTAGTGGGTTTTAATTATGTTAATAGGTTATTTTTTTTTTGATATTATGAATAGTAACTATGGTAATTTTTATTTACTACAGTTAAAGGCAAATCGGGTAATTAAGGGTAAAAATAAGATTATAAAATTACCCTAACAGCTGAAAAAATTCTATTGGATGATTACAAGTTGACCCATATCACCTAAGGGTCGAAATAGATTCATTTAATGGACTTTTGACCATGAAAATTATATAATTATTATTAAAACCAAAGAAATTGACAACATATCACTCTCTTATATCTTATAAGTATAATAATTTTCATTTAGTGAAAAACTTCATAAAACGTCAAACATGAATAGTATCCAGAAAGATGATAAAAGTATCTATATCATTATAATTTATTTAGAATTTTTAAGGATTAAATAATTATCATTAATGATGATACAACAGTGATATAAAAATTGTTTTATTGACTGAAATATCAAATAAATGGTTTTAAAAATATTAAAATAAATATTATATGAACTAATTAATGTTCTCCACAAATTTTCTAGATGAATATGGCTTGTCAGGACTTTATGAAAAATTTTGGCTCGAATATATCCTCTTTGTGGAATTTATTTTAATTAAAATAATTTAATAGTGTCAAAATTGACACTATTGTTGTTTTATAAAAATAACATATTATAAAATTGTTTAAAAATCACAAAAATATTAAAAAATAATAAATTGAAATCTATATGGTCGAAAATGTCATAAAGTATACAATTATGGGAAATTCACAACACAAAAGTAATTATTTATAAAAATTTAAAATTTAGAATATTATTACCAAAAAAAATTAAATAGATTAAATAAGGATAAATGAAGTTGATAAGATTTAAAATAAATTACCAACATGTCTAAATCTTATTGTTTGATGTGATTACAACCCTATATCATCTAATATTCAGATTTGAGTCATTTTTGGTGATTTTTAAGTGGGGTTTGAGTTTATTATAAATTAATATTTTAGAGGTTTCCAAAAGTGCCCCTCTCCTCTCTAATAAAAGGGAACCTCCTCCCTCTCATCTTCACACAACATTAACCCTTCAAGCTCGGCCAAACCCTACCAATTTCTCTTCTCCATTGTACTAGAAACATACTAGAGGTCCTGTTCTTCTTAAAAGTCCAACTTTAGTGCCCTAAGAGGAGGTTTAGAAGACCCGCGTCGAAGAAGAGGTGTTTCAGACACGTATGGATGAAATTGGACCTAAGGTAAAGGATAATTTTTCCAATCTCATTTTTATCCGAGATTGCTTATACGTAAGTATTTACTGGGGTATAATTTTCATGCTTTCCATAATAATGTTTTTCTTAAAGTGCATAATATTCATCCATGTATGTTTAAAGTCATGTTTACCCCTCTTTGATTTTTTACTTTGTGTTATTGAAGGAATATTTCTTTTGTGAACCATACGTGGTATTTTTTGACTTTTTTGGAAAAAGTATACGGAGAATGTTTTTTAACATATACGACATGAATGGATTTTTATGGTTTCATAATGCCTAATTTTCATAAATCCTCTTCTACAATTTTTCAGGGTTATTTTCAATAAAATCTTGTTTTTTTAAAATTGTGTGGCATTTTGTGAAAGGAAAATGATTTTGAATAAGAAAGGATATTTTCCTCTAGAATTAATTTCAGTGTTTTATCAAAACTATTTTCCATCTAAGATGACATTATTTAGCATGTTTATGTTTCAAGTATAATGTCTCTATTATTTACATGGTGTGATTTTTATTATAATGAAATGATATCCATTTGTTTTATATGGATTATGTGATGATGGGATGATGTTTATGAAACCCATTTTATTATTTTGGTTATGATGAATGTTTTATGTTTATTGTGTGGAACAAGTAATATTGATTTCATTGTGAGATGGGTGGGACCTATATCTCCCTCCGATGCATTGGGTAAAGATTTATATCTCATGAGATAAACATGGATGTAATGAAAAGTTAATCTAGTTCAGTGATACAGGACTGGAACGTGGAGTGAACTTGATTCAGTAAGGGTCTTTTTCCACTATGATGGTCTTGGCAGCAATGCCTTGTCTACTATGAAAATTATATCATGTGCTTAATGGTTGCCCCAATTACATGTTTTTTCTCATGCTATTTTATCATGATTAATGTTCCATTATGATCTATGCCTTATGTACTCCAAGATTTATTTCAAAAATCCAGATCTTGATGTTTAAACATTATGTCCATGTTTATATGTTCAAATGTATATGGTTCATTTTAATTTCTCCATGTTTACCCGTACTGAGCATTTGAGCTCACCCTTTATTTGTTATCTTTTCCCCGAGATATAAAGAATGGTTTTAGGTAAGAAAACAAAAGTGGAAGATCAATATGGGAGATGTTGAAGATCTTTCACTATGATTAGAAGATTATGTTCTAAGTTTCCAAAGGCACTAAACTATTACGGTCCTTGGGTGTCATTTTTCTTGTTATGTATTAAGTATTCCACAAAAGTAATGTAATATCCAGGTACATCAAGCTTGGGTCTCTACAATAATAATATAATATATATTATTTGAATATGTAAAATAATATATTATTATTCATTAAAATATAAGTTGAGTTGAAATAATATTAATAACACATAATGATTAAAAAATTAATTTTCCAATAAAATTCATTTTTTTTATAATTTGAATTTGAATTTTAAAAATAAATCTATAAATTTTAGAATCTATATTAGATAATTAAATCTTAATTTTTTGATTTAAAATTTAAAAATTATTGTAAATTTTTTTTTTATATTTTTCTAAAAATATTGATGTTTAGTTGAATAGTTCAATATAACGTTTTTACTAATACTATTATTTTTATGCCATCATTAGCATATAAGTATGAAGTATAAATTTTAAAAAACTTTTTCTTGAAAAATATTTATTTTATAATTTAAATTATAATTTTTAAATATTTATTATTGTTAGTAATCCTATAATTAATATTTTAGTACACAAGTAATATATTTATCAAAAATTATTTTAATATATTATGAATTCATTATATTTAAAGTAATTTTTTTTACTTTTAGAAATTAAAACACTAAAAAGGGATTTAAATTTTATAATAAAAAGTTCTAAAAAATATAAAATGGTTTTTGATATTTTTAGGTATAATGATTAATTTATATTTTGGAAAAAATAAAATGTCATGGTAAAAGTTTTAATAAAAATGTAATAATTCAATTGGTGAAGGGATTAAATCATGATAAAAATGTAAGAACACCGACCCCAGTATCCAGATTCGGTTTGTTTATAATTGCATTTATATAAGAGATTGCATCATTATAGATCCATCAGTCTAGTATTATTGAAGAAGTAGATACATACATGGTTACCCTAATATATTTTTAATTAAATATAGAACATACGAAGGAAAAATAAAATCCTTCCTTAAGACTTATTAAATAATTCATCTTCCTAAAATGTGGAAGAAAAACGAGTATAAGGGTGGAATCTAATTATCATCAGGGGTTACATATAGTAGAAACATGAATCAATATTAATTGAAGCGTAGTCAATAAGTAATAATCAATATGGCAAGGTGATTAACTAAAAACCCCATTTCATTTAATCAATAGTCTGAGAATGACAATGCATCCATAGATTTTTACATTTTCAAAATATCATGGATAATAATAACTAGATACTAAATGAATAAAAAGATTAATTATTTTAATTTATGAATCTGGAGCATGAACCATTGTACCATCAATATGGTCTAACTTTAAGGTTAGAAATCCTTATGATTCTTCATAGAATAAAATGAAAAGGGGTTATCGCCCCTTAATTTTTATTATGAAACATGTCAATGCATCAAGGGGTAATATAATGTTGGTCCCCACCCCTCACTATAATTAAAAATCATTACTCATATATTGATTTTTCTAATAAACAACATTCTTTATCAAAATAACTATATTTAGTAGAGGATATATATTTATCAATATTTCCCCAGTAAAAATAACATTAAAGGTATATATCAGATGTGAAAAATTTATACAACTTTGTAAATAACAATATCCACAATATAAGAAATATTGATATGTATTGAAATGTTAATTTATTTATGATCATAAATAAAACTAGAAGTACATAAAGATATAATAAATGAATATGATTTTTCACAGAAATTAATATGAGATGAAAATCCCTTACCCCTTGTAATCAATCGAATCATATGACATATAAAATTAAAAATTAAAAAAATAAAACCTTTAATATCATAAATATATATGGATTAATTATATGATATATCAAATGGATGTATAACTACACCACACATTATAAATATATGTTGAATAAGAAAAATCTCACAGGAGTAAAAAGTGAGATGAGAAACACCATTCAAATTTGTAATCAGTTGGATTTTGTGACCAATAAAATTAATGAACATCAAATAAAACATGAAATACCTTGAAGGTAAATGGATTCATGATATGATATATCAATTTTAATTATACATACACCACACAAAAGAAATAAAAGGGGAATAAGTAAAATTTTATAGAAATAAAATTGAGATGAGAAACCCCTTACAACTATGAAATCAGTTGAATTGTAAACCCCATGAAATAAAGAAATTTCAAAAAATCATTAAGTACCATTAAAATAATGATTTTAATGATATAATAGAAAAATGGTCAATATACATACAACATAGATAATAAAGAACTGGTAAATAAGGAAAATCACATATAAATAATAGTGTGATGAGAAACCCCTTAGCTTATGTCTGGAACCACTCTTCACTTGTACATAATTTCTTGGATTATAAATATAGATTAATTAATTACTAAATTAAGAACCATTTCTAAATTTATTATATTTTTTATAATTTTATAAATTTCGTGTATGTAATTTTTGTTGAGTTATAATATTTTATTTTGTTGTTTCGGAAGCATTCATTTCATGATTTTATGGTCGATTCCCTTTAGTTTAATTATTGGAGTTCTTATCAAATGAAAGAAAAAATATGAAAGTAAAATTATTTAGTATTAATTAAGCACCATGAGATTAAATTTTCTATTTGATTATTTAGTAATATTGTATGAGGATGACTGATTAGAGAAAACATTAATGAAAATTAATTCATTTACATTGGTGTTTTTTACAACTATTACAAACTTGTATCATTTTGTTTAATATTATACTTATATACTGGTTATATAACATCAAATAAATTATTTTGAAAATATTATAATTCCTTTTACCATAAAAATAGTTTTATGATCAGTCTTGAAGGTTGTGATGGAAAATGAAACACATCATCCTTGAGGGTGGTGAATCCACACCTCACAGACGATGTTTTAATTTTTAGAATAAAAGGAGAAGAGAAGGGATTTGATGATTGATATTTTATTAACATAATAAAATTATATTATATATATATGATATTAGAGTAAAAGGAACTCCACGATTACCCTCCATCAGCGCTCTGCGATTCCCAAGCCAGCAATGTCGACCATCTCGGTCCCTCCCTCATTCGAGGGGGGGGGACTCCTTTCTTCCCCCTCCATCGCACGTCCCCCTCTATTCATTGCCTTGTACAAACCTGATATTCTAATGCACTTTCCTATGATCAAACATTCCCAAAATTGGATGATTTCTTCAATGGGTACAACTAAATTTCGATCTCGACGGTGGAGTTCACGGAGACCTAGACCATGTTAAAATTGATGGTTGTTATGCATTTCACTCGTTATCTCCCTTAAGTGGATGTTTTTGATCATTATGTCTCCAGTAGTTGGGGTTTATCCAAAGTGGTGATTATTGGCCTCCTTGAACAATGCCATATTATGATTTATTTCTCCATGGAGGCAGAGTTAATTTTGGCGTGGTCTTTAGCTCCTCACATATAACGTTGATCTCATTTCATTCACTTCCACTGGTATTACAATATTCACAAGAAGAATGATTCTCTATTGATGAAAAATGGTGATGTCTCCCCAAACTCCCCCTACCCTTACAGAACCCTTCTATTCTATTTTTATTAAGAAATATGATAGGCTATTTTTATGCATGGATAAGAGAACCAATACAGTGAGTCACCTTGTTTCACCAAATTTATATGTGTGGATCAAACTTTCAAAACCTCTAGTTTATTGGGTCTGGATCTTAGTTAGTGAAGAGTTTTCATATATAAAAAATTTTATCTTCAAATCGTGGTCCAAATTCTACTTGTCATGAAATCTTCTGGGTTATTTGGCTGCTATATTCCATCAGGAGTGTTGGGGTGGGAAAGCGGTGGAGGATGTGGATCCCCCCTTGTTAAGTCGAATGTTATGCTATATTTGAAGGATTTGAGAGTTTAAGACTTTTTTTCAATACAACATGATGATATAGGTGCTCATAATTTGGAACATCCATCCTTGGGAAGTCTATTCCCTAAGATTTATCCTTCTTTTGGTAAAACCATTAAGAATGGAGGAAGTCTCCATGATCAGGTGAATGATAAACTCTCAGATCATAGTGGTGTTGTTTTTCATGGTGTTATTAATGAAATTCCAACCTATATGGTGACTAAGGTGGTATCCCCAAGATGATAGTTTCCTAATTCATGCATGGTTTTAAAGACTATTTTGATGCATAGTCACTTCTCAACTCTGAATTAGGAGGGAAAGGAAAAATTGGATCATGAGGTTTGGAATACCACCATTCCAAGATGAAATAACAAGCAGGTAAGAAGACATTTGGATGATGAGGAGGCATGTGACCTTGATGGGGTCTCCCAGCAATGTTTGTACTATATGCAGGAGGCTTTGATTCGACCTATATCAAGGAAAGGTAAACAATGGATTCTACGGACTGAAACCATTCGGTTCCCAAGGAGAGGAAATGACCAAGAACCCATATAGATTACTTGAATTCTCTAAAGAAAATAGTAACCAGATCATCAGGAAAGTCAAGGTGCAATAGATCAGAGGTTAAATAAATAGAAGCTACTGTGTATCAAAGTGTAGAATCATTTTCTGATAATATGAGAATGGAGACTCCTTCTAAGGATCTCACATCCACTGAATTTGGAATTGGGGTGAAAGAGAGTTCTCTGATGGACTCAACCGCAGTAAGGGTGGGAGGGAGTTTGTGATGGAGGAAGGATGCACTCTTGTAGCTTGATTTTTACTCCATGCAGGGGAATCTAGGGATATCGGGACAGGAAGTTGGAAATGTTGAAGCTATATTTGTGATCTCAGTTGATCTGTGGTAGGTTTTTAATGTTGAGACCATAGAGAAATCATGGGACCTTATTTTTAACTCTGAGGAAGAGATGTTTTAAGAGTTATTGATCATTCATTCTTCTAATGAGGACATAGGAAGGATGAATAGGTGACCAATCCAAGTAGACACTAAAAATAGTAGGGAGATTGGATCGAAAAGAAACATTTAATTATGACAAGAGGCATTAATGATAATAATATATGAGTGGAGGAGTTCTTGAAAGCATGGGGAAATATGGATTCTCAATTAGAAGAGACTATTAAGGAAGAACTAGATAAAGAGGTACCATATTTGTCTTGTAAATTATATAGGGAGTTCGTATCTAGTAGTTTTAAGCTAGCCTTTAATAATGTTGGTATTTTCTATAGACTTTTATGTTTTTTGATCCTAAGGTTTCTCACTTTTTTCCATGAAAGTGTTGTCTAATATAAATATTAATTTGAGGTATATTAGAGTTATCATGTATCTTTGGATTGTGGATGCATGTATGAGGTAGAAAAAATATAGAATTTAAAAAGGAATGGGGTAGGGTTTTACCTCTTATATAGTGCCACCTTGAGAACCACTATAAGGCACGTGGAATAGGTAATATTGTGAGACAAGAAAAATAAGAATTTGGGGAAGATATTTCAAAGTGTAATCTGATAAAATATATAAAAATCTACAATTATTAGGAGTGAGGAGAGTTGTTTGCGGGGGGTGGTATTTATAGTAGAGGAGAGGGTTGTTTTCTACGTATTTTATTCGTTAGTTTATTATTTTGGACCATGACTATCAATAGGGTTAATTATTTTTACCAGGTAAAATAAAAAGTGCACGTGATTTAAAAATAATGGTTCTTACATTATCCATACCTCATACCAGAATCAATAATTCCTTTATTTTGCTAGTACTGTAAATTAATGCATTTCAATAATCCCAAAAAATGAAACTATTTAAGGAAAATAGCAAAAAATCACCCTAACAGTTTTTTAATATATAGATTTAAAAAATTGGAAACCATTTTTGGAAAATAATTTTCTATATATGAGAACATTACATTTTAATTAAAATCATCATTTATTTGGAAAATGCTGATTTTAAAATTATAAACGATTTTATAACACTTAAAAAATTAATTAAGGTATAATGAAACAATATTATAATCATAAGAAGAAAAAATATTAATTTATGAATCTATTTTATGAGAATAAATTTTCTTTTAAAATAATATATTTATTACATATTTTTAAATAAACATTTACGTTTCATAAAAATATCAACACTTAATTTATAATTTTCAAAACATTTATTTACTTATTACATGATACAAATATATAATATTTTCCTTCATAAGATACCTAAATTTTATTTATTTTTTCTTAGATAATTTTATTATTTTAATGTCTACATTACTATTACCAATGGTCACATTACTATTCTAAGAGTCATTTTAATAGTAATAACATATCACGATTCATTTAAGATCTTTGTTTCCTGCATCATAAGCTATCGAATAAATTGAATTTATTTAAGAATATATATATACCATAAATCATGACGTGTTATATTATTTCCTCCTTCAGAAATTTATTCATCAAAATTGTTCATTAATGTTTTCATAATAATATATGAGGGTGGATCTTCATTATTACATCCTCCGGTTCCCACACTACTTATCCCATTTTATGGTTTCTACAAATAATTTTTTCCAATCAAGTTGTATTATTTCTCATCACTTTATCTCTAGTGTCCATAATCTGGATAGGATCTTTCGAGTGAGAAAAAATATGTTCTGGTTCTATTTCTTCATAGGTGAGTACATGTGTTGGGTCTGTTTTTTACTTCTTAAACAATTATAAGTGGAACACATAAGGATCATTTTAGTGACTCGGTGGTTATTTTATTACAATTTCATAGATACAAGAGATGGCATCACTAATGATTGATCAGTTAAGTAGTATCTAAGAACCTAATAAACACATGCTCACATATTATATTTGTAATTAAATGTAGAAGTTTACAATGAAAAAAAAATAAAATTCTTCCTTCACACTTATTAAATGATTTCATCTTCATAACATGGGAAAGGAAAAAAAGTAAAAGGGTGAGATCTAATGCTCACTATGGGTGGCATAGAAAAAATTGAATCAATAATAAGTAAATCATATTCAATAAGGTTTAGTCAGTATTTCAAAGTGAATAACTGAAAAACACATTCCATTTAATCAATAAACTGAGAACAAAAATGCATCCATAGATTTTATTGTATTGAAAATCACATGGATAATAATAACTGAATATTGAATGATGAAAATGATCAATTATTAGATGTTATTAATTTGGATCATGAACCATTATACCAAAAATAATGTTTAATAATGTGGGTAGAAACTTGTCTAATTCTTCTTGGAAATAAACACAAAGGGTTTGTCACCAACAGTTTTGTCTCATGAGACATGTCGATGCATTGAGGGGATATATAATGTGGGGAACAACCCATCAAAAAAATTCAATATAATTATTCATACATATATTTATTTCATAAAATATATGCCTTACTAGAATATATTTTTTTGAGTATAGGATACAGATTTATCAATATTTCCCCAGTAAAAATAGCATTCAAGGTAAATGTCGTTTGTAAAAATGGAATACGACATGGAAAATAACCATATCCCTGATACAAGGAATAGAAATATTTAATGAAATATTCAATGAACATTTATTATAAATAAAAGTTGAGTACAAAATAGAAATAAATTATGAATAATTAATATAACCAATAGAAATTAATGAGCGATGAAAAACCCTTACCACTAACAATCAATATAAACACATGCCCCATACAATAAATAATAATAAAATAAAACTATGAATATCTTGAAGATAAATATATTTATATATTATATATCAAAGAGTATTATACATAAACCACACAGAAGAAATACATGGTGAATAATAAAAATATAACAAAAATAAATGTGAGATGAGAAACACCTAACAACATTGTAATCAATTGAATTGTATAACCTATAAACTTATTAATCATCAAATAAAATATAAAATACCATAAATATTAACATATTCATGATATTAAAGATTAATTGGAAGTATATATACACAACACATAATAAATACATATAGAATAAGGAAAATCTCGTAGAAATAAAGGTCAGATGGGATACCCCTTACAAAAGAGTAATCAATTGAATTATTTTACCAATGATAGAATAACATTAAACAAATCATTAAATTTCATGAAAATAAATATATTAATGATATAATGTAAAAAATGGGATTATACATGCACCTTACACATGAAATAATTATAGAATACGGAAAATACCTCAGAGATAAATGTGAGATGAGAAACCCCTTACCATAAGTTTGGAAGAAATCTCCACTTGTACTTAATATCCTACATGATCAAATTAAATTCATTAATTTCCAAATTGATAACCTTTTCAACAAAGATTTTATTTATTATAATTTTTTTAAATTCAAGTATATAATTTTATAAAAGTTATAATTATAAATTTCGTTGTTCTAGGAGCATTTTTTCGATGATTTAATGTTTGGTTCCCTTGAGTATATATATAGGAGTTTTTTCAAATAGTGGAAAACCTCCATAATTAAAATTTTATAGTTCAATATAACAACTAGAATATTATATGGTACCATTAAAAAATTGGTAATATGGTATGAGGTTGGTTAATTAGATAAAAAATTTATGTAAAATCATTAGTTTACTATTGAAAATTTTACTACCACTATAATCCAGTATAATTTTATATAATATTATGTTTATATACTAGTTAACTACCATTAAATTAATTTTAATACACATATTATAATATTTTTTGAGCATAAAAATAGATTTATGACTATCCTCGTAGGTGTTAATGTAAAATTAAAACACTTCATCCATGAGGGTGGTGAACCAACACCTCATAGACATTGATTTCATTTTTAGAATTAAAGATGAAGATAAGGGATTTGATGATTGATATTACATTAAAAAATAAAATTTCAATATATATATGTTATTCAAGTTATCATGTATCCTTTTATTGTGGAACACATAATTTTGTGGGTGAATGAATGAATTTAAAATAAAAATGTGGAAGTTTTTACCTCTTGTATAGAGTCTCCTTGAGAACCTCTTTAAAGAAATTGGGATTGGTCTTTTGGGGAGATCAGAAACAAGAAAATGTGTGTGTGTGTGTGGGGGGGGGGGGTTGAGAACTGAATTGGTCAAAACATAAGGATTCTATAAATCATAGAAGGTGTGAGGTGAATATGTGGTGAGAGAGGTATTTATAGTCAAGGAGATTAGTGTTTTTTGATTAGTTTATTCGTTAGTTTATTTTTTGGCTCAAGACTACCAATACTGTTGAAAATCGTGTCTAAGAACACTAAATAGTGCATGTGAGTGAAAACTAATGGTTCTTACATTATCTGTACTTAATCCATGACTCAATAATTCATGTATCTACTTAATACCTTAAATTACTATATTTCACTATGTACCAAAAAGCAACTATTTTAGAGAAGTACAAAATAATTAACATTACCATTTCTTGATGTAAAGATTTCAAAAATGTATGCCATTTTTCTAAAAATAATTTTATAAATATGATAAAATTCAATATTTAACTAAATTAATAATTTATTTAGTAAATTTTGATTTTAAAAGTATAAATTATTTTATGAAATTTTGAAAAATTATTTAAGGTCTAATAAATTTATCTTATAATCATATGAGATAAAAATATTAATTTATAAATCTATTTATTGAAATTAAATTTTATTTTAAACTACAGTATTAATTATAATATTTTAAATAAACATTTATATTTCATAAAAATTCAGAAACATAATTTATCATTTTTGAAACTTTTATTTACTTCTTCCAAGATATAAATATATAATATTTTTCTTTATAAGATACACAAATTTTATTTATTATTTCCTTGATGAGGGTATTATTAAAATAACCACATTACTATTCCTAATGGTCACATTTCTATTCCAACAGTAATGTTAATATTTAATAGTATATCATGATTCATTCAAGCTTGATGTTGTATTGAACAAAAGCTATTGAATAAATTGAATTTATTGAAGAAGATATGTACCATAAATCAAGGGCTGTTATACAAAATAGGTTTCTAAATAATATTTTGTGAGATTATCAGCCTTATCTCCCCATGAACTCAATTATTATTGATTTTTGGTTTCACATGACATGTTTAACATGTGATACCTTTATAGAGTTGAAATATTTACAAAAAATCCATCCCACCACCTATAAAAGAGGCACGTCACTGCCACTTAAATGACACATTAAAAATTCAGATTAATCTATAAAATATGACTTCTTTTTCCACATAGTAAAAAATTTCATCCTAATAATATTCTAATTACAAGGTATTATCATTTTCTTTTCCTTTCTAATGAATCCTTAGATATAAACTCAATGTTCTAAATGTATCTTCATTTTTTTTCTTTCATATTTTCCATTTTTCATTCAATTTCCAACGTACATTTTACAATTTTATATTATGAATTAAATATTTAAAGTATTATGAATATTTTAAAAATTTGGTAATAAACATTTAATAGCATCCCCCCTCCCCTTTATGAAAAGAGAATATGTGAATTGTGTTTTTGTGTAATTTCGTGTCCACGAACAAACGAGTTCATCTTTCATTAGCTCCTTTTGAGGTTGGTAATAAGGATGGGATTAAAGGAAAAATATTATTTTCATGAAATTAATATGGTTACAGTAATATAAATATACTATCAAATTAATTATATGAACTATAATCAATCATTATAAAATAGATCATCACAAATAAACGAACTAAAATGAAAAAAGTTAATTCATACTATGAAATTGTTTCATATCCATCCCTAATATTCTTGATTATTTATAATTCTCCTATATGACTCTAATAAACTCTAAATTATAACATTATTCTACTGGAATAAGGATATTGATTTTTATATAACCTCTTAATCATGCATTAATCATTGTATGTTCTTGTTTGGGTTAGTTTGACCACCTACATGAATAATGAAATGAAAAAAAAATCAAGGATGGTTATGAAATATTATTTATTAGTATAATATGATATAAATATGTAAATTAGGGGCTTTTATGAACTATAAATTATATATCAATATTTATCTCATTAGTTTAGAAATCCATAGTCTAGGAAAAAGACTCAAGTAATCATGAAAGTAAATTCAATCATCCCAAATAATTAAAAATAATAACTTATAGAAAAAATAGTTATTACTAAATTATGAACATTTGAGGATGAAAAAATACTTATATTTCTCCTCTGAAACTATTATAAATAACTAAAAACATTAACACCTAATTATGAAAAATATATAAAAGATAAATAATATATATGCATATTAAATGATTATTAATTTAGATTATAAATGGTTATAATTATTAAAATGGTACATTGTTATGCTATTGATAAACATAATTTTGTTATTTGAGAAGTTTGGTACATATTCAGAATGAATCAAGATTGAGGTAAGGGATTCAGTATCAATCACCATTCATTGAGTCATGCTTTCATATTGTAAACCAAAATTCATTTTTTTAGTCTAATGAATACCACTTTTAAATATAATATCATATATTATTATTCAAAATGGACAATTCACATACATTATTGTTCTTATATTTTGTGGGTTATTGTTTGTATCATCCAAAAAATATAATGGTTCTTTGTGACTCTATATGATTCTCGAGTTCTAAAGTTTCTCCATGAGATTCATCTTTCATTTCAAATGGTATACTATATTTTATTCTTCAGAGATCAATTTTTATTCAAATCATCCTCACTAACTTTTTTCCCTTCTTTCAAATTCAATTATCTTAATAATAAAATCCACCATCTTTGATGATGTTTACCCTACGTTAAATTATTTTACTTCACCAGAAATGTTATCATTTATAGTTGAAAATATGAAAAAAATCTCATGTGACTAACACATTTTAGTTATCCTATTCTAAAATGATATTTTTTTGTGTTATGAGGTTGGTTTGAAACAAATGTTTTTAAATTTTACCAAAATGTTTTCAATAATTTAAGAATATAATGATATATCCTCCACTCCACATTGATTTTTTATAATAGTTAATTATTTTTAAAGAAAAATTATTGATTATTTTTTAATGTAAAATTCATCAGGTTTTTTTAAATTAAATTTTTTTAAGATTCTATTTTAAAGAAATATTAACTTCTTATTTTATTACAATGATAAATTCTTTTTCTAAAAAATATTTAATGACTTAACCATAATTATCTTTTTATCTCAAAAATATTTATTTATTAAAAAATTATATTTCATGAATCCCTGACTAAATTTTGTTACAAAATAATATTTTTTAAAGTTATTGTTGTGTGTATTAACCATTTTTATTTTTTTGTCAATTTTTTGATACAATCTAGAAATTTTTTGAACACTATTTTCCATTCAATGAGTTCTTCAAGTTGGTATAATCAATTTTTTTTTCATGTTCCACTCATATATTTGGATGGTTATGAGTGGAGTCCTATGTCACCATCCATTGCATTGGTCAAGGTTTTTTATCTCATGATTTTAATTTTTTTTGGAGGTATAATTGAAATTTAGCAATGATCACAAGGTTTAGTGTGGGTATAATTGTTGAATATCTACACTCACAAGGTTGTCTTTGGGTATAATTTCTATTATAATAAGATCATAATTTTTTGCATGGGTATAATTTTTTTTATCTATTATTACATGGTTCTGAATGGGTATAATTCATGTTTTACTATAATCACAAGGTCTTGTGAGGGTATAATTGTAGTTTAACTATGCTCATGAAGTTTTTTCAGAGTATAATTATTGTAATGATATGCGCACAAGTCCCTATATACACATTGTTGTGGCTAATTTTTGTTAGAATGATATATTATCTTTTAATAATGTTTTAACCACTTCTAAAAATGTTTCATATTTCCAATATATGCCAAATATTATTGATAATCCAACTTTTACTGATGATCCCCTTTCAAATATTATGATTTAATGTTTTTCTATTCATTTTTATCTATATTTTGATTCCCATTATTCAGTATTGTTATTCATTACCTTGATTTTTAGGTCTCAATCATGATTTATGATTTTCACTTATGAACCTGTGATATTTTTATCTGATATGTATCCCTTTCTCATTTTTTTTCACATATTTATGATATAATAGTTATTACCACTTGATAAGTTTCTCTTAATCTTCATTTCAACTCACAAATTACTTATTTTTTCATTTCCTAGGTTATGAAGATGATTATATAATATGATATGTATAGAAAAGGTTCTAGAAGATCTTGATTAAAGAAAAAGGTTACTAAGTTTTTTAAAATAGTTTTTTCACATACCTAGTCTAAAAGATGCAAAATTATCCAGTCTTTGAGTTGTGCGACTATTTGTGAGATGTATTAATTTAACCATAGTCTCTATTTAATATTTATGTATTTTTAACCTAGGTCACCATATTTGTTATTAGAGGAGGGTTTATTTATTTTTTATTTGTTAAGATAACATTAGTAAAAACCCTAGGGATAGTTCTACATGCTAAATCTATATTTTGAATAAAATCCTTAAATTACCAGTAATTTTAGGATTTTAAGGTTTTAAAAGAAATAATATCCCTTTCATGATACAAAAATTTGATATATGCTCTATCATTGATGTACCTATGGGAAATAACCCTAAGAATGGTGTATTATAAATTTACTCAATTATATTCCTAGTTCAAATCAAAGAGGTATAACTATGTATCTAGGTTCAAACTCCTAAGGGATATTCTTTGGTTGATTCACAATATACTTATGAACCATTATGGGGGATTTAAATAATTTTAGGTTAGGGAACATAATAGAAAATTAGTATAAATGACCAAGATTGAATCCTTGAAATTTATAAGTTATGGAAAACATGTTATTCGTGACTTATTCCATTTATGAGAGTATTTTTTATTTAATATTAAGTATTCTTATCCATAACTTATCTTTATTAATGAAATGGATAGAGAATGGTGAAACCAGGTTATGAATGGGTGCAATGGGAAATGAAATGACTGGTCTAATGAGATACTAAATAGGATGGAAGATGATGTATAGAATAATGTATCAATGCTCACCCAAGTACCAATAACCATGAATAATATCCCAAACCATTTTGAGCTCCAAAATACACCAATAATGTAAGTTTAATGTATTCATCATCAATATTGTGTGGATAAAAAATATTGAACTCTCATTAAGAATACAAAAAAATTAAGAATATGTTGTATATAGAATATGGATAATTCAAAATGGCATTTATTAGTTAGTATTTTCCTTTAATAATTCACATAAAATTGGAGATAATATTTCAATAGTTTAAGAAAAAATAGGAAGAATTAGTGAGTACATATGAATCAAGATTCACAATACTCATAAATCATTCTTAAAATTTTAATTTTGAACCAAGTTCATGATTAAATGGTTATTTGGTGTCCCAAAACCTGTATTCAAAAATAATTATCTAAGGGACTATTATAAAAATTAATGGATTGTCTTACACATATTTATGGCAGAAATTAAATATGGGGAATCCACATTTATGAAACATAAGATGAAGTTTCAATAAAAATCATATGAAAAACCTCATGGATGAAATAAAATTAAACATTACACATGTCTAAAATGTGGAAAAAATCACCCAATAATTTTCAAAAAAATGATTGATTTGATTTAAGGTGGGATTATTAGCCACAAATATCTTTATACTATAGTGGATATGAAGAGGAAAAATAATTCATTAGAGGAGAACTATATACAATGTTTCAAATATAAAGAGTTATTGAATTATAATTTTTTCCCTAGACTAATGGTTTATGTGGATATTGAAATTTAGTATACTCTTAAGTCATGGGAATAATGGAGTACCTTGGAAATCCAATCTACTGATGTTGGATACGAAAATAAGGAATAAATTATATTATCATCACCAACTCAAAAACTAATTTTTTTTCTATTTCATGTCCTAAGAACTTGATTATATCAATAAAAGTTTCTCATTGGATCTCATGTTATAAAAAAACATCTATGCCTTTGAAAATAACATCCCTTGTTTATAATTATTCAGAAATATATATTAATTATAATATTAATAATATATATCCTATAATCCATCATTTATGGAAACTTTTTGTGATTTTTGAATTGGATTAACTATCTCTACACTTATTCTAATGAAACCAAATAGAGAGTTTATGTCACATTTCCCAAATCAACTTATTATCATTATCAATGAAAGGATTGCGATGAACTCTCTTGGAATATCGATTCCCTTATATTGGCCTTAATCGCAATCATGAGGAGTTTTTAGCTTAAATGGTTAAGAGTAAACCCCATATTATGATATATACTGTAACGAAAGAATATATATGTTTCGTATAACTTACTGATTTACTATGTATGATACCTATTTATGAATACAATCCCAAGTCATCTCTATCGTAATGAAATACTTAAATATTTATTTCATAAGGGAAAATTATAACATCGAGCAGACAATTTATTAAAGAGGGTTTAATGTTACATCTCTATGTTTATAAATATCTCCTCCTTTAAAAAAGAATTGTATTGATAGAATTTTTAAAATAAAGAAACAAAATTAAAATAGGTGAGGAATTTTTGAAGAAAAATATTAATAAAAATATGTTAATGATAAAAAATATAGTACATAAACATATATTAATAAAATAAAAATTCTTACTTATAGAGGATAAAAAATATATGATATTTAATATTAAAATTAATTATTCATTCACAAATATCTTTTTAAAAAAGTATTGCATGTTTTTTTAAAAACACTAATTCAACTAGTATAAAATGATAATATATAATATTTTAGTATTAGAACTAATATATTACCATTCACTAAATAAAAAATAATATTAATTAATATAAAGAACAATTAATGTTTAAAAACATTATTTTCAATAAATTAGTTTTTCATTTTATTTTTAATTTTTATTTAGAAAATAAATTTTCAAATATTATAATCTAAATTAGGTAAAATAATAATCTTTAAATTTATAATCAAAATTATATTTGAAATAATTTTTTATATTTTTCTAAAAAATATGTTTTTTGGTGAATAGTGTGATATAACATTTTCAATAATATTACGACCTTTATTCCATTATTAGTATATGATTTTGAATTAAAAATTAATGAAATAATTTACATTAATAAATATGTTATTTATAATATACAGTATAAATTTTAAAATATTTATTATAGTTTCAAAACATATGACTAATATTTTCTGACACAAATAATATTTTAAATTTTTTTAATAAAGTATATATTTATTTTATTAATATAAATTTTTAGCATTTTTAAAAATTTAACAAGAAAAAAATTGATTAAAATTAAGAATCATTAGTTCCCAATTATATTTAAATTTACACATTATTTTTCGGCATATATATTATGTTACCTTAAGTAAAAACATGTTTCTATGACAAAATCATAAATGGAAAATGTAATAATTCAATAGATAAAGGGCTTTATAAAAGTTAAAAACATGTTTGTAATTTAGTGGTTGAGGTATTATTACCTTATCTCACACTTAAGTCAATTATTTTCTATATTTTAGCCATATTTTTCATCTAACATGTGATCCATTTATATTTAAAAGAATTATTTAGACAAATTCCATTTTCAACACTTATAAAAGGGCATCTCACTACCCAATCAAAATCACTCACAAAAATTTGTTTCCTCCAGAAAATATTCCCAATTTCCATAATATATCTTCATATTTTACCCTCGTATTCTTAGAAATATATGATATTATCCTATAAACATCCGTTCTAAGGAGCCATCCAAGATAAAGCTAATGTTGTCCACATAAGTCCAATATTTTCTCAAATATATTTTACTTTTATCATTACATTTAAAACTTATTTTATCATTATTATATGAATAACTATATATGTTTAGTTTAATTATTATAGTTATAACAGGGGAATAAACATAAGAACTCTCCCATCCCATTAAGAAATAAGAAAATGATAATCATGTGTGTGTGCTGACTACTGCCTCCACATTAAAAAGACATCATTATTTATTGCCATCTTTAAAGGAAATTTATAAGGATAAGTTTAAAGGATAAATATTATTTTTTCTCTAAATAGTTTTATTTTAATATAAATTTAATACCCTCTTAATGATATGAACTTTAAAGAGTCATTATAAACATAATTTTCTTAAGCAAGACAATTAAGAGGAAAACAACATATTAATATTATGAAACTTTTTTATATCCATAAACAATTTTATTCATTCATATTATTATATATGAGATTAATATAAAATAAATTATATCATTATGCTAATTTTTTCTGATAAGGTATCTTAATCACCTCATATTCATCCAATAATCATGGTATCTTCATGTTTGGATTGGTTTTACCACCTACTTGAATAATGATATGAAATGATATCATGCCTAAATATGAAAACATAGTTATAGTTTTTTATCATTTAAAAATGTAAATAATTATAATTTTTTTTTGGTTTTTGATAGAATACGTCATCATTTAACTCATTAAATAAGAAATCAACCTTTTTAGTTTAAAAAACATCAATAAAATCCCATTCCTTATTCCATCTTCTAGGATGTAGATTATTGTACTCATTAAAGAAAATTTATAATACGCAAATCAATGTAAATCATCCTTTATAGTGACATTAATGGATTTGTAACATATAATTATAAAGACAAAAAATAATCTACACTGGTTAAATGAAATTAGTATAAACCATTAAAATTATAAAGTCTCGGTGTGGTAAAATAGGTAAAAATAACTAGCAAATATGTTTTGAATTATTATAAATGGTGAGGTATCCTTAAGTGAATCCACAAGACAGTAGTTCAAAACATGGTAGAGGAATATTTCTGGGGGTATTTTCGCAGCACTGTAGAAGAATTGTACATTGTGCGGTACTGTATCAGAACTGTACACTATGCGGGTACTATAGCAAGTACTGTTTGGTATTGTAGTAGATGAAACTATTCACCTTGGGCCACTGGTTTGTTGTTGGAGTCCTTAAGAATTTCGGGATACCCAGGCATTCGGGTTAGTAGGGATTTCGGTCCACCTTTAAGGCCTTTGGGCCTCCTCAAGGCCTTCAGACCACATGCAGTTTCCCCAGATAGACTACAAAAAAGGAGAAGCCCCAGAAGAGGATTCAGAGCAGGTACACTCACCAGAGCAGAGACAAATGGATTTGTCAGAATGAGAGGGTATGGATATTCTATCAGGACTAGCCTATGCTTGCACAAGAAGCCTAGCCATACGACATGCGAAGGTATATAACTACTATCATGATGTAGATGCTGGGGATGGGAAGTTCCTTGTAGATAGTTTGGTTGAATTCCTTAAGACCTTTTGGTCATGTAATCTCCTAAGCCTACGTTCCATGTAATATCAGAGCCTACGAGCCTTGTAAGGGTTCCCCCTTATCCCTTGATAGGGGGTTATCAAAAATCAATAAAAATGAAGGCCTTCAGGCGATTCGGTATGGGAATAATGAAATTAGTGTAATTATTAAGGATGTTTGGTAAAAATACAAAACAAATCAGGTCTATGGTAAGGGTTTACGTCTCAATCATCTTTTATAGTGGAAATTAAATTGACTTGGGCCTCTCCAATCCTTTCTTTTGTAAAAATATAGAGTTTAAGGTTTCTTAGGATGTATCAATGACTCATTTTAAGAGTTTACAAAAAATCATGTTTTCTATTGGTGGGTCAGGGCTTCTGTAGGCAAGTACATTAGTGAGTCAGGGTGTTTAATGTTTCAGGCATCAGTAGGTCAGGGTATCGGTAGGTCAGGTAATTGGTATGTTAGGGTTTCCATAGGTCAGGGTTTTGGTAGTTCATCACATCAATGACTCAAGTGCTGGTGAATTAGGCTTATGTTACTCAGACATCGGGGAATCTAGCATCGGTGACTTGGAAATTAGTTAATCACATTAATGGATCATCATCAGTGGCTAAGAATCTATGGATCAGTGTCTGGGGGTCGCATTGGTGGCTTCGTCGTCATTGACTCAAGTCAGTGACTCACCCATCTCTGAGTCATTTTCCATCTTTTCTGAATGTTTTTCCAATTTTACCCCTGTTAGGATTTTTTCAATGTTAAATGTGGAACATATCAATAGTTTTCCATTTTTGAAGCTATTTCAACCGTATCTAAGGAGAATAATTATATCTCAAATTTTCCTAATTTGTTGAGATCTTTGAAACCGCCTAGTCGGATGGTCACGTCCAAAACCCAACTTTTATGTACATTGAAATCGTCTTCCTAATTTTAGCATCTGGTCTTTTCCTAATTTGATATTCTCTCTTCCTTTAATCCTTTTGTTTCTTCTTGGTGCAACCATAATATTTCCATTATAAGGATTCTCACTTTAGGTAGCACATTATTTTTACTTGGAGTCATTTCCTTCTACTTGTGCGACCCCCCTGTGTTGGTGCAAAGAGGATATATGATCGTATGATATTCAATCTATAGATCTTGCTTTGTCTCTATTACTTTGTGTATCATGCGAGTTGCGTGTAATAATGGTTCACTTATAAAAAGTTGAACCCAATCTTAAACAAAGAACAATAAGACCTAAACATTAATAATAAGTGACAGGAGAAGATGATGATGATGGAAAATTTTGCATCACTGGGGATTTTAAATTTTTTTTAGGGGTCGATTTTTTTTTATTTCGGAAAATGGGGTTGATTAGCGCCACTTGAAGTGGCAGCATCCATTTCGGACCGAAAACAAGTGCAGTGCCACTTGAAGTGGAAAATCACTTTATAAATTAAGTTTATCAGTGCCACTTGAAGTGGCACTGATAGTATCTCACTATAGGGATCAGCGCCACTTTAAGTGGCACCCAAATACAAACTCCCTTAAATAAGGGGATCCCCCCTCATCTGCTAATTCTCAGAGCTTCACTCCCTCTTTTCTTCCCACTCTCTCTTCAAGATCTCTATCTCCTCTCCTCACTCCCTCCTCAAGATCTCTCTTTCTCAAAGCTTTGCTTCTCTTTGTCCGCGAAGCAATTCGAAGGATCAAAACCTTTCCACCGATTTGAGGTAATTCTAATTTTTAATTTGTTTAATATGGTGATTTATTTATTTGTTTGTTTAGTTCATAGAAATAGTTCATAATTAATGTAATATATTTTGAAATTGAAATTGTTTATTTGTCGTGATTGTTATTAATTATTGGTAATTTGGTTATTAAGTAATACTATTTAGTAAATTAAATTATAAATAGTAAAATAACTAATCCTAATTAGGTAATTAAATTGTAATTAGTTAATTAATTAATCTTAATTAGGTTATTAAATAATTATAATTAGGAAATTAATGAATTTCATAATTAATTATTTATAATTAGGTGATTAATTCTTTGTAATTAGGTGATTAATTAATTGTAATTAAGTGATTAATTAATTGTAATTAGGTGATTAATTAATTGTAATTAAGAGATTAATTAATTGTAATTAGGTGATTAATTAGTTATAATTAGGTGATTAATTAATCGTAACTAAGTGTTTAATTAATTGTAATTAGGTGATTAATTAATGGTAATTAGGCGAGTAATAAATTATAATTAGGTGATTAATTAATTATAATTAGGTGGTTACTTAGTTATAATAAGATGATTAGTTAATTATAATCAGGAGATTAGTTAATTATAATTAGGTTATTAATTAATTATAATTAGGTGATTAATTAAGTATAAGTAGGTGATTAGTTAATTATAATTTGGTGATTAAGTAATTGTAATTAGGTGATTAATTAATTATAAGTAACTGATCAATTTATTGTATCTGGGTGATTAATTAATTATAATTAGATGATTAATAAATGGTAATTAGGTGATTAATTAATTATAATTAGGTGATTAATAAATTATAATTAGGTGATTAAGTAATGGTAATTAGGTAAATAATTAATTCTAATTTGGTAATTAATTAAAGGTAATTAAGTGATTTATTTTTTCTAATTAGGTGATTACTTACTTCTAATTAGGTGATTAATTAATTAAAATTAGGTGATTAATTAATTATAATTAAGTGATTAATTAATTGTATTTAGGTGATTAATTAATTGTATTTATGTGATTAGTTAATGGTAATGAGGGGATTAATTAATGGTAATGAGGTGATTAATTAATCTTAATTAGGTGATTAATTATTGTTAATTAGGTGAGTAATTAATGTCAATTAGGTGATTAATTAATTATATTATGGTGATTAATTAATTCTAATAAGGTGATTAATTAATTCAAATTAGGTGATTAATTTAAAGTAATTAGGTGATTTATTAATTCTAATTAGGCGATTAAGTAATTCTAATTAGGTGATTAATTAATTCTAATTATGTGATTAATTAATGGTAATTAGGTGATTAATTAATGGTAATTAGGTGATTGACTAATGGTAATTAACTAATTAATTATTTCTAATTAGGTGATTAATTAATCCTAATTAGGTGATTAATTAATCCTAATTAGTTAATTAATTAATTATAATTAGGTGATTAATTAATTATAATTATGTGATTAATTAATTATAATTAGGTGATTATTTAATTGTATTTTGGTGATTAATTAATTTTATTTAGGTGATTAATTAATTATATTTAGGTGATTAACTAATTGTATTTAGGTAATAAATTAATGGCAATTAGGTGATTAATTAATGTTAATTAGTAGCAATATAAATTAGTTAAAGCATTTATATTAATTAGCGAAGAAGTTATATTAATTAGAGAAGCAGTTATATTAATTAGTGAATTAGTTATATTAATTAGTGAAATATCTATATTAATTAGCAAAGTAGATATATGAATTAGCGAAACAATTATATTAATTAGGGTACTAATTTTTAAATAATGGTGAATCAATGATTAACTAATGATCAAGTGATGATTAATTAATGGTTATGCAACGATTAACTAATGGTTAAGCAATGATTAACTAATAACTAGTGGTTAAGTAGTGAGTAACTAATGGTTAAGTAGTGATTAACTAATGGTAAACTAATGAGTAACTAATGGTAAAGTAATGAGTAACGAATGGTAAGTAATGATTAGATAATCAATAAGTAATAATTAGCTAATGGTTAAGTAATTATTTGTGTCATCTTTTAGGATATAAGAAAACGTTCTAAAATTTTGGTTGCATTAAGAATATGTGGTTATCTAAGAAATAAAATCTCTGTATGGATACAAACAAGTGGATGTAGCTTTTCCACATATGTATATAGGACTGAAAACTCCGACACAGATTTTTGGGCTTGACCTACGGTATCATGGTACATGACTACGGGCCTTGCTACACTCCTTGTTTGACACTCCTGGGAGATATGCTTTAGATGATTCATATTTTCTTTATAAACTACTAAAATACATCTAGGTACTGATTAACTAATGGTAAATTAATGATTTGTGTCATCTTTTAGGATTTAAGAAATGTTATAAAATTATTGTAGCGTAAAGGTTATGTGGTTATCTCAGAAATGAAATCTCTTTCTATATACAAACAAGTGGATGTAGCTCTAGCACAGATGTACCTAGGAGTGAAAAATCCAACAAAGAGTTTCAGGCGTGACTTGGGGTATCCTAGTACATGCAATGGGCCTTGATGCACTCTTGATTTAACACTCCTGAGAGATATGATTTAGATGATTCATATTTTCATTATAAACTACTACAATACATTTTGGAGGTTATGAATTGTACTAAAAACATTAATATCATAGTTTAGGTTATAAGAAGATGTTGTTAAATTTTAGAATCATAAATACTAATAACATCTTCGAAAGGTATGTACTTAACTTTTTAATTTTTATGATCTTTTATCATTCTAATAATAAATATTTTTTATTTTAGATAAAAAAAGATCACTTCTTATATTTATTACAATGGATAAATAATTGGAAAAAAAAAGGATTTAGTTATTGTATATGGACAGAAGGTGTTATGATGCTTGGAGGTTGTACAACTTTGGAATCTCTTCAAAAAAAAATTCATTGAAAGTTAAATCTACCGAGAAATAAAGTGATAGAATCAATCACATAAAAACATCTCCAATATGTAGATAGTTTTTGACATGTTGAATATCGAGTAACTGATGATGAAGATTGGGAATATGTACTTTCATTGGTTAAGTATCAACCTAAAAATAAAATGATGGAGTTGTATGTAACTATAGCTAAAATGGATGTTCCTTCAACATATGAAGTCTATCCATCACAACATAATGTGGAAATGTCATATGGTCCTGTTATAACACATCAAGAATATCCCTCAGCAATGGTAGTTGTTCCTTCATTGCCTTCGGCCATAGTATCAATGCACAGTCCTCCACGTACTTTATATGCATTGGTCGTTGAATTTGAGGATGATGAAATTTTAGAACAAGAAGATGAAGATAAAGTTCAAGAAGAAGAAGAATAGCATGCAGAAGAACAGTCGGTTCCCACTCATGTAAGGTTCAACTAACCATTGATCCATCCTCCACCACTGGATTCATGGTCGAATGAAGGCATGAATCTCTTTCCAAAATTTGATTGGTTAGTTATAACTCTTAGTACATAATTTCTCAGAATCATTGGGGGCACAAATCGAGTGTCAGATGAAGGTGTTTTGTATATTGGAAGAGTGTTTGAGAGGAAAGATGCAATGAAAAATGTGATAAAATAATATCACATTTAAATACATTACTCTTATGTTGTAGAAGATTCAAAAAGATCTTATTATTTGATCCATTGTGAAAAATATGATTCGAACTTTCAAATGTGTCTATGAGCAATAATTGATAACACATTTCATAGCTGGTGAATCATGATATTTACACCAAACACATGTGTGAACCCAATATTGTCACATGAACAGTCTTTATTAGATGTTGAGATTGTTTCAAAAATCATTATCAAAATGATTAGAACATGTCAAGATGTTCCAGTCATTTTGGTTATGGAGAATATCAAACATCTTTTTGGGTATCAAATATCCTACTAGAAGGCATGATAATAAAAAAAAGGCTATTGTCAAAGTGTATGGTGATTGGGACGACTCTTATCAAGTTTTAACACAAATTATGGAGATTTTACGCAACAACAATCAAGTGATTTATCAGTTACATACTACTAAATATGTTAACCAACAAAACCATGTTGATCAGTCGATGGCTGTGTTTGATAGATTGTTTTGGAAATTTTTACCATATGTGTATGCTTTTAGACATTGCAAGAAGTTTATACAGATTGATGGAACATTTCTGTATGGAAAGTATACAGAAACATTATTGATTTATTCCATCCAAGTTGGAAATCGAGCCCCTCTGCCTTTAACATTTTCAATTGTGGATAAAAAGAACTTGTCATCATGAAGTTGGTTTCTGGAATGTCTTCGAGAGTTTTTTTACAGATGTAGAAGGTATTAGTCTCATTTTATATCATCATCGTGAAATCAAGGAGTCAGTACAGTCTAAGGGTCTTTCTTGGAGACCACACTATTCCCATCATCAATACTATATTTGACACATCACCATCAATTTGAGAAATATGTTCAAGGATGAATTAATGAAAAAAGTGATCTTAAAAATTGGTATGAATATACTTTCTTGTTTTACAAATCACTATCAAAGTTAATGTCATATGTGTTCATACTAGATTTATTTAATAGCATACGAGCCTCAACAACAAAGGATGGAGGATCTTCTTGAAGATATTCACTGAGAAAATCCAGAAGTGTAGGATCACGTGATTCAAATATAAAAGCATAAATGGTCGTTGTCATATGATGATGGGGGCCATATAGACATATGATGACCAACATCGTAGAATGTATAATGGGAGTTTTCAAGGGAGTTTAGAAATAACCAATAACAGTTAAATTATAATATTTGACTATATCTTATTCAAAAGAGCTATATTTATAATATAATATTAGTATAATGTTTTAAATGTAAATTATGGGTTTTGTACAAGAGACCTTTTATCGTAGTGAAAAGTATTTTCTAGAATGAGGAAAGCATGATGAAGAGGTCTAGAATAGAGGGATGTGCTATGGACACCATTTTTAGCGTGAGCTAGATAGAGTTCTTCCGGAGGCTTCAACTTATTGTGTAACTACATTTAATCATCCAAAGAAATGATTTGAAGTCGCTGAGCCTAGTGATGTTGTGGTTTGTAGAAATGGTCATGTGTGAGTTGTTTTATTAGATATGCATTATTTTGAATGTGGTAACTTTCAAGCATTGAGATATCCTTGTGGCCATGTGATTGCATCATGTGCTTACATGCACGTATCTTGGGAGTACTTTGTCGATCTTTTTTATCAACTAGAGAGTATTAATGATTGCAACAGTACTCTGTGGATTCCAATCAGGGAATATCATAATTTTTTTCTATTTGATGACACACCCACTCTTTTTCTGAAAAAGACTATGCTTCAACCTAAAGTGAGGCCAAAGTCGACTCGTATTCAAAATGATATAGATTGGCCCAGTGAACGAGCACCTGGACAAAGGTGCAATGTATACCACCAAGAAGGTCATACGAAGACACATTTCCCTAGAAACATATTGAAATCATCTAATTCTTAAAAAGAATCATGTACTCTATTAGTTACTATAAAAGTTTGTACATGTAATCATTTTTATCATTATCATCATTTTAATCATAATTTTCGTATTTGTATATAGTGCATGTTTTATAAAATTTAATCGATAGTTTATATTTTTATATATGGACTATTATATAATGTACCTATATATTTTAAACATTTCAAACATTGGTTTATACAATTACATAAATACAAATTATTACAGGCATTAAAAAAATCATAACTGTCCAAACATTTCAATAAATCACTTATAATTTCAATCCATTATTTCTCAAAATACACCAAATTTATTAATTCCATTGAAAAAGGGGGTTTATTTCACAATTCCATGATGATTGAAAAGAATATAAATATTTTAAAATCAATGTCCAGTAATCAATTGAAAATTCATTTAAAATATACTGAGACATTAGGCTTTCAAGGAATATTAAAAGAAACATTTTTAATATTCTCATCAACCTCAAATGGCCCTACATATCTCAGTACTATATTTCCCTATTTATTAAGATTTCCATTAGCCAACTTAGGTGAAAATCTTAAAATAACTTGTTCACCAACAGAAAAATACAAAGGGAATCAAGGATGGTATATATGGTATTTGTACCGGCTTTGAGCCATCACCATTATATGATTAAAAATTAAATATTTATCATCTTCTCTTTGACCAAACTTGGGAGAACCATGGAGTCTTTACCAATCTATAACCAACAAATACAACATTTACATAGATGGCCAAATAATAACTAAAAGGGTTCTAAATAGAAATAAATATTATTCCAACACACAACATCAGTAAAAACAACATCAGAAATGGCCAAAATAAAGAATATAAATGAACCCACACACAAGGCACAAAAATATATTTCTATAAAATTATACATCTTCAAACAACCACAATAGAAGAAGGGAAACTAATTCATGAAATTCTAACCATTTAAAAGTTCACAAAAAAGCATTTAAATGGCTTCACCACAACACAGAAGACACCAACTAAGCCAATGTGTTTATTCTTCTTTCATACGTTATAATATAATTTTTTTAACTTACATGACGAATGTCATATCTCACATGAAATTAATGTTTTACTATTCGTACATTCATATAGAGCAGCCTTTATTATCTACTCAAGAGACACATGGGTCGCGTGATGTGTTGGCATGGAAACCTTTTAGACTTCTTGCTGTTTGAATAGCACATAATTTTCATCACGATGAACCCCCATCAAGTATTTGTCCACACCTTAGATGTGATGGCTTTTATAGAGTCACTATGTGTGACTTCAAAACCATTGATCACCATTTGATTGCTGCGTTGGTTGAGAGCTGACGACCGGAGATACCCACATTTTATCTATTAGAGGGAGATATGACCATTAATTTAGAGGACATTGAATACATGCTCGGTTTACCAATCCACGGATAGGCAGTTACAGGTGCCACTAGTGGAAACTGGTCTGCAGTCATACAACATTTATTATGGATTGACTTCATTGGCATACCAGGTGTCCTCAAAGGTTCTCACTTTCACATGAGGTGGATTCATGAGCATTTATCCATCATTACTGATGACGCAGAAGAGAAGATGATTATGCAGTACACACATGCCAATATTTTATGACTGCTCATAGACATGTGGTGCATTAACTACTCCACCACTTTGGTACACATGATGTACCTCCCACTACTTGAAGATCTTGATCAGACTGCTACATACTATTGGGGATATACGATATTTCCACATCGGTATAGATGTCTCTGTACCAGTTTTCACACCGATGCGTGAAAGATTACTGGTTTTTTGGTTTTGGTACAGATGTGGGTCTAGGAGTGTATTCTATGCATCGCTTCTTGAGTTATCACATCACTTTCACCAAAAATATTTCAGGATTGTCCTCTGGGACGCTTGTATGTTTACATTATTACTTTTAGTTTTTTATTACTGTTGTTATTGTTTTTTATAAAGATACCTTATATTACTCTTTTTTAACCAGGTGGAGTCAGTCTCAAAAGTATGCATATACTCTGAGACATAGTGTTCATAGTTTTAGACAGATATTTGACGCCATAGTGCTAGCTAATGTAAGTTAAACATAATTTTTTTTGTAAAAATTTTTTTTTTTTATTACATTTTTATGTTATTTAATCTAATCTTAGTAACATTATCATTCTAATATATAACTTATTTTTTGAGTTTACATTTCAGGTTTTATAGACTTCGTATACAAGTTTTGTCTATGCATCACTTCCACCATACTATATAGCTATGATTGGATATTGTGCTGCAGTGGTGCCACTCATCTACTTCCACATCATTGAGTGGCACCAGCCAGATCAGGTCATGCGCCAGTTTGGTTATATATAGCATATTTCCATGGAACCATGACCGGATGATGAGTTACATTCAATTATGCTTATAGGTAGACAGACAAAAGACTGGTGGTAGTATCGTGCAACTTATATCGAGCTTTGGGAAATGTGTGCCCAATATGGTATCTCTCCATATGGATATCCCATAGCACACTATCAGTTATCTGATTAGGGGGATTATGCATACTGGTACCGATGATACACCATCATGAACCTTACATGTTAGGGGATTGGAATTCAGTAGTTGGTATGTTTCATAAGATTTATTATATTTTTTAGCTCACATTTTCTATTAATTTGAATATCATTTCATTTCTAGTCAGACGGTATTTCTCATCTTTCACATATCACACATCCTCAGGATGAGGCATATATTAGGTGGGATGTAGTTCATAGAGATGTGTTGGCTCTCAACGATCCTCTATTGTTTATACATGATAATTTCTATGATGAGGTTCCACAAGTATATCTGGATCCATATCCTCTGGTTGAAGATCCTGCAGATGATGATATCCCTACTATGCCTGCTAAGGATGATGCACCACCACTGCCACCGCCAACTAGAAGATAGAGACAAATACATCAGGAGGGGTAGATGAGACAACATAGATGTCCGAGAGCAGCTCCTGTAGATGCTGCCATACTGCAGAGAGATGATCCTTCCCTACCGAGTATTGATCTTACACATTAGGTAGATGCTTATATGCCACATATGTCGTCTCTGATGACTACTTTGGACCACGAGCTGGGTGTGGTAACACACCTTGTCTTGTCCCCCACTCCTCCTGGCAAGGACTTATTCAATGTCCCATTTCTTCCATTTTTAGGAGCTTCGTGGTCATATGGCTCTACATATGATTTTGGGCAGTCCTCTATACGTGATGTTGGCCAGTCCTCTACGAAACACCCTAAGGAGGTACCCGAAGCACTCGAAGAGGAGGGACCCCTATCTAGGACACCAGAGAGACACGGATGTTGGACGCAGAGTGGGCGTGAGGTTCAGACACCACGTTGTGGTACCAGGGTGCATCGACGTTGATTTATTCGTATATCATGCTGTATATATTAAAAACATATTTACTATGATAAGTAATTGTAGATTTAGACAACTAAAAATAAATAAAAAGTCTCTTAATTATAACATTATTATGTTTTATGTATGTGACTCTATAAGCATATACATTATAATGTAAAAATACAATATAAATGAAATTTGTGACATTGAATTATTAATATAGATTTAATGTTATATATTTAATGAATATATTTATTATTATATATTTATACCTGTTTCTATATAAATAAATATTTATAATTAGATAAATATAAATATATTTAAAATCATATAATTATTAATAAATTTTCATAATTATATAAATATAAATATGTTTATAAATATATAATTATAAAAATATATTTTAAAATAATTAGTTATTTATTAATAAAATGTTAAATATTTATGAACATATAATGCTTTTTTATTATATATTTATAAATATAATTATATTTTTATTAAATATATTAAATGGTATATATTTATTTATAAATAAATTTATAATATTTATAAACATATATTAATTTTTAAATATTTTGTAACTAATTATATATAATAAATTTATTTATTAAATGTCTAAAAATATTTCAAATTTATTTATAAATATAAACTTATAAATATATAAATTTTGATTTATAATTATATAATTATAAATAAATTTGAAAATATAATTATAATTGTATATTTCTTATGATTAATTATAATTATATATTTATTATAAATATTTATAATTATATATTTATTATATATATATATATTTACTTATTTATAAATAAATTTTAAATATTTATGTAACCATATTTTAATAATTATATATTTATAAATATATTTACATTCATATTATTATATATATTTATATATAAATAAATCAATAGAATTGTAATTATATATTTATTTAATATATTTATTGTATTTATTATAATTATATAATTATTATATATATAATTATATATTTATTTTCATTTTATAAATATATAATTATTATAATTGTATAAATTTTAAAATTATATAATTATTATAATTATTATAATTATATAATTATTATAATTATATTTATTATTATTATATATTGATTATAATTGCATAATTTTTATAAATATAATTATAAATTTATTATATTTAGTTTAGTGATTTTATTTATTATAAATATATATTTACTTATTTATAAATAAATTTTAAATATATATGTAACCATATTATAATAATTATATATTTATAAATATATTTACATTCATATTATTATAAATATTTTGATATAAATAAATATAAATAATTGTTATTATGCGTTTATTTTATATATTTATTATAATTATTATAATTATATAATTATTATATTTATAATTATATATTTATTGTCACTATATAATTATAAAATTACAATAATTATAATTATTATTATTATATATTGATTATAATTATATAATTTTTGTAAATATAATTATAAATTTATTATATTTATTTTAGTAATTATATTTATTACAAATATATTTATTATAAGTATAAAATTATATATTTATAAATATATTTTCATTCATATTATTATAAATATATATATATAAATAAATCTAAAGAATTGTAATTATGTATTTATTTTATATATTTATTTCCATTATATAATTATAGATTTATTATAATTATATAAATGTTATAAATATAATTAAAAACTTCTTATATTTATTTTAGTAATTATATTAATTACAAATATATTTTATATTACTATAATTACAATTATATTAATATATATAAGATACAAATTATATATTTAAGGGGGGTTGGGGGCGCAAAAGAAAAAACCCAATTAGCACCACTTAAAGTGGCACAAAAGGGATTTTACACACAACACCGCTTCAGGTGGCACTAAAGACACCCATCTTCTAAATTAAAAAAATATTAAACCCCTTAAACTAAAAAAACCTCTTCAGAAAGTTTTTCCTGATGATGATTGTGTTGCTTCATCTTTTATCCTTGATCCATGTTTTGAACTGAATGGAATTTAATCCATTTGAAAATCAATTTCATTAGTGGTCTTCTTTTATGAACATGTGAAGCATTTTAAATGTTGTTTATCCTTGTGAATAATTTCTACAATTATCATACTAATTAATCACGTATACCTTGTTAAATAATGGATTCCCTAAGATCAATCTAATTATGTGATCACCCAAGTTTATCATAGTGGGATTATCGAACCATTATCGGATAAAACTGAATAAACCTGGCTTGTTGGTGTGGTTGTGTGTTGTGTATAGTTCTACTCAGTTTTGTTGCTTTGTGTGAGTTTTATGGTGCTGTGGTTGGGAGCACAGTTATGGGTATTGGGGTGGACATGGTTTGGTTCTGTGGGTATTATGTGGTATGTTTCTGAATTGGGGTTTCATTTGGGTGGTACTTTCTATTTGTTTTGTGTATGTAGTGGTGCAGGAGGTGTGATGGAATATTAGGTTGAAATGTTAATTGATTGTGGAATGGATGAACTTGTTGGCAATCGAAATGCATCTGGGTTGATTTTTGTTTACTGGGCATGAGGCATTTGTGTAGTGGGACAGTAATCTAGTGGTGGGATGGTTGTGTTACTAGTTGTGTTGGGTGTGGTTGTGGGAAAACAACTTTTTCATTTGGTGGATGGTTTGGGAGGAATGTCTTTGAATAAAATGATGAAGTGGGTTGTTGTGCAGCATTTTTCTCCGTTGTGTGGTTGTTTTCCATGCGGTTGCTTTGTGATGTGTTACGACTCATTGATTTGGTTAGTAGTTGCCTAGGTAGAAATTATATAAGTAAATTAATTTCTTAATATAGAATGGTAAATTGGATAAATGATTTGGCTAGGGATATGGTATAATGTTTTTGAAATTTGAGATGTTGTGAATTTAGAGGTAGTAGAAAATACAGTTTCGTGTGGACTGGTTACTTGTTTTGAAAACCCATAGGATGGACTGAGTGTTTGGTACCTATATATATATATATATTCTTAATGATTCTTGTGATTTATATGTGCACCCCACCTGTGTTGAGCACTATGTGTTCCACAGCCCCATTGCATGGGGGGGTGTTTTCCAACATCTAGGTGGAAGGATGGATGTCTGGTTATTCTACACTTCCCTACTCCCTCTAATAGTAATTTATCACCCAAAACTCTTCAGCTAGGCTATAATGGCTTGAAGTTTATTTCAATATTAATGGAATTGGTTGTGTGAGAGGTGGTTTGTTTACCAGGTGTCTTTAGGATGAGATTTGATATGTTTCCCAGATGCCTTCGGGATGAGGTTGGGTTCTGGCCCAGCTGTCTCTGAGTGGGATGTGTTGCTATTGCATCCCATTTATCTTCGGGTGGGATATTATGAGCTTCATATTACCAAGTTCTAAGACTTACTCTAAGTCCTAGGTGTGTCGGTGAAGTTTGTGATGTTCGACTTGTGGAAGAGTGGTAGCATCAAAATGTTCACTGTTAGGGATGAGCAATTAACCTGTGAGAAGTGTCTTGGGGTACCCAAAAAATTGATGTTATTATTATATTATATTACATGGTTTTCATTATTGGGTACAGGTTCCTTGGTGAGGTAGGGGTTGTTAGATTTTATTGATAGGTGTTGTTGGTTTCTGCTATTTATCAGAGGGGTATTACTACTCTTTTTCCACTTGTGCATGAGAGACCTTGGATTTTCCTTCTGAGTATACATGTATGCTCACCCTATGTATATAAAACTGCTTTCAGGTTTCCATGATGGCTACGGGGACTGTGATATACCTTACTAGCTTGGGAGTGGGACTGTTGTTGTGTTACTTAGTATCCTTGTTTTTGGTATTTTACTTTGGAACATTTGTTGTACTTTATAGTATTTATGTTTAAACATGCATGTGGGGTGGTTTTGGATTTTCTCTTTACTTGGTACATGTGATTGTTTATGATGGATGATCTTATCTCCCATTCTTTTTCTTTTAAAAACTGTAATCCCTTCCATTATTTTGTGAATATTTAGCTTCCCATGGTGCTAGTTGCCACCCCAGGGCATATTAGAGGCGAGACTAAGGGTCATTATCTCTCTTTCATTTTGAAGAAGGTGTCCTGTGACAAAATGGAATTAGAGGATGATGTTTGTGAGATATGATGGGGTCTGTAGTTAGCTACAATGAGTATTTCATGGGATGGTAGGGAAACAATGTTAGGTTATCTTGGTGAATGACGTAGGCTAGGGAAGACCGGTTAGGAAACATGATTTTAAGTCCCCTTAGGATCCGATGCAAGGACACTAAGCCTACCAAATGACCAACTGAGGCTAGACTGTTTACGGGGTAGAGAACCTAAGAAATGTATATGCATCATAATGACTTGTGTTCTCTTTTTAATTTCTATTTTGGGAAAATTAAAATAAATGAAGAGTTAAAATTAATCTTGAATAAAATTTTATGCTACCTGAACTTTGGAATTCTTCATTTACTTTTCATCTATGGCACCTGAATGTCACCCGTGTCTAGTACAGGCAGTGGTAGCCTAGTAGGCTGACCCAGTTGGCTGGTAGGGTGTTGATTCATTGGAGTAGGGTGATCGTTAGAAGAATTCCCTCTGTTCTTTCTAGTAAAATAATGCGGGGAAGTACAAAGGTAGCGTTTTAGATAGGGAGATATAGAATTGGATTGGGGATCTGGTGATCACATTCGGCATGATCTGGGATCCGATGGAGTATTGGGTTCCTTTGGTGGTGACCTAGATGAGGGGAGCATTATGTCAGTGTTGGAAGCTCTATATTTGGAAGATAAAGGAGGTTTTTGTTTAGTGGTTCGATTTTGAGAAGGAGTTCTGTGCGGAATTCCAATCTTCAACCACGAAGGTGGAGAAGAGATAAGAGTTTCCCTCCCCCTAGCAAGGGAGTATGTCAGTAAGGGATTTGGGGATAAATTTCAAGGATCTCATTTGCTTTTCTATGGACATCTTTTTAGATGAGTAGTCTCAAATGATATTCTTAGAGGAGACCCTTCATCCTTCTCTCTAATATGCAGTTAATCTCTTCACCTTTCCAAAATTACTAGAGGTTTAGATGAAGGTAGACATTTTTGAGAGGATTCACTCATGGGGAGGCCTACTATGAGAGGGGATCCATCAATGTTCTTCAAAGGGGATGTATGTCAGTGTCAATTCTTAGGCGTCAGGGTGTTACATGTTTCGGTAAGTAAGGAGTCAACCACAAAAAAATCCAATTCTGACCTTCTGGTCCTCGTGCTTTCCACACAGGCATGGGACCGAGGTCTTTTTATTTTTGAGGCCATGGGAATCCCCTGAGCTTGTTCCCAATGATAGTTATATCCTAGTATGGTGGAGGTGGCCAGGTCCAACTCCTTTCTCAGTAGTAGTTGATGTCTAGGGAATTCTAGCAGCATGGACATTAGGCTCTCGCTCCATCAAGGGGAGACAGATTAGTTGGAAGCTGACCATAGGGTGCCCCTTAGGGGACTTTACCTGGTTGTGGTTGGGGGGGGGGGAGATTTCTTTCGAGAGGCAGAGGAATTGGGCGTGGTTGGTTGCTTGTTGACGAGGTAGTAGTTCCAACAGGGTCTGAGATCGTTCCTGGTATGATTAGTTTATTCATTACTCTTTCCTATGCATTGTTTCATTCAGGATCATAACACACCTTTGTGGAACCAAGTCTATCCCATTCTATAGTAATATGCATAGAGATACCTTTTATGCCCATAGTGTTGAGTATACCGGTTAGAGGTCAGACCAACTTCTTTGATGTTTTCTATGGATTTAGACTGATGTTGGGGCTGCATCAGTCTAGTGGGGACCTCTTTCTACTAGAGATGTAGTTATACGATGTGATCCTAGAAATTGAGTGGTTGTTTTCCATGCATTATTTTAGAAAATGATTCCAGAGGAGAGTTGTGTTTTCAGGCATGGGTGGCCACCATGTGTTTTTCATTGGCGAACATAGGTTCCAAGTGGGAATCCGATATATCGAGCATCTTTTCTCCATGTTGGTTGAGCTGTTAGTGGGATCAACGGATGATGAGATGGTGGAGGTTTTCGAGGCTATCAAGGATTTTTGGATGCTTTCCCTGAGGGGTTTGTGACTCTACCCCTCGATGTGACATTGAGTTCGAGATAGACTTAAATCCAAGTGCTCGTCCAATTTCGATGGCTCTCTATCGAATGGAACCTTCTAAGTTATAAGAGCTACATATTCATATTGATGATCTTATGAATGTTTCATCATGGGGTACTCTAGTATTTGTGTGTGTGAAGAAGTCAGATGTTCGTCTAAGGATGTGCATAGACTAACAGAGGCCAAATCTAATAACGGTCAAGAACTATTACCCCTTATAAGTATTGATGATCTTTTTGACCAGATAAGGGGAGAAGGTTGGTTCTATAAGATTGATATGCGATCTATATATAACCAGTTAAGGATGAAGGAGGGTGAAGTCCTAAAGACTATTTTTAGGTGCTGGTATGGGCACTTCGAGTTTGTGGTCACATTGTTCAGTGTTACGAATTCCCCAGTTGTGTTCATGGGGATCATAAACTCTATATTTCGTGAGTTCCAAGAGTAGTTCTTCATCATGTTCATCAAATACATTAGGATCTATTCGAAGTCGTACGGGGGGCATACCAAGCAACTCAGGACTATCTTGGGGGTTCTTCGATGCCACCAGCTCTATGGTAAGTTGTCCAAGTGTAAGTTTATGATGCGATAGGTGTACTTCCTTGGACATGTGGTGTCATATCAGGGGATAGTAGTGGACCCATCAAAGGTTGAGGCTGTTGTTTTTTTTCTAGCACCTAATAATGTGTAGGAAGTTCATATTTTCCTTGGTCATACAGGATATTATCAAAGATTTGTAGCTGAATTATCCTGAGTAGTAGCTCTATTGAGAGTTTTGACAAGGAAATACCCAGTCATTATATAGAGTGAGAAGTGTCAGGAAGATATTAGCAATCCGAAGGATAGGTTGGTCAGTGCTCCATTGATCATGTTTCTAGAGGAATGGTTTATGTTCGAGGTGTTATATAACGCGTCTTTTCGAGGCTTAGGATGTGTACTGATGCAAAAATAGAGAGTGATCTCTTATTGACTAGTCAGTTATGTCCCCATGAATGTAACTATGCCACCAATGATCTCTAGAAAGAAATAGTCCGGTTTATGATAATGTTTTGGAGGCATTACCTCATTGGGGAGCACTTTGTGGTCTTTATATATCACAAGTTCCTGAGGTATATATTTTCCCAATGGTATATAAAAGTGTACTAGTGGAGATAGATGGATTTTCTCCAAGATTATGAATTTAGTATCCCTTAAACCTCAAGAAAAAGAGAATTTTTTGGCTGATTCTCTAAGAATAATGTTACAGGTAGATGTAGTTCAAGAGTTTATGAACTCTTGGAAGGAGATGGAAGAGTTGGATTCCCTATACATTGATGCTGGAGTGGATAGTGTCAGAGGATATCTATTTAATATGACAGAGAAATCTTCTCTGATGAAATATATGGAGGAGTCCTAGTGGGGAGTCCTGAAGGAAGAGGTGATGTGTGATCGCATTGACCAGGGTGGTGCACCATACGTTTGGTCGGAAGATGGTCATAATTGACTGCTAGTTTGTGGGAATCTATTTGTCTAACTGGAAATGCATGGGGGAGTTATCTATTAGTTTCATAGATCACCCTTAGCTATACACCCAGAAGTTTATATGATGTACTATTGTTTGAGAAAATAGTTTTGGTGGTCTGGGATGAAGCGGGTAGTATATGTGTTTGTGGAAAAGTGCATGGTGTGCCAATAGGTGAAGGATAAACACCGTGTTCATGGTGGTTTGTTTCAACCATTATATATCCCCCAATGGTAGTGGGATTACATCTTGATGGATTTTTTCATAGGTTTACACAGGACTCAGGGAGGCTACAACACTATCTAGGTAGTGGTGGATCAGCTAATGAAATAGGCTCACTTTGTAGGGATTAAGGTGTCAAGTGCAGTGGATGCCTTGGTAAGTAGGTATGTAGATGAGGTGGTGTGTCTCTATGGAGTTATAATATATATTATCTCAAATTGGGAAGCACATTTTACCTCAAAATCCTGGAGGGGATTAATGTATGATTTTGGATCTCACTTATGCTTTAGCACTGCTTTCCGCCCTCATATAGATGGGTAGATAGAGCCGAACATCTTAACACTGAAGGATATGTTGCGGGGGTTTGTTCATGACTTTGGAGGGTTTTGGTTATGAAACATTCAATTAGTGTAGTTATATTACAATAATATCTATTTCTCAAATTGGAATTGAAACATTTGAGGCCTTTTATGGAAGACTGTGTTGTTTTCCATTGTTCTAAACAAGGTTGTGGAAATAGTTGTTCTTGGACCAGATATTGTGAAGAGAAAAATTGTGAATGTTCAGCTCATGAGTGAGAGGGTGAAGGAATATTAGGAGTATCATAAGTCATATGTTAGTCATATGGGGAGGCCCTTGGTGTTCGAGTTTAGAGACCATGTGTTCCGGAAGGTTTCCCCTCAATGTGGGTAATTGCGGTCCATTTGGGGGAGAAATATTTCTCCAAAATTCATCAAATATTTCGAGCTGTTGGGATGAGTTGGTGGGGTGGCATAATAACTATCATTTCCACCATAGTTGGGTAGGATCCATGACATCTTCCACATCTCTCATCTTCTTTGGTATCTGTACGATGACTCTCACGTCTAGGACTAGGGAGAGTTAGATATCGAGGATGACATGACATTCTTAGAGCGGCTAGTGGAGATCAAAGATCTTCAAGAGAAGGTGATGCACGGGTGGACCATTCTCTTGATTTGTGTGTTATGGAGGCATGGTGGCCTTGAAGAGAGTACTTATGAGTGGAAATCACAAATGTGTTCCCAATACCCAGAGTTGTTTTTTGTTTTTCATGTGTGCTATAATTTATGATGTAATGTCTAAACCTTGATTTCTATAAGATGATTTTCTTCCATATTATCTAGTGTATGAAATTTCATGAAAAATGAGAGGGGTAGGAACTAATTACTAAAAAAGATGCACCAATTGGTATTTGATTAAACCTGTGCTGGTGAGTAAGTGGTTCCCAGAGTAGATAGTATCATGACAAAGAAAGGATGAATTCCCTAATTCATGTGTTTGAATAGTGTGGTATTTTTTGATTGTGTGGTGAGTCTTATGATCAGTTGGATAATGGATGACAATGGATGTGTTCATGGATGTCGAGGGTTCACATAACCTTTTGAACAATATACAGTTGTTTATTAATGTGAGGTATCTTACAGGGTGGTCGTTCAGACACCTCTTTTTCCTAGGTTTGGTTTGGAATTCTCATGGGCATGAATAGTTTGATAGGTATATTATATAATGGACTAAACCTATCCAGTCCATTAATTTGTAAAAATTGATAGAATTAGTTGTTCTGGAAGGTATCGTGGATCATTTTGGGAGTTTAACAAATATCCAGTTTTCTGTTGGTGGGTCAGGGTGTCAATAGGTTAGGGAATCAGTGAGTCAGGGCATTAGTAAGTCAGGTCGTCAGTAAGTCAGGGTATCAGTATGTTAGGGCAATGGTAGGTTAGGAAATCGGTAGGTTGGGGCATCATCTGGTCATCACATCAGGGATTCAAGCATCATTGACTCGGGAATTGGTGACTCAGGCATTGGTGGCTCAGGTGTGGGTGACTCAGGAATTGGTGAATCTTGTGTTGTTGACTCATGCATTGGTGAATCACATCAGTGGATCAATGTCAATGGGTCAGCGTCAGTGGCTCAAAGTTATTGGGTTGCGTTAGTGGGTTGCATCGGTCACTCATCCTTGGTGACTCACCTCCGTGACTCGCCCATCGGTGAGTCATTTTCCTGGTTTTCAATGTTTTTCTAGTTTCAACCTTGTTTTGTTATTTTCATCATTAAATGAAGAACCTATCAATATTTTACCATTTATAAAAATGTTTCCACCATCTCCAAGAAGAATAATTATATCATAAATACTCCTAATGTGTCGAGATCTTTGAAACTGTAGAGCTGCATAGTCAAGTCCACGACCTGATTTTTATGTACATTGAAACCATCTCCCTAATTTTAGGATCTTTCATTTTCTTATTCCAAGATCCTACCTTCCTTAAATAATTACATTTATTATTTGTGTTCCCATAAATTTTCTTCCCTATGGAGTTTCACTATAAGCATTGCTAGAGTTTTCCTTGGATTCTTTTCATACTACTCGAGCGACCCCCTTGTTTTGGTGTAAGAAGGCTATGTGATCATCTATACTTCAAGCTAGGGATCTTCCTTCATCTATATTCCTTTATGTATGTCACATATGTATTTTTAAATCAATTTTTAATTTAATAATTCATGGCTCTAGGTTCTATTTTCAAGGTCCAGGCCAGGTCCTAACACAAAATATTTGACATTTAAATATTTTACTACTTTTCAGATCCATGTGCAATCACCGCATAGTTGGTGGAAACCACACATTTGGCCCTGGTGTCGGTCAATAGCTTATTATTATTATTTTATTTGTCATTATTCTTTATATTATTATTTCTAATATTATTTGTCTATTTTTATTATTATTCATTATATATTATTATTATTATTATTATCATTATTATTATTGTTTATATTATTGTAATTATAATCGTTATTATTTATATCATTATTATTGTTATAATTATTATTTGTATTATTATTTTTATTGTGTTATTATTATTATTATTATTATCAATATTATCCTCATATTTGGATTTACAATTACTAATATAAGAGAATAAGATGATAAAAAAAATTCAAAACCACAATTGTAGTCACTCCCATCCCTATTCATGAGCCAGCCGCCCCCTTCCCTAGTTTTTTCCTATGTAGTGCCTCCCACCTTCTGTGATTTCCCCTCCTACACCCACCCCTCTCCCCTCAGCCTACTCATCCTCCTTGTTCCCTTGCCGAGCCCATCACCCACCTCCACTTTCATAGCTCCACCACCCCACTCCAGCTCCCTCTCTAGGTCACCCATGGCCTCACCCCCTGCACCGCACTACCCTCTCCTCTAGCCTCTCCATTCTGGCTCTCCACACCCCGGCCCTCACCAGTTCCAGCTGCCATTGACTAGCCTCATTCCAACCATGCTCAGCAACCATGACCCAACCTCTTGCCAACCTCCCGCTCTCCCCTGCAGCGACCTCCTTCCAGGTTCCCTTGCCAGAGCCAGCCTCACCCTCGTCCAGCAGTCTGACCTCCGGCCTCCCACACTCCTACTCTCCCTTGCTCTGGCCAGCGGCGAACCCCATCCTCTACTCTGGCCTCCTTGATTCGATGTGTCTACATCCCTCCTTTCTGGAAACTATTTTATCATTCTGTATATTTAATCATTTAATCATTATTTTATTTATTTATTTATTAATTAATTATTTTAATTTTATCTGTAATGTTTTCTATTTGTTTTGGATGAATCATAATACTATGATATGTGTTTTCATGTTCTCATTGTCTAGGGTGTCCAAATGGTTCGTTGAGTCTTTTTCGTCTTTCTGTGGATGCGTCGTTGTATTTGTGCTTGGCTTTGAGGTAGGTGAATCCTGGTTTGTTCCTTTTCGATGCTTTACTTTGAAATTTGTGTTGTTTTAATTATTTATTTTCTCCAAGTAACTACTTTATTTTTCTTTAATATGGTCTTCTTTGATTTTTTTTATTGTTATATGTTTTTAAAAAATTAATGTTTTAACACATTTATTTAAGTATGCTTATCTGTATCAATGTGAGAGGTGTCTGATTAATGCCCATTGTTGTTTTAATAAAATTATTGTGTGTAGATTTCAATGTTGATGATGTTGGTTTCTAAAAATATTTTTATGTGTTTATGAACCCAAAATAATGGATAAAATATCTTTGCACTTGTAAGGTGAAATTTGAGAATGTTATGAAACGTATAACTATTATTATGTTACAATGGAATTTTATTATTGATAAATTGGTTTGGTGTGTGTGGATTCGTAAGACCATATCAGGGCATGGGTGAAAAATACTTTGGAAAGGGCTTGATGATTTTAAAAAGGGGGTGTTCATGTTTTTCTTAAATGAGGTGAATGGTTGGTTTTGGTTTTAAAGCAGTTGGTGTTTGGTAGAAATGGATTCGAAATATCTCCTTGGTTGATTATTGTTCCATTGGATGTTGAAACATCTATGGGTGCACTAGGTGCACACATGGATGCACTCACAGATGAAAATGGAACCTTTAAAATAGTGTTTCATTAAATCCTTGGTTTTCCAAAAAAATTAATGTTTTCCTAAGTGAAGGGTGTTCATTGGTTTTGTTCCCCATTAACGAATAAAAATGTAATACTCAAGGATTTTTCCCATTTGGCCTCAAAAAATGATTTGATGTGTGTCTGGAAAGGATAAGGGGCCCATTTAGCATACATGAAGCATTTGGGTGTGGTTTTTATGCAATGTATCGTTTGTCACAAAGAACATAGAAGATGAAATTGACAAACATTTTATTAAAGGATGTGGTGTGGAAATATAGAGTGTGTTTGGTCATAGCTTTCAAATGTTTTTTAGAAAAAAATGGTTTTGACATGATGTGATATGAAGGCCCGTCTGGAACATTTAACCGATGGGTAATGCTGGTACTAACTTTTAAAGTAGATTGTGTTTTTGAAAAATTGTATGCCCGATTGGAAAATTTGAACATTTTACGAAATGTTTTAAATGTTAAATGGTGTGACAGCCCGGTTGGAACTTTGTTAATGTGAAATGATTGAATGTATATCGAGGGGAAATCTTGTCTAGGGTAACCCTTTATGGGTGAATGAAAAGGAAGAGTCTGTGTTTAGAAAAGGTAAGTGTGGTGAGATGAGTCACGTGTGCGAGGTCCTTCTTACTTACAAAATATTATTACAACCACCATGGGTTCCTGGGCATCTTTTAGATGATCGCATGATAGTTTCTGATCATCCCCGATTAGACAGGTGGTTACCCCTTGAATTGTATGTTAGGCTAGGTGGGATTTTCCAATAGATTTGTCAGTCATAGGGCGTCCAGTTGGTTATAGAATTAGGAGCTTCACCATACGCCAAGAGGTGGTTCCAAAACTGAGTAAATCTAGGGGTCTTATAGGGGTGTTTAGGATCACCCATGGTTATTGGATTATTTTCATTTCTTGTTTACTTTCTGTGTACTAGCTTATTTTCAGCTTTCACTCTTACTCGTATTACTCTAGCACAACATTGGTATATTTTGTTTTGGATTTTTTTATAAAACTAAAAATGATTTTGGAATGGTATGCAGTGTGTGTTGGGGCTTTAAACAAAATAAACACATTTTTCTTATTTTCAAATGTGAAAACCCAAATTTTATAATTGTACATCAAACTCATGTTAATGGATTGTTTCGGGTTGAGAGACACTAGATTCTGTGAATTACCTTGGCATCCCTACTGAGCATTTTTATTGCTCACCCCTATTTATATTTTCAGTTGTATGTTCAGTCTCTTGTTCGGGTTTTCTTGGATGAGTTTCTAATTATAGGAGAAAGGTCGACCTTTTGTTCAAGATGTCACCTGAAAGGTCACATAGAGGTATGTTCGGTTTTACATTTATTCTTCTTCTAGTTTTATTTATACCATCAGTGTTTATTTATCTTTATTATGGTCCATAATGTTCTTAACTGGTTTATTTTGATGCTCGACACTAGTTGCAAGCCCACGGGGATCAGGAACGCCCTTTGGGCCATGTTGCAGACTAGCTCGGTTGACCAGTTCAGGGTCTACCTGGGTTGGTTCATGACAATGTATCATTTGGGGTGGGTGTAATAATGTTTAAATATCAATACGAATGATCCCAAACATAAACAAAGAATAAACATGCCCGAATGTTAGTAATAAGTGAGGGGGGAAGATAATGATGATTGTGTTGCTTCATCTATTATCCTTGATCCATGTTGTGACCTAAATGGTCATTAAGACTTATGAAAATCATGACCTTTGGTGGTATTTTCTTGCTCAATTGTGATGCTTTTACATTTTTTTGAACCCTGTGAATAATTACTATAAACATCAGTAAAATTAATCATGTAAACCTTGTAAAATATTTTATTCCCCATGATCAAGATTATTATGTGATCACCCTATTTTATCAATGTGGAATTAAAGAAATATTTTTGGATAAAACTGAATAATCCTTCCTTGTTGGTGTGTTTTTGTGTTGTATATGGTTTTACTCTGTTTTGGTGTCTTCTGTGGGTTGTATGGTGTTGCGGTTGGGAGCACGGTTAGGGGTATAAAGGTGGACAAGCTTTGTTTTTGTGAGTATGGTGTGGTATGTTTGTGCAGTAGGTCTACAACTTGGGTAGTGCTTTCTATGGGTTTTTTGTTTGGGGTGGTGTTGGAGGTGTGAATGAATCTCAGGTTGAGAGATTAATTGATTGTAGAATTGATGAGCTTGTAGGTAGTGGGACTGTGTCTAGGTTGTGTTGTGTTTGATAGAGATGGGACATATGTGTAGTGGAACTATAATCTGGTGGTAGGATGGTTGTTTTTATGGTTGTTTTAGGTGAATCTATGGGAAAATGACTATTATATTTGGGGGATGGTTAGGGAGAAATTACTTTGAAGAAAAACGTGAAGTGAGTTGTTGTGATATAGTTTTTTACCTTGTGTATTTGTTTTCATGCGGTTGTATTGTGACATTTTATGACTGTTCACTATGGTTGGTAGTTCCCAGGTTGGGATGGAATATGTAAATTAATTTCCTAATAAATAATGATAAATTGGTTAAATGATTTAATTGGGTATGTGTTCTAAGCTTGTGGCTTTTTGAGGTGTTCTTCATTTAGAGGTAACAACAAATATAGTTTTTTGTGGACTTGTTGGTTGTTTTGTAGACCCATAGGATGGGATGAGTTCTTGGGATACACATATATATGCTATTAGTTACTTGTGATTTCTATACACACCCCACCTATGTTGAAAACTACATGACGAACACCATCATTACATGGGGGGAGGTTTTTTTTCAACATCCTAATGGGAGGATGGATGGCTGGTTATTTGACTCTTCTACGCTCCCTCTTATAGGAATTTATTGCCCAAGACTCTTCAGTAAGGATTTAATGGCTCGATTTTTATTTATGGATTTATCGCATTAGTTGTGTGAGAGGTGGTTTGTTTCCCATGTGTCTTCAGGATGAGATGTGATATGTTTCCTTGGTGTCTTCAGGATGAGATTGTGGTTGTGGACCAAGTGTCTATGGGTGGGATGTGGGGAGCTTCATATACCCTAATTATGGGATTAGCTCTGAGGCCCTGGTGTTGGTGGGCAGGTTGTGATGTGGGGCTTGTGGAAGAGTGGTAGCAAAAAGAGTTCCAATATTAGGGTTGAGTAATTAACCAGTGGGAAGTGGTGTGGGATGCCCAAAACATCAATGTGCTTATTATATTATATAACTTGGTTTCCATTGTTTAATGAGGGATCCTTGGTGAGGCTGGTGTAGTTATCTTTCCGTGATATATGTTTTTTTGTTTCTAATATTTATCATAGGGGAATTAGTATGCTTCTCCCACTTTTGCATGAGAGACCTTGGATTTTCCTACTGAGTATACGTGTATTCTCACCCTATGTATATAAAAATGCTTTCAGGTTTCCAAGAAGACTATGAGGACTATGTTAGACCATACTATCTTGGGTTTTGGACTTTTTTCATGTCACTACATATAACAGTTTTGGGTATTTTACTTTTGAGATTTTGTTTCACTTTATAGAAGTTACATTATACATGCTTGTGTGATGGTTTTTGATTTTCTCTTTACTTGGTACTTGGGGTTGTTTGGGATAGAACATCTTATCTACCACTCTTCTTCATTTAAAAAGGGAAATTCCTTCCATTATTATGAGAATATTTACCTAACCTTGGTGCTAGTCTCCACCCCGAGACCATTTGGAGGCGGGACTCGGGGGTCATTATCTCTATTTCATTTCAGAGGAGGTTCGTGACATAAATCATTGATATTATGGACCAAGCATCATTTTTATGTGATAAATACTCCCCACCATGAATTATAATTTCAATAATGATTATTGAAAATTTAAAAATCACTTTTATTCATGATCTTTGTTATTATGGGCTATGATTTACATCTTACAAAATTTATTTTGGGTTTCCTTAAAATAATCAATTTTTGAGTTATAATGTTTCTCCTTGGGTTTCATCATTAAGTTAATATGGAATACCCTCCTTATATCTTGGGAGATCAATTTTGATTAAAAAATTCCTTATTTTTTAGTAACATTACTTATTAAAAATGAGACCATGTTATGGGTAATTCCAATCTTACTTATGATAGTTTCCCCTCATTGTTCATATTATCCATCGTAACAATTTTATGCTTTATAAATTGAAATAAAAATTTGTGTTTTCTTATGTGACATCCATATATATGTTCTCCTTTTTAAAAAATTATTCTTTACTTAATCTTTTTCTACGTGAGTATTCTATAAAGGTATTTCAAAATGTTAAAAATTTTTCCATTCTTTCAAAATCAAATGTTCAATCATTAACTCAACATTAATTTTCATTAACATTTATATGATATAAAATATCTATTATTGATTATTATTTTTACAATGAAATTTTTTTCAAGGTTTTTTCACATCACCTTTTTTAAAATCACCGTTCAATGTGACAAAAACCTCTTCTCTTATGCCGAGCATAAATGCATTTTCTAAAAAATATTTCACAATTTCACCATCATTTTTATATTTTTCCCTAAAGGATAAATTCCCTTAGAAATTATTTTTGATTAATCATCCTATAAATTTTACTATGAAATATTTTTTTTATGTTTTTTGTTGTTGGTATGTACCATTAGGAATCTTTATGTATGATTGAACATGGTAAAAACCTCAATTTTGTCAAAAATTATTTGTTCAAATACAGTTTTATCTATTATTGAACACAAATTATTTTTTCATCCTTGGTATTAATCCTATAATAAAAAAGAATATTATCTTTTATCCATGATTGAATAGGTTTCTATAAGGGAAACCTGTCTCTATTAAGAGAATCTGAGAATGCCTACACTATTTTGAGGTTAAGGCACTAGATGCACACGATTTTTTGTAGGAACACTAGACATGACTATGCTTAGTGGGAGGTGTAGTTCCAGAGACACATACCACATAGTAAGTCATAAGGAAAGAGCTGAGATATGTCACACCCAGACTTTGTATTGCATCATGTTTATAATCATTATTTTTATCCTATAATTTTATCTGATTCAAATTATTATTATTCTTTTTATATGAAACACAGGCCGAGCCCGATTCGGGCTTTATGATATTGCATAGATGAATGAGCGTTTTTGCTGTGAAAGCATTCAACATGCCGCTTTCGAAGATGCGCAGCCTCGCCTGGTTCCCCGCATGGCCTTCCTGGTTTTCAAAATAAGTTAAAAACATAAGATAATAATAAAATGACTATGAGTAACAAAATGTAAAATGGAATGAAAATTTAATAAGTTTTTTTTAATGGTAATAATAATAATATTGTTTGCGAATAATAAGAAATATTATTGTTAATATTATGTGATGTTATTACAATTATTATTATTATTATTTTGCTTATTTCATTTATATAGTTTATTACTTATTTATTTATTTATTTTGTTTCTTATTTTTATATTTTCTTTTTATCTTTTCTTCTTCTTTCTTTTTTCATTTCTCTCCATCACCTTTTCTCCCCCCGGCTATTCCGCACGACCTTCCCCTAACCCTAAGCGCACCACACCCCTACTACCGGCCAGCCCGTCGCTCTGCACCCCTACCTCCCTACCAGGATTTTGGCCGCCAGACCTCCTTTTTCACCCCGGTTCTGATGCGGCCCCTGTCGGTGCACCCACACCAGCCCACTTCCCCCCCTCATCCTCAACTTCATGCCCACACCACTCATGGTCGAACTCCTCCCGGTTCACTGCTGTGCAGCGGCCTCCCCCCTCGGTTCATCGCACCCCCTCCGCTGGTACCTCGTCGCACCGCACCCCCTTCCCCTCCTTCTTTTAGCCCAAATCCTTGCCGGACCCCCTCCTACTTCCGGGCCGAAACCCCGCCGAACCCCTCTCCTACTTCCAGCTTCCCTCCAGCCGCCGCCCCATTGGTTGAGCCTCCCATCTTTTGTTTTTTTAATCATTCATTGTTTTTTAGGTCTTCCAGCAAGAATGAGTTCTTATTTTAAGGTTATGACATGAATTTTTGATTAAATTTGTGTTTTGGGTTTGCGCTAGGTTGCTTGATGTTCGGTTGAAATGCGATTAAAATTTCATAAATTTTTGTGGAAGCTTTTTGTTTCGAGGTAGGTGGGTCCATGCCATATCTTCATTTGGTAAATTCATTATGCTTATTTTTGTTTATAAATGTGTTCTTTTGTTTCGTTTTTTGGTGCGAATGATTTTTTTAAAGATGGTTGGTGTGATTGTTATTTATAAGTGATAATTTGATTAAGAAAGTGACAATGTTTGGTGTTGCTTTGATGAAATGTTTTCAAAATGGGTTTTGGGGATTGTTTGGGTGGTGCAAACTATGTTTTCAAGGGTATTTTATGTGTGTATGTTTCAGTGTGGATTTTCAGTGAGTAGTGAATCATTTTTTGTCACTTCGGACATGTTTTGTAATTGTTCAAATAATCTTCTATGTTGTGGTTGTTATGCGAATTATATTTTTGAAAGTTTATAATGGGAATTATTTTCTTTAAGAACAATGTTTACATGAAGTATGGCATATTTATTTTAAACTCGCATTGCGTCATTTATTAGTACTTTATAAGTTGTGCAAAATACATTTCAAAAATGTTGTGACATGTGTGCGTGATGAAAATTGCACTTTTTCTAGGAATTGTCATGTTTTTTATTTCATTTCATCCTTATTGTGGTAAATTCTGGAAGTGTTTAATAAATTTATTTTGGGGTGCCAATAAGGTTTTAGAATGGTTGAATTGTGAAATTGATTTTACAATGGTTTCTTTTGCATGCGATATGTTTATAAATTGAAGAATTGTTTATTTACGTGGTGTTTTGAATGAGAAACACGGTTGAAAGGTTTCTAGGGGTTGTTTGGTAGGTGTGAAAGGTGTTTTCAAGTCACTTTAGGTGTTTCTGTATTTAAGCAGACATTTTCAAAAAGTAAAATATATCACTTTTGGTGTGTTTTCTTTGTTGTGTACTTCTGAAATTGAAATACAATATTTTCTGAATAATGGAAGACTTTCTTTGATATGGTTACCTAGTGTATCTAGTTTTAAAGTGACGCCTCTATATGGAATCAAGTTGTTTTTAGTGTAAATTATTCTTTGTTTTTCTTGAAATGATTATATTAATAGCTCAAATGGTTTCTTGATACATTTATATGGAATGAAAATGGTATTTTGAAAGAGTTGAACACACACTCATTTTTAATGTGGGTATTTATATAAAATTAGGCATGTCCTAGGTGTGTGTGTGTCTTTGAAATGATGATTTGGTGTGCATGTGGCTTTGAAATGGTGATTTGGTGTGCAAGTAGTGATTTTTTTGTGTAATGTTATGTTTGGTTTGTGACATGTGAAGGTGATATACTATGTGAATGCAGAACTTGTTTGAGCACAAGGGAAAACCCCAGGTACCTAGGTGGGTGGATAAGAACTAGTACACTAGATGTTTCAGAAGTGGTTCATCCTGATTTCATCTGGAAAGATTGACGTTACAATACTAACTAAACTTTTGTGATTATTGAAGACCACAAGGTTATGAATATCTTTCCCTACTAGTGGCTCATGCACAAGAATGTTGATTATTGTGGTTCCTATGCCATGTTTATATCGAGGTACGGTGTCTCTAGTGCACCACGCATACTAGCCGCCTTAGGGGATTTACCCACAATGCTCTACTATTCATGACGTGGTGCCTTCCATTGGCATATGGAGGACCACTTGAGTATGGTTGTGTTCTTTATGTATTTTTCTCATCCACTTTAAAGTAGCATTTGTGAAATAGTTATTCTTCCAGTACTCTTTTCTTGTCACTTTCAGCTCTTCAATGTTTTACTTAAATGAATTTTAAAAGTATTGTTTTAAATAAGCATGTTAAATTATCTTTTGATGTGGTGGCATGGAACCTTTTATTTGGTGGTATCTTACTGGGCCTTTAGCTCACACCCTGTATACACCTTTGGGTGTACACAGACTGTTTTGTCTCTGTGATTCAGGTTAAGACATGATGTGTTAGGTTGGTAGTTCGTTTTTTATGGATTGGATTTGGGATCTTGGTAGCAGCGGCTTGAGGATGTTTATCCTCTTGTTTCATGGAGGATTGTGGTGTTTTTTTGGTGTCCCTTGGAGTCATTGTCCTTTTTGACATTTGTTTAGTTGTAAAATTTAAATCTTGGTATTTATTAAAGGCTTTTGGATAAAATTTTCATATCAGGTTTTGGGTCAATATTGATTATTTTTTTTATAGTTATAAACTGGGTAAATCGTTCCCTCTTGTTTCATTTGATACCCAGGCACTTGTGCTGGCCCGTAGAGATCAGGAACGCTCTTCGGGCCACGTCACAGACTGGGTTCGGGCGTTGGGTCGGATGGCGACCTGACCTGGTTCATGAAAAAATGGAATCATAGGGAGGTTTTCTCTCTTAGGTCATTTTATTTTGTGATAGAGTTATAGTAGACTAGAGTTAAGGTTATTGGAACTCGACATCCTTGCTACGAGTAAGGTTCCTGGCCAGCACACCTTGTGGCGGGACTCGAGTTTCCAAAGTAAGTTGAGGTCTATCTAAGTCTATGGCCCTTGCGGTTAATCATGTATATGGGGAATGAAAAGGGTGTAGGGTTAGTGGTCCCAGTGAGCTTGCAGGGCCTGGCATGCCTTGCGGAACTGGGGATACTGTCCGAGAATACCATCCGGGGTAGTGGCGTGATTGGCGTATGGCTGCCAACCATATGTTCTAGTCACCCACTGACACTAGTTTTCTCTTCCACCATTCTTCATTTCTTTGTTTTGGAATTTTGGACATTTGGTTTTTAAGTAAAAATGATTTAGTCTTGGAAAATGTTTTCAAAAATGTTTTGAAATAAAGCACTTTAAAAAGAAAATGAGGTATGAGGTTTGAAAAGTGTGGGTTGGATGTTTTGGTTTTGAAAAAATGGAATGTTTTGGTTTTGACCCTTGGTGTTCTCATGGGAAACCACATGCATGAGTGTACATGGAAAGAGAAAGGGTTAATGACACAAGTGGATGAGTTCCTGGATGGATATGAGGTGGGTGCTGGTGTGGCATGCGAACATGCATGTGCAAGGCCCATGAGACACTATTGGTATTTGTGCAACCCACTAGCTTTTCTTATTTTCAAAAAGTTTTGTTAAATGAGAATTTGGTGTTTTAGTAGACGGTGATTTCGTGTTGTATCCTTGTGTTTTTGAGATGCTGGATGTGAGGCGTTTTGAGCCAATGATCCCTTCTGACTGATTTGTGTCCTGAGTTTGAAATCTTATTTGTATGTTGGTATGAAAGTGTGTAGTTAGTTAATTCTTTTGAAAAGTACATCGGGGATCCCTTGCAGTGGTTCCTCGTGCACGTTTGGTGTTTGCTTGTGGTATGTCTTGATCGTTGGACCAGTTTGGTTGGGTCCATGGTTTTCTTTCTTGACTAGTGTATGCCCCCCATAAAGCGTTGACATGTGATTGAAGTGTGGCCACAGGTAATTCTCCATTGACCGATCGTCCAGTTGATTAGAGGAATCTCTTCTTGGATTATAAAATTGAACCCACCTCTCCTTTTTACAACTATGATGGTCCTCTGGAATTGGGATGATATATGTGAGGGGATTCGAAGGGAGTTTTTTTCTTTTGAGAGTCGGACTCGTTGGGTATGAAGTTTAGCACTATCGTGTTTGAAGGTTCCCCCTAGAAATGGCGAAAGGAATTCTAGTAGGGAAGGGTGAAGGCAGTTCAGAATTATCAGTGTTGACCAGTGTCTTTAAGGGCTTTGTATTATTTTTATCGGCTGCAAGGGTCATGTTTGGTGACGTCTTGAAGTGTGAGTTCTCCTAGAGAGTCAAGGGTGAAGTTTGACCTCATTAATTTAGAAGTTATATTTGGAAACGGCGAAGGAGATTCCAGTGGGGAAAGGTGGAAGAATACATGAGTGGTCAGTGCTGACCACTATTCTAAATGTCCATTGGTCCTTCATTGGTTTTATTTCAGAAAGGGTCTACGTTAGGCCACTAGTGTGGCAAACCCAGTCACATTGGGATGCTACGGTCGATTGCAGGAATCACGTGTTGTTTAAGACTCAGTTTGAAGTCCCTCTCCATATAATGTTCCTCTCTACAGTAATAGTCATGTACAGGTGATGATTTTTGGTGTTGTGTTCTCATTCAGTGTGACAAAGGGTGATGCACATGAACCATTTCAGCTCTTGTGTTGGGGAATTTACCATGTATGATTAGTTGGATGTCGTAATGTGTTGTGTTTGATGGTGTGTCCTTGGTTGTAGCGTGGTTGCGTGTGACACCAAAAGGAGAAGCTCCGTTCAGGAGTTTTTAATACCTGATTGTGAGGAAGAATATGCTTCAAACATCAAGGCTCCACCCGTAGGCCTCAGAGTGAAGCTGGAACGTGGTCAGGAACCCTAGGAGTATATGGGACCCCAACTTTATTTCTGTTGTCGGTGTTTAAATTAGAGGCAGTTTAAATTGTTTCTATGGTTATTCTACTCTAAATGTGCCGTCTGGTTGCATAAGGTTTTCATGACCATGTGGAGACGTGTTCGTCTTATTGCCTTAAAGTCTTGGGGGTTTCTCCCCACTAGATGTAACCACTTTATTGGTCCTTATGGGTATGTAGGGTAAATCTATTTCAAATCTGAATAAGGAACACCCAGGGATGTGGTGATGCTAGTTTGTCTGGGGTCATGCTTTTGACACCTCGGTAGTCAGGCCCCTCCCCCCGCACATTGTGGTGGGGTGGTTGGTCACTATCAGGAATATTTTAGATGTTCTTGTATCTCTCATCAGTTATAAGTGTGGGGAGACCCACATTGGGTCTTTCACCAATGTCTCTAGAATTAATCAGTGCGAAACATTTCTTTAATGGTGGGGAGTCTGCTCGAACCTCCCCGTGTCAGTTTTCCAGTCTCGTCTTGGGTGTTAATTGGTTCTTATTGGTGGGGAGCTCGTCAGGCTACCCCACATTGAACTTTTGGTCTGTCTTTAAAGATGAGTTGGTGATAGGGGATTAGGGTGCTTTTGGGTCATGGTTTCTCTCATTTATTCCTTCTAGAAAAACGATGATGTTTTCATTCAATGGTGCTTGGGTTGTTTCGGCTTGTGAAGTTGGATTTAGTGGGTAAAAGAGTTCCCTTCCCGGATTATTCAACTAGAGGTGTTCTAGCTCTTTGTAGCGGGCGACACATATTAGAAAGTCTTCTTATGAGTTTTCTGAGGTTGTCTTTGAGTCACTTTCTCTAAGCACGATTCTCTTTCCTCTTGTCTCTTGTTGATTGTGGGGATCCTTTTTGAACCTTAGTGGGGTATCAATTTCTTCTTTGAGTCTCTACCCTAGTTGTGGATTTTCGGGGATGGAAAGCATTATGTTGGGGAGAATTTTCACACCCAGACTTTACGTTGCGTCATGTTCCTAATATTTATTTTTTTATCCTATAATTTTATCTGATTCTAATTATTATTATTCTTTTTATATGAAATACAGGCCAAGAATGATTTGGGCTTTATGATTTTGTATTAATGAATGAGCATTTTGGATTTCACAGCATTCAGCGCGCCGCTGTCGAAGCTGCGCGGCCTCACCTGGTTCCCCGCATGGCCTACCCAATTTTCAAAATAAGTTAAAAACATAAGAGAATAATAAAATGACGATGAGTAACCCAATGTAAATGGAATGAAAATTAGAGAAGTTGTTTTAATGATAATAATAATAATATTGTTCAAGAATAATAATAAATATTATTGTTAATATTATGTGATGTTAATACAATTATTATTATTATTATTATTCTTATTTCACTTATTTATTCTATTATTTATTTATTTATTTATTTTTGTTTCTTCTTTTTATCATTTATTTTTATCTTTTATTCTTCTTTATTTTTTCATTTCTCTCCCTCACCTTCTCTCCCACCCGGATATTCCACGTGACCTCCCCCTAACCCTAAGCACGCCACACCCCTGCTGCTGGACAGCCCATCGCTCCATGACTATTCCTCCCTACTAGGATTTTGGCCGCCAGACCTCCTTGCGCAACCCGGTTCTGATGCGGCCCCTGCCGGCGAACCCACACCAGCCCACTTCCCCCCTCATCCTCACCTCCTGCACACACCACTCGTGGCTGAACTCTTCCTGGCATGCTTCTGTGTTGTTTCCTCCCCCCTCGGCCCGTCTCACCCCCTCCCGCTGGTACCCCGTCACGCCACACCCCCTTCCCCTCTTGCTTCTAGCCCAGAACCTCGCCAAACACCCTCCTACTTCTGGGCCGAAACCCCGCTGGACCCCTCTCCTGCTTCCGACTTCCCACCAGCCACCGAACCACCAGTTGATCCTCTCCTCTTTTGTTTTTTTAATATTTCATTGTTTTTGAGGTCTTTCAGTGGGTATGAGTTCTTATTTTAAGGTTCTAACATTAATTTTTTGTTCGAATTCGTGTTTTGGTTCGCGCTAGGTTGCTTGATGTTCGGTTGAGGTGCGATTTCGATTTTTCACATTTTTGCAGATGATTCTTGGTTTGAGGTAGGTGGTTCTATGCCATATCATCATTTGGTATATTTATTATGCTTATTTGAGTTTATAAATGTGTTCTTCAGTTTCGTTTTGTGGTGCGAATGGTTTTTTAAAGATGGTTGGTGTGCTTTTTAGTTATAAGTGAATTTTTGATTAAGAAAGTGACAATGTTTGGTGTTTCTTTGATGCAATGTTTTCAAAATGGGTTTTGGGGATTTTTTGGGTGGTGCAAAGAATGTTTTCTAGGGTATTTGAAGTGTGTTGGTTTCAGTGTGGATTTTAAATGAGCAACGAATCATTTTTGGGCACGTCGGCCATGTTTTACAACTGTGTAAATAATCTTTTATATTATGGTTGTTATGCGAATTATATTTTTGAATAATTTTAATGTGAATTATTTTCTTTAAGAACCATGTTTAAATGAAGTATGGCATGTTTTTTTTTGTTTTTTTAAACTGACATTGTGTTATTTATTAGTACTTTATTGGCTGTGCCAAATACATTTCAAAAATGTTGTGGCATGCTTGTGTGATGAAAATTTATCTTTCTTTTAGGAATTTTCATGTTTTTTTTCATTTTAGCACTGTTTTTGTAAATTATTGAAGTGTTTAATAAATTGCTTACGGGGTTCTAATAAGGTTTTAGAAGGGTTAAATTGTGAAATTGATTTTACAATGGTTTTTTTGCATGCGATATGTTTATAAATTGAAGAATTGTTTATTAAAGTGGTGTTTGGAATACAAAACATGGTTGAAAGGTTTCTAGGGGTTGTTTGGTAGGTGTAAAGGGTGTTTTAAAGTCACATTAGGTGTTCGTGTATTTAAACAGACATTTTAAAAAGGTAAAATATATCACTTTTGTCGTGTTTTCCTTGTTATGTACTTTTGAAACTAAAATAAAAAATTGTTTGAATAATGGAAGACTTGTTTTGATATGGTTACCTAGTTTATCTAGTTTTAAAGTGATGCCTCTATATGGAATTAAGTGGTTTTTGGTGTAAAGTATTCTCAGTTTTTCTTGAAATGATTTTCTTAATAGCTCAAATGGTTTCTTGAAACATTTATATGGCACTAAAATGGTTTTTTGAAAGATTTTAACACACACTCATTTTTAAAGTGGGTTTTATATAAAATGAGACATGTCCTAGGTGTGCGTGTGTCTTTGAAATGGTGATTTGGTGTGCGCGTGTCTTTGAAATAGTGATTTGGTGTGAAAGTAGTGATTGTTTTGTGTAATTTTATGTTTGGTTTGTGACATGTGAAAGTGATATACTATGTGAATGTGGAAATTTTTTGAGCACAAGGAAAAACCCTGGGTACCTAGGTTGGTGGATTAGGACTAGTACACTAGATGTTTCAGAAGTGGTTCGTCCCCGTTTCATCTATAAATATTGACATTAAAACACTAACTAAACTTTTTTGATTATTGGAGACCACTAGGTTATGGATGTGTTTCCCTACTAGTGGATCATACACAAGAACGTTGATTATTGTGGTTCCTATGACTTGTTTACACCGAGGTATGATGTCTCTAGTGCACCACGAATACTAGCCTCCTTAAGGGATTTACCCACAATGCTATACTATTCATGATGTGGTGCATTCCGTTGGCATATGGAGCACCACTTGAGTATGTGTGTGTTCTTTATGTATTTTTTTCATCCACATTAAAGTTGCATTTGTGAAATAGTTTTCCTTCCAGTACTCTTTTCATTTTACTTTCATCTCTTCAATGTTTTCATTAAAATCATTTTAAATGTATTATTTTAATAAGCATGTTAAATTATCTTTTTATGTGGTGGAATGGAACCTTTTATTTGGTGGTATCTTACTAGGCCTTTAGCTCACACCCTGTATACACCTTTGGGTGTATGCAGACTCTTTCGTCCTTGTGTTTCAGGTTAAGACATGATGTGTCAGGATGGCAGTTCATTTTTTATGGCTTGGATTTGGGATCTTGGCAACAACGACTTGAGGATGTTGATCCTCTTGTTGCACAGAGGTTTTTGGTTTTTTTTTGTATTCCCTTGGAGTTGTTGTCCTTTTTAACATTTGTTTAGTTGTAAAATTTAAATCTTGGAATTTTTTAAAGGCATTTGGATAAAAATTTTAGATCAGGTTTTTGGGTCCATATTAATTATTTTTTTATAGTTCTAAACTGGGTAAATTGTTCCCTCCTGTTTCATTTGATACCCAGGAACTTATGCCATCCCATGGAGATCGGGAACGCTCTTCAGGCCATGTCGCGGACCAGGTCATGCGCCGGGTTGGATGGTGACCCGGGCTGGTTCGTGACAGATATGTTTACTGAAGTTGTGATACATATATTAATACATTATAATAATGGTTTCTATATAGAATAATTAAATGGAAACATGTTAAAATTAACATGTATGTATTAATTCCATAATTGGTTACAAAAACCAATATTAGCGGATTCTATATGTTTGGTGCTTCAAGACATAATACCGTTGGTGAGTATTTAGGATAAAATATAAGTGAATAGTACAATATTCTACCAATAAAGTATGAATAATTATTGATGGATTATATATATATAAAACATATACAAAAATTTTCATTCTAGAATAAGTTTGAATTTTACTTGTTAAATAATAGTTCTATTATAATAATTTTAAACAATTAATTATCATGGAGACCTACCTTGATTGTGTCATTTCAAAATATATCTTTATGACTCAAATAATAGGATAATCTATGGTATATGTCTATATGGAATAACCAAAAAGCATCGGTGACATCAATGAAATTCAATAAGATATAAAAATTAGTTAAATCTATTTATGGATAAATTAGACATAGAGATCATAGTACATTTATTTGGAAATAAAGAGTTTATATTTACATTTAACAGTTTAGTTGGAGCATTGTGGGTTCCTTAAATAAATTTTTTGATAGAATACAGATATCTAATGTTCTATCTTACTAGTTTGATATTGAATAAGGAATGAATTTCTTTAATAACGACTTTTAGTAGAAACCATTCTATAAAGAACAAGATTCAAAAATTTTATTCATTTTTTTCTAAATCTAGACATATCTATATATATTCAAAAATTATTGAAAAATATAAATCGGAATAATTCAATAATTAATTGCTGTTGAAAAATAATATTTCAATTGGAACATGAATAGGAATTGAAAGATATTATTATGGAAAAATAATTTCAAAAGATTAAGTATTAGAATTTTTTCTCATATTTCATTATATGTAATAAAATATGATATTACTAATGATTGATTAATATTATGTGAGTATCAAACATACCAAAGATTACTGCATATACATGTAGTTGTAACTATATGACAATACTTGAAAAAGTAGAACTGGATGAGTTAGTAGTTTTTAAAGAAGATGGAATGTTAGGGATCAAGGGAATTGAACACTAGTCTTTGTTTATATTAATTTTATCTTGTATTTTAGTGATAGTAAGAAAATATTTAAAACAAAAATTTTACAACCAACAATTTCCATATCTAAAATATCGGAGTACATTACATCTTTTAACTCACTATAAAATGTAGGTTACCAATAACAAATTAAAAATCTTTTATACAAATATTAAATGTATTATCATTTTAAGATAAGATTTTACTTTGGTATTAGTCACGATTTCAAGGTTCTAAAAATGGAATAATAGATTGATACTCAATTATATTATTTCTTTTGGGATTTTCTCAATGTAGTGACATCATACAAAGAGGATTCAATAGAATATCATTTGGTTATATCAACAGTAGTGGTAGAAACATGGTTTTCCTTGTAGGGATAATCATACTCTATAGAATAATGCTAAAAATTTGAGGACTAACTAGTCATTATTAAGTGTGTAATGAACCATAAATTTTTATTGATATTTTTTCCTGAATAAATTTTATTTATGTATTTATATACTATTATACACATACAAGACAGTGAAAAACCAAAATTCATATAATTTATTAATAGATATTATTATACTAGACAATAACCAAACCAATGGAAATTGATTATATTATAATTTGATAAAGATTAGAACATTAAAATGGTAAAATTAGAAAATTTATATCATCCATATCTGTTAGAATTATCACTTCCCTGAACAACACTATGGAAATGAAACAAAATATTAGTAAATCAATTGATGTTTTCGAAAAAAATGTTAAACCTTTGGGGTAGGTGTAGTGAATATTTTATGATGAAATTAAGAAGAATTTTGAGGTGTAAATATGACCAATAGAATAGTAAGGTGACCAGTGGAATAGTTTGATAACCATTGACAACAGTCACTAGACTATTGGAATAGAAATTTCACGTCAAAATAATAAAATTTAAAATAAATTATATTCATCCTAATTAATTTAAGAAACTATAAATTTTATAATTCCATAAAATACATATCTAGACTATAAAATCAATAAAACTATACACACATCTTTAAAAAGTTGAATTTTAGTATATTTAAAAAAACATAATTTTTTTGTTAACAATTAAATTTACTAATTGTATATAATTATTTTGATTGAATTAACATTACTTTTTAAATAATTGCATTGAAATTTTTTACGGTTATTTTTTTTATAATTTATTGAAATTCATAAATTTTTAAGTGAATATTAAAAAATAAATCTGTTACCTTACCCGTCTATTTTAGTTAAATTATTAAATATTTAATAATGAACTTATAAATTCAATAATATTATATATTTAAATAAAATTATTAATTTAAATTATTCCAAAAATTCAATTTCCAACCCTAAAATAAAATTTCTAAATTTTGAAAGACTACATTGTCCTTTTAAATAATCATTTTGTTGTTTATCAAATTTCCAGTTCATGAAACTAGTAAATTTGAATAATGAATATTGAGAGCGTCCTAAAATGAAGTTGTTTTTTTCAAATATATTCCAAAATTTCAAGAGTACTACCATTTAATTTTTTTACCTTTGATATAATAATATATTTATTATTATAAAATGAAAATACCTCTCTATGAAACTATAAAATCCTCCTCTCTCTCCCCTTGGAAAAAAATAATCCCTCACATAAGAAATCCAAATATCTTAAAAAAACCATCTCTTAATCCCATTATTATCCTTATTGACATTATACAGTCACTTAACTCCAACTAGATAAGTATTTTTGTGTAGTGGTAAAGAAAAAACACCAAGAAGATATTACGTTTTCATCCACCTTTTCCACGACTTCCCTATTTTATTCCTATATTTTTCTATTCCATTCAAACAGAAATCCTATAATATTAATTTAGTAGAATTTTAAAATTATATTAATTAGGTTTAATTTTTATAATGATTATATTCATAATGTATCTTAATTTCATTCTTCTCTTTATTCCCCTTTTGAAAATGCCATGTTAATGGTTGATTAACTGCCCACAAGGATGTTTCCAATTGTCTAGTTATCAAAAACAATACTGATTATTATAATAAATTACGTATAATATATAAAATTATAAATATATTTTTTCTTATATTATAGAGTTAATATTAATAATATAGAAATAAAAATAAATCAATGTCATTAAAATAAAGGAAGACATGATATTTTAATGAAAATATGATATCAAAAAAATTTACCTTTAACAATAGTGATTAATAATTATAATCCATTAATTACAGTTCATAAAATGAAATAAGTAAAAATTATTCACTTCATGTTACATGTAATAATAAATAGATTTTATTATTCAAATGGTGGAAAAACAATGATGTAAATCACTATTTAAGGTATGTGGATTCTCTAACCCAACATTTTTTGGGTTATCTTCACTTTCAAATTATTTTCTGTATGTATATTCCTCTAATATCCATAAAATATCCTTTTACTATTCCAACCCTTTTCTTGTTGTGGATGTAATTTTTTTTAAAATTATTACTATGATAATTTCAATGATTTTTCAAAATTACTTTACCTTCCAAAATGATTCATTTATTCCTATAGGTTTGTTTCTTCTACACTCATGAATTGTGATTTTTTATACCAAAATTTTATTTCCCATGTTCATTTGGGAGAAAAAAAGTTTATCAATGAATTTATTATTTATGAAACCATTGTTAAACCCATTTACTTCCATTTTTTATTTCATGATTATGTATTTCATATAATACCTTTCATTTAGGAATGTTGGATTATAAGCATTTTATGATAAGATAGTGGGAATAGAAATATATATCCATAAAATTCAATGATTCTATGATATATCTCTTAATATTATATGTATTAATTTTAGACATGATTTTATATCTATTGATAATGATGATATTATAAATTATGCATATATGTTATATGGGAACATGATTTTATCATTGATCAAAACTATGTGTGGTATTTGACCTATATGTTATGATGTTTAATTATTATGAAATTCTACATTCCATGACTTTTCAAATAATTCCATCATTATTATGATGATGAAACTATTCTCATTTTATAATGGTTATGATTTTTATCACTCGTGTATAATTGATTAATGTTACTTACTCCTTCATTATTATCACTCAATATAGTGAGATTTTAGCTAACCCCTTTCATTGATGTATATGCTCAGAAGAATACATATACTACGAAGGATATGAGATATTTAAGAGGGATATAGATAGGGAATTCTAAATTATTTTTTTCTTTATTTATGTAAAAGTTGTTTATGAAATTAATTTTCTCAAGATACTAAACCTATTGATCCTTAAATGTATTACTATAATGATATTTGTATTAAAATGATGTAATATCCATGTAAGAAAAAATCTATTCCCTGTGGTTTTTATGTAATGTGAAATTTAGTTAATTTTAGAGTTTGGATTATAAAATGTATGGTAAAACCTAGAGGATACGTATATGTGTAGGTAAACATCCTATGTTATTCTATAATACCATATCATGTGGTTTTCGAGAAATTTAATCCCATTCTAGATACTATGGGTAGATGTGGATATAAAAATGATATTCTTATGGGTAATGACCTTGTGATAGATTGATGGGTATTAAATTAGCATGTACCTGGTGTATGATGAAATTGTATTTCATTACTCCTGTTTTTACATTATTCGTGCTATTATTTTGTTGATCGTAATCTCTATGTAAACCATTATAATGAAAATATATTTAATTTAATTATCTCTTTTAATTTTATAATATGATTAATGTAAATTATTATAGAAGAATTATTTGAAAAAATGTTATTCTAAAAGTAGGGAACCTATATAAGATATGACATTTGACTAATTTTTCACAAAAAAATTATTAATTCATAAATCATTGAATAATGTTTTGTTCAAACATTTTATATATTAAAAAATTTTGAGAACCAAGAGAAATTATACTAACTACCCATGTGAGGGACAATTAAGTGGTTTTCGGAATGACAATACTAACGAAACATGAGGAGGAGTTCACAAATTTAGGGAGATTATTTCTCATATGTCTTAGTATTTTAATAATAACTTGATCTATGTCATAAATCAATATTTCCAAAGAATGAGAGACTGACCATTAAATATTTTATGTGATAATAACCACCAACATATAGTGGTTCTTACAATCCACTTTTCATGAAAAAGTTGGTTAATTAAAAGTAGAATAATTTTTTAATGATCTATATTTCTAAGAAGGAAATGGTTTCTCTAAAATTCTATGCTCTATTGTCATGAAAATAATATTTAGTTAACTTATGTAAAGGACAACAACTCATTCATTGATTTTGAGAAAACAATTAATGAGCCTTTCATTATATGACTCATTTTTTTATTTCTGTAGTGATAGTGAAATATATAAATGATTTAGCATTTTGAAATAAAATCTTTAATAAGATATATCTATTTAATACATATGGATTTTTAAATAATTATGTTGATGTCCTCTCGAATTAGATATGATGTTTGGAGAATGGTCTCATTGATATGGAGATAAGAAGTGGGTAATGAAATTTCAAGATGGAGGATAATATCAAAATGGTGTAAATAAGATTAGACCACATGGATGTCAATGATTTGGGAAGAAGCATTATGGGAATTTCCTTTAAGGGAAAAGGAAATTCCTTAAGTGTGGCAGAGAATCCCACCATGCTCATGAATGTCTAAGTGACAGGAAAAATATTACCAACATGATGAAAAAATGAATGTCGCCTCCAAAAGTATAACCCATGGTTAAATGGTTCAAATATAAGTGAAAATGTAACTATGCAATTTATTTCACTAATCTATAGGTATTTAGGGGTATTCAACATCAAAAACTACCAAATCTGAAGGAAAATGGGAAATAATATACCATCACCACTACAAATGTGGAATATGAAATTATTTTATTCAATATACACTTCCTATTCACTCATGATTTTTTATGGATTTTTTTTATTATAGTTATATTCATTTGTTTATACCCTATATGTTTTCTAGAAATGTTAAATCATATCCCTCATACATTGATGTAAAAATATCCAAAAAAAACATAGTGGTTCAATCAATGCAACCCAAGTGTTTGGATCATTTCATGTAAGTGTATGTGCGAAGAATCCTCCATATAATATCATAATCATCCCCTTTGTGAAATTTGATAATATATTTGGAAATTATTTCCTCTTATTATATAAATCTTTCATAAACTATCTAGAAAATTCAATCACTTTATATAGTCTAAATCGTCCCATTCTCTTGTAGAAATGCATTGATGATCTTGAATATCCTTTTGAAAACCAATCATTGGAATGAGATATGATACATAGTGAAGAATCATATCTTCCAAAATCATCATGACAAAATAAATCTACAATCTTGTGGACATTCTAATTATAATGGAATATATTGATGTATTTCATGAAGATTTATTTATCCTTACCACATATTTTGAGGTATAGTTGTTAATAAATCACATACCCAAAGCTATTTCTTTATCCAAATCCCCTATAATATGGAACATATATAACTGGATGAGTAAAGATATAGTTGTAAAAGAATTTAGATAAACAATTTGGATTCCCAAACATATCGCCTTAGGGTGCAGAAGTTATCTTTTTCAAGTAAAGGATTTATCATTCTATTTGTGCATCGATTACCGGGAGGTCAATAAATCATTGAGTGCTCTATAATATTTCTATAAATAACAAGTATACCTTTATAATGATTAATGTCTTATTCAATCAACTTCATGGTGCTCAATAATTCCCAAAGGTTGGTCTTTATTCTGGATACCATCAATTGAAGGTGAAGATGGATGGTATTAATAATAAAATATTACATAAACATATGGACACTATGAGTTCATAATTATGATTTTAGGCCTTAATAATTCCCCTATAATCTTCATGAATTCAATTAATACAGTATTTATAGACTACCTAAACAAATTTAAACTAGTCATTATTGTGGAAACTCACATTTAATCCATGAGAAATGATTAATAATAAGAGAATATATGGATTTTGTTAGTGACATTAAGAAATGACATGGTGTATACTATATTCTCTAAGTGTGACTTGTATATGTATTATGTCACGTTCATGGGGAACATGATCACATGTTAGGGAATTTATTCCAACCCTTTAATGGAAAAGTAAATTCACGAATGGCATATATCCTCAAGTATGAAAAAAGTAAGTTGTTCTTTTATATTAGCTCGATACAAAATATGATTTTCAAGAAATGTAACATGATTTTCTATCCCACTAAATAATTTCATTGTTAAGGGATTAGAATATGTTTGAATAGAATAATGTGAGGAATTATTTGAGGAGCTAAAAAGGAGCCTAATCACTATGCCTATATTCACACTACCATTATGTTGGGAAGGTGTTTTTTATATAAATTGATACTTGAAATAAAGGATTAGGTTCTGTACTTAGAAAAAATAAAAACGTTACATCTTAAGCCCCATGAAAATTGATGATCAAAAATCCAACACATGATTTCGTGAAAGAAATTATAATATTATCTTTTAATATTTGGAAGAACTGCCTATATGGTGAGAAGTGTGACATATAAAAAAATTACAAGAGTCTAAATAACATATTAATACATACGGAGTTTAACATGTGTTAGGGAATATGGTTAGAGCTAATCATGGACTATTATTTCTCTAGTAATTACCATAATGGAAAATGAATAAGCTAGTAGTTTCCCAATGAAGAAGAGAACCTACTACACTATACCTAATGTGGATTTCGAAATAACCTATCATAATGGATATGTAATGGATAGATCTATAAGACATACTTTTAGTGAATACATCATACCATTCCCAAATTATTATCCATCCATCTATCCAAGATATGATGAAGGTTGCACAAATGTATGATTTAGAGATTCAAAATAAGGTTAAAGTATTAAAGTAAGGGAAGCTTCATGATTCCTACAATGATGAAGAAGGTGTCACTCAGTTTGGAACAAGATATTTGTGCCTTCATCACCTATGAAAAAAATATCTATTAGATGATTCTCATATCCCATTATCAAAATCCATCATGAATGTATAAAAAGGTACAATGATCTTTGATAACATTTCTTCTGGGACAACATGAAGAAGAAGATCATTGGGTACAACTCAATGTTCTTGGTATATCAATAAGTAATTTAAGGGTGATATAAGTCTAAGGATATGATAAAACCCTTGACTATAACCACATAGATATGAGAGATCATTAGAGTTGAATTTTACACTAGTATCTTAATGATATCCAAAGGAATCAATGTGATATATGTTATAATGGATTGACTCAGGAAGAATTACCACCTTTTCATTATTCAAGAATATTTATCTCTTGTATAACTAGTTAATATATATATATATATAAAGTAACTGGGTAGGATACATGGGGTTACACAATTAATTATTTGCCATCATGATGTAGTGTTCATCCCTATAATTAGGAAGAGTCATCAACATCCTTTGAATATTGACTTGAGAATAATAGTGACCTATCACCACAAAATTGTTGGTCAATCTTGACAGATCATTCAAAAACTATATAATATTATGAGAGACCAGTGAAATGGAATTCAAAGTAGGGTGGTATCAATATATACCTTTAGTAGAGTTCTTATATAATATTAGCTTCCATGTGAGTATTAAAATGGCTCCATATAAATATTTATAAAGGATGTTATTCAGAAATCCTATATATTGGTATCAAGTCAGTAAAAAAATCTTCATGGACCCAATATTCTATAAGATATGATAGAAAAATTTTAAGTAATATAGAAGAATATAACATCTTCTAAGATTTAAAATAATATCTATATTGAAAACCATCAAATTGATTTGATGTTTGAAGTTTGAGAATACGTGTTCCTTTGAAAACCACCATGGAAGAGATTCATGCTATCTCGAAAGAAAAGAAAGATCAGCCTTAGGTATGTTTGTCCCTTTGATATCATTGATTGTGTAGGTATATTTTCCTATTAGATACCACTTTCATCAAAACATTATTATGTCCATGATGTGTTCCAAATATCTATCATGTGGAAGTACATTCTATATCCCTCACATGTACTGAATCCAAAGGTGTTACAATAGGATCAATTACTCTCATGTGAAGATATGTCTTTGAAGATATTAGATTGTGTAGAAATTTTCAACAATTTAATAAAACTGAACACATCAATGTGTTTTTCTGGAACAATATATAAGAAGATGAAACATGGGAACCTAAGGAAATAATGAAATGGGAGTACCAACATCTATTCTCAAATAAGAATATGATTTGAATATCGAGGGATGAAATTTATAAAAAGGGGAATAATCGAATGAACCATAATTATTAAATGATATTTTCTTCTTGAATAAGTGTGCGTTTATTATTGTAGAGTATTATACACATAGAACACATCAATAACCCAAAAACTTTTTATTTTGATAATGGACATCATTATATTAGTCTAGAACAAAACCCATGATAATTTAAAGTATTATGATGTGAGAAATATTGGAAAATATGAAAATAAGAATTATAATGTTTAAATCATCCCTCTCTACACAAATTATAACACCCATAAACAACTATATCAAAAAGAAACAAAATATTTGTAAAAAATAATACATATTGGAAGGAAAATTTTAAAACCATTGGAGTAATTGTAGTGAATGATGTGTGAAGGAATAAGTGGTATTTATTTGTAGAAATATAACCTTTGAAATAGCAATATAACTGTTGGAATAATAATGTGAGCACTAGAATAGTTAGATGACCATTATAAATAGAAACATGACCTCTATAATAGTAATTTGGACTCAAAATAAAATAATTTAATATAAATCATATTCTTCATGATTAATTAAATAAAATTTTAATATTATAATTATATAAAAAACAATATTAAAAACTCCAAGAAATTATATGAGCATATATAACAAATACTATTTTTATGTATGTTGTAAAAAGAATTTTTATTTTAAGAATTAAAATTGTACATAATAGAAAATTATTTTGATAAAATTAACTTCATCTTTTAAACCAGCATGTTTAAATTGTCTTTGGTTGAATTGTTTTCATTTTCTTAAATACTAGAATTTAATTAAATAGAAAAAACCCAGTATTTACCTAACCGATATGTCTCAATTTCATCATTTAAAATAAAATATTGACCTAATCAATTATATAATATGAAGATAAATAAAGAGGTTTGATAAATTAAATTCTTCATGAAATTAAATTTTTAAATATAAAAATTATTTTCCATTGTTTAAAAGTCTAATGAGTCCATATAAATAATTTTTTTTCAATTTTCTTCTTTCCATTTGATTACACTAACAATTTATAATTATTAAGTGTTTAATAATAATAAAATCTGACTTTTATTCTAAAATATTTAATAATTATGAAAATATTAATATTTAAATGTTTGGCATGGATATAAAAATTTCATCATTATTACAATTAAATTTTCCCCTCTCCATGACTACAAAAACCCTCTCTCCCTCTTGTTGAAAAAATACTTCTCAAAAATTTACTAAAGGAAGAAACCTAACCAAATTCCCTCTTTGAATCCATTTATAATCTCTTGGGACATTTTAGAGTCACTCAAATCTTTGATTTATTATATTTTAGTTTCATTGAAATGAACCAACGCCGAGAAGATGGTATGTTTTCTTCAACTTTTTCTCTCATTATCCATTATTCTTATTCTTTTAATCTATTCCATTCAAACAAAAAAATTTTAGTTTAATTGAGATGTATGATAAAATAGTATTAATTTTTTTAGGTTACTTTATCGATTATATTTTAAAAGTATTTATATTTCATACTTGTTTTTATTCCTCTTATGAAAACTTCCCATCAATGGTCAGTTAACCACTCACAGTGATGTTTCAAACTATCTAATTATCAAAACAACTGTGGATGGTTATAATTAATTATTAATTATTATATAATTTTACAAATATAAAAAAAATAGTCTTTCAGGATAATTATAATAATTTTTTTTAAAAATAAAGGAGGATAAATAAATTGGAGTAACGCATCATATTTTAAGGAATAAATGATATCAAAACAATTTACCTCTAAAAATTGGAATTATGAAAATCAATAAACTTTTTATAATTGATAAAGAGTGACAAAATATACATAATTCATATATTCTTCAATAATTAAATTAACCTATGTTTATTATACTATAGGTAGCAAGATAAAAACATAAATTAGGATTTAATGATAAGGGATTCATGAGTCCAACTATTTCTTCTGGGCCATCTCTGAATTCAAATTATGTTCAATATGTACATTCCTATAATATCTGTAAGATGCACATCCACTATTATTTACACTTCCTTTCTAGGTATACACATTTTTCTACTTTGTGGAAGTGATTTCTATTCAACTTTCAATGATTTGTAGAATTAAAATTACATTAAAAAAATAATTTGTTGGCACCTATTGATTTTTTTTATTCTCTACTCATGAATGATGATATTTTGTTCCAAATTACAATTTTTATTATCAATTTGGGAAACCCAAAGTTTAATCATGAATATATTCATTATAAAAAGTTTATAAAACCCATTCTCTTACATGGGTTTATTTTATAACCACATTTATTTTATATTCTCTTTAAATGTGGTAGCGATGATTATGAGGCATTTATGTATTTATGTGTGGGGAAAAAATTATATATCCCTCCAATTCATTGGTTAATATTATATATTTCATGATACAGAGATTTTTTGTATTTATGAACATGTTATTAACTCTTTTTAAAATTATGATGTGACAATTTATGCACAAATATTAGGTTTCAACAAGATTCTTTCATTGTTCAGAATAATGTTCAAAATTTTACCACTATGTTTTAATGTTTTATTATTATTCATATACCACATTTAATTCATTTTTAAAATTATTCCCATGTTCTTATGATTATGATCATATAATTATGATATGAAGATGATTATTATGATCACCTATATTCTATTGATTCATGTCTATTATTCCTTCTATGTTAGCCATCCCCTAACTTGGGGTTTTGCTCATGCATTTCATTTGTGAATATCCTTAAGTGAATACATAACCGAGGAGGAAATTATATATTTAGGATGTCTTTGTAAAAAGGAATTAAATTATGACTATGTTAAATTATGTATAAGTGATGTATGAACCAAATACTCCCATGATCCAAAACCTAATGATCCTTAAATGTATTAATAATATATTATTTTACATAAAAAATATGTAATTATATTGTATGTAATTTTTGGGTCCTTATAAGATGAATCTAGTGTATATTAGATTATTTTGAAGTTGGTTCCCAAGAATCAACTAAATCTACTTCATATTACATGTATATTCAAAGCTCGGAATAATATCACACAATGATTATTATTTTGCATAAAATTAATGTGATAATGTCCAAGAATATCAGTCATAATGAAATGATTATATTTAGTTCCTGAATATGTTGAGAACCATGATATGAAATGAATATATTTTTTGGATTACTTACATAGTTGAATTATATTATATTATGTTAGAAATGGTGTGCTTATGGTCAGGTGAACGTAATTTCAGACAGATGAGGTTTCACCTCATAATGTTCAAACATGGTAATATTTAATTGGAGGTTATTATAACAAAAACCTCATTGCGAATTCAACATGAAATGTGGAATTGGATATTCCAAAATATGATCATGTGTAATGAACTCTGAAATTTATGATATTTACTAATAAATTATATCACTCATATAAAAACTAGGGCCCTTAAACTACAAAGACAACCATCATAAACATTGTCACAAGTTCTTGGCCTACGTAACACCACCAGTTTCTCATAGAAACATGGTCCTCACATGGGGCCCACCCACATGACAAAATAAATCATCATAGAAATGACTATCCACACATTCCAAAAAAATTTACTTATTCATTTTTTGTGATCTCTCGCACACACCCTTGGAAACCTCCTATGAGGTCACCAATCTGGACCACTCCTCCTCGAGAAGAATTTGTAATAATTAATTTCTATTCAGATAGGATATCAAGATGAATGGAACACCTTCTTATCATGTGTAGTAAGATTTATCATTTAAATGAGTTAACATTATGGGGTATTACATTCACCATATTTGAGAAAAACATCCCCGTTTGGACCCTATATATCAAACCAAGCTGTTTCGACACACTTCCAGATGGGTTCCTTATATTTTACTAATGTATAAACTAGTCCAAGAAAATAGCACAAAAACCATTATTTACCCTGGCCAATGGGTCCTGGACCACCAAGCCCCACTATCTTCCCCGTCACACATTTTCACCATCTAGGGACTACAAATAATCTTGAATATATCATCAGTCTAATGGTTGTACCCATGGGGAACCACTTGTTCATTTAGTGTACGTTTTACTCAATCACACAGAACATAGGAATCTTAATAGAATTTCATCCATTCGTACAACTAATCTATGCTATGAACACATAGCTATGGATTTCCAATCAGGTAGGATACTAAAAATATAGGTGCACCTTGTTGACTTATCTTATAACATTTATCGTTTAATCTGATGTCATTATGTGGAGTAATAACTCATACACATAAATGTATTTTTATAAATCATGATGACATATTCTCCTGGAAAATTTGGGTACATTAGGCATGTCACAAATTATATGTTATTAATGAATAAGTTGAGAATGGATTTTATGATTCCATATTAATTTAAGATGATATCTCAACACTCTAATTATATTCAAACCAAAAAACTAAATTACATTTCCATTGTTTAAAAATGGGTTTATTTCAGATAGTCAATGGAACAAATATCGATCATATAGGTTAAGGAAATTTATGTGAAACCTTCATGAAGAGATATCATTAAAAAATGGATTATATGACACACTATAATTACATATGTTTTTTACAACATTACGACATTAACTTCTTCTTCTTGGGTGCATTTACAAGTTATTAGGCACTAATATTGAATCTTAGGTCATACCACCTCTTGCCACTGAGAAAGAATCCTATAGAGTCCTACAAAATGTGTTTCCATTGATATTTCATAAAAATTATATATATGTAATAGTTGGAAGAAATATTATTCTATAGACTAATTTTAACACCCCATGATTCCACGGTACGATTCTCTTTGAATAATACAGTAGCGTATGTTGTACGCAATTTCGAGATTCAAACACACTACAACCTTTCAAAATAGATGTTATTAATAGTAATACCCACTTTTTTAAATTTTATAAATTTTACCTCTCAAAATGGAATTTATTTTGGGATTTGGAATATCATAATTATCCTATTGTGAAATTTTGGAACTTTTCGGATATCTTTTATATTTTGATGAATAGTGAAAATTACTAAATTTCAATTAAAAACAAAATTTTTAATCAAAATAATTAATAGTGATAAATTATGAATTTGAGTGGTTTTAAAGTACATTTAGAATATATTTTTACCATTTAATACATTTTTGGTCATTGAATATAATTTCACAATTAAACCGGACATAAACAAGTGTCAATCTATTGATAGTTATTATCTCTTAAAAACACGATTTTTGTTTTAACAACAGGAATTTATTTTAAATTAATTTCTACAAATTCTATGTTTTGAATTTGGAAAAATGGATTCCATATTTGGAATTAGGATGTCCAAATTGTGTAAATAGGTAAATTTTATTTTCAGACAATTTGTATAATTACTTCGGTAAATATTTTATTTACCATGGTTAAAGGGTAAATCCGTTAAATAAGGGTAAAAAAATAATATTATTATAATATTAAATTACCTTAAAACGTGTCCTAACCTTATTGGGTGATACATTCCTGACCATTGGCATCTTTTGGTCGATTTTGGGACCCCATGGATCCACTTGTAAGTGATAAGGACATTTTATATTAATTAAGTTAAAATAAATACAAAAATGACATAAGCATATATCTTATAGAAATTTTTTTACATAGGGTTATATATATTTTATTTTCGACTATAAATATTCATTATAAATATAAAAATATATCCTAACTAATGGTATTTTATTTATAATTTTTAGAGATTTAATAATTAATATTATTTATGACACAATAATGATGCAGTTTTTTCCTTATTAATGAAAGAATCGAATAATTGGTATTATAAATGTTAAAATAAATATAATTTGAAAGCATTGATGCCATCCATGAATTTTATTGGTCAATATTACATTATATTATTTCTTAATTGAATTTGGTTTGAATTAATAAAGTTGTTAAGACTTTAACAAAAATCAATTACTGAATAGTTTCAAAATTGACATAAATGAGTTTTTAAAACAAATATTATATTATTAATTTATATTCTATTCCTAAAAATATATGGTTTGGAAAAAGGACTTATATAATGATATTTGTATCACTAATGGAACACTTGGGGGTATCTTGGATGTATATAGTATGTTTATTAACTATATAATATAAAAATACAAAAGTGACATGGTAAATGTCAAACAAATTAACTAAGAGTTAAAAATAAAAGATAAGGTTAATATTATGACCCAAAAAAGTCCAAAATATATTGGTTCAAAGGATTTCTACCCATACCCACATTATACATTGAATAATATACTTTTTAGCCATTATAAACTGAATATGAATTTATTATAAATTAATACTTTAAGTTTTTCCCAAAGAGCCCCTCCTCCCCCTTATAAAAGGACACCATTCCTAAACAATTATTCACACCTTCAAAGCCTTTTGGATTGGCCAACCCCAGACCAATTATTCTATCAACTTCCCTCAAATCAACATATAGGCCTTAGTTTGATCAGAAATCCAACCTAAGGAGCCTTTTTGATCAAATCAAATGAAAGAACTTGAATAAGAGGTAATGTTTTCACCACCCTCTTTCAAGTTACTTTCTTCTTCCACTTCTTCTTTATTTGTAATTACCATTATAAATTATTAAATAAAGTATCCTCTATATAATATTATGTTATTATAAATATGGTACAACCATATTCAGTATTCTATTCATCTTTTGAATGACGTGTCACCATACGTGCGTACGTACGGCTTACCGTCTCCACGCCGTGGTGTAATTATTATTCAAAACATTATTATTTGGATGGGTATAATAACGATTTTTAATTCATGTAAATACTAAATATAACTTGATAATGATTCTGTATATATGATATACTATCCAATTATATATTATTTTAATTTCAAAAGAGTGATATTGTCGCTCGTACGTACGTACGGACTACCGTCTCCATGAACGCAATGAGATTCATTCCCCATCATATCCATTCAAGTATAATTCTAAGTTGATGATTAAAAATAATGTTTAGGGACTTGATATCATTCTGGATATGAATAATATGCAAACCATCCATAAAAAACACGGCTTATGTAACAAAACACATAAAAGAAAACGAGTAAGTTAACACCCGAAACAACGATAATACTAAAATATTATTAAAAAAGCTTTATTAGAATATAATATATGATATCATAATTATGTATATGGTTCTTGTATAATTTTATAACAATGTTTTAACTATTATACAGAAGTTTAACATACCATCGATTAAGGAAAAGTACAAGGTAAGGTTTTTTCATCTCACTCCTTATTTCCGTGAGATTCATGTCATATTGACACTATTACCTTTTGTGTGGTGTATGTACTGCCCATAATTGTATTCTTTATGTAATAAACTTTAATTAATGTGTACTTATATATTCATTATATGATACCTCTTTCATGGGGTGTATGTTTCATAAGTTACCAAATTGGTAAGGGTTAATTTCACAATCTCTTTCTCATCCGAGGATGTTTTTACGTAAGTATCTACTGGGACATATTTATTATCCATGTCCATATTTTATGAAAGAGTTTTCAAAGGGATTCTTTTAAAGGACTCTTTACAAAAACATCATTTCAAATGTTTTTAATATTTATTCTTCTAAATCTTTCTCATTAATGTCCATGTCTTCAAAATGGTTTTAAGGATTTATTTATATGGACATCAATGTTTATAAAATGTTAATTACATTCAAACGTTTCAAAGTGGTATGGGAAAATTTGATTCAAAAATTTCTTTAAATGACTTCTTTTCGAAATTTTGTGACTTTTAAATGTTTTCATGAAAAAGGAGATGTTTCTCTCAAATAGTTTTGATTTCATCTATGTCAACATTCTTTGATAAATTTTACACTTGTTTGAAGTGGAATTATTATGATAAAAATCGTCCATATTGTATTTAATGTTTTGTGATATTTTTTACTATGGATTAGTCATTTTTATGCCATTAATGGATTATGATTAATGTTTTGGCATTTTGTATTCTAGTTTTAATACAAATGTTTATGTTATATTTCATCTTCTTTTGAAGATGAATGTGTTGGACTAGTATGTTTCGGGTTGGGGACCGATAAAAGGAAGCCCTCTGGGTTGGTTTCTGGTTATTAGAGGCACTCCAGGTTGGTGTTCGGCTATTAGAGGCACTCCGGGTTGGTGTCCGGTTATTAGAGGCACTTTTGGTTGGTGTCCGGTTATTTGAGGCACTCCATGTTGGTGTCCGGTTATTAGAGGCACTATGGGTTGGTGTCTGGTTATTAGAGGCACTTCGGGTTGGTGTCCGGTTATTAGAGGCACTTCGGGTTGGTGTCCGGTTATTAGAGGCACTCCGGGGTGGATTCCAGTTACAGAGGCTCTCCAGGTTTGGTTCCGGTTACAGTTATCCCTTAGGCCTTGGAACGAGTCCTTGACACAGAAATTAAAGTTCGGTATTATGCATCCCATAATTATGAAAGTGGTTAGTGATATTGCATGTGATTATTTGACTAGTAGAATATCCATGTGAATAAGTAAATGGCATTACTTATTTTTGTTTTTTCCATATTATGCTTAATTTCAAGTTTAAAAGGATTTTGTTTTAGTTATAAATTGCCTTAAATGTTTAAGATTATTTATGAAAGTTTCCGCTGTATTGTTATACTTAATGAGCATCTGATCTCACCCCTTTCTATGTTTTATTTTACCAATATTCCAATAAGTTTATTTTGATTTATATGTAGGGTTAAGCTAGGGGAATAATGGTGTTCATAAAGGATTGTTTATGTTGTTTTGTATGTTATAAAGTGTAATGTAACATTCATATATGTAATCTATTTTCCAAGACTGCTAAACTGATCGGTCCTTTGGGACTTGATTCCTAGTAATCATGTCAATGTATTAAAAAAATGAACTGACTCTAGGTAAGTGGGGTCGGGGTGTTACAGTTGGTATCAGAGGATGTTTAGAAATAATCATGGATACTATATTTAGATAAACTCTTATTAGAGGACATTACCCTTAGATAGACTTTGAGGATTAGTATAGAAGAACTTCCTAGAATTTTGGTAATGTAGAGATTTTCTGAGTTTTCTATGAAAATACATCCCTGTCTGGATACGAGCAGGTAGAGGTGGCTCTGGCACAGATGTACCTAGGGGTAAAACCCGAAAACACCGCTTTGAGCTAGACTCAAACGAGAATTGGTTCACGACAACGGTCCTTACTGTACTCTTGGTTACGACACTCCTGGGTGATATGGTTAGGATAATTCTCATTTTCTTTACAAACCATTATGAAGGGCTTATGAGTATATACTTACTCAAAAAAAAACATTTTTATGATTATGGATTATATCCATAAAGTATTTAATTTATGTTATGTATTTTACAAGTTTGGGATTAGGTATTGATATTCATAAACTAATCTAGTGTATGCCATTGTATAGAAATGTCACCCATTAGAAGGAATGAGAACTCCAGCAATACACATGATCGAAAGAGTAAGAAGGATCATATATTTTATGGTCTTAAGCCATAATTTAGAAGGGAAATAGTCTCCCACGTATTATCATCATATGAAGAAATAGTATCATGTGTTGATAAGATAAGTAAAGAATTTTTGGAGTCCTATGGCTTTGAATGGAAGCCAGAGAAGAAAAGGATGGTAGAGAGAAGGATAGATAAAGGGAATAAGGTAAAGAAGGATTTTTTCATATGTGATAATTGTGGAAAGAATCACCTTGGAAAATTCTTGACGGCAATGGGAGTATGTTATAAGTGTGGAGAAAAAGGACATCAAGTACGTGACTGCAAGTGTAAGAAAAATGTTTCAAATGTACAATTTTTCGTCTGCAAGGAGTCTGGACACTACACAAACCAATGTCCCAGTCCTCAGACTATGCCGCAAATGATTCTATTGGATAATAATCATGTTATGATACTATCAAAGATAAAGTGGAGTGACTAGTGATCTTATGTTGTTTTGGAATTATTTCACTGAAGTGTTGTATCAACGATGTACTAGAAATAAATAATGATTGCACTACAATACTATTTCATTGAGGATTTGAGATTTTATGGTACTAAGAAAAGTGACTCTATAGCGAGTCAAACTTTTTGGAAATTACATGCTTGAAAAAAAGATAAACCTTAATATGGTCCTAATATTGATGTACGGATTTTGGAATAAGATATGGTTGATTTTGTTAAATTATATTGGATATTCTTGAATACATTGAAACAGATTAATGATTTTTCATCGTTTGAGTTTACAAAATTTTTGATCTAAGGATTATATCATGTATTCTCTAAAGAGTAAGGGAGCATGATTGTAATCAATAAGGTTTTACAGTAATAAAGATGTTACCATGTTTTAAAATAATACATGGTAAAGGTGTTCACATGTTATTACATGGAAAAAAGGATCTTCATTGCGTTTAACTTCCTTATAAATTTTGGAATGTGAGTTTGGATTGTAGTATTTTATATAAGGCTAAAGGTTGTAATGGATTATGATTGAAAGGTTATTTTTGGATTTTTATAAAAGGAAAACACGCAGACTGTGTGACAACCCAACGCATCGAACAAAGCTTCGGGAATCGAACCCACAACCATAGTGCGATTGGGATTTATCACCTACCACTGGACTACGTGAATCCCCTGGATTGTATAATTTATTTTCTTTTTTTAATGTGTCGGATATGTGAATTATACATTCATTATATTTGGAACACAATACAATTAGGATAAATAGAGTATTTTTGAGTTGTATTATGTTTTGAAGTGAAAGATGAGTTTGTGGTAGAAATTTACTAATGGATAAAACTCTAATTATAAAGTATGTATATATCCTTATGATCTTATCCAATCTCAAAAATAATTTCCTTAACATTAAGAAAATGAACTTAGAACAAAAATGTTGTCCTAGATGGTACCTTAGATCATCACAAATTTATGGCTTTGTGATTGTTGGCCTTTTCATAGACATGTTCTCTACCACACTCCATCAGATATTGATGGTAAAATTTCTCTTCCATATGTGTATTTTCCTACATGGAACCTTAGTATGTGTTATTTTTGGTAACCTTCATACTTACCACTCTTTATTTTAAATAGAAGCCTCATTAATTCATTTTTTGATGTGGGATTTCAACTAAGATAATTTGAAACGTCAACCCCAAGTTTCCAATACCGAGCATAAATTATGAGGATGAAATTTATTGAAGGAGGGTAGAATGTAACACCCCATGCTTCCATGGTACGATTCTCTTTAAATAATACAGCAGCGTGTGTTGTACGCACCTTTGAGATTCTAACACACTGCGACCAATCAAAGTACCGGTTATGAATATTAATACCCACTTTTTGTAATTTGATCAATTTTATGTCTCAAAATGGACTTCATTTTTGGATTCAGAATATCGAAATTATCCTATGGTGAAATTTTGGTACTTTTCAGATAAATTTTATATTTTGATGAATATTGAAAATTACTAAATTTTAATTAAAAACAACTTTTTTAATCAAAATAATTAATAGTGATAAATTATGAATTTGAGTTGTTTTAAAGTATATTTAGAATATATTTTTACAAGTTAATAAAATGTTGGTCACTGGACATATTTTCAAAATTAAACCGGACATACTCTAGTGTCAATATTTTGATAGTTATTATCTCGTAAAAACACGATTTTTGTTTTAACAATGGGAATTAATTTTAAATTAATTTCTGCCAATTTTGTGTTTTGAATTTGAAAAAATGGATTCCATATTTAGAATCAGGATGTCCAAATTGTGTAAATAGGTAACTTTTATTTTGACAAATTTTGAATAATTATTTCGGTAAATATTTTATTTACCATGGTTAAAGGGTAAATCCGATAAATAAGGGTAATGAAATAATATTATAATAATAATAAATTACCCTAACACATGTCCTAACCTTATTGGGTGATACATGTCCAACCATGGGCATATTTCGGTCGATTTTGGGACCCCATGGATCCACTTGCAAGTGATAAGGACACTTTATATTAATTAAGTTAAAATAAATACAAAAATGACATAAGCATATATCTTTTAGAAACACGTTTTTACATAGGGTTATATATGTTGGATTTTCAACTATAAATATTAATTAGAAAGATAAAACGATTTAAAAAATAAAGGTAGTTTATTTATAATTTTTAGACATTTAATAATTAATATTATTTATGACACAATAATGATGCAGTATTTTCCTTATTAATGAAAGAATCAAATAATTGGTATTATAAATGTTAAAATAAATATAATTTGAATGTTTTGATGACATCCATGAATTTTTTTGGTTAATATGAAATTATATAATTTCTTATATGATTTTGTTTTTAATTAATAAAGTTTTTAAGACTTTAACAAAAATAAATTATTGAATAGTTTCAAAATTGACATAAATGAGTTTTTAATTCAAATATTATATTATTATTTTATATTCTATTCATAAAAATCTAAGGTTCGGCCAAAAGACTTATATAATGATAGGTGTATCATTAATAAACCACTTGGGGGTCTCTTGGATGTATATAGTATTTTTATTAACTATATAATATAAAAATACAATGTGACATGGTAAATGTCAAACTAATTAACTAAGAGATAAAACTAAAAGATAAGATTAATATAATGACCCAAACCTATTTAAAATATATTGGTTGAAATGATTTAGACCCATACCTACCTTATATTTTTAATAATATACTTTGGAGACATTATAAACTGAATATGAATTTATTATAAATTAATACTTTATGTTTTTCCCAAAGAGCCCCACCCCCTTATAAAAAGACACCACTCCTAACCAATTCTTCACACCTTCAAATCCTTTTGGATCGGACAAAACCTACCCAATTATTCTCTAAACTTCCCTCAATTCAACTTAGAGGCCTTATTTTGATCATAAATCCAACCTATGGAGTCCTTTTCATCAAATCAAAAGGAAGAACCCGAATAAGAGGTAATGTTTTCACCACCCTCTTTTATGTTCCTTTCATCTTCCACATCTTATTTATTTGTAATTCCCATTATAAAATATAAAATCCATTATACTATATATAATTTTATGTTATTATAAATATTATACAACCATATTCAGTATTCTATTCATCCTTTGAGTGACAGGTCACCATACGTGCGTACGTACGGCTTACCATCTCCACGTCATGGTGTAATTGTTATTGAAAACATTATTATTTGGATGGGTATAATAATGATGTGTAATTCATTTAAATACTAAATATAACATGATAATTATTCTGTATATATGATATACTATCAAATTATATATTATTTTAATATCAAAAGAGTGATATTGTCACTCGTGCGTACGTACGGACTACCGTCTCCACGAGCGCGATGATATTCATTCTCCATCGTATCCATTCAAGTATAATTCTCATTTGATTATTAAAAATAATGTTTAAGGACTTTATATCATTTTGGATATGAATAAGATACAACTTATCCATAACAAACATGACTTATGTAACAAAACACATAAATGAAAATGAGTAAGTTAACACCCGAAACGATGATAATACTAAAATATTATTAACAAAGCATTATTAGAAGATCATATATGATATAATAATTTTGTATATGGTTCTTGTATAATTTAATAAAAATGTTTTAACTATTATACCAGAGGATAACATACCATCTATTAAGGAAAAGTACAAGGTAAAGGGTTTTCATCTCACTCCTTATTCCAATGAGATTCGTGCCATATTGCCACTATTACCTTTTGTGTGGTGTATGTACTGCCAATAATTGTATTCTTTATGTAATACACTTTAATTTATGTGTATTTTCATATTCATTGTATGATACCTATTTTATGGGGTGTATGTTTCGTAAGTTACCAAATTGGTAAGGGTTAATTTCAAAATCTCTTTCTTATCCGAGGTTGTTTTTACGTAAGTATCTACTGGGACATATTTATTATCCATGTCCATGTTTTATGAAAGAGTTTTCAAAGGGATTATTTTAAGGGACTTTTTACTAAAGCATCATTTCAAATGTTTTAAATATTTATTATTCTAAATCTTTCTCATTAATTTCCATGTCTTCAAAATGGTTTTAAGGATTTATTTATACGGACATGAATGTTTTTAAATTGTTAATTCCATTCAAATGTTTCAAAGTGGTATGGGAATATTTGATTCAAAAATTTCATTAAATGAATTCTTTTCCAAATTGTGTGACTTTTAATTGTTTTCATGAAAAAAGAGATATTTTCCTCAAATAGTTTTGATTTCATCTATGTCAATATCCTTTGATAAATTTTACAATTGTTTGAAGTGTATTTATTATGATACAAATATTCTATTTTGTATTTAATGTTTTGTGATATGTTTGACTATGGATGAGTCATTTTTATTCCATTAATGGATTATGATTAATGTTTAGGCATTTTGTATGCTATTTTTAATATGAATGTTTATGTTATATTTCATCCTCTTTTGAAGATGAATGTGTTGGACTAGTATGTTCCGGGTTGGGGACCGGTAAAAGTATGCCCTCCGGCTTGGTGTCCGGTTATTATAGGCATTCTGGGATGGTGTCCAGATATTAGAGGCACTCTGGGATAGTGTTCGTTTATTAGAGGCACTCTGGGTTGGTTTCCGGTTAATAGAGGAACTCCGGGTTGCTGTCCGGTTATTATAGGCACTCCGGGTTGGTGGCCGGTTATTAGAGGCACTTCGGGTTGGTGTCCGTTTATTAGAGGAACATCGGGGTGGAGTCTGGTTATAGAGGTTGTCTAGGTTGGGTTCCGGTTATAGTTATCCCTTAGGTCTTGGCACGAGGCCTTGACATAGAAATTAAAGTTCGGTATTATGCATTCCATCATTATGAAAGTGGTTAGTGATATTTCATGTGATTATTTGACTAGTAGAATATCCATGTGAATAAGTAAATGGAATTACCTCATTTTATTTTTCCCATATTATGCTGAAATTCATTTTTAAAAGGCTTTTGTTTTAGTTATACATTGACTTAAATGTTTATGCTTATTTATGAAAGTTTCTGCTGTATTGTTATCCTTAATGAGCATCTTAGCTCACCCCTTTCTATGTTTTATTTTCCCAGGATTCCAATAAGTGTATTGTCATTGATATGTAGGGTTAAGCCAGGGGAATAATGGTGTTCATAAAGGATTATTTATGTTGTTTTGTATGTTATAAAGTGTAATGTAACATTCATGTATGTAATATATTTTCCAAGACTGCTAAACCGATCAGTCGTTCAGGACTTGATTCATTGTAATCATGCCAATGTATTAAAAAAATGCACTAACTCTGGGTAACTTGGGTCGGGGAATTACACTAATAAGAGGTATTTTTTAAGTATTTTTAATCAAAAAATAATAGATAAATATTTATTGATAAGGTAGTTATTTGACTATAGTAATATATAATATTTATGTATCTCTTGTTATACATAAGGTATAAAATAACCATTTACTAATTATTAAATAATAGATATGATAACATTAACATTAAAATAAATATATTACTTTTCATATTGTGAATATAACATTTTTTATATATAATATAATATTTATTATTCTCTTATTATTCATATTGCAATAAATATTTATAAATTTTTTAATAAATAAATTATTTAATTATGTGAATATGAACATGAATATTTTATTCACCAGAACATGAATATAATATTTATTTATGATATCTAAATATTTTTTTGGGAATTTGACAAATGTCAAGGAGGATTAGCTGAACCCATTATTATTCTGGTGATAAATATCTATTTACCAAACTATAATTAATATTTATCATTATGTGGATGTGTTCATGAAAATAAATAAAATAAAATAATTATATTACATGACATGGGGGTAATTATGAGTTTAATATATTATTAATTTCATTTTAGATAATTTTTCAATATTTAATAATTACATCGGTGTTATAAATATATGATCATGTCATTTGAGAGAGGGTTAGACGTTGTGAACAACAACTCTCCTCCCTAGAGAATTGTCTCATAATAAAGATATTCTCTTTTGCTTTCGATCAATCTTGAAAAAATATCCACCTCTTTCATACTTATCTCAAACTAGAGAGATAAGGAGATTATCCAAAAATACTTAAGGGATTGTGGTAATAATCAAATAAGTAGAAAAATATAATTGGTACCACCACACTAACATCTGAAGTACTATCAATTCCATTTCAAGAAAAGATTAGAATATGTGGATCACCACTAGAGATGATTTACATTGGGTACTTATTGGTTCAATAAAATTTAAACCTAGTAGAGTTTATATTTTCAACACTTGTATAGATAAAGGAATTAATTATTTAGGTACTACTTCTTGTTATTAAATTAATTATAACCTTAACATCAAAAATTTCAACTCATGGTTTCGATTTTATTTTTCAAAATTCATCTAAAAAATCCATTTTTTATGAAATTCACTACTATCTACGATGCATATTATCCATTAAATTAAAAAAAGGATTTATATATCACACCAGGAACATAACTATATCTAGATCCGTAATAATCAATTATTTTGGAATTATCATCTAGTTAAAATGTATCAAGAGATATTTTTCAATGGTCTGTACTTTATTTTAAAACAAAAAAACCCAACCCTAATTTTAAACGCCATTTTTTTCTACTAAGTAGGCTTACCACCATGGTAAGAAGCCCCAAATATTTCAAACCGTAGTTGTTAATGACTTAGTGAGAAAATGTTTCATTAGAGAAATGTGGGTGATCCTAATGCTCCCTAGTTAACTCAAAGACCCCATCACACACACCCAAATACCCAAAGGGTCAATGAGTAGTTCTAAATACAAATAGGAATGCTTATTCATAATAAGACTCAAACCCATAACCTTAGTGGAAGTAAGGACAATGGTTTCCATTAGGACAATTAATAAATAATAAAATATTGATAATATCAATTCTCCCTGGTTAAAATCAAACACCTCAATGTATGCTCCATGTTACCCAAAAAGGATATGCCTCATTATAATTAATAATGTGAAAGAATAATCATAAGTGGACTCCATCTAGAAAACTTTGTGATTTCAAGGTTTTTTGTTAAATTTGGTATAATTCATCTTATGTAGAAGGTGGTTGATCCCAATTATCCCCATTTAAACTCTCTCAACCCCAAACACACACCCAAATACCTTGATGGTCCAGAAAAAGCTACTACTACTAGTGTGGAAATCCAATCCTTGTGTGGTCTTGAACACCAAATAATAGTATGGTTGAGTGGAAAATATGTAAAAAACATGTTTGACAAAACAAGTCTGATGTTGAAGTCTTTAGAAGGTCCATGGTGGTCTGTGTAGAAGTAGTGATGATTATCTATTAGGTAATATATCAATATATTTTAATGTTCCCTGATTTTAAATCCCTGATGCTTATAGGTTCTAGTTATACCACAATATTTATAAAATTTGAAACATATAGAATTCCTTTATGTGAATTTTTTAATGACTTGAAACTATAGATGTTTGAAATGAGATCTTGGAAGTTTATCTTCATTGGATAAGATGATGGTGTGAAGTTGTATCATTTTTGGGACTCCATTGGCTAGAAAATTATCATCAACAAAAATTTAATTTTAATATAATTAATAGAATGGATAATGGTTGATGGACGTGTCAATAAAGGGAATTAAGAAACTAAAATAATTAATATAGATGATGAATCAAATGAAAAAATAATTTCTTTTCATGAATTACCCTGAAGGTTAATGAAGTGATAGTTTAGTGTGGACCACTACTATAAACATGTGAAAAAATGAAATAATAGGGAAATAATACATTGAAATTAAGAACAATATTAAATATTATTGTTTATTGGTGATATAGAACTGTATTTTGTTTTGTACAAGTACAAGAGTCTAGATATATCATCACAGTTGATGGTGATGTAGTACGAACATAAATCCATAAGTAATAAAAATACTAGGGATTTTATTCTCTTACCACACTAAAGGATGTATGTTAGAAAAAAAAAGTTTCTTTAAAATCTTATGGGATTGAATGCACACAATGGAAAAATATCATCCAATATTAATAGTCAAATGATATACTCATAAGGAATCTAATAATTTTGATGGTATATTTTCACTATTTTTTAGATTAATGATTGTTCATGTCATTCCAGTGATGTGTATTGTACATAGTCAACATGAATTGTGGTTAGAAATGATAAAAGATTTTTTCCATAAAGATAGTTATATAAATATATATATAACCTAACTAGAATGTTTTCCAGAAGAAGGTATAGAGAACACAGTTTTCATGTTTTAAAAATATATATATATTCTATATCATAAATCAAGGTGTTGGTATATGTGATTTTATTCCTATTTCAGGATCTATTTATTTCGTTGACATCATTCAAGACGTTAGGAATATTTTATATTTCTAGATGGTAATGGTTTTATTATTATTCTATAGTATGTTGAGGACATATTAATTGAAAACCCTGAAAATGATCAAATTCAAATAAAAAAGGCATAGGTATCAATCGATTTTATTATGAAATACATGGGAATTAAAAACCATGTTTTTAGCATATAGATTATACATTAAATAAATATTAAGAAGATGTAATTATCATAAAAGTGTTTTTAAAAGTGTTACTATTTACCTCTATGATAAATCATAGTAGTGAATCATAGTGGATAAATATATATTGAGTATGGTATTCATTAGTAGAGGGAAGTATGTAACACCCCAAAGTTTAATGCATGAAACACTAAGTCTCTACAATACAACACTTTGTTATAAGATATCCAATAAGGTAATTTTATTCACTTATAGGATTTGAATTTTAAAAAACTAACATACACGGTTGCATTCAAGGTGAGGTTTGGAGTCTGATAGAATCAACATAATTTTTTGTCAATAGTAAGTTACCCTTGTCAATATTATTGTACCCTTATAAATTGCAATGTACCCTTATGAATATAAACCACACTTATGGATGTATAAATAAAATTTAGGCACATTATAAATGAAATTGAACATTTTATAAATTATCGATTAAGTATTGGTATTTTTGTAAGTGATAAATATTTAATTATATTTTTAAATTAATAAATATATTTAAAATTAATTGTCAAAAAATATTTTCTTAAATAAATATTTTTTCCAATGATTTTGGGATAATTTTATGAGGCCCTTGTTAATTTTTGAAGGTATTACGAAATCAGTTTTAAATTAAAATCTATATTTTTCAATTAAATAATGATTTAATTTAAAAAATAAATTTTACATATTGAGAAAATTATATTCATAAAATGGACTTCAATTTTGGAAATAACACATTGATAAATGGTAATAGTGAATTTTTTGAATTTTTCTAAAATACTTAAATTTTAGGTGACTAGTAAAATACAATAATTTATGATAAATACCAAATACAGGATTTACCGAGTCATAGGTGATGTAAGGCCAATGTAATACCACTTGGTTCGAATTCACAGGAATATATTACTATTAATTGTCACAAGAATCAATACTATTGCGGGTATTGAGAAAAAAAATAATGTAATGATTAAGATATTAAACAATTACTCCTCTCCTTCACTATAACCCCCCACTCCCTCTTATATTCACTCCATTAAATCCATTTTCCTAGTCCAAATTCCTCCCAAACCTCTCCTTCACTCCTTCCCCACACCCATAATCCATTGGTCTCCTCAAAATACCAAATCCTCTCCCTTAAAAATTCTCTAATGGAAGATTAATTGAAGGGGTAAATTCCTCTTTTCAATTCTTTTTACTATCTCTTCAAGTTCCTTTATTTTCTTTTTTATCCTCACCTCTCTAAATCCAAATTTTATGAAACCTCTAGTACTTTACATGAATAGTAATTTTTTCATGATTATGAAATATGTTATTAACAACACACATTTACCCTTGTTTTATGCTAGTAGTAAAACCACCATCCGAGATGTGCTAATTTACCACATTCAAGGACGATGAGTTTTCAATTTCTATTACCATCGTCAATTCTGGTAATGAAAAAAAATTTATGGTTGAACCAGACAATAAAATATGAAATATTTCTTATTTAAGGTTAGGAATATTTTTTACACATGATATTAATCTATAATGCAAAATGCATTCATTAGGATCAAAAAACACCAATTAACCAAAATGGCTATCATTAACGTTTTATATAATGATTCATCTTTACTTAAAATATCCAAATGAATTTAATAACCATATAATATTATGGTTGTTCACTAATAACATAGAACTTCAATTCTGTAAAACCATTATCATGTTACATGTTTATCAATACATAAATATATGTAAATTGTTCATGAAAACCTAGGAAGCAAATGCTCCCAAACAATGAAATTGAAACTCTTAACCGATAAAAAAAGAAATGAATGAACATAATAAGGTTGTAATAAATAAATTTCATGTATAACTGGTTCAGTAATTATTAATTAATGATCCTAAATATTATTATTCAGGACATTATGATCAAATGAGAAACACCTTCATACTTAAGGTAATGGTTTTCCACTCGAACCTCCATTTTCATTTGGGTTACTTTTATTGTTCTCTTAACTCAATGAAATTATTATGTATTTTTATGTAATCCTAATAAATTATGTTTTAATGTTATATATACTTTTACCAACTAGAATTCTTATTTATTTTATGGGGAGTTACACTTTTTAAAATAAACATTCAGAAATTTTTCTGAAATACAATCCTGATTCAAAGGAATTTTTCAATTGTTACCTATTTTCAAAAGAACTCTATAATCTATTTTTAAAAAACAATTATATTAATAAAATAAAAATTTTTATTATTCTAAATATACCTCAAATTACTTCTATTTTTATACAATGAATTTTTCTAAAAGAACACTTCTTTTCAAAGTAAAAAGGTTTTTATCTCAAGAATTACTCGATGATTTTATAAGAGTATTTTCACCCATTTCAACACTATTGTTAATTTTTATGTTTAAATGGGGTTAATGTTTTATGATATCATACACTTTGTTTTATTTAATGGATTATGATTATTTTGAGTATGGATATTCTATCTTGACACCATTTACCATATTACCTCGAATGGTTAGTGTTTATGTTTTGTGATTGGGGAAATTTATTTACATTTCGTATGTTAGTTTTGAATATGAATGTATATGTTTTTTATGTAATCAATGTTCATATAAAGAATGAATTTGACTTATTAAGTGTTGGGTGGGGCCCTATATATCCACTTAGTGCATGAGTAGGTCTCATCAGACAAACTACGGTCTTGGTACAAGGCCATGACAAAATGTATATTTATGATCTTAGCATGAGACCTTGACGATATGGTTATGAAATCCCACATTATGAAATAACTCATTATAAAACTAGTAAATTGATAGTCCATGAAGTTATTAGATGAGTAGAATACCCAAGGTTATATTTTAATATGGAATTATTTATTAAGCTTTAATTCATGCCATATTATGTTCAAGTTTATTTTTAAGGGTATGCATACTAATAGTTATTCATCTTGCCTTATTATTGATTCTTCTATTGTATTGTATAACCTTAATAAGCATTCAATATCACCACTTTTCTTATGTTTTATTTTTACTCAAGATGCAAAAAGGTGTATTATGAATGAATTGCAAGGATAAATATAGATTTGTGAATGTTCCCAATGAAACTTTTATGTTGTATTTATTTTCATGTTGTAGTGTTGAACTTATGTATGTAACTAGTTTTCTAAAATCAACAAAATTATCTATTACTTTGGGATACAAATTTTGTTAATCATTATAATGAAATGAATTAAGGAATCAGCACTGGGAAACTGGGGTAAGAGCGTTATAGTTGGTATCAAAAGAAGTTTAGTAGAAAACATGGAAACTAAATTTATAAAATACAGGTTAGGAAAGAAAACCCTAAGATAGAAATTGATGATAAAAATACAATAACATCATAGAATTTTGTTAAGGAATATATTATGTAGATCATTTTTGAAAATATATCCATGTCTGGATACTACAAGCGGAAGTGGTTCTGGAACAAATGTACCTCGGAGGGAAAAATCTGACAAGGTGTTTCAGGCTTGACTTGGGGTATCCTTGTACATGACAACGGGCCTTACTGTGCAACTGGTTTAACACTATTAGGGGATATTCTTAGGATAATTTAAATTTTATTTACAATCCATTATTAAGGATTTAAATGTAAATTTTTCCTCAATGAAACCATGTTTATGATTATGAGATTAGATATGTATAGGATTTAAATTAAAGATACATATCTTTCTAGTTGAGATTATAAATTATGATACCTAACCTATTCTAGGGTTGTAATTATTTCAAAAGGGATTGTAGTGGAAGGAATGGAAACCAAATTAAAGAATGTGTCCCATGTATGGATTTCCCACCTATGTAAGAAAATGATTTTGGATCTGGAGCTAAAACTGGTTCTAAGTAACTTGTAACTATACTGGGATAGCTAACTCAAGTTATGAACAATAAACTTACTCACACGAAGAATCCTAATCCACAAAAAAGAAGAATAATGTTCGACCAATTTATGAGACAAGATCCTCCATCATTCAATGGGACTAAAAACCCATTCGTAGTGGTGTAGTGGATATGTTCTTTAGAGAAGATTTTTCTCGCATTAGGATGTAATGAAAGAGGGAAGGTTATCATTGCAATTTATTATTTATTGGGAGATTCAGATTAGTGGTGTTTTTTAATTCAAAACAAAAAGTAGGAGGAATAAATAGAAGAAATGGAAGGGAGGTATTTTAAGGAAATATTTTTAGAAAAATACTTCCCTCATGAATAAAGAGAAAATATGTAAAGTCAGTTTCTAAACCTAAATAAAAATGAGGATGATAATATTAAAAAGTATGAAGCCAATTTTACAAGGTTATAAAGGCATGTTGCATACTACATAAGTAATCTGCTGAAGATTATTTTTTTATTAAGAGCAACACTTTTATGGGAAAAGTGAGAAACCAAAAGTTCAGCAAAAATCCAAACATTCCAAAACAAAACAGGAAAAAAATGATACCTCATTCCAGCAACAGCATCAACCACCATCCCCATGCAGGACACTCGGCGATCCCATGCAAGCATGGTCCCTCCCGATGTTGTCATCCCACCAAAACAGCCATGTCCCAAATGGCCTACAAAGATGATGGCAGAGAAACCGAGCCCACCAAGGAAATCCTGCGACGAGCCAACAAAACCACACAAACTGTAGACATAGGAAAACCACCAAACCCTTGACAACAACAGGATAAACAAACCCAATTAGTCCTGACGTGAGGCCTCATAGGAATATGAAAAATTACCAAAGCATAATCTAAGAATGTTAGTGCTTTCCTCTCTATACAGATTCCACTTCATCAACCATACCTTGGCACCAGGGTCTTCCCCAATGATGTCTTCAAATCGATCTGCCATTTTGTCCCATGTTCGGATATATTCAACTTTGCTGATTTTTCGATTGTTGAAGCCTCTCATTAGAATCAAATCCTGTTTGTCAATCCACATGGCCTGCTCACTGTTGACCTCCACTTTGATAGGTCTTCCCATCTTATCGGCCTCCTCCTGAGGGATGTTGACATAGAGAAATTCCTCTACCATATCCTCTTCAGAGCAGATGATAGGATCTTTAATGCTTTTTCCCATTTTAGAACTGCTGCCCATTCCATTATTATTCACCTTGGCCCCAACTTGGGGGTCCTCCTACATGAGAACCTTGTCAGATTATGTTTCCTTCTCACCTAGTTTAGATTTTTTACCTGACCGTGTTTCCATCGGCTTTGGTAAAAATGAGTAATCCTTGCGTTCTCTCCCTTTGATCTTCTTAAGTAACATCCCCTCCTCCTGGACCTTGTCAACTCCCGAACCCCCCTCAGTCTGCCCATCCCCTTCAACCTGGTTAGACTCAATGGAGTCCAAAAAGCCAAAGGAATTGAATGTGTCAACACCATTTTGGGTTCAGCACTTCCCTGTTGGTGTCTTGGTGCCTCCCGAAGAAGCAGCACCTTTATCATTTCTAGGTGAGCAAACCGCCTCCTCGTCAGGACCAAAACCAGGAGCCATGAGAATTCCCTCCTGAGTTTCCACATTAACCCTTACCATCTCAGAATGGTTACCATTTAAACCAGACTCAGTGTCCCTGCCTGCAGCATTACACTGAGAAGACTGTGCCAATGGTTGTTTCATACCATTAAGATCTCCGATCAACCTGTTGAATACATCCTTGACCCTGGCTTCAGGTGAGGTAGGAGCTGGCTTTGAAGACTCTTCAATTTGGGTACTGCGATTAGGCATTGAGGTATCCTACTTAGAAGGTGAATCCAAATTTCTCTCAAGCATATTCACACCATATTCCACAGGTGTTGCAGCCGCATCCTCCTGCAGTGAAACAATAGAGCCAAAGGGTTTCGCGATGCCCGCTGTTTGAAACTCTGGTGGGGCAATTCTGCTATCAGCCAAGGTTGAAGACTTCTAAAACAGTTTACGACAGCCCTGTTCAAGATGGCCCAGTCGGCAACAGGAAGTGCAGTAGTCATACCAGTTCTGAAAAGACACCGGTTGGTGGCACCGAAGCTCATTTTCCACCTCGATCCATACCTCTTCAACAGGCGGTTTGGATACGTCGACTTCCATACATATTCGGGGTGCCATCAGATGGCACAACGTTCTCGATCGCTCATCAAAGGACAAAAACCGTCCAACCAGATTACCTAAGAATTGCAGAATAGCGGGGTTCTGGAAGGGAAGGGGACGACCCGGAGTAATATTGATCGATTCATTGATGGACTAAATCCATTCCTTTTATGGGCATTGCTCTGCCAAACATTCTCATCATACGAAGACATAGTCTCATGTGTTATAAAGATGGAAAAGGATTTATCTAAGTCTTTTGAATTTAATGAAATGAAATAGAAGAAGATGGATACTAAAAACCATGGAAAATAAAATAAGGAAATGGGGAATATGGGAAGCGTTGACCTTCCACCCTGTGATAATTGTGGGAATAGACACCTTGGTACTTTCCGGAAGGTTATGGGTGTTTGTTACAATTATGGATAAAAACTCTACCAATCATGTGATTGCACGGGGAATAAAGACGTTACCAACATTCAATGCTACAATTACAAGGATAATGGAAATTACTCCCATGAATTTCTTAAGAATCAAGGAAACATTCCCCAAATAAGGCCAAGGGATCAAGGCCAAGATTATATGATTACAACTACTAAGGTTAAAATTTCTAATGATGCGATGATAGGTACTTTAATTGGTTCTTCAAACCAAGACAATACCGTATTTGACACTGGATCATCACATTCTTTTATATCTTCATAGTTTTCCCTGAAAATAATTCATTTCCAATTTGATTTTGTAAAGGATTTTTTAGTTAAAACTCCTCAAGGATGTCTCATTGCAACAAAAATGCATTGATCAATCCACCTTATAAAACATAAACATGATTTAGTTGCTGACATTATCATTGTACCCATGATTTAATTTGATATAATTACCAACATGGATTGGATTTCAAATTATGATTCAAAAATATATTGAAAGAAGAAGTATGTTACAATTTTTCATAATGATATAGAATCCCTCATCTTTAGAGCATAAACATCATCATCTAGTTCTTATCTAGATCCACCCCCAGTATGTCTACTTAATGCTAATATTGGTGAGTATGAGAACACAATATTTAATGGAGAGTAATGAAATATTCAAACAATGATATACATAATATCAAAGAATATATTGTTTTTTATGAGGATTTACCCGGGAATCCAAGAGAGTTGGAAGTTTAGTTCTCTATTGTTTTAGTTTCTGGTTTAAGGCCTATATCAAAAACATTATATAGAATGTACATTGTGGAATTAGTATAACTAAATAAATTTTTATTTAAATTGAGTGATAAAGTATTTTTTTCTCCTTAGTGTTTCTCCATGGGAGCCTCTTTTCGATTCATTAAGAAGAAAGATAAATTTGTGATGTTGTGCATTAACTATAGGTATATCAATGCTATTACAATAAAGAACAAGTATCCCCTACCTCACAGTGTTGATTTATTTGATCAACTTCATAGAGCCCAATATTTTTCAATGATTGACCTTCGGTATGGATTTCATCATTTTTGAGTGAATAATGAAGATATTCTAAAGATTGAATTTCGAACTTGGTATGGGCATTACGAGTTTGCAGTAATTCCTTTTAGACTAACCAATGAACCATCTTTTTTATGGATCTAATGAATAGTGTCTTAAACTAATATCTTGATGTCTTTTTAGTGGTATTTATTTATGATATGTTGGTATACTCCAATATCTATGAGGTTCAAGAAAATCACATGCGTACTATTCTAAAGAAGATTAGAAGAAATGAATTATATTAGATGTTTAGAAAGTGTGAGTTTTGGCTTCAATTAGTTTCATTTCTTGTCCACATTCTCTCTAAGGATATAATATCCATTGATCATGTGAAGATAATGGTTTTCCAAGAATGGCCTACTCCAACGAATATAACCGAGGGGCATGGTTATATTTTTTTAGTAGGTTTTTATCGGCATTTAATTTATAACATTGATCGATTAGCCAACCCCTTAACCAATATTACTTGTAAAGGGGTTAAGTTGGTATGGAAAAAAGAATTTTAATAATGTCCTGATGAATTTAATAGAGGATTCATGAATGTTCTAATACTAACTCTACCTTTGGGGAATGATGGATTTTTAATGTGTAGTTATGCATCAAAGAAAGGACTTGGTTGTCTCCTTATGAAGAATGATAGAGTGATTTACTATGCTTCATAGTAGCTAAAAATTAATGAACAAAATTATCCTACTCGTGATGTTGAATTAGAATCTATAATCATATCTCTAAAGATATGAAGTCATTATCTCTATATCGAAAAAGGTGAGATATATATGGATCATAATAGTTTTAAATATATCTTCTCACTTAGAGAACTCAACATGAGGTAAAGGATATGGCTCTAACAAGTCAAAGACTATGATTTTTCTATACACTACCACCTAATAAAGGAAAATAAGGTAGCTAACGCATTGATAAATAAGGGTCATGGAGATCTCAACAAAATGAGGATTGATATGGATCGTTTGTACATGGATCTAGTGATGATGGATATGAGAATTATAAAAGAAGGTGAAGCATAACTACTTTTTAAAATGGTTTCCCAATCATCTTTATTGGAAATAATTAAAGCTTCAGAGTATGATAATGATAACATTCAAATGAAAATTAATTATGTGAAAGGTGGGAAGTTGGTTGACTTCATGTGTGAAGATGGAATTCTGAAATTTTGGAAGAGGCTACATGTTCTCTCTATACCTGAGTTGAAAAGGGTGTTATTGAATGATGATTATAGCTCAAATTTCTCTACACACCCTAGTATAATTAATATATACAATGATTTGAAGGAACATTTATGTTGGGACAACATGAAGCGGTAAATTGTTGACTATGTATCAATATATTTTGTTTGCTAGCAAGTGATGGTCGAATGACAACATCCAAGAGGAGTCATGCAAACTATACCTATTCCTACATTTAAATGGGATGACATCACCATAGATTTTTGCAATGGATTACCTGAAACTCCATGGAAGAATGATGTGATATGGGTAACTGTTGATCGACTTACGAAATCTACACATTTCCTCACTATAAGGGAGGATTTGGCATACATTGCCTAATAAGACACTATATAATTGACGTTTTGAGACATCATGAAGCACCTATCATGATTGTGTCTGATCGTTATCCATGGTTTACATCAAAATTCTAGAAGAGTCTTTAGAAATATTTGGATAATGAGCTTTGATTGATTACTACTTATCACCCTCAAACTGACAGGAAATGAGAGAGGATGATCCAAACCTTAGAGGACTTTTTGAGATCATGTTAAATTGACATTCAAGGTATATGAGATCAATATTTACCTTTAATGGAGTTTTACTACAATAATATTATCCATTAAAGTATTCAAATTGCACCATATGAAGCATTATATGGAAAGATATGTCATACATCAACTTTTTGGGATTATTTTGGAGAAAGATAGCTTATGGTCCCAATACTTGTGGATGAAACAACTGTAAAGGTAAATACTTTTCAAAACCATATCAAATAAGCTCAATGTAGGAAAAATTGATATTCTTATAATTAAAGGATGGATTTTCAATTTCAAAAAGGAGATCATGTTTTTTTGAAGTTATCTCCATGGAAGGGCGTTATAAGATTTGGACAAAATGGAAACTAAACCCTAGGTAAATTGGCCCTTTTGAATTAATAAAGATAATTAGAGATATTTCATAACATTTGGCTATGCGTCCTAGCCTGTCTGAAGTACACAATGTGTTACAAGTTTCATTTTAGAGAAAGTACGTGCCAAACCCAACGCATATCCTCACTTATGAAAGTATAGAATTGTAACCTGAATAATCTTACTGTGAAGAGGCTATCAAGATTCTAGACACTAAAGAGCACATTTTGAGGAATTAGATGACTTGACTGGTAAAGATACTTTGGAAAAATCATATGATCGAAGAGGCAACATGGGAGCCTGAGGAGCTTATAATAAAGACCTACATAAATCTTTTTATGAGATAACATTAAATGAACTTTGGGGATGAATTTTTTGTAAGGAGGATAGAATGTAAAAACCCAAGGTTTAATTCACGAAACACTGAGTCTCTAAAAAAACACTTTTTTATAACCTATCTAATAAAATAATTTTTTTCATTTCTAGGATTTTAATTTCAAAAATCTGACATACACAGTTGCGTTCAGTGTGATCTTTGGAGTATGATAGAATGAACTTAATTTTTGGTATATAGTAACATACCGTTGTGAATAGTAATTTACCCTTATGAATAGTAATATAACCATATAAATAGTAACTTCACCCATGTATGTATAAATAAAATTTAGGCACATTATAAATGAAATAGAAAATTTTATAAACTAATTGATTAATTATTAGTATTTTTTGAGTGATAAATACTTAATTACAGTTTTATATTAATAAATAGATTTAAAATTAATTTTCATAAAATATATTCTTAATAGAATATTTGGTTTTCTAATGATTTTGGGATAATTTTTTGATCTCTTGGTTAATTATTTAAAGTATTGCAAAATTGGTTTTAAATTTAAAATCAGCATTTTTCATATACATAATGATTTTATTTAAAAGTTAAATTTCACATATTTAGATAATTATTTTTATAAAATATACTTCATTTCTAGATTCTACATGTTGAAAAATGGTTATGGTGATTTTTTTGGATTTCTCTAAAATACACCAATTTTAGCTGTATAGTAAAATACGATAATTTATGATAATTAAAAAATACATGATTTATTGAGTCATAGGTGATGTAAGGATGATGTATAGACACTTGGTTCTAACTCAAATACACATATTACTATTATTTGTCAGAATAATCAATACTATTTTTGGTCTTGTGAAATATAATAAAATAATGATTAAGATATTACAAAATTACTCCTCTCCTCCACTATAAAACCCCTCTCACTCCCTCTTCTCTTTACTCCCCTCAAGAATTATGAATTGTCCAAATTCTACCCAAATGTCTCCGTAATCTTCTCCCATATGTCTTTAATCCCTTGGTCTGTTCAAAAGACCATATCATCTCCCCTATAGAGGCTCCCAAGGAAGATTAATTCAAGATGTAATTTCCTCTTTTCAATTATTTTACTTACTTTTCAAGTTATTTTGATTTTTTTTCAATCATCACCTATCCTCATCCTAGTTTTATGAAAACTCTAGTACATTAAATGTAATTTAATGATTTTATTATTATATAATAAGTTATTATCATTACTATTTTACCATTGTTTTGTGGAAGTAGTTTGAACACTATTCGAGATGTGCTAATTTACCACATTCAAGAATGATGGTTTTTCAATTTATACTACCATCTTAAATTCTGGTCATGAAACCATTTTTATAGTTCAAACAGGCCATAATATATTTAATATGTCTTATTTAAGGTACTGTAATGTTTTTTACACATTATATTATTTTATAAATCAAAATGCAATCATTGTGATAAAAAACTGCCAATTAACCAGAACGACTATCATCAATTTTTTATACAATAATTCATCTTTACTTAAAATGACATAATGATTTTAATAACCATTTATTATTATGGTTTTTATCTAATTACATAAAACTTTAATTTTGGGAAAAAAATTTCATGATACATGTTTATCAATACATAAATATAAGAAAACCGATCATGAAAACATCCAAACGATGAAATTGAATCTCTTAACCCATAAAAAGGCGATGAATGAACCAAATAATGTTATAATATATCAATTAAATTTATATTAGGTTCTTTAATTATTATTTAATGAACCTAAATTTGATTATTTGGGTCATTATGATCATGTGAGGAACACCTTCGGACTTAAGGTAAGGGTTTTCATCCCAAATCTCCATTTTCTTTCAGGTTACTTTTATTATCTACATACCTCAATGAAATTATTGTTTATTTTTATTTAATCCTCATAAATTATATTTGATTATTCTATATTTTTTTACCAAACATAATCCTTCTTTATTTTATTGTGAGTTACACGTTTTAAAATTAACTTTCAAAAATTATTCGCAAAATGCATGCCCGGTTCAAGGGAATTTCTCAATTACTATCTATTTTCAAGTGCACTCTATAAACTATTTTTAACAACGATTAATTTCAAAATATCAATATTTTTATTATGAGAAATATAAATCATATCAATTGCGGTTTTATACAAATATTTTTCAAAAATAACCCTTCTTTTAAAAGTAAAAGTGTTTCTATCTCAAGAATTACTTCTTGATTTTATAAGACTATTTTCACCCATTTCAAAAATCCTATTGATTCTTATGTTTAAATTGATTTAATGTTTTATGATATGATCCAATATGTTTTTTAATGGTTTATGATTAGTTTGATTGTGGATTTTATATCTTTGTACCATTCACAATATTACTCTGAATGGTTAGTGTTTATGTTAAATGATTAGGGAAGGTTATTTACATTTCATATGTTAGTCTTAAATATGAATTTATATGTTGTTTATGTTATACCCATTCATATGAGGAAATAATTAGACTTATTAAGTGTTGGGTGTGTCTCATTATATCCCCTCGGTGCATCGATAGGTCTCAAGAGACAAACTATGGTCTTGGCAAGGTGCCTTGAAAAAATGGATATTTATGTTGTTGGAATGAGGCCTTGACGATATTTTTATGATGTCCCACATTATGAATTAACTCATTATGAAACTAGTAAATTAATAGTACATGTGGTTATTCGATGAGTAGTATACCCAGGGTTATGTTTTACTGTGGAATTATTTATTCATCTCAAATTCTTTCCATATTATGTTCAAGTTTATTTTTAATGCCTTGTGTACTTTTAGTTATTCGCATTGCCTTATTATTTATGCATCCACTATATTGAATACCCTTACTGATCATCCAATGTCAAAAATATTCTAATGATTTATTTTTTCCCAGGATGCGAAGAGGTGTATTATGAATGAATTGTATGGATAAACTTAGTGTTGTGGATGTTCCAAATAAAACTTATATGTTCTATTTATTTTCAAGTTGTAATGTTGAACTTATATATGTATCTAGTATTCCCAAATCTAATAAACTATTCATTACATAATCATATGTCATTATCATAGTCATGATAATGTAATGAATTAAGGAACCAACATCAGGAAACTGGGGTCAGGGTGTTACAATGTATGTTTTTCACTATGTTTTGTACTAGAATAAATACTACACATAACGTGGAGAATGTTAGTTGATAAATGAATACTCAAATATGAAATAATTGGAAAAAAGGAAGAGGTTCCTAAATTATATCAAGGAAACCTCATACCTGTATTATATTATGGAGGATAAACTTTCGTAGTCAATGGATATATTAACACAGATATTTTAGTGGTTGTTTACAAATACAAATCCATTACTAGTTATGTGTTCATGTTTATCATAGGAGTGGTGAGATAGATTTTTAATATATATCTTGTTTTATATATATCAATGAAAAATCAAGATTACACTTCTTCTACACATTCTTGAAAAGTATCTATTTGGATGAGAATGTTGTTAGAGGATCCTGGGTAGTGATAGGACAATTTCCTTTAACATGTGATAGATATAGTAAAATGAAAATTACTAGGAATCCATAGTTTAAATCTTGTTTGAAGTGGAATGGAGTACAATATCACTTTATTTTAGATGTGGTGGAATAAGAAAATATAATTATTAATAAAATTCACACTAAATAAAATTTGGAGGACTTCCAGAATAAGGGGGTTGAAATTGATATATTTTTATGGTGTATATCCTCGAGTGGACATAACGAATGTTTAGAAGATAAAAAATATGTTTGGAGATGTAATTGGTCAGAAATAAATATAAAATTAATATATATATATATATATATTGGTATTAGTTTTTGTTAATCAAGATTTCACTGACTATCCACTACCTCCAATTTTCATAGGTTTAAAATATCCCCTCAATAGCTTTTTTGGGTTTGAGAGTCAAGAAATGAATACTTAATGTAAGATGGTGATGAAAGTTGTGGAATACAAGGATGGGTAGAGAAATAGGTATGTAAGTATGTGTAAGACTATAAAAATATGTTATCCCAAACTCATAGAAATCATCATCTCTAGTAACATCTTCTTCTATTGGAGTATAATTTAAAAGATATTTTTTATGGTGATTTCGATTATTCATGAGAGAATATTTTGATTTTTTACCTATAATATGAATATAAATTGTTTATACCAACATTTTCATAGTGATCCTTCTATTCGATATGTGATTTTTTAACCATTTTCTTTTTGGGGATTTTCCTTGTGTCAACTAGTGTAATGAATTTTCTATAATTTCTTAAATTCACAATTAAATCAATATTATTTCCACACCATTGTACTAATGATTTTAGTCTTAACTGTTCATACCCATCATTTATCTATTTGGATGATAAAACAATATACTATAAATAATCACCAAGTACATATTCTCCTTAAAAATTCTTATTTGAGTGTTATTATATTTAGAATACTCCAAAAATATCTTGAGAATCTATCATAATTAAAAATAATATATGAATAATACACTTATTTCCATACCATTTCATACTTCCTTGAAGATGAGAAACTAAATCACGATTTATTTATAAAATGATATAAATTTTCAATAGTAGTTCACACTCATTGATAATCATTCAATAATTATAGGTAATGGGTTTCGCTATTAGAGTTTTAAAATTTATGTAAAATTAGTCATCAAATTTACAAAAATAGAGAAATTATTTCATGATAGGTTCAATTGATACTCAGAGTAGGTAAGTGACATATGATCTATAATAATTTTCAATACCACCCTGGTAATTAATGTTTATAGTTCACATTATAATGAAATAATATTCATGGTTGATAAATCAATAACATTAAAGAATATATTATCTTGGGATGAATGTTATTCATCGCTAGTTAGTAGTTGACTAGTCATGACCACTTGCAATGTTGCTCTGGGCTACCTGAACTATTAATCATGATAGGTTACACAATACTCATGAATAATTAATTTTATAATAAATGTGGGATAAAATATTATGTCAACCCTTCCTAATAATTAGATTGTATCTCAATCATGTATCATTTAAGAACACTCCATTATTAGATTAATGAACAATGAATATATTTATTACAAATGGTTTACAATTTGGTTTTGGTTAGTTTGTGAGACCATTAATGGTTAGGTGAATGATTCCTTACCATAGAATCATCCAACCATAAATACTTTATTTTAATTCAATTGCATATTATATAAAATTAAATAATGTTATGTTCATAATAATATAATAAAATGAAATGATACGTACTAAAAATAGATGAAAGAAATTTAAAACATTTACATACTAAAAAAATAATATCAAAACTTAGAGCACTGTATAACAAAAATGAAATTTCAATTAAAAGAAAAAACATAAAAATAAATAAAAAATGAATATAAACATTTGGATATTAGTAAAATGATATATATATATATATAATCAAAAAAATATACATAAATATAAAATATAAATAAGGTTGTTCTTTTTCACATCATTTATATTCTCATGTATATGTAAAAGAAAGAAATTAATTCCAATAAAATCTATAAAAGTTATGAATTTAACTTCACAATTCATGTATATAAAAATTACACTTTTCTGAGAGTTCCTTCAAAATATAGAAAAATAAATTTTTAAGAGGTATTTTTAAATCTAATCCCTAAAAACACATTAAATATGTGATTTCATTTATGTGTGGAAATAAATCTATCATTGATTGTAATCATGTTATGTATTTTTTTAAAACCATTATAATGGTATTTTATATCCCAATAGTGTCATAAAAACAATGAATTCACCATGTTATTATATGGGGGACATACCCCTAGGATGACCATGCATTAATAATGGTTTATGAGCTGAAACATGAGGATCCATGTTGGTGACTTGAGTAAAATGTTTTCTCATTATTAAAATTTCAAAAGAACATATCAAGGAATTCCAAATATCACATCATAGAATGATTAGATTCGTTATATTTAAAGGGAAGATCCAAATTTATGGCCTCTAGTTTGAGTAAAAGTTTATTATTTATAAATCCAATACCAAATAGATAAAATAAATATTTCATTTATGTCTTGTACAATTAGATAATTATAATTTCTATAAAAAATTAGTAATATATTAAAACCTCAATTTATATTATTTTTTGGATTGTTAAGGTGTAGGCTAGAATAATGATCACAAAATTGAGAAAACAAGTGAATGGATTTCATCTATATTAAAATTTCAGAATTCCAATAGAATTTTTAAAAACAACTTAAAAATTAACAAAAATAATGTCCAGATCACCCACACATTTATCATTCAAATTAAAAAACACTTTGGTTATACTTTGTAAGAATGGGGCATTCGACTTGTTAGGGTCTCTATAAGAAGAAATATATAAAAATTTATATTGTGTAATTTTATAATAAATTAATGCATTATAGGTAGAACATAGAATAAAAAACATGTTATAAAAAAAATTCAAATGTATGCTCAATTAAAAAATAAGTTCTTTTTTAAAATCTCTTTGATCATCCTCTATCGATGTGAGATTTCACACTAATAATTTTTTTTTCATTTTCAAAATTTTTACTTTTGGGTTTTGTTGGAACCAATACAAATATCTATATACAAATCAAACACCCTATAGTGAAAAAGGATCCTAATTCCACCAATATATCACGATGAGATACTCAGATACCCCAAGGAGTAGCCTAAATCATGGATTTGTGGTTCTTGATATAGAGTTGGGTTTACGCATTATGGAACATTAGGCCAACTATCATGCTAACATTTCCTTAGTCCTTGAAATACACTAGATTGATCCTCTTAATGAGATAACCATTTAATAATTTTCAACTTCATGTAATAAATTAATACCGACCACCAAATAAATTTCATGAGATATATAATCTATTATAAGATCATTTTAGAGAAATAATGACTATTTATCTCTAGAAGCAACATCACTAGAATATCAAAATAAAAATACACCATGTAAATATCCAAGACTTCTAAAGGTCATTTCTATCCATGGGATGTCCCCTAACTCATCTGAATCTCCTCTCTCAACCTCCCCTAGGGTTTCAAGAGTCTTCTGGTGTCGATGCTTCTTCCCTCCAGCTTTTTCAGCATTTCCCTTTTATAGTCTTCCTGACGGAGGCTATTTAGTGTTTTTCCACCTTTTTCTTGGGGGTGAATCGGCACTCACCTTCTTTATATGGTTCCGAATGAATTCCCCTTATGCCCTTTCTTCTTCTCTTAGCTTCATCCCCTCGCTTTCGTGGTTGGTCCACTCTGATGAAGGTGCTCTCCTTTTTCCCGTCTATCGCTCCTTACTTGGACATCGAGTTCTGCCTCTCCTCTCTAGGTTGGTTCAAGAGAGTTGGATTCTTGAGGATTTGGGCTCAGCAGTTCATTGGTCATGGAATCAAGGCATCTTCATCTCTTTTATTTAGGGTTCTAGCCCCAATTCTTTGCTTCATCATTCTTTGATTTAGCTTTTTCTTGGGTTTTATCCCCCGTTCCTTTCAGTCTTCTTCCTCGATGTTCCTTTAGGCTTCTTTCCCATTTCGGTATTCCCCTATTTTTTTCCTCTTTGACGAATTTGGGGTTTTTGGTGTTGAGGTTTTATCATGCTATCTGGGGAATTATACTCTTTAGTTGGATCGGTTGTCGTTGGTGGCACGATTAATGATTATGGAAAGGGCTCCTCATGCAGCACACTGGTTTCACATGGATTGTTTTATCCCTATGTAGGTGAGGTTAGGTTCATGGTGTTGTTGGAGTGTTTTGGTGGGAATTTTATGGATGCTGTTTGTTGGTTTGGTGCTGAGGAGACTGTCTCCTTAGGGTGTGCTGCCTGTAGAGGTTCTTGTCCCATTCATTGTCTATGCTCTTGGTGGCTTGGTTTCTTCAACCTGATGACAACGATGAGAGTTTGAGTCTCAACGGTGACGATGTTCTCTCAGGTGGGTCATGGCGGTGACTATTGGGATGATGTTTAGGTGTGATGACAAAGTGTTTGATATAATGGATGTGTGTTTGATGAGTTTTCTTTAAATGTGTTTAATTTTTTTTAAAAAAATTATTAGGTTATTTTTTTAAAAAACATGCTACAAAGGTGTCATCACAAATGCCTCCTTTGCTTTCCTACGCTGCCTTTGGCCCGAATCGATGACACGACAAAGACGGCTAGGGGGAGGCTGCCTTTCACCTATGGGTAAGGCCAAAGGTGGCATCTACAATGCATCCTTTGGCCTTAAACAGAGGTGAAAGGTGGCCTCCATGATGCCACCTTGGCCTGAACTCCCTATAAATGGGTGGCCACCCCCCCTCTCCTCACTTGATCCTTGCCTTCATCTCTCCTAAATTCTTTCTATCTCTCTCAAAATATTTCATTTGATGTGCGGGTTTTTACAATTATTCATTTATAGGTATGTTTCTTTATTTAATTTAATGTTTTTATTTAATTAATTTAAATCTTTTTAGTTTTAAATATTTCATTTTTAATTATTTTAGGTAGTTCTTAGTATTTGGTTATTTAGTTTCTATAATTAGTTATATATAGTTTGAAATAATTATTGTTAGTTAGTATAGATTAAGTATAGATTTACTTAAGATTAAGAATTTCCAAATTTTGGTAGCTTAAAGATTATGTGGTTATTTAAACAATTAAATTCCTGTATAGATACAAACAAGTGGATGTGGCTCTGACACAGATGTATATTTGGGTAAAACCCAAAAACACTGCTTTGAGCTAGACTCGAACGGGAACTGGTTCACGATAACAGGCCTTCCTTCATCCTAGTTTGACACTCCCTCGGAATATGCATAAGATGATTCATATTTTCTTTATAAACTACTAAAATATCTAAGAAAAGAAAAATCAAATCAGTATAATTATCAATGATAAACTGATAAATATATTTTTATAGAATCAAATAAGGACATAAACAATAACTAATTATAGTTATTATTAGTTAATTATAATTACATAATGAATATAATATTATTAACAATTAAAGAATAAATAATTAATTAATAACTTAATAATGATTAAATAATGATTAATGAATGATTGATTAGTTAAAAACTGTATTAAGAAAATCAGTTCAAAATGAAAATTATAATTATTTAAAATGAAATGGAGAAGAAAAGGTTTTAAAATGTAAATATTATATAGTTTAGAAATAATAGTTAATATTATAGATAATAAATTATAGAATAATTAATAAATAACATAGGATTAAATCATGGATCCATATAATGGTTAGCTAACAATACTGATGAACATATAATGTGAAATGAAGAAGAACAAACACATTAAATAAAAAAGAGCCCTAAAATAACATTCTAATAAATATCATATCATCAAACATTAGTAGTTTATTTTAGGTTATAGAAAGGTGCCCTAAAATTAAATTCTAATAAACATCATATGGTTAAACATCATTGTTAATATTTGTTACACTATCATAATTTTGATGAAAGAAACATTTTTGACATAGAGAGTCACGTTTTCCTATGTGTACTACTATGGGGAGATTATTAAAACTGAGAAAGGAGATTCTGATAGTACACAACCAATTATGGTGGCTAGTAAAGCTGATTGTGTAACCATATGTGACCTTCAATAGAGAATTCATGGTTCCTTAAATCTGCGACCCGATCAAGAGATCATGTCTATGAGCTATAGACATTTTCAATTTCTGACAACACAGTGGTATCTATCATGTATTTTGGTTACTGATGCACAGTGGGTCCAAGAAATTAATTTATTTTCTCAATGGTCAAATGATACCATGAGGGAGTTATACATTGATGTTGCTACTGTGCAAAAACAATGTCCAATTGTACAAAGACAGAGAATTAAAAGAGTGTTTGAAGACAGTTCACCCCCTGAAATTTAGCCTATTTCAAATGATATAGCAGAAGAGGAAAACCTAGATGATCTCTTGGATATACATGTCAATCCGACATCTGATGAGGAGTTTCGTAATGATAGATCAGATGGTGATAACAGTGCTGATGAGGAGGGACCAACAGAAGATAGAGAGGAGGTCTAGAGAAATGCATTAGTTGTACATCAACCTCGACCTATAATAAATCATCAACCACTCTTTTTATCTTGGTAAAAAGTAATGACATGCATGCTTGAATTCGACAATACTATTCTTACACCAAAAACTGAGTTCCCTGGAGTTGTACTAGATAGGTTGCATAAGGTGGAAAAAAGCTTATATATTGGAAGGAATTTTCCTAGAAAAGATGCCTTAAAAGCACATTAAAGAGATTTCATTTTGAGAGACACTTCAACTATGTAGTTCATGAATCATTCCATAGTAAATATGTTATATTGTGTGATAAGTATGAGGATGATTGTAGATTTCAGTTGAGGGTGATTCCGGACATTACATTTGGAGGTTGGAGAATCTTGAGGATTGTGGCAGCTCATACTTGCGTTCAGCAAAGCCTCAAAAAAGATCATAGCACATTGGATGCAGAATTTGTGTCATCTATTGTTGTTGAGATTATTAGGACTTGTAAAGATGTTCCAGTAGCCCTTGTGTAGGATAGGATTCAACAGACATTCAGTTATAAGATCTCTTATATTAAGGCATGGATGGCGAAACAAAAGGCAATTATGAAGGTCTATGGGGATTGGGATGACTCATATTGGGTGTTTCCACAATTTATAGCCATAATGAGCCATCATAACCAAGTTGTCTTCCATCTGGATACAAATGAACATGTGTCTCATGATAACTGACTTGATCCATATCATGTTCAATTTCATCGGTTGTTCTGGGTATTCCTTCCCTGTATCTCCATATTTTGTTTCTACAAATAGTTTATTTTGATTGATGGAACATTTTTGTATGGAAAATACAAGGGAGTATTGTTGATTTCAGCAACCCATGACGGAAACCATTCACCTCTTCCACCTACCTTTTCCATTTTAGAGAAAGAAAACTATGAATCACAGAGTTGGTTTCTGGCATGCATCAGCAACCATTTCACCAACATTCGGGGTGTTTGTTTGATATCTGATCACCATCAAGCAATTAATGAGGAAATGAATGTAGATACTAATACGTGGAGATACCCAAATGCACATCATTGGTTCTACATTAGACACATTTCTAGAAATGTGCATAAAAAATTCTACAACAAACCGATGAATAAGGTAATCATGAGGATTGGTACGCATTCTATTCGTTCTATTTTATTATTTCAATATAAAGATAAAATCAATTTATGTGAAATATCATCTATGTTTTGTACCATATGAGTCGGACCATGGTTGGTTTGAAGAATTTTTTGAACAAATTCATTAGGCTAATAAAGAAATTTATGATTATATGATGCAGATTCCAAAAGAGAAATAGACATTGGCATACGAAGAGGGGAAGAGGTACGAACACATGAAAACAAACATTGTGGAGTGCATCAATGGTATCTTCAAAGGAATTCATAAGCTACCTATAACAGCCTTAGTTCAGGAGACATTATATCGATGCGTGAAGTAATTTGTGTATAGACAAAAACTCGCATTAGACAGAATACAACCGGGGCTATGATACGGAAGACACTTTCAACGAGAGATTGAAAAGAATATTAAAGAAGTTTTTGGTTATCACATCTATCTCTTTCCATGAGAAGACTCCCGATTTTAAGTTCAAGAGAATTCATACCCCATCAAAAATAGTGTCGGTGGTAAAATGGTGGTATTACTGGAAACAAGGCAATGTCAAAGTGGATGCTTTTAGGCCTTATGGTTTCCATGTACACACGCCATCACAACATGTGCCTCTGTGAACATATCATGGGAAGCCTATTTTGATCTAGTATACCAGATGGATACCATTTCTAATTGTTATGATGCACCATGGACACCTATTAGGTAGTATCGTTATTACCCAATGCCTGAAGGCCAGTTGATAGTGATACCAAACATGAATCGGTTATATCCTTGTGGGAGACCGAAGGTGAGTAGGATGTGTAATAAGATGGACTAGCCTCAAGAACAAGGATAGAGTTTGCAATGCACAATATTTCATAAAGAAGGTTATAACCAGAAACAATGCCCTAACATTGTTGGGTTGAGTTCACAGTCTCATCCATAATGATGTATTGTCTTAATTGTGACATTCCCATACCATAATCTAAATGTTATTATCTCTTCTTTTTTCCTCAGTTTTCTAAACCCAAAAAATATCTTTCCTTTGGCATGGTTTTTAGTTAAAATATAAAGGATATTTAGTAAACTATTTTATAACGAAATTATAGTATCATAATGATTAGCATAAGTTATTGAACACATACAGTTAGATAAATTCCAAAAGCATCATTACTAATTGAAATGGTTTATATTAATCCAATCTATAATTAGTTAATCATAAAGCTCCTCTAAAATATGTGTAACCAAATTCAAGACTCAATATTTTAAATAATAGAACTGATTTCATAATAATATTCTTGCGTCTAAGAAATAACGTTAAATCTACGATAATAGAATTTATTTCATAAATCCAAAAGCAGAACACTTAACTCATCTTATAAAGTAAATTTCATTAACCTAGAAAATTGTTTCCTAAATGTTAATATTAAATTTGTTAACTCTAAACACTCAAACCTAAACCCCAACCTAAATATGTTGGATATTTTAGTAAACTATTGTATAACAAAATTATAGTATCATAATGTTTATCATTAGTTATTGAATACATACAATTAGATAAATTCCAAAAACATCATTACTAATTGACATGGTTTATCCTAATCCAATCCATAAGTAGTTATTCATAAATCTCCCCCAAAATATGTGTAACCAAATTCAAGACTCAATATTTTAGATAATAGAACTTATTTTATGATAATATTATTTCTTTCAAGAAATAAATTTAAATCTAAGATAATAGAATTTATTTCATAAATCTGAAAGCGGAACACTTAACTCATATTATAAAGTAAATGTTATTAACCCATAAATATGTTTCCTAAATGTTAATATTAATTTTTTTAACCCTAAACCCTCAAACCGAAACCCCAACCTAAACATGGATGATATTTTAGTAAACTATTCTATAACAAAATTATAGTATCATAATGATTAACATAAGTTATTGAAGACATACAATTAGATAAATTCAAAAAATATCATTACTAATTGACATGGTTTATCTTAATCCAATCCATTAAGTTATATTTATATTTTAAACTTATGACTCATTTCATTTGTTTACATGCAGATGGATGATACCATACTACTCACTCAGCAGCCTACCCATATTTCACAGGCCGTGTTAGAGGGTCATTCAGATCAATTGGTGAAGGTGTGTCGAGTGCACCATTTTCATCACATGGAGCCTCTACATGCCATTAGACCTTACTTTCACTATGCTAGCTCTTATGGCCTTACCGTATTAGAGTTCACATTTGTAGATAATTTCCTACTTGCTACCCACATTGAGAGATGGAGACCAGAGACACACACATTCCACCTACCTAATGGAGATATTACCATCACCCATGAGGATATTACAGTGCTTCTCAGTCTGCCTATCCAGGGGAGACCCGTTATTAGACTCACTCATATAGCTTGTCCGGACCTTGCTCAGCGCTTGTTAGGTGTTGATATTTTGTCTGGCCATAGTGATAAAGATGGATTGTCTATATAAATTCCTTGGTTGGATTCACAGATTCGACATTTATAGGATGATGAAGATGAGCAGACTGTCATGAGTTATGACCGTTCATATATCTTACGGCTCATTGGTGGGACCATGTGTACTGGTCACTCAAGGATGCATGTGCATATGATGTATCTACCCCTACTATAGGACTTTTATTTGGTTGGGAAATACATCTGGGGATCATCCTTCTTGGAATACACATAAAAACCATTATGAAGGATATCCCATAAGGACCGTATAGGTCAATGAGGATGCATCATCCTTCTTCAGATGTGGGCACAGGAGTGCATCCCAGGATTCTGCCCTGACATTATTGGTCTGCTGGTCGAGATGGAGGTGCTGCATGATGCTCACCATGGACACTGGTATGATAATTCATTTCTATTGGTTTCTGATTCTACTATGATTTATTTACCATAATTTCTCATTATTTATCACTATCGTTGATGTATTTTACAGGTGGTGTCAGAGACACAATTTTGACGTGGTTCCGAGATAGCATTTGGGCGTATATCAGCTACAGTTGGACTGTCTCTTACCTGATCAGTTATGTATATACAATCTATCACTGTCTAACATATTTAATAATAACATCAATTTTAGTTTTTAGTTAGGTGTTTCTTGAAAAAATCACTTGTCATTTCAGATTTCATGGCTTCCATACGGGAGTATTATGGACCAGTTCCAGCACACCGCACTGTTGGGCTTGAGGATGCTATGGAGGTGGTACCCATCATTCACATTCATATTATTGAGTGGAAGAATCCTGAAAGATTCATGCTCTAGTTTTTCTATACTTAGCCGATTCCATTACCATCGAAACAGACAGACCAACTTCATGGGATGAAGCTGACAGAGAGGCAGGATGATGACTGGTCCCAAGTACATGATAGTTTTATCAACTGATGGCATAGACGTGTAGAGATTCAAATTCAGGGTGTTACTATGAATCAATTCTCTATTTCAGAGAAGGATGACTATGCGCCATGATATAGACTAAAGTATATACTGTATCTTACCCAAACCAGCATAGACATGCAGAGGATGGTAAGACAATAAATTTCCATCAGTTTGTTTTTTGAATTATTTTCTAATTCCATTTGAATCTATTTACCGGGAAGTTACTAAGATTAGGTTGTTCACATGAGTTATTAAGAGGAGGAGGATGTCTTTAGTAGGACATCAATACATGATACATCGCTGGAGGCGAGGGCATCTTTTCGTGTGCTTTCCGAGAGCATATTCATTCTTCCGACTCGGAGAGAGGAGGTTCTATCCCCAAAGGGACATCTTATAGATGCAACTGGTGCTGAGGAGCCATGACCACGGTGACATAGACAACATCGTGCTGCATGTGAGGCCTCACCTGTTCCACAAGAAGAGGTCATCCCTCTAGTAGTCCAGGATCTGCCAATTCAAGATGTGTCTCAGGTGGCATGGGATCCGTCTCTTCTTGACAGGATATCCACAGTTCTCTCCATATTGGGTTCAAGATCCTTCACAACCTTGAATTATAGAGCCATCACCGTCTTGGGGTATAGATCCATCATAGGCTTGGTTCCCCACGGTGATGGAGGCAGGTTCTTCTACCACCATAGTGGGAGAAGTATCTGGATGTCAGTATGATATGCAGTTAACAGATCCTCCCACTAACACATAGATGGAGGATGCACCAGTCGACGTTTTAGTGCCCAAGGATCAGTCTTTTCCAGGTCCTCAGACTCCACTTCACACTCGACGCAGATTTACTATTCATAGAGAACCATGTGGGACATAATCTCTGTGCCAGAGACATAGGCATTGATTGTACATTTTGTTTACATGTTTTATGTCTATTGAAATCAAAATACTATTATTACTTGTTGGTCGGAGTGGAATCTCAAGAGGGGGTGAATTGAGTTCCAATTTAAGCAATGTTTAAAATTTCATTCATATCAGTCTTATAGTTTATATTATATAGGCCAGTAAAGTCAGGTATATCAAAAAATTTTATGTTTCACGTAAGTTTATATGATAGGTTATAAATAAATTTCCACCAAGATTTTTTAAGAAATTATTTTTTATTTTAGATTACTAGATAAATGTTTAATAAATGTTTAAAATTTCATTCATATTGGTCTTATAGTTTATATTATATAGGTCAAAAAATTCACATACTTGAATAAAAGATAAATTATGTTAAAACATTATGTTATATATATATATATATACGTACGAACATAATAATAATACATTAAAATTTTAAATATATAAATAATATAAAAAAAAATATTATTTTTGGGAAAAGGTGGAATCTATGATGCCACCTTTGTGGCATATTTTTTTAAAAAAATTAACCTATACCATTTTCCAGAATTTTTAAAAAAACCCATATTAAAAAAAATCCACATCTGATGGTGGGAATTTGAAGAAGATGGCATGTGGATCAATTATGGTCATGATTTAGTTTGTTTCTAAAATTTGAATTTGGAATTTTGAATCATTTTTTTATGAAACCATGTTTTTATGTTGGTTTGTAGTTGTTTGTATGGTGGTATGTTGTTTTTCAGTTACCACTTATCCTCAAACTAGCTCTTTGGAAAATAATAGAAAAATGTATTTTGGCATTTCAAACCATGGAATCTGATAACTACAAAAAACCACATTACATGACACCATTTTACCACCATATGAATTTGTAACTATCATTGTAGTATATCTATTTAGAGAGACCAACCAAATTGATACCCAAAAAGTAGATTAAGAAGATAAGATCTATGAAATGTATGATGGAGATAGATAGCCAATAAAAACCTCTATTAGAAAAGGTGACCTTCATAGGATTCGAACAGAAATTTAAGGAACACATTTTATAAAACATTAGAGGATTCCTACAGTATATAAGAAACAAATGTTCTAAAAAATCACCACTAGGAAAAAAAAGCCATAAAAAACTTCTTGAAGAAGAACACAACTAATGAAACCTCATTCAAAATTGGTCTCTACCACTCCCATAAAAATAAGGAATATAGATATAAAAAATACACCTCAATAAAATTGTAGGAGTGTTAGTTTCACTTTATACTAAAAGGATCCAAAACAGGATCAGTAGGTTCGGATAGAGTAGGTCCTTAGAATGGCTAGGAAATAGATTTACTACTTTGTGCTGAGATCCGTAAAGGATCAAAACCTTAGAGGAGAAATAAATTCGGGGAATAGAGGAACCAAATTAAAATACATGAGAGAATGATAAATGAGGAACATCCTAGTAAATTTATGTAGTAAAATAAAACACATAAATGGTCAAAATTCCATATAAAACCACAAAAATGATGGAAAAAACAAGAGGAAAAAATAATGCAAAAGAATCAAGGTTTAAGAGAGGGGTCATCTCCATTGTAGGAGATGATGTGAAATCCTAGTAGTAAGAACCCATTAAGAGATATCCTAGTGAGTAATTTGACATTCCTTATAAATTTTAGCCTATCAGAACATCATTTATAGACCTAACCCCAATACGGGATATTATATAAACGAATGGTTGACCCTATGAAAAGTTTTTTTCTCCATATATGTTTACTATTTCAATGTATGGGATGACTAAAATTAATTCCTACATGTGTGGACTAATGTAAGTATATAATATGAAAATCCAATGGTAAAACGGTGAGGTTAAAATCAATCAGAAAATTGGTTTCAGAAATAAAGTATTGTGATATTAAAAAGGATTTTAGAATTGAATTAAGAAGAAATTCATTTGATTTTGTATTCAATTGAAAAAGGGGAAGAAGATCAATATTGAATTTTATAAGGATTATTAATATTTAAACATTTAGCATCTTTTATTAAATAAAAAGATGATCTTTATTAGAATAAAATTTCTTATGATATTCCTATGATTATATTCTTTTACATTTTATTCAACTCACTTTTCGATGAATGATGAAACATATAAGTTATTTTGGATGACCTAATTCATTGCAAAAATAAATTAAAATTTGTCATTTTATCAATTTTTATTTATAATTTTTTTTTCAAGGAGACGATTAGTTATAAAAACAAATGAAAAAATCATGAAATGAAAAAATATGGGGTTTTTTAAACAAATAGATTTGTTTTGCATGAAACAATTAATTGGTTATACAGTAAAATACCAATGATAAATATTTTAAAAAAACATTAAATGAATAAAATGTTTCATTTTGAGGTTTTCAATCATGATAATAATAGACAATGATAAAAAAAGAAAGTAATTTTTATAATGTATGAACTTTAAGTAAAAATATATATCAGAATCATCTAGTTTCTATTTAAAATAGTTTAACTTGGAAAAATATTTGGAATAAACAAGTAGTAAAATAATTGATCATATAGAAGTAAGTAAAAGAAAAGAAAAAAGAGATGAAAAATTATTCTCATTATAAATTGTTAGTTTCTTTTTAAAATATATTTTTAGGAATACATTCAGAATCCCACATTTGAAGGTGGGTTAGAATATGGTATCCTTTATAATAGGGAACACATTTATCATTATTTTAAAATGATAAAGTAAAAATAAATAAATAATACGGATTGTGGTTCATGAAACCATCCACACACCGAAACATGTGTCTCTGAATAATTGCGCAATGCGGTGCCTTATTGAAGCAATTCTAGCTTCAAACATCATGTTAATGGAAGGTTCCTAAATATTTCATTATTTTTCATGAAAATCAATGGGTAACACCAATTTAGCACAAATCCCAAATTGTAATGTATAGTGGGTTGGCCTAGTTCAAATAATTTGTACAATATAAACTATTGATCAAATTAGCTTGAATTAAATAGAAAATTTGATTTATTAGAGAGTAAGATATGGTATATAAATTCCATTGGGTGTGATTGAACAACATGATTAATCCTGGTAAAATACACCATTCTAGGAAATGATTTTATCTAATTCCAAGGGGTTTGATACCTTATCCAAAGGGGTAATCTAATTCTTACAAAATGATTATTCATGTGATGGAAAATTAAAACCTAAAATTCCAAAAAATTACATTACCATTCCAAAACACTTCCCGATTAATTTTGTGTTTTTAAAATAAACATTGCCTCTTTATTGTTTCACAAAAACAAATAACATCTATTAATTTATTTTTTCCATATCCTATTCAAGGGTTACTAATTACTTTGTATAAGTGTAGATTAATGAGCCATGATTATATCCTAAAGAAGATTATCTAACAAATCATTGTGCAAACAGTTTAGTGAGGGTGAATCTAATCTAAGGAGATATAAATTATAGAATGACATAGAGACATCCATATGATGATATCTAAGAAAGTTGTTATCATTACCCTCCAAAATCCTCAACAATAATAAGAGTATATTAGATGAAATTTCATATTTAAATGCTTAAAAACATGTTAGAGGTAGAGAAATTCAATGGAAGTAATTACATGATGAGGAAAAAAAAGTAGCCCATATTGTTTATGGATCTCAATACGGTGTGTGTGCTCTCAACTCCAAATCCCCCTTTATCTGAATATGAGATAGTCTTTATTTTCCACACAATAGAAAAATAATAAAATCAAGTCTTATGTGTTGAAGATACAAACTCAATGTGTTGATCATTGACCTCTTAAACACATATGAACATCTTCCAACTGAAAAGGTGATTTGGAATTATTTGGTACAAAAATAAAATAATGAGGTTGCAATGATAAAAAATTCCAATTATGAATGTTCATGTAATACAAAATAATATATAATACATCTATCATAGTTAATTCCAGTAAAATATTATATAACATAAAAAACCAAAATAAAAAATTATAAACATTGATGATTCTATAATCTTCACATCTATCATCAATAAACTCCATCTTCTAGGAAGAATTGTAAGAATTCTCAAAAAAATGGTAGATATTTCCCATAATGAATTAATGAACCACTTGAAAATTGAAAAGGAATAGAAAAATCACTATGAAATATACCCAATGGAATAAAAACACAACATCATCATGGGAGATATAGTGGGTCTATTCAGGTCTTCAAAGTTGAAAATGTTCAAACCATCCATCTAAAAGAAAAATAGTGATTCAAGAAGACGAAATGGGAGTACAAATTTAATGATAAAGTATAAAACATTAAAGGGGACTATCACCATTATAATAAGAATCATGGGAAAATAATACTACTAAGTATCAATTTGATTCAATGATTCCTACTGCTAACATGATCAAATATAAATCTTCTTGGTTGATTTATTCCAAAGATACATGAACATGTTCAATAATAAATCTACCTTAAGGAGGATGAAATAAATCAATATTGAAATATCATTTTATGCAGGGAGCTATGAAAGTTATAATATATAAGGAAAAGTCATCGTTAATGTAAATTTAACCATGGGAAAGAAACATATTCTAAATGATGTCTTTTATGATCCTGAAGAAGGGAAAGTCATCATTATTTTAGGTAGATATCTTTTTATATTAATGTGTGGGATATCTGATGAAAAAGATCACTTGTGTGATGAAATATTTAAATTGAATATAAATTTTGTTTCTACGTACATTAAATAGAATTTTTATTTATGGAATAATTAATTACATCACCTAAGTAATAATAATATTCATGACATGTTGATAATTGATTTATAACCATGTATAAAAATGAACCTATATTTGTGACATTTATAAAATGTAAAATAGTTGAGGAACCATTTCTAACTTTATAAATGAATATTTTTTTATAATTTATATATGGTGATGTATTTTATTTTTATGGTACACCGTCCATATCTAATAAAAAGTAGTTTGTAACATTTATTTATTATTATTGTAGATTTTTTCATGTCTTTTTTTACATGATAAAGATAATGTTACTGAAAAAGTCACATTCTATAAAAATGAAGTTGAAATCCCATAAGGTCTTACTGTTAAATTTATCAAATTAAAAAGTAGAGTGGAATAATATTTTAATTCATTGTTTGAATCCCTTAGGATCATACATGAATTGGAAACACCCTAACACCATAGTAGAACTATGTAACTAATAAAAAAATTATATCATTAATTTAAATGTTTAATTATATGATGTCAATCATAGTTTTATCAAGAATATTTTGGGGAGATGAAATATCAACTATGGGTCTCATCATAAATAGGGATCCCACAAAAGTGAAGCCTATGAATCCATATAAATTATTTATTTATAAGATGATAATCCTAAAATATATATATTCTTGGGGTTTCTTGGCTTTTGTATGTGTAACTAAACCTAAAATGGAAAATATGTTAAAAATAGGTATTGATTGTATGTCATAACTCACTCCCATAGAGAAACCCTCTTGAATCAACAATAAAGATTAAAGTGACCCCCGAAGGGTTGCCACCAATAGGAATCAGTTTTATGACTAGAATCGTGGGTATAAAATGTTAAAATGGGATGAATTACACTCGTACAACTAAGGATCATTTTTAAAATTGAAACCTTCAAAAATTATCATTATATAAAATAAACCAAATCCCAAAATATGTAAAAATATTGAAAATTTAATTCAAAAAAAAGTATCTAAAATAAATATTGATGTATAAATCCTAAGTTTGAATCTCTAACCATGGATCCATGATTAAAGCTAGTATAATCTAGTTTCATAACCAAGCATACCCTGGAATCCTAAAAGAATGATTTATATATATAGTGGTTGGAGTACATGTATAATTAGTATGATCATTCTTTAGAAATATCATGAAAATTTATAAAAATTATATTTATTCCTCCTGGAGTAATTAATATAACAAATATACACCTATACTAGGTGAACTATCCTAAAGTCACTATGTCTCACTAGCTACAAATCACATCAAAGTATAATAAAAAATATCAAAGAATATAATAATAGGGTACACTACACCACTTCCCGAGTGGGTTTTCAACCACACACCCCCAATAAAAAAGATCTCTGTGCCCCCAATCATTCTATGTTCATGAAATCTCACCAATAATTAAATTCAATTCAAATATGATGTTTGATTAAATTATAGTACAACCTTACCCAAACCACACAAGGTCTAGAATTATCATTACCACCAATAACAACAATATGATAAACATAACCATATTCATTTCCAACAAATCAATTTCTCAACTACACATCATATTTTCATTATATTATGTTATCAAGAACATAAAGGACATTAACACTTTACCCTCATATTACAATTCATGACCCCCAATATATACCTCATCATTTTCCCACAATCATCAAATCAATCAAAATTTCACTACTAATAATATTGATCCACATATATAAGGGAGAATAGAGAAGAGAGAGTAGCCAACTATATGTTCCCTCACTAACTGGTATATTGGGGAAGGTAACCCAGAACCCAAAATATTTTTTTTTCAAAGGTAATGCTACCCAACTTTAAAGAGAGGAGTATAAAATTACAAGAATGTAATAGTATAATATAGCCACACACACACCCAACCTAGAGGGTTCCAAACCAAAATAACACTACTAATGTAGAATTTATTTTCCACAATTCCACCACCATCCACCAATAAATACTATTACCTCAATTACACATACATCCCCACCTTCCCATATAAAATATACATAATAATAATTCATAGATTCCTATTTTATCACATCATTTAACCATTTAACTATTTACTATTCACTATTATTATGCTGTTAATTAATCAATTTTAATGATTAAACATTAATAGATCATCACAGAGACTCTTTTATGATTTTACCCTTTTATTTAATGTCATATTAGCTCATTAATAGATGTTACATAATATATCCAAGCCCACTTCCCATTTTATTATTCATCATCTTGATCATATTCTATGCTACAAAAAATCTATAAATTATACCCCAAAAATCATATATAACCCCACAAAACATTTTATTGTCCACCACTTACACTCGAAAGACACTGATATTACAAATATATAGCCTTATCAACACCATAATAATACCAAAAACATCAAACCAAGCCCCTAAATATTTTAATCATATGAACATAAGTACCCATAAAATAAAATTGAATTAGTAATCACTCATTGATAAAAAAACAAAAATAATTCATTATTTAAATGATAGATTTATCCAACTTTTATTGAGAAAATAATTATTTTTGAGATTTCCAATATCCCATTCATTTATGTATCTAAATACTTACCATTCATAATTTGAGTTTTTAGCAAGTAATCATAGTAACAAAACATTTTTTTCAGTAGTGATACTGTTGAAATAGTGGGTTCCCTAGACCCAACTATTCAGTTCTTTTGATTACCATATCATGTATACAGTTAGGAATGCATGATGTCATCTTACCACTATAGTGTAGACTGTTCTGCATCCACTATTGAAACAATAATGTCCAAAGATTAATTGTAATATCAAATGGTTGTAGCAGTTCCCATGCTATAATGAGAACCTCTAGATACTATGACATTAATCTTAAATATATGTTATATAGTCTAGATTCATCTTACTGATTGGACACTGTAGATGTTTGGCCATAAGTTTCTGGGGGCTCATGAGCATTGCGACTTCTTCTCATGAAGTTCGCACTTGGTGATCTCTAATAGTGAGATCATGAGGATTGAACCGCTAATAGGAACACCACTTGTTTCAGGTGTCATTGGATGTTCCTATCTATGATCATGTGTAATGGTCTCCTGACTTGAGATCATTACCAATGTATGTCACTTGATTGCATACTTTGATGCAAGATGAAAACCATGGAAATGAAGTAATGGAGAAGTAGTTTGTGTTGGGTGCGTCATTGGTGGCATGACATTGATTGAATGGTCAAGAAAGGATTTGTCTTTTCCGGGTTATGGAAGTAATATATCTCAGGCCATGTTGATATAGATGGAATTACCTTTAAAAGAACATAGCCATGTAAGTCGAGGGTAAATCTGTCTAGTTACATCAACAAACAATAAAGCAATAAAAAAGGTGATGACACGAGAGTGCATCATGCTTTATGAGATATTATTGACAATGAGATTATATTACACAGTATGTGTTCGTAGGTTGATTGTCGCTACTGTGACAATCCATATTTCTATAGGGTCCATGATGGGTTGCTAGATCTCGTTCTTTGTCTATGAATTCTATTCACTACTATCTAAATAAGGTCCTAGAGAGTCACACACAATAGAATATTCAAGAATCTTCTCTATTCCGTTGAATAGGACTTTTGGACATAGTTGGCCCCACCACAGGGGTCCAAGATTTTCCCAAAGTTAAATGATCAAAAATGAAATAAATAAATTCATATTATTCATGTTTAGAATAATAATTATTGAATTTATTTATTAAATTAATTTACGAGTTTTAATTAAATACATAAAAAATATTTATTGAAAAATATTAAATTATTCAAGGTTCAATTAATATTTATGGGATCGATGAGTCAAATTAATTACTTAATTACTATCATGTAATATATTTTAATATATTACAAGTAAGTGATAATAATATTTTTGACTCAGTTTACTATTCATAAAATGTCATTGATAGTGCATTAAACATTTGGGGGCTAGGTTGGCAGTTCTAGGTAATTAATTAAAGAATATAAATATAATAGGAGAAGAGATTTCTATTTTATTTCCATATAGATTCTATCTCCTCTCTTATATACCACACTCTAGAGAGAGATGATCTATATCCAAGGAGCTCATATGGAGCTCTATCTTGTTCATAGTTAGCTAAGCGATGCAGTGATCTTCGGAACATCGAAGGCATCACTAGTATTCCGTGCTAGAACCCAGACTACGATGAACGATACTCCCACGGTTTCCTTGAAGCACGTGTGGATAACCTAGATGAATTCAGCTTCAAATTCTTCAATCCGTGATTTCCAATGACGAGCAGATGTCATGTGCAGCTTTAAAATTAAACCATGTATTTTTATTGTTTATTTTGTTCTTAAAACCCTTCATGTGTGGTCCTCCGCTTTGACCGGGCTGCTCTTCACTGATGTTGACAACTTCACGTCGAACGTCGGTAGAATCCTTTTAAAAACCCACCTATTTTGGGCTTTCGCTGCATGCCTGGTTTCAATAGATACAACATATAATAATAAGGAAACTATAGTAAATGTTAAAAAACATAGAAGAAACATCAAACAATGATTATGAAAAATAAAAAATAAAAAAGGGCAATGTGATAGACTCTTACCTTCATTTCAATTATTTTGAGAAAAATTATCTTTGATTTATGTTGAATAATAATATATATTCAAGGTAACAAAATCTTGATAATCAATGATTTTTAGATAATAAAATATATTTCTTGAATCCTCTACCTTGATGTTGTGTTTTTATGATTTGTTTTATATAAAAGTAAGAGAGGAGAAATCTCACAATGAATAATAATTTATAAAATATAGACCCACAAACATTCTAGAGGATTTTTGAAATGAAATGGTGAGGTCCAGATCATCCAGGATTGGGAAAACTAAAATAATTTAATGAGATGAATTTTCTATATTATTAAAAAAATACTATCCATCACATGTGGTAGTTGTCCCAGTGTTTCCTTCATCAAAACTCAATCAGGCCTCCTTTAATCTCCTTTAATATTAGCCAACTTAAATATTCTCACTATCATGATATTAAAAATCTCAAAAAACATGAATTAAGTCATAAAAGGTGAGTGGATTAAATTTTTGTAACAAAATTCTTTTTTAAGGAGTTTATGGTTAAAAATTAAAAATTAAAATATAAAATATGATTCTGGATGAAATTAGATTAAGGGAGAAAATTTACTAAGTGAAAATTATTCAACCAGTGACAAAATAGTCCTATGAGGTCAGAGAATAAACTTATAAAAATGTAACACTAACCTTATTGTTTCAGAGTATTCCAATAAAGGGATGTTATAAGACCAAAAATTACCTTATGAAAATCAAAAGGACCACTATCAATTTACAGGGACCCTTAAAAATATAACTACCCTTACAAAAATCATGATTTCCACTGTGTAAAACCACATGACCCTTAGAAAACATTAATTAACCCTTATAAAAATCCAAAAAACCTTATAAAGTCATATATTTCTATTATGAAATATGATTTGGAAATGGAAATGAATCAAAAAAAGTTTGGTATGACTATGACATAGGAATAAACCTTAAACGATACACCTATGTATCGTGTTTTTTAGAATTTGTAAAAGACCTCAATTTGGGGATTATTTCAAGGCATGGATAAAATTCAAACCAGACATAAAAATTGAAGAATAATGAGTAACATAATTGAAGTAATATATAATATTAAAATAATATAAACCACACTAATCCCTTAAAAAGACCTGGAAAAGTCTATGAACTCCACTTGAAATAGGTAAAATGAAGAAGTGTTTGTAAAAATCTAGGCCATTAAACAAAATATTTCATTGATATACAATGTATTAAGATTTTTATAGACTCATAGTTTATGAATCTAATGACTTTTCAGTTGTAAATATAGTCATTTAATCAAGATACTAAACATTTGATGAATCTTGTTTTTATTATTTACCTATGAAAATCTAGATAAAATAATTTCAATAAAATTAAATAGTATCACAAGAAGATATAATTGAGAAGGTTTATTGAAGTAACTGATGATATATAACCATAATAAAATGATCTAACAACTATATGTAATTTTATAAAAGGAACTACTGATATTAATTTTACAGAAACTCAAGTTTTTTTGTATACAAAATTTCCTCCAAAATAATTCAAGGAATGTTTGTCATCCTCTAATACATATCTTTAGATCGAATATATAAATGATTAAACATACTCTTTATGTTGAAAAACTACATAGATATTAGTTAATATTCCTCATTAACCAGAACCAATATGTGTAATGTGGGTGTTTGTTAGGAAAATGAATGTTGACGATAAAGTTGAAAAATATAAACCAGATTATTAGCCAAGGGTTATAATTAAAAGGAATGAATTTATTATTCTAGTACTAATTATCTCAATTATAAAACTATATAAATTAGAATTATTATTTCTGTAAATGTGATATATATATATATATATATATATTTATTTATATTAGCGCTTGAAAAAATAGTTTTTAAAATAGAATACATAATTAGTGAATTAGATAAGAAAATATATATGGAATAACAGGTAGGATACATATTACTTTGAAAATATTTAAGGGTTTTTAAATTCGTACAATATCTATATGGTTTACAATATGAAAAAAATAATATAATCATAAATTTAATGAATTAGTTATATTAAATATTTTTGTAGTTAATAAAGATGATAAATTTGTTTATAATAGGGTCCATGACAACCATTATGTTTTTATTTATTTATATAAATATTAAATACTAATATTTAGAACTGATATGAATCAGGTAAACGAAGATAAGTCTATTTAATCTATAATTTTTTTGTATGAGATATTTATTTGAAGTAAATTCCATTTTATGGGATATTGTTTTTAAATGATTAATTTTTATTTTTTCAATCTTATTAAATTGAAAGTGTTGTATAGAGTTTTGACCAATTCGAAAATTCACTGGTTTCATCCCTATATTCCTTTGGTAGTATAAATATTTTGAAAGGGTAATTTATGAAGTTGAATATAAAATGATTATTTAGTGTCTCATGTATTATTTGGTTAGCATACTACCAGATATGACATATACTGTTTGAAAGTGGTGCAAGTATATAGGAAATATTTTTTATACATAATAAGATGTGGTTAAAAAAATATTCTTATATCTAAGGGGTGTAGTAAATTACTTAATCTACTATATTGGAAAAAATAGTGTGTTGGATGGATTTTTTGATAAATTATAGCTAATTAATCTAGAGGACTACACTTCTATGCATGGTTGGGATTTTATAATATGAGGTGGATTGATCTATTGGGTATTAGATAAATATACTCTAATAATGGGATCCAAAATTAATTATTATTTTTTACTTTATAAACTACTAGAAAAAATTTGGAGTGTAGTATATCTCTTTTTTTGGGTCTATGATTTGGGAATATTCCACTGTATCTTATTAATTTACATTGTGATATTCATGTAATGTTGTTAGAGAAGTTAAAAATATATATAATGGAAAAACAATACACATTCTTCATATATATTTTAATGTGAGGAAGCTAACCAAATAAATTATTATACCTCTGAACTCAATTAGATAAATCCAAAATTTGGTGGATACAATAAAAAATAGTAGTTCAAGGGAGTTTGTATTAAAAAAAACTATAGGTATGGTTTAAATCCAATGTTAGAGATTTAATAATGATTGGACCTAAACAAAACAAGTGATAACATCACATGTATATGTCCAATATACGAAATTATATCTTATGTGTGAAGGAAACACCAATATAATATTACACCCCAAATAATGTTTTTTATTTCCCATGAAAAGGGGGAAATGAATTTAAATTTATTAATGAACCAAGGATATAAAACATGTTTGCAAACATGAAAACACATTTTGGTATACCCAAATAAATATAGGAGTGTGGATGCTCAAAAGAGATTATGACATTAGATTTCAAACATTAATTAATGTATAAGAGACATATTTACATAACAGTGTATAGGTGTAGATGAATAAATGTGGATGAATTTCATAAGAAGAATATTTTAGATAATAATGGTTACATGCTCATTTTAGTTTCTACCTATCTCACTATTCATTTTTTATTTCTATCTACTATATATAGTTTAAAATAAAGATATAACATTATTTTTAAATATTCTTTCCATGAGAGTATAATTATTAATGTTCAAAAGGTTTTTTAAATATTTTTAAAAAATTAGGATTATTTAAATTTTATGTTTTAAAAAAAAGTATTTTTTTTTGTTTTTTAGGGGAGGACTTTTGGAATCTCACATTAGAATGTGTATTATAGTGGGGTCTTCATGGTAAGAGGAAAAACATTTATAATTATTTAAAGTGATAAAGGGTAGAATGAAATCATTTTAGGGGATGGTTCGTCACCCTATCTATGGTCACTAACACATGATCACATAATGTGGTTATTTGAATGAACACTTCTCAATTTTTATAATTAATTAGTGTAAGATACTCGGAGATGAAAGTATTTTTTAATTAGATTGATGTGTTATACTAGGTTAGTCCCATTCATTAATGGTTATGTTTGTTGGCTTAAACCTTTTCACTATAATTTTAGGATCTATAATGTATATCTAATCTGGTAAAATTGAACTAGACCATATATTCACTAGTAGGTTGAATAGTAGACACATATTTTAATAGGTGTGATAATATGGACAATATTAATCTTGAAAAGACATTTTATTATAGAATTACTGTCAAAATAACATCAATGGGTTTTATAACATATCGAATAGGGAAATCAAATTTTTAAAAGATAAGGTTTAATGGGATGGAAAATTCAATTAATCACATCCATGAAATTCAAGAAACATTTCAAACACCTTCAGATATTTTGATGCCATTCAAGTATTCAATAAGAATCACAAGATCCCTATGAGAGTCAAATAATAGATAAATTTCATTAATATATTTCTTAAAAATCATTATTAAGGTTTACTCCTTGTTAAGTATAAACATACAGTAATGACCCCAAATTTTTTATAATGATGATTAAATTGAAACCCATTATAATACTAGGTTAGTGGGGGTGAATATACTATTAGGTAGAGTGACATCATAAAGTGCCTCAATGAGTTCCATTTACTATTATCCATTTAATTCCATATTATTAGACACCAATATACCCATCATATTGTTGTATTTTTCTATATACTAGTATGGAAATTTATGTCATTACAATAGTCTCTATTATAAATCTACACTCTACATAACTGGTTCATTCTTCACATGTATATATGTCTCTTTTAGTATCCTATTATTTGAATTAAAAATCCATCTTTTAGTTTTTTCACTAATCCCTTGTATATTACAATATCTAATATTATGAATATAGAAATTATAATTAATAAACACAATATTACACTCTCACTCAAATGATCCTATATAAACAGATCTTTTAAAAAATTCCTTTCTAAATGACCCTTGATATACATGGCCTTTAATATCTCAAAACATATTTCATCTTATCTATCTAACTACTCTAATTTAGCTCTAAATCACATATATTTATCCTCAATGAATAAATAAATCTTGAATCAATATAATTATATGTTTTTAGGATCTGAAAAATCTTACAAATAAACACCATCTTCATTAAAAAACATCTCCCACAGATAGCGTTGATGAAGACTCCGAAAGAAATTCAATAGATGTTGGTCTTGGATTTAACTATATTAAATCTTAACTAGATCCTATAAACTACTTCAAAAAATTTTATTAGTATTAAATATTATTTTAATGGCCTTTAATACTAGTATTTTGGGCTACAAATTTAGAATAAGATCTCCAAATAATTTATTGGATTTAGTCAAAAAATTGAAGCAAACTAATATCTTTATTTATTACTTGGTACAAAAAATGAGCCAATATATAATAGAGAGAATGGTTAATAAATTACTTCTCAATACATGTTATGTATCCATGAATTGACACATAATATCATATTAATTACTTTTTTCCCTATTAATATTTGATATGATATCGAGAACATTCCCAAAATAATAACTCCAATAAAACCCGTAAAGAACATAACCACAATATAAATTCAAAATAAATAATATTAAAAAATTGAATAAAATTAAAATAACATTTCTAAAATATTATTTCAATTAAGGAGAAATAAAATTAAACACAATTCAATTTTTAAAGAACCCATAAATTTCCAAATATATTTAAAAATATAGATTTATATTAAAATCAAAATGAATTTTTCAGTTAAAATAAGTTCATGAAAAATAATTTTCTTTATTGAATATGGTAGGGTAGTTGGATTTCCCACAAATGACATGTGAATTGATAAGGACACAATGACTTTTAGTTGGATGAGAGAGGTGCATCATTCAAATGGGTAATAAGGTGTGATGACTACTAATATGCAGAGTGGTTAAGAATAAGAATATTTAGACACAATGATGTAAGATCCTCATTTTGGAATTAAGGTGATCTCCTCTAGGGTCTTATAGGACACATTCATCTGGTCCTTTGGATGATCAGTAGTCTAAGAATTAATTATATTAATATATAATAAAATAGCTTTCGTTGGGGTTTGTAATTCCTTATGGAGAAAGATGAGGACTGGTCCATTGGGTATCTCAGTTGTGTGTTTTTTTTGGATTGAAATCTCCTCTACCTAATGAAGAAATCAACTTTATCCTACATATTTATTTTTTGATCACAAAAGATTTGTTTTTACAAGTTAAAACATCAAATTTTATATTCCAAATGCACTTTATTCATGTGAAAAAAATAATTCACATTTATTTGAAAAAATTGTTTCTAATGAACTTATTTAATTAATTTTTTAATTTGATATCCAATGTAGAATTTATTGAAAAGTAAAAATAAAATTCATTTTTACTAATAATGTGATTAAATATTTATAAAAAATACAACTAGAGTAGTGGAACATCACACTCTATTTATAATTTTTTATATTTTTTATATAAATAATTTCATTAGTAATATATAATATTTTAATAGAAATTTATATAATTATGAATATAATATTTTATAGCTCGTATTATTTATAAAAATAAAGTAATTTCAATTGATATTAAAAAACAAAATTTTATAAGATATTTAATTATTAAAAATAACCAACATACACTTGAATAAAGGAACTTTTCAAACAAAATAGTTTATTGTCTAATATTTTTCAAATATAAAATATTTTTTATGCTATAAAAATTAAAAAAGTTCATTAAATTAATATGTTTTTGAATATAAAGCTTATTTATTTTAAAAAAAGTATAAAGAAATTTATTAATAGAAGTTAGAAAATATTTTTTACTTGTGAGAACATGAAATAACCTAACTCAGGGTGCATAATTATTCCCATGTTATAAAAACTTATGTCCCCATATATTCTCCATTTATCATCATATGTTTTTCAATAAATATTCATTTTTTAACATTTAATCATGAGAGGAATAATTTTTATCATTAAATCATTCCTCACGTGACCAAAATTTGAAAACAATTCATCATGAGGTATTCATGCATTGAAAATTTTAAATCATATAATAAAGTGAAACATGAGATAATTTTTTTTTGAATTTTTTTAATGTTAAACGTATTATAAAACCACAAAATAAATGATTCGTATTAGACTGAATCTAATTATTTTTCTATATCTCCATGGAAAAAATTTCATTAATATAATTTTTGGGAATGTAACCATCTGAAAATGGTCATCAATAAGGGAAATGTTGTTTAAAATACAATTATCACAAAAATACCATATTAATTAAATATAGGGTCTTTTTAAAAATTTTACTATAATATAAGGAAACTATAATTGATAATGTAAGAAATAATACTAAAATGTAAAAAAATGACAACTATAATAATAAATATATTGAATCGTGATGAAATAACCATATCTTAAGGATAATCAGAACATCCTGGAGCAATGAAGAAAATCTTGGACAACATAGTAGTATAATAAATCTAATTTTTATACTTAATGTAATCTGACAATATAGACACTTAGTTTGACCCTATATAGACAGAATGAGTGGAAAACTCCCACAATAATAAAAATTTCCTAACATGTGGAAATTTGTAATAGTCAACTCAATACTATTGTATTACTCTTAACATGATATCTCAATAATCTATTTAAGTCATCTTATGACAAAAAATATATGTGATTAAAAAAATATAACACATAACATGAAAAATACATAAAACATCATTCATCAAAAACCCTCACCTCTGAAAACAATTCATAGAAGTGGCCCCTATGATATGTATATCAATGAAATAGTAAAACAAATTCCATGATATATGATCACTCCATAAAATATCATAATTCAACTATTTAACACAATCAACAAAAATGGGGCTTATAATCCAGGGTTTTAAAAATATATTGAATATCAATAATATACTTTTTTAAAATATTATTTAATAGAAAACAAATTCTGGAATGACTGGATTAATAAAATGAAATTCCTATTTTAAAAACATAACCATATCCTTTACAAAACATGAAAGACAGATTAATCCAAAATATCATACATAAAAAATAATTAAACATTAATAACGTAAACTAATAATTTACAATTTAGAAATCATAATAAAAAAATGATGTAAATTTTCGATAATTCACAAGAATTCATTTAAGGGAAGAATATTTAAAAATTCAGAAAAAAGTCATAATTTTAATAAAATTTATTATAGATGTTGTTTTTTGAGAAACACGTTTTACACATTGAAACATAATCAAACCTCTTTATTAAAAATAAATATCATATGAGAAGCCAAATTATATTAAACTTGAATCAATAGATGTAATTTATATATATATATATTTAGATCATTCCAAAAATTAATTTGAAATATGAATTCACACATAGATCAATGAATAATGTAAATGACATGGAGCCACCTTCTACAATATATATAAACATATCATAGAAGACTCAATCCATGATAAAAATAGATTGTCGAACCATTAATGACTACATGGAACCAAAAAATCTTGAAAAACGAAATTCAATCCATGAAAATAATAAAACATAGTCATAATAAACATGGGGAACAAAGAACATAGAATAATAAGGAAGAATAAATAGAAAAACAAGGTTAAAAAGAACTTACATAAAAAAATATTTGTGTTCAGGTGATATAATTCACTGAAATCAACTATAAACTATATATACTAAATCTAGGTGACTTCTTCATACATGCCACCAAGTTATGCTTCCACATCACCCAAAAACATAGTTCCTCCATCCAAAATTCATGAGCTGTCTCATGCGGCCTCCCTATATCCTTCCAATCTAGGGTTCACGTTGTGATTCCCCTCCGCTAATACTAAAGTTCTTGTAAACTAGCACCGTCATCCTCACGATTCTTCTCCACTCCTCCATGGGTCCATTATTATAATTAAATTCATCTCTTCTAATGGTTCCTTCACCTATGATTTTCACTTCATTATCATCCAGGTAGTCATCCTCTGTCTACCACTGCTCTCTATCGATCCAATACCTACCCCTCCCACTCTCGACTTCCATTTTCTTCTCACACAGTTTGGGGTTACTATTTTCTCACTTAGAAACACCTTTGTATCATGATTTATTTCACCCGTATCTATGGTAACCCTTAATTTATAGGGGAGGGGAATCGACACACCACAAAACCACCTTAGTCATGTGATTTCAGTTCCCAATATCTATGGTAACCCCCAAACAAATCATCTTTCTATAATTTTTTTTCCACTTTATAATTTCAATGCCTTTATCATTGAATCCTTGTAATATTTTTTAAATAAAGATGGTTGAACCTTAAAATTTTCAAGATTATATGTAAAATTGGAGTGTCTCAGTGTGGTCAAGGTACCCTGGTTAAGTTGATTCATATGAAAAATGTTTTTAATTTTACCAAATGCAAATACAACTCACCCTATTATCATTATTTATTTTTCTCATCTGGTGATGGGGAATTTCAACTTTTTTTAATCAATATATAAAATTGATCATAATACCCATCTAACTAACATGATACCACCAAATCCTTATTAAATGATGAATGCATCCTTATTACCTTTTATAGATTTTATTTTCTTTATCATTTCAAAAAAAATGCACTAAATTTTCAGAACATTATAAATATTATGGGAGTTTATTTGATTTTTTTAATTCCCTAGAGAATGTAGTTAGTGGTGGAAAAATTATAATTTGAGGAAAAAATAATCGGAGGTAAGGATTTTTATACAACCTTGATTTCATTTTTCCTTTTGGTGTTTTTTGGCTCTGTAACTCTATGTTCATGGAAATATTTTCATCTCATGAATGATTGGAGATTTGAATGTGTTTTGTGTCATGACTAAATGTCATTATTTTATTATAGGTTATAGGTATGTGATTTTAGGGATCTCTATATTCATAAAGGTATGTTTCACTAATTTTAATCTCTGGGGACCCATTTCACTATGAAACTTCTCTTCCAGTTTTTATTTTCATGAGCTATATTTAATTGAACCTTGTATTTTCAAAATTTTGTTTATTAATTTGTGTTTGAACATCCATGAACAATTTGTATCATCCATATTATTTACCTCAAGGTATGTTTCACTAATTTAGAGGGTATCAATGTGTTCAAAAAACCCCAGTTAAGAAGATTAATATGAATCTGGTTCTTTATTTTATAAAATGAAGACATCATTCAACCTATTATCATATTGTGTTATTATAATCAATAGATGGGGCTTTTTATCTTGGGTTGAATCAATATATGAAATTTATTTTAAACCCCATCTTTCTTATATGTCACCACAAAATCATTCTTACATGAAAAATGAAACCTTATTACCTTTAATGTAATTTTTTTTGTTTATTAATTAAGAAAAAATGCATTGATTTGTCCTGAAATAAGAAATATTATTACATTTCATTTGATCTTGCCAATTTCTGAAATAATGATGTTCATGATCGAAAACTGAGGTTTAGAGGAAAAAAATCATTGGAGATAATTATTTTTATATATCCTTGATTTCTTTTTCCATTTGGTGGTTTTTTGAATATGTAACTCTGTATTCAATGAAATTTTTTATGTTCTTGTATGATTGGATATTTGAATGTGTTTAGTGTCATGAATCAATGTCATTATTTCTAGAAGGGTTTTAGGTATGGGATTCTAGGGATTATTGCTTGCCTGAATGTATGTTCCTCTAATTTGAATCTCTTGGGAACCATTTGTCTTTGAGAATTGTCTTTTGGTTTCAATTTCAATGGGTGATGTTTAATTGAACCTTGTATTTTCATAATTCATTTATTATTTATTTGGGTTGGATCCTCCACACCCCATTTGGTCAGTGCTACACATATGCATGATTTGATCACACACATAATGACCTGGTTATCGATGAGTAGTCTGAAGCCAACTGTCAATAGAAGTTCAAAGTCTATAAACTAAGAAGATATAACAAAGTACAACAAAAAACATCCATTTAGTATAAAACACGCATTCAATCATATTTATTCTAATTACTAATGTTTTAGTCCAATTTTCAACTATCATATTTAAATATTTTTTGATATCAATGACTAGTCATAATATTTTTTCTCAATAGTGTATACTGTATTTTTTTCACTGTTGTTGCATCTTCTGGGAAATATGTGTTTCGTGATCTTTATATATTTTATATTTGATACAACTATTGTTTTTATTAATATTATTATTTTTAAAAATTTATTCTCACATTTTTAGAGTTTTTATTACATTTCTAATTTTATTAAACACAATTTCATTTTTTTCGAGGTTATTTCATATTAACAAATTCAAAATATAATTTTTTAACTCATATATATATTTTTCCTCTCATTCCATAATTTTATGTATCATATTTAATTTAGATTAATATTTTTTGTTGTCTTGTATTTTTTACCCTAGCAAAGAAATTTTGTTTGAACTCCTACTAAATATTATATTTTAACTCTGGTTATCTTTCAACTTGTGCAATATACTCTCTTTCTTTGAGATTTGTATTGTTTAAACTTTTACCATATACTATCTATCAAATCCTACAATATATATTTTTTACCTTAAGAAATCAATATTTAGAAAACTTTGATTCTCTTAAGATAGTTCTAAATGCTGACCGTGATGGTATGTTATATTTATAAACACATACCACATGAATGTGTTTTTTCTGTAGTATTTCATAAAATGAATTGTAACATTGTGATGCTATTTTTTATTTGTGTTGGAAATGGTGACCATGATGGTATGTTATATATTCCAAAGGGGTTTCTATTATTTGAGAGAACATTTAAATTGGTCCTCTATCTATGTTTCTAGAACACACAATGTTTTTTAATTTATGATATTGTCTCATAAATGTCATTTTGTTTTTACTTGGAGGGATTATTTCGTATAGAAGTGAATTTTCAATTAGGGGACCATGTATCTTTGGAATTTTTATTCTTATTTGTTTTTTCTTCATTTTTAACTTGGTTTATTCACCTTATGTTCAGATTCATCCTCTTAAAAAGAAGTTTCAAGGGTAACTTGAGACCCGACATGCATTGGAAAAAGCAATAAATTGCAACTCTATTACTTTTAACTATATTTTCATCATTATTTTGGTTAAAAATAATAATTTAAGCCCTTTCATTGGCCCTAGAAATAGGAAAATTGGATATCAATATAACATTAAGGGTATAAACTCTCTTTATTATATAATTAGTGTCCCTTTATATGTATTTTTTCTATGTCTTGATTGTATTCTTCACTAATAATTAATATACAAAAGGAATTTCATACATGTTATTATGTACTAGTCCCATAACATTATTTTTCAAATGGAAGTAATTCAAGATATGTTTTCCTACATGAATTGAATTCTACAAAAAAACATCTCCATTGATAAAATGATGGATTTTGTAAAACTAGTATGTAAATAGTTCTAGGTATTGAAGTCTTAAATTCCTTGACACATGAGGTAGGAATTTGTGGTTTTTTGTCACAATGCATACTATTTAGTTTAGGGGACTGATTATCTTTGTAATGTTGATTATTCTATATTTCATTTTCTTTTTTAACATTGTTTTTTCACCATCTGTTTAGATTACATTTCTTGAAAAGTAGCTTCAAGGGATGTTTGATCCTGAGCATGATTTTGATCAAGCACTTGGTTGAAGGTTAATTACAATTCACTATAGTTTCATCATTCATTCAGTTACAAAAATGAAATTATACCTTTCATTTTTCATGATACATCGTGACTACAACAATCCATGACACTAAACTATAAATCCAAAAAAAGGAGTATTTAATCTAGATGAATAAAAAATATGACATGCTTTTTCTGCAGCAATATCATGGTAATTCTATATGTTTTTTTTATTTTTAAAATTTGTTTTATGATTATTTGTTTACTATAAGAATTGTATTATATCATGTATTTTAAAATAACATTGTAATATTTCACCTTGAATGTATTATTATCAATCTTTAACTTTAGAATTAATTTTTAGTATATAAAATAATGTTACATTTCATAAAATAATCCTAGTTGAGTAGAGGAAGTAGTAAAAGTATAAAAATTGTGCAAAAATAAATTTTTTTTTATGATACTAGACTAAAACCAGATTTTAAAATAATATTGAAATTTGAATCACATGGTTATGCTATTTGAATAAATAACACACCATAACATACAAGGAATTGAATATGTATATGTATTGAACAACACATAGATCACATATGAGTAATTTAAATTTTTTCAGTTCATATTAGACAATGTATGGTTTCATAATTTCTAAATATTTGAAAAAATTCAGTATCACCACACAATTTAATCAACCACAATGAAGTGTTAGTGAGCATAATTTCATTGTCTTTTAAATTTTGAAGCATTCTACACCGCACCACAATGATTTCAATATGACATGTGTAATGTGAAATTAGAGTTCTATATTTTTTTAATTACATACCACAAGGTATATAAATCACTCCCAAAAAATAAAAGTTAAAATTAAGTAGTGTTTTAGATTTCAGGATGTATGCATTGTGGAAGAGAAAATAGGAGGTCATGTTGTAAGATAAAACATACATAGTAAAGAAATTTACGGTGAGTGTTTTACATGATTGTTATTTGGAGACATTCACACTATATGTGATGTTTATACTATATTATATAAAGGGAAATATATAGAATAAAGTGAATTTTTTTCAAGATTATTATTTCAAAACCATCACTCACTAGTTTTTAAATTTGTATTCTGATTAGTGATGTGCATCATGAATTTATCCATGTTTCACTTTCCATGATTAATGTGTTATGTTTGTTCTAGAAAATGATTAAAAGTTACATTTCATATGTGAACTTCTATGAGATAACAAGCATTAGAAATTAACACTCACCTACCATTTTGGATCAATACTCAGTTTTTTGGATTCATTTCTCATGAACATGGAATATGGATCCACCTTTAGCCTTGATTGATTGTTGAAGTATTTAACTACTCCAACTACAAAAACCAGACAATATATCAGCACAAATACATTTATTCTGAATGAAAAATTAATTAACACCATGATTAATTGTCTATGTGGAAGGTGTACCTAATAGTAATTTGAACTTGTTTCTTCACCATAACATTTCTTAATACTAAATTATCATTTATGTTTCATGAAAAAAGATGATTTCACCTCTCAATATTCATTAATATTTTTTCTTATAACTTATATGTCATTATAACTTTAGCTAATGGAATTTGAATATTCATTAATAATTAGTTTTTTTAATCATTATTGCATCTACAAATAAAACTGGATTAATATTTTGAGGTTGAAACCCACATTGTGGTTGGCAGATTCTACAACTATAAGTGACTATGAATTTTCCATAAACTATTATGCTCTCTCTAATATATTTCATGATTTAATTTCCAAATATATGTGTTTTCTATGATTAATATAATGTTTGAATCTACAATTTGATATGTCAACATATTTCACATGGTCTGTAATAACAAAAAATAATCACTAAACCAATAGATTAAATCATTTTTGCTCAATAAAACTGATATTTTTAATGCATTGTTACCGAATTAACACATTGTGATCCATTCCTTAAATAACTGATTTTATTATAATGGATGTGTGGAATGATATAAAAATACTTCATATTTTGAAGCATATATAACACAATTCATGATAACTATCTATATTGTTGAAATATTTCATTACTACTTAACCTTATTGTATAGATTTTGTACTAAAATTGTACAATAACAGTTGTATAATAACTTATATTGTAAAATAATAGATATTTTATAAAACTTTTACAATAAAATAAATTGCATAGATATTGTTCATAACTTGAATAGTAACATATATTGTATAGAACTTGTACAATAAGAGTTAAATAAATCTAACACGTCCTTCATTTATTGTTGTTTTAATATTACAATTGTTATGTACATAAAAGTACATCATATTTTTAAGAATATAAAACACCATTTAGGAGAACTATATATATTATTATTATAATATTTCATTACAACTTATCCTTATTGTAAAGATTTTGTATAGATATTATACAATAATATTTGCACAATAACAAATATTATACAATAATAGAAATTGTAAAAAACATATAGAATAACAGAAATTGTATAGATACAATATATAAATAGTAAAATAACATATATTTTACATAACTTACATGATAAGAGTGGAATAAATCTAACAAGTCCTCCAAATATTATTGTTGTAATATATAAATTTTTTTGTACGAATTTTTTTGATTATGTTGGAAGATATTTAATTTGATGATTTAGTAAACATGTACAATGTATTTAACCATTATGATTTATATTATCTAAATTGTATGCATATTTTGACTCTAATTTTATAGTTATATTATGTACCCCTAATTTAAATTTTCAATATATTCAAGGTAGTTAATATTAATTCAGGGTTTCTTTCTTGTATACAATGTGACAGGGTTTACTATAAATGGAATTTGGAGTTATACTATATCATGGAACAAATAAGTTGTGGGGGAATACATGAGCAGTAAATCATTTTATTTTTTTCTCAATTATTAGTGTCTTATACTTTTACTATATATCACATATGATATATGTATTACAAAACAAGATTGATAGAACATGTTTTTTTTCTAAAAGCTATGTTTTAACCCTAAAACACTTCTATTTTATTACAAGAACATGTTATATAGATATGACATATTTTTCCAAAAATATCCATAATAATCATTCACCCATAACATCATCCCATTTTAACTATAAACCATATAGTTTTATAGAATAAATCAAATATATTAAAAAGAAAACATAAATACCCATGTAATAAAAAAAATATGAAAATATTCACTAATCTGTGTTAGGGGATACCAAATTAGATGCTTTTACATAAATACAGACATGAAAATTTTATAATACTTTTTCTCACATATCTTAAAACCCCATATTAATTCATTTTGGACTACATGACTCAGGTTATCCTAACATCATACATGACAAATACCTCTATAAGGATTGATGTTTATTTTCAATCACCAGGAAAGATAAATGAGTGTTAGGGAATCAAAATGTACAGTATTTGGCAAACAATTTCTTAATACCATATAATTTATAATAGGACTCCACCCTAAATTTTTCTTATGATCACTCAGTATGTATGATAATCACATAGATAAATTTTTAACTATCCCTAATAAGCGAGAAACAAAACATGGAATAAGAGCATAATAAAATTTATTTATCAATATAAAAGTTAATTATAAGATTAATATTATAAAAAATAAATAATTGAACCTACATCAAAAACAATATATGACCAATTGTAAGTAATATTGGGGATGTTAAAATAATTTAATACACATGTGATAGATACAAATAAATAATATTAATTGGAGAATAGTGGTTACCCACAAAAGTAAAACATTCATATGTGATAATAAATCATCTTCACTTGTCACCTCTATCGTAGCGTGATCCAAGAAAATTCCACATACTAAATCCAGGTGGTACCTATACTAAAACTACACCATTGATCATTAATTGATTAATAGCCTAACATTAGGTGTGTATAGAGGGTGTGAAAAATAATTCCCTTGGTTATTATCCCTATGATTTATGCATAACCATTAAATGTTAATCGATTTCATGGTAGTTTAAAATTAAACTATGAAAATTCAATTTTTACTTAAGAGAAGACATGTAACCTGAGGTGACTACATTAATTTATTAGTTAAATGAATAAATAAATTAATTATTTTAAATTCATTCATCATTCCCATTAAGTCATTAAATGAAAAAAAGTGTAACAATCTAAAATTTTCTTAAAATTATTTTAGAAACATCCATTACATACCCATTTGTATAGAGACACTTCAAATTTTAATAAAAGATCATAATTAAAAAACGACTATGCAATTAGGAAAAGCTCCATTTAAGATATTAATGATAAAAAATAATAAGGTAAGTACATCTGTAAATAATAAAAACAATTTTTAAATAGAAAAATTCTTCTAATTAATACTGGATAGTCACATAGTTAAACTATTACTCTATAATAAATAACCTTCAATAGGTATGATAAATTAAAATATTGGTAAGTAAAAAACTAATAAAAAATTGCATGAAATATAGATAATAATCCTGAAATAATATATCACAATAAAAATGGGGATAACTAAGATCTTATAAGAATATATAGGACCACATAATTTAAAAATACACTTAATTGGTATTCTAGACATGATCTGACCAATAAAAACATGATATTACTATACCTTGCATGATTGGGATATAAATTCCCATAATTGGAGAAAATTATTTACTATAGTCCACCAAATACTGTATTATAATGTCTCATATAATACTAAAACCATAGTTCAAACCTAGCCACCAAATCTTTCTTGTAACATAAAATTGAGGCGAGTAATCAAAATATAACATATTATCAGATTACAAGATAAAACCCCAATCATAGACTCACCCTTTACTCTAAAAACCATTTACAAAATCATCCCCTTTAATAAGAATATCAATAATATAAAAAACATATCTTTCATTAAACATTATTAGATATAACATATTGGATTTAAACTATTAAACATATGCAACAAGAATGAGGCTCATTTTTAATTATTTTAAAATAGTATTCAATATAAAAACAAATTTATATAAAATATACGTTTGAAGTACATAAAAATTGGACTGGAAATATTATAACCTAAAATTAATTATTTAATAATTCTTCTAAATCATTATCAAAATTCAGAAGGTAAATAAATCAATATTTTTTATTATAATATAATTCAACATAGAAATGGTCAAAAAAGACTCTAGCCTTTAGTAAAAGTAAAGAAACATTATTGAAATTATTAATAATTAAAATTAATTTATTTTATATTATTAAATTAAAAAAACATAAATAATCCAATATTGGAATTTAATATTACACTTTGTGGGAATTATCTTCCTTAAAACATGTTTCAACCACTAAAACAAATGGAAACACTTTTATTTCAAATGGAAATAAATAATGAAAAACAATTATTCCACATAGAATCAAGAGATATCCTAATTGTAATTTTTAAAATAATTAAAATGAGTAACTATAAATTATAAAGATCCCATAGACCAAAGAATATTGTAAGTGACATTGATCTACCTACCAAAATGGATGTAAATATAGAGTTGAAGATACAATCCACAATAATAGTGAAAATTAAACCATTATAAGCCCATACAGAATCCTAAAACTAAAAAACCATTTATTAATCATATGCTAATAGTAAATTATTTCTTTGATGGATATAGGTAAATAATAAATTAAAATATTATAAATGATGAAGTAAGAAAGGGATAGAAATAATATAATTGAAAAAACCACAGAGTTTGGGTGATAAAATTCAAGATAATAATAGTGGTAGAGGGGTGGGGGCAGATGATGGTTAGGGCCCCTAAGGATAAAATATTGGAAATTAGAGATGTGAAATGGATTTTATTTGAGAAAGGGTAGATTAAGAAATTAATAAATTTTATATTCTGGACAACACACATGGTTTGATTATAATGTTTGGGAAACCTTTCCCCAACAATGATAAAACTTCTATAAATTATACTACCCCTTATAGAATTCTATATTAAACTATATAGAACCATATTCCGACCTATATTATTAAATTATAAGATTTTTTCTCACTAAATTTAGAATAATTACTCAATAGGTTCTAGTATGATAATCCCCTTTATAATATGATGTTCATTTTTTCAAAAATTGATATGAGCCTAATTTTTTGACTTTTTTAATATACTGTTATTTTATTAATTATAACATGATTTTATTTGTTGAAATGTGATTAAAAAATCTATTTATTTTAATTACTACATTTAAATTCATTAGCCACATGGTCATAGTGTAAATCAGGTATTAAAATTACAACTTTATATGTTTTATCATGATTTACTCTCCTATAGGAATGGTTTAATTTTAAGAAATTTTGATGTAATGTGGTATCCTAATCTTTGGCGTGTTGCCTTTTCCATATATACATAGTAACAAAAAAAATCACCACATCAATTTTTTTAATCTTTTATAACATTCAATGTGACATTTGGGGTTTCCATTCAATTAATCATAAATTCATTCCCCAAATTTCATTCTTCAACATTGAAAATTCATTATACTACTCCTCTTAAAGCTAACATGGATCCATGTGGGTTCATATATTCGATCCCTTTTATAATAAAATTCAAATAATCATCATCTATAATGTTGATGATACAAAAATATATGTGAATATATCCCTTTTAAATCTTTTTTATATAATTTAGACTCACTTGTTGAAAACATATTTCCTTCTTCATTGACATTTTTCTATATCTTAGAATAGAGGTATAAAAAATTTCTCTTAGAGAAAATGAGTCGAGAATTTGGGTTGGAAATAATAGGGGATTTCAATTCCTATTGTGATATCAAGATATACTCATATTTTCATTTGTCCATAACTTTAGATTATGTGATACCACTTATTTTGTATACCTTGATAATGATCCACAATACATAGTATCTTCATATATGACCCCATGAATTGTTTCTCCCACTATCATCTTACTAGCATCCCATGATAATGACATGAAATAACATACAATCCAAATAATAAAGTATATGTATCACCGAGGGGTGTATTTTCTTCAACAACTATGGTGTAAAGAAATTTGTGGATCTACGGTAATTAATCAGTTCACCTTGATCATATGTACACTAATTGGGTTTATAATAAATCTATCACTAGTTGTTGATTAATAAAAATTAAATTATCAATTTTTTTCGAAATTTAATTTAAAAATTGAATTTTATTTTTAAGGGATTTATTTGATAATGATGCAGTATGTTAATTATTAACAAAAAAACATTCATTTTTCACACCAAATTAACATTTTTTATCACACCACTTCTCCATGATATTCTTACTTGTACTTAATTCATAAAAATTGATTAAAAAATTGATGATTGAAGCATACTCTACATCCACTATGTTAAAGGATGTAATTTTTTATTGCATACATTGAAATATATTTTAATTTAATCTCATAAATAATTATTTTAGACTTGTGGATTTTTCATCCACATCATTTTTAACCAAGTATGCGTATTTTTAGGCCAAAAAATCTCAATATTATCTTTTATAGAAAATCAATCCATAATTTAATATTCCATGAATGTACCATATTATTCTCATTACCATTGACTCATTATATCCATCAGAATACTATGAAATCAAGGTATTAAACATCTAGAATAAAGATATTCAGAATTTAAATTTTGAGATACTATAAGCTCTATATAATTGATCCATATAATGTTATGTTCACTGTCTTACTATCATAATAATTACCATGTGTAGTTCCAATCATGACTAGATTTGGGACCTCATTTTTTATACTATTCCAAACATGTTTGAAATGTATTTTGAATAGATAAATTTTAATACGAATGTGTTTCCATCCTTTTTGATGCACATTTATCCCATGGAAGTTGGTTAGTTCCCTAATCATTAACATATAAAATAATAATCACATTATATTTTCCAACCACTGAATTGAATTATATATATTTCTATTATAGATTATTTCATTCACATACAATAGTAGTATAAACTAGTCTTTTTATATGATTTTCACATTAATGTTGTGGTCTACCCCTCCTATTTTAAACTCCTACATTCCCAAATATGTGGCATATATTTACACAAAGAAAAAGGTTCATTATTTAGGCCAAAAAGTTCCTTTTTCAAATATTTTTTTTTGAATAAAAATCACCAATATGAAATCCTATCATATATTCAATAAATCTCATTTCCTTTATTTTTTTAAGAAATGTTTCCTTCTTATATATTTGAAAAACATTTAAAATTCATTTAAAAACATCAATAAAATGCCGAATATTCTCCATCCCTTCCATTGGGGAAAATGTTTCATTAATATCATTTTCATCATTATGATAAATCCATTTTTATATCATTATTGTCTTAATATAAGATAATATTCAATGTAAATAAAATTAATTTTTGGAAAATAACATTGTATTGATCACATTTATCGGTTTTCTAATTTCCAATATCACTCATGTTTGTTCATTTATATATTATAGATCACAATTCATGAAATTAAATAATGATTCATCATTTATTATAACATCAAATTCATAGGTGTCCCGCCATTGGTAAAAGAGAATTATACACAAAAAACACATAATTCATGTTTTCATTAGAGCATGTTTGTGTCCATTAGTGTTTCTCATGTCAACTACAAGTCTTATACTTATTTTTTGATCATTAGATTCATTTTTTTCAACACCATGAAAATTTTATAATCCATCTTTAGAATCATATTCATTTGGGATATATTTTACATCTTTTGAATGGGCATCATTATCTTTATTCTCATCACAATATTTTCAAGTACAATAATTCTCAAATTATTCCTTATATCATCTTCAATCACACTAACATAATAACATTAACAAATATGATTTTATTAATGAATTATTTATAGTATTTTCATCAATATTTTTAGCCAAGAAATTTTCCATCATCTATTTTATATCCATATTTAACGTGATTTCATTCTATATATAGAATAAAAAACTTTTGAAAATTCCAAAAAATGTTTCAAAGAATGTTTCATTCCTTTAAATATTCCATATAAAATAGTCTCTTATATAAGAATATGTAATTACTTATTCTAATTGTACAATGTCACGACCCGTCCTCGGGGCCCGTGCCGTGACTACCCCAAGCCCGCCTTCCATAGGCCAGGGGCTGGCGACTAGCACCAAGGCATAAATCCCAACAAAAAGGGAAGGCATTGCCTTTGAAAAGTAAACAAGCACCACAGAGTAAGCAAGCGGAAAAGTAAACACTAAGTAAAACTGTACAAGCTGTGCTGAAAGTAAAAAGGGGCCGGAAATACAATCCCAACTGTAAAGTACAACTGAAAGGAAAAACAGCAACTGAAAGGAAAAACTGCAGCGTCGAGCCGTCCACTGGAAGTCCCACCTGAAGGGTGGGTACAGATAGCCTCCACTGCTCCTCGGGTCCACCTAACCGCTCCGAGTGCGTCCCGCCCAGTGGTCCACCTCCAGGTACTGTCCTGCTCCGCACGCCTCCTCCACGATCAGCGTTGTCCGTCGTCTACAACAAACACCACGAAGTGCGGGCATAGCCCGTGCAGGGGTGAGTATAAGCTACTCAGTAGGGACCCCGAGACCCCCGAAGGTCTCCCGAAATCCACAAAGGATAAATCACGAAAATAGATGCAATCACGAAGTAACATCTGACACGGCATAGGTATATGCCCATACATATACCTAAGTCTGCAATTCCCCGTTCGGCTCCAACGTCCGAGCCCAAGCACAACCCAGTCCACACAGGAAAGCAAAACGCATACCCACGCAGGATAGAACAACACAATCCACAAAGGAGAGTAAACAGTAAATCCACACAGGATAGCTCAACACAATCCATAAAGGAGAGTAACAAAAGATTCATCTCACACAGGTATACTTCTTCGGATGACGATAAAGATGATCATTGAACCATCTAAGTCGTCAGACCCACGAAGGATCGATAGGTACTAACCTTGCAGTGACCCACACAGGATCGGGCCCACGCAGGACCTGTAGGAGTTGGCTCACACAGAACTGCTGAGAGATGACCCACACAGGATCGGGCCCACACAGGACCGGGCCCACGCAGGACCTGTAGGCGCTGGCTCACACAGAACCGCTGAGCGCTGACCCACGCAGGATCGGACCCACACAGGATCGGGCCCACACAGGACCGGTAGCACTGATCCACGTAGGATCGCTGAGTGCAGTAGTCGTCGCAGTCCGCTGAGGATCTCTGCACAGTCGTCGCCGCAGTCCCCTGAGGATCTCTGCACGGTCTTCGTCGGAGTCCACGGAGGATCTCTGCACAGTCGTCGCCGCAGTCCACGGAGGATCTCTGCACGGTCGTCGCTGTCGAAGTAGCAGTCGCAGCCAGCCTAGGGTTCCCGCACACAGCAAGTTCGTTCGGGAGGGTCCGCTCCACGAGCCGAGAGGCTGATACATCAACTGACACAAAGTCCAAAGTTGATGTATCCAAAAGTTCCGTATCGTCAACAGGAACTCAACGTCGCAGACGGCGCGTCAATCGGACGCCCGATCTGAGAGATATTGGAATTTTCGACCCAGGGGCCCGGTTGGTTTTTAAGGCAAAACCAACCCGACCGCACTCCACCTGCGTCCAAACCTCGGGCGGAGTATGCCAAAAGATCCATCTCACTTAGAGGAACTCAACAAAGCCGACGTCACGTCAATCGGACGTCCGTAGCTCAAGATATGAGCGTTTCCGCTCCCGGGGGCCCGGTTGGTCTTGTGTACGAACCAACCCGGCCGAACTCAAAGTATTCCGAAACCTTGAGTACGATATACGGAAACGACCATCTTGATCCAAGGATCGCGTTTCCGCTGACGGCGAGTCGTTTGGAGGCACAAAGCTCAAGATACGGGCGTTTGAACGAAAACGTCCGAAGATGGGGGGTACGGGCCCGGGCAGACCCGGCCCGACCCCCCCTGGGTCAGCCCGAACCGGGTCGGCCCGACCCGGGTCCGACCCGGTTGGCCCGGCCCGGCCCGGCCAGGGCCGATCCGGCTCGGCCGCCTCGGCTCGGCCGAGCGGCGCGGGTGGAAGCCGCGGGCGCTGACCCGCGGCCTGAGGAAATCCGCGGCCAGCGTGCGGGCCGCGCTGGCGAACCGAGGACGTGGCTGAGCCGCGTCCCGCCTGGACGAACCGGACCCGCGCGGCCGCGGGTCCGTTGGCCGCCGCCGCCGCGGCTTCAGCCGCGGCGCGTCGGGGCGCCGCCGGTGACCCGCGCCACCGGCAACTTCCGCGGGCCGCCGGCGTCGCTCCGTTGGCCCGTTTTCCTTCCCGTCTGCGCCGTTGCTCCTCCCGGGATCCGTTCTTCACTGCAGGATTTTCAAACACCCGTTGCAGCATGTTCCGTCGTCGCCCGCCAAATCCGCACAAAACGAAGAACGACGGAGGGTCGTCGGGCCGTGTTCGTTTGGCCCGCACCCACCGCTTTAGAGATAAACAACCGGGAGAATTTTATTCCACATAAGAAACAACAATTTCAATAAGATTTAAAATTGTTCACAAAAACGGTTCTTTAATTTCTTTAAAGAAACATTAACGAGATTTAATTTAAAAAAAGGGGGTAATTCCCATAATGAAATCCCTACCTTGATGATCGTCGTGCGCGGGCGTTCTCCGCGGAAGAGATCGTCGCGGAAGAGGTCGATCGTCGCGTCGTCGCGGGGAGGTGTCGCGTCGTCGCGGAAACCAGCGTTGAGTCGGTGAACTCAACGAACCAAGAACAACAGATTTAAATTATAATTAATTAAATCTGTGTTTAAAACCAAAAAGAACCTTGAGCGGAAATCCGAAAGCACTTACCTCGAATGGTCGGTGCTCGGAGATCGGAGATCGGGGATCGGAAGAACGTTTCGGACGAAGGCGTCGTCGATTTCAGGGTTCTGCGTTCTTCGCGTTCTTCGCGTTCTTCGCGTTCTTCGCATTCTTCGCGAGTGAGACGAAGAAACAGGGATCCTCTCAATCTTCCCAAAGGATTTTTAGGTTGGTCTTATTTTATTAACATGCCAACATACGAAAACCGGTTAAGAAACGAATGAATTAATTTGTTGAATTAATTCAACGAAGAAACGACCCATTTAATTCATGAAAGAAACAGCCCATTTAATTCACGAAATAAACCGCCCAATTAAATGGTCTGTTAAGAATTTAGAAAACGCGTCGGTTGACTTTCATTAAGACGGGTTTTCACGGGTGCGTTTCTTAGCGGAAAGAAACGGCGGGGCTCGTGCGGGCCCCACCTCACAAATATCCTACCAAGTGGGTAGGATATTTCTGGATAGCATCCTATCCAGTTCAACTCAGTTCAAGCCGCCTTTATGTGGCTTCAAGTGGCTTCCAAGTGGCTTAAGTGAAATAAAATAAAGTTGTCGCAAAATTATTTTATTTCTTAACATTAAGCCCGAAAATTAAAAACCACACCCGAGCAAATGCAACTCCGGAAGAGGCGTTTCTAAGCGAATACCGGCGCTGCGATTTCATCGGTGCCCTCAGAATTCGATTCCGGGCACCGGTTCAAAAGTTAGAAAAATCTCGCTCGTCCGTTCACTGAACGTACCCGATCCAAACTTCGGAAAATGATTCCGGGCACACCGGGCCTCGGAATCAGGCGCCGTCAAAAACAGTGTTCTTGTAAAATTCCAAAGAAAATTAAGAAATAAAATTTCCTTGACATTTACGAGTCTTTACATTAATCCCACCTCAGGACTTTACGTCCCCGTAAAGATACATCAAAATTAGGGAAACAAATGTGGGTACTGAGCACGCATCTGAGCCTCCCGCTCCCAAGTGCTCTCCTGGAGGTTCCCGTGCTACAATCTGATGCGCACAAGAGGAATCGATCGCCCACGTAGGAACCGCTCCTGTCGATCCTCTATCTCCACTGGGACCTCCGCAAAAGTCGCTCCATCATCCACATCTAGCTCCCCATAGTCAATGATGTGCGTCGGGTCGTGCACGTATCTCCCCAGCTGGGATACGTGGAAGACGTCGTGCACCCGGTGCAACTGAGGTGGCAGAGCCAGGCGATAAGCCACCTCGCCAACCCTGCTGAGGACCTGGAAGGGTCCGATGAAGCGTGGAGACAACTTGCCGCCTCGGCCAAATCTCCTCAAACCACGTCGAGGTGAGACCCGCAAGAAGACGTGGTCGCCATCCTCGAACTCTAGTGGCCTCCGCCTCCTGTCAGCATATGATTTCTGCCGGCTCTGTGCTGTCCACATCCTCTCCTGGATGACCTGGACCTTCTCTGTCGTGGCCCGGACCATCTCTGGTCCCACAAGTGCTGACTCTCCAGGGTCTGTCCAGTACAAAGGAGATCTGCAAGGCCTGCCGTACGACGCCTCGTAGGGTGCCATCCCGATGGTGGATTGGTAGCTGTTGTTGTACGCAAACTCCACCAAGGGTAGTTGGTCCTCCCAGCTGCGACCAAAGTCGAGGACACATGCGCGGAGCATGTCCTCGAGAGTCTGAATGGTCCTCTCCGTCTGACCATCCGTCTGAGTGTGAAAGATGGTGCTCAGACGTAGTCGCATCCCGAACGCCTCCTACAACCCCTTCCAAAGCCGGGAAGTAAAACGAGCGTCCCGATCGGAGACGATAGTCGATGGCACACCGTGAAGTCGTACAATCTCCTGTACGTAGAGACACCCCAAGCTCTCTACTGAGCCCTGCTCTCGAATGGGTAAGAAGTGTGCCGACTTGGTGAGTCGGTCAACAATCACCCAAATGGAGTCGTGGCCTCTGGAAGTGCGTGGAAGTCCAGTCACAAAGTCCATAGATATCCCGTCCCACTTCCACTCCGGGACCTCCAAGGGCTGTACCAAACCTGCTGGTACCTGATGCTCTACCTTCACCTGCTGGAAGGTGAGGCACCGTGAAACGAACTCTGCCACAGCCTTCTTCATGCCCGGCCACCAGTGCTGTCGCCTGAGATCCTGGTACATCTTCTCCACTCCAGGATGTACCGCCAAAGGAGAAGTGTGATACTCTCTCAGCACCTCCTCTCGTAAAGCGACTGGTACCAAGGTACGTCCTCTGAAAAGAACATCGTGCTCCGCTCCAAGGGAGAAACCATCAGGTGCCTGTCCCGAGGGTATCTGTGCACGCCGTGTCTCATAGTCAACGTCCCCATGCTGTGCCTCTCTGACCCGCTGAAGAAGTGGAGGAGAGACTGTGAGAGACTGGAGGAAGGATGCTCCGTCTCTATCCACAAAGGATATCTGCAAAGCGGCTAGCTGCTTTGTCGCCTCCTCAAGTAGCTGGATGCCCGTCCTCCTGCTGAGGGCATCAGCCAACACGTTCCCCTTCCCAGGAGTATAGACTATCTCAAGTCATAGTCCTGGAGGAACTCGAGCCATCGCCGCTGTCTCAGGTTCAGGTCCTTCTGAGAGAAGATGTACCTGAGACTCTGGTGGTCAGAAAAGACTGTGAAGCGCTCGCCCATCAGATAGTGTCGCCATGTCTTCAGGGCGAAAACCACTGCTGCCAACTCCAAGTCATGGGTAACGTAGTTCTGCTCATGGGGCCTCAACTGACGTGATCCGTAGGCAATCACGGCCCGCTCCTGCATCAGGACACACCCGAGTCCGGTCCCTGATGCATCACAGTAGACTACGAATCCAACTCCCTCCTCAGGCAACCTCAAGATAGGTGCGCTAGTCAACCTCTGCCTCAGCTCCTGGAAGCTCTACTGACATCTGTCTGACCACACGAAGGGTTTCCCCTTCTTCGTCAATGCTGAGAGTGGGGCCGCAACTCTGGAGAAGTCCGGTACAATTCTCCGATAGTATCCGGCTAGGCCCAAGAAACTCCGTACCTCTGTCACGCTCTTGGGTGGCTCCCAAGCTACCACTGCCTCGATCTTCGCGGGATCCACTGCAACTCCCACCTCAGAAATGACGTGCCCCAAGCAGTGGACCTCACGTAACCAGAACTGACACTTCGAGAGCTTGCCATAAAGCTGGTGCTCTCGGAGTGTGTCTAGTACAACACGCAGGTGGTAGGCGTGCTCCTCCTCCGTCGTCGAGTACACCAAAATGTCGTCGATGAAGACCACGACAAATCGATCGAGGTATGGCTGGAAGATCCTGTTCATGAGGCTCATGAACACTGCTGGAGCGTTGGTCACGCCGAAAGGCATAACCAAGAACTCATAGTGGCCATACCGACACCTGAAGGCCGTCTTCTGCACATCCTTGTCTCGAACTCTGAGTTGATGATAGCCTGACCTGAGGTCTATCTTCTAGAACCACCGTGCTCCCTTGAGCTGGTCGAAGAGATCGTCAATCCTGGGTAGCGGATACTTGTTCCTCACTGTCACCTGATTCAGGAGATGATAATCGACACACAGTCGCAAGCTCCCGTCCGCCTTTTTGGCGAACAAAATCGGGGAAGCCCAGGGCGAAACACTGGGTCGGATGAACCCCTTGCCCTGCAAGTCCTCCAACTGTACCCGCAACTCTCGAAGCTCAGCGGGGGCCATCCGATATGCTGGAGTGGATATCGGGGCTGTCCCGGGGTATAGGTCAATATAAAAGTCTACCTCTCTGCGAGGAGGTAGTCCTGGAACGTCGTCGGGAAAGACGTCCGCATACTGATCCACCACTGCAGGAAAACTGGGACTCCGCACGTCAACTGCTCCCAGGATGAGGCTAGCCAACTGATGAGTGATGGGCTGACCTCTCCTCTGCGTGAGTCCATCCTGTGCTGCTAAGGCTCCCTTCTCACCGGTGAAGGTGAACCTGCTCCCGTCGGTGCGCACAAATCGCACCTTGCGCCTAATGCAGTCAATCTGAGCATGGACCGTAGATAACCAATCCATGCCCAAGATGATGTCGTAAGGCCTCGAAGCTGCTACAAGAAGATCCCAGCCGAAGCTCTCGCCTCCTAGAGTAAGCTCACACTGCCGGCACCAGTGCGTAATCGTCGAGTCTGCTCCCGTAGGAGTCTCTAGCCGTAAGGATCGAGCCAACGGATCTGTCGGAATCTCCGAGTTCTGAACAAGGGCAGTGGCTATGAAAGAGTGACTCGCTCCTGTGTCTATCAGAACTGCAGCAAGGGTGGAATAGACACAGATCGTACCTCGAATCATCTCTGGCGTGCCGTGGTCGTAGGCCTCCGCTGCCTGGTGCTGAGCCTGTCTCTGCCCGCCAGCTCCCTGTGGTCGGGGCGGGCCTCCTGGTGGTGGTGGTGGCAGAGCCTCAAAGCGTCGCCCACCACCTGCTGCTCGGCCAGCTCCTCTGCCTCGTCCGCCTCCTCCCTGTGGACCGCCACGGTCGACCCTCTGCCTCTGCCTGGGTGGCCCCTCCACCGCCTGCTGCCCCTCGGTACGACGGGTCGGGCAGTCACGAGCCATGTGGCCCTGCCCGCCGCACTCGTAGCACCGTCTGCCTCTCGGAAGGCTGACTCCGGGCCGGGTGCCCTGCACTGCTGAGCCAGCATCCCGAGGTCGACTACCGGAAGGTCTGGTCTTCCTGGAACCCTGAGTCATCCGCCGGCTACCGGCTGCCGAAGACTCCGCTATCTGCCGCCCTGTGGTGGGTCTCGCTGTGGACTCAGCCAGTAAGCTCTCGATCAGGAGGGCTCGCTCCAGTACTCCTGCCTGGGTCAGGATGCTGAGGGAGATCAGCGATGCCCTGATCTCATGTCTCAAACCCTGCTCGAAGGTCCGGGCCCGGAAGAAGGGGTCCCGTACCATGTCTGTCGAGTACCGAGAAAGGTCTGTGAACCTCGCCGCGTACTGAGCGACCGTCAAGCTGCCCTGCCGCAGCTGAAGAAGCTCCTGGATGCGCACCGCTCGGAGGGTGGCTGGGACGCACTCTAAGCGGAAGAGGCTCTCGAAGTCCGTCCAGATGAGGGTGGCCTCATCGTGTACCTGGAGCATCAGGCTCCACCAGCGTCCGGCTGCGGCGTGCAGTAGGCTCGATGCGAGGATCACCATGAGGTCTGCTGGAGTCCTCACTAGCCTGAAAACTCGGACGACCGCCTCTAGCCAGTCCTTGGCTGCCTGGGGGTCCGACTCCCCACGGAACCTGGGTGGTCGCTGGCGCTGGAACTCGTGCAAAGCTCCGAGGCGTCGTGCGTCGTTAGCTGCCAGTGCTGGAAGCATCGGGGGCTCGGCGGGTAATGGTACCGCCGGTGCCTCTGCTGTCAACGGGCCCTGTACCGAGGCCTCGTCGCTCGGCGGGCTGTCGTCGCGCCCTACTCTAGGAACCCTAGCTGGCTGCTGTCATCGTGCCATCCTGAAAAGGAAACAAGTGCACCATGGTCAGAACAGTATACCTGGTGAGCTGACACAAGTAATCACAAAGAAAACTTGAAACACACATGAAATCAATGTTTACGTGCATTAAGTCGGAAATCAGGAGTCAGGGTCCTGGTGTACGGATACGTCGGCCACCGCACCAACACTGGACTCCCTGGACTGATAACCACACCCAATATGCTAAACAGTATTGATTCACATAGAAGAAAGATCAGATTCTGCGGTAGAACCGACCACCTCTGATACCAATTTGTCACGACCCGTCCTCGGGGCCCGTGCCGTGACTACCCCAAGCCCGCCTTCCATAGGCCAGGGGCTGGCGACTAGCACCAATGCGTAAATCCCAACAAAAAGGGAAGGCATTGCCTTTGAAAAGTAAACAAGCACCACAGAGTAAGCAAGCGGAAAAGTAAACACTAAGTAAAACTGTACAAGCTGCGCTGAAAGTAAAAAGGGGCCGGAAATACAAGCCCAACTGTAATGTACAACTGAAAGGAAAAATAGCAACTGAAAGGAAAAACTGCAGCGTCAAGCCGTCCACTGGAAGTCCCACCTGAAGGGTGGGTACAGATAGCCTCCACTGCTCCTCGGGTCCACCTAACCGCTCCGAGTGCGTCCCGCCCAGTGGTCCACCTCCAGGTACTATCCTGCTCCGCACGCCTCCTCCACGATCAGCGCTGTCCGTCGTCTGCAACCAACACCACGAAGTGCGGGCATAGCCCGTGCAGGGGTGAGTATAAGCTACTCAGTAGGGACCCCGAGACCCCCGAAGGTCTCCCGAAATCCACAAAGGATAAATCACGAAAAGAGATGCAATCACGAAGTAACATCTGACACGGCGTAGGTATATTCCCATACATATACCTAAGTCTGCAATTCCCCGTTCGGCTCCAACGTCCGAGCCCAAGCACAACCCAGTCCACACAGGAAAGCAAAACGCATACCCACGCAGGATAGAACAACACAATCCACAAAGGAGAGTAAACAGTAAATCCACACAGGATAGCTCAACACAATCCATAAAGGAGAGTAACACAAGATTCAGCTCACACAGGTATACTTCTTCGGATGACGATAAAGATGATCATTGAACCATCTAAGTCGTCGGACCCACGAAGGATCGATAGGTACTAACCTTGCAGTGACCCACACAGGATCGGGCCCACGCAGGACCTGTAGGAGTTGGCTCACACAGTACCGCTGAGAGATGACCCACACAGGATCGGGCCCACACAGGACCGGGCCCACGCAGGACCTGTAGGCGCTGGCTCACACAGAACCGCTGAGCGCTGACCCACGCAGGATCGGACCCACACAGGATCGGGCCCACAGAGGACCGGTAGCACTGATCCACGTAGGATCGCTGAGTGCAGTAGTCGTCGCAGTCCGCTGAGGATCTCTGCACAGTCGTCGCCGCAGTCCACTGAGGATCTCTGCACGGTCGTTGTCGGAGTCCACGGAGGATCTCTGCACAGTCGTCGCCGCAGTCCACTGAGGATCTCTGCACGGTCGTCGCTGTCGAAGTAGCAGTCGCAGCCAGCCTAGGGTTCCCGCACACAGCAAGCTCGTTCGGGAGGGTCCGCTCCACGAGCCGAGAGGCTGATACATCAACTGACACAAAGTCCGAAGTTGATGTATCCAAAAGTTCCGTATCGTCAACAGGAACTCAACGTCGCAGACGGCGCGTCAATCGGACGCCCGGTCTGAGAGATATTGGCATTTTCGTCCCAGGGACCCAGTTGGTTTTTAAGGCAATACCAACCCGACCGCACTCCACCTGCGTCCAAACCTCGGGCGGAGTATTCCAAAAGATCCGTCTCACTTAGAGGAACTCAACAAAGCTGATGTCACGTCAATCGGACGTCCGTAGCTCAAGATATGAGCGTTTCCGCTCCCGGGGGCCCGGTTGGTCTCGTGTACGAACCAACCCGGCCGAACTCAAAGTATTCCGAAACCTTGAGTGCGATATACTGAAACGACCGTCTCGATCCAAGGATCGTGTTGCCGCTGACCGCGAGTCGTTTGGAGGCACGAAGCTCAAGATACGGGCGTCTGAACGAAAACGTCCGAAGATGGGGGGTACGGGCCCGGGCTGACCCGGCCCGACCACCCCTGGGTCAGCCCGAACCGGGCGACCCGAACCGGGTCGGCCCGACCCGGGTCCGACCCGGTTGGCCTGGCCCGGCCCGGCCAGGGCCGGTCCGGCTCGGCCGGCTCGGCCGCGCGGCGCGGGTGGAAGCCGCGGGCGATGACCCGCGGCCTGAGGAAAATCGCGGCCCGAGTGCGGGCCGCGTTGGCGAACCGTGGACGCAGCTGAGCCGCGTCCCGCCTGGATGAACCGGACCCGTGCGGCCGCGGGTCCGTTGGCCGCCGCCGCCGCGGCGGACTCGTCCGGCGGCGCCCCGGGGCGCCGCCGGTGACCCGCGCCGCCGGCAACATCCGCGGGCCGCCGGCGTCGCTCCGGTGGCCCTTTTTCCTTCCCGTCTGTGCCGTTGCTCCTCCCGGGATCCGTTCTTCACTGCAGGATCGTCAAACACCCGTTGCAGCATGTTCCGTCGTCACCCGCCAAATCCGCACAAAATGAAGAACAACGGAGGGTCATCGGGCCGTGTTCGTTTGGCCCGCACCCTCCGCGTTAGAGATAAACAACCGGGAGAATTTTATTCCACACAGGCAACAACAATTTTAATAAGATTTAAAATTGTTCACAAAAACGTTTCTTTAATTTCTTTAAAGAAACATTGACGGGATTTAATTTAAAAAAAAGGGGGTAATTCCCATAATGAAATCCCTACCTTGATGATCGTCGTGCGCGGGCGTTCTCCGTGGAAGATATCGCCGCGGAAGAGGTCGATCGTCGCGTCGTCGTGGGGAGGCGTCGCGTCGTCGCGGAAACCGGCGTTGAGTCGGTGAACTCAACGAACCAAGAACAACATATTTAAATTATAATTAATTAAATATGTGTTTAAAACCAAAAAGAACGTTGAGAGGAAATCCGAAAGCACTTACCTCGAATGGTCGGTGCTCGGAGATCGGAGATCGGGGATCGGAAGAACGTTTCGGACGAAGGCGTCGTCGATTTCTGGGTTCGGCGTTCTTCGCGTTCTTTGCGTTCTTCGCGTTCTTCGCGAGGGAGCCGAAGAAATAGGGATCCTCTCAATCTTCCCAAAGGATTTTTAGGTTGGTCTTATTTTATTAACATGCCAACATACGAAAACCGGTTAAGAAACGAATGAATTAATTTGTTGAATTAATTCAACGAAGAAACGAACCATTTAATTCACGAAAGAAACAGCCCATTTAATTCACGAAATAAACCGCCCAATTAAATGGTCTGTTAAGAATTTAGAAAACGCGTCGGTTGACTTTCATTAAGACGGGTTTTCACGGGTGCGTTTCATAGCGGAAAGAAAACGCGGGGCTCGTGCGGGCCCCACCTCACAAATATCCTACCAAGGGGGTAGGATATTTCTGGATAGCATCCTATCTAGTTCAACTCAGTTCAAGCCACCTTTAAGTGGCTTCAAGTGGCTTCCAAGTGGCTTAAGTGAAATAAAATAAAGTTGTCGCAAAATTATTTTATTTCTTAACTTTAAGCCCGAAAATTAAAAACCACACCCGAGCAAACGCAACTCCGGAAGAGGCGTTTCTAAGCGAATACCGGCGCTGCGATTTCATCGGTGCCCTCAGAATTCGATTCCGGGCACCGGTTCAAAAGTTAGAAAAATCTCGCTCGTCCGTTCACTGAACGTACCCGAGCCAAACTTCGAAAAATGATTCCGGGCACACCGGGCCTCGGAATCAGGCGCCGTCAGAAACTACGTTCTCGTAAAATTCCAAAGAAAATTAAGAAAAAAAAATTCCTTGAAATTTACGGGTCTTTACATACAAAACCACTTATAATTATATATTTTAATAATGGTGTGGTATTTAACTCTTATGGGAAAAAAATTCTATCCATATCGTTAACCGTTTGATTCATCCATTCTAAAACTCTTTTCAATTAACGAATCATTACTGAAGACACCTCCTGCATTATTAAATGTTTCAATAAATAAATTTCAACATCAATTGACATTTATTTGGTCACATTTCTAATCAATGAAACATAATTTTAATTTCTCTTTCATTCTCTATAGTTCTAAAAACTTATTCTTTATAGTTGATAACTTATTTCATAAGAAACATAAACATGGGACATCCCATCCTACTATAGTCATAAAATAATAAGATGAAATATTTTCCCTTTGATTTGTGACATGAATAATTAGACCATATACATTAATGTATACTAAATATAATAGATTTGAGGATAAAATTTTCATTCATCATAGAGATTCTCACTATCGGTCTATTTAATCATGCATCACAGACCTTTTATTTATTCCTCTAAAACATAAAATATCCACTAATTTATTTAATTTTGATAAATTTTACATAAATTAATGATGTATATAGAAGATCCTCAGATTACATAGAGTATTCATCCAAATCTACTATGAGTAAAAACATGTTTTTATTTCAATTAACCTTAAAAATTAAATTTAATATCTATCTATATATTATATGATTTCTAGCCTTTCCCATGATATTGTAGTAATTAAAATTGTGTATAACTTTAATTATCAAATCAAATAACTAACACCAACTCAATTTTTATTTATCTAACATACACATAGTGAACTTTAGTTTTTTTATTCATCACAACCAAGATTGGTTTTACAATATCTATTATTCTTTAGAGATCCATAATTTCCAAACAAAACCATTCCAGTAACTCTCCCATTAATAACGATAAGAAGATTCACGTTCCCTATCCTATGTAAGGAACACCCACTATCAATAATCTTCTATTAAATTACTCTTAATTTAATTCAAATAAATTTTGGTATGTGTATATTTCTTAATCGTATGAATCTTCTTTCCTTATAAGAAATATGTAGAGGTGTTTAGGAATATTTCAACACATCTTATTTCCTATGATAGAAAATGACTAAGTAATAAACTTCTTATTATAACAGAGAATACCTACTTCCCTAATGAATCTTGTAAGTTGGACTCACATCCATCCTTCTCTAACATCTATAATAATAATTCACACTTGTTTTTACTTCTATAAATGTATTTTTCCCCTATTTTAGAATTATTTAACCATTTTATAGAGAATAAAATTCTATTTTGATATGTAGGATATATTCAATTTCACATTTTTTGACTTCAAATTGTTTAACCTTACAAATTTATTTAGGATTTATCAGAATATTACATTATGGAGCCAAAGTGGCCACATAATTAACATTTCATCAAATAGAAAAAAATTATACCATGTCTCTATATAACTATATATTTTCCATAAAACCTTGTTTAATTATAAGTCCTTTTTGATTGGGATAAATATAAAATCATCAACATTACTTTGTTCAATTCACATTCTACCTTAGTTTTTAATGTTTTAGAATTACATTCAAGTTTGGGTTTACCAATGCAACTGGGTAATTAAGGATTCAACATCACTTAAATGCCTCTCATTATTTACTATAGTATTTACATTAGTTTTTTAACTATAAATCTTCCAAACCAAAAATTCTTTAGTGAATAAAATTGTTAAATTTATTTGTCAAGATTCTTCTAAAAAAATATCAATTCCTTTGAAAGAGCATTAATCTTCTTTTTTTCACTTTAATAAAAAAATTACAAATATTATTGATCTCAATATTATCCTTAGTTTTTGACATATAGCTCACCACTTATTTAGATTTAACATGATCAGTTGTATGTTTATCTATAACTTCCTCAATGAAAACCACTTCTTCTTCAAGATCATTATTAACACATTAAGATTCATTCAGAAAACAATTAATTTTTTTTATTCATTAATTTTATGATTTGTTCCTAAGTATCTCCTTTCAACACCACCATGAGACCAAAAAACACTTATTATTGGTCATTTTATTCTACATTAGTTTTTTTATTTATCCACTATATCTGAAAAATAATCATCTATGAATGAGATAATCTGATTTTAAAAAATATTCAAAGGATATTCTTCAATATAATATTAATAATTTCCTATTAGTAAAATTCCCCAAAACATCGTTCCATACATATTTCGAGAGTTTAAATTAATTTTTGGATAAAAAATAATTTGATGTTTTTAAGGTAATATAATATTAATAGTCACTCCTTAAAATAAACTCATACACCTATCCGTGGTGTTTGTTATATTTCTATAAAAAAGAAAGCCATGGGAATATTAAATTCACGTCTTTCCAACATCCTTGAAAATTTATCTCCATAAGTGGTAATAGTTAATCATTTCAATCCTTTTAATTATCCATATCCGCATGAATTTAAACCTTTTATATATATTTAAATTTCATTTTCATTAAATAATAATAATAATAAATGTATCTTTTCAATCATTTCATATGTTAATATCTTACTTTGTAGACCATTATGTTAAAATTACAGAATAATTTCATTCTCATGAGCTGCAACATTTGGAATATATATCATTGGGAATATATATAAAATATTCTTTATAAAATATATATATTTCATATTATAAGAAAATACATAGACATATCTATTATTATTAGTATTATGGTTGAAGAAATAGTAAATAGTTTCACTTAATGTCATATTTCTATTATCAAATCCATTTTTAACAACCTATTGGTTAAGCAATATTACATTATTATCTTCTTTATGAATAATAGAGAGTGTGTCCCAAATATATTTTTTAAATGCATAGTTTATTTAAGACATGTAAAATTTATTTGAGAATGCTCTAGATAAGGAATTTTTGGCCTTTGCTTAAACTACCCATAATTTCATATCTTCTTTGTTCATTGTCTATTTTTTAGAATCACTGAATTATATATTATAAAATTTTTCGAAGAATAAATCAACATGAAGAGATCAAAAGTGTCATATCATTTTATTCTTCCAAACCAATTAATTTTATCTATTAAGTATATGTATTCATTTTTTATTAAAAACACTCTACATGATAATGTATTTCCCTTTATAAACTCACTTATATTTAACTAGGGACAGTTATACCATATTGTTAATAAACAATGTCATAATAGATACAAAAAGAGGTAGGGTGAATTAATGTGTTTTGAGTTTTTTTTTATAAAAAATGACTATATCTTGTCTCCAAATTTTTTGAAACACATATAACCTATAAATTTTTTTATACCCCCATTAACAATATTATAGAATTAAAAATATCAAAACCACTAAGATTTAAAATGGATCACCAACACCGACATACAAGGAGAATAAACCAATAATGTGTTGATATGACTAATAATATATACTTCAGTGGCTTGTTATTAAAATATTCCTAACAACCAAATTGTTCCAACATTCTCCATTATGTCATCATCTCTAATTATATAATCTTTCCATGAGGGGGTATAATAGTGATAATGATTAACTGAATATTGTTTATAAATGTTTATCTGAGAATAATGTGACTTTACATTACCAAGGGAGTTCATCATGATTCTCTATACTTATCTTCCTATTCATCCCAATTTTTATAGTAGAATAATTTTTCAAAGACCCAGTCATTACTAGTTTTCATAGTAGAAATATTCTTCTCTTACATGATTCTCAATGATATAAGTCCATCCATAACACTCCCTTTAATAATTTTTTTTCTCTTTTCCTTAATGAGATTCTCATCTGCACTTTTCCTCAAAATATTCTTTGTAATGTCTTCAGTATTCCACACAATTATTCTTCCCACCTCTAGTAAAGAATTTTAAATTAAAATTGAAATTAAAAATACTAAAAATTATGACAATACAATACTTTAAAAACACCCCTTACATTATGTATAAGTAAATATCCACTATAGAAATCCGTTAAAATAATTGGTATTCCTCCCAAAACCACTAAAACATCTTGCTAGTGTAATACTGTGGGATTTCTTGAACTCTTAATTTCTCATTTTAAGTCATTAAGGGAGTTTTGGGAGGAATTATGAAGATGTTTTAGGGAATAAATAGTGGATTTTGAGTTTAAATTTCATTTGATATCATGGTTTTCACTATGACCAACATGATTCATTACATAATCATTCAATTTAATATGATAAGTGAAATTTTTATATAATTTGGTCTTATGAATGATGGGGATATTACATGTGCCTATTATTATAATCATAGTGCATAAGTTGTGAATTTTATAGGTCAGTTTTTTAGGTATTCATTCTTATTTGAACATCAATCATACCTATTGTGGAATGGTTACACTAGAGTTGTTAGGAATTAATCTTACTTGAGGGATATTGTAGAAATTATTTAATCACTATGAAATATATTTTTATGTGTTAAGTTTTCACAGTTCTTCATATTCTATAATCATTTCACAGAGGTGAGGGATGTTTCGTTTTGGTGTATTTTCAGGGTATATCGGGTTGATATGTTAAGGACATGATATTTTAAATTTTACTCATAGTATAAATTACTGTGGCATGTCTACCATAGATAATTCATGATATTCATTTATGATACCGGTTTCATAGTTTTCTAACCATAGGATTCAAGATATATATAAGGTGCGTTTCATTTTTCTTGTGGATTACAATTCCAAATCCATTTTTTGTATTTTTAAAATGACACTTTATGGATTAGTACAAACCTCAAATTTATGATATTCAAACCAAACTGACTATAATTTAAAATTCAAACATCAAAAACAACATCTAGAATATGAAAATAAAAAAGTCCTCCTGTCACAGCTGACTAGAAACCTTGAATAGAGAGCTACCTCGAGCCACTACCTTGAAAAACATGATCACCATTACAAAAACCTCCCACCATCCCCGAAATCAATAATACATCCTCACAGATCAATCAACTTTTTTTAAATGAAGACATCATCTTCAGGAAACCATTATGAACAACTGATGACAAACACCATTGTTAAGAACGAAAAAAATAAAACAAAAACTAGAGACACATATCGACAAAAAAAGGATAAAACCACTCAATATATCATAGAAAAAACCCACAAACATTCACAGGTTACATGAGGAAGAAAAACCAAGCAAACATTAGTTTAATCCTCTATTGTAGTTTTTGATGAAACTATGCATATCACCATCCATGTAGAGAAAGAGAACCAGAACCATATTCATTTGATTAATCTGACATATAATGCACAAGTAATATCATTAGATACCAAAACCCACATCCCAAAACCTTATTATTACCACCACTTAAGATCGAACTAGAAGAGGAGTAGATAAACTTGAAGTGATAGATGAAAATCGAGCGACTGAGGGCTCCGCCGACTTTGGGAGGGCATGGAAACCGTTGACCACCGAATCTCAAAACCCAAATCCATGATTTCAACACTACTATAAATTAGATAAAGACAAGGATAGAGAAAACATAGATCATATTGGGGTTTGAATGTCTAGGAAATCCATAACAAGCAACCTTCCTTGAGGCAAAAAAATGCCTTCTGAAAATTTCCCCATGAAAACCACCACCATCATGAAAATTTGCTTACTATAAAGCATAACCAAAGAAAAAAACTATAATCAGGGATAGTCAAGAGAATTAAGAGAGTAGAGGATAATAAAGAAATAAATGAGGGAGAAGGATGGGAAGGGAATCGAAAATCCCCCCTGAATGCCATTGAGGAAACCCCTATGTAGCAAGGGAAGAGGACCAATTCCACTCATAGGTGATTACATGTATGTGGATTACCCTTTTTTTCAAAATAATTTCAATTATTGTTTTGAATTTACACCATTATAGTCTGGCTAATATTTTTTTCTATGATTTTTCTTACCCTAGTTTGAAATACAAATTCAGGATCCCATTCAATTTATATCCAAATCCTTCAAACCAAAAGTTCCATAAGTTATTTATTAATACAAATTTGTTTTTTTATTTATTTACAAATTTATAATTATATTCATGTGAATGATATGATTTAATTAAAGGTGATATTCTCTTTCTTTACCCAATTTCTTTCATGATTCCTTCTTCATCATTTTTGTAGAATAAATAAGAGTGTTTTGGAATTTTAATCTTGGTTATGAGTCATGGTTTTCATATTATTTTATATAATATATGTTTTTATGGATTTTATAGTAATTTTCTATAGAAAATTCATCATTATTATTTTCTTCATTCACTAAAATATTCAAATATTATGTTGATGTAGTGGATTTAGAACACCGCATTATTTAATAAAGTTTCAATGTAGATAAAACTTTTTTCCATAAGCGAGTGGTTAAAATTAACAGAATAATATAATGAATTAGATTAATAAATTTAATTAGAGAAAAATATGATTCCCTTGAGTTTTATAATATTCCACGTCATTATCTCTGTGTTGACACTCCTCAATTAATATTTCTATGATAAAAGTCATTCATTACGATAAAGAAGTGTTTGAAAACAAATAAATAACTGTTTAATAATTTAAATATTTTATAGAATCTATAAAATTGGGAACAATAATTTTATTTTTTTCTATGATTGAAGATTTATAAATATTATCAAACCTTGAATTGATATTTTACGATTCATTATAAAATATTAATAATTTTCTATTATGACCCATCTTTCATTTTTATCATTATTGTGTCTTCAACCAACCATAATCTGTTATTTACAAAAATCATGGTAATAAAATTGGATGAATATATATTTTTGAATAATTATTAATGGGTTTAAGCCTAATGTATTAAAAAAATTATGGTCAAGGGAAGTTTATTTCTTTATATTATTATTGAAATTATTATGATTTCCAATACATTTTATTGATTCTTAGTACTGTGGATAGAGTAGTCTCTATTGTGAGTTTTAGTGGTTGATTTTAAGGTAATGGTATGATATAGATGTGGTGGTGGTTTAGTTAGAGTATTGTTTTTATAGTAGTGGCATAAATAGCTATTCGAGAATAGAATGATCATGGATAATTTGGTGGAGATAGAATGCTTGAATTGGTTTTTATCATGGGAAAATGTTACTGTTATAATTGATATTTTCATGTTATAGTGTAATGGTTGGAATGTTATTCTCATATTTTGATGTAGTTTATGTCGTAGTTTCCCATTAACATGGTCTGATGTTGAAAGTAACAAATGAACAAATAATTAAATTTAATTGGAATAGGCTAGTGGGTTAACAATTTATTGGAATACTAGCAGATAAAATTGGTAAATAATATGTAGAAATTGTGATACTTTATGACCTAAATGTTGTCAAGGAAAAAATAAATAATGATAATTATTAAAGAATAAGTTTATATAATAAATGGATGAGTGAATGCAACATGGATGGTGTTATGGTGAATATAAAATTTCATAATGATATAGTTAAATAAGGATTTATTTAATGTTGTGTTGATTTTGTGGGATTATAATTTTTGGTATGGGTGATTAAAACTATGGATTATATATTTTTCATAATGAAACAACCATGAGGTGTATAAAAAAGGCATCGTAAAAAATAAATCTCATTTTGAGTTGACTCTTAGGTTGGGATTGTGTGGAATATTACATAATATTGTCTTTATGTTATTTCAAATGCAACACCACCTGATTCGGCTAACCTTTCTTACACCTAAATGAGGACCTAGGTTTTAGGTGTTTTCACCAATATCTATGTTATAGAAAAAATGGATGGATAACTTTTCAATCTTACCCATTCTCCCATTAGATACGTAGCATTATCACTGAGGACTCTAGGTGCATATATATTTAAAATAAATACTATCTTGAGGTTATAATATATATATAATCATTGACATATTTTTTTTGTTTAAAATATTGATAGATGGTGGGTGATATGAATTGTTAGAGGAAGGAACATGGATGATGCTTAGCGGACCCAAGCATAATGTACATAAATATAACATTATTTTATATCAATATTAAATAAATGACATAACTTTTAACATTATATAACAACAATAGTTCAATTACATTAGATACTAGATAAAAAATTACATAATTACATAAAGTATCTTCAACACCTCCTAGAATGTTCTTATATCATTATACTCTCCTTAGACATACCATACATAAAAAAATTCTTCAGAACCTAGTGTAAATGGAAACATAATAAATGTTGATATTATATTCTCAACATAGATAAATATAGTATATTTTAATAAATTATAATAATTGATAAATAAAACATGGTAATATGACCATAACATAAGAATGTCAAACCCAATTAATTAAATATCACTAATCCATATTCATGGAATAAATATTAATCATAACAAAAGAAAAAAAAATATTAAGGAATCATAAATATTCAATCATGAGCCATTATATTATATCATAGAAATATAATTGTGGAAAATGTATGATATCATTAAATTGTGAACACATATAAATAGTTACATGATCAATCATTAATTTATGGACAAGAAATAATCTCCTTTCATAATGTTATAGAGATTAAACTATATCTATAGATAAAATTATAGGAATGAAACAAGGTCCAAGAATAACATTATGAAAATTAAATAAGGCTCAATTTATCCATCATTACCAAAGTATAGTAGAAGGAAATAATAGAAACACCCTTCAATTAAATTTTAACCATAAATATTCCAAAGGATCATAAAATAATTCATCAATTCATCATATCATAACCCATGGAATAAAAATGGGTATATTTTAATTTTTTATCATATCATAAACCATTAAAAATTTAACATCGTACGATATTATATGTATTTCCATTGAAATAATCTTAAAGTATTTGGTAGCTTTATTTATACACAACCACATGTCTAAATGAACTATGACAGAGTATACTATTATAACCAAGATAATAAATTTATGGGAATAATAGGAATAATCACATAATAAAAAAGTATGTATAATGGATTGATATTATGAAAAATATACTTGTTAATTCATAATTGATAACTACTCAATTTTAACCGACATTATATCCTTCTTCAAAATTTATTTTCATAAAAAATGGTATTTATTAAATATTCTATAAGGATATTATGATTAATTTTTTACATTTTTAGAAATATAATTATATATATTTTTCATATTTGGAATAAAAATATCTAAATTAGGTTAATTTGTTTTTTACGAAAAGAATAATTTTTAGTGAATAGTGAAAAAATGAGATTTTCAAGAAAATTAATCATTCCATTCAAGTATTTACAATGTCCCATTTTATTTAAAATTTATTTTAAAATTTAATTTTTTTATTTTGTTTCAATTTGAAAAAAATAATTTCATTTGAATCTTAATTATTTTAACTTTTTTTACAAAAGTATTTGTATACTTAAAAATACAATTTTCTAGAAAAATGTTATACAATCAGTTTTGTGAGGATATTTTAAAATAATTACACCCACATATAGATATTAAATTTTATAAATCTTATTTTATATTTTGAATATTCATGTATAAATTTGGTAATGAGGCCTCTTCCATTTTTTATAATAAATAGTATAAATAGAAAACAATTAATACTTTTGGTCAAAATAGGTTTATTGAAGGATAAAACAATGAATGAGTATAATATTTCATGATAAACATGTATAAATCCTATTGAATGGATATATTTCAACCTAATATCATCCTAAAATTGAATCCTTGGATATTTAGAATCATTTTCCTAGAAATTACTTAATAATATTTTAATTATTTTAATTATTTAAGGTGTCTGCCTCCCTTAACTTATAAAAAGACACACCTTCTCTCTCTTTTTACACAACATTGAGACAAAAAATTGAATACACCCGGAATAATCTCTTCTAATCTTCCATATCCAAATATTAGTGGTCATGTTCTTCAAAAAATTACATTCCAAGCATCCTGAAGAAAGATTCTATAGGAGGTCTATCGAAGAAGAGGTAATCATCCTAACCAAACACTTGCAACTTATTTGTTTTTTTAACTCAACTAATTCCATTTTATTCAACATAAATTGATAAATTTGATATCCAGAATGTACAAAAATTTTATTATGATTATGGAACAACCATTATTCACCATTTTCTATAACAAATTGTAAATGAATGTATTACTCATATGCACATGTGGACTACTTAATCCACATAAATGGATAATTATTATGATGAATTTAAAATTTACATATGATATTACTGATAATATTATATTTGCTAAATTATAAAAATAAAAATTATCTTTATTTATTTATTTGTGTAGAAAATAAAAATAACGTTCATGTGTTTGTATAAACTACCTTGTCCATGAACTATATAATTCATTATTGAGTATCCATATTTTATGAATGATATTAAATATGTATATCATATATATATATATATATGATATTGATACAATTATGATCATTTATTAGATTATGGAACTATTATTAAAGATAAAGGACCATAGTAGGAAGACCATAATGTTCAGGAAAAATGAAACAACCCACACATGGGAATACAGATTTTGATAAGGAATTATTAATAAATGGGAAATTAAATGTTATAAGGTTATCATATATGATAGTATAAGTATTAATATGGTCTTTAAATAGAATAATAATATATATATATATTTATTAAATAGGTTTTTGGATAATTGATGATTTATGTAGATCTTAATTAATGATTTATATATTTAAATATCATTTTAATCGAGAATATTTATGTTTGAATTTCTATTGAGAGAAATCATTTGATAATTATCTAAAAAATGTATAATTTTATTTTCCACTATTTATTAAAATTATTTTCATGTAATATTACCATTTTACATTCATTGGTAGCTAAAATAATTTATATTTAAAAAAAACCTTATATTCTCTTTGGTCTGGAATCATTTTCTACCATGTTGATGTTTTATTTAAATTGTTTTCATGAATGATTTTTTATAGTATCTTATTTTTTAAAAATCATTTTCCCTATATTTTAATTTCGTTTGAAAATTTTAATAGTAATATTCTGGTCAATTTCTAACCGATGTATATTTGGATTTATAACAAAAATTTGAAAGGAATCTTTATTTTAACATACCTTGAACATATAGAATTTTTCACTATCAGAACCACATAATTATTTATAGATTATATTACATGTTTCTATTATTCCTTTTAGAGAACATGTCTCCCATATTACCTTGTAATTTTCCATAGTTTAAATAAGTTATTTAAAAATGAAAGGGTATCTTACTCAAGATATATTTCAGTAATAATTTAAAAGAATTTTTCATCTATCAAAACATCATTTAAAGTTACATATTCTTTAAAGGGGATATGATCTAATGAGAATATCATCATTCTTTATCAAGTTTTTTTATTATTATTACTGTGAGATGTTTATAAAACTCATTTCCCTACCATGTTTAATGATTTAATGATTTGATGAATATATTATGATCTTATGGGACACATATTAATGGAATATTATTATTCGAGGTGTTTTCTTTGATTTATATAATCCTCCATTGAATTGGGAAAATATGATTATCTCATGATATTATATATACTATAATGGGATTATAATCTAGTTTATTAATGGAATTTAGAGACTATGATAATCTTGGAAATGAACCTTTATTAGAAATTTTTTGGAAATGGAAGGTAATCCAATCAACTATCATCGTATTAGGAGAGAACTATGACTATAGAAATGATGGAATTAAGAGTGAAACCAATCCATTATGACGCACTTAGTAGTGATCCTTGATCAGAGAAATGATTTTCTATGCTTATGTGTATGTGAAAAATTTGTGTCTTATTCTTCTTATATGTTCTCATGGATAATGATTGATTATTTATGATTACAAGATCCTTTGAATTGTTCCTTTTAATATACAAAATTCTATTCTATTATTCATGGATAAAGATCTTAAACTGAATATATATGATTATTGTATGTTATGATTATGTTCTCTTACCCTAATGCTTATTTTATGCTTGAATATGATCTTCGATCGATATCTACTTTGTTAAAACTTACTAATTATAAAATATCATATTGTATTAAGTTTCATATTATACTGAATTTAAATTAAGGAATTATATTAGATATGACTAAGAAGGATTATGATCTTGAAAAATTGTATTTTGTATGATTTAAATCATTTATATACGTGTTGTTTATGTATCCATGTTCCCAAAGATAATAAATCATTATAGTTGTCTTATGAATCATGATTTTATGTGTTGAATATCCAACTAAAAAGATGTAATATTTACGTATGAAATTTATTGTTCAATTTTGTTCATATCAGAGAATATTTTAGTCATTTTTAGAAACTATAATGATAAAAAACACTGATAATCCTTAGGATAATCATATGTACTGGAGAAATTACTATTATAATGTTTAGAAAGGAGTTAGGTTTTCTTATAAAATATATCCCTTTATAGATTCTATCAAGTGGATGCAACTATGGTAAAGAAGAATCTAGTGATAAAAAATAAGAATAGGGAAGATTTGATTTTAATTCAGTCATCACTAGTGCATGATGAATGTGACTGGGACTAAAAACTAGTATTGAAACTCATGGTGGATATAAAAGGCTAATTCACACTTTCATTTTGAACCAGTTTGAAGGATTTGAGTAGAAAATTCCCCTGGATAACCTAGGTTAAATATAATATTTCATAGATTAAAAATAATGTAAAAATACATAGACTTCCATTGAATGATTTTTCATGATTTATCAGTATAATTAATATTGTTTCATGGTCATAAAAACCAATTTGGTTTTATAAAGGGTTGGAATATGGAATGATAATATTTAGGTGGAAACAAGTATGCTCAAATATTTAAGGACCCTATTTGAGACTATTTATATGAGTTCTATATATCATAAAAATTATCAACGAGTATTAATTTATATCCTCAATTATTAGATCTTTACTTTTTAGTTAAAACTTCTAACAGTACTATGATCTCATCTAATTATTTGTTTCTTCTCCGATTGATATTTTGTGGGAATTTTATTTCTATAGATAATATTATTTTAACTCGAACTAAATTTTATTTTATTTTATACATGGATAAAATTTCATTATATAAATCCCATGTTAATTTCTCAAGATGTGGTGTTATATATAATATTATGAACTATACTAAAATTTTCTATTGGTGTGATGGAGAACATAAAATTAAAATGGAAATTTCATTTATTGTATGGGACTTAATTATAATTAAAAATGAGTGTTTATCTATGATGGTTTTGAGGAGTCTCAATATCAATGATATGTATATTGTATGTGAGTTTTTTCATGACTTTATAAAATTGTATATAAGTCCTCATATGAATCATAAAGTTGTGTAATCAATATAAATATTAAATGGTGATAAAACTACTCCAAACAATCTATATAAAATGGAATAGATCGAGTATCAAGAATTTTAGGTAAACTTCTCAAGAATATTGATAAATTATTAATTTGACCATGCAGATTTTCATGGGGTGAAACTATTTTTTTAAAAGTAAATTTGTATCAATGTGGATCTACATTGATTATCACTAACTCAAGAATATGTCCTTCATGAACATGTATATTATACCCCATAATAATGACCATCTTGATCAATCATGAAGAGATCAATATTTTTTCAAGATTGATCTTTGATTTGGGGACTATTAATTTAGGTTCAAATATGAATACATAGCCATGAAAACCATTCATAATTTCATGAGCTAACCTGGGTCAACCCTGAACCAATCACTTGAACAAGCTCATGATGAGGTCCAAGAGGTGTCCCGATCCTCCAAGGATGGAAACTAGTGTTGGGCATCAGATAATACTCAGTTGGGAATGATTTAGCCTATAAAATATAGATAAATAAACTATAATAAAACAAAAGCCCAAAATGGAAGTGTAAAAATAAATAAAATTAATTGAAAAAACATAACACCATGTGACATCATCGGTCACCACCAATCATAGAACAACACTTTCCTTGAGTGTGATCTAATCCTGGAAGAACCAGAAATTGAGAGGATACCATCAACATGAGAATTAATATGCTCAGTAGGAATTCCAAAAGAATAACTACACCTTGTAACATGAATTTTAATAGAAAATAATTTCTTTCTAGTTTAAAATAGATATATTTAAATTAATTTTTCATTTTCATATGAAACAAGTAACAAGATAATAATTTCAAAAGAATCATTTCCTATTATTTTTTTCAAAAATGGTTTCATAGAATAAATGTTTTCTGATAAATAATTTTAAAAATAATAACATGAGGTAAAGGAAGTAACTATATTAAAAATGACCATTAGAAAATAATTAAAATTAAATAAGTGTTTTTAAAATAACTAATAGTGGAAATATATTATTTGAAATTATTTTATTAGAATAATCACAAAATAAGGGAAATTTGAATACATGTGAATGAGATATAATGTAATATACCTATAAAGAAATTGAATAGAACCTATATATACTCATTTTGAAATATATTTGTCAGCCTATTGATGTGATCCAATGTTAACAACAAACCAAAATTCTATCATCTGGCCTCACTAGTTGCACATACCACACAACTACTCTATTTGGATCTAGCTTGTATAACCAGGACTAAATAATAATTGTCTCTCGACTCTCACTATGACAAATAAGATCCTATGGCTATATAAAATGTCAAAGGTGAGGAATAAAACAGAAACACAAGAAAATCCCCCATGCATGCTATGTCCCACCTCTTAACACCATGCATGTGAATTTCCCATAGTATAGAGTATATATAAAGGAAGACTCTTTTCAAGAAAAAAATCAACAGTGCCAAAGGTGCCTTATCATTTCTAATTATATTTATTCATTTAAAAACATCTTTTATTAATAAAAATCATATTTTAAAAATTATTAGAAATTAAATCCAACATCCAAGGTTCTTTTAATTTTAAAAAAACATGGAAGCATTCTTTAATATAAGGAAACCAAGATGGAAACATAGGAAGGCATGAAAAATAGAGTTGAAACTTGTTCTAAACACAACATGAATTTTTTATATTATACATACTTCATAATATAATAAAAAAAGGTACATAAATAAGAAATAAATCACATTTTTCAAATTAAAGTATTGTACATAGAGAAACTACCTCAAAATGGAGAGAACCAAGGCTAAACACCTTGGCACTTGACACCTTCATCAAGACTATTAAAATCTTCCCATTTAGGATGACATGCATATGAACCTTCACACACACACACACAAATATATATATATATATATATATATATATATATATATAAGTACACCTATTCTCAATATAGATATTATCATGGTTATGAATATGTACAAGGGTTTCCTAATATATATTCCTATACTTTTATATACCCCATTACACTAACAAGATTATGAATTTTTCATATATATATATATATAAGTACACCAAGCCCCAATATATATATATATATATTTGTATATTAATACATATTTAAGTGAATACATATAATAATGTGAAATATATATTTATATAAAAACATTTTGATACACTAGTATGTCGTCTTCGACAACGGTAGCTCGAATCCACCTCAACAAGGTCCAAATTACTCTAGAAAATTATAAGAAATAGAAAAATTATAGATTCTCCAATTAAAATTGGTCTAAAAGGAATGAACCAAAGATCCAATACCTAAAAACAATTAAAACTCGCTACCTTAAATATTTGTGACTATAATTGGCCCCAAAAGGACTCAAAGACAATATAAGACAATAAGGAAAAAGAAAAAAGACCCCAAAATTGGTTAGGGATTGGATGGGTCGTGTATGACACATGGAAGAAGTGATATGGGGAAATGAAAATTGAATTAAATTGTAGCGGAGAAGGAGATGGGCTCATCAAATAAGATCTCTTGAGGAAATCGAAGGTGAAAGTGGATGAATCAATGACAAGGGACATGAGGGAGGTGTATAAGAGGGGTTATAGTTATGGGGTGTCACGTGACACAAAGAGGAATCGGGGGCACCCAAATGAGAATGCGGGGGTGAATGATAATAACAATAATAATAATAATAATAATTGTTATTATTATTATTATAAAACAATTATTTTTATTTTATTTTATTATTATTTATTTTATATTATTTTTTCAAACACCTGAAAACCCCACATGGTTGGCCAAACCATGTACTAACCATGCACCTACACAAGAGGACACATACACCTCATATGGGAAATTCATATTGTTTGTGAAGCCATGCAATATATATGTTGTAGGATCTACGAAATACTATAAACTCCTTTGCACGTTTTCTACATGGTTTCTACTAATTTAGTGCACACCATGTGCCTATGATGAAAAACCCCAAATTTAAAAATTTAAAATATGGTCCAGCCTAAAACACAAAAATTATTCTAAATATAATTAAATAATTAAAAATAATTAATATGATTGTGTGGGAGTGTGAAAATTCCCCCAACCTTGACACTTTATACCATGAGAAAGTCCCAAAGATTCAATTTGTCCTAACATTAGTTGAATAACAAAAGAAAACCACTACATGAGATGATATTCCTAAAACCTGGATGCCAAGAGATAACATCAACCATTATTGTGAAACTTAGCACCCCAAAAGAGACTAAACAGTTCACCCATAGAGAAAAAAAATGTACACAGAAGGAGAAAATTAGCAAGACTAATAATCATGAACCATGAAAAAGGGACCCAATAAAAGAGACTCAAACCTTAAAACACAATAAATATATATGGAACACCATGATCCATAACATATAATAACCATGGAAACCCATCATGGTCTGTTTCGGTTCTCCATGAGAATCGTTCACAGACTCATAATCTATGCAATAGATACTACTATTGCCGAGTTTGGGAAAATATGAATCAATGAATCACACATGAACATAAAATTGAAAATTTATAAGAAGAGAAGAACAAGGTAATGAGATATAGGTTAAATATTATATAACTAATAGTGATCCCCCCAGAAATTTAGATCCTTAATTAGAAACTAGTTTACGAAGCTGAATCAACCAATAAATCTAGACAAAACCTCTAACATTGTTGTGACCAATTATCATTCTGAGTCCCTTTAGACAATCTTATGTGAAGACATCAATAAGATCCATAGTCGGTCTCCCCACCATTGAGAATCCATCAAGCATGGGTGACCCCCAACTCGATAAGAAACCATCTAATATACTCCATCCATTCCCCAAACCAAACAGTCACTCACAATTTCCATAAGACACAAGCATCTAAAAAAGAGTTAAAACCTAATAAATCATCCCAAAACTCTCATAGAAATCCCAAATTAATGAGGCCACAAAAAACTAATAAACAATAAGATCCAAAATAGAATAAATAACATAGAAAAAAAATCAACTGCCTTTCTTTATAATGTTGTAGATGAAATAATGGAGCAACACCCCCACCTGTCAATTCCCTGACTATGTAGAAAGAACTAATGTATAACCCATGTATAGATCTATAATATCTTGAGGTATCTACAAATACACTTTCATGAATCTCTGACCTCCAATAGAGGCTTTCTATTCTATAAAAACAACTTACAACACTTCTCCCCTGCGACATCATCGACAAGCCTTCAGAGGACTATGAAAAATAGATTAAAGTGTCCAATCCAACCACATTTGAAGAGAATGAGTAGGTGGTATGATGATTGAGATGTAGGAACTAAAGAAAGATAATTCATAGGATGAAAAAACCACATGATGATACACAATTTCAATATAACACTCAACTATATATCTAGATAAAAAGAAACCAACTTCGTAAAATGATCACCCCACTCCTTCACACATTGATGGACCTATTGAACACCCATGAGATTAGCCGTCCTGGAACCCCTAACAATACAAAACCAACATGAAAAACAGCTAACAACTTAAATGAACTCATACCCACCACTAAATTTGTTTTTTTGGAAAAATGAGTGTAGGATGATTCCCCTTAGAAAACATTAGAAATTTCTGGGAAACATACTCTAAATAACATAACAACACAAAAACAAATCAACATTAAACAAAAAATCAGCCAAATAACATTTCTGAACCAAAACCAAGCTCATAAATCAGTAAATTATTAATACAAAACAAAAAAATCCAATATCAAACAAAACTAACCCATAATATCACCCAATACAATCCAAGAAACTTCTTTTAAAAGCCACTATTTCCAAAACCATCTTAAGCACTAAACCCCGTTTAGAAATACACTCTCCATATAAATTCGTATAGAACTAAAATTATTCCAACACCCCCAAACTAAAAAATCCAAAATAAAATTCTCAAAGCTCATAAGAAAATATAAAAAATTTACACAGTCACTTTTCATAACATTGAAAACACAATTTTTAAAAACCTTTTTCTGAAAAAAATAAAAAGACTTACAAAACAAACAACAACCATTGATATTATATATATATCCCAAATATATATAAATACCTTATATATCAAGACCACCATAATTAATACCAACAACTACCCACTTTCCACTTTCATGCATTAATATATATAATCATTAATTGGAATACCAAGGGTAATACCAAAACATTTCCATTCTAAAAAACATTAAACCCAAATTGAAATTCCCAACCAATTTGAAACCTCCCCATATCATTAAAAATAAATTCATTTCCAATATCCCAAAATATTTTCCAAATCTATTTCAGATTAACTTTTTTAAAAGAAAATTCAAATATCTAAAAACAATTTCAAAAACACTATCTATTTCAAAACAACCTATTTCATTTTTAATGAACATAGAGGTTTCATTGTTAAAATCCAATTTCAATAATCTAATATCCTATTTAAAATCCATAGGGAAAACCCAAATTAAACTAATAAAAATACCAAGAACAAAAAATACCATCCTAATTACTCAATGAATAAAAATATCTTATCTTGAAAAAGAACCACTACTATACAGCAGCTTGGCTACATGGTTTAGTAGATCATGAACCAATAAGGTGATCTCCTTAGAGGCAATTTGATTTAGTATCATGGTCTTTTCATTGATTTCTAGACCCTGAATTAAAACCATGAAACCTAATAAATTCATAAAAAATAACTACTCTTAGACTTTGAGTTTCTAAAAATAACCCAGTAATTCCCAAAACTAAACAAAACACTCCAACAAAAACCAAAAAACCACAAAATAAAACTGAGTTAAATAATAAATTTTGATGCATAACCATATTAGTACACCCTATAAATTATTGAGTTCTTCTAAATAGGTGTTGACTAAGTTCCTACCTATGTCTGGCCACTTTAATTCCAATAATTCTATATTCAAACTATTGGACATTCCCAAATAATAAGGGCTAGTTGATTTTCTAGGATTTTATAAAGAACCATCCTAGGTTAACCCTAAACCGATCACCCACGATGGCTTATGACAAGGCCTTATAGGTGTTCCTAATCCTCCCAAAAAACAAATTTGTAGTGGGCATCAGATATGAATCAGTATAAAAAAATATCCTTAAAGATAGATAAATAAATGAGAATAAAATAAAATTACAAACTAGAAACAAGAAAAGAAATAAATTTTAACACCTTAACATGCCTACATGTTACCTCATGGGTCACTACCAATTAGAGAACCATAATCTCTCCAAGAGAGATCCAAAACATGATGGAACTAAAATAGAAAGGATAACAATGGAGTAGGTATCTAGATGCTAAGTTGAGATGCTAAAATGAAGAACCTCACCTTAATCCATTCTTTTAAAAATTAAATTAGTTCATGATAGTTTTAAATAAAAATAATTATAATAGGTTTTCATTTATTTTTAGAACATGTAACAAGATAATAATTACAAAAGAACAATTTTGTTATCATATTTTCCCAAAAAGGATCCAAATAATGAATGGTTTTCCAATAAATCATTTTACAAAGATGAATATGTAGTGATGTAAATACCTTAGTGAAAAAAGAATTTTAAAGTGGATTGAAATTAAATAAATATTTATACAAGAACTAATAGTATAAATATACCATTATAAATTATTTTATTGAAAAAATAACAAAATAAGCGAATGTAGAATACATGTGAATCAGATATCATAGGAAATACCTAGAAAGAAAGTGCAGACACACTAGATGTACATGGTTTGGAATTCATCTATTAAACTATTGAATCAATTAAAATTCAATAAATAACATTACATCACTCAGTTAGCCTCACTAGTGAAACAACTTACATGGATACTCTATGGGGATCTAGTCCGTCTAATCAAGACTAAAGACAATCTGTCTCTTCACTCATTGTGATACTTATGATCCCATGGATATAGAAAATGTAGGAGATGAAGAAATCATGAACAAAAGAAAATATACCATGCATGTTAGGTACCACCTCGTGAAAACATCCATGAAAATCCCCCCAATAATGGAGAGTATCCATGTTGGAACCCTGTTTTTAAGAAAAAATTCAATGGTTCCAAATGGTCCTTAGTATTTGAAATAAAAATGATTCATTTTAAAATCCCCTATGTAAATAGATTTCATATTTTAAAACTGTCACAACCCAACCTGATGAGGCCCAGGCCACAACTCCCTAAGACCATCTCCAATAGGCCAGGTGCTAATGACTAACATCAAGAAGTCATATCACTAATAAGGGAGGAATTTCCTTTATATTTGTACAGAAGACCACATCTCCAAGCTCACAAAATACTAAAATGTAAAAACTAAAAGCAAACAATGCATGTATACAATTGTATTCCATAACTAGAGTAAAACAGAAGCACTAAAAGAGAACAAAGAAAAAAAACAATTCCCACCAAAGAAAATTACAAAACCATCCAAACTATATATAAGGAGAGGATCTCTATCAACTACAACTACCAAAAAGCTCCCTAGCCCACCTCTGATAAACACCTGTGTCTTTCTAGCTCACTATTCTCTACCTGTCTTGGGTCCTCTATGGACTCCATTAAAATAACTATGGTTTGTACTAGACACTAAACATGTTTGAGAAACTCCTGTGCAAGGGTGAGTATAGTACATTAAGACGGCACCCTAAAACATTGAAAGAAAAAGGGAGTAACTGAAAGGAAGTCGTTCTCTCGTCCCAAAGACAGGGTAACCAAATTCAAAGAGAAAATCCATCTCAAACCATCTTTAGCTATACATAATATGTCAGCTCAATCTATAAGGGATGTCAACCCCAAAATGTGACAACACCACAAAGACTCCTAGAAAAAGGCCAGATATACTCGTCTTAGACCCAAAGTTTTAGGAGGATTCAACCTCATAGCAGGTAAGATGATTACTACTCGAGGCTCTAATGGTACAACATAAACCAGGAGTACACACTCCATGAGCTCAGCCATCTTAGATGGATCCCATATAAGAGATACACTCCATTGAGAACAAACCTACCATTTCTATTGGTTTGTTTGAAGGAATTCACTCCATTAGGAACATCTTACTAGTTCTAACTCTAGTTCCCTACACTAGAGGTCCTGTCGCTATTATATTGTGCCCATCATAGCTAAAGAAACCCATGTGAAGAGGAACTCCCTTCACCACTACACCGAGTTGAGGGAACAATGATCCAGACTATGCACCAAGTGCATCCTCTCTAACATGAGAGAACAGAGTGACCCACACATCACTACTCCCCTAATGTCAAGGGAGTATTGATTCGATCTAACCCACAAAACCTCTGTCACTAATGTAAGGAGTGGACCACACCCGTGTTCGTCGAGGGAGCATTAAATCCTACATGGGTATCCTTCTCATCTGGTGGAGGGTTCTTTCTCCTCATACTTGTGTCCTATAACCTAGGCATCTCCATATCCAATGGGGAACCTACACCCTGGTACAATAGGGGAGTATTACTTCATAAATCTATGACCCGTACCCTAACCATGTAGGGGAGTACCACTTAGTGACTAGAGGACCTACATTGTGATATGATACGGGAGTGTTGAATCTTATTATTCATTAAATATGGGAACCCAAACCCTGGTATATTATAGTATTATTGACCCCTGGCTAGAGGACCCACTCCCTAGAATGATAGGGGAGTACCGAATCTGCTGTAACAACATGTAAGGAGTACCCACACCCTAAAACGATAGGGGGGTACTGACTCCTAGGATAGAGTACATGAACCCTAGTATGATAGGGGGTGTAGACTTTACATTTCAATGAGTATGGAGGGCTTGCACCCTTACAAAATTGGGAAGCACTATCCAATATTACGAATGTCTCAGGAAACCCGAACCATAGTCCATCAAGGGAGTATCACATCAGGATAAATCTTCCCAAAAGTAATAAACCCACACCCACATCATCGGTATTCATGCATTTACCTATATAGAGAAGTAAGGAACACCTGCTCCCTTGTACTGTAGGGGATTAGAAATCCAAGAATCTCTCTACACTAACCACACGGATAGCCAGCATTGACCCGATACCTCTCCACAAGATCCTTTCTCAGTCCAACCTACCTCATAACTTGAATTTTGTTATGGAAGACACCATCACGTTCTATGGAAAAAATCACTCAGTATAGACTACTCATAATCATGAATCCAATTCCTAGAGAAGAAGATACCGATGATGGACGATCCTTTGGAGATCTTCTAGAAGTACATGGCGTGCTCCAAGGTACACATGGCATGTGAGCCCTTCTGATTATATGCTCGTGTATCTAGTGTACATAGGTTCTAACCCATGTAGTGGTACATGAACTATCAATGAGGTTCACATCATGTCCCTCGTCACTTGTCCATTGTACATGTTCCCCTTCTATAAGGATCGGTGGACCATGTCCCTTGCACAACCTGTATCTTATACTACATGTTGTGTTCAAATAAATAGTCACCTACCCATGTAGGTTTCTCATGTCAATGTACCAGACCTTGTTTCTATTTACATTGCCTATGTGTTAGTGCACAACCATGTTTCATCATAAAGATAACCCAAGCCATGTCCCATGGTCAATATTTTTAAGGAACGACACAACACGAAACCCTTATACACAACCTGTAGTCCTGAAAGATTATCTTCCCTGAATAGAAAAATCTACACAGAATGTGTCACTGAACTACAAGCCTTGCAGAATGTAATTCTAGTTGGTAATAACCTAAAAACACCAAATTCATCCTATTCTTCACCCAAAAACCACAAATCTACCTAGGAGGGATCAATCAAATTTATATGGTGGATCTAAAACCATAAAACAATGTAGAAATGAGGGGATTAGGATCAAAAATCCAATACACCAACCTCATTGGTGAAGTATTGAAGCTGTGGATGAAGATAGATGCTCGTATCATGCTCATTATCAATCTTATACTGATATATGTCAAAAACTGAGATCATCGGCACTCGACCTCTTTAATCCAGCAACACTTTCATTCATCACCAAATGGGAGAAGAGGTGAAAGAGGAGGACTCTCTCCTCCTTTGGTTCATTATTCACCCAACATGAGAGGGGGATATGAGAAATTAGATTTTAGGAAATTTAATTAATTTTAATTAATTAATTAATTCAACATCATAATTCCCCATAACCAAAATGGCCCCTATTCGAAACTCCCGGCGAAGACAACCTTGGGTCACGCCTAAGGTAAACACGACTTTTCATACTCAACCATGGTATCAAAAATCCAATATAAGACTCCAAACATGTGCCATTTACATTTCACCTGAAACTTGGTGCATGTGAAAAAATCTATTTTATATTTTTAATATTGTCATGCAGAGGCTCTCTGGGCCCATTCTTGCCATGCCGACTCGACACCCATCCCCAACAATATTATATATAATATTCCACTGTATTTCAAGTAAAAATCCAAGTCATTACATTCTCCCCACCTTTTGACTTTTCATTCCCAAAAAGAGAAATCCTAAGAATAAGGGATGAAAATGAACTCGCAACTAGGAACCCATGCCAACAATCTCACCAACTACAACATCCCTATATTTCAATGAGATAGTTTTTTTTAATTTTATTTATGTCTTATGTTGTACGCTACACCAAGTAAGCTTGACCTATATGCATCATCATCTTAGCTTTCGATATATGAAAAACTATTCTTGGTTTGTGTTATACAAAATTTTATGTTCATTTGATATAATTCATTTAACACAAGACTGAGTATATGTGAAAAACTAAATATGATACCGTAGTCATTATAATGGTCGGTATGCATAATATTATCTTTTTTATGAAAATCAATTTAAATGCACATAAGTGACTCTATAAAATAATAAAATCACTCATGATGGATTTTTTAATGAATAATATATGTAATATATTAAATATAATGTTAAAAATTCATCTTATATTTTTTCTAAACATGATATAAGAACAAATTCACTTTCATTTTTGGACAAGAGATGTATTTTTCAGAAAATGAAGTTTTGCCGCCTTTTGTTATAACACCAATTTTAAATCTAGTTTTGACACCTTTTTAAAATCAATTTGAAAAAAATAAAATTCTTATCTTAATGAGGAAGATAAAAAATAACTTTTGTTTATTTTTTTGTATTTTTCTTATAAGTTTATTTTATGATGAATAATGAAGATACTGATTTTTATTGAAAACCTTATTCTTTTTAAAGTAATTGTAGTGTAAAATTTTGTTTTTATTTGTTTTAAATTTTAATCAGTTCAATTTTCTCCAATTATGGTTTTTAAAAGTTATTTTATATATGAATTTATTATAAAAAAATTTCATGTTTTAAAAGGAAATTTTTCCGAAAAAATATTTTTTGTGACATTTTACCCGTTGTATTTTAAATTAAATTCTCAAACATAAGTTTTCTTAATTTTAAAAATTGGATTTAAATGTGGGATTCAGGTGGTCTAAATTTGGTTAATAGGTCCTATTTTCTCTTACTCTATAGGAATAGCAACCATGGTAAATTTTGTTTCTATAGTAAAGGGTAAATTAGATAATTTAGGTTAAAAATAAAATTATAGAGACTGTAAAATGACACAAAAAAATTAAAAGATATTATAGGATGAAATTACCATTAACAATTAAGGATCAAAATTAGGTCATTTAATAAAAACTTTTCCATGTAAATGGCATATGTCAAATTTATATCAAAGAAAGAAACAAAGTGTCATTTTCTATGTCTTTAATATCTATTATGAGTCCACATATGAACAAATGGGTGGTATCAACAAATATAAATGGTCCTTTTTAATTTTATAAACATATTTCAATAATATAAATTTACTTTTGACATTTTGGGGTCATTTTGGAGATATAACGGTATTTATCATATTTTATTTAATGAAACTTTAAAGATGTCACGTTCATGTTTTGAAATATCAATATTTTTTTATATAATGTTATAATAAAGATAAATTATATTATAAATCCTCTATTTAAAGATAAAATATTTTTCTTTATCGTGTTAATTTATTAGTAATTTTTAGAAAACAAATAATTACATTAAAGACTTATAAAATGATGATGCAGAAAGTATTTAATTGATGAAAATTCAATAATTTAATTTTATTTAAAATTATAATAACTATTAAAAGGAAAAAAAACGTGAAAATATTTTATTTGTCAAATATATGTTGACCATAATCATATAAGGGTCTAGTTATTATCAATTTTGATCAATATGGAAACATTTATTACACTTATAATAATTTATATAAAGTGATGATAAATTTGTCATATTTAAGTCTTAATACATACAAAATATTTAGAGTAGGATTATACAGAATATATTTTTTACTATAAGTATTTTTCATAAATATATAATTTTTATCCTCACCATGGCATTTTAATTTTAATTTTTACCTAACAAATATTTATATAAAATAATTACACAATATTGTTGTAGTAATTATTTTATTCATTTAAATATCTAATTACGTTATTAAAAATACTAAAATAAATATAATTTGGGATAATTAACATATAAAACAAATGTTATAGACTACATTTACCCCTTAGAGATATAATAAAATATTTGGTTCGAGGTTAAAATATTATCTTGATAGTTTTAAAAATCCATTAAACCAACAATGTCATAATTGAAACCATTGTTATTTTGTCAACATAATGTTTTATTAAATTTTTTAAAAATAATAATAAATTTTAAAAAATATATAATAATTTTGTTCACACAAAAATTTTCTATATTTTTCATTTATGGCCAAATAGACATCACATTATTAAACATTACACTATTTTTATATTGAACAATTTGTTACCTTAGTTAAAATTAAAAGAGAATAATTAAGGATAAAAATAATGATAAGGTATAAAAATAATTCAAAACAAGTCTAAAATTTATTATTGATGATATTACAACCCTATATCATCTAAAATTTTAAAATATTACACTTTTGATGTTTTTGGGTCATTATTGATTTTATTATAAATTAATATTTTTAGAAATTCCAAAGGTTCCCTAACCTTATTTATAAAAGGGAACATACTCCCCCACTTATTAACATCAATTTGAGCATTAAATATAATTCATCCTCTACCTATTTCTCTTATAAACTTCCTTATTCACGTTCCAGTGGTTCTGTTCTTCTCAAAAGGCCAACTGTAGTTTCTTTAAGATGAGATCTAGAGGGTGATCGTCGAAGAAGAGGTAATATCATTTATCGGTTCTTCCAAAGCATTTGTTCTTATACATTATCTTCATGAGTTTTTTTCCACTATAAATTAATGAATCTAGAATCAATTTTATACTGAGATGTTATTAATATTATAGAATAGCAATATTCTACCTTCTATCAAAGGGAAAATGAATTCTACACAGGTGCGTATGTACGACTTACCAAATCCACGCCATGGTGTAACATGTTTTTTACCAATACTTGAAATGGATGGGTATAATGAAATAAATAATAACTATATGTTATAGAAAAATATATACACTATTCACTTCAATTCCATTTCATAATTAACAGAATGATATCATTAATCGTGCGTACGTATGACCTAACATCTCTACGATACAATGTGATTCATTCTACTAGATATCCATTAAATAATGATTATATAAATGTAACGAATACATAAGTTTGATATATAATATGTTAATATAATTTTCCAATTTTATAACTATGACATAAGAAAGAGGACTATGACTTATTTGACAAAACATTCATAAGAACATAAAGTAGTAAACACCCGAATAACAAGTAACATAGAAATGTTACTAACAAAAGGATGAGAATATGATAATATATGATATCATAAAAATTAATATTATTCTAAAATAAGTCAATGATATCATTAAAATCATTATAAAAGAGGTTTAGATACATTCAAAGGACAGTATACCTAAAGTAAGGGATAATTTGGCAATCTCATTATTATTTGAGATTGATTATTCGTTAGTATTTATTGGGGGTATATTTATCATTCACATCCATGCTACTTAAATATGTATATCAATATATTATTTATATCATTTAAAAAATTCTAAAGTGAATTATAAAAATTGGTTAATTTTTATTAAATGGTATGGAAAAAATATGTGTTCCATTTTTTGTATGAGTTACTTTTTTGACTTTTCCGGCAAAATTATGAGGAGAATTGTTTTTAACTTATACAACATTAATAGATTTTTACGCTTTCATAAATCCTTAATTCTATGAATATTAATTTACAATATTTAATGTATATTTTCAATTAAATAATTTTCTTTTAAAATTGGGTATCATTTTGGAATAGACCATGTTTTTGAAGAAGAAAGGATATTTTCCTCAAGAATTAATTTCATGTGTTTTATAATAATTATTTTACATTTAAGATTAAATTACCTAAATAGGGGTATGTTTCTATCCCTATTATTTCTATTATTTTATTGTTTTTATTATGGAAGATTATTTATTAAATAAATTTGTTTTATATTGATTTTGATGGAATGATGTTTAAGAAAATGATTTTATTCCTTAGGTTATGCTGTGATGAATGATTTATGTTTTTGTGGCCACAGATATATGCCTTTGATTATGGGATGGGTTGGACCTATATCTCCCTCTAATTCATTGGGTAAGGATTTATATCTCATGAGATATATAGGGATATAATGGAAGGTAAATGTGGTTCAGTAATACATGGATGGAATGAAAAATAAACCCAGTTCAGTAATACAAATCTATAATGGAAAATAAACCTGGTACCCTAATAATTTTTTCTTCTATGATGGACTTGGAAATGAGCCTTGGAAAATATGGAAATGATTTTATATGATAATGTGTTTTCAAAAATTCCATGTTTTATGCCAATGCTATTTTCTCTTACCTCATGTTTCTTTTATGATTTATGTTTTGTGAATTTCCAGGATTTATTTCATGAGTTTTGATTTTGATATATGTTATGCACGATATGATTTCAAAAATTTATGTTCATGTTTTTAAATACTTACATTCATTTTTGGTTTGATATTTTCAATGCTTACCCTTACTGAGCATTTGAGCTCACCCTTTTCAAATTTTATCTTTTCCCCAACATAAGTAATTTTTTTAGGTAGGAAATATAAAGGGGAAGATATTTGTGGATGATTTTAAAGATCTTTGAAGAATTTGTTCCAAATTTTCAAATACACGGAACTAATATGTTTTGTGGGTATCTGTTTGTTTCATGTTTAATGTATTCCACAAAACTTTTGTAATGTCAATATACATCAAGCTTGGGTTGTTAGAGTAGGTATTAGAGTGATGATTTAGTCAATATTTGGAACTAGGGTGAGAAAACTATAGTGAGATCCCTAGAGATATTTATAAGGATTATCTAGGGATGTCCATAAGTATAAGTCATACTATTGGATATAGTCCTATAATTATGGTAACGATCATGAGTAACAAAGGATTAATACTAAGATGTTAGAGATTTAAAATAATCCCCCATGAATATGTTGTTTTCCTAGTATGATTTTTTCCTCTAACACTATTCTTATTTGGTTTTATAAAATGGCAGGAACCTAACAAAGTTGTGTTAATGATCAATTTAATGGGAAATGAAATGATTTTCCTTCTCAATAAAAAAATGTTATGGCAGTTGGAATTAAAACTTTTATCACTACACTTACACTATCTATGAATTATTATGGACTTACAAATAAGAATTGAAGGGAACAACATTCTATAGAGTCCTTAATGAGGATTATTACACATTATTTTAGTGGGTATTCTGATCCACTTTCTACTGAAAAGTAGATCATTACCACTGGAAATTATTTTCCATCCTACTCTATTCAGAACATGAAAAAGTAATTTTCATTGTTTATCATTTAGAAGGTGAAGTGGTCTTGGGGTGGACTATAATGAAGAATACAATGTAGAAAGATTAAATTGAATCCTTGGAATGGGATGAGTTCAAGAGATTATTTTTCAATAAGTACTTTCCTTGTATTCTTTGAACAAATATGTAAAAGTAATTCTTTGAGCATAAGTAATAGGATTATGAATCTGTTGGTACAAACGAGGAAATTTTACAAGGCTTGAAATGTATACTTTTCCATTTATCATCCAACATGAAAGTAATGTTGATAGATTCTTCATTGTCATAAAACCAATTCTTCAAAGGGTGTTTGCAATAAGATAATTTCGTAGCTATGATTATATATTTCATTGTGATATCAATTTAGAAATGGAATTTGGTTTTACATATCAATTTCATGGATTAAAGAAGAAACGAAAGATAGAGTTGAAAGGAAAATATCAAAATAATGGTGAATAGAAGATGAGTGTTTCCTTAAGTTCAAAGTGTGAAATGAAGAATAATATACATAGTATTAATGGGACTAGAATTTGTTTTATGTGTGAAAAATAAGTTTATCGGGATGTTGGGTTCCAATTTAATCTGACAAATTTTCCTAATGATATGAATAGATAAAAGAATACAGAGAATGAACCACCCACACTTTAATGTTAAATGTTCCACGAAATGGGGGTATTATGCCAATAAATTCCCTAATATATGGGTTTTTCATGATTATCGATGTTAACAACCTCTTAAGGCTACTGGGAATGGAAAATGACATGAAATCACTATTAGTGATGGTGAGTCTGATAATGAAGTGCTAGATTTATTCAATGTTTATGTAGTAGGATTCTATAATAATATTGTAGAATATCTTTTATAGTATTATGGATTATTGAAATATCATTGTATGGGAATATTGTGGTTTTCCAAAGTATATGGTATTTGTAACCGAGAAATGTGATTGAAATATTTTTGGATATTCATAATGATGGGACTAGGATATTAGGCGACGTTTGATATTATTAATGAAATCATGACTGAAATAAGTACAAATTGATATCATGTCTTTAGTATATATAATTTTTGGAATTTTTGGTATGGAAAAAGAGTTAATTTTTGACAACAATCAAGTTTTCACTAATTTTCAATGGTAATTCATGTTATTACCATGTTTCAAGAGAATAAATGATTAATGTACTTGTATGTTTGTAATTTGAAAACAAAGAACTACATTATGAGATATGGTAGATAAATGTTATGGCCATTTAGTTCAGCTCTATATAATGTTTTTGATTTTTAGATTTTGGAAATATTGTAAGGTTATAAATTTATTGATAGTTTAATTAAAACTTTAGATGAAGTTTGTTAGGACAAATTATTATCTCACTATAGGTATACATATCCATATTTGATAACTTTTAGAATAAAATAAAATTTTATTTATAGATCCAATGATCTGCTAATGTTTTCGGAGTGATAAATTCAACTTAATTTCATTGAATAAGATATGAAGTGTAAAGTGTTTAAGGCATAACCAATGGTGAGATTATGCTGAAATAAAGTAAGTATATCCTCTCATAAAATTTATTAAACATTTTGAAAAGGTATTGTGATGTAAAATGGTGTCTTATTATCATCAATTTTGATGATATCAATGACCTCTTTCTCATTGAGAATGGTGGAGGTGGGATGAGAGAAGAGACATTTTCTCTCTCTACAAATCAAGTAAGGGTTTTGGTTTGGGAATGAATTTGACTCTAGTTTCTAATATTGTTCCTCAAGGTAGGTTTTATAGTTATATATCTACTATGGTTGGTGTGTGTGGTGAGATCTTAGAACCGCATAAAGCAACGATGGTGTCTGGTTTTGATGGCAGTGAGATCTTGATGGATGCGGTTGGCACCAGAGGTAGGGAGGCAGTGCGGTCTACTGATTTTTTGAGAAAGGTGAGGTATGTCACAGATGTAGTGTGTGGAGGGATGCTGCTATCCAATAATGTGTTGGTTGATGTGAATAAAGCGGGTACATTGATGGTGATGACTGAAGATGCGGGTAACGAGACGGGTGCGAGCGTGCCTTCTCTGAATCTGATAAAAATTACAGGCAGAATGAGCTTTTTGGAGGGATCAACTGACTATACTGCCACTGCAATTGTGGTGGGTTATTTCAAGGGATTGTCCACGGTGGTGGCTGATGGCAAGGATGAAATAATTGATGTGTCTATATCATCATTGAAAAATAGATATGCTTTTCCCGGAGTAAGTAATCATGATATAGTAACGGATACTACAGTAGTTCACAAAGAGGGAAGTGGTGCCCACTCTTTTTCTTGTCTCAAAGGTGGTATGTATTCTTTGATCAAAAGAAAATGAAATATTGTGCACATTAAAGTGGATCCCATTTCAGTCTCTGAAAGACTTAAAATGGCTGAGTTCTCCATTATTGCTCGACTTTTCCTTCCTAAAGGTTCACAACATATGAAAATTGATGAACTAAAGGAACATATCTCATTGATTTTGGGTTTCTCAACTTGGAAGTGTGTATCTCTTGGTCGGGGAATATCATATGCTTTTCCCAATGGATGAATTTAAAGTTCTATCATTGAGATTTTGTTCCATTTCTCTCAAGCTGGGAATTATTCACTTGAGAGAATGGGATAAAATGTTCAATCCTTTGGAGGTCGGTAACACTGCTACTCAAATTTGGGTAATAGTTTATGGGTTAAACTAGATACTCTAGAATCCTAAAATATTTTATGATATTTCCTTATCCATTAGTATCCCAATTAAAATTGATAACGAAACAGAAGTTTCCCGCTTTGGATACTTTTCTAGGTTTATAGTAGAGGTTGAGCTAGGTTCGACTCTTGTTGATAAGGTGATGCTTGCAACTGATGGTGATATTATTTAGTTGAGGATTGTTTATGAAAAAATTCATAAATTCTGAAAAAGACTGCAATTTTATTGTTCATGACTTATCTTCTTATTGGCGTTCTATAGTTTGCTGATTCTATACAGTGCGTGGTCATAACGTGAATAATTGTCTCAAGAAGAACAAAACTACCTCTTCATGGAAATCTCAACCAGAGTTGTTCCATGAGGATGAAAAAGACTTTTTTAAGAGTTTGAAAGACTTGGGAAATGTTTCTAATCCTCTAGAGAAAGGGGCTCAAGATTCCACTCAAGAAGAGGCATTTAAAGTTGATAAAAAGGGTGTCCACCCAAATTCTCCACAGGTATGTGATTGCACTTATGAAAACAAGAAAATGTCTTGGGTTGATATTTGTACAGAAGAGGAAAATGTTCACCATGTTGATGCTCCTAGCAAAGAAAAAGACCTTGCAATAGAAAAATAAGCACAATTTGAAGTTGATCAATAACTATTACAGGGAAGGATGGTTTCCTTAGTGAATCGAAAATGTAATCAAACTTTAGAATATGACTCCCCAATTATCTATAAGGATTTTCATTATTCTTAAAAGACAATTTTGGATAAATAAGGATTCCATCATGTTAACTACAAGAAGACACATCCCTCAGTTGTTTCCCTAATTGTTGTTGAACTACCGATTGCAGAATAAATGAATATGATAGTGACAAAAGAGGCTTCTCCTAAAAAAAGAACAGGGATGAGAAAGAGGAAATCTCGGGCTCAGAGAGCATTGATGATGAGACACATTATAAAAGAATTCAATATCTATCGAGCTGGGAAAGTGAAAGAAGAGGGAGATAAAGTGGTTAGGTATGAGGGAATGTAAGGGCATATTTAGATGCAATTATAAAGGAGGAATGAAGGCCAACTGAGTGACTGATGAAAAAGATAAACAAATATTTTTTTGGGTGTTTACTATTTTTCTTGTCCTCCTTCCTTGGTTATATCTTTAATTTTTTGATTTTAATAAAAGAGGAATATCCTCCAAATTTTCTTAAAAAATGACCACTTTCACTCTTATTTAGTTTATGGTTTTGTGATTATTAACATTCATTGGATGACCAACTTTATTGTGATCAATGATCTTTTTTAATTTCTATGATTATTTATGCTTTTCCTTTATGCCAAATCAACAACTATGTTCTTCTATATGGAGACCTTGTAATGATTTACTTTCGGTATTTATTATTTTCCAAATTTTTCTTTTTAAAATGAATTTTTTTTCTTAATTTTGATGATGTGGGTTTTTTCAAAAGAAACCATCAAGTATTAAACCTTTTATAACCCGGAATAATTTTGGGGGAGAAATTCATTTTAAAGGAGGTAGAATGAAACACCATGAGATTTTTATGAGATTTCTTTTTAATTTCATTGATGTCTTATGTTGTACACTACACCAAGATAAGAATGTTCAATACACAACACCGAATAGATTGCAGTATACACCACACTATTATTAGTTTTTGTTAAAACATAATTTAATGTTCTTTATATAGAATTCATTTCACATAAGACTTAGTATAAGTGAACAACTAAATATTATAATATAGTCATTATAATGGTGAGTATTCATAATATTAACATTCTTCTAGAAAACTATTTAAATGAGAATAAGTGAGTCTATAAAATGGTAAAATTAATCTTTACAAATTTTATAAATTAAAAAAATATATATTATATCCAATATAATGTTTAAAATTCATCTTATATATTTTCTAGACAAGATATAGGAACAAATTCAATTTTTTTTGGGTAAAAGAAGTATTAAAAAAACGAAGTTTTATAACCTTTTAATGGTGTACACATTTTAAATATAGTTTTTATACTTTTTATATTAAATTTGAAAAAAATAAATTTCTTCTTTTTATTTAGAATAAAAAAATTTACTTTTGTTGAAATTTTCTTATTTTTTTGATAAGTTTATTTTTTTGATGAACAATGAAGATACCGATTTTTATTGAAAATGTTATATTATTTTAAATTCATTACATAGTAAAATATTTTTATGTATTTATTTTATATCTCTATTAGTTATTTTTATCCAATTATGGTTTTTGAAAATGATTTTATACATTCATTTACTGTAAAAACATTTTCTATTTTTAAAAGGACATTTTTCTGAAAAACTATTTTTTTGTGGCTTTTTTACCGGTTACATTTTAATTTTAATTATTAAACTTCTGTATTTTAAATATTTAAAAATGGATGTCAAATTGGGATTCATGAGGTCCAAATTTGGTATGTAGTTCCATTTTTTTCATCCAATATGAATAATAACCATGATAAATTTTATTACCATAGTAAATGGAAAATTAGGAAATTTAGGTCAAAACACTATATTCACTATAAAAAGACCCAAAAATTGTAAAATTTTATTTCATGAATCTAATTTTATCCTCAACACTTAGGAGTAACAATTATGTCATTTAATGGATACTAATCTAGGAAAATGGCTTGAAAAATATTTAAATCAAAGAAAGGCAAAAAGTGTCATCTTCTTTGTCTTTAATATATATTATGTGTCTACATATTAAAAAATGGGTGGCATAAATGGATCTAAATGATCCATTTTAACTTAATAAACATATTTTAATAATATAAATATATTTTGGACATTTTGAGTAATTTTGAAGATATTATGGTACTTATAATATTTTATTTAATGGGAATTTAAAAATTTCCCATAGATGTTTTAAATAATAAATTATTTTTAATATAAGGTTATATTTAACATAAATCATATTATAAATACTAATTTTTAATATGAAATATTTTTATTTATTATTTTAATTTATTTGTAATTTTTAGGAAATAAATAATTACCTTAAAGGCTTATACAATGATGATGCATAAATTATTTAATTCATGGAAAATAAATAAAATAATTATAAATCAAATTATAATAATCATTAAAATACTAAAACACTTTCAAATATCCAATCTGTAGAGTATATGTCAACAACAATCATCTAATGGCCGAGTTATTATCCATTTGGAGCCATATTAAAATTATTATGACACTTATAATATTTTGTTGAAATTGATGGTAAAGTTGTCACACTCAAATATTAATACGTATACCAATTTTAAAGTACAATTCCTCTAAATATATATTTGACTATAATTATTCATATTAAATAAACAAGATTTATCTTATTCATAGTATTTTTTTTATTTTTTATGAAAAAAAATAAGTATATTAAATAATTACACAAAAATGATGTGGTAAATATTTTATTAATAGAAATATCAAATTAATGTTATTATAAATACTAATATAAATATAATTTGTGACAATTAACATATTAAAAAAAATTCCAGATGACCTTCACCCCTTATAGATATAATAAAATGTTTTTAGAGGTTATAATATTATCTTGATATTTTTATAAATCCATTAAACGAATAGTGTCACAGTTGAGACTATTGATATTTTATCAAAATAATGTTTTATTTAATTATTTGAAAATAACAAAAAAAAAATTAAAAATATTAAATAATTATATTTACTATAAAATGTTCTATTTTTTTTATTTATGTTCTAATTGACACCACGTAAGTAAAAACTACACTATTTTAATATTGAACAATTTGTTACATTTGTTAAAATTAAAAGAGAATAATTATTGAGAAACAAAATGAAAATTTTTAAAATTAATTCAAAAAATGTATAAATATTATTTTTTTAATGATATTAAAACCTTATATCAACTATTATTTGTAAATATGACATTTTTTAGGATTTCGGGTGGGTTTTAATTTTATTATTAAATAATATTTTATAAATTCTAAAGGTGCCCCCAACCTCAATTATAAAAGGGATCATCCCTTATTACTTATTCACATCAATTTGAGCCTTCAAGATCGGCCATAAAATACCCATTTTGCTTATTTACTTACTTATTCACATTCTAGAGGTTTTGGACTTCTCAAAAACTATATCTGGTGACATTAAGAGGATATCTAGAGGGAGATCATCGAAGAAGAGGTAATCTCCTCTACCAATTATTTCAAATTATTTCTTATTATACTTTCTCATCATGATTATTTTCATTATAAATACATTAATAATGAATCAATTGTATACTAAGATGTTATTAATAATATAAAACAACAATATTCCACCTTCTATCTAATGAAAAATGAAATCACCACACATGCATACATACGGTTTACCGTCTGTACGTCATGGTGTAATATGTTTTTCACCACCACTTGACTTGGATGAGTATAATTATATAAATAATAAATATATATTATGGAACAATATATATACCATCAACTTTGATATTTTTTCACAATTGTAGGAATGATATCATCGTTCGTGCATACGTACGACCTACCATCTTCACGAAGTGATGTGATTCATTATACATGGTATCCATTAAATATTGATTATATAAATGTGAGTAATATATAATATGGTATATATTTTGTTAATATAATTTTATAATTATATAAATATGACCAAATAATGATAACCAGAACTTATTTGAGGAAACATGCATAAGAACATAAAGTTGTAAACACCCGAATAACTAGAAATAATGAAATGTTACTAATAAAATGATGATAATATGATCATATATGATAACATAAAAATGAATATGATGGTGGAATAGGTCATGGAATAATTTATATCATTATACATGAGGTTTGGATACATACAAAAGATAATGGACCTAAGGTAAGAGATAATTTTCCAATCTCATTATTTTTTGGGAATTGTTATTCATAAATATTTATTGGGGTATATATATCACATATATCCATGTTACCTAAATATTTATATAAAAATATAATTTTTATTCTTCTATAATTTTTTAAAGTCAATTTTACCCATTTGTGATATTTTTTAAAATCTATGTAAGGAATATTTTGTCATTTTTGGTACAAGATACTTTTTGAATTTTTCGAAAAAAGTATGAGGAGATTATTATTTTTTAACTTATATAGAATGAATGGATTTTTACACTTTTATAACACCTTATTTACATGAAGATTCATTTATGATATTTCAAGGGTATTTTCAATTAAAATGTTTTCTTTTAAAATTTCATAGAATCTTGATAAGATATATTGTTTTCAAAAAATAAAGGATATTTTCCTCAAGAATTAATTTCAAGTGTTTTATCAAAATTATTTTCCACCAAATATGATATTATATAAATTGGGATATATTTCTATTACTACTATTACTATCATCGGATTGTGTTTATGAGGTAACACTATTCATGAAATTGATTTGTTTTATATGAATTATGATGGAATGATGTTTAAGAAACCCATTTTATTTTTTGGGTCATGCTATGATGAATGATTTATGTTTGTGTGAAACAAATATGTATGGTTTTAATTATGTGATGGGTGGGACCTATATCTCCATTTAATTAATTGGGTAAATATTTATATCTCATGAGATATATAGGGCTGGAATGACAAGTAAATTTGGTTCATGAATAACAGGCTAGAATGGAAAGTAAACCTGATTCAGTAATATAGGTCGGGAATGGATTGTAAATATGATTCTTTAATAAATAACTTTGTCTACTATTATAGACATTGAAATGATCCTTTACTAATATGGAAATGATTTTATATTCTTTAATATTTACCACAATTCCATGTTTTATGACAATGTTATTTTCTCCAAGATCATGTTCCTTTATGATTTTTTGTTTTATGAGATGGAAATATTTACTTCATAACTCAAGATTTTGATATATGTTTTACACGGTATGATTTTAAAAAGGTATGTTCATGTTTTCACATTCTTACATTCATGTATTGTTTTTTATTTTCTATGATTACCCTTAATGATCATTTGATCTCACCCTTTTCACATGTTTTCTTTTTCTCATGATATAACGATAGTTTTTTAGTAGGAAATATAAAGGGGAAGATCTTTGTTGGAGATGTTTAAGAGCTTTCAAAAATGTGTTGCATGTTTCAAAAAACACTAAACTAATATGGTCTTTCGGAATATATTCATGTCATTTATTATGTATTCTAAAAAAGTGTTGTTATGTCTATGAACATAAAGCATGGGTTGTTAGCTCAAGGGTTCATATGATTCATACAAGAATGCACAATGAGGAAATACCAAGATAAAAAAACTCTCATGTATGAATTCTACAAGGAAAATATTGTGAAACAACTAGAACATGTATCCTTCGTTTTGATAAGTGGTAAACAACTAAGCACCACAATCCATCTTTAGTCAGGGGGGTCTAGAGGCATATCCCCTCGAAATCCAAACACAGATACTGATGGAATTCCACAATTCCCATCCACCCATGGATAAACTATACAATAAAATTTTCAATCATCGCACATTAAAATTTTATGTTGAACATGTGAGGGTATTAATGAATGAAAAAGGCTGGCCAAGTGTGAACGCTGGGTCTTACCAGGACCTCTATCTACAACCTCCATATACAACACATCTTTCCAAAACAAAAAAATGCCACACCCACTAGTGGAATCCCTGCTAAGTGTGGATGATGGGAAAAAAATACACACTAAGAAAACATATTAGGGTCTAACTCTGCCACTATGGAATGATTCTGTGCATGGATCTCACTCGTCCAAGTCCACCAAGAAAAATGGAGTTGAGTACAGAAACTCCACTACCAAGGCTAGGACCTTCTCTGACACAACTGGTTGGAACAAGAAACTCATAACATCTGCTGCATCGAGTGTTAGGCTAGCCAACTAGAGCATAATAAGATGTACCCAACTATGAATGCTTCCATCATGTCCTGCATGGGTTTCCTTTTTCACCGACAAAGGAAAACCGCATTCTAACACGATGGTCACACCACACCCTTTACCAAAAAAATCAATTTGGGTATGAACTGGTGTATTCAAAATCAATAATGATGTTTTAAGGCCACAAAAATTTGAAAATGATCTCCCAACTGAAAGTCTCACCTCTAATAGTCAGTTCACACTTTCAATGCCAATGTGTGATCATTATGTCTCCTCATGTAAGAGTCTCTAAGAACGAGGGTCAAGTCAACAGTTCAACCAAAATCTCTAAGTCTCAAACAAGACTCATTGAAAGAATAAAATGGAAAGCCCCTACATATATCAATATAGTATCTAAAAATTAAAGATGCATATCTTTCCTTGAATCTCCCTTGGAGCCACTGGGTCATAAGCTCTGACCGCATGTAGTTATCCTCACCCACATCCTTCATGTCCCAGTTCTGAGTGAAGACCACTTGGGGGTGGTGACGGAAACACCTCAAACTATCTACCACTCAATTCTGATCTTCCATCTACTCCACAACTCCATACACCTAAAAAAACTCCTTGCTACAAGAATTGTCTCTTACAAGGTGGATTACCAGTCGGCTCCCTCTCAATAGCATGGTGGTTTGGACAATCTCTAGAGAGATTCCCCCATCCATTGAAAGCATAAAATTTCCTATCATTCATCTAATCTGATCATTCACACTTCTCATATGACACAATCCCTCATTCATGATTCCTAGAATGAGTATACCTTTTATGCCTCGATCCTTTAAAATGTCGCTTGCTTAATTCTAAAGACCCGTCAACCACGTGAACATTGTTGCGGGTCACATCCAGCTGCCCCTCAATTATGAAAATCTCCACCACAAGTGCTCGCTCTGTCACTCTAGTAGAGGTGTGAAAACATAGATGAATCACAGGTGCCCTGATCTTTTGATGCATGACCTACTCAAATGTCCATTATTTGAAGAATGGATCCCAAATTATATCCGAGGAGCATCACAACAAGTCTATGAACCTTGCCAAAAACTCTTCCACTATCATTTTCCCTTACAAAGCTATTGAAGCTCATGGATACACACTGATCTCAATATTTCAAGGTAAAAATATTCCATTAAGAGTCACTTGAACTCCTCCCAAGTGAGTGCCACCTCATCATGAGGCAGTATCACCAAAATCCACCATCACCCAACCAAACCCTACAGAAGGCTCAACGTTAGGACCACTATCTGATCGAGAGGTCTCCTCACTAAGAGGATTACTTCTGGGACTCACTTTATCCAGTCAAATATTGCATGGGAGTATGAATGACCTTGGTACCTCATATGTTGCTACCACTGAAACTTGTGTAGAACACTCATCTTATATGCGTACTCAACATGAACTGCTAGAAATACCTACTGATCCATAGGTAGAGAAACCACTAGAAAGACACCTGGAGTTAACAACTTAGAATTAGTTCCATGCACTGAAGCCTCATGATATGGTGGATCATCATCAAAATCACACCGAAGAATCCTGTTAGGCTACCATCATGGAGGCATCCTAAAATAGGATCAAGATGTAGCACAATCAATGAGTATATCTAGGGAGCTGACTCAAGAAGGATTTGAAAAACTAAAAACACAGTCTTATATGATGCATGTAGGAATTATTTCCCAGTGACTAGTGTCCTAATGTACCATGTAGAAAATCATGTTAATAAAGTCTCGATGAATGGATACGCTGACCGTCACACCAACACTAGAACCTCTAGCATCAGAGTGGAACTCAAAAAATGCTAACACTACTTTTATTAAACCCAAAAAATCTCACGACACTTTGGTACCAATGTAAAATTGGGCTATGATACCACTAAGTTAGGGCCTGACCCAACCTGGCCCAAGCCACAACTCCCCATGCCCACCTCTAATACGCTAGGGATTGCGGACTACCATCTAGTATAAATATCACTATCATAGGAGGCATTTCATATGTACATGTATGCATACACACATATCTATGATCACAAAATACTAAAATCTGACAACCAAATGCAACTAATGGAATAATAGGACTCTATCCCACAACCAAAGTATAATAGAAGTATTCAAAGTGAAATAAGGTAAAAACCAAACCCACCAAATAACAATATAAAGGCATCCAACTTAATCAAAAGGGTAGTATTACTATCAACAACAACATGTAGAAAGGTCCTCGATCCAAATTTGATAAACACACAGTTTTTTTAGCTCACTAAGCTCTACCTTTCTCAGGTCCGCCATGGACTCCATAAAAAGGCATGTGGTCTTCACAAGACACAAAACAAGTGAAGACAAATCCTATGCATGGGTGATTATAAAATACTCACTATGCACCCAAAAAACCCCAAAAGAAAAAGGGACAAACAAAAAGGAAATAGTCTGCTCGAACCAACCAGAGGGAGCCCAATGGAGAGAGAAACTCCATATAAAACCATACTCAATTGTACAAGATAATTTAGCTTTGTCTACAAGGGGTGTCAACCCTAACATGTGACAATACTACAAGGACTCCCATAAAAATTCCCAGATATACTCGTCTTGACACAATGTATCATGAGGTTCTGACCTCATTTCCAGTAATATTAATCCCACTCAAGTCTATAAATGTAATACACACAAAAAGAAGTACACACTCCATGAGCTTAGCCATCCTAGATGGAACCCTAATGAGAGATACACTCTATCAAGAATAATCCTAGCATTCGTTATGGTACACCTGAGGAACATTCTCAATCAGGAACATCTTACTATGTACAACTCTAGTACCCAACACCATAGGTCCTATCATCATTACCTTGTGCCCAATACAACTAAAGAAACCCCAGTGAAAAGGCACTCCCCTCACCACTGCACACAGTTAATGGAGTACTTTTCCAAACAATAAAACACATGTATCCTCTATAAAAAGAGATAATGGAAGGACCTGAATCTCACCACCACTCTACAGTTGACTGTTTAATGATCCTAACAAACTCGTGAAACCATTATCGCTCCTATAAAGAGTAGCCTGCACCTCAATCCATCATAAGATAATTAACTCATTCTAAGGTATTTTTCTCATCTGGTGGATGGGGAACACTCATCACAACTATGTACTAGATTCTAAAGAGATCTAGATCCAATAAAGTACCTACACCGTGGTATGACCGGGGGGTACTAATTTATAAATCGAGGAACCGCACCCTAACCTAGTAGGGGTGTATCACTCAGTGACTAGAGGACCCACACCCTGATACAAAAGAGGATTTCTTACTTTTCTAGTTCATTTTCAATGGGGGACTTGCACCCTGGTACGTTATGGGAGTATCGACCCGTGGCTAGAGGAACCACTCCCTAGAATGGAAAGGGAGTACCAACTATACTAGAACAATACATATGGAGGACCTACACCCTGGAATGATAGGGGATTACCGACTCATAGGATAGAGGACCACCACCCTAGTATGACCGTGGAGTACCAACTCTACCTTTAAATGAGTATGGAGGTCCCACACACTAACATGGTAGGAGAGCACTTTCTAATCTTAGGAACATCTCAAGGAAACTTGCAACCTAATCCATTAGGGGAGTTATGCCCCCATAGGAATCTACCAAAAGGTAATGAACCAACGCCCACATGATGGGGAGAATCATCTCTACCTAAAAAGAGAGGTAAGAAATACCCACACCCTAGTCCATCAGAGGAGTAACTTCCCTTGCATCTCTCTACACAAACCACATCAATCACTAACATCAACTCAGTACCTCTCCACAAGTATATTTATTTGTCCACAATGCCTCTTATCTCGAAATCCATGATGGATTCCACCGTCACGTTCTATATCGAAAGTAACCCAAGATAGAATACTCACAAGCCTTAATCCAAATCCAAAAGAAGAATATACAGCAGTCAGAAGATCCTTGGGAGATCTCTTAGAAGTACTTGATATGCTTTGAGGAACACGCGATGTGTGAGCCCACCTAAGCAACTACCATTGTATCTAGTCTATATGGGTTCCAACCCATATAGGGGTACACGACATTTCATGGAGGTACACGCCATGTCCCACATCACTCATACCTTGTATATTTTCCCCTTCTACATGGACTAGCTGACTATGTCCCTCACACACCGTGTATCCCATACTACACAAAGTGTTCAGATAAATGGACACCCTGTAGTGTAGTTTGGCTATTTTGATGTACTGAACCCTTTGTCCATGTAACTTGGAAACATGTTAGTACACAACCAGGTGTCTTAACACGAATAACCGAAGACATGTCCCATGGTCACACAGTCAAAGGAACAACATGGCGTGTAACCCCTATACACAGTGTGTAGTCCCAAAATATCATCTTCCCTGAATAAAAAGAGATACATGAATTGCTTCACTAAACAACATGAAGTGTATATGGTAATTCTAGTTCAGAATTACCTAAAAAACTCATGATTCATCCTGCTCTTCCCCCCAAACCCTCCGATCGACCTAGAAAGGATAAATTGCTTTCATATGGGGCCTCTAGAACCTTAATAAAATTCATAAATGAGTGGATCAAGAACAAAACTAAAATCCACCGACATTTTCATTGAAATTACAAAGATTTTAATGAAGAACAACACCCAAATCATGCTGCTTCTTGATATAATGATGATCTGCATCGAAAACTGAGATCGACAAAACATCATCGCTTTATTCTGGCGGCGGTTTCATTCCTAGACAATAGGGAGAAGAGGGGAGGTAAGAGGATTCACTACTTATTTGGTTCATTTTTACCCAATGTGATAGGGGTAGAGTGTAATTAGGTTTTAGAAAATTTATTTAATTTTAATTAATTAATTAATTCCACCTCATAATGCCCTACCACCAAAATGACCCCTACTGGAAACTACCAACACAGACAACCATAGGTCACACCTTGGGTAAAAAAAATTCTTGGGACTCAACCATAGTCTCCAAAATCTAATTTGAGTCTCAAAATGGGATTTATTTATATTTCATGTGAAACTAGGCACTTATGAAAAAATACATTTAATATTTTTAATATTGTCACGCCAAGGCTCCCCCAGCCCTGGAAATATTCACTGGAATATTTTGAGATCTTTCAGGTCAAAAACCAGGTCATTACAAATTTTTTAGAAAATAAATCAAATATACAAGGATCATTTCATTTTAAAAAATCTTGGAAACATCCTCTAATATAAGGACACCAGGAAAACAACTTTGGAAGGAATGAAAAACATAGCGTAAACTTTTTCCAATGAAGTCAAGCATCTCCTATATTATATTTACCTTATAATGTAATTTAAACATGTGCCTAAATAATAAATAAATCATAGTTTCAAAATTAAAGACTTGGAAATATGGAACCAACCTCAAAAGGGAGGTAACTAAGCTAGAACATCTCAGCACTCGACACCTTCATTAGAGGCCACTCGATTTTACCCTTTCCCACTTATTGACTTCTGCACATTCACATAACTATAACAACACATATCCACAATGTACATTTTTTTTGTGCCATGAATATGTACAAGGGGGTCCTAGTATATATTCCTATACTTGAATATTCTCATTTACACTAACACACATATTCATTTTTCATATATTTATATATATAAGCACACTCATCTCCAATATATATATTTATACTACCATGAGTTAATATATAAAAAGGGAGAACATATATATTTGTATGCCTACCTAGGCATACATATGTAATTCTCCTTCGACAATAGTTGCTCGAATCCACTTCAACGAGGTCCAAAGTAATATATAAAATTCTAGAAACTTAAACATTTAAAAATATCTAACTAAAAAGGGGAAAAAGTGAAGAAACCGAGGAAACCTTACACCAATCTAATGAAAAAATTTATACCTTCAATGAACGTAACATGAATTGGGCCCTACAAGACCCAATGACCCTAAATAATATAAGCAACATAAAAAACATTAAAAAATGGGTTAGGGTTTGAATGTGTGATGCTCTCCATATGGGGGGATAAATGGTGAAAATAAAATGGAAAGAAAAATAGCAGATCAAGAGAGGTACTCACTATGTAAGATAAAACCACGAAATAAGAGGTTGTAGTGGCAAAACACTATGGTGGAGGAGTTGTGGGAAGTGGGAAAGAGGGGCTTCAACTATCATGTTTCAGTTGAACCAGAGAGGATAGGAGGGAACATGATACCTAAGGGGAAGGGTGGGTGACCTAATAATAGTAAAAATAATAATAATAAAAATAATAAAAATAATAATAATTTTTACTATATTTTATATTACCTTATTTTATTTTTTCAAAATTCTATAAATCGTGCAGGGTTTGGCCGCACGTCTAGACACACCATGTGTCAATCGTGCACTAATTTTGTGCCTATAATCGAGGCCTTGGACACCTCACATGGTTAAAATACATGGTTAGTGAAAACTTGTTCCATCCATGGGGTCATCTCTACAAGAAAAATTGTAGACACCTTTTCACAATCTATGCAGAGTTTGTACTAACCATGCTTAAACCGTACATCTATACTGAAAAATGAAAAGAAAAAACAATATTTTAAAATAAACCCGACCCAAAACTGAAAAATGAAACTAAATTTAATTAAATAATTAATAATGATTAAAAATATAGTATCGGGGATTGACAGAAATAGTTTATTGACATTATGAATTAATGGTTATTTCATTTGGTGTTTCTAATACCGCAATATATTAATGGGTTGCATAAATAGAGTATTTATAGATTACCTAGATCTGTTCATGGTATTATTTATGGATGATATTCTTAAATAATCCAAGATAAAGTGAAATCATTATGATAACTTTATAATTTTATATAAGACCTTATGTAAGGAGAAACTGTATGAAAAAATTAACAAGTGTGAATTTAAACTAAACAAGGATTCATTTTTGGGTAATATAATTTCAATAGAAGGTATACCAGTGGATCCATGAAGTAAACAAGTTATTTTAAAATGGACCCTACCAAACACAATGATCTAGATCTATAGTATTTTTGTTTTGGATGGATATTATAAATGATTTATGGATTATTTTTTATAACTATATAATTCAGTCATTTTGTTAACTCAGAAGGAATTCGAGTTCATTTGGATAGATGAATGTAAGAAAAACATCAATGAGAAGAAAAAATGGGTGTTTAATGCACCCATGATCACACTACCCTAAAATGGAGAACACTGTTTTGATATTTAGTGATTCATAGAATAATGGATTGGGATTTTTCATCATGAAAATGATAAGGGGATTGGTGTTGTCTCTTTCCAATGGAATATTAATGAGAAATATTTTTCAACTCATGATATGGAGTTATTTGAGGTATTTTTTAGCTCGAGAGATAGAAAGAAATACCATTATGGAAAAAGCTATGAAATATATAGTTATCATAAAATTATAAATTATATATTCACCGAGAAAGAGTTGAGTATGCACAAGAAAAAATAGTGGGAGTTGATTAAAGTCTATGATTACTCAATACATTACCACTCTAGGAAAGAAAAAAAAGGGACTAATGCTTTATGTCGAGAAGATCATGATATATTATATTTGAGGTGGATCAAAAAAGATTTAATATTGATTTATTTTTAAAGGATTGACCTCTAAACATTGAATGTGAGAAATAAAATCATTATTAGATTAATTTTTTACCATCCATACATCTGAATATTAAATATGAATAGATCTAAAATGCAAAGAAATAGAAAAATTTAAGGAATTTTACTGTGTTTAACCTTGTTTATGATGGATTTATAAGGTTTAGAAATTGAGTATGTGTATATTGATCTGAATGAGAATATTAATTGATGAAAAATGAAGAGAAATACTATAGATTATATATCTCAGTTCGTGGTATTCCTACAATTTAATTCTATGAAATTTATGTTGTAGGGGATGTTGACTTTATTAAGCATACTAAAATGGATATGGGAAAACATAATTATCGATTTCATTGCTGAACTCCCAAATAAGTCTTAAAGATAGAATACTATTTTAGTTGTAGTAAATCCCCTTATGAAGTAAATAGACTTTATATATTTCAGAAAAGTTTTCTCCCTAGATGATCTCTTTAGGATATACATTATGTAAATGGTATGGATTCATGGAGTACCCGATTCTATTGTATCTAATCGATATTTGAGGTTAACCTTGATATTTTGGAAACACCACTAGGATTCTCTATATATAGATATGTGTTTTAATAATTCTATCCATCCTAGATATAAGGCCAGTCTAAGGGGAAAATTCAAACCATATAGGATATATTGGCATCATATTATCAAGATTTTCAAGGTGATTAGAATCAACACCATCCAATTGTAGAATTATTTTCTAACAATAGTCTCTAATCATAAATTTGGATGGATATATATAAATGTATGTACAAAACATTAACATTATTTGATGAATTTTTAGAACCATTGATTATGGGAACAAAGGTAACTAATGAAATGGAAGATAATGTCAGATCCATTTAACTGCATATCAATGTAGATCAGAGTCAACAGAACTAACAATAAAAAGTACTATTTAAGAAATTTGGTATAAATGTATCCCTATTAATTTATCAATATAATTAGATTATTATATTTATTTATAAGGTAATGTGGGTCCCTAGGTATATTCCCCACTTTGATATTCTTGGTCGAGTAGGTATAGTTCTATATAGCTTGGTGCTTCCCCTATACACCTTTCAATTTGATTATGTGTTGTATGCATCTCTCATGAGGATATACAAACCTAATCATTCACATATAATAAAATAATTTTTTTTAAAACTCTATAATTATATTTACTAATATGAAAATATAGTTGAAATATTGTATTATAGATATAAACTTATATAGAATATAACTATTTTTCTGGGTAATGTTCACTAGAGGAATTGTAAATCCAAAGAACTACATTAGAACCCAAGGATGTGATAAAATAAATATATCCACATTTATTTATATAAATTTCATAAAATGGTGAAATTTATTTTAATGGTTGTACAATGTAACACCCCAAGATTTTTTATATATTTCCATTGAAATAAACTTGAAGTATTCAATATATTTCTATATATGAAACCCCAAGTATAAATGAACCATCATATTATATATCATTATAACCTAACCATTATACTAGAGGTATCAATAGAAACAATAATATTAGGGGACATTTTTTATAAAGGCTTAATATAATGAAAAAAATATTTTTTATTTCATCATAAATAAATAAATAATTTTTAATACTGTTATTTTTTGTATTTTTTTTCAAAAATTGTTTTTTGTGCATTGTGTGTGAATCTTGTGATTGATTTATTCCACCATTTTAAATTTAGTTTTATAAAAAGAATATATTTTTTAAAATTAATATATTAAAATTAACTTAATATGTAAATTTCTTATTTTTCTAAAACTATTAATTTTACAATGAATAGTTAAAAATGGTGATTTTATAAAAACTAATATTTTATATTAAAGTATTTAAAGAGTCCACATTTTTTTCAAATTGATTATGATATTTCATTAGAAATTTTTTTTAAACATAATAAAATTAATTTCAATAAAACACACATTATGTTTAATTTTGATATAAATATAATTTTATAATTAAAAATTTTGGTTTTTTATAAAACTATTTTTACACATTTTCCAGCACAGAATTAAATATAATTTCTTCCACATATAAATATTTAATTTAATAAAATAAAATCCATATTTTAAATCATTATGTTTAAATTTGGTAATTTTGTTACTCTCATTTTTTTCATAATGAATATTGAAAAAAGAAGAAAAATGATACAATATATAAGGTTAATGTGGGTTTATAGGGGGTGTAAAACCAAGCTATATGGGAATAATTTCCAATTATTATTTCATAAATCATATTATATAGATATTTATTGATCTAAAATTACCATTAGATAAAATAATTGTCTAGTTGAGATATTGTTTTCTTGAATATGACTTTATAATATTTTAATCCTTTAAAATATCCATGATTTGTGCCCCCTACTTATAAATAGACACCAAAAATCTCTCTTCTTCACACCACAATGAGCCACCAAGCTCAACAAAACCCATATCAATTAGAATCTATAAATACCTATCAATTTATAGTGGTTCTATTATTCTTAAATGACTATTATAAGGGACATTAAAAGAGATCTAAAGGATGCCTATTGAAGAATTTGTAATCAACCTACCCATTCTCTTTCAATTTATTTCTTCTTATGACTCGTATAATTCAATGTTATTAACCCTAAAATAATATCTTAAGTTTAATAATATGTAAAAATGTTATTATGAGTATGTAACCACCATTATCCCCCATGTTTTCTAACAAATTGAAAATTAAAGTATCGATCATCCGTATATGTGGACTACCATTGCTACGTAGAAATATAATTAATTTTATCTCACCATCATTGGTGGTTGTTTATTATGGTGGATTTAATGATTATATAAGATATTAATGACATAAATATGGTTATTTAATTATTAAATAATATTTTTCAATAATTATTTATTTCCATTATAAAATGAAAATAGTGTTTATGTGTACGTACACACTATTGTCCATATGAACGTGGTTATTCATTTTTCAATCTCAATATATTATGGATGAATATAAATTTGTATATAATGAATATATATGATATTTATATAATTACTCACATTCTTTAGATGATAGAAACATGATCAAAGTAAAAGTACCAGAACTATTGAACCACAATTTCATTAAAAAAATAGTTTATTCCTCAAAATAGTGATTTTGATAATGAATTATTAATAAATGGGTGTTGAAATTTTATTAGTGGATCATAAATAATATTATTAGTGTTAATATTGTTTTTCTATGATTATAAAAAATTTAAATTTACTATAACGTAGTCTATGGTGCTTATGAACCATGCTCAACTTCATTTAAGTGTTTCATCTTTCAATCTCATTTTAATTGAGATTATTTATTCTTTTATTTAAATGGAATGATATTATGTAATTATTATATTATATATCCATTTTTTAAAATCAATTTAATCATTTAATCATCAATTAATTTTACCATTTTTCTCACATTAGTACTTAAAATAATTGAGAAACTTTCTTTTAAGTAGTCTTTATTTCCTAGTTTGGTTGGTAATATTTATCATCCATTTCCATGTTTTATTTAAAATGTTATCATGCATATTTATATATTTTTCCCAAAATATTTTAAATTTTTTTCTTCCCATATTTTTCTTTTCATAAAAATGATTTTAAATAATGTTTGTTTTTTATCTTCTGAATGATGTACTTTTTGCGTTTTACCAAATATGTGAATAGTAACGTTATTTTAAAATACATAAAATAAAAAGAAAATTATCATCAATGATCAATGTTAATATTATTGCATAAATTTTTCATATATTTATTTAGAATTATTTTTATTTATAATAATTTATTTCAAAATGAATTGATGATTTCCTTAAGAAATAATCCAATAATATTTTAACGACAAATTTTATCGATGATAATATATTTTTTATGATATTTATTCCTAACTAGGGATGTGATCCAAAAATACCATCTGAATTCTATATATGGATGGTCTATGATTTTCAGGATGAGTGGTTTATGAAACTTATTTCCTTAATATGGGTTATTATCTAACGATATAGTGAATATATCATTATCTGGTGGCACACATATGAGTGGGTTAAGATTATATAAAATCTAGGCATGAAATTATATAACCTATGATGAATATGGTAATGATTGATATATACTCATAAAGTAAGGACTTGTATAGGATGAAATTCTAGTTAGATAAGCAGCTCTAACCACTATTATATAGCCCTACAATGTATTTTGATGATATGTTCTCATAGATCGTGATTTATTATTGATGAATATAAAAATTTATGACTAATGTATTTTGATTGATGAATCCTTATGCCAGGATTTATTATTAATGACAATCGACTGATTGGGTAAGATTATTGTATGTTATGATCAGATTCTCATACCGTTATGTTTTTCTTATTTTGGAATATGATCATTGATTAATATCATTTGTGATTACCATTACTAATAACATTATCACACATTTTATTATGATTCATATTACCTAGTATTTTATGAATGGATTTAAATATGATATGACTAAAAATGGTTCTTGTTGTAATGAACTATGTGGGACATGATGTAGATCTTTTACGTACTAGTTTGTTTACGAAACTATGTTTCCAAAGACACTAAACCAACATAGTTATACCACTGATAGTAATGTTACGTAATTAATAATGAACTAATAATATGTAATATTTATGTTTTAAAATTATGGGTTTTTATAAAAAAATAAATTTGGTTAAAAAAGAATTCACAACAACCTAATTAACATGTGGGGAAAAACAAGTTTCATAAAATCACTATTGAATCATTGTCATCATAGCCATATAGAGAAATATATTTTATGGTGTCATAATATCATATATTAAATGAAGCATCATAATCATTAAAGTATGATTGAGTAAAATAAAAATATCTTTTAATGTTATTTTAAACCATTTCATTAAAATAGAATGAGAATATCCTTTATATTTGATAAAATTTTAAGTAAAAATTCCCAAAATATTGATAAAATGATTTTATTTAAAGATAATTTGGGAATATTTTAATATAATATTTATATTAGTGAATGTAAATGATAGGGTAAAATTGTCTTAGGTCATATATATTAAAATAAAAAGTCCTCTCATACTTTTTTTTTCAAAATTATAAAACAAATCGTTTAGAAAAATATCAAAAATTACAAATTTAAAGCATTAAAAAGAAATTAAAAAATGGAATAATATTAAATTTAAAATTCTTCAAATCATATAAAATAACATTATTGAAAATATTTTAATGAATTTTTTCCTTAATGAATTTTTTTTGACACAAGAAGAAATAAGGTCTTTTTTGTAAATAAAAATTTCTTGATAGTTTTTAGTACCAAATAGTCATAAATGATACTAATACATGAAAATGATATTAATAACCATATGAGATGATATTATATGGGTTTTAATTTATAAATTTTACATAATTTTTCTAAGGTAAAATTAAATGTATTAAATACCTAGAAGAAATGAGATTGTAATAGAAATCCCTTACTTATTTGGGCTGTTTTGAATTAAAACACCATTGAAATAAATAAAATCAAATGAAAATTTAAATACCACGAATATAATGATATTAATAGTTTATAATATAAATTTTTTATCAAATAAAACTCAGGAAATAAATAAGTTGTGAATATGGAATATGCCATAGAGAAAAGAAAAGTGTGTTGAGAAACCCTCACGACAAGTATCGTATTATTTTCTATTTGTTCTAACTTCCTCATTAAAACACACACACACACATATATATTATTGAAAAATATTCATATATATATATATATATATATATATTACTATATATATAAAAAATCTAATTAACCCTTAACTATAAATTCTTTATCAAATTCATTATTCGAGTAGAAAATGGTGTGTTTTCTAGGTATGTTTTGATTTGATAGTTCTGAAAGATGAACCATAGTTATGGTTTTACCATATATATGTTGTAAAACATAACATAATTATCATTTTGTTTCATGGTATACACTCTTTTAACCATTCATATAATTTTTTTATGAAAAATCAATTACATTGCTTCATTAAGGACAGTACGTGTGCACATGTGATGTTCTCACATTTCAATAAATGGAAAAAAGAAACATATTAAGAATCCTAAATATATCATAAATATAATATATATTCATTAAATATGTAAATATTAATATAAATATAAAATTAATATGAAAAAGGAAGATAATTTCTTCATAAAAGTGGTGCTCACAGTATATGAAACGTAGTGAAATATAATGAATTTTAGTGTACATTTTATAAACCACTACTAAATTAAAAATAATATTTATTGATCCCTTTTATCATTAATTTTTTTTGATATTTGGCATTTAGTAGTTTTTTTTAAATGAAATTGTTTTTTAACAATCACTACATCCTGACCCCACATCCCCCAATCACACCCTCTCGGCTTTCCTCACCACAGCTCGATGAAGGTCCAAGACACTTTGTCTTGGACTACACCTCTCCACTACTTGATTCTGTTATGATGAAACCAAAGATTCCCCAGATCCCACTCACTAAAACTGAACATCGAACTCTTATGGATGTTACCCTCAAGTATGTTCCTCAATGAACCCCCTCTGAGCATCCCCAATAACATCACTCGATGCCGGATAAACTACCATCTCAGGATCGACACCAGATCTCCCACTATAAATACCTACACACCTTTATTCCACTAGATCCCAATAGTGATATGGTGTGATAATTCGTAGATTTATTTTATTCTAATTACAAGTGGATTATTTTTAAATCAATTTTAGGGAAGAATTGTGTAATAGAGGTAGGTTTATCAATTTACCTAACTTAGGTTCTCCTTCATTATTTAAAGTTTATTAGACTAATGAAATATTTATTTTTGATGGGTAGTGTATGATTGATTCATGGTTTTTATTGTTTGACTAGTTTGAGATTTGTATCCTCTTGGGCACTAATATTTATTTTCATGATTTAATTAAAAAAATATCAACTACTCCTACGACTGAATTTTTAGAGTGAAGATAATGATTTTATATTTGACTTTAATTTATTGAGAATGATTTTAAATGAATTTATAAGAAATTAACCTTATATGGGGAATTTTTTTTATGGCATGGAATGTGAAATTAGATGTAAAAAAGATATTCCATCAGTTATATGATGAAATCACTAATGAAATTGATGTAAAAATTATTAAAATAATTTATAATAAATTTAGATGATATTGAATTATCATTTTATCTATATTTGGTTATTTCGTAGTTCGTTGTATTTCTATAATTATAAAAAAAATCATTAAATAAGTTTTTGGGTAAAAATATTTCTTATGTACTCTAAGAATAGTTTTTTATTTTATTGGTTATGTTATAATTTATAATAAATATATATGTAAAAATTCATGTGACTGACTAAACTATGTATGTTTATCAAAATATAAAAAATTCTATTGTTTTATTTGGTGAAATTAAATATATTTTATTTATATATATAGTAATATAATTATATTTTATATTTTTATGGATATAATGTCAAGTATATATGGATAAATTTTTATACCCTTACATTATAAAACATCTCAGTATGATACTATTTTGGGAAATTTTTTGTATTTTTTTAATTTTGAAATTGATTTGGGGATGAAAGAATCAAACGTCCATGTACTAATTTCAAATTTATTCTATGTTGCAAGAGTGATGAATTATCTTAGAACATGGTATTGAAAAAATTATCTCCACATTATCTGTGTTTTATTTGCAATTTATAATCAAAAGCTAAAGAGAAATTAGTAATTTTTTATACATTTAAAATATACTTATGATTTCTCTTATATTTCATAATTAATTTCAAAACATCATTCAATATATTTTTATCATAGTTGGAAAATTCCATCAATAGTTTAAAACATTAGAATAGTAAGTTGTTATTTTTGTAGATATTAATTATGATTTTTGAACTACAATACCACCTAATAAAGATAACAACATATTAATGTATGATGATGAAGAAACTAATACAAAGGAAAAATAATCTATGAAAAAAACTGCATTTTTTATATTAGATGAATATTTTAATCAGGAATTATATGAATGATGTGTCAAACATTCTAAATTTTCTTTTCTAATGAAGATATACCACATTAAATGGTCATACATAATTATAAACCAATCAATTCCCGTGATATGAGAATTATTTTTTGTGATGAATTTTTTGAATCTAAGATCCTTGTATTATTTTATGATTTTGGAAAAGATTATTTAAAATATTAGACTCAGTTATATGAATATACATGACTATCTCAATGATTTTATGATTTAATAGAAGGAATACATTAATATATTACATTGAAAAACATTAAAAACTTCATCATTTAAATAAAAAATGATTTGGGGTTCAATATATGCACTACAAAATAAAAAACAAAAACAAATTGTTGTGATGGTTTTTCATTATATTTAATTAACACCAAAGTTTCTAAGATTTATTATTTTATAAAAAACCAACAAACATATGACTTCACATGATTAAATAATAATAGTGATTAGTTAATGAAACATCAAAAATATTTAAAATCATGGAATAAATTAAATTCATGACATCCAGATTTCTTTTTTAATCTTATATATGTATGTATATGATTTTTCATCTGATAGATTCAATTATTTTGGGACATTAATTTGTAGTTAAAATACTTTCATATTTTTTATCACTTATAATATACCTCTCTGGATTTGTATGCATCAAAATTCATTCCTCATATCAATTATTTTTTGTGTAAATTAAATTCATATAAAAGAAATTGATGTCAAAATTCAAACTCTTGTTCAATAATTATTGTGGTTTTAGAATGATGTTGTAGAATCATATGATGTACCTACCAGACAAATATAAAAAAATTATGCTACACTTATGTGGAATACTACTGAAATTCCTAGATTTGGAAATTTGTTTGGTCAGATCATTCACATTGGTTCACTTTTCTAGTTTGAAACAGTGATTTTGAGACTTATTAGCTATGTTTTCTCAGAAAGTGGTGTTTTATGTTTCATCTCTACTACCCTGATAAATCTCATTGATTTTTTTAATAAGTCACATTTCAGTGGAAAGATTATTCTATTATTTCACTAAATTTATTATTAGGATAACAGATATAAGAAAAAGTATCAAATGTTACTATAGAATTTTGAAAATATTTTTAGCCAAATGAACATGAAAAATTATCAATAATGTAGTCAGTTACAGCTGGAGGAAAAAATGGAAGAAAAAGGGAATGTTTTTGAATTCCTAAATTTGGAATTATAATTATTACATCTTAATAATGACATTATTCACATTGAGAATAATGTGTGTGATAATTTTTTTCACATTTGTTAATGACCATGGAATTTCTTAGGATTATTTAAAATTCAATTGGACATATAATCACTCAATATCAGTCATTATTATTGGAAACAATGATAATGGGAAGTATGGATCTATAATTTTTACAATGATTATACATAAGAAATTTATTTTACATTGATAATAATAAAATTTGGTTGTTACTAATGGATATTGTAGTAATATTTCATGATTCTTTTATTTAAATCACCATAAGCTACATGGATTGGAAATTGATGACGTACATATATTGATAGAGTAGTTTCTAACATTGGAAATTCCTAATTTGTTTTCTGAAAAAAATATCCTCTCCTCAAATCAACTTTTACACATTCATTTGAAATCTTTATGAGTGGATATTATACCCCAATTAATTAGATAAAATAAATAATGAATTATATACACAATATATCATTTTAAATTTGGTTTCCCCTATCATGTTTGACTGTGATGAATCCTCTAATGTCACATTTATCCAATGAAGTTAATATTAGAAGTTGAATATATTATCAATGGATGAATACTAGAGAATGATATTTTATTTTAATATTTTTTTCATGAATGTTTTCTTAGTAAATATTAAAAAAATATTTATATGTTTCATAACTTTTATCATTATGTATCAATTTCATTAGAAGTCAAATTCTTAAAAACATCTCATAAACTATTTATATTATATAATATTACCTTTTCAAAGATTGTTTACCCATTTTTTCAAGGTATTTGGATTCATTAGAGACTTCATTCAATCATGTATGATGTGTTGATCATAATCCAATTTAATTTTGTTCTCATAATGAGATATCCATGTCTCTAACTATAGTTCAAGAACCCATATAAATATCATCATTTTCATTGACAGATGTATAGTTAAGACATGAACATAGATATCTGGTACTCAATATCGATATTTGTATCCCTATGATAATTAATTAAGGACATAAATGAAAAAACACATTTCGATCTAAAATTTGAATGAGATAGAGATAAAAAAGTTATTACCAATGAAATTGTTAAATGGAATGAACATTTTATATATTCTTAATCTAATATTTAGTTTAATTTAATTGTAAAACATATAAATTTGATATATTTTTTATATCTACTTCTTTAGGTAATAAATTTTGAAAATTGAGATGAACTATCTGAAGATTTGATGTTTTTAGATTGAGGATATTTAAAGTATACATGGACATTTAATTCAAATTATTTTAGTATTTTATGTTTTATATTGAAGATCATAAGTAAGTACTAAAAACAAAAAAAATATTATTTTATTTAAAATTTCATATCATAGATACAATGAAATATTTTTAAAAATTGTCAGGTAAGATCATCATGGGAAATTTATATTTATGTTATGTAAATGTAACTAGGCTGATATAAATAGTGGTATGAAGAATGATTTACTAAAATATATATATATTAATTTTTTTTTCAGATGATGGATACTGGATAAAAGGAAGAAAATGGTCAAAATATTATAGCTTCCCACATAAAAAATGTTATATTATATTGATAATATAGTAGATTAATAGTTGAGTTCTTTTTCCACCTAAAACTGACAGACATGTATGATATGGGTAATGAAGGTGAATTAATTTGTGACAATAAACCACATTAATAAAAAGAGGCTGAATTTTCTATAACATATGATATTGAAAATTTTAGTATAGTGATAGAGAGTGAAGAAGAAAAAGAATGAAAAGTATAAGAATAAATAATGTTAACAATATAATGTGATATAAACAGAACTAAGATGGAATGAAATTTTTCTTTATTTTTTATATTATTAAATGAAATGAATTTTTTGAAATATTAATAAATGTATTTTTATATTAATAATGCAAAGGGATATTTTTTTATACAAGTATTCCACACCGAAATTAGTTTAGTGTCAGTACCCACTCGTCATCAATGGGGTTTCATTCTCCTTTTACGATAGAAGGTAAAATTCCTCAAATACCATGAACAATATTTTGATACCATTTTATATTATCTTAATACACATTCACCAACATGTACAACTTCTACTAGTGTGGTTGTGGAATTACAAATGAAAAAAAATGATTAGTAAATTTAACAAATAGATACTTATATTATTCACCTTAGTAGTCATTTTTTGTTTAGAAAATTTCATATGTCAAATGAATTTAAATATTTACTTAGTATCTCCTATAATTTTTTTCATGAATTAATTGAATTACCTAAAACTAAATTGCAGTATAATTATTTAAATTATATTATATAAATCTAGGATATGATAATTATAAGTGGTACATGACCCAGTGGTTCCAAAGATAATAATTTATCTAGAGAATGATTTCTATTTTTATAAGTCTGATGATTTTTTATAACATTTTAATCATTTACATTGATATAAAAATTCTTATTTAGGATTATTTTTTCAAGTATATAAAATTAGAAGAAGTGGATTAATTTATTTATATGTTTGAAATCCACTACTGATATAAGGATTTTAAATTAAATCATGTATGAGAAAATGATTCTAATGATTAAGATGTTTATAATTAGGAATATTTTTATTTTAAAGATCATTTAGGGAATTTATATCAGTTAACACTTTAATTAATAAAATAATAATAAAATTATTGATTGAGTTTATAAATTTAATTTTTTTAAAAGTTTAGATCATTGATCAAATCATCATCATTGTTATAATTATTGGTTGCGATGGTTACAATAATGTGTGACTAATGTGGAAAGGTTAACTTAGTGATTGATGATATTAAAGATCTAGTCTAAAATGAAGATATTGGTTTTATTAAATTAGATATGTTTACAAAAATAATATATATTAAGAAAGGTAGAGGATGCCCAAATCAACTGAAGAAATCATATATTATGCAAATATAATACTGATTTTATGACCATATCATGTCATGTATCTTTCAAATCAACTGAGGTGTCGTATGTTATTATAATTCTTATAATTTATATTGATACAAATTAGTCAATTCAATATTGAACCATTACATGAATTATATTATGATCAAATAATAAATCTTTTGAAATTTATTTCATTTATTATTCATTTAATATTTTCATTACTACTATCTGGTTAAATATATTAATTATGTTCACTAGAGGTATTGTAATGCCCTAAACCCAGTTACCTAGAGTTGGTGCATTATTACGTAACATTGGCATGATCACAAAAGATCAATTCTCGAACGAACGATTCGTTTAGTAGCCTTGGAAACACTAGATACATTAATAAATGTTACATTACATCATAAAGTGAAAAACTACAATAACATAGTCTCCATAGTCCACACCCATATCCCCTTCAGACTATCCCTGCATGTTAGTCATAAAATATTTCTTTACATACTGGGAAAATAAAACATAAAAAGGGGTGAGCTCAAATGCTCATTAAGGATAATAATATAGCCAAAACTTTCATAAATAAACAAAAACATTTAAGGCAGTGTATATCTAAAAAAAGCCTTTAAAACATGAAATTCAGCATAATATGGAAAAAATAAAAGGGAATAATTCCATTTACTTATTCACATGGATATTCTACTAGTCAAATAATCACATGCAATATCCATAACCACTATCATAATGATGGAATGCATATTGCCAGAATATCATACCCACGTAGCCAAGGCCTCATGCCATGACTACAAATATGATTTTTTCAACGCCTCGTGCCAAGACACTAGTTTGTCTCATTAGACCTACCGATGCATCGAGGAGCTATAGAGGGCTCCACCTGTCACATACTAAGTCCAATGCATTCCTTATATGAAAAGGTTTAAACATATCATAAACCATAACATAATCGTATCACATAAAACATGCATAAAGAAAACATAACATTTCCGCATTTCAATCATAAGATATCAATACAACGCATTGATATAATAAAACCATTTTCAATACCAAAATAAAATAAAAGTACAACTTGGTATTTATTTTTCATTTAAAAAAAAGGTCTGTCTTGTAGAGGAAGCCAAAACTCAAATATTGGTCACGGCGGTGGAGAAGTCGTTGTTGCCACATACGTATGACAAATTAACATTCCCTTTTTTTGTTTAATAATACGCTCCATATAAAAAAGATTCCTTTTGAATAAATGTAAGAGTCAAAAGGGTTTATACACCGTTTAAAAAAATATTGTGCAAAAAAAAAATATGCCTCAATGAAAGGAGATTGAGACGAAGTCCCTTACCTCATGTCTGACTTGACTCGATCGTTCTTTAACCTCCTGAATAATAAACTAGAGTTAATTTATACTTGCTTAAGAACCTTTTTTCAAGTTCATTATTCATTTTATATAACTTATTACCATGTTATGAACATTATGTAGTCATTTATGTTAATATCGGTCGTTTTCTCGGTCTTTGGTACTTGAGTCAAAAATAAAGTTCTTATAATTAGAAGTTATTCATGTGGTAAAATATCCTTTATATCCAGAATTATATTCATGATGTAGATATTATATATATCATACATATCCAGTATATAAATTCATTTATAATATTACATAACATTTAGTGGTAAGAAATGAAATGCACCGTTCATGGAGACGGTAAGCCGTACGTATGCTTGAACACTACTTTCATTTATATTATGTATTTAATGGAATAAAATCATAATTATATAAAGGTATATTATACTTAAAGTACAATATCATATATAATATCATTTACTCCATCCTTTATACATCCCATATATGGCATTAACAATTCAAATCACTTTGAGGGGGCGGTATTCCGCACTTCCTAAAATGAAATTATCGCGTTTGCCCATAATGGAAATCATAAAGGTATGCCCTAAATGAAAAATAAAGAAGCATAAGGAAAACATAAAAATAATATATATCATATATAAATATAGTGACATCTTAATGGCCACCATGAAAGGTGTTAAAATAAGATTGAACAATCATCATTTCGTGAGGCAGTAATTCGCCACCCACAGAAACAGTATGTTCTTTAAACATTATACAAAGGGGTGTGTAAGTGTAACTCAAATACATCTCATAAACATGTCCTAGTATATTGAAGATACTTTTTTTACAAAATAAAGGAATAAAAAGTGTTTAAGGGGTTGGAGAAGCAAAATAAAACCAAATAACATAAGGGAAGACATTACCTTAAAATCGGGTAACCCTTTTTGATTTGTGCCAAAGGCTTTCTTGGGAAGACTTCTGCCCAAAGTGAGGATTCTAGGAGTAAGAGAGAGTAGTTGAAAGAATATTTGGGAAGAGGTTGGCTGATCCCAATGGCTTGAAGGTTTGAATGAGGTGGTAGAGTTGGGGCCTTTTATAGGAGGAGAGGAGGGGCTCTTTTGGAAAGATTGAAATGTTACTTTATTATGAAATTATTTTCGGATTTTAAAGGTCCCAAAATGATATATTTCTAGGATAAGGTGATAAGGGTTCTAAATATACTCATACAATAGGTTTTTGACAAGTGTAAGTCTTAGATTTTACATTATATTTTTATTTTATTTAAATTGTTAATTAATGAGGTAATCACTGCATCATCATGGAGTCATAAAAACTTTAATTTATTTAATTTCTAAAAATTATAAAAAAATTACCATGATTTAGGAAATCGTTTTATATTTCCAATGAATATTCATAGTTGAACAGTTAACTTATATAACCCCAATTAATAATTGTTTTAGTAAAACAACACAAGTTTGTGAGAATTTTATTTTTACTTTAAATAAAAAGTTATTAATGTCATTTTCTTACCCAAGTGGCTCCTTGGGGTCTCCAAGTTTACCCTTGGATACTCTTGGTCGGAAATGACTCATTCAATAAGGGTATAACAAGTGTAAAGGTAATTTCATATTATTTTAACATTATATTTACCTTAAATTACACTAATTACCTTTAATAGCGATTAATAGAACTTAAAAGTTACTATTCACCAAAAATTATTTTAATCCCCTTGAACCAAATTTTAATTTCTAATGAAAATTATGTATGTAGGATTTTTTTAAATTCAATTCACAGAAGCGGTAAAAATTTATTTAAAAGAAAAATCAGTTTTTTTACTACCACTTAGTAGTTTCACTATTCATAAAAAATTGAAGTTTTTCAGAAAAATTCCAAAAAATCACCCTAAACTATAATTGATATACTGAACTAAAAAATAATATTTATTTTAAAAAATTCTAAACATATAAGTTGCATTAATTAGTTTTATAATTAATTCCCGCTGTGAAAAAAATAGCGTGTTTTTAAGAAATAATATATATCAAAAAATTGATAATTGTTTATGTCCAATTTCAAAGAGAAATTAATTCTAATGACCATAAATTGATAAAATGGTTAAAATATATTCTAATTATACTTTAAAACCACTCAATCGTATAATTTATCACTATAAATTATTCTGAATAAAAATGTTGTTTTTAAGTATTTTTCACTATTCATCGAAAATTGGAAGTTCTCAGAAAATTACAAAAAATTCAAATTAGGATAAATTTGATATTTCGAATACAAAAATGAAGTCCATTTTGAAATATAAAATTTATATAATTTCAAAAAGTGGGTATTACTATTCATAATGGCTACTTTGATTGGTCGCGGTGTGTTAGGATCTCGAACTTGCGTACAATGCAAGCTACTGCATTATTAAAAGAAAAGTGTATCGTGGAAGCTTGGGGGGTTACATTCTCCCCTCATTCAATAAATTGCATCCTTGCAATTTGAAATTGTACTTCGAAAATAAAAGGTTGAAAGTTGAAAATACCTTTTTAGAAAACCCACATCGAAAATAGGGTTAATAAAAATATAACTTTAAAAGAAAGAAAGAGAAGTACAAAGGTCAATTGAGATAGCACATACTAGGATTCTATGAAAATATGGATATGGTGGAGAATCAATCCATCAAGGTCTGATGAAAATTTGTATAAAATAGAATTAGGAGGTAGTTATCTACAACAAAATCATAAACTTTTTATTGGTTAAACTTTCACTGATTCACTAGTTGGAAAAGTTAACCGATAGCGTTTTTGTTTTAAGTTTCCTTTCATAAAGTTGAGGAAATTATTTAGGAGATTTACTAAGAACGTAAGGAAATATACTTACTAGTCATGTAGACTTTCATTCTATAATAATATTTTTTACCACAAACCCATCATTCACTCCAAAAGGTAATAGAACTCAAAAATATTATATTTATCCTAATCGTACAAGGTTACAAATTTTAACACATACCATTTATATTAGGAAAACTTTTTTGTAATAACCAAAGACTTCCTGTAGGCTAGTGGTAGGTAATAAAGTCCTGTCAGACTATGGTTGTGGGTTAGATTCTTACAGCTTTGTCCGACATGACGGGTTATCCACCAACCTTCAGGTTGTCCTTTTCATAAAACTATAGTATTATTATATTCCAAAAATAATCATCAGAAATGTTTTAACCTTAAACAATACTATCCAAAGTTAATCTTAATCCATTCTAACCTTTATATTTATCCAAAATACACTTGTCCAGACTTTCTTTAAAAGGTCTCTAAATTCCAAAATCAATTCATCAGATTCCCCAAACAAAGTAAAGTTTCTCTTATTGTCACATACTAAAAATATGATTAACTTCATCATATTATAACCTTAATGAAAACAACAAGTACTGTAGTAAAATCCTTATATATATCACATTATTCTTATAACCAGAATATAATCCTTGAGTCCAAAAGCACAAATATATTAATTATTCCACTTCAATTGTAGTAACATCATAAGATTGGCCTTGATCCCTTGGCATTTTCTGAGGTAAGTTTCCTTGACGCTTAGAACATTCATTTGCATAATGCCCCATTTCCCTAAAATTGTAGCATTCAACATTGATAGCCTCTTTCTTTCCCTTGCAATCACGAGCCTAGTGACCTTTTTCTCCACATTTATAACAAACTCCCATTCTTTTTAGGCATGTACTGGGGTGATTCTTCCCACAATTATCGCATAATGGAAAATCTTTTATCCCCTTTTCCCTTTTTCTGTCTATTGTTTCGCCGTTCTCTTCGTCTCTTGCTTTACTTTATTGTCATAAGATTTAGAGAATTCCTTTTCTGTCTTGATAGCACATGAGACAATATCTTCATACGATGAGAAGGATTGTGATACTAAAGCTTGACGGAGAAATGGTTTTAACCCATCAAATAAATGATCAATCTTACTTCTTGGGTTACGTATATAATCTGCAGCATGTCTTGCTAACCTTGTAAAGTTGGCCTCATACTTTGCGACATTCTCATTCTCCTTTTGTCTCAGACTCAAAAATTGCCATTCCAGATCTGCTCGATGGTCACGAGAAAGTTATTTTTCTACAAAAAGATCTTTGAACTCCCTCGATTCCATATTCGATACTTCATCATCTTCCTTTGTGTTTTGAATCAATGACCACCATTGATCATCATCTACAGTGAGGCGGTAAACTGCCAGGATAACCTTTTCCTTTTCAGAACTCCCCAAGGAATTGAATATTTTCTCTAAGGAATTTATCCATTGCTCAGCTACTAAGGGGTTTGTACTCCCATTGAATGTTGGTGGTTGTTGCCTCATGATGTAGTTTAACATTGATTCTCCACATTGAGGATCAGGGTGCTCCATACGAGTAAGGTTATTATTCATAACCTATGTGAGTTGTCCCAGTATAGTGATAAGATGATCAGTGCCAGCTGTATAACCAGCTCCACTATAATTATCTTTAGCATGAGGGCAATCCCTACATGGAGTGCGTGCATTGATAAAGTTTCCATTCCTTCCACTAGGTTCCATTTCTGAACAATGGCATAAACTAGATTAGTTTATGAATCGAAATACATAATTCCAAACCGGTAAAACACTTAACATAAATCAAACTATTTATGGATATAATCCATAAAAAAATGTTTTCATTGAGGAAGTATAGACTCATAAACCCTTCATAATTGTTTTTAAAGAAATCATGAATTATCCTAAGCATATCCCCCAGGAGTGTCGTAACCAAGAGTGAAGCAAGGCCCGTTGTCGTGCACCAGTTCCCGTTCGAGTCATGCTCAAAGCGGTGTTTTCAGGTTTTACCCCTAGGTACATCAATGCCAGAGCCACCTCTACTTGCTCGAATCCAGACAGGGATGTATTGCTCAAAAAACTCAAAAAAATATCTATAATACCAAAATTCTAAGAAGTTCTTCTATACTGATCCCCAAATTCTATCTTAGGGCTATGTGCTCTAATCAGTGTTTTTCTAAATCTGGCTTCCAAGGTTAGTACTAAACTGCCTCTGATACCAACTCTAATGCCCCGAACCCATTTACATAGAGTTGGTGCATTATTACGTAACATTGGCATGATCACAAAAGATCATATATCGAAAGACCGATTAGTTTAGTAGCCTTGGAAACACTAGATACATTCATAAATGTTACATTACATCATAAAGTGGAAAAATACAATAACATAGTCTCCATAGTCCACACCCATATCCCCTTCAGACTATCACTGTAGGTCAGTCATAAAATATTTGTTCACATCCTGGGAAAATAAAACATAGAAACGGGTGAGCTCAGATGCTCGGTAAGGATACCAATATAGCGAAAACTTTCATAAATAAACATAAACATTTAAGGCAATGTATAACTAAATCAAAAGCCTTTAAAACGTGAACTTCAACATAATATGGAAAAAATAAAATGAAATAATTCCATTTAATTATTCACATTGATATTCTACTAGTTGAATAATAAAATGAAATATCAATAACCACTTTCATAATGATGGAATGCATAATGCCAGACTATCATAACCATGTAGCCAAGGCCTTTTGCCAGGACTACAAATAATATTTTGTCAAGGCCTCATGCCAAGAAACTATTTTTTCTCATGAGACCTACCGATCCCTCGAGGTGCTATAGCGGGATCCACTCGTCACATTCTAAGTCCAATGCATTCCTTATATGAAACTGTTTAAACATATCATAAACCATAACATAATCGTATCACATAAAACATACATAAAGAAAACATAAAATTTCTGCATTTCAATCACAAGATATCGATACAACACAATGATATAATAATAAAATTTTAAATATGAATATAAAAAAAGTAAAACTTGGTATTTATTTTTCATTTAATAAAATGTTATGGCTTGTAGAGGAAGTCGAAACTCAAATAATGGTCACGGCGGTGGAGAAGTCATTGTCGCCACATATGTACGACAAAAAAACATTCCCTTTTGTCGTTTAGTAAAATGTTTCATATAAAAAATATTCCTTTTAAATACATGTAAAATTCAAAGGGGTTTATACACCATATAAAATAAAGTGGGGTATAAAAGAAAATATTCCTCAATGAAAGGAGATTTAGACGAAGTCCCTTACCTCATGTCCGACTTGACTTGATCATTCTTTAACCACCTGAATAATAAACTAGAGTTAATTTATACTTTCTTAAGAACCATTTTTCAAGTTTATTATTCATTTTATATCACTTATTACCATGTTATGAACATTATGTCGTCATTTAAGTTAATATCGGTCGTTTTGTCGATCTTTGGTACTTGAGTCAAAAATAAACTTCTTATAATTACAAGTTGTTCATGTGGTAAAATATCCATTATATCCAAAATTATATTAATGATGTATATATCATATATATCATACATATCCAGTATATAAATTCATTTATAATATTACATAACATTTAGAGGTAAGAAATGAAATGCACCGTTCATGGAGACGGTAAGCCGTACGTACGAATGAACGCTACTTTCATTTCTATTTCATATTTAAAGGAATGAAATAATAATGATATAAAAGTATATTATAATTAAAGTAAAATATCATATATAATATCATTTACTCCATCATTTATACATCCCACATATGGCATTAACGATTCAAATCACTTTGAGGGGGCGGTAGTCCGCACTTCCTAAAATGAAATTATCGCGTTTACCCATAATGGAAATCAAAAAGGTATGCCATAAATGAAATATATATATGATTAAGTAATTAATAAACATATTATATATCATATATAAATATAGTGACATCTTAATGTCCATCATGAGATGTGTTAAAATAATATTGAACAATAATCATTTCGTGAGCCAGTAATTCACCACCCACAGAAACAGTATGTTCTTTAACCATTAGACGAAGGTGTTTGTAAGTGTAAATAAAATAATTCTCATAAGAACATAATAGTATATTTAATATACAAGTTTTGTTACAAAATAAAGTAATAAAAATAGTTTAAGGGGTGGGAGAAGCAAAATAAAAAAAAAGAACAGAAGAGAAGACATTACCTTAAAATCGGGTAACTCTTTTTTATTTGAACCAAAGGCTTCCTTGGAAAGACTTCTGCCCAAAGTGAGGCTTCTATGAGTAATAAAGGGAAGTTTAGCGAGTATTTGGGTAGAGTTTGGCCGAGCCAAATGTCTTGAAGGTGTGAATAATGTGGTAGAGGTGGGGGCCTTTTATAAGAGGAGAGGAGGGGCTCATTTTGGAAAGATTGAAATGTTACTTTATTATAAAATTATTTTCAGATTTTAAAGGTCCAAAAATGATATATTTTTAGGATAAGGTGATAAGGATTAAAAATCTACTCATCCAAAAGGTTTTTGACAAGTTTATGTTTTAGATTTTTTATTATATGTTCATTTTTGTTATTTGTTAATTAATGAGGCAATCGCTGCATCATCATGGTGTCATTAAAAATTTAATTTATTTAATGTCCAAAAAATATAAAAAAATAACCATAATGTAGGAAATATTTTCATATTTCCAATTAATATTTATAGTCAAAAAGTTAACTTATATAACCCAATATAATAATTGTTTTAGTAAAACAACACATGTTTGGGACAATTTTATATTTACATTACATAAAAGTTATTAATGTCATTTTCTTACCAAAGTGGCTCCATGGGGTCCCAAAGTTGACCCATGGATTGTATTGGTCTACCATGACTAGTACAATAAGGGTAGGATAAGTGTAAAGGTAGTTTCATATTATAATAACATTATATTTACCTTAAATTACACCAATTACCTTTAATCGCGATTAATAGAACTTAAAAGTTCCTTTTCACCAAAAATTATTTTAATCCCCTTGAACCACATTTTACTTCCTAATGAAAATGTTGTATGTCGGATTTTTGAAATTCAATTCACAGAAGCAGTAAAATTTCATTTAAACAAAAAATCAGTTTTTTAACTACGACTTAGTGGTTTCACTATTCATCAAAAATTGATGTTTTTCAAAAAAAAATCCAAAAATTCATCCTAAGCTATAATTGATATTCTGAATTCAAAAATGATTTCTATTTTAAAAAATTCCAAACATATAAGTTGCATTAATTAATTTTATAATTAATTTCCGCTGTCAAAACGAATAGTGTGTTTTTAAGAAGCAATATATATCAAAAGATTGACAATTGTTTATGTCCAATTTCAAAGTGAAATTAATTCTAATGACCACCATTGGATTAAATGGTTAAAATATATTCTAATTATTCTTTGAAACCACTCAATCGTATAATTTATCACTATAAAGTACTTTCATTAAAAAAGTTTTTTTAAGTATTTTTTACTATTCATAAAAAAATGGAAGTTCTCCGAAAATTACAAAAAAGTCAACTTAAGATAATTTCAATATTCTAAATACAAAAATTAATTCCATTTTGAAATATAAAAATTATGTAATTTCAAAAAGTGGGTATTACTATTCATAACGGCTACTTTGATTGGTTGCGGCGTGTTAGGATATCGAACTTCCGTACAATGCAAGCTATTGCGTTATTAAAAGAGAAGCGTAATGTGGATGCTTGGGGTGTTATAGGTATGAAGTGGGAAAGAACGTGATAGGAAGCTACATGAACAAGTAAAGGAATTTGTGGGTCATGCATCTCACTAGAGTATCCAGGACTCATGATTGTATTGAAATTCAATAGAACATGAAATTTGGTATGCTATGATGTAATTTAATATTAATGTATTATATGAAAATGAATATTTATTTGTGTATTAGAGTTACAATTTTTATTATAATATGTTTATTTCCTTTTTATGTAAATTTTTCTCTATACTGGTTTTTAGTGAATCATGTGGTAATTTATATCACTATTTGTAAGACATAAAAAATAGCAGTAGTTTTAACCAACAATTTATATTTAGCATTGATTTTAATATCCATGAATACAATTTAAATGTCTAAAGCCTCTATAAAATAAAATATATTTCCATATTTTTTGGAAGATTCAATCACACAAAAAATTTGTCTAGGGAAATCCATCAAAACTCAAAAAAACCACAGAATATATATTTTTTCTATAGAAAAATAGTTATTACTTTAAAAAATTGCTTTCAAAATTTTCACAATGATAAATCGTCACTAATTAAAACAAAACACCACTAGAAAACAATTTTATAAAAAAATCCTTTATGAAAAAAACTATCAATGAATATTTAATGATTTGATATTTTACATTTTTATTAAAAACTACCTTTAATCAAATTAGATGTAGCTAAAATTGTCAAAAAATCCAAAATAACTACAAATATATTCTATTTTTATTGTATTATCTACATGTATGAATATGAGACATTATAATTTTATAGGGGATGATAAGTTTAGAAGTTATATAAGATATTATAATTATAGAAGAATAAGTATGTAAAATATAAAATATATAAACATTAACTCAATTTTGATAAAAAAATATAGATTATGGTGATGTAAAATTATTCATATTTCTATGTGGACAGGATAGTTCAGATATACATAGCAGTGATACATTCATTCTTCGTGTGATATAACACAGATAAATAATGTTTCTCCCATTATCATAATAAAATCATAGAATGTTGTATATATTGGGGAAATTATATTAGGGTTCATGTAATATATTTAATGAATCTTGAAGAAGAAATAATACTTGAATGGGCAGGGTAATACAATTATCTCTTCTTCGAGGGTCATCCATTGGAATACACCTTAATCCTTATTATGGTGGTCTTATTGGAAAAAAACTATAGGATGATGGGAAGGAATACAGGAACATATTACGGTAGGTATTGTTTGAGTTATATTGTTCATACTTTGTTAATAAATTGGAATAGGATGGACCCATTTATATTTGAGGGAAATAACACACATGTAATTATCTAAATTATTTATTTGAAATATATATCATAATAATGTAAAGTGGAACAAAGTAACACAAAAAGATTTGATAGGATTTTATAGTGTTTAAATAGACCCATATAATATCATTTATTCATGTTTTGGATTCATTTTTAGACTTATAACCTTTATAAACCATTTTAAACACATTTCAACCTTAGTTGTGACAACATAATGTTTTATAATAATAAGTATATTATGTATCCAAAAATAAAAGGTCTCTAATAACATTTTTTTGGCATTATTATTAAAAATTTAGAATCCATTTAATTTAATTTAATTTATTTAGGTAGAAAAAAATACATTTAATAAATGATATTAATATATAAACACAAAACACATGGAAATAACTTTTTATGAAAATAGCTGATTTAATCGTAAAAATCATTTTAAGTTGACCTAATGAAAAAAATATGATTTACACTAATATTAATTTTTAATAAGTAAAAAGGGAATTCCTTTTAACCTAAGATAATGAAATAGCCAAGTGAAACGTCCATACCATTCCATTAAATACAAAAACCAAAAATAGTTTTTAATTCGTTTAAAATATTTCTTATTTCAACAGAAGATATGCATGGGTGCCAGAAATAAAAATAATGTTGTATTATAAATATTGTATTCCAACGAAATACTTTTTATATTAATTTTTTTACAATTTATTAAATCTTTATTATATCATAATAATGTCATTTAGGTGACATAATTTAAAATGTCATATTTTTCCACTCTTCACTCAAAAATTCAACTTTCTAGAAAATTATAAAAAATCATCATAAGATTCATATGAAAATGATGATTTTAAAAATGATAAACATTTATTCAAATAAAATTTATAATCGTGGTAGATATTTATTATATTATTACCACACATAATGAAATAAAAAACATTTTAGATTAAAATGAATTTTTGGAGCATAAAATTACTACAATCTAATTCCATACCTAATAACCATTATTCAATGAATGTGTATATTATTTTGGAATAATTTATTTAAATATTTGAGTAAAATAATTAATCATGATTTTATTATTTTAATTTTCTAAAATAAAATATTATTTCATGTCTAAAATTAGATTTTCAAAGAAATATCTCATTTAACCAAAAAATATATTTATTTTATTTTATTATAAATTGGTAGCTGGTGAATTCATTATTGAATTTTGTAAATATTATATTTTTTAAATTTATTTCATCTAATTAATAACCACTAATACAATGTGTATGTGACTACTATGACATTAAATAATACTAAATTAATTTATATAAATTTTTATTTAAACCTAGTGCTGTGTGTAATGAATGATAGCAGACACCTAAAATTTATTAAAGAAAAATATATTATAAAATATAATGGTTTCAAATTCTTACATCAATGTAAGAAATTATACCTTAACATTTCATCACTATGATACAAACAACTGAGGATACTTTGGCTTCATCATATCCTCATGTTCCCATGTAGCTTACATTAATTTATGGTTTTCAAAAAAAACTTTTACCAGGATAGTTATCTTATTTCCCAACACATTATCTCTTGGAATCAAAATATCCACTGGTTTTTCCTCATAAGAGATGCCATTATTCTTTAGTATGACCTCTCATTTCATTACATTTGAATGATCAAGTATGTACATTTTTGTACCCTGACCCTAGTAAGCCTAAAGCTGGTGCCTACTACCATTACATTGGAATTATTATGAGGAATCTAATCCATAAGGACCTATTATATTAGAAGGATATGTAATTCAGATACATACATTAGTCATTTATTAAAATTTAATGCATTAATTAAAACATAATAATCCTATTAGGATATATTTATTCACTCTAGAATATACTTTCATATATTTATTACTAAACATCAAGGAATCCTTGGGAAGGGAAACAAAAAATGATGAGCTCAAATACTCAGTAAGGGTTAAGTATAATATAATAAAAAATGAATCAATAAGAATAATAAACATCGAAATGTAAATAATTGAGAACACATGCCATTTAAACAACTTTATAGAGGAATAATAAATATATAAGGGTAAATAAATAAAATCACATTTGATATAATAAATAAAATGTGAATACAATGAATCAATATGTTTTTTGATATTTAAAATATCATGGATAATAATAAATATATAATCAATCTGAATGAAGGAAATTCTTAATTATAAGATGTCATGTATCTATAACATGAACCATTATACCTTCATGTTTAATCCTCAAGATAGTTTAATTTTGTGGTTTGAAACCTAATATATTATTCTTTCATACAACCTTGAAGTGTTTTTCACCAACTTATATGTTCTCATAAGATTAGTGATGCATTGAAGGGATTACTTACAACAGTCCCCAACCCAATTAGTGCATTTAAAAAGAATTCCTCATATTTCAAACAATTTATTTTATTAATAAACACTGTATCCAGTCAAATATCCTTATTTATTAAGTAATGCATATTTATCAATATTTCCCCAGATAATCAAAATACTATCAACACAATTACTATTTGTAAAATGTTTATATAGTATAAGAAATGAACATATCCATGATTAATGATATGTATACTTAGGGGAATTAATTTTCAATGATCACAAGAAGGTGAATATTTCAAGGGTACTACAAAAAAGAATCAAGTATGTAAATTTCAATACTATCAATACAAAAAATAAATTATAAACCATCCAGAATAAGAATAAGGATGGTATTAATAAAACATATACCAATTAGAGTAAAAAGTAGGTTTTATTATCATTAATGAATATAAATAATATAAAAATAACTTTTACAACATTCATTAGGAAAATAATCTTTAAAAATTCTATTGTGTCTCAAATACTTTAATTCATTCGAATCAAAATCCCCATGAATGGAGTAACATTAAATGAAGCATAGAATATGATGAAAGTAAGAATATCAAAGATATAAATGTCATAGGAATAATATATCTGACTCATATAATATGATAGTTGTTTAATATTGAAAACATTTAAAATAAGTCAAATTGTGAAAAAATCCATTACCACTTTGGTAACTTTTAAACTATAAACCCCATGAAAGAAATAAACTACAATGAAACTATAAATACAAGGAAGATAAATTATTCAAGATATAAAAAAATAAGGGTATTATATACACCACAAAAAATAAATAAGTGGTGAAAATGGTGAATTCATCATAGAATAAAAAGTGATATAATAACCCCTTACCTTATGCTCCCTTTTTGTATAACACTCCTAAAAATCATCTTACTCAGGTAACTCCATTTGGTTTGCACCAAAGGATATACATGATTTTATTTCATCCCAATGAGAGGCTAACAGGATGAGTGGAGGGATTTTGGGATCTTATTTTTTTAGGGTTAGGAAGATTCAATAGGCTTGAGAGGTGTGAATATGTGGGTTGGGTGAGTTCCTTTTTATAGTGGAGGAGGAGTGACATTATTATATGTACAAAATTTTAAATACTATTAATAAGAATTCTTTGCATCATGTGATATAAATAATAATTAAAATTATTACTAAGGGAGTATATGTTCTAGATATATAATGAAATATGGTTTTGGATATGTGCCTAGGTAATTTGGCTCCATATGATTAATGTTTAACAACTAATTAAACTCATTTTTCCATAATCACTAAATCTAATTTTAATTATTTCCAATAATATTTTTGGTAAAAACCAAATGTGACATTAGAATAAATTATAATATATTATTATTCCAAATATGGAATCTATTTTTCAAAATTCCAATCATTTTAGTGGAAGAAATCAATTTAAAATTAATCCAATGGATGTGATGAGGTATCAGGTTTTGGACATAAAAATCTCAAATGTTTTAAATGATTATATATAAAATTTCAATTTTAAATTGGTTCCAATAAAAAAAATTAGATTAATGGATTCATAATTTAGTTTAATATACTTTATATCCAATTTAAAATATAATTTCACTATATAAATAAATTAGTTGGAAAAGCAGTTCTTAATTAAAATTTGGTATTTTTTATTAATCATCAAAAAATAAAACCACTCATAAAAAATGAAAAAATCACCATAAAATAATTATTAAATTTCTTTGTAATAAATGAATTTTATTTTTCACATAAAATTTATAAATGTGATGAAATTGGACTTAGGATATGTTCTCTAGTAAAATGGGGTAAGAGTACCTTTTTAAAAAATATAGCTTCTATAGGTAAAATTGTATTTATTATTATATTATGATTACCAAACCTATTAGATGGATCTATAAAATTTGTAATGAATATATAATATATTTATTTAATTAACATCATTTACTAATTTCAATAAATTTTTATTATTACGACAAAACACCTTTGGGTGCATAAATATTCTATTTTTTATAAAAAATTTCCCCCCCCCCCTTAAATTTGTTTTTACATTCATTTATAATTAATTAAAAACCAATGAATTCATTTTATTATTTTATAAAACATATATTTTCCTCAAATATTTAATACTATTCATAAATATTAATTTAACAGATAGGTGGTAATTCACATTTTAAATAATAATATTAATATTATTCAGAAAGTCTCAATCTTGCATCAAACACAAGGTATCGAAGAATGTTGTTGTTTCATATTTTACAAGTCAACTTAGTGTTCTGTGCATTGAAAGCTATATAATAGATTTAATTTATTTAAAAAATTTAATTTAATTTAATGTCTTGTGATGTTATATTCCCTTCCATACATTGGGTTGTGTGCCATATATGCTTTTGAAAAAGAAGTTAATCTTTTTAAATTTTTGGCGTGTTTCATTCTCCCCACCTTAAATAAATTGCATCGTCGTCATATAAACAATATATCTATAATATAGGATTTGATATTTAAAAATACAGTTATTGATAAACCTACGACATAAAAGGGATAATAAAATATCATTTTATTTATATTTAATGGGGTGTAAAAATTTATTACTGAATTATCACATAACTAGGTTTCTATGTAACAGAAAATATGTGGTAAATTAAAATATGGATGTGGAAGAGAAAACAAACAATCAAATATTGAGGGAGAGTGACATAGAAAATGTTCAGATTAAGAAGTAGGACCATAAATACAGAAACCATAGGTGTGAAAACATCATTGATATAATCAAAATTGATAATAAATAGATGAAATTTTTTATGTAAGGCACTTTTTCTAGAGTTGAGGAAATATTTTCCTTCCTAATATTGTAATTAAATATATTTTTCTATTTTATAAACACTATATTATCCTTTGGTTCTGACATGAACTACATCTATTTCATTGAAACTCTTTGGTTAAATCATATGGTGTAGTGATACATTAACCTATAAAACTTCATATAAAGATCAAAACAAACCATTTCATAAATGGTTAACTATTAAAAAAATATTACTATCCAACAATTATGATATAAGGTCACTAAATTAACAACAATGAACATATCCTAATCCATTAATAAACATGGAGTAGCTCTTAACTTTCACATTCTAATATATGTATTGATCCGATTTTCAAGGAAATATTCCTATCAATTGGTTTCTTATGTGTTAGTAGGGTTTTGATAACTATTATTATTGCGAAGGTTTGTTGTTACACTACGGTACTTTTTTCAAGGGAGTTATATGTGAAGCATATGTTTCCATTGAGTTTAAAAAATCATAGAAATTCGATGATGGTTCTTATGAGAAAATTAATTCATTAAGGTTTTATATGATGATGATTACATGTCTTATTTTTTACTATTGTGATTAAAGTTTTCATACACATTGTGTTGTTCATATTTAGATAGTAACAAAATCATTTTTATTAAGGTGTCTCCTTGGTTTTTTTGGGTTCATTATCATTATTTTTTTCTAGGGATTTTATCTGATTATTGAATATGATAATCATTGTAAAATTATATAATGTAAGATATTGGTCTTATATATACCCATATATTGTAATTTTCATGTGTTGGATGTGTTACGAGTAACTGTAATGATGGTTTGGGGAATGAGTGTTGTTTGTAGTGACCCTTCTTTTCTTAAATTACTATTACATCATTTTAATGATACAAAACATAAAAATAATTATACAAAGAGGATACAATGGTTTAGTTTCTTGGGAAAACTAGTACCATACATAACTTTTACAACATAAAACATAATCATTTATTTAATTTATTCTTCTCTAGATTCTTATTGGACCTTGAGTTCACCTTTTAAAAATTAATCACTTGAGGATATACATAAAAAAGGGGTGACCAAAAATCCCAGTATGTGGATAGATATTAACATAAAAAATATAACATGGGGTGAGAATAATCATTATCATCATCACATTGATCAAAATTGTGAGAGGAATCATTAATAAATGACTTGGAATGTGGAAATTCATAAAAATGAAACATCATGTCTTAGTGGATTACTACCACACATAGTTGTGAATAAATATTACATCATGTTATTATATAATTCACTTTAATGAAGAGGTTCTTCACATTACCCAATTCATTGGAGCGCTATATAATTTCAGGTGTACCCATTTCTTCATAACATTTTTATTGCATTATATAATTTTGGGTGAACCCATCAAATAATAAAAATTACATTATCATGCATGCCATATAGAAAATATATCCATCTTGAACATAAAAAAATCCATGTAAGGTAATAGTTTTAACTTCATAAATAATACATTCATAAAATTTAGGTTCCCAAATGAAAGAGTTAGTAACAAACTTGATACCAGAATCATAAACCTTGAGTGAGAAGTAAAGGGTTTGTTTTTTAAACAAGAATTATTTTGGAAAACATCATGTTTGACATAAACTCTAGTGGAAAACATTTATATACCTATGAAGGAAATAAAATATTGAATAAATAATTTTACGGAATAACTATACTGAAAATGGGGTGAAAGAGGAAAATCCCCAAGAAAGTGAGTCGGGTTCAGGAATTCACCATACCTTTTGTCTGAAAGATTGCTTCATGTTAATGTTCTATATAATCACATTAGATTGATTAATTAACATCTAAAAAATTTGCATACTTGAATATGGTGCATTATTGTTACAATAAGTTCTTTAATGGGACTGTGGATGTGTTATAGAGTTTAAATTCATTGTTCGAGAGTGTTCTATTTCTTAGTTTTCATGGACAGTTCAAATGTACACCTGAATAAAAGTTTGTGTAGAACATATATGAACATATATAATTTCAATTAAATGTTATTAATGATCTCCTAGGAGTTTAAATGATCTGATAATGGATTTTTTATATACCCTGATATTCAATCATTAGAATAAATTTATTGACGATCATTTTGGGTTAGTTTGGGAAATATTTGTATTATAACGAACATGTTTTGTTTTATCATTTAGTATTATTTATAAGACTTGTTTCTAGAAAATAAAAGGGGTTAAAACATACATATTAATATATATTTTTGACAATTTAATGGTTTTATTAAAATAATTTAATTTATTGAAGGAGAATGGATTTGCATCACCCACGATGTATGTAAATTAAGACATCACAGTTGGCAATTTCATTTCTTAAAAAAGTAGAGAGAGAGAGAAGATTTAAATGAACAATATTCCATTAACAGGATATCATAATAGTATATCAATCATAATAGAGATATTATGATATTTTCAAAATATAAGATGAGGATAGGATAATAAATGAAAAGGAATTTGAAATGAAATTGAATGAAAGGAGAAATAAATTGCCTCTAGAGTATATATTCATTGGGAGCCTATTTAAAATAGAATATTTGGACTTTTAATGGTACCAAGGGTGGATGGAAATAGGCAAGGATCATGGGAAGATATTTGATCAAAATTTAGAGTAGGAGGAAGTCTTGAGAGGTGTGAGGAAATGAGGTTGGGAGGGGTGGTATTTATTATGGAGGGGAGAAGGTTTTTCTCAATATTTTATTTATTAATTTTTTGATTCTCCAAATGAAATGAAACAATGATGATTACAAGACTAAATTATGTAATATTATCATGTGATTTCAATATTTGTGTTCTTACATCAGTCATCATGTCATCAATATGGGATTTAACATATAATGTATTAATATGGTAAATTATAGTATTTTACTAATCACCAAAAATTATGTATTTCAGAATAAATCCAATAATTCACCCCGACCATTTTTCAAAGTGTAGAATTCAAAAGTGAACTTCATTTTTTAAAAATAATTTTTGAAAAATGAGTAATATAATTTTTAATTTAAATTATAATTTACTTGAAAAATAGAAACTTTAAAATTAAAAATTCTTTTCTAACACTTTGAAAAATTTATTAAGGTCTCATCATAATCCATCAAAATAATAGTTTATTAATACATTTTATGAAAATAAATTTTCTTTTAAATTATTAAATTAATAATTAAATAATTATGACTTAAAAAAAACTCTATAATATAATTATATCATATTACCACTTATAAGAGGAATAAATTTTATTTATACTATCGTCGGTAAGGTTCCTTTTCAATTAACCAATTTACTATTCATATGGGTCATATTAATATTCATAAGGGTAACATTACTATTCATAAGGGTATATAAATATTCACCAAAAATTATGTTTGACCTATCAAAATCAAAAAATCTTACTAATCGCAACTGTGTTTGTCAGATATTAGAAATTCAAAATGTAGAAGTGGAAAAATTTTGTTTAAAGGTCACATAGTAGTTCATTTAAGCATGATGTAGAATTGTGTTCATAATGTGATTTTATATTATTATACTAGATGAAAATACTGTAAAAAGGAATTAATTTCATTGATAAAAGTTTGGGTCATTACATTCTTCCCCCCTTTTGAAATTTCTATCTCAAAATTTCATTTTTCATAAACAGGTGAAGGTACTTATCCTTCTTCACCTCCTCTAGTTCCCAAGATTCTTCTTCGTACTTATGGTTCCTACAAAACAATTTGATAATATGGGCCATCTTATTACATAGAACCTTATCTATCCAGTCCAGAACATTTAATGGATGCTCCTCATAAGAGAGATCATCTTCCATTTGTACCACCTATAAGTTCAGAACATGTGACAGATATTTATTGTACATCCTCATGCGTGATACATGAAACACATCATGAATGTGATCCATATTCAGTGGAAGTGCGTGCCAATAGGACATGAATTCTATGAATTAAAGGATCTCAAATTGGCCAATGAATCTAGGTCTCTTTCATTTCCTTCTAAACCTCATGACACTCTTCCATGGTGATATTCGGTGGAAGAATTTATCTATAATGTAAAACTCCAAGTCTCTTCAATGGTTGTCAGAATAACTAATTTCCGACTCTAATCATATTTGATATGTTTTTGGATTACTTGAACGTTATCTATAATATCTTTCACTTGATCATGTCCATGTAGCTTTCTTTCTCCAACTTTATCCCAATTTGTTAGAGTTCTACATCACTTTCCATATAGAACGTCATATGGGGCCATCTAAATATTTGTGTGAAAGCAATAATTATAAGAGAAATCAACTAATAGAAGATGCTGATCCTATGCACCATTTAATTATAAAGGGAATGCTCTTAGAATATCTTCAATCACTTAAGTATTCCTTTCATATTGGCCATCTTTTTAGGGGTGATAGGTCGTACTAAAATTTAATTCAGTACTCAAAGAATTTCAGAGACTCCTCCAGAATTTCGATGTGAACCTTAGATCATGATCAGAAGAAATCAAGAGTGGAACCCCACCACTACTTTAACATATATATTTCTATGTTGTTCAAGCAAGAGATCTTATAAACTAACAATAATGTGAGTAGTCTTGGTGGGTTAGTCCACCACAACCCATTTTTCATTATTTCGCGTTGCTATCTTTGGGAGAACCGTGAAAATGTCTATATTGATATTCTACCATTTACACATGGTTATAGGAAATGGTTGCATCATCCCTTTGTAATTTTGTCACTTAGTTTTAACTTTTTGACATATTAAGAACCTTGAGATATATTATTCAATATCATTCTTCATGTTATCCCACCAAAAGTGTTCTCTAAGATCACGGTACATCTTGGTGCAATAAGGATGAATAGAGAAAGTTGAGATATGTGCATTTTCCAGTAGATCCTTCTTTATCACAGGTGACAAAGGCACATAAAGCCACATTCCAAACCGAATCATTCCATCATCGTCGATATGGAACTCTCGCATCTCACCATAATTTTCTGTATTCAACTTATTTTGAAACTCTAGATAATCCCTTTATGCCTCTTTAACCTTCTCCTAGATAGATGGTTGGGAAATATTTTATGCGATGTATGATATATTCCCTACTATTATGATTTCCAAATTCATCCTTTACATATCCTGAAATATAGGGTCTTTCTCAATCAATAAAATAGAGAGAGTAGTAGGTTATTATAGACTTAGAGCATCAAATACCTTTTTTTCCTTGCCAGGATGATACTTAATAGAGAAATCATAGTATTTCTTTTAGCTCTAACTATCTTATTTGATGCATTTTGAGCTCCTTTTGGGTGAATATATAATTTAAAATCTTTTGATCAGTATATATGGCGCACTTCTCACCATAGTGGTAGTTCTGAATGATTTTCAAGGAAAAATAATAGATTATAGATCAATATCCGGTGTAGCATAGTTTTTATCATGGATCATCAACTATCATGAGGTGTAGGCTATCACATTACCATTTTTCACGAGTACACAACCTAATGATTTCATTGAATCATCACTTTATATCACAAATATTCCTCCACTTTTTTGTAATGTAAGTACATGTGTAGTGATAAGCCTTCTCATTAACTCCTTGATGCTTTCCTCACATTATTCTTTCCAGACATACTTTACCCCCTTACTTCTTAACTTAGTTAGCAGTATTGAGAATCATGAGAAATTTCTCACTAAACCTCAGCAGTACCCATATAATCCATGAGAATTACAGATTTCTGTGACACTAGAGGATCTGTTCCATTCCTTAATTTCCTTGGTTTTTGAAGGGACTGTATAAATTCTATAAAATGCGATCACATTCCCCAAGAATGTGACATTCTTCATCCAAAAGTCACACTTGCTGAACTTGGTGTACAACTTCTCCTTTCTCAATGTCACCAACTCATGTCTTATAAATTCATCAGGTTCCTCCTTTATCTTGGAGTATATGAGAATATCATTGATTAAAACTACTAATAATTTGTCGAGGTAATGTCTACAGACTCTATTTACCAAATATATGAAGATTGTAGGTGAATTAGTAAGTCTAAAGGGCATCACTAAAATCTCATAGTTCCCATACCTGGTACAGAAGGCAGTTTTTTGAATATCTTCTATCTTCACCATTAGATGATGATATCTAGAATATAGATCCACCTCTAAGAATTACTAATATCCTTGCAACTGACCAAACAAGTTTTCAAACCTTGGAAGAGGATACTTGTCCATTATGGTGATCTTGTTGAGTTCCCGATAATCGATACACAACTACATTGTTCCATCCTTCTTCTAGAAAAAGAGCACTGGTGAACCCATAGTGATTCACTATGGGGTATGAACCCTTTATTCAAATTCTCTTGAAGCTATTTCATGAAATCCTATAGTTCAATAGGATCCATCTTATAGGGATACTTTGAGATAGGATTATTTGTGGGTATGAGTTCTATGGATAATTCTACCTCACGATCCATTGGAAGTCCAAGAAACTCTTCGGTAAATGAAACACTGTATTCTCTCAGGATGGGAATTTATGATATGGTTGAAACTTTCATTTGACTCGATCATTTGATTAAGGTATGCTTCTTCACAGGGAACCAACACTCACACGGTTCACTACTGGAAATCGGATCTTTCCCAACCCTTATATACACCCTTTCCCAACGGTTCTCCCAAACCGTTGGGAAAGGGGGGTCTTTCCCAACGGTTTTGGAGAACCGTTGGGAATGAGGCCTCAAAACACCCCTTTCCCAACGGTTTGGGAGAACCGTTGGGAAAGACCCCTCAAAACACCCCTTTCCCAACGGTTTGGGAGAACCGTTGGGAAAGACCCCCCCTTTCCCAACCGCAAAACACCCATTTCCCAATGGTTTGGGAGAACCGTTGGGAAAGACCCCTCAAAACACCCCTTTCCCAACGATTTGGGAGAACCGTTGGGAAAACTCAGCCCAAAATCCAGCATTCACTCCTGGAAATTATCACCTATCCCAACGGTTTTCAAAACCGTTGGGATAGCTTCTTTGATTTCTTCCAAATATAAATTTTAAATAATTATGATAATACATATATATATTTATGAAGTTATGTTTATAAAAGTTAGGTTAGGTTAGTGGTTAACGCATTTAATTATAAACGGGGGGTTGTGGGATCAAATCCCACCACATGTTTTTTTTTTGAAATACATATACCAACGGTTTTATAACCATTGGAATAGATTTTCATATTACTTATACCAACGGTTTTGAAAACCGTTGGGATAGGTCTATACCAACGGTTTTGGGAAAACCGTTGGTATAGACCTATCCCAATGGCTTACTTCGCAACGGTTCTCCAAACCGTTGGTATAGGCTATACCAACGGTTTGGAGGCCTATACCAACGATTCCAAACCGTTGGTATAGCTCAGTATTCTACTAGTGGTTGAAGAATTTTCGAAAGGAAATTCATGATCTTCCATGCATATTTAGAGGATCATGGAATGGTTTAAAATATGAAAAGATGTTTCCTTTTCCTGATAGTTTATATTTTATCTATATAAATAGAGACAATCCATTCTTATTATAGCATCAAATTCCACCAAGGGAAGTATAAATTGTTTTTGGAAGAATCTTCCCACATATGAAAACCATTAAAGATTCTAACACTTGGGTTGAAGTTATTTCACCACTAGGTGTTTTTAATGATATTTGTACATGAATAATTCAGGGATTCCATTAAATATTTCTGAAAAACGTTAAAGATATAAAGGAATTAGAATAAACATAATAAAGTATGATCTTTTCCATTCTTGAGTGAATATGATGTGTACCTTGAAGGAATTCATTTTATTTTTGAACATCTATAGTAGTGATGGCATAAGACTTCCATTTATAATTTGGATTTGGTTGCTGCTGCTGATGATGATTACCCTTGAGAAATCAAGGTTTATTGCATTGGATTTCATAGTGCTCTTTCTCCCTATAGTTGTATCATTGGACCATGGGTGGTTCTCTCGTTTACTCTACCACATTATCTTACCTTCTAATGTCTTTTCGACACTCTTGATATTGGTGTCCTTTTCTCCCACACTTGATGAATTTTTCCATCCCTTTGAGGTAGTTCCCATGATGCTTCTTCCAACTTTTTTGACATGTTGGTGGTTCAGTTTTCTTTCCACCTTTCTCATTAGATCCTCTAGTATGAAACTCCATCATTAATTAATTATCACTATAGACATGGGACCATTCTACAAACTCTATTTCTATTTTGAGATAATGACAAAAAAAATCTGCATAACCCTGAATTTATTGAATTGAAAGAGACATTTGATGGTTTGGTTTTAATCCACTAAAGAATACATCAATTTTTCTATCATTGTTGATAACAAAACCAGAACAATACCTTTCAAGCCATGTGAAATTTTCTTCATAGGTTGTGACATATTATCCTTCATTTTTCTTTAGCTCTATAAATTATTTATCCACATTCATACGAAGAGTTCATGGGAAATACTTGTCAAGAATAATTATATTAAATTCGTCCCACTCCATCTCTTCAATTTCATCTCTCAGCTTGGTTTTCTTAATCAAATTCCACCATTGGTCAAACTCTCTATCGAGATAATAAACAACTAGATTAACCTTATTTATCTCCGAAGAGTAATGAAAATAAAAGATATTCTCTATTTAGTTGACCCATTGTTCCACAAAAATTGGATCATTAAACAAACTAAACATTGGTGGGTTTGTTGCATAAAACACTCAATAGTCTCCCTCTTATGCCAAGGAGGATGTTCCCCATTATTTAGGTTATTATTCATAACCTGAGACAACTGGTTAAGAATCTCCATGATGTTTTGAACTCCACCTCCCAATGAATTTGGGATGTCGTTTGGGAAATCATTTCACTTTTCCTTACACAAGTTGTTGGCATTGTTTCTCCTAGTCCTCAGCATTGCTTAAAATATAAAAGGTTACAACAAAACATATTTAAAAATTTCATGAATAAATAATTCAATCCATTGTTCAATTGACACTAAAATAATATATGATGGTATCCTTATGTTTATCAAATATTATTGTGTACTTATATATACTTAGTCTCATACTAGTGTTTTCACTAAGGTTCTCTAATCCTAATTCTAAAATTACCTAAATTGTGCACCTAATACCAACTGTAGAAACCACACATTACTTACATTAATTTTACATCATTTAAATGATATTGAACATAAAAAAATAACAAAATTAGGATCCAATGGTTTAGTTCCTTTTTCAAACTAGGACCATACATAACTTTTACAACATAAAACATACACATTTATTTAATTTATTCTTCTCTAGATTATTGTTGGACCTTGTGTTCTCCTTAGTACATGTAATCACTTGAGGATATACATATAAAAGGGGTTAGCTAATTTCCTAGTAAGAGTTTAAATAATAACATTAATAAACATATCTTGGGGTTAGAATAATCAGCATCATCATCACATATATCATAATCATGAGATGAATCATTAAGAAAATACATGGAATGTGGTAATTTCTTAAAAATGAAACATCACGTCTTAGTGTTCAACTACGACACATAGTTGTGAAAAAAGATAGAATCATGTTCACACATAATTGAATTTACTCTTGAGGTTCTTCACATTAACCAATTCATTAGAGTTATATATAATTCTAGGTTCACCTGTATCATCTTAACATTTTCATTATGCTATATAATTCCAGGCGCACCCGTCACATCATAAAATTTACCTTATCATGCATGACACATAGAACATATATCAATATTTCTCATAAAGAACACATGGAAAGTAATGGGATTAACTTCATATAGAATACATTCATAAACATTGGGTTCCTAAATTAAAGAGTAAATAACATACTTTATATAAGAACCATCAACCTTCAGTGAGAAGTAAAAGGTGTGTTTTTTAAAAAGTGTTCTTTTCAAAAACATTTTTTTAAACATAAACTCTAGTGAATAACATGTATATACCATATAATGAAATATAATGATGAATAAATTATTTTCACTGAATAAAAATACTGAAAATGTTGTGAAAGAGGGAAAACCGAAAGAAAGAGAGTTGGGTTAAAGAATTCCCCTTACCTTTTTATCTAAAAGCTTCATTCATGTTAATGTCCTGTATAATCACATTATATTCGTTAATAAAAACTCTAAAACCTTTTATATATGAATATGGTTCATTATTTTTTGATTAAGCACTTTTAGGGGCCTTTTATGATTTATAGAATTTGTATTCACTATTTGGGAGTGTTCTTTCTCTTAGTTTTCATGAACGGTTCACTAGTACACTTGAATAAAAGTTTGTGTAGCAAATGGTTAAACATCAAGAATTGATATTACATGTTATTAATTTTCTTCCCTGAGTTTAAATGATCTCATAATGAATTTTGTTATATACAATGCAGAAGAATCATTAGATAAAATTTAATGATGGTCATTTCAGGTAAATTTGGTTGGTTTTTGGATTAAAATGAACATGTTTTGTTTTATCATTTAGTATTATGTATAAGTACTATTTCAAAAATATAAAATGGTTTAAAAAATACATATTAAATTCTATTTTCAATCATTTAATGGTTTCATTTACAACCATGAAGGTTTTGAAATAAAATGGATGTGCATCACCCATGATGTTGGTAAATTAACACATCACATGAGATGATTTCATTTTTTATCAAAGGAGAGAGAGAAGATTTTAATGAATAATATTCCATTAACATTAAAACATACCATTATATCAATAATTATGGAGTTATAATGATGTTTGGATAATAGATATTTTCGAGAAGAAAATAAACGAAATCAAATTTGAAATAAAATTGAAAGAAAAGAGAGAGAAATTACCTCTTGAATATATCATATTTGAGAGCCTATTTAGGGAAGTGGTTTTTGTATTTTTATGTGACCAAGGGATTCTAGACATGGGGGATGGGATTGGGAATATATTTAAGAAGATTTTGGATTATGCATAAGGCTTCATAGGTGTGAGGAAATGATGTTGGGAGGTTGGTATTTTTAGTGGAGGGGATAAGGGTTTTCTAAATATTATATTCATTAATTTATTATTTCTCCAAGTAAATGAAATAGTGATGATTCCAATAATAAATAATTTATCTTGATCATTTATGTTCTAGATTTGGGTTATTACATCACACATAATGTCTGGAATAGTGTATTTAACATATAATGTATCTATACAGTAAGTTACTGTATTTTAATATTCACCAAAAATTATGTATTTTAGAAAAATCTTAAAAATTCACCCAAAACATTTTTTGATCTTTATAATTCAAAAATGAAATTCATTTTATGAAAATAATTTTCTAAAAACGAGTAACATAATTTTTAATTAAAATCACAATTTACATGAAAAATAAAATTTTAAAATTATAACTACATTTCTAACACATTGAAAAATTAATTAATGTCTCATCATAAGACATAAAAATAATAGTTTATTAATATATTTTATGAAAATAAATTTTATTTAAATTTTTTAAATTAATCATTAAATAATCATGACTTACAAAAATACTAACACTATAATATAATTATATCATATTTCCAATTATAGGATGGATAAATTTTATTTATACGATCATTGATAGGGTTCCTATTCACTTGGCTGATTTACTATTCATAAGGGTCATTTTACTATTTATACAGGTAACATTACTATTCATAAGGTTGTTTTATTATTCACCGAAAATTACATTTGTCCTATTGGACTCTGAACATCTTACTAGTCGTAATCGTGTATGTCAGATTTTCGAAATACAAAACACAGAAGTGAAAGAAATATGTTTAATGGTCTTATAGTAGTTCATTTAATAATGATGTGAATTGTGTTTCCTAAATTGATTTTATGTTATTATACTAGATGAAATTTTTACAATTATGGGTAAATTTCATTGATAAAATTTTGGGTCGTTACAGTTTTTATGATAAAATTTATACTATCATCGTTGGTTCTACCATGAACAACCTATGATGCACCATGATCAATCTGTTGTAAATGAGGATTGATAATTGTCTGCATTGTATAACTATGAATTATATTTTTTTTGAGAGATTCCATGAATTTTCATATAGAGGATAAAATAAGAATTTGTAGTGGTAATATGTTTTTTAATGATTTGTGGATTATGTTGTGATTATTTGGGTTACTTAATGGTGAGTATCAAGGTGTTCTTAATTATTCATACATGATATATATTGTGGTCTAGATCTAATCACAACAATGTCGATCTGTGGGTGGTAAATTTTCTATGTTCTTCATATTTTATAATTATCGTTCTATGGTGATGAAAGATTCACTATAGTGGATTTTTATGCTGTATCATGTTGAAAAATGGAGGCCATGATTTGTTCCATGATTCTTATAGGATCAAAAAAAAATTCATGACTACTTTGGCTATGTTGTGACCATCACTGATGGTTTTGGTTTTAAAGTGCTATGATTACAAGATTCTATAGAGAGTTAAGGGGAAATAAGTTATGATTTTTTATGATTCATTTTACTCTATACCATTATGGTGTGGTATTTACAATTAAAACATGATGGTTCTTCCTCTAATTTGAAATATGAATTCTACATAACATGTTACATCCTTCTAATTTTATAGAATCCAAGGCTCCTTGAGATTTTTTTTGTGATACCCTCAGTCCTTATTTGATTGATCATTTATTCTTACTTTTCACTCATCATGATCCTTTCATTCTAGGTGAAATTATAATCCTTTTTCTTAGTTCCTTCTATATCTATTATAGACCATTCAATTATGCATAGCTACAATATTACATTGGGTTAGTATTTCTTGATCTTGAGAGGTATTATTAATAGTGTATTATGAACTATATTTTGTAGAGGTATTTCCTCACATTTTTGGGTAGTGTGATCATAATTATTCTCTATTCTTATACTAATATCTTCAAACATCCAGCTTTTTATGATTGAGGACATAAAGTTCTTTAATTATAATTTAATAATAATTAATAAATATTTTTTCATTATATATATTATTAATGTTATAATAACAAAATAATTAATAATATATCAGAATGAGTCATTTAGATGAGATTTATGGGATTCCATTTTATTTCCTATGTGTTGATACTCCCCTCTTGATTTTCACCAATGTGAAATTATATAATTATGTTTTTAAGGGTTTGAAAACATTTTATATCTAGAGAATAATTTAAAAATGGTAAGAAATTCGTATCAAGTTATTCTATATTTTAATTTTTATTATATATTTTTAAATATTAATAAATAATAATGAAGGAAGAATGGATGTTATAAAATTGTTTATTACATTTTGTTATTTTTATGTTATGAACCTTTGTTGATTTCTATTGATGTGATTATTTACATGCTTCTTAAAAGGTATATTATTTAAAAAATTATCCCAATTAGAATATTAGAATTTTGGGAACCATTGTTAATTGTATTACACCTATTGTAATTAATAAAATAAGGGTTAAGGGAGTTTATTTGGATTATGTTATTATAAAAATTATTTTGACTGTTGAAAATTTTCTGTGTTTATTATTTTTTTGGATATAATGGTCTTGGATTATGGTTATGGTGGTTGGTATGGAGTGATGGTATATTATGGTTAGGTTGGCAAAGGTTTGGTTGGAATGTTGTTATTATTATTGTGGTGTAACAACATGTTTCATGGAAATGTACTTTTTATGGCTATTATGGAGGGACTAAATTGATGTGGTTGTTATTTTCATGAGATAGTGTTATTGTTAATATAGTTTGTTTGAGGATGATTTTCTCTATTTCATAGATTATAATTAACTTGGATGTATTTTTTAATAAATGATAAAATGATAAAATAAATGAAATTCTAATGGTTTGATGGGATAATGAGGTACATGAAATGTTAATTGATGAAATCAATAAATGATATTCTGTAAATGGGTTGTTCAATGAAACTAATATTGTAAATGATGGAATAAATTTGGAAAGTAATAAATGAATGTTTTTAGGTTAAATATGACTAAAGAGATGTACCACTGATGGAAAAATGGAATACAAAAATTCTGATAATGATATGGTTAAATTTGAAGTTATTTAATTCTATGATTGTTTAGTGTGAATGGTATTGTTGGGTATGAATTATTAGTTGTATTGAAATAGTTATTGATGAATGAAAAAATGGGGTGACTTAGCTAAGTGAGTTGTAGTAATAATTTCCAATCCATTTGTGTTTTGGCCTATAGATTGAGCTTATGTGGCTTGTTATATAATTTTAGTGTCATATTATCGCATATGAACCTCCACCCGAGTCGAGTAACCATACCGATTCCAACATGTGTATATAGGTTTCATGTTTTTTTTTTCTAACATCAAGTTTATAATAGGAATATTTGGTTAATTTGTCCCTCTTAAATATTACACCTTTATAAATATTATTAGCTGTAATGGATCGTTGAAGGTATATATATACTATAATTGATTAAAATTTCAATATATATGTATATTTTAGGTGAAAAGTTTTCTATAGTTGGGATGGAGATACATAGTATGGGACATTCATGGATGTTTTAGGGAATAATGTTTAATTTCTTTATTTTCACATTATCTTAATTTAAAAATGATATTATTTGAAGTTATGATGTCGTACATAGTATCAAATTTCTAGGTATGGATGTGATGTGGTATATAGATATGTAATATGTGTATTTCAATGTATTAGAGAATCAGATGTTTGTTGTTGGGGTGTAAGAGTGAATAGATTATTAGGGTTTTGGTTGTGGGGAACCTTCATTATATATTCATTAGATATTATAATGTTAAAATTGGATGTGGTATTGGTTGAGTGAGAATAAGGGATAATGGGTGATAGTTGGTCCAAAATATGTGAGAGTTCATTTTGTTGTTTTATCTGTAAGGCATTAATAGGCTTCATAAACATTTTAAAGAGAGGTTTTGGGGAGGATATCACTTTCTAGATGTCCATTCACACCCTTTTCTATGTAAATCAATCTTTTAGACATGTTAGAGGTATTTGATGACTAGGTTGGATATTACCAGCTCATTGATTTTTAGACTAGTGTAAATGGGTTATTTTCATAAAAGTTTCTTTTTTCTATTCAGACTATATTTTTATGTATGACATTTTAAAAAATTTATAAGTTTTTCTTTCTGGTGATTAAGATGTAAATTCCTCTTATATGTGTGATTCTAGTACCTCAATACTTTCCATAAACATGTACCATATTTGGAGGTGATCTTTGGTTTTCACTGTCAACACTACTACCAACATAGGTTCGGTGCCTATCAGGTAATTTCATAACAACTAGGGACAAGTTATAAATCTCAATAAAATTTTATATTACACTATATATCACAGTATAACCAACATTGTTATTGTATGATTAGTTGGTTTCTCAATTGGTTTCCACCAACATTTATATCTGTTTCAATGTTATCATCTACTTCATAGAATGTTGTTCATTTTCTCACAAAAAATATTTGATACAAATTATCATGAACTTTTCATTAAGAAACAATTTTATTTTTTAAAGTATGGTTTTTGTTTTTATACCATGATTCAATTAGCTATAAAATTGAAATAATGTTACAAAATTTTATAGAAACCTATTCACAGTGAAACCCATTTATTTATAGAGTCTCCTGAAGTGTTTTAGTGAGATTTATTCATTTTTTTCATTGATTATTATAATTTAATTATATTGCACTATGGTGTCTAGTTTTATGGAGAAATTCAACTTCCATGTCGAGAAATATTTCCACACTCCTCAATTTTCCATTTATAGTAATCTATATCATCCAATATAGAAAGATGGTCTGAATAATTCCATTGAAATCAAGAAGTTACAATTAAATATCATTACTTTACTCTTATCCATGACAAGATGTGACATACTTATGTTTTCAGTGTACAATACTCACCCAACTCAATATTTAATTATTTATCCATAACCAACCATATGACATGGAATATATTCATCTGGTGTAGCTTGTTCTCTATAAAACATCACTATCTTTCCAATAATTAATCAACTAACTCCATGATACAAAAATTTATAATAAATCCTTCATTATAACCCTTGGTTGTAACATTTTTTTTCCAAAATATCAGATGTATTTATTCATGACTTATTGAATACTTTATTCAATTAAAATGTCATCCTATGGATAAACATGGTACCCTAGGATAAATCATTTGGATTTCTTGTATTTGTTATCTGATGGAGCTAACATAGACTTTTTAAAATTGAGGTTATGGTTAATATATGTTTGAGTCATAATAAAGTGAATTTTTATAATATTTTGGTCATCAATAAGTTGATTAATTATAAAAACATTCACTGATTTACACCATCCCTAGTACCCAACTATGGATGTCAGTGCCCCTTGCACCCATTTGTTATGCACCCACCCCATAAACCTATATCCCACACTCATGTCCCACACCTTTTCGTACAATAGTTTTTTACACCCCATTGATTCAATGAATTTCCATAACTTACCAGGGAGGCCAAGTTGTTATTCATAGTTACAGGATCCATGAAATGATTTTCAAATTATATGGACCTTATTAACCAATTTCTCATGACCAGTTTCCCCTAATATATAGATATTTAGTCCAATATCCACCTGAGCACATGCTCATATTACATAGATTCCAAAAACACTATCTCAAGTGACATTTTAGGTCAAAACAAGACTAATTTATTGAAATAATTCTTATTCAGATCATCTATATATTTGAATACTGATTTTTTTCAAAAGAAAACTTTTTTAATACCATCATTTTTTCTGGGAAGTTAGAACCCTTCTAATAATAGTATCAAATAAAAAAGTGAACAACCAAGTAGTACCTAGGAATTTCCTTATTGAAGTCTCCCTTAATCTTCAAGGGATCTCTAGGGTGCCCAAAAAATAAAACTTTAGTCCATTATGATTATATCATACCCCTAAAGAGTTTACTAGTGTGTCTCACTCCCTCATAATCATTCCATTTGGATATTCATCCATCCCCAAAGATCTATCAAGAAAACCCCAGTCTCTAAAGTCACCTACTTGAGTGAATTTCATTAATTTCATATTTGTGTCCATTATAAACCATATAGAACCAATTCCCCCATATTTAATAACAATAAGATGGTTTAGGTAAAAAGGTTTTACCTTCACATATTACTCTGGGATTAAACCTCACCCAGATCTCCTATTATGGATAAATATCCCCATTTTTTCAATAGGATCATGTATCCTTAGTGTCTTCATTTTGCCTTATAATTTTCCTCATGGGAGTTTATTTATCTAAAAATCATGGCACATCCTATTATAATCTTTCTCATTCCTTTTAAATACACTTTCCACTTCTATTTCACCAAGATGGTCTCTTAAATCCCAATGAATCAATTTTTCACATGTTTTTCCATTAGTGTGTGATTTTATCTTACATTGAATTCTCAAATGAATGTTTGGGTACAAATCAAATTCACATAGCTTTAACATACTACTAGCCTCAATATCATCACCTAAATCATCTTTTTATGTAAAATAGGCAGTAAAACTTATGAATTTTCCCCATATTAGACCATTACTAAGAACCATTCACATAGTAGTCCATTCTACATGACAATAAATTTTTTGGAAGTAGTCCAAGTAATATAGACATAATTAATAAGACCTAATGGAAATAAATGAATGACTATAAAAGTAACTTCATTTAACATTGATTTACAAAAAAATAATAGAACCATTATCACCATTGTCAAATGAAATTAATAACATTCACAACAAGGGTAAGAAAACATTTCATTGTGATGGATTTCAAAAACATCACATAATCTATATGAAATTCCTAGACTGGAAGGTATTCACCTATAAGAGATGAGTTAACCTCGTCCGATTAATTTTAAAATGAATTAACATATGTAAATAACACAAATATCCCTACATGAAAAGGATGCTTCAATAATAATAATTGTGATCTATATATTTGAAATCAATTAAATGTGAAAACATAAATTTAATATGAATGATCATTTTCGATATTACACTTATGGTTTGGTGCCTCTCCTCAAAATTAAATTAACAGATTTCATCAATTTAATTTAAGGATTTGGGTTGACTAGATAATTAGGGGAAAATAAAATTATTTCCATTGTTACCATAATCCAAAGTTTGTGTCACTCGGAATATAATATGTTATTAATATGACTTGATTATCACTACGTACACAACTTCTGTAATGACACACTCCATTACTATAATATATGTGGTTAATTACATGTTTTTATACTCTTTTCATAGTAAATTCATCCCAAATCTAGATATAGTATGTACTAACCTGATAGAGATGAATTTGTGAAGGATTCCCCCTCAACGATTTTCCATAAGGGGATAGCTGGCCCTATCAATTCCTCATTCCTCATAAAGAGTAACTATATAAAGTGAGAAAATGATATAATTCCATATATTGATAGAGCCTAGAAAGTTTTTTAACATCATAATAACTATTTCATATACACCTATGATGTATCTCATAAATTATAGTCATCATCATCACCCACATGATCCCTAATAGTTTGGATAATTCTAGGGATTATTACTTGAACTACATTATTTAGAAATGGGAATAAATGAGGATATCATTACTGCAAACAAACAAAAAATGTTAATGAATTGTTTCATTAAAAAACATTTTCCATCCTTCCCAATACTCATTGGAATATCACATTGATATCCTAGGTATAATTTCGTCTGATTATCTACAAGAATAACCAAAAATCAAGGATATGTCAATTGGTTTATACATCAACCAACCCCATGAAAATTAGGAAGAGTAACCACCATTGAGGAGGTCTTCCTCAAGAAAAAATAGTCATTCAATTTAGTGGTCCTTTAAATGGATCACATTATATTTAACACTCATCGGTATTGGTTCCTAAAATGAAATAAGTGTTATAAATATAAAAAAACATGTCAAAGAAAACACATGATCAGTATACTAGATGAATATTTAATGTCTCATTCATCACTAGTATTATGAAATAATTAGAAGGATACATTGTCCAATGACATGTATACATTAAAGAAGTCAATATTTTAATGGTTTATAATAATTATATAAATAACCCGATAAATAACATGTCATCTGATTGCTTTTTTTGGATCTTGATTTTTGGGGGTTATAGAGAAATCATTGTAAAAACTATTTCATGAAAAAAGATGACAAATTTGATCAATAATGGGTTTTGATAGATAACTATGAATTTTAAAATGGTCATAAAGCTCAAGGACCCTCTAAGAAGTCAATATAAAGGTATGATAATTATTGGATCCATGATGGTTATTTAAGAACTAATGAGGCTCTATAATTCATTGTTATAGATGATGAACTAGATCATTTCATAGGATTTGATTTAGTAAAATTCATTTATATTGATCATATAGATCTTGGAAATCAAGATACTACTAAGGATCATGATTATAAGGACCCAAAAAATAGAGAATAAATATAATTGAATGATATGAGAAGGATTATGTACCCACTATCAATGGAATGACCTTTATATCTGATCTTTCCTAGATACTCCACTCCAAAAAATTTATTAGTTTCTTATAAGGATAATGGATAATTTTTTGAAAAATCAATAACCAATATAGTAAAAAAATGGGTTGATTCCATATTATTAAATTAATGATATACCTAGAACATGGATAACATAAAGAATCAACCTTATGTCAATAATATATTACATGGGGTATTTATATCCATTAAGTGTTATTCATAGTCTAAGGCCACCATGACCCATACAACCAACCCTATAAAGCTAGATAAGATTACTCAAACCCAATGAGCAGTGGCAATACACCATATTATATTGATATCACCTTAATATTTCTATTTATATTGAGATATAGTTTATTATTAATGGTTTCTTATATTGGGGAATCATACAATGAAAGTCCAAGAAAATCATATGACTCTAGACAGGGTAATTTATCTTCAATTGTTTTATAAAAGATAAAAATAATGTTCTTAGTTTAATTAACTAGAAAAAAATTTATCATTAATGGTAGTGTCACAAGTAGAAATAGTTGATACGCCTTATTTCACCAGCACAAAACATGACAGATAGTTTCCTAAGTTGATGGATTTAAATCTAATTATAAATAATTTTTAGGACATGAAGTTCTAAATTATTTTTGGAATTATATTATCAAAATAAGAACACATACTTATTATATGAGTGTGACATGAAACTAATATTTTTAGAGAAACAAGTAGTAGAAAAAATCAATTGCTTTATCTAGACTAGGTATGGTCTTATATTTATTTAGTATGAATATTTAGCCATCGTATCCAATAATAAAATGGTTGTTCTCTGTAAAAAAAACTTTTCTATCAATTAATCTCCACATTGAGGAAAACATTTATCTTTTATATACCTAACTAAGAATTTTAGGATAATTTTAGAGTCATGTTTTTCATTTATACATGAATATGTCCAAATAAAATTTAATATAAACCTTCCATTGGAATTATTATTAGATATATGTGTTAATAATATATATGAAGAATTAGAAACCGTACTCATTCCAATGACATGAACCATTGGGTTCTGAGAGTTTTCTCGAGTAGCCAAATGGTTGAATGATTCTACTTAGAAATCCAAGAATAAATCCCTTAGAACTCTACCATCACATGTAATGAAATTTAGTAATGTGAAATCCAATATTTATATCCTTAATGTAGAATAAATATTTCCCCAAGCTTCAAATCCATGAAAAAATTACTTTTTTGAAATAAAGAACATGGTTTATTACTACAAAAAAGTATAGGGCCTAGGGTACTTCATCTTTACCATATAATATAGCATTATATTTTTACAATAAATATAGATTTATGATGAATTACACATAAATTATCACTAGAATTAAAACCCTTAATATAGTTTTTTGGGTCATATGATCAAATAATATGACATTTTAAATGACTTTTAAGAAAAGATAGATAGTGAAGAAAGAATTATTCTTGATCGATCCATGATGCATATATGTGTTTCAGTTGATCTCCTAAAATAATGATAATAATACAAAGATATGTTGTTTAAGAATGAAAAATATATTGATTATTAGATGATTTGGAATTCAAGGAACCATGGACTTGAAATCATCATGATAAAGCTAAATCTTCTTTTCATGACTATCATTCTATCCACAACCATTGGGGAAGCATATTCTATTTTAAAAAATTCATTAATCAAGAAAAATTACTATTTATGAATCAATATGAAATAAGTAGATCTGTAATGGATACATAATATTGTTTAAACACTTATGCAGTCTATTCCCCCAACATTTAGAGAATACACACTATCCTTCCAAATGTGATCCCTTTTTAATGACAAGAGTTAGTTCACCTCTATTAATGTAAATATATTGTTTGACTAATATGATGACGAAGTAGATATTTATGAAATTAGAGCCTCTACTTTCCTACACATGTTATCAATTGGGTATACCTAGTTTCCACTTGTTTAAGAATGTTTTCTCAAAAGAAATCTGTTTACATTCATATATAAGGGATTAAGAATTTGATATATCTTCTACTTACAGTGTTGATAAAAAATATATTTTATTCACCCCCACCAAAATTTAAGAAAGTATTTTCCATCCATATAGATGCATTATAACAAGATATTTACTATGAGGTAATTAGAGGTTATGGTATTATAGAAATTTTTGAACAATTTTTATTATATGAATATTGGGAATATTATTAATATTAAAGTAAGATCATGTCATTAGGAAACCCTCATAAACTTATATTACTTACTACTTATCATACCATTGGGAAAATTGGATTCATCATATATTAAACATATCATCTACCCAAGAATATTAAGGAAGTATCTACTATAGATTAAATCACCCTGTTTTTTCAAGAAAAAAAATATTTGGTAAATTATTTCATAAATACTAAAAAAAATAAGTTTCCAATATGATGATATTAGGGTTAAATAATCATAATAACTAGCTGACCCACCTCAATCAGAGGAATATTTTTATCCTATATGTAAGAAAACATATCTTATAGAAGGACCAGAGCAACATCATTCCATTTGATTTAGTGCTAACCTGATTGGTCATTAAAGACATTTTAAAGATGCTAGAATGCTAACTGTGTAATATAAGGGTCATACATTATGTGAAGTACATTTATTAATATCAGGTTTTTGTATAAAAAATGTTTTTTAGTTATGTTATTATAACTTCTAAGAATTTTCTTTTTTAGAATGAGGCATGAAATACCCAAATTAAGTAGTTAAACTTCACAAAAAATGTCTGATTTCAAGTCAATTAAAGTAATTACATAATATAATTCTAGATGAAGTGACACTGATGGTTTTCCTGATATGGAACATAATTTCTAGAGGGATTATTAACATCATCAATAAACTAATTTGAATTATATAGGGTATATGTGATTAAATTATTCTTATATAGGTTTGACCATTATGTTTTAAATGATTACAGTATTTATATGAAGGCCAAGAAAATAATAATGTATAATTTTAGGGAGATATGGTTGATATCATGGTAGTGCATAATATAGAAGGCTTGTTTTAGAGACCTTCATATGATAATTTTATTGTGGAATATAATATGGGTCATTAAATAGTCATCATAAGGATCAATTATGAATATGGTACTCAGCTAGTTTCCTTAATTAAGTGGAGGGATATACCTAAGGTATGGAAGGTGGTGAGACTATAGAAAACTATTGGATGATATGAAAAACCTCTATGAAGTGAACGATCTTGGTAATATTTTTGATGTTTTATACCTAGGTTTTATCAGGAGACAATAAATAATAGATTCAATTAGTGTCTTTTACCATTGGGTAAATTCCATTTGGAAAACATGTAGTGGGTGTTTTTCATGGACAACATTTCCAATATGGTTCATTTATTTTTTAACTAGCGACCAAACATGTCAACTTATAACTAATGATAATACTTTTTTTTTATTAGGGTTCCCTTGTAACATTTTTTCTTCCATTATAATAAGATTTATTACATTCTCCCTTGTAGTAGGGAATTATGAGAACCATTTTTTTCTAATGTATTATAATTCTTCTATCAATGTAATGGGTTTATTATATATTGATTATTTTTTATGGAATATGTTTATTAGATCATCAGGGTAAAAGAATTATATTGAATATCATGTCAATATAGTTATTAGGGATCCATGTATTCCTAATTTTAGATATTGAACCCCTCATGGTGTTTCATGGAACATTGGACCCTTCCAAGTTCCTTGTACTGCATGTTGAGGTCCAAAAGTAATTTTCAACCATAATAGGTTTTGTAGTTTTTATTTTTTAGTTTCAAATTACCTATATGTGGTATGGGATTCATTGTTTTTAGATGTGAATTGATGAAAACAGTTTCTAACATGTCCCATCAGAGAACTTGTATCATTATATTAGTTATTATCTAAAAATTTAATTTTTGAATTCTTTGTTTTCAGAGAATTTTGTGAGAGGTTTATAATGTTTCAAAGGAATCATGGTTTTTCGGTGAAATTAGTTTTTTATAAAATATGTACTTTTTTAGGTGTAGTTCAATAATTCCAAAATAATGTCACTCATAAGACAATAGAGATACCAGGGTGACTTGTTTTATTTATTGATATCCAGAACTTTTGTATAGAATCATGTTCCATTATGGATGTGGTTGTTGGTTATTTGTTGGAAAACTATTTTAGTATTCTAGTATATAGTAATGTTCTTTTGTTATATTCAAATATAATAGAAGACCATTGATTCTATAGGATGGTGTTGTGGATGAGTATGACCCAGATTTATATTTTTTAGGGGAATAATTTTGATTTCATATGATATATTTTTTATAATACCTTAGATTATAAATTTTATATTTATGGAGAATTAACTAAATGAGTGATGTTTAGTAAAACTCGAAACCATAGTGGGGAAGTGCACATTTAATTAGGTTAGAATTTTTTTCCATGAAAGATGGTGTAAGACTTGTATGGGAGATTCTAATCATGGAAATTATTTTATGGATATTTATTAAAATGTTGATGAAATTTGGGTAGATACTAATAAACATATGTAATTACAATGCAAAAAGGGTTGGAAATAAACTATAGGGACTGAAATATCTATTTAGAAAGGTAATTTTCAAAGGTTATTCAAATCCTAGAGAAAAGTGTGAGTGGATATTTTTTCTATAATGTGTTTATAATGTTGATTGAGTTATGGTTTTTTTCTAAGTGGATCATCACTCGGTGAAAAAAACAGGGATCATGCATCTATAATAAAATATTTTAGATGGGAAGTACTTCTGATCATTGGCTAGGGTATTGGATTCTTCCAATTGTAGAAAAATGTATTATAGGGATGTAAGGAGTGTGGATTAGTTTATGTTGGCTCAAATTATTTTTCAAATCATCATATAGATAATGATACGAAGATATAATGATTTTTTAAAATTTATATATTAGCTCAATGTTATGGCTGTGTGTGAAAGATATATGTTTACATATTGACGAGTTTTTAAAAGGACCATTCTTATCAGAGTAACATATATTAGAAACCATGAGGTAGCCTCTTAGGTGTCTCATTGATATAAATTTCAGAAATTAAATTTTTTTTATTATTCTAGAAATATATTCATTGATTAGTTTACAGAATTACTATTCATGGTTATTCTCATCGGGCAATTTTAATTTTTACATTACCAACTATGTGTAATGATAATGTGGGTGATGTTTATGAAAACAAATGTCCGAGGTGGTTCTGAAACATCATCAACGATGAAACATGTGTTTTAAATATTGGAATATAGAAAAGGGATTGATGATTGAATCTATGAAATTACTAAGTGTTTGAATACCATCATGTTTTTTGTTATATCATCGAGAAGATTGATTAGTATTTGAGGAGAATAAACTTAGAGAAAAATAAATTTTCATCACTGAGTGGTATTTGAAACTATGAATATTATGGCTATAATCATGCAATGTATCCATGTATATTCCTTGAATTAAAAATATATCTACTGATATGTCTATTGGCATGTTCCAAAAATAGCAGTACAATATATTTTTGTTCTTGTTTAAAAATATAGCTTATCTTTTGAATAATGGTTGTTGTAATTATGTTTAGTGAAGGATATTATTGAGATAATACAAGTGAATAAGGGATTGTTTGTTTAATCTCTAATGTAAAAGGTATTCATAAAATTTAACCATGATCATAAATAATTTAGAAGAGTGATAATCCCAGATCATGTGTATACATATTTACAATAGAGCTTAGATGATAACTTTGATATTTTTACACCAATATGGTATCTAAAATAAGGTTCATAATGTTTTAGAATGACATATTTAATGGTGGGTGAGCCTTTTATGGTTTTTAACCAGGTTGAGATGTGGTGGGAGATGTAAAACAACGCATGAATTTATTTCATAGAGATAAAGAGATTTTTTCCTGAATTACCCAATTGAGAGTTTATAAGTTCAATGATAATATTATTTCCCTAATAAATTTTAGATTTAACTTAATTATAATGATATCCCTAGATCAAGATATACTAGAAACTTTTTAATATGGAAGATCATTACCAAAGATTAATTAGTATAGTATTCTGGAAGCTACGAGTCAATGGAAATGGTATAATATAAAGGATTGTGTTTGTGTCTTTAAATAATTCTATTAGTCCTCAAGATATATTTCATAAGATAAATTTAGTGTAGGAAGATTTATTTTTTGGTATTTTATAATGATTGGTGATTGTCTACAAATCAGGTATGGGTTTGTAATGACCAATCATAGGTTTACACAACACATATCCCAAACCAGTTCTCCAAAGGGCCTGATGTGTATTCTTGATCCCTAAGAGTTGGATACTAGTGTATAGATATCGAATAATACAATTCATGAATGATTTTTACCAATAAAACATATTAAACAAGTAGTAAAATTCACCCAAAAATTATGGCATAATGTGTGTCGATGTTGTATTTTCATGCCATAAAAATAATAAAAAATTAAAAGAGAAAAAAATTAAATAGGATTTACCAAAATAAATATCCTACTAATCTGAACAAAATATAAAATGTGGGATTAAAAAATAAAATATACATTACAAGAAGAAGATAACATACTAAAAAATATTGGTGACCGACATGGAAGAAAATCTACTAACCGGAATAGAAACTAATGTTCCAAACATCACCTATATGTAAACCCCAATGTCTTCATCCATCCATAATACATAATCTCTCTATGAGTGATCCTAATGTATAACCTGACCCTTCAAAACCACTTGGATCAACCAACACAATGTGTAATAAGTAGTGTGTGGACATATGATAACTTATTAGGTAATCACAAAAAAATCAATGCAATTCAATTCTAAAAATTTACCATAAATGGTAGCATGAAAATACAAGTACAAAAAATAATTTCTAAGAGAATAATAAAAAACTACATGTTTTCCTAAAAAATCTTTTAATCTAAAATAATATATTATAGAAATATATTAATGATTTATAAATAATTCTGATTTAAAAATACTTCTATTGAGATCCTATTTCAAAATCAATCCATATCTCACACTAACGTAGATCAAGTGAATAAAAAGTTAATGTTACTACATAACTAAATCATATACATTAAAAACCAAGTAAAAAAGGTTATTCAATAAAATATCCATAACGTGGTGGATTAATAATGAAGGAACAAATAGTTACTATGGTGTAGAATGATATATATAGACATTTTATTTTCCAAATCAGACCATGAGGAGATATTATACATACTAGTTTTAGAAAAATTTCCAGTTATATTAATTCATCCCTAAGTCTATAACCAACTATCCTCCCTCAACTAACATCACTGATAGAACTTCCATATGTCCATTCTATACCATAGTGTATCTATAATATCAAGTAAATATTATATAGTAACTATATCTCATTCATAACTAGGATTTCTAGGATCTAAAATTCCCCTCAAGTATGTCCTGGTTTGTCTCTAGTGTCTACTATAAGAGTGGCCCAAATATAATTCATGAAAACATAGTATCGAAGACTAGTATTTTTAGCAATGTTTATTTGTAGGGAATACATAGATATTTTGAAATTTAAGTTTGATGAGGGATATGAATATTGGGATTACAAAGGTAATAGAAAAATATAATGTATATATCTTTTTTATTCTAAGATATTGTTCACCAAGAGAATTTTTTTCTTCAGTTGTGCGTCTGAGTTTTTCATCAATTATTTTAATGGATTTCTATTTTGATTATTATAATTTGACTCTTGTGTAGAGTTTTTGTGTATTTAATGTGAGGTTCATGTTTATGGTGAATTTGGGTGTGTAACTATAGGCCTTATTATCTCACATGGACTGAAAAACTATTTGAATCCCCCACATATAGTTCCTAGAGTCTCTTTCTGGCAGTGGCATGATTGGGACATAGAACAAAGAACCATGTGACCAAACAGAAATTGGGCTTTATCTAATATGAATCTAATCTATTGTATTCATTATATTTGAAATTATCTATTATTTAAATATATTTCACTTAAAGGCTTTTGGATGTTATTTTATTTATTTTTAGAGAAATCCTAAAAGGAAACCTAGTTAAAAATGGTAATGGTGTGTTTTGAAGAGAGAATTTAGGTTTTTTGCAATGATTGAAAGGGGTTTAGTGTTTATAAACTCATGAGGTGATTTAAAAGGATAACTTTAAATTTTTTAAGTTAATTATAAATAGGGATATGATGTTGAAAAAATTGAAATAAACTTTTTTAAAATGGGTTTGAAGAAACAATCAATTTTTTTATTAAAAAGTGAACTATGTGAAATTGATTTAATTGGTAAAGGTGAGTATTAATTTCATTAAGGGGTTTTTTATTAGTACATGTTTTGGGGATTTATTTTTTTCCATTTTTTATCATTTACTGGTAATTGGTTATAAAACATTCAAAAAGGTTTTCTAAATAAAATAAAATGGTTGTAGTTTTGGGAAATTTAGAAATATATTCAATCGATGATGTGTATGGTTTACAGTGGGTTTTTATATAGAGAATTAAAATATATAATTTTACATCTTTGTTTTTGAAATGTATTAAAAGAAATTTTTTTATTGATGTTCTGATCATATTTTTATTATTTTTCATGATATATTTTCTTAAATTGTTATTATTAATTTAAATAGGATATTTATATAGGGGTTGTTATTATATTGTATGTGATTGAATGATCTTTATTTTCCCTATGATATTTCTTGTAATCCTCCATCAATGTTTTTGAGGGTTTTTTTGTTATTATTTGAATTAGTAATATGGTGTTTATCTGATCAAATATTGAGGATATTCTTGTTTATGTGTGTCCCCTTAGGTTCCTTGTTGGAAATTTTCATCAGAAATGAGATTCGATGAAGTTATTTTAATCCCAAAATGTAGTGTGTGGGTATTTTGGTGGGGTTTTCTAGTATAGTTGGTTTGGGTGAAGTATGTTCTTTGGTTTACTAGCTAAGTGATAAGTATTTGGAGTATTTCTCATGTAACACTGATAAATATTGAACCAGTTGATATTACACACTTTCTGGTGTTGAACAATATTTTGTTGAGGTCACTATGGATGTTGTTTTGAGTGCATGGTCCTAAGTTACCTTTTATTATCCACTAACCTAAATATAAAAACCATTATTTTTAAATGAGTCGTATATATGGTTTATGAATCCACACCTTTATACCCAGTGTTAATGGAATGTTGGTGGGTGATTTTTTTCTCAATCATTAGATATTTTGGAACATATATGATTTTTATTTCGATTGATATTTTTTGGGGGTGTTTCAAGACATTCCTTATTTAATCTCTTTCTTTTCTATCATTTATTACCTCTCATTGGTTGGAAGACATTAATATATGGTTTGTAACATATATATTTTGATTTTATATATCTATATGAAGACATGTAGTTATTTCTTGTAAAAATTAGTTTTATATATTAGTTTGGGAGATCATCATATGTTCCTCATGATTAAAGATTTGAGGCAACCCCTAAGTGGTTCCTTAGTGATAAACTTTTCTCGTTGATCCACTATGAAAGGGGAATTCTTAAATGGTGGGGAGACCCACTAGGGATCTCCACATATTAATCCTTTTTCTGATATAGTCAATCTATGAGATAAAATTGGATAAAGGGAATTCTTGATGGAATCAACTCATTTACATAGGATGTAGAGCGCATACACTGAGGGTAATCTTTATTAATCACTTAAATCTATAACCCTGAAGATTATTAGAATTCACATTCTCCCCATAATCCATGTGTTTATAATTAAAATGTTTTTTGGTACATTTACAAGGAATTTAAATATATTGTGAAATAATCCATGTAAGATAAGAATAAGTCATATACCATTTTAATTATTATTAATATGAAATTACAACAAATGAACATGGAAATAAGTATTAAAAAATATATATTATTAATCATTATTCACTAGTACATCAATTAAAAGTCAATATAATAATGTATAATAATAAATAGAAAATAATCATCATAAATACTCGGACATCTCAGGGATTATATTCACCTTTTATAACTACCAATAGTTAATAAAAACATATAATTAATGTGAATATTTGAAAATATGAAATCATATTACACGATATAAATCAAAAACTATGGAAATGATAAGTTTGAATGGAATAAGTATAGTAAGAATATATATTGGAATAATTTTAAATATGTCCATTATAAATATGGTCATTGTAAACATGGTTATTGGAGATTTCTTTTTTGGATATACATCCAATAATTATACTAGACTTATTTAGTTTTTAAATATATAACTCAAAATAAAATATAGGATACCAAAATATTATATAAACACACACACACATATGATACATATAAATATCATTATTATAATAATTGAAAGTCGATATGATGTGTATATGAAGTTCATATAAATTAGTCAATATCAATAGAGTAGTAAAAATTAGATATTTAAATATAAATTAATAATTAATTATAATTGATAAATTTTATTTTGTATAAAATCAATATTTATTTTCGAATAATTATTATATTAAGAATTTTATATTTTGTAAGATACCAACATTCTCAAGATAAATTTCACTTTATGTTTTTTTGTTAAACCTCATTGTGTTTGGTTAAATCACTCAATCCTTGGTAATCGAGCCCTTATATCTAACTGGTTTGTGTTTATATATCTGGTGTTGGGATAGAAAAAGATTGTGGGATGATGTTTGGATATTGAAATAAATCATTCCATAAAGATTCATTCAACGATTTGGATTGATCTAGGAAGAATGCCATGAAATTAAATCATGACCTAAATGGCTCTGGGAAGACCCCTGATATTCTTTTTGGATGTGAATGGTTTTAGGAATAACCTATCAAATGTCATCTAATGAAGTGAGATTCCATTCATGACAAGAACTAGTATTTAGGTGTTTTAATGTTGATGTGTCATGTCTTTTGGTGTTTATATAAATTTTAGGACTCATGGCATAAATCACAAACTCACATCATGAATGTTTCATACACAAGTGTTTTTAATTGATGATCCTTGTGATTCTCATAATTAAATTCTCCCTTTTCTATAGAATTTTATCCTTCTAATATGTTTTTTTGGGAGTTATCTTTCATCTAAAGTCAAATCATGTTGTATCTCGCTGTTTTGGACATACACATTGATGTTAGGCCTCTCAGTTCTTGTTATCCTTCAAGTTTATTTTACTTCACTTGGGGTTAACACTATTTCAAGACACCAAATCCTAGATCTATGATTGTTATCTTTAATTGATAGAGTTTATTGGTCTTTATTTATAGAAATAAAGGATGAATATAAATTTTCCTTAGTCATTGAGTAATTTATTCATCTTCCCTACATTGAGGTTAGTGTTTTAGAACAACTCCATAATTTATGATTAATTTTAATATTATGTTAAATATGTGCTATCATGCCAGCATGTCATGCATGTAAGATAAAAAATTGGTATCCCACTATTTTTATGAAACTGTATTCACAAACCTCCCTTGCATCACATTGGGTCTATTGGTATTGATACATGAAGATATGGACACCTAAGTTGTCTGTCAATCCTTGAATCGAGGTTAGATCTTGAATGAAATAATCCTAGATCAAATTGAATAATTGGAAATTACTAATGTTATAACATGACAATGTTATTTGGTTGGGAATGTGAATTTAAAAAATTTCTTGAATTTTATTTTACATAACTTTTTAATCTTGGTTATTGTTTTTCAATTACTTACATGACTTAAAATAGGCAATTTTCTATGTAATAAAAATCTTTATAATGGAAGGATTAAATAATAATATGATGATATGTTAAATTGTAATCAAGAATAATTGATCTAAAAACTGGAAATACTTACAATTATTTTCAAAATTGATAACTTAGTTTAAATTGTTACTTTTAACATATTGAGTTTCTAAAAGTAATGACTTTGTATAATACCATATGAGATATGAAACACTGAGCTTAAACGAACAAAAAAATATTATAATATGACCATTATAACCTATACGTTATAACGGTGGGTATGAAAATGATTAACTTAATTATGAAAGCATTTTTTCCACATGTACATATAATTAATTCCGTCATAACCAATTAATTATAAGTTAAAATAATTTTTTTTAAAATAAAGTGAAATCATTTTGTAAAAAAGTATTTAAAAGACCAAAAGTGTATTTTATAACAATAAAATTGAGAAATAAAACTATTTGATTTAAAGTAATAAAATATATATATTATATACTGAATATTATGGTTAAAATTCATCTTATCAATTTTATAGACACAACATAAAAAAATCCAATTTTATGCATAAAAAGAAATATTTTTTCTGAAGGCAGTTTTTCCTCCTTTTGATGGAGAACATGTTTTAAATATAAACTTAGAAAATTTTATTAATATTATATTAGAAAAATATATATAATCTTTGATATATTAATGTCAAAATAATATTAGGATTAATTTTTGTTGTTTTTCTGAAAAGTTTCATTTTTTTGATCAAAAGTGAAAAATAATGCATTTTAATTGAAAAATAAATTTTCATATAAATAATTTGTAATGATAAATTATATTATAAATTAGTCTAAAAGTAATATTAGATCAATTTCACATAAATTATTTAAATTTATTTCACATTAATAATTTCCAAATTGAATTTAGATATAAAAATATTTAAAACTGTTGAACATTTTCCCTTTAAAGACCCACTTTGTCACTGCTTCTACGGGACGAAATTTAAATTAAATTCAATTGATATGGTGAAATTAATTTTGAAAAATTTATTCCCTATTTGGAATCAAAAGTTTCAAATTTATTGAATATTTCCATTTTATTTTTGGACAATATTAATATTAAATTATTTAATTTTTATTACCACATTAATGGGTAAATAAAGTAATTAAAGGTAAAAATAATGTGATAAGGACGAGATAATTAACATAATAGTTGTACTAATAAATTTTTAGGAGTTTTTTTTAAACTAAATAATCTATTTTACAAATTTATGAACACTTGGAGACACATAGATTACTTTAAGACCCTTATAGTTTTTTATTTTTGGAAAAGTCAAACCTGTCACACTAATGTTTTTAAATAGTATATCAATTTTACTATGTGTTCATTGAGAAGATAAAATCAACCATAAATAGTATTATAAATTACAAACTATTTATCTTCATCGTGGAAATTTATTTTTAATCTTTATTGAATATATAATTAACATATATTCTTACATAATGCTTATGCGATAATTATTTTATTAATAGAAATATAAAATAAATTTTATTTAAACTGTTAAAATAACTAACATTTGAAATAATTAATGTCATATAAAATTTTTATTTACTACCTTAACATATTTGTGTTGTATTTAAATTTTTTTTCTAAGAGACCATGTTATATTGATTTTTGTAAAAGTAAAATTATTGAATATTGTAAAAATTTACATTAATGGTATTTTATTAAATAATATAAATCTTATAAAAATATTTAATTCAGATAAAGTATTTAGATAAGTTTTCAAACTTCATCCATGATTCAGTTTTTTTTGGAATTTTATTGTGAAAATATTTTCTATCTAGGAGTAAAAATCCATGTCACAACGATATGAATTAAAGGTGTTAAATAAGGGTTAAAACAGAAAATAAGGGTTTAAATTTAGACAAATATAATTTAATATTTATTTTATGAAGTTATTTATAACCATATTCATATTATTATGTAAATATATTTTTTTTTCATTTTAAATTAATTTATATTAATTTAATATTATGATAAATTCCAAGAGTTCCCCTCCCCTCTCCTAAAAATTAGAACCTATTCTTCTCATTTCATCACACTTAAAAACCATTTTGGTTAGACAATTCCCGGAAAAAATATTTTTTTCTAATCCTTTTCATCATTTTATATTTATTATTTTCAGAATAATAGTATCATTAGTGGGCTTAAAATGTTATGAAGAGAAGCATTTCTAAAGAGGGGGGTATGATTTTTAATTACGTGTTTCTGTATTTTTTCTACATCCTCCACATAAATATAATTTTCAACTATGATGAAATAATAACTCTATTATCCTCTATATAATTAGCTGTTATTATGTCATTATAATAACCAAAATCCATATCCAGTTCCGTCAAATTGGAAAATAACGTATTGTTCACGTGTACAACAAAATACCACCTCACAAACTAATGAAATTCAATTTCCCTCATCATTCATAAAGACAAGTTATAATTATGGAATAAATGATTATATGTTATATTCATGAAATATTTATCATTATTAAAAAATAATATATCATTTATTTTCTTACCATTCGATGAACATAAAAATGATAATGTCATTTGTTGGTAAGTGTGAATGGTCACCTCTATGAAGCGATGTGTTTCATTTTTATCATAAAATAATATTGATGATATATATAAGTAGATATAAAATATTAATATGATATTAATTATTTTATTATAATTATATAAATATAAAATTATACTTATCTTATTTCCATTATGATCATTGAATAATGTAAATGTTACTTATTCATACATACGACCTACCATCTCTCAGATTATAACATAAATCATTTTTCATATCCAAATTTAATAAATGGATTTATAAGTATAATTGATTTCTCAAAGTTATAATTACTTCTTTATTCCTATTATAGAGATTAGGGTATAATGACCACATTGAATATATACATCATATCAAAGTCATTTTTGACTCAAGTACCTAATATATTCAAAACATCCTATGTGAACTTCAATAAATAAGTATATCTTATAACATGGTAATAAGTGATATAAAGAAGAATAATAAAACTGAAAATGGTTATCAAGAATTCAAATAATTAACATAATTATATAATTATGGAAGATAAATTACATACATGATAGATCATCCTTGAGATAATTGACATTCTTTTGAAAAAATCTTCTTTTAAAGTTTTTTTTTACCAAAGAAAAAAAGAATGTTTTTTAACCTATACAAAATGAGAGGATTTCCCTCCCATCATGATAAATTAATGGTTTTATTCTTACTTAATATGATTTCATGGATACTTTCATATAAAATTATTTCTTTATGATGTGTGTGCTTTTTGGATTTTAAAAATATTTTTTATAAAAAAGGGGTATTTTGATATCAAAAAACTGATATTTTTATTAAAAAAACATTTAATGCTATTTTATTCAATGATAAAATGTTTTTAATTTTTATTGTTTTTTTGTATTGAGTTTCTTTAAAAGAAAAGGGTATTGTGTTATTCAAAGAAAATCAAGAGTTTTTCAAAGGTTTTATGATGAAATGTGACAACATAATTGTTTTTAGTCATTATATCGATCATGAACATTAAAAAAGGGCTTGAACCAGATATTGCCGGGAAAGCCCATTATAGCTTAAATGGTGTGGCCTACACATATCCCAATAATCATATTATACATTAAGAAGGGTTTCCCTTGATATAATCGATTAAGCTCATCCCAACTTAACATGGGGTGTCCCAACTAGCTATAGGTAAGCATGTAATAGCTTAAATGTTGGGTGCACCCAGATAGTGCTCCAATGCATTGGGTAATGATTTTTTTTGATGCTGACCATATGGTGATTCCATTTGTATTATTGAATTTAAGATTTATATTTTAATGGTTTTAAAATTCACCTATATGATTTTTCAATTCTTGCTGCTGAGTTTTTATAAAAAGGGTTTCAATGGGTTTCATATATTTCACTTGGATAATCGGTTTCTTCATGAATGTCCCTTAATAATATTTTTATGAAAATTGAAATTTTATAAATATTATTAATAGGGTAATGTATAATTTGGAATGAGGATTTGTATTAGATGAAAATTTGGAAGATATATCTTAAAAAGAAAGGATGTTTTATTTTAAATGGTTTTCCTTTAGAGGAAAAAATTGATGGTGTGTATAAGTGTCCACATATAATGTATGGGTTTACTAAGAAATAATTTATCCTAATTCTATAAATCGGTAGGCCTAAAATATCATTGTATAAAAGTGATTATAGTTTTAAAATATCTTTAATTATTTATGTTTAAGGTTGAGTCTTTACAGAAATATCCTTGTATTTGGTTACTGGTTTGGATTTGGTAAATGGGGTAAATGGAATTATTATAGGATATTTTATTATATGACCAATATGTTTTTTGATAACATGTTTGAAAGGTTTCTGTTTTTTATGATAAATGGAACTCTTGGAAATTATTTTATTATGACCTCATGGACTCTTAATGCATCTGGATGAAATTATGGGGTGGGTATAGAACTCCACCTAGGATTACATTATTTGATGGGCATTCCATTTATTCCTGAATGAAATTATTGGTGGGACATGGAATTCTATCCTTGGTGAGATTATAGGTCAGAAACGATGATCCACCCTCGATGAAATTATAAGATGGACATGTGATTCCTTCGTATCCGCAATTATATGTTGAACAATGTGTTCCTTCATAAATAAAATTATAGGTTGGGCATGACATTCCTTCCTAGATGAAAACTATTGGTTGGAAATGGAATTCTTACATAGATAAGAAATTGAGATATACATTGAATTAATTCCATGATGGAAAATTGTAAAGGACTTGGTGTTCCTTACTTAATGATATTTATTAGTTAGATGAGGGGTTACCTTGTGTTATCTCACATTGTTGCAAGGATAGAGGGATAAAAATTCATGCAATAATCCACCTAGGATTACATTATTTGATGGGCATTCCATTTATTCCTGAATGAAATTATTGGTGGGACATGGAATTCTATCCTTGGTGAGATTATAGGTCAGAAACGATGATCCACCCTCGATGAAATTATAAGATGGACATGTGATTCCTTCGTATCCGCAATTATATGTTGAACAATGTGTTCCTTCATAAATAAAATTATAGGTTGGGCATGACATTCCTTCCTAGATGAAAACTATTGGTTGGAAATGGAATTCTTACATAGATTAGAAATTGAGATATACATTGAATTAATTCCATGATGGAAAATTGTAAAGGACTTGGTGTTCCTTACTTAATGATATTTATTAGTTAGATGAGGGGTTACCTTGTGTTATCTCACATTGTTGCAAGGATAGAGGGATAAAAATTCATGCAATAATCAATTCTGGTCAAACACAGTTGTCAACCTGAAGATTTTGAATCATAAATTTTATTTGATGTCTTGCATTAATTTTAAAATTAATACCCATATTTAACATACCATTGTGTGAAGTATTTGTTCATGCCATATTTTTTAGACACACTGGGTGTCTTTCTACTGATTTGAACTCACACACTATTTAGGAATCCATTTGGTACCTAGGAAACCATCATGGATGCATGTATGGATATGTGAAAGATACCCTATACATGATTGATTTCATACTGGATGGGATTGGATCATGGATACATGATCGAGAATGGGTTTCAGAATCAAGATATTTAAGAGTTTTATTTTGAAGTCTATTTTTTGGATTAATTTTATATATTTCAGTTTGTATTTTAGATTAATATACAGTATTGAATGGAATGATTTATTATTATTATTATTTTTCTCTTTTGTAAGGATTTATGATGATTTGATTATTTTATTTTATTTATCTTATTTTCATTGATATTACCACTCTATTCTTGAGATTATATTAGCCCCACTATATTCTTTAAACCCTCACTATTATTCGGAAGCCTCTGGCATATAGGGAGACACATCTGAGCTCTCATAACTAACTATCTATGTCATGTAAGGGAGTAATGAGTTGGATATGTAACCAAATGTTATTATAGGTGGCCCATTATATTTCATTACTATTATGAAATGGCACACAAGATACTAGGGTGTTTATGAGATTGGTAATGATCCTATTAATGGGAGTATGTGACCTATGTTTAAGGGACAACCTGAGTGCCCATGGATGATATTTATATTCATATTATTATATTATCACATTTTTATGTCATTTTATCTTGGGTGATTCAGCTGTTATGTGATAATACTACTTATAGGAATTTTACTAATGGTTCAGTATGGAAGGATATGGGTATCCATACATCATGGTAGGAATATAAGGACTTATGTTGACATGCGTTTTTCATGATACATAAATATCTATTACATGTATCTTATCTTCCTATATAATCAGGTAAAATTAATTACTTTATTTATTAAATATAATGAAATAAAGTAAGATATTATAATTTTCTAGCTCACTTGTTAAGACATGTATAAATTAACCATTATCATGTGGTTCACTATAGTTGTTTTCAACTTTATATGTTGCTATGTTTTTGTATAATATGTTTGATGGAGTGTGTAGAACATTATAGAGATAATTCCTCCATGACATCTTTGATTTGAGTGTTAGGAGAGTGGTAATCAACACAATTATAACTTAGCTCATCTAAAAAAATCATATAGATCAAGTAAATAACATGGATTATACTCTTCATAATAGTTTCTTAAAGGCTATGTGATCTAGGTAGAGGGATACTACACACACCATACCTTTGATATCTACCTTGATGAGGGAGTTTCAACTGAATCACCTATCTACATTCACTAGGGGAGAGGACCCTAGTTACCTATGTACTATATTGAGTTAGTCCAGAATATCATTAAAAACCATGGGACACATTTATAGTGGAAGGTGAACCTTTCTTCTTATACGCTATAGGAAAAATCCAAGCACTAGTGGGACATCCTATTCTAAGCTGAATAGAATGAGTTCCTCACATAGATGTATTTTGAGGTGAGATTATTAGTACAATTCAATCCGAAGATTGTTAGGGATGAGATTTCTTGGGCATTCATAAACACGATGCAAGAAATAATTTTACTGATGGAATATATTGGACACTTCACAAACATACATAGTATTTCTTCATCTTCAGTAGATTAGAAGATTGATGGTGTGACATTTTCTGAGGATATTATTTATTATGAGATAAATCTATAGGTGAGTGTATTTAATATGAGATACATTGATGATGTGATGAAAATAGCTTTAATAAAGGGAGAAAAAAGAATTTGAACACAAGTAGTAGTCAAAAAATCTATGTTGGGATGTCAGGGGTCTTATCGCGAGGAATAAATAATCACAACATCAATGGTTACCACTAGGTTTGTTATGGGAAGAGATACCAAGATAGTGGAGAACATTCTTAGGAATGAGTCCATGTATAGTTATTTTAGTGTGAAAATTATATTTATAAAAATCCTTAGTGTCATTATCATATATTGGAATATAATATTTTTGGTAGTGTGGGGCATCTATAGAAGTTTTTCATGAACCCTCAGTATAAGAGTTTTGAAAAAGGATGAGGTAATGCACTAGGGTCCAAGAAGGTATCAAATACTCCATAGAAAATATGTAGTTATAGTTTTATAGGATTCTTAGGATGGGTTATAAGATGTAGAACCTAGACACATGAGTGGTAGTATCATTAAGAAAAAACATCATAGTGGATTCATACAAGATCCCATTATAGTGGAGTGAGTTAGTTTCATGATATAAAGTATACTCTAAATAGTTGGGATGCAGAACCATCCAATATTATAAGTATGATTCATGAAAAATATACACATTCCTATATAATTTTTAAATAGAATAATCATATTTTATTATATATACGCAATTTTACATTTTTTGAGGTATGGTTTTGGAGGTCAAAATTGGTTTTATAACCACTGACACACTATTGAGAGTGTGTAAAGAAGGTATCAGATATTTCAAATAGTGTTCTCTAGAAATTGGATAATTTAGTTTATTTTGGTATCATTTTATAATGGAAATATAATTTTTCAATGTGATTCTATAAATGGGATTTGTAGTTTTGTATAAGACTATTATCAACTATTATCAGTGGGGGATAACATTATTAAATCCATAAGGGGGAATATATACCCGTCAAGGAGAATGTGGTTTCTATGATGGTAATGCATGAAAAATTTACTATAGGGTAGATTGTTTCATGAAATAGATAAAAATACTTATTTTAGAAGATGTGGGAATGAAACAAGTTTCTTTTCCAGTATTATAGGTCCATTTTTATGATTTCATCCTTGAAGAGTTCTCCAACATACCACCCAAGTGGGTGATTAAGTTCATTATGGAGTTCGTTCAAGGAAAAAGGACATACTCTATTCTACCTTATAGGATGGTTTCAATGGAGCATCAAGAGTTTAAAATCTAGTTGGATTATTTGGAATAAAATTTATTCATACAACCTAGTAATTCTCCATGGGGTTCCCTATTGGTTTTTCTAAGAATAATGATTGTAATTTTCAAATATTCCAAGATTATTAAAGACTATAAAATTTGATTGTAAAAAATGTTTTTCATACTATGCTTCGATGATCACTTTTACTAGGTGATATTTACCCACTATTTATTTATGATTGACATAATTTTAGGGTACCATCTATTGAGGGTGAGTTATTGGACATTCCCTAGGTAGCTTTTAGTAGATGGTAAGGATTTTATAATTTTTTAGTGTTACATTTTAGTATGATACTTGTGGTATTCATGGTTTTGATAAATCGGATCTTCCATCCATTTTTTAAATCATTTTTTGGAGGTATTCATGATGGAATCCTGATGTAATCCATGTCTTCAGTTGATCATTCCCAACACCTTTTCATTCCTATGTACACTTAGACAACAACATATTTATTCCAATATATTTAGATGCATCTTATTGATTGGAAAGGTGAACTTCTTGGGTCACCATATCTTGGAGGTTAGAGTGTTAGTGGACCCAGAGAAGGTTGAAGTTGTAGTATCATGTAAACGGCTAAAGAATGTCTTTAAGATTTAGAGCATTCTTGGGATAAAATGATATTAACTATGTTTTATCTAGGACTTCTCTCCAATTTTCATCACTAATTTATTAGATGATAAATAAATAGGTTAATTTTGATTTAATAGATAATTTCATTATGGATTATAAATAACTAAAGAGCAGGCTTACCTCATCATTGATCCTTACCTTACCTATACTAGCTCCGGTATATACAATGCACTATGAATCATAGAGAGTAAGTTTCAGAGAATATTTTATAAAGGATGTTCATGTGGTTTCTTATTGATCTTAAAATTGAGGTCTCGTGAGAATAATTATAATATTCAAGATCTTGAGTGGGTTGAGGTGGTACACGACTTGATATTCTGGGGATATTATCATCTGGGTGAGATATTTTGGGTGTACACATATCACGACATCCTTACGTAAATTTATTCTCAGAGGGATCTGAAACATTAGTAGATGAGGTGGGTGGGGTTTCTATAATCATTTGAAATTATGCCTGAATATACTCCAAGAATGATTGACATCATAGCATATTCCATGAGTTTGAAGACATGGATATATACAATATTACAGTGTTGTGACATATAGATACTTATAGAACACTTTATAGATAAGAATCTTGATATTTAGAAGTCTTAGGGATGTGAAGTTATGACATTGACATCTGTTATACTCATGCAACTAGATCATATCTAGAGAGAGTAGATATCTAATTTAGAGGGATTACCCCTAATGGACACTTAAATGTTGGGATCCACCACAAGGATGATATCATAGTAGTAGTTATTATTTTTTATCCATGGTAGTGTATGGGTTCTTACATGCTTGTGAGAGGAGCTGATGAGGGAGTCACATGCATCAAAATGAGAGTTATATCTGTGTCTTATAATGATTTATGATGAACATCATATGATGTACTCATTCCCAAAGATGAAGAAGAAGATAAAATGATTTTTTCAATATTTTTATCCATTATGTAGGTGAAGGATAAGAATTATAGGTATATAAAGATACTATAGTATTTTCCCATTCAATAATTGAAGTGGGATGATGTCACCATAGACTTATTGAAATGACTACCGAAGACACCTTTGAAATATGAAACAGTTTGGGTGATCATGTATTGAATGATTTAGGTATCAAACTTCTCTCCAACTAGGGAGATCATTACGATCAATGATCTGGGTGATGTCTACATTCAATAGATAGTTTGATTACATGGTATTATGAAGAGTATCATTTCTAATCGATATTATCATTATATGTATTTTTTTAGAAAGGACTTCAAAAGGAATTGAGAATTGAGTTCCTTTTGAGTAAATCCTACAATCCTCATACTAACAACTAATATAAGTAGATGATTTATATCCTAGAGGATATGGTATAACACTGTTTTTAGACAATTGTGTTTCTTGCGAGTAACATGTAGAACTCATGGAGTTTACTTAAAATAATTGATTTCATGCATCAATCCAACTAGATCCTTTATATTACTTTTGTGGAAGTTCATTTTTTCACTTGTTTACTAGTAAGAGGCAGGAGAGTCTATACTCATTGGAAGTAGTATCATGTAGGTGGAATCTAATCAGGTTTATTTGATTAGTAATTGGTTGATAATAACACATATCTTGTTGAAATAATATGCGGACCATCAGAGAAGACCACTGGAGTTCATGGTCAGTCATTAGATTTTTGTTCAATTGTTTCCTAGGATGGGGAATGACCATATAAAAAAAGAAGGAAAATTAACATCTATGTTTTTCAGGTCATTTTAGAAGGTGGAGAGGGTCGGTATCGTGGCAGAATGTTTAGACCTCACACAACACATTAGTTACATGAATGATGTATTTCACATGTTACAACATCAAATATATCACCCTGACCCTTCTCACATGATAAAAATTACTAATGTAAAGATGGATATTGTCATGTCCATTGAAGATAATATAAACCATATCATAGACCATGGTGAGATGAATCCCTGATGAAAGACCATGCATCTAGTGAAAGCATAGTAGTCTCACATGTGTGTGTAATAAGGTAACAAGAAAAGGGATTATGATATATGAAAATAGTACCCAGATCTATTTTCCAACAATCCAAAATAATTATTTAGGTCACATCATATGTATGAGGTATTATATGGTGGGGAGGTTGCAGGATCTCATTGTTTTCCATGTACATTCCAATTTATTTTTTTGGTTATACCCTGTTATGTTTAGTTAAATAATTTAATCCTCGGTAATTGATAAATTGAAATCAAGATATCTTAGAGTACAAGGGAGGTATATTAGGAGTTAAAAGGTGAGGTGAATGAATTCCAGATAAAGAAATAATTAATTTCATATAATTTCATTTCATGACATTAATGGTTCTAGGAAGACCCCATGAAAATAATTCAGGGAAAGACATTAATGGTTGTAAGTAGATGTCATTCAATTTCATCGCATGATGTGGGATTTCATTCATGGTATTAACTGGTTTTATGAGATTTTAAAGATGAGTCGATGTGTTTTCCGACTGTAGGGTCCTAAAAAATCCACATAAGTAAAGGAAGATACCCCTTCAAATTAGTAGAAGAATATCCCAAATCTTCATCAATAATTTGGAAAAAACATGAATAATGATCAAGAACCTAACTAGTCAGCGTACTAGTTCATCATTAATGGTAAACTACTAGATCGACAAACCACACCATCAACGGATACCATCATTTGCGAAACGGATGAGAAGCTTCTACACGGGCACAAACCAAATAGCCAACGAAGTGTGGCCGGACTGATAAGCAGACGCGGACTGTGCATAGTGTCATTCTCGAAATGGAGGTGGAACCCTGCACGACTGCGAAGTACCCTCAAGACCAAGTTTGTTCAGGGGTGAGTGGCATTTAATATACCCTATGAACCTCAGGTAGACTAAGTCATCCATAGGCTAGGTTTCCTGTCATGGGCCTCTGAAAAAGGTGTCGCATGACCATAGATACAACCCTTTACAACTTTATAAAAGGAAGTCAAGGGTGAGAATAAATAGATCGAAAGATTGAGTATTAGAATCTTGGCGATCGCCTTGTGGAGAAGGATGAGGCTTCCGAGAGCTTAGTATTTTGCAGACCGTGAAGTTCCGATTCATGAACCAGAAACAAGTATAAAAAGGGGTTGAAATGTTAAGAACTGAAGAACACATTAGTAAATTGATAAACCACGAACCTAGAATTGGTAAACCATGTATCACCTACCTACATGAAGGGTGCCACTCCTAACATCACCACGTGTTCTGCCAAGGCATTTTATGTTTCTATCCCTTGAGTCAGATAAGGCCCTTCCAATTCATTCAAATCTTCCAGAATCCCCTCAGTATCCTATCCATCAGCATCAAGCCAAGGCCTCTACCAAAGACACCAGACTAGCACGCTAAAACCTTTGGGCACATTATCGCTCCCTCCAGGGTTAACATACCCATTGTAGGCATAGACGAAGGGGTTACCCTATCCATTAAATGGATATCCGGAGCATTATTGGGTGCATATATCCATGATAGTGAAGATTCCAAGACTAGGAGACCCTTTTGGCTTCTCCACTCTTCAATATTGGGGGATCTCACTCACTTTTCCCATAAAGGAGTACCTGTGGTGAGAAATTCTCCCCTCCCCTATAGAGGGAGATAGGGCATCCCTCCATCAGTAAGCCCCACACCATCCTCACTAGATGGAAATAGCCATTCCCCTTTCATCCGGGAAGGTTCTTTGTTCTACGCCCTCACCCACAGCTACCCCAGCCTCTTCCTCCATAGGCTCCCCCTCCCACACCAACATGGGAGGAGGCATGTGAGTTGTCTAATCTTTCACATCCTCTAATTTCTCACATTGAGCATTACTCACGTGGGCTTAGAGGTTTGTAAGGATTTCATGATTACCACCTCAATCAAAAATATGTGGACTCTGATCCTTTCCAAGGTAGGGTACGTAGGACACCTTCATGAGGATCAATCCCAACTAACATTGGTCCTGACACCATTCATGTTGGTTCACCAACCTCAATCTGAACTACAAGAACTCTGATTCCTGAATAATTACGAATACATAGGGCACCTACCATAGGGATCAAGCTAAAAAGGGTTCCCATTCTAAAAGTATCCACTTGATTATGTTCCCGTCAAATGGGTAGCATCCATGTGTAATCCCCAAATAACCAAACTATGTGGATTAGGATTCATCTCAAAAGGATATGTAGGAAGATCTTCTTCTGGGTTTGATCCAGATGCCCAAGTCACTCTCTATCCCCCCAGATGAAAATAAACTCTAGAGCACCCAATTATAAGTCTTGATACTAGTGTTGTCTGAACAAACTCAAACTTACATAGAATAGCTAATCCAATGAGGGATGGTAACCCTCAGATGCAGAAGGTTCTAGATCCCTGGGTATACCTTTGACTTACAACCCATGGGTAATCCGTGGATACTATGCTTGGGTATAAACCAAATATTCAGGAACATATGAACAAATCTTAAATCTATATGACAATTCCAGAATAGGAAATAATCCCCCCCCCAAAAGGGTGTGATGAGCTAGAATTCACATCCTCTCCACCAATGTGAGTTCTTAAATGTCATTGGCCATGTCACAAAAATAGAACCTGCCTTTGGAAAAAAGTTCCATGGATTATTGGATACAAGAATCATTGGGTGTTCCTATCTCTACAAACAAACTCATTAGAGAGACAGTGAAGCCACGAAGATAGGGAACCCAATAAGAATTATTAAACAACACCGACTCCCTTTAATCAGACATGGGAACCAATCACATCCCATTCATCGCAAAACAAAAATGGTGAACCCAACGTGAATATTTAACCAGTATGATAGATTGACCCTAATATAAAACTCTCCATTACAATAAATGGATGATTAATATCTGATGGGACATCTTGTTCATTCTCTAACCAAAAAAATAATGGACCCGACCATAATTCTTTCAACCAAGGTGGTGAAATAATCCCACATGGCTCCCATTTCATCCTTAAAAGGAGGTCCAATAAAGTTCATTAATTATGGATGGTATTATGAGATGCTACATTGATGGGTTTTTCTGTGTGTACCTTCCAAATGTTTTACAGGTATGTAGTAAAGCTTCTTTCAATCTAATGGTGTCTCAAAAAAATTCACAGACATTCATGATGATCAATGCAAAGACAGGGCCTTTGAATCAACAGAGGACCCCGTCGCCCAACCAGTGTCTTCAACACTTGGTCTCAGGCACATTGATCTGAGAGTACCATCTGAATGGTACTATCCCAAATGTAGAGGCACCTATGTATGCCCTTTAGTCATATATGCCCCATCAGCCACTTTCCTAGCAGTGATCAAGGGAGAATATCTAGGTGGCCCCTGTAGCTGTCTCCAACTATTTTGAGATCCCATCTCTGAAATGAGGCAATGAATATATGCCTTTTCATAGGAAGGTGGATGAGGTCAACACTGATGAATTCATCCATACTAGAAAGGGGTTCCCTTCCAAGGACCTCATGGGAAGACATCACTGCAATTATTTCATGACCTCATATCCTCAACCTAATGGAGATACCACCCCAAGGATCCACACCCAAGCTCCCCGAGCTCTGGCCCCTCAAATCACCTGCCTAGTGTGGTGAACATACAACAAGGAATAGGCCATCGCCTTGGTTCATGAGGAAGAACATTACTGGTCAAACATATAGGCATATCATGGGTAGGCCCATGCACCTTCCCTCTCATCCAAAGCCTTCTATTCCAACATGGTGGCAACCTATGATCAGGAACACATCTCTGCTGAGCCTCGTCAAGCCTGTCACCCATACAGGATGAAACCTACCAAGACGACACCTCTCCCTACCCAGGATAATAACGCCCACAAACCAGGGATGGTGGCAATCCAGTGCTTGTAGGACCAGATCCTCACCGATGCTACTGATGTCTACCATCCTGATATAGAGGCAATCAACAATAGGGCACATCTCCCTGCTGACAGAGACCACCGACTAGATATATTGGGACACCAATATATACAGGACCAGCTCCCTGTGAATGCAAGTAATTTTCATCATCTAGAAGTGGTGGAAAATAGAGAAGTAAGATGGGATATCCTAGCACATGGGAGGACTCATTCACCTTCCCCGACATAGAAGAATTGTCAGTATCCACTTAACATTGGAGGATCAGAGAATGAAATTCCTAATACGATAGCAGAATGGGCCATCATACCCATTCTAGCCAAGGATGTCTCTCTACATATCTTATCAATGATGGAGGATCAAGTATAAATCCAAGATCATATGTTGCAGGATTTCTAGAATTTAATTGCATCGGTTGAAACAACAAGGACTCTGGCCCATGAACCTATCTCCCCAATTGAGGTGACTCATCTATGAGAAAAGATAGCCACCTCGGAAAAGATCTACTTCCCTGCTCTTTCCCAGAGGATCGTCGGCTATATCTCGCGATACAAGCACAAACAGATTGAACATACTCACCCATTCCAATTGGGGGACACCCATCCATCATGGTGGGCACTCTAGGGTATGTATATATGCCTGCCAAAACTCAAGATGTTTTTTCCATGTCTCGGTAACATCACAAGACCAAATTATATAGGGACATAGAGGTGACAACTGTTATCAACAGTAGATGGTCCCCGCTTCCCACAAGAGAGCACACTGAACATGCTAAAGACAGACAGAAAATAATGACTGAGTCCATGACTCCAATTTGCTAGAAGTTGGGGTTCTCAATGAGGCCAAACATGTATCAAAGGCTCATAATCCTGCCAACCCATATCCATAATATGGGAGCAATAATAGTAATTACAAAGTTCCTCCTCACAATGTCTCTACCAGTAGCTCTGAAGGTCCTCCCCAGACCCCCCATGAGGGCCTCCCTCATGGGAATTTAACGATCGGTCATAATAGCTCTTGTTTTTATGCAAGTCACAGAAGCACTCGTCGTGACCAAAAAATCGATGAACAAGAAGTTCCTCTACTTTCTACGGTCTACCATGATGGTCCTCCATAGGGTATTTTTTGCAAACACTCTCTATGCAGTGAGACCACAGATTATGATAGTAGTAACCTCCATCATAGTCGCAAATTGGGAGGTCCTCCCTGCAGTGACATCTCATCACGACAAGAAGGACCTCCCCTTATCATGGCCTACCCTAAAGGTCCTCCCCAGGGGTTACAAGGAAACAATGATTTGCACAACCAGGAATCGGATTATGGTGGTAGTCCTCACCACTGTATTAGAGAAGGTCCTCCCTGCAGATATTTTAGACAACATGAAATCCCTCCCTTCATTACTGTATATTTTGAAGGCCCTCCCTATGGTGTGCCCCGTAGATATTCTCCATGTGAAATATATGATGGTAGTCCTTTCCATCATGTCCACAATTGCGAAGGTCCACCATGTAATGTTTTTAAGTAACAAAAAGGTCCTCCCCTTGTAGAAGTGTGTCCTGAATGCCCTCCCCAAGATACACACTAAACGTCAAACCATGATGGTTATCCTCACCATAATGGATTCCATTGCGATGGTCCTCCACGCAATAGCCTTAAATAGAAAAAATGTCCTCCCCTTACTGAAGTCCACTATGAAGGTCCTCCCAAGGTTATGCACTACAGAATTATTTTTGGAATTCGGAATTCAAACCACAACGGTAGTCCTCGTTACTGCAATGCTAACTGCAGAGGTCCTCCTTATAGTGACACATCATAACAACATGAAGGTCCTCCCCCTATTGAATCATGTATAGAAACGCCCTCCTATGCTAAGTCACTCAGAAGGAGGGATTCAAGCATGTCATATTCTCAGTCAGCTATCAACGACACCCTTATTCATCCAAGAGATAGTCTGGGACCACGTTCATCCTCTGAGCCTCCCCAAAACCACCCACGTAATGGTTTAACCCCTACCAGGCTAACTAACTCTGATCATACTATCGTGGAGCATCTTAGCCAGGATGGTCATGTTGAGGAATCACTGGAGGAGGCACATGCTAATGTATTGCACCGGTGGAAATGACGGTCTTGGGATGATATTCCAGTAATGCTTTCGCCCATGTACACCTCTTAGCTCAACATACAAAGAGAGTAGTCAGAAGGAAGCATAGATGATATTTGCTCCAATATCTGGATGAACCTTCGCCAGTTGAAACTAAACATCCTACCATATGAAGGGTATGTAGATCATGTCAAGACAATAGGAGGGCTCCTACATCACATTGACTTGGAATCCCTTCCTTCAGTGTGACAACCCCCATCACAGAGGCACAAAAAAGGACCTTGAGTCAACTTGTCTTCATGCACTGCACAAATTGTGTCACCTTATTTATGACACTCGGACATGAGTTCATATCCAAGGATGGGGAGAACACAGGGCTCTGCATTTCACTCCACTTTCCATCTAGTAGATACCATTTGGCATAAGGTCATGCAAGGACATCACATCAAGACGATAGTCAAATGAAGTCCCTATTCAGGAGAGGTGGCACATCCGAATGAAACATGCCTTGAGTAAGTCTCAAAAGAGTCAGGCCCAATGAGAGTGAGCCATTCAAGAACTCATGAATCAGGAAACCAAAAACATTCGGTAGGTTTATCACATATGAAAATCCAATTAGTGATCAACAATTTCCTCCTCAGAGAGAATTAACTCATAGGTGAACTCAACACCAGATCTGGCTCACCCTCGATTTGGAGCATGTGAGATCAAGAAGGAAGCGATAGTAGCAGTAATTGCCACAATACGGATCCCACACTAGCTTGCAGGGCTGGGAGAATTTTTAACAAAAAATTCCCCCATAATGCAAACAAAAATTGGAAGAGGCACGACACCCAAGGAACAAATCCTACCCCAACCCCCAGGGATTGTGGAATTTTTACCTCAACAATAACCTCCCCCATGTGAAAAATTATTCTATCTCTTGGGGAGGGTAGTTAGAGGAGGAGGTTCTTTTATAGTCTCATCCTTTGTAACATCATCCCCTCCGGTAGGGAGGCATTCCATAAGGTTGCACAAAGGTTCCATTCATGTCACCCTTCATCAAGAAACCCGAAAACAATCTTGGTAAGGAAAGGGTGAAACCAGTAAGAGGCATGGAAGGTCTTCTTTCTACATAGAAGATGACACCTCCTCCACCCCATATTATGCATTTTTCAACATCATGGATGTTAAATCCATGGGTGGCACCAAAGATGATGAAAATATGGATGGATTTGGAGAAGAGGGTTCTATTCAAGAGGTGATTCACGATGATCTGGTAGGCATGAACACCCAGAACCAAAGGACATCCCTAATCCTGGATGCTCTAGCGAATCCCCCTCCACTTCCCCAGCGAGTCGCCAATAGAGAGAGGAATGAAGGATAGGTTTCCATCAACCCATCTCATTCTATCAACATATATGAGAATCTCATGCTTGAATAGAGGTTCACTCAGCAAGAAGATGAAATGGATGAATTAAGGCGGATTAACAGCGAGCTACTATAGAAGAAATGTCATGTCGAATAAATTCCTCAAGATGGGTCACTGTATGAACTTACATAAAGTGCACCTCAACAACAATGGTTTTACCCAATAAGAAAACAAAGTATAGGGCCCCCATCCAACATGTCACCTAGCCTATCCAACTACCTTAACATGGATTCAGGATCATACCAAGACATCCATCCACTCAAGAAGAAACTAAAGAAATTAAATCTAAATCCACCTAAGGTACCACTAATGTCATATGTGTTTCAAGTACCAGTCATGCTAGCACTTCAAGTAGTACCCATGTTGTAACCATTCTAAATCAGGCCCAACAGGATGTAAACCAGGTTCTCACCAACACCTTAGAAGCACTGATAGCTCGATTGGATGAAATAGAAGGATGGCGCGCTTCGATATAGCCAGATCAAAATCCTTACCCAGACAGGGTGTGCAACACGCCGCCCCTAATGAATTTTGGGAGCCCTTTATTTCCTATATTCAATGGCGCAGGTGACCCGAAACTGCATTTGATTCACTATGCATCTAATTGAAACCCTATGATGGGAACTCTGGAACAACAAGAAGCAGTGAAACTCAGATGCTTCATGTGTACCTTACAAGGTTTGGCCTTCGTCTGGTATACGATTTTTCCAACTCATTTAATTAAAGGATTGAAGGATCTTTGATAGTAGTTCCTATTGAACTTCAGATCAAAGTTACCCAAGGCAATGGTTAGCGATCTCATGAATGGAAAACAAAGGGAGAAAGAGAGGGTATCAGACATCACTACTAGATAGAAGGTTCTGACCTACTCTCGGAATAGGACACTTCCCCAGGATGATATGCACTCTATATGCATCGACAACCTCCGAGATGATTTTTGAACACCACTCATACCAGTGAAATGCACCATCATATTCCGTGATTTCTCTTTTATTGCCCAGAGGATTGAAGATTTCCTGCCACAGACTAACATTTAGTCCTAAATAACCTCATAGGAAAATTTCTTCCCTTTACCAGTTTGATGAAGAAGGGAGTTACCTACCAATTAACAGTTTATTTCCAAAAGGAATTCAATCTCCTCAAGGAGTACCTCTTGAGTCCACCAGTGCTCAAGCCGCCAGTTGAAGTAAGGCCCCATATCCTATACGTAACAGCCTTAGAATGGTCACTAGGAACCTTCCTCGCACAGAAGAATGACGCCGACCATGAAAAAAACCTTTATTATCTCAGCCGAACCATGATCGATGCTAAGATCTAATATTAACATATCAGGAAGAGCTGTGTGGATCTAGTTTTTGCGGTCAATAAGTTGCGACATTATTTGGAGTATCATAAAGTCCATCTAATCTGGTGCAGTAATATGCTAAAGTACATCCTCAGCCATCCAATGCTGACTGGATGCCAATCCCAATATGCAGACATCCAACAATAGTTTAACATCTGGTTTGTTCTTCAGAAAGCTATCAAGGAACCAAGAATTGGGAAATTTTCTAGTAGGGAATCCCTCGATAGAGACAGCCTCATCAGATGCAAAAGTCCCTAATGAAGACGTCTTATCTGTGAAAAAGGATTCCCCAATGTGGAAAATGTACTTTGACCACGCATCTAGAAGCATGACAGGTAAAATAATGGAAGACCCCATGTTTAATAAGGTGGGGATGAGAGTCATACACATATCCCCAGAGCAAGCGATTTTTCCATATTTCTACCTCTGGTCATAAGAATGCACAAAAAATGAGGCATAATACCAGGCCCTCATTGCAGGTCTAGAGCTCTCTCTCCAGGCACAAGTGCATCTCTCAAAGTAAAAGGTGACTCGAAACTGGTCATCATGAAAGTCAATGGTGACTATTTCATTTAAAAGTAGAAGTTGATCCCCCAATTTGACCACGTCCGAGGGTTAATGGAAAAGTTCCCCATGAAACTGATATTGACCTATGTTCCTCTATCTTAGAATTCCCAGGATGATGTGTTATCCAATGCGGCCACAACCCTAGCTGACCCAGATCAGGATGAAATAGTTATCCCCGTAGCCCATAGTCGAATGGTCTAGTCGTATATTCAAACTATCATGGAAGAAATCAATGAAGTCATTCCTGTAACTGAGCCATATTTTTCTACCACAGAATGGATGAACCCCATTACGAACTACCTTCAAAGGGGAAAAATTCCATCTAATGGGACTAGAAGATAGCATGTATGGAGAAGGGTAGTAAATTGTTTCCTATATAGTGACACAAGCCAGCAGAAGTTTTTCTACAAGAGTGGCCTTGAGGGATTCCTTCTCAGATGCATTGATGGAGAAGAGACTACTACCATCATTAATGAAGTACATTACAGAGTGTTTGGAGAACATCAATTGAGACCCAGGATTTATCATTAGATTCCAAGTCTTGGATACTATTGCCCCACCTTGGCATAGGATTATACAGACTTTACAACAAAATTCCACTCCTGCCAAATTTTGGCCAAATTCATTCATCAGTCCCTAGAGCTACTTCACTAAGTTAAGTAATCATGGTCGTTTTCCATCTGGTAAATTGATGTTATAGGACCATATCCTCCCTCCACAGTCAAAAAATTTAAATATATTCTCATGATGACTAATTTATTTTCCAAGTGGATATAAGCTCCACCCCTTAAAGAATTCGCGGAAAGAAGCATCATCATCTTCATGAAAGCCAACATCATCCCCAGATTTGGTGTCCCTCGTACAATACTAATGGACAATACCACTAACTTTGGCTCTACTAATTTGGAGAAACTATGCCAGGAATGTGGTATCAAGACCAACTTTTCATCCCACTACCATGCGGCAACCAATAGACAGATATAGGCCTTTAACATTACCCTGTCTAACATACTCAAAAAAATGATGGACTAAGATAAGAAGTCATGGCTAGAAAAACTCTTAGATACCTTATAAGCCTGTAGAACCATGACTCACACTGGTACCTAGGCCACTTTGTACTCATTAGTATACAAAACAGAAGACGTATTGCCTATTGGGCTCTAATTTTCATCACTCTTTGTTTCCATTTGTGATAAACTGTTCAATGATGAGCAAGAGGAAAATCTTTTTTATTAATATGAGTGACTAGATGAGAAGAGGTTGCACACTTTGCACCACTTGGAAGTATATCAAAACCGGATTACACGAGCCTTCAATAATAATATATGGCTTCAGTCTTTCATCAAAGGAGAATTGGTATTGGTCCTCCAGACCCCAATGATACATGGGAATAATCCACTAAAGTTAGATCCAAAGTGAGAGGGACCATATATCTTATACAAGGTATACTCCCATAGATTATATACCCTAATCTCCATGGATGGGAACCTCACCACCGCTCCTAAAAACACGATATTTCTGAATAAATATTTCATCTAACCATAAAATAGTTTTCATCAAAGCTGTAGGACATTAAAATACCAAGCCTAGAATGTCCATAATACAAGACAATAAACTACATAGTAGTGTGTCCTTACCACATGATGTTAAAATGCATGATACTTCATCCCTGTGACATGACAATAAACTATGTCATTCCAGAACAAACTCTATGACCCTAAACCAAGAGCCGATAATCCTGGTACTATGACCTAAAACAGTCCAAGAATTTCTCCATGAAGGTGCATGCTAGAGGATCATAGCTTCATTCATGACAGTTTTGATAAACAATCATAGCATGCGCCCCTGTTTGGAAGTGATTACTGCAGGTCCGAGCTCTCTGACCCCCAATCTAAGAGAAAGATGTCATATTTGAATGAATTTAAACTTTATAATGATACTATGTCTTTACCTGAGAAGACATTGGCTTCTCTAAATATGTCATCTACTATACCACGCCCAAAAAACTACATACGGCTTGATTCCTACCCTCGCAATATATACAGCGACACTGAGATTTCTGTCTCCTAGACTAGACGCCTTGAAAATTCCCCCCTCCAACAAATAGATAAGATTTTCATAAGAATTCCTTTGGAAGTAAAAGGTCCTTGAGAACTATGTACGGCTTGATTCCTGCCCTTGCATAATATATAGAGATGCCAGGATTTCAGCATCTTGGACCAACCACCCCCGAAAAGAAAAAACAATGAGTTCGTCTTTAATTGATGATGCTAAACTACATGAAAAGTTTCTTTACTGCAGGCCACTAAACTGCACACCAACTGTCCTTACCACAGGATGCTAAAATGCACGACAATTGTCCTTACCGCATGACCGTAAACTACATGGTATGAGTAATAATCTGCTCCAGATACATGGTAAACCATGACTGTAACACTCCTCGAACGTTTGGATTCATCCTTCCCATGCATCTGACTCCATGACCTTGAGTATTATAGATTTTCCTAATCACCCATGGCCGTCAGAAGTGGAAGGTCATTGGCCTACAGACACCTTTTCATGACTATTCATACCATGCCCTCAGGGGCTCTGTATATTGATTTCCCTTGGAATCTCTACCAATGGCACGTCTTCTGTAGATGACACTCTTCCTAGCTCCGTACTCTTACCAGCCCTAGGGCCCCCATATCAAATTTCCGAATCCAAAAATTTCTAGAGCAATGGTTTACATTTTTTGTCCCTTTCACGTACATACGGTGCTAGGGTACCCCTACTTGGTGAGCTTGAATATCCACTCATGTTTCCTATGATGGTCTACATCCACAATGTAATGTCAGAGCTATGTTTTTTTAACCCAACGAACAATTGTGATATGGTTGTTTATCATAATCTTGGAAACATCTCTCCTCATCTACCACACTCTGTGTCCCAGGTGATCCTAGATCTTCAAAATCATTCAAGGCCATCAGAAGTGGAAGGTCATCGACCCGAGGACACCTTTTCATGACTATACATACCATGCCCTTAGAAGATTTTCATTTTGATCGCCCCTAGCCCGTCTACCAAAAGCAAATCTTTTTCAAATGACACTCTTCCAATCTTCGTACGCTTACCAGCCGTAAGGATCACATACCACATCTCATGATTTGAGAGACTCCATGATTACAGTTTACACCTTCATCCCCCATTTCTGATCAAATCACACCAGATCATCCTAATTCGATTATCCCACAGATAACCGTAGCATTATCCAACCCTGGTATGAACTCTACAATCGTTAAACTAAGTGTAGATCATCATTACCACATGACATTAATCTATATGGAATTAAGGTGTACCCCATGTGCAGGGAAAATCAATGCAGGGAACTTCTCGAGTCCCAAAGACAACTGTGGCCTAATATCTCCAACATGACCAGACATACCCTTTTCGTACATCAGAATCTGTGACCCGGATAATCATGGATCCTCATAAACCTCCAAGTCCATTGAACATGGAAGGTCATCGACCTATAGAAACCTTTGTATAACTATTAATACCATTCCATTAGCAGCTTTGCATACAGATCTCCCCTGTCCTATCTACCAAGGGATTTTCTTCCACAAGTGGCACTCTTTCTACACCCATACGCTCAACGACCTTAGGGAACTCATATCATTTCTCCTAATCCAAGAGGCCCCATAATCACAGATTACACTATCTGCATCCTTCCCATGTCTTGGACATGTTAGGGTATTCAGACACGGTTACGTTCTAATCATATGTGACCCTACAAAAACATTATTAACACATGATGATGAATTACACAAATCATGTCCTTACCGCATGACATTAAACGACATGGAGACCGTGTTTACCGTAGGATGTTAAACTGCACAGATACCATCCTTACCACATGATGTTAAACTTCATGGTCTTGAAAGAACTCTTCACAAGTTCAGACAGGAATCGTGTCCTCCATCTTTTCCTCAATGATCGGGTCAGACCTACATGAATTATCATCTCACATCTACATGAGAGATATTACATCACCCATTCCCTAGATATCATTGAACAAAATGCTCATCCCATGTCTAGACACCCCCTCCTCATGAATCACACTCTGTAACCATATTGAACCTAACTCCCATAAACCACCATGGTGGTCTTTAATCCCAACTTCCCTGAAGTTTCCCAGCTATCGAGAGAATACAACCATTAACCTTGGGACACCATTCCCCTACTATGCATACCATGCCCCCAGCAGCTCCGAAAATTGATCACCTATGGAGCGTCTGTGAAGGAAAGTATTTCCTAGGCAATGCTTCTTTAAGAATGCCTCCTAGCCTCTGAGACCTTATATCCAAACCAAGATTCAAAAACTCTCTAAGATGCAATTTACAAACCTTTCCACAATCACATCTGAGTATAGTGGGACGTTTCTGGTTAAATTCTCTAGAACTAAGGAAAGTAATTCCATTTTGAAAGAATGTCCCAGCTACATGACTTTAAACTATGTCAAGCACTAACCCTCCTTCATGATAACCAATTGTGTGTAGGAGTCATCTCATATCCATATCCATGATTAATATGGATGTCTCCAAACCTATCAGATACCATGTCCCTTTAAATCCACCAGTGGTGGTCTTTATAATCCAAAAATCTATAAGGTTTCCTAGCCATCAGAAATGGGTAGTCATTGACTTAATGACACCCTTGTATGTCTATGCATACCATTCCCTCAGCAGCCATGCATATTGATGTCCCCTGGCCCATCATCCAAAGGCAAGTCTTTTTTATGTGATGCTTTACTTACCTCTATACACAAATATGGATCCTATGCTCCATTGAATGCCCCACATGATATTCAAAATTGATTGTAAAATTCCCCCCATATATGTCTGAAAGTTATTAAGGCATCCACAATTAGTAAAACAAATTCAGGGCCCTGGCCCCACCACATCTGGTCAAATCTGTTCAACCTAAAACATCAGTAATCGTATTTTTGTTTGTGGGACTTTAAACTACTCACAAAAATAGGTATCAAACTTGAAAAGATGAAAACCTGCACAGGGATTATTGGGAAAAAGTTGACTATCAGTTGGCTAGGCCTACACCTTGTTAGGCCACGATGAAACATTGAGCAATAAAAACTCAAGAGGCACAAATCCTGTTAAGTCGAACCCCTGAAAAGAGTGGGATAAGAAAAATCCAATCTATACCCACTAATTCTAGATTAAATGTGCCTGGGAAAAAATTAGGGTATTATCAGAAGAGACACAATGTTTGGTGGGTTTCCCTATAAGACCCTAGAAGTAATCAAAATATGTTCGCTGAGCCCCTTGGCTCAAGAAAAAATTAGAGCTCGATTCTGTGGTCTCATCTTACTGACTTTAGGTCATGGTTGAAAATTAAAATATACCTAGTGTGATGTTAATGGGACAATGCAAAGAAGAGGTGTTTAAAAGGAAAAATTTGTTCCATTAAATTCAGCAAGAATGGAGGAACATCCCCAATTTGGAGTATCTCTAGAAAAAAGCAGGAATGGGAGAGTACATGTCCTAATTTGGGATAAAGATATAATAGGGCTCAGTTATCCCTATCCATGATAAGGGATAGTGATTACCATGGGCCATTAATATTCTGTTATAAGGATGTTATATCCTCTATTTCAGCTTTATCCATTGGATTCACCCCCTCCAAGATAGCTTTAAGGTCCCACCCATTTTTATGAAGAGCTTTATAATTCACATGGGAGGAGTCCACATGTCCCCTCAACTTGGTTTTCTGTCCTTCGCACTCCTGAAACTCTTCATCTTGAATCACCACTAAATCATAGGCCTTCACTACCTTGTCCCTCAGATGATCAAGTGTTTCCAAAATGTCCTGGAAAGTTACAACTTTGTAGTGGAAAAAATTGAACTTGTTCAGTTGGTCCTTGTAGGAGGCAAGGTCTCCTCAAGAAATTACAATTTGGTAAATAAGGGAGTTAAGGTGTTGGTAAACATAGATTCTAAAACCCAACTCAGAAAATGATCACTGAAAATCATCACCCTTATCAGTGAGATTGTCTAGGGGTGTCTCTGCAGCAGGAGAAATAAAATGGTGCCATGCCTATTTACGCACTACCTAGTGTCTTGCTACAACATCCAAACTTTGATCCTCCTCTACTACAACATTTTTATAAGTAGGAAAAATCACCGTAGGGGTAGAGAGATACCAAAATCTAGTCCCCCAAGTTGGGAGAATCTCTTTTCCCTCATATGGCCGAGCCATTAGAGCTGGAGGTGGAGGACTAACCGTGGCCTCTGGGATGATCTGTGATACTTGGTTTGTACTAGTCCCATGAAGATCATGGGAGATATCTATAGGTGGGTATCCATCTGAACCGCTCCTCATAGAAATGGGTTACACTGATGAATCCCCCTCCTAGATGCTTTTGATGACAGATGAAGCACACTCTCATCACAAGGGCTGGAGTAGTAGGTATAACCATCTGGGTTGGTGAAGAAACAGATGTAGAAGGTGTTTCTATTGCACCATTCATGACAAAGGGATTGTGTGGTGTTGCTATTAGGGAAGAAATGATACAAGAAATAGTCAAGGGTTTCTGTACCCGCCTAACTAGTTCTCTTAACATCCCCACAGGTTAACAGTCGACCCATAGTTGGGAATACTCCAGTGATAGGACGGTGGGGCCTATCTTGGTTGGATTGATGATCTCCCTAGAAACACCCTCATGCATCATTATAACCCAAAATTTATGGAGAACAACATGATGACATTATCCCCTTAGTTAAACGACAGGAAGAAAAGAAATCTGTTGAGGCATCCAAACTGCCTGACAAACCATTAGGGAAGGTATGGCTCACAGATAACTACTCTATCTATATGGGCGGTGAGCATACCATCTTGAAGATTGATGAGCTATGAACACTCTTCCAAATTTCCAACCTTATCACCTCTCAATGATCCATGAGGAGTAGTATGCGGTGTAAATAACAAGTAATAATTGTTGTTCAACAACTCGACCAAGTCAGAAACAGTTAGAGTCTGGGGATGAACAATGAAAATGTTGAGTATATCTTGGTAAAAGTAGTAATGGGGAACCCGTGTGGTATTCCGGTACTCATAACCAGAGAAGTGTTCAGACATCCACTCTTACAAGAACTGGAATAGTCCGTTGAGAGGATGCCGAGACCTTACTTCCTAAATCTTCCTGAATAATTCATAAAGTCGGGCGAGGGTAGGAAGGGTCAAATTAATAGATTGACCCTATGCTAGCATGGCCACCATCATCAAAGTGTAGGAATGAACCCCGTTGTATGCATCCTTGGATGGTAAGAGCCATCCGCTTAAGAATATGGGGAAGAAACCTACTAGCCTAAGCTCAGGTTAAACTACAGGCTAAAGCTCATACCACTATGAGGCATACCACCCTGCTTCAAGGGTGGAACAATATGACCCTGTAGTTTGGTGGGATTGGCGTGTTGTGTGAGTTAGACAATGGAACGCTTTTGTCCTAGGCCCGTTCGTCTATAAAAATAACCCTATCCACACATCGAATGGGATGTGGGAATGGGGCTCGAGAGGATGACCTGGTAATCCCTCCGCTGTAACCAACAAACTCCTTGTCAAAGGAGACATGTGATTGGTATCATTACATGTGGCAGCTACATGGAGGCACTCATCGAACAATTCTATGAGGATGGGAAGAACTCCATGATGGTAGATTCCCCATAAAATGATCCCCTCATCTCCATGGAGTAGGTGAACGGTGTTGGTACTCGAACACCAGTGACTCCTCAATACCAGAAGGATTTTGCATAGAGAGAAGATTTCAAACTGAGACACCTAGGCTGCCTGGTGCTAGCCCACTACCTCCAGCTGGTCAGGGCACTCTAGATAGGTTTGATGAACCCAGAACACCCATTCCCACTCATTAGAGAAGCATCATACTACCCAAAAATCCCACTTATCACTCCATCCACCACTAATATTTTCTCAGGAGATATTGATGATGGATGGGTATTCTCAGAAATATATTCTTGGAGCACCATCACAACACTCGTGGTTGCCCGGAGTCTATGCCAAGCCATGCATTATGAAGATGTTCTCCTCAATCAGAGTAGTGATGATTTCTCCTACTGGGGAAATGTTGACGTGGTCATGAACATGTAGTGCCTCTAAATGGATGAAATGGAGGTTGGGGTTAGGCAGTGGAAGAGGTACATCAACAGGAAGACCCAAACCATAAAGCAGAAATTGTATGAATAATGGGTAAGCTAAGAGATTTTGCGTCAGGAAATCCGTTAGAAAGAAATCACAGGGAATGGCGTGGGTTTGAAGATCATCATCACCATTCCTTGCCATGGAGGCCCTCATATTCATCAATGAATCTTTTGGAGGAACCATGTTTTCTTCCAGCATCAGGAAACCATATCAAGCCTTTATCTAAATGATAATATTTATGTAAAGACCAAATGTTTGGAAAAGGCTCCACAAATGGAATGCCTCACATATTGATCCCATAGTTTGTTCACGAATACCCATATTCCACAAACTGAAGGTATGCGGAAGAGGTATGAAGCATCTTGGCCCATGGAGCGATGGCCCACAGACCACGTCCCAAGCCCCTATGAGGGTTCTCATAATTTGGGACTTAAATGAAGTTTAAAATGAAATTTTCAAGGATTGAAGGATAATTTTAGATCGCAGACCACTGAACTAGAGTATTCCATATGCCCCCCTGTGATGTAATTTTTTAAATTTTTAATGTTTAGTTCAAGGCTGGGAAGTTAGTTTTAGGATGGGGTCGATTGAAGATGAAGATCAGTTTGGAGAAGCCAAAACTAGTTCGTAGACGAAGCAGTTCACGAAAGAGGCTGTATGCAGAGGCAGTGCATGGAATAAGGGAACAATAGAGCTCTTAGCCGAATGATCTAGTAAAGGGAAAGTTGCACAAACCCATTTATATAGGTCTGTTCCCCTATTAGATCCATATCTCTACCAAAAACTGCTATAGTTTCAGGACCACTCAACATCAGAATAGCCTCCTCTTCGTTCGGATTGGAACCCATTCCGACAGGGGGAATTTTTAGGGTCCTGAAAAATACACAAAAGGGAATGAAGATACCCCTTGAAATTAGTGGAAGAATCTACCCAATATTCACCAATAATTTGATCAAAATAAGAATAATGTTTAAGGACCTAAACAGTCAGAGTACATGTTCACAATTAATGTTACGTGGCCGGATCAGTGAACCATGCCATCCATGAATTCCATTGTTCCTGAAACAGAGGTGGAGATACCATGTGGGAGAAAACCAAATGGCCAGCAAAGTGTGACCGGACCGATATGAAAACGTGGACCGCACACAACGTCATTTGTGAAAGGGAGGTGAAACCCTATGCAGCCGCAAAGCAGCCCCATGACAAAGTTGGTTTGCAGGCAAGGTGCGTTCAATATACCCCGTGAACCTCAGGTTGACTAAGTCATCGGTAGGCTGGGTTTTCTATCATAGGCCTCTGCAAAAGGTGGTACATGACCATAAATACAACCATTTCCCCCCTCTATAAAATTACATCAAGGGAGATAATAAAGGGATCGGTAGATTGAGGATCAGGTTCTTGGAGATCGGCTTGTGGAGAATGAAGATGCTTTCAAGGGATTAGGGTTTCACAGACTGTGAAGTTTTGATTCAAGAACCCACAACAAGTATAAATCGGGGACGAATTGTTAGGAACTGGAGAATGCATAAGTAAATAAATAAACCAAGAACATAAAATTGGTAAACTATGAACCATGGAACCTATGTAGATGCACTTCCAGTGAACTAGGGAGCCTATGTCCCTTCTTCAATATAGCGTGCCACGTAGCACCCTACTACGCGGGTGATGCCCTGAACGATGCTACTCCCAGCCACCGCTACACGAGCGGAATCCAACAACAAATACCAATATGGAATGCAAACCAAACTCGAAGCCGCGTACCACTCCTGTATATAGGATACCCCTCAGTCTGTGTACCACACTTGTACGGGGAAGACCTCTCCAACTGAGTATCACCTACCTAAGCGAAGGGCGCCACTCTTCATATGGAAATGTGGCCTACCAAGGCCTTCGATGTTTCCATCCCCCTGTGTCAGATAAGTACCTTCCAAATTAGTCCAATCTTCTAGAATCCCCTTATTAGCCTATCTATCAGCATCAAGACAAAGCCTCTCCCAAAGCCACAAGACTGACATGCTGAAACCTTTGGGCACACTAGCGCACCCTCCTGAGTTCACGTGCCCATTGTTGGTGGGGATGAAGGGGTTTCCCCATCGCTTAAATGGAAATCCTGATCATTCCATGGTCAACATACCTAAGGTAGTGTAGAGTATAAGATCGGGAGCCCCTTTCTACCTATCCACTCTTCAGGATTGGTAGATCCCGCTCGCTTTTCCATTCAACGAGCACCAGCGGTGAGAACTTCTCCCCTCTCCTAGAGAGGGCAATAGGGCTTACCTCCTGGATTAATCCCTAGACCATCCTCGCTGGATGGAAATAAAATTACCACTTTTATCTGGGAAGGTTAATTATTTAGTGCCCTCACCCACAGTCACCCCATCCTCTTTCACTGTGAGATCTCTCTCCCCCACCAATAGGGGAGGAGGCATGTGCATTGTTTAATATTTCACATCCTCTTGTTTCTCACACCGAGAATGGATCACATGAGCTTAGGAGTTTGTAAGTATTACAATATTACCACCTCAATCCGAACTATGTGGACATTGATCCTTGCCAAGGTAGGGTACATAGGATGCCTCCTTGAGGTTCATGCCCAACTTCCATTGGTCCTGACCCCCTTCACGTCAGTTCACCTACCTCAATTTGAACTATGATAACTCTGATTCCTAACCAAATAAGGATATGTTGGAAGCCTTCTATAGGGATAAAGAAAAAAAGGTTGCCCATTCTAAAAGGGTCCACCTAATTATGTTCTCGTCAAAAGGGTAGCTTCCATGTGTATGCCCCACATAATTGAACTACATGGATTTTAATTCCTCTCACAAGGATACATAGGAAGACCATCTTATAGGTTCCATCCAGATGCTCAAGTCACTCTCTGTCGCCCCAGATGACAATAAATTCTAAATCACCCAATTATAAGACTTGAGACCAATGCTTTCTGAACATACTCAAACTTCCCTAGAATCGTCAATCCAATGAGGGACGGTAAACCTCAAATGTATACGATTTTGGATCCCTATGTATACACGTGACTCTAAACCCAGGGTTAATATATGGATACTATGCTTGGGGATTAAACAAAGATTCAAAAACATATGAACACATCTTAAATCTATAAGAGAGTCCTGAAATAAGATATAATTACCCCAAAAGGGTGTGATGAGCCCAACTTCCCATTCTATCGACCAATGTGTCTTCTGAAGTGTCATTGGTAATATCACCAAACGAGCATATGAATTTGTAAATTAGGTCCATGGATCATTGGATACATGAATCATTGGGAATTTATAGCTTCACGAATAAACCCATTGGAGACTAGGAGAAGCCACGAAGATAGGGAACCCAATTGGAATGATTAAACAACACTGACTCACTTTAATCATACATTAGAACCGATCACATCCCATTCACCATGAAACATAGACATATATTGAAATATGAGGATTCGTAATATGAATCCAAAATACATACCACGAATGGGGTGTTCCTAATTGTTTTTGATATTCAATATTTGTATTTCAATTAATCTCCCCTATGTTTTTTCTTGAATTCTAGACCTCTTGTAGGAAATTTTATGAGTCCTATTCAATCTAAAGGATGATTTGGGTGGATCTTAGTTCTCTGAACATAATGTTAAATGGTATGTCTCTCACATACTATACTTCATATTATTATATTAAATTTACCATGGGTAAAACCATATTCCAGGACTACCAATCCTAGATCAGGGATTGATTTCTCGTGGTGATAGAGTTTATTAATCTTTATTAAAGAAAAGGAGGAAAAAACTAGATCTACATTGGTTTTTGAGGATTCTCTTCATCTTTACTGAATTGAGGTGGGTTGTGTATACAAATCCCTAATGTTTATTTCGTTTTTTAGTACATGTAATAAGTTTGATAATTTTGAACTGTCATACATAAAACATAACCAAATTGGTAGCCTATTATTTTAATTAAAATTTATGCATTGATATCCCTTAGACCCCATTATATCTATTCACATAGAGACCACTACTTGCAACCACATTAAGGGTTTTTAAATCTTTGAATCTAGGTTGGATCTTGGGTATAATTAATAAATGTATCCTTGATTAAGTGGATGTTGGTTTTGTTTTTTCATAATAATTTGAATTGGTTTGGTATTTTAATTGGAACTTGGAATGAATTGTAAATTGAATAACATGGTAATCCTGGAAATTGGTTTGTAATAAATTACATAAACTAAAAATTTAATTTGAAATGTAATATATATTGGTAAAATGGCATGCTTAAAAAGTGATATGAAGAGATGTGATATGGTAAATGGGATTTATTTATAAGTAAATTAGAAAAATATACAATCACTATAATAATTGGTAACTTTGAGTAAATTTATATTTTCATATTATATAATTATTGGAATGAATTTTCTAAATGTGGAAAACCCCATGATAATTGAATAGTTGATTGTATAAAGAAAAAGTATTTTGATTTCTTATTTATCTTGTTTGTGTTTTCAATTGTATATGAATTTATTGGATTTATTGGATGTTTGATTTCTTATGACCCTATTGTAACTATATTCATATAGATGAATCTATGAGATGGATATAGTGCGCATCCTAGGAAAAAATTATGGGTCATACATCTCATTCATTATTTGTAAAAATTATAGGTTTTACATTGAATTCTGTCCTTATTAAAATAATAGGTTGGGAATGGTGTTCCTTCCAAGGTGAAATTTTAAGTTGGACTTGAAATTCCCTCCTAGATGAAATTGTAGGTTTGAAATTGTAAATACGCCAACTCAATTTACAAAGATTCTACAGTTCCTTTCTTACATTGGAAAACGGTACAAGTGATAATATCCAAATGGATTGAATAGTTTAGTAGTATTAGAGAAATAGATACATACTTGAATCTCATATACATTTGAAAAGATAAATACAAGAAATTATTTTCATTAGAGTATAATTATTCTATATAGAGGATCCCTTTATACAAATAATTTTAAACTTCATGGTAGCCAAGGGAAATGAAACAAAATAAGAGTTAGCTCAATTAATCAGTTAGCATTACAATTAACATATTATATCATGAATAAATAAATAATAATGAATATTTATAGGAAAATAAATTGTTAAAAATAGAAATAATTCAATAACTTATGAATTAATAATAATATGGAAGTAATAAATGATGTAAAATAATATCATATAAATACTCACATGATCTTGAAACATATCCACAAATATCGTAACCATTAAAATAATCAGGTGTATATTAATAAATTTAAACATAATGATGGAATGGATAATGATAGACATCATAAAATTACCATAGAGGCCTCAACCCTAGACATCATGAAGATACAATCGAGGCCTCATGACGAGACAACATAAAAATACTTTTAAGGCCTCCTACTACTTATATAAATTAGTAAGTCCCCATGATAATACCAAAACTATATTGTTAATTGAGATATTATGATAAATCAAGGGTGTCATTAGTTCTAGTCCCCACCTATAAACTATTAATCCCAATTCATTCATTATATGAATAAACAATACAAATTATTCAACATGCCTCAACAATAAAAAAACTTTTCATATTAGAAGAACCATCAAATGGAATGTAAATACATCTCCAAATAAAACTAACTATAAGACATCCATAAATACGATAAGGATGGTATAATTATTAAATATCCCCAATGATGTTTATGTTGAATAATTTTTTTTATCTTTTTGTAATATAAATACCAAAAAAATCATTAAAAATATTGTTTAGGAAAAAATCATTTGACAATAAAAATGGATTTTAAAAGATAACAATTTCCATATTTACAGGAGAAATATTTTATTTGAAAATAAATATGGGAAATTTTAAATGATGCATTAATTAATTTACTGTTTATGATGAAATGAAATTTTTTTCATGATGATTATGTAAAAATAATGATTTTGTCCACATTTTTGGTAAAATGAAAGAAATAAATTCATTTGATAAATGAATAGAATATTCCATTGAGATTTTTTTTAAAAATTCATACATTGGAAATAATTACATTAAATATTCATATTATGATAGGAAAAAAATTCATGATAACACATTAATGAAATATGGACATTGAAGAAAAATATTACTGACTGAATAAGAATCAATGTCAGGTTTCCTTAAATACATTCTTTCTATTTCATGAGTAATTAAAAAAGGAAAATAAAAAAATTGAATTTTAATAAATAACCACAAGATAATAAAATATATTTGGTTTCAAATAGAAATATAAAATAATTACCCCAATGTAAAATTATAGACAAATAATCATGAATAAATATGAGATTGTGAAATAAACACTTTACACTACTTTAATTTTTGAAACCTAACCCTTATGAAATATATACCAACAAATGAAACATTAAATACCAAAGATATAAAGGGATTAATGATATACTATATGAAATATAAAATATATAAACCACATTAATGAAACAATAAGGGAATATGGAATATGTCCCATAGAAACAAAATTGATACTAGAAACCTTACCTTAATAGAGTCTCTCATCGAAAAGATTATGTCCTAATGTATTATAAATTTAAATTTATTATAATTCAATCCAAGAATCATGTAAAAACTTTTAATATCATATATGATCCTATTATGACATAAAAACACCCATTTATTATAAATTATTTATAGAAATCATTATTTCTAGGTGTTAATTGTATTATTTTTAAGGAAGTTTAGTTTCTATATTTTACATCCTTGTACATTGATGATGGTTACATAATCAAAAAAATTCTAAACATGATATAAATATCATATAAATTCATTATTTGTTTTATTAATAGTCATCCATAAAATGTATAGATAAGAAAATGTATGACACAGTTCATGTTGATGGTAAGTCGTACCTATATATTATATATTGAATAAATATTAATTACATTTTATATACTAAAAAGATAATTTTATAATGGATACCATTTATTTAGAGAAGGAATAAGAATAAATAAATCTGAAAACTCTTCGTTATGAGTTATACCACTTTATTTGGAAACCTATTTTTTCATACACCTTAAGACTTAAAGGCAATGACTTGGGGAATGAAGAAAAATAGATGTGCTGAAGGATGATAGTAATGTATTATATATGGAATGTCTTGGTTTGAAGGATGAAAATTATTGTGGAAGAGAGGTGAATTAGATCCCCTCAATAAGTGAGGGGAGGGGAACTCTTGGAATTAAAGAAATTATTAATCTAATACAAACAAATTTTAATTATCACATTGCTCAAATCTGAGATATTTCAAATATATTAATATTATAAGTATATATAATCTCATAAAATAAAATTTAAACAAAATTATGTGATATTTTAACTCTTATCACATAGTTTCAACCCCTGTTAATCCTGTTGAAAATTACTACAAAATCAAAGTTCACTATTTCTTAAGGATAATAAATTTAACTATAAAAGGAAAAATGAACTATAAATGAACAATGGATGATATTTGGAACCATATACAATTAATTAGTCAAAATATACTATTTTAAAAAATATTAAAATATAAAATAAAATATGTATTATTATAAAACATCATTAATGAAATTTTTTGGAACTATTCATTTACTCTAAAATTAAATACCCAAATATGGTTATATAATTTATGTATAAACCTTTCAACCTCCCAAATATGTTATATGTGTCCAGAAAAGTAGTGTAACATAATAATTCTTTTAATAAATATTACATTTATCATTTTTAAATTTTTAAATTTTATTTTTCTTTTAATTAGATAAATAAAGTGTTGGTGTTCTGTAAGAGTTTAAAATAATTATTTAATAACCAAAAATTAAAAATAAATTTCCATGGTAGAAAAAATAAATTTATCTATCATCAAAATATTTATAATTTATATTAAACAATTTTGTTCTTAAGTAATTTTTTTGATATAATAATGCCAAGATAGTGAGATTTTGTGTTTATTCTTTTTATAAATCTATATAAAGGTCGTAATCAAAGAAAAAAATGAACAAAGTAGAAATATATGCATGAATTAGATGGAAAATATCCTAGTAAACTCTTCCAATTTTATAAAGGGTTGATTTATATAAATTTTAAATCCTAATTCCATATTTTTAATCATATTTTTCCCATTTTACACTTACTAAAGTGCTAAATATTTACAAGGGAAATTAATCATAATGAACAAAAGTTAAATATAAAAATTTCCAAAATTTAATCCTAAAATTTATAAATATAGAATCCATTTTTAAAAATTCAATTCACGGAAGTGGAATAATTTAATTTAAAATTTAAACAGAAAAACATGGTGAAAAAGAGTTTTCAAGAAAAAAATATTTTCTGAAATAAAAAAGTTATTATACTTAAATCCAACATGAATATAATTTCAACAAACATAATTATATTATTAAAACTAAAATTGAAATTTTTTTCTTAGAACCTATTTTAAAAATTTAACATCTTAAATGCATTATAATAAAAGGATGTTTTCAACAATATCTATATTTTTACTATTCATAAAAAAATCTATTTACAAAATTATCAAATGTTCAATATAAGAAAATTATGATATGATAATAATAGAAATGAACATAATTTTTTCAATTAAATTTTCAATAATTGTAATATATTAATTATATAATTTAGTCAAAAAAGTAATAAACCCTATTTTTAATAAAAATGTATTTTTAAATCATATAATGAATTTCCTAAAAAGATATTTATTTCATCTAAATATTTATAATTTTTTATGAAGTTATTATTCTTATTCATTTCCCCAATTTATCTTATAAGATATAATGATACACTATAAAAAGTTTCATTTAGATCCTAGGTTCATTGTATCGTTAGCTATCAAAAAAGTTAAATTTACTTAGAGAGAAATATATCACGAAATATCTATGTGTTACAAGTATGATGTTTCTTCCGATATGAAATTATTGGTTGGAAATAGTTCTCTATCATAAATAAAAACTATGGGTTGGAAAATTAATTCATTACTAGATGAGATATTTGGATAGAGATAATGTTCCTTCTTGGAAAAGACATTAGGATAGATATAGAATTCATTCCCTGATGAGATTTTATATTGAATATTGCATTTATTTTTTTTATTTCCCATTATTTCAAGAATAATGTAATATTACATGATACCAATGATGCTTCGGAAAACTATAGTTTTCAACCTAGAGCTTGAGGGTTAGAAATATTGTTTCATGTTATTCATTAATTCATAAATTATTCCCTCAATTTACACTAATATTGCATAAAATATTTATTAAAAATTGAATTCTTTATACATTGTGGGTGTCGATGTAACACCTCAAGAACAAAAATGGGAAAATGGTTTAAATGTTTCAAAAAATTTAAAAAATACACACAATTATTTTCATGTGACATCCTAATTAGAATTCAACAGTTAAAGTGGTATCTTTTTGAGTAATGATCAAGATGTTTGACCACCTAGGATGATTCCCTTGGTGTGGTCGAGTGAGGGAAAAAACTAAAGTGAACTTGTGTCGCCCTGTTGGGATAGTTATTATTTTGATGACCCATTCTGGAACATGGGTGAGATTTTGGGAGGAGACACGATGTATCTGTAGGGAAACTATGGTGCATGTGGAAACAAGTTGATACATTAATATTTAAGGAGGAACCAATAATGAAATATAGTGTTACTAACTAGGATGAGATATATGGTCCATAATAATGAATGTTTAATCTATGGGGGTTAATGTAACACACAAAGAAATTAAATATTAAATTGGATTAAAATTTTCTACCCATGTCAACAAGGAACAAATTTCTTTTTAGTAGCCTCACTTATTAAAAATCCATAGTTAACAAGGTTTTGCTTGGAGTAGTGATTTGAATGGGATATCTTATGGGAAGATTCACAAAAAATAAATTGAGTGAGGAAAAAGAATATTATAAATAACATGTGTTGGGATCAAGGGGCAATCATTAGTATAATTTTCCATTCAGGCATCTAGGCAGGCCCCTATGAGGGGACACAATGTGTTTTACAGGAAAATGTGGTGCATGTGGGTTTCAACCTTGAGAACAAGGGTTGATAATTTTAATGATGTTTTACATTAATTTTTAAATCAATTAACCTATTTATCATATTATTTTAGACAATCATTATTTAGTTTTGATTTTTTTTATATAGTGTTGGTTTTTACCTAATAAGTTCTACTTACGTCGTATTCAGGCCTCCATTTGGTACCCTTGAAGAATTCATGGATGCATGTATAGACAAGGGATGAGATGTCTGCACATGAAAAATTTCTTGTGGGATGGGACTGGAGCATGGATATGGGACTGGGCATGAGGTTTTGGAATAAGGTACTTTGGAGACTTTATTTAGAGTATGTTTTTAGGTAACCTGTATGACATCCATAATTTCTTTTTATATATTTCACACATTATGAAATGAAATGATTTATAAATATTATTTGAACTCTTCATTTCACCTCAAAGTATATAGTTTTAATTTTTTGATTTGGTTAAATTATTTCCTATGATATCTTTTCAATATTGCATAGAGTATTATCTCTATAATATATTTCTTACACAATCACTGATATGATGAAGCTTCAGGTGTGCGATGAGGTGGACGTCAAGCCCCATAACAAACCGTTTCGATCATGTGAGGGATTATCGGGATACTTACATTACATATATTATCCTATTATATCAAATTTACACATTAAAAATTTTATTATATATGAACTAATATATTAACAAAACATAATTTAGAAATTGATTTGAAATAATATTTAGAGCAAATAATATTTTATAATTCCATTTTTTAATGAAATAAATTATATTATTATTTTATATTTATCCTTTAGAACAAAGATATATAAATTTTATAAAAGTGATTTTATATAAATATTTAATTTATATAATAATTTCATCAAGATTAACTCAGAATTAATTTATTTTGATTTTTTTACATAATTTATGTTTAGTGAAGAGGGAAAACTCAAATTTTGTAAAAAATTATCTCTTTTATAATAAAACAATGACATTATAGTGTAAGATAAATTTTTTTATAATCAAAGTATATACATCTTGAATCCTATAGTTAATTTAAAAATTCTATGTTGAGTTTAAAAAACACATTCTTAATAGTTTTGAAATATAATTAATATTTTACATTAAAAAGAATTTTTGAACAGTTATATTAAACACTATACTTTGTCCCTTTTATAAATTTAATATAAAAAATTTTATTTCCTATATTTTATCAATATATCAATATTGGTTAATAATTTCATTTTCATTTTTAGGATTTAAGATAATATTTGTATGATAAATGTTAATTACAGTGATAATAATTAAAAAATTTAAATGAATTATACTATTAATATAATGCTAATTTTTTATGGCCAATAAATGTGATTTAATTTTGATTATGACTCTAATATGGGATTTAATCCTGTATGTAATTATATTATCAATCATTAAATTTTAATTCAATACTAAATAATATTAATAATGAACAATGGTTTAATGTGAGTTTCCTATATAAACTATTTTCTATATATTATACACTGTAATATAAACGTTTATTTTATCATATCATGGAATATTAGTAGACTAAATATAGATCAAAATTTTTTATGTCATGAAATATTTGTAATTTTTGTATCCTTATTTTTAAAAAATAATTTATAAATTACACAATTAAAAATGAGTTATTTAGGTAAAAATAAAAATTTGAAAGTATGAAACCCTATGAAAAAAAGACTTAATAAACGTTTCATAATGTGCGGAGTATTTTGGTTGAGGCTTTATTGACCCAATAACACATGAAAATAAATTATTGTGAAATTTGGGAGTTAATTACTAAGTATTTGTGTAATGATATCGTGATAGTGTAATGGGTATTACCCAAAGTGCCCCTTTCTTCACTTATAAAAGGTGATAATTCCAACACCTCTAGGGTAACACATCCCATTCAATTTCACCATAAATTAATACGCAAATTACCTATGATAAAATTCATTTTTTCAAACAAAATTCCCTAGTTTATATAATTTCTCATAAGGAGTACTTTTAAAATAATATCAATAAGATAAGACCAATTCTCCAATGTAAGTATTATCTTCTTCATAATCTCTTGTCATTAATCTTGCTGAACCAACTATCTTATATAAATTAGAATAAAATTAATAAAATACATGCGATTAATATATAAAATGGATTTATATAATTAAAATATATTTATTAATTCACAATATATATGTACCAAATTTTCAGTAAAGATATTTTATGCCTCAAAAATAAGTTTTCTTCAAAAATTATATTTATATTATCTTATTCAAGGGTAATAAAATTAATTTATATCATTACTAGAACCTAGATTTTGGTAAATTAACATAAATATTGAAACTATCTTGTAAAATTTTCAAATTGCTATTTCCATCTATTTTTATATAAATATTGTTTTAGGGAATATCAAAAGAATACATATTTTTGTAAATCCGTCATTTAATTTCATTAAACCAAGTAATTTAAATTCAATTTTTTTGAAAGATTATCATAAAGTAATATGAGTCTAATTTAATTATAAATATTATAATTAACTACCTAGTATTTGTAATTATATTTTATTTTGTTATAAGTTCATTTGTTTTGTCATAAAACAATAATTTTTTAAAAACATTTTTTTGTTCCCAAAGTACATTTATATGAATAAATTAAATAATTTATTTGTTTTGATAATTTTATGTAAATTTATAATATATTTATTGAATAAAATAATTTTTTATTCATCTGATTGTCCTTACAATGCATGGAATGATAGTAAATTCATTTCATTATGTCTAAATTCCCTTTTTCTTAAAAAACAATTCATTTTGTTTTGCAAAATTATTGAAAATTTAATTTATAACAATTATCATGGATAACTAATTAAAAATAGATTAATTATTTTTAAATATAATAATAAATATATTTTAATCTGTTTAAATTTATTTTTGGAAGCAATGAATAGTAAAAATAGAAAAACATATCCCACAGTTAATGTTAAAATGGAATTTCTAAGGGTGATAAACTAAATGTCAAGGTTATTAAAGCCAACTACACTTGTCTAATTTTTTTTGGATGAAGATATTTTTCCCTTATCTTATCATAAATTCAAATATTTTTCTATTTAGAGGAAATATCTCATTGTAGTGTCCTTATATTATAGAGGTCTTTTAAGTAATTCTATGTGTGCTCCTCTTCACACTTATAAATGGTAAGCTATTATATTCCATTATTCACGATAATTGGGAATTAGATATGAGAAAATACACGAGAAATATACATTCCATGAAACTTCCTTTCAATATTTTACTTTGGTTCTAATCTTTACACAATCCTATAATAACTTAATATGTAATCCAAAGGAGGTTTCTCAAAGAATATATAATCATATTTACCATCTCTTACAAATTTAATTTCATATTGTACTAAATTTAAATATTTTTTATCTATGAAAAAATAAATAATATAGTATAATCACTATAATAGGATGTTATTTTTATTATTGGGAAATAATTTTCCACTTTAATTTTATCCTACAAAAAATGAAAAAATCACAGGTATGTATATCTAGCCGACCATCTCTATAGAGTGATGTAATTTATTTTTCATAAAAATTTAATTTTATGGATATACTACTATAAATAATGAATAAATGTTATACTTAAGAAATATTTATGAGTCTTTAAATATAATATATCAATTACATCTCAATCCTTCATCCCCTTAAAAAGTATAATGTCGCTCGAGTGTTCATATAGTATACCACCTCCAAAAAATTATGTGATTCATTTTTATTAAGTGCCTCTTCTAAATAATTATATATATTTAGATAATTAATATATATGATATTTATTTCATGATTCAAGATTTGGATATGATGGAACCATGATCTAGATACATTGACAATAACATCTAAATCAAAACACATATAAATAAATAAATAATTATCAAACAAAAATAATGATTATAATAATTTAATATTAAAATACTTGTGTTTTGATGTTATAATTTGATCATATATGATATTATAAGTATGTATATGGTTTTTTCTATAATTAAATTAAATTAAAATTTATTTTATAAAAGGTTTAAATCAGTTATTATGAAAGTCTTACCTAGGGTAAGGGTTCATTTCACAATCTCATCCTTATTGAGGTTTGTTTATGTTTTCATTTAAATTTATTGAATTATATTATATTTTTATTTTAAAAACATTATATATTTTTATTCTAATTTTATTTCTCATTTTTATAATATTTCAATTCATTTCCCCCATTCTATGTTCTAAAAAAATTGAAATATTTTTTTTTAAAAATTAATTTGTTTTTCAATTAGGTCAAGATTATTTTTATAATATATAATTAATTTTTTTAAAATAAATTCTAGAATGATTTATATATTCTCTAGTTGTTTTTCAAAGATATTTTTACCTTGTATTGTTTATAAAAAATAGGTATGAAATGAATATTCTTGTTTTTTTTGAATGAATGATCTTTTTATTGAAGGTGAGAGTTGAATCTTTATCTTAACACATACTACAAATACATATTTTTTCTATATAATGATAATTTTTTATGATTAATTTATAAGTCTACAAGGTTATTTTCAAGGTAACTAATTTTTATAATATTTTTCAATTTTTAAATTTGAAAATATGAGATTCGAAAATAAATAGATTATTTACCTCAAGAACAATTCGAAATTAATTTTTAATATATTTTTATCTAAGTTAATATTTGATGATGAATTTTATTATGTACTTGGGAAAATATTTAGATTTTATATGATTTTTTAATAAAATATTTTGTTGATTTTTGGTTGAATATTTTTTAATTTCATTCATATGAAAATTGTATTTCACTAAATAAGTAATGAGAGGGTCACAATATAGCCCATTGATGCATCTTTTGGTCTCACAAGACAAATAGGTTACAGTATTTGGGGTATGAAATATCTATTTATGTATGATTTCCTAGACAAAAGCCTTTATGGTTTTATATGATGTCATATATTATGCACTCTATCATTATAAAACTAGTTTTTTATCGATTTGATTATTTATGTTTTTATATCATCCAAGAATTTAACCCCTTTACTTTGATATTAGATATATGATATATATTGTAATTCTTTACCTCTACCATATTATTCATGCATTATTTATTCTATAATTGTTTTTATTATACGATTTCCCTTATTGAGCATCTCATCCCATCATTTATTATGTTTTCCGTTCCCTAGGATAAAAATATGATATCTATGAAAGGTATCAATGATTTACTATAAGAAATAATATTTTTATCAATTTAATTTTAATTTTGAAATTTTTTTTTCATTTTTAATTTCAAAAACATGTATATATATTGACACCCAAGAATTCTAAACAACTCAATACTTTAGGATCTGATCCTATGTAGTTTTTCCAATGAAGAAAATGACCAATTTTCTTATGATAATAGAGAAGGTGTATTATAGTTGGTATCTAATGAAGTTTCGTATAATCCATGGGAACTAGATTTAGGAATTCATATATTATAAAACACAATCATATGATTGACTCTGAGGATATTTTTAAGTATAGGATAATAAAAAAATGTGTTTCAAAATATTTTTATTGTTTTTATAGAAAATACTTCCCCATATGGATATTGTAAAGTGCATGTGGCTATGGAATATATACACTAAGGGTTAAATACTATTGTTGGGGTGGATTGGGTATTAACTCATTAGTCATAAGTGCATAAAGAGTGGGCCTAATACATCATACCTATCTAGACACTCATGGGGGTATGATTTGGTTGGTTCACATTATTTTTACTTATCATTATCATTTATTTGAAAATATTGTTATAATTTGATGAAATTGACAATGATACTAATTTTATTATATTAAAAATAGCTACAATTAAATATTGTTTTTTTGTATCAAAATAGATTTCAAATTATACACTATGATTTCTAATAATATGAGATAATCCTGTGTATAGAATTTTTTATAAACAGAATTTAATGGATGGAATGGAAAATTTATGAACAATTGTAATCAATATAAGTATTTACCACATGAAAAATTAAACATGACATGTGTTTGAGATATATATATTATAAATATATTAGGATAGTTGTATGAGGTTACTACCAATTAAATTTACTTTTTGGAACAAACTATTGCTTCAAATAATGATTCATTGATGTTGGACTATTTAATTTGGTATTAACCTCCAAAATTTTACACAATAACTAATAAATTAATAATTTAATAGTGGATCATGTCCCTGGAAATGATATTTAGGGATATGAGAACAAATAAATGGGAGAATGTTATTCTATAAGTGTATTGACTAATAGAATAAGATAATTAATGGTAATTATTGATTCAAAATACAAACGAGGTGGAGGATATCTAGAGAATTGAAATGTGGACATTAATGAAGTTATTATTCGAAAAATACATTCCTCATGAACATTAGGCTGAAATGGAAAGGAAATTCATTAGTCCAAGTTAGAGGGAAGATAAATTAATGTGCTGTATGTGGAAAAATTTAAAATATTTTCATGGTATGTTATAAACTACATAATTATTTTTGAAACTATTTTTTTTATTTCATTAATGGGATTATTCCAATATTTTAAAGGGAAATAGTGTCTCAAAAATTTCGATTGTATGATAACATAGTGTCATGATCCATTAGGATGAAAAATTAATTCTATAAGTATTATATTATCAAATTAAATTAAAATAAGAAGATGATGATTGATCATAAAGGTGAAAAATAGGTAACGAAAAATAAGTAAAAAACATACCTTCAAACATGTAAAAAATATATAAATAAACAACCCTTTACTTTCATGAAGGTAATAATAATTTTCTTTAAGTGTGGAGTGAATTGAAATTAGGTGTGTTACTGAAATGTTAATAAATAACATCCAATGTTTATTGTTTAAACTGTAAGGTGATAAAGAAATATGAAAACATATATTAAAAGAGAAAAGGAAATTTACCATACAATAATATAAGGGAGTAAGTCCATTTATATGAAATTATTATAGCTTAATTTGAAATCCATTATGTTATGATGAAATGTAATTTGATCTAATTTTCATGCATTATTTTATTCTTGATCTACGTAATAAGTTTTATATTTCATGGATATTGAATCACCCATTTACACTATGAATATGGAATTATCAATCACGTCATATAGTTAGAATATGGTAATAATGAGAATATATTTATTGGTATATAACAATTTGAACAACTATTACCTCATCTCAAACCTGGTTTTTGTAGCTATATTTGGTTTTGACATCAACATATTGTTTTGTTTAGTTTTGAGGATTTAATAATTTTTAGATGGATCATAAAAAATATATATTGAACTAGTAATATTATAATATAATGAATAAAGTATTGTATCATTTCTATGGGTGTTATTATTTAAGTTTTATGAATTAATGTATTTCTTCCTCACAAGATGGTTTATTCTAATTGAATATTTATCTCACCTATTAAAATCATTTTTTAGAAAAGTAAAATACAATTTCAACCATTTATGTATCTTTTGATCCAATAATGGTTTAATTTAATGCTTCTATCATTAGAAATACCTATTAGTAAATTATCATCATAATTATAAGTGGAAAATGATTAAAATAGAAAATGGAAGAAAATAGTAACATAGAATGTAGAAAATAATTAAGTAATTATATTTTATTATAATTGAAAAAAAAATTAATTGAAGATATATCAATAATGTTTTTTAGAAGGTATCAAATATTTATTATGTAACTCTTTTAGAAAGATATTCATTAGCGGTAGTTTTTTAATGTATTTATATTATTTATTTATGAAGTATATAACTCCCTTATCAAATCAAATAAATAAAAATCAATGATAAAATATATTAAATTGTCAATCTATACTCAAATTAACTTAAAATTGAATGGAAATTATTTTTTTTGGAGGGGGAATGTAACACTACAATATTTTGTTTTAACTAAAATGAATACTTTGTTTGATATTATAATGATACAAACTATTATAAATAAAATTCCCATTATGATTTAATTAAATGTATTCTTAGATAATATTGTTATAAAAACACATGCACTTGTTTTATTAATCCAATTAGATTTAAACTACAGTGATGTATGATTACTATTTTTAATATAATCATTAAAAAGTGATAACAATGTTAGTATAAATATAGGGGTTTAAAAAAATCCAATTAACACATATAAAATATGTGATGACCTTAACTAGTAGGATCATACATTTTAAATATAATATTTTGCAAATTCCAATGCAAACATCATCTCTCAGATTTTCCCTTGATCAATCCCAAGTTCAGATCTAAAAACTTTTGGAGGAGAAAAACTATTTATGGGAGAATTTAATGTTAATTGAGACCATGGACAGAACAATGTACAGTGAACCATCACATGAAAGTATCACTATCACACACCTTAGACTGAGGGAATTCTCTGGTGTAATTATAATACATGTTTCATGACCCTTATAATATGATAATGAATATTTCATATAATAATGAATATTAATTATTCTTATTATTCTATATTTATAAATGATTTTTATTTTTATTATATGAAAAAATTGTATTTTTAGGTAACATTCATTTTCAATTAAGGAATTTATTTTGATGAATTAATGGTTTTTTATGTAAATAATATTTCATTATAGAATTATTATTAAATAATTTTAATCAAATATAAATAATCATATAATTTTTACATATTCAAATGTAATATTTATAAGTATTTGAAAACTATTACTGACAAAAAAACCCAATATTCGTCAATAAATATCGATTCATAATTTAAAAGGGAAAATACATGTATTTTGACAATTATTTAGAATAAATGAATATTATTTTTTAGAATCAGAATGTCAAAATTATCCAATGTTGATTTTTTCATAGTTTTCTATGACCTTCAATTTTTCGGGTAACAATTAAATACCGTATAAATATACATTTTCTATTATGACATCATAATTAAAGAAATGTGATATAATAAATACTATAAAGGGTGTTTATGACAAAATATATTATTTACCTTTAAATTAATGTGATTTTTTTAATTTTATAAATACCTTTTCAATCCTCTAAAACCATTGATATATTATATGATTTTAAAATCATTTCTTTAAGAATATGACTAACTTTTACAAAATCAAGGGTTATTATATTTTCATGTTCATCCCTTGGCCTTTTAAAATAATGAAAACCACTTCCATTTGGTAGAAGTCATGGGAAAACCCAATGGAATGTTTATGGTTTCAGTTATTTTATTAAATAGACTCCAAAACCTATGTTTGTCAAATAATGAAGAAATCCCCACTCTTTTCCTATGTAAACCCCCTAAGGACTTATTTCACATGAAACAAAATACATAGAGAATGTCCTTACTATTCATGTAAAATTAGATGATAGAGGTGTATTTTTGATCTGATTTAGGGGATGGAATTTGGGGAGAAACCGATGGCAGTGCTCGATTGACATTGATCCAGGATCTATGGAGAAATTTTCAGTGGAAATCACTGTGTAAGTTTCATACAAGGAAGAATAGAGAAGAAACCTCTAGATCTAGAAAATCCTAAGTAACATGGAATGTAAATTGGTAATAATCATCACATGGGGCTCGTTCAATGGTGGCAAGGGTTTTGGGGGTATAGATAAGGATCACAGGGTTCATAACCCTAGTCAAACAACATTTGGTCCTTCCTAGATATATTAGAGTGTTATTTAGGATGTACATGGACATGGGCATAGGTCCACAGGAAGGGGTAATTCTATGTACATGGACACAGATTCATCCAGGTGTAAACTTACTAGTATATGAACTAGTCCACTGTACATGGGCATGGTAAGGCGACATGGGTTGAATGTATTGTGTCCCTACATGTAGTGAAATTATTCTACACTAAATGTATATAGAGACATACATTCCATGTAAGGATTTACCACAATTCCAGTCATGGGTAAATAAGGGAATATCTTGTACCCCCTTGTACATGATGTGTATCCCCCCTAAAGAGTGTTTTTAGCACCTTGTTTCCATATTTTGGACCAATCTAGGACATGTGTGTTCCCTTGGTCCATTCCCTCATGTATATAGTGTGGGATTGCATTCACATCAAAGGATTATGACCCCCTCTAGAGGAAGTCTCAGTTACAGTTGTGTTTTCCCTTTGTGAGACTTAATTGTGATCATCTATCAATTTTGGTCATGAGGTGGGGTTTGTGGAATTATTGTGACCTCCATGAGTAGGACATTGATCCTCCATCTATTTTGACATATCAGTAGTGTTTGTGGTACCATTTCCATATTATACCTTACATATTGGGTTGATCTAGATTAGGAAAGTGGTGTCCCCCAAAAGATATGGACATGAACCCATTATCCGAGTATCTGGTTCTTATTAAACCAGTGATATTTCTTACATAGGGACCAAGGCTCAAGAACTCTTTACCAAGTGTCTCTGATTATAGCATGGCTCGTGGAGTGGATTATCCCAAAATGATTGTTTTTTTAGCATAATGATGTGGCAGGTAGTTGGTTATAACCACCTGGTGGTGTGGTGTATTTCATGAGTATATATGGGCATTACTGTTATACATTTTTTGTTATATCTTGTTTCGAGCTAACTACACTTGGTGATTCTTGTTTAATGTTTATAGGGTATCATATTTTGCATTGTTATACCAACACTTGTATGGGATTTTCCAGTATATGTCATGTCTTATGCAGAAGATGTCCCTTTTGATGGTGTCCCAGTAGGATAGGGAGTGGGTGGAGCATAGATGGAGCTTTTTAGAGAATGGTGACTACTGAGATCTTGTATTTTACTTCAGTACTCTCTATTTTGGTAGGATAGAATCTTATAGTTTTATGATGGGATTGTATTTTGTCCATTTTCCCTTATCTATACTTTACTATTGCACCCTACTGTGGGATCATAGATGAATGCATCCATTGTTTCAGTTTTCTTATAATTATGAATTTGGTGGTCTGGGATATATGTGAATCTGTGAAGGTACATTATCATAATGCCTCCCATTTGTAGGATAGGCCTACCCAGTATTGTTCATGAGCCCCTGTCCATATTGGAGGCAGGAATGGGGTAGTCACAAGTCAAACCTTAGTGGGTCGGGTCCTAATAGAGTGGTATAATAGCAGTCTATTCTACCTTAGAACCAGAGTTAGCGAGGTTGGTTTTGGGAAATAATGTTTAGAATATTATAGAAAGCATTGAGGGTAGGGAATCCAGTTTTGGTGCTGTGGCTGATGTATCCAAACACCAAGACTCTGAACACCTACCTTTTGACTCTGTACATGTAAACATAAATTGTGGGGAAATTTTTTGGTATATGTATCATATATTAATGGTTTAGTCTTCCAAGTTCATCTTGAGTCATCTTCGTAGATATAAACATTTGACTATATATGTCTTATATTATTCTAGGAATCCTCTACATAGAAATCCATAAAAAATTACACTATGTCATCATGAGGATGATCTTCTTAGTGATAGGGCATCAGTCTAGGGGAATATACTGAAAATAGCATCTCTAGGTGGTTTACCAACTATACCACCAACCATTGAGTATCATCTAGTTCTGTATGTACCAGCTATGGATACACGCCTATTGAATGAATTTCATGAGTTTCAGAGGTAGTGTCCTCCGTAGTTTTGTGGTGATCCAAGCTCCCAGGTGGATGAGGACTGGTTAGAGGCAGTCACTCGTGTTTTTCTCCTTGTGAGTACACTTGAAAATTCGATGGTTATCCTTGTTGTTAGTCTTCTTCTATAATCTGATGGGTGTTATTTCATCATAGTGGCTCTATCACACAATGTTATATGGATCTTCCAGTCAATCTTTGAGTGTCTCTATAGTTCATTGTTCTATCTATCCATGTTCTGATAAGTTCACATATAATAGCTTCTACATCTGTCGTAGGGAAGTTTTACCATGAATGATTACTCATCAAGGATTACTAATATCTCATGTCACTCCTTGGATATGGTGTGAAATCAGTTATTCGTAGATCAAACCATGGAATTGGGGTTTTGTTAGGATATTAGGTATTCTATGGAATCCATTTTAATTCAAACCTTTTATGGGGGTTTTGAGCAATCCATGGTAGTCTAGAGCATTCTAGCTGAGTAAAAACCCAATGTGTGAGCTAGTAGTGGGAATAAAGTAATTGAGACCTCAGCATGTGGCATCTGATGACTATTATAGGGATCCAATCATTTCATATACTTCATGAGTGGATCCCATGACCCTTGTTCTGTCATGAAAGACACTTAGATTAGCTTAAATCATCTAAGGGAGAGGCAGTGTTTCTCCTACAATGGTTGGGGACACCTGGTTCGGGATTGTCCAACCTGTTATTCAGCTAATCATGAGATGGTCAAGGGACCGCAAAGGCAGATAAAGAGGAAATGATTCAATGGTCCATAGGGTGGCCTTCATGGAAGAGGGTTTGGCAGGGTAGTTAGAGATGGTTAGAGGGTCAACTAATTGCTACCACCACACCCGGGTGATTCAAACATGGATCATGAAGATGGTCGTCAGGGATGAGTCCATCTATAAACTATGGAGGCCTATGAACCTGAGGCTCTATGGAATATATGAGGTTTGATCTGTGTCATTTTTACTTTAGTTTTAGTATTGATAGACACCTGTGTGATTCATTACTTCCTTAACACTTATTTGGTTTTAGACTTATAGATTATGGTTCAGAGATTGGCATGACCCTTGATATTGGAGACTTCGATGAGAAGTGAATAAGTGATTAAACACATGTGATGATAGTGATATATAAAACTAGTAGGTCATATTTTTGTATGGTAACTCATTGTAACAACAATCAGGCCTTATGATGTCATCTTAGGTATGGAATGGCTATTAAAAATTCATGACCATATTGAATTTTTTTAGGTGGATCATGTGGTGTGTATGCAATGAAAAATAGATGTTTTCCTATATTGGTGAAATGGAAGACGAAGTAGAGAAGGATGAGATTAGGCATTTGGAATTGTATCCAAATAATCCCCAGTTTTATATCATTACTCTTAGAGTAGTGGATTCTTTAGGCTATCAATTTTTTGGAATGGTGGTGGAGTACGAAGGCGTATTTCATGACTGTGTACCATGTTTACCTAACCATCAAGAGAATGAATTTTTCATTGACTTTCTTCCTAGGATGGGACATATATCTACACCAGTATAACATATGACTCTCTAAGAGTATCTAGAGATGAGGGTGTTTTGGAACACATGCTAGAGAATGACTTCATGAGTCGGATGGTTTCCCAATGGAAAGCCCCTCTATTATTCTCCAAGATGGTGGATTGGAACATGTCGTTATGGGTGGATTACCTGAACCTGAATTAGGTGGATGTGATTAATAATTATGCATTAATAAGTTTCAATGAACTCTTTGATAAGTTGAGTGTTTCATGATGATTCTCATAGACTGACCTCAGATTAAGTTATCACTAGCTTCGAGTACTTGATGAAGATATAACAAAGATGCCATTTAGATGTCGCTACAGTCACTATGTGTACTTAATAATGTCATTAAGCATGTAGAATAGCAATATTTGTTCCTAGAAATCATGAAATGTATCTTTCATCATTTATTAGATCAATCTAAGGCGGACTTCATTGATGTCATCCTAGAGTATTCAGCTTCTGAGAATGAGCACATGAGACCCTTGAGGATGGTCTTTGACACACTCCGAGACAGCCATATTTATGGGAAGTTATTGAATTATTAGATTTGGATTTGAGAGGTCCACTTTAGAGGAAATTTCATTATGAAGGTTTGATTAGTGGTGGAACCTGTGAATGTTGAGGTGGTGAATGCTTGGGAGCCACCGAAGAGTGTTACCAAGGCTTTGAGATTCGTTGTGTTAGTAGGGTTCTAATGAAACTTTGTTCCCAGTTCTCTATAGTGGAAGTACCCCTGATATCCTTGAATTTAAAGGGTCATCCTTTCATGTGAACAAAACGGTTCTAGAATTTATTTTAGGAGATGAGTCATGGGTTTAATAGTGCTCCCATTTTTAAAACTTTAAAGGTGGATGTTAACCATGTTGTGTTATTTGATGAAATAATGACCGGACATTGTTTTGTATTGATATAGAGGATAGATGTTATTTCATTTTCTTTTCATTATTTGAGACCACATGAGAATAAATATTTGACCCTTGATATTAGGTTATATTTGGTAGTATTCTCATTAAAGATGTCGAGACACTACCTAATGGGAAAGCATTTTATCATTTAATTTGACCAAAAAACTCTTATTTATATCTTCTCTCAAAAGGATATTAAATTGAGATATATAAGATTGATAGATTTCCTCTAATACTATGAATTTGTGATTTTCTATACTCCTGGTAAGGGTAACAAAATGGAAGACCCTCTTAGGAGGATATATTGTTCTCAGTTTTGGCTGAGGCATCAGAGTAGTTAGTATTGTTACAGTTTTCCTTTATGTCAAAGGATAGTGCTTCATGACATTAGTAGATGAATCTACCCCCTCTCCACCACTTTGCAGCGTTTTAGGGATTTTCAACTTGGAGATAAGGAATATAAGACCTTATGTTCTCATATATCCACTGTAAATACCCTTAATGGATATTTTTATAGTGGTGAGCATGTTTTTCTTTTATGAGGGAGGATGATGGTAGCATTGACATTTCTGGAGGAGGTTCTATGGGGTTGTCATACATCCCATTAGGCGATATATAGAGTTGTGTAAATCATGTACCAAAACCTCCTATATTAAATATTGTGGCTAGGTATGAATAAATATGTTGGAAAGTCTATCCCTTGATGCCTCACTTGTCTGCAAATGAAGGCGGAGAACAAAGTTACAGTGGGTTTAGATCAACCCCTTGAGGTCCTATAGTAGATGTGGGATGGGATTTTCCATGGAATTTATGAAGGGATTACCATGTATTTCTAGGGGGCACGATTCTATATGGGTGATCATATACCGACTCTCCAACTTGGGACACTTCATATCTATTCAAGAGAAGATTTTAGTAGAGAGCTTGGGATACCCCTATATGTAGTAGATATTCCAACTCCATGGATTTACATCAATTATCATGTATGATCTTGATACTCACTTCTCATATTGGTTATGAAGAGGATTATAGGAGGCCTTTGGGACTCGATTATGTTTGATCACATCATTTCATCCCTAGATTAATGTCCTGATAAAGCGGACAATTTAGGTCTTGGAGGACATGTTCTAAGCTACCTTGTTTGACTTTGGACATATTTGGGAGGGTCACCTTCCCTTGGTGGAATTTTTGTAAAACAACATATACCATTAATACATTAGTATGGAATCATTTGATGATTTTAATGAAAGACCCAATAGGTCACCTCTTTGTTGGACTTATCTAGGTGTGTTGGCACTCATGGGCTTGGAGTTGGTGCGAGCTACTATAGAGAAGGTTTAGATCATCTATGATCGAATGAAGACTGCAAAGAGCCATCATAAGTATAAGTAAGACCAACAATTGAGACCTATAGAGTTCAAGGACGGAGACCATGTGTTCCTAATAGTGTCACGTAGACATGGATTGAAGAGATTTCGCTATAGTAGTATGTTATCTATGAGATTCATTGGCCCTTTTCAGATACTGTGTAGAGTTGGCAAAGTGTTATACCGCTTAAATCTAACACCATAACTGGACCAGGTACATGATGTATTCCACATATCGTAGTTGAGGTGGTACATGCATGACCCATTCTATGTTATAGGCTGGTTTGAGTTGTACATCTAAGTTCGATCTACCTTTAAATATTACCTAGTGGGGATCGAGGATCATGGGGAGAGGATATTTTTTGGGGATCGATTCACCTTTTCTGAGTCTGGTGGTAGTAGGGGAATCATTAAGATATCACTTGGGAGATGGATACCCAAATGATACTTTGATACCCTCATCTTTTTAGTATATTTTACTCATCTAGGATGAAAATCCCTAAGGTGGGATGAATATAATGTCTTAGGTTTTCCATGTACTATTTTTAGAATTTATATGGATTATTTTTTAGACTAATAAATTAAAAAATGTTCCATTGTGAGGGATAGTGTTCCCAGAAAAAATGTTCTAATTATAGTAAATATATTAAATATTATTCACATGTAATTTTTCTAAAAATGTTGAATAACTACCAAATGGGGGCCGAGATCCAAATTTTGGGGGCACCATTATGTTTAGAACATGTGATTTATTATAGGCAAGGCATAACCATTTTTATTGAAGGCCATTTGTGAAAAGGAATCATGGGAATAAATGAATGAAATTAATTAAATAATTATTTTTTATTATATTGATGGAGGGACAATTTTCTCATTTAAGTATATGGTTGTAGGATTTCCTCAGGGTGGCCCACTCAAACCCTAGATATTCAAACAATCATTGGAGATATATCTTGGTGAATTATGACATTCTAGGATAATATTGTGGATCATTGTGCCAAACGAGTTTGTGGATCTCATCAACGATGGAAATAAAGAACCATTATTTGTCAACAATCAATCCAAACTACAAGTATGATGTTTTTATTTTGGATTTCCATCTAGTTTCTTAATTCATAATGAATAAGTATCAATTACAAGAATAGAATTGATATACACATCATCAGTAGAACTAATTTGAAGGATTTGTTTTTTTTTGTTTTTTTTCTCTTATTTGTTCTTCCCCTCCTATAATAATGAATCGAGGATAAAAAAAATTCAGTTTTGTTCCTCAAATTTTATGGTTTATGTAATTCTCCCCAATTTCATTGTTTAATAATCATTGTAATTTCTTTAGGAAAACAATTTGGGACATACTAGGATCCCAATCATTGCATGATCATCCTTCGGCACAAAAGATTGAAACCATGGGTATGGAACATGATGGTAGTTTCAGTTCAAAAATTTATGATGATGGTGGATGGATCGAGTGATAATTAGACCAGATTGTGGTTACATTGTATCTCTAGGAATCACATAGAAAATTGGATGTCAGGGGTATGTTTCTAGTCTGATTTAATGGTCAAAATCTGACGTGTGAGTAATAGAAGGACTGAGTCGACCTAGATTTGGGATCTATGGAGTGATTTTGGATTAAAATTGAGGTGGAATTAGTGTGTTATGAATAACAGAGATGAAACATCTGAATCTATATAACCCCAAGAAACAAGGCATGAAAATCAAGATTAAACACCACGTGGGGCCCATTCAATTGTGTGTAGGGTTTCAGGTTGAAGATAAAGATCACATTTCATGTGACTAATATCACATTTCATGTGTCCCTTCCCATTTTTATCAGGGTGTACTTTGGGAATTATATGGAAAATCGAATAAATACATAGGTAGAGGTCATATAATGTACTTTTACATTATCATGGCCATGTGTACGCATACCAGTACACAGAGATGGCCACCATACATAGATATGGCCAGGTGACAAGGGTGGGATGTTTTGGGTCCCTAAACACTATGTACTTCTTCTTCACACACTTTATACAGATACTTACATGTCATGTGAGTCATTACCACATAGTCGGGCATGGGTATATATACTCCCAGTACTAGTAGTGTACACCATTCAAGAGTATTTATAGCTCTTTGATTCATTAATTTGGACTATTCGAGGAAGAGATTATTTAAATGGTTGATTGCCTTAAGGGGATAGTGGGATTACTTCCTCATTAGGGGATTATGACACCTTCTATAGGAAGACTCTGTGATTGACTTTTTGTGTCCCTCCGCGAGACTAGAGATTGATCCTCTATCATCTTTGTTCCATAGATGGGGTTTATGGAATCAGTGCGTCCTCCCTCATCAGGGTGTTAATCCTCCATCTAATAGGCCGAATAGGTATAGTTATTTGTATCATTGACATATGATCCCATGTGTAGTGTGTTGATCTTGATTGGGTTTATGGTTTCCTCTAGTGGTTCTAGGTTTAACCCATATCTTAGCATCATGGTCTTATTAGACCAATGATCTTTCTTTGGTAGGGACCAATGAAAAATCCCACTTCATCTAGTGTCATTAATGATATCATGGATCATGGAGTGGATTCTCCTATAAAGAGTGTTTCTTTGAGAAAAATCTTATGGTTAATAGTTGGTTACGACTACCTAATGGTGTGGTGTTTCTATAGATTATATCAGGGTGTTCCTATTATACATTGATTTTTGTATCTTGTATTAAGCTATATATACTTGGTGCATCATGTATAGTATTCTCTATGTGTCCTAATGGGTATTTCTATACTCACCCATGCATGTAATTCACCTACATGTGTGGTGTATTGTTCAGATGATGGCACTTTTGATGGTTTCCTGGGAGGGCAGAAAGCGGGTGGAGGATAGATGGAGCTTTTCAGACATAGGAATTTATCCAGAGATTGTTTATGAATTTATTACTCTTCCTTGGAGTAAGTTGGAATCTTATATTTTTGGGTTGGGATTGTATTTTCCCCTTTATTCTGTATTCAATGCTTTACTTTTGTACTTTGTTGTAGGATATTAGATTTATCCATACATTGTTTCACTTTTTTATATTTCATCATTGTGTGTGCTTTGAGATTTGTATGTGTGTACAAGTACTTTAGGATAATGCCTACCATTTGTGGGATATGGATACTCAGTGCTGGTTTATAGCCCTTGGCCTATTTGGAATGGGGCTTTGGGTAGTCATGGGTTGGACCCTGATAGGTCGGGATGTGATAACTACATTTACCTTTCCAAAAGTCAATTTAATGTCCATGTCAAAGTAATGTTTCTACATTCACTACCATCTCTAACAAATATTACTATATTATTATGATAAGACATAACCAAATATTTTATAGTTGGATTATATGGTGAACCTTTTTCTGAAAAGATAATTCTTCCATAACATAAAATCATAAATCATGACATCATGTTTTAGATAATTTGTTAGATTTTTTTCATGAGGTTGAAGATGAAGAGAGAAATAGTCCACAATATATTCATCCTACATAATGAAATAAACTAAACCAAAAAAAGACACATCATATAATAAAACATAGCCCTACTCATATTCTGGTATATTTAACATAGAAGATTAAGTAAACAAACTCATAAAAACATCAATGGATAACTAGAATTTTAAATTCGACAATAATTTTACTCCCTTCCAGGTAAGAGAATACAATTAAGATGAAAACTATGATAAATCCATTATAAAATTATGGTAATACACTAAAAATGACATGAATGTCTGAATCTCAAAGGTACACTATGATTCTTCATAGGTTATAACAACAATCACCTTATTATGAACAACTTAAATACCATGTTTACAGACCATGATTCCCAATAAGATTACTTATCTAATTATAAAAATGAATATTGAATTCTTAGAATAGAATATTTGATTCTCTAAGATGTTGAGAACTCTCAATTTAAACACATAATGCTACTCAATAATTGTGTAACCCAAGATTTCATCTACATGTATAACTATAAAATAATAAAGCTACTGATGGAAAATAATATTCATCAATTCCATAAACATTATAGGAGAATTAGTCAATTAAAATATCTCAATAAGTTACTCATCATTTTGATACCTATTTCGGAATTATTTTTTGGGGACATGAGACTCCATGATCCGGATATAGTGATATATAGACCAAAGATCAATCTTTGAGAACCACTTCTTCCATTTTAGCTGGTCAAATAAATTGAAAATTCCGAGAAAATGATATTTATTCTTGAACATGAACCAATTGAGATTTTATTTATCAACTCGATATATTAGGGTATAATTGTCTCTCTTGGGTAAAATAAGTAATGCTTCCCAATGTGATACAATATGTTGAATGAATACATTATACATGAATTGATAGAGTTTATTCTTGAACTCTTTCATTTAAATAGGTTTCATTTGATAAACAGGAATAGAAATATGTTGGGAACGTAATACCTATTAAATAGAAAACCTCACTACCCACAATGGGGGAAACTCGAAAATTTTAAATGAAATACATTGGAAAACTAAAATGTTATTGGTGTAAGAACACTACCAGGAGACTCTTATAATTTAAATAAAAACACATAGTCATTCCACCCAATTTCATAATAGATAGTCTAACACAACACAGCCACAGGTCACATTCACATTGAAAAACATATTACACCCCAAAGAGGGATACAAGGAAGTCATATAAAATATACTAATCAATACTATCTTAAATATAGATAAACGAATCCATATTGAGAAAAACATCAAGAGGTTTCATATATAGAAATAAAACGTCCTTAAGAAGATTGATTTCAATGAATAAGAAAGAAAAATAAAGGAAATACCCTTTACTCTATTCATGTAGAGAGGCATAATAATATCCTTATCATAAGGCAGGAACGAAATAAGAATATTTATAACTTCTACAACATGGGTGGATAAAAAATAATTAGAGGAAACAATATTAAATAAAATATAAACTAAATTTAATACAATATTAAAGAAACCTCTCATTATTACATAACCGATATTAGCATTCATTCAAGAATAATCCACTATGTAATGAATTTTTCTTCAAAATTCATGTAGCTAAAACCCCTTCATTTTGAAATCATTTGACCGTACCATATATCCTCTCTATATTCTAAAGACCATACCACTATTTAGGGCAGTATAAACATTGAAAAATATCTAAATGTGACTTGAGAATCCACACATTCTATAGATATTCAAGGTCTCTACGCAGGAATGCATATTTCAAAAAATTTGCACACTAAAAATAAAAAATCGTTCATTATCATTGACTATAAAATATTTAGATAATTTATATAGAGTAGATTCCCCACTACTATAGTTTCCCCAAAAGACTCATCCCACATCCTCTTCCCATTAATGGAACAACTTGAGCATCGACTGGGATTGGGAGGAACTCCCATGAAACCTAATATAACAACCAATTCAAGTTCCGTTATTCTTTCATTATCTAGGACATTAAAAAATGAGGTGAGTATCAAAAGGATAACCTGAGATTATATATCTAGTTGAATAAAAATTTTAAACTTCAACACTTCTAGTTTCTTAATTAACACCACACCATTTGATAAGTGAACATGCATGGTGAAGCGGTCGGAATATAATGTTGTAGTTTTTTAACATTTAACAAGTTTATGGAACTATATAGACTTATCTAAAACCACAAGTTCTAGATAGAACAATTCATTAAGGCTTAAAGTATTTCAACTCAATACTCACACTCTTCCTCTTCTGAACTATTGAGTCCCACCACATTCTTCTAGGCCCTTCATGTTTAATGGAATCACATTTTACCAAAATAGAGCCACAAATCTCCATGAACTTATCAAGTTGACCAAATTTACTTAACTAATATAATTCCACTTAAGGATCAGTGATACACATAAAATATTGTGCATTCAGATGAAAGAAATCTTGGGAATGATCTCTATTATCATTCCTCTAGAGTATAACCTCCACAACCTGATAGAGATCATGGGAAACTACATGACCTAAATATATGACCGCAGACAATATCTTACAAGGACATCATTAATTAAGAGACACAAGATCATATAATCTATGAATCAAAATTAAACTAGAAAAAAATCGTAAATCAATGGTTTGGAAAAATTCAAGGATCAAATAAAAAAACTATTCAAATACCCATTCTCTAAAGAAATCGTGTTAACTTAAGGCTTGTTCTGATTATATATTGACTAGAACTCACTCATACCATGTCCTAAAAGTCTAGTAAATCTTATATTCTATCTACTGGGACATCCAAAACAACATAATGAAATCAAATAAGGGGAATTAGTTCTTTTGATGGAAATTTCTCAGGAACCAATAAGGGTAAAATGCCCAAATGGAGCCTAAATTAGTTCTGACATTGCCCAATTGGTGTCCCTAAGTCCTAAGGGTTGTTGACTAGTTCCTGGGAATCGTATATAATAATGAGGGAACAATTTAATCCCATGAATAACTCATCTAGTTAAATAAACAGATATAAAATACTAAAATGTGGGTATTCTAAACACACATCAAGGGTGAGAAATAAAATTAAATAGATAAATGTCTAAAAACAGGTAAGTCAACCAAATACACAAGTTAAAACAATATATACATCTTCCCACAAACACCATGTAATATGTTGATCATTTATTACACTGATCATTAACAAATATCAAGGACTTCTAATCAATAATACCCACCATATTAGAGTGGTGATTCCCCTTTCCCAAGAATAGGTATAAAAAATCAAACAAACACCTCTAGTAGAAGTTAGGGTGTAACAAAAATAGCCTAGTATGGTCTCACTAACTATTTAGAATCAATATATAATCACTAAACCAATATTTATTAATTTCAAATAAAACATGTAATGAAAATATTTTAACTATTAGAATAAAACCATGCTTTATAAATTATTTAAATGTAAATAAAAAGAGGTTTTCAAGTGAATTTCCATAAAATCTAGAATATGAAAGCATCTATATAATAAAAGGAATGAATTTAAATTTCTATCATAACTGATATGATTAAATATTATTTAATCAATCATGATTATATAAAATCATTCTCAATCATTCTAAATCAACTTCAAATGTATCACAATTGTAATAACATCTAGGTTATGTTTATCATAGATATTATCAAACATCTCAATGAATTTTAACTCATTGTGTGTGCACATTCCTAGTCTAGGGCATGGTGGGAAACGATAAGTCATATATGACTAATATATCTACCCTAAAGATAGTTTAGTTATCATTTTCATCTTCAATGCATTCTTTGGTAGAGATAATACATATCGAACATGTGTTCTTCCCATTTAACTACCTAAGATATATTTTTGTTCAAGGAAATAAATCATATTTTTATTGGTTTATAATTAAATTCAATCAATCATGATCATTTTAGATAATCATTTCAATTTGACCCATGTTTTTTTTTCAAAACATAACATTCCTTTCAATAATCCAAGTAATACATGATTTTTTTTTCTAAAAACTCATATATTTAATTTTAAATAAACATATTTCAAATAATAAATCACATTATAAAATTGATCTCATCAAAATAATTTCCAAATTATTCATTTAAAATCAAGAACATTTTTTCAAAAAATGTACCCTTTGATTCAATATCTATTTTCAAATGAATTCATAACATACACTCATGTAAAAACATTTCAACCACTTATCATAGAACTCATTTTAATATTTTGATATCAATATGAAAAAATATTTAATGCATAGGGGAATCAAGGGATTCAATTGAGTGATATTTCCCTATAAAATAACCTATTTCAATTATCATTAAAAACCACCCTCACTAGATCCACCATGGAATAAAGAAAGGCTAGAATGACCATGTGAGATTCCTGGAATCAAAATTCATAATTCCAAGAATCAAATCCATTAATAATGATTGAATTAACCACTTATAATGATATATATTATGGTATAAAGAATAATTCACAATAAAATCAATATTACATTTATAAAAATTGAATCAACACATCAACCGAAACTTCAATACATTATGAAATGAGGTTTATATAAACAAAATCATCTCATGGGAGACTCATAAGATTTATTATTGGAATTAAATACTTGTGAGGATATTTGTAATTTTACCAGATATTTATTAAAATTAGATGATGCTATTACATTCCAATTTATCAACTCTATAAGTGTCACCATCTAGTTGGTGGCCTCCAATGACTCACTGATAGAGCAAGGATGAATTCCAAAGATATTATAATTCCTTCCATATAGCAGGTGGGTCTATCCGAATGACCAACCACTCTATCTCTCCATCGTCTAGTTTGTGTATTTACTATATGAACTCTCTTCTACAATCCCTCCATCAGTTGGTCGATGACCATTACTAGCTATTTGGTGGACCTTCTGTAGCCACTTTGGTTATAGGATCATGTCTAGCCTCAATCTAAAGTCCCATAACTGACTCCCAACCATTATCTCAATCACTAAATCTACATAAAGTGATATACCACACCCCTCTAAATACACTATTGATCAGAATAAAACCATGAAATTATGGAACCACCAAAGATCAATGTTAAAGAAAAGGACATCCATTCATATATCAGTGTTCATACCTGAATTTTGGTATCATGATGTTATAAAGGACATTTATTAATATATGAGAAGGCATGAGGAAAATATATATGAACTAAAGGGAAAAATTTATCATTGATGTCAACAATTAATAGTTGGAAATCAAGGAAAACAAGATAGAGGTTCTTAGAAACTCAATGTATGAGAATACCATGATTTAATAATCTCACGAGAATAATATTTTGGTATTAAGGATGGATTTTGATGACAAGGTGATATATTCTATGGATAATAAAAATATCTTTAACATGAAGGGCCTAAAATTGGAATTAAAACTCGTAAACATGGAAGAGAAAAAATTTAAATCTTCACTAGAAGCTAAGAAATGAAATTATCCTATCAATATATATAAGGAGGATCATTGTTCCAAAAACAATCAATCCACTAGAAGGAATAATCTGTAATCATTATTTGATAAAACCACTGTAGGCATAAAAATGTTGTTCCATCCAATTCAAAAAATTTGGATTATGTTAATTCTGATTAGTCAACTTTGTAAAAATCAATTCATGTTCTAAATAATGATATGTTAACAACTTGTGAGAAATGTATAACTAAATTAATGGTGGATGGAATTTAGTTTATTAATGTTGGCTCCCCAAATAGTGCTTATGAAAATTTGTTTTTACAGAAGAATATAGTGTGAAAAAATCATGAATGATTATTTTTAAATGGAAAATAAGTGGTTTTTTAAGATAATAATGGTGATATGAAAGATTAATTGACAAGAAATTTTATTTTTAGTATAATTTTCCAACTTCATGAAATCAATTAAATCACGCATCAAGGGTATTGAAAATATAATATAAGGAAATTTAAATAGGGGAAGGATAAAAATATATTTATCTCTAATAGGATATAGAGATTGGATAATCTCTATGAATGTTGAAATGATAGCGTTCATTGTAAAGAAACATGCAAGTTTATGTCAGCCAAGCATGTTCCAAAAAAATAGGAATATAAGAACATGAGTAATGAGGAATAAACAAGTGAATAAGATGGTGGTCCTGTATTAGGAAATCAACAAAAGAATAATTTTATTCAAAAAAATCTATATTAGAAATAGAAAAAGAAATATTTTCTATTATTGTACAAGAGGACACACCATATCCTCTTTTAAAAATCTATCAGTACAGTTATTAATAGGGATTATATTATGAAGAAGGGGAATTTAATATATGAGATAAATAAAAATTCTTATTAAATAAAATGTAATTTTTTGAAGCAATTTGGATGATCTAAACATACAGAGTCTCTTTTTAAAGAATTATTGATTATGTACCTAGACCAATATAAAATATTAATGGTAATTAAGGATGAAAAGGAAAAAATGGTGTGTACTATATCAAAAAGTTCCACATGCATAATAACATGAATTTAAATAGTGGTTTTCTAAAGAGGATGAACCAATAATTCTTGAGGAGATGCATTGAAGGTATAAATGAGATGATCATAATTACAAGGGCTAATTGATTATATTATTATTCCAATAGGATATAGTGAAGAAATAAAATCATTAACAATGAACATTATGTGATTTAATTACAAATGAAAATAATAATATTTCACATATATAAATTGTTCAAAAAAAATAAAACCATACAACCCAAAAAAAGAAATCTGTATGGAAAGTCAGAATAGAAATCATAAATATTTCCACCCAATATAAATATAAAATTAAAAGACAACATTGGTTTATAATAAAAACACAGCCTTATTAGTATCTTCAAGGACATGCAGATATTCTACCATATTAATTTTAATTTGTGTTTATTTTTCTATGAATTTAATTAATGGTGTTTCATATATTTTTTAGGAGAACTAATAGGATCATAAAGGTTTAAAATATAGATAGAATATTGAAGTTTTATATCTTGTAGTGATCCTAAAACTTATTATCTTGAGGATTATTTAATAACTGAAAACACAAGATGAAGTAAATGTTGAGTGTAATACTTTAGGTGAATATGATTAAGATAACCAATAGAATATATTAATTTATAAAAATATTAAAATATATAAAGTTCATTGAAAAATTCATTGAAAAGGTATGTATACATTTTATTTCATCTGTGTTTTGAAAGTATAATTTCTAAAATTATAGGGAGTAATTTATTAGCTCAATGAAATGATGAGGAATTAAATTTTAGTATTTAAACCAAAGATTTTGGAAGGAAAAAAGTATAGTTATTTTAAATATTTTTATTAAATTATTGAGTTTAGTGGAAGAATTAATGTTTAAAATATCATTATAATATTATTAACAAATTTTTATCATCGACAAAATATTAGAATATCCAATAATAAAATAATTTTTTATTACTACAATATTCTAATTTGAGTAGGTATTACCTTCTTATATAAGTTAGTCCCTCCTATTTTTTTATATTGTTACTCATATAGGTTTATAGTATAATAATGGATGGTAAATTGAATTTTGTGAAATGACACCACCACCTCTCATGATTCATTGTAGTTATTTTCCAAAAGGGGTGAGAGAAAAAAAATCAGGAAAAATTATTGACTTATATTATTTATTTGTCTATTATAAAGACTAGGGTATTTAGGAATGGTTATTCAGGTCAGATATTTGAATGAACATGATAATTTAGACCATATAGAGGTGTTTAGAGTGTCATTTTAGGCTAATGATCATGTATTGGGAGTTGTCTCGGTCTCATGTGATAAATGGTTATGATATTTACAATAACTAGTTTTTTTGATGAAGTTAAGATGTTGGAAGAAATAATTTTAATGAATTTATCAAATATTAAAGGATTGAGGTTTTTTGGGTGTTATGTAATGAATTTTATGTTATTTGAAATATTTTAATGAATTTTGGTATATTTTTTTAACAAAATCTATTTTTGGGTAAATTTAAAGTTCCATGTTTGTAAGGATTTCAGGATACATAAAGTTATATATGTACCAAAAAAATAGCCATTTAATAAACCATAGGTGTTATAGTAGATATATAAAAATATATTATACCTGACTAAAAATTTTATGTATAGATTTTTTCAACTAAGTGGAAAACCTTTTGTATTTAATATATAATATGTATGGATTGCTTCATATTTTGTGAAAATTGACTAAGTGTTGGGAGTACCGTATGATACATTATGTTTCCTTACATGAGGTTTTGATATATTTGGTATTTTATCATTTAGATGTCTTGAAAATGGTAATGTTTTATAATTTATGGTTTTACATGTGTAACAGTCACCTCTTGAGGTATACATATGGTTTTTCCTAGTGTTTTTTCAAAAATGAGTTCAATGAGTTTTTTATATTTCCCTAAAATGATTTATTATTTATAAAGGGGTGTATTAGTTCTATAATATCTAGAATGTTGTATATACGTCCTAAATTATTCTGTTTTTACCCTCTTCATCTCTACATAAGTTATTCAATAATTTTTCTTCTAAACAATAAATAGTCTGAATTAAAAAGTAGAAAATGTAATGTATACATTCCCTAGGGTATTTCATTCAACATTTTTTCCTTGTATCTATGTTTTATAGTAGTTAGAACCTAAATCATGGATATTTATTATTCTCTTTTTTCTATAAATTTATTCCATATTGGATATAGTATAATAATGAGTGGAGTCCTGATAACTCATGGTAGGTGTTGTAATGATTTATCTTATTCTATATATGTGACATGCATTGTTAATAAATGGAAATGGGTTTGGTTATGTATATTAATGTTGGAAAAATAACCACTTATAGTTTTTATTTTCTATAAGAGATATTTGGGGGTAGTCATGAGTGAAAAATGTAAAGTTGGTCTTAATATTGAATGGCCTTATTGTGGTGTTGCTTGATTGTTTTATGGGTATTATACCACATGTTGTAAATTTGTTATCAATGAGATGTAATAATGTTTTCATCATTTGGGAACATTATGTGTGAAATATATGTGACTAATAGTGATCTTGCTCCCCATGATTCTAGCAATGAGGGTTGACTAGTGTGATTCAGAAGGTGTTTACCATAATATTGGGTGGTAACAGAGTCTCACAAAGGTGAAGACCTAGGATAATGGTGATGTCTATCACTATTGTGGCCAAGAATATTGGGTTCATGTGAACATATGATAGGAACCATTTGGTGGTTTTGAATATTAATTTCTAAGTAAAATAGATAGACATTACTTTTAAAGTATTAAAGATACATTTATAATCTTCTTTGATGTTTCACAGTGTCTAACCTTGAGGAAAATCTTGATGGAGTAATGCCAAATGTCCATGTGATTCTTCAAAAAATATTTTGTTTTTGTTTATATATTTTGATTTTAGTAAATTGAAAAAAAACAAAAAAATAGTGCTCAAAATCATATAGTAAGTGGGAAGATAGGGATGAAATGATGGAAGAATAAGAAAAATAGGTTAAAGATAACACGAAAAAGAAAAATTAGAAAGAAACATGTTCAGATCCAAGTTGATCAACCTTTCAACTACCTATCATAGATCTATTAAGGGATTAGATCATATGACATCCTCACTCAGTAAATACTTGATCTCTCAAGTCCATCACCTCTCTCACTCAAAAAGATGGACATTTAATAAAAGAACCACTTATAGTGCATGAATATTCTCCCAAAAAGTTATAGAATAATTATGCCATACCACTCAAGCTAATAATATCTTCCTCGACAAAGTTGTCTTCACAGGGTCAAATATCACAAAACCTATTCCAAATGCACTCTCATGTGATCTAGGAGAATATTTGGGTAAAAAAGAATGAGAAAAGAGTGATGGGAACTTCACATGGGTAGTTTGGATCTAGCTTGAAATCTAATAATGTCACTGTTTGACAAAAATAAAGAAGAATACTATGATCAACATGATGTTCAAATCTTTAAGCCACATTCAGTCTTAACTCCCTTACTCTATAATCATGGTATATTCTTTATTCTCTAAAGTTAAAACATGAAAACAACAAGGGGATGAAAAAATATTCAAAAAATGTATTTAAAAATTGGAAATTGAGATACAGGGGAATGAAACAATACTAAATAAGGATTCTGATGTCGAGTCAATGGGTCAGGAATTAGGGTTTCCTCTCTTATTCATGAATGACGAAATTAGATTAAGGATTAATCATTTTATTTGAAAATGAAAACAAAAATGTGGTGAAACTCTAATGAAATAGGTAGTGAAATCCACATGGTCGGCTCTCATTTTCTCATAATATGCTCCAAGTGAAGTCTTAGTGATATTCTATTGAGAATAACCCACCTCCAACAACCTCATGTACTTCCCTTCAAATATTTCATGAAACACAGCAACACAAATCACCTTCAGCATCCCTCATAATCATCTTTCCCTATTCCACCAGGAAAATAGAAAAAAAATATATGATGTTGAGAAGCTCTTCTTTTGGAAATTATTTTCCCATATTCAAGTTTTAGGCCACACTTTAGGTTAAAATAATTTTTGGAGGCCCTCATCATAGCTTTAGATCCCATTTCAAGTAAACATTGATTGACCAATGCAGAAAAAAAAAACTATTCTATGAAATTCCACTAGAAATCTTATAATCAAGTGAACCCTTCTATAATAATACAACTTAACATCCTCAATTGATTAATCACCTTATGGAATTTAAATCAACTTTATCCTTTTAAAACAAGATTTATTGACCAAACCCAACTCTAAAGTACTCAAAAACATCATATTCAAGGTAGTTTCCTTCATCATCCCCTAAATATGATTTCATAAGTTTTAAATTGGTCTATATTTTTATCCAATTTTATATTTTTCATCACAACCCCGAATTCTCCTATATAAAAATTTAGCATTTTTCAAGTGTCAGGTGATCTGTCTAAGCTTGATTAAGGTGAAACCATATTTTCACTGCCTTGATAAACACAAAAATCTCCAAATATCACCCTATAATCTATTAAAACTCACAAAGGAATCAATTAAGACACAAGGAGTGCACACCTCTATGGATACTTAACTGCACCCTAGGGGATGGTTAGAAAGCCATGTCAAATTCATTCGACCACCTAAACACCGTAATCTTTTGGAAAAACAATCATCAATGTTTGAGTGGATTCCTAAAAAACTACTATAGTTGGTTACTTTGAAACTAAATTTGATTTCAATTCTGTGTTTTCTACGTCATGTTTGAAGAATAATTATCATTTTTCTATTCTACACTCAATTCTTATCCATAAATAACATTATTAAAACCATCATGCATGTAATCCTCCCAATTCATCATGAATCAACCAAAATATGGATCATGGATCACATTGTTTGGTCAATATTTAAATTAGGAGTTGTTGGATCCGTCATCAGTGTAATGAATCATTATTTTATTATGATGTTTTGTTTGACACAATATTCTGGTTCAGTTATTCAGTAAGCCCAGATAATAAATTTGAAAATTTATGAATATGTCTTCCACAAAAATTCCAAATCAAATCTATAAGAATCATTTTATTCATTGGATATTGTATTGTTTTTTAACAAATCTTAGTCGATTAACTATGTAGTTATTCAAGTTTCCTTTATTCCATGAGTTTCTTTAATCAGTTTCATCTTATTATATTGTTCTTCTTCGTATACGGTGGGAGTGACTCTATGGGAGGTGGATAATTTGGGGAGGGTAGGTGTATGGTAACATATTAGTGATAAGAAGATAGTGGGATTTGTGAATATGTATAAAAATTTAGGGAGTAGTAGTAGGGGAAAATGGTAGCATGGGGAAATATTTATGATTTCATGGGTAACAATATTGCTAGAATTGATGGAGGTAATAAAAGATATAGTTAGTAGTCTAGTAATAGTAAAATAGGGGACTGGTGGTTGGAGTCCAATAGTGTGAGAAATATTTAATGGCAATAGTAATACTAACATTGGTATAATACCTAGAGAAGTACGTAAAACATAAAAAAATCTATAGATTTAGTTACATTCTAAATAAAATGATTTAAATGAAAATTTAATAAACAAATTCAATGAATTAAAAACTGATTGATGTCAAAAATATATCTACAAAAAATATTAAAAATACATTTTGAAATTTAATAAATGATTTTTTTTCTCAAGAACAAAAAATTTAAATGTTTTTAAAATCGATACTTAAAATAAAAATAACTAAATTATTTTCCATAAAATACATCATAAACATGAGTGAATAAATAATGTTCATTTAATCTCCTGAAACATAACTTTTATCAACAAAAATAAATGAATTATTTTTATATGTTAAAAGAAAATTAAAATATAAAGTTTTCCATTGAAAAAAAATATTTTATCCTTACAAATTGACATCCCTAGAATAGATGTGGCCATGTGAAACAAAAACAGGCCACATTAAAATCCCCTATACTTAACAATTTTTTTTTTCATAAGAAGTTCAATCTTTTATTTTTTTAATTAGAAGAAAATATTTTTTACAAACAATTCAAAATGAAGCATGTTATGTAATTGATTTATAGAGGATTTAAATTTTTGGGTGGTATTGGATTTTTAATGAATATTCAAAACATGTCCCTCCTCAAATAAAAAATAAACCCTAAAAACAATGGAAACATAGATTCTTTCACCATTGAAAATTTCAAGCCTCATATATGAAATCACTCACCTTCCTACTTCAATTCCAATTATATTCTAGTTCCAAGAGTGAAAACATGTTATATTAAATTGAAAAAAAACTCTAATAGGAGTAACCTTTAAATATCAATCCCCATTTTATCCAAAAATCGATGTTAAACTTTTTACATCTTTTCTATAACTCATATATCATTATTTATAAATAAATTTTCCCTTCATCATCTTGGTTTAATATGCCCCTCTTCATAATGAATTAATTATTATTAAAGGAAAATAATTTTATTTTCTTCATCCATTATTTTTTTCTCATCACTTTTCAATACAGTTAATCAATTTGACTCTTATTTTTTTACACAACACACCTAGTTTCCTTGTATTAGATATTCACAATGGGATCCCAGTTGACCATTTTATTCTAATTTCAAATGACATATATAAATATATATTTATTTTTCTCTCAATGTTTTCATCATTCCAAAAAGGTGAGTTTCCTAGGTTGATGTTCCATGATTTAGTTTCCTCATATTTTATTTTGAGTTCCCCAACGAACTACCCTATGACACTTCTTTTCGCAGGTCATAAATAGCACATCTATTTAAATAATGGAAAATATCACTCAGTAACCCTATTGCCCAAAAAAATTCATGATCAATGTAATGTATAAAAAAACATTTTATTTCCCATTAGGTAGGATAAAAATAATGAAAAAGCTAAATCCCAAAGACACTTATGTTTTAATTTAGTTGAATTTTTTTGAACATAGTTTTGAAAAATATAATGGGGGATTTTGATGATGTAATTATTAAAGAACATATTATGATAAAAAATTACAACTATCCCCTAAACACAGAACAAAACATTTTCCGTAATGATGTGTCCAATGGTGGGAGACCATTTTCATTCAAAATAATTATTTAATTCAAAAATTCATTAATTATAAGAAGCTTTACCGGAATGACTAAAAAATATTTTCTTCACATACAATAAAATTTTATAACCTTTTTTGGAAATATAATGGTTTTCATTATTCAAAATAGACACACTAATTCTCAATTAATCTCAAATATAAACATGGTTAACAATTTATGTACACAAAAATCATCATTTTGAAGCCACATTCATTTTAATGGCGTAATAATATTTGAAATTATAGTCAAATTTATTATCTACATATTAGATATAAAAAATACAAACAACCAACCAATATATTGAATTTAAAAATTTCTATGCATTAGGGGAATTTCCCCACACTTTTATTCTACCAGTTTGTAGAAAAATATGAGAATTATTAAAATGAGAACTGTTTTGGTGTATATTCTAAATGAATAAGAATTCATACAAGACACTCCCCCTATTATTATATGATTTATTCTTTGATGATCCATTAATTTAAAAGTAAATTAGAAAACATATCTATATTTTAATTAATGATAGTAAATTAAAATATTAAGGAAAACATGGATCGAGTTACAAAGGATTTATTAGGTAAATATAGTGTGTGGATCATTTTATCAAGGAAAATTTGAATGATTTTACTTTGGTTCATCATTTTGAAACATTTTACTTTTAATATTAATTTTTCTTATGGATGGAATTATATGTTATTTTATAAAAAAAACGCATCAATCCCACAAAAAATAAAATTAAAAGTCATACAAGGAATGAAACAATAAAATCATAGGATAAACCTTCAAGGGGTGTTGTGTTTAGATTGTCCACAATAGGTTAGTCCTTACATCAACCCCATTTTAAGGAGTTTGTGTATTATTCCTTTAAAAATACTTTATTTTATTCTTTCTGACATTGGTTATTTTCTATTTTTTTATTACACATTTTTTAGAATTATAATAATCTTAATCCATGGATTTGTGCCACGTATATAGTAATGAGAGGAAACAATATAATCTAGTACTTTTCTTCTTCTTTTTCTAGATGAATTTCATGCAGTGTTTATAAGAAATAAAATCTTGCATGATACATTTCATTAAATTTTGTACAATTTATTATTCCATCTTCTGCAAAAAATATATCTATACCCTCAATTTTCACATTGATCAAGACCAACATCTTTTCTTCATCTTCAACTCCTCACATTCATAGATCTTTTAAAAAATAGTGAATCCCAAAAATTCCATAGTAGGTGTACCTTTGTCAAGACTCTTTAGTAAATCATATAGTTAAAAAAACTCAACATAAGGATAATGACCATTAAAATCAGTTTCAATAAAATTAGAATCTAATGAGAGAAAAATATTTTCAAGAAAGTTATCATCTCACTGAATTTGTTCAACACACACTTATTTAATATTATATAGTTCTCTTAGTTTAGAAATGAGGTTTTCAAAATCCACCAATATATCTTCTAAGAAAACTAATATATGGGTGGTATCTTCCAATGAAATAGACAGAATGCCATTGGTTTTTTTATCTTATTAAATAATGGAAAAATAATTAGAAGAGTTGATGTATTTTAAATCAACAAAGCAAACATTAAAAAATGTGATCAACCAAATGAAATATAGCTTTATCAATATATTTAAATCCATTTCCTACATGCCCTTGGAAAAATTCTCATAATGTTAATATTGTATCTCCAGTAGTGGGTCATAGGGAATTTCAAACGTGAATATTTGTATCTCCAAAATATTTTCTATTTTACTACTTTTTTCTCTATTCATATTAGTTTCCTCCTGAGATTCATTTAATAGGTTTTTGGAGTGCTTTTGTATCCTCTTGATTTTTCTTTATGTTATCTATATCTTACTAAACAATGTTGTATTTGATAATAATAAGCTATTTAATCTTTATTAAGAACTTGATCTTTTCATTCTTGCAACCAACATTGAAATGATGTGAAAAATCCTTATCGTCGTAAAAAAATAAAATAGTGGAATTGGTTATATATTTTTAGTTTCCATCACTATTATTTATTTCATTGTATTTTTATAGTATAAAACTTTATGAAATTGTAGAGAAAAGGATAAGAAAAATTTTAGTTCACTACAATTGGTGCCAATATTTGATTGCCTTATCCTTTTTACTATCAAAGAAACATTTATAATCTCCCAAGGTATATAATAGTAGTTATACTTGGGATTTATCTTAGTAAAGAAGAGTCAAATTCCCTTGTCATTTTATTTATAATTTTTTTTCTGCCTATTTATTTTTAATGTAGTAAATTAAAAAATAAAAAAATAAAAATGAAAATCATATAGTTATTGAAAAAATATGGAGGAAAAGTGGATGAAAAAAAAAACATAGTAATGAGAAAAATAAATTGAGATATAATTTGTAAACAAAAAGATTTAGATCCTCAATGATATACCTTTAAACAACCAATCATAGATTTAATAAAGTATTAGATTATTTCAAAATATCACTCATTTCATACTAAATCTCTTGATTCACTGGCCTCTATCACCCAAAATTATGATAAATAAAATATATAAACTCTTAATTTGCATGAATGTTATTAAAAAAGATAAGTAATCACTAGGTCAGACCACTCATGCTCCAAATCTCTTCCTAATCGAAGTGGTTTTCACAAGATCATCAATATCATAGACACTCCTAAAACGTAAAAAATTGATATAAGAGAAGATGATGGTAAAAATGAAGGGGAAAGATTCTCAAACACCTATTTGGGTGTTAGTTCACTCAATTCACTACATATAATGACACTAACATAAAAATTAATGTTACAAGATGATGATAAGTATGATTTATGAATCTCTAAGTATAATTTAAACTTCACTCAATAGATATAGACTCATGGGATATCTTTTTATTAGGGATGGTCATAGACTACAACATATTAGGGAGGAAAACCAAAAATTCAATAGGTATTTAAAAATTAAAAAAATATTTATATGGTAAAAAACTAGAGAGAATAATGGTTTCATATTTAGGTATCTAGAAATTGGTAATTGGGGTTTCCTAGTGTGTTTTGGAATAATGAAAATATAGTGAGGACTGATCCACTTATTTGAAAATGAAAACCTAAATGTGATGAAATAATAATATAACATGTAGTGAAATCCTAGTTGTCCTTTAACAAATACGTCACATTTTATAGTGTTTGATGCTCTTGGTTGAACTTGATGGTTTCACACTTATCCCATAAAATTGTCTAAAAAATTACTTTCAGTCAGTCATGTAAGGAAATCCTTGTGGTGACCCCTATATTCCTCTTCATCTAATCCTCATGATGCCCTACTGAGAATAAAAAACATCCCCCAATGTTATGTGATATCTATATAATATTTAATTCTTTAAAGTGACCATGATAACATCAGATTCCCTTATGATCATCTTTCATTATTCCATGAGACAAACAAAAAAAGATGTGATTTTGAGGAGATCTAATTTTGGAAATTATTCTCAATTATATATAATTTTTTCCATCGGTGACAATAAAACAATTTTTATGGGTTGATTTATTGTTTTATGACTCATTCTAGGTTTACTTCAATAGCTTCATGATGTGAAACCCACTAATATATAAAATTCGCCCAGAAAGATAAAGATAATGTAATACCTTCTATAAGAAAATAATTTCATATCGGAAATCAACTAATGGACATATATAATTTTAATTATCTTCTTTATTTCAAATTAGTATAAATTAATTGTCCTCATTGTCAAATTCCACATCTACACCATAGTTATATGGACCATCCTTCATCGGAACTTCCATATGATTTCATTAAGATTTACTATTTCTAAATATTCATCCCTTTCAAGAGTTTTAATCACAGCCCCAAAATATTCCATCTAAAAATGAATCATTCATCATGTTATAAATGATCTGTCTATTCTCAATCATTGTGAACCCATATATTTTCGTTTTTTAGGAACAAAAAAACCATAACTCACAACCAACATTCAACTAAAACACACTGACATATAAAATCAATCACTTTTAGTGAACACCAGATGTTATTTTAAATTATATAATTGTAGAATAAATAATCCCCCATTAATCTTTACATGTTCCCATGAGAAATTAAAATCATCAAAAAAATTAACAATCTTTATTAAGATTAATATGAAACTTCTATAGTTGGTTACATAAAAATAGAATATCATTTCAAATGTAGGATTTATTCTTCAAGTTTAAATCACGAGTTTCAGTTCCCCTTCCACGCTTGAGAAATCTAAATCAATAATTTCACTGGACTCCTCAACTGTGGAATCCTAAAAATTAAATTTTCATCAATAAAATACTATATCTCATCTCTCATTTTTCTAAAATTCTTCAAATTATCTATACATGGATTAGGCATAAATTCAGTCAATATTTATTCTAGATGGATATTTGTTTTTGTTCGAGCTACTAGATTATTTATTTAGCAACATCATACCCAAAATAGAACCAGTTATGAATTTAGTTTGTTTCTAGCTCCCATTTTTCATTTATTAACAATGTTTCTTCATTGTATTGAAAATAATTCTTAAAAATCTCACTACATTACATGTGAATAGCCTAAAATGACAATTCCTATTTGAGTTTCTTCATTTATTTTCATATTCTATAGGTGTTATTACTCAATTTTTGGTGGGATTTTGTCGATGATTTATATAGTATTTGTGGATAGAGGATGTAGAGTATAAAATGGGTGGTAGAAATAGTGGAATAAGTATTGAGAGGTATGGAAATATGGGGAGATGTAGGAGGGGATGGAGGTGGCATGGTGTAGAAGTGCTGGTAGTAGTGGGTAGTAATAGAGGTAGGAGGGATGGTAGTAAAAAAATATAGAGGTAGCAAGGAAGCAGTATATAAATAGGGGAATGGTGGTAGGAGGATAATAGTAGAAAAATATTAAAGTGTAATATTAATATTGAAAATATTATCAGATAACTAGTAAGACCCAAAATATAAAAAATATTACATACATAGTAAAATTCAAAAAAATTTATTTCAATAATTTTTTTTGACTAAATGAATCCAAATAAACATTATCTCATCTTAAATTTAATTCCATAAAAAATGTTTAAAAAATAATATAATGTAATTTTAAGAAATAAATAAATTTTCAATCCCAAAAAATACTCTAAATCATTATAAAATTATATTATAAATTTACATCTTCAAACTATTGACCATAAGATTTTTTAGAAATCGGATTGAATTTTTTTGATAATTTAGCATAAAAAACAATCATTTTATGAACTAAAATTTACCAATTATTTTCACAAAATCAAATACAACTAAAACCACAAATTATTCTTTAAAATATCAAATTTCGTCTTTATAAAATAAAAAAATCCCAAAAATAAATATGCCCAAATGAAACAATGAATGGTCATATTATGAATCCTCTATAGTTAAGTAGAATAATGTAGATAATGAGGTTGTTCATAGATAAAGTGGATGATACACTATAATAGGTTAAGGTTGATGAGGTGAGAGACCACTATATGGGAGAGGGAGACTCACCATATATGTGGAATATGTTGAGGACAGTGAAATGAGTATGGTAAAGGATGGGTGTCATGGTGCATTTCAATCTATTAATCTATTAAGTATATGGCTTGTAAAAAATTTATAAGAACATGAATATTGTGATATGGTACGTGTATGTGAAATTAAGAACTAATGGTTGATATAAAATGGTTATATGTTATGGGTCTTCATGTGATTCCATGTTAAATGAAATTTGTTAGAAGTCTATGTTCACTTTTAGTATGAAATAATATGGATGCATCATTATACTAAATCATTATCCAAGGTATGTAAAAAATAACTCAATTTTATATGAATATGATGGGAGAATAATGTTTGGTGTGTCTATTTCTATATATTACTCATCACATGCACTGGTTTATATATGGATACTAAACTACAATAATGCTGGTGGTGGCCTACTATTTATACCCAAACCCTACATGGGCCCACCAAGACATATGAAAACATTATTTCACATGATATAATTAATAATAGATCATCATTAAGATCCTAGTGGAGATGAAGGTGTTTATTATTCATGAGATGGTTGATATGGTTTCGAAGATAGGTCTGGTGGTTCTTTGGCTCTGATCTGATGATTTAATTTGGTTACTTCATGCATGTACATATGTGATCATCTTTTGAGATATCCACTTGACACATTTTTGTTTGAAATTGTATTTTATATTCTTATTTTTTCATATCATATATATTATTTAGAATGTGGTTACATGTTATTTAATGTTTTATCCACTTTTTATTTTCTATAATTAATTATTATCATCAAATAACATAGTCACTCCATTATAACTCCATATACCAATAAAAATAGCTAGTAGTATTTGGTTTATAGGGAAGAATTACTAAGGACTATTTTCACTATAAACAATATTTTATAGAGTAATATTGGTTATTAAGTTATAATTTCATATTATAGTAGGGTAATAAAATGAAATTAAAATGAGTCTTGTTTGTAATTTGGGTTATGATATATAAAGGTTTAAGTAAATATTAGAACTTACTTCAAAAAGTGGAACTTCAGGTGGATGAAATGATTTGATTTTGGCTAACACATGTATGTAATGAAGACTAAGTTAACTTGGAAAATGTAATTTTTTTCATGGTTACAGTTTATCTATTTGATTTAGATATTTTTTATGGTAATGATATTTTTCATGTTCATGACCATGAATAGCATGATGGAACATTCATTTTTCATTATAAGAATGTAGGGATCACATTAGATGCATGTGATATAAGGGATTTTTATTATGGTCCTCAAATAAAAAGGATCTGTCTATTAAAACTTCTAGAAAAAATGTATATTGTGTTTTTAATATAACATCTTGGTTGAATTTTACTTATCAATTCTTGGAGTTCAATTCCTTATATGACAATGTATAGATATCTTGTGTGTGTAAGGTGTGTAGTAACTGAACCTAATATATGTTTAAGGGTATATGAGGTTAGATGATGCGTGGCATGGGTGTATTTGGGATGTTCAAGGTCTAGTGGGATGTGGTTCATGTTATAGTATTCCCACTTATTATATTAGGATTATTATGTATGTATCAAATTGGTATTTTAGTCTCAATGATATTCCACATAGATAACTACCATTTATGTTCTTGGAGAGTAGATAAATGTTTCCATTGATGTGGGAAATTGATGGAGACCCTGAGGGAAGTTGTTATCATGTGAAATAGGTATATGTTTTGATAGAGGTATTTCAACTACATCAACTTTAGGAGATGGGGTGGATGATGGATGGACATTTCATGGTGAAGGGTATCTAAAGAATTAACTTGATAAATCTAGGAGTTGATCTATCCACCAAATATTTTCCATAGTAATTTTAGACACAATATCCCCCATTTTCATTAGGATGGGGTGGATCATATGTACTGAAGTATTGTTTTGTGTAAATTTTTATGGTTTATCATGAGAAAAAACACCAAAAGAGTAGTGGGTAGAGTTACTTATGAAAATTCATAGAATCCAATTTTTTTGAGGAATTTAAAAATAAATATATTGAGGGCCTAAAAATTGTATTCACTTGATGAAGGGATAGAAATTTTTTATGGATTATGCCTAGAAATTTACATATTTTATATGCTTTGAATTGATGATACTTAGGGATGATATTATCATGGTTCATTAATTATAAAATAGATTAATAAATTCAATCAAGGTTATGGTATGCATATTATGGTTGAATTCCTTTATAGATGAGGTGAATGAGGCACTAATAGCCATGATAAACCTAAAGGGGTGAACTATATTGACTAGAATAGTGGGGTTAGACAAGAAAAGTGGTGGATCTCTAGAAGCCCAGAAACAGAGGCATAATGAGACCCAATAGAGATATAGAATAAGTGGTCTGATAATTCCCTCAAGGGGTGAGTAATAGAAGAGGTCATTAAAATATGGGAAGATATGGAATGTTCAAGACCAGTGTGATCGACCAAAAAAATAGTGTTCGTCTTGTTTATAGTTAGGGAATCTAGAGTTATTTTTAGGTATCCTCCCAGCTAGATAGAGGATTTATAATAGGTAAGAAAAAGGAATATAAGGTAGGTTTTAGAGTGATATTGTGAGACATTATTTACGAAATGACAACACATATGGGCTGATGTGGCAGACAAGATACCCAACAACGAGAGTGGAGGCCAGCTGTTGGTGTCTCTCCATAGAGAGGACAACCTTATTGTACATAGGATTCAGGTAAAATAAATATGATTGGGTAAATTTACTTGATGATAGTAGTGGAACCATTGATTATTGGAGGAATTCCATGATCGTAGTGGTTTTTTGTGATTGATATTAGGGCATGATATGAATTTGTGATCAATGGAATGACAATTTTCAAGTTTTGGTATGATCATTGAATATGTTTTATGGTATATGTGGGATACATCAGAATTGAGTCAAATGTGGGAATTGGGTATAATGTAGGGTAATTTTATCAATTGGTGTGATCTAGGTTAGAAATGGTCATTTCATATGATTCATGATGGAAATGGGCATCAGTATGATTTGAGACAATGATAATTGATGAATGGGGGATATATATTTAATGATGGTGTGTGATGAATTCAAGATGATTGTTATGTAACGAACCATTATCATATTAGGAAGTTTGTGTAATATGACATAGGCTAGGTGATTTTTATTGTGTGGAATTACCATATAAGAAATAATTTTATTTTAATGATTTAACTTGACAGACCCTAAATTAAAAGTATTTGATTAGTGTTGGATTAGTGTTTTGAGATTGAATTCTATAGGGGTATCAAGTATTGATAATAATTTTTTAGATGTGGTTGAGATAAATTTGAGAAAATCTATCATATTTGGGGATTTTGTAAAGTCCTTGATATTTTGGAATTGTTATTTAATAGTGATCATGGATTGACCAGGAGAATTTAAGCACTATCCTGGAATTAGATGTGTCAGTATTGGTCAATGATTTCTTCTCGACAGTTAACCCATTAGTAGAGGATAAATGGTTATGATTTTAATTCCCCATGTGTTATAAATAATATAGGATGTTAGAGATGAATTTTGGAATCAATTTTGTTAAAATAGATGTTCGTAGTCATTGTTGGTAAAATTAGTTAGAAATTGGAGGTCTAGTAAAATTTTAGAACAATTTTGGTATATTATTTAGTTGTAGTACAGTTTTGTAAAATTGGGGAACACATAACAAGTATGTTTTTGACCATAAATAATATCATATATAGTTTGAAACAATAGACAATTCATAAACACATATTTAAGTTGATTTGGAAAAATTTATCATGTAAGGGTAAGAGTTTAATGTATTTGTTCTCCTAGATATTGAAGAACATTATATATTGAATATATAATATGTATAAATTTCCCTGTGTTTCTAGAAAATTAAATAACTATTTAAGGTACCTCTTGATACATAATGATTCATAAAATGATGTTTTCATACGTACGGATTTTATCTTTAGGCAATCTGAATAAATGTTAAAGTGTTGGAACATATAGTTTTCTATATACACATGGTTAATCCCAATGTTTTATAAAAAATAATTCATTATGTTTTTTCTATATTTTAAAAAAATGATAACTAACTGAATAATTATTTATAAAATGATTAGTTTATGACCATTTTATCTTGGATGTTATGGAAATTCTCTAAATCCATCTTATGTTACCCTCTTTAACTCTAAGATAGTTCTTCAGTAGTTTTCATTGGACCATTGATCGGTCTGAATCATGGAATAGCTAAGCGTATGGATAGATTCCCCAGGGTATTTTATTAAATTTTCTCTCACTATATTAATTTTATCTACTGTTAATTCAGTGTATCATGTCTTTTTTCATATTATCACATTTTTATCAATTAAATATAAAATGAAAGGTGTTTTCTATAAGTTGGTGGTGCCTAGTTTTTCATATGTTATACGTGTTACATATATTGTGTATTAAATGGATGAGGTTAGGGTTGTATATGTCTAACTAAGAACTGAACAACATTTAGTTTCCATAGCTCATAAGAGATAAATAGGGGTATTATCATGTTTAAAATTGATATTTTGGCCTTATATGCACTGAATATTATATGGTGTGGTTTAAGGGGTTGATGGGAATGATATCACTTGTTTTAATGTGATGATTCATTGGATGTGATAATTGATGCATGTGTTTGGGAACATGATGAGTGAAAATCCATCTTATTGTGGGCGATTTTTACCACTAGGATTGTGCCTATAGAGGATCATTTGTATGATGAATATTATATTGACCATTATAATAGGTGGTGAAAAAGGTGTGGATATGGGCTATTAGCGATGATGCTCATTATGGTTGCTAAGGTCATTGGGGTCATGTGTACAAAGTTTAGGTACTATGAATTTGTTTTGAACACCTGTGTTTTGGTGGCATCCACCATAGTTAAGCAACATAGGGTAGATGGTGATAATGTTAATTGATATAAAGGAGGATACAATGTATTAGGATATGATTGGAGTGTGTGATACCATCAGATTAGAGTAGGATGCTCAATGTATCTATGTATAGGTTGGGGATGATTAGTCAGTTATGGTAATGAACATGAGTCATTATGGGTTTTGTTTTTTAAGATATTATTCTAGTTGTTGGTAAAAAAAATTTAAACCCATGGTTCTTGTGATATTATACATTTATGTGTCATTAGGGAATCATGGTTTATATATAATGGTGATAATTTATGAGTTGGAATGTGAATATATGTGAAATAAAATTATATGGAAGGTTTAGGGATCTTATGGTATGATATATTATGTATGTATCATCCCACATTAGTATTGGAAAATGTAGGTAATGGTTCACATAGGGATTGTTAAGAAAAACTAGAGCAAGGAGTGGGGAATTTTGATTTTTGTTGTTGTTCATATCATATAATTATGTATGTATGGATTCTATATAGGGATATAGATTGTGGAAAGATAGTAATGTTATACTCACAACTTACATGTACCTTCTAGGATACATATAAAAATTATATCTCATGGTATAAGTAAGGGAAAATCTTGTTATCAAGAGCCTAGTAAAAATGAAGGTGTTGATGATGTTTGAGATGGTTGTACGGTTTAACCATAGGGTTGGGTGGTTCTTCAATGTTTGGAAAATGATTTATTTTCGTAACATCAAGAATATACATGTTTTTTTGGCCTATAAGAGAACATGTAAACTCTTGTATGAGTGGCATGAAATTTTATATGTTTATTATGTCTTATTGTGTGTATTTTGTCTCTTGTGGAACCTATTATTATGTGTTACATCATCCAATTAATATTTATAATTATTTATCATCATCATAGAGTATAGTCTAAATGTCACATACATGAATTATATTAAAGTTAAATTTTATTTAATTTCTATTTATTCTTTGTCTTTGGGGTTTATCAAGCTTTTCTGGTGGAATGGGTGAGTTTTTGTGAATTGGGCCAAACCGTGAGCCCAATTCCAGATTTAAAAATAAATATTGATTCTTTTATAACTTTTTAATTTTTTAATATTTTTCACCCATTGTAATTTTTAAATAGTCTCCCCTTACATATTAACACCACCATTGTAGTTTGAAGCCTTTAGAAATCCATAACCAAGGTGTATTTGGGTTTTTATTTACGGGATTGGTCATGCCCAAAATCCCAATTCCAGTTTTAAACATTAAATTTGATTAATTAATAAATTGTTCAATTTTAAGTCTTTTTCAGTGATTAAAAACCTAAAACACGCATATTGAACCATCCTCATTCCCAACCACTCTCTCCCATATTTGGAGCTCTTCTTCGTCACGATTGAGTGCTGATCTTCTTACGGTTTCAAAAAACGGGCAGATTTGAGGAGGTAAGTTCTTTTCATCATAACTCTCTCAATTCTTAATTTTATTCCACCGTTCAAGTTCCTAATTTACTTCCTCATCCTTCTTAAAACCTACCTTGAAGTTTTTACTATTTTAAAATTCATCTACTAGTGTATTAGGTTCGATTCTTCAAAATTCTTCCAGAATGTGAGTCTCTTCCATTCCTCTATCAAATTGCTTAGGGTTTTATTCAATTTTCTTAGGGTTTCTTCCCATTTCCATGAAGTACCAAATGAACAGGAGGTTGGGTTTCGAACCTTGGGTTTAACATTGGGTTTTCTTGGTCCAATTTTGTGGTTTTAGGTTCTTTCTAAGTCCCTCTTGGTGTGGTGGTGGTGGGACTTGATTTTCGCATGTTGAATCAAGGGTTTTCATTAATTTGGTAGGTGATTCCACTTTGTATGAAATCCTTGTGACATAGATACTTTGTTTTTTATATTTTCTTGTTTAACCCATTTATTTGGTGCTGTAAAAATTGGTTTTAGTGGTGTTTGTAATGCACGTGAATTTTAAGGGCCAATTTCATGTGAAATTTGTGCATCTTCTTATATAAATATTTTATTGGTCAATTAATGGATGCCTTCAAATTATTTACTTGACATTATTGAAATGTATTAGGGATTAAAACAATGATTTAAATTTCATTATTCTTTTTTTTTGCTGTGAAATTGGTTTTGGGTGATGTTTGTTTTGAAAATGGTTTTTGAGAACCAATTTGGTGTTGAATTGGGTGTTTTACATGGGTATTCTATGCGATGCTTATTGGGATTGTTTGATAAATCATGTAATGAGTTTAAATAAATTTTTAGGGTTTTTGGGATTATGTTTTGATAAATATTAGTATGAATATGGTGTTTAAGTGGGGTTTTCGAAGGGTTTTTGGTGCAAACCAAAGAAAGATTTAGAGAAGTTGTTTTATTGAATCTCAAAGTGTTTTGTTGTGTATTTAAAATGTCATAAAATTTTTTTAGCTACTGTACTGGTTTTATGTGACCCTTAGTGGTGTTTTATATGAAAATGGATATATTTATCATTATGAAATTGTTTGAGCACAAAGGGGGAAGCCTAGGTACCTATGTGGGGTGGATGTGTTCTAGTACAGCTAGTGGACTGTATGGGTTTTGTCCCTGTTTCACCTAGAATCTAGATAAAAAAAACTCTAACTAAACTATGTGGATGATGATTGGGGACCAATAGGTTATCTGTATGTTCCCTACTATTGGCTCGTGCAGGAGAATAGATTTTATTATGGTTACATTACACAGAGGTATGAGGTACATGGGGCCCGAGACTATCTAGTGCCTAGGGGTGTTCCTGATTTTGTTTCTCATTGTGTTTTTGGTATTTTCCAATGTAATGGGGTGTTTTTGGAAGTAATTTACAGTATATAACATGTATATTTAAATTTGTGAACATTCTAAAAACATTATCTTGAAAAAAGTTTTCATTTGAATGTTGTATTTCTTGGATTTTATTAGTGTGTATCTTTGCATATTAAAACTGCTTGATTTTTTACATTGTATTGCATGATCCATAGAATCATTCGGTGGTACATTATTGGGATTAGTCTCACACCCTACTTATACCCCTTGGTTGTAAGTATATTTTTTTATGTTTGACTCAGGTAAAGGAAAGGATAAGGGTGATGGCAGTTCAGGGTGTTAGTCCACATCCTTGGGGTGAAGTTGTGGAGACGACAAGGTGGTGATGAACCCATGTCGTATGAAGTTCATGGGGATGTTTTTTTACTATTTAATTGTGTCTCTGGAACTTTTTTATTTCATTTAAACTTGCGTTTTCAGTTCTTGTTTTTTTGTATAAACATTGTTGGTATGAATTTTTCAGATTTATCTTATCAAATATTTTTGGTGTTTTATGTATTACAGATTCGGGTAAATCATTCCCAAACCAAGATAAATGATACCCAAGAACTTGTTCCTACCAGTGGGGATAGGTAACACCCTTATTCTTTGTCACAGGCAGGGTTTGGAGCAATTTTTGGCGGTGACCTTATTCGGTTCGTGAAAAAATGGTATCAGAGGAGGTTTTCTCTCTTTGGGTCATGTTATTTTGGGAACAGTCAGGATAGTTTGGAGTTAGTTTTTTCAGGACTTGGAATTGTAGTTATGAGTAATGTGGCTGATCACCATACCTCATGATGGGATTCAAGTCACCAGTGGATGTTAGGATTTATATGATTCATTTGTATATCATGGATTGATGATGATTAGGGAAAATGAAAAGAGAGTTGGGTTACTGGCCTCGGTGAGCTCACATGGTCTGGAAAGCCATGTGGAGCCAGGGATGTTTACTTTGAACACTCTATGCGATGGTGAAGTGATTAGAATATGGCTTCAAACCATATTTCCAAGTCACCCACTGAAACTAGTTTCCTCTCGCATTGTCTTGTATTCTATAGTTTTGAAATCTTGGATCTTTGGTTTTAAAGTGACATGGTTTTAAGAAGCGTAATGATTTTGTGATATGATTATCTAATAAATATGTAATTGTTAGATTTTTTAAAATAGATTTCTAAATTTTCATAATTGTTTTGGAATGGAAAATAGTGTGTTTTCACCAACATTGAAATCATGAACAATGTCAATGTTGGTTTTGAAAAAGTGTTTCCAATAGAGTTTTCTAAACTATTGAAAAGTGTTTTAATGGGATGAGTTTTTTTGAAATTAATTTTTATAAATTGAACATGAGTTTTCATTTAAATTATTGTACCTTTATGAAAATATTGTTATGATGTAATTTGGGTTTGATTTTTTGGTTAGAGGTTTTGAGAAAAAGGAGGTATTGGTTAACTGTTTCTGTTTTGAAAAGTGGAAATAATTTTTTTTTATTTTGACCTTTGGTATTTCCCTGAGCGACCACATGAATGGGGTTATATGGGATGATTGATGGTTAATGGCATGGTTGGATGAGTTTTGGGATGGATATGAGGAGGGTTCCCATTATAGCACAGAAACATGCATGTGAAAGACCCATGGGGTACCACTAGTGGATACACTAACCGATGAATCGTTTATTTTCAAAAAGATGATTTTAAATGAGAAATTTGATGTATTTATGACTTGTATGGGATGGTGTGTATTATGTGTTTTTTTAAATGTTGATGTTGTGGAGTGTTTTGAGTCCAATAACACCTCCTATTTGTATTGTGTTTTGGGTTTATGTTTGGTTGGTAAGCTGTGTTGAAGGGCCGGTTAGTGGTCTCTTTTGAGAAATGTTTTGGGATGTATTTGTAGTGTTCCCATTCATTTATTTGGATCTGGTTTGTGGTATATCTAGACCAATGGACCATCTTGGTTGGGTCCATAGGTTTAATTGTTGGATAAGGTACGCCCCATTATGGGTTAGTGCACAACTGAAGTGCAACCCGGATTGTTTCTCCATTAGAAGACCCTCCAATTGATCAATATAAGGAATATTTTTCTTGAGATTTTTATATTGAGTCTTCAAAATTGACTTTCTTGGTTTTGTGTATCCTATTGTAGTGGGAGAGTGATCATGGAAGGTTGAAAGAGACATTATCCTCTTATGTTTTCTGATTTGATGAAGGTAGAAGTGGTCTGGGGTTGTTACTATGGATGAGTATCTGGATGGTGTCTAAGAGGTCCTCTCATTCCTTCGTAGTCTCTTTGAAGGAGTTCAAAATAAAATACGAGTGTGGGGAATCTGTTCATGAGAGGATATTGTGGACTCTTTCTAAAATCGTGCGTTGATTGGGGATGTTGTATAAAGTGACACTCCATGCATTGTTTATATCAGTCACAATGGTCATGTTCAGTGAAACCTTGTGATTTGGTGCACTCGATTGAATTTAAAGGTGAATGTCGTTAAATCCTCTGTGAGTCTCTTTATTATGGGAAAATTTATCCCTTGAAAAAACATCAAAATCATCCAATTTAGAGGAAGTTGATTATAGGTGTTATTTACTTGTATAGTTTCTCACTTGAAGAAACAAGGTGTTATGCATGTTCATTTTTTAAGCCCCTGTTTCTGTTAAATATCGAGTTAGGTTAAAGTGATTTTAGAATGATTTATGTCTAGGGAATCTTATCGAAGAGTTCAGTATAGTTGTTGGTGGAACTGAAAGAAGAATTCTCATTCAGGGTTGTTTCCAAAGCATAACAACAAGGTCAAAGATGCTTCAATCATTTGAGCTCTAGCCATAGGTCTCGGAGAGAAGCTGACTCGTTGTCAGGGGAAATCCTAGGGCTGTTTAAACCCATGTATAATATCTTATCTTCATTACAAAAGAGAGTAATAGTTTAAACCTCTAGTTTTATCATCTTTCTTCCATTGTTCTCATTCGGTGGAAATAGGTTGAGGGCCTTGTACCCAAGTCATCACCTAATATCATTCCATCCCACTTTGGATTCCACTGAGTCATTAGAGAATGGTTGTAAATTTGGATAGACGTGATGATCACACAGTTTTTGTATGATTAGTAGTGACAATGTTCATGGAATCCATTCAAAAAATAATTGAATGCACAGATAGTGCAGTATTTCCCAAACTGTGCGGACTAACCCCACGCTCTCCCAAAATCATTAAAAAAATGGGGTCTTTCTATGTCAGCCCATGCTGGTCAGTTACGATGGTTGGTTCTTATGGTGGGGAGACCCACTATGATTCTCATGTACATTCCTTCATAAAATGTTAATGGAATTATACCCTTTTTTCTAGGGAGTTCGTTTAGGACTCCCTCTATTAGTGTCTTGATTCTATCTCGGAAAATAATATAGGTTTCCTCTTATGGTGGGCTTCCTATTTGTGTCCCCTCATACCAATATCTCATATTTATCCATGGTATTGTCTTGGTGGTAGGTAGTATCATTCATAACTTTCTAGGTACCAAAATATTCTTTGTGTAAAAATTGGGACTAGAGAGCTCCCAATGGTTTAGTTAATGTAAGGTTAGTGTAACCTCGTTCGAAGTTGTTTTTCATTTGGGTGAATTTCTTGAGTCTTGTTCGTATAGTGTTTGAGGAGTTTTACTTTGGGATAAAGTATGAATGTGATTGATCATTTTAGGAAAGTGGTGTATGCTTGGGTTGTGAGATTAATCATTCTTTAATTGATCACTAGAGGTATTTTGTCCCTTAGGGAAGAATCTTGGTAAAGAAGTAATCTTGGTTTATCAGTTGGTTTTGGTTGTCGTATCTGGCCTTTCTGTAACATTATGGGGATAAAAAAATTTTATGGTGGGGAGAATATTCACATAAATGACTTATTTTAAAGTAATATTTCATTTAATTTCCATTTATGCTTTGTTTTTAGGGTTTCTCAAGATTTTATGGTGGAATGGCTGAGTTTTTGTGAATTGGGCCAAACCGTGAGCCCAATTCCAGATTTAAAAATAAATTTTGTTTCTTTTATAACTTTTTCATTTTTTTTATATTTTTCACCCATTACAATTCCTAAATGGTTTCCTCGGACATATTAACACCACCATTGTAGTTTGGAGCCTTTAGAGATCCATAACCATGTTTTATATGTGTTTTTATTTAAGGGATTGGGCCTACCTGAAAGCCTAATTCACGTTTTAAAAATTAATTTTTATTAATTAATAACTTATTCACTTTTATGTCTTATTTAGTGATTCTAATCCTCACACATGCCCATCGAACCCAGATGCACGCCCAAACTCTCTCCCCCTTCTTTGGAGCTCTTCTTCATCGCGATAGAGTTCTGAACTTCTTAGGGTTTCGAAAATAGGGCAGATTTGAGGAGGTAAGTTATTTTCATCATAAATCTCGCAATTATTACTCTTTTTCCTCCATTACAGTTCTTAAATGACCTCTTCATCCTTTTTCAATCCTAAAATTATGTTTTTACTCTTTTAATTTTCAGATATGGGTATATTTGGGGCGATTCTTCAAGATACCTCAAGTAAGTGGTCTCCTCCATTCCTCTTTCAAATTACTTAGGGTTTAATTCAATTTTCTTGGGATTTCTTCCCATTTCCTTGAAGTAACAAATAAACATGAGGTAGGATTCAGAACCTAGGTTTTATAATTGGATTTTCTTGGTCTAATTTAATGGTTTTAGGTTTGTTCTAATTCGCACTTGGTGCGGTGGTGGTGCCACTTGATTTTTGCACGTTGATTCAAGGGTTTTCATTACTTTGATAGGTGATTATACTTTATATGCAATCCTTGTAACATAGATACTGTTTTTATTATATTTTCATGTTTAACCCATTGATTTGGTGCTGCAAAAATTGGTTTTATTCGAGTTTGTAATGCAAGTTAAATTTAAGGGACAATTTCATGTGAAATTTGTGATTTTTTATATAAATCTTTTATTGGTCAATTAAGGGATGTCTTTTAATTATTTAGATGACATTATTGAACTATATTAGGTCTAAAAATAATTTTTTAAAAGTTATTTTTCTTTTTTTGTTGCTGAAAAATTTATTTTGGGTGACGTTTGTTAAGAAAATGGTTTTGAGCACCAATTTGGTGTTCAATTGTGTGTTTTACATGGGTATTCTATGAGATGATTATTGGGATTGTTTTATAAATTATGTAATGAGTTTAAATAAATGTTTAGGTTTTTTTGGATTCTGTTTTGATAAATATGAGTATGAATATGCTATTAAAGTTGGGTTTTCAAAGAGTTTTGGGTGAAAAACAAAGAAATATTTAGAGAAGTTGTTTTATTGAAACTCAAAGTGTTTTTTTTGTGTGTTTTAAATGGTATAAAATGTGTGTTTCTACTGTACTGATTGTATGTGACCCATAGTGGTGTTTTATAAGAAAATGGATATATGTATCATTATGAAATTGTTTGATCACAAAGGGGGAAGCTCGGGTACCTAGGTGTGGCAGACGTGTACTAGTATGGCTAGCGGACCAGATGGGTTTTGTCCCTGTTTCACCTAGAATTTCGATAATGAAAACTCTAAATAAACTATGTGGATAATTATTAGGGACAAATAGGTTATGGATATGTGCCCTACTAGTGTCTCCTATATGAGAATAGATTTTACTATGGTTACATTACACCGAATTATGAGGTACTTGGGACCTGAGACTGTCTAGTGCCCAGGGGTGTTCCTGATTATGTTGCTCATTGTTTTTGTTGTATTTTCCCATGTATTGGGGTGTTTTTGTAAGTAAATTATAGTAGATAACATGTCTATTGAAATGTGTGAACATTATGAAAACTTTATCTTGAAAAATGTTTTAAATTGAAAGTTTCATTTCTTGGATTTTATCACTACTTTTCTTTGTGAATTAAAACTGCTTGATTTTTCACATTGTATTGGATTATCTTTGGAATCATTGGGTGGTATTTTATTATGCTTAGTATCACACCATAATTACACCCCTTAGGTGTAATTATACATGGTTATGTTTGACTTAGGTAATGGAAAGGCTAAGGGTGATGGTGGTTCATGGTGTTAGTCCCCATCCTTGGGGAGGAGTTGTGGAGACGACATGGGGGTGATGACCACTTGTCACGTGAAGTCCATGGAGATGTTTTGTTGTTGTTTCGTTGTGTCTCTGGAAAATTTTTATTACATTTGAACTTATGTTTTCATTTCAGTATTTTTGTATAAAACTTGTTGGTATGAATATTTCAGATTCATTTTATCATATATTTTCGGTGTTTTATGTTTACATATTTAGGTAAATCGTTCCCAAAGCAAGATAAATGATACTCAGGAACTTTTTCCTGCCCATGAGGATAGGGAAGGCCCTTCCGGACTTTCCATGGGCTGTTTTTGGTGCCGATTTTAGCTGCGAAACTACCCATTATCACCGAATAGACCCTCATTTCTAGCTTTCAACCTTTAACTTATAGGGAGGCGTACCTAAGGTGTTGTAGCACAATGATCTCATTACTATGGAATGATTTGGTTGAGCTGTTGTAATTTTAATAAAAATACAACGGGGGATATTTTTTAACCTACTTTGTGTAATGTTTCATTTTATTTAATAAGCATCATGTCAATATGTGTTTTAAATATCGGATTGGGAGAAGAATTGTCAAGAATTAGTGAATGTGAGAGTCTTTGAAGAAGAATGGATTCACCATGAAAAAGTGTCAATATGTAATTTAGTTGAGCATATTAAAGACTATATTGAAGATTGTTGTTTTCAATTTATTTCATTATTAAATTATTATAAATATGGGGGAAAATGAACTGAAGTACTGTAATTGGATATGGTACCGGAGATTTCATTCACATGGAAATGATGCCTTATAGGTTAGGTAATATATATAGGATTATTGAATAAGTGGAATAGCCATTGGTAAAATATAATGAGAATTTATAGACTGAATAATAATTTCCACTATTATTATATTTTCTAATTTTTTATTTTATGTAATCTTAATCTAATTTGAATTATTTGATATGTTTTGAAGAATATTGGGAAATGATGGTGTTGGTTGGAGTTCATGTGGATTAGTAAAATTGATGTTTTGTAAATATATATAATAATAATAATAAATTTGGTGTTGTGTTGGATAAAAAACATCATATAAATAGATATATATGGAAAACATCCTTGTCAAATGAGTTTTGTGAGAATAAACATGGAGTAAAATATCTAAGAATGATTATTTTCATATTAAAAGTGATGTATAAGTATCGATTCAAGTTTCTTCGAGATTAAACTCAGGTAAACCATAACATGTAGGATTAAATATATTCTAGTTGAGCTATTTAGGGATAATTTGGCACTATATATAAATTATTAGAGGCACTATATTTAAATTATTTGAGTTCATATCATAACAATTTCCAAAATCTAGTGTTTTATGCGATTAACATCTTTTGGAAATATGGGAATAATTTAGATTTAGTAAAAGTCATTACAAATCCCATGTAAGACACATAAATATTCATATAAGATATTTCCAAAAAAATGAAAAAGATAATTTTTTTAAAATTATTGAGCAGTAGTGAGAAATAGAAGGGAATAATTGTTGTAAAGAGTATACTATTCCAATATATATCTCTTTTATGTGTTATGAGGATTCAAAAAATACATATTTTTATTCTAAAAATTTAATTAATTTTTTCAAATTATAATTATCTTATTTTTTGTGATAAAATGTTTATCTCACTCAAAAAAGTACTTTTTCTTATAAAATATGAAGAACATCTTCAGTTTTTTGGAATCAGAAACTATCACATAAGACATTATCTTACGATGGTTGACTATGTTACTCAATATTGATATTTTAGATAGAATGAGAATATTAAAGGACTTTATTCTTCAGGATGAATATTCATAGTCAAAATAAGTTAGAGAAAAGTATAACTTTATCGTGCATTGGATAATTCTCTTACACTTTATTGAAGACTGATTATCTTATGAAGACAAATCATCTTATCTTATAAGAGATATCATATGATGAATAGTATGTCAAGCCAACATCCTATAATGATATAGAATTATATGATATCATGATTACCCTTATAATATATTGATAAGTGATTTTATACCTTTTCATATACACAACATAAGATTATCCTTTTAAGGAAATATCGGACTAAAAAATACAAACCTGGAATAGGAAATTTTAGAGAACAATAAAATATCTAACATCGTGATTGAAAAATAAATTATATATTTGGAAATTATGGGTAAAAACTCTCATTTTCCTCGATAATATGGATAAATTCATTTATAATTAAACCATTAGAGTTATTATGTACTCATATTTAATTATCATGTAAAAGGAGTAGTTAGAAACAACAAAAAGATATATAGAGAAGAATAAAGAAAGAAAAGTTGTCATGACATTATCAAATGTTGGAAATATGTACATATTGAGAATAAATATGTCTAGAACTAAGATTATTTGTTCTATAAATTTCACTAAATACCATCCCAAGAGGATTCATGATTTTTATCATTCACTTATAATGAATGTTTATCTACTATCAATTTCTGCTTATAACTATGCACTAAAAATGTTCCTTACATGTTTTATCTTTTTATGTATAATGTTTTTACTTATTATAAGACTGTGTAAGACTATGGAATGATATTGTAAAGGTATACCATGGTTTAAATATCTTTGACCTTTTTAATGAATGTCACCTCCTGGTACTAAGCTATGAGCCCCTTGTAAAAGGGATGTTTAGTGAAAATTCCCAAGATCAAGGAGTATAACATTGCTGGAGTAATCTATGGTATATATATTCCTAAAAAACTATAATCCATTAATTCAACTTTCTTTATATATGTTATACATTACCACTATATATACACTTCAATAATAAAATTTAACATTTATACTTCAAATATTGTGGTCTATTTTTCAAATAATTTTTAGTAACTCAGTTCTAACCCCCCTCATGAGATATTCAGCCAGTCATTATCTAGGTCACCAATTGGTATTAGAGAAAGTGACCCTCAAGTTTACAAATATAAAATGTTTAAGTCAAAATATTTTTCTTAAAATGGCTTATATGGATGATAACTGATAAGTTCTGTCAATAGCTATATCTCTGTACTTCAATGGTGAAAACAATGGTTGCAAGAATGATTGTATGATAATTTACCTCAAAATCATGGTATGAAATTCTATATCAAAGAATTTAATCCCTACTAAATTCCTATTTCAGAACCTGAAACATGTGATACTGCAACTAGAGAAAATTATGATTTAAACTCTAATGCTATCAACACTATCATTTTTGCGTTAGGACCAACTGAGTTCAGAAGGATATCTAAATGTTTGATGGTATATGAAATGTGGACTACTATAATGGTAGTATATGAAGGCATTAAAAATGTGAAATCTCTTTTATATGATACATCCATGCTTAAGTTTCATAATTATTCAATGGTTTAAGGAGAAATCATTAATTAACTGAATGGAAGTTTTTCTAATATTGTGAACCACATTAATACTCTAGTAATCCCTATCAATCATCATGAAAAATGGTAAAAACTTCTTAGAATATTAAACCTAAGTGGAGTGGAATCATAGATAATATATTACAATCTATAGAATCCAATAACTTCAAGATATAAGATATCCTTGGAACTCTCTTGACGTGTGAAGTTGAAATGGAAACTACAAATGAAGAGACAAAAATGATTAAAAATGAAAATGCCTCTTTGAAAGCATTTACTTCTATAGATGATCAAAAGAAAAAGTAAAGAAGTTTCAAAATAATATGAATAAGAAGACCCCTAAAGAAATTCTAAATGAAATTATGAGCTTACTCAATTATCATGAAAAATCGAAAATATATATAACTAGAGGAAAGGATAAAGAATACCCTTAAATAAGCAGAAAAATTAGGGTGAAAACTCGGAATAATAGAGATTCTATGAATTAAAAAATATAGGACACATTAAACCTGACTATCCAAAAATCAAAGACAAAAAGAAGACATAAAATAAATATTTCAAGAATACTAGATATAAAAATCCTGATAAAGCTAAGAAGGGCACTTGGAGTTCTTATGGAGATTATAGTGAATTCACATTATCAAAATCTGAGGTTGAAGCTAAAAATAAAAAAGTTAATATATGACTTATGGAACATTCAAACGAGGTAAATTCGTAATACTCTTATGAGAATGAACATAAAGCAAGAAATGAATATTTCTCAAACAAATAACTAAATGAAAATTTTATGATGTTTTATATCAACAATGAAATTTTGAAAAAGAAAAATTAAAACCATTTATATTATTATTATTATAAAATCAATAGTGGTGAAGAAAATCAAAATAATCAAATTTCATATATAAAAATTCGGTCAGAAAAAGATATTGTCTTGAATATTGAACAAGTTAAAAAATTTGAAAACCTACAGAAAGAGGTTCAAAATTTCAAAGGTTCTATAATAGTTTTTACAAAAGAGGAAGACTAATTAAACAATATTCTTGGAAAAATTATCTTAGAAAAGAATAATTTGGAATTGGATTACAAGGCAAAAAATCCAAGTTTTATAGAAAATATTTTGTGTCCTACTAAAAAAATTAGTATTTTCTAAAATTACTTATTTTCATTATGGTGAAATAGGAAATTTGGAAAATAATTTTGATTTAAAAAATCCTATAATTTTTGGAATTGAAAAAAATATTTCAAAATATTTTTCAAAAAAATGAAAAAAATTTCTAGAAAAAAGAAGCAACTATGGATGTCTAGATCTCTTATAGCTTACAATTTCAGACCAAAAATAATTAGGGTATTAAAGAATTTAGTTGTTTGATTGGTCAATGTGGGAAAATACCTATATTAATAAAAATATGAAATGTTTTATGGGTAGTATTGGTTCAAATAATATGATTGGATATTACTCCAGTTTTCATTATCAATGTACATTAAATAGGGGATATGTAATATTTAGAGATAATGAAAAAGGATAAATAGTTTGAATTGGTTCATTTGGAAATCTACTATCTATCCTAACCAACAATGTAATTTATGATGAAGGATTGAAACACACTCTGATATGTATTTCTAAAATTTATGATTATTGTTATCATATTTATTTTTTGATAATTTCTTCTAAAATTTTAAAGAAAAATATCTCAAATTTAAAGAACCTAGAACAAACAAGGTTTACAAATTAGATCTTAACTCATTCTGTATAAAAAATGTGAATTGTTTAAATTCTAAAATTGATGAATCATGTATTTGGAATATAATTCTTAGACATTAAAATGCCCATTCGTTGAAAACAATATCTAAAAATTATTTTATTTTCAGATTTCCTTGTCATCAATTGGATAGAAAGAAATTATAGGATTCTTGTCAAATGGGAAAGAAATATAAGTCATATTTCAAATAAATTAATGAAGTTTCTACTTCTATAACTCTTGTTTCTATCTATATGGATTTTTTTGGACCAACAAGAATTTAATGTATTTTTAGTAAATCCTTTATTGATGTGTTAACTGATGATTTTCCAAGATTTATTTGGGTTTACATATTAAGACTTAGATTTTATTCTTGTTCTGGGTTTATTAATTTTTGTAAACTAATGTAAAATGAAAAATATTACAAAATCATGTATTTGAGAAGTGATTATGGCATATAGTTCGAGAACCATGAATTTAATTATTATTTCTATAGTAAAGGAATTAAAAATACATTATCATCTAATAGAAAACCTCAACAAAATGGGGTTTTTGAAAGGTGAAGTGGGACTTTGTAAGAAATTGTGGGGATTATGTTATGTGTATATAACATGGCCACTAAATTTTGGGATGAATCTATTAATAAGGAATATTATATCATTAAAAGAGTATTAATAAGAGTAATTTTAAGGAAAATATCCTATGAGTTTTGGAATAACAGAAAACCCCTAGTAGGATACATCAAGGTATTTGGATATAAGGTTTATATCATGGACACTAAGGATAATCGTGGGAAGTTAGATCCAAAGCCTAATGAAGGTATCTTCCTAGTCCACTCTACAAATTTTAAATCTTATAGAGTTTTTAATAAATGGACATGGATTTTTAACAAATCAAATCATGTAAATTTTTTTGAAAGTGATCCTTTCAGTCACAAAATGACTCAAATTAATGATCCCAATGATTCATTCAAAAATATGAAAACTAAAACAATATTTAATGAAAATAAGGATTATTATTTGGGAATTTATTACCTTAAAACAAATCCAATAAGGGTAGACACTAGTGAACTAGAAATTTTGTTTCCACGAACACCTCTAAAATTAAATACCATCCTTTAGAAATATTTATCAGAAACCTAGATTAAGAAGTATATACTAGAATAAATGTAGAATATTTTATAGAATTATCTTTCTTTCTATCCCAATTTGAACCTAAATATGTAGAATAATGCTTATTAAATAAAATATTGTCCTTATAAATGAAATAAGAGATAAATCAAATAAAAATAAAAAAAATTGTGAATAATAATTGAATGACCCTCAAATTATCCTGTAATAGGAAAAATGGATTTTTAGAAACAAGAATGATCACCATGGTGTAATAATATGAAATAATACTTGATTGAATACCTACTGATATAATTAAGAATAAATGATATATTATGAAGAAACCATTTCTCTCGTGGCTATATTAGAAGCTATTTTAATACTTCTAGCATATATATACAATATGAATTTTAAATTATATCAAGTGGATATAAACTTTAAATTTTTAAATATATTTTTAATGGGGAATGTTAATATAGAAAAAAATCTTCATTCTGAAGTTCCTCATTTTTAAAAAATCATGTTCAAACATACCAAGGATCTCTACAAACTAAAATATGCTCTAAGGGAATGGTATGAAATATTAATTTATTTTCTCATATAAAATGGTTTTATAGTAGGAATAGTAGGTCCTATGTTTTTTAAGAAAACATTTTTTATGAAAATTTTACTAGTACAAATATATATATATATATATATATATATGATGTTATTTTAGTATCAAAAAATCAAAAATTATACAATGAATTTTTGAATCTGATTCAAAAAAGAATTATAAATGAGTATGATGGGTGAAATATACTATTTTCTTAGATTTTATGTATATCAAAATGATTTTGTAAATTTTTTAAATAAAATAAAATACACACTTAAATTAGTAAAGGAATTTTTGACATGAAAAAAATAAGACATACTAAACTTTAATGATCTCCATTATCAAACATGACTCAGATTAATCTAGAAAATTAGTTGAAAAAAAAATTATATAGAAATCATTGAATTTTTATTATAACCTACTGCAAGGAGACCATAAATTATGTTTTTAGTACGTCTTTTTGCAATATTTATATATAATACAAAATAATTACATTGAAAATATACAAAAATAATTTTAAAAATTTTAAAACATACTATACATATTTATATTCTTTGTCCAGAAATGTACCATTTTATGTTGATTTCATAATTAGATGTCAATTTTTCTGGACATAGATTTGATAGGAAATGTTCCTTAGGAAGATGTCATTTTTTTTGAAAGACTTTCATGTATTAGTTGACCAAAATGATCGTTATATAACACTATAAAATATCAAAGATGAATATATTTCCACAGGAAGTAGTTGTGAAAATGTGCTCTGGATGAAAAAAACCATAATTGGTTTCAGATTTAACTTTACTCTTGTTCCAATAAGATTTGATAATACTAGTTCTATAAAAATCTAATAGAATACAATAAATCTTTCAAGAACAATGATCTTTGATTTAAGACATAATTTCATGAGAGATCATGAACAGAAAAATAATAACTCTTTGGAATTTATTTTCACAAAAAAATAATTAATAGATATCTCATATAAACCCTTGTCTGCTAACATAATTGATTTTATTAAATCAGAATATTGAATGTATAAGTTTAAAAAGTGATATTTTATTTAACATCCCTTATATATATAGTGATCAAATTATATGTCTTATCTTAATATTATATTTTTCCAACATTTAGAGTAATGACCACATCACCTATTTTTAGTAATAATTACTCTTGCATTAATATGAGATCACATAATTACCATAAAAAATATATTTTGTATCAAATATATAAATGAAACGACCCACAAAATCTTTAAACTATCTTTTTATTTTCTCAATACCTTGTTATCCTAGCCCACTTATATTAAAATCCCTCAGAATCTCTAAAAATTAAATAAATGAAGGGAGACGAAGCTGTTTCTTCTAGAAAGAGGAAATATAAAAGGATATCAAGAAATGTTTTAAGTAGAAGATCCATTTATTCGAAATTTCTATATAGAACATACATGCTATTATTTAATGTTATAAACCATCAAGGATAAGAATATGTTTATAATGCATTTCAAACCTCATAAGTGCTCCAAAAATAACATATTTATTTCTACGAGTCTATTATTTTTCACTTTGGGGATAATAAAGACCTAGTCACTATAACTCTCAACCAAAAACAATTATCATTGACTTCCTCCAAGCTTCCTAAAATGCGGAAAGTTGCTCATGAAAGATACTCATTCTTCCACACCTCTTTATCTACCATGGATGGTGTTATTCCTCCATGGATCCTGAAATTACTATTTTGAACTACACTCATTGTAAAAAAATCTAGTGAATAACCTATATCCAAAAAAAATATTCAGGTCAAGTTCATTCATTTAGTAATCATTCAAAGAAATGGGGAGTTTGATAATATTCTTTTTCAAGATGTTTCATTACTTTACTTATTTATGTAAAAAAAACTAGTGAGATTAGAAAAATATATCCTACAGTATATGTTCCATGAAAAATATAAGTCTCTCAACTTCTAATCATATGAAATAATCTTAACTTTATTATTTCAAAGTGCCAAAATTGTTTTGGATGACAACAACACAAAAAATGCTCTAAAAAAGAGTGGCTTGGGTTGGGATTTCCCCTAAAAAAGTTGATACCCTTTTTATGCCTAAATCATACCCTGCTCAGACTTAGGGGGAATCTAATCTTCTTGAAACAACAATAGTGGTGGAATAATCATCTCATCATTATGATACTAAAAAAAGATGTGATGAGGAATAAGAAACTCTTAATTTAAGAATATTTCAGATTAGTATTTCATCAAGCCCTCAAGATATTGGTCAGGTGAACACTCCTCCTACTCCTACTTCCCTACCTGTCCAAATTTAAAATGATAGGATAACCACACCTATAACTCTCATATGTTTTCAATTGGTTAGGATAAGTTAAAATTTGTAAGGATTATAATTCATCCTCTTCTAGTTGAATCTCAGTCTAATGAGATGGATATAATTGATGAAGAAAGAATGAGGATAATAGATTCACCAGAATTTCTTTTTGAGGTGTAATTACCCAAAGTCATTGATAATCAACCATTTCAAGAAAAAATGGCTGAAATGTAATAGGAAAGGGTTTTACCTGTTCCACAAGGAACTAGGAATTATGAAATTCTAGAAAATAAAAATTATTTCTCTAAAAGGCCTCAATAGAAACATTCAAGGTTAGTATCTAATGTCTAGATCCTAAAATCTAAAGTCTCTAATTCAAATCGATATGTATGAAATCTATGTGATTGGATGGTGTTAAAGGATGACATTCAAAATCTAAGCCTTTTTGTATAGTCTTTATTGAAAAAATATTCAGAATGACCTCTTTTTGGATCTATTGTTAGTTTATATGTTCAATTAAGAATAATGGAGTTATTTCAGGTAGTATATTTGGTAGTTTTAGCTATAGATTCCCTTAAATGTGATGTTTCTTCCCAAGAGATGTTACAAACTCTCCAAAGAACTGTTATCAATAAAATTAGATGTCTACTAGTAGTAATGAATAATGTTTTTTACTGTTTTGAAAAATAAGAAAGTTATAATCTCCACCAGAATCTGTATAACGGTGATGAAAATGCTCTTCAAGTATAGAAATATGAATAGTTCATAATTACTCTTATATAGAGGTTAGTTGGTTCACTATCAAACAATTGTGTACTAATAGAAAAAATGGTTATTGAACTTTATGTTGAAATGGTGAGTAGTCATAGGAATAATGTCTTAAATGATGATGAAGTTGAAATTGATGTGTTTTTAGGATCTTTAGAAAGGGGTGAGACTTATAAATAAAAGGATGTTGTTTCTATCATGGGGATGCTTGATAATCAGTTTTTTTGAAAGAAATTTATCAAATTCATGAGATAAGGCTACTTGGACCTCAAATTGATGATCATTACCCATATGCCTCTCAAAATATCAATGAAATCCTTAATCCATCGTAGGATTTCCCAGGGGACCCTCAAATGTTTGATAAGATACACGTTTTTCCCTGCATGAACCCTCCTTTAAACTGCCCTTTACTCAGGAAGATAATTATGATTTTTTGAGGGAATTAGAAGCAGCTCACTAAATTCAGAAACCACCAGTTATGTTTTCTCTTGGATATTGTTTTGGTCTTAGTTGTGAGGTAACGAAGGTGTAAGAAAATGTGCATTGTAAGTTTTGATGATCATGTATTTATTTTTCATATGAGGTCATATCGGTAGGTGGCTAATGTATATATACAAATGCATGCTTCCCTATTTCATTTTATTTTGACATATATGTATATTTCACCTACGTAATAAGGTTAGTATTATAGATTATTCTTGGTATATTTTTCTTATTATTGTTATGTTTAATATAGACGAATAGTATCATCACGATACAACATTTAACACTAAATAATAATCAGAAGACTCTGGTATATAAGGAGGCACACTTGAGGTCATGTGGTGACTCACTCGATTCATGAACTACTTAATGGTCATGGATATGTGGTATGAAGTTACACCATATGAGATATGATCATTCCTTTTCCAAAATTCTATCCTCAAATCAGATACATATGTTGAGAAATCAATACACTTAAGTTGTTGGTAATAACCTTCAAAATGACTTTCAGGCTTTTTCAAAATGGCTCTATCCCTTTTCAGTTGGTATTACACATCTCAAATCACCATTTTAAATTTAAAAAACATTATTCAATAGATCAAATATATTCCCAATCTCTTGTAGTATATTAAACACTCAAGTGTGAGTGTTTCAAGTACATCCACATCGTATAATCTCGAGATTTATTTTATCCATAATAAATTTTCATTCAAGTGTGGGGAGAAAAAATTTCATTAGTATGAATCAACATCATGATATGGTTTATTTCTCTTATGTTATGGGTATATAATCACTCCAATCATCTATCCATTTAACATAATTAACATTATACATACAAATTATCAACTATATTCATCACTTCATCTATTCAAAACTATTATAGAAAATATTGGAAATCCTCCTTCAACAATTTTCATGTTTATCCTTGAATATCAGTTCATAGAATTATCTAATTTTAGGATGCTACTAAAACATTTAAAGGTGAATCATTTAGTAGGAACTAATATTTCATTAATCCGTAGATAACATATAATTTTTCATCTTCAACTCTAATGGTAGTAATCTCCATTCCCCTTAACCCATTATACATTGGAAAATATTACATCATGAATTTAGTGGATACATAATTACATATCCCATCATATCCACTAATTAAATAAAAAATTAGAATCTTATAATACATAAGGTAAATTCATTCCCCATTTTTTAATTTTACTGTTACCACTTTGAAACCTCTTGTCAATATTTCTCATCTAGCACCTAATGAAAATAATACAAAGGAAGGAAAATATTTTCTTCATTGCTTGCTCACAGTAGCTGAAATTCTATTAGTGTGTGGCGAGTTCATCTATGTGATAATTATTCTACACCTTACTCATAGAATTTAATGAAAAATCATATCCCAATTTCTATTACATCCATTTTTGGAATGAAGGAACCACTAAATATTTGCCTTGAGTGGTTTTTAAATCATCTCTATGTCTACATGGTATAGCTTGGTGTGGAAAAGAAGATGGATTTTACCTTATCTAAAATCTTCTATATTAATATTTATCAATGTGTTACATAATCTAGATTTCATTTTTCATGTTTTTTACAATAGATTTTATATATAAATTTTCATATAAACCCTCATAATTACAAAACACTTAAAAATAATCAAGCATAAGAAATATAAATCAACTTTGTTTTAAAGAAATACTCTCCCATGAGGATTATAATAAGAAAAAACAAAATAAGGATTTCTGAGTGAGTATACAAAAATAAAAATACAAATTTTTAAGTGTTTTCTATAATAAAGAATTATATAAAAGTGATATATATCTAGTATCCATGACTCTTTTGATTACTCCATGTTAATGAATTGTCTCAATTTTATTTCACCTTCAATTAAAATAATTTATTTTTTAATAGGATGTGTGGAAATATGGTGGATTCTCTAATATCTCCTAATTAGAATTAATATAGTTTAGATAGATTTATTGACCTAGAAACATCATTCATGAAATGTAAAATGTGTCTAGACCACTTCATGCTAGTAGTTTCATTGACTTTTCAAATTTGCAACATTCATGAAATAATTTAATTGTTCTCTTTATATTTAGTCATTGATTGAATATATTTGTTGAATTAATCTAGAAAAGTAGTATCATTATTTGATTCCTCTTTCATCCAACATACTTCATCAAGCTGATCTATACATATGATCAATATATCAATAGGTGTAGTAACATTCTCCCTTTAATGTGTATACCTCTCATTTATGGCCTAATATTTACAATAAGGGATCAATGGTGTTTTCCTTATTTCCATCAACAATAACATTTATCAATATAATATTGTCATAAACATTTCAATACCTTTTCCAATTAGATTACACCATATACATAATATTTTATAAACATTAGTTTCCAATATTTGGAAAATTATTAATTTTTTCATATGAAATTTCATCCACAATAAAATTATTTTTGTTAATTTCCTTGATTAACTTCTTGTTAATTTTCGTATTTCCCCTTATAGATTTTGTTTCCATTTCTTGTTTACAAAATTTCATCATGTAGAATCTTGTAACAATAATTCATAACTTGTTCCCTTGTTTTCTAAACATCTTAGTTTATTTTCTTCAAATTCTTCTTAGGTTTTATCTTCTTCAATGATTTGGAATCCACTAAAAATACACTTTAATGTTCCACCAAATTCTTATTGAGATGTTTTTGTTTATTATCCTCATAAAATTAAATATATTTAGATTTATTTTTCTTATATTTTTATTAGTAATTCCTATAAATGATTCACAACTAACAAATATCATCAATAGATTCAAATATATTCCTTAGGGATATATTTTTCTTTATTTATGTGGTATATTTAATTGTAATTAGTTTTATGTATTTATTAAAATTATTTTACCCTTTCTTCTGGTCTACAAACACTTGGACATAATGAAATATAATTTATAAACTAAATTTACCTATTCCAGAACCTCTAAGAACCCCAACACTTTTCTCTAAACATATTTATTTATATTTTTTATATAATTGATTAGATATTATGGATATGAGAACCATTATATTTTTGGGAAAGAACCCCAAATTATTGTGTTCCATTTATGGGGATACTATTCATAGACATCATCATTTCAAAAGTTATAAATTTTTATTGACTAATAACATTTTAATTCATCCACATTTTCCTATAATTACACTTTTGTACAAAATTTATAGATAAATAAGGTTTAGAAATGATAGATTTATCATGGTTATGGGATAACATCATCCATTTGGATAAGATAGAGGAATTATTACATTTTGTAATAAAATTTAAGACCAATATGTGTCCTTTTTTTTTTGAAAATGATATTGTAATTCTCTCCATCTCATAGTGTCTCCATGATCACAAACACTCATCTATGTTTCTAATAGTCTATGTTTAATGGTTTTAGTTTCTTTTTTGTATACTTTTATATTTCACAACTTATTATTTTTATATATTTGAAGTGTCCATTATGACCATGTTAAATTATTTGAAATATATTACAACTTATTTTTGTACAATCTAATGATATTGGTTGAAAATTTGAAGAAAATTGAAGGAAGTGGATTTTGAACCAATTGAATATGAAGGCAACATGAAGAAATTTTCAGCCAATAATGTTCCATGTAGTATTAGGTTTCATGTAAATAATCTTACTCAATCCCCAAGAGACAGATGTCCAACTAGTAGAGGAGCACCAACCAGCTGGAGGAGGATGGTAGTTCTATGTTAAATCAGGCATAGGTATCGTCTAGCCAGTGGCATCAACCTAATAGTCATAAAAACCATGCATGAATATTCTATGGTGTCTTATGGAATAGTAAAAATTTACCACACCTAAGTTGTTAATTCAACATAACAACTGAAGACCTCTCTAACACCTATGATACCTATAAATAGAGTCCTTAAAAGTCCAAAATATCACCCCAAAATGATAGTGGAATTGGAATGATTTGATTTTTGATCGATTTTCATTATCTTTAAATATTCAAGACCTCATATCAATGGTCCATTGCTCACAATAAAATCACAATTTATCTCATATTTTTTTCTATATTTCTATCACATATTATTCAATATTTATATAGATGTATGATACAATAATTATAATGATTTATTCCATGAAACTGAACACTTCTCATCTATCATTTAACTCTTGGTTTCTTATTATAACTATTAAAAATAAAGGGGGTATAATTTCTTGGTAACCCTATTAACAATTATGTTAAGTCCATGTTCTTTAAATCCATTTAAAAAAATTGCTATGAATATAATTCACTATACAAGGTGAGGATATGTAGGGGAAACTCATATACTCTTACTGAAAACCATGTCATGATATGTTCACTCTTTCATTTATTTTATGCAATGTGTCATATGTTCTTGATATTCATAAATTGAATAAATACAATTAATATTATTTATGTTATGAATTCCACCTCTATGAACATTAACATTAATTCCCAATAATGGTCAAATTTATTAATTAATAATTTCATCATTTAAAAATAGTTTTTTCAATATTTTTCTTATTTTTATTGATTTATTTTTATAATGGAACTTCACGACAAACCAAAATATTTCCATTATCCCTTAGATCAGAAAATTGTATCGTAAGATACCTTCATGTTTTTTTCAAATAACATTTTTTTTTAAAATGTATTTAAATTTTATAACTAATAACATATTTCAATATTCAATATTTTTTAAATGGAATATTTTTTTAAATATTCTATAAAGGGACTTTCAATGTGATTATATTGATTGATTATTGGTTAAAATAATTTTTATTAAAAAATCAGATGCCTATCCTGCATAGGATAAGAGTTCAATCTATTATTAAAATGGTTGTTAAATGATACACACCTAAAAATTTAGGTAATGTTAAATAGACTCGTTAATATATTTCTTCTTTTAAAATTAACTTAGAATAATTGAATTCTCCCATTTATAGGATTAATTTATATGAATTTAGTCACATTTCTTCATGAAAAGTCACATTTCAAATTTAGAAACTCATATAAGGGATAATAAAATAAATGAGTATATTTAATTACACTAGATTTTATATATTTAGATAAAAAAGTTAAATCCTATCCATACATTTACATTAATCAATTAATGATATTCTTTATCATTTTACAATCATTTAAAAGTTCATAATGTATCTAAGTGATGGATTTTCCATAGATAATTTATTATAGAAAATTAAATGGGTGATAAAAAGCATGTGGGAACCCAATGTGAAGCTTATTTGTGATGAAAAAACATAATAAATAATTCACATGAATAACTAATAATCTCCCTTATGATATATGAAAAAAATAGGAAGAGAGTAGCCAATAATTAAGCGATGTATAATAAAGAATATAAAAACATTTAATTTCAAATATATTGATGAAGAAGATAAAATTGATAATGATTTTTGACACTTATTTCCCAAAAACAAGTTTTTAAAAGCTGACAAAAATAAAAATGTTCACCATTATAAAATTGTAAATCAAATTAATGTACCAAAAGTATATTTATTTAGTTTAAAAATTAAAGATTAAATGAATTCTAATTGTCCCTTTTATTTTTCTCATACATGAAAAAATGTCAGACGGAGCTAAATAAATCATCTGGATAGTCTAGTGAAGATCTAAATTCAATTTATGAATCATTTGATGAAGCTAAAAATTTTCACATATCTCATATAAAGGTAGGTGATGAGGCTAGTTCTCATATTTTTTACCACCCATATCAATTATATATTTCCTCTCACTCATCCTCATTAGATTTATCTACTTATCAACTAGATTAAATTGATACTTTTTTAATTAGTTATTTAAAATACGAATATATTAAAATTAAATATAATAATGTTCATAATGAGAAAATATATTTTCTAATGAAAAATATTCTTCTCAAATATGAAAATATAATTTTATTTTGAAATTATTAAAATAGATAAGATAATTAGTTTTTCAAATATAAAATCTTGGAACTCTATATTTCTCTTAATAAATTCACACAAGGTTTAAAAATGATCACATAATCCTTGGTTCTTACTATGTTAAAAAATTCATGGTTTCAATTTTTAAAATGACGAAAAACTACATCAAAATACTAATTTTGTAAATGTTGTTTATCTAAAATATTTTTATCAATTATTTTCACTGACCATAGATTTCACATATGTGATATTTCAATAAGACCAAAAATCATTCATCTTTATACTCACATTTTATAAACAAATTGTCATTAAAAATTGGATTGGGTTCATAAATATTTATTGGATAATATTTTTATATCCAAGGGTCTTTATCCATGTTAATATTTAATATCTAATATAGTCAAACCATAAATGGTACCAAATTCTATATTATTTTGATATTTTTTAGGACTATTCCACTAAGATTTATTTTTCTATCATATTTTAAATTCATAATAAAAATGATGTTTTAGTCTCTTGAAATGAAGCATCTTTTATATCCAATTGATATCCTTGTGAAATTCTCTAATTTAGCAGGATCATAGTTTTTTTTATTTTCATGTGATACATGGACATCAACATTAATCTCATGTATCGTATTTATCTTTATAAATTTTATTTCCCTATTGAATTTTTTTAGATATCTTATCTCTCTCCCACTATTATGATTTATTATTCTTAAAAGATTTTAGGTCATGTTTTTTGAAAGAATAAATTGTTCTATTTTGTTTTCCACATTTTATATATTTTAAATTATCATTAAATTTCTCTTTATTATCTTTCAAAAAAATCAATTTTTGTATATTTTTTGAAATTTATATTCTAGCATTTTTTCAAAAATAAACTGTTTCACATTAAAGTGACATTTTTCTCTTTTTTGAATATTATTATTCTTCTATTTTACAAATTTATTTTTCAAATTTTGTTAATATTTTTTGAAATATTAGGATTTACTCTTATCATACAAATTTTAATTAATAATATGTTAAATTCAATATTATAAATCTAATTTATTTCTAAATGATCTATTATTCTTTCAATATTTATCATAATCAATTATTTTCATACATATTCACTATTTTTTTATTTTTAAGATTATAATAATCAATAATGGGGACTATGTATTTCATTTCATAATTTTATTACCTAATGTTACAATTTTATTTTTTATATTAATCCAATATTTTCTATTCCTTATTTTCTTTTTGGTAATTACAAAGGGGGAGAGATAGTTGGGTCAATAGAAGAAACAAAATATATTAAATGATATATATGTGTCCTGTTTTTATGAGAGATTCTTTATATGTTTAGTAATGATGTTATTAAATATATTTATGTTCATTTGTCAAGAATATGAAAATTGTTTTATGACATGATAATGTTGAATATATGTTAGTTTAATTTAGAATAATATTAAAGATTACATATTTATTTTCAATATTTAATATAATATAGTTTTTTAATTGAATATATTGAAGATAATTTATCTCGGGAGTATTTTTATTATCATAATATCAATATCTTGATATGCATTAAATATATGTCTTTCTCATGATCTATGATATATATATATATATATATATATATATATATTCTTTAATGTGTTTTTAATCATTAAAAATAGTTATATTCATATATCTATCTCTATATCTCATAGTTTTTATATTATCCTAAGAAGTCATCTAAGATTATAATTGTTTTAGTTTTGTGACATTAATTTTTTAGTATGATTTGAAGTACATTCTATAGTTTAATTAATTAATTTAGAAATTATATGATAATATATTTAATGTCATGGAAATTTATTTTTCTAATGTTTTAGAACATGGAATGATGTTGGAAATTTTTTTAATGAATTTAAATGAAGTTGACGTGGAAAAAATTGAAAATGAATATATTAGGAATAATTAGAAATCTAGTGAAGTGCCACTAGGTTGTTGGTGGCAAAGAAAAAATACTCCCCAAGGTATATTAAACAAATCACCATCTAGTAGAGGAAGAAGGTGAATAGGTAGATCTAGAATGAATAGATATACATAATTTTTATAAATAAATATTAAATCTGATTAGATTAATGTTAAATTCCTAAAATTATAATCCATGTTGGAATCAAATATGATTAGTGTCTATGTATATGTTGATACATAAATATCTATATATTAAAAATTTACATCATCTCCCACTAAATTATTCACAACTAGAACAAATCTTTGATATATTATACATTAATATTTTATTTATATCTTGGGGAGAATTCATCATAATAAATGGTGATATAAGATTCATTGATAGGGTAAAAAAGGGATATAACAATGATAATTTTAAAATAAAATGATCTTAAAAAGTTTGGTAACCTGAAATTAACCTTTTAGAATAATGTATATTACTCTTTATATTAGATACATGAGTCCTAGAAAAATTCCTGGAAATTAATAATATTTGAATCAAAAAGGGATCAAAAAACATGAGCCAAAAGAAAATTAATGTAGAAGAAGATAAATTCAATAAATAATGGAATAAGTGTGAGGTAATCATAATAAGGTAAGTATTTGGTAAATGTTTCTCAACAATACAATCATAAAATGTTATGCCTAGTATAAACGACCATGTTCCTATTCATGATTGGTATAAAATCATATGTACCCTATTTTTTGCGTGGGATAACCCCATGTGTACCCTCTTCAAGGACTAATTTGACCTCCCATGTACCCTCATTCCAGAATGTGATGACACCCTTGTAAACTTTATGCTCCTATTATAATAATCATTATCTAATGGATTGGATTTTAATAAAATTTTATGTCCCCATCACATAATCGTAAATCGATTCATATGTATGAAACAAGATCATAGAATCATCCATCATAACTTAACCCATGGATAAGATAATTTGTGTAATTTATCATCATAAAAATAAACCTTCTAGATAAATAAAAATGATTGAATTATTAGATCATATCTCTATAAAATAATATGTAACTTCAATGTCAACTGAAGTCTAAATTACTTTAAAATATCACTTACTATATATCATGTTGAATATAACATTTTAATATTTAAATCATAGTATATAATCAAATTTTACTCCGAAATATTATGAAATCCAATTGAGTTTACAAGAAACTGGGAATCTTATAAAGGAATCGCCAAAGCATTGAGAGGTCATGATGGTAGGAAATTTTAATTTTATCATCTTATTTATATCAATGACTCCTTGATCATTTTTGATTAAAAAATTACAAGCACCCACTTCTGAAAATTTAATGGAGATTAATTTTAAACTATACTTTTAAAATTAAATCAGGGTTATAAATGAAGTTTAAAAAAATAAGACAATATTAAAAATATTCGAAAATCAATTTTTAGAAAACATGGATATAAATGAAAATATATTTTTGACCAAAGAGAGAAATATTATCAATTTTCTTAAAAATAGTATTAGATTTCATGAGTAGATAAAGTGAGAAAAATGAAATTAAAACAATGATTTTTTATAAATATCTAGAGGAAATGAAAATTCATGAGCCTGTTAATAGGTACGTAATAAAATTTCGTCATGAAAAATGTAATCATAAAAATATCAATAAAAATGATAGTTTAACATAAATACCTTACCAAATTGGTCACATAAAATTGAAAACGATGTGAAATAGAGAAAATTATATAGATATATATATCACAATAATTTTTAAGAGATGCATCATAAAATAATTTCATCAGATGTATATACACCAAATCAAAGAAATAAGTTGTTAATATATTATGTGTCTTATAGAATTATAAGGAATAAAAAATCCCATGAAATGGGTTCAATCTATTTTGAAAGAATTTTGATCTCCACTTCCTTAGTATGCCTTCTTTAGATCCCTGATTAAGGACCATTGTAATGGTGTCTCAAAAATACCAGAACCAATAATTCATGTACATAGGCATTGTGAAGAGAATTCGGAAGATATCTATTAATCGATATCACACAATGTGGTGCAATTAAAATAGAGAAGGGTGTCATTTTATAATGGAGGGAAATGAAACACATGTAATTACTAAAAATATTATAAAAATTATAATTCATTCTCAATCCTAATTCTTCAAAATTTAAAAATATATGATGAAACTTTTACTATATTTGATATATCATTTACCAATAAAACATAGACATGTTTTGGTATGAGTTTAACTATAAACTTTTTTTAACCCATTGGTTAACAAATTTTAATCTTATCATTGTAAATAATTTTTTCAATATTCAATGGTTATAATTTTACTTATTATGTGACAGTTTTCTCATAAATTAATAATTAAAGAAATTTTATGCAATTTTTTAACCTACTTTTTCTTCTAAGATCTTTATAAATATTCAAAGATTTTGTATAATATATTTAACATCAAATAATCTTACTTTCATTTGAATAATTAATAACATAATTTTACTTTTGAGAAATTATGATAGCATTGGAATTTTAATATAAAACGTTCATTCACACTAAATAAATTTTATATATTTATAAATTTATTGAACATAACAATTCAACCAATTTTTAATACTTTTTTTATTTTTAAAATCTCTTATAATATTCTTCTATTAATTTTATAAATATTTTTTTGATATAGCATATGAATTTACAGTAAATATTCACTCATTAAAAACTATAAAGAAATAACTATGATAAAAAATGTAAAATAACATTAAAATTTACATTTTTAACCAAGCATAACATATTTTTATACTTATGTAATAAATTTACTGATATTAAGGTCAAGAGAGTGACCTTTTTCATTTACTCTTTTACAAAAATGATAAAAATGTAATTATCAAAGTAAAGTAGCACCAAGTGGAAAATATGTTGAAACCTAGATGATAAATGTCAAACTACACTCATCCAATTTGGTAAAGTAAACTATTAGTGAAATCTAAAGCCTCTTCCCAATGTTTTAACCATGTTATTTCTATTTTATCATTACTATGTTAAAAAATATTTACTAAGGATAAAATTAATAATAAAAAAAATTAAAAGAAACCTATTTAAAAAAGTTTATTTCATATAATTAAAAACATTGAATCCAATTTTATGGATTCAGTTTTAATAAGTGGAACAAATTCATTTCAAAATAATTGTGAAAAATAGGTTGGAAACCATTGTTTTTTTTGAAAAATACATTTTTTAAATGAAACTATATTTATTGGTACATGAAAACATAAAATATTTGACAAGAAATAAATCATTTGATCATGTATATTTCCTTTTAATTTCTTAAAAATAATTTTTCTATATATAATTTTTTGATTTATTTAAATAAAAATCATTATATGCATAAATAAATTCAATAAAACTACTCTTTTTTACATTAAAAAGATTTTAATTTTCTTTTATAATAAATTAATAACCAGTGAGTAATTATAAACTCATGTACACAATGTATTTTTAATAATTTTTTACTCCCAATCATATCATAAATCCAATGAATATGTGATAAATATCACATTAAATAATAATATTTCAACAAAATAATGATGTTAATTTAAACTCGATGTTACTTTTAAACCAAGATATTAATGAAATTAATTTTGTGTATAAAAATATACATTACAAAATCTCAAGGTGTTAAATTATACCCCAATTAAAATTAATTTTACTATATAAATTCCATCAATGTATTAAAAAAAATGAGGATATCACTATTTTATCAAATCCTTCAGTTCCCATGTTGCTTCTACAAATTTATGATTCTTCGAGGGAAGTACAACCAATAAATTAGGCTTGTTTTGTAACAATTTTTCATAATTATCAAAGATTATAGGATTTTTATTCATAGTAATGACCATACTCTATTTGAATGATCTCTTATTTGAGTACATGTGACTCATTATGAATTTCTTTCCTCCTGAGAGATACATCGAACACATTATGATCTTGAGAATGATTCGAGGGAAGTACCAAGAGAGAATACACAATCCCTACTCATTCAAAAACCACGTAGGGGAGAATATAACTACATATTAACATTCCTTCCATTTAGAATCACATATCCTTATTCTTTATAAAAGCTCAACAGAATACCATATAACCATCATTGCAATATAAATTTCACTGATGATTGTCAGCATAAGTTCTCTACTGAATATGTGATACATTGATGTGATGCTGACTGGTTCAGAATATATCATCCATTTACATAGCTATTTCATGATATATTAGCTTACTTTCACCAACAAAATCCATTCACATTGGAGTTCTATACATATTTCCATAGAGGGATTTATAATAAGTAATCTAAGTTCTTGAGTGAAATTGATTATTATAGTAAAACTAGACCAGAGAATTTTATTGATCCAAAAAACCATTGAAATATATTAAATTTAAATTTATATATCCTATAAGGTATGAATGGTTATCTCAGACATACCATTTTGTTGAGGATGATATGTAGTACTAAAAATAAACCTTGGATTCCTATCTTGTTAATGAATTCAATATAACATTACGATAAAACTTATAAAGTAATCAGATAAAAAATTGGTACTCCATGAAACCTGAAAAATTATTTAATTTATACTCTTACAAGATGATGAATACATAAATTTCCTCTAATTATAATGATGTGTTATAAATTCAAAGAGTGATCTATTACAATCCAAATGACATTACCTACATTAATGGTTTCAGCGTTCTTGATGAAAAAATCCATGGTGACTTTTTCCATTTACATTTTTGTATTGGTAATTGTATTCTAAAACCCATTTAATTTTTTTCTCATCCTTAACATTATGATATAAAAACAATTGAAATAAATAATATACAATATCACTTTTAATTTCTTCCCATTATAAATACTCTATTAATTCTTTATACATCGTCATACTTATATGATAAATATAGAATTATGAACTATGAGCTTCATCCAAAAAACTCCTTCTTCATATCGGTTATAAATGGAAAACATACAGGGTTTCTACAACTTATCATTCTATCATAAAAAAATGTTTTAACTGTGAAACAATTTTAACATTCTTCTATATTCCTACATCTTTCTTCTAGGCCTCTATAATCCTCTCATGGATATATTATTGAACACTTATTTGATCAGGATAATATTCCACTAATTCATTCATGATTTATATGTTCATCCTTCTAAAATCCTTGAATATTTTATCTTTTGTGATACACCTAATAAATCACCATGTATGCTCATTTCAAATCAAATATTTTGTTACCCCATTTGATTTCTTTATATGGTAATGTATTGAGAAGTTATAGTCTTTATTCAACTCCAATCATCCTCTTTGGTTAATATTTATATCACTTTGACTGAAAATAATCTTTAATATTTTATGATCAATATATAAATTAAACCCTTCTCAATAAATATAATGGATCAATATCATTAAATAAAAATTTATCATAACTAACTCTAATCAAGATTTTGGAAATTTAGCACATGAACATTCAATTAGTGTGAGGTATATTCTATATTCATATCATTATTAATTATAATTCATCCAAATCAATTCATCAATGTATAAATATAGATAAAAACACATCCACTACAAAGTATAAGAAGTATATGTATGCTGAGTAAATTTCTATTTAGTTACATGAAATTCTACTCACATTCATCTGATCAATGAAGCATTTCTCCATTAATTTCTAACTTGGTGAGTGGATTAGATGTCCATGACAGATTATTTAAGAATAATTTATAATAACCATTCAATTCAATAAAACTATGTATCTTATCCCCATTGGTTTTTTGGGAAATAATTCAGTAGATTTCATCTTCGATATATGCACTGATATACCATTTCTTAAGATTATATGAACTAGAAATGAATTTTTCAATAACTAAAATTTCCAATTCTAAAATTTTACTCAAAAATAACCTTTCATTGGGTAATTATTAAATTTTTCCATTGATCTAAATTATCTTCCTTTAACTTAGGATATAAAATAATGTCTTCAATTATGACTACCACAAATAGTTATTGTAATCTGTAAAGAGTCTATTCATTAAATGCATGAAGATATAGGTAGAATTTGCAAGACCAAATGGATTGAAAATAAATTCCTAGTTTCCATTAATTGTAGGGAATGTTGTGTTTTCTTCATCCTCTTTCTTGACACATAATTGATGATATCCAAAATGATGATCAACATTATAAAATTATAGAGTTCTACCTATTTGATCAAATAATACATTAGTAATGGGTGAAGGATACTTTTTATTGATTGTGATATTGTTTTGTTCTAGATAATAAATATTTGAGAGATCAATCCATCAATATTTTTTACAATTAGAACACATTCACCTAATGGTGATGTACTTAGACAAATAAATCCCTTATCAACATTCTCCTAGATTTACTTCTTTAATTCAGTCAGTTCAATCCGGTCCATTCTATATAGAGACTTTAAAATAGGTTTGGCACTCGTAATGGGTTCTATTCAAGTATCAACTTCACAATTAAGAAGAAGATATGGAAAATATTATGGAAAAATATCAGAAAACTCTTATATTGTAGGAATATAGTTAATATTGATATTAACCACAACCATATGAGCTAAACCCACCTTTTGAATTGAAATCAAGACACATATAATTGATGCAATTTACATCGTATTTTCATATATATTAATGCACTGAATGAAAATCATATCCTTGTTTATAATATAAAACATTAATTCCCTTACTCTGTAATTTATGTGGGTTTATGTAATGAAATCTAATCCATTCTCAAGATAACATCAAATTCCACTAGAAGGAGAATAACATGATTTTCTTAAAGTATATTCACATAAGCATCTATTGCAGAAGAATCATATACATAAGATGTGATAATTATAAAATTATGGTTTTTTATTTATAATTAAATATCTAAATATCAAGGTGTAATTTTGACACCCACATAAATTAATAATATAAAATATTTTGGTATAGATAGATTAAAATAAGACATAACCAGTTTAGAGATGATGGTAAGTGCACCATTCACAATTTCATTATTGTTCATCTCATCAAAAATAGTGATCACATGGGATTTCCTTTTTTTACATAAATATTTATAGGTTACTAAAGTTGGCCATAATCATTAACCTTCAAGAATATAAACTAGTTAATGTTATTCCCACAATCCCCAAATTTTAAATTGGGTAATGTTTGTAGTTCCTTATATTATACTTTTCCTCTAGAATTATATATCTTCATCCCATCGGTTTAAAATTTTATTACTAGATGACCTTTCATTTCATACATAATACATTTACTATTACCATTAAGAAACATTCCTCCATATTTCCTACCACACATTGATCATAATAGATGGCCTATATTTTCACCAATATGGTTTTTCTTAATAGATTTTTCTTTTAAATTCATCAGTTTTTTATTATCCAAAACGTAAGATTGATGGTTAACTCCAATATCAATTTATTTCATGGTATCACATCATATGATTTCATCATAAGTACCGATGTAAAATATGTATGAAACCCATTAGATAATTCAAATTAAGACACTAATAATTTTATTAATATTATGTTCTACCTCAATGATAATAGCATAATCATACCTCACAAGTCTTGTACATTCTTCCTCACATGGACTAATGGATTCATCATTCTTTTTTCTTTAGCTCATTTAATTTAATCTCTATCTTCACAAAATGAATAAGGGAAATGTAATTATTAAAAATTAAAATTCCAAACTCTTCCAACTCAAAGGATTTAATTTATTATCTTTTCCTCATATTCCAAATGTTATTCCAACATTGATCTTCTACACTATAGAAATGATATATATAAAAATTGAATTTTTCATGATTTAAACACTATATAATATAACATTTATCACCAATGGTACTATAAAAATTTAGAAAATAGTGGTTCAAATAATACACTAAACTTATTTGGATGTTTTCTCATTGAGGATTCAATATATGGTTGATCCCACCTTTAATTGTATGGAAGATCAACATGATTCATGAAATTAGAATGTAACGCATGAGTAGAAACAAAAAATTTTATTTTATCTCCCATAAAATTTGGATACTCAAAATGAAAATTTCCACATTATCTATCAAATTCACTATTAAAAAATATCCTTCATGTTCTATCCATTCACTAAAATTAAGAACCATAGTGCAAGAAAAATTAATCATAGTAGGAAACAAAAAAATTACAAATAATAATTTATAGGATATCTAAATTATTAGAACATCATTTCAATGTATCAATCCTGAGGTTCATACAAGGGATTCCTTAACCAAAATCTATTCAAATCCATCATGAAGGTTCATAATAAAAACGTGAATCAACTAAATAATATCACCTAGGAGATTCATTCAAGGAATATTGTGAGGTAAGACTCATTTTATATAAGAATAATGACTGATACAAACATGACCAACTCTTTTTGTTGTAATTACCCCAAGATTCAGATATTCCAAATTTTCACCCATATATATTATATGGACTTCTATGTTTTTTAGGAAAATCCAAATCTTTTTTTACTATAACATAGGATGTTCTCATAAATATAGTTTTATCAAAATGATTATCATAAAAACTTTTACATCATTGTTTCCAATAATAATTAATCGTTACTCTGATACTAACTGTAGAAACATGTATTTTAATACATAAATATCACATATTATTATTTTTATATTCAATACATAATGGTACGATCCACACCTGATCCATATATATGTAGTATATTTAGAAACAATGAAACATACACTGTTTCATAAAATATATAAATCATCTCATACGTAGATCATCATAACTAGCACCCTTCTTACAAAATTAATATATATAACATTTTTTCCCATCACGGGGAATATAAAATATAACAAATGGTCTAATTGGATGCTAAATAATTGTAAATAAGGTAGATAACAATTATCATTTAACCGTAACATGGGAATAAAGAGGATAAGAACATGAGCTTACCCATTGAAAATCATAACCAGTAATTAATATTTCAAAAACATGTGGTTTTTGTTAAATTTTATCAGTTATAAATACATGAATCATAAATATATCACATATCATGAACCATGAGAACATATTATTGTCATAACCTCGTGTCATAAAATATTTTCAAATGTTTGAAATGATGAAAAACATAGAAATCATATTTCAAGGATACAACCAATTCATTAATAAAATGTTTGTATTGGGATATCTACCTTTGTGCCAATTTCAAGATTGGTATAAAATTATTATCACCCACTTTTGGGATTGGGATAACTTTTCGCATACCCTCTTCCTGGCTTAGGATGACCTCTACTATACCATTTTTAATTTGTGGGATAACCTCCAGTATAATAGTTGATCTCATAGAATATTAATATTTTCCCAAATAATTATATGGATGTATAATATTTTTCTCGAACATAAAAAAAATAAATACATTCATTTGTATTCGATAATATCATTAAATAATTCATTTTATCTTAACCTATGGAAATGAAAAAATATATCAATATTTCATCACTGTAACCATAAAAAAATCCTGGGAATGAGTAAGGATGGTATTCTTGTTTCATATCCCTTGTAAATCATAATTAATATCAATGTAATTCGTCATAGGTTAAAATTCCTTTATAATATAACATGGAATATTTCTATAGGAGAATATAATTTTATATTTTCTATCACTTTATAAAATTTATAAATGTACCTTAGTATTATAGAAAACATTTTCATTGAATAAAAAATTTGAAACCATTAATGTAAACATAATATTATTAATGGGCCATAACTATGGGAAATTTTATTCTTGTTATGAATATTAAAACAAACATTTATTTTAATTATTTAAAAAATAGGAAATAGTACCTCATTCATAAATTGACATGATGATTCTTGTTCAAAAAATTTTGTGATAATTCTATCATGGTAAAAAATCAACTTAAAATGTAATATTATAATAGTAGTAACATTCATGAATTTTTTTGTTTGAAAATATTATTATTAAATAAAATTTAATTTGGACCAAAGAGAGAAATAAATTACTTTTCGTTAAAATTGTATTTCAGCCTATTGAGTAATTAAATTGAGGCAACTAAATGTAAAAAACGTATTCAGAAGAAATAACTAGTATAGAATAAATTTAATTATTTTATTATAGTTATATAATAAAAATACAATACTGGAAACTAGAAAAAACAACCCTAATAAAAATTTAGATTGAAACATAAATTTATTACTATTTTGGTAACATTCAAATCAAAACATCAAAATGGTAGGAGCATTATATGAATATGTAAATACAAATTATTTTAATTTGAAGAATCATAAATTAAATTCATGGGAATTATATACACCATATAAAATAAACATTTTGTGTATATGGATTATGTCTTAGAGAAGTAAAAGTGGGACAAAAATCAATTACCTCTTGTTCGACTTGCTTAGAAAGAATGTTAACCTATACTTATTTAGTTTTCATCCGTTAGATCATCTTTTAAGTATATCTTGAATTATATTTATATAATAAGGTCACCTATAACTCATAAATAAGTAAGCATAGAATATAATCAAGAGTTTTTGGATGAGATATATGGAATAAGGTTTTTTAAATAAATCAAATTTCCTTTTACAAGGAAAGAAATGAAAAAATCAGAATTAATAAAAATATTTAAATAAAAATAATTAAATTTCATGATTACTCCTTCCAAATTCATATAGATTATTTGAAAAATATATTTAAGTTTAAATATCATTATCTAATAAAATTTAAATAATTTTTCGGTTTAATAATAATCATTTTTTTCAACCCATTGTTTAAATAATTTTTATCTCAAATGTGGTAGTGAATTTTCTTATAAAAATGTTTTAAAATTTAAATATTTGGAATCAATTTACATATGACTATTTTTACCTGTTATCACCTACTTTTCCTCTTCAAATATTATTTTAATTATTAAATTGTTTGATAAAATATTTTAATCATAAATTTCTATTAATATCTTTTAATTTTCTACTAACAAAATTTTACATTAAAGGTATCATGATAGCAATAAAAATAATATATTAAAATTTAAGTCAACCATAATATGTTATATTTATCAATGATTTTTTTTGAAAACAATAATTCCCAAAAATTAAATTAATATTAATTTTTTAATTTTTTTAATATTTTTCTATAATTAAAAAAATTATATTGACATTGCTTAAGCATTTAAGGTAATTATTCAATAAATTAAAAAATAATGAAAAATAAGAAATAAAATTTATTTTTATTTAAAATAATAATTTCTAACCACTCATTACCACTTTTATAATTATATATTATTTATATATATATCAATGTTCATAAAGTGTCCTTTGGAATTTATTTTTTTCATAAATTAATTTAAAGTCCATAATAAATGAAAAATGGAACTATGTGGCCACATTTTTTAAACATGAATGATTAAGGTTGAAATACACTCATCCAATAGGATAAATTATATTTTTAGATAAATTTTAATGCCTTATCAAAAATGTTTATCTTTTTATCTCGTTTTACCCTTATCGATGTGACAAGTATTTTCCATGGTTACTATTCCAAATGACTAAAAATAGATGTGAAATATTTACTAAATTTCACCCTTTTGATTATAAATTTAGAATCTGTTCTTCAATATTCAGTTTCTATTAATGTAAAAAATTAATTCCAAAATAAGTGTGAAGAAGTTGACGAAAACACTTTAATATATATACATATATATATTTAAATGAAACTGGATTTAGTCTTATAACATTCCTAGAAAAAAATAATTTGAATATTATTACATTTGATTTAATACATTATATTTTAATTTCATTAAAATCAATCATCAGTAGTGATTAATTTAATTTATTTAAATTAAAACACATTATGTGAAAAAATAATATTTATTATATAAAAAAATTTCTTTATTTACCTTATAATTTATTTTTTTTAAATCAATTCATAACCAATGAATTCATTTATTAAAACTATAAGGCATAAATATTTTCATAATTTGGTTTTTCATATTCATACTGACCAATCCAATGGATTTGTGAAATCAATTAAATTATGTAATAATATTTCAATACAATAACGTAGTTCATTAAAACTATGTGATTTGTGTAAAACATTATATTAAAGAGAAAAAATATATTGAAAAATATATTGTAAGATCATTGGTTGTTACAACATACCTACTGGAAAGACAGTGGTATCATGAATCCCGGAGTTTTCCTTATTCTATAATTATTTGGGCTTCCTTAAAATATGATAAAAATTTCCAATTCAACTATAAAATTCCTTGGTTCAACCTATTACCTTTACATATCCTATTAATACAATAATTTTTTCCCATGTATTCATTGGGTCATACCTTATAATGAAGGTGGAATTAAAAATAGTCAACATTAGATCTCTATATGTTCTATATCAATATCCAAGTCCTACCCTCAGAGATCTATTCTATGTATTAAAATCCTAAAGGCTCTCACCTTTATATATATTTCCATCTATCTTCTTTTTTAAACATTCTAGTGAGATATGATAGTTTAATTACAATTGGATTTGTTCCAAATAAATATTTTATTCACATCCTACATTGTACCTTTATTTTCATTATATATTTTTAAAAAATAATAATATATTTTTTTTATCTCCATTAAAAATATTTGGAGGACATTGTTACTAGATCTATTTTAAAATCAATGGAAAACAATGTATTTCCAAATTTTATGGGTAGAGACATAGGGGCACCTCATGAACTATTTATGGACTCCTTATAAAATTGAACTTTATGTCAAGTTTATTTTATGTATTTTAATATCCAATAGTGATGAAAGAAAATTTATTAAAATCAATTTGTTTTATTTTTTCTATGAATTTTCACTTTATTATCATTAATATTAACTCTCTATATAGAGAAAACATAAAACATTTTATTTTTATCATAAAAAATATTATTTATTGTTTTTAATGTTTAAATATTTTAATATTAAGAGCTCTCCTCTTTTCTTTTTCACTCCAACCAACAAACTCATCATCAAGACTTAAGTGATGATAATTCATTTCTCAATTATTTTTGAGGATATAGATTGTACTATATAAGGCATTTAAGAATTGCCATTAACTTTAATCACCTCTTAATTAGGTAATTACAATGAGTCTCAAAAAACATTAACTTCTCATCATAATAAATTTTTATTTCATGAATAGTTTCATTATGAATATTTCCTTCTTCAACCATAGAGATTTATATCCCTTTCACTCTCTTTTTTTCATATCCAGATCAACTTCATTAACATTTTCATAAATTATATATAGCCACTCAATTTCATAGATAAGTTCTTTAATAAAAAATTTCTCATAATGAGAAATTTTATATTCATCAACTTTCAATAAATTTCATTAATTATAAAGTGTAGATGATTTATATTTTACATTATTTAGTATTGAAAGAGTGTTATATTTTCACAACTGTTTACCAAATTAATCATCCATCTCATCAGTAACTTTTTCATTTATGACTTCTCATTCCATAGTCCCTAAACATGTTTCTATATGTATACAAAACATTCAATATGGATGTTTTAGGATATTCCTTAATTTCATAACAAAAAAATCATCACATGATTTATCATTTCAAAACTCATGAAATTTTGAGAAAAATATTATAAGCTAATCTTATAAATCAATCTCACAAGTTTGGATTGAAAAACTACAACCCTATGAACCATCAGTTAGTGGTGGAACTCTATTCTTCATTGATACTTTTCTTAGCATCTTAGCCTATTTCTTTCATCCATTACTCATAATCTTTTGATAGGATTCTAAATTATAAAAAAACATTAGAAGTATCCAATATTAATATATGAGGATCATCCAAAATCTAAAAATATACACTTTATTATGGAAAATGAAAATTCACATTTCTTCAATGTAGATATAAACATATAGAACCTCACTCAAATAGTAGTTTAAATGCACAGCAGGGTCAGTTTGACACCTAAGGGTCGGGTTAATAAGGTCTCCCTGTTTTCATATGATTATAAATCCTTTAAGAAAACCATGGAAATGTGTTCTCTATTTCTGGATAGAGAAATGGATATTTTTAATTTTTTTATCGAAATTATTTCTTATATTGTATGAATTAATGAATGTACAAGAAACACACATTAACTAAAAGGTTCTATAAAAAATACATAAATGTTTTATAATTGGAATGTATGGGGAAAATATTTATCACTATAATCTTATCATAAATACATTTGGCATTTTCTTTGTATCATCTCGAAACCAATAATTCCATATTATATAGTGTGTGTAATCACAATATAACATATGTGAGCTATGAGGTATCCTATAACACATGTATATACTAGCATACCACTTATTCATAAATGTATCCCTCTCCACATGACATATATCTTAGGCCTTTCTAATGATTTATTTGTATCCAAAAATAGAAATTTTATTCCACACAGTAGTGGCTTTGAATTCCAACAGATCTTCATGTAGACATCTGGAAACCCATTTACTACATGTAGCTCAAAATCATAATTCTTCATTGTAAGATTTTCACTAGATCCCATAATAAATTCTTAAAGGCTCAAAAACAAATATGAACAATAACCCTATGAGTATTCATACCTTTTATACTTATTATTCTAAAATTTCTAAACATAAATATCCCTTAATAAAATGCACAGAATATAAATGACTAGTTACTTTAGAATAATAGGTTCATAATACATCACAATTAGACTGAAAATAAAATATTTTATTATATTATCAATAATAATCTCTTAAATCATTTACATCTACTAAATTAAATGAGAAAACATGGGGAATATTCCCACAAAATGGGTTATCTAAAATCCCTGTAATGGAAAACACATGATAAGGAAACATAATGTGTGATTAAAAATTTAATCATGGTATCATAAAGAGAGGGATAATGAGAAATTTAATTTAATAATTTCCTAAAGAAGATGTAATAATAATATCATGAAATAAAAAGATAAATATAAACAAAATATAACACAACATAAACATTATTTGAGGCTAACATCATAGAAAGTATCACATAGTTGACAAAGTCTCATAATGGATTATGATTACTCACTACCCTCTTAAATGAAGCACCATGAGACTGAAGATTTAATTAATTCATTGGAGTGTTATTTGGGACTTCCCATAATAACATGATCATTACCTATGTTTACCATAGAAAGGAATAAATCTTAAGTCATAATATAAGAGTTCCCTATATAAAGAAAATAATTTTCATAATCATTTATTACATCATGAAAAAAGTAAATATCACAATTAACACTTTTGAAAAATTGTCATATGGTATAAATTATGTATTAAAAGAAGTTATAATAAACCAATTTTATATTTTAGAGACACATATATAGATTTTTGAGGCATTCCATAACATTTAGAGAGAAAGGATTTAGAGATATAATGTTTGTAACCTAAAGGAAATGGTTGTTTTGAAAATTCCCTTACCACATTTGTAATATTTTGAAGTGTAATATACAAAAACAAATAAAAAAAATTAAACATTATATATCATGAAAATAATAATATTAATGATATAACTTGTTAGGGGTAATTATATTCCCTAAAAAGAAGAAAATACTTGTGATTGTTGCATGTCTCCCCGAATTAAAAGATAATCCATAAACCCCATAAAAATTTAATAACATGGGAATGAGAGCTAATAAATGAAGTGATTGTGTGTATAAAATTTATATCCACAATAATACTAGTTGAAATAGTACATAGAAATTAAAAACTCATTTCACAAATAATTTTTTCATTATATAATGAATGAAGATTTCATATAACCCAATTAATGTAAATAGAATTAAGAAACCCATTACCTCACACTTCCCTTTAGTTGGGAACTCTTTAACCGCCTATGTAGTGATTTTAGGCATGTTATTAAATTATAAAAGAAATCTATTAATATTTATATAATAATATATGATATTTTTAAAACATATTATTTTTTTCGTTAATAATCTTTTATTATCAATATTGTTTCGGGTGTTAATTTCCTTGTTTTCACATTAATGATTTATCACTATAGATCCAAATACAAAAAATATATAGTATCTAGTGGCATAGTATCTATAATGATACTAATGTTAAAAATATATTATTAAATTTGATTCATCTTTATATTCGTTAATGAATTTTGAACATGAAAAATTAGTCACATCGCTTCGTGGGGACAACAGGTCGAATGTGCACACGATCAACATTATCATTTCCTTAACGGGTGAAGCAGTATGTAAGTAGGGTGAGTATTAATTTTCAAAAAACACTATAATTTCTTATAATATATACATATATATATATATATATATTACATGTATTATTTATTACTATTCATGTAAAGTGTTAGTGAAAACCAAATCACGTTGCTTCGCATGGAGGTACTTCATCGTCCACAAAAAAGACGTTATTAAATTTTCTATAGATTGTAAGGTATGAAATAATTTGACATATTTGTATTATATAATTATTTATATGTATTTAATATTGTATATTAATATAAAATTAATCCTTATTACCTTCCATTTAAAGCATAAGAGAATAAGGAATCACATCACCTCGCGTGACGATTGTTTTTTTGTACACAAGGGATATGTTATAATATTTACAATAAAATTTATAAAAAGAAGGTATATGTTATATTATAATTCTAGAAGAAAAATTATATCATATATATCATCTATAATCATTATATCAATCTATTATAATCAAAAAATTATTTATGTCGGTACGAAAGATTATTTTCTGTCTTGCACACTATCAACGATTTTGTTTCCTAATCGAGATAGAAGGATATGGTTATAGGTAAATAAATTAACATAAAAATTAATAGTGTATTAAGGATAATTTGGTTATTATATCATTAGATTATATTATTATTTTGAGGATGTGGAGGAAGAAATAAAATAAAATTCTCAATTAAGGGTGTTATCTCATCTATAGGAAACTTCTCTTGGTTTACACCAATAGCCCTCTTATGATAGCTTTGTTAACAACAAAATATTATTTGATTAGGTAAGGGAATTATAGAATTGATTCGGGTAGGTATTTCATGAAACAAAATGATGTGGATCTGTGGAAGGGAGAGGAGAGGGTGTGTCCTTTTATAAGAGGGGGATATGACATAGTTGTTATTGTTTAAAAAAAGAAATACACTAATATTTATCATATTAAAAAGTATTAAAAATTGTAAAATTTATGAATATTATAAGATATATGGGCTATATATTACCATTTAATATGAATTTTACATGTTTTGGGTCATTTTAGACCATTAGAGTTTTATTTGAACACTCAGAAAACCAATTTTTACATTAACATCGGTAAATAATTTTTAATTATTTAACTCCTAATTATTGTTAAAAATCAAGGTTAACTCATTTTATAGAATAAATCATAAAAATTCCAAATATTGAGTAAATTTTTCTAATTTCTAATTACTAATTTTGTGAAATATAATTTAAAATTAAACCCATAGATGTGTTGAAAAAATGGTTTTCCAAAAGAAAATCATTAATGTGATTAATTTTTTTATATCAAAATACAATATGAAATCTATTTAAATTACATAAAATTTATTAATAACATATAATTAAAAATATTAAATCTAAAACCACATTAAAATATAATTGTGTTTTTGAATTCTTGACTTGATAAGGCAGTTTCTAATAAAAATTAGTATATTTAACAATTCATCGATAAATAAAGAATTTCCAAAAAGTATGAAAACATCAACATAATATCGTTTTGATATTTTGAATTGTGAAATAAAGAAAAAAAATTAAAAATAATTTTATAAGAGTGGTATATTTTAATTTTAAATTATGCGCACAAATCCGGAAAAATACACTTTTTAAAAAATAATGAATTTAGAAAACATTTCTATTTTTAAATGATTATTGTTTTATTTATAATCAATAGATAATCACTAAATTTATTTTATACTTTTATAAACCATATAATTTTCATAATTTATTTAGTTTTATTTATTCCATCCGACATAATATTTATTTGTCATCGATCGTGTTTAAATAATTATATTTTATTAATGTATTATGTTTCATTTAAACATGGTGTTGCACGAATCATAATCATTAAAAGAGTGTGAGTTTATTTAAAAATTAATATATCATAATATATTGAGTTGTTACCATATCATAAAATATTATTGTTTCATTTTATAAACATTTTTTACTAACAAGTTCACCTTTGATAATCTCAGTGTTTTGCATTCAACCCACTTAAATAAATATCTTTGGCATGATATTATATTTATCTCTATAATAAAGGTATTGAAATTTTAAAATACCTTTATATGAAACCAACAATTTCAAAATCATTAATCAATAATCCTTTTAGAAATAAAAAATGTAAGATATGATGTTCATCATGAATAACACCCATATAAGGTTCCAAGTTAGAGAACATTGTGAGCCATGAAATCATAGACATTGAAGAAATGAATATATAATTATAGAGAGTGATAGATACCGTTGATCAGAATAAATTTAATTATAAAGATAATGTTAATTATTAAATATCCATAAATCATTGATGAATTAAAAGACCATTGATTAATCAAATAAGAAGGTAATATGATTACATTTTGTTTCAAATTATTTTTCATATTATCGATGGATTATTTTTCCCTAATGATATTTAAATCCATAATATATACTTACATGTTCTATTTATATTCCAAAAACAAAATCTCATCCTTTTATTTGGATTCAATCAATTTCGGATTCACCTCTTACTCCAAGGAATGAATATCTGATAGGAATATTTTTGTGCCTGAAGAATGAAAATTTACTTTTTAAAAATAATATGATCCACTAATGATTAAGAATCTATTCCTCATATATTTTTCTACCAAAATCGTTATCACATGGTAAGATAATTCCACAAATGAATATATTAATCTCTAAAATTAAATAAAGAAATAAAAAGTATTAACATTGGACATAAAATAAAAAATTGATTCTATATCCAAAATAGCCTCAATAAACTCAACATCAAGAACATATTAAAATTTAATTTTCTGAAATCATGTGTTTTTTTATAAAATAACACATTACCATAAAATTAAATTTCTAGTTTTTAATTATTAGTCAATGTTTTCTTTCATATCCTTAACATAGTACTTATTTTACTCCAGGGAATAATAATTTCAAACATTTTACTTCATTACTATGAAATTAACTATTACCCATTATTTTATTCAATAATGAATTCTTACTTCTGTTATTAATTTTTAGTCTCTCCATCATCTATAGAAAAAAAATTACTCTTACATCTTTTTTATCATCTTCTTGATATTCCTCCAAGTTCATTAATTAGAATAATTCCCATTGTTTACACAAAAAATATATTTAACTATTGATGGGTCCATAATCAAACAATTATTCTCATCCGTTACATTTAGAAAACATTTCATTTTATATGGATATTACATAGTTTGTTCCCTTCCTCTCCATACATAAAACATATTCTCTATCCTTTAAGAAATTCTGTTGAGTTATTCCTTGAGAATTCTCATGATATGTTTAATGAAGTCTTAATTATCATTTGATATCCCCCACATTAACTTTTGGATAACTCTATACTTATATTAATTGGTGATTCAAAGAGTTGGTTATAGTGCCTATTATTAATCATAAATCTTGATAACAGATTTAGAATAATCACAATATCCTTTGATCTGGTAATCTTACAATTTGGTTGCACATAAGAATATTTTTTATCACATTTGACCATAATATGGTTCATTTCTATTCCCAATATTGACTAACACTACAAATAATAACAAAAGAAATAAAAATCCTTGAGGGAAACAAAAAATAATGAAAAATATTTTTTTTGATATAAATATCGTGAATCATTATTCAAAATATATTACAACATTGGTCTATCTTAGGCCCGTCATGTTTATCATCTATTCAAATCCATTATGATAGTTTTTAATGATTTTTCAAATTTCAAAATGTATATCCCCTTGTACAGTTAATCAAAATATGCATTAAGGCTTCTTGGAATATACCGAGTAACACCTGTGTCAATATCGAAAATCTTGTTTCATAGTTATTAAACCTATTAATACATGTTCTAGTACCACATCTACTTGTAATATCCATAAATGGATTTATTTTCTTAGAAACAACTCTCTCTAAACTTCACCAAAATTGTAGGATATTTTTATATTCATGGTATTGTCCTTAGATTTTTCACTTGGATTCTCACTATGGTTTTCTCAACCATTTTTATAAATTTTTTCTAATAAATTCCTCTATTACTAACTATGGTGTCCCAATACTTTTAAAATTATTATTCTATGAACTCAAAACATAAATATCCTATAACACAATTCAAGGATCATAAATTCCTAGTATCTTTCAATGACTAGGTTTATAATGCATAAAAGTGATAATAAAAACAAAACCATTTCAATATTTCTTCATAAAAATATCCTAAATCCAATAAAAATCCTAAACTCCATGGGATAATAAGGCTAATACATAGAAAAATGGCGCAATATTGGATCCCATTAATGGAGTACATGTATTAAGAAAACATAATATGCGAGGGATATGTATATCACGATATGATAATTAGAGTGATCATGAATAATTTCATAAAATAATATCAAAAAGAACATGGTGTAATAAGATAAAGGCATCATAGGACATGTAGAAACAACATATAACTTGACATTAACATGATTAAAGGGTAACATCATAGACAATATAACATGGTGGACAAATTCCTAAAATAGATTAGGTTTACATCCAGCTCCCATACAAAACACGTAATGAGACTAATGATTTACCCAATGAATTACAGTTATATATGGATTCACCCATAATAATATGTTAATGATCTATGTGTTCCACATCAATTAATAAATAATAAATAATAAAACAGTAATTTTCCATAGAGATAAAATTGGTTTTATATTGTTTCTTTATATCATAAACAAACAAATTTTCATAATGAAGAAAATTGATAAATGATCAAAAGGTGCATATTAACACCAAAAACTATGAAATTTTAAGATATTAATATATGTGAGGGAATTGTATATATAATTTGGAGTCATTTTAATAAATTAAAAGAGTGATAATGTTTGTTAGATAAGGAGATCTCAAACCTGAATAAAAGGTTGGTTTATAGGGATCCATTACCTCTAGTAATATTTTCAATTATAAGACCTAATAAAATAACATAAAATGAAACATTAATTATCATTTATATAAGGATATTCCATATAAAACATTTTTAAGGGTAAATATATATACTAGAAAAATGGATATGCGGTAATAATGAAATATATCTCTAAGAAATAAAACATAGAATAGAAATACCTTATAATGTTTATATCATTGTTGTGATATATAATTAGTGTGTTGATTATGTGTAAAAAATATAGATATACACATAGTTATGTTTACATACTAATAAATAAATTAATATCATTTTCATTCATAATTTTGTCATAATATGATCAATGAATATGTTTATAACCCAATGAAAGCAAATAGATTTAACTAGCCCTTTACCTCAATATTCCATTTAGTTGAGAACACATTAACTATATTTATAGTTGGATAAAATAATTTTTTAAATTTTAAAATGGAAATATTACTATTTATATTATCTTATATGATAATTTTATAAAATCTTATTATTTGATCATTAATAAGCTTTCATTATCAGTATTGTTTTAGGATTTAATTTCCTTATTTTCTTATGCATGTTTTAACCCCAAATGTTTTGGATCCCAAATATATGATATAGTTACATAATCTCCAAAATTATATTAATTTCATTAAAATAGTTTTTCCTTATATAAATCTTTAGTATTTTTATTGAATTTTGAACAAGTAGCATGAATCGCATCTCTTCATAGAGACGGTATATCATACATTCACATGATCGAGATAATCATTTTCTTAATGGGTGAAAAGGTAAGGAAGTGTATTGTATATTTATTATAAAAAATAAATATCATTTCATATATATCACATATATTCATTTAATGTATCCTTAATCACCTTCCACGTAAAGCGGTAGTGAAAAACATATCACATCACTTCGTAAGGTGAGAGTGCACCATACACACAAATGGCCTTTTCATTTATTCAATGGATGGTAAGGTAAGAAACTATATTATATATTTCTTTTTCATAATGATTATTATTATAATCAAAATTATATATAAATATCATATTAATTCTTATTACCTTCCATGTAAATCATAAGTCCAAAAAGAATCATATAACTTCCTGAAGCTATAATCCATTGTACACATGAGTGATGTTATCGTATTTCCTATGGAATGGAATGTAAGAATGTATATGTAATATTATAATTAAATATTTTTAATTATATAATATATAACATTTATATAATCTTTTTGTAGATAATTATATCTATCCTAGAGAATTGGTGATAGAAAATGAATTATTTTGGTTCGTGTGGCGGTAGTTCGTCATATACATTATCTATAATTTTATTTCCCTAATAGAGGGAGGAGGATACAGTTGTAGGTAATTACCATAAAATAAAAATTTATAAGCATGTGGAAGGTAATTAATTTTTTTATATTAGAATGTTCCAGAACGTTTTTTAGGAGTTGGAGAATGAAATAATATAAAATACTTCGTTAAGGATATTACCTCTTCTTTAGAAATCTTCTTTTGTTTTACAAAAAAATCCTTCTTAAGATGGTTTTTTGACCAAATGCTAATTCTAAGATAACAGGAGGGATTTAGGTATGTGATTTTGATAGTGATTTACAAAGAGAATAGTTTATTAATTATTAGAAGGATAGAGGTGGATGGTCTTTTATATGTGGGGGAGATGACACAATTGGTATTTTTGAAAATAACTAATTACATCAACATTTATCTCAAAATAAAGGACCCAAAAAATGTCATTTTAAAAATTATTAGATATATGGTGTAAATATGATCATAAAATATGAATCGGAAAAGTTTTTGTTTATTTTCACCCAAATCATTTTACTGAAAAAATCCAGGTTCCAAAAATGTCTTACCCAAACTTATTTCAATAAAAATGTAAAAACGTACAATGTTAGTCATTTTGAGGGAGTTTAAAATGGTGTGGGAGAATCACCCTTCACATGTCATCATCAATAAATTTCATGTAGAAATTAAGAGCCTTGAAATTATACATCATGATTATTTTTATGATCTCTTTATTTAAAAGAATATCTGACACATGGTTAGCTTCCCTATATTCATGAGAGACGAACTAATCAAGCTGATCCACATGATAGAGGCACTCAATCCATTATTTTATAAGACACCATGTGACATTACATGTCATTGATTTTTGGGCCCTAACAACAATTTCAAAATCCGGTTCAATCCATAACATGGTCCATTATTTTTGGACAGCATGTCTAATGTCATGTATCATTTCCCAATGCTCCACTTTGTAGGTAATTCTATTGCCAATGTAGTTATAAAAGTTTACTTTGAAAAAATCTAGGGAATTTCTAGAAAATACCTCAATATCCGGAAGTTCCTATAATTTTGGATGTTTTAGTATCTAAATTTTCATTAATTACTATTCCAATAGGCGGATTCCCCTCATTGATTTACAAAAAATATGTGGTTTTGGTTTTCCTGCAAAACCGAGGTGTTTGAGAATATTTAGATCCTTGGATAATTTTTATATTTCTCCTTGATGTATTTTATCTTCGACATGAACCTCCTGGTGAAGTTCAAAAATGTTAGTATGTATAGATGTTTCCCTCCCATTAATCACACATTCATTTCATGACTTACATACCGATGAAATTACCGAAGCTAAATCAGCCAATGAGAGTTCCAGGATCTGATCGATGCCTCTTTATTTGCTAAAGTAATCTAGATAATCACCTAGTTTTTAGTATTCATGAGAATAGAGGGAAAAAATATGAGTTTTATATTCCCACACCTCCCCATCATAAGAATAGTTCATGAACGTTTTTTTAATTTCTTCCATGGAACGGAGTCATATGTGACAGGATGAGATAATGGTGTTCCATCATTTTCGGCTAGTTATGTGTTGTAAGATTATTATTCTACAGTCTCCATAATAGAGTGAAGGTCGAAGGCTAAGGAAAGTATACTTGAATTAGGATAATAATGGGGGAATTCTGGTGGAGGCCTCATATTTCATCTTGTAATAATATTTATAATTAAACAACACATGTAAATTTGGCCTCTAAAGTAGTGTGTTAAAGTACATATATGTGTAGTTTTGTATTAACATTGCAATATTCTTCATGATAAAATCAAGGCTTCTTTGGTGTGTGTTGATTTTAACTGTTTTCATCTTCATCATGTTAGATGGATAAATAATCATATCCATAATAGGTTATTCAATCTGATAGGTGCTCCAATAATTGAGGTCAAGTCATTCACTGGTTTCCCACTAGTTTTTGTGCATAATTCCATGAAAATAAAGCTTTATTAAGACCAAAAATATGATCCAAGATACTCTAAAAAATTATTCAGCATCCACTTCATGAACCTTCTAATTACAATGTCATTTGAGGGGTCATTAGTGGTTAATAAGCTCTATGTGAACATACTAATCAGACTATCATTGAATATTTTGGGGACTTTGATGCCAAAAACCCCCATATCAACCAGTTTGATACATTTCATCAATGCAATTGTAACTAGAATTATTTCACATATAGAACCTATCAGGATTATGTTTCTAATCATGAATTTTTTTCTCCTTGATGAGATATCTAGGCTACTTGTAGAAATAAAATGATTAATAAAATTTAGAAGAGACAACCTAGTTCACCAAATAAACCCTCCCTGCTGGAGATATGGATTTTCCCTTCCATTTGAAATGTCGATTTCTTATGGAAGAGATGTTTCCTCTAAGATATTATCATTTAACCTATCCCCAAAATAGATGAACACTAATTTAATTTATGGTATGATATCCCTTTCTCATGCTAAGATTAATAGTAATCATATTATACATATCCATGTATAATCTATTATTGATGATATTTTAAGACTTTCCCCAGATGATGGATTACCCGACCACTTTTTCACAATGAGTAAAGAGGGCCAGAATATAAGAGATGGTTTTCTTTCATTCTTTACCAAATAATAGGATGTCATGTGAATATAAAAAGTGTGATGGGATGTTCTCAAACCTCCAGAATTTAATTTTGTTGTATAAACCAACTTGAGTAAGGCCTTTAATAAACTTTATAATATAATATTCAGAAAGGGAAAAGAGAATCTGTGAGGGTAGATCCCCTTACCTAACTCCTCCCTTACATTGAATGTATCCACTTAGAGTCTCATTAATTAAAATAGAAATCCTTGAAAATGAGAGAATAAAGGCTATTAATCTGAAAAAGGTGTCTAAAAATCCATATCTGTTGATGATGTTGATCAGAAATGTCCACATGAGGTTTTTTGTGGTCCTAGATTTATCAATCTTAAGTAAAAAAGTTCCCTTCCATTGTCTTTTTATACATGATATTATCAATATCTAGGGCTATAAATATACATTTCTGAATAAATTGTTTGGGGATGAAACCATAATGGTCTAGAGTGATGAGATCCTTGAGAATTTCCCCCATTGTGGATATAGAAATTTTGAAGATGACTTTTGGGATGGTGTTTTGGTGTTGAATAGATCTAAATTCCTTTATATCAAACTTGTTTTATATTTTGGGAATAAAAGTAATGAATTTTCAATTATTTCCCTAGGGAATATATGCATGAAAAAATAAATCCCTCACAACACTTATAAAGAAATCTTGTATAATATCTCAATAGACCATAAATAAGTTAATTTTGAATTCATTCGGTCTTATATTACTTTCCACGTTAACAGGAAATTTGGGATGTCTTGAAACCATAATTGCATGGTTCCTTGATATGGTTATTTTTTTGCACTCATCAATGTAGGGGAAGTTGTTTCCAATCACCATTGAAATGTTTTCCACCCATTATATTCATATAGATAACAAAAATAATCAACTACTTCCTTTGAGACTTCCTTTTTATAGGTTTATATGTTCTTATTTTTTATGATGGAATTATTTCTAGCCTTATGCATTTTATATCTATAGATCCTGTGAATAAATTTTGGGTTTATGTCCCCTTCTTTCAACCATTTCATATTTAAATTATTTTTTCCATCCCCTCCTTCAAGGATCAAAGGTCAACCAATTTTACTTTATCTTATAAATAATCTATCTAAAGGAGGTTTGGATCAAGGTATTTTTCATGGATACTTGAAAGATGATTTTAAACATTATGTGTATTAAGATCATGTTTTGAGAAAGATCCCTTCCTCTTATCCCTTAGTATTCTCTTGGAATGTTTTAATTTTTTATTAATCCCAGCATAGGTCTTCTTATAGGGTATAACTTCCAAGACTATAAAAAAATTTACCTACAGCATGGAATTATGGACTATAAATTGTTGAATTAAATGGAAATCATTATGACTCATTCAAAATTTAGAACCTCTGCAATTATGGGGTTGTGGTTAGTGTGTTTATTGGGGGGAGTATAGCCCAAAAGACCACTAGAAACAATCCCATCATCCGTTTGAATAATTTATAAATCATTTTTTCTATCTTGGATTATATATAATGTGTACCTAATCCATGTAAATCCCACTCTAGAAATTTGGACCTCAACAACGTTACATTGGTCAATACAATGGGAAAAGTCAGCATCTTTTATCTAATTTATGTTAATAAAATTATTTTCTCCTGGTGGGAGGACTGTGTTAAAATCACCCATAATCAACCATTTTGCGCCATAATCTAAGAAATATCCAAAATATTCTTTATTAGGTCTCATCAATTATGGTAATATGTTAAGGCATAGAAAAAAAATCCCTTAATAGTATGGCCTTGGTTATTGAAGGTAACCATTATACAATGATTTATCTGGTTTTATATATCAATTTATACACCTTCCTGTCTGATAACCCATAAATGAACCATTTTTTAGTAGTGTGAGTTCTAAGATACAAAACTATTTCCCAAGGAGGCCCATCTGAAGTTCATCCAATTTTCAGAAACCATTTGAGGCTCTGAAACTCCAATAAGATCTGGTTTATTGGATAAGATAAAATAACCATGCACTTCATCCATTAGAAAATTACCTAACCTCTAGAAATTCTAGTAAAAGAGATTTATTATTTTAGGTATTTTATCATGGTTTTTTTTCCTCTATCTTGTTCCATGATAAAAAGTCATTTTCTATTATTTTCCTTTCTGATGACCTTCTATTAGATCCAAATCCAATTCTAGTTTACTATCCTAATCATCAATATGTTCTGGGGTTGAGTATCATCAGCTAAATCAGCTCAAATCCTTCCACTCAAGGGTTTGAACTTCTTTATATAGTGAAAAGGGTCAGTCACTTCATTTATCGATATCTTTCTCCTAGCAGTTTTAGCTAAAGTAACATGTATGAAGGGTTCCTCCATGGTATATCTCATAGAAAGCTTGGAATCATGAGACCTAGATTGTTCATATGTTGGTGTGTTATCCACTTGATAGTCCTATTGATCTCCAACATGGCCTTATGTATGATGATCCTCATATTCTGGATCAGTGCATTCATAGGGACTACCGACATATGGGATTCCACCTAAATGATCCTCTATAGCTGTCTATGTAAAAGAATTTGTGAAAATATGATCAAAATGAGTCTATGTATCCTTCTTAGTAATGAGAGATGAGTCCTCATGTGTGATATCATCCATTACATGAGTATGTCTAAGGGGTGAAACATATTCCTAAGTACCCTTTGAGGATAGATCCATAGAATATTTTATTCCCACCACTATATTTCTTGTTGTTCTGCCTAATATGAAGGTGTACAAGGTTCCCTCTATAAGTCTATCATACCCATATAATCCACTATTGTGTGGAGAAGAGGAAATTTCATCTTTCTCATAGTTATCGTGATTTCCCTCTAAAAGGGAATTTACAAAATTATCAATAGGATTCCATAGATAAGAAAACTAACCAACCTTTATAGACCCAGAATAGTCAAGAGTGGGAGGGGAATATTTCACATCATTCATATGCTATGAAATAGAGGGGGCAGGCTGAGCTGATTACTCACTCAAATCAGTTACATTCATTTCTACCATAGTTCAATTCTCTGACCATCCTTTATTGGAGGGTCTATCATAGTTGTTGAAAATTGGAATAGATAAATCAGAATCTAAATTCATCCTTTGACACTAATGATAAACATCTCCCTTTATGTTGTAGAATGATCACCCTTTGTCTCTATTTCATTCAGAAATCATGTTCCATAAAACATATAGTATATATATAATTTTGGATTCATTTCATACTATGTTAGATAGATGATATTGACAACCCTTATAGTTAAGAACATTGCCTAAATAAGTGTGTTATATATATCCACCACCCCTAGTATTGTCACATAATTCCCATAGATTGGATTGTTGATATGTATATCAATCCAAATTGGATTGCACACATAAAAATCTATATCATACAGAATTCGTGGGCTCTAATATAGCTAATTAAGAATGAAAATGTGAACCCAAATTTATGTTTGGATGTTCTTTACCATGTTTAGATAACTAGTTTCATCCCACTCTTGGATTCGTATGAAACACATTCATAGAGATACTAAACAAAAGCTATATGCTCGCTGTTTGTGCACATCAGTGGGAAACACAATGTAATAGTATCATCGTCTCATTGTATTCATATTTCTCTCGCTAAATCCCTGGACATAATAAATCCTCTTGTTTAGTTCAATAAATTTCCAAGGATATTTTCCCTTTTTTACTAACACCCTTGTAATGATGGACTAACTATAGATATTCACTCTCACTTCTACTGATTCTTGATTTGAAGAGACAAGCATGGTCCGTCCCTTTCAAATGACTATCCTTGTGGGGGAGACCAAAATCAATGAAGGATTGATTGCTGGAAGATAATACTATATCATCAAAATTCTTCTCCATTTCCACAACATTGAATAGGGAATAGTTTTCCACAAAAGTATTTTTTATGCAAGATGAAATAACTATTTAGGTCCAACATGATTTGAGATCATGGATCCCCTTGCACGTTCAACAAGTTTGATCAACTTGAATGACACCTAGAATCTTTATTTATGGTTTTCTCCATTATCCCTTTACATTACTATCTCAAAACTATTATATTTCTCAAAACTAATATTTTTATTTGAACCCCATGGTAAACTTGATTTTTCCTTAACCGAAAAATAATATTTTTCTAGTTTCACTCCTCGTTATTTTTAAAAATTAGGTTTATCATATTTGATAGAATAAATTATAATAATTCCGAATATGGAATCCTTTTTTCTCCAATTAAAATCACAAGGGTGGGTGAATTAATTTTAAAATTAAAGTTATATCAAGGTTGAAAAACTAATTTTCTAGAAGAAAAACATTAAAAATATTAAAAATGTTTTATATAAAAATTCAATACGAATGTGGTTAGAATTACTTAATATGAATTAATAGATAAATATTTTAACTAATTTTACATTTAAAACCTCATTAAAATAAATATTATTTGTATATTCATTACATGAAAATGCAGTTTTTAATAAAAAACTGAATTTTTCACCGTTATTTAATAGATGAATCTTTTAAGGAAAATCTGAAAACATAACTGTAAGATAATTTTTGGATACTAATTTAGAATATGAAGTTCATTTAAAAAATCTAAATTTTTTACTAATTGAATTTTTTTATGTGATCAAATTGTTAAATACCTCTTTCTATAAAATTATTGTTTTTTATAAAACAATTTTCTATTTTTAATGATTCTTATTTTATTTATAATAAATAGATATCATTTAATTTATCTTATACTAGAATAATAGATATAAATTTAATAATTAATCTCTCCATATGCATACCCACTAACTTATTGGCTTGGTTACAATGGACATGTTTATTTAAAAATAGTTTAATAAAGTGTCTAGTTTATTTTAAACACAGTGTTCTATACATCACAATCTGTAGAAGATAATGAATTCATATAAAAATAAATATATCATAAATTATTGGCTTGATACCTTCTATTGTAATATTAGTGTTTGTAACACCCCACCCCTACCTCATTGGATTGAGGAGGCGGTGAGGGTTACTTGGCCTTAAGCGACGTTCCCAAGGTGCCAAAGGCTGGCAATAAATGCCATGGGCTCCAAGAACAGATAGGGAGCAATTTTCCCTAAAGAAAAAATCAACCAACAAACCACTATATGATGCATGTTAACAAAATCCAACAATTCATTTCCAGAAGACAACCAAGTTGTTCCATAAAACAACCCAAAGCCAAAACAACCAAACATGTACACACAACATCAGAGTACATTGCGGAAACAAACAACCAACACCACAAGCCAAGACACCACCCCATCTCTACACCAAGCTCCAAGCTCCAAGCTCCCACAAGGAATCACAAACCTCCACCAAAAGAGGATGACGCCTTACCTTTGCCCACATCATGGTACACAACATCTGCAAAGACACCAACATGCCAAAGCAGAGGGTGTGTACTAAAACTCAGTAGAATTTCCCCAAATGACTTCTATACGCATGCTACTAGGATAAAACCATTAGAAAATTTACAAAAAACAGTTTATATAAAATAAATCACAAGTGAAACAATTTTCATAAGACCAACATGCCCTTACCATGCCATCTCACCCAAACCAAGCATCCAAGGGAAATCCAAACAAACAAGCCACGACCATTCCAATATTTACCCATTAGCACAATAATTCCATCTTGCGAAGAAATGCACAATAAAGCAATCAAAACGGTGGGACTTCTGCCCAACTCGTTCACCCATTCACAACAAAGCAATAAAAACGGTGGGACTTCTGCCCAACTCGTTCACCCATTCACATCAAAGTAATCAAAACGGTGGGACTTCCTGCCCAAATCGTTCACCTTTTATAGTGTGGGACATCACGCCCATCACTGGTGTTGGACTTCACGTCCATCACCCTACCATCATGGGTGTGGGACTTTATGCCCATCACCAAAATTCCCACAACATTACAATCAAACCAAACCAATCATAAACCCACCAAGGTCACACCAACATGCAATCAACCCATTTCTATTGCATATCAATCCACTTCAATAAATCACCCATTTATTTGAAATGATTTTCCATGCCCAAAATTTCAATAAAACAACCCCTTTTATTGAATAACCTTTCTATCAATCATTTTCACAAATCAAAAATATCATCCCATTATAAAATATTCATTTTAAAATGCACAATAAAAACATTTCACCATGAAACCCCCTTTTTCCCAAAAACCCCTAATTGGATTTCCAACCAAAATCACACATCATCGCACAATTAATTTCCACCACAATGAATTAAATGTGACTTGTAACTACTTGTTAAACCCAAGTGGAGTCGAGAGAGAAGAAACCTACCTTTAGGGTTCCCGAGAAATAGACCCACAAGCCACCGCACCTCAAAACTGGCGAACGAACCTCTGAAACCTCTCTAGATCCCTTTATCTAACATCCACAAGCCTTAAAAACATCATTCAAGGAAACCACAACCCTAGATATACACACTATAAGTGTAGATCTAGAAAACCAAGAAAGTGGGAAGAGCAGATCAAGAGGAAAACACAAAGAAACCATGAGAGAAGACTTACTCAGGAGAAACTACCTTCCATCCACCAAGAAACCTCTTCAAAATCCATCCAAACCGAGTGGGATGGCACCCTAAGCCTCCGAGAACCCAATATCCCGAGTGAGGCTTGAGTGGGAGGAAGAGAGTAGTGAAATAGGTCAATCCTGAGTGAGATTGGATTTAAAAACCCTATTTTTAAGTGGCCTCACGGTTTAGCCCGCACGGTTTAGAAAACCTTGCGCTAACAGTCCACACTCCATTGCCTCAAGAGCCAGGGTCTGCACTGTTTACTCGCACCATTTGGAAAACCATGCGTAGGTTTTGCGGAGCCTACTGTCTCCCCCTACATGGTTCAGGGAGAATCAACACGGTTTATACTAACCATGCTCAAACCGTGCACCCCTTTAGAAGCCTCTAAACTCACCCAAAACTGTTCCAAACTCTCTCATCCTCTTCCCAATTCATCCCATGCACTTTAAACACATAAAAATGCATAAATACAGGTTACATGTTTCAAATCGAGGGTGCTACATTCTCCCCACCATTGGACTTTCCGTCCTCAGAAAGTAGTGAACCCGCCCTTTTCTGAAAGAGATTGGGCCACTGCTCGACCATTTATTTATCCCGCTCCCAAGTCTCCACATGAATCTGACCATGTTGCCACAAAACATGAACTAAACTGATGCACTTACCATGAATGACTTTCTCTTGACTATCCACAACACGCACTGGCACGTGCACCAATGAAGAATCTGGTTCTAGCTCAACATGATCCCAACGAATCACATGGTCATGATCCGGCTGATACTTTTTCAATTGTGACACATGAAAAACATTGTGCACCGCACTGAAACATGGTGGCAAATCCAAACGATAATCCACCTCACCAACCCGCTCAAGAATCTCAAAAGGCCCAATATACCTCAGAGATAACTTTCCCTGTTTCCCAAACCGACGATGTCCCAACCTAGGAGAGATCCTCAAGAACACATGATCACTTACCTTGAACGACAACGGCCGTCGAAGTTGATCCACATATGATTTCTGACGAATCTGAGTTGTCTCCGTTCTTTTCCTGATCAGCTTGATATTTTCTGTAGTCTCCTGGACAAGACTTGGTTCAACCATGGAAGACTCACCGGTTTCCACCAAACATAGTGGGGAATGACATGGACGTCCATACAACGCTTCAAACGGAGCCATCTGTAAGGATTCTTGATAACTATTTTTATACAAGAAATCAACCAACGACAAATGCTCCTCCCACGAGCCACCAAAATCCATAACACACGCCCTGAACATATCCTCCAAGGTTTATATCGTCCTCTCCGATTGGCCATCTGTCTGAGGGTGATACGTCATGCTCATCGTCAACTGCATCCCATGGGCTTCCTATAAGGATTTCCAGAAATGAGATGTAAATCTCAGATCTCTATCGAATACGATCGAAACTGTAACACCATGCCTCTTTACCACCTCCTGGATATCGATTTTGGATAGATCCTCTACCGTATAAGATTCAAGAATTGGGATAAAATGGGCCGCCTTCGCTAGCCGATCCACTATCACCCAAATGGCATCATGCTTTCTGACCATTCTTGGGAGACCTCTGACAAAATCCATCGCTATGTGCTCCCACTTCAAAACAAGGATTGTTAAAGACTGAAACATGCCTTCTAGCCTCTGATGCTCTGCCTTGACCTGCTGACAAGTCAAGCATCTCGAAACGAACTCAGCCACACCTTTTTTCATACCAGCCCACCAGAACTGTGCTTCCAACGCTTTATACATTTTCTGAATTCTAGGGTGTACAGCCCACCTGGAATGATGATACGCCCTTAGAAGATCCTCCTAACAAGAAACTGGTACAACCATCCAATTCCATAAACACACAACTGAATCCCCATTCAGTTGCCAACCCTCAATGGTTTCCCCACTATTGAGTCATGACCCAACAATCACACATTCAGAATCATATATTTGTGCCTCTCTAACTAGGCCAACCAAGTGAGGAATCAACATAACCAGAAAGAAGGTCGCTCGATCACCCTGGTACTCACATTCCAACCACATATCAGCTATAACCGACATCAACTGCCAATGGTCAGATGCCTGTTTCACCACCTGAGCATATGATTTTCTACTTAATACATCTTCCACTGAATTTCCCTTACATGTTGTGTACATTAAGTCAAACTCAAACATCTGGAGATATTCCATCCATCTCATTTTCCTCATGTTCAAATCCCTTTGTGATAAAATATGCTTCAATCTCTTATGATCCGTATATACCGTGAACTTCTCATCGAAGAGATAATGACTCCACACTTTCAAAGCATGCACTACTACTGCCAACTCCAAATCATGAGTTGGGTAGTTCTTATCATGCACTCTGAATAGTCGTAAGCCATATCCAGCCACATGATTCCATTTCCTGAGAACACAACCCAACCCTGATTTCGATGCATCGCAGTACACCACGGTGACGTGATAGGCCGGATAAACCCTTTGTTTCCTAACTCTTCCAACTAGACTTCCAAATCCCGCAATTTAGTAGGTGCCATCCGGTAAGACATAAGTGAGATAAGATTGGTCCTTGTAATGAGATCAATCGTAAACTCCACTTCCCTTACGGGAGGTAACCCAGATAATTCTTTAGGAAAAACATCCATGAACTGATCCACCACTTATTGAAGAACATTCTTCTCAACACCGTCTACCGATTCCAATGACAACACCGCCAACTGATACGATAACGTACCCAATGCTGGTGCCAACAAACCCGTTGCACTGTGTCTTTCATACTTTACTCCTCTAAAGAGATTTCAAATACCATCGTGTGTCATAAAATCCACTATTCACACATCACAATCGACGTGGGCCTTAAAATCCACCAACCAATCCATTCCCAAGATTGCATCATCCCCATCCATCTCATGAACTGAGAAATTCCAGGTTATCTCAACCTTGCCCACAACAAAACAACATGCTCTATACAAGAAGGCTCGACACTCTCTTCTGCCCAGAGGAGTTGGAATTTTCAAAACCTAGGGAATCATTTCTATCCTTAAACCCAGAAAATCAACCTCACATGCAGCAATAAAAGAGTGTGAAGCACCTGCATCAAACCACACATGCATCAAGGTAGATTTTAAAAGAATAGTACCTCACACCGTGGATGGTCCTGACTGATCATCCACCACAACCTGCTCAGCTCCAAACACATGTTTGCTTGCCACACTATTCTCTTTACTGCTTTGATGAGGCGTCATGGTATTCTGAGAATCACTATGACCCACTTTACTCTACTACCGAGGGGCATACTGCTGCCCCCGTCCCGTCGAAGCATACGATGTCTGCGATCCCTGAGGAGTGGCACACGCACCTTAGCTTGGAGCATTCCGACAATAACGCTGCAGATTCTCCTTCTGTATACAATTATGACATGCTTGAGGTTGTGTCATACAATCCCGCTTGATGTGGCCTATAGAACCACACTGAAAACATCTCATATTTCTCTAGGGCTTCAGAAGATGATTTACCGATCCTGATGTCAGATTATATGTCATATTCCCACCCTGAGAATAAGTGTCCCTCTTTCGCTTGAACCCAGCGTTAGAGTTCCCACTATTTTCCATGGGTACCACCATGCTTCCTCCGCCTGGAGTGCCCAAAAATTCCATCTCATCCACCAAGGCTCTATTCATCATCTCCGTGTAATCATCTATACACAGCACCACTATCTTTGAATGGATTTCTTCCCTTAACCCCACTTCAAAGATTCATGCCTTCAAAGACGTTCTACCCACCACCTCAGGTGAAAACCGCACTATGTTCATGAACTTGGCTGCATACTCTATCACCGACATAAGCTCCTTCTTCAAACTGAAGAAATCTGTCGTACGCGGAATTCTGAACGTTTGTGGGTAGAATTGTTTGTTAAACAATTCTTCAAAGCCTTCCCACATCATACCCTGGTCCTTTCCCGCTTAGACTACTAACTCCCACCACTGAATTGAAAGATCTTCCAACATATACGTGTCCAACTTCACTCTCAGCTCTACCGGTGTTCCCATGAACTCAAAGATCTTGTTCATCCTATTCTGCCATGCTTCTGCCCTTTATGGCTTTGAATCAGCCCTGAAGATGGGTGGATTCTGCTTTTGGAACTGAATTGCATGACCCACATTGCTTGGTTCATCTGTTTTATTCCCACTTCTGATATCTTAGAAAGATTGCACTATGCTTTGCACTAGCTGCTGGTTCACCTGAGGCTCAGGTGCTACCACATTCTCAGAAGCCTCCTCCGGTTGGTCTCTAAGATGCCTACCCAGTTCCATTTTTATAAACAGAAAAAAAACCATGAGTCTCACTTTTGTAGACATCACGAAATTCCATTTCACAACACATTACCCAATGCTATCACAACAAGGCATTCCACCAGTTCACATTTTTCCACATGTTCCATATTTCACCATTTTGAAAACCAAACCATTTTTAAAATTCCAATTTATTCACCTTACAATTTCACATATTCATATCACATCATAAATCATTATACCCCAATGAAATATTCATCCTAGAGGGAAATCATTTCTACCATGCATGTCATGATCATCTCATTGGCTACACCCACGACAATGAGATATCAAATGCCTATAAGTGACTCCAAAACACTTATGTACCCAACTCACTGGTAACTTGAATTTCAGCATAAAAGGGTTAGATACGTCATTTTATGATATGCATTCCATGTTCCAACATTCCTACGCCTTACTACCATCCCGAATCAAGGAATGTACCACAACGAATGTCATCACCAAATCTGAGGATCAACTCCAAAGGACCGAACAAATAGATACCACTTGTAACACCCTTCCCCTACCTCATTAGATTGAGGAGGCGGTGAGGGTTACTTGGCCTTAAGCGACGTTCCCAAGGTGCCAAAGGCAGGAAATAAATGTCGAGGGCTACAAGAATAGATGGGGAACGATTTTACCTAAAGACAAAATCAACCAACAAACCACTATATGATGCATGTCAACAAAATCCAACCATTCATTTCCAAAAGACAACCAATTTGTTCCATAAAACAACCGAAAGCCAAAACAACCAAACATGTCCACACAACCTTAGAGTACACTGTGTAAACTGACTACCAACACCACAAGCCAAGACACCACCCCAGCTCCACACCAAGCTCCAAGCTCCAAGCTCTAACAAGGAATCACAAAGCTCCACCAAAGGAGGATGATGTCTTACCTTTGCCCACGTCACGGTACACAACATCTGTAAAGACACCAATGTGCCAAAGCAGGGGGTGAGTACTAAAACTCAGTAGTATTTCCCAAAATGAATTCCCTACACACGCCACAAGGATAAACCCATTAGAACATTTATATAAAACATTTTATATAAAATAAATCACAAGTGCAACCATTTTTATAAGCCCAATATGCCCTTACCAAGCCATCACACCCAAACCAAGAAACCAAGGGAAATCCAAAAAAACAAGCCACAACCATTCCAATATTTACCCATTAGCACAAAAATTTCATCTTGCGAAGCAATGCACTACAAAGCCATCAAAACTGTGGGACTTATGCCCAACTCATTCGCCCATTCACAACAAAGAAATCAAAATAGTGGGACTTCCACCAAACTTGTTCACCCATTCACAACAAAGCAATCAAAACGGTGGGACTTCCGGCCTAACTTGATCACCTTTTATAGTGTGGGACTTCACTCCAATCACTGGTGTGGGACTTCACGCCCATCACCCTACCATCATGGGTGAGGGACTTCACGCCCATCACTAAAATTCCCACAACATTTCAATCAAACCAAACCAAGCATAAACCCACCAAGGTCACAACAACATGCAATCAACCCATTTCCATTTAATATCAATCCACTTCAATAAATCACCTATTTATTGAAACCATTTTCCTTTCCCAACATTTCAATAAAACAACCCCTTATATTGAAAACTCTTTCCATTAATCATTTTCACAAATCAACCATATCATCCCATTTTAAAATTCACAAAAAAAACATTTCACCATGAAACCCCCTTTTTCCCCCAAAACCCCCAATTTTATTTCCAACCAAAATCACACATCATCTCACAATTAATTTCCATCACAACGAATTAAATGTGACATGTAACTACTAGTTAAACCCAAGTGGGGTCGAGAGAGAAGACACCTACCTTTAGGGTTTCTGAGAAATCGACCCACAAGCCACCGCACCTCAAAAACGGTGAACACACCACTGAAACCTCTCTAGATCCCTTTACCTAACATCCACAAGCCTTAAAAACATCATTCAAGGAAACCAAAACCCTAGATCTACACACCACAAGTGTAGATCTAGAAAACCAAGAAAGAGGGAAGAGCATATCAAGAGGAAAACATAAAGAAACCATGAGAGAAGACTTACTCGGGAGAAACCACCTTCAATCCGCCAAGAAACCTCTTCATAATCCTTCCAAACCGAGTGGGAGAGCACCATAAGCCCCTGAGAACCCAAAATCCTGAGTGACGATCCAGTGGGAAGAAGAGATGAGTGAAATAGGTTAATCCCGAGTGATTCTGGATTTAAAAACCCTATTTTTAAGCGGCCACGCGGTTTAGCCCGCACAGTTTAGCAAAACATGCGCTAACTGTGCGCACTCCACTGCCTCAAGAGCCGGGGTCCGCACCGTTTACTCGCACCATTTGGAAAACCATGTGCAGGTTGTGCGGATCCTACTGTCTCCCCCTTCACGGTTCCTAGAGCATCCACAAGGTTTACACTAACTGTGCTCAAACCGTGCACCCCTTTAATAGCCTCCAAACTCATCCAAAACTGTTCCAAACTCTCCCAACCTCTTCCCAACTCATCCCATGCACTTTAAACACATAAAAATGCATAAATTAAGGTTACGTACCTCAAACCTGAGGTGATATAGTGTTTCATGTCATATAAATTATTATTAAGGCATTTCTGTTTTGAAATCATAGGTGGTTAGAAACACAGTTTATCTCTCAATTTTTTTAATATTCCATTTTCTTCTTCTTATATAATTCCTTTCACATATCTGATCAGTAAAAAATGGATTACCACTTCTTTTCAAAAACAAATATACACTGATAATCAAACTTCTCATCATATTCCTGGATTATATTATTTATTCTTCCATTAGTGTTCATCAATGTTTCACATATGAACAATCTCTCGATTCTCACATTACTGTACAGGTTCCCTTATTTATATTCCATACATTTATAAATAGGTTAACATGAATATTTAATTTTCAATTTTAAATATATAATATCTTCATTAATTTTTTTCCCATTTTATTCAATTAATTTACCTCACTTTTTTTTACATTAGATTCCCCAGAATCTCGTATTCCATTTTCTTCACCATTTTCTATCTCCTGGGAAATAGAAAAGTTTCCCTTACTATATCATACAATTTTATTTAATAATTTTCCTCTCAAAACATTGTATATTTTCTATAAATTTTAAATAGTCTTAATACCCTTTATATTTATTATCCTTTTCACTATACCATCTCAATATAAATCCAATGCAAAAAACTCTTTGAATATATGATAAATAAAACATCATTTTCAGTTATTACCCAACACACCTATTTGTACTCCTGAATCTATAACATTTCAATTTAATATCTATCTATCTATATGAGGAACTAATCCATAGTGCATAAAAAATGAAATAAAAAACACTTCAATCTCATCAGTGTATAGTAATTATATAATATATTAGTTTCTACTTGACTCAACATTTAGTATCTTGAGAGCTTTATTGAATACCAATACAACAATCAAAATGATATATATATATGTGTGTGTGTGTAACATCTCAAAATTTATGAACTCATTCTTTATCTCAATATTGAATCAATACTCTTTGTTATGTTATGACCATTTCATATCAGAATGAATATCTTCATGATTTTTTTATCATTAATCCCCATATATTAATTTTCAAATATTCTATTTGAAAACCACAATACAAGTAAAAGTGTTCTTCCCTCATTAATATATCATTCATTTCACTCAACTAATATTCAATATTTTCTCTAGAATAATTCTTCTTTTTCTTTTAATATAAAATGGTATCACTGTCTTCTAATATAATACCCAATTACTTTTTAAATTTCTTCATATTCCATCTATAAAAAAATATTATGGGATTTCCATATTCTGAGAACCATCCTTCTCATAATAATGAAGATCATCTCCTTATCATTTTATATATTTATCATGAACCCATATAGGTTCTTATGATTTTTAAATCCATATATAATAGTTGAAGCATCATCCCATTAATATTTATTCTTCATATATTTAAAAAATGAGAAATTCATTTTTAAAGTAAATTTCTTTAAAAAAAATTGGTTAAAACAAAAGAAATATTATCTGAATAGCTTATGTTAGAAAATTAAAAGGATTATAATATACCAAATACATATTATGAAGGCTTATGTTTTGTTATTTTTAATTTTTATTCCCCAAAAAATCCAAATGATAGCCAAAAAATTTAAACACTTGAACAAAAAAGGAAAATAATTACCCATGGCGAATGTTGAATTACTTACTCTTAACTTAGAAGAAATATGCTCATGTACATTATGAAAAATGGGCATCTTATAAATGATATACATTGAGCACTAGAAAGTGTTTTGATAATTCATCTAAGCTTTAAAATGACATTTTGGAATCATGAATGCATTCATTTTAAACTATAAAAAATCCTAAATAACTTTTTTGAAATTTGATCCTTTTAAAAAATACATAAATTTACCAGTTGAAAGACATAATATAATGGTATAAAGATTTATAATAATTTTGGGAATTCCTCAAAATTACTTCACCCCATCACAAAAACTCATAAACATCATAGATCAACATAAAAAAATCAAAAAAAACTATTCACTTTATCCCATATTATATATTTATAGAGTGGTGAAAACGTAATCCCATTATAATATTTTCTTCATATATAAAATAAAAGAAACACAATTTTCATCCAAAAACATTCCATAAATTTTACTCTATTAAAAAGGCATATGTTGGGAAATACATACATTTGGATCTTCAAAGACTAATATTCAACCAAAAAATTATAATGATGTCTTATGTTTTTGTCATTATCATTTTTATTCTTGAGTGATTGTAATATGCTTCCCAAAAACATATTATGATAGAACACAACATTTTTATGATTACCCAAGTCTTATAATGGAAGAATTATTCTCGTCCCAAAATATAGATGCTCATAATATTTCCAAAATATGAAAATAATTTCAAAGACACAAGTTGAGGACTGAAAATAATTACGATGTTAGAAATAATAATCATAATGAATTTATGCATTCCACAAAATGACTCTATACCTTCCAAACTACATAGAAAAATATCACATCACCTTTGTTAATTTACCAAACATTCATAAACATATCAGATATATTCTCAAGATCTTGTATCATATTGAAAACTCAACTGTGATTTTTTAAATTACTTCCCATACATATAAAATTCATCAATATTTTAACCTGAAAAAGTATCCATAAATGTGTAATAATCCTGAATATTACTACTAAATGTCAACATAATAGTATTCTGGTTTTCTACAAACTCATGGGCCTTGAAATTACATAATAATCTATCCATTTATCATTGTTAATAAAATTCATTCAAGTTTTTCATTATATTAAAAACTTTTTGAACTAAAAACTATTATAGATAGTACTGGAACGTATCCTTCAACCCTTATCATGTTGATCCTTTAAGATCAATGAATACAATCATTCAGTTATGCACTATTACTTAATTATTTCCAACCAATTATTTGCATTGCAAAAAATAGTTCCTTTTTCATTTCTAACATATGAATTAAACATTTTTACTCCCATGGAATTGAACATTATTATCATTTTCACATTATACATAGGAAACCTTTAATTCATTTATTTGGTGGATACACTAATCCACCACCCATATTCTCCATTCATTCATTGAATTCTGAATTATAACAAGAAATTTAAAAAAAATTATGACATTAGAATCATACAATCCAAAATAGAACATTTAAATTTTAAAAATATCTAATAAATACAGAATTTATTTAAAATATCATGGTTTAATTAGGTTCTGTAAAACCATCACATTGATGGTAATTATCCAAAAGTGTTTAAAAATGGAAACCAAATAGTTGTATGATTTTTATAAAAACATTACCTTATAATTTAAACATAATTTTATAGGTACTTTGAAATATTACGTATCATATTTCAAACAATAAGAGATGAATTAAATTAAATAATATAATTTTTAAGAGCCTACATTTTGAAATTATAATGGATTAAAAAATAGTTTATTGAGTTGTAATGAGTGCACGTTTTTATTGATTTATTAAAAATATTACAAAACCATCAGATTGTAATCATGACAAAACAATTAGTGAAGGTTTAATGAAATATTAATGAGGATTAATTTAAAATATAAAAGGAAATATTGAGTTTGGTACACTTACCATTCTCATTGGATTTTCCCCTATGGATTGATTTTGAATCCTTTAGAGAAGGACATTTCCAAAGAACAACGCATTCATAACATTCAAAGGGATGATTAGAGTGTAATTTGGGTATAATTTGGATTAAAAACCAAAATTTATTTGTTTCTTAAAAGGTTAGAATGAATCCCATTTTTTAAAACAATTGAAGGCATTTTCACAAATATACATTCTTTAAGGGTCAAGAATGTATTTTTAAAATGTAAATTCGATCATTGGTGAATAATAGATGATATTATAGTACAATTTTTATACCCAAGTTACTAAATATAAAGGTTTTTTATTTTTTAAATATTGTATAAATCATTATTATATTGGAAAAAATTCAGTCATTTTAAATTTTTTTCTCATTATTATAATAAAAAAATATCTATATAAATATTTAATTCAACTTTAAAAAATTTAATAACTACAGAACTATACTATTCATCCACAAAACCTATTAAATAATATAATTTATCAATATAATTAAACTTAAAGTATGTTAAACCAATCATTATTGGATTTTCATTTCATTCTATAAGAATTTAGTTGTCATTACATAAGTATTTTGGATAATTATCTAAATATTGAATATAAAAAAATTAATACCATAAAAATACCATATCATTCATAAATATTTTCATATAATCCCATTCATAATATTATGAGTTACTATATATATCAAGAAACTATTTTTATGATTTGAATCTTATGTTTTCTATCCTAGAACAAGCGTGGAAAAATTATTTTGATAATTAACCTATTAAAATTTTTGAAAATTCCTTAATATGCATAATCAACAATTATTAGTAAAAATATTTTTCATTCAATTATATAATATTCGTAACCGATATAAAATTTTATTTTAAATCCTTGAGTTTGAACATTTCTAATGATGTGTAATAACTATACCAATGCAAATAAAAATTTTCTCATTTATCTCGATATACTAATTAATTTAAATTAATTAGATAAAATATAATTTTTTTTTGAATTTATTATCATTTAAGATACATTAATTTTTTTAAAAATTTTATATAGCATTTTAGATAAAAAAATAATATAATAGAATGTAAAATTCTTCTTAAATTTATAATCATATTTTAAAATAAATTGAAATTCAAATATATCAATACATATGTAACATAATTTAATTTTAATATTCACTTTAAAAAATAATCTTTTAAAAATTTAATGAATATAAATTTAATTAAAAAACCATTTTAATTATATTATAATATATTTTTAATCAAAAACATTCATTGTACATCATAATTACTATTTAGTGTCACATTTTGTTCTTTATATATTTTTAATAAAATGACTTCCCATTAATTTTAATATGATGACCCAAAAAATATTATTAATTTTATTGAAATAAATTATCATAACTTATATTTTAAAATAAAAACTCAATGTATACTAAAATAATATTATTTTTGTATTATAAATTTTCTTTCCCAGATGGAAAAACAATTTCTTATATCATCACTAGATTAAATTATTAATTTATGATTATCATAATAATTAATATCAATAAAAATCCATTTATTTAACATAAATATCCATTTATTTAATATATTATAATTATCAAAATAACAAATCATGGTAAGGAAATTTTTTTACATTTTAATATGATATATTATATGATATGACTAAAAAATAAAGATTTTAATTTAATAATTGGTGTCTAATGTATTATATAATAAACTTTGTTGAATAAAATGAGAATATGTACATTTTAAAATTAATAATTATTGAATAAATAAAAATTATGCCAAAAATATTAATAAAAAGTAGAATTGATTTATTTATAAAAACACATGGGTCATCGTAAGAATCATTATAAAGAATTAAAACGAATTATCTAGATAAATAATGTTAATGATTCCATTGAAATATGTCCCATTTAAAAAATACAAACCATTAAATGATATTTATACAATTAAAAATTTCATTATAATAAAAATATAATATAAATAAGAAATAAGTTCAAATGTATTTTATATTTAGAGAAAAAATCTTCAAAATAAAGGAGATAAGATATTAATACAATTATAGTAAAAGGGATGTGAAATATAATTAAAAAAATTATGATCCATCCAACAGCCCAAAGACCTGTAATTTTATTTATTTATTATAAACCAACCCATTTTAAGGGAAGAGGTGGGGGAACCCAAATAGACTTCATGAACATCAGAAAAATCACAACCCAAAATTCTTAAAGAGTAAAACTAGACTGACAATATAGAATTAAATATTTGGAATGAAGATAGTAGAATGTTATGTGGGAAACCAATCATATAGAAAAAGTTGAAAAGTCTACATTCACACTTCTGTAATGTATGTCATTATCAATATAAAATGAACATAATAGATATTGAAAGTAAGGATGAGGATATAAATAATATTATATGAAAGAAAGTTCATATGAGATAATTAATTCTAAACAAAAAGAATATTTAAGGCTAGTTCTACATAGAAGATTAATCATTGTAAAATTATAAACTAATGAGAGGGGAAATGTTAAGATGGGATATAAAATCAGAAAATAACTATAAGATAACAAAAAATTTAATGTTTAAAAGAGAAATTATATATAATTTCCAACAATGTAAATTTATAAATTAAAAATCAGGATTTCAAAATAAGATTTGAAAATAAACTGTTTCCATTCATACTCACTTCCACGAAAGTGATTTAACCATGTAAATAATATAAATAACAAAAATAATCAAAATTTTAGTAACTATGTTCATTTATATTTCATTTTATAATTTAATTTTTTTTATTTGTTACAAATTTATTTCTTGGTTATAACTTAATTTCTATCCTAACCCCTCCCCAAGGACCCATATCCTAATTACCCCACTACCACCTACCATATGCTTGGGGATTGCAACTATTATCGAGTTGGCATATCCCATAATTAGATGTGATTTTCCCTAGAACCTCTATGCACACACTCATACCATATAAAAATCTTGTGGATAAAACACAATATAAATTTGGATAGAAACCACTACGAAAACACACACTGAAAAATGTACAAAACTAAAATAAAAAATGGTCTAGAATACTAGGTCAACAAAAATAAAAAATTATATGCTCATGTATATCGTCAGCAAGAAAACACTACTTGATGGGTAGGTACAGTAATCTGTCTAAATATTGTTGAAGCATACCATATCTATCAGGTCACCCTGAAGAACCCCTTTCTCAATCCTACAAAAACTCTATCAATGCTCTTGATCATCTGAGGATGACATGACATTTGTAGGTGAAGCCATACTGGGGTGGGAAATACTATACTCAGTAGGGACCCAAACCAGTAAGTAATTAAATAATGTAAACCACAAGGAATAACAAAAAGTATACCACAAATGAATATCACTATGAAATACACCATGTAGTCTACATAAGAGGTATATAAATTGTAGACTCTGAGAAGTATAATCCAAAGAGTCACTAGAGTAAGCTCACAACAACTATGGGTCTATGGTTTGTAAACATGATTGTTGTAAGAATCCATAGTACCGTCATGTAGTAACACATTTATAATTGGTAACACATAGTGTGTAGGTAACACACTGAGCGTAGATAAGACATGCATTGTAGGTAACACAGAGAGTGTCACAATAAACCGAGTGTTAGAAACACCCAGAGTGTAGGTAACACACGAAGTGTCATAAAAAACAATAGGACCTTCACCCTGGTGGGACAGGAGAGTACCAACATTTTCTTGGTAAGACAAAATGTCTAGATAAGTAACAAAGTATAGGTAAGACATGCAGTATAGGTAATCACGTAACTTCTTGGTCACACCCAGCCAATGGATTCAATCCTAATAACGCTTGTTCGAGGATTACCTAAACCTCGAGCCAATAGGTCATACGCCAACTTCGATAGAAACTAAAATAAAGTATCTCAAAGTAAACACCCTATCATGAGTCTTCCAACGTCGTAAAGGGATTGCGAATCATACACACGGTTTTATTGTTATGTGAATTTATGTAAAAAGTGGATGGTTGAATCTATTTCTGGTCTAAACTGGGTCCCGACCCGACCCAACCCATCAGGCTCATCCCGAAACGTCATGTCAACCCAAACTGCTGGTTCTGGTTCACCGGCTCCTGCATAGCCTATTGAAGTGGTCTGGTTTATTCACCTAGTATGTGGTGGGTGTCACATTGCCTCAATGTTAATGTGATCAATCGCCTCATTCAATGTGGTCAGCCACTACATGAACTCCCTCGCGATGGTTTTTTTAGGTTCTTGTTGCAGTTCCACTCGACTATGGCCCTTCACCGTGTGAGGTGACCTCCTGTCGCATCCGGTAAAACCTTCATCCATTCATTAAGCATGTGGCCCTCTCCACCACTCGTGGAAACCAAGACGTGGGATTCTCTACCACCAGCCATCGAGTCATCCGCCTTCTACTGCAGTATGGTTGCACCATCACACACCACTACTAAAGACCCTCCATCTATATGATATTGGTCGCACTCTGGTGCTCCATTTTTTGAAACCAAAGCACACATGTGACCCTATGGTCATTTTATTCATATCCACAAGCTCCAACATCTTTTTTCATCACTCTAGGGGTCCGGTCACTTTTAGAATGTCCTAGTAATGTCGGACACAACTGCATATGTTTTTTGGTGATGAATACATGAATTGGGGAGAGGTATGAGCACAATAACACCCCTAGAATGAACCATGGAATTTTTTGTCTTGGCCTTAGTACATTCCTAATATTATAAACTATGAATGAAGAATAAAATAATATTTAACAATTCATCCACTTAAATACCTCATTTTTATCCATTTTGCAAGAAAAATTGAACCACAGCTCAACTTATTCATGGGTTTTTTTCACTTGTCATTGTAAACAAGAATTTGAAAATAATTCACGATGAAAAATAAATCCCCTACCTCGATGATTGGATTGATCACTGATGAAGTGTGAGTCATGCATTCATCATTCATCAATCCACTAATGTCATTTCTGAATTCAATCATCAATCCACCACCATTTTTTATTCATCGATGAGAGGAATTTATGACATGTTTTCTTTTTTATAGAGCCACTAAGGATTCTGAATCTAATATAGTATCTCTTCCATGCTATTAAATGAAGAAACATGTTTTAGCATCCTTGTTTCATTGAGTTACAATGTTTCCACACTATTTCATTTATAAAATTAAAGAGGATCCAAGTCGTGGCTTCGTAGATCCGTTGATCTCTGTTAAACATTAAAATAAACTTTTATATGTTTAATTTATTTTCCTTTAAAACATTTAAAAAATTCCTTTTTCGACTTCTGTTGGCTGAAGTTTGGTCATGCCTAAGAAAAACCCACTACTACTAACACAATTATGCAATCATATTTCAAATCTGGGTACTCATTTAAAAGTTACTAAAACTAAGAATTCATTCTATTATTAATAAACATAAAAATATTTCTACATTTATATTGGTCACCCCGGGTCTCAGAATCAGATTCTGTCTCAGAATCACATCTTGTCTCATCACCTGGTCTCGAAATAATCCCAAATAAATTTTAAACCATTTACATAGAAAATCAGGGACATTTCATTCTCCTGACCTTAGATATTTACCTCCTTGATATCCAAAAAAAGGTCTAAAAACCCAATGGGGATATTGAGAATGAATCTAATACTTCATCTCCCAAGTGATATCTTCAATATTCTTGTTCATCCTTCGAATGTGCATTAGGGGAATCGATCGTCCATGAAGGATCCTCTCCTATCGATATTTGATCTCCACCGGGTACTCTGTGAATTTCACCCCATTGTTAATGTCCATCTATCCCCAGTAAATGATGTGTGATTGATCATGTATATATCTCCATAGCTGGGTTATGTGAAAGAACTCATGAACGTGCTCTAACTATGGAGGTAGAGCCATGCGATACACCACCTCTCCCACTTTAAGCAGTATCAGAAATTGTCTGATGATCCTCAAGGATAATTTTCTGTCCCAACAAATCTATGTCTCCCACATCAAAGATAGAACCAAAATAAAACATGTTATCCTTCTATGAACTCCAAGGTTCTCTATCATCAATCATCATATGAATTCTGACAGCTCTTTATAGTCTTCATTCACTCATAGATGTCCCACACCTTCTCCGTAGTGGCTTGTACCAACTCTAGGTCCATGAGTGCTACCACTATGGGGCCAGTCCAGAAAATTGGAGACCTATAGGGTCACACATAAAAGGCCTTAAATGGGGTCATACTGATGGTGGATTTGTACAGTTTTTTGTACCAAAATTCCACTAGGGTTAGGTGATCCTCGCCACTACAGCCAAAATCAAGGAAGCAAGCACGTAGAATTTTCTTCTAGGACCTAAATGGTAAGCTCCATTCAGTCATCTATCAATGGGTGAAATGCAATTCTTAATCACAGATATGTACTAAATGACTCCTACATTATCTTCCCCCATCGACATGTAAATCAAGCATCTCGATCTAAGGCTATCGTCGACGGGACTCCTTGGAGTACAACTGTATCATATACATTGAGGCATCCCAAGATCTCTATTAAACCCTATTCTTGAATTGTTAGTAAGTGGGACAACTTGGTTATTTAATCCATGATCACCTATATGGTATCATTCCCACTATAATTACTTAGTAGTCTCATTACGAACTCCATCGATATTCCATCTGACTTCTTCGCTTGCACCTCAAGGGGTTGAGTCAAAACCAATGTTACCCAGTGTATGGCCTTAACTTGCTGAAAAGTGAGGTATCTAGAGACAAAATATATATATATTACTACATAGTACAATAAATAGGTATAATTTACCAAAATTATGGGAAATAAGTTCAATGTAATGATTATAATTTAGTGAACAAAAACAATCTTACCCGAAACTCTTACTACATGGGAGAGAAGTGAATGAATAACCATTTTAATTATATAACATTATATATCTACTAAATACTATAAAATATAATTATTTTGATATAGTTTTTTACATGTGTAGTAAACTCACAATTCATATAAGACATGGTCCAAAAAAATTATTAGGTATCATATAATCAAGATTAAGACTAAGAAAACCATTTACAGCTTGTTTAACACATTAATCAAAACCAATTCAATGAGAAGGGTTGTAATTGATTTTAAAATACCATTATTAAAAGATACTTTCTATTATTATATCTCTAATTTTATTTATATACACCACATCATGATATTAAGTTCATAATATAAAACATGTCTCAAAGAGTGGAATGTGAGATGAAAACCCTTACCTATTTTCTAAAAATCCACAAATATACCTTAACGTCATGTATCATTAAAATATATAACATAATCCAATATTTAATATGGTTTATAATTTTTATTTTAATTTATAACTTTTTTAAATATCCATTCTCTACATAAATTCTTCAGATTTTCCACATTTGTTGTTTCTAGTTTGGATCATTTATGTTATGTTCATAATAGTAATGTTCAAATTCATTTTTAATCCACATTTCATCATTTAAAGGACATAATGGTTTCTAATATATATTTTTATAATTATATATGAAATTACAATACCCTTACATGAGTGTTTTATTCTTTATCATTGAAGAATAAATTTATAAGAATAAGGTTTCAGAGATTATTACCAATTATTGGGTATTTTTTAATTGATTAATTAATTATTGTTATAACATTAATAGAAAAAAGATTATATTATATTCATATAATATTTTTATTGAAATAAGTTATTATAATCATCTTGGACATGAATTTATATAATTTTTTTATGTTCATGATTAATGAGGCACATCAATGAATCTAACCTGATTAATATATAATTCTACTATTCTTTAGTAGTAATATTATCAACATATAAGAATAATTATATTATTTAGTGTTTATTAGTGTGGTACATTAGAATTAAAATTTATTATATGAATACGTAATGGATATTAAAATATTTCAATGTTTGAATAAACAATTTTTCATTTATTATAGTTATTTTAAATTATTAAAATAACGATGAGGATTTGGTTATGAAATCATTACTAGGTTCTCTAAAATTTCATACAATAAAATTAATGACATCAAAAACATAATATTTTCCATTAATACCATTTTTAGACCTATCCATGTAAGATATTTATGAAAACAAATCACATTGCATCATGTTGGAGGGAGTATTACCAACATAGAGACAATAGTTTTCTATAACTTAATGGATGGGGTATAAGTAAAATTAGTTCCAATAAAATTAATATAGTAACATTATGTTATATAAAATATTATAATATTCATTTACCATTATTTTGAGAATATATTTGAAACAATATAATTAAGATGTAATGAAATGTACTGGATAATACAAATATCAAGGTCTTGAATTTTATTTGGTAGTATCCTTGGAAATGAATTCCTTTTGAAAACTAATAAAAATTGAAATACTTTCAATGTTGTACATTTTCTATGAGAATATTTAGAGTATATTTTCAAGGGTAAATTCATACGATATGCGACTCTTGGAGGAGTAGAAATTTTACCCTTTTATAAGTGAATGGATGTGTAGTTTTTGGATTTTCTATTTTATTTTCCATAATACAGGGTGATTATTCAATTTTTAAATGAAAATAAAAATAATAATATGATAGTCAAATAGACATGGGTGAAAAATCACCTTAACCAACCATTTTTTAGACAACTTTATTTGATTTCTATCATTTTTAGAACCATTTAATTTTTACCTAAAATAACTACCTTGGTTTAATTTCAAACCACTGTAATTAATTTTAAGGAAAAATTAAATGATTGAACCATTTTAATAATTTTAATATTCAATTTAAAAATTTCAAATTAATTTTTTCAAATATAATTTCGAATGGTGCGAAAAGATAATTTTAAAATAAATACACTTAATCGTGAAAAATGTAGTTTTTGAGAAATAAATTTTTTAAGATTTAGATTTCTATATAAAATAATATGATTTTTGATAATATATTAAATAAAATAAAATTATTTTTTAAAAAAATTGAGGGTTCCATGTTATGAGAAAACTATGCCTCCCTTAAAAATAATTAATTTGGAGAAAATACATGATGTAGTTTTTTTATTAAAGTAAAAATTTAATTAGTTCCAAATATATTATATATAATATTTATAACATACATTAAAATTAATACTATTATTCATTAAATTTATACATGAAAAAAAACTATTTTCAAAGAATCTACTTCACTCTTATATAATGATAAGGTCATAAAAATTTTGATTTTTGAAAAAATCGTATTTTTTTTACTAAAACCCACCATCATCCAAAAAAGATCATAAATTCATAATAATTAAATTTTGATATGTGTAATACAAAAAAATTAATTTCATTTTTATTAATTTCATATTCAAGAATTCATAAAACCAATTTTAATTTGAAACATAAAATTAAAAGAAAAATTGATGAACTTGTAAAATGAATTTTTCAAATAATTATTGTTATTATTATTATTTTATATCATTTTCACACTAATTATTCAAAAATAATATATATCAAAAATAATTTATCATTAATCAGAATATGCTTGAAATATAAAATTTTACTTTTTTGAAATTAGTTTTTAAGAAAACTATTTTTCCAAACTATAATTGATCATTTTAGTCATTTATGGTGAACTAATTGAATTTAATTAATATTATGGTAAAATTATTTTCTACATACATACAATTAATAATGTTTCTACTCCTATTAATTCTTTTAAATTAAAAAAATTATGGGTTAGAAAAATCACATTTATTTTAGTTTAGTTTTTTATGTAGAGAAAGCTATCAAAATGATAATTTATTTAAAAGTAATCATATAATAGAATTTCTTGGTGTTATAATAGGTAAAGAAGTAACATGGTAACTAGGTTGTGTAATGGACTCTTGAATGTGGTATTCTTGTGGTTCAATTGATTTTATGGTAGTTACACCTCATTGTTGGGTTGCAATGTAGCATTCTTCATAGCGGTTGAATTTTGTGGTGACGTGGTTTCACTTTTTCTATGGCCTCTCTTATAGATTATCATATCTTATCTCGATAACTCCCCATATATATTAGAAATGGGTTGGACCAACCCTACTATATCATAGTCCCTTCCATTATGTTATGGTCTTTTTCTATGTTCGAACCTTTTCACCTTATTGAAGGGAGTTTCTACATGGTCTTCTATTTTCAATATTTCTTAAATATTATAGAACCATTTCAAATACAATCAATCTATAGCCATTTTTCTCAACTATTAGTATACTTGAATATTATTTATCATGTTTTCTCTATATATCCTACTGGTGTTTTATTATTATAACACATATATTGGAAATTGTAAATCCTTAGTTGAATCATCACTTTTCCTTCTTAGTTTTTCCCATTTTCATCAATTTGTAGAATATTGTACTCATGAATAAGGATAGTTGATGTGATTTTGTTGTTGAATATTGGTATGTGTCATTGTGTTCTGGGTTTCTCATCCTTCTATTCTGGGATCTTGGTTTTAAGGATGTTTTATCTTCATACCATCCTTTTGTAGTGTTTTATAATCCTTGTTTGAGGCATGTGATCCTTACTCTTCATTTTTATGAGAATATGGGGTGATTTCATGCTTTTACTTCCTTTGGGTGTGTGGTATAGTTAATAGTAAGATGAAAAATAATTTAATAAATATAAAATTTAATGGTTATGGAAATCACTCAATTTTTTTTACCACTTCTATGATATAGCCTGTGTGATTATACAAGTTTGATTTGATTAAATTAATTCCAATTTTTTTAGAGAATTTCTTATGTTTTAGTTTTGATTTTTATATAAACAGTGTTGTGTTTATTATTTTAAATCACCATGAATAAATGGTAAAAAAATTATATTTGGTTTGTTGAATTTTTTGAACATTTAAATGTAGAATGTGAGTGATAATACCAAAGATATTTCATAAATAGATGTTATTAAATACCTTTATTAAAACTAAATTTATCGTAAATTGCACATGGGGGATGTGTTGTTGTGTATTGATGTTATTTTTATAGTTTTTTATGGTTATATGAACCATGTTGGGGATTTTTTGGTGATTGTGATAAAGGTCTTGGTTGTCAGATATTTCGAAATGCTAAACCTAAAAATAAATGTGATGGTAAATAAATAAGAATAAGATAAAATTAAATATAATAAAGGGATTTAATTTATTTATATTAGTTAGCTTAAATTAAAGGAATAATAATTTAATGGGTTGTATTAATCTTGAATGAAATGACTTATTAAATTTTAATTAGTGGAATCTTAATAACTATGGAAATAGTGGAAACATTAACTGAAAGAGGGAATTTTTTGTTGATGTGTAGTGTGATTCTTTTAGTGGTGGATGTTATTGCATATGAGTTCGTGTGGTATAGTGGTTATGGTTTTGATTATACTAGTTTTATTTATATTAACCAATTGTTATGGTATTGTGTGATATCTATCTATCTTGTATTTCTTCTACCCTCTTTACACACACCACATAATTTGGATCACCATACAAATGCCAAAATATTTTGGGTTCCTCTTTTTCCCCAATCCATCAGATGGTGGTGAATCAGATGGATGGATACCCCTCTTCCAAACACTTAAAAAAGGTGTATTGATGATGATATGGATTAGTGTTGGAGATCACCTAGAGATATGGGTTGGTGTTACCGATTATCAAGTGATGATATAGGTTTTTATTAGAGGTCACTCAATTATGATATGTGATGATGTCATAGATCACCTATTATTGATTTTGGATATATATTTAATTAGGATCTCATATTATAGGTGGAGGGAATTTGGTTTTTCTCTTTAAAGTTCATCATTCCACACTGCCCTATATATATGACAAGGTTATGTGGATATCATTTTGACTTATTGAGGTTGTGATGTGTGATGATGGTTGATGTTAGAACTATATGAATGATGTTGTGGGATATTGGGTTATTTTGGGATGTGTCCCAACCAATATCACTTTTGTATAGCTATGTGATGAGATACTCTTAGAAGTAATTGGAGCATAAGAAGTTTGATGTTGGGAAGGAGAGTGAAAATTCAATGGGAAAGATATTGCAGGGTGAATTTACATTATATTCTTTGATAAAATGTAAATATATTGAATTTTATATTAATTTATCATCATATGGCAAGGTTATTAATGATTATTTATCTTTTTTAGGTGCATTATGGTTCTACTAGTTATTCACTGGTGCATTAATAATCTCTTTTCACATGTTAACATCTGATCTTGTGTATAATCCTTCTGTTTATACATATTTTACTCACTCTACTTATATATATACATAATTTTAAGGTTTCTAAGAGGATTTTGATGAATTAGTTGGACATTACATGCATTAAAATTAGATATATTATGAATTATTTTCCCTAGGACTTGGCTTTTGGTATTTATTTAGAGTCTTTCAATGTATTTTTTATATTTTTTATGGAAATATGGGATGATTTTGGATTAATTTTATATTATATGATCCATTTTATTAGTTAATGATTTATTCAATCATGTTATCCTCATTACTAAAGTTAAGGATAATACCTCCCATATGTTATATATTTATACACTTGGTGAATTTCACCAATCCATGGTCATCAAGATGTGAGAATTGAGTTGTAATTAAATTTATTTTTTCATTACCATCCCAGGAGGGGTACCTTTAGAGAGAGGGGGTCATGGTAGATTTGTATCATCGGATTTTTTTGAAAGATAGGATGGAGTTTATATTTATATATTGTGAGGATTACATTGGTTGGTAAGGAAGTGGTGTTAGTTGAAATTGGTATGTTACATAAGCCATTAAGATCAATAAGGACACAATATTATATGACCCCTCATGATCTAATTCATCAACCTACACTCTTTCAAATGACCTACTAATTTGGTTCTACATGTATGGTGCAGAACATTGGGATATATGTGAATCATACTTGTTTTTTTTTCTGAATTTAAGTAAATGTAAATAAATATTTAATATCATTTAAATAAATCATGGTAAAATTTAATGATCCCAAGCGTTGTGATTATTCTTATTTTCATGGAATGGATCCTATTAATTTTATACATGACACTCTTGAATTATATATTCAGTAGATAAATCTTGATGATAGGTAGAGTATCAATTTAATAGAGGAATATATTTCATGGAAGAGGTGCTCAAGTTCCTTTTATAAGTAGATCATGATGAAATATAATAAGAGGATCTCTAATATGTAGTTTAATTGTTGGATTTTGGAGCTTCATATCTCTTTAGTCTGATTCAAGATTGACCTAATGTTTTTGTTTATTTGGAATATTTCTAGATGCATGGAGTTTTGTGTTATTGGTGGATGGTGTATCTTGTTTAACGAAAGGAGGAATATATATTTTTGATTAATGCAGGAGAAATATTATCCTTGAGTTCATATCATTAACGATAAAGGTGGTAAAGAGGTATAAGATTCTCTCTCTCTCTATCATAGAATACTATGAATGTGGTAGTTGGGATGATGTCGAATGACCTCCTACATTTTCCTTATGATTTCTTTCTAGATAACAACCCTCTACCATACAAACTAGATAATTCATTGAGACCAACTATTATGTGTGATACCACCACTATTGATGAACCATATGTTCATGGAGGTGTAGAATAAGGATAGGGTTATCAGAAAAATACTTTATCTTATATTAGAGTCTTAAGAGAGTTTCCACTCTAGATTCTTGAGGAGAAATAAATTAGTTACTTGATTTGAAATTTATAAAATATCAAGGATTAAATCAACATGTATCTCATATCAGTTGGATTTTAACATAATTTTGGAGTATGTGGCTCTAGATAATTTATATAGGTCTTCTATTTTTCAATTTATTTCAATGAGGGAGGTTTCCATTTAAAGGCTCATTGTCTGATGAATCAAAGATGATACTATCCTATGGGTTGTTATTCTACATGCAGTGGATATGGTAGTAATCTACTAGATAATATCATACAAAGAGACAATTGATATAATATGGAGTTATCTGGAAATTCCCACGTGATGGTCACTTCGCTTAGAGAACTTGTTTTATTCATGGTAATAGAAGTTATTAGCATAAAGGAAAGTATTTTCACAAAGTTAGATGAAGGAACTGAGGAATTTTCTCAAGAAAGTTCAATTTTTGTTTGATGTATGATCATTATATCATATAACCTTGATGGTTCCCAGTTTGATTTAGGAGACTTACACTCCGTTATTTCTCCTTCTTTGGACAATTCCTCAGAACTATAACTTGATAGAATTCATATTTTTCTAGCTTTATCGACTCTAGATGGAGGTCAGGATACCTTGTTTGATGTGTTTCATGGATTTATTTTAGTCATGGGGAAACAATAGTCCATGGTATATTTTTTTTCTTGCTTTATAAATCTATCCCATGTTATCCTTGGCCCAGATTATCTATATTCCCATAATTCATATATATATATATATATTATTCAATAAGAGTTTCATTATCTAATATAGAGGGATAGTGAGAGGAGCCTGATGTGGAGGAGTTTTATCAAATAGTTAGAAACAAGGTGTATCCTATTGAAACATGAATTTTTTAAAATGGTTTGATTTTTAATGTACAGTTACCACTACCATAATGTGGATTTTTAGAAAATAAAAAAATGGTTTCATAAGGATTTTATTATGGGTGTCTCTCTGATTTCAATGGAAACCTATTGAATATAAGATATAAAAATCCATTATTTAAGGTCATTGGTCGATGATCCTAGATACAAAAGTTTCTACAGACCTATTGTATCTCCATATGGTGATCTAGTGTTATTCACCGTGTAGATATATGGAATTCTAAGGTTTTACATAGACTAATAGGGGATGAATCAAGTTACGATTGATAACTACTTCCACATTCTATGGATTTGTGATATTTTCAGCTAGATTAAAAGGTTTAGTAATATTTTGAAGATCCGCATGGGGGGTCAGATATCTCTATATAATGGTAGAGGTTGAGGATATCCATATGACTTCCATTATGTGTAGGTATTAGAAAATCATAGGTTTTTCCATGATAAACATTGTACCAAATTCTACAGGGGTCTTTATTGGGATCATGAACTATATATTATGTAGTTCCTAGACTAGTTTTTGGTTATATTCATTGATGAAATCTTGATATACATGGAATTATTGGAAGATTATTTCGACCATCTCAAATATTTCTTATAGTTCCTTCAATAAAAAAACTCTAAAGAATGTTTTCCAAGTATAATTTTTAACACATGAAGTTCCTTTCCATGGAATTTTATTGTCTTAATAGGGTGTGTTCATGAGAACATAAAATATTGAGTAAATTATTGATTGGGAAGAACCCAGTAAAATGAAATAGGTACATAGTTTCCTTAGTATATTTCGTAAATTACTAGAGTTCCGGGTCCACTTTCTCTTAGATTATGACCCCACTAATATATTTGGCCTCAATAGATGATAATTTCATATCAAATGATCATTTTTAGGTGGAATTAAATAAGATAATGGAAAATATGAACAGTTTCCCAATACATTGGTTATATAAGGATGTTGTTGTGTTTTATTTTTTCGATGATGTGTCCCATATGGGCTTGGGGTGTGTATTTATGTAGTGGAGATTGAGAATATACTACAGGTTTAAGAATTTATTTACATATGAAAATAACTATTCTACAAATGATATGAAGTATTTGGTAATTTTATTTTTGCTAAAATTGTGACGAGATTACCTCATTAGAGATTACATTATTGTTATCATAGACTATAAGAGCCTAAAATATGTATTCTCCCAATTCAATTTGAATTTTTAATAATATTAGTAGATTTAGTTTCACTAGGATTATGATTTTGAGATCTTATACACTGGTGAAGGGGAATCTAGTTACTAATGTGCTGACTTAGAAATCCCATTCTGATTTGGTTCAAGAAACTAATGATATTTTGAGAGGGATTGAAGATATTTGAACATTGAATATTTATATGGGAGAAACAGTAATGGAGTTCTACTTTACTAGGTTACGGTGGAATCTTACTTGATGTAATGATTATAGAAGTCCTAGTAGGGAGACATAGATGCAGATGTGATGTGATAACTTTATTTCCTTAGTGATCCTCTAAAGGGATGTTCGGAATTTGTTCGGAATTAGATGTTTCTTTATGGGAGCCTATTTGTTCAATAAGAAATGTATGATTGGGTTTTTTAAGAGTTTCAAACGTCAACCTTGTGGTAAATCCAGGTGTTTTTATATGGTGTATCATAGAATAGAGAGTCAAATGTAGTGGTTTGTGATGAAGGGGTTGGTGGCAGTGTTCGTGGTGTGGTGTTTGGTCTGTCAGTAGGTGAATGTAGAGAATTGATTTTAGGTAGGGTTATAATGGCCCTTAGATGTCCCTGAGTGTATGTTCAAGGAAATCTCGAAGGATTTTTTCACTGGTTTACCCCAATCTCTAGTTGGGTGGGCTGTATATTGGATGTGGTGGGAAACTTATAAATTTGGATCAGTTTATCTTAATCTTTTTATCGAGTTTCATTTATGTTTTAGAAATATGATATGTGGATGATGTGGTTATTCTTCACATATTACTGATTCAAATCACTATGATATGGATCCTTGTTTTACATCATGGTTCTGGAGAGCATTGAATCATTCATTTGGCTCCCAGTTTTACATTATCGCTACATTTAAATCTCATATAAATGTGCAGGAAGATTTGACCATTTAGATGTTGGAAGATATATTACTTTCTTTCTTATTGGATTTTGGAATATCATGTGTGAGACACCTACCTTTTCTTTACATAAAAATATCTTTGAAATGTATATTATCATAGCCCCAATTTAGATGTGGTATATGTGGGTTTTATCTTTTCTATTGATTTAGTATGTGATTGGGGAGTTAGATATCCTATTGTAGTGAACAAAATGACTGGGAAAATCAAAATAGATTGGGAATAGATGACAGTAGTTTAGGACCATTATAGGACTTATTCGGATTACATGTAGTGTCCTCTAGTGTTTCATGTTGGAGACCCTGTGTTCTTGTGGGTTTCCCCTCACAAGGGGAAGCAGAGGTTGGGTAGAGAGAAATTTTTTTTCCATTGGTTCATCAGATATTTTAATGTGTTGGAGAATGTTGGAGATGTTTCTATCAGTTCAAACATCCACCATGGCTATAAAGGGTCCATAAAATATTCTATATATCCTATATTCATTAGTACCTATAGTATCACTCCAACATTAATCACCAGTAATATTTGGATATCGAGGATGATGCGACATTTTTGGAGTGACCAATAGAGATTAAAGATAATTTAGAGAAGGTATTTATTGGATTTACCATTCCCTTAGTTCAATTTGTTTGTGGAGGAGAGTACATTGGAGTGTGATATGAAGAGTGTTACCAATACCCTATGGTTTTTTAGTTTCATATTTTTTTTATTTGGTGATATTATTCATTAATTTTTCTAATTTATACGATGTTCATTTCCCTTTCTTATGGATTGTGTTATGGATTCAGGTATATGATATGGGGAAAACCCATTCCTAATTAAGATTTTTTATATTTATGAAACATGTTAAAACTGTGTGAGTTATTCTATACTACCAAAGGTATATAATATCTTAATATGAAAGGTAGTTTTCCATGATTTTTTTCTTCGAGTAGTGCCAAGCAATGGTTGTGGGGGTTATTAGATCAAGCAATATAGAGCCAAAAATGGTGGTGTGGATGGTTATGTGTAAGATAGGTGGTTGGTGGATAGCGTGACATAGTGTGGTGACTAGTTGAGGATGTCAATGTGGTTTCATGGTGTGTTTTGAATATGTTTGTATTCAGAATAGGATGTTTGGTTCGTAGTAGTCTTTTGACTATAAGTTTGTCCCTAAAATGTATCTCATGTGGTTTTTTAGATTCCTTCTTGTTTAAATTACTATTTTTGGATTTTGTTCCCATAGACAAGAATGGTTTGAGAGATATCTAGTGTAACTGTTCATACCCTCCAAATTGTTACTATGTTTAAATTGAGTTAATTGAGATATCTAGGTAATTTTCTCAGATGTTAAAGGAGAGGTTGGTGGATTTGAATATAAATTTTCATATAGGGAAGGGTTTTATGATGTGGAGACTTATACTAAATGATAAAGGAAGTGAGTATGGTATAGAGAGATCAATTGTTGCAAGGAGCCTTTGATGTTAAATTTTGATGCTTCTTCCATTTTTTAAATATGTATGGAATGGTGACTAGGATATTATGTGGTGTTCTGAAGGGGGATTATTTTTCTTCTATCAATTTCATGGTAGCTACTATGTGGAGTAAGGATTCTACATGGCCCTTTTGTGGATGTTTAATTCTACGATTGGTTTTTTTTAACAATCATTATCATTCCTATCCAATTCTACGACATTAGCATTCTGGTCTTCACCATGTTCAACATAAATAACTTTGAAATTCCCCACACAAGAGTACTCCCTTTCATTACATCTTTATATTTTAATATTTCATCTCCATAATGGCATAGAAAAGGGTGTTGTTTCCTGGTCTTTTATTTTCTAGGTTGCTTATAAATTCATGACACCCTTCAGACCCTATCTTCTTTAGGCCTTTTTTACTCAATCATGGGAAACTCTTTAGTGGTTTTAAAAGTCCTTAAACCCCTTCTTATGGGCCCCAATTATTGTCACCCATAAACTGATCATTTTGAAATCCTAATCCCATTATCCTCTTTTTCCATCTCATTTTTTCACAAGATCTTCATTCCAGGGAAGCTTGTGTATCATACGATGAATGTTTTAGGTGATGTAGTGACTGTAGATTGATATAGGGCATCTTCTAGGTTTATAATAAATCCCTACTGATATCATGGTCCTGATGATATTGAATCCTTATCCCATTCTTGTGAATCATTTTGAGGTAATTTTTTGATGAAATGGGATCCCCAGTCTCTCCCTTTAATGTCCATGTGTGGGGATTAAATGATTTATTATCCCTTTGGGTTGAAGGTTTGGGTCATCATAAAATGTAATATAATAGAATAATTTTGGAATTTAATGGGAATGGGGAGTTGGAATATGTTTTTTACTATTTATGGGAGATTTCCTATCTGATTATACATTAATTCTTAAAGTCGTTAATGAAAATGATGTTTGTTGGAAGCCTTGCTGGTGACATAGTTGTGATATTTTTAAAACCATTATTATGATGATTATTTGACCTCATCGTTTTAAAATTTTGAAGAGCATATATTTGTATAATAATTTTTTACACATAGAAATATATAATGATTGGGATAATTCTCATGATATGTAATGAGGTGATATAATTAAATTCCTTTAGAGAAACTAAATATGTGTTATTTTGTGCAGCAAGGAATGTGTTGATGTGATTTATATGAATATTTTCTGTTTATGTTACCAATTTTTGGGATTTTGAGATTATGGTGGTGACCACCATTGCTATGAAATATGTTGGATAGTGAGGTAATGATTGGTTGTAATTGGATGTGATGTGGGATAAAGTGTAGTAGTTATGATATGTTGTTATTGTGGTGAGATGGTTTAGTTGTGTTAATGGTTTGGTATATGTTGTGTTATGGCGATGCTTGATTTGGGGTGGATGAGACATTATGTGGGGTTCTTGTGTTATTTGTTTTAATAATTGAAATGGTAAATCTAAAATGATATGGGTTGATAGATGAATAATAATGTGGTGGAATTAAATTTAATAAGGGGATGAAACTGATGTGTAGTAATTGGTGTAAATTAAAAATAATGATAATTGAAATATATATGTGCATGTTAAATTAAATTGTTTACTAAATTGGAGTTCATATAAAATCGTCGATTATAGAAATAGATGAACTTATTACAGAATGTATAAAATGTGTGGTTGTACGTGGTGTATGTGTGATGTGAAAAATTTAGTGGTGGAATCGATTTTCATGAATTTAATGTTGTATGTTGGTGGTTATGTGGAGTATTATAGTGCAATTTATTTTAAAACATACATTGGTTATTGTATGTCATCTAACTATTTGGTATTTTATGTTACTTCATTACAAACCCCACCCATATTGGATAACCATACCAATTCCCAAATGTTTTTCCTTTTGGGTGTTTTCCCAAACATCCAGGCTAGTGGTGAATTAGTATTCTAGCTACCTCTTCTTCTATATGCTTTCTTCAGTAGTATGTATTGATATATGGGTAAGTGTCTAAGATCGCTAATAGATCTATGTTGGTATTATAGATCACCCAATGATGATATGGGTTAGTGTAGAAAATTAGCAAGTGGTGATACATGTTGGAGCTAGAGATAAAAAAAATGATGATGAATATGTGATAAGTTTAGAGGGTAATGTGTTATATAAGGAGGTAATAAGGTTGAATTACTTCTCATTCAGGATACCCTTCTAACCTGAATATATGATGTGCTTTTGTGGATGAGTTTGTAATGTAACCTCCATATATGATGTGCTTTTGGAAAGAGATTACATGGTTCCTTTTATTTATATTTTATGAGACTATATTTCTATATTTGATGTGATATTTTTTTGTGTGACATGGTTAGGCTAGGATTGGTTAGTTAACATGTATTTTTGCATTATAGTTTTATTGTTTCAACACTAGTGAATTAATATTTTATTTTATCATGTTCACGAGATACCTTGGGTATGACCCTACTGAGTATACATGGTATTCACACCCTATATATATATATAATATTTTCATGATAATTTTAGTGACCAAGAAGATCATTAATTACTTGGATATTGGATAAAATATTTATTTCCTTCCCTATAACTTCCCTTTTGTAATTTATTTGGAGAATTTATTTATATTGATTTAAAATTTTCCCCAACTGCAGGATGGTGTGGGTTTACTTTTAAATTTTATAATTGAGTTTATTTTCTTTTGATTTATCCTATCTCAAAATCCATTTTGTTATTATAAATCAGGGTAATGCCTCCCATATGTCATATATTTATATCCTTAGTTCTAGTTTCCATCATAGGGACTATAGGATGTTATATGTGGGGTTCATTATCTCCCATCATTAATTTCTATAACATTAGGGGAACCATTAGAGAGATTTGGTCGTGAAAATATATATATGGTAAGCTTACTCCAAATTTATACTCTAGTCTCCCTACATTTTTAAACATAAATAACCTAAACATGGGTTGATTTTGGATGAAATCATAGGAATTAGATTTTATGATTTTATGATTCAATTTTTAGTGAATTTATAGGGTTAGATAGATATATGATGAGTTTTTTAGTTGTTTTTAGTGGTATTTCCATGTTGAGGTAGGTTTCCCCTCAGTCACTGTATTTATTTGTGAAATTGTGATGTTTTTATATGACGAATCTATTAAATTATTTCATTTTCATAAATTTATTTCATTATTGCATGATATTATTTTGAAATATAAATAATGGCTTTGTTATGTGTTTTTCAGTTGACACAAAATAATGGAGTCCATGTTTTGTGGGTGCTTTTAGAAAAATGCGACGAAACTAAAGAAAATATATTTTCATAATTATTTATATAATGTTTCCATTGAGGTTGTTGATGATTTTATTATTATTTGGGAATATATAAAATCTTATTTTTTATGATATTTCATTTATAATATATTAGAACACTCACTTTAGATTGGGTGAATCATTGAGCATGATTTGGATTATGTAAAACATAAACTTTTTTAAATTGGAGTTTTTGGATAATATATGATGTGGTATGGGGGTAGTCGGTCCTCAATTTAGTAGGATGTATCCATTTCAAAAAAAATTACTCATTTTTTAAGGGTTCACTTAGTATAATGTTGAGAAAATGGGTTCGTAGAGTTGGATTTGGAAAAATAATGTTGATATTTCATTGGTTATGTTTAATGTAACCTTACACATTATTGATGTGGGATCTATTTATTAAAATTATATAAAGCTTCATGGGGTGGTTATGTATTATTAATCACATTTAAATCATAATTAATTTTCAAATATAAGGGTAGTAGGAAGAATTGTAGAGAAATCATACTCGGTTTGTACCCACCTCTTACTCACCCACTTTGTTGATGGGTAGATTAACTATAACCTAACTAGTGTGAGGGGGAAATACCTTACATCATGAGTGGTATAATATATTAATGGAAATAGAGATAAGATTTAGGAGGTGTTCTTAATGTGTGGTTGACTCATGATGATTTTTGGGAGGCATATAGAAGTTTTAAGAACTCCGATTTGGGGAGTTATTTTTCATCCTTATCTACCTTACATGGATTTTCTATATAGTAATATAAATATGGGGTTTTTATAAAAAAGTTATCATGATTTAATATTATTTTATCATGAAACATGTATGATCTTGTGTATGATTAATTTTGATGAATTTATTTCAATTGTCCAGTCAGTTTGAAATTTACAACATGGACACCTTGTATAAATTTTATTAGTATAATTATTGTATTAATCATACAATATATATATATATATATATTCCCCATTACCTAATATTGTTTTCTATACCCTTAAATTTTATTACTAAAACATTTTTTCATGGTAAAGGACATAAGGCCTAGTATAATTCCAAAATGATAATGGATAGGTCGAGGGATGTTGAGTTAGAAAATTATATTTTGAATGTAATAATTTTTTTCTATTTTGGTTGGTAGGGATGTAGATAAGTTGATTATGAAAAAAACATTGATAAAAATGTAACATTAGTCTTGTTTATGGTGAACTATGAGACTCCAAATTGTCTGTATAGCCCAAATATTAAGAAAACTACTTATACATTCTTATTAAAGTCCTCGTGGCTAGTCATCTAGTTGAAAGAGAAAAAACGTATCATAAATCACATTGATATTATTGGAATGATAAAAAATTTAATCATGTAATTTTGATAAAATGGTTTATTTTTCTTTTAGATCATATTTTTAATGTTATTATTCAAATGATATGACTTCCAATTAATCATTTAAAATATATTATATTCTATAATTTTTAACATATCTATAGTTGATGTTGAATGATTGAATAATAATATACAACTCAATAAAAGGCTTGTTTATAAACTATTCGTGTATATATTTGACTTAGATCGATGGGGATCCTTATAAAATTCATTTAAATTATTCAGTTACCATAAAAATTTTGTTTTTTGGATTAGTGGATATTTTCATTTGACTTGTATGAATATGATTCAAAGGAAACCTCTTGGGAACTATCACGAGGAAGGAGAAAATAATTTCATACCCAGTGACCCACTATTATATTATTGATTTTTAAAGGATTAAGAATTATATTATTAAGATATTAGTGGGTTCTATCTCCCTAAATATAATTGGATTCATTTCTCTATAAAATTTCAAATAATCCATCAATATTCCATGGGGTTTTAAGGCTTGAAGTAGTGGTTCATTGTCTAAATAAATTCAATATGTTGATTTCATTCACAAATATTCTAAAATAATATAAATTTATATTTTTAATAAATATATTTTTAAGGGATTTGATTTTAATGCTGATATTTTTTTAATAAATAAAATATACATGAATAACTATGTTGTGAGGGGTTTAATTATATTTTTAAGAAAAAATTATTTCTTTAAATATTTCATATTTTAAAATAAAAATAATTTACTTGGATTATAATAGGTAGAAAAGTTACACATATACTATAACACAAAATTTTTATATTTTGTAGTATTTTTTAAAAAAAATTGATATTGAGTCCATAAAATCAAGTAGATTTGATTCTGGATTGTGAATAGTCATAGGATTGAAAGTAGAATTATTTTGCATCCAATATAAACCAATATGGTAAATAATGTGAATTTAGAAAACAATTATATTCTATGGAATAATATATGTGGTATTATATTAACTCATCTAAACATAGTTATTGTTTCAGGTAGTGAGAAAAATAGAATACAATATTATTATATCTATAGTATGGTTGCAACATATGGGTGATGTGTAATTATACATTCTATTATGGCATAAAGGATTTACTAACAGTATGTTTTAATTATGAGCACCTTATCTCCATAAGGATAGATTGAAAATGATTGCCTAAAAACTATTTTTAGAATTGGAATATTGGAACCTGAAACAATATTTCATTGATCCACATAGTGAATTTATGATGGAGGGTTTGAATCTAAATCATTTATCTCATGGCATTTCATGAGGGTCATAATAGTTTGCATCATGTTATCAAAAATGAATCACATAGATTTTAAATTATGAATACTAAAGGATCATAGTCAGAACCATCATAAATTGTAGGATAATCCTACTTTGAAAGGATTCAATGTTCACCGGGTATAGTAGAGTAGGATTATAAAAATTCAGATGTAGAAGAATTTATAATTATAGATATGTTTTTATGTGATTATAATATCATTTCTATATTATTTGATAATAGTGTATACCAATTAATTTACTACTTAATTGGTATTATATTAGTCAAATTTTATGTAGAAATAGGGTTTCATGTCATTCACATCTAAACACCTCTAGAATAGTAAGAAATTAATGGATTAAAGTATCTAATATTCATTAATATTATATAAAATGTTGAATTATCCTAGATATTCTCCATTCTCACAATAAATTTTGTTTTATATCATTATGGAAATTTATTATCCCATTTAATACAATTCTCATGTTGATTTATATAGGAAAAGGTGATAATAACCACTATATTGAGGAAGACTCATATTTTTAATAGTGATTGAGATTTAAATTATTGTAGATATTGTCCTATTAGAATAATTATTTAATATATCTCTAATGATATAAATATAATGGTTTTTGGAAAACTTATTTGACTATTCATGTTATATTTCTAGGGGTAGATAGTCATTATTCAGATGTTTCTCCTAAAGCTTTGTTGGGACATTTTTCAGAGGGTATTAATGAATTTTTCATTGGATTATTACGAGAGATAAGTCCTATATAATGTTATAGAAATCCACAATCTTATTTTTAAAGGAAATAAATCATATATTAAATTATATATTTGATTCCATGTTAAATTATCCTAGCTAAAATTTCATATATTTCTCATCACATTCATAATTTAAAGAGACATGTTCTAAATATCCCGTAAGTTATAATTATCTTCATAATATGGAGAATGAAACCTTACAAAAGGTTTACCTTAACTACCAAGTATGGTAAAACTAATTAATATATCATCATGGGTAAGATCATAATCCTACGGAAACATAATACTGGGATAAATATGTGACTAAAATGAACATGGTACCATAAGAGTTTTCCATGACGCATGATAAAAAGACATATAGTCTCAAATGATTAATCATATAAAAATTTATAAGAATGTGAAAATATAATACAATAAACATTATCCATGGAAGATAAAGAAATTTCATATAGCATAGAAATTTGGCATAAACATAACCATATGAAATAATAACACTGTGAAATTGACTAAATACAAATAGGTTGAGGAAATAAGTTTTGGACATTTGTTCAGGTCCATTAATAGAATTGTGAGAGTGTCCAAAAGAAATTTGTTCGTGAATTATGTTATATAAATGGGATCTAGTCCACTCATATAATTTTTAAACTGTTCCTAAGAAATATGTACATTAATTTTTTTATTGACTTATAATCTGGTCCATTCATTAATTTATGGACATTAAATTAGGTCCATAAATTATCTCATGAGAAATAAAACCTCATAAAACGTATTATAGGGTGATATATGACCCCAATAATCTTGGAATAGTCTTTTATATGAGTTCCAAATTAAATAATTCATCATATCATTAAAAACCCATGTAATAAAATTAGTTTCGTAACATTTTCAAATGTTATCACATAGAATTACATTAAGATAGATCTATTCATACCCAAAATGAAATTACCCAAAAATAGTGTTTAATAAATAAATTAAGAGGTTTTTTATAAACCAAATCTATATAAGAGATATATTTTTTAACATAAATAGTAACCACTGAGAGAAATAAATACATATATTTTTTATAAAAAAACTAACATTTGCATAAAAAGATAAATTTATGAGTCTATTTAAAAAGTCATTTTTGATATTAATATAGAAAGAAAATTTGAAATATTATTTTATAATGAAATAAAATTAATATAAACTTATGTATAAATAAAATTGAGGTTAATAAATTTTTAGTATAAGATAAAAGATATGTATATAAAAATATATTCCATTTTAATATTTTTAAAATATATTTGTTAAAACCCACATCATTAAAATATTAATAAATCTTAATTTTGAAAATAGATAAGGAAAAATACGAATATTACATGAGATACTAAATATTTTTATTTCTAAATAAGGTAGGAAAATTTTTGTTGAAGGGGATAATATCGACATGTGTTTTTGACTGATGTTAAAAAATCCCACATTCTTCTTTATTATTGTGTTATGAGAGGGTATAAACTCGAAATCTGTGGGATGGTGGTCACTGCGGATTTACCATAAATACTTTAAAATTCATTATTTTCATGTGGGTGTGACTTTATGCTAATATTCTCATTTTAAGGGGGTATTATTTCTTATATCGGGACACTCTTAGTGATTTAATGCATGTTCATGAGTTTATCCGAAATCAGAATACAAGAATGGTTACCTCATGAAATAAATCTCATCGAAACAATTCATTAATGAAAACATATGAATAAATTGAGATCCAAACCATAAAAAACATTATTCCATAATTTTACTCAAATATTTAAAACAAATACAAACTAATAATAGAGAACTCTATTGTCTTTGGATGATTAGCAACATAAATACATTATATTAAAAATAATCACAATATAACTATTTAAAACTACAAACAGTTATCATAACTGCAATAGATATTTCAAAATATTACATGATATATATGGGAAATAAATAAGGAAAAGGGTGAGGTAAAAATCCAAGAAAGGGGATAAATAGGAAAATAAATCATGGCATGTGAGTCAAGAAGAATTTCATGATTTCATAAATAGTATGATCTTATGAATATTGATATTGCATAAGGAAATTATTACCTAATATCATAAAAAAGTTGAAACTACATAAAAAATAATATCATAAACATGATTCAAGGTTCACACCAAAGACTATCATACTAATGTTTATAATTTCCTGTAGTGGATTAGGTTCTATCCAAAGTCCATTGTATAACATCTATTAATATATAAATCTTTACTCAATTTTTATGGGGTATATATAATTCTATTACCACCAAATAAATAAATTAATATGAAACATTTGTGTGACACATTATGAAAATTAACAATATATAAATCATAAGCTTGATCAAACCTATTAGAAGGAAGTGGGTTTAATAAGAAAATCCTTAACACTAAGGATACCCATTAGAATAAGAAATTAAACCCTATGGATTTTCATATTTAAAAATTAATCATTGTTATTGAAAAATTATTCCATATATAAATATATATATATATCTTTGGAATAGTTTAGGATAATAATTAATTAAAACATACCACTGGTGTGATGATTTTTGTTAAAAAGTAACATAAATTTTCTTGAAGGAATGACCGTGTTACTCTATATAAACAAAAAATTAATCTATAATGGTTCTCTCTAAAATAATAAGGTTATTTAAAATCTATTCATGGGTTAAAAACCTAATATGTTGGGTTATTCTTAATATTATACAACAAATAATAAAGCTTTAATAAACATATTTTACTTCAATACGGTAATTCTGAAAAAAAAACTAAAAAACATATTCCTTACCAAATAGAGGGAAATAAAAATATGCTTATTTTAAAAGAGAACATATATACATAATATGGATGATTTAATTGGGAAAAACAATGGAAAATGGATAAAAATATATATAAATTATAACCAAAGGGTAACATGGTGGGTTATGAATATCTAATTTATGTTTCAAAACAACTTTGATGGATTCCCAAATCATATTAAAAATATATAATTTTTATGAATGGATTATAAGTTCAAAATTAATTTCTATTAAACAACATATAATTAGTATTACAATTAAAAAACACTATGGTGAAGGGAAATTATGTACAATGAGGGGAATTTATAATTTAAGAGGATGTAAATTATTCTGGATATAGTTTCTTATTCAGGAAGGATTAGTGATCAAAAACAATAAAAATGTATTGTCTCTGATAGAAATAGGATATTCCATATGAATTGTTATATAAAACTCAAGTAGAAACATTATTTCTCAAGAAATGTTTTTTATAAAAGACACTTATATGTAATGTAAGACATATATCATATCCTGTTATAAAGAAGATAATGAATTAAAGTCAATTTTATTTTATCCATTCTAATTTACGATATTTAAAAATCAATTGGGCAGTAGTTACACCATAAAAATTAATATAGATTCATAATATCAAAACACTCCTCAATGAAGGGTGATAAAGACAAAAACCCATAATCTCATGAATATTATATATTTATTTTATTTATTTTTCCATTATAATATAATATACATCGTTTAATAGGTCTTCCTTTAATGGAATCAAATTTTAAAAGATACATTTCAATGTCCTTTTTTGTTGTAAAATTTACTATAATAGTTTATTATTAATATCAGTTATGGAATCTCTAATATAATCATTAAATAATGATAATGGTTTATTAAATAACCATTGTATACATTAAATTCATTTTTTATTTCTACAATTTTAGTCAGTATAGAAACTCAAAGAGAAACATCTTCATGTGGAGGTAGTAGTTTGCACATAAAGACAAACGAATATCACATTATTTGTCGAATATAATGAATATAGAAAATAAAATATATAATAATTTAATAAAAATTAAAATTTTATAAATATTTTTTTTATATTATTAATTAAAAGTTTTTAACCATACATGAATATCAGGGATGGGAAATATAACATGTCTATGTGGGAGGTGGACGTCTACACAAATGCATAATGATGCCATATCTTTTTGAATGGTTTTATATTAAAGTATAAAATGGATATTACATTATTACAAAAACATATAATAATATGAATAATTATTTTATTATTATACACTCATTTATAGAATATGTTTAGTGTGGTATAAGTAAAAATAATTTTAACGGTTATTTAGAAATATTACCTCTCAATTTAGACTTTCCCCTTTGGTTTACACCTAAAGAAACCTGAGTTTGGACTTTCAGAAAGATAAAATAATAAATGGAATTTGTAGATGTATTAGGAGATATTTTTTATGTGTTCTTGATGATAATAATGTTATTATTATGTTTGGATAGGTGTTGGGGTGGTGGTTCTCATTATAATTGAAAAGATGTGAATTTTTGGCATATAAAACTCGTTAAAAAGAGAGAGGATATATTTCACATTGAAGGTGAATCTAATGTTGATAATAATATATTGTGAGACGTTTTATGGTCTATTAAAACTAAAACACAATTTTCTACAAATGTTTTAAACATTTTTATGTCATTTACTCTTAAATTCTTACTTTTACCATTTTCGGTTTTTACAGAAGTTACTAATTCAAACTGATGTAATAAATATTTAATAAATAAAATTAAAATAATATTTAATAGAAAATTTCACAGACTAATTATAATTATGATGTCTACTTTTTTCAAAATAAATTATATGTGTAAGAATAATGAATTTAACATTAGCGTATATAATGCGGAGAAACCCATAGGTATACAAATTTTACTTTTAAGCATAATAATTATGTTTTGTATAAAATTATCAATGTTATTAAGTCTATTAAAATTAATTTTTTTATTAAAATTTAATTAATATATAATTAAAATTGAATGAATTTTACAACATAATTCAACAAAGTAATCATTTTATTAAATAAAACATACAAAACATAGTTTTCAACAAAACATTACTAAAATTATTTAAATAGATCAATATGGGATTTATATATCACCATTTTGTTTAAAAATACTTACTCTAACATTATAAAATATATTTTATAGTGTTAAAATTGTTTTTTAATCCTTTATTGAATTGTTTTATATTAATTTCATAAAATTTACAATATTAGTAAAATTGAAATTTTCACACTTCACCTAAAAATAAATTATTTTTAAAAAATATAAAACCATGCTAAACTAATAATGAAAGTATAAATCAAAAAAAATTGTTTTTATTTTTCAATTTTAGATTATGACATTTAGAAATTTATATTTTAAATTAAAATAAAATATTTATAGAAAACATGCTTTATTAAAAATGTTATTTTTAAACATTACATGTTTTAATAATATTTCACATATATTTGTAATTTAAAATAAATTAATATATTATTTCATATAAAATGTATTATATTTCAGAAATTAAATTAATTGGGATCAATATATAATACTTCTAAAAATTGTATTTTGAAACAAAAAAGAAATGTCACTTTAAAATTAAGTATCCTTTAACAAATACCATTAAAAAATTTATTGGATTATTAAAATTTATTTTTACAACTACATTGATTTCAAAATATTTATATTAGATTTATATATGCATCATATCATATTTTAATTATATTTATATAAATATTTATACATAAAACATCATTATATCTATTAATAATATTTTAATATCAAAATATTTATTACATTGTGAGTTGTATTATTTTAAATTTACTTCTTAATAATATATGGCATTAGTATCCCTATTGGAAATATGACCAATGAACATATTTTTAATGAATATATTTTCAATTAAAATAAATGCAACGACCATGTTCATAATGGTCAGATTTCATTCTTATTTATAGAATGACTTAATCAGTCATTCATTCTACTCTCGCATAGAAACGCATAGTTCTTCTTTCATATTATAGATTTTTAAATTATTTTTCCATTCAATATTCCCTTCCCCATTCTAGTTTTTTGGAAATTAGGGGTCCTTAATGTTGAATATGATCCATTAAATTTCATAATCATAAAGATTTTATTCTTTTCTATCTATTTCCCTTATTGATTTATGATCTTTTAATTTATGTACTTCTTCCAAGGTGGGTAATAATCCATGGTGTTAAGTACATATTTTTATCAATTTTTTTGTTATTAGCGACCTATAAAGGAATAAAATTTCTTTAGATTGTTTCAAATCATATAGGGAATATTTTATAATCATGGTTCAATCCTTATAAATTAGTAGAAAAAAATTAATACAAATTATAGACCTAAATAATAAAAATGAATTAATCATGAAAATATTAAATATAAAAATTATAGTAATGGATCATATGAATTGTTGACTCATATTATTTATTATATATTCCATATATTTCACTTTCTAATTAATGTCACTATGGTTTAATGAATCATATTTTTTCACTCTTGATTTTATATTTATCCAAGGAGGTGTTAATTTTCATAGAATTAGGATTAGTCCCATGAAATTAAATTTTTATTTGTCCTTGTAAAAATAATAACACTATGAATAGTTTGATTTTCATTTTTTTATAAGGTTGGGGCCAAAGCCTAATTTTATTATCAGAAAAATCAAAGACCTCTTTTAAATAGGTAAAGGGAGACCCATTATATAGATCGAATTCCCGGTGGGTTTATAGCCCATTACATAGCCCGTAGGCCCAATTTTTTGGCCCAATTTCCATTCTGTGATTAGAAACCTGGTTGCTACAGCACCCTAACAGTACCGACGCTGCTACATTGCCCTGAAGCTTCTACAGTACCCACTGATCTACAGTACCGCCACTACTATAGTGTCTCTACAGTACTGCTACAATAACTGCTCCCAATGAGTTTTGAAACCCCATTTTTCATATAGTATTACGGGTTTCTAACCACTAAGACAAACCCCAACTACAATAGTTTGATTTTCATTGTTTATGGTCATATTATAGGACTTCACTGTGAAATTTTAACATCATGTGGTATGGATATCGTGTAGAACGGTGTCTATATAGGGTCTAAAAATGAATTATCAATGTGTGATCTTTTTTATGATATAAAATATATTATGTCCCTACGAATATGAATATGTTACTTTTCTAGAGGGAATATATTCCTTCTAGTGTGGGAGTTATTTTAGTTAGAATATGACAAAGTGATATTGTTGATTAGTATCATAGGGGTATTAGACACTAAGCAGAACATTTACTTTTTAGGAATATAGCATAAAGATAATGGTTCACCAGGAAATATGTCTTAGATAGTAATGAAATAATTGTCTTACTTTTAAATTAGGATGGTGGGTATTAATGAATGATGACACTATGATTGAGCCTTTGGGAGGAATCCAACGTTTCTAGTTTAATCGGAACCAAATTCCATGTAGTTTTAGTTGCACTATTTAAGTTCATGTGACAAGATCACATTATATTGTTTAATTTAATTTTCTAATGATGTTGTCATTTAGTTTTACATCATGTGACTCAAACATTGGTGTCATGAAATGAAAAAAATGGAGGGTTGAGTGGTTAATACACTTTGGGGTTTCTGATGAAAACCCTTGACTTTATTGCACATTAATTCATGATTTATTACATAAAATAATACGTAATAAAACCCATAATATCAATAATAATAATGTCATTTGGTAATTACGTATATTAAAGCACAACATAAAATGGGGGTTATATCAGAAAAATTGAAAAAATTATTAACATGCTAATAATATTCCATCATTCTTATGACTTAATGGGATATCCTGTGGAAAAACATAAGAAAGGGGTGAGATATAAATACCATTAAGGGAATAAAAAACATAATATGAATAAATTTTTACATGTTAGACAATGGTATTTTCAATAGGACATAAAATGGGTAAGAATATAAAATAATAATAGTGGGGCATGATATAATATGATAACATAATAGAAACAAGGGGAAGTGGAAAAAACTGTAAACTTTTCATCATAAACCTATGATAAGGATAACTATAAAGACTTAATAACATGGAGTAAAAAACCCATAATGTATTCGAATCACTCTATAATCCCATACATGATTTATCATGAGACCAATACATTACCCAATGCATTATAGAACTATTTATTTCTTATTTCACCCATCACTTTCATATCATGTGGGTACATAAGTGTGGCACATAGATAATACAACATAAATATTTATTTAATAAAATAAATTCCCAAGATCTAGGATTATTGGTTAAATATATGGATTTTTCAAATTAAATTAAGGATATATATGTATAGGTGAAAACAATTGAGTAGAAGTGGGAGTGGATTTTAAAGACACAATCGTTTGGCATGAAAAATTGAATAAAAGGCATTTGTGACGTGTTATGCTTGTGTTAATCACTCATGTACCTTCATCAAACTTATTATCCCCTCTTATGTACACTCATTTTCTAGGATTGGGTTATCCTCTTTAGTACCCTCTTATTTCATATTTGGGATGTCCTCCCAGTTATCCTTTTGTTTCAGGCTTGGGTGTACTCTTGTGTACTCTCTTATTCCGGGCTTGGGGTGTCCACCCATGTACCCTCTTGTTTTATGATTTGGATTTCCTCTATTTTACCCTATTGTTTTTGGATTGGTATTTAATCCCATGTACCCTATTTTATTGGTCTTGGTATGTCCTCTCATGTACCCTCTTAATTCAGTCTTGGTATGTCCTCTCATTTACCCTCTTGGGTTGGTCTTGGAATGTCCTCTCATGTACTAATTAATATCTTAAAACATTAATCATTATCCAATGCATTGGAGGGAGATATATCTCTCACCCATTATATAATTAAATAAAACATGCATGTTTCAAAAAACATTCATCATATCATGACCCATAAAATGAGGTGGGTTATATAAAAAAAATCATAACATAAAAACCGAAATGGGAAGTAATAGAATTTCATCATATCATAACCTATGGATAATATATAGGATTCATAATCATTTAATCAAATCATAACCATAAAAAATAAGTGGCTTTAAAAATAATATAACTAGTGGAAAAGAAACGCATTTCATAATCAAATAACCTATGGAAGAGAAACAAGTTTCATAAATTCCATAACATTAATCACAACTCATTTATTGAAATGGTATGAATGGTAATTTTAGTTCAATTACTATAAAAGAATGAGTTACATCAACAGAAGTCATCTAAGATGGATAATAATTTTTTAATATCATTCAATGAGATTTCTTGAGGAAAATATACATTCTTATTTGAATAAGGCTTTTTGATACATAAAACTATTTGAAAATAATTTTTATAGAAAATACATTGAATACTTATAAATTAAACTTGAAATAATTTATAAACAATTTTTTCTTAAATATTTTACAAATAAGATTCCAAAAAAATTAAAAAACAATTTTATTTTATAACAGATTGAAAACCAATAATGAAATATTTAAAGCATTTTAAAAACCATTTCATTGATGATGCATTGAGAATTTGTAAACAAAACATGAAAACTTCTTGAAAACCACTTATTTGAAAATAACTTTTAAAACTTATAATAAGGGGTTTTAAAATCATAAAAACATTTTTAAAATCATTTTTCCATGAAAATTGGTTTCATATATCAGTTGAGAACATATTTTTTAAACATATTTGAAAACCTTGTTTTTTTATACAATATATTCCCAATTGAGATGATAGATGGTTATATTTTACATAAAACATTGACTTAAGTACCAAGGACTTTAAATATTGGACAAACACATGAGGTTATCAAAATTAAAATTGTATAAGGATAATCATGAATATTCTTGAGATATGGATCATTATATTTCCTCAAAGAAAGAAAATAATTGAGAAACATTAAAAGAGATGAGATTATTTCCACAAACTCTAACCACTTGGTTACAAGGGATCATACTCTACATGTAAGAAGAGGAAATTAAATGAAGCTAAAAATATCATTAAGTGAAGTTAAATCATTATACAATAAAAAATATTTAAGTACAAAAACCTCAAATAATAATTTAGGTTTATCACAAAATATGAGTCTCAATAAAGGAAAATTGAGACAAAATAATTTAACAAATTTGATAACTTCTGAAACATAAACATCCTGAAATAAATATAATAAAATGGAAATGTAAAACCCCATAAATTTATGTTTAATATACATATAATACATTCATGTTTAGTACATTCACCACAAAAAATTAATTAGTGGCGAACAATGCACAAACCTCATAGAAGTAAAAAAGTGATATGAAATCCCTTTACCTTGTGTCTTGACTCTTGTTGTACTCATTCAGACCACCTGTATAATAAATATTATTTTTTATAAAACATTATAAAACCCATATTTTTATATATTATACCATATATGGATTGATTATGACCTTCTATTACTCTCTTTTTAACTGTCTTATAATTTTTTTTTACTTAGGATAATATTATCTTTGTACTTCACATGTGTCTTATTTTGTAATATAATTGGCACTTATACTTATATAATGATTAAACTATTTAAAAAGTGATATAAATATCATATAGATCCAATATATAAGTATTATAATGATCCATATAATATAGAATTATGATACATAATACAACATTTAAGGAGAGGGAAAGCTGTACATAAGCATGAAACGTTATTTCTATTAAATTTTCAAGTTGAAGTAAAAAAAGTACAATATATATATTTATATATATATCATTATTAATTTATCCTAATTATATCATATATTTCATATATATTCATTACATCTATCCTTAATTCATTTTATGTAGTGTATGAATGAATCACATTGTTTTGAGGAGGCGGTAGTCCGTACTTCCTCAAATGAAAATACTATATTAACACGATATGAAATGTATAAAGATGTCATTTTAAAATAATTACCTAATATTAAAGACATAATATATATTATAAATAAAAATATATAAACTAATTTTCCATAATAATGGGAACCATGAGAGATGGTAAAGGACAGATGAACAATCATCTTCTATTGAGGAGGTAGTCCGCCTACATGTAGACATTATATTCGTTGCCCATTAGATAGATGTTTATATAAGTTCAGGTATAATGATTAACATAAAAATATAATATTATATTTTGGATAATGGTTTTGTTATATTATCGAGGAACAATAATGTTTGAGGAATTGGATAAAGAAAATAAAATAAAGGAATTTGACGTAGGGTGTTACCTCTAATTCAGATAACTCCTTTTAATTTGGGCCAAAAGGCTTCCATGGATTGCTTTTTGGATAAGGGTAAGATTCAAGGTAGAAGGGAAAGAATTTAGGGAGATATTTTGTTAGATTTTGGTTGAATATAAGGGTAATGAGAGGTTTGAGGAAGTGAATGTGAGGGCAGTATTTTATAATGGAGGAGGGGTTGAATCTTTTGTATTATTTTAAAGGAAAGGAATCCCACAAATATTTGTTTATTGAATTTGGAACAATAATGGTTAAAGGTGGATACCAGTGATAATTGGATGTAAATATTTCAATAAAATGGTTTCTATACAATGGTATAGCTCTTTTTAGGCTATAATGTTATGGTTTAGTCCTTAGTTAAGCCCAAATTATCATTAATTGTTGTAATTTATCTTTAATGAACTCACAAATATTTTCAGTCAAAAACTAATATTACCTTACTAGAAATTATAAATTATGATTAATCCAAAACATAGAATCCAATTTTCCAAATTATATTCACAAAATTGGAAGAAATCAATGTAATATTAATCATTTAGTAGGGTCGACAATACATGGGTTTTAATGAAAATGAATGAACTAATTGTATCTATGTTTTTATATTCAATTTCTTTGTGAAATTGGAAAAAATTACTTATAATGAATTAATTAATAAAAATATAATATAATTAAACTCTTAAACAAAATGAAAATATATGTTAAATTTATAAATAAATTTGGTGAGAAAGAAGTTCTGAATTAAAATACGGTATTTTTCATTATTCACCTAATAATGGTGTTTCTTAGAAAAATCTCAAAATTTCATTCCAAGATAAATTAGAAATTATATATTCAAAAATTATTTTCAACTTAAAAATTTCAATATCTAAATTTTTCAAAAAATAATTTTATTATTTTTTACTTAAAGATAATAAAAGTGGTTTATTCCGAAAAGAATGGTATTTTTAAATATAAGAGGACTTTACCAAATCATTATCCTAACCAAATTTTTATATTTCACTATCAAAGATGAATTTTATTTTTAGATATTATATATAAAAAAGTTTCAAATATTTTTTTACAATGGGTACTCAAATAAAATTCTGTAAAAACAACCTTTATAATAATATTGGATTGTAAGGATAAAATTGGGGTTTTTTATTTATTATGTCTATAAAATCTATTTAATGATTATAAGAATAGTTTATTGAAATAAAATCATTTATATTAAATTGATATGACTTATTAATATTAATTTATTAGGATTAAAACAACATTGTGATCATAATAATAGTTTTTTTATAAAGATACCCACTTTATATTGAATTTAGTTCTTATATTTATTTCTAAATAATTAATTCATATTATATTTAGAGAAAATCATATATTTACATAAGTTATTTAATAATATTGATATATGATAATTTAAAATTCTAGGTTATAATTTATTATATATTTTCTTATGATTTTATTATTATTCGGTAACACTCAGTCTAGCATGTTACCAAAGCCACTGAGGGAAGTCATTATTTCAGGTAACACAAGCAAACCATAGTGTTACATGTAGTGTAATATATCCTCTATATTACATGTAGTTTACATTTAACATAGAATCATGAAAAAAGGTACAACAAACATTATTCTTTAATGTATATAAAATAAAAATTTCAATGTTTGGTGAAATGAAAAATATAAAAACGAATTAATTAATACGAAAAAAAATTCACAAAATCTCGAGGACTAAAATTATACCCCCCTCCAATTCAATTTGACCCTCTAAATTCTTCTCTTTTATTAAAATTTTAATAATTGGTCTTTCAATTTTTAGAAACCCATGTCATAAAAATTAACATTGAATCGTCATTTTAAAAAGGAATGTTGGAAACATAGAAGATACCCAATGTAACTTATAATGATATTCCCAAATAAATGAATATAGGTGGGAATTGAAAACATGGATATGGAAGATAAATATAACATTCATGTTATGATATAGGGTGATTGAAAACAACATTGGGAAAAAATTTAACAATCATAGTGCCACAAATCAAAGATGACCTAAGGGACCTTCTAATTCATCGAAAACTAAGATATATGACATCTTTCTTGGTTTTAGGTTCATTTTTAAAATATTTAAATAATTTTCCTGAAACAATATATACTTTCATGATTTCATGCAAACCTCACCCTTTGTTGTTCCTTGATCCACATAACCCCTTTATCTAAAAATGAAGGTGAATTTCTCATTCTTGAAGCACTAATAGATCATAATATCCATGTAATCTCATCCCATTTATCATCAGTTATCATCAACACCATTTTTTAAAATTGTTTATCCAATATATATAAATCCTCACATAGAGAGATAAAAAATTAGTCGTACTGACTTCTTGTGAAATTTAACATAATCTTTTAATGAATGGTTAACCTTATAACCCTTCTAAAAGATGAAAATCAATAATAGTATAAATAAGATCATTAAATCAACTTAACATTGATCCTCCATATATTAAAATGTAACCACTGGTTATTATAATAAAAACATGTTAATAAACCCATCATATATTAAATATAACATTGTATTAACCATAATTAACATAAATAGTTTTGGAAAACATCAATGATTACACATTCCAAAGGTTATTGGATATATTCCTTAAATCCATGAAGTTGTAAAAATTAGAGAATAATTTTCTGTAGATTTATTATTAGTTTTGAGGTAATAAATATGATCTAATTTACTTATTCATATCCCACGTATCTTTATCCAACCCACATGATCTACACATAGAGAACATATTAAGGGTTAACATCTTTTATTCAAATAGTCACATTGTAATTTAATCATATCATGATTCCATCAAGAATATTCAACACAAACATGTAAATACTAAGATAAAAAACATATGTAGAATAGTACTTATATATTTTGTCATTCATGTTATATAATCATTGAATCCAAATACATATAAACATTGATTAATTCATTTTTAAGACATTAACAAGGATAAATCATCCAATTATAAAATAGCGCATTCCATTCACATTTCATCTGTAGTCTCTTCATAATCAATAATGTTTCCATTACATGAACCACATTGATGATTCCCTTTAGGATATTTTATCTTGGTACATTGATATTTATAATTATTTTTTACTTGACACATAAAACAATTATCTTTCGATGATGAATTTAGGAGGCCAAAATTTTCATCCATTTCATTATCCAAACTTTTCATTTTTCATTGTAGTCACTTGCATTGTGTCCTTATTTCCAACTTTAAAAAAACATTTTTATTCCTATAATACATTCAATTATGTGATTATTTCAACATTCCTAAAATAATGAAAACTGAATCATCTTTCCTCCATAGTCAGTATTACATTAAGTCTCAACGAATTCTTTTTATCTGTACTTTGGTGAATCTGATAGTTGGTAAAGGTACATGTTGTTGATCATGTTCCTTGAAAACTGATTAGGCATGATCACAACATCCTTCACTCGAGTGATCATCCCACATGACCTCTTGTCAAAAATAATCTATCACATTAAACAATAATCTATTTCCTTCTAGTTCCCATGTTTAACTAAAATCAGAAGAATAGTCTGATCATTACAGGACATAGAAGAAAACCACGGAGTCATGAAAATATTTACTTATGGTATGTATAAATCATGGCACTGTCATTAATCTACAAAACCATAGGTTAATCCTAGGATATTTATATCCAAATTAAATCTAAATCCTTCATGATGGTCCTAAAGATCGTTTCAATTATTCAAGAATATCCCTAAGGAGTGTTAGACCAAGTGTCCAGTAATGCCCCTTTTCTAGTACTAGATTACCCCAAGTCAGGCCTAGAAATTATTCTCAAAGGTGTTTTTCACAAGGTACACATGTGTCCGAGCCACATCCACTTATAGTATATATAAATACTTGTCTTTCTATGATTCCACTTACTCTATCCTCTACCAAATTTCAAGGACATTTTCTTAAATTTTGACTCATCCTAATACTTACCATTAAAGACATCCCTAGTCATATCTTTAGAATGATACCAAGGGATATCACTAAATGTTTATCATCTGTGATTCCTAATGTTAACAAAACATTTCCTCTGAAACCAAATGCAACAAACTAGAATTATTTCTAGTGTAATATAATTGATACCGATCGGGGCACTCCAGGGGTAGTTACACCTCCTGGTTGGGTCACACCCCCATCTTTAGTGGTAGCCCATTCCACATGAATCCCTTGGATGGATAGTTGTGCTTTATCCAACCTTTACATATGAGAGTGCCCATTGATCAGATTACATATATTTCTTATGATACCAACCCTAAGTACCCATGATTAACATACATGGATATTACATAATTTTATATGAATATAAAGTACATTACAAAAAATAACATCCATGGGAATGTAATAGTTTTGTTTCTTTGGAAATATGGAAACAGAATAATCTCTCATGGTGAAAGATCTTCAACGTCTCTCATAAAGATATCAACCTTTATTACTTCTACCTAAAATATTTTTTCATAACCTGAGGAAATGAAACATAAGAAAGAGGAGACCTCCGATTCTTGGTAAGGGTAAATAAAGGAAATGAATAGGAATAACATGAATAAAAGGGATTAGAACATAAGCATAACATTTTAAGATCATACCATGCATATTTTAGATCATAATAATAATTGTAAATTAATAATACATTATTTATTTGGAAATAATGAACATAACCCATGAAAGCATAAAATAGGGAAAAAACATGGAATTATGAAAAATACATATAAAAACACTATGTCAAGGTGGCCTACCAATTCCGTATTAACATGTTATTCTTGGGTAAGTCACCCATTTACTTGCTTAGAACATGGTATTCACTCATGTGCACCATCTTGTTTTGGGCTTTGGATGTCTGCCAGTGTACCCTCTTGTTTTGTGTTTGGTATATCCTCATGTTTACCCTCATGTATCATCAATGGGATATCCTCCCATGTACCCACTTATTTTAGGATTGGGATGTCCTCTCATGTACCGTCTTTTTGGGACCTTGGAAGTCCTCCCATTTACCCTCTAATTCATGGCAAGTGATTTTCTCCCATTTACCCACCTAGTTTGGGAATTGTATGTCCTCCTATGTACCATTTATGCTCATAAAACATTTATCATTACCCAATGCATTGGGGGAGATATAGGTCACAACCAACAAATAATGAAATCATACATCCATGTGCCTAAAAATATTCATTATATCATGACCCATGAAAAGATATGGATTCTATAAACATCAAATGATTACCCATGTAATGAAATGAAAACCAATAAAATTTCATCACATAATAACCAAAGTAAAAGAGATAAGATTCATAATCAGTTCATCGAAGCATTACCCATGAAAATAAGTGGGTTTCAAAAGCATATAATCCATGGAAAATAAATAGATTTGATAAAAAATAACTTATGTTAGAAAAATGGGTTGTGTAATGGACACGACATTAAGAATAACAATTTTATACAAAATATATGAATAGAACTATTATATAACTTCTTATAAGGGCATGAATTACATTAAAAGATGTCATATGTGATGGAAAATAATTTTTAAATATCATTCAATGTCATTTCATGAGTAAAATATCTTTTCATATTTGAAAAATTATTTTTTATACATAAATCCATTTGAAAATCATTTTGATATAAAATACCTTGAAAACATATATAAAAGGCAAGAAATCATTAATAAACCATTTTCCTTGAAATATTTTAAATGATTCTTCAAAAATTATTAAAAACCATTTTTGTTTGAAAACACATTAAAAAAATATAAATAAATATTGAAAAAGTTTTGAAATCCATTTCACTGAAGATACTTTGAAAACTTATAAAGAAAACCTGAAATGGTTTTGAAACCCATTTTTTGAAAATAACTTAAAAAAACTACAATAAAATATTTTAAACCCATAACAAAAATAAAAAACTTTTCCCTTGAAAATTGTCTTACCTGATCATTTGAAAACATATTTTGAATTTTTTTTGGAAAAAACGGTTTTTAAATACAGTAGATTCCTAAATGAGAATTGAGATTGTCATATTTTACATAAAACATTACCTTAATTAACAAAGAATGTAAAAAATGGTACTAACACATGAGGATATCATGAATAAAAAGATGATAAGGAGTCTAATAAATATCTATGAAGGATGGAGCATAATATTTCATCAAAGACACGCTGATTAACAATATTTATAAGGGATTAGATTATTTCCACAAACTTTTACCACTTGGTCACATGGAATCACACTCTCCATGTAAGAGGAAGAAATTACATGACGTTTAAAATATGATGAAAATATTTAAAATCATAATATAGCATGTAAAATGGATGTACAAACACCTCAAAAAAGAATTTACGTTCATAACAAAACCTTAGACTCAAAGAACGTAAATTGAGATGAATGTATTTAACTGATTTGGTATCTTCTGAAACTTAATCCCCATGGAATAAATATCATCAATTGGACCTCTTAATATACATAAAAGTATGTATAATATACATATAATACAATCATTGGTTGTATATACACCACAAAAAAAAATTAATTAGTGGAAAAATAACCTGTATCACAAAGAAGTAAACCGTGATATGAAATCCATTGACATTTTGTATTACCTCTTGTCATAGTGATTAATACCACCTGTATAATAAATATAACTTTATTATAAATATTTTACAGACACATATTATTATATCCAATACCATATATGGTTAAATTGTGACCATATATTACCCACTGGTTAACCATATTATGATATGTTTTCACATTGGATAATATTCTCTTGCTTCTTCACATTTGTCTTAATTTTTTATATTGTTGGTTCTTATACTTATATCATGGTTTAAAAATGTAAACCATGATATAAATATCATGTAGAAAAAATATATATTTATTACAATAATCCACATATTATGGAAGTATGAAACGGAATACATCGTTCATGGAGATAGAAAATCGTATGTATGCATGAATTCTATTTTCATTTGATTATCATGTTGAAGTAAAGAATTTAAAAGACTAATATATATATATATATTAAATTATAAAAATATATCTAAAATATCATATATATCATATAAATTCATTACATCCTTCCTTATTAAATTTCATGTAGTCTATGAATGAATCACATCGATTTGTGGGGGAGGTAGTATGTACTTCTTAAGAAGAATTTATCATATTAAAACCAACTAAAATATATAATGATGTGTGTTTTAAAATAATTACAAAATAAATAATTAATAATTAATATTATATATAACATATATAAACAATGGTTCCATTATAATTTCCACCATGAGAGGTGGAAAAGGATAATTGAACAATCACCATTTAGGGAGGTGGTAGTCTTCCTACACGTAATCATTGTGTTCGTTACCCATAAGATGGATGTATGTGTAAGTACAGTTAGAACTAAGAACATAAAATCATAGTAGTATATTTATTAAATTTATTTTTATATAAAGATGAAATAATTATTTTTTACAGAGTGGACAATGAAAATAAAATAAAGGACTTTGAGGGAGGGTGTAATGTCTTAATTAGATAACTCATTTTGGTTTGAACCAAATGGATTCCATGGATTTATTTATACCCAATGGGATGCTTCATGGTCAAAATTATGAATCATGGAAAGCAATTTGAGAAGTTGATTTTCAAACCATTGTGATTTAGGGGTGTGAGGGAGTGGAAGTGAAGGAGGCCTTTTATAATGGAGGAGGGGTGAAATCCTTTGTATTCTTTTAATGGAAAGGAATATCACCATAATTTTTATTGAAAGTGGATAGATAATTGTTAAAGTTACTAAATATGTATGATATGATAGAAATATGTCCAGAAAATCACTTTATGAAAATTTTATAGTTCTTTTTGGGCCTTAATGTTATGGTTCAGTCCCTAGTTATGCTTAATTTATCCTTAATCATTGTAATAAATTTTTAATTACTAAAGTAGTCATTTTGGTCAAAAACTAATTTGAAATTATTAGTCATTATATATAACAATGAATCCAAATACTGATTACATTTTTTGTTGTTATAATCATAGAAGTGGAATAATTAAATTTAAAATTAATTATGCAGTTTGGTCGACAATGAAGGTTTCCTAAAGGTAAATAATGATCAAAAGTTTTTTTATAACCAATTTCATTGTGAAATTAGTTCCAATTAACTAAATTATATGAATTGATAAAAATATAATCTAAATAAAATCTTAAAATAAATAAAAATAAAAATTATCCTTATAAATAATTTTGGTGAAATTGTAGTTTTGAATTGAAATCTTGTATTGTTCATTATTCACCCAAAACTTTATTTTTACATAAAAATCCCAAAATTTCTCCCTAAGAAAAAATCAAAATTATAAAATCAAAATTATATTTTCTTTTATAAAATTAAATTTCTAAATGTTTATATAATTAATTTAAATTATTTTTACGGAATTACATTACATGATGTTTATTCAGAAAAATGGAATTTTTAAACCTAAAACGACTTTACCATAAATTTATCCTAAACAAATTTTTATGTTTACATTTAAAATATGATGTTTTTTTTTGAAAAATTAAACATTTAACTGTTTTACAAATTATATTTAAAAAATGGTTATTCATTAAAAGGAGGAAAAATTAACCTTTATAAAAATATAGGGTTTTAAGCATATAAATGGTTTTGTTATTATATTTTGTCTACAAAATCATTTAGATGATTATAATAAAATTTGACTAAAAGAATACAATCTATATTACATTAATATCACTTAATAATTTTAGTTTATTAGGATTAAATAAAATTATGGAGCATAATAATAGTTTTCTATAAAGATACCACATTTTATTTAATTTTGTTATTATATTAATTTCAAAATAATAAATTTATATTATATTTTGTGAAAACCATATATTTATATAAATTAGTTAATAATATCGAGAAAAGATAATTTAATTGATAGTTTATATATTATTATATATATACACTAATGATAATATTATTTTTTTGGTAACACTCAGACTTGCGTGTTAAACAAGCCAAAGAGGGAAGTCATTATTGTGTGTAATGAAATTTGACCTTGATGTTATATGTAGAGGAAGCTATCCATTATATTACATGAATTGTACATTAAACTCAGAATTTAATCTTAAAAAAAGAAAAACTATGTGCATTAATATATATATATATATAATATCAATTTTCAATGTTTTGTAAATTGAAAAATATCAAAAATATTTAGTTAATTTGAAAAACAATAATTCTCAAAATCTAGGGGTGTTATATTTATACCCAAAAATAATGAATTATATTGTATTTATATAAATTATTATTCATATCCACCATATTTTTAAGGAGATTCTACAAATTATTCTTTAGAAACAAATGTTATTATTCTATACTATAGGATATCAAGTTGAGGGCATCTAATGGGTATCACCTTCCTGATACAACCTTGTAAAAAAACCCATAATTTACATAAAAAAATATCACTTCAATGTTTAAAATATTAATTAAAAAATATATCTAATATAAAAAAGTACCATATAGGTATATTTTCTTTAGAAACTTGGAAACATACACAACAGGTTCATAAGACAACTTCATTATATATCGCTTATTTCATCATAACTAGACCTCTTATTGATAAATCTTTCTTAATACCCTTCTTCATGACTCGAGGAAAATAAACATATTAAATTGTGATCTCAAATGCTCAATAATGGTACAAAAAAGTAAATTTCAATCATATCATAAATAGAAGACATAAGAATATAAAATTTTAATATCTTACCATGTATATGAAAGATCACGATATCATGCCTTGGGATAAATCATAACTGTTCATATAAATCAACAAAAATAATCCAAAAAGTAATAACATAAGACATGATGTTTTCTAGAATACGAATAAGAATAGAATAATATTTCATATTAGTTGAGTCTCATTTCTAAGACCATCATAGCTGACAAATTCCGTTACTGAACCGGGTTTACTTCTCATTCTAGCTTTGTATTACTAAACTGAGATCATTTTCCATTCCATTCATGTCTATATCATGAGTTATAAATGTTTACCCAGTGTATTGGAGGAGGATATATTTCTCACCCATATCATAACTAAATCAATCTTACATATTCCATAAGAACATAAATCATTTATCATAGCATAACCCAAGGAATAAAATGTGTTTTATAAAAATCATTCCATCATAATACATATAAAAAATTGATTACATAAATATTATTACAATATTAACACAATAAAATCATAGTAATAATAGTTATAGAAACATAACCTTATTCAATAAATCCATCATAGATGGAAAATAATTTTGATAAAACCCTTGATATTAATTGTTGAGGAAAATATCATTTCTTCTTCAACACCGTTTTCTTTTCTCAAAATGCCTTGTAAATTTAAAATAAAATAATATATTTTTTGAAAATAAAAATTAAATAATTTAGAATAAACTAGTTGAAAATAATTCATTATGAAATCATAAGAATCCATTCATGTTATATAAGTTAAAAAAACATTCTCCTTATACTCCCTCTAAAAATGTAAAAAAGTACCTCATTTCAAACAACGAGAAAAGAGTCATTTCATATCATTTAGTGAAAATATACAAATGGAAAGTTTAACATTTAAAAATTTAATAATAATATAAATAGTAGAAAATATTTGGCGAACATGGATGGGGTTGATATATATACCCCCGTAAATACTTATGAATAAACAATCTCAGATAATACTGAGGTTTCAAAATTTTCCATTACCTTAGGTTTGATATCTTTCATATATATCTAAACCTAATGTATAATGATTTAAATAATGTCATTGACTTATTAAATAATAATAGAATTTTTAATGATATCATATATGATCATATTATCATATATTTGTTAACAACATTTCACTCTTACTAGTTATACGGATATTAACATCTTTATGTTCTTATGCGTGGTTTTTAGAAAAAAGTTATGTTTCCTTTTATTAGATCATAATTTCATCATTTAAAATTGATAATAAAATAATATATACCATATTTATTCATTCTGTAAATTTATTTAATTATGATTTATTGAAGATCATTTAAAATGAATCACATCACATCATGGAGATGATAGGTCATACGTATGCACGAGCGATGATATCATTACCATATTTGTTGAATGGTATTAAATATGATGGTGTATCATATTTATATTTATTATAATGTTCTAATAATCATATATATTTATTTTTCCATCATTATACCAATCCATGTAATATTGTGGGAAAAAACATATTACACCACATCGTTAATACGAAAGGCGTACATACGCACTCATAGTGATTTAATTTTTCATAGAATAGATAAGAGGTGTAATATGGATGTTTAATAATTATAATAACATCTCATTGTATAATTTATATTGGAGTTATTACTTTATAATGAAAAAAAATTAAAAAGAATTAGAATAAGAATGTTGTTTGGGTTAATCAGTATAGAAGATTACCTCTTCTTCGATGTGCTTCCTCTAAATCTCCTCTTAGAGAAGTATAGTTGGCCATTGAAGAAGACTAGAATATCTATAATGTTATTAGGGATGATTAAAAGGCAAAATTTAAGGGTATTTCTGATATTTAAGGCTCATGGTGAAGTGAATAGATGAAGGAGGAGGCACCGTATTATAATTGAGGTGAGGGGTCCTTTTGGGATCTCCAAAAAAATCATAATAAAATACAACCCTACCCAAAACCGCCAAAATATCCCAGTTTATAATATGAGATGAGATAGGGTTGAAATATCATAAACCAATAAAAAGATTTAAGTATTTATGTCAACTTAAACTATATCCTTTTAATTAAAACTTAGTTTTTCTATATAATTTTCAACTAGGGTAACAATTAATTTAATATCAAAACGGTGAAATATTTATTTAAATTATGTAAAATAGACCATAATGAAATAAATTAGAAAATTATCTACCATATAAAAATTAATATATAATTTTAGAAACGATTTATGATTTTTAAATAATTAATGAATTGTTATTTTGAGGAAAAATCAATAGTGTTGATTTTAACACTATTCAATTCAATGATTTTTAAGAATATTAAGATAAAAATTTAACAGAGAATAATCTAATTTATTTTATTACTAAGAGGAAATGGTAATTTATATAATTAAATATAAATATTAATGAGCCCAAATTAAATATATTTTAACATTTATAATAACATTTATTACTTGTCTATATTAATTCGATAATTACAACCTCAATTTAATGTAATTATTTATTATTAATTTTTGTGAAATAAAATTTTAAATTAAATAATATGATTAATATAAATAGGTTATATTTGAATAGAATATTTCTAGTTGAATTTTGCTTCTAGAAAATCAAATATTTAAAATGTTATACTTATTAAATTATGAATGTGTAAACATTAACATCACTTTAAATAACATAATATAAGTGTCGCAATCTCTTATATAAGGCTCAAAATGGTTACTAACATGACGTTTAGATGGTTATGGTCTATATATACTCAAAAAATATGATTTTGTCATGTTTTAGGATCCTCTGATGTTTATTAATATTTTAATAAAAATTATTATATGGATTTATCATCAATTAATTAATTTTTAAATCATCAAATATTAAGTCTTTATGGAAATTATTTATGTTCTAAAAATAAAAAATAAATTACCATGATATAGAAAGAAATTATATTTAAAATGAGTGTCAATAACCTAATTTATCTTCTGTTTGACCTTATATAAGAAATGATTTAGTTTTTAAAATTTTAATGAGACATATTTATCTTTTCTTTAAAAATAAATTAAATGTACTAATGTCATTTAAGTGGCTTACAAAGGGAACCATTTCGACCCGAGGATGATTTAGGTTGAATACCACTCATAAAATATTACTAAGACAAGTGTTAAAGTAATTTTATAAATTTATTCTTACACTTAATTACCTATTTTAAACTTTTAGCATATTAAAAAAATTATGAAGTCACTATTTTTAATGACCAAAAATAAAACAAAAATATTTACATAATTCGGGTCGACTAATTCAAAATATGGAATCCATTTTTCAGAATTCAAAATATATTATTTTCGAAAATTAATTTGAAATTATTCTTGTTTTTAAAAATAGAGATCAGTTTTTTAAAAGTTAAAACATTTCCATATATTGAAATTATTTTAAATAGAGATTCAATGTAAAATTAATTCTAATGAAATAAATTGTATTGAATTATAAAAATATACTATAATTTTAATTTAACACAATTAAATATAATAATTTAACCATGTAAATTATCTCGATAAAAAAGTAGTTTTCAATTAAAATTTAGAGTATTTTTACTATTAATCAAAATTTGAAATTTATCAAAAAAAATATTATAATTTCATCCAATATAGATTTTTATATCCCAATTCCAAAGAATATGATTATGGTTTCATATAAATATTATTATTATTCTAAAATATTAATTTAAAACGGGTTCTCCATTTAAAGGAATAAAATTACCATTTTGGAAAATACTGGTCTTTGTACATCAAATTGATTTAATCATACCCAATGACAATAATATATTATTAATGAATATTAAAAAATATTTTATTAATGATATATTATATATATTTAATTAAATTCATTTAATAATAGTAATTCACTCAATTTATCAACACCAAAATAAATATATATATATGATTTATATTTTTTTCCATAAATAATTGGTAGCGAATGACTTCACAATACATTTTCATAATTTAGTTATATTTATTTCTGCTAACCTTAAAGGTATGTTAAAATGGGTATTTTATACTAAATTAAACTCTTGGTTCATTTATAACCATGATTGTTTTCAATACAAGATATTGAAAAATTAAAATTATGTAGAGAAATTTTTATCATAAAAACATCCAAGTGTTAAATTATACCAACTTTAAACTACATTTCACCAACAAAATTCATCACTTGGATAAAATAGGTGAATATATCTAGCCCTTATCGTATCCTAACATTCTCACATTAATTCCTAAAATTTTTGGTTCCTCCATTAAACATTAACCAAGTGAGTGGCCTAGTTTTGTAGAACTTATTTGCCACAATCCAGAATATTTGTCGATTGTTCTTCATCAGAAAGATCTTACTCCAATAGTATGACTTCTAATTTTAGTACATGTGAATGATCAGGTATGTAATTTCTCAAGAGATATACATGGAAGAAATCATGAACTTTATAGAGATTCGGTGGAAGTTCTAATCGGTAATCTACCTTCCCAACATGATCCAAAATTTCAAAAGGACCAATATACATATGGCTCAACTTTCACTTTTTTCAAAATATCATTACTCTATTTAAAGTAGATTTTCATAGAAACACCTTAACACCGAATTAAAACTCTAGGTCTTTTCATCAGTTGTTAGGGTGTTTTTTTATTGAATCTCACCTATTTTTATGTTCATTTGAATTAATCTATCATTTTCTTCTATTTCATCAACAATATTGGGTCATAATAGCTATCTTTCTCCAACTTCATCATATTAAGTTGGAGTTATTCACTTCATTCCATAATGGTATTCATAAGGTGCTATACGAATACTGGAGTAAAAGCTATTGTTTTAGTAAAATTCCATCAATGGTATGTGTTGATACTAACCAACATTGAAATCCAAAGAGCATGCTGTCAACATTTATTCTAGAGTTTGAATTTTCATCTTAGACTAAATGTATGTCTGCAGTGCTAAAATTTTACTCTGTATTCCAATCCTATTGAATACCGTACCAGAACATTCAGGTAAACCATAAATCCTTGTCAAATATAATTGAAATCAGTAATCCATGCATTCTTACCTCTTCTTTTTCATATATCAATGCAATCTGATCAAGATAAAAATACTATCTAATAGAAATAAAGTGTACCTACTTTGTAAGTAGATCATTTATAACCCATATAGCATTATAGACTTTAGATATTTTCATAAGTATGATAAAAAAATCTATAGCGATGTTTTACCATTTCCTTTATAGTATTTGTAAATGTTGTAACATCCCCTAAGACTTATTTCATTCAGCCTTAACTTGTAGTCAAACTAAGCACTGAGATATATATGAAAAAACATCTCTATTCATAACATTCAAGTATAAATAATCTTTTAGGTCCATGTAAATAGTTTTGATTCTAGGGTGAATAGAGAGTTATAAACTATGAGCCTCATACAATAGCTCCTTTAATTCTTGTGTTGGAGGAACACAAACCCTATTCCCGAACCATATTATTCAATCACAATCAATATGGAATTCACAAACATTTCTCCCCATCTTTTGTATCTCTACATCTTCCATCTGCGCCTCCTTAATCTTCACTTGTATATATGGTTGAACGATCATTTTATAAAGATAATATTTCTCTCCTTCCATTAAAATTTCAAGATCCATCCTTTGGAAATCCATAAATATAGGATCTTTCATGTTCCTCTTCATAAATAGGTTAGCATGATCTTTTTAACTCAAAACATTTTATACCTTGTTCTCTTTCCCATGGTGGTAATTTATTGAGCAGTTGTAATCTTTAATCAACTCAAACCATCTTATTTGATGCATATTCAGATACTTTTATGTGAAAATATACTTTAAACATTTATGATTAGAATAAATATCACACCACTCACCATAAAGATAATGCCTCGATATATTTAATGAAAATTCTACCACAGCCAACTCTAAATGATGAGGTGTGTAATTTTTATTATGGATTTTCAATTTTCATGAGGCATACGTTATCACCATATCATTTTTCTTGATGACACAACCCAACCATATTGTTTATTCATCACTATATATATATCTTATAAAGAGATTATATGACCCTAAAAAAGAAAATTTCTAAAGCCAAAAATTCAAACTTGGTAAATTTTTCATAAATCGTATCCTTTCTTAGGGTCTTTAGTACAATTCTCAATTGATCTCCATTTTCTTCCTTTCTCATTGAATAGACAAGAATATCATCTATATATACTACTAAAAACTGATCAATATAATCTATAAAGACTCTATTCATTATATCCATGATGATACCAGGGTATTAGTAAGACCAAAAGGCATCCTTAAAAATACATAATGTCATTACATTGTATGAAATTTCATCATTGTTATATCCTACATCTTAACCCTTAATTTATGATATCCAAAACGAAGATCAATCTTGGATAAGTATTGAGATTTGCATTGATGGTGGAATAAGTCATAAATATGTTGAAGAGGATATGTGTTCTTGATAGTGATCTTGTTATATTATCAATAACCGATGCAGAGTCTCGTTGATCAGTCATTCCTCTTAAGAAACAAAATAGGTTCTCCCCAAGGTGAAAAAATAGGGCATATGACTCCCTTATCAATATTCTCTTGGAGTTTTTTCTTCAATTACTACAACTTGTTTGGGGCCACTCTATATTATATCCTTTTAATGAGCATAACACCATGAATGAATTCTATTGAAAACTCAACCTCATGATTCAATATAAGAACTCAAAATTATTCCAGAAAGACATCATGAAACTCTTGTACAATTGGAGTATTCCTAATTGTGAATATCTCATGACCCATTTGAGATAGATAACCTTAATTTATATGAATCAAGACCCATAGGATAGAAGAAATAAATACTGAAAGGTTATATTCATTCTTCCACTGATAGATGATCATTGATAGTTCTAGAATATAAAATGTCACTTCCCTTCTTTGCAAATTGATATGATATTCATATAAAGATATATAATCCTTGATAAGAATCACATAAAATTCCACTATAAGGATGGATCATAGTATTTTTAGGGATCACACTCCCATATACTTCAACTAGTGAATAATTATAAACTTTTTATGCAACCGTTTTTTCCATTAGTAGTTATCACAACTTACTGTACATTTAATTTTTGATGTAATATGATGATACCCTTATTAAATTTATTTATAAATAAAAGAGTGTGTGGATAAAAAATTAAATAAAACATTTTATACATTCTAGTTGGTGGTAAATATACCATTCACAACTTCATTATCATACTACACATTGCCGATTTTGATTGCATGTGACATTACTTTTTCTTTTTCCTTAAGAGTTTTATGACATCTATCATCATCAATAACCCTTGTATTAAGTCATTGATTGTAATAATTCCAAATTTCCTCACACTTATAACATTGATGTTTAAGAGGAGCATTATATGTATCCTTTTATCTATTCAAATCATTTGGAATCTTTTTCTCCTCGCTTTAGCATTCACCTTCCCTATTACCTTCTTTTTCACACTTAAGACATTTACTACTACATTTAAGATAATTTTCTACATGTTTTTTCCACATAATGATACTAAGGAAAAATTTATCTTATTTTTAGTGTGGTATTTATATTTTCCCGTGAACTCTATTGTTAGCTTCTTATGCAACATATAGGACTGATGGGTTACTCCAATCTCCATCTCAACCTTGAGAGCACATCAAATGATTTCTTCATACATATTGAAGTCCCTTATGGACAATTCATGTAACACCCTGAGATTTTATGAGAAATACTCTTTTTAATTTCTTTGATTTCTTTTATTATAAACTACACCAAGATTATCTTTCTCTATACGCAACACCTTATTATCTTGAAGTATACACAAACACAATTCTTGGGTTGTGTTGCACGCAAGAGCAACCTTCCTCGATAGCGTGTGTTGTATGCAATACTGAGTTTCATTAAACAACGATATATTATTATAATATTATTATCAACTAGACTTTATGAATAGTAGTAACTAAATATTTAATTTTATGACATTATAATTCATATTACACATATTATATAACATGGTATGAGAATAAAATATATTTTTCGGTAAAATAAGTATTTTTCAAAAAATGCAGTTTTGTCACCTTTTGATGGCACACGCACATTAAATCAATTTTTTGCCCTTTTTATAAGTTATATTTGACAAAATAAAATTATTATTTTTAATTAGGATATAAAAATTTACTTTGGATTAATTTTTCATATTATTCTGATAACTTTTATATTTTAATGAATAGTAAAAACATGCTATATTTAAATTAAAAAAAGATTTTTTTCATTGTAATAATTTTTATGGTTAAATTTTAATATTGAATGGTTTTAAAGTATAAATAGAATATATTTTTATCATTTAATATAATTTATGTCATTAGAATTGATTTTAAATTTAATTCATAGGTAAAATCATTTCAATCTTTTTCAATGTTTTAACTTTTAAAACATGTTTTATTAACAAAGAGATTAATTTTAAATTAATTAATGCAAATTTTGTGTTTTGAATTTTGAAAAATGGATTCCATATTTTTATTCAGTTGGTCCAAATTATGTTAATATGTTACTTTTATTTTTTTGACATTATGAACAGTAACTACGGTAATTTTTATTTACTAGAGTTAAAGTTAAATCGGGTAATTAATGGTAAAAATAAGATTTTAAAATTACCCTAACAACTACCAAAATTATATTGGATGAATTGATTTCGACCCATATTACTTAAGGGTTATAAGACATTCGTTTCATGGACTATTGACTATGAAAATGATATAATTATAATTAAAACCAAAGAAAGTGACAACATGTCGCTGTCTTATATCTTATAAGTGTAATAATTTTAATTTAGTAATAAACTACATAAAACATCAAAAATTAATAGTCTCCAGAAATATAATAAAATTATCTAAATCATGGGAATTTATTTAGAATTTTAAGATATTAAATAATTATCATTAATAAAGACACAACAGTGATGTTAAAATTATTTTATTGATTCATATATCAAATAAATGGTTATAAAAATATTAAAATAAATATTATATGAACTATTTAATGTGATCCACTAATTTTTTAGATGAATATGACATATTATGAATATATTAATTTTTTTTTGAATATATCCTTTGTGGGGATTTTATTTAAATTCAAATAAATGAATAGTGTCAAAATTGACACTATTGTTATTTTATAAAAATAACATATTATAAGACTGTTTAAAATTAACAAAAATATTAAAAAATTATAAATTTAAATTTATATGGTCTATAATTTCATAAAGTATCCAATTATGGAAAATTCACAACAAATAAGTAATTATTTTAACAATATAAAATTTAGAATGTTATTACCACAAATAAAATTAAATAGATTAAATAAGGATAAATCAATTTGATAAGGTTTAAAATAAATTCACAACATGTCTAAATTTTATTGTTTGATGATATTACAACCCTATATAATCTCATATTTGAATTGATTCATATTTTGTGGTTTTTATATTGGGTTGTAATTTATTATAAATTAATATATCTTATGTTTCTAAAGGTGCCCCTCTCCTCCCTTATAAAAGGGCACCTCCTCCCTCTCCTCCTCACACCATTTTGAGCCTTCCATCTCGGAACAACCTTTCCAATTTCTCTTCTATGCTTTTCTATAAAATACTAGATGTCATTTCCTTCTTCAAATACCAACTTTAGTGCCCTATGAGGAGGTTTAGAAGAGGCTCGTCGAAGAAGAGGTATTATCCTTTACCGATTCTTTCAAATTCATTTCTTCTTCTACATCCTATTATTTTGTTGTTTCAGAATAAATTAATAACATAAGTATAACTCATATACTGATTTATTATTATAGATATGAAACAACCCTATTTCACCTTCTTTCCATCCAATGAAAAATGAAATCACCACGCATGCGTAATTATGGAATACCATCTCTACGCTGTGGTGTAATCTGTTTTCCACCACCACCTTACGTGGATGGGTATAATGGTGTAAATAAAAACTATATATGATTATTATAATATGATACTAATTTTGAGATATTCTATCATCCACTCTAAGACCATTCAATAATTATGGGAATGATATTGTCGCTCATGCGTACGTACATCTTACCTTCTCTGCGATGCGATGTGATTCATTCTACATGATCTTCATTAAACCATGATTATATAAACGAATTTAATTTATAAATATGATATATAATATACTACTAACATTATGTAAATGATGTGTCTATAACATAAAAAGAGGAATAAGATTTTATTCAACAAAACATGCATAAGAACATACAACAATGAACACCATAATAACAAGTTTCATTGAAATATTATAATACGAAGAAACAAATATGACCATATATTATATCATAACAATTATTATGATTATGGAATACATCAACGACATTATTTAAATTGCTATATAGGAGTCTTGGACACATACAGAAGAAATTGGACATATGGTAAGGGAAAATTTTGCAATCTCATTTTATCTGGGATTGCTTATACGTAAGTATTTACCGGGGTTATATTTTTCATCCATGTCCATAAAAATGTTTTCATAAATTTTTTAATATTATTCCCTATATTTTTAAAGTCATGTTTACCCCTTTTTGACTTTTACATTATGTTATGGAAGGAATCATTCATTTGTTTACCATACATGGTACTTTTTGACTTTTCTTTTAAAAGTACGAGGAGAATGTTTTTTAAAATTATAAGGAGTGAACAAATATTTACTATTTCATAACACCTTATTAACATAAAGAATACTCTAAAACATTTCATGACTATTTTCAACAAAATTATTTTCTTTTAAATTGCATGTCATTTTGAGAAAAAAATGATTTGGAAGAAGAAAATATATTTTCCTCAAGAATTCATTTCAAGTGTTTTATTAAAACTATTTTCCATCTATGATGACATTATTAAATGTGGTTTTGTTTCAAGAATAATGTCTCTATTATTTACATGGATTTATTTTTCTTATGATGAAATGATATTCATTTTTTTTATATGGATTATTTTATGTTGGGATGATGTTTTTCAAAACCCATTTTATTCTTTGGGTTATAATGAATGATTTAGGATTGTTTTGCGGAACACGTAAGAATGATTTAAATATGAGATGGGTGGGACCTATATCTCCCTCCAATGCATTCGGTGAAGATTTATATCTCATGAGATATACTTGGCTGGATTGGAAAGTGATTCTGGTTCAGTAATACAGGGGTGGAACGACAAGTAAACCCGTTTCAGTAATGGACATTATCCACTATGATGTTCTTTGCAACAATGCCTTGGATACTATAGAAATCATAAAATGTGCTTAAAGGTTTTCCACAATTATATGTTTTATTCCCATGCTATTTTATCATGGTTAATTTTCCTTTATGATCTATGCCTTATGTACTGCCATGATTTATGTCATTGCTCAAGATTTTGATTTTTTATGTTCATGTTTTTACATTCAAATATTTATGGATTGTTTTTATGTTCTCCATTTTTACCCTTAATGATCATTTGAACTCATCTTTATTATGTTTCCTCTTACCCAAGATATAAATAAAGGTTTTAGGTAAGAAAAAAGGGGAATATATTTATGGGAGATGTTGAAGATATTTTACCATGGTTAGAAGATTATGATCCGAGTTTCCAAAGACACGAAACTAATACGGTCTCTATGTGTCTATTTTTGTTATGTATTAAGTATTCTGAAAAAGTAATGTAATCTCTATGTACGTCAAGATTTGCGTCTCTACAGTGATTATCAAGGTGAAAGTTTACTTAACCATTTGAAAATGGGATGCAAAAAATTTAGTGAGATCCCTAGAGATATTTCTAAGCTATGTCTAGGGATGTCCCTAAGGATTAGTATAACTATAGGTTACAGTCCTATAATTATGTTGATGATCATGATTAACCTAGGATGAGCCTAAGGTGTCATCAATTTTGGGTAACCATTACGTTTCATACATTGGTTTTTAAAATTATTTTTTAGTATTCCTTTTTATGATGTGGGTTTTTATTAAAAAAGCATTCAAGTAGTAAATGATTTATAACCTCGACGAATTTATAATGAGAAATTCATTTTAAGGGCGGTAGAATGTAACACCCCGAGATTTTATGAAATATATTCTTTTTAATTTCTTTGATGTCTTATATTGTACACAACCCCAAGATTAGCTTGCGCTATAAAAACACCGTAATAGCTTGAAGTATACGCAAACACTATTCCTGTCTTGTGTTGCATGCAAGAGCGACATTCCTCGGTAGCGTAAGTTGTACGCAATACTGAGTTTCATTAAAAAATGATATATTGTTATAATATTTTTATGAAATAGCTGTTATGAATAGTAGAAACTACATTTTTAATTTTATGAAATTATAATTCACTGTACACATATTATAGAACATGGTTTGAGAACAAAATAAATTTTTCAGTTAAAATAAGTATTTTTAAAAAAATGCAGTTTTCCCCCTTTTGATGGAACACCCTCTTTAAATATATTTTTTGACATGTTGATAAGTTTAATTTAAAAAAAAATTCTTCTTTTTAATCATAATATAAAAATTTACTTTTGATAAATTTTTCATATTATTCTGATAACATTCATATTTTCATAAATAGTAAAAACACGCTATATTTTAATTTAAAACAACATTTTTCATAGTAATTATTTATATGGTTAAATTATAATATTTAATGGTTTTAAATTATAAATAGAATATATTTTTACCATTTAATATAATTTATGTCATTATCATTGATTTTACATTGAATTCATAGGTAAAATCATTTCAATCTTTTGCAATGTTTTAACTTTTAAAACCCATTTTCTTAACAAAGATATTAATTTTAAATTAATTACTAAAACGTCTGTGTTTCGAATTTTGAAAAATAGATTTCATATTTTGATTCAGGGGGTCAAAATTATGTTAATAGTTTACTTTTATTATTTTGACATTATGAATAGTAACTACGGTAATTTTTATTTACTAGAGTTAAAGGTAAATCGGGTAATTAAGGGTAAATATAAGATTATAAAATTACCAAAAAACCTACCAAAATTCTATTTGATGAATAAAAGTTGACCTATATAACCTAAGGGTCAGAATAGATTCGTTTCATGGACTATTGACCATGAAAATGATATAATTATAATTAAAACCAAAGAAAGTGACAACATATCACTCTCTTATATCTTAAAAGTGTAATAATTTAAATTTAGTGATAAACTTCATAAAACATCAATCATGAATAGTATATAGAAATATAATAAAATCATCTACATCATGTGAATTTATTTAGAAATTTTAGGGATTTAATAATTATCATTAATAAAGACACAATAGTGATATTGAAATTATTTTATTGATTGAAATATCAAATAAATGGTTTCAAAATTATTAAAATAAATATTATATGAACTATTTAATGGGATCCAAGAATATTCTAGATGAATATGAAAAATTAATTATCTATTAAATATTTTGGTTTGAATATATCCCATGTGTGGATTTTATTTAAATTCAAATAAATGAATAGTGTCAAAATTGACACTATTGTTATTTTATAAAAAAAACAAATTATAACATTGTTCAAAAATAAAATAAATATTTAAAAATTATAAATTTATATTTATATGGTATAAAATGTCATAATGTATCAAATTATGGAAAATTCACAACACATAAGTAATTATTTATAAGAATTTAAAATTTATAATTTTATTACCACAAATAAAATTAAATAGATTAAATATGGATAAATCAATCTGATAAGGTTTAAAATAAATTCACAACATTTCTAAATTTTATTGGTTGATTAGATTAAAATCCTATCTCATCTCATCTTTTAATTGATTCATTTTTTGAGGTTTTCAAGTGGGGTTTTAATTTATTATAAATTAATATTTCTTATGTTTTCAAAGTTCCCCCTCTCCTCCCTTATAAAATGGAACCTCCTCCCTCTCCTCCTCACACCATTTTCAGCATTCAAGCTCAGCCAAACCCTACAAATTATTCTTCTCCACTTCCATATAAACATACTAGATGTCCTTTTCTTTTTTAAATACCATCCTTAGTTCCCTAAGAGGAGGTTTAGAAGTGGCTCATTGAAGAAGAGGTAATATCCTTTATCAATTCCTTCAAATTCATTTCTTCTTCTACATCCTATTATTTTTTTTGTTTCATAATAAAGTATTAACATCAGTATCACTAATATACTGATATATTATTATAAATAAGAAACAAACCTATTTATCCATTATCTATCCTACGGAAAATGAAATCAGCATGCCTGCGTACGTACGGAATATCGTCTCCACGCTATGGTGTAATCTATTTTCCACCACCACCTTACATGGATGAGTATAATGGTGTAAAGAATAACTATAAATGATTATTATAACATGATACTAATTCTGAGATATTTTATCATCCACTCCAAGACCATTCAATAATTATAGGAATGATATCGTCGCTCGTGCATACGTACGACTCACTGTCTCCACGATGCGATGCGATTAGTTCTACATGATCTTCATTACACCATGATTATATAAACGAATTTAATGTATAAATCTGATATATATTATACTAGTACCATTCTGTAAAATATGACTCTATAACCTAAAAAGAAGATTAAGAATTTATTCGACAAAACACGCATAAGATCATAAAGCAATGAACACCCTAACAACAAGTAGCAATGAGATATTACTAATAAGAAGCTATGAATATGACCATATATGAAATCATTAACAATTATTTTTATTATGGAAGAATTCAATGTAATAATTTAAATCATTATACAGGAGTCTCGAACACATATGGAAGAAATTGGACATAAGTTAAGGGAATATTTTTCAATGTCATTTTATCTGGTATTGCTAATATGTAAGTATTTACTGGGATCATATTTTTCATCGATGTCCATAAAAAGGTTTTCATAAAATGGTTAATATTCACCCATGTATGTTTAAAGTCATTTTTAGCCCTTTTTAACTTTTACAATGTGTTATGGAAGGATTTTTTTGTTTACCGTATGTGGTACTTTTTGACTATTCTGTTAAAAGTATGAGGAGAATGGTTTTTTTAACTTATAGGGCGTGAATGGATTTTTACAATTTCATAACAACTTATTTAAATAAATCTTACTCTACAAGATTTCATGATTATTTTCAACAAAATTATTTTCTTTTCAATTTCATGTCATTTTGAGAAATGAAAATGATTTTGTAGAAGAAAGGTTATTTTCCTAAAGAATTCATTACAAGTGTTTTATTAAAACTATTTTCCATCTATGATGACATTATTTAATATGGGTATGTTTCAATAATAATGTCTATATTATTTACATGGTTTAATTTTTCTTATGATGAAATGATATCCATTTGTTTTATATGGATTATGTTATGATGGGATGATGCTTATGAAACCCATTTTATTCTTTGGGTTATGATGAATGATTTATGACTGTTTTGTGGCACACGTAATAATGATTTCAATATGAGATGGGTGGGACCTATATCTCTATCCAATTCATAGGGTAAAGATTAATATCTCATGAGATAGACATGGCTGAAAAAACACATGATTCCAGTTCAGTAACACAGTGTTGAAACGGCAAGTAAACCCGGTTCAGTAATGGACTTTGTCCACTATGATAGTCTTGGAAATAATGCGTTGGATACTATGGAAATCATGACATGTGATTAATGGTTTTCCAAAATTACATGTTTTATTCCAATGCTATTTTATCTTGTTTAATGTTCCTTTATGATCTATGCCTTATGTACTACCAAGATTTATTTCATTTCTCAAGATATTGATGTTTTATATTCATGTTTTTATGTTCAAATGTTTATGGATTGTTTTTATGTTCCCCATGTTTACCTTTACTGAGAATTTGAGCTCACACTTTTTATGTTTTCTTTTCACGAGGATATAAATAAAAATTTTACGTAAGAAAAAAAGGGGAAGATATTTATGGGAGATGTTGAAGATATTTCACCATGATTAGAAGATTATGTTCCGAGTTTCAGAATACACTAAAATAATAAGGTCTCTAGGTGTCGGATTTTATTAGGTATTAAGTATTCCGCAAAAGTAATGTAATATCTATGTACGTCATGTTTGGGTCTTAATAATTCTGTTCAGAGACATGGTTTTAATCCACTAAAGAATAGATTAATTTTACTCTCAGGTTTGATAATAATTTAAGAATAAAACCTTGAAAGTATAATAAAATATTCTTCATAAGTACCAATATATTCATTATCCTTTTTCTCAAGATTATGGGAACAATTATCAATCATTGTTCAAGGACTACGATGAAATTACTTGCTGAAAAATAATTTCATTAACTCATCCCATTACATGGACTCAATTTCATAAATTTTCCTTATATTCTTGATAATTTTCCTCCATTAATAATCTTAAACATACAAAAGGTAGAGTAATTAGATGAATTTATCATGTTTTAAATATTGGAGAACTGAAAATATCTTGTATGTGGTACTAATCCACTATTTAGCCAATAATGGATCAGAACACCCGCTGAAAGAAGGGGGATACAACCTCATTAAAGACTCAATAGGCTGTATTTTCCACCTTTTCAATTTGGATGTCCTTCGTGATTCATAGTTTGGTAATATTTTTTGATCGTATCCATAATATTTTTCATTCTATCTCCCATAACATTTGGTTTCTTAGAAGGACTATCATGGCATTGCCCATCAAATTCATCATTAACATAGTTCCTTGGGGTTCCATCCATTAACTACAACCAGGAAGCATACTATGATCAAACTTAATCATAATGGGAAAATCGCATGATTAAGAATAAAATTTCACTTTAGGACACATTAGGTTTTATACTAGGTTATTCATGATCATTTCTAAAACCATCGGACAGTAACCTATACTTTGACATATACTTGTGGTTCTTTCTAACATTTTATCATCCTAGTTTTTAAAGGTTAACTATAAATTTTCTCTTATACCTTCTATATCACCCCAAAATTTACATACAATGATATTAATTCAATGTTTAATAATATTCATTACAAAATATAACAAATACAAAAATGTAACATATAGGTATATTTTTATTAGAAAATGGGAATAATAAAAAAATTGGTTCATAAGACATCTCCATTGTCTCCCATGTATTTCATTATAATTGGGTCCCTTATTCACATATCATATTTAATACCCATTTTCATGTCCTAGGGAAAAGAAACATATGAAAGGGTGAGCTCAAATGCTCAGTAAGGTTAAAAAAGGTATATATAAACAAAGTACTAATCATAATACATAAAAACATAACATTTGAAAATCATTTAGTTATATGATAGATTGTGATATCATGCTAGGGGATAAATTTTAAATGTTCATAAGATTCAATGAGCATTATATCAAAAGTCATAACATAAGACCTGATGATTTGTCGCATACACATAATCATATAAAATGATTTCATATTAATCAATTCTCATTGTTAAGACCATCATAGCAAACGAAGTTCATTACAGATCTGAGTTTACTCCTCATTCCAGCCTTCTTTACTGAAACAAGAATATTTCAAATTCTATCCATGTCTATCACATGAGATGTATATCATTACCCAATTATTTTCAAGGAGATATAGGTCTCACACATCTTATAATTAAATCATTATTACATGTTCCACGACAACATAAATAATTAATCATAGCATAACCCAAAGAATAAAATGGGTTTCATAAACATCATTCTATCATAATCAATATAAAACAAATTTTTTTCATAAATATAATTCCCATATAAACACAATCACACCATTGTAATAATTGGGATATAAACATAATCATATCAAATAATTTCATCTTAGATGAATTTTTTTTTTTTGATAAAACACTTCATATTAATTTTTCCATAAAATATCAAGTCTTTCTCAAAAACATTTTCTTTCTCAAAATGTTATGAAATTTTAAAATAAAGGAATTTAATTTAAAAAAAACATGAAATATTTTCGAGATAGCTTCCTAGAAATAATGTTTTATGAAAAAATATAATTCTATTTATTCTATATAAGTTAAAAAACATTCTCCTCCAAATTTTTCCAGAAAAGTCAAAAATTTCCTTATATCGAATAATGAAAAAATATTCATTTCATACCTTTAGTAAAAATTTACCAATGGGTAAAATTGTCTTAAAATTTTTTAAGATGAATTGAAATATTATTATATATTTAGGGAACATGGATGTGAATGATAAATATACACCCAATAAATACTTATGAATAAACAATCTCATAAAATAATTAGATTGAAAAATATCCCTTATCTTATGTTTGATATCTATCATGTGTTTTTAAACCTCTTTTATAAAGATTTATATAATTTCATTGACATATTAAAGAATAAAATTAATTTTTATGGTATCCTGTATGATAATATTATCATCTGTTTGTTAAAAAAATTTCATTATTACTCGTTATTCAGATATTAATCACTTTATGTTCATATGCATGTTTTGTCAAATAAGTTCTGGTTCCCCTTTTTATGTCAAAGTTCTATAATTTAAAGATTATAATAACAAAATATATACCATAATTATTCATTATTTATATTTATATAATTATCCTTTAATGACAATCATATAGAATGAATCGCATCGCATCATTGAGATAGTAGGTTTTACAGAAACATGTGCGACGATATAATTCCCATATTCGATGAATGGTACTGAATTGGGTGGTGTATAATATTTCATAATTATTATAATGTCATGATAATCATATATAGTTATTACATCTATCATTATACCCATCTAGTAAATGTGGTGGTGAAAAATAGATTACCTCATGGCATGGAGACGGTAAGTCGTACGTATGCATGTGTGGTGATTTCATTTTGTGTAGGCTGGATAGAAGGTGTAGTATAGTTGTTTCATAATTATAATAACATCACAGTGTATAATTTATATGGGAGTTATTAATTTATAATTAAACAACAACTTAAGAGGAAGTATAAGAAGAATGAAGTTTGAATGAATCGGTAGAGAATTTTACCTCTTCTTCAACTTGATTCCTCTTAACATCCTCCTATAGCACTATTGTTGGTCTTTCAAGAAACTAGAACATCTAGAAAGTAACTAGTGAATTTTATAAGATAAATGGAAGGGTATTTATGAATTTTAAGGCTCAAAGAGAGTTGAATAGATGAGGGAGGAGGTTCCCTTTTATAATTGAGTTGAGAGGAACTTTTGGGATCTCCAAAAATATTAATTTATAATAAAATCAAAACCTACCAAAAAACCACAAAAATTTCCAAATCTAGAATATTAGATGAGTTAGATATTCAATATCATCATCCAAAAGATTTTTGAAATGTATTTTTTATAAATTTAAGATTTATCCTTTTAATAAATGCTTAGTTAATCAATTTAATTTTAAACTAGGGTAACAAATAATTAAAAATTAAAAGTGAAAAATATTTACTTATTTGATTTAAAATAGACCATAAATAAAAAAAATTGATCATTTAATACCATATAAATTTTATTATATATTTTTAAAAATGTTTTATGATTTAAAAAATAATAATAAAATATTATTTTTATAAACCATCAATAGTGTCAATTTTTACACTATCAATTCACTAGTTTTTAAAAATATTGAGATAAAATGTTAAGTTAAAACCAACTATTTTAGTATGTTAATAAGATATGGTAATATATTAAAGTAAATATAAAAATTATTTAGCCCAAATTATATTTATTTTAAAAAAATTAGTAACATTTATTTGTTATCTCTACTAATATGATAGTTATTACATCATTGTTGAGTAATTATTTAATATACATAGTTTTTGAATAAAAATTAAAAATAAAATACTATGATAGAATAAAATCTATTATATTTTAGAATAATATTTTTAGTCTAATTTATCTTCTAGAAAATAGAATATTTAAAATTTAACACTTATTAAATTTTGAATGTGACCTATTTGACATCACATTAAATAAAATAATATAAGTGTCAAAATCTCTTCTATAAGGCTCAAAATGGTCACAAACTCAACCCTTTGATGGTTATGACCTAGATATTCTTGACTAATAAGATTTGATCAAGTTTTTGGGTCCTTTTATGGTAATAAATATTTTAATAAAAATTGGTGTATTGATTTGTCATCATTTATTTAATTTTTACATCAATAAAGTATATGCCTTTAAGATAATTATTTATTATCTAAAAATTAAAAATAAATTACCAAGATAAATAAATACAATTTAGATTTAAAATTAGTTTTTATAATTGAATCTATATTTTGTATAACCTTATATATAAAATTATTTAGTTTTTATAATTTGAGTGATACATATTTAAAATTTATTTAAAAATAAATTATATGTTCTTATCTCATTCAAGTGGATTTCAAATGACATAATTTCGATTCGAAGAAGATTTCGGTTAAAACAGACTCATCTAGGGATATTAAAACAAGAATTAGGGTAAGTTTATAATAGTATTTATACCTGTAATTACCTATCTTACCCTTTTTCCATATTAATAAAATTTATCGAAGATACTATTCTTAATTCCCCAAAATAAAGCAAAGATATTGACATAATTTAGACATGATTATTCCAAATATAGAATCAAATTTTCAAAATTAAAAATTAAAAACATAGAAGTTTCAGTAATTAATTTACAATTATTCTTGTTACCAAAAAGATTGAATGAGTTTTTTAAAGTTAAAACATTACAAATGATTGAAATTTTTTTATATATGAAATCATTGTAATATTATAGCTAAGGACATAAATTATATTTAATAATAAAAATTTATAATATTTATACTTTAAAACCCTTAAAAATTATAATTTATCTATATAAATTATATCAATGAGAAAAGTAGTTTTCAAATAAAATTTATTGAATTTTAACTATTCATCAAAATTTGAATGATATCAGAAAAATATTAAAATTTCATCCAAAAAAGATTTTTATATCTTTATTTAAATGAACATGTTCATGTTTCAATATAAAAATTACTAATGTGTCAAAATATTCATTTTGAGGGGGTTCTCCATTAGAAGGCGTAAAATTAACCTTGTAAAAAATATATGATTTTATATATAAAATAAGGTCAATGAATACCCAATTAAAATATATAAATTGGAAGAATATAATAAATATTTTATTTCATATATAACATATATATTTCATTAATTTTGAAAATTAATAGTACTTCACTAAATTTATTAATACAAAAATATAAATATATAATTGATTTATAATTTTTTCACAAAAATATAGTAGCAAATGATTTCACCATAAATTATCCTAAGTTAATTATATTTATTTCCCTCTAACCTAAAAACAATGTTAAAATGTTCATTTTATATTATAGTTCATTTATACTCATAATTGGGTGCAATGAAAGGCACGGAATAATTAAAATTATTTAGAGAAAATATTTCATACTGCATCTGGGTGTTACATTTTTCAAAATGGAAGAATATATGTTGTAATTATTTTTCATTAATATCATGTGATGGAAACCAAATATGTTGATGATAATTAGTTTTAAAAATTAGACTACTGCTTTTTCCTAACTTCCTTGAGGGGTACACCCATAAACAATTTGGATAATAAATTATTGATAGTTTGATTGTATTTAAACTACCTATAGTTGGCCATGGTATATAGACCCATGAATTCCATTACCCATAAGGAGAATAACCATTAACATCTTATAGTATATAGATAATATCATGGTTCATGTATGAAGTGGTATGTATCTCAAAGGCATAACTTTTTCGGGTAAAATCCATGTAGTGTTGTATCAAAAATTGCTAATAGTACCCAATATGCCTAATTTGATGAAAAATATCAGCCATTACATATTGGTAACCACAATCATATTTGTTTACATCCTGCATAATAGTGAGGTTTTCCCTTTCCTTCAATGAATCTGAGGGAAATTCCATTAATTCTACATTCCATTATAAATTTCTATGAATTACTCCATCAAAATAGATGAATTATATAGTTCATTGATGGTTCTTCTTGTTCATAACTCAATCAAGTAAAATATTTCAACTATTATAATGTTATGTTTTCGGGGACATCCATTTAGTTATGGACATTATTAATGATGATATTAGCTCACCTTGTTTCAAGGTGGAACAATTTTCATTGATCTCATACAACTCATAGGCAACAAATGGTTATACCACTATTTGGTTACCAATGTAGGTACGAATGTTGATGTTCTCTAGTTCTTATATAGCTCTAGTAGTATTGTTAAATTGATAAACATTAGTGGTTTTAAAATGTGATATGTAGAGATTCGTTGTTTTGAGATGAACTCAACCATCAACTCTTGTATGAAACAATAAAAGGTGATCAATTCCACCTTAATGGAATATCCACCATTAATGTTATGTGTTACCAATTATATATCTCCTTTATTATTTAGATAGGTCATTACTATCTGTATATCTAACTCAAGTCAAACAGTAATGTTTAGGTAATTCACCTCATTAATAGTGCAACCCTCTGATATTAATATGGAATAAGGTAAAACATCCCCCACAAGGAGATTGTGACGATTCAAAGAATTACTCAGCTAAGAATTTAGTTATCCAATTTTATCCCAAAAATGTATCATGATGTTATATTAAAATATTTCTCCCATATCTAGGGAGTGATTTGAATAGTGAAAACATCCTCATCAATGAGTTCTGAATTCATTTATTTACTCTTTGGGTAGGGATTACTGCTAAAAATACTGACAATTCCAACCCTGTCAGTATTTTTTGGGAAATGAACTGGGTGTTGTAGTAAAATAGAATTACTTCACATGGTGATAGATTCCAAGTTAATATTAGATGAAAAATTATATAAATGTGTTGTTCTATATGAGAGATCTTACTTTCCTCATGGTGTTTCCAAAAAAGCCTCAACATTTATACAACAAGGATCAATGTGAGGAATTTTATTTAATATCATAGAATTGATTTTGGGTATCCAACATGGTTATATAAATATAATATAGTCTATTTTAATGACTAGAAAAAAAATTTATTTTCCGAAAGAGTGTAGAGTTATCAATCTATGGTCTCCACATGTAGAATGAGTGACTTTCCTTGAATTTATGGCATCAAAACTAGTGGATACATGAGATACCTCTTGAGTTCATCAATATTTTTTTGAAAACTAACATCCCACAAATCACCCATCCCTATATGATATGTCTAATCACGATTATTTTAGTGGGTACATCAATGATTACACTCATAACTTTTCATGATTTCGTGTGCGCATTAGTAGGATGCAAGGAGCATTATTTTCATGAGATTATCACTGGTGAGGGATTCCATGTTATTGGGGGTCTTATGTTACATAGGCCGGAATCTCATCCAACCTTCATTGTAGCCTAATGTAGTAATATATTTATAGTTCCATTAATTTTATTATAAGTATTTGGGGTTCTCGGAGTGGAAGGATTTTGGTGAACCATCCTACTGGTATATGTAACTTCTAGTCTAGAAATTTTTCTTGAGGTGATCAAATTTTGTGATTACCTATTTAATGGATTTTTTGTACTGGGTGGTGTAGATAAATTAAATTCTTAAAACATTCCACATTCCAGGACACACACATTGGTTTGGATATTAGTAATTGTTTTTTAGAGATAATGCAGTCTTTTGAGGACAACATTCTTAATATTCTCATGTTTCTTATTATATTTTGGATATTACACTTTTTAGAAGGTAGTAATTTCAACATGATGGTAATTGTCACTATGTTTTTTGACATGGGAAGTGTTAAAAATCAAGGTATGACTAATTAAAAAATAAATCTCATTCTGATCTTGTTTGGTATTAAGAAAAACACTCTTCTCTCTCTTTTCTATTGCATAATATAAACAGAATGTAAAGCATGCACAGGACACAACAAATTTTTAATTGGTTCACTGCAAAGGGCTACGTCCAAGGATCACACACCGACAAGTTTTCGGTCATATCAAATTACACTAAACTTCACTAGCTATGGATTAAAAGGTTCATGCCCAATCACTCTGTCCCAGGCTCACTTCCTTTACAAAGTTTATAGTCATCTCACTACTTTCCAAAGGGTCACTCCCAGTTTCTCTCTCTCTGGCTCACTGTCAGTGGAGAGGATCACCTTCTTCCTTTTCCTTTTCTCACTACTCTTGAAAGGATCCAATCACAGTTTATAGACCATTAAGTCTCTACATTATCTCTAATGAATACATCCTCTGTTGTATGTGGATGCTCTGTTGAAGTCCAACTTTAACCTGTAGATGAATTTATATTTGCATCGAAGGTATCAGTCAAACTTCCAGCTTCCACGCAGCCAGAAAAAACTGTCGGGGAATCAATCTTACTTGACGTGCAGGTCTAACCCAGCATGCAAGTATTGGTGTGAATGTCACAACTGGCATGCAAGTCACTTCAAACACTTGCGTGGCACAATCTTCTGCAACTCCAAACCTGCACGACTCAACCCCTTTTACACCCAAACCAATATTGGTGTGCAACAACCAACCAGCGTGCAACATCAAACACTGGTGCGCAAGTCCACCTGCGCGACCACACATCACTTGCGTGACCACCACACCAGCACAACAGGAGATCTGATTTTTCAAAGTGTTGAACTCTGTTGAAAATAAAGAGGGGTGGTCCAATATTTATAAGCATTTGGTCTTTCTACGCGATGGCGCGCAAGTCAACCCTCAGTGTGCAAGTCTTGGCGCGCAGGTCTCTTCCCCTTCATGTCACTTGCGCGACCAACCCATTACTTGCGCGACCCTATTTCCTTTGCCATATTTTGATCTTTTGATCTTGAAAAACAATAGTCATACATGTTCTCAAGCATCCAAGACATTGGCGCACAAGTCACCCACATGACCACACTAATACCTGTGCAACCATTTTTTCCTTCGCCATATTTTGACCTTATGATCCTGAAAAAACATTAGGTGCGCAAGTTTCCTCTCCTTCATGTACAGGGTGCGCAAGTCTCTTTGCCAAAACCACTTTTCTCTTTTTATCGATTTCCAGGCCCAAGAATTTGGAAAAAACTGGAGAACGACGCCACCTTGTATCTGTTATTTATGTACCGCCTCTATATCATCCATTCCCTTGTCAGATTTCTTGAATCAAACATGGATCAATGACCACAGCTCTTGCACTCAACATTCCACCATGAAATCCCCTTTGTCAACAATCACAGCACAGATGTCCACTTTGTCAACAAACACAATAACCTCAAAAATTCTTCAATGATACCTTGAGGGATTTTTACCCAACAATCTCCCCCTTTGGGTTTGTTGACAACTCTTCCATAAAAATATACATCATTAATTATTCAGCCACAATTCGCCTATTGTGATTGCTGATAATGATCAATGATTTACTCAACACATACTCTATGCCCACATGAGAAATTCTCGGTGTGAGAAACAAGATTAAATGAAAAGTTCATCAATGAATCACATCATCACTGACACCCACTATTGACACCAAACTGAGTCCAATTTTTACCAAACTGATACCAATTTTCTGAAATATTCTTACCAATTTCCAACACCACTCTTATGATTTTATCAAGATCTCCAGATGTCGTGAAATCTATTATTTTCTCGATCACTTCTAGCATCATCAGATTTAATATGCTCCACTTTTCTCATTGCTCCCCCTATCTCAATGCTCCACCTGTTATCTTCTCCCTATATCTGTCATGATTTTTCAAATAGACACACTGTCTCCCCCTTGAACAAACACTATTATATCCCCCTTTGTCAACGAACCCAAAGGTCACTCCTTTGTAGTCTGTACAGAGTAGAGAACACATATAAGCACATTAGGGAAAAACACATCATACCTCGAGGAGAGGGGGTTTTCACATCTACATTGTTTCAAGTGCAGGGAGTCGACTGAACACCCAGAACTAGTCGATGCCTCTCAAAAGATTCCTTGGGTAAGGCCTTTTTCAGAATTTCTTCAACCTATAGCTCTGTAGTCACATACTCCAACTTCAAGATTCCATGATCATCTTTCTCCTTGATAAAATGATACTTTATCTCAATGTGCTTTGTCCTTGAGTGATGGAAAATATTTTTGCTAAGATTTATAGCACTGGAGTTATCACACTAGATTCCGATCGGAGACTTCACTTCAACTCTCATATCATCAAGCTATTGATTCATCCACAATAACTGTGTGAATTCTTGAGTGGCAGCAATATACTCAGCTTCCGCGGTGCCCAATGAAATTCAATCTTTCTTTGTTCATATCCAAGAAATATACAATCCACCAAGATAGAATGAACCTCTTGAAATTGATTTTATATCATCTTCTGATCCGGCCCAATCTGCATATGTGTAACCTAATAACACTGATTGAGATTTGTCGTTATACATCAGACCAAAATCCACGGTTCTTTTAATATACCGAAGTATTATTTTTATTGAAAGAATGTGGCTTTCCTTGGGATTACTCTGATATCTCACTTCTTTGCATGTTGCGAAAACAATATCAGGCCTTTTTGCAGTCAAGTACAACAAAATTTTAATGATTTTCCTATATTCTGTGATATTAACTGCCTTCCCATCCTCATCTTTTGATAATTTCATCCGGGTAGCAACCAGATTCTTCATCTCCTTGGAATTCTCCATGCCAAACCTTCTTAAAACCTCTTTGTAATATTTGGATTGAGAAATTAATGTTCCATTTATTCCTTATGTCACCTGTAGACCAAGGAAAAATATTACCTCACCAATCATTGACATTTCAAACTCATTTTTCATGAATTCATAAAATTATATGCACTGAGCTTCATCTGATCCGCCAAATATTATGTCATCGACATAAACCGACACCATCATACTTTGATTACTATTGTTGTTGAAATAGAGATTGTAATCAACTCACCCATGCTGGAAACCAAGATTTTTCAAGTACTGATCAAGCCTTGAGTACCATGCTCTTGGTGCTTGTTTCAGCTCATACAACGCCTTCTTCAGCCTGCAAACTTTTTTCTCATCCTCATGAATGATAAAACCATATGGCTTCTCAATATACACCTCATCTTCTAGAACACCATTCAAGAATGCGGAATTTTACATCCATATGGAACACTTTGAACTTTCTTTGCACTACTATGGCAAAAAATAATTTGATTTTCTCCAGCCTTGCAACCAGTGAAAATGTCTCATCAAAAAATATTCCCTCTATTTGGGAGTGTCCCTTAAACACTAGTCATTCTTTTTTCTGAATCATTGTTCCATATTTATTCATATTTTTTCGATAGACCCATTTAGTCCTGATGACATTTTTGTCTTCTGGCCTCGAAACAATCTACCATGTCTAGTTATTCTCAATCTGATCAAGCTCTTCATTCATAGCATGAACCCAGTTTTCATCTTCAGCTGCATTGGAAAAAGATTTCTTCTCCACCTGAGATAAATATGATGTTTTTTGTAATGATTTCATTCTTCGATTCTGAACTGGAGTTGTCTGATCACCAATGATATTCTGCCTATCAATTTCAGCTCGACTTTTTGGCTTCCTTGCAGACACAGACTTGAAACTTTCTTATTCATCATTAGTATCTCCTTCTGAGTCATCATGTGCCACCTCTACTCCCCCTGTGTTGCTCACCTCATCATCACTTTCATCCATAAATTTTTCACTGGGTCGTTGAGTATTATGTTCATTTTCTACTATAGTGACATCATTGCTCTCAACAATTTTTCCCAGCCTTTTTTTGAAACATTTATATGCTTTTCTTTTCCTTGAGTTTTCAAAAAATATCCCCTCATATCCTTGTGACTCAAACATCCAATTATTTTATTTGTTGAGAATGAAGCACTTACTCCCAAAGAATCGAAATTATTTCATCGTTGGATTCTTTCCATACCACATTTCATATGGAGTCATCCATTCCTTCGGACACAACAGTGACCTGTTCAAAATATAAACCGATGTCAAAACTGCTTCCTTCCAAAATTTCTCTAGTAGTTCCTTTTCAATAAGAATCATTCTGTCCATGTTGTTGATTATCATATTTCTCTTCTCAGCCACTCCATTCTATTGGGGAGTTCTCTTTGATGAAACTTGATGCCTTATCCTTTGTTTCTCGAGATAGTTTTTGACTTGACTGTTTGTGAATTATGTACCATTATTAGTATGAAACCATAGAATTTTCTACCCAAGAATCCTTTCTGATTCCCTCCTAAATGCTTTATGAAACTAAACACATCTGTCTTATGGGTAACGACAAATACCTAGGCCATTCTGCTATAATCATCAGTGAAAAGAACAGAGTACCTTTTCCCATTTATAGCTCGTGGTGAGATAGGTCCCCATACATCAGCATGCACCAATTCGAGTACTCTAGTTGATTTCTGTTCCTTTGGAATGCATGTCATTCAGATGATCTTCCCCTGTTAGAAAGCATCACATGTATGAGTGCGATCACATGATAGTTTGGGAAGGTCTCTAGCAGTATCACACTTTATCAGATCTTCCATGGATGGTTGTCATAGATGACCAAGTCGCTTATTTCACAACTAGTTTTCTTCCTCTCTAGATATAAGGCACGTATCTTATTCCCCACCTATAAGGTAAATATTTAACTTTTTCCTTTTCTCCTATAGAACAACTGCTCTATATTTTCCTTTCACAACACACATCTTCTTGGTAAATCAGGTAGAGTTCCCAAAGTCACATAGTTGACTGACACTGAGCAAGTTAGGACTAAGAGCCTCTACAACCAAGATATCAATACGTCTCATTTCCTTGCCCCCAAACCTAGCTTTTCCTGATCCAACAATCTTCAGACCTTCATCATTTACATTTTTGACAACACCTTCTTTGTCATATTTTATGCCTGTAAAAAGATCCTTATTACCTGTCTTGTGAGAATTGAAACCACTATCAAGGATCCATACACCAGAGCGATTTGATTCCTTAAGTGAAATTTATGCCACCACAACCTTCTCATTTTTATTCTTCTTGGTCCATAATTTTTCCTTCACACCAAGCATTGATTGAGACTTTTTTTCTTTCTCAAAGTATGATGGCCCATCTTCATCTTACAAAGCCGCAAATTTGTTCTGCATTTTTAACTCACATGTTGGTTTATTGATCTGCTGCTTGTGAACATTTTGATTCTACTTTGGCACATTTCTCAGTATGGTCGAAGTGCAGTACCTAGCCATGTTCCCAAATCCACCACACCAAAAATAGTGTCCTTCGAAATAGGATCTGGAAAACCGTTCTCTGTTTGGCTTCCACCTCTATTCTTGTTCCCTTCGATATCTCTTGGCTATGGAACACACATATTGTGAATGTCCCATCTTCCCAAAACAATAACACCTGATATAAGGTGCATTCATTTATGTTACTTCAAAACTATGAGTTTCCACTTGGTATATCTGAATATTCTGATTCTACTTTGTGCCCAAATCAACATTCAATTTCGGGACAGGTGCTTGCAGTCTGACTTCAATTTCCACAGATTTTTTTCTTCTTATCAAGCCCTGAATCATCCTTAACGTCTGAGCTCAATTGCTACTTCTTTCCTACTGAAAAACTAAGCTCCTCGTTCACCTTTTCAGTCTTTGGAATGACCTTCTTTCCTAACATCACATTGGAGGTCAAGAGTTTTTCTTGATCCTTCATTTTTCATTGTAGAGTGACCACTTCTTCTTTAAGCTCTTGGATATGTCTAACCTGCTCATTTCTTAAGTAAGTCAAACAATAAATTTCCTTCTTTTTCTCCTTAATTTTAAGCTTATACTCAACAATATTTTCTGAGCTCTCTCGTGTTGAGGATTTTAGTCTTTCAATTTCTACTAACAACTCAGAATTTTCTTCATCCTGTTGTTGCATATGGAGTTTGGCATCCCAAACCACTTTATTGGATTTCTTCATTTTGTCTCTCCAAACCTCTATCTCCTCAAGAGCTGCTTCCAATTCGGCTTCCATATCAACTCTTCCTTCAACTTCTTCTTCTTCTTCTTCTCCATCGTCAGTTTCTTCCTTTTCATGAGAACTACCGATGACCGCCACCATAGAATTTTCTCCATGATCTATGCAGTTTTCAATCTCCTCAACCTCTTCATCCTCAAACTCATCTGAACTATCTATTTCATGTGAAAGAAGATTCTTCTTCTTGAATGAATTTCTCTTTAACTAATTCTTCCCTTTCATATAGGTTGAAGATTTCTTCTTGAGAATTTTAACATCATATTCATCATTTTCTTATTGAACTTTTTTGGGGAATCTTGTTGTGAGATGTCCAACCTTTCAGCATCTAAATCATACAAGAGGAATTTTCCCTTTGAACTTTCCTTTTCCTCTTTGAAGGTTTGAGGAGAGGAATGAAATTACCTCATCTGTCTCTTCTTCCTCTCGAGAATCTACAATGGTGAGCTTATTCATGGCCTTAAATGCCACCTCTTTGGATTTACCCTTTTCTACAGTGTCGTTATCATCATTTCTCATTTCATATGCAACAAGGGTGTTGTGAAAGTTGTCCAATGTCAATTCTTTCGTGTCTTTCTCTTCCAAAACAGAAACCTTAGGATTGAACCGAGGTGGATGTTTTCTCAAGAAGAACTTCAAAATTTTTATGTCATCAATAATTTCACCAATACCTATCATTTCTTCTACCACAGCATTTACCCTGTCAAAGAATGCATCAACAAACTCATTCAGGTTCATTCTCAGATCTTCATGCTTATTCCAAAACACTTCAGGCATTTCCTCTCTGACCTTTGTATCCCCTTCATATATATTCAAAATCTTTTCGCACATGGAATGTGACGTTTTTTATGACATCACCTTTGAATAGAAGGGATTGGAAGGTACTCCCCTCAAGGCATTGATTGCTTTGGAATCAGCATCCAAATCTCTATTCTCAGCTTCTGATAATGCACCACTATTAATATCAGTTGTGATGACATGCATTGCTGCTGAAAATACATCCATTACCAAGGATCAGAAATAATGTTTCATTTGATTCTTTTATATATGAAAATTAAATCCACCAAAGATTAGAATATCTTTATGATTAGTGACCTCCATTGAGAGAAGAACTAATATCAAGCTTCCTTTGATACCAATTGTTAGGTCCACAAGGCTGAGTACCCTGAGAGGGGGGTGAATCAGGGTATGACTAATTAAAAATTAAATCCCATTCTGATCTTGTTTTTCTATTAAGAAAAACACTCTTCTATCTCTTTATTGTTTCACAATATAAAAACAATGTAAAGCATGCATAGGACACAATATTTTTTACTTGGTTCACCACTAAGGGCTACGTCCAAGGAGCATACACTGACAAGTTGTCAGTCGTACAAAATTATACTAAACTTCACTAGCTATCGACTAAAAGGTTCATGCACAGTCACTTTATCCCAGGATCACTACCTTTACAATGATTAGGGTCATCTCACTACTTTCCCGAGGGTCACTCCTAGTTTCACTCTCTCTCTGGCTCACTGCCGGTGGAGAGGATCACCTTCTTACTCTTCCTTTGCTCACTGCTCCGGAAAGGATCCACTCACAGTTTATAGACCTACAGGTCTCTTCATTATCTCTAATGAATACATCCTCTTTTTTATGTTGGTGATTTTTTGATGTCCAACTTTCACCCATAGATGAATTTCTCTTTGCATCGAAGGTATCAGGAAAACTTCCAGCTTCCACGCAGCCCGAAAATACTATTGGGGAATCAACTATACTTGGGGCACAGGTCTAACCCGGCACGCAAGTATCGGCATGCAAGTCACAATTGGCGTGAAAGTCACTTCAAACACTTGCATAGAACAATATTCTGCAACTCCAAATCTACACGACTCAGCCCCTTTTTATGCCCAAACCAATATTAGTGAGAAACAACCAACCAGTGGGAAAATTCAAACACGGTTGTGCAAGTCCACCTACGTGACCACACACCACTTATGCGACCACCACACCAGCGCAACAGGAGCTCTGATTTTTCAAAGTGTTGAACTCCGTTGAAAATGAGGAGGGGTGGTCCAGTATTTATAGGAATTTGGTCATCCTATGCGACGGCACGCAAGTCAACCCTCGACACACAAGTCTCGGCGTGTAGGTCTCTTCCCTCTGCAAGTCACTTGCGCGACCAACCCATTACTTGTCTGGCCCTCTTTCCTTTGCAATACTTTGATCTTATTATCTTGAAAAACAACAGGCGCACAATTTCTCAAGCATCCAAGGCATCGGTGTGCAAGTCACCTACACGACCACACCAATACCTGCGCGACCCTCTTTCCTTTGCCATATTTTGACCTTATGATCCTGAATAACATTAGGTGTTCAAGTTTCCTCTCCTTAAAGTGTTGGTCGCAGAAGTCTCTTTTCCAAAACCAATTTTCTCCTTTTGTTGATTTTCAGGCCCAAAAAGTTATTTAACACTAGAGAACGGCACCACCTTGTATATGTTCTTTTTGTACCTCCTCCAGATCATCCATTCCTTTGTCGACATTCTTAAATCAAACATGGATCATTGACCATAGCTCTTGAACTCGAAATTCCACCATGAAATCCCCTTTTTCAAAAATCACAGCACAGATGTCCACTTTTTCAACAAACACAATCACCTAAAAAATGATTCAATGATACATTTAAGGATTTTTACCCAACAATGTGGTATAGTATACCCCTAGATATAGAAGAGGTTCATATATATCTTGAGACATAGATAGATCATGCATTTTATTTCCAATTCCTTTGTACAATTGAACTGGGTGTTAGACTTGGTATATTATATAATTATTATATTACCCTCAGTTGGAAGCTTAGACATACACATAGAATAATATTAATATTTTAACAAAGATTCATCAGTATGGTTGAACCATAGATGCCTCTGTCCTTATAATTTACATAGGTTATTATGAATAATTGGAAAAATATTTATCAAGAAGGGGGATTTATGATTTTATGGACTCGGAGATGATGATTATTGTTCCTGATGAATTTCCAGATGAAGTGAAGCATTGTTAGAAAATGACATGGTGTTATATGCATCTGAAAATGGATCATCTGGTTCCTATGTATATAATGACTTGGTTTGAGGAATTATAAATGAATACAAACAATCATACTAAGATATAATATGGTTGTGTGGTTTATATTAAAAATAAATATTATGTGGAGAGTCATAGGGAGGAATCTAATAATAAACCTCTGTAAGAAAAAATGGAACACATATTTAGTGAATATTACCTTCATTTATAGATGAGGATTTAGTAGATCCTTTCGAAATTATTGGAAGAAATAGAATAGACTCATTGATTGAATTATTTATTAGGTTATTAATTATTTTCTTGTTTCTGAGCTATATTTTTTTTTCCAGTGAGATATATTTTTACATTTTCCCTATCATGTGAATGTGGTAGTGTGTTTCTAATAGTGACTCTCTTGGGTAGGATCACACTTGGATAATCCCCAGTCAATGGTATTAATATTAAATCATGGTATTTGAGATTGAGTTAGGATTTGAACCTAGAACATCCTTATATTTAAAGTATAGAAATGATCTATATTAATATAAATGGGAATATATGCCTACTGGTGACTGAAATATCGAGTGTAATATTAGAAATTTCTATCATAGATAGGAATGTGGGCCTTCCCAACGGTACATGTCAAGATATGCCAAAAAACATAGTCGTAATTGTTAATACGAGTATGTTACCAATTCATATCATCACTATTCATCAAATCATGAAAAAAATCGTCTTGAATGGGGGAATGGATATGTGACCTCTCATATGTGGATATTGTGTTTTATTTTTAAGGTCCTTAATCAATTAGACAATAGATATGATTCTATACACCATTATTTTTGTTTTATAATAATGATGATTTTTTATTGTCGTGTCCAATATTTGAACAAAGCCATTTAAAATTATGTTTGTAATATAATTTATAACACATTCTCTATTTTCCATTTGAATACCTCATCGGCCTTCAAGTGTAGTTGTGACAAGAATATGTGTATTTTCTGAGGTGATTTTTATAATATTCTAAATATCATAATTTTGAAAAGGAATATATTCCAAACACTACACCAAATTACCTACTAAAATATATCTATAATCCCTATGATTGAGAGTGAGATTATGTTCTCACTCCAAGGTATCCATTGAAATATTCGGATTAGTGGATGTGATCATGGGATTAGGAATATGTGTCTATAACATTGATGATTCAAGAATATATTAAAGATAATCATCTATTTCTTGGAGGATATATTGATTTTTCCTAGAGAGATTGATTATGGGTAAGTTCCTATTCTTGAGATGTCACCAGAATATACTTGTTGACTTCTTCAATCGATGTAGGAATACTGGATAACTCCTTAATTTCTTCTTAATCCTAGATATACTAATGGTCTTGATGTGATGGATAAGGAATGTACACTTATTCCTAATATTACATCAGTGTATATTGATAGTATCCTTTTACATGGGACAAAATATTAACATACCCTATATGTTCCACCATGATCCACTAGTGAGATTTGATTATGGAAATTGAGCTATAGTATAATTGCATGAATTTTTTGATATAGTTACCAGGGTGAGACCCTCTGATAAATACCTTAAATATAGTAACTAGGATTTGGATCTCATGAATATTATACTATGTATGAACCTGACGATATGGGGCTAATCAATGATTTAGAAAGTGATTTTTTGTAGCAGAAAAAATCATGAGTGGCTACAATGTGGTAGTAAATTCATTGATCGGTTTCTCTATATTCTGAAGATAAGGGAAGAAAAAATGTCACCTTTTAGGGAATGTCTCCTAAATATGATGGAAGTGACAATTGGAACCACTATATTTTTCATGATTTCTCAATATAAGGAAATTAGAAATTATTTATGGTATGAATGATTTATCAAGATTCCTTCACGGTAGTGATGGTACCACAATGACTGTAATACATAACTAAATCATTTACTTGATACTTTTGTAGAAACTGTGTTGGAGACAACTCCCTTATATTGGCTAGGTTTTTTCCCTGATAATGACAAATTTCTCTCAATATTTTTTGCTATGATCTTTGGATTGAAGTTATCTCTTAGAGGGGTGTTGAAATTCATGTAATTAACAAGAAACACAAACAAAAAATCATCATTTTTAGTATCACAATGAATGTAATTTTTTATCAATTTATTCCATTATTAATGTATTTATTTTAGGTTCACTATTTTAATTTGGGTTAAACCCGTGAAAAAAATATATTGATTATCAAGGTTAAATGGTTATTTCAATTTACTGAAATATTCATTTTGGGTTCACAATTTCTATTTCTAGTGGAAGGGGAAATTTTGGATGTGCTTCTATACTACAATATTTGTAGTAAAATTTAACCACTTTCCCAAGATAAGTGATCATTTGACCTTTACCAACAACAATTCAGAAATTATATTGGTTGAGAGGATGGGGTTTGGGATCAGCAAATCATTTTTGGATTGAAGGTATCTCTGGGATTGGGTGTGATTCTCTATTAAGAAATATTAATTTTTCATCCATATACGGATTCAAAAAAATTTGAGAATTTGGGATCGATCCAATTAGAGGGGGTTCATATGTATTCTTATAGAATGAATCAGAACACATGTAGATTTTATAGAAACCCCTAGATACCATACATATATGTTACAAATTTTTATAAATATTTAATATATTTGAAAAATAAAGATCAATGAGAACCATAATGGTATATTATACATTGAGAATAATGAAATAAACATGTTATTTATGTACAATCTAAAGCATTTGAAAAAAAACATTTTTTTACATAAGGAACCATTCTAGACACATCAAACATTGTACAATTCTTCATAACCTAGGGAATAATTTAAACATAAAAAGGGGTACGATTTGATGCTCATTAAAGATAAAAATGGGAGATATCAACCAATGATCATATATAAACTGATTAGCCGCTGAATGAGGATAATAATAATTTTTAATATATATAATATTCAAGTGCATTATAATTCATAAACACCATTTTAGTGCAATTTACACTTTTGACTTTATTTCACATTATGATTATAATTCTTTCTTAAAATTCACTATTACATGCTACATTTTTTAACATAATTTAAAGTACCAAATGATCTTGATTTTATTTTCATATTTAATTTTAAGGTTTCTCGTTACATCGAGAATAATTCATACTCTTGTGTATTGGAATATTCACATTGGAAGACCACCAAAATGGGATTTCATCGAAACAGGTTTTGGGAAATGTAAACTGGATGACATCCTTATAAGAGGACTTTAGAGGCCAAATCCAAGACGAATTATTCAAAAATATTTTACTGAAAATAAAGAACATTAGGGGGAACATTTCATTAAATAGTGTCCAAACCTAATTTGGATTTCTGAATAGTTTTACAGGCGGCCCAAGTGGGAGATAAAATTCTGGTCCAGATTCTAGGACTCAGAAAAACAACCCACCATTTTACACATATCTCATAAAACATAATTTATATATGTGTATGAAACATTATATATGGTTAGGGGACATTCAGAGATTCATGTTACTCATCTATGGTCCCCTCAAATTTGGAAATCTAGAATATCATTTCAGCACTTCTCTTTGGTGGATTAATGTTGGCTGCCACCTTGGGTCAAGAGTGAAAAAGTCTATGTTCCATAAGCTTTCCGCCACCCTAATCCTACCATAATAAAGTTGGAAAATTTAACTATTGGTTGCTCGACCCATGGATCCCAATATTCTTTTTTAAGGTAGTGGTGTTGTAGGATTTATTCATCTTGGATTCTTTCATTCATTGTAATGTTATGCTTCCACTTTTCCATTGTAATGTTCTTTCTCAATTGTAAGTTATTTTAATTCATCCAAGTTTCTTAATAAAAGTTATTCTTCCCCTATAATTCTGTTCTTATAAAAATCACTTTGTTAACCTTTCCTCAAGGTGTGAATTTATTTACACCAAACCTTGTGAAATTATTCACACAATAGTGGGGTGGTCATTTTTATTTTATTGTATTTTTTACTTCTTCAATTCCACCCTCATGAGTCTAATTCCCTCTTCCATTGAAACCATATCATCAATGGACATCTAACCCACTTATGGGTTGATCCAATGGAGTATAAAGTAGATATATTGGATGTTTTTTATCACCCCATTAATGCTTAATCACATCTTTTAATTGATATTTTTATTTAATTATTTTAAAGCTTCTTCATTATTATTGAATTTTATGGGCACATTCTTCAAGTGCTAATATGAACCTTTACATTGGAGTGCTCATAAATTTTATCCTCCATGTGTATATGTGATTAGTATTATAGTGTGTTGGTATTAAACCATTATGTGATGAAGTTTTTTGATCTAATTGAATAAATCCATCTTGAATATAAGAAATTGAAATTGTTAAAAAAAAGAATTTCATCAAACCCACCCCGTGTAATAACTTAGGATAAACCATTACCTAAATTTGAATTCACTTATGTCATGTGGTTTTCACCTAAAATTATTTAAAATCAACCCAATGTTTTCCACATAATATCCAAAATCAGCCCATATAATGTGCGTGTCTATAGGTTTCATCTTTGGGCTCTAAGGAATAGACAACCCAAGCTACTCAACAATTGACCACTTAATTGTAAAAAAATGGGTAAATTTGGGTGAGACCAAATTTTATGTAGTTTCTAGGGTCCCTAATAAGTAATCTCAACACAAATTATAGTTTCCCATGTTTCTCTTTCCTCATCTCAAATTACAATTATCATCCCTGATTTCTCTCCTATGGAAATTCCTTTTGAACAAATGTAAGCATGGGGAACCACTCCTTACTTTGAATACCCCACACCAACTGTGATGTACAATGATCATCTTAGTTTCTATTGGTAGGATAATCAATAACATAATAAACCACAATGTTTGAAATCATATTATCTAAAACAAATTCGAACATATAATGAGTTTCAATCCTCACAAAGCCAATCTAAACACCCTCATGTGCAATTCCAACAACTTAATAATCCACCTAGAATTGAACATTTCGTTCAACCACTTTCCTTCTTGATCCACATCCATTACTTGAAAAACTATGTAAAAAATGAAGATAATTAATTTTGAGGTTTCATCATTGTGATTAGAACTACAAAACATTGAGACAATCATAGAGCTCATTCCCACTCATGTTATCCCTTCCTTGTCATTGATAAAAGAATATTTTCTCCCACAAACCTTTCATGAATTTATTGAAGAACCCACCATTGGATTTGGGATAGATGAATAAGATAATGGAATTATCTATGGGTCATTAAATCTGGAGGAAATTTATTTTTGGGATTCAAAAGAAGAGAATTTGACATCATAGATTGAGTCTCCTAAGTATAACTCCATTGTTGATTTTTCAAAAACACCAATCACTGAACCATTGAGATAAATAACAACCATTGAGTCTATACCAATTCCTAACACTGATCATTCCAATTTTGTTCTTTAACCTTATATTCTAACAAAAACAATTATATTGAAGGATTTTAAAAATGGAATTGAGTTCACCTCAATGTTCTAACATATGTTTGAAAGTAATAGCCTAACTGAACATGAGCTTATGTACTTTCCATCCACCCTAAATTTTTCATTCATTAGGGATATCCAAAACCATCATTTTTTAATTTTTTATTCTCTTGATATAAATAAAAGTTGAATGACCCTTGAAGTTTTATTGCAAGAATACAGATGCAACTGGATCCACAATTTTGGATATTCCATAGATTTTCCCATTAATTATAGAACATCGGTTGGTACATGAAAAAAATTATAAAAAAATAATAAATCTCAATGTAGTAGAAGTGGAGAAATATGTAGTCATTAATATTCTTAATGTCGGTATTGGGTATGTAAGGGGGGTTCATGTCGGGCTAATGACATTAAACAAAAGCGATGCGTGGGAGGAAACTCATTCTTTTCATGTTTCTAATATATTTCCATCAAATTTATTTTTCAAATATGAGTAATAAATAAATTTTATATTAATGAAAATTAACTCAGAATATTATAGTACCATAGAATATTTACTGGTTCTTCTATTATGAGTATGGATGGGTTTGAAAGGGGAGCACCATATTCATCAGTGTCTTGTGTTGTGATCCTTGAGTAATACCATACCTAGAAATTTAGAAAAAAGATAATTTATCATCAGTTTATTTCTATTTTTATATGTCTGAAGGTTAAAAAAATAAAAAAAAAATAATTCAAAAAATTAAAAGGATACATCGTAGGTCATGGGGAAAACCCCATCATAATCGGTGAAGCCGTCGGGACACAAACTCGGTACCTAAGGGAGATAGAGGCACGCGCTTTCACCTAACATATGGCTTATAGTGCTTCATTATTCTATAATTTTTTATATATAATTATATTTTAATTATATACATATATATATATTATTATTATTATTATTTTCTTTGATACTATTATTGGTCTTTAGTATGCTAAAATAAATAAGAATCTTTTTTGTCTTTGTCTGTTTTTAATTAAGGGATCCTCTTGGGGTTTCCATAGTTTCTAATGTATTTTTTGAGGGACAAGAATAGACTACTAAGGTCAAAGAGTTTTATAGGGAAATCAACTATATCAAGAACTTCCATAATTTTGTACCATCTTCCACTGAGTGTCTACGAGTATCATGGAGATCAAAGGAATAATCAGGAGAGTTATGAACATCAACTTCAAAAACCAGGTGATGTTGTTCCATGTTTATTTATTCAAATTATTTTTTTAAATACTCTATTCTACCTCCACCCCCATTCTATATTTTATTTTCTTCAAACATTGGGGATATTGTTCTTTTATGTTGTAGGGGAGATGAAAAAAATGCTTTGTGTACAAAAATAATTATTTGAAAAAAGGTGTGCATTAATGGTAGGAAATTTTCCTTTAACCATGAACATGATAATACACCTCGCACAAATTGAAATTGAATATCCAACAATTTATCATGCCCTAATTCTGATTTTAATCCATGAATATTTCTTGAGTATAGATTTTGGAATGTGTGGCTTTCTAATGTGATATTTCACTATTTATATTTTCATCTAAATAAAAAAAGAATCACAATACACGTCCTTTGGATATTGGGGTATTAGTTTTAGTTCATGGGGTCCCAAAATAAATAGCATAGGTTTGGTGATCATCTTATTTTTAATATGAGTATTCAAAAAATCGATAAAACAGATCAATAAAACAATAAATTTTTGTGTATATCAATGAAATAAACCAATGTGTGGCTTTCAACACTTAGGGATCAGGACTCTATAGTATTATGTCCCAATGTTAGTAATTTTATCACTATTTTTGGCAATTTGACATTTTATTTGACCGATTTAACTTGGAATTATTCCTAAGAATGTGTGTTTTACTTGGTCCTCTATGGTTTTTGAGCCTAGAAGTCATCAGCAAAGTCTCGCTACATGGGTTGACTCTATAGAGTTCAATTTCAATTACCATAGAAAAATTTCAAAAAAACAACATAAAAATATATATATCAAAAAAAAATTAATACTCATATTAATATTTAAATGTGATTCCACCTAGTGCTTCCATCATTTCCCCCATTGAATAAAAATGAACCCTCATGTCTATTGTGATGCAAAACAAATCTTCATGATTAATTGATATTGGATTAAATATGAAGATAAATTTGAACAAATTAATGGGATTTGGCTTGGTATATTCTTATGAAACTATCTATTATTAAAATATTTTGATGGGTTTCATGATTTTTTTGTATAAGGGTTCTTGGTGATCAATGTGTATTAAAGTGTTTTTAAAAAGGGAATTTGAATTTCATATTTTTTTATATATATTTTTCTTGGGACTAGATAAACTCAAGTTAGGGGGTGTGATTATACACTAAATTAGGATAATATTAATTGTTAATATATATAATATTCATGTGATTTATTATTCATAAACACCGTTTTAGTGCATTTTACACTTTGAACATCATTTCACACTGTGATTGTAATTCTTTCTTAAAATGCACTATTACATAGTACATTTTTAACATCATTTAAAGTACCCAATGATCATGATTTTATTTTTATTTTTAATTTTAATTTTTCTCAGTAAATTGGAAACAATTCATATTTTTGGATTATTGGAAGATTCACATTGGAAGACAACCAAAATGGGATTTTATGGAGACACATTCTGGGAAAAGTAAATTGGACAACATCTCAATAACAAAATTGTTGCGGCCAGGATCCAAGACCAATGATTATAAAACATTAAATTAATATATAGTACATCATGGGGAACATTTAATTAAATAGTGGCAAAATCTAATTCGGGTGTTCGAATGGAGTCACAGGCAGCCCAATTTGGAGAAGAAATTATCAGCCAGATTTTGCGTCCCAGAACAACATCCCACCATTTTACATATATCTCGTCAACCATAAACCCTATTGGTATGAAACATTATATAAGGTTGGGGGACATCTAGGGATTCATTATATTTTTCTAGGCCCCACTCTAATTTTTCCATCTAGATGCTCATTTATGTGCTTCAGTTCAGTGGATGTAAGTTGGCTACCACCTCGGGTCAATAGTAGAAAAGTATATGTTCGACAAGCATTCCACCACCCTAAGCCTACCATACTCAAGTGGGATGACATAAACTATTTGAGGCTCAACCCAAGGATCCCAAAATTATTATTTAAGGTTGTTTTGTTGGAGTATTTATTCATCTTGGATTCTTTCTTTCATTGTAATGTTCTGCTGCCACTTTTCCATTAAAATGTTCTTCCCCAATTGTAAGTTCTTTTAATTCATCATAGTTTTTAATAAAATTTATTATTCTAATACTATTCTGTTATTCTATAAAACAATTTTATCGCATTGCCTAAATGTTTAAATTTATTCACACCAAACCTTGTGAAATAATTCACACAATGGTGGAGTGATCATTTTCTTTTCATTGTTTTCTTTACATCTTCAATTTCTCCCTCAGGAGTCTACATCCCGATTCTATTAAAACCAGAGCATCAATGGAGGGTAACCCACTTATGGGTTGATCAAAGGGAGTATAAAGGGGTTGGATTAGATGTTATTTATCACCCCCATTAATTTCTCATCACTTATTTTAATTGATGATTTTATTTGATGATTTTAATGCTTCTTCATCTTCATTGAATTTTAAGGCCACATACTTCAAGTGCTAAAACAAACCTTTACATTAGAGTGATCATAAATTTGATCCTACAAGTGTATATGTGATTATTATTAGTGTGTGTTAGTATTATACTAGTGTTTGATGAAGTTTTTTGATATAATTTAATAATCTTATCTCAAATATATGAAATTTAAATTATTAAAAAAATTATTTCATCAAATCCACCCCTTGTAATAACCTAGGATCAACACTTCTCATAATTTTAATTCACATAAGTCACGTAGTTTTGGCTTAAAATTATCAAAAATCAACAAATGTAAGCCACTTAATATCAAAAAAAATCCATAGAATGTTAATGTCTATAGGTTTCTTCTTAGGTCTCTGAGGAATCGAAACCCAACCTACTATACAATTGACCGCTTAAACCTAAAAACATGTTTATATTTGGGCGAGACAATAAGAATAGCATTATCATTGGTGTATTAGAATTTATAATTTTTAATAGATAATCAAGCCCAATAATTCATAAATAATAATACAGATTCATGGAATAAAACATTAATATGAAAAACTTTTGGTGAATCATCAAAATATAAATCATGATCCATGAGTTCAAATAATTATCATACAAAAATTCCAAAAGAAGCTGGAATAATCATATTAATTGAAACTATATCACATTTTAAGGTTTACTATTGAGACATTTATATCCCAATGGATAGGTAATCCCCACATATTTCCCATTTCATAGTTAATCGAGTATCCTTACATAATTTCCGTAGTAGATCAAGCACATTAACTCATTTCCCATTTTTATATGATGAGATATAAGGATTTACAAAATTAACTAGAGGCATATATAATTCTAGTCCCACAATCCACATAATTAAAAAACCCAAATATTTGTTCCGTATGATCATAAAAATTCATTATATAATCATAACATAATAGAGGGAAAATAAATTAGTTTCATAGAAATCCAATTTTCATAATAATAAAACATCCCAAGAAAAAACAAATATTTTATCATGTCATCATATATACATTAATGTATAACAATCCTTAATGGATGATGACATAGTATAAATATTCTATTAAAATATCATTCAAATTTTTTTTTGAAAACATTAGAAATTATCATTTTTAATTCATAAGATATTAAATAAAAATTACAAGAATATTGAGAAACTTTTTTAATTTAAAATTCCCATGATAAATTTTAATGTAATGTTCCAAGTATGTGCTAGTCTTATTGGTGAGAAAATATATTCATGTGGTGTACATTAAAATAAATATTATGTTCACACTTTTGATAAAAAGATCCTCAATAGGAGAATCACAATAATATTCCATTTAAATTGTTCTTAAAAAATGAAATCATAGGTGAAAAATTAATTAACAAATATTTTTATAATAGTAATATAATTATTTATAAAATTTTATGGAAAATAAAGACCATGAAGAAATTATTCTCGACCAAAAATAAATATAAAATCACTTTTTTTCTTTAATTTTTTAAATTTTTTATAAACTAGATGGATCAAAATTAACGTAAAAATATTGAATTCAATAAATATTAATAGGTAAAAAAATATTAATAATATCTTTTTTGACATATAAATCATAATATTTCATCAATTAAAATTTATTCATAAACAGTTTGGCTTAAATGAGATTGTAACATAAACCTGTTACCTCAAGTTTGACATGCTTTTTTAGCACTGTATCCTCTTGTATAAAAAATTTAATTAATTACAATCATATAATAGAATCATAAGAATACTTATAATATCATCTATGTCTCACTTATAACATTTCATCATCCATTTGTTAATATTTCTTTATTAATATCATTATTTATGGGTGTTAAGAGTTTTGTTTTTCATGATAGTTTTGGTTCGGTCATTCGGTTACATGATGCATGGCCATGGTTACACAAATTAAATAAAGATTATAATGATATATATTTCATATATATTAACTATATATATATATATAATATTATTATTATTAATCACACATAGGATCTAGATATAGAAAATTGAATTACACCATTTATAGAGATAGCGGTCTATATGTACGCATGAATGCTATTATCATATTTTAACAAAAATAAATAAATAAATATTATTAATATTTTATCATTATATTATTACAATTATATATAAAATTTATTATAGACCCATATATATATACATGAAATATTTAATTATAAATAGTCATTTCATTTTGGGATGGAAAGTTAATCATATCGTTATGTGGAGACGATAGTCCACACATATGCATGAGTGATACTTTAATTTCACATTTGATGAAAAGGACGTGAAAAATGGGTTTCACTTCATCATAAAATCACTTCGTCATATTGATGATATTGGATTCCTCAAGATATTTTGAATACAAAAGGTTTATAAAAGGTGTACGAAAAATTAAATTTTATGGGGCAGAGTTAAGATTTATACATATTCTTTGAAAGAACTAATTTGGATTACACCTTAGGCATTGAAATAATAGAAAAAAGAAAAGACCATGGGATCTAAGTAAAATTATATTGTGATAATAAATTATTTTTTTAGGTATTTTATAACGTAAGAGGCACATCATATGTCGATAATAAGGGATAGTTGGTTTCCTTTTAAAAGTGAGGAAGAGGACACAAATGAAAATTTTAATATTATTAAAATATAATAATGTGTTACTGAAGAAAACTGGATTCAAAATGAATCCAATTAAAATATTATATAATATATGGTCAAAATATTTCAATAAATATGATTTATACAAGCCTTTCGGTAATTTAAACCCCTATCATTTTTGTTTCAACCCATTTTTACTCTAACCATGGTATCTAGATTTTTAACCAAGGTTTCTATTCAGAATGGAAAAATATTAAAGTGGCATTATTGAATAATTCATAAATTATTATTCCAAATATGAAGTATGTTTTATCAAATTCAATTTCAATAATTGGATGAAATTAATTACAAAATAGAATCATAAATTAAATAAAAATCTATATTCTATAAAAACATTTTAAGTTCAAAAATTATTTATATACCATAATTAAGAATAATTTTCATTCTAATAAAATTAACCAGATTATTTTTTTAAATTAAATTTATTAAATTTAAAAAAAAATCCATGAAAAATGGGACATTGTAAATACTTGAAGGGTAAATAAATATTTCTATAAAATTATTATTGTTATTATACAATGAAAAGTTAATCTTTTTATAAAAACATCAAACCCTTGCATAATGATAATATTTATGTGAATATTTAGTAAATTAAAAACTTTTTATGAGTTAAAATTTGAAAAAGAAGTTGAAATTAATTATGATATCCATTTAGAAAAGTCAAATTTTTTTGAAGATTATGTTTTTTGTAAAAAACTACATTATTCTCATTTCAATCAAAATCAAAATATTTAAATAAAGGTATAATTTTTTATTAAATATATAAAATATATATTTATGTAAAAACATTAATTAATAATTAATTATTTAACATATTATGAAAAAAAAACATTACACGTACAAAAATAGATTTATGAAAAATAACTCATTTTACATTTAAATTAATTTTTATTCATTAATAAATTTAGATAACTAATGTATTGATAAATATTAATTTATTCATATACATTACCCATATATTTAATTGATATATGTTTTTAATAGTGATAACTAAAATTGATAATAATATTTAACATGTAGAAAAATACATTCCTTTTGAAAATAGGTTATTTAATCATTAAATGATATTTTTAAAATTTATTACATAGATATACATTTTTATCATTATAAATCATTAAACATATATTTCCAAAAAAAATATAATCACATTCATATCCTCCAATCTTATGCCTGTGTTATAAGGGTTTTCTATATCATTGTTCATTTAGACAAGAGGTTGTGTGCAAAGATAGATATTTAATACTTCATGTTTGTTTCAATGAAAATACATTTAAAATATTGGGTAGTTATAATATACCCTAAAAATGAACTTTCATAAAAAGAATTGTCTTAATATTACAAAAAATTAGGGTATATATTCCTCATTTCATCCTCGAGTTCCCATGTAGGTTCATCAAATTTCACATTCCTTGAGAAAACTTTTAATAGGGTTGTAGACTTATTCCATCTAAATGTATCTCTATGATACTAGATCTTTATTAATTATTCTTCACAAGAAAAAAAATTCTCTAACAGTATAACCTCTATGTTTATTATATATAAAGGATGAAGTAAATATTTCCATTAAAAAGATACCAGAGAAACATTGTAATCTTTATAGTGGTTCTATTTAAAGGATAGAAGATAAAAATAATACAAAAATCTCATGAATTTTTAAGGAGATATTTATCAGTATTTTCATTCCACTATTTCAAAATAACATATCCATATCAAAGAGAGATATTTATAGGAATACATTTTCACCAACTTCAAACTCTAGATCACACTAATTATTTTTAGGACAACTTTTTTATCAACTCTAAGCTTTAATGATGTGTTGTTTAATATTTCATGACTTATCTTCCATATCCTAAACTAGATCATTCCATAATATCTTTCTCTGTTCGAACATCATCTCAGAACATTGTATTTCTAAACATCCTTCCATAAGACACTTCATGATGATCCATTTGAGTCCTCAAGTTAAAGATATTGTAGTATAAATATTCCACAAAAAGAATTTATTAATTCAATACCCCATTTAAACACAAAGATAGTGTTCTCAATATATCATCTTGAGTATGAACGATCCCCTTAAACTGGCCATTTTTCAGTATATGATATGCAGTACTGAAACCCATCTCTATATACAATTCCTATAAAATACTTCCATAGAACTCTAAGGTAGACCCTATATCCCAATAATAAAAAATTTGAGGTGGTACTTCATTAAATATCACCACTTTCAAAATATATATCCAAGTAGGTTTATAGGGAGATATTCATCTCTAATATCAATGAAATGTTCTGATTTTTTAAAGAAATATACTAAAACCAAATAGCATTATTTCATCATATATGTTGGGAGAGTTTTGTAAAAAAATCCATAGTGATGTTTTCCCATTTACATTCAGGAATAAGTAAGGGGTGTAATTTCCCTATTGAATTCTTTCCCTCATCAATAACATGCTATCCTACTAGGCATCAGGATGCATACTCTACAATATCCCTTCTCATGTTGTCCCATAATAAAATCTTTGAAATCTCTATACATCTTAGTACATATGAGATGAATAGAGAATGATAAACTTTGAGAATAATCTAAAAAATCCTTCATCAATTTTCATATAATTAGGGAATATACTAAATAATTGAATTATTTTATTCCATAATAATAATTTTTGAACTCAGTAACATTTCTCAACTTATTCTGCAATTACACATCCTCATTCTATACCTCTTTAATCGCCACCTAGAAGGATGATAGAACATTCATACGTGAATAATGTGATTTTTTATCTATAATAATAAATTCAAGATATAACATTTACAAATAAATAAAAATTGGATTTATTTATATCCTTATAAAGAGATATTATAATTGTATTTCTAACATAGGGATTTTTCCTCTCTATTTTCCATCACAGGGTTGAGATATATTAAGTAGGTATTATATTTATTCAACTCCAAATATATTCTTTGGAGAAAATTAAAAAATTTCATTGGGAATATATAATCCATGATTTTTGGATCTCTATATATGTCATGGTTCACCCTAAAAATGATTCCTAGTATATTTAATGCAAGAAATATCAACGACACCTATAAATAATTTGTCATGTAATTTAACTAATTTACTTTCAATTAGAAAGAACCTATATTGTAATCATATAATGTTTCAAAAATATGAATCCCATTATGTTTATTAATTCATCACTATTGATCATAATGTCGTCTTCACTCTAGGGTAGTGTCATCATAGGTGCACTGACGAACCTTCTATTTATCTCCATGAAATTATCTTCACATTCATCTATTCCAAAAAAAAACATAATTATCATTTCATTCGACTAGTTTAGTGAATTATATAGTCATAAGAAATTACTCAAACATAATTAGTAGTATCCAGCCAACCTAAAAATACAATAGATCCTTAATACCATAGTTATTGAGTCCCTTTCTCAATAATTTCAACCATTGAATGATCCAAAAATATACACTATCTTGAGTCTATATGATTGAAAATTTATGGATTCTATTGGAAAAAGTCACACATTATAAATATTTTATACATCTCCCTTTCCTTAGGTTATTCATTACAATTATCAAGTGGTCATAAAGTTCTTCATTTCTATTATAATATATAAGAATATCATTAATAAATACAAAAATAAATTGTTTTTATGTAATATCTAAATACTATATTCAATAAATCCTTGATTATATTAGAATAATTAGTAAGTTATAATGTAATCAATATAAATTAATAGTACACAAACCTTATATGAAAGAGAATCATTGGAATTCCCTTTTTTTGACCCACAATTGATGACATCCATATCAAAGGTCAATAATTTAAATGTATTGAGATCCTATTAATTTTTCCAAAAAAATCTTTGATAAGGGTTAGATGACTTTTTCTTGATAGTGGTATTTTTTACGTTATATATAATCATTAAAATGATGCATTGTACAACATTAATTCTTAACCAAATAAATAGGGTAACCCCATGGTGACACATGATGGAATATAAATCCCTTTTTATGATTCTCCTAGAGTAATATATTTAATTCCTATAAATAAATTGGGGACACTCTGTATGGACTATTTGAAATAGGAGTGGGACCAATAAAAGGTTTTATTAGAAAATATTCTTAGTGATTCATTGGAAAGACAAATCATGTCTCTTGGACGTACATCAGCATAATCATAAAAAAATTTAATATCTTTGAAAATGATTTTTCCCATACCATTTTAGATAACTATGCCTCAAAAATAGGTGTAGGATTCATATAATGGATGTAACTTCCATTGGAAGTTCATATTAATCCTCTTATGTAAAGACAATCATGGATTGATTCAAAATATCAAACATTAATTCTCATACATGGAAATTGACATGGGATCTATAAATATAGATGCTATATATGTCCAAAATCATATTAAATTCAAATAAATCAAGAATCTCAACATTTAAAGTAAATGTATTCCCACAAAATTCTATCATAGTGGAGATATTGACAGGAGATGTGATATTCATACCAGTTGATTTCTTTACAACAAACTCATCATCTATTCATTAAGGATGTAATTTTAAACCATTAGAAAATACATTTGATATAAAATAGTTGGTTTAAATAAAAGCAAATAAGCTATTTTCTAATCTATAGTAGTTGTTAAATGTTCATTTCACTATATAATTCTCAAAACACACTATAGAAATCATGATAGAACAGAATTTCCCTTTATCATTGAACACTAATAAAATTTATCAACACTAATAAAATTACATTCATAGCCCAAAAATTTTCCAAATAAACCTAAACGTTTTAAGAATAATCATAAATTATTTACGGGATATCATGTTCACAATCACCCTTATAATCACTATTATAAAGGAATAAATTATTTTCTTATTTCCAACAAATTTTTTTCAAAATAATAAATCATTATCAAATGATTTGAAGAACTATATCATATCCATGTATCATCATGTATAATTTACAAGAAAATAAACATGAATAAAACACATGGGAGAATTCATTTCACCATTAAAATACTAAAAACTTACTTTAGAATCCACAATGAAATCAATAATTAGATATCCAATTCAAAGAAATTTGTTTTAAAAGAATGGGTTAAAGAATTTCTTATTGAGGAAAAATTTTAATTGAATCATAAAATAAATATAAATAATTATAATTTGAGAAATAAATCTTGTATAAAACATTTTATGGAGGTATTTTAAAACAATGCTTTAAAATATTTAAATTAACTGTTTAAAAGGTAACCCCTACCAAAATTTCTAATTATCCTCATACATTCTCAGAACATAGGAATAATAAAATAATATTAATTATTTACATGATTTTGAACTTTTTTTATGAATATTAACATATTAATATCAATTTTATTTCATTAACTACATTTTTTATTCGTTTTCAAAAATTGGTATTGTTTACATAAGTTGTATTTTTACCATTCAGTTCATTACATCCCAAATTTTTATAGTATAACAGTGATAATAAAATTTATTTATAAATGGGTTCTATAAGCTCTATAATTTAAAATTTATGGTTTTTATATTATTCTAGTATCATGTAAGACTATTTAGTCATGAAATAGTTAATACTAAAATAATGTTCCTTGAAAATATTTTATTTAATTGTAAAAAATTATTATGACAATTTACCTTTAATTACACTATTATCATGGAAACCTTTTCATTGTAAAGTTATAATAATTAAATTATATTAATATTAATTTTATACTATATTATGGAATAAATTTTAAATAATATCCTTGGAATACAATAGTTTATGAAACCATCATCATTCACAGAGGTAGTGTAAACCCTTCACGGTGAGAGAATTGTTTATAGAGACCAAAAGAAGTGAATACCAAATAAATATATTAAATTTATAAGAAAAAATATCTTATAACTAACATAATATTTTAGGGTTATGTTTAAATATTACTTATATTATTAAAAAAGCTAAGTGTCTAATTGAATTGAAATGATATCAATGTAGAAAACCATGTATTTTAAAATAATAACGGCTTAAGAAAAAGACTTCAGTGAGGGAAAAAATATATAAAATATGAAATATTTTGAAATATTTTTTTGGAAAAAATATCAGAAATAATAATTGAGATAGGTTCTTGGAAACCCTTACTATTCTACTAGATCCAACTCCCTTAGATTAATTCCAAATCATTCAGAGAAATGATTTTTTTTAATTACATAGCCTTATAAACATGGAAGGAGTTGTATATATAGGGATTTGAGTAGAATAATGTGAGAAAACAGAACATCTGATGTGTCTAGGAAACATTATACTGAGTCCCCTATTATAGGCATTACATAATGGAATTTTAAAACATAACTAGTATTTACCTGTCATGAAAGTAATTTTAATCCATAATGTTGCTCACAAATAGAAAATATATGATATGATAGACTATTCTTAATCCCACATGGATGAAGATAATATTTAATGATTTTACTAACAATTTATTTTTTATTTTTTAGCATTAAATACCCTTTAAAAATAATTTTTTGGATAATTCACATAATTTAATTTTAAAATATCATAATAACTTTTGGAATTTATATTTAAATATTTAAATAATTGGTTTCTAATAATTTTTATCCATAAAAATCTTTAAGAACCATAATCAATTCAAATATTATGATTTTAAATTTTTCTAGCACCATTTATATTGGACTTTCTCGGGCATACACAAGTGTTTCATGAATGCTGCTTAAGGGTTTTGGATAATTATATTTTTATTTTATATTATAATTAAATTGATAAAAAACTTATATTTTGTTATTTATCAATGCCATGATATAAGAATGTCTATAATATTATTTATTATTATTTATATTAGAAAAACAATATTAAAATAATTATTCAGAAACTTATAATATTTCTCATGAACCGAGTATAAATTTGGATAATTATCTTTATATTGATTGTGGAATTATTCGTTCTTATATATTATCACAAAGACACCAAATTTGACATTTACAATACAATCCATGCACTACACCAATATTAACAAACATTTTCAAATGTATCTTTAGATAAGAATTATTTTTTAGTATTTGGATAATAATTAAATGATATTTAGAGTATATTATCATGTAAATTATGTTTCTAATGTTTAATAAATTTTTATCTCACTCTTATATCATGATGATGTAACAAAATACTTATGATTTTTAAAAGTAGTATTTTTTCTAATCACCAAAAAACAACTCTCTCTGAAAAATTAAAAAAAAAGTGAACCCAAAGATAATTTTGACACTATGATGCAAAAATTAATTCTATTTTATCATATTATGTTATTAAAAATTTAAAATTAAATATTTAAATAAATTGATATGGTACTTCAAAAAAATTATTTCGAATTATTTTTTTTCAAATGATTAATCATATACCTATTTATTAATTTATTTAAATTGTTTATAATATTATCATAATAATTTATATTAATATAAATCCATGGAATTTATATAATTATTAACAAAAATACCAAGAATTTCATGTTCTCTTTCCCTTAAATAAATTGGGTTCTCATGATTTTTTAATCAGCGGTAAATTGGTGGGATGACATTTCCTCTATGGCCATTAATGTTCCCATTTTTTCCTAATGACATTGTTCTTACATAATGTATTAAATAGAAAATTCACCTTATTTTTCACATCTTCTATCATTTATTGAGAATCTAAATAGGTTTTTCCACATATAAATGATTTTCCACCACTTATACTGCCTCATGGATCTATATATGAGATGTTCCTAGTATATAATTCAATAATAATGAAACCCAAAACATAGTATGTACCTCAAATAAACATAGGGTTATTGCTACTTTATAAGTCACATATCCCATATATTATAGGACATTATTTTGACCAATAAATTTATGGCTTAATTTCACTATCTTATTGAAACAAATAACACCTTTCTATATAGGAAAATGATTAAAAACAAAATCTCCTACCTCAAAAAAAACATTATCCCTTCAATTATCTATATATCTATTTCTTACTTTATTCTTATTTCAAATGATGTGGAATTTATTTTACCATTATATTGATATTATTTTCTAGCTCTATACCCAACAACTATCATTCCCTAACTTCATCCCAGAAAAGTATATTACAAAAATACTTTCCATATAGTGCATCAAGATGTTCTCTTTATATAATTGAATGAAAAATATTATTATATGAAAATTACACCCGATAATGGTAATGATCCTAACCATCATTATAATCCCATTAATTGGTTAAAACATTATCCCCCAAAGCTTTAGTTTTCTGCTCTGAATGTCAATTGGTTCTTTTATTTATTGCTATACTAAATCATAATTCAATAAATAATAAATTATGAATTATATTATTAAAATTGGATGTAAAAATTTTACTACAACAATATAAAATAAAACATTGAGATATACTTGATATATCTAATCCAAATACATAATACCTTGAAAAGGGATAAAACTAGGAGATCTAGTTGAGCGGTCCTCAATACCTCATATTACATTATTACCTTGAGATATATTTGGTGATAAAATTGGGATATCAATGTTTATATTCTATAATATCAATTTTATAATTAAAAATTTATGAATAACTCATTTTAGTAGTTCTCATTCATCTTTAATGTATTGAAAAATTAGTAATTTCAAGATATAATAAGAATGAAGTTTCTTTATTCATTCCCACCAATAATATTCTCAAAGATCCCTATAAGTCATTATTCGTCTGGAGGAAATAGAATATAGAGTCATAAGAACCTCCCAAAAAAATTAATTTTTCACCTAAGAGTTATCTAATACACATAACCTCATTCCAAATGATATTGCACCATTTTCATTAATATTAATATCATGTAAAATTCATTCCTTTATTAATTTTACTTTCACCTATATTCCATGATATTCATTATGAGAAAACATATTTTTACAAAAATTCATATTTTATAATTATTTGATTCAATGAAGAAGAGGTTTCTTGGTGATGGTGAAAATTTGAAAAAATATTGTCTACCTTACATAGAAATTATATCCCTAATTCAAGTATATCCCAGGTTAATTTTTTATTATTATAATATTTTCTAGTATAGATTCAAACAATGAAGTATCATATTATAAGACCAGATATAATGAAATTTTGAAATTCAAAATTAATTTATGTATTCTCAGTTGACTTTTATGAATATGGGATTTATTCCAAATTACCTTAAAATCATTAATTTCAAGGATTTATTCATTTTTCAAATTCAACTACGAATCCATAAAATAATTTTTTATTTCATAAATCTCATTTTTTTTATTTCTTGTAGTCTCATACTTCAATAATTAAAATAAATCGGACAATATCAAATTTTATATCTTATTTAATTAAATTATTTTATGAATATAATTTATTTTATTTTGAACTATGTTTTTAAAATTTCAAATTTTCATTCAATAATTTTTTAATATGTTTTTAGAATGATCAGTTTCAAATTAATTATGTATTGGACTATTATGGAACTTCACGTGGAATTAACTGTGTAAGAGAATTGTGTTTTTAAATTACAATATAATTTATATTTGGAGATTAATTAGAAAAAAATAATGCACATTGAAAAAATATTTTATGTAATTTAGTTGAAATGGGAGATAAAAAATTTTGACCCTACCCCAACAACTGTGCAAGGGGTTAGTTCAGTGACCATTCACACTGATACTATGAATGTGTGCTAACTATGACCATGATTAGTGTGTTACTACTGTGAGATAAAAAAAATTTAATCTACTATAAATCCAAAAATTTTGCCCATAATCATGAGAATATTTTAATTCTCATACCAACCTACTGTCATGAAAAAAAATCACCCTATGACTTCTTCTATGGACAATAAATACCTCTGATGGTACCTCTACCCTACAAATGTTCCCCACACCACCCAATTATGCTACCATAAAAACCTATCATGCTCATGGACTCTTTAAATTTCTCTATATGTTCATGTATTCACACACTCCATGAATTAAAATTTCTATCATTCATACTCTACCAATAAAAATCACATAAACCCTTCATCGATACTTTATTCTGGAAAGTGTTGTCTTCCAGGAAATGGAATCGATTCTAAATGAAAAGGGGAGAAGATAGTTGATTCATGGAAAAAACAAATAAAGATCTTGAGCTCATGAGTTGAATGAAATGATCCAAGATTGATTAGAAATGACTAATGAACTCTATCTAAAAAGTTTACACATCATCCTACCATGTTTGTGAGATTGAGTTTCTATTGTATGAAGTATTTCAATTCCATATAAAAGATTAAGAAATGAGATTTATTGTGTAGAATAATGTTGAAATGATTGAAAAACTAGATATCAAGTTGATCTAATGAAATACAATAGATTGTATATGGAAGAACCAAACAGAAGATAGATCTAAGAAAACTGTAAATGTAATCAATGTTGAATATCTTTGATGGTGAAAGAGGAACAGGACTGAACCATGACTATAGATCACTCACAAGTGGTCTAGTAAATAAATAATAAATTATAAATGATTTTCACAATGATTATCAAATGTGAATCAATGATCATGGTTAGGGAAAACCAAATATAACTAGATACCCCATATGTGATGGAATTTTGAATCCAAAGAAGAAGCCGATGATGATGATTTATTTTGATCAGTATATTTTTGTTTTTTCCATATATAGATTGAAGATGGAGGATGTCATGCTACATACCCAAAAAACCCATCACTAGATTGAGAAACACTACATGGAATTTTTTAGATAGAATTAGAAATAGAATCTGCTACACTAAGGAAATTCTTTGAGAACAAACTAGACCAATGCATTCTGACCTCACACAATTCACTAGTAACCAATATGCAATTCCTTCGACGTAGCACTTAGGAACGAGGTACCAACTTCTTCCACAAATATTTACAATCATAATCCATTAAATCCTCTACTACACGTATCAATGTATTTAGTAAATCCATTTAATCCCACCAATTCATTCCATGAGAAAGATCTGATCAATTTAACCCTTGGAGACTAAGAAACACAGACACAATTAAATAAATTATGATCCTCATCATTCAAGCTTCAACACATAGAATTCTAAAGTTCCATTCTTACCATAATTATACATCACCATTTTTTTGTTCTAGGTCCATGAGCCATGTTAGAATACTTGGAATATCCACTAAATTATATCCAATCATGATCACTAACTTTTCTTATTCGGGGACCAATGTATAAATACATCACAACCAAAGTACCAGTAGAGTTCCAAATTTAATGATTACAAGGCCTAGTTTTGATCCCAAATTTTTGTGACAAGTCAAGATTGAAACACCAGTTGGCCCTCTAAATTTTCAAATAAACATTTAGTACAAAACCAATATTTAAATCATCTTCTTCACATGAGTATATTGGAAGATATATATTTCCATAATTTCAATGATGCACCAAAGCACAACCTTGGAGGTTATTACTAAATGTATATGCTCGATAATGGGATAAATTTATAATATGAGAGAATTCATGAAGATACATTCAACTGAATCTATCCATTCCCATGATACATGTCATCTGTAAATCATTCAAATAATAATAATATAATTCTTAGAATTAAAATCAATAAACATTACAAGAGTCATATGATTGTGTTAAGAAACATGTGATTCTCCCTTGGAAAGTTTCAAAGCAAGTGAAAAATCTCTATGATTTATTCTAAAAATAATGATTTCTTCACTGATTATGGATTCTATATCTCTCGGTATAGATGATGCTTCTAGAATAAAAAAATTTTGTTAATTCATTTTATTGTATTATTAAATTTTTTAAAAAAATCTATTGATGGAACACTAAGCCATTCATGGTTGAGATGTAGAGATTGCTCTGATCCCATGATAATGTATTCCAAACATTATTAGTTAATTTTATTCTATTAATTATATATGGATTAATTTTTACTATTTATATATTTGGATATTCCATTATTTATTATATTTTGAATTCATATTCCCTTCATCATTAGACATACACACATAGGTTACTTACCTCATCTCCATTGTTTTCGATCATGAGTTATGGGTTAACATAAGGTTAGTTGGATATATCTGATTTTTGGTTAGGGGACATTTATGGTTGAGGTTGTTATTTCATCCCTTTAGTTAAACCAAAAATTTTTTTTGGGGGTAATGTAGTGATATTTCACATTATAAGATAGAGAAATAAAATATAGTTAAAATTTAATAATGATTTCATAGAAATGTTTTGGAGATATATAATGATAGTTTAGTACATTGAAGTTGAATTTAAAAATCAATCTATTTTAATTGTATAAACTATTTTCACACACTAAACCCACTAATAAGATTAAAACACAACCATAACACTTTATTCTTTTGAGATAACTTGAGACAAATATTACAATATTTTTTTGGATTCAAAACTTATTTTGATGACAAAACATCCACAGGCCACAGATCAATCCTAGAGTAGAAGATGTTGAGGCCAGTGTTTGTGTTTAATTTTTTTAAAATGCACGAAAAAAATAAATACATCTAGTCAATATCATGTAACATCTCCAGACTTTATGATATAATTGTTTTTAAATAATTTATCTCTCTTTTATATATTTAGATTCACACAACACCAGTTTTTAAGGAAACATGATACTCTATTAAAATATTATTAAAAGGATTCCATTATAACATAGAAATCTAGTGAGACAATATTAATATGTCTCACTAAATTATGAAAATTATATCTTTTATATATGTATAACCTAATTTCAATAGTTTTACACTAATTAGAAATAAAAATAGAATAATTTGAAATAAAAAAAATTAGGAAAAATAGTATTTTTCTAAATGGTGGTTTAGTTTTTCATGGCTCATTTAATTTAATGTATATTTTTATAAATTTTATAGAATTTATTTTAGAAAATAAAAATTATTTTTAAAAAATATTTAAATTAACTTATGAAAAAAATTTCTCATTATTTGTAAAATGTTAATTTTTATTTAATCATGAAAATATCTAATTTTATAAAATTTTCATTTCTTTTGAAAAATATATGTCCCATTATTTATTTATTTTTATTTCAAATTATCATAATTATTATTTAGTTATATAAAATTAAACTAATTAAATTTAAATAATTTTTATACAATATAAAATCATTCATTTATTATTGGGTTTATAACTATATTTTTCTGAAAAATAATTCAAACTACAAAATATTTATCCTTTTAGTTATTTAAAAAACAATAATTTGGAAATATTTAAATGGAATTAAAATATTATATATGAATAAATATTAATTAAAATAAATATTTTTAATATTAAAATTAATATAGATAATAAAAAATCATTATTTTCATGAAAAATACACTTCTTGAAAAACTACTTTTTCATCGTGTATGTAGGTTAAATATTAAATTTCATTCGGCCACCTTTTAAGGTGAATATAGAATAATGTATTCTATATTTTGATTCAAAATAATTTATATTATCTAATTATTTCAACCTAATTTTTCACTAAAATTAATAGTAAAAGAGTAAATATTATTTACCACAGATGATATAAAAATGAGTTTTCCATGGATTAAACTAAAAATATGATAGTTAAAAATTACCAAAAAAACATGACTAATCTATATTTTATGATAATATTTTAACCATATAAATTATAAGGTTCTAAAATGGTACATTTATTATCCTTGAATCATGAAAAATAAGAGGGTATAATTCTTTCTTTTAAAAAATTCTAATTGTGTCCTCTCCCCCACATATAAAAGGCCATCCACTCCCCTCTCCTTTAAAAACATCAAAAAATAATTTGTTAAGACATGTTCAACCCAAATAAATTACTTAATTCTCTCCCACCATCCTATAATCCTTCTTTTTCTAATAAAACCTACCTGATAAGGATTTTTGTGAAAACTAAATGAAGTTTTCAAAAGAAGTGGTAACATCCTTAACCATGCCTTTTATTTTATTTATTCATAAAAATCCTTAAATATTATTAAACCATGACAACATTTTAAAAATATTACCTTAAATATATATATATTTTGTTTTGTTATGGTAATAACCTATAGCCATCTTATCCTCCCCCAAACGGAAAATGAAACTGTTGATCATGTGTACAACGAACTACCACCCCACGAACCGACATAATAGGTTTTCCATCACCACTTATCATGGGTCGATATAATGAAATATATAATTCTTATATACAATATTTATATATTATTATACTTATGTAATTTTAATATCATATATACCTTCTTACTTTCTATTCTTTAGAGTAAATCATAATTTCGCCTGTGTATACAATGGACTAGTACCCCAGGAAGTGATGTGATAAGATTTTTACTTATGCTTAAAATTAAAGGTAATAAGGGTTGATTTTATGTTTATATATGATATTAGTGACATATTAATAATTATATAAAATAAATATATCATATAATTTATTGCCTTAACATTTATTGAATAAATGATAATGTCATTCATGTGTATAGAGGACTACTTCCTTACTCTGCGATGCATGTTATTTTTATTAAAAAATCACATGGTTGTATATGTAAAGGTATTTAATGAATTAATATATAATTTCAGTTATAATTTTCATCAAAAAATGATAAAATAATAAGAACCCTCTTTCCATCATGAACATAAAATAATTTTAAATCTTACTCAAGAAGATTTATGACATATAGTCTCCATGATTGAAATGTAATTCATTTTTCCTAACCATATTTTATATTTTACCTAAAAATTATAAATTATGTCAAAATAAAATATTTTTTCCATGTTTAATAGTTTGGATATAATGAACTTATAATATCATTGACCATAATCGACTTACCAATGTTATTTTGGGAATATGAGTCTTTTATTGTTAAAACATATGATGTGGAATTAATTGGTTTGGTATGTAAAGTCCCTAACCCAATTGAAACTATATTTGGTTCCCTTATCTAGGTTATCAGATGACCTCAAGAATTCTTACACTTATAAAAGAGGTAGCCAACTAGCAGTGTGTGTCTATGGTGAAACATTAGGTATACTATACACTTTTGTTAGAGTAATTTCATGGTAGAAATAATGTCAACATAATATATTAATAAAAAATAACCAATCAATATAGAACATATAATAAAATACAACTAAAAACCAAGAATAATATTCCATATAAATATTAGGAATACTCTACAATTCAAGATGTCATAAAAATGATGTCCCTCACTAAAACTACCAAAATAAATCCTAAACATAGTCCCATATACAAACTGAGTCCAGAAATACCATGATCCAACCAATATCCCATGAATGAACCAAAAACAAAGTCATTATATTTAACTAGTAAATGATAACAAGTAACAACTTCTCAGGTGCCCAATTTTATGGGTGGATAGAATATGGTGTTTGTATAACATAGTTAGCCACCTCTAAAAATTTCAAAATCAAAAACTTGTCTATACCAATGTTTATAAAATGAAACAATTTAAATAATAAACAAAGAAATAAGTAACATGTTTCACCTTTAACAATTTCCCTTTTAAAAACTATTACGAAGGATCATTTTGAACATTGAATAATTACTAATTAACAAATTTATCATATTTCCCATGGGTTAGTTCTTTACATAATGTACACTACGATCTATACCATTCACTTACTATGAATAAGGTCATAAATCATGTTTTGTATCTCCAAAGGGAAAAAATTTCATAAATGATTTCATCACACTAACCTTAGAGACTTGGTCTAGGTAGTCTCATCAAATGAAATTATTAGGGGCATCTAGCATTAGTCCCCTTCCCTAAACCATGCATTATAGGGGTGGGGTTTATACCCATAGTCTAACCAGACCCCTGAGCATAGATCCTCAAGTCCAACACCACACAACTACCAAGCCATGTGCATATACTTCTTTTAACCATTTACCAAATGTACCATTTCACAATCCATTATCAAAAAATTAACATAATAGACACATTTTATATTTCATTCAACACATAAATCATCTTCATTCCTTAACCCACTAACCCACTAACACATTTACCATTTATTTTTCATAACCCCTTATACAAAATTACTTTTATAAAACACTCCCTTGTGATAGGTTGTCAATTTTAAACACTTTGAATTAATCTTATTTAAGATGCATTTCACATTTACCCATACAAATGAGAACTATTAAACACATATACCATTATGCCCAACACCCCTTTATTATGCGCCATTAACTAGTCAAATACATCATTTAGTTCATCTCATAACCATGTTAACGTGCCAATATAACTATCATGGGTCCTATATCACTATCCCATAGATCAATTAAAGGATGAGGGTCCCAAAAACCATTAAAAATACATCTTGGTAAAACAATTGTTCAAAATACTAATTTCAAATCATCATGAAGACACCATTTATAAGATGGTATCTCCTTCTTGAAAACTAAAACATGCCCTGAGGCATTCCTTTTCATTTTGACCATCCAAAACAACTACTAATCCATTTTTTTAAAAAAGGAACCTTTCCCTCATTTCAACATTATATGTAATATCCTAAAAAAATGCATTTTTTATCATTTTCTTATAAACACCTCCTTTTAAAACATTACTCACTTTCAAATATCATTTTTTTCATAAATAAATCTATAATTGGGTCAAATCCCCAAATCACAACAATAAAACTATTTCAAAAACACATAGTAATTTAAAAAATCCAACTTATAGTCATTTGAATTAACCCATTAACCCTACCTGCATAACCAAAGAAGATTTTACTACACATTATCTCTAATAATTCCCATATATCAATGTCAACTAATTTTATTTACCATTTACAGGGGTCTAAATTACCCCATGGGTAGCCCTAGGGTAGGTCTTACTCACCAGTGGACTCAACGGGGTCTGTGAAGGTTTTCTCACTTCAATCAATGGACCAAATCACATTATCTAATAAAAATCAAAAACCAAAACAAGGATATAAATTGTATCAAATAAAAAATATATGTATTACAACGTCACTATGGAAAAAAATTTAAAACCACCAATCTCATGTTCATTGATGAACACTTTCTTAACCTCCACCATTCATTCAGACTCAAACACCCATTAAATCCACAAATTAGAATCCAAATATTTATTTTTCGTCTAAACTCTCTCTAAATGCTTAAAAATTTAGGGTGTATCAAATCTTTTATATCATCAGGTTTTGGATCTTCACCCAAGTTATTAGAGGAGGATTAGTGAAGAAAAGTGATTTAGAACCCTTTAGCCTAAGCGGGAAAAACAGTAATTTCCCACTATTAGTGGGATGCACGGTTTGAAAACATGGTTAGTCAAATCATGACCCAACCATGTGGATCCCACTCTCCCAGAGGGGCCAAGATGAATAGTTTCCTGGTAGCACATGTGTGGTTTGGAAAATCATGAGGTGAACATTCTACAGCCTCTATTTGAAAGGGTTCCCAAGCCATGCGGTTTCTTGGGCAGGCACTTTAGTTGTACTAACCTTGCACCAATCATGGACTTCAAACTATTTGGCCTCTTTTCCCCTCCTTTCATGTCCCAACACCCCCCCCCCCCCAATAGTCCCCAAAATTTCCTCATACACATGATTACTACATAATTTTCCAAAAAAACTATGTTTCACTAAAATTTATAAAAGGTTATACATATATGGAATATTGGGATCTTACAACCTCTGAACCATGTAAAGGATTTTCATGGATCCATACTTCCAAACCATAGTAAGAATCCACTACCAATGGTCATGCCATAGGGACCATTTGTTATCTTTTGCTTCCCATGAATTCTCCCAAACATTATCTTGTCATCACTATAGTCAGACAAAAAAATAGTCATACCAAATATAAATTTATCTTACCATGTTCCCCATACATTACTTGATGATTCTAGATGTCACATTGACCTTAAATCATCATTAACCACATCAAGAATAAGAGAAAGGTCTAAGTAACACCATTGAACGACCACACAAAGGATAAAGTAAAAGAATTACATTACCCTAGGAGAGAAAACCATGACACCCTTGGTATGGTATTCTCTACAACTCATGGTCCAAATCATCTGGTGCTACCTCACCACATTCTTCAGCTCTAATAGTGCCCCAAGACTAGCATCACCCAAAGAAACATCTTCATTCCACACACATTTCGTGACATACTCCAGACCATAGTATGAGGACCAATGGCCTCAGTCTATTCATGATCATCTGAAATTCCCTTCCAAATGATATCCATTATCTCAAGGTAATGAATAATTAAAAACCTAATTCGATGATTTTATCAATATCTACACACATATAAAACACTCTTCTTATCCCATATGACCCATACTACTGCTCACATCATCAACCAAAAACCTTCCCATATAGTACTCCCCATCAAACAATTTAGATATCCACCATCATTTTACAGTATTGAGAACTTTTATCATAGAAATAGAGACTAATAAAACCCCAATCCAACCTTCACAACTTACCTGATGTGTTATTCTACTCACTACACTTTATAAATCCATGGAAACATCATCCTAAACTATAATCTGAACTTTTGACCAAGACTTAAGTGATTGGTTTCCCATCCGTCAGCTATATCTCAACTGAAGACAACATGGTTCATCCTTAGAAAACCATTCACATTATTGGATCCCAATTAACATCCCAATATTAACCAAATGTGGTTACAACACACCACATAAATTCAATTTTAACCAACTGAGTCTGTCCATCCCGACCAACTCACTCTATTGAAGCCTAACATCCATTTTTGGAATGTCTCTGTAGAGACCCGAAGCTTCACGTACATGGACTTTACATTACTTTTGCAGAATACTTAGTACATAACAAAAACACGCACACAAGGATCGTAATAGTTTAGTGTCTTTGGAAACTCGGAACGTAATCTTCTAATTGTGGTGAAAGATCTTCAATATCTCCCATAAAGATCTTCCCTTAGTTTTTACCTAAAACCTTTCTTTATATCCTGGGGAAAATAAAACATAAAAGGTTGAGCTCAAATGCTCAGTAAGGGTAAACAAAAGAAAAAAATCAATCACATCATATTCATAAGAACATAACTTTTGGAAATCATAACCTGCAAAAGAGAGCATAATTTCATAACATGGGATAAATCATGGCAGTGAAATGTAATCACAATAATCATAACTTAAAACATAAAACTTTGTGGCATTCACACATAATCATAGAGAATCATTTCTTGTTAGTCAAGACTCATTGCCAAGACTATCTTAGTGGACAAAGTCCCTTTCTGAATCAAGTAACCCTCGTTTCAGTCCTGTTTCACTGAACCGGTATAACCTACCATTTCAGCCATGTCTATCTCATGAGATATAAATTCTTTACCCAATGCATTGGAGGGAGATATAGGTCCCACCCATCTTATAATGAATCCTTTCTTATGTGTGCCACATAATCATAAACCATACATCCTAGCGTAACCCATGTAATAAAAATGGGATTCTTAAACAACATGACATCATAAAACCATTCATATAAGATAAAGGAATTCATAAACATAATTCCATCACAACATAGTCAAATCAATGTAAAAATATGGATAGAAACAGAACCCTTTATTATCTTAGATGGAAAATAATTTTGATAAAACACTTGAATTGAATTCTTGAGGAAAATATCCTTTCTTCTTCAAAATCAATTTCTTTTCATAAAACATCATGCAATTTTAAAAGAAAGAGATTTTATTGAAAATATTCATTAAATCTTTTAGAGAAAGCTTCATGAAAATAAGGCTTTATAAAATAGTAAAAATCTGTTCGTGCCGTATAAGTTAAAAAAAACATTCTTCGTACTTTTGTCGAAAAAGTCAAAAAGTACCTCGTACGAAAAACGACAAAAGATTCCTTTCATATCTTTTACTAAAAACTCACCAAAGGGTAAGATTGGATTTAAACAATTGTAGATGGATGGAAATAATATTATATATTGAGGAAACATAGATTTGGATGATAAAATACACCCCAGTAAATACCAACGTATAAACAATCTCGGATAAAAATGAGATTGTGATATTTCCCTTACCTTAGGTCCGATTTGCTTCGTAAGTGTCCGAACCTCCTGTATAATGATTTAAATAATGTCATTTACTTATTAAAGAATCATATTCATTGTTATGATATCATATATGGTTCACTTATGAATTTATATTACCCGTTCTTTTGTAAATTCCATGATAAAGAGCGTTTTGGGTAAAATTGTTTCATTTGTCATCCGTGTTTTGACTTGTAATTATTCATATGATTACTTAGATCATGATTACTTAATTCCAGAACATAAAACATGATTTATATATATATATATATATATTCAGGATATACATATATATAATAAATTATTAACGGGAAAGAAATACACCGTTCATGGAGACGGTAGTCCGTACGTACGCATGAACGCTGTTTTCGTTTCCTTATTGAATTGAATTGAATTAAGTAGATGACATTCATATATATACACATAAATCCAGTATCATTGTTATGTAATATATTTAATTATTACTTATTATATATACTTTATAATCATTCATGAATGGTTTAAAGTAGAGAATGAATCTCATCGCGTCGTGGAGATGGTAGTCCGTACGTACGCACGAGCGATGATATCGTTCCCATGGTCGTGGAATTGTGTTGAAGTGTATGTAGACTATTTCAGTATCAATATAACTTTATAATAATCATATATAGTTACTCATTACACCATTATACCCATCCTATTAAGGTGGTGGTGGAAAAAAAAATTACACCACGTCGTGGAGACGGTATTCCGTACGTACGCACGCGCGGTGATTTCATTTTTTCCGTAGGATGGATAGAAGGTGGATTAGGGTTGTTTCATATTTATAATAACATATCAGTATGTAAGTAATACTGATGTTATTACTTGTTCATGAAACAACTAAAGAAGAAGAAGTTTAAGAAGAAAGAAATTGAAAAGATCGGTAATGGATATTACCTCTTCTTTGAAACGCCTCTTTGAATCCTCCACTTAGGGAACTAAAATTGGTCTTTGAAGAATACCAGGACCTCTAGTATTATTCTAGGGAAGTGGAGAAGGGATTTTTTCAGGGGTTGGCCGAGCTTGAGTGCTCAATTTGGTGTGAGGAGGAGGGGGAGGAGGTGCCCTTTTATAAGGGAGGAGAGGGGCACCTTAGGAATTCTTAAAAATATTAATTTATAATAAATCTAACCCCACATAAAAACCTCCAAAAATGACTCATATTCTAAGATTAGATGAGATAGGGTTGTAATATCATCAACCAATCAAATTTAGACATGTTTGGATCTTATTTTAAACCTTATCATTTTGATTTATCCTTATTTAATCTATTTGAGTTTATTTGTGGTAATAAAATTGTAAATTTTAAATTATAACAAATAATTACTTATTTGTTGTGAATTTTCCATAATAGTTTACTTTATAACATTATAGACCATATAAATATAAATTTATAATTTTTAAATATTTTTGTGATTTTTAAACAATTTAATAATATGTTATTTTTGTAAAATAACAATAGTGTCAATTTTGACACTATTCATTTATTTGAATTTAAATAAAATATATACAGAAGATATGTTCGAAATAAAAGCTTTAATATATTAATAAAAGGTCATATGTATCAATAAAATTAGTGTATCACATTAAATAGTTCATATAATATTTATTTTATTATTTTTAAAACAATTTATTTGGTTTATCTCTTAATAAAATAATTACTACATCATTTTTGTATAATTATTTAATATACTTATTTGTTGTATAAAAATTTAAAATAAAATTCTATGATGAAGATAAATATATTACCTTGCACAATAATACTTTTACTCGAATTTATCATCTTAAAATCACAATATTTAAATTGTTATATTTACTAAATTATGAAGGTGACAACTTTGGCATCATTTAAAATAAAATAATATAAGTGTCATAATCGCTTTTATAAGGCTCCAAATGGTCAAATATTAGACCATTGGATGCTTATGGTTTACATTTACATGTCCAATAAGTTTTGGTTAGGTATTTGTGCATTTTATGGTCACTATTAGTTTAAAAAAAACATTATTCTTGATTTTTCACTAGATAAACAATTTCTGCATCACTATTGTGTCATAATTAATGATAATTATTTAATCCCTAAAAATTATAAATAAATTTATATGATGTAGATAATTTCATTATATTTCTGTAGACTATTCATGTTCGACGTTTCATGAAGTTTATCACTAAATTAAAATTAATATACTTATAAAATTTAAGATAGTGACATGTTGTCACTTTCTTTGGTTTTAATAATAATTAAGTTATTTTCATAGAAAAATGTTCATTAAATGATTCTAATCCGACCCTTAGGTGATATGGGTCGACTTTTAGTCATCCAATAGGATTTTTACATTTGTTAGGGTAATTTTAAAATATTATATTTACCCTTAATTACCCGATTTACCTTTAACTATGGTAAATAAAATTTACCGTAGTTACTATTCATAATTCTCAAAAATAAAAAGTATCTTATTAACATAATTTGGACCCACTGATTCCAAATATGGAATCCATTTTTTAAAATTCCATACGCAGAAGTTGCAGAAATTAAATTAAAATTAATCCCGTTGTCGAATAAAAACGGGTTTTTGTTTAAAACATTGCAAAAGATTGAATTGATTTAACATACGAATTCAAGGTAAAATCAATGCTAATGACATACATTATATTAAATGGTAAAAATATATTCTATTTATACTTTAAAACCATTCAAAATTACAATTTAACCACATAAGATATTACGATGAAAAAAGTTGTTTTTAATTAAAATATAGCGTGTTTTTACTATTCATTAAAATATGAAAGTTATCGGAAAAATATCAAAACTTTATCTAATGTAAATTTTTATATCCTGATTCAAAATAAGAATATTATTTTGTCAAATTGAACATATAAACACGTCAAAAACCAGATTTAAAGTGGGTGCGCCATCCAAAGGCGGCAAAACTGCATTTTTTGAAAAATACTTATTTTACCCGAAAAAGTTATTTTGTTCTTATACCATGTTCTAGAAATGTTTAAGATGAATAATAATGTTATAAAATTCAAAATTTAGTTAATACTATTCATAACGGCTAGTTCATGACAATATTATAATAATATAACATTGTTTATTAAAACCCGCTATTGCGTACAACACACGCTATCGAGGAAGGTCGTGATTGCGTGTAATGCAAGCCAAGTCAGGGTTGCGTGTTGTGAAAGAATCCTTCATTGTTTCGTATAACAGAATCCAACCATATTTCATTTATACATTAAATATATATATATATATACTCAATGTTGTGTAGAATAACTATTATCAAAATTTTGTGTAACACGGTCCAAGAATAGGGTTGCGTATACTGCAAGCTAATACGGTGTTGCGTATAGCGCAAGGTAATCTTGGTGTAGAATAAAACATAAGACATTAATGAAATTAAAATAATATTTTTCATAAAATCTCGGGGTGTTACATTCTACCCCCCTTAAAATGAATTTCTCCCTCGAAATTCGTCGGGGTTATAAATGGTTTACTATTTGAAAGTTTCTTTGATAGAAACCCACATCGTAAAAAGGAATACCAAAACTTATCTTTAAAAACAAAAGTATGAAACGTAACGGTTACCCAAATAAACTAATCACTGGGTTTCCACATAGGTGAAAATATGGATATGGAAGAGAAATCTAACCATCATGTTCTGATGGAGAGTGGTAGAGGACATGGCTATGGAAAAGCCAGTAATCACAAATCCATAGATTTGTGATGATATAAGGTAAAATCCGATTCATCAGGTATAAGATCACTAGGACAACATTTTTGGTTTTCAAGATCATTTCCCTAAAGTTGAAAATTTAGAATAAATACTTACTTCATTTTGGTACAATCTCACTGTTGTTCGTGCCTTTAACAATTTCCACTTCATCTCTTAAATAAATGAAGTTGAATTTGTTATTTGTGAAGTGTTAGCAGATCATGTGATAGAATGACGGGTCATTCCATCTGTCTCAAACAAGAGGTTAGAAAAAATTATATACATAAGTCGATCTATAGTGAGATTAATCATATATGGTTCCTAAAATGAACTTATACTTCATATATCATACTGCTTAATATAATAAAACTAGTTTCTACTAAACAGGGACTTCCTGTAGGCCATTGGTAGGCAATAAAGGCCAGTCGCATTTCGGTTGTGGGTTCGATTCCCACAGCCTTGTCCGACGCGATGGGTTGTCACCCGTCCTCCAGGTTGTCCTTTTTCTAAAGCTATATTACTATAACATCTCATCAATAATATCGAAAAACATTTTATCCTAACTTATGTCCAACATAATCCATTACAATATTTAGGCTCATCCATAATACTTTAGTACACTCTCATAACATAGTGAAAACGATTGCCAGAGATTTAACACCATCGTCGATCCCCATAAGATATGTCTTGTTGGTCACATTCCAAACATTCAAAGTCCTTAATCGTGTATTCTCTTGAAAAATATGAATACCCATTAAACCTTAGTGAAAACATGAATGCTGTCAAAAGTTAACTCTTTCCACATACCAAAATCCAAAAATTCAATATACTCAAACCATGATATAACCTTCTCCTTATATCAGTCATGAGCTCATGAATACTATCAAACATTTTATTTTCTCTTTATCCCTTCATTATGCGCATATCATCTACATTCCAAAAATATCTGAATAACCTTTCATGGATACTGGTAACATTAATCAGACAACAATGTAACAATCCTTACATGTCTCTTTATTCCATAGTGCCATGAGATTACTTATACAACATTACACATGATAAACATGTAATCATTCCACTACATTCTTAAACCATTGACCGAGCTTCAACAATTCTTTCATCTCACATATCATTTGTAGTCTCTTCATCATCATCCACATAAATACTTCCCATATGACCATACTGATTATCTTCATGAGACTTTCCCTTAGGGCATTTGTTTGCATAATGCCCATACATTCCACATTTAAAACACTTAACCATTTTTGATGTCGTAGCAATACCATTATCCTCATCCATGGTGTTAACTGACCCTTTTCCTTTGCACTTACTTGCTTTGTGTCCTTCTTTTCCACACCCAAAGCATCTTCCAGTTCCTTTGAAACATTCTCCTTGATGCCTCTTCCCACATGATTTACATAGGGGAAATTGAACTTTCTTTCCTCTATGATCATCATGAAACTCCATCTTTCTCTTATTCGCCGAGTCAGGAAACTTACCAAATTTTACTTTATTAATCATATTATGAGATTGTTGATTCGGCATAATAATGATGTTTGGACTTCCAAATCCCATTTCATTTGGTTTCTCATGAAAAATACCATTCCATTGTCCAGCATATCCTCCATTATCGTGAATCACCTTGTTTCCAGCCATTTTCTAAAACCCAAAAAGAATAGTGTGAGAGGCAAAATAATTCTAGGGAAAACAACATAGTAAAGGGGGAGTACCCTTAATATCTAACATCTTAGGTTAAATTCTATGATCGTTACTGTAGTTCTTGGACTGTATCCTATACGTATACCTATCCTTAGGGACATCCCTAGACATACCTTAGAAATATCTCTAGGGATCTCACTAAAGTTCTCGCATCCTAGTTTCCAAAGGTTGACTAAACCTTTCCTCTGATACCAACTGTAGAGACCCGAAGCTTCACGTACATGGACTTTACATTACTTTTGCGGAATACTTAGTACATAACAAAAACACGCACACAAGGATCGTAATAGTTTAGTGTCTTTGGAAACTCGGAACGTAATCTTCTAATCGTGGTGAAAGATCTTCAATATCTCCCATAAAGATCTTCCCTTAGTTTTTACCTAAAACCTTTCTTTATATCCTGGGGAAAATAAAACATAAAAGGTTGAGCTCAAATGCTCAGTAAGGGTAAACAAAAGAAAAAAATCAATCACATCATATTCATAAGAACATAACTTTTGGAAATCATAACCTGCAAAAGAGAGCATAATTTCATAACATGGGATAAATCATGGCAGTGAAATGTAATCACAATAATCATAACTTAAAACATGAAACTTTGTGGCATTCACACATAATCATAGATAATCATTTCTTGTTAGTCAAGACTCATTGCCAAGACTATCTTAGTGGACAAAGTCCCTTTCTGAATCAAGTAACCCTCGTTTCAGTCCTGTTTCACTGAACCGGTATAACCTACCATTTCAGCCATGTCTATCTCATGAGATATAAAATCTTTACCCAATGCATTGGAGGGAGATATAGGTCCCACCCATCTTATAATGAATCCTTTCTTATGTGTGCCACATAATCATAAACCATACATCCTAGCGTAACCCATGTAATAAAAATGGGATTCTTAAACAACATGACATCATAAAACCATTCATATAAGATAAAGGAATTCATAAACATAATTCCATCACAACATAGTCAAATCAATGTAAAAATATGGATAGAAACAGAACCCTTTATTATCTTAGATGGAAAATAATTTTGATAAAACACTTGAATTGAATTCTTGAGGAAAATATCCATTCTTCTTCAAAATCAATTTCTTTTCATAAAACATCATGCAATTTTAAAAGAAAGAGATTTTATTGAAAATAGTCATTAAATCTTTTAGAGGAAGCTTCATGAAAATAAGGCTTTATAAAACAGTAAAAATCTGTTCGTGCCGTATAAGTTAAAAAAAAACATTCTTCGTACTTTTGTCGAAAAAGTCAAAAAGTACCTCGTACGAAAAACGACAAAAGATTCCTTTCATATCTTTTACTAAAAACTCACCAAAGGGTAAGATTGGATTTAAACAATTGTAGATGGATGGAAATAACATTACATATTGAGGAAACATAGATTTGGAAGATAAAATACACCCCAGTAAATACCAACGTATAAACAATCTCGGATAAAAATGAGATTGTGATATTTCCCTTACCTTAGGTCCGATTTGCTTCGTAAGTGTCCGAACCTCCTGTATAATGATTTAAATAATGTCATTTACTTATTAAAGAGTCATATTCATTGTTATGATATCATATATGGTTCACTTATGAATTTATATTACCCGTTCTTTTGTAAATTCCATGATAAAGAGCGTTTTGGGTAAAATTGTTTCATTTGTCATCCGTGTTTTGACTTGTAATTATTCATATGATTACTTAGGTCATGATTACTTAATTCCAGAACATAAAACATGATTTATATATATATATATATATATATTCAGGATATACATATATATAATAAATTATTAACGGGAAAGAAATACACCGTTCATGGAGACGGTAGTCCGTACGTACGCATGAACGCTGTTTTCGTTTCCTTATTGAATTGAATTGAATTAAGTAGATGACATTCATATATATACACATAAATACAGTATCATTGTTATGTAATATATTTAATTATTACTTATTATATATACTTTATAATCATTCATGAATGGTTTAAAGTAGAGAATGAATCTCATCGCGTCGTGGAGACGGTAGTCCGTACGTACGCACGAGCGATGATATCGTTCCCATGGTCGTGGAATTGTGTTGAAGTGTATGTAGACTATTTCAGTATCAATATAACTTTATAATAATCATATATAGTTACTCATTACACCATTATACCCATCCTATTAAGGTGGTGGTGGAAAAAAAATTACACCACGTCGTGGAGACGGTATTCCGTACATACGCACGCGCGGTGATTTCATTTTTTCCGTAGGATGGATAGAAGGTGGATTAGGGTTGTTTCATATTTATAATAACATATCAGTATGTAAGTAATACTGATGTTATTACTTTTTCATGAAACAACTAAATAAGAAGAAGTTTAAGAAGAAAGAAATTGAAAAGATCGGTAATGGATATTACCTCTTCTTTGAAACGCCTCTTTGAATCCTCCACTTAGGGAACTAAAATTGGTCTTTGAAGAAGACCAGGACCTCTAGTATTATTCTAGGGAAGTGGAGAAGGGATTTTTGTAGGGGTTGGCCGAGCTTGAGTGCTCAATTTGGTGTGAGGAGGAGGGGGAGGAGGTGCCCTTTTATAAGGGAGGAGAGGGGCACCTTAGGAATTCTTAAAAATATTAATTTATAATAAATCTAACCCCACATAAAAACCTCCAAAAATGACTCATATTCTAAGATTAGATGAGATAGGGTTGTAATATCATCAACCAATCAAATTTAGACATGTTTGGAGCTTATTTTAAACCTTATGATTTTGATTTATCCTTATTTAATCTATTTAAGTTTATTTGTGGTAATAAAATTCTAAATTTTAAATTATAACAAATAATTACTTATTTGTTGTGAATTTTCCATAATTGTTTACTTTATAACATTATAGACCATATAAATATAAATTTATAATTTTTAAATATTTTTGTGATTTTTAAACAATTTAATAATATGTTATTTTTGTAAAATAACAATAGTGTCAATTTTGACACTATTCATTTATTTGAATTTAAATAAAATATATACAGAAGATATGTTCGAAATAAAAGCTTTAATATATTAATAAAAGGTCATATGTATCAATAAAATTAGTGTATCACATTAAATAGTTCATATAATATTTATTTTATTATTTTTAAAACAATTTATTTGGTTTATCTCTTAATAAAATAATTACTACATCATTTTTGTATAATTATTTAATATACTTATTTGTTGTATAAAAATTTAAAATAAAATTCTATGATGAAGATAAATATATTACCTTGCACAATAATACTTTTACTCGAATTTATCATCTTAAAATCACAATATTTAAATTGTTATATTTACTAAATTATGAAGGTGACAACTTTGGCATCATTTAAAATAAAATAATATAAGTGTCATAATCGCTTTTATAAGGCTCCAAATGGTCAAATATTCGACCATTGGATGCTTATGGTTTACATTTACATGTCCAATAAGTTTTGGTTAGGTATTGGTGCATTTTATGGTCACTATTAGTTTAAAAAAACATTATTCTTGATTTTTCACTAGATAAACAATTTCTGCATCACTATTGTGTCATAATTAATGATAATTATTTAATCCCTAAAAATTATAAATAAATTTATATGATGTAGATAATTTCATTAGATTTCTGTAGACTATTCATGTTCGAAGTTTCATGAAGTTTATCACTAAATTAAAATTAATATACTTATAAAATTTAAGAGAGTGACATGTTGTCACTTTCTTTGGTTTTAATAATAATTAAGTTATTTTCATAGAAAAATGTTCATTAAATGATTCTAATCCGACCCTTAGGTTATATGGGTCGACTTTTAGTCATCCAATAGGATTTTGACATTTGTTAGGGTAATTTTAAAATATTATATTTACCCTTAATTACCCGATTTACCTTTAACTATGGTAAATAAAATTTACCGTAGTTACTATTCATAATTCCCAAAAATAAAAAGTATCTTATTAACATAATTTGGACCCACTGATTCCAAATATGGAATCCATTTTTTAAAATTCCATACACAGAAGTTGCAGAAATTAAATTAAAATTAATCCCGTTGTCGAATAAAAACGGGTTTTTGTTTAAAACATTGCAAAAGATTGAATTGATTTAACATACGAATTCAAGGTAAAATCAATGCTAATGACATACATTATATTAAATGGTAAAAATATATTCTATTTATACTTTAAAACCATTCAATATTACAATTTAACCACATAAGATATTACGATTAAAAAAGTTGTGTTTAATTAAAATATAGCGTGTTTTTACTATTCATTAAAATATGAAAGTTATCGGAAAAATATCAAAACTTTATCTAATGTAAATTTTTATATCCTGATTCAAAAGAAGAATATTATTTTGTCAAATTGAACATATAAACACGTCAAAAACCAGATTTAAAGTGGGTACGCCATCCAAAGGCGGCAAAACTGCATTTTTTGAAAAATACTTATTTTACCCGAAAAAGTTATTTTGTTCTTATACCATGTTCTAGAAATGTTTAAGATGAATAATAATGTTATAAAATTCAAAATTTAGTTAATACTATTCATAACGGCTAGTTCATGACAATATTATAATAATATAACATTGTTTATTAAAACCCGCTATTGCGTACAACACACGCTATCGAGGAAGGTCGTGATTGCGTGTAATGCAAGCCAAGTCAGGGTTGCGTGTTGTGAAAGAATCCTTCATTGTTTCGTATAACAGAATCCAACCATATTTCATTTATACATTAAATATATATATATATATACTCAATGTTGTGTAGAATAACTATTATCAAAATTGTGTGTAACACGGTCCAAGAATAGGGTTGCGTATACTGCAAGCTAATATGGTGTTGCGTATAGCGCAAGGTAATCTTGGTGTAGAATAAAACATAAGACATTAATGAAATTAAAATAATATTTTTCATAAAATATTGGGGTGTTACAGTCTCCTCTCCACTTGGGAATAAAGCCTTCTCACAAAAGGCATATCCCATCATCTACACACATCAATTAGATCCCCTCCCTAGTTTAAAGTGAAAATTCACCACCATAGCATTTATTTCTCTACAACCAATCATTAGTCACTAAATCAGCCACCAATGCATCTCCCTTAAAAACTATAAAATCAGATAAAAAATAAAAGGCCCTAGCCGTAAAAATTAATTAATCTTGAGTTATTTCATGAATACACATTGAGGATCTTTTCAGGTTTAGAGTTTTAGAGAATTAGATCATAAAACATGCATTGCGTTCCAAATTTAAACAAGGTGGTTACAAAAAATACAATATTCACTTTTCCCATCAAAGGAAACATATTTAAAATAAATCATGGATTCCTTATTGACACATCTTGTGCATTATATTCACATCACGTACCTTTCCATTAAGCTGTGAAAAACATTTCAAAAACATGGGATGAGCATAAAAAGCTCAGCAAGGGATATAAAAATACGGAAAGAAAAACATAGCCCATGTATACATAAGAATCATTGAAATCATACATTAATAATAGAATATAAGAACTTTAAAATACCTCATGAAATCCTAAGATTTATGAATAACTCATATAAAACATAAGTCATAAAAATATCTTGAGGAATTCATAACATTCTTACATAGGGAGTAACCCTCATGGTTACGTTTGGAATACCCATCACAGTATATTCCCTAAATCTATTTGGGAAAACCATAGAGTTTAACTCTTTAGTGTTACCCAATGCATTGGAGAGATATAACGGGCTCACCCGCCTTTAGTTTATCATGGAACCACCCGTCTCCATAAACAATGCCCAAGAACCATAACATAATCGTATCACATAAAACATACATCAAGGAAACATAAAATTTCCACATTTAAATCACAAGATATAAAAAAAACATTGATATAATCATAACATTATCAAAACCATTTTCAATACCAAATTAAAAGAAAAGTAAAACATGGTATTTATTTTTCATTAAAAAAAGTTATGGCTTTTAGAGGAAGACGAAACTCAAATAATGGTCACGGCAGCGGAGAAGTCGTTGTCGCCGCATACGTAAGTCAAAAACATTCCCTTATTTCATTTAGTAAAATGCTTCATATAAAAAAGATTCCTTTTCAATAAAAGTAAAATTCAAATGGGTTTATACACCATATAAAAGAAAGTTGTGTAAAAAACAAAATATGTCTCAATGAAAGGAGATTGAGACGAAGTCCCTTACCTCATGTCCGACTTGACTCGATCATTCTTTAATCTCTAGAATAATAAACTAGAGTTAATTTCTACTTGATTAAGAACCTTTTTCAAGTTAAATATTACTTTTAAATCACTTATTACCATGTTACAAACATTATGTAATTATTTAAGTTAATAATGGTCGCTTTGTCAATATTTGGTAATTCAGTCAAAAATAAACATCTTATAATTAAAAGTTGTTCATGTGGTAAAATATCCATTATATCCAGAATTATATTAATGATTTATGTATCATATATATCATATATATCCATTATATACATTCATTTATAATATTACATAACATTTATAGGTATGAAAAGAGATGCACCGTTCATGGAGACGGTAAGTCGTACGTATGCATTAACGCTAATTTCATTTAAATTTTGTATTTAATGGAATTAAATCATAATGATATAAAGGTATATTATAATTCTAGTATAATATAATATATAATATCATTAACTCCATCCTTTATACATCCCACATATGGCATTAATGATTCAAATCACTTTAAGGGGGTGGTAGTCCGCACTTCCTAAAATGAAATTATCGCGTTTACCCATAATGGAGACCATTATGGTATGCCATAAATTAAAAATACAGAATCATAAAAAATGTAAAAATAATTTATATCATATATAAATAGAGTTACATCTTAATTTCCACCATTAAAGGTTCTAAAAGAATATTTAACTATCATCGTTTCGTGAGGCAGTAATTCGCCACTCACAGAAATAGTATGTTCTTTAACCGTTAGACAGAGGTGTGTGTAATTGTAAATGAAATACTTCTCATAAAAAACCCTAGAATATTTAAGATAATTATTTTTAAAAAAAATAAATGAATAAAAAGATTTTAGGGGGTATGGGAAGAAAAATAAAACAAAAGAACATACAAGAAGACATTACCTTTAAATTGGGTAACTCCCCTTGGTTTGAACCAAAAGGGTTTCTTTAAGAGCTTTCTGCCTAAGGTAAGGCTTCTAGGATAAAGAGAGGGATGTGGAGAAATAAAATAAGTAGAGCTTGGCCGAGCCAAAGTCTTGAGATGTGTGGGAAAGGGGGTATAGGTGGGAGCCTTTTATAAGAGAGAGGAGGGGCACTCTTGGAAAGTCCTGAAATGTTACTTTATCATAAAATGTGTTTCGGATTTTAAAGGTCCCACAATGATTTATGTCTAGGATAAGGTGATTATGGTACTAAATCCACCTATCCAATAGGTTTTTGAAAAGATTAAGTCTTAGAATTTATATTATCTTTTCATTTTATTTAAATTGTTCATTAATGAGGTAGTCACTACATCATCATGGTGTCATAAATAAATTTATTTATTTAATATCTAAAAATTATAAAAAAATACCTTGATGAAGGAAATATTTTTAGATTTCCAATGACTATTTATAGTCTAAGAGATCATTTATGTTGACAAAATTAAAAAAATTACTTAGGTGTTACATACTTTTGTTATATTTAACTTTCTTTAAAAATGAAACGACAAAATGTCACTATCACACAAAAGTGATTCCATGGGGTCCCAAAGTTGATACAAGGCATTACATGGTCGGCCATGACACAACCAGTAGCATTAGGACACATTTTGGGGTCATGTTATGTTATTATGATATTATTTTGTTACCCTTAACTACCTGATTACTAATTAATCACGATAATTAAAAATAATTATCATCGTTACTATTCATAATGTCCAAAAACAAAAGGGTGTTAATTATATAATTTGGAAATTATGATTCAAAATATGGAATCCATTTTACCAAATTCCAAACACATAAATTGTAGTAATTAATTTAAAAATAATTCCCGTTCTCAAAACAAATAGCGGGTTTTTTAGAAACAATATCTATCAAAGGTTTGACACTTGTTTATGCCCAATTCCAAAGTGAAATTAATTAAAATGTCCAAAATTGGATTAAATGGTAAAAATATATTCTAATTACACTTTACAAACAATTAAAAAAAATCTAACCGTATAATTAAATTAGATGAAAAAGTAGTTTTGAAGTAAAATGCAGTATTTTTCATAATTCATAAAAAAAATGAACATTGTCAGAAAAATTACAAAAATTTATCCAAAGTAAATTTCAATGTCCCAATCCTAAAGAATAAGTTTATTTTGACAGATATAGCTAATAAAATTGTCAAAAGTTTGATTTAAAAAAGTTTTACCATCAAAAGGTTGTAAAACAATCTTTTAAAAAATAATTGAGTATTCTATGCTTATGATTGGATTTATTCTCATTTTAAGCCTATAAAACACTATCTAATTCAAAAATAGACATAGATATGAAAATCCATAATTCTTTACTTAATTGGGATGTTACATCCTTCCCACATTTAGAAAATTTCATCCTTGCAATTTATTTACTTATCGAATAAGTGGTGGTATTTATCCCTCATTGCATTTTCAGATTCCAATGTTGCATCTTAAATCATGCTGTTTTTTCCACAAAATATTTACATGATGAATCACCATATTCCACAATACTTTCTCCCTATGGTCAAGAATCCGGATGGGTTGTTTCTCATAAGATATATTCTCTTCCAGCTGAACTATCTCTGGGATCAAAACAAGAGATGGATCTTTCATGTACTTCCATAACATTGAAACATGAAAAACATTTTGTACCTGAGATAAACTTAGAGGTAAAGCCACTCGGTAAGCCATGGATCCAACTCTCTCCAGAATTTCATATGGTCCAACGATCCTTTGACTATGCTTTTCTTTCTTACCAAATCACATTACACTTTTCCATGGTGAATCTCAGAGGAAGACATGATCACCTACCTCAAAAAAGAGATCCTTCTTCCTGTGGTCCACATAACGTTTCCACCTGCTCTGAGCTGTTCTCATATGTTTCTATATCAGCTGAACTTTTTCTGCCAACTCTTCTACCGATTCTGGTCCCATCAACATCCTTTCACCCACTTCAACCCAAAAAGCTGGAGTTCAACACTGTTTCCCATATAATGCCTCAAGTGGTGCCATCTTTATATTGGAATGAAAACTGTTTTTACAAGAAAATTCAACCAAAGAAAGATGTTGGTCCCAACTTCCATGATAATCCATCGAACAAGCACATAGCATATCCTCCAAAGTCAGAATTTTTCATTCCGAATTCCCATCTGATTGATGATGAAAAGTTGTACTAAAATTTAATTCAGTACCCAATGACTTCTGAAAGCCTTTCCAAAAGTTAGAAGTAAACCTGGGATCACGATTTGATACAATGGAGAGTGGAACTCCGTGTAAATTGACTATCTCTTTAAGATGCAAATGAGAAAGTTGATCTACAGAAAAACTATCTTGTATAGTAAGGAAATGAGTAGATTTAGTCAAGCGATCACCAATAATCCAGATTACAATATTACCTCGAGGTGTCTTCGGAAATACCACAATGAAGTCAAGGGATATATTCTCTCATTTCCACTCGGGCATAGGTAAAGGCTGAAGCATCCCTTTTGGTAACTTTATCTCTTCTTTAACCTGTTTAAAAGTCAAGCACTTTACAGTAAAATCAGAAATATCTCTTTTCATTCCATCCCACTAGTAATACTCCAAAAGATCTCTTTACATTTTAGTACTGCCATGATGAACTGAAAACAGAGAACTATGAGCTTCACATAACAACTCTATCTTCAACTGTAAATCACAAGGCACACACAATATCTTCCCAAATCTCAAAACACAATCATTATCAATGTTGAATTCAGGTAACATACCCTTCTAATCCAGCTCTATCATTTTCTACAACTCGTTGTCTTGCTTCTAAGATTTCTTAATTCTGTCTGATAGAGATGATCTCACTAACATCTGAAACAAAATAGAACAACTTTCGGCACCAACAACTTCTATTCCAAGGTTAATCAATTCCTTAACCAAAGTATCATGTTCCAAACATAACATGGTTAATGATGCATTACTTTTTGGACTCAAATCATCAACCACTTTATTTACTTTTCCTAGATGGTAATGAATTGTACAATCATAATCCTTGATTAATTATAGCCATCTCTTTTGTCTCATGTTCAATTATTTCTGAGTGAATATATACTATAATCATTTGTGATCAGTATATATTTCACACATTAAACCATACAAATTATGCCTCCAAAATTTTAAAGTGAAAACAACTGTAGCTAATTCTAAATCATGTGTAGGGTAATTTATCCCATGAGTTTTCAACTGACATGAAGCATAAGCAATTACCTGATCATTCTGCATTAGGACACAACCAGTTCCTCTCAATGAAGCATCACTTTAGATAACAAACTCACCATTCCTGGAAGGTAGTGACAAAACTTGAGCATTCAACAATCTTCTTTTCAATTCCTGAAAACCATCATCACATTATTTTCTCCATATAAACTTAACACCCTTCCGAGTTATCTTAGTCATTGGACTAGATAACCGTGAATTTTTTTTAACAAACCTTCCATAATAGCATGTCGAACCAAGAAAACTATGAATCTTAGTTATATTTTTGGGTCTTGTCTATTCTTCAACAACCTTTGTTTTTGCAGAATCAACAGTTATTCCATCTTTAGAAACAATGTGACCAAGGAAAGAATTTTTTTGCAACCAAAACTCACACTTGCTGAATTTCCCATACAATTTCTTTTCTTTTAAGGTTTTCAAAATAACCCTTAAATGAATTTCATCCCCCTATTTACTTTTAGAAAACACTAAAATATCATCAATGAAAACAACCAAAAACTTATCCAAGAACTCATGGAAAATTCTATTAATAAGGTCCATGAATATTGCAGGTGCATTGGTTAACCCAAAAGGCATTTCTACAAATTCATAATGTCCATAACTTATAAAAAACACAGTGTTTGGAATATCTGCTTCCATTATCTCCAAAAGATGGTACCCTGATCTCAGGTCAATCTTTGAAATAAACTGATCTCCCTAGAGTTGATCAAAAAAATATCGATATGAGGCAAAGGATATTTGTTCTTAACAGTGATGTTATTCAGGGCACTATAATCAATGAAAAGTCTCACTAAAACATCTTTCTTTTTAACAGATAAGACAAGAGCACCCCATGGTGATGTACTAGGTCGAATGAAACCTTTCTTTAATAAATCATTCAATTTCTCCTTCAACTCTAAAAGTTAAATTTGAGCCATTCGATAAGGGGGTTTTGAAATTGGATTCACATCAGAAACTAAGTCAACAGTAAATTCAACTTCTCGATCTGGTATTATTCCAAGAAACTCATCAAGAAAAACATCAGGATACTCATTTACTACTGGCACATCATTAATCTGAACAGTTCCATTGTTTTCAACAATATATGCAAGGTAAAATTCATTTTCATCTTTTAATAGTTTATCAGCATCTTTATATATTATCAACAGTAAGGGTTCATTCTTGTACACAAAATGAATGTATTTTTGAAAAGAAACTTTTTTAGATCTATAATCAATCGTAGCATGGTAAACATAGAGCCAATCTATACCCATGATAACATCAAACTCTAATAGAGATAAAACAATAAGGTTTTCATGTAGATTCTTTCCACGGATAAGGATATGGAGATTCTTATAAATTCGTTTTTCCTCAACATTTCCCCCAGGTGTTTTTACCACAAGTTCAAGATTCAATTCTTGATTTGGAATTCCAAATTTACTAGAAAATGTTTTAGAGATGAAAGAATGTGTAGACCCCAAATCAAACAACACATTGGCATAATCGGAAAAAACAAACAAATTACCTAATACCACTTCATTTGATGGTCCAACATCTGTTGAAGTAGTTGCAAAGGATTTCACCACACTTTTCTGCTTGTAGTCTGAATACTTCCCATTATTTGAGATCTTTGTCGAGCAATCATTTGCATAATGACCCATCTCATTGCACTTGAAACATTTCACTAACTGTAAATCAAATTTGGTCTTATCATCACCTTGATCTTTTTCAGTGCAATCACGAGCCTTATGTCCCATCTTACCACATCGGTAGCACTTTCCAAAATTCAAAAGACATTCCCCAACATGCTTTTTACCACACATATAAAAAACTAAAAACTTAGTTTTCTTACCATCAGACCTTTTGGAAGGATTCTTCCCTTTCTCCTTCCACCTCAGTATCTTCTTCTATTGGTTGTTATAGAATACCTGATCATTGGAAAACTCCATTTACACCTTCTTAGCACATTGAACAAGCTTTTCATAACTCTTGAACTCGCGAGAAGCTAAAGACCTTCAATATTTTGGCTTCAATCCTGAGTAACAATTGTTGATTTTACTATCTAGGTCTCAGATAACATTTGGAGTATACCTTTCCAATCAAGTGAACTTTTCTTCATAATCAGCCATTGAGTCGTCCTCTTGCCTCAATTCCAAAAATTGTATTTCCATCTTAAAGGAAAATATTTGTCAAGAAACATACCTTTGAATTCATCCTAGTCAAGAGCATCAATCTCATCAGCGTCCCTGGTATTTTTAAACATCAACCACCACTGATCTGCTTCACCCTCCAAACGGTAAACAGTAAGACTAACCTTTTGATTGTCTGAACAGACCATGACATCGAAAATCTTCTCCAGTTCATTAATCCACCCTTCAGCTAGCACAGGGTCAGATGATCCTCTAAATGATGGGGGGATGTTTCCTCATGAAATGTTACACCACTGACATGTTACTCTGCGGTTGATCTAGCTGATCTCATGCTTGGATACCACCGCCATTTACCGCTTAAGTCAACTGCACCATTACTGCAACAAATTGTTCAGTTCCAATCCCGACCATCTCTGGATGCTGATTTGGAAAGTCATTTCCTTTTTTATGCCTTCCTAGCACTACTTCCCTATTTCCTATGTGGAACACCATTCTGAAAAAACATGTCTTAGATGAAGCAACATGGTAATCTTCAAATGCTATATCCTTTCAATTTGACCATTAAAAAGTATATTTTTGGATAATAATTTAATAGAATTATAACTCCTAAATTTATCTAAACTGGACTTTGATACCAACTATAAGGCCCCAGCCTTAAACATTACTTAATCTTGAGTTATTTCAAGAATAAACATTGAGGATATTTTCAAGTTTAGGGTTTTAAAGAATTACATCATAGATCATGCATTACGTTCCACAATTAAACAAGGTGGTTAAGTAAAATGCAATATGCACTTTTCCCATCAAAGGAAACATAATTAAAATAAAACATGGATTCTTTCATGACACTTCCTAGACACTATCATCAAATCAATTACCTTATCCCTTGACCTGTGGAAAACATTTCAAAAACATGGAATGAGCATAAAAAGCTCAGTAAGGGATATAAAAATATGGAAAGAAAACCTTATCCCATGTATACATAAGAATCATCGAAATCATACATTACTCATAGAATATAAGCACTTTAAAATACATCATGAAATCATAAGATTTATGAATAACTCATAGAAAACATAATACAAAAAGGTAACTTGAGGCATTCATAACATTATTACGTAGGGAGTAACCCCCATGGTTACGTTTGGAATACCCATCACAGTATATTCCTTAAATATCTTCAGGGAAACCTTAGAATTTCACTCCTTCATGTTACCCAATGCATTGGAGATCAATCACGGGCTCACCTGCCCTTATTTTATCATGGAACCACCCGTCTTCATAAACAATTCCCAAGAACCATAACATAATAGTATCACATAAAACATGAATAAAGGAAACATAACATTTCCACATTTCAATCACAAGATATCAAAAACACATTGATATAATCAAAGAATTATCAAAACCATTTTCATTACCAAAATAAAAGAAAATTAAAACAAGGTATTTATTTTTCATTAAAAAAAGTTATGGCTTGTAGAGGAAGCCGAAACTCAAATAATGGGCACGACAGCGGAGAAGTACTTGTCACCGCATACATAAGACAAAAACATTCCCCTTTGTCATTAATTAAAATGATTCATATAAAAAAATACCTTTTGAATAAAATTAAAAGTCAAAGTGATTTATACACCGTATAAAATAAAGATGTGTATAAAACAAAATATGCCTCAATTAAAGGAGATTGAGATGAAGTCCCTTACCTCGTGTCTGACTTGACTCGATCATTCTTTAATCTCTTTAATAATAAACTAGATTTAATATATACTTGATTAAGAACATATTTCTAGTTCAGTATTCCTTTTATATCACTTATTACCATGTTACTGACATTATGTAATTATTTATGTTATTAACGGTCATTTTGTCGATCTTTGGTACTTGAGTCAAAAATAAACTTCTTCTAATTACAAGTTGTTCATGTGGTAAAATATCCATTATATCCAGAATTATATTCCTGATGTAAGTATCATATATATCATATATATCTAGTATATACATGCATTTATAATATTACATAACATTTAGAGGTAAGAAATGAGATGCACCATTCATGGAGATGGTAAGCCGTATGTACGCATGAACACTACTTTCATTTCTATTTCGTATTTAATAAAATGAAATCATAATGATATAATGGTATATTATAATTACATTATAATATCATATATAATATCATTAACTCCATCCTTTATACATCCCAATATGGCATTAACGATTCAAATCACTTTGAGGGGGCGATAGTCCGCACTTCCTAAAATAAAATTATCACGTTTACCCATAATGGAAACCATAAAGGTATTCCATAAATGAAAAATTAAAAATCATAAGAAAAACATAAACATAATATATATCATATATAAATATAGTGACATATTAATAGACACCATTAAAGTTGTTAAAAAAAGATTTAACAATCATCGTTTCGTGGGGCAGTAATTCACCAAACACAGAAAAAGTATGTTCTTTAACCATTAGACAGAGGTGTGTGTAACTGTAAATAAAATCCTTCTCATAAAAAAATACTAGTATATTTAAGATATAGGTGTTGTTAAAAAATAATGGAATAAAAATATTTTAGGGGGTTTGGGAAGCAAAATAAAACAAAAGAACATAAGAGAAGGCATTACCTTTAAATCGGGTAACTCCCCTCGGTTTGAACCAAAAGGGTTCTTTGAAGAGATTTTTGCCTAAGGTAAGCCTTATAGGATAAAGATATGGATGTGGAGAGATAAAAATAGCAGATTTTGGCCGAGCCAATGGCTTGAGAGGTGTGGGAAAGGTGGTAGAGGTGGGGGCCTTTTATAAGAGGGAGGAGGGGCACTCTTAGAATGTTCTGAAATTTTACTTTATCATAAAATGAGTTTCGGATTTAAAAGGTCCCAAAATGATATATTTCTAGGATAAGGTGATAAGGGTTAGAAATCCACCCATCAAATAGGTTTTTGACAAGATTAAGTCTTATATTTGACATTATCTTTTCATTTTATTTAAATCATTCATTAATGAGGTAATCACTACATCATCACGGTGTCATAAATAAATTTATTTATTAAATGTATAAAAATTATAAAAAAAACATGATGTAGGAAATATGCTTATCTTTAAAATGACTATTTATAGTCTAAGAGATCATTTATGTAGACAAAATTAAAAAAAAATACTTAGTTGTTACATACTTCTGTTATATTTAACTTTATTTAAAAATAAAAAGATTAAATGTCACTATCACAGAAAAGTGATTCCATGGGGTCCCCAAGTTGGCATAAGGAATCCCATGGTCGGCCATGAAACAACCAGTAGCATTAGGACACATGTTGGTTTCATTATATATTATTATGATATTATTTTATTACCCTTAACTACCTGATTACTAATTAATCACGATAATTAAAGATAACTATCGTCGTTATTATTCATAATGTACAAAAAAGTCTTAATTACATAATTTGGACCTTATAATTCCAAATATGGAATCCATTTTACCAAATTACAAACACAGAAATTGTAGTAATTAATTTAAAAATAATTCCCGTTGTCAAAATAAATAGCAGGTTTTTTAGAAACAATATATGTCAAACGTTTCACAATTGTTCATGCCCAATTCCAAAGTGAAATTAATTACAATGACCAACATTGGATTAAATAATAAAAATATATTCTAATTACATGTGAAAACCAATTAAAAATATAGTCTAACCATATAATTAAATTAGATGAAAAAGTAGTTTTGAAGTAAAATGCAGTATTTTTCACTATTCATAAAAAAATCAACATTGTCAGAAAAATACGAAAAATTTATTTAGAGTAAATTTCAATGTCCCAATCCTAAATAAATGTTTATTTTGACAAATAGATCTTATAAAATTGTCAAAAGTTTTATTTAAAAATGTTTTTCCATCAAAAGGCGGTAAAATAATCTTTTAAAAAATATTAGAATTTCTATGCTTAAGATTGGATTTATTCTCATTTTAAGCCTCTAAAACACTATCTAATTCATAAATAGACATAGGTATAAAAATACATAATTATTTACTTACTTGGGATGTTACAAAAAACCATCCCAATCTTCAGGTCATCACTCATATCAATCTACCACTACATCCAAGTCTCACCTGGCCTTCCCAATTGAACCTAGACATTTACCTTACATGATTCTTTTTGGAATTTCGGTGCCACCACATCAAATCCATGATCTTCTCTATTTATCCATGGATTAAATATCAGTCACCACATTAACTTTATCATTCTTAATGCATTCCCTAATAAATTCAACTATTGTGGCTCATGATTCGACCACCATATGAACCTCAATACTTGGACCTGGCTACCTAAGTTTTCCCAAATCAACAAAACCAACATCATCAATTACCCATATTTGGATTGTAGTAATGGTACCCATGGAATAAATCAACATCTATTCTATACCAAGGACATCACCCATAACCAGTTCATGGTATATTCTTTGCCATATACCAACTCATATACTTCTCCCTTGGAAAACACTCCCAGAGGCTCTATATCCAACCAAAACACATTTTTGTAGGTGGGGGAAAAGCCAGTGCTCTCTCAACATTCTAGGGATGGTTTCACGTTATTTTAAATGATCATCAATAGGTAAAGTAAAATAATATTTCTATGATGAATTACATCATAAAATATCTGTCATCAATGTCACATCCCACTATGGGGACACCATAACCTGCCAAAACTCTCGGGCTTCCCTACACACCATCACATCATCCACATTCCATCACCACGCTCGAATGGGATTTCCACCCAAACATCGTAACACTTCACAACACTTTATGAGTAGGCATGACCAGAAATTTTATTTGAAACCACTACCATTACCCCCACTCAATTCATTCTAGCATAACCCTAGTATTTTAAATGGAAAACATCGACCACTGCATTGACCCATAACCCAAATATCTTGCATAGAAACTACGCTTCCCATTATGATCACATAGAATTGTCACATGTGTTTATCCCAAGCCACTTGTTCCCATATCCTAAATGACATCATGTTTCCCATAACATGTCTACATATAAACCTCCTCAAAGAACTTGATGTCTCATATCATCCTTTATCCACACACCGAACCTGACTCAAGACCACATGATTTGTACATCACTAGAGATAATCCCAAATCCATCTCAATAATCTAACCATGCCTCCTAGTCCACTAGCCTCTTCAAAATCATGTAATTATCATCATTATCATCCAAAAAACCAAAACTTATTGCAAGAAATCCCTAGCACATGACCACCCCCACCCATGCATCACTTCCATACTAAAATCATTCATCCATACCTTGGACACCCCTATCTTTTTTACCATATATCATCATCCATTCCCACATAAATCAACATCAAATATATATTTCAAGGATACCTAGGACCTTGCCTCTTCTATAACTGACCATACAACAAACCAACAACTCTCAAATATGTCATTGTGAATAAAAGCCTACCATTCCCATGCACTATCACCAAACATGACGGCACTAATTGTGCATCGATTCTCTATCAAAAGAAAACATCCATTATTTAAAACACAAGGCACCTTCAACACTAGGCCAAACTCCTTTGAGGACATCATATACTTCACAAAACATTCAACTCATGGCCACCCCTCGAGTCACATTTCCAAAACCACTAACTTTTTTGATTATCTCTCTGGGCTAAACCCACACTAGGAAACACCCATGTGTTTCACAACTAAAATAAAAAACATCCTAATGTTCCATACATTCCCAACAGAACTAACAACCCATCTAAACCCTATAAAAGGTCATTGTCGATGGTAGAATGGTACAAACTTCCTAATTTGTGTCGCATCAAGAAGGGTTCTTTATCTCTCTCTCTCTCTGAGCCATATGTTTCAGACATTGAAAAAATCACTGCTCACAAGCACCACTCCTACCCCATTACAAAACACACTATAAATGACACACCCATTCCCCTATTTACTCTAGGGATCATACCAGGGATACTCACACAAATAAATTATCATTGTGTTCCAAAAACCCACAATAGGGTCTAAAACACAACTTATACAATCAAAATCTACAAGAGTTTCCTCATCCACATTAACAAGTGGCATTCCACAACTACAAGGTCATACCATAACCCAAGACACAATAGGAAAAAATCTGTTAATTACCTTATCAAAAACATCTAGGTCTCACGTTGTATAACTCGATGTCTCAAATCTATGGCACTCTCACCGCCCCAGCCACCCATACACATTATAAAAAACCAGAATAAGGGATACATACCACCGATGTCTCTAAAATTTCAATCATTTTCCACTTCACCTATTAATTAAGCATTACTATTTAAAAACCAAGGTGTCTTATTTAAAAATATTCTATTTTCAAAACCCAAGAATTTATAATTGTAGAAATTATTTTATTAACCCAAAAATTCAAAAATCCAAGCATTATTCAAATTCACATTGAAAAAAAAATCTTTTTTAAAATATTTCAAATGAATGAGAAACAGGATGGAAAAATTTACCAGAAGAAAAGTATGCCACCAATATATGAATCCCAAATAAATATCAATCAAAGACAACATACAGATGACCTATCACTCTAATGTTCCTAGAATGATGCATGAACTCACACAACATATGTTGAAAAACTAGGTCAAGAGAAAAAATCTCAAAATTTACTAACATCATATCTATGTACTCCAATCAATATGGAATTATCATCCGTATATAAAATCAGAAAATCAGTTACCACCACCTAAAAACATGGATTTTTCCCATATACTTGGGGCTATAGGAACCTAAGAACATGCTCATTATCATTCCTCGATATGGTCCTAGTCTCTTACATAAAATTACCAAAATAGTAAAACAAAATACATGCTTTGATAACACTTTGTAACATCCCTGACCTAGTCTCCGCAATATTTGGGGCCCCGAATGGGGTCGCTACATGACCATAGGTGTGCCAGCCAATACGATAGAGGTTTCCAATTAGCATCACTGATATATTTATAAATGATGGGTTGACTAAACATGCATGAAATAGTAATTCCATTGCCAAAATAATTTAAATAGATATAGTAACTAGTACCAACCAATAAATATATAACATATAACAATATCCAAAAAAGAAAATAATGAGGAAAATTCCATATTAGTATGTTGAACATTCAATATAGAAAAAAATCATAAAAATGATGTACCAAAACAAAAACTACCAATATAAATCTTGAACATGGACTCAAGTACCAACCTGGTACTGACATCCCATTCTCCATCCAACAACCCATGCATGAACCAAACCCCAGGTCCATGTCCCGAACATGTACCTGAAAATAAGTAACATCTTATCAAGTACCCATGTTCCATGGTAGCCTATGCAGGGCATGAGTACAACTCATTAGGCCACTACTACTGGTGTTTAAATCAATAACCAGACTACATGAAAGTGTGTGTAAGGAAATAAGTGCAATAATAAACATATCAATAAGGAACAATGTTCACCTTTAACAACTGTCTATTTAACCAACTATTATCGGGGAGAAGGCATGACATTTAGCAATTACTAATTAACCATTTTATCATATGTCCCATGTGTTAGGAATTTACATAATGTACATTGTGACTTGTGTCAGCCACATACTATAGATAATGTAATAAGTCGTGTTTCTTGTAACGCCCCGACCCCAGTTACCCAGAGTCGGTGCATTATTACATAACATTGGCATGATCACAAGAAAGATCAAATCTCGAAAGACCGATTGGTTTAGTAGCCTTGGAAACACTATATATATTCATAAGTTTTACATTATATCATAAAATGAAAAACTACTACAACAACATAATGTTTCCACAGTCCACACTATAATCCCCTCATAATATCCCTGCAGGTCATTCATAACTTACATCTTCACATCCTGGGAAAAATAAAACATAGAAAAGGGGTGAGCTCAAATGCCCAGTAAGTATAACAATATAGCGGAACATTCAAAAATAAGCATAAACATTTACGGCAATGAATTACTAAACCAAAAGCCTTTTAAACTTGAACTTCAACATAGTATGGCAAAAGTAAAATGAAATAATGCCATTTACTTGTTCACATGGATATTCTACTAATCGAATAATCACATGAAAAATCAATAACCACTTTCATAATGTTGGAATGCATAATGCTAAACTTTAATTACTTTTCAAGGCCTCGTCCCAAGACCTTGGGGCTAACTGTAACCGGAACCCAACCCGGAGTGCCTCTAATAACCGGACACCAACCCGGAGTGCCTCTAATAACCGGACACCAACCCAGAGGGCTTACCTTTACCAGTCCCTAACCTGGAGGGCTTACTTTTACCAGTCCCCAACCTGGAGGGCTTACTTTTACCAGTCCCCAACCTGGAGGGCTTACTTTAACCAGTCCCCAACCTGGAACATACTTGTCCAACACATTCATATGAAGTAAATATTGAAATATAACATAAACATTCTTATTGGAACTAGCATACGAAATGTCAATACTTTCACCATAAACTATGAATGGTATAAAAATAGCACATCCACAGTCAAACATATCACAAAACCTTAAAAACAATATAGAAGTTTTGTATCATAATAAATCAACTTCAAATAATCTTAAAACCCATCAAAGGATGTTGACATAGATGAAATCAAAATTCTTTTTAAAGAAATATCTCCTTTTATTTTGAAATCATTTAAAATCCATATAAAATCAAACATTTTCTTTGAAAATAATCTTATAAGCTTTTAAGTGAAGCTTTGACGATTTTATAACGGCGGAAAATAACTGCACCCGCCGTATAAGTTAAAAAAACATTCTTATCTTAATTCTGTCAAAAAGGTTAAAAAGAACCTTGTTTGGAAAACGACGGAAAGATTCCCTTATAAACCTCTTATAGAAAGTCAAACAAGGGTATAAATGACTTTAACCCATATTCTTTTAAATATTAAAAATGTTTTGAAATATATTTTGAAGAAACATGGATGTGGATGATAACGAGATCCCAGTAGATTATTACGTATAAACAACCTCGGATAATGAAGAGATTGTGAAATAACCCTTACCAGTTTGGTAACTTATGAAACATACAACCCATGAAAGAGGTATCATACAATTAATATGTAAGTACACATAAATTAGAGTGTATTACACAAAGAATATAATTATGGGCAGTACATACACCACACAAAAGGTAATGGTGGCAATATGGCATGAATCTCACGGGAATAAGGAGTGAGATGAAAACCCCTTACCACGTTAATCAACTGAGTCGTATGGCCAAAAGTTAATAACCACCAAATTATTTACAGAATAACATGAATATGATATTATATATCAAATTCCAGTACACAATACACTACTTTCAATAATTTAGTGGTGAATAATGGAAATCTCACGGAATTGAATGTGAGATAAGAAAAATCCCTTACCTTGTACTTTTCCTTGGTTGGGGTAGGTTAACCTCCTGTATAATGGTGAAATAATTGTTATTAAATTATACAAGAATCATATATATTAATATGATATCATATATGATCTTTTAATATTGATTTGATAATAATATCTTAGTATTATCGTTGTTTCAGGTGTTAACTTACTTGTTTTCTTTTGTATGTTTTGTTACGTAAGACATGTTTGTAAAGGATAGGTTGTATATTATTCAAATACAGAATGGTATCAAGTCCTTAAACATCATTTTTAAATCATCAAATGATAATTATACTTGAATGGATACGATTGAGGATGAATCTCATCGCGTTCGTGGAGACGGTAGTCCGTACGTACGCACGAACGCAACTTCCATTTAATTTTTATTTTAAAAGAATTGAATCCAAATGATACTTAGGTATATTACTATTACAGTATAATATAATATTTTATATATGTTACTTAAGTTCATTAACACCATCCTTTATACGTTCCATGTGTGGTATGAACGAGTCATATCATTTTAAGGGGGCGGTAGTCCGCACTTCCTCAAATGAAATTATCGTATGTATATACAACATGAAACGAATAATGGTATGAAATAAAATGGAATTACAGAAGCTTATATATAAAATATATATCATTAATATCATATTTAATTACAGTGCCATCATAATGGCCACCATGAGAGGCGGTAAGATGTATTTGAACAATCATCGTTTCGTGAGGCGTTAGTTTGCCATCCACAGAAACATTATGTTCATCATCCATTAGATGGAGTTGTGTGTATTTGTAGTTTGAATACTTATTATAAAAACATCCTAGTATATTGAGGATACTGGTGTTGTTACAAAATAAAGGAAATAAAAAGAGTTTGGGGGTTGGAGAAGCAAAATAAATGAAAATAATTTAAGAGAAATCGTTACCTTTAATTTAGGTAACTCACTTTGGTTGGAACCAAAGGACTTCTTGAAATGCTTTCTGCCTAAGGGGAAGCTTCAAGGAGAAGGAGAGGGATGTGGGGAGCTTAGTTGGGCAGAGTTTGGACGAGCCAAGTGGCTTGAGAGGTGTGAGGAATGAGTAGAAGTGGTCTCCTTTTATAAGGGAGAGGAGGGGCTCTTTAGGAAAGAGTGAAAGTATTACTTTATAATATAATTATATTCGGTTTATAATGGTCCAAAAATCATTTATGTCTAAGATAAGATGACTCATATTCTAAATAACATCAACCAATAAGAATTGGACAGGTTTTAGATAATATTTTAATCATTATAATCTTATTTATTTAAATGATTTATTAATGAGGTAAACATTGCATCACTATTGTGTCATTAATAATTTAACTTATTTGATGTCTAAAAATAATAAATAAAATATCATTATGTAGGATATCTTTTTATCTTTCTAATGAATATTTATAATCGAAAATCAAACATGTATAACCCTATGTAAAAATTGTTCTTCTAAAAGATGTAAGCTTATGCCATTTTTATTTTTATTTTAACTTTATTAATATAAAGTGTCCCTACCACATACAAGTGGCTCCAAGGGGTCCCCAAATTGACCCAAGGATGCTCATGGTCGGTTATGTGTCCACCAATAAGGTTAGGACACGTTTTAGGGTAATTTTGTATTATTATAATATTATTTTTTTAACCCTTATTTACCGGATTTACCCTTAACCATGGTAAATAAAATATTTACCACAGTAATTATTCAAAATGTCTAAAAATAAAAGTTACCTATTTACACAATTTGGACATCCTGATTCTAAATATGAAATCCATTTTTCTAAATTCAAAACACAGAAGTGGCAGAAATTAATTTAAAATTAATTCCCGCTGTCAAAACAAAAAACGTGTTTTTAAGAGATAATAACTATCAAAAGATTGACACTTGTTTATGTTCGGTTTAATTGTAAAATTATGTCCAATGACCAACATTATATTAAATGGTAAAAATATATTCTAAATATACTTTAAAACTACTAAAATTCATAATTTATCACTATTAATTATTTTGATTAAAAAATTTGTTTTTAATTAAAATTTAGTAATTTTCACTATTCATCAAAATATGAAAGTTATCCGAAAAGTACCAAAATTTCACCTTAGGATAAATTCGATATTCCGAATCCAAAAATGAAGTCCATTTTAAAATATATATAATTTCAAAATTTAGGTATTACTATTCATAACGGCTAGTTTGATTGGTTGTGGCGTGTGTTAAAACTCAAGGTTGCGTACAACACACGCTACTATTTTATTCAAAGGAAAGCGTACCGTGGAAGCTTGGGATGTTTCATTTAAAATTTTTTTTGATGTCCCAATTTATTTAGATAGTTTAAAATATTTTATTTAAAAACGTTTCACTATTAAAGTTGATAAAATTGCAATACTGAAAATGAATCTGTTCTTGCATTATGACTAAGAAACTCATAATAGGGATTCTAAAATTATAAGGATTATATAAAGTTCAAAATGTTGTTAATACTATTCATGACCTCTTTTAATGGCTTTTTTTTTGTACGTCATGGTGTTATTGAACTCGGTGTTGCGTGTAGTGCAAGTTATTGAATTATTTTTAAGAAATAACACACTATGAAATCCTGGGGTGTTACATTTTCCCCTCCTTCAATAAATTGTGTCCTCGCAATTTGAAATTGTTCTTCGAAAATAAAAGGTTGAAAATAGAAAATATCTTTGTGGGAAAACCCACATCGGAAATTAGGTTACTAAAATTTAGTCTTAATATGAGGAAAACAGAAATGAAAGAGTCACCACCAAATTATGATCTCGATTAGGAGAACATTGGTGGCAATTAGAGACATATAATTGGAGGAAAAATGTAAATATTTATAGGTAGTGATTGAGATCATCAATCACAAACAAGTGTATAATTGAGGTCCTTAAATTCATCAATCTATGATGATTTGAAATACCATCGGTTCAACAAAACATAGGGTATTAGGATAACACATTTTTGACGTTTCAAAATATCATAGTTGAAATCCCACATCGGAAAATGAATTAATGAGGCCTCTATTTAAAATAAAGAGTGGAAAGTATGAAGATTACCGAAAATAACACATACTAGGGTTCCATGTAGGAAAATATGGATATGGAAGAAAAATATAACCATCAATTATCTGATGGAGAGTGGTAGAGAACATGGCAATGAAAAGGCCAACAATCCCAAAGCCATAAATTAGTGATGATTTAAGGTACCATCTAGGACAACATTTTTGTTCTAAGTTCCTTTTATTAATGTTGAGGAATTTATTTATGAGATTGGATAAGATCATAAGGAGATATACTTACTTTATAATTAGAGTTTTATCCATTAATAAATTTCTACCACAAACTCATCTTTCACTCTAAAAGATAATAGAATGTAAAAAAATTCTATTTACACTATTCGTATAGGGTTCCAAAATAAATGAATTTATAATTCATCTACAAGATCTTTTAATAAAAACTACATTATTTAATCCAGGACATCTCGTGGGCCAATGGTAGGTGATACACCCTTGTCGCCCTTCGGTTGCGGGTTCAAGTCTCGCAGCCTTGTCGGACGCGACGGGTTGCCGCCCGACCTCTGGGTTGTCCTTTTATGGTAATCCAAAATAATCCAAACTAGAACTATCCAAAATACTTCTGTCCAAACTCACAGTCCAACATTTATAAGGAAGGAAAATATAATATAGATCCTTTTTACCCCGTAATAGCATATGAATACCTTCATCTTGTATTCTTTTAATAAACTGAAACATCTTGAATTACCATATTCCTTATTGATTACATTCATGCTCCCCTATTCCATGTAGAATGCTGGATATACTTCATCAATCCAAAAATGTTTTAAACCCCAAAAAAATGATGGAATATAAAAATCATTAATCAGTTTCAAGGTAGTCAAGAATATCCAACATAATTTATCCAAATCAATAATGTATTATTCTAAAATCACTAACTCGGTATCAGAACCATATTATGGTTTATCTTTCTCTCAACCATATATTTTCCAAAAATTTATCCTGCTATTGAGTCACTTTTCTTTGTTCCACACAATCTCAAGTCCTTAATGAAATAGTACTACAGTACAATCCTTATATACTCCATAATTATTATAACAAGTACATTGTTGATACAACACTCAATTGACATAATCAACATAAGAACTCTAATCATTCCTCTTCATCTGTGGTAGTATCATAACTTGATTATTATCCAATAGCATCATTTGCGGCATAGTCTGATGACTGGGGAATAGGTTCACGTAGTGTCCAAACTCCTTGCAAATGAAGCATTGTACATTTGAAACCATTTTCTCACCCTTGCAGTCACGTACTTTGTGCCCTTTTCCTCCACACTTATAACAAACTCCCATTCCTTTTAGGCAAGTTCCAGGGTGTTTCTTCCCACAGTTACCACATATGGGAAAATTCTTCTTTTCCCTATTCCCTTTATCCATTTTTCTCTCTTCCATCCTTTTCTTCTCTTGCTTCCCTTCAAAGCCATAGGACTCAGTAAACTCTTTACTTATCTTATCAACACATGATATTATTTCTTCATATGATGATAATACATTGGAGACTATTTCTCTTATCAATTCTAGCTTAAGACCATGAAAGATATGATCCTTCCTTCTCTTTGGATCATGTGCATTTATGGAGTTCTCATTCCTTCTACTGGGCGCCATTTCTAAACAATGGCATAAACTAGATCAGTTTATGAATCAAAATACATAATCCCATACTTATAAAACACTTAACATAAATTGAACTATTTATGGATATAATCCATAATCATAAAAATGTTTTCTTTGAGGAAGTATATACTCATAAACCCTTCATAATGATTTGTAAGAAAATGAGAGTTATCCTAAGCATATCCCCCGGGAGTGTCGTAACCAAGAGTGCAGCAAGGCCCGTTGTCGTGCACCAGTTCCCGTTCGAGTCTAGCTCAAAGCGGTGTTTTTTGGGTTTTACCCCTAGATACATCTGTGCCAGAGCCGCCTCTACCTGCTCGTATCCAGACAGGGATGTATTGCTCGGAAAACTCACAAAATCTCTACGATACCAAAATTCTAGGAAGTTCTTCTATACTAATCCTGAAAGTTCATCTTAGTTCTACGTGCTCTAATCAGAGTTTATCTAAATCTAGTTTCCAAGGTTTGTACTAAACTTCCTCTGATACCAACTGTAACGCCCCGACCCCAGTTACCCAGAGTCGGTGCATTATTACATAACATTGGCATGATCACAAGAAAGATCAAATCTCGAAAGACCGATTGGTTTAGTAGCCTTGGAAACACTAGATATATTCATAAGTTTTACATTATATCATAAAATTAAAAACTACTACAACAACATAATGTTTCCACAGTCCACACTATAATCCGCTCATAATATCCCTACAGGTCATTCATAACTTACATCTTCACATCCTGGGAAAAATAAAACATAGAAAAGGGGTGAGCTCAAATGCCCAGTAAGGATAACAATATAGCGGAACATTCAAAAATAAGCATAAACATTTAAGGCAATGAATTACTAAAACAAAAGCCTTGTAAACTTGAACTTCAACATAGTATGGCAAAAGTAAAATGAAATAATGCCATTTACTTGTTCACGTGGATATTCTACTAATCGAATAATCACATGCAAAATCAATAACCACTTTCATAATGTTGGAATGCATAATGCTAAACTTTAATTACTTTTCAAGGCCTCGCCCCAAGACCTTGGGGCTAACTGTAACCGGAACCCAACCCGGAGTGCCTCTAATAACCGGACACCAACCCGGAGTGCCTCTAATAACCGGACACCAACCCGGAGGGCTTACTTTTACCAGTCCCTAACCTGGAGGGCTTACTTTTACCAGTCCCCAACCTGGAGGGCTTACTTTTACCAGTCCCCAACCTGGAGGGCTTACTTTAACCAGTCCCCAACCTGTAACATACTTGTCCAACACATTCATATGAAGTAAAGATTGAAATATAACATAAACATTCTTATTGGAACTAGCATACGAAATGTCAATACTTTCACCATAAACTATGAATGGTATAAAAATAGCACATCCACAGTCAAACATATCACAAAACCTTCAAAACAATATAGAAGTTTTGTATCATAATAAATCAACTTCAAATAATCTTAAAACCCATCAAAGGATGTTGACATAGATGAAATCAAAATTATTTTTAAAGAAATATCTCCTTTTATTTTGAAATCATTTAAGATCCATATAAAATCAAACATTTTCTTTGAAAATAATCTTATAAGCTTTTAAGGGAAGCTTTGACGATTTTATAACGGCGGAAAATAACCGCACCCGCCGTATAAGTTAAAAAACCATTCTTATCTTAATTCTGTCGAAAAGGTTAAAAAGCACCTTGTTTGGAAAACGATGGAAAGATTCCCTTATAAACCTCTTATAAAAAGTCAAACAAGGGTATAAATGAATTTAAACCATATTCTTTTAAATATTAAAAATGTTTTGAAATACATTTTGAAGAAACATGGATGTGGATGATAACGAGATCCCAGTAGATTATTACGTATAAACAACCTCGAATAATGAAGAGATTGTGAAATAACCCTTACCAGTTTGGTAACTTATGAAACATACAACCCATGAAAGAGGTATCATACAATGAATATGTAACTACACATAAATTAGAGTGTATTACACAAAGAATATAATTATGGGCAGTACATACACCACACAAAAGGTAATGGTGGCAATATGGCATGAATCTCACGGGAATAAGGAGTGAGACGAAAACCCCTTACCACGTTAATCAACTGAGTCGTATGGCCAAAAGTTAATAACCACCAAATTATTTACAGAATAACATGAATATGATATTATATATCAAAAGCCAGTACACAATACACCACTTTCAATAATTTAGTGGTGAATAATGGAAATCTCACGGAATTGAATGTGAGATAAGAAAAAGCCCTTACCTTGTACTTTTCCTTGGTTGGGGTAGGTTAACCTTCTGTATAATGGTGAACTAATTGTTATTAAATTATACAAGAATCATATATATTAATATGATATCATATATGATCTTTTAATATTGATTTGATAATAATATCTTAGTATTATCGTTGTTTCGGGTGTTAACTTACTTGTTTTCTTTTGTATGTTTTGTTACGTAAGACATGTTTGTAAAGGATAGGTTGTATATTATTCAAATCCAGAATGGTATCAAGTCCTTAAACATCATTTTTAAATCATCAAATGATAATTATACTTGAATGGATACGATGGAGGATGAATCTCATCGCGTTCGTGGAGACGGTAGTCCGTACGTACGCACGAACGCAACTTCCATTTAATTTTTATTTTAAAAGAATTGATTCCAAATGATACTTAGGTATATTACTATTACAGTATAATATAATATTTTATATATGTTACTTAAGTTCATTAACACCATCCTTTATACGTTCCATGTGTGGTATGAACGAGTCATATCATTTTAAGGGGGCGGTAGTCCGCACTTCCTCAAATGAAATTATCGTATGTATATACAACATGAAACGAATAATGGTATGAAATAAAATGGAATTACAGAAGCTTATATATAAAATATATATCATTAATATCATATTTAATTACAGTGCCATCATAATGGCCACCATGAGAGGCGGTAAGATGTATTTGAACAATCATCGTTTCGTGAGGCGTTAGTTTGCCATCCACAGAAACATTATGTTCATCATCCATTAGATGGAGTTGTGTGTATGTGTAGTTTTAATACTTCTTATAACAACATCCTAGTATATTGAGGATACTGGTGTTGTTACAAAAGAAAGGAAATAAAAAGAGTTTTGGGGTTGGAGAAGCAAAATAAATGAAAATAATTTAAGAGAAATCGTTACCTTTAATTTAGGTAACTCACTTTGGTTGGAACCAAAGGACTTCTTGAAATGCTTTATGCCTAAGGGGAAGCTTAAAGGAGGAGTAGAGGGATGTGGGGAGCTTAGTTGGGCAGAGTTTGGATGAGCCAAGTGGCTTGAGAGGTGTGAGGAATGAGTAGAAGTGGTCTCCTTTTATAAGGGAGAGGAGGGGCTCTTTAGGAAAGAGTGAAAGTATTACTTTATAATATAATTATATTCGGTTTATAATGGTCCAAAAATCATTGAGGTCGAAGATAAGATGACTCATATTCTAAATAACATCAACCAATAAGAATTGGACAGGTTTTAGATAATATTTTAATCATTATAATCTTATTTATTTAAATGATTTATTAATGAGGTAAACATTGCATCACTATTGTGTCATTAATAATTTAACTTATTTGATGTCTAAAAATTATAAATAAAATATCATTATGTAGTAAATCGTTTTAGCTTTCTAATGAATATTTATAATCGAAAATCCAACATGTATAACCCTATGTAAAAATTGTTCTTCAAAAATATGTAAGCTTATGCCATTTTTATTTTTATTTTAACTTTATTAATATAAAGTGTCCCTACCACATACAAGTGGCTCCAAGGGGTCCCCAAATTGACCCAAGGATGCTCATGGTCGGGTATGTGTCCACCAATAAGGTTAGGACACGTTTTAGGGTAATTTTGTATTATTATAATATTATTTTATTAACCCTTATTTACCGGATTTACCCTTAACCATGGTAAATAAAATATTTACCACAGTAATTATTCAAAATGTCTAAAAATAAAAGTTACCTATTTACACAATTTGGACATACTGATTCTAAATATGGAATCCATTTTTCTAAATTCAAAACACAGAAGTGGCAGAAATTAATTTAAAATTAATTCCCGCTGTCAAAACAAAAAGCGTGTTTTTAAGAGATAATAACTATCAAAAGATTGACACTTGTTTATGTTCGGTTTAATTGTAAAATTATGTCCAATGACCAACATTATATTAAATGGTAAAAATATATTCTAAATATACTTTAAAACTACTAAAATTCATAATTTATCACTATTAATTATTTTGATTAAAAAAGTTGTTTTTAATTAAAATTTAGTAATTTTCACTATTCATCAAAATATGAAAGTTATCCGAAAAGTACCAAAATTTCACCTTAGGCTAAATTCGATATTCCGAATCCAAAAATGAAGTCCATTTTAAAATATATATAATTTCAAAATTTAGGTATTACTATTCATAACGGCTAGTTTGATTGGTTGTGGCGTGTGTTAAAACTCAAGGTTGCGTACAACACACGCTACTATTTTATTCAAAGGAAAGCGTACCGTGGAAGCTTGGGATGTTTCATTTAAAATTTTTTTTGATGTCCCAATTTATTCAGATAGTTTAAAATATTTTATTTAAAAAGGTTTCACTATTAAAGTTGATAAAAGTGCAATACTGAAAATGAATCTATTCTTGCATTATGACTAAGAAACTCATAATAGGGATTCGAAAATTATAAGGATTATATAAAGTTCAAAATGTTGTTAATACTATTCATGACCTCTTTTAATGGCTTTTTTTTGTACGTCATGGTGTGATTGAACTCGGTGTTGCGTGTAGTGCAAGTTATTGAATTATTTTTAAGAAATAACACACTATGAAATCCTGGGGTGTTACATTTCTTATCTCACTATGGTTAAATATTTCATTAATGATTTCATCAATCTTACCTTAGATCCTCAGTCCAGGAAGACACATCAAATGAAAATGTTATTGGCATAGAGCTTCAGTACCCTTCCCTAACCCATTCATTCTAAGGGTATGGTTTAGAACCTTGGTCTGACCCGGACCCTGGGCATAGACCCCCAATACAAAATACCCCACCACTACCAAGCCATGTGTATATTCTTCTTCGAACCATTCACTACATATAACATTTCACAAAATATTCTCATTCAATAAACATAATGTTATAATTTAATATTTCATTCAATACATAAATCATATTCATGCTTTAACATATTAATATAATTACCATTTATATTTCATAACCCATTGGCCCACTTTATTTATACAAAACACTCCCCTATTCTGTATTTTCAATTATACAAAAAGAACATTAAACTCATATATGAATCATTTTACATTCACCAATAGATTCCATAACTTTTAAACAGATATATCAATATTCTTGACAACCCCTATTGGTATGGCATCCACTATTCACATTTATCATTTAGTTCATTCCATAACCATGTTATCATGCCAATATAATTGTCACGGTTTATATCCTACTATCCAATAGGTCAATTCAATGACTATTGGTCCAATGAACCTTTAAAGAAACATCATGTTATTGAAAACAATTCAAAATACTTATTTGAAATAATTAGAAATAAACCCTTTAAAACATGGGTCTTCCTCTTTAAAAATAATACTTAAGTATTTCATTTCCATTTCAACCATACAAAACTGTTATTGAAACATTTTCCCAAAAAGGGATTGTTTCCCATATTTCAACATCATTTGAAATCTATTATGAAAACCCCTTTCTGAATAACATTGAGTTCAAAACCACATTTAAAAATATTACTCACCGTCAAACATCATTTTTCCTTCAATAAATCTATAATTGGGTAAAAACATCAAATCACACCACTAAAATCAGTTCAAAAAAACCATGTAAATTACAAAACCCAACTTATAATTGTTCAAATTAACCAGTTAAACCTACCTACATAACCAATTACACTTTTATTACCCATTCACTCTCATAATTCACATATATCAAAGCTTATAAATTTTATTAACCACTTACATGGGTCGAGTGTTCCACGTGGGTTTCCCTAGGTTTGGTCTAAATCATAAATGGACCCAAGATGGTTCGTGAAGGGTTTCACACCAAAATTTACAGCCCAAATCACTTTCCCAAATTAAAAACATAAAAACAATGAAAGGTAATATATTTTAAAAACCACACACACACACACACACACATATATATATATATATATAACAATTTGACTATGGTAAATAGCTTTAGGACCACCGACCTCATGTTCATTAATGAATGCTTCCTTAACCTCCACCCTTTATTTCATCTAAAAACCATATACATTCCTAAATTAGAATCTTGATCATCAATTCAAAACCAAATACACTTAAAATTCTTAATAATTAAAGGTGAATCATCTCTTGGAATTCATGGATGGTTTGATTTCTTACCCAAGATGTTGGAGGAGGAAAAAAGAATAAAACCAAGTGAGAGACCTTAATTCTCATGAAGAAAAACTCTAATTTCTTACTTTTATGGGCCACACAGTTTGGATGCATGGTTAACTAAAATGTGCCTGAATCATATGCCACCCTCTACTCAAGAGGGTCCAAGATACATGTTTTTGTAGAAGCATCCTCGTGGTTTGGAAACTTTTGTGGTAACCATGCACCAACCTATGTGCAAAATGGTCCCTAGGCAACATAGTTTTCTTAGCTAGGCACATGGTTAGTTCTAACTGTTTGTCAACTATATGATTCACACTATACGACCTATTTTACCCTACTTTCATGTCCCAAACAACCTCAGGACACCCCCAAAACTCCGCATATAGTCGGTAACCACCTCATTATCTAGAAAAAATGATATTTAACAAATATTTAAACAATGATGTATGTTTACAAATGGTTAGGATCTTACAAGGTAATAGAACATGTTAAAATAAATAATAAAATACATATGAAAACTTTTCTTTAGAAATTAAATAATGAACTAATTTTTTTTATTCAAGTAGATATAGAGCTCATGTGAGAAATTAGGCTCTATATACAGGATCTTTCTAACCCATAATTTTCAATGGGTCGTTATCCTCCTATATCAAGCTAAATTTATCTCTATTTAAGTAATTTAATTATAATAAAATATATATATATATGTCTCTCACATGTATACAAGTCATATTATCCATTCATTTAATGGGTTAAAAATTCCTTATAACCATTTCTCAAAATCATGCGTTAATAAATGTATTTGGAGAATGTCATAATGGATGATTATGAACCCCATTTTTTCCATGGGTAATTATTATATTTATTACTTATTATTGATATCCTTATGTGGAATTCTTATTCATGTATGTGAAAATAATGTAATGGGTGGGGGAAAATTATATTTCCCTCTAATGCCTTGGGTAATGTTTTAGTCTCATGAGACGTTATTTTTGGGATTAGGGAGTGAACCTAACCCATTATGGGGCTCTTTACACCATGGGATGATTTCTTGGAAGTTAGCCTTGATTTATTTCAGTGCCATAATTTATGAATTTTAATTCTTCTCATGTTTCCATGAACTTATTTCAAAATGAAATATATTTTATGCTTCCACTTTTTTACTAATATACAATCTATTCTATGATACAATGTTATACCTTTCACACACATGTTATGATTTTTTGTCATGTTCATTACTTTACTAGGATTATTAGGTCACACATTTATTTATGTATTACCAAAGTTATCACATGAATTTTTTGGAGTAGAATTGGATTTTAGGATCTCACTACGGATAATTAATTAAATGCTACATGTTTCAGTTTTGTTTGATGTGTAATGAACATTGTATTCATAATACACTAAACACTTAAGATCATTATGTTGAAATTCTTGGATATTTATATTTAATAATCATGAAATAATATGTATAAAAGGCCTATGATACTATATATCAAATCATTTAATTTAATACATAGGTTGAGTTAACATTACTATTGAATAATAGAACTATGAGAATAATTAAATAGGTTCAAAGACAGTGTTAAAAAATTCCATTAACTAACTCCCCATCCTTAGTTTCATCCACTTCAGTTAGTCTATATAATAAAAACATGGATGATAATTAAGTTAAATTGAATATAACTTTAGTATAATTATAGAAATATAATTTTAAAATAAAAAGGTGGTAGCTAATAAGGAATGATGAAAATATTAATAGACTAAAACCGAAATGTTAGGTTACCAACCATTGTTTCATTTTTTATAAGGAGGAGACCCCAAATAGAATCTTCAAAAATATATGTATAATTAAGTAATAGATTATGACCAAGAGGTGTGACGGAGGAATATATCAAATAGAAGAAACTTAACTTCCTTCTTAAAGGATCAACTATAGAGTGTCTCTACAACCAATAACATAAAAATATCACTAACTGGGGTGAATTTTAATGAGACATGCTCTATAATTATTTCCATACATAATTTAGTTTCCACCTAGGGAGGGAGATATTTTAAATCAAACAAGTAGTTGTAGAAAAACATTTTTCAGTTTTGGGATTGATTAATGTGATTAATAATATCTTACCTACACCAATCCAAGGAATAAAATAATTTCATAGAAATATTTTACAAATTTTTTATGTATAGTGACTAAAACCTTGTAGATTATTCTTTTAAGTGATTACTAATCAATATGTCCTATGTTGATATCAGATAATTTATCAAAAAAATCTCAGAAAACTCTCATTAACATTAAACAAGAACTAATAAAAATTGATTACATTTGTTTAATGGTTATAAATTAAATTTATTTGAATAAATAGTATACATATATTCTCATATGATAAATTTATCTTTAAAAAATATTCCATAAATATCACTACTCACACCCCCCTCATGTTTGTTAACTTGGTTAATCTATGGAACACTACACTGATGGTTGGACTCAATTTCATGAAACTTGGGAACCATGTATCAAATACAATACTAGTTCCATATATGTTATGATCAAGGAAGTTGATGGAATTCTTACATTAAATATAAAACTTGAAACTAAAAACATTAGAGACCACCCTTTTCCTATGGTTTTCAACAATATTTCCATTTACCACTATTTCAGAGAAAAAAATATCATCCTTCCACCAGCTATAAAATTAAGAAAGCACATTAACCCCAAATGGAAGTGTTGTTTAAATAATTTATAGAATCCAACCACCAAATCTTGACTAACATAAATGAAATAAAAAAGAAAGGCTCTATTAATATTACTACTTAATCAATTCCAAACAGAATAATTAGGTTTTAGTTCTATTACAGTAAGTATAGGCCTGGATCTAGACAGTAATGAAGGATTACACCTATAGATTGATTATAGGAGTTGAAACTAGCCACCTCATAAACAATATATTCATGATAGATCACATTAGGAAGTTATTGTGGAAATATAACCTATGAATAAGGTTAAAGGTAAATAAAAAATAGTAGACCCATAATATCCTTGGCCTCTCTTCTTTGCGAGGATGCATAAACCAATGATAGAAAGAAAAATAATTACAATATAAGATCTTTTAGGTGTTCAAACAATTATATATCATTATCCATTTACTAGAATTCATCCTCTAAATTTTGAAATATTAAAAATTCATTGAAGAAATATTTAATATGAGGTTGATATTCAATTAAAATAAATTGGTATTATTAGGTAAAAAAGGTTTCAACCCTAGTTACCCAACAAATTTCAAGGAATGTTCAACATACAAGTAAATTTAATATCTCTTTAACCAATGGATAGCATTATTTATAAAATAAATTATGTGACTTAGGAACATAAATTATTATAATTCCCATTTCTATTTATTATTCTATTTATATCAGATAACTCAAACTTAGTTTAGTAGTTGTGTATCATACCAACAGAGCCATTAACTACCCAAAATTCGAACTCAAATATGTTTTAATATGTGTACAATATTCTTTGTTCCATACTAATTTCTACATTTTAGACATGGGTGAATAAAAAGGTAACACTCAATCCTCCATCATTCTAGGTAGTCCATTTCTCGAGAATTCCAAGACAATAATAATTATTAATGAAAGAAAACATTTCATGATTTTTGTAGAAAAAACATTGAATTTAAATATTCTAGATTCAATAAAATTCTCTATTGAATAACAAGTTATTTTTATTTTAAAATTGTTTAAATTTTCTAGATGTTCCAAAGACTTAATTAGTTGGAATTACTTAAATAATTTACTCTATTTTTCTACTAACACCTCTACATTTCTAGCATCAGATGTAAGTATCTATTACACATAGTTAAAATCAATATTTTAAACCCCACATAAATTGGAATTTATATTACATACATCTCACATGGGATATCCCTTCCTTATATAAAATAATGAATTGTCTATCTAGATGTAGTGTAATGACTCCTTGGAAAGAAAACAAATTTACTCAGAGTTTAGAGAGACAGGTAAGAAGATAAAGTTGTAAATGATGGAACTACATGAACTAAGGATGCAAGATTATGAGAACACAATTATTTTATATGGAAATAAAAAAAGCAATACATAATATAATAATTGGAAAATAAGAATAGAAATTGGATACAAAGTCATTTTTTAATCTTCAAAAAGGACTATAATTCCTTGTAAATAATATTTCAAATGGACTAGAACTTATATAGTGACTAAAAATATTCAATTTGGTATTTTATAGAATAAAGGATAATATTTATAGAACATATTGAAGGTGAAATGTCAAAATATGAATCGTTTTTTATTAATATTTATAGAATAAAACCATAGGATACTCTAAACTCCTCCACAATTGAATTGAATAAAGAGACTGATGGTTTCACATTCCTTAAAAATATGCTTGATAATAAATTTTAATTTCAAATATTCTATAAAAACATACTTGTATTAATTAAATGGAATGTTGTTTGAGAAAATTATGATGTTGGGAAAAAATCATTTTTTTATGTAAATAACCATATTTATTATACATTTAGTCTCTATCCAAAAAATGCCTCTATTTTTTAAGGAATCATTACATGGTTTCTTCATTATTTTTATTATATTTTTTATTATATTTAACTAAATAACAAAAAAATTAACTTCATTTCAATCCATCATTATTTAAATAATGTGATATGATTGATGTATATTATTTGTTCTAAAATTTTGAGAGATAGATGATTATTGAGTGAATTTTCTAGTGCCATCATAAAAATAGAACTACGAAAATGAATTTTTGTGAAAAGGTTTTTAATGGAATTACATATATTAAATAAGTCACTGTAATTTTAATCATCACCTGAGGTAACTTTGGATCTATGTAAAAAATAACCTATGGGACAACTCCAATGAAATTGATATATGCCCCATGAAACCAGACTAAAGTAGGAAATATTGATCTAATTGAGAATATCTATGAAATTAGTCACCATTCATGTGGATAAGTGATTTGTACATATCATATAAGTTTCTTTGGTTAGTGGTTCACACATTCATGGTATGGAATCAATTAATAAAAATATTAATAGTGTTACTAAATGAAAAAAAATGAATGAATTATCTCGAGGGTATTATTTAACATCACTAAATAGAGGGATATTGACTTAAAAAATTTAGTTGAGTTTCATCAATGAAGTGGAAGTTAAAATATTATATTAATAAACCTAATAGATAGGTATAGATGGAAACTCTTCCTTCTAAAACATTAATCCCATGTAATTTTTTTTACATGTCATGGACTCGAAACATTGATTAAATTGAAATGAGTAAGTGAATTGATTAATATAAGATGAATAGTAATTAAATCAACGAGGAACCCATTATTTTATTCTTGTCTATATTTTATAATATAAGTTAGGTATGAATAGTCAATTCTTTAGGACAGTATTTTGTATAATAGAATTACATTAATTTATTTGGTGTTCAATAGTTCATGTATGGGAGAGTGATTTGTACTAATAATTTGAAAAATTACTATTTATATTTCACTGAAATTGACACAGTAATTAATGTAAACATTAGTTAAATTTGGGGTTTTTTATTTTTTAAAATCTAGTATTTTTTAAAATTCTCTTAAAATGTGTAATTGTAAGGATTTATTTAATTTTTTTATTCCACTGAGAAGTCATGCGACATTTTTTTAAAATTACATTATCTTAAGGGTTATAATATGATGCTTCATTGTTTATTTTTTATGTAAATTATCACTGTTACTTTTTTTCATTAATTTTCATACAAATAAAAATGATTTTCTCATGGATAATGATTTTTACATAGTGAAATGTTATTCTATAATTTATGATTTTCATTTTAAAATTATTTATTTAAAATTAATTTTGATTCTATTAATTTTAAATCTCATATTGTAATTGATTATTTAAGAGAATTAATTTTTTATTTTAAATTATTTTTAAAATTTGAAAATTAATTTGAAAAAAAATCACATAGAAAAAAATATTATTGTGAATTTTTGTTGGTGTCTAAGATTATAAAATGTTCACGCATTACCATATTCCCATGTTAGGGGTAGGGTCTATGACCATACAATATGATACCATGGTGGCATTCCAACTATAATTATGATAATTGAGCTATAGTTTTGAGATAAAAAATTTTAAAATTGAGACCCTGAAATATTTTTTTTTCAAACAAATATGATGATATGTTTTCATGAAAACCAACCAACATTCATAATAAAATTATTCTGTCATGTTACTTTTTTGATGATAGGAAAATTCATGTAACTATTCACCTACCCTATAACTATGCCCGACACCACCCAATTATTCTATATTAAACACCCTATGGGACTGTGAGCTATTCATCTTACCCTCACCTTCCATGGATTCACCAACTCATTGAATTCAAACACCAACCATGCTTATGATACCTAGAATAAGTTTTTGGATATTACATGGAGATATTGTCTATCCTAATGACCAATTCTAGGAAACCAAATCCATACTAAATCCAATAGGAATAATAAGAACAATTCTTGGGGACAAAATTTAAATATTCTGAGCTTATGATTTGAAAAAAAAATGGTATAATCTCTATAATCATGGAATGATGGACTCCATTTAGGAATAATTACCTTTTTCAAACCAAGGCTATGGTCTTGGGTTCATTTTTTATTAAATGATGTAGATTCTGGAAAAAATATAATGAACCACAGGATCAATATGACATAGAATATAGACATGATTGATAAACCAAATACTAAGGTGGTCTAATAATAGTGAATTTTTTATAAGTGGAACAACTAAATATAATATAAATCAATGGAAATTGTAAATGAAACTATGTTTAAAGCTCAATGAATATGGAAGTGTAACCAAAACAACCCAAAATTGAGGAACACTCAAATATGTATCAATAAATAAGAAGTGAATCCCTATTATTGTCCATAAGTAAGATCACCAGTGAATCACTGACTGTGGATAGGGAAATCATAATCCAAATAGAGACCCCATTCATGTGACCTAATAAATTTTAATAAAAAGTTATTACTGGTGATTTCAAATTGTAATTGTATGTTTAGTTAGTTCCATATATAGATTAATATAGAATAGGATATAATTTTTCCAAAATTACTGATAGCTAGTTTGAGGAACAAAACATATAATCTAATCAATGGAATTACCAATATAAGCCTATACACTATTGAATATTTGGGATAATGAACCAGATCTATATGATTCAACATTGCATGAATCATCACCCACCAGTATGAAATTCCTTTGATTTAGAACTCTGTATTCATGTTCTAATGTCTTCCCCACACTGGTTCAAAATTGAGACACTAAATCCCACAAAACATGTGGCCAATTCTTATGTAGATCCCTTTAATTCCATTAATTCAATCCATGATATAGATCATATGAATTTCACCCATGGAGACCAAGAAAAACTATAACACTACCTTATATTTAGCACCTCACCACATAAGATTTAATACATATAATACTCATGTTTCATGTCCATTGTTTTTCCCCATCATCATCTATTCCTTCAAGGGTTTCACGATAATTTGGAAGACTGGTTCAATCTAAAAATATTCCATCCTATATCATGTAATAAAATGTTTCATATGAGGCCCAAAGTATAATGAAATCCCTACCCAGGTACTGGTTCTTATCTAAATGAAATAATTATATGGCCCAATTATTAATTCAAATTTTAGTGATAAGTTAGTCCAAAAACCCTATTTGACCAAAGAAGTTTTTATTCCCACTTTATTTATTAAACTAGAACATGAATCTACCTCTTCAAATAAGAACAATGTGGTGATACTTATTTCTTCAATCATTATATTGTACCATATCCCATCCTCAGGGATTATTCTCCAAGGTATGGTGCTTGGTCATGGAAAGAGTTTAGGAGCTGGAAAAATATATTATGATACCCTAGACTGAATCCATCCATGACCTATATACACAAATCATAATGATCATTCCATGAATAAGAATACATATATTGATACTAAACTTTTGTAACATTTATGGGGATTACATAAAGTGTTGAATAAACTCATGCTACTGAAATCCTAAATTATAAATCATTCTAAGAATATATGAGAATTATTCTATAAATGAAAAAATATTTTCCAAAGTTGGACTCTCTATCTACATATCTCTCTCAAAATTGGTAGGGATCCTAGATTAGTAGTCAATTCACCAAGAAGTTACTATTATTTAAAATTTTCCATAATATCTTTTTCTATAATAACTATGATGATGGAACACTAATCCATTAGTGGATAAGCCAAGGAAATTATTCTAACAACAATAATAATGAAATATAGAATTTATTAGTTCATTATATTATATTAAATCTCTCTAGAATCAGTTGATCATTTTTGACATTTGGATATTTAATTATTTCACACATTCTTAATTCGACTTCCCTCACATACTAGATCACAGAAAACACTTAGGAGGTCTCTATTTTTTGCAATCTTGAGTAGTGAGTTTACTTATGGGTAATTGGATATCTATGATTACTAGGTTTTTGGATATTATAGTATAAAATGGTTATTTAGTCTCTTTGACTAAACCGATATTTCATGATGAGGTAATATATTGATATTTCACTTGATTTGTGAGAAAAAATTAGAGTTAAAATTTAATAATTATTATATTATAAATGTAAGAATATATTTTAGGTTCGGTCAATACATTTAAAATTTAATTTAAAAAAAAATCAACTGCAATCTCACAAACTGTTTTTAGACATTAAATCCACCAAACAAATCCAAAACAAAACCATACCACTTTCCTGTCCGAAGAAAACATGATTCCACTATTTCAATAATTTTTCTTCAAAATATGTTTTTATAAGAACCCTATAAAAGGATGATCATAATTATGAACACACAACTTTCAATCTATTTTTTGATAAATTTCTGATGAATGATTTAGGCTCAAAATGTTACATGGTTTATGATTCGTTATCTTTTCGACTCAATGCATTTTATACCTTGAATTTCATACCATGATGGTGGTCAGAGTGGGACACTAAAGAGGGGGTGAATTGAGTTCCTATAAAAAAATTTGTATTAATTATTTATTTAAAATTCCCCCATGTTGAAATAAGAAATGGACTAGTTAACCAAATGATCATTTTGTAGAATATTTGGTTACTCGAATGATTTATCAAAGGGTGATTAGTTCTCAATTAAAACAATATGAATTATTACATTATATTTTTAAATAAATCTACTAAATAAAATTATAATATAAATACTATATAAGATTATGTATCAAAGTAAAGGGAAATTTTCACATTAAAATAAACAAAAATTGGGGAAAATAAACTTGAAATAACACATCATAATTTAAACAAGAGGTTTAGTCACAAGCAGAGGCATAATCCTCTCCACTTTAAAACCACATGATCCCAAAAAGATCCTATAAATAAACATTGATCCACCCCCTATATTAGGGTAAGCAAGAACATACACATCTTTCCAATTAAATAATATCTCTTACATAGTTTTCTGGGGAGTGAAAAAACAAACAGGTCACACAGGGACTTGTTCCACTATTATTCGTGGTAATGTAAATTGTAAAAATAGATTATTAATATATATGTTTGTATTCAAATTTTTCATAGGAATTAATGTGTGTTTATATAACATATATGGAAACAAACTTCTCATAATTTAAAAATAGAACCTAATAAAAGAAATTATAGGGAAAAGGGTTAGAAATATCTACAAGATAGGCAATGTAGCTTGTGACTCGTAGAAGTTATCTTGATGTGCATCTTGAGTTGACATTATGAAATAGACAAAAAAAATAGAGAGATGTGTGAAATTCAATCTTCTATTTCTAGTGAGGTATTTATTTTATCTATGGGTTATTATCCTCTTTTTATTTTTTGCTGAAAAATGTTATTGTCTTTGAGTTCTCAATAATATCTTCCTAGATTCACAGCTAGCAGTTCTTGTGTATTTTTCTAGCACACATCTTCATGAATTGTTTTATTTTTTATCATTTATAATCTTTATATTCTATATCCAACAAAGAGAATAATATTGATCATATAATGGTACCACATACCTCTTACTATACTCTAACACCAATTTTAATGTTTTTTGCAAAATGTTATTAATTTAACCTATTGCATTAAATTCCACAAATACCACTTTTAGGAAGAATTTTTAATTTAAATGATAAATAAATAATTGATTAAGTCTCTTAATGGTGAATCAAGATGGTGTATTTGATAGGTGAGTCATGTAGTCATAAATATCATTGGTGGTAGGTTGAAATAGTTGTTAATCATGCCATCAGTAACTTGTACTTTGTGAAAATTCTAGATTGTGTCTGATGGTATCTTGATGCGATAGTGACTTGTACTTTTTAAAAATTCTAGATGGATCCAGTCATTAGTTTGATACAATGTTGAATCATAATTTTTGAAAATTATATATTGAGATTGTTGGTAGCTTGATGAAACGATGAATCATACTTTTTCAAAATTCTGAGAGGTTGTTGACTATGGATTGAGTAACGACATCTCTTCATTTGTCATGATTTAGCATCCATGGTGATAGTGAGACTTGATAGAGAGACATCTTACTAGTGAGTATACTTTAATGATAACTCATACATAGATGATTTTCTGTGATTAGTGATATGTTCAATTGTGATTCCACCTTAATGTTAACTCATCCATTGCTATATTTTTTCAACCTATCATATGATGTAAAATTCAAACAAAAATGATTAACATTATATGTAAACATGAGTAAACATAATTAAACATTATTGAACTTGATGAATCATTCTTTGTGAGCATTAAAACTAGAGGAGGATAATAATATCCCCCTTTGATGATTACATGTCCTATCATTACACGCAACACAATAGTTCCATCATATTGATCAAAGTCAAAAAGAAAAGTGTTCATCATAACATGTCATACAGATCATGAGAGATTATATTATAAGATTAAAAAAATCAAATAAAATTAAATACCATATGGATTCTCATTATCTGGTTAAATGCCATATTTATTCACCCCATATTGGGATTATCAAAAAGGGAACAAAAAAAATAAAGAAGATATAATACATAAAAGGACATAATATATTAGATGAAAAAAGGTCAAAATACATCCCTATCAAAGAAAAATCCATAAAAATTAGGATTTCTCAAAGTAAGGATCCTTGGCTACATTTCCCTTATAATAAAAAGTAGGTAGAGAAATAGTAGGGATAGAAGCATCCAAGGTATATAATTGATAAATGTTAATTGAGGTGATGGGTGAAGCGATGGGAAATCCAAAAGGCACTATTTAGGCAAGACATTGAGTAGAAGTGGGATGGGATGCATGTTTTCTATAAATAACATCACTCAAATGAAGAAGTGCCTGATATGGAGACAAAGGAAATGGATAAAGGGTTAGAGGAAGAGGATGAAAAGGTTCTCAAATGAAATAATACCTTAACTGAGGATCAAAATATTGATAGATGGAACTTTAGGGAATATTCTTAGTGACACGTATAATTGGGAGGGCCTCTGGAGCTATAACGAGAGAAATATGAACATTCAAATAGGGATTTAAGAGGTTTATAAAATCCATGATTATCTATCCACCATTCTCTATTTCCATAGTAAAGTCATCCTAGATTTCTATGAACATTAGAAGGGCATGAGTAAGCTCATTTAGTTGTATAACATATTTCTTGAGTGATTAAGTGATAGGGGGAATCCTGAAATTGTAATCCTAGTATTTAAAATGATAGTTGAGCTAAAAATTCATGTAAACCTTGGAGAAATAATAATCCACCTTTTTATGATGGACCCCAAGTCTGATTTTGACTCTTTCATGTAACACCTCACCACATTATGAACATAATCAATATTCTTTTGTAATTTACTGAATCTTGATTGTCAAGACCACCTATAAAAGACTGAATATTTTCCCTTACAACCAGTCTGATCATACCAAGTTCAATAGTCTTAGAAGGAGGAGATGATGAGGTTGATTCAAATTTTAATTCATCATTGATAACTGATCATAAAAGATCCAATTCAAGTAAATAAGGATGAGTTGTTTCATCCTGATATGATTTAGAAGAGGAATCTCCAATAATTTTGACAATCATTTCCAAAGATTTTCAATATTTAGATGTCATGCCTTTAACTAAAGGAATGATAGAATTGAGTTCATCCCACAACATTTTATTCACCGTTCTTACTTCTGGAAGTTCAAAAATCATTTTTGGTTGAATATATGGGATTACTCTTTCTGAAATCAATAAAGAATTTCTTTCAGTAATGTTTGACACTAGTGTTTGTTGTGTTTTAATCATATTTTTGATAGTTTATCACAATTATTCTTTTATATACAATAAATCATTCTAATATACATAATCAACATGAAAAGGTGCAACTAAACAATTAAATGTAGGATCCACTGTTGTATCTATATCAACATTTACTCTATGAGAAAGATCCATATCTTCAACCATGGATCCCTTAGGATCATATTATTCAACATCAAATTCTAGATAGTCAAAGACCTGTATAAAATTAATAATATATCTTTCCCATTCATCCACTATAGACAAATTAAAACAATAGTTTAAACCATAACTATAAGACATTGTTTCTCCCCCTCAATAGGTGATTCCTTCTTAACACTAACTTGATCATTCACTTGAACATCTAAAACTACTTCATCAAATAAAATTGGGTATGGAGCCATTTTAAATTCCAAGACTATTTCCTTTTCCACTAAAATAGTTTTATCCATATTTTTAAGTTCTACATAATTACCTTGATCGCTATCTTGATGATTATTTTCACTGATTTCTTCTTCTTCAATGTCTACATCATTCTCTTCTTCTTCATCATTATTCTCATCTCCTTCATCATAATTAAATTCTTCTTCTTGGATTATACGTATACTTACACTTATTTATAAGGATAGTTTTGCACAATAATATTCAAAATCTTCATATTATTCGATTTATTCATCATCATCGCTTAAGAGAGTTTCTCTTGTATGTCGATTTTTTAGTGGGATAGGTGTTCCATATGTAATTCGTTCAGGACATCCAGAAATGTCATCATCGCTTCTATCATCAATGGAAGAATATTTTTCTCTATCTTCCTCATACCCTTTTGCCTCCTCATCTATGTACTCTGCATACTCATCTAGTCCTAAAGCAGGATAAACCAAATCCTTTGGTCTTATGCGGTGTTGAACTGGATTATAATCTTCAAAGATTTTATCATTGTATTCTACCAAATTTTATTCTAAGGATTTTATTTTACCTTTATTCTTTTTTTATAGACATGGTAATGAAAAATCCATCACAATTTTTGAAAGTTTCATTGTCTTCAATCACTGGTCCTTTAGCCCTTGACCTTTCAGAAATATGCATGGAAAAGAAAAACAAGGTTGAATTTGAATGTGGATTAATCATATCCCAAATATGAAAAATACGGTGTCTTCATAGGTTGATCTTCTATCCTTGTTTCATAAGATTTAGTAAATAAACATCCTAAAACTTTAAAGAGGATATTTCACCTTTACATGGGCATAGTTGATACCGACTAAATATAAACAGCAATCTATATTCTCCATCATGATCAGTGGTTACGGGACATATGGAAAATCCATTACTAGTTAGATTAGTTATGGATTATTTATAAATAATATTTCACTTGTCGGTGGGTCAATACATTAGTGATCTTCAAAAATATCTTCATGAAGTACATTTAAACCCTCATCCCATTGGTATGAATAAAAGGTGATCCATTGTCCACTAATTCAAGAATTTATCCAATAATAATCTATTCCTTTGAGAATGAACTCCACATAATAAGAAAACTCATAAAATAATATTAGATATTGAGGTCTTTGGATATTGGAGAACATCCCTTACAACCAAGTTCTTCTAACAATTTCAACATGAGATACTTACTTGCTAAAATCCAGTCGGTATGCACTTCCTTTTCAAGGACGATTATATATTTTTCATGACAGGGGTTAATAATTTCATCTTTAGGTTCACTCGAGTCACGTTTTTTTTTCTTTTTTAAATAATTAGGATCATGCAGATATATCTCAGGTAATCTCTTTACTCAATCCATTTTTTAAAATTTAGAGGGCTTGTTAGAAGTAATATGGAAGTAGAGGTCTGGGAGAGAAAGGTTTTGTTTTGGAAGAATAGTGCAAGGTTGAGTAAGTGATAAATGATTTGGATCAATTATATTTTTATCATTTATGGATTTCAATATCATAAATTGAAGATGTGGAATAAAATAAAGTAAAATAAAAAAAATAGTGGCTTTTCTATCTGAGGGAGAAAAATTGTCAATTTAAAGAAATTTAATATAAAACCTTTATTCCAAATGGTTAGTAATCAAAATTCAATCCCAACGGTGAATCAATAATGGTGAGTCTGAAAGGTGAGTCATAAATAGTGAGTCCTAATGGTGAGTCATCAATGGTGAGTCCTAATAGAGATTTATTAATGGCCAGTCCCAATGGTGAGTCATCAATGGTTGGTTACCCAAAATTGATCATCCCCAACTCATGTATTATGTTACTCCTTCTCTCATAATTTAATGGGTTAGTAAAAATATCAATTAGATTATGTTAAATTATAATGAATTCAATAGTTATATCACCGTTCTTATAATGATATCTCAAAAAGTGATGTCATACATCAATATGCTTTTTCCCCAAATGATAAACTGGGTTCATAGAACTTTTAATAGTACTTAAGTTATCACAATTTATTGGGACATGGATAAATTGATATCCATTTTATAGTAATTTTTGTTTCATCAACAAAATTTAATCACAAAAACTACCAATAACTATGTATTTAGCTTTAGTAGTAGATAATGCAACCGAATTTTATTTCTTACTACAAAATGAAACTGGAGACATTTTTTCAAAGTGACATATTCTAGAGGTTCTTTTTATATCTAATTTCTAACCACCAAAATCAGTATTAGAATAACTAACTTTAACAAATGATTATCCTCTATGGTATAACAATCTAAATTTGGTTGTATGTTTTAGATATTTGAAAATTCAATTGACCGTAATAAGGTGTGACTCTTTAGTATTTTATTCAAAATCAGAACACATGCATACACTAAACATTATATCATGTTGGCTATCAGATAATTTGAGAATACTTTCAATCATACCACTATAACTAGTTTGATCCACTAATTGTTCATCTTCATTAAGCTCCCATTTACAGGTGGTGCTCAAAAAAGTATCACAACTTTTAGTACTATCCATGAAAAAATGTTTTAGAATATATATAGTATATTTACATTGATTCCAAACAATTCCATCATTATTTTGATAAATTTTTCAATACAAGATAGAATTTTAGTTCACCCATTAAATTCATTTTAAACTCATTTTGCATCAATTTTGAAAATTTGATACATAAATAATTTTTTGAAGATAAAAAAATAATATCATCAACATATGTTTGAACAACTAAAAAATATTTATATATTCTTTTTATGAAAAGAGGAGGATAACCAATACCTTTTTAAAAACCATCGAAATAATAAATATTCTATGCCTACGATATTATGCTCTTATTTTTTGTTTTAAACCATAAAATGCTTTTGTTAACATGAAAATATGATTTGGAACATGGGTATCTTTAGGGTGGTTATTCAATAAAAACATCCCTAACAATATAAAAATCAAAGAATTCACTTTTGGAAACCATTTGAAAAATTTGGAAATTTAGATGTGTTGCATAATATAGAAGTATTCTAATGGATTCAATCTGGACCATAGGTACAATGGTTTCTTCATAGTCTATTCTGTCTTCTTGACTGTAGCCTTGTTCAACTAGTCTATCCTTATTTCATACTATCGTTATAGCATCATCCAATATGTTTCCAGACACCCATTTAGTGCATATGGTCAAATTTTCATTGGTTCCATCAATAAGTTTTCATAATTTGTTTATTTCAAACTGGTTTAATTATTCTTGCATATCCATCATCTATAGTTAATCATTGATTGCATCATTGAAGTTATTAGGATCAAGTAATGAAAAAATAATTAATGTTCAACCTTATTTCATACGGAATCTCTAATATATATTCTTTTGTCCGAGTCTCCAACTATATCACCTCAAGGATGGGTTTTAAGAGTTCTAAAAGATCTACAAAATATAGGGTTGGTCCCATCCAGTTCTTCAATTGGTTTTGGTTTCATTTGGTCAAAATCTGGAAATTTTCTAGAACTAGATTTTTCTAATGCTTGTTTAATAATGGAATCAATAGATTTAGAATTTTTTTTCTAGATTCAACAGATTTTCCTCATCATTTTATTTTGAGGTTTTGGATTCATGTGGATATATTTCATAAAATTCAACATGAATAGATTATTCCAAGAATATTTTTATCTTATTTAGGACTCTATAGGAATTAATAGAGATTAAATAACCTAGGAAAATTCCTTCATCACTTTTGGGGGGAAATTAGTCAAGATTTTATTTTTTATTAAGAATAAAGACTTTGAAACTAAAAACATTGAGGTAATTAAACTTAAGATTCTTATTATGCCATATCTCAATAATAGTGTTCTTTAGAATTGGACTAATAAAAACTCTATTGATTATATAGAATGTTTAATTCAAAACTTCTATCCAAAAATAAATACAAAGATAATATTCATTATGCATAGTTAGGGATATCTCTTGTAAGGTTCTATTAATCCTTTTAATATCTCCATTCTAATGGGGTTCTCTATAAGGAGAAAAGTTATGAATGTTGCCATTTTTAGTGAATAAATATTCAAATTATTAATTTTCAAACTCACATCCATGGTCACTTATTAAGGTTTTCATTTTAAATCCACTTATGTTTTATACTGTTCAAGAATACTTTGTGATATAAGAACTATACTCACTTTGGTGAGAAAAAAAGAAGGTATTGGTATACCTCAAAAAGTTATTTAGTAGAACATAGACAGAGTTCTTCCCATTTAAACTTAAAACTCTAAATGATCCAAACAAATCCATGTTAACCAACTCAAGAGGTTGAGATGTTTAAACTTCTTTCTTTGGTTTGAAATATATTTTATGATTTTTTCCTTTTTGATGAGGATTATAGAATTTATCATTTGGAAACACAAGTTTAGGTAAATACATGAGTAATCATTTTGTATTATGACTTCTAAGAGAGTGAATGCTATAATTTCCAAGTATCATATCCTAGATCCAAGAATATTTAAGAAAGACACTTAAGAAAGGAACATTTTGTGAGACTGAGGAATCCAGATTAATAGCATAAACATTTTCATTTCTAAAAGAGATAAAGGCTAAATCATTCAAAAAATTGAAAACATTAAATGAATAATTTAGAAATTTGACATTAAAACCATCATAAAAAACTATTAAATGATAAGAAGATTGTACTTTATCCCATAAACAAAAAGAACTTTATAAATTAAAACTGAATTCTTGTTTCCCATTTGTCCTAGGACAATAAGTTTCCCTTTTTCATTATCACCAAAAGTGACATGTCCACAATCAATCCTTATATGGTTATTGAAGATATATTTTTCTAATGTCATGTGTCTGGAACACCTGATTCCCACATACTATAAGTTCGTATAATAAATCATCAAATATCATTCCTTCAAAAATAGTTCAAATAAGAATAGACATTGGTACCCATATTTGCTTGGGCCGAGTAATATTAGTAACTAAGGGTTTAGGAACCGACATTTCCTTCATGGGTTTCCTATAAGAAATTTTTAAATTATTTGAAAAATAAACTTTTTTATATCTAGATGTATTAGATGCATTAAATGATTTTCCAACACTAGAACTTACAGAAAATTATTCAAATATAGGCATACAATCAAATTTTCTAGATTTGGATATAAAATAATTTTTAAAAAAAAATCATTTCCAAGGTTCATAAAAAATTTCCATAGTATTTTTAGAAGAAACATGTTTTATATTAATTTCACTAATTTTTTTTACCATTTGTATATTTTTCTAGATCCCTCTTTATTGACCCATTAAAATGTTTAGGTTCAGTATTATTGTTGAGCAGTGGGTCATTCTTCTCTTTCTCTATAGTGACTTTTGAATTAACAATAGTAGAAAGAGAATATATTTTATTGAGAGATTTATATTTATCTTTTATCTCATTTAAATTATCCGAAAATATTTTTCAATTTTCAAACAATTCCTCATCGGTCATATTTTTGTTAATGACACATTCAAATTCATCTCCTAAACAGTAAGAATTATATGAAGGAGATACTATGGTCACCTCAGATTCATTTTTTATAAAACATTGTTTGAAATTTTCTACATATTTATCATGATATGATTTATATTCAATGGATTTAGCATTAGAATAACTTTAGGTAGCCTTCATAGATGTAAAATACAAGATCCGGGTGTCGCCCGATGATGCCTCATACCTGGTTCGTCATATGACCTCAATCCCATTTCCCCAAAAGCTGGAGGCTGCCGACTTGTAGCTAGGTCCAAGGTCTGATAATGAGGAAACTATTCCCTCATTGGAATACTATACATGATGATATAAAAATAGTAAACAATAGAGGAGTAATTAATAACATACAAAAAAATTTAATACCAAACGACTAATATTAATATAACAACTTTAGCACATAAAAATGATGCATTTCACATGTATCTAGGGAAGCATCCAAACATTCCACAATGCATAAAATACAATACTAAAACCAAATTACAGAAAAGTATTAAACTCCAACATCATCACAATCCTTATCTTGGTCCCATGCTCTCTAGCTCCAAAATAAATCAAGTACATGATAAAGAAGGTCACTTTCCCTTATCTATACCAATGACTATATAATCTATTTGGGCCCAAAATCACGACCAAAATTTGGTGTGAGATGAATCCTTGTTTGAAACCACCAAATGATTTGTGCCTAACTATCGATGAATATATATAGCAGGAAATATCCATAAATGAAGAAATAAACAAGGAAGTACTCAAAAGAAAACAATATTACTATTTCCAATTACATTAATTTAAATTTATTAATTATTCACTCCAGTAAATAATGTGACCACATGATCTATCCTATACTATTTCTGCCACTACATAATAGTAAAAATAGACATCTTAGAATACCGTCGAAACAACCATGTAAGGCCGAGTCCAAGCTTATTACTTGTCTTGGAAGACTCATCACAGTCATTCGATTTTTCACAACAACCCAATAAGAAAGCTCTCATTTTTTTAAATTTTTTTGGTCTAAAAAACACAAATCAATTAAAAACAGTCACTTCTGTATATCTCATGTTCAATAACCTTGGGTCAACATGGAATCAATAAATTATAAACAAACTCTGGGTAGCTCTCACGGTCAATACCCCTTGTGTCTACATAGCATAAATAATCATAAATGACCTCCTGAGTAGCTCTCAAAATCAATACCCCTGGGTCAAACTCTACACCAAGGCTCTCGCCGTCTTATGTAATAAACATCGAAACCCTCATAGTTTTCTTGGCCAATTCTCTCATAGTATATTGGAAGATCCTTGTTCATATCATAGTAAGGAATCACTTGTAATCTACAACTACTACATGGGTAACATTCACTAGGATAATACATGAAATCCATAAAATCAAACAAAATCCATCTTAAATAATTCAAGTCATGGAAAGAAGGTGATCCCCATAAGAAATATAGGCCAAATGGACCCAAACAGCCAAATAGGGGAAGGCCCCCATGGGGTGTCCCATAAAAAGGTATAAAAGCTTATGGAGAAGAAATTAGCCTATCTCAAAAAAAAACTATAGCATGTGTTAAACATGGTAAAATTCCAAAATACACAATACCCAAAACCTAGGCATTTGGATCTTTAAAAATATATAATCCAAAGGCAATCTATGAAAGGAACAAACAACCTACCTTGATGTTGTACGATGAAAACTCTTGAACATCAGCCCTTGAATAGACCTATAATGACGTAGAATAACAAAAAGGGTAAAAAAATAAACCATAGATAACTCATGAGAGAGGAGTAATTAGGATGAAGGGATCTTGGGAAAGATAACACTCACCGGTGGAAATCAAACACCCATGGTGGAATCTCAATCGGAGCTCAGACAAAGAACCTGGAAGATCTTGAAGTTATTCAGTTGTTCATTGTTCTCTAATATGAACCAAGGGGAGAGGATGTGTTTTTTGGAGATTAGATGTGATCTGGCTCTGACTCATCAATTAAAAATAAAAGTACATAGTGTTTTTATTTAATGTACACTTTGTGTACTAGCCTCAACTATCCCTCACTTTAGGTAGTCTGTCAGGTCACCTACACAACCATGTACATGGACGTTACATGGCCAGTACATGACTACACATGGAAACTGGGTACACTATGTGTACTAATATATACATGGAATCTATATAAAAAATCTTCATTACTTTCTTTTTCCTCAAAACACCCCAAAATAAAGATCCATACCAGAAATGAAGATCTAGGATGTTACAATCATCCCCCCAAAAATAAATTCAACCCTGAATTTCCCTTCCATGGGTGGTGAAGAATAATCTATGAACAACTCTGGCCACTCTGATCATACGTCAGCCTCCCTCCCCCCAAGTCTCATCCTATACTTTCTGGTGTTGCCATAGCACCTGTACGAGATGAACAGAATTGCTATAAAGAACCTTCGTGATGTGATCCACAATATGAATTGGGTGTTTCTATAAGGATGGAACCATCTCCAACTCATCCCACTCAGTTAGGAAAACATGAGACGAGTCTAAAAAGTAACTTCGTAGCCGAGAAACATGAAATATGTCGTGAATATCCCAGTACCTATGAGGTACTTTCAACCATTAATCAATCGAACCAACTCTCAACATAACCTCAAATGTTAGGACATATCTAGACAAAATATTCCCCTATCTCTTAATCATATTGTGTCCCAAACTCGATGTGACACGTAAGAAAACCTAATTTATGACCTCAAACGCTAGAGATCGTCTATATTGATTGACATAAGATTTATACTAATATTGTGAAGTAAACATCTAGTTTTGAATCAACTCCACCTACTTAGTGGTCTCCTAGACAAGATGAGGTCCCAATATAGCTCCCTCTTATGCCTCTATCAAACATTTGGGTTATCATAATGGCATGCCATATGAATCCTACTAAGGTTCCATTAGAATCATTTCCTAAAAACTGTTATTATAGGAAAACTCCACTAGGGGTGTGTGTCTCTCCCAAGAGCCCATGAAATCCTAGACGCATGTTCCTAGCAAGTCCTCTGAAGCCTAAATTGTGCACTCGGACTAGAAATATGTCAATGGATGGTAAGTTGTACTAAGAATTACCAATATACCTGAATCCCTATGTATTCTATTCCTGACATGAGAAGTAAAACGGGAGTCCTTATCTGAAATGATAGAGTGTGGAACCCCATTCAAACGCATGATATCTCTAATGTAAAACCTTCTAAGATCATCAACACTGAAGGTTTACTAAAAAATTAAGAATTTTAAAACCATTGAGATTATTTCAATAACATCCCAAACTGTATCATTCCCTCGAGGTGACCTTGGTAAACCCATTACAAATTACATCATGACATCATTCTACTTCCACTCAGAAATGGGTAACTGCTAAAAACGCTTTGTCAGTTGCTGATGCTCCACCTTCACCTGCTGATAGGTGGAACACCTCATAACAAAACTAGCTACACCCTTGTTTATACCTGGCCACCAATGCTAACGGTGTAGATCTCGATACATCTTGGTGACACCAGGATGAACTGCCCAAACTGAGGAATGAAAATCTCGCATCAACTCCTCACGCATGTCTACTGACACCCTTATGTGTCCATGAAATCTCAAGACCTCATCATCACCTATGGTCCACCCAGGTGTAGGGTCCTCTCCCTACACACTATCATATAGGACCAGGCCTTTGGAATCTGATATCTACCTCATTCTCACTCGATCCAGTATAATAGAGTTGACAGTTATAGAAGAGAGAATTGTATGCCCATATCTATTGTGCACCTCCAAATGCATCTTCGAGAACATACCCATATGATTCCACTCACTTCTGGCCTCCTAATCTTCATGCATATGAGTCCTCGTACTTAATGCATATGCCACTGTGTTGCCTTTCATAGGCGTGTAGGCAAGATCAATGTCCAATGATTAAAGGTACTCAACTCACCTTCACTATCTCATACTCAGATCATAGTGAGGAAATATATACTTTAGACTTTTGTGTTCAGTGAATACCAAAAAATTATCTCTCAAAAGATAATGTCTTGATCAATATAATGCATACACAACATTAGCTAACTCGCATTCTTGCATCGAGTAATTCCTCTCATGTGGATTCAACTACTGAGACTCGTACAAGACTCCTTCCCCCTTTATTAGCATGTTTCCAAGCCTAATACATAATGTATTATAATAAACAGTGTAAAAATTTCCCAGCACTAGAAAAACAAGTATTGGTTCTAAAGTTGATCTCCCTTTCAGATTTTGAAAGGCTGAATCGTAGAAATATTTCTACAATTACATTGCACCCTTCATAGTCAGGCCTGTCTATGGCATTGACAAGCATGAATCTTTTTGTATAAAGTGCCTATAGTTATCATCCATCCTCCGAAAACTCCATACCTCAATGATTTTCTTCATCTTCTCCTAGAAAACTAATTCTATCCCTTTCTATGGGATTATTGATACTTCTGTCTCTGAGATAACATGACCCATTAAGTGTATTTGGTCTATCCAAAAGTGGCATTTTCAGAACTTAGCATATAACTAATGTTCTCTTAGTGTTCTCAATATGATCTCAATATGGGTGGTGTGGTCATGATGATTGTGAGAGTACACAAAGATATGATCCATGAAGACTACAAGAAAAGAATCCAAGTAAGGATGGAACACTTGGTTTATCAGTTCCATGAAAACTTTTGGCATGTTTGTGAGACCGAACGGCATAACCATATTCTTGTATAGACTATACCTACTCTGAAAGGCTGTAAGAGGTATATCTAATGGTATAACATGAAACTGATGATATCTAGATATCAAGTAAATCTTCTAGAACACTCGGTCTCCTCAAAGATGATCAAAGAGATCGTAAATCCTTAGTAATGGGTATTGTTTCTTGACAGTCAGTTGGTTTATCTTCCGATAATCTTCAAAATGTTTGAGGGAACTGTCTACCATCTTTTCAAAATGGACAGGTGAACCCCAAGGAGAAGTACTAGGTCAGATGAAACCCTTTTCTTGCAACTCCTCTAACAGCTTCTTGAGCTCCAGTAACTCTTGTGTAGCCATCCCATATGGAGGAATGGACACTGGTGCCACCCCTTAAACAGTATCACTTTATAATTCTACCTCTCTCTATAGAGGTAATACTGAAAATTCATTTGGAAATACATTTCTGAAATGATCCACCAATAGAAGAATTTCCATCTGTGATTTACCCTTTTCATCCAGATATAAATGGGAAATATAGGATGTAATTCCTCCCAGCCCATGATGCTCGATTCTAGCTCTGCATTCCTAGACATCCCACTCACCCTTTTGTTGAAAATACCCACCCTCTGGTGACATGAAACTAACCCTGCGGTGATAAAATTCAACAAAGGATTGGAAAAAGACCAACTAGTACATTCTAAAAATGACATTTAAGATGGTCATCTCTAAGACATAGAGGTCCCATAATAAGTGACACCCACCAACTCAAGAGGGAACTCCTTGCAATAATATACACGAGTCTTCCTAATCCCCAATGAATTGTCTACCAGCATAACATCCTTAGATGTAAACAAAAAGAACCCAATGATCTCCACAATGGAACAAATATAAAACTATGGGAAGACCCTGTATCAAAAATAGTTGATGCTAAAATAGAGGCAACTAGAATCGTACATATAACTTTAGAGGGTTTGTAATCATTTTCTTAATGTTTCTTCTCTACTAAAAATGTCTGACATCGACCATGGCCCCATGACCCTACTTGACTACCCTGATCTGATCCGCCCTACTGATGCTAAAATTATATTTTCTGGCTACCATGTCCATGACCACCTCCTTGGCATGAACGGTCTAATTAAATATAGTTCCTTGACTACGGAAAAATTAGTGGTCCTACTCCTAAACTTAGAGTCATAATTGATCCCCTCATAGTAGTTGCTGGTGAGAATACCAGTAAAAATACTAAATATGACCCATATTGCCCCAAGATCATCACTCAACTAGGTCTATCATGCACTACGATATCATGTTCCCACTCTTCCCACACTAGTTTTTCCTCACCTGGTTCCTATAGACACATATCTGCTACTAGAACACCATGTGAAGGCTACCTGCGGAGCTTCCTACTATAATTCAAAGGAGTTCCAGCCCTAGATATTGAATCTTCTTGGATTTAAGCTCCTAACTCCCTCATATTGCACTCAGTAAATAGATCTTGGTTCACTATATTTGTCACCAAAGTCATCCTGAAAATAGTCACTTGCGATCGGATTTCATACCTAAGACCATCCTCAAAATCACCTAGCCAAATATAAATCATCAACTCCCAAAAAAGGTGTAAAGCACTAAAGCACTATGAAATTAGACGAGTAATCCATCACTGAAATAGATCCCTTCTCCAAATGCATTAACTATTGAGCTCGATCGTCCCTCGACGTCTCAAGGTAGAAATAGCCATAGAAGGTCATTTAAACCTCTTCCCAATCCATATCTCAATAATTTCCTTCCTATGAGACAATATCCCACCATCTCTTGGGGAAATCACATAGAATTTAAGTTGTGAGATTCACCATCCTATTTAGAGGCATCTCCAAATGATTTAAAATGGAAAGAGTAGCCTCAAACTATGACTATACAGTCTATGGTCCTCCATCCTCTAAGAATGTGGAAGGATGCTTCTGTTCAAACACCTGTGTAACTCTTACATAGTCAGGTCATGATGTGGTTCTCCCTAAAAAGTCTCCATCATCCTCTTAAATATTTAACAAAACTTCACATCAGTACCTTTGTCCAGTATAATAGCTAGTTCTGTGATGGGTACAACAGGAGGATCTGTTGGTAGTCCATGATCTATCATTTCTGGTGTTTGATAATTGCACTATATCTAGAGTATAGCTGAAGGATGTCTCATTGGAATTACTCTGAAATTTTACCCACACACCTCAGTTTATGATTATCAAGGATAACAAATTATAAGTTAAATAACATAATAGGAGTAGGAAAATATTCATGTTTTACAAAACTAGGTTACACGATGTGATAAACTCTACATGACATGTTCCCTAAAGCTTTTAACATGGAGTGTTTCTCTGCCAATACTGGTCATGTAACACCCCATACATATGGAATGTTCCTCTTCAGACATGACATGTACTTGAATCCTCCCTCCATTACAATTACTTCTACACAGCTAGAACTGTATAGTTCTATCTCAGGTAACACTACACGGAGTGTACACCCTACCCACAGCATGTACCAATTAGGTCACATCCACCCATGTCACTGGTCACATAGCTAGATACACAGTTGATAACTACATAGATTTTACAAGATAGACACCACGTGTAAATCCTTTGTTTCAACCACCTATGTTGTTGGTCACATAGATGGATACACGGTTCCATATAACATGACACAAACAATATATAAATGGTGTGTTCTATTGAATGTTTCACAACCCCTGTCTCTGGTCACACATTAAGTCACACTGTCAAGCACTATACAACATGTACTCCCAATACACAACATGTACTTAAGAAAAGTCAATTCTTCTAGAACAAAAGAACACATGGCATGTGTTCATAACACCACATGACTTGTTGTCTGGGTTTCCAGTTAGTAATCCTATGAAACTTCTTCTAAACCCTTAAAAACATAACATTCTTCCAATGCATGGAAAGTTCTAACCCATGAGAGCCCATGCTCCCAAAAATCATAGTTTTTTATCTTTATTCAAATAATAACATTACTAGATTCAGTTAAATTCCAAACATGATCCGCCAAATTCTGATTCGAGAGGGCCCATAACCCCTTAGGGACCAAAGATTGGCTTCTATCCAAATAAACCATTACATGTTCCAATATCCAATCAAAATAGTAGGTATTCTATCACAACATAATGCACATATAGAACAAAATTTATCACAACTGCATGAAATCAATAATGCATTCTAAATGGCATGATACGAATGCATGGCCTGTGATCTCTAGCAAGTGCCTATATGATGCATGAGATGGCATAACCTCATCTCATTGGGTAGCAATAGAAGTAGAACCACAATGATATAAATCATAACCGAAAAAAACAAGTGCATCATCCAATGGTGAAATTAAATCAACTATTAAAATTTCAAACTTAAAAATTTGAAATATTCAACATAAATTAGATTTTCCACATACATGGGTTAGCTACTCTTGCGCATAACTTATTACTAACTACTTATTTCTTCCAATACCTGACTATAGGACCCAAATAGTAAGAAAATGTAGAAAAGAAACTCCTATGATACCTCATTGTAAAATCACAGATCTAGGTGCCACCAAAAGATGCCCTATACCCAGTTCGTCACATGACCTCATGTGCACTTCCCTAAATGGAAGAGGCTGCTGACTATCAGCGAGAGCTATGTTCTGGTAATGGAGAAACTAGGCTATCCTTGGTGGACTATACACAGTTGAATGACAATATTAAATAATACAAAACGCAGTAATAACATACAAAAAAGTAAATAGTAGAAGATTGATAGTAACATAACTACTAGAGCATATACAAATGATGCATGTAACACGTGTCTAGGGAAGTAGCCAAACAAGTCACAATGTGGGAAATGAATTACTAATACCAAATTATAGAAAATCAATAAACTCCAACAGCATTGAAAGCACCACCTTGGTCCCATTCTCACCATCTCCAACAAATATCGATTACCTAATAAAAAATGGTCCTTCCCATTATCTATACCTGCAACCACATAATCTATTTGGGCCAAAAAGCATGACCCAAATAGGGTGTGAGATAAATCCCGGCAAGCAACCACCAATAGATCTGTTCTTTACTGTAAGTTAATATATATAGTAGTAAATATGCATAAATGAATCAATAAACTAGGTAGTAATTTAAAATAATCAATTATATAGTTTCCAATTACGTTAATTTACATTAATTAATTATTCAATGCATTGAATGTGGTAACCTCATGATCTACCCTAAGCTCAATATTCCCCTCTATAATAGTAACAACAAACATCTCAGAAGACCATCTAAAGAATAATTTATGATTGAGTCTGAACATGTGCATTGTCTTGGCAGACTCGTCGCGGTCATTCAATTATTCACAACAACACTATGGGAAAGCTCTCACAATCTAACCCCTTTTTTTAACATAACACAAATCAATAACAAATGACAACCTAGGAAGCTCTCACGGTTAATACCCTTGGGTCAACATGGCATCAATAAATTATAAACAACCTCTCGGTAGCTCTCACAGTCAATACCCTTGGGTCAACATGGAATCAATAAATTATAAACAGCCTCTGTGTAGCTATCACGGTCAATACCCCTGGGTCAGAGGCAACACCAAGGCTCTCACACTCCACTATAATAATTATAGAAACTCCAATAATTTTCTTGGTCCAAGATTCTAATATTCAATTGGATGATCAGTGAACATATCATGAAAAGGAAGGACATGTAATCTATAAGTACTATATGGATAACATTCACTAGAATAACACATTAAGTATATATATATTAACAAACTCCATCCTAAACAATTCATGTCATTTAAACAAGGTACGACTTATAGGAATCCTAGGCCGAACAGTCATAAATAGTCAAACAGGGGAACACACCCATGGGGTGTACCATAAAAAGGTATAAAGTTTTATTCAAAATCAATCACCCTTTCTAAAACAAAGAAACCATAGATGGTATTAAACATGGTAAACTTCCAAAATATTCAATTCCCAAAACAAGTGTATTCGGCACTTTAAACATATATAATACAAAGAAAATCAATAAAAGGCACAAACCACCTACCTTGATGTTTTATGATGAAAACTCTTGAACATAATCCCTTGAAGAGACCTAGAATAGAGTAGATCTACAGAAAGCGTAAAATGAATAACCCTTGATAACTCATAGTAGAGAAGGAACTAGGCGGAAAGGATCTAGGGACAGTGGGAAATCACTGGTGGGAACCCAATGCGCCCAGTGGCATCTCATTCGAAGCTCAGACAGAGAACTGGGAGGATCTCTAAATTATTTAGCCGTTTTCACTCTCTTGTATGAATATAGGGGTGAAGAAGTGCTTTTTTGGTGATGAGACACGACCTCACTCATACTCATCAATTAAAAAGAAAAGTACAAGGAATGTTAATTTAATTTACATGTTGTGTATTATCCTTAATCATCCCCCACTTTAGGTGGTCTACCAGGTCACCTACACAGCCTAGTACTTAGATGTTACATGGCCCGTATACAGCTACATATGGAAACTGGGTACATAGTTTGTACTCATAAGAATACAACATTTACTTAAAAAAATTCACATTTCTTCTTTTTTTCTCAGAAACAACACAAAATTAAGATCCATACCTCAAATGAGGATCTTGGTTCTTATAATAGCCATCTTGTATTTTTTTTCCTTGACTTCATATTTCTTCTTGTACATTATTTTTTTACATTCGGCCTTCAGATATCCTTTTCTTTTTTCCATATCTGATTATATCATTCATATTCTCACTTCTTTTCTAATCCATTTTCTAGTTACCATTATTTTTATATTTTCCTTTGTAACTAGGCTATATAAACAATTTTTACTTTTGGTATAATTTCTAAATGTCCTGGATAGATGATCCATTTTCTCATCACCATCAGTTTATGAATCTTCATTATTGGAAATTTTTGCATGAAATTTAATTTTCTATTTTTGTTTTGATGCAGTGTTTTTAAAAGCTAATAGATTTCTTCTAGTTATATCTTCTTATTCTCAAAAAACCTACATATCTACCACATATATCATCAGTTTTCTATTTCATTATTTAACAAGAAAAGAACTGATATATTGGGATTCTCTTATTGATGATGACATTTATGTACATATTTCTAATAAGCATCTGAGTAGCTGTATGATTTGTTCTTTGGCTACAATTGTCTTTCCCAAAAAACTAATTGTATTTACAGTCTCATTACAATTGATGTACATGTTAGAAGTATATTCTTTAGGCTTCATTTTAATGTTATCATATTTAATAGTATATGTGTCAATCCACATTTTTGTTACATTTGTGGTTCCATCAAGTGAAACCACTAAAGTATACCAAATATCAATGGTTATTTTACCTATAAGAAATCCAATTGAATTCTTCATCACCTAGACCACAATATAAGGCATTCATAACATTGAAAATTTTAATATAGGTATCCTTACGTATATCATTCCAGGTGTTTCTAAAATTAGTAGGAAGTTTATAATCATCTACTATAGAGGAAAAATTTTCAAAACCCATAATTTAAATATGTATTTTCATTTTTATTTTACTATAGGAATAATTAGTTCTCTCGAAATATGGAGTTATATTATTATTATTACGTTCTTTCCTATTATACATGTTACAAAATAAAAAAAAGTTTTACAGAACTAAATTTTTTGAATTAAGAGGAATTTTGAGATCATTAAAACATAAATAAAATTAGAGTTGAAAATATTTGAAAACTGTGAAAACTTTGAAACCTAAAAAGTAAAAACCTTTGATACAAAATTTTGGTTAGAGTAAGACAGTCATAAAGGGTGAATAGAGTTCTTATAAAATTTTCTGTGTAAATGATCAATTTAAAAGTACCACAATTTGTAATATTAAATACCCTAATTAACCAAAGGAGCAGTTTATAAAATATTTGGTTATTCAAAGGATTTTTCAAACAGTTATTAGTTCTATATTAAAATAATATTAATTATTAATTTAAATTTTTACATCAATATACTAAAACAAATTATAATATAAACACTATTAAACATTAAATATCAATTTAAATTGAAGTTTTATGATTTAAATAATCCCAAATAGAGAAAACTAAAATTAAAATAATATTGAGGAATGTAAACAAGAGGATTAGTCTAAATACGATACATAATCTTATCCACCAATAAATCACTTACGTCAATGTAGTTTATATAATAAACTATGATCCAAACCTTAGATTGGGGTAAAAATTAACATACATAGTTTTCTAGGTCAATAATACCTCTTCCACATTTTTCTTGGGTGTGAAAAAACAAATAGGCTATGTTGGGACCTCTCCAACTATTCTTTATGGGAATTTAAGGCATAAAATATAGATTGTGAAGTTATATGTGTATCTTCTAGTTATTAATGGGATTTAGTTTGTGATCAATGAACAGAGATGGACACACACTATTTTTAATGTAAAAATAGTACATTCACAAAGCAAATTAATGATAAAAGAGTTAGAAAGCTGTGTATTATAAACAATGTAGCTTGTGACACCTGGAAGATATCCTGATATATATATTGAGTCGACTTTCTGAAATAGATACCAAAATAGAGCGTCGTGAGAGCTTCTATATTTTGTTTCTAGTGAGGTATTGATTTTCTCTATTTTATTCTTCTCCTCTGTAAATTTTTTACTAAAAAGTGTTTTTGGATTTAAGTTCTCAACAGTATCTTCATATATCCTCATCTAGAAATTTATATGTATTTTTCAACCACATGAATTCATGCCATTTTTTAAATAGCCAATTGCATTATATACTACATCCAATAAGAAGCATGATCTCAATTATATCATGGATCCTTATACCTCGTACTCTAGTCTAACTCTAATTTTAATGTAATTTTCTAATGTTCGTTAATTTAATCAGTTGTATTAAATTTCAAAAACATGACTATTAGGAAGAATTTATAATTTAAATAAAAATAAATGAATTGAAGAAGGCTTTGGATGGTGATTTGTAGAAGTCTCTGGACTGTGACTTAAAATGGTGTCTCTAAATTGTGAGTCAAGTAGTGGTAAGACTATCTGATAGTAGGTGAAATTACTGGTGACTCATGACATCAGTAACTCATACATTGCAAAAATTATGGTTTGATCCTAATGGTAGATTGATGTGATGATGACTCATACATTGTGAAAATTGTTGATTGAGCCTTTTGGTAGCTCCATACAATGTGGGGTAACACATTAAGAAAATTATGGATTGAGCCTATTGATAGATTGTGAAACTGTGAATCAAACATTGAAAATTTTCTAAGTGTCTATTGATTGTGGATTGAATAATGGTGTCTCTTCCTTTTTCATAATCCCACATCTATGCAGATGGTGAGACACTTGATAGTGAGACATCACAACAACGATCCCACCTTAATAGTATCTCATACTTAGCCAAATTTTTACCATCAATGAGATTTTTAAAATTGATTCATCCTTAATGTTGACTCATCCATTTTCATATTATTCCAACCTGTCTGATGATGTAGAAAACTAACATACTATATATAGATTATATGTAAACATTAGAAAACATAATTAAACATTATTTTTTTACGAAGATGGATTTTTTAACATTAAAACCTATAGAAGGAAAACACCAGAGGATATAAATTATGCGATTATAATCCATTATCAATTAAAGCAACCACCTTTGCATCATATTCAATTCATTTTTTAGTCAATATTTACTTAAAAATTTTCATTGTATGAATTTATATCTCATTTCACACAATATAAAATATTTCCTTAAATTTTTAACGAAAACAATTCACTGTTACATAATCTATGTCATCTATGGGATAATTTCTCTCTTGGGTTTTCAACTCTCATGAATTATATTCAATTTCCTGGTAATTTTTTATCAAAACACCACCATGATACTTATCTAAACAATTAGTATAAATAAAAAAGTCCCTATTTCTTGATGGAAATAATAATTTCAAACAATTAACCAATATAATTCTAATACCAAAAATAGTAATCAATTTTATTTTTCAAAATTAACTTAACACGCATTTTGTTTTACTGGGTTAGTGAACTAGATAACAGACAAATGTTTTCAACAAAATGCTATTAATAACCAAATACACCAAGAAAACATTCAATCTCTGTGATTTTAGTTATAATTTTACATTCTTCTATAAATTTAGATTTATAAAAATACAGTATTATAACATCTTTGGTTACAATATTTCCATTGAATGAAATTTAGTACATCCAAAATTTCTATTCACTATATTTTTCATATAACTAATTTTCTATTAATGTTTCAAGAACATTACTCAAATCTGTCTCATAATCCTTTAAATTATTACAACATTAAATAATATAATGAATAAATAAAACCATGAATTTATCTAAATATCCTCTAAATACACTTTTCATCAAATCTATAAATATAGAATGTGAATTCATCTACCTTAAGGGAATAATTACCAACTCATAATATACAAACAATGATAAAATTAATGTATTAGGAATATATTCTTCATTTACCTTTATTTTAGGATATCTAGTCAGGAGGTCACCCTTTGAAGAGTACTTAGCTCCCTCGATTTGATCAAAGAAAGTCATCAATTTGAGGTTATGGATACTTGTTCATAATAGTAATATTTTTTACAACACTATAATTAATGAAAAGTCCCATTGATCCATAATTATTTTTAACAAATAAAATAGGGGAATCCTAAGGTGAAGTACTAATATTAATGAAACTTGTATCATTAAATTGATAGATTTTATTTTTCAATTAAAAAATTTCCACTATATCAAATCAATTGGGATGTTGTGAAGTTGGTTTGTCATGTGGAACTAAGTTGATAGTTGATTCAACCTCCCAAGAAAACAATAATGTTATTTTACCATAAGTGTTAAAGCCAATAAAATGGTACAATTCATTATTCATGGGTCCTTGAAATATGGTGGATGGGGTGTATGGACATCATCTCCATCATTATTCAAATATTAACTAAGGTCTATATAGAGGAAAATTATATATAAAATTGGATTTCTTACAAGGGATTTACCCGTGAACTCATATGGTTTGAAGATTTACCCCAAGTTCTATTTCATCTTTTTGAAATATTTGTAAATTCTCATATTTTAGATTCCTCTAACACATCCTTTTATCAACAAAGGATCCTTAGATACATTGTACAAAAAATCACCATATTAAATAATGATATGAATAGTATAAATTTCTCCCCCATATTTTTTCAATTATTCATCTTCATAATATGTTATCACTAGAATGAAATCATTCTTAAATTCAAAATAAAACTCATGCTTAATGTTGAACATAAAATTTTTTTATTTTCATTCTATATTAAAATTATATCACAAGGAATAATCCATATCCTTAAATAGGAATAACCTAATGTTTTTTAAAAACAAAGTTTCTATTGATAATAAATCATTACCATATTCATTGTAGGGTTATATAAAACCTACAAGTCATCATTTATAATACCTAAACACTATAACAATGATGAAACACGTGAGAGCATATATTTCACCATAAAAACACAAAAACATACATTTCAACACATAATCACATTTATTTAAAGTAAACTAAATGAATGATTATAAAATAATTTTTTAAATAATTCAAAAATAAGTGGAAAATGAATAAGAATCATAAAATAATTATAAATATCAATATGAATATTAGAAATAAATATCTTAAGAATAATCAGAGGTATGAATTTTAAATAAACACATTAAAAATTAATATAAATTTTAAAAACAAAATTACTAACTTGATGTTCGGAGTTGCTTCATAATTCCTCTAATATCATGAATAATAATATATAATTAATTATTTACTTATAAAAGTAAATTTTTCATATTAACAAAATTATTATTATGTTATTTATTTCATTAATTATAATTATTCATTCATTTACAAAAATTTTATAACTTACTTCAGTCTGCTTGTGGTCGTTTATTTCAAAACATTAAAATTGTTGTGGTATAATGGTAATAGTAAAGTATATTTCTACATGGGTTACAAAAGATACCTAACTTTCAAGTTATCATTTCTATGTTGTTCCAAAATCAAGGGAGTTAAATAGCTCATGAAATAGACACTACATAGAAAATATAGCTTAATATGATTGATTTTGACTGTTATAAAAGACTATGATTATTTACCTTTAATTCCATTACTCTGATGGATACATTACAATTACATGATTATAATTATTTAAACAAATTAATTTTAATTTTTTATAATACTATAATATAAAATATTAAAAATTTCCATTGAATACACATGTTCATGAAAACATCATTATTCACTTGGGTAATTTATGATCACAACGATGAGAAATGTATTTAAATAGATTTTAGAAGAACAATAATCCAAATGAGTATTTATGAATTATAAAAAAGTTATATGATAACTATGATACATTTCATTATTATCTTTAATTATTAATCATGTTATTAAATATTGAAAAAGTGTTATTGAACTGAAAAATATTTTCATTTGAACAAACCATATTTCTATGGAATTATGGGTTATTAAATATTATGATGATGGGATTGTGATAATTCTATGTCATTGATGGAAAAATATGATTCCAATACAATGGGAATAAATTTATGTAAAATATGTAGTTTTTGATATATTTTTAGATAAATGTTCATAAATAAAAAATGATAAAGAATCACAGAATCTGTTACATTTCCCCTCAAACCACCTCCTTTGGAATGTTCTTGAATCCTTTATAGAAGTGACATTTAGATTATTTATAGCCTTATGATAATATAAAAGGAAGTAGATAGAGGTATTTGGGTATAATATAAAGATAAAATGGACCTTCAGATGTGTTATTGAATGGTTAGATTGAGTCCTCTTTTGAAGAAAAGTCTTATAGTGTTGTCACAAATATTCAGTTTTTAAGGGTCAAGAGTGTAATTTAAAAACGAAAATTGTCTCAAAAATGGAAAATAGATGATAAGAATAACTGTTATCCAAACCACTAGTGTCAATATAATATTTAATTATTTATTTATCTATTTATAAATTGTTTTCAACATTAAATACCCATCAAAGTTATGTTTCAGTTATTTCTCATAATTTGATTTTCAAAGTATCGAGATAATTATGTGATTCAAAATTTAATATTTAATTCATTTCTTAACTATCATTTTTGTCCCTAAAAAACATAATTTTAGTAATTGAAATCAATATTATTATTTTAATTACATTTAAAACCATTTTTTTGAGTTTTCATCTCTTTGGACAAATGTTGTGCCTAATTTCTTTAGAAACATTTTTGATAATTATGTATTAAAGGATATTAAAAATAAATTTTCAATAAAATATGTCTTTTTTTAATAAATCTAATCTTATAAATCCATCATGAACATTATTTATTAACATTAATATAATTATATCATTTTTAAGATAACTATTTTGATTTGACCTTACCTTGCACTTGTGCTAGATAATAATTTCAATAATTATCTTCTTATATAATTTTAAAATACATAAATAGGAATAAAAGTAATTTATTTATCCCCATATAAATCATTTTATGTTTATATTATCTTTATCCCCTACTATATACTATCATAAATACCTCAATTTTTCATTTCCAATGTTATACTAGTAATACATATGTATTAGAAAATGTGTTCATATTAATCATTCCATAATAATTATTTTTTTTGTAATTGGATAATATTTTTCTTGATATATCGACTATATTATTATATAATAAATTTTTCTTAATTTTAATAAAGTTTAATCTCACATTTATATTTTGATGAGGTCAAAAAAGATATAACATTACAAAAAATTGCATGTTTTAAGTGTTCAATAAAAAATAAATATTCTTGGAAATATTCCAGAAATTGACCCTAATATACTTTAGAAATTAAAACTGAAAAATTATTTCTTTTTAATCATATTGAATTCCTATAACATAGAAATTTATTTTTTAAATAAAACAATATAAGAAATTTAAAAAAAAAATTGTTTAGAATAAAAACTATTTATTTTTCAAATAAAAAAATCATATTGTTGGTCCAAAACCTATTAAAATTATTAATAAAAATATAATAATAAGTTATATTAATATTATTTAATATAATATACCTGAATATTATTTAAAAAATAATTAAAAAATAAAAATACACTAGTTGTCTCAATTTTGGTATTCAGGTCATACCGACTACATTAATTCATAGTTCCTCAATTTATTCAGTAGACTCCCCAATCCGAAAATACTGGAATTATATTTTATAAAAACTTGCCTAAAAATTATATTCATCTCAATATAACCATTTTATTTAAATAAAATTTGGTTAATTCACCTCATTACCTTTGTGAAAATTCCCTTATAATTTAACATCTCCCCAACTATGGAACGACAGAAACATTAACTGTGGTTCCAATTTTCCTCGAATAATAGATGGGGTTGTCTGAAATAATATTCCATTTGAGTACTTCTAATATTTTGAAAAAATATTAATTATAATATCATTTTTTAATGCTTATTAATATTATGTAATTTTACATAAGTAACCAACTATTTCAAGATAATTGTTTTATGAAAAACCCATTTATTTTATTCCATCCATTTTTTCTGTAATTATTTTAATTTATTTTATCATACCAAATAATCTAATAAACATAAATAAAAATAATTCAATTAATAGAAATAAAAAAATATGTGGTATGATTAAGATATTTTCTAGTGCTTTGTTTAGTGAGAAGATGATAAAATACCCGTTAACCCTAAGGAATAACTCATGGAATTTGATCTGGTTAGAGTTGCAGTATTCCCACTTAGATCAAATGTATCTACACAATTAGTTTCACCACCTCTTAGGTTATGAATCACCTCATATCTTTATATTGTCCTCCTTTATAGGGTTTTACTCACATGTAGGTGATGGGAACCAGAATGTGGGGTTATATAAAATAATCCATGAAGAAACAAGGTCTACATAGAAGTGGTGGGAGGGATGAATCAAATTCTATCTTATTTAATTTAATATTAATTTAATCGTATTTCAAAACTCATACAAACTATATTAAATTAAATAAAAAGTCAATAAATACCTTGGTCATTCAAAATCATGAGTATTCATAGATGCTGTGATTTTAAATGAAGAAAACTATCTTTCATCCATTTCTATTAATTATTTATTATGATAAATCAATCATATAAATTAATTAAGTTTTTAATTAACTCATTCATTTATTTATACTAATTTTATTTACAAATGGTCCCTGATATTCACATCCTATGTAATTAAAAAACTAAATAAATTAAATTTATATAAAATTAATTTAGTACATAGTATTAGAGTTGGTATTCTAGAACCAAATTCTTAGATTAAATATACATATATAAGTGAATATTAATTTAATAATCATATTACTGATCATTCATTATTCTATGTGACTTTAATGTAATAATATCATTGAGTATAAGTCTCATTAAAAAGCCATAGTAGTTCTCCAATATGATGAGAGCATTAAATTTCCATGATGATATTATTAATCCTAGTTCGATGATCAGATAATATTTGATGATACAAAACATAACATTTAGACTATCAGATGTAAGAAATCTAAATTAGATTAGAGTTTTCCCATCATTTTTGTGCTTGGAAACCTCCAATATGTGTGATTATGATAACATACCTTTAATTATAAATTTAAAATGTTTATTCATGATTGGTTATTCATGTCTATGAGAATATAGAATGGTACATACACTTTAAGATTACTGTTATTGAATTCCATGACTTGCGTGCTTAGATGTATTGTTATAATCCCTGAAAAAATAGTTCATGACAAATTTTGGTTTGATGGGTGTGTCACAAATGAATTGTAATTAATGAATAATTTTAGGTATTATTTGCTTCCATTCTATATTAATCAAAATTGATATCTCATCACATTAATTAAAATAGAAATTTCACATTTAATTACTTGGACATGGTTTAAGGGTGAGAATGTTTCAGATAGTCAAGGAATGTTGTATCAATCATATAATTTGATTACATGGGTGGGCATACCTCTTTATGAGAAATTACAGGCAAAGGATTCTATTACACAATGGGTACTCAGATGTGGTTATCGACATTGTGACATTAACTTCTTTATCATGGGTGTCTTAACCCATTGTTAGATAGTGATATTAGATATTAGGAAAGATTTCCTAATTCCAATGAAAAATAACCCTAGAGGGTCACAAAATATGTTTTTTGTGGATATCAAATAATTTCTATTTTAATTTATTTAATTGAATTTATATTATTCCCAAGACCGAGAAATAAATTTATTTAAAATTAATGATCACGTAAAATAAAAAAATATTCATAAGGTAATAGTTAAATTGGGTAGATATATAATATTTATTAATTTATTCAATATTTAATAAATATTTATTCCCCAAAATATGAATAGAATATTTCTCTTAAGAACAAATATTTAATTAAATATTTATTCAGGTATTCGATAAATGAAAAAAATGATAAACGGACCAAGATTGTGTTTGGTGATAAATATTAATTTGTAAGCGGATAAAAAAATATTTTTCATTGAACCATTAAACAGCTAACATGGAAATAAAATAAAATATTGTTATTTTTAATGCATAGTGTCGAATCATACATGGGTTTAACATTTTATTAAGGTCACTTTCCTAATTACAAAAATGAGAAAACCTAACTCCTATGTATGTGAATAAATAACAAATACATTCTATGAATAATAACTGGGAATCATTTTGCACAATATATTATTCTCTAGAATCCTTCTTTTTCTTGTCACATCCCCTAAAGAGTGAGATTATAAATAGAATTTCATTATAAATGATGAAATGTGAAGCTATGAATACAAATAACTAAATATAATCAGTCAACTATTCTAGAAACTGGTGATTCATCGTTGTTATTTGTGGATTATAGGAGCATGTGTGGAACATTTCTAGAGGGATTCTACAACTGGATCATATATAAAAAATGATGGATATCCAAAATGGTTTTTAAATTATCATAATTTAATACAAAGGAAATATCTCAAGAATGTGGTAAATGTTCTTCTATTCTATTTAAATTAATTATAAATTAAATGTGAAATATCTCTTATTGGTTTCAAAAACCTTTCATGTCAATATTCAATTGGAATTTGTTTATCATGAAATTTGTTTCTTCAATTATATATAAATTATCTAGTTAATTTGACATTTACTAAGGGAAGATTTTCCATGATAACCACTTCTGTTGCACCTAGAACCAATAGGTGTTCTCAATGTGGGAACATTAAAATTTATATTTAATAAATTTATTATTTTTAATAATGAATTTAAATTTTAAAATTTGTTTCATGTTTTAATCCATTCAATATCCATCTTAAAATTTGAATCCTATAATTATTTGTTTCTCACTCGCATTACCATGATTGGTCAATAATTAAAGTTTATCACTTCTCAAGAACCCATCCAGAGGTTTAAATGATTCAGGTTAAATAATATAAGACTACACATTATTTACTTCTTTATTACATGTCGTGTATCCTTGTTAATTTTCACAAGGATGCACTTGTGGTTTTCAAGTCTCCCTGTAGTTAGTACATTGAGTGTGCAATAAATGAATGGTGTGTAGAACAGTCGGGGAGGTGCATGTATTTTTTAGACTACATGTAATGTATGATAAAAAAAGGTATTTTAAGGTGGGTTTTTATTCATTTAGATATGGTATAAACTACCGCAAAATCATGTGTCATCATTCATTTAGTGGTTGTTTTACAAAACTGTTATAGAACGATTTAGCGATGGTTTTCTTTTAAATCAGGAGGCATTTAGTAGCAACTTAATCAGTAGTGAAATGATTTTACTACAATTAAATTATTTAGGGGCAATTTCTTTATTTTTTAAAATTTAATTTATAATTTTCATAGTTAAATTTTTTTATTTTTTTCATTATTTTATTATATAATTATTTATAGTTCTTGTATATTATATAATATTTATATATTATTTTTTATTTTATTAATTTTATTTTTTATTTTTTTAATTCATAAAATTAATTATTAATTATTATGTTATTATTAATATTAATTTCTGAATATTATTAAATTATTATTATTATTTTATTATTAAAATTATTTAATCATTATTATTTTTGTTATTTGTTTAAATTATCACAATTTATTTATTTTTATTTAATTTTTTATTTAGTAGTCTCTTAATTATTTTATTTTTATTTATTATTTATTACTATGCATGTGTATATGCATACCCCATATATATAAATTTTTTGTTTAGTGAGATTTGAACCTCTTATTTCTTGCTTATTATCGAAAGACTTTACCTCTCTAGAAGGCTCTTCATGTGCTGAATAAGTTGAATTTAATATATATATATATATATATATAGGGTTCTTGGGTGTAAAATTATATTAAAGACACACAAAGGTTGGAATGGTTGACAATAGCCCCCTCCCCCAGGGTTAACCAACCCATCATGCCTTATTTATTGAGCACATGAACAAAAATACCATGTGGGCATAAAGACCATTACTTGGCTCGGGCCAACAAACTAGCCCGAAGGCATAGTGCAGCCTCTTGCCTGTGCCATCTCATGCTTGCATCATGCCTGCATCACCGCCTGCCTTGGGAAGTTCACCCCCACCCAGATTTGATCCTCGGTCTGATGTAGGATTAACGGCAGCCTTTACCACTTGGCCAAGCTCCCAACTGCCACTTATAAATATACATATATGTGTATGTATGTATATATGTAAGTATGTATGTGTGTATGTATGTATGTATGTATGTATGTATGTATGTATGTATGTATGTATGTATGTATGTATAAACAATAAAAAAAATAATTAACTAAATAATTAAATAATAAAAATATAAATATGAAATGAATAATAAAGTAAAAAATAAAAACTAAATAATTAATATGATTTTAATAATAAAATAAAAAAAATATTATTAAAAAATTTAAAAAAATTAATAACTAATTTATACGCAATAACCAATAAATAAATAAGTATATAATAAACAAGTTAGTAATATATAAAAAAATAACAAAATAACAAAATACATAATAAATAAATAGTAATAGATAAATAATAAATAGTAAATAGTAAATAAATATAAAATTAAAATTAATTATTAAATGAATAAATTAATTAATTAATTCATAATAAATAATAAAAAAATAGAAAACAAATAATAAATAAATAAATAATATTAAAAATTAATTAATTAATAAAAACTTACTAATTAGATATTAGTTAATTAATATGTAATGAATAAATAATTAATAAACCATAAATGACTAATAAAGAAATACTAAATAAAAAGTAAATGAATAATAAGTAATAAATAAAGAAATATTTAATATTTAATATTTAATAATACATAAATATGAATTAGTTTTTTAACAATAAATTAATATTAAAACTAAATTAATAAATATTAAATCAATATTAAATAATTACTATAATATTAACTAATGAATAATAAATAAATAAATATAAATTATAAATTATAAAAAGTATATAATAAAATAATAAAATAATAAATAGATCTAATAATGAATAAATACATATACATATAGATATATTTTCATAAATATATATAAACACACATATATGTTACATAAATATATATACACACTCATATTTATAATTTTACATTAATATAAATATATATAAATAAGTAACTATAAATATCTATTTATATATATATCCAAAAATATGATATAATAATATGTGAACAAAAATATGTATTAGTATGTATAAATGTATATAAATATACACAAATATTTATAAATTATTATAAACATATATATATATATAATTGATAATAAATTATCAAAATTAGACAAAACAATATAAATCGAACACCATAAAATCAATATGAATATAAATCAGTGGAATAAAATCATAAATAACACAAGAAGCATATGGAGACACTCTTAAAGTCGAAAAAAATCTATTCAGAAGAGTTTGATATATATATTCTTAAATTTATTAAAATATATTATATATTAATATCTTTTTACATAAATTAGAATATATATATATGTATGTATATATATATATATGTTTATCAATACACACACATATGTTTTTATTAACATTATTTATATTAGTAGATATATATATATATATATTTATATAGTATTACTATAAATTCATTTATATACTATATTTTTAGAAATTGATATATTTATACAAAAATACATTTATATATGATCTATAAACACAATATTGTTAACACACAAGTTCATATTTATATTTCTCAAACACAGACACAAATAATAACCTATATATGTATTTATAAACATATATATTAGAATATTCAGATAAATATAAAAATTTTTATTTACGCACACATTTTTATTTATAAAAATTTCCTGTATAGGTGTATATACATATAAATTAATGCATTTTTATAAAGTAAATAAATTTTATAATTATTTATTTTAAATAAAAATAATGAAATGTATTTATTTCCATATGATTGATATGTTTATAAATACATTTATATGTAAATATGTATTAATTCAAGTGATTTATTAAAAGAAAATAAATGAAAATATGGTTATATTTAATTATAAATAAAACCTCATTATGAAAAATAAAAAATAATTCAAAATCATAATATCAATAAGAATGTAACCCATAAGAGTAAATTTTTTCCCCAATGAAAAAATACAATAAGTCCCCCTTAAATGAGGATGAAATTCCATTAAATGTTAAAAAATTCATATACAACGACTAAAAGATCAGTTCAGGAGGCCTTCTAGTCCTTTTTTTTCATCAGAAAAATGTGATTTGGGTCTAACATAGATTATAGGCCATAGAGATCATCAGAAGAATCAATTTTTTATGCGTTGGAGCCCAAACAGAGACCTGGATCAAAAGATATGGTCGTTTGAAGTTCATTTTTGATTTCAAAATTTTCTTCAAACTATAATAAATTTTCATTTTTTTATTATTACATAATTAAAAAAAATTTGATTTTACACCATTTCAGAAGAATATATTGGATTATTTTTTGAGCTAAAATGCACTCTCATATCAATTGTTATGGTTAATTGATGTTGAATTATAATATTTAACTTATGGATAATGGTTTTTAGTAGGAACTTATTATTAACTAATAATTATAAAATTTATTAATTAACACATTTCAATGAATTAAAATTATTATTAATAATATATATATTTTAGTAGATAATAAATCATAAATCCAAATTCAATAAATTTTAAAAAAATTCTTCATTAATTTAGTGTCGGTTTTCAAAACCACCACTATTTGTCAGTGGTTTTTTGAAAAACATGTACTAAAAATAAATTTTGTTTTTTTAGAAAACTAATTCTAAAAAAATTTAAAAAAAATAACAAAATTATTCATGTTATTTAAAACTTCTGATAAAATTTTTCTAAAAAAATATTGCGATAATTTTCAAAACCTCCATGAAAAAAAAAATATCTAATTTGGTTTTTTCTTATAGTGGTAGATAGACTATGTGGTGTGTATACCATGTGATTTCTTGGAGGATGACATGGGATGAAACCACATCATTTAATTAATAAACTTTGTTAATTTAATACACATTTTATACAAACTACTAGTTTTGTAACATGAATTAAACAACTTTATCTTATATGCACACCCTGTACTTCATAAATATCTATAGGAAGTTCGCACCGAGTCTCATGGCATGTAGTGTGGATATCCATTGAAGAGATGTAAATGTCATGTGGATGGATTGCACACATCCTATACATTACCTTTTATCAAAAAAAATTAAATTTAATTAATTATTCTATTATTCCTTATTAATATGAGTCATGTGGGTCCTTAATTTGGTAACAGACACTAATTGTTATGTTTTAGATTATATTAAATGCTTAATTAATTTTGTGTCATATCCAAATCTATGAGTCATTCATGGTTATTATATTCAAAAATTTTGATATTTTAAATTATATAGACAGTAATTTTCATCTATTTTGTTCTGCATTAAATTAGTGGTTTGAATCATGAAATTATAACAAATTCCTCATAAAATATATGTCATATGAGTTAATTTTTTCAAATTAACACCATAATCAGTAGTTCACATAGGTAATCACTTAGTTTCATCAATTTATAATTTATTGCACTATTTTATCTATATTTCATTAAAAAATTGTTTATTTGCATTTAAAATCAAAACTGATGGGAATTTCAGGACAATTCGGTAAAATAAAATAAAATGAGTTAAGTGATGGATAAGTTATTTAATCAGATTAATTCATATGTGTTTTATGATACTAAATAATGGATTTAAATTAACTTCATCTATTTGATTTAAATGGTTAATCATTATAGGTGAATGACCAAACATGATCTTGGGAAGTCCTATATATGTGTTGGCATTATTTTATTAATTTTATTATTTTAATTTAATTATTATTAAAATACGTATCACGGTATGTGGGTCATTCCTCTTTATTTTTATAAGTAGGACATGTGTGTACATTGTTGTTTTATATACTTCCACTTAAAAACTAATTTCCCCCACACATATGTGTGATTATATAAAACATATGTCATAAAATTAGTATCTAAAAGAATATGGAGTCTATTCCTAGAGGATCTGAATAAGGGGTAGTTCCAGATGGAACCGATAAAAACCCACCATGGAAAATATATAGGTGTACAGGTGGGATGCTTCAAATAATGAAATGACAGATATAATTAGTTTACCCTTAAATTCATATGGTAATTTATTATCTTTTAAATATATTAATAGTTAGATACATCTCATGATCATGTCATTTTTTTTATTTTCATATGCATTATTTTTTTTATGGATGCAAGACTGTGATCCCATAAATAAATAAAATAATATGAAAATATGGGATTAAAATAAATGGATAACTCATTAATATTTTATGAGAACATGGTTAATCTAGAAATTAAAATCAACTATAAATTAATAAGACATGTTAAATATAACCTAAGCAAATTTCTGCATAATAAAAAAATACATCGAGTTAAAATTATGACATTAAGCATTCCATCGTCTGAATTAAGTTGTATCCATTATTAAAGTATTTATTAGACCTTAATCAAGGGAAAATATAATTATCATGAATAATTATTAATGATACTGGGTTTACATAACATAATCTATTTATTGTTTAATATCCTCCTTCTATATAATAAAAAATTAAATGTATGTGTTGAGAAAATCTAAGACATGATTTCTGGATTCAGAATACAGCTCAATGGATTATGGATATTATTATGATATTTTGTAAATAAAAACATTTTATTATTTTATTATAATTTACATAGAATCTATCAAGATTATAATAATGGAAGTAGGTATCTTTACTACTAGAAAATCTATAATAATCTGACATTCTGAGTTTAATGGAGAGGTCTATTGAGACATTATATAATAGTAGGAGACTAAATAAAATTAAAATTATTATAGTCTCACATAAATGTTAATAAAGTGAAGTATTAAAAGAGAGTTATTTTATAATTGTAGAACAATGGAATGGTCTTCAATCACATTGTCCTAATTATTAGTTTCAGAGACATACTATCTCATTACTGAAATAAATTTCTCAAAGTGGTTCAGAACCCTCTATGTAGTATTGCACAATGAACATAAGTATTACATTATAAATTCCATAATGAATGGTCTACCAAAAAAGGAGGTGAGTGATAAGGATTTCATTGTCAATGAAAAACATTTTAGTGATTTATTCAATGATCAGTGTTTAAATATTTCGTCTACATCTGATTAAGTCATGAAGCCACTTGAAAACATGGATCTTTAAAGCATGATTCATCATCTATGTGGACTATATCAAGAGTGATATATACATGATTATTTTGATATATCCAAGGATATCTTGGATAGTAAATTTGGGGAATGTGTTCCAACTGGTCCTCACATAGTCAAACTCATTAGCTACATTGAGTTCCTAGAGATTATATGTTTTATATTTCATAATTAACTATTAATTGATATCATTAATTCATCACTCACACAAATATTCCCCAGTTTTTTGGGAATTTAAATATGAATTACACATATTTGTCTCTCAATAATTTTTTCGTTGTAAATTACCATGTTGAAAATGATATAATGTGTGAAAATACTTCATTCCTTTTGTTGAAAAAATTGAAGGCCATGTGAAGAGCTCTATGTGAATCCCTTATTTTTAATGCCCTTCTTAAATGAAGGGTGACAATGAGGTTGAATAAAAGAAAAATATCACTTAGGAAAGGAAGAAATGTGAAACCTCAGATGCATTTGTTATCTTGTGTAATTTATATACTTCTGAATAATTCTATAAAAATATCATGTCATGATCACATTTTTATTCCAATATATAAACCTTATATATACACACAAAATTCCAAAGGGTATGTATATTTATGAGTAGTCAACAAAGAAACACTTTATTATATGTCAATATGGGACTACCAACTCACATTACTGAGGAGAATGATCTTTTTAAAAAAATATTTGTTATTATGTTCCATTATTTATCGAAAACCTTATTTCTTTATAAAAAATTGTTATAGATGTATTTTTTCATATTTGAAAATAAGATATGATTATTTTATAAAGAAATACTATTTTTGGTAACTCATATTTAATTAATAGTATTTAGGAGTTGGATTACACAAACTATTTAATGTTAATCAATAAAAAACTAGTTCACAATACTCATTGCACACCAAATTATGGAATCAAAAGAGAGGTCATTTAAATGAAAAAAATTTGACTAAATTACAAAAATATGGATATTTAAATTCATTTGAACTAAAAATTCATGGGGTTTGATATGAAAGTTTTCATGGAAAAATAACCAGAGATCTATTTAGTGGAAAATGATAAAGGGACAATGAGCTTCATGTGTAGGTTCATACCAATGTGTGTTTCTCATTTCTAGTCAAAGTAATGGGTGTGTACAGAATGATCATAATTTTTTTGATGATTTTAGTAGATATGGGTATGTCAATTTTGTGAGGTATATTTCATTTTCCACTGATACATTCAAGGTAAATAATAATTATGTTAAGAACCAACATGGTTATAATATTATAAAAACACCTCTCAGATAGTGGTATAGAATATTGTTATAAATTATTCATTGATTATTTATAGGATTTTATGATTTCATCCCAACTCACTCTTCCTTATACACAAAAAATGGAATGGTGTCAGAGAATGGATCAACCAAACCATATTATACATAGTGAGATAAATGATGATTCATGTGTTTCTTCCATTATCCTTTTGTGGATTTCATTATAGAAAGTAGAAAATATTTTAAATAGAGTTCCAATTATTGTATTAAATTTTATTCCATTGAAAAATTGGTTTGGAAATAAACTTGTGTCTTTACATGTACATGTGTGGTGATGTAAAATTATTTTTAATGATATTTTAGGAAACAATATTTCATTTAGAGGAACTACATGTTTCTTTTTATGATATCCTAATGAATGGATGGGATACTACCTATAATCTGTTTCATAAATAATGTTTTTTTTTTTTGACAGATGCCCCACATTCCTTTAGAATGATCATCTCTCTAATATATATAATGAAAGAATTATTGGCTTATATGAAATCTAGTATGAGAATATATAATATTTGGAATATGATAATTTTTTATAAATCCCCATATAAATGAATTTCCTCGAGGCATAAGTAATACATTTCGTTACATGATAGGTTAGTGAACCTAAAAGATAATGTTCTCAAGCAACATTGAATTGTGACATTATATTAGCTGATAATAATGATCCTCTAAACCACAAGGAAGAATTAAGTGCAATAGATGCTTCCAAATGGAATGAGTCATTGAAATCTATAACGGATTCCATGTACCAAAACCATCTCTATATATTGTTAGATCCTATATTAAATTTAAATCATGTTGGTTGTAAATGGGTATTCAAGAAGAAACTATACCAATACTGGCAAGATAGTACTTCTATGGCTTAAATCGTTTTAAAAGGGTTCAAATAACATTATGGAATATACTATAATGAATCATTTTCACTAGCATATATTCTAAAATTTCATATAATTGTGCTTTTCATAGCCGATATCCACGAAAATGAGATTTTTAAAATGGATATCAAAAAAAATATTCTGTAATAGGAACCTTTAAAATGATGTCTATATGGAACTACCTTATTGTTTTGTGACTTTAATGGATGTCAACATGGTATGTAAATTGTTAGGATCCATTTATGTATTATAAAAGTCTCTATGCTAGGAGAAATTATATTTTATAAATCCATAATAGATTTTTTTTAAACAAATAATTAATGAGAAAATTGTTTATATAAGTGGTCTAGTTGGAGTGCATTAAATTTTTTAATAGTTTATGTCAACGAAATAATACTTATTGTAAAAAAAATATCATTCATACGACCTGTTAAATCCTAGTTGCACACGTGCTTCTCCAAAAAGGGCTTAGTAAAGTAGAATATATTATTGGGATTATGATCCATCATGATAGATCCAATATTCTACTTGGTCTATGTCAAATTACAAAAATTGAAATGATACTAATGATATTATGTATAGAGAAATCCGAGAGGGGGTTGTTTCTACTGTCACATAGAATTCATACTTATAAAAAATATTTCCTAAAAAAAGTTATTAAGGAAAAGGAATTGGAAGGATTATATAAAAATATGTGATTCTGTCAGCAATGTCTGTTATTATTTGTACTATGAAAGATTTCACCTATTCCTTAAGTGTGGTATGAACACATACAGATGACATAATTAACCTTTATTTAATGGAAGATAATATTATTCATAAGTTTTTGATTTGAAAAAATGATTTGGTTCTGGTATATGGAAGAGATGAGGAACTAGTCAATAGAGGATGTTCAGATGCAATTTTTTAAATACATAAAGATGATCTAAAATTGTAGTTGAGATAGATCGTCACCCTCAATGGTGGTTATGTGAGATAAAATATCTCAATTCATTCTGTGGTCAAAGATTCTACTGTATATTTTGAGTATATTGGGTCTTCTAATGTAGTTAAATAAGTAGTTCTGATACAGTAATTCATCTAATATCCTGTTGGCTGACCTAATAGGTAATACCATATCACACTTTACTTTTATACTACTATATTGGTAGATATTATAAAGGATAAAAGGTCACATCTATAGAAGAATAACATACATAATAACTATCATATCTTGAGGAATATTTTATGAGAGGTGAATTCATAGTGACCAAATTCTCCATGGAAGACAATATGGTGTTCCCCTTGATTAAATAATTATCTCAGAAGAAACAAAATCATCATATGAGCTCTTGCAGACTGAAAGTCATAGGAAGTTGGCTCTATCCGAAGTGGGATTCCTTTGGAGTGTTCATGATCCAGCTGCTATATTTTTGAATACAAGTATATATTAAGTAGTGATTATTAGTCTAAAAAATATTATTACATATCATTCATAGTTCTACAAAACTTTAATACAATAATTTCTTTGAGTATTTATAACATTTTAAAAGAAAGGTAATCCCCTACTATTATGAGAACCTTGAAATGTCTTGATGTTATTCCAAAAACATAGTTTTATTGTTAGATAACATTCAATGAATGGAAACAATGAATTTTTACTTTCACATGTGAGTAATCGTTATAAAGTGGGACGTCTTCTCCTAAAGTTTATACTTAGTAATCTCTAAGAAGGAATATTATGAGAGAAAACGCACTAATAAAAAATCACATTTTTAGGCGTCATTTGATATTAATGCCTATGAAAAAGTGTAATGGTCCTTATTCATTAATATAATTATTAATTCATGTCATGACTCATAATCAAAGTTTCATTATCATATACCATGAATATAATAGTTCATAAAAATGTTTGGTACATTGGGTGTGTCATAAATGATGTGTTATTAATGAATCAGATAAGGAATTATTTGATTATACCATATTAATGGATGTTTATATCTCATTTCTTTAATTAAAATAGAACATTCATTTAAAATATTTTTCTATAGTTGAATGACGAGTTTATTTCAGATACTCAAGGAAAGATGATTTAGGAATACTGGTTGATGAAATGTGTGTGTAGCCTTTTTGATGTGATATTGTTAAAAAGGGATTATATCAAATAGTGAGTGATCATTTGTTGTTGTTAGCATTACATCATTAACATATTTCACTTGGGTTCCTTAACCCATTACAAAAAATTAATCTAGGACTTTATGAAATCATGTCATTATTCCAACTAGAGATAATCCTAGAGGGTCAAACTTGAATTATTTTCATTATACACAATTAAATTCTATTTAAATTTATTTATTTGAATAAATATTAATCTCAAGAATAAATAATAATTTTATTTAAGATTAATGATCTCATAAATTAAATAAATACTTATTTTGAATGTAATTGTTAAATTATATTAATATATATAGTATTTATTTATTTATATAATATTTAAAAATATATATCCATCAGACTATGAATAGAATAATTATTTTAGGAATAAATATTAATTTTCATATTTATTCTAGTATTCATTATATTTTGTGGAGGATGATTCGCTGATATTGTTCCTGGTAATAAATAATAATATTCAAGCCTGGAAATTTATATTTAACATTAAACTAGCTCGCACACACAATGGAATAAAAATAATATATAATTTTCGTTAATATAGTGTATGGGGTCAAACATAGGTTTATAAATTTTTACAATAAATTGTGAATTAAATCCAATTAAAAACCATAATCATAGTTCTATAAATATACTATTAATACATTCTAAGGGTGGTTATTTGAGAATCATTGCCCAAAATAGATTTCTCTTTAGACTAATGTTATTCCTTCTCACACACTCTCAAGTACAAAAGAGAAATAGAATATACTCATGAATGAATAAATGTTAAGAGATCACAAATAAATAAACAAGATGATTAATAGATCATGCTAGAACTTAGAGGCTCATCTATGGTATTTGGTGATTATAAGAGCATGTGTGGATCACCAATAGATGAATTATAAACATGGATCCTAAATGAAAAAAATGCATATTAATAAAAAGGGTTTCATATGATCAGCTTCTACCATAAATAAGGATCTAATCAACTAGGATAAATTTTTTCTGGTATATTTAAATAAATTATAAATTCAATGTGAAAATATTTTCTCTTATTTCATGAATTTTTATCAATATTAAATTAGATGAATTTTTTTGGTCATGATGTTCTTGTCTTGTAAAATATGTTAATTATCCATCAAATATTTCATTTTCTGAGTCATGATCGGGCTCATTATGTATTTATTTTGTTCTTAGAAAAAACACAAATTGTTTACAATGAGGAAACATGGTTTGTACCCCTCTATACTACCCTAGAACTTGTATGGTCCATGTCATTTACTATGTACTTACATAGCATGTATCATGCATGACATGTCATGAAATTATATGATGTGTAGTTTTATGATTCAAAAAAAGTACTTATTATAATGTTTATAACATATGAAATTCCATTAATATTTCTTGAATATACTACTATAAATTTTCATAAAGTACGTATTGTGTATTCTGACCATATATGATGTGTAGTTTTAAATCCAATTGAAAAATAATTATGAATATAATTCTATGAAAAATATATTCCAATGCATGTACACCAGCTAAATGTCATGTCGTTTTGTTTAATTCCAAAATTAATTTTCATTCCCCAATTTTTATTTATTTTGTAGATTTCATGCCTCTCTATATAACTAATATGATTGGGTATAAGTTTCATGGTGTGTAAAACCATCTATATTCAATGTATTCCATTATCTCTAAATTTTTGGAACACGTATAAGGACTCAATATGTAATCAACAAAAAACAATTATCAGTTACCCAAAATGTACCCTAATTGCACACCATATAATATCATATAGATTGTATTCCTTTGAGAATATTGAATGTGATGTTTGTAATTAATACATGTAGTGTATGTTGAACACATGACTTATACATTTGACGTAGGGTAAAACTATGTGGGTTACATGATTTTTATGCCTAATACATGACATGAAACATGCCAAACTATGTTTCATCTTCTCAGTCAATATGTGGTTTCTAATGATGTTATGTACAGTCATCCTAAATTACATATCATAATTTTTGTGTCTCATTATGGTTTTCTGAACAACCATACATTATGTGTATATTTCAGTTACATATCACATATATGTGCAATCTATAAATAATACACAACCCCACATGATGGTATCTTTGATTGATATTCATTTTTATGGGTGTGTTCTTATTCTTATAATGTGAAAAAAACAAATACAGAAAATCAAAATAAATAACCAATTAAAATTAAATTGGAAACAAATATCATGAAATATTTAAAAAATTAATTCCCTAACAAGTTAATATAAATAAATATATACAACATTTATGCCACTTGAAGGTTCCATGGTGTAGTGAAAGTGGTTCATACATATTCTTAATAATGGATTTTGGTAGTTTCATCATATTAATCATCAAAACATAAAAATTATTACTCTAGAAGAATAAAAAAGATTATATTTTACCGTATAATTTATAAATAATATATATATAAGAATTAAATCTTCTTGGAATTTATTATTTATTATTGAATTGTTTGATCATTATTCAATATTATCATTACGGTGGAAGATAAATTTATATAATCTCAGGTATTTTATCCACATGTGATTCATGAATCTGTAAACGTCATTGGTTGGAACATTGACTGTTAATGCATAAGATCCAAACCAAAAGATTCATTCATTATTTTTCAAAAAAAATAATTTCATACATAAAAGACTCTACCTATCTTACTTAATAAATAGAGAGGTAAGAGGGGGATGTCAATCTCTATTCATGAGGGGATTATGGAAAAAATACCTCTGGGTATTGATATAATTCATTAGATAAGAAATGTGTTATTCATTAACATTTTCATTCCCCTCTAAAATAACATAATATAATTTTTATATATATAAGTTAGTTAATTAGTAATTCCATAAATACACTTAACTAATCTCTTTATTCAATATTAACCCCATGTCAAATGAATCTCCTATCATTGGGTGGGGAAAAATGTTATTAATTCCAATGTATTTATGTAGTATAGTATAAATCATTGATTGTCTCTTGAGAAGCATTCCCAAAATCTATTATCATTTTTTAGTAACAAAAAATATGGTTATTTTATTAGATTTATTTTTATATAACAAGGAATAAATTAAATTGATAGATTAATATCAATAGAATGAGAGTGATTGAATAAAGGTTGAAAATATGATTATTATGTTATCATTCATTTACCAAAAAACTATCGTTTATATTTATAAAATTAATGAAAGGTTCATTAATTGATTCACACATATCCCTTAGAGGAATAAATTTGGTGAATATTGACATAGTTATAAATCAATATTTATTATATCCTAATTGTTATGTGTGAAAAGTTTTATAACTCCATATTTCTAGATTGTTCAGAAAATATCCAATCAAGTTTTGGAGTTTCTAATCCATATAAGAGATTTTTGATAAATTAACACATGTATGAAAAATTAATATGAAATTCATCACAACATATTCTATATTCATTTATATATAGACTAATCATAGTGTATGGAAATAATGTATCATAGAAAAAGGATTCACACTATGAGTTGATTTAAAATCTCAAACACAATCTCAATAAAAATTATGACTTCCACTAAATGATGAACCCAATTAATAGAATGGATATATTATTCATTGAAATTAAAAAAACAATAACATTAAAACCAAATATCCTTCTCTTATCTAACCATCCTAGAATTGTATCCCTCTATGATAAGGATAAAATGGTTGAAAGGTTAAGAAGTATGGATTATAGTGAACAATAGTGCTTAAAATAAACATAGAATCTTTCAAAAACAGTAAAAGAACAATGAGAGAGGGGTACAAGAATGATCCCCCTTATTTATCAGTATGCCTTCCTACTTATACATTCTTATTTTTCATATCTATCTTGTAAAGTATTTTAAAATACATACTTTCTTGAATTAAATTTTTTCTTTACTTTTTCCCTATGTTCTTCATTAAAGTCATTATTTAATCAAAAATTAAATCTACAACATCCTTGTTCATTATTTTGAGTAGTGAATATAATTTATTTATAGTCTATATATCCCACTGCAACTGGTTTGTATGCATGCTAAGATAAAAAAATAACTTTTTGTTGTAGTAAAAATGAACCTTATGAGGTCTCCATTTATCCATTCTTTTTAAAATTAATTATACCAATGCCTGAAATATACATAATTCTAGAAAGACTCTTAAGAATCATTTGGTATGACTCAAATTTAGAGGAATGACTCATATAAAGATTTAAAATTGACTCACACATATAGGAGTGACTCATTTTCAACATTTTAAATTACTCATACATGGGAGAAAATCATCCTTTAAATGATTTAGATGGTTCTTATGGGGTCGATATTCCTTTTAAAATTTCTCAATCTCAATATGAAATGACTCTAATGGATAGTCTTAAAATATTCTTATACATAGTCAAAAATAATCATACACAAATTTACATTTCCATATTTCTCACCCACAACTAAATCCAATTTTCTTTCCCTTAAAATCATTAAAAAAGGACAACCAAATTATATAAATTCATTTATTAGAAAAATTAATTAAATTATTAATTTGGACACTTCAATATTTTTTATAAAAATAGAATGAATTGGAAATTTAATTAAAGAATAACTTTTAACTCATTGAATTGATTAATTTGGGGGAGTAAAATGAATTTAATATTTTTAGAAAATAATGATTTTTTTAATATTTAAATTCCCCCATAATAAAAACAATGTATCCTGAAAATATGAACTTTAGGAATATTACCCAATATAAATTAAAAAATCCTAAAAATATGAAATACCATTTATAACACCACATTACATAATATCAACATGTTTCCTTAATTTTATTAACTAATGTTTATTCATTATGTAAATTCAATTTTATTTCACTTCTTTTCGACCTCCCAGGCTCATTTATAGATAATTTTCTTAAATTTTTCACCTAACACTCATGTATATATTAAAAGAAATTATTTAGTTATTCCAATTACCATGTAAGATTTACTATTTTCATGATGAATCTTTACTGAATAACTCAGGTGTTTTTTCATATAATGAGTAATTTTAATGGTTTTTATGAAGATTAATGGTTTTTGGGTCCTATTATGAGATAAATTTTGGGATGAAAATATTTTTTTCCTCTAGTTTTAAGTATAATGCATAATTTCAAGTTAAAATAAATAATGTAATCATCTATATTTATATTATATTACATTATATCTATACCTTAATACATTTAAAGGAAAATTCATACATAGAAATTATAGAAGCTATAATATTTACCTACCCTCATCTCTTTCATTTTACTACATTGTTTCCTTTAATCCAAATTTGTAATTTTAATCAAGATTTTAGTTTTGGGGAGGAAATGAGAGGTATATTTTGATCTCCAAATTGTGGTGATCTTTAAATGATATTTTTGGATATTTTTTCATTTTCAGTCTGAATTTTCTGCCGTAAATAAATACCAAAATGGATCTTTAATTATTTATTTCACCTCATAACAAAATCATTAGGACAATATAATTAATCTCATATTCACCCTCCCCCACAATTTTCTTCTACTTAGATCATACATTAACCACTCTAAGTTCATTATAAAAGGGTATTTGAAAATCAATAGAATGTATCAATCATTTAAAACATAAGGTTGTAAATTATACAAGGTTTTGAGTAGACTATATAGTAAATCATACTAATTTATGAATATAATGATTCTCTCAACAAATGAAAAAAAATTTATGAATAATAAAAAATTATTTATAAGCCCTTAATGAAAGGGATTTTAAATATAGGGAAGTATTTCATGAAAATATATTCAAGAATCAGTGGCCCTTCGATGAATTTCCCTCACATAGAATATTAAAACAATTTTATTTAAACATTAATTAAAATTGTTTATTTGAGTTAAATAAATTTATAATCATTATTATAGGTTAAAAATCTATAAGAGTATATAAATAAATCTTATCAGTGTTCAAAATAAGAAAGAGTTTGAAAAAAAACGCAATAAAGATAAAAAAATTAAAAACAAAATATAAAAAATCCTATAATATGGGGCTTATCTCCCATAAAAATGCGTGTTGTGGGGCCACCTATGTATTAAAATAGATTTTGTTATTAAATTATATTTTTATTTAAACATATTGACCAATAAAATATTTTAAAAAGGTATGTCCCAATGGATTCATATTGTTGGAAAGGTTACACATATGTAGTCTCATCCACTGGTGTTGATGGAATATTTCTATAGTATTTTTTAAATTTATGATCATTAACAGTAAAAAGGTAATTTTATCCTAAATTAATGATATTTTAAGATCAAAATGGTATGTATTAGTGACTATAAATGGTCCTCCCATCTGGAAGGGTTTTTTCATGGAATAATCTGGAGACTGGAATTATAGGGAAATACTTATTCTTCTAGATGGAAGTATTTGTTTTGAATTAAATTTTCATGGGGAACTCTAGTTCTATATTGGTAATTTTATAGCTCCAAATAACCCTCTTTTAATTTTCCCAATATCATAATGATATATTTTCCTATCCTTCATAACTCTATGCAAATACGGGCTCATCTCCAAAAATTCACAATAAGGCTTCTCATCCATCTCTATAAGTAAGTGGAACATTTTGCCACAAATTAACATTTATGGTCTCACTATAATAGGGGTTTTAAAATCTGTCATATAATAAAATAAGTTTACTTATAACCTTTTTCTTCAATCCTTATGTTTATCTTTATATTTTCCTCTAGTATTACCATAATTTTATTTTGTTTTAAAAATCATATGGAACATGAATTTTTGGATTGTAGGATATTGAAGTCATGTTATTCACTCTATAGTAATATAAATAAAGTTTCAATTATATTTAAAAAAATTTGATAACATGTGATCTGTCTATCATGTACTAGATAAATAAATTTACATGGAACACATCATTTATTTCAAAGAGTCAAAGTGGAATTTACAAATGGTATGACACAAATTCATTAAATTCTACAGTTTTAAAATGAAAAATGTACCTAGGGATATGTTTCTCTTTCTTACTAATCCTTATAAAAACCTTCATTGTGGTTACTTTTAAGAAAATGTGATCTCCCCCATGAAATTTAATATCATTCATTTGGTTATATACATATAAATGCTTTATAATATGAGCTACATTAATATTTTTTTTGAATATACATTACCTAAACTATTGTATCCAAAGAAATTTTTTGTTCCACAAACATTATTTCACCATATTCATCCCAAAATGTTAGACTAAAACATATCATAAATTATAATACATCATACGGTTTCATTTGAATAAAATAATGGAAAATATTATAATAGGAAAACTCCTCCAAAATTAAATATTGACCTTGTATACCATGAATGTATAGTTTGAAACTAATCCACTAATTTTTATCCTTATGTCCTTAAATGTCCCTTGGAGCTTGTCTTCATTTGATCCTATTTCTATCACATAGGTTGTGGTTCCATATGTTTAGTTTTGGGTTTATTCTTCTAGAGTGGAAATCTTCGTAGTCATGGATATGGTCTTTGCTGCTCTCCAAGAAAACTACATTAATTGTAGATATCAGTGCCTCTTTCTACGATCTAATCATCTTTTTTGAGTTTGACCTCTATCAGGTCAAGAGAGCTAGCTTCCAGGATTGTTTGGGATGTGATGTCTGAGGAATCATTGATTTTCCAGTAAGCATGACTTATAGAACATGATATCATTCCATGAGGTTCTGTTCTTCTACTTCCTCTTCAGTTTGGAATCAATGGGTATTATGATGTCTTCCAGGTTCCATGGGTCCTTGAAGGCTAGGATGACGTTCCCATGTAGGCATGGACCACTGTAAAGCTCTTTCTTCTCTCAACAATGTTTTGAACACCTAGCCCATCAATCCTTCCTTGTCTTTTTGGTGCAACAACCTCCATTGTGGTTTTGGGATGTGATGTTCAAGCGACTGACAGTTTTATAGAGGTGTGTCTAGTTTTTTATTCTCCATTATTTTGTCCTTATTTGGGACTATTATGAATTTTTAAAGGTTAATTTAGGATTTATATGTGATGTTTTTTGTAGATCATTCTATTTTTTGTTTGATCCATGAAGATACATTAATTTTTAGATCTATTTAATGTTGTTGAGTTTGTTTTGGGTTCTCTAGTGCCATCAGTGATCTTTCATACATGGTGATTATTTTTACGGGGTTTTCTACATGTTAGGGTGTCATTCAAAGACAATAATCATTGATCATAGTGTCGAGACTAGTTTCAATGAATGTTTTTTTCATTTATTAATTTTTAGTTTTTGGCAACTTTTAGGGTCATATGATTTCTTTGAAAATGTAATGAACTATTGTGCCCATACTAGATTGTATGAATGGGATCTGATTTGCTTTTTGAGTATTGAAACTTAACCTAAAAAGTGTTTATTTTAATATTTGTATTTTACGGGAAATAAATCATCTGGATACTTAATAATCAATTTACCACTTCATATTATCCAACAAAAATATTCCTTCAAATCCCTATACATCATAGTAGTGCTTGGAATTATAGAAAAATTTTAAACATTAACAACATTTAATAATTCTTTTTTACCTTAGGTATATATAGAATAGTTAAAGACTTTCCAAGTTTCATAACATCATCTTTACAAATAGGGTTACTGAATTTTCCATTATTCAAAGAGTCAACTTTATTTTGAAAATCCTAATCATTAGGGTGAAATTTTTTATTGACTCCAATAAAGATTATTTTTAAATTATTTTAAAAAAATATTGATATTTCCACTTCCTTAATAAATCCTATATATATAATTAAAAATCACAGAATACAAGACCTCTTTGAACCATAATTTTAGAATATAATCCATAAATTTCCTACTAAATGTATCATCTACCTTAGTTTCCTTCCTTGGGTGGTATAATATTGAGAAATTATAATCCATAAGTTGCCCAATCCATCTCCATTACATGATATTATAGTATATACATGAAAATATATATTTATGTTCTTATGTTCTATGTATATCTCACATTTTTTACTATAGAGATAATATCTCTATATCATCAATGGAAATATTACCACTTCCAAATTAGTATCAGGAGTTGAAAAATTATTCGCATGATTCTTTAACTTCTTGAAGTATAGATAATAACTTTATCCTTTTGCATATGGACACAATCATGTCCCTTCTTCGATATCCCACTATATATCACAGTACAATAATTTCCTAATAGTAGTTTCAAAATTAATGAATTTAGTAATAACCTATTCAATTCATTAAATCATTATATAGATAACTTTTCCCATTTTTTCATAACCTCTTTATGTTTAATCTTGGTTAATGGGTTTTTTAAATTTGGAATATTTTTAAACAAATATCTGATAATAACTTACAAATCCAATGAAACAACATTCATTTGTTATGTTTATTGGTATAGGACATTAATTGACTTCCTTTTTATTTTCAGGTTCAAGGAAGATTTCATAATTGGATATAATATGGAAAATGAAGAGAAAAATTTTGTACCTAGAATTCACACATACTAAATTTTTCCATATACCTTATTTTTCATATAGTTCAAAAGAATAATTTGAAATTGATTCTCATAATACTCATAAAAATTATTTTACGCCAAGATTTCATCAATAAATACTATAATAAAATTAGAATGATATTCCATGAATAAACAGCTCAATATATCCAAAAAAATCTGGAGTTCAGCCGTCAATCCAAATTGAATTATTGTAACGATGTAATATCTATAATTCATACAAAAGTTTTTCTTCAAAATAACATTTTTATTATGATTAAAGATACCCAGAATGAAGTTCAATCATTGTAAAATACTATTCCCTAAATGTTTATTGAACAATATATCAGAATGAGGAAGAGGATATATTTTAATTATATTAATAGTCTATATTACCCTATAATCAATAGACAACCTCATATACTTACTATTTATTTTAATTAAATGAGTAGGTGATACCTATGGTGAAACACGTGGGTATATAAATACATTATCAAAAATCAATTTTAGGTGTTTCTTAGACTCTAATAATTCCAAAATGGTCGTTTAACTGGAATTCATTGATATAGGTCTAAAATCAAGAATTAAATAAAGAGAAAATTGAATTAAAAATTATAGTGCATGTCTTGGTATTTCCTCAGGAAATAAATCAATATATTATTATACCGTATTTACATTCAAAATTTGAATATTAATTTGTTCATCTAGAGATTTTTTCTACTATACTTCCACAATAATCACATTTAAAAGAGCCATTGTAGGTGGGTTAATACATGACTTATATGGTGAATTCATTCCTCCAAATATTATGTATTCTCTATCATCACCATGAATCATAATTTTTTTCTCGTGGAAATAAATTTTTTCATTATATTTTGAATTCCAATTCATACTAAGGATTATATCAGCATATACCATATTTATAGTAATGATGTCTGCAAATAAGGAACATTTATATTTAATAATGGGAAATTATAGAAACATCATTATTATAGTGAGATTTCCCCTATGATTTTGGATTAACTAATCCCTTATTATGCTTCCATAAAAATATAAAATTTTCCTCAAAAATATGTAAGATGAAAAAGATTACAATGTTCTAGAATAAAATAAATCACTAGATAAATTTTAGGCTGTGATTAATGTACTTTCTACTACCTCATTGATAAATTTAACCTAAAATATAGTGATAACATAATATTAGATTTCTCCCCCCAGCCACTTCTATGATAAGTACCCTTTATTTTTGGGAAATTAGAGTGAATAATATCCCACTTCACTATAATTGAAGCACTAGAAAAGTTTTCTTCATTATTTTCCTTCTATTTATTAGCTATACGACACAAATTCCTATAATTTTAACAAACACCCATGCCATTAAATCATTTTTATGGATATTAGTTTCCTTGTATTTTATTTTATGGAAGTTAATTATATCCCTTCTTCTTTATTAACACTTTTTATATTTATTAATACTCATTTTCCCTTTTCCTATATTCATTTATTTTAAAGATATAGGATGTACAGGATTTCATCTATTATATGATGAAACACAACACTATTTCATAATATAATGAAAAATATTAAGAATAATTTCCCCTTCAGTGGATTGGAATAAGGTATTTAATTAAATAGTAAATTTGTCTCACAAGATTAATTATGCAATCCATGGAATAGCTAGATAGTCCTATATTGGTATCATCATAAATGTATTTTCTTTCTTCTTCCCATTTTCAAGCTACATATAATTATCATCATTTTATTTCATTTCACACTATGGATATATTTAATATACAATATTACATTAAAATATTTTAATTCAATATGTGTTATGTCTTCTTCCTCAATATTTTGAATAAATCACCTTCACTGATCATCATAAAATTTAAAACAATACACTTATAGAAAAATCCATATCCTATTTATTTAAGGTTATGGATAAAAATATTTTTTGGGGAAAAATAATACATCATTAGGATACAAATTTATCATTTTTTTTCAACTGAAATATAGAGTCTTCTGTGATCGAAAATGATCTAATATTGTTGTATCATGTTATGGAAAAACATGTCTCTCCATATCTGTCTAGTTATAATATATAAGTGAATTCATCTTCCCTATTATTATGAGTATCAACATTTCTCAAACACTAGATGTTTTATCTTGATCATTAGAGAAATCTCTATATTAATAACATGTGTTGATTACCATTCTTTAATTTGGGTTCATCCCAAAATAATGTCACACATTGGGATAGCTCATCATCAACATTAATATGTATCTATAATATAATAATACAAATAGTGGTAAAAAATTTCAATATAATAAAGGGTTATCATAATTATCATGTTAGCTATATTCATTTAAAATCATGTTCCAAAGGCTTCTACTAAAATTCCTTTCATACCTACTTTAACAATAACAACTCTAATAACCCAAATCTAGTTTCTATATTTTCATATTGGCATAAGATATGAGGGATCTCATCTTGATGGATTAATCATTTTAGTACTCTATAATAAGAATATGCATACATGATTCCGTTTTAAAATTGAAAATAAAATATAATTAATAAAAAAATTGAATTTTTATTATCCTTGAAACACATTCAAATATTTTTTTCATCATTTCCTATAGAAAGGGACAAAAAAAGATGATCTAAAATTATTAGAAAACATTAAGTAAAATAAAGGATGTTATGATTAAATATTTCATAATCAATATGGAATTATAATTAACTGAAAAAACATTTCAATTAATCTATAACATAATCATAAAATTCATCAATGGTTAATATCAAATGAAATGAACTCATAGTTAATAACAATTAAATTATCATGGAAGGAAATAAATAATATTGTAAATAATCATTTCAAACATCATTATATCATTTTTTACAAGTATTTTGACCATAATAGTTTATTCTCTGGGTAGTCATACACAAAAAAACTAATTTAATAAGTCTAGAAAACATGTTCATATCTTGAAATGTGTTGATGCATTGAGGGGTTATATAATTTTCCCCCATAAATCACATTATTTCCAATTTTTTCTTGATATATTGAATGTTAATTTTATTTCATAAACAATAATACTTATTAACAAATTCTTGTATTAATTATATGATATAAAATATTCATATTTACATAGTCAATAAAGATAGATTCACTGTAAACCCCCATATATATAAATGGAATATGATTTAGGAATTGAACATATCCATGATACAAAGAATTTATATCTTTATGAAAAATTATATTTTCAATTAATGATGCTCACAAATAATATAATGTTTCATGAAATATTTAATAATAAATAAAATTATTAGGATATTAGAGATGGCTATTAGAAAATTATATTTTTTAACAAAAATAATTTTTAAATTAAATATTTTAAAATATATTTTTGATATTTAAAATAATATTCTTTTTTCATATTTTTCTTTATATAAACACTAATAACTATTAAAATAATCGAATTATCAAAAAACGGTTCCAGCAGCGGGGTAACCTATTAACATTATATGCAGTAAAAAACATTCCATTTGACTTTTTCAAAATAATTTTGAGAATAAAATTTTTGTAAAAAATGAAATAGACTTCATTAAATATATTTATAAAGTAAATGACAATTTAAAATATCTTTAATAAATCATTTTATTAAATAAAATAACATTTTATAAATATTTTTGAGAAATAATTACAAGGATGAAAAATATACCTGACTGAAAAGTGATATAAGATCAGATTTTCATTTAAATAATTCATTTCATGATTCTAGTTAAAAATCTCATAAATTTTTTGATGAAAACATTGGAAATGATTAAATATCAATATGAAAATAATAGAGATGGTGTTTATGATGGATAAATTTTAATTTTCCTTTAATGAAAATAAGAACAGTTTCAAATAACTGAGATAGTATAATAAATTATTACCTCTTTAATAACTTTCAAATTGTAACCCCTTTAAATATTAAAAATGAAATCAAAATTTAATAATAATTGTTAAATATATATTTATATTAAATACCTCAATGTTGTTTTATACAAAAGAAATAAAAAAATTAGGTACAAAATACCAAATATGACTCAGTGGAGTTGAAATTGAGAAAAAATCACTCATCTCGCACTTCCTCATATTTGAACATGATTTAATAGCATGTATAATTTTTTTAATGAATTTATTAAATTTTAAAAATCCATATTAATATTAATAAATCATATACTTTCCCTTTATAACATCTTATAACATGTTCATTAATAATCATTCAATAATATCATTGTAATGGGTGTTAACTATATTATTATATCACACATGTTTTCACATGGATTCTTTGATCCTTGTACAATGGATATGGTTTAATAAGGTCCAGTTTTTAAAAGTTTGGGACAAAACCCTAATTTATTATTAAATCAAAGTAAATACCTCTTTAACTGGGTAGAGGGAGACCCATTACATAGCTCGAAGGCCCAGTGGGTATTTATCCCATTACATGGCCTGTAGACCCAATTTTCTGGCCCAAGGCCTATTCTGTAAATATTACTGCTACAGTACCCACATTTCTAGAGTACCCTCCCGCCACTATAGTGACCTGCTAACACTACAGTGGCCACCATTTCTACAGTTCCACCACTGCTACAGTATGCTATAATACCTATGCCCAATGGGTTTTGAGCCCCCATTTTTACTATAGGATTATAGAGTGATTACCATTAAGCCAAACCCCAACTACATTAATAAGGTCCATAATTATTAAATAAATATCCTATATATTCATTAAATAAATTTTTATTACCATCCATATAAAAAAGAAATGATAAAATAATCACATCACATTGTGAGGGTGGTACTCCATACATACGCACGAGCGACGTTTTAATTTTCCAAAAGATTTGAAGGTAAGAAGGTTGATATGATATTACTATTAAAGAAACATAATTATATCTTAAATACCATATAAAATAATTAGTTCTATATTTATAACTACCTATATAAAATTGTGGTAAAAACTTTTTACACCGGTATATAGAGAAAATAATATTTGCATACACATGAGTGATGTTTTCGCTTTCTGTAGGATAGAAAAGAAGATGAAAATGGTTTTCACATACTCATAATAAAATCCCATAATATTTATGATATGTGAATCATTAGTTTTCAAATGATACAAAATATTTAGAGTAATTAGAAGAATAATGACATATGAAAGAGTCAATAAAGATGATTATCTCTTCATCAGTATATATCCTCTAGTTTAGCTCTTAAGGGACCAAAGGGTTGTTCATTTGGATGTAAACAAACCTACAGAATATAGATAATGTCATTGAAAAGATAAATGAGAATTTTTTGGTTGAGATATTACACTCAATTTTTTTTGATGAAATTAGATAATGCGTCCCATTTTATAAGTTAGGGTTGGTGAATCCGTAGAATTTGATAATGAATTAAAATAATATATATATTTTTCATGTCCAAAGGGATATGAATTGAAATAATTGACATAACATGAGTTTCAGTCTAAATAATCTAATAATATATTTAATCATTTTTAGTGATTTTCACCCTTAACCCATTACTCGACCCCCCCATTAACCCTTTTAAAAATTAACATAATATAAATGTTTTATAGCCATCAAGGATCAATAGTGTTCAAATAAAAGTAAAATGGTCTCATACATGGCCATGGGATGACATTTTAGACTTTATGTTATCCCCATTGACATAGTTAAATATTTTTAGGATTTATAAATAGTTTAATAAAATATTATTTTCGTATAATATCTTTAATTTCATATTTGAGACGATTCATATAATTTGACTTTAAAACACCCAAAAAATATGAAATTAGAATATAATCCTTTTCAAAATTACATATAACATATATTTATCTTGGAAATATGTGGGAAAAAATAATTCTTCCAATTTTTTTTAAAATTAATATTTTAATAATAATTTATTTTATTTTTCTATTAATTGAATAAAAAAAATTTCATTGTTGTATAAGAATTTAAGATAATTACTCAATCCATAAAAATTAAAATTAAACCACAATGAAAAAAATAAATTAAGTATGTATAAAATTTTATATTATTCTCATTCATATCATATTCTAATCCTTATGTGAACAGATAAAATAAATTAAAAGCACTAGAGTTAAATTTTTGGATTTGCATTACATAAAATTATATAAATGTCACAGCTATGGTCAAATAGCCCGAAAATACCAAATATTAAGTTTTAGGATTGATATGGACTGATTGATACCATTAAATTAAATAAATACAATTCGTGGGATAGTTTTTTTTACTTTATCATATTATTTTTATCCTGATTTATCTAATTTACCATTTGTAGTGGTGATAAATTTAACCACATGTACTATTCATAATGATGAAAATATGAATGAACTATTTTCCAAATTTGAAACTCCAAATTCAAAATATTTATCTATTATTAAAAATTAAATTTCCATATGTCAAATAAATTTTTATAAATATAAATTAATAAACTATAATAAAAAAAAATTTAAAAATGTGCTTTTCAGAATAAAATTTAACTTATACCGACATCTAAAAAAATTCATTAAAATTTGAATCTAATAAATAATATGGGTAAAAAATTTCAATAATACCATATCCAAAATATAAATGAACATTTATATTACATGAATTAATGAAAATAAATTTTTTATTTCAATGTTATTTATTTTTCACTATTTAATGAAAAATAAATCATTTCATAAATACAGGAAAATTTTACACTATGCTAGTTTTGATATAATGATTTTGAAAATTAAATTAATTTTTGGAAATTAATTTAATAATATATTCTATCTTAGGTTTTAATCGCAATAATGTAAATAGGTACGTGTATAGTTCTATTGTTCCTTTAAAAAGAAAAACTTTCTATAATTAAAGCTCAGATGTATCATATTCCTTCTCAATTTGCACCAAGTACATGACCAATAAAGTCATTATTCATCCCCATTCTTCATGGTATAAAAAATTTGGAATCAATGACTTTTTGTTAAGTGTATTAAGAGACAAAGTGTCCCCCATAATCCAATTTATAGAACAATCTCAAATCAAATGTGAACATGATATTAGGAACCACCCAATAAACAACTTTGTAATGGAAAATACACCTTATGTATTTCTCTTATAAAAACCATTATTATAAAACATTTTTAAGAAAATAGAACTATATAATTACAAACTATGAAGAAACCTTGGAACCCACCAACAAATATAAAATATATGTATGCCAATGGGTATGATCCCCTTTATTAAAATGGTTCTTATTCAAGGAAAAACTCTATAATGTTGACAGATAATTTATCATGATGGTTCAATGGTGGGAAAATACTTTTAATATAATTAGCTACAAAATTTTACACTCCTATATTTACTTAGTTGATAAGATCAAACTTATTGATAAAAAACAATATTTGTATGAGTTGTGTATTGGAGTTTTTCTTACTAAGGAGAAATAAAAGGGAATCATGATTAGAAAAAACAATTTCATTGAATAAAAAATATTTCATACTAATCTATCCTTATAAAATAGAAATTAATTCAATTTTAGTGGTTTAGTAGTTTTCATAGGTAGGGTGTGAGGTTCAAGAGGGAAAAAATGAATTTTGCATCACTTTTAACCCTTGGTGGAAAAAATAATAAAACTATGTAGTTAAAGGCAACACACTAGATAAAGAAAGGGATACTACACCAATGGGGTTAGATTATGGCTGAGGAAGTAAGAATCCTTTTAATGATTAAAATGATTCCATAAAATTTTTATTAAATAAATACATAGTATCTTTGTGTATCAACTAGGACTAGGATGGTTTGATCTTACTAAAATCCATAATTAATTTGTTGTGGAAATTGGTATGAACTATGAAACAATATATATCATGAAATTTTTTTGGATATTGTATGGAGGAAATTATTTTGATTCTTTTTTTCCAGCCTATATTTTATCCTTAAATATGATATTTTGAAGAATTTCCACCACCCCTCTATAAATTTATATTTATCACAATTTAATTATAATTTCATTTTCAATGCATTGGTAGAGGAAACAACCACTATGTAAAAAACCATAAAAGGAAGTTCCATACATAGTGAAATTATACATGAAAGTATCCATTTAATTCTCTAGCTATTTTGTGAAAATAAAAACCATACAAAATGGAAAGGGACCAAGATCATTATATTTAATAATATGAATCATTTTACATGGAAATGTGAAAAATATATAGGTTGAATTAATATTTTATTGATTCTTATGTGGTATAGGGATTATAAAATAACGTGAATAATTATTCATGAAACAATAATGCGTATCAACATCTAATTTTTCTAACATTTTTCTATTGTTTTTATAGGATCTTGGTTATTTCATGTTGCCTAATTATGGTGAGGGTAATAATTTCAGACTTGTCAACTATTTTTCACACATATCGGAAAAAATTCATTAATATTATATTACACTAATATTATTCTATTTTTATTTTTCATAACATGAAATGGAATAACCAAATTTAAATTAGATATGTGAATTATGATCCCAGTAATATTTAGTTTTATAACATTTATTTTAATCACTTCAATGAGGGTATGATTAAATTGATATTATGGTTTCTATGTTTTCTTAATTTCATCCTCTAAAAGTAATTGATGAATTCAAATATATGGTATAAACCCAAAAATATCTCACAATGTCCATTGTATCACCTTTTAACAATATCCAAAAATGTTTTGTAATTTTAATACCTATACTAGAGTGTGAATACGATAAAAAATAATCAGAAATTGGTTAATCTCATCAATATAGTCATATTTAAAATTATAGGGAAGTGGTTTTAATTCCACCACCATTATTTTCTAGAATATGGAATAGATTTGGAGGGAGTGGGTTCAAAGAAACTATTTATCCTCTTATAATTATTATCTAAAGATATAATATTTAAATAGTCACCAATGGTTAGTGGAACCTCAAAATGAACACACTCAATAATTAAAATAAAATATAAGAAAATATGTTTTTCATTGTAGTTATATAGTGTCTCTTTCAAATTCTGAACCTAAATATTGATTTTCACATTTTTTTATAATAATTTTAAAAATTGTATCAAGACAATTTTTTATAATATGGTCTAATTAAACCCACCACTAAATAATATTTAGTAGTGTTTTTTATCAATACCATTTAGTTGTGTCTAAAAATCTTTTTTCCCACCCCACTTAGCCTCGACCCACCCCAATTTTCAATACATAATTTGTTTCCTCATCCTCCATCATTGACCCTAACATCTCCATCAATACTCTATCCTAAACATCCTTCAAAGTATCATTTTGGTTTCAAATTGTGCACTAGTAAATTCACTCTAGTCCTTTATCTTCTCTATATATTTCACTTTCATAATCCATTAATTAATGAACTCTATGCCCTCACCTAAATTTATTACACAATTTTCATGGATTTTATGCTTCATGATTACCATAATTTCGTACACTTATTCTTAGGTTCATGGGAATATTTCTCCATCTAAGGTTAAATAGGAATTTATAAAAAAATAATGAATTCTCAAAAAATGATATAGAGTTCCCATTGGAAAGGTGAGTGGGATTTAAAATATTATTGTTACATTTAATTTTATTTACAAATATATTTTGATACTCATAATTAGTGGTAGTATGTTTTTTGTTTTTTTTTAAACAATGGTTTTGAGTAATAATAATATCAAATAATCTTTCATGATCCATGGAGTGCGTCTATTAGTATCAGTAATATTATTTATGGGAAATTTGTAAAAGAAATTATTTATAGTAAAATTTAGTGATTGGTAAGTAGTGATTAAGGTAGAAATTTTATAGGCTATGAACCACTGAATTTATGATTATATGACCCATATTTCATCTAGGATATGATAGAAATTTAGAGTGAAATGTTTTTAAAATCAATACCAATGGAGGCTAAGGTTAAGAATTCATTATTCAATATATATTGGATAATATTATCTGGCATATGAAATTAGTAACCTTATTGTCAAAAATGGTGGAATTTTTTTGTGTTGTTTATTAACTAGTGTATTGTGGTTCCTAGTATGAGTAATGTATAGTGGTTAGTCATTAGTGGTTTCATGGAGAAACATGTTTCCCTCAAACCATACAGTGGGTATTATTTTATAGGTTCTTTCACATTCTTTAAATTCATTATTAACATTATATCAAACATCATCCTTATAATTTTAGTATCCTACAAATGTATTTTTCTATTGAAATATTCTTGATAATGATATTGTTTAGATATATTTCCATTAAAAAATTATAACAGTCATAAAAAACCACATATTTATGGAATTAATGTATTTTACCATTATAGAAAAAATAACATGTTTTCAATAGTGATTATCGAAAACTCTTAATATTGTCAAATCCCAACATAATTATTCTAGAATGTTCCCTGAAACCCAATAATTCTATTTGTATCCGAAAAAAAATTATCACTTAATGACCACTTTTGATATAGTAAAATATACTTTTTTTTCTATATAAATATTTCAATTTTATATGTTTAAAATTAAAAATGTACCCCAAATGAAATGTTATTATATTTTAGGTCCATATAATATTTTTTTTATAATTAATCAATTTTTTGTTTATATATTATATATGATATATTTCAAATTATAGACCTATAATTCCTTTGAATCCTACCGACTCATTATTACATCTAATAGAATAAATTATTGATAAAAAATTTATCAAAAAATTTACAATAATAGTGCTTCCATATGATTGATTAACATAAGTATAAGTTCAATCCACATGAAATAATTATAAACATATAATATTTTTTTTATTAATTTTCAAATAAAATCCAAACGTATATGAAGTAATATATATTTAAAATTAGGATATGAATTATTTATTTAAAATAGATACATATTTAACAATAATTTATTTCCCATCAATTCTAATACATTTTCTAATTATCATGCTCAATTGTGATCATAATATGAAAATATTATGATTACCGAATATGAGGTGAATGTCAGACTATTATGATTAATATGTTTTTTGATTCATCGATTTATTTTTTTAATTTGATGAGTTGTATATTCATAATTGTTTCACATTTTTTCTTATTGTGATTTACAGTGTCATTATTTTTACTATTTTATATTTGTGTTTATTCCTGGTTGGATTTTTTGGGAGTTATATTTAACTGTGTCTTATTTTAACTAAAATGTTATTATTTAGATATATATATATATATTAAATTGTTAGATAGGAAACCATTATTTTTCTATTGAAACAAATACAATATATCTATTCCAGGTAGAGGGATCCAATTACATGGCCATTGTTAGTAGGCGAATACATACATAAATAAGTTTGATTACATTACAATAGAAAACATCTGATTATTTAAAGGGTTCATAGATGTTTTTGGATTTTAAAATTCTAAATCAATATATGGAATGAAGAAAAAAAAATCATGTTTTGAATATAAATTCAACCAAATATTTACAAGAGCTAATTAATTTAGATCATGTTTTGAACAAATTTTATCCTCAATACATGTAGTTGAATTTTCAGAGATCTGAATGTTATATAATTTTTTTAGTATATATTTCTGTTGTAAAAATGAAAAAGATAATTATATAATGGTAGAAAATAATACTAAAAAATGATAAATAATTATTTAAGAATAGTATGGTAATAATATAAAGATCATAACACACCATTAGATCCACATATTTCTGTTTATAATATTATTGATGGTTTCTAAACTATAGGACAATTTGATCAAGATTTTAACATAATAATATATGATGTTTTAGAGACTAATAAAATGTAAAAAAAATTGGAAAATAAATGACTTTTTAAATTATTACAATTTTCAAATCAATAGTTATATGAAGGTTGAGAGAAGTATTTGAAATAGTATTTTCTACAGAGTTCTTTCTATATCATATAACCTTGTGTAACTACAAATAATGTAATGTCTATTATATTATAATTATTTCTTTATTACGTTGATATATCTAAGATATATATAATATTTTAGTAGATTATGAAGGTTTTTAACAATATTCAACTCTATTTTATGATGATATATACATATACCAAGGATTATATATTATACTAGGGAGAATATTCATACACAAAAGAGTGAAAATAAATTTATAATTCTAAATGTATGTAGATAAATATGGATAAATTTTTTAATAAATATATTATAATGATGAAATAAAAAAAATACATTGGATTATTAACTTTAATTTTGTTTAAAAATATAAGTTTGAAATTTTTTTATCTCACATAAAATTGTTGTACATAGGAAGTGGAATGCGTCAAAAAATAACAATGATTTTCTAATACAATATCAATTTGATTAAAAATCATGGGATACCATTAATTAATTATATATATATTTCTCTTTTAAACCTATAAATATTTGTTTAGGGTTTTTATATAATATATTATATCATTTTGGTACATTATATTGAAATTAAACCATATGAAAAATTATTTGGAATTATTCATAAATACCTCTCTATAGGTGTATTTATCAAAATTCATTAATAATGTCAATTATTATTCCAATATAATATTATTGAAATTATATATATATATATATCCATATATATCATTTTATCCAAAAATTATAGTTGTTATAGAATTATGGGGTAGAAACATATGATTTGTCTTACTAATCTGAATAAATAATGAAATTCTTATACTAGAAACTTTTCCCAATTGTTTTATACACTAGTTTGGATTTTCCATTTTGTTACATTTATTTTCATCCTCAATGAGTGATATATAGATAAAAAAATTCATTTTCCATCATCAATTCCTTGATACATATCATTAATTTTTATTGAACTAGTTAAAGTTAAAATGGGAAATAGATTTGATATCTCTATGAAAGTTATTATTTGTATTAGAGATCTTTGAATATTTATCAAAATTTATAATAGAATTCGTAAAATAAATTTTTTTAAATGACGGATGGAAAGGACATAGATCACCATCATATACAATTGGTACACATCTATTCAAGATAGAGAGATTATTTTTTGAATATTCAATATTAGAAAATTATTTTTTTCGTAATAAAATTTTAATGATACAATCATAAATAAGAATGTGTTTGAAAATTTCTTTTATAAAACAGTTTATGAGAAAAAGAAATATAATGATTATTTAAATTATAAAAAACACTTAGATGAATTATCTATAAAGTATGATATTTCCTAAAATGAGAATGAAAAGTGACCATTGCTATCTTTTACAATGAAAATATGTATAAATATATCTTCCTTAAATTATTAATAAACATGAAATTTACTTATTTATATTCATATAACATTTCCAGATGTGTTTATTTAATTTATTGAAAATTACATGGACTAAAAATTCATGAATCTCATATTATGATAGTAATGTTTCCATTTTTTAAAATCTATTATTTGTAACATGAAAAAATAACTAATGTTCTAATAAATTTGTTCATATTCATTTCAAAACATTGTAAGAAGTCCTCAAGATCAGTTGTGCAAGTTAATATTTACTAAATTCTTTTTAAACAATATATCATTTATAGATTATCATTTCAATATCATTTATCACAATGATAATTAATCTAGATATTAATTATGTTATTTACTCTAAATGTGATAGACCCATATTTTACAAATGTATGTATCCTATCGACATTGAATCCAGAAATGTAAATTTTACCATTTTAGCACAGGATATACATGTTCGGGTCCAAGGCTCTTATGGTTGGTATCAAAGTTCAATTTAGATAACTTTGAGGATTATGATGTTTTCATTTGAGGTTATCTTAAGAGTTATAAATAATATCTAATGTCAATAATGATAAGTATTATCATAAGATCAAAGTATTAGACACCCTATTTTATGTTTTTAAGTAGAAAACTTTTTAAGGTTACTAATGACATTTTGGGAGAATTTTTATTAGTTTGAGGTATTTTTAATACCTAGGATCAACATGAAATTATATTTAGGGAGGAATTATTTTTTTCATGTTTAATGGGAAAAAAGGGGACAACCCGTATAGTGGGTGACAACCCATTGCATCCTGCAAAGCGGTGGGGCTTAAACCCTAGATTGAATTGTGATAAGTATTTTGCACCTACCACTAGCCTACAAGATTTCCTAGTTACTTTAAATTTTATTATTATTAAATATTAAGATATTTATTTGTGTAATAATTGTTTATTTATCTTGGAATAATATATAATAAAATCCATCTAAAAATTAGGAGCCAAACATAGCCATGTTTGAAAAATTATAATAATGGTATTTTGGGGAATGATTCGGTTTGAAATTTAGGTATTACTATTTAATTTTGAATATTATTGTATCTTATGAAGTTGTATTCATTTTGGGAATTATCTTACAATATTATCACCATTTTTATGTTCTCTAATGTCTAAAGGCAGGTGGAATAGCTTGTTATCATATTTATAGTAATGTGGCCAAATTTGATTTTAGTGTTTCATGTGTGAAAAATTAATCTTGAATACACATGATCTTGACAAAAAGATGATATTATGGTTGAAATTGGTAAAAGGATGAAATTATTCATTCCATGTAAGTATATTTCATAAATTTTTCAATCAATATTTTGAAATATTACTTAAAATTTAGAAAAAAAAGTATCATTAAATAAAATTTTATCATGTTACTATCTTTTCTAATGATATAAAGTTACATTTCCACACTAATTTAGTTGATATTTTTTTTCATTTACTTCCTCTTAACCACATTCTCTATCACTTTCTATTAGTCTATATGAATTTTTTCTTTATAAATCTATCTTTTAATTTCTCAAAAAATTTCTATCTATGTGGAATCCCAGTTATGCATAACTTCATGTTAACATTACATTTCCCAATTTTCTATTTTAGTGGATGATTTATTTATTTCATTTGTACTATGTGGGTTTTATTAAATTAATTATAAAAAATATAATCCTTTTATAACCAAGATGAATTTTGAGGTAGAAATTCATTTTAAGGTGGTAGGATGTAGCATCCCAAGGTTTATAAAATATATTCTTTCAAATCAATTTAAATTATTTGGTATCTTACATTACACACAGTGATGATTTTATATTTAATTATACACAACACAATGTTTATATTTTATTTCACATAACATAAGGTTTCTCTAATAACTTGTGTTACATACAAGACCAAGTCTTATAGGACTATAATATACTATTAATAATATTATTTAACATAATAGTTATCACCATGTCATTATAATGGAATGAATGAATAAGATTAAATATATTATTAAAATATGGTTTCTACATTTTTATAAAATGAATTCTTTTGTTTTCAATTAATTATAAAATAAAATGAAAATTAATTGAATGTGAAAGAAAATGTTTTATAAAAAAAACAATTTTATACTCCCAAATGTGTTTTATCTTAGTAAATTAAATTACTTATTATTTTTTAATGATATTAATAAAATATATATAATATTAAATCTAAAGTTTAACATTCAACCTATGGGTTTTATAGGCATGATAAAATAATAATTTCAATTTTACATATAAGAAGTTGTATTTTTATAAAGGCAATTTTTTCACCTTTTGATTGTGAACTTGTTTTAAAACTAAATTATGAAACTTTTATAAATTTTATTTGAAAAAATCAACATCATTTTTGAAATATTAATTTCAAAATTATATTATGGTGAAATTTTGAAATTTTTTTAAGAATTTAAATTTTTGATGAATATTAAAAAATATTGAATTTTAACTGATAACTGACTTTTCATCTAAATAATATATAATGTTAAATTATATTGTAAATTGGATATAAAGTGAAATAATGTCAATAATACATATTTTAAAAATATTTTAGACATTAGATTCATTTTTATAATGAATTTGGATATAAAATTATTGTGAACTTTTGAACTTTTTAACTTTAAATACATGCTTTCACATCACATGTGTGGGATAAATTTTAAATTAAATTATATCAATTAAGTGAATTGAATTTTAGAAAATGAATTCCATATTTTGAATAATCATAATTTATATTATCTAATATATTCAAATTTATAGAGTCTTCTTTTCATCACATAACTGTTACATTATTTTTAAGATAAACAACATAATAGAGATATAAATCTATGATAAAAAGGTTTTGTGTCTTGGGAAAATTATGCTCATACATGAAATGAAAATAGTATTAAAGAAAATTATTTAAATACTTCATCATTATCCTTAAAAGTTCACATTCTCTTTTGTAAATGTAATAACCTAATGATATACATCAAATAAACGGTTGAGTTAAAAGCATAATAAGAGGATGAGTAAGGATAATGAATCAATATAGAATGGGTGTACATAATCATTATAATATCATAATATTGGGATTAACATAAATATAAAGAGGGAAACATGTGATAAATGAATGGAATGTGGAAATTCATAAAAATGAAACATCTTATCTTAGTGGTAAAAAACAACACATAGTTGTGAACAAAACTAAAATCATGTTCATGAATATTACACATTATCTCATGAGATATATCACATTACCAAATTAGTTAGAGGGTAATATAATCCTATGGTCAGCCATCACATCATAATATTTACATAACCATGTATCACACGTAGAAATTTTAACAATCATAGTCTTGAAATAAATTATGTAAATGTATGGGTTTCATTCATGAATAAACATTAGGTATCCTGAAATAAATAGTCAAAAACCTATTTGGTATATAAATAATCTCTCTTGAGAAATAAAAAAAAATATACAGGAATCAAGAAGAATTATTTTAAAAAATCATTATATTTTTCCTAAAACCATGTTTTAAAACATGTATATCTTTGAAAATAAAATGGAACATTAATTATATGATATTTAAGTAACATTATAGGACTATTCATTCCAAATATGTCATGAAAGAAGAATAATCCAAAGAAAAGGAGTTGGGTTTGATAATCCCCTTATATTATGTATGATTGTGTCTTCCACTAGAATATAATGTTTTGCGTCATCAAATTAGATTCATTAATTATTAAATTAAGAATATTTTATTCATAAAGTTTACTTATTATATATTTATTAAGTTTATTTATGGCTATTTATATGAGTTATAAAGTTCAATTTCTTCATTACGGGAGTGCTCATATTCATTGTTTTCAATATTAGTTCACTTGTTTATAATTATGGAAGTTCTTGTAAAATGAGAATAATTTTACATAAGTGAAATGAAGTGTTACTAATGAACTTTTATAAGTAAAAATGGTTTTATATATCATTTTTCGCTAGTATAAGGATGGTTCATTTGAAAAAACATTATGATAAATGTTTAGTATATTTAATCAGTTTTTTCAACCATCGCAAACTAGTTTTGTTTTATTTAATATTATGTATATAAATTAGTTATAGAAAATGAATCAAGTTGTAATATACATATTATAAAATCAGTTAACCATAATAATAGTTTTTGGCTAGACTTGAAGGTGGTAATGGAAGATGAAAACTCATCATCCTTGAAGGCAGTGAACCGACATATCATAGATGATGTTTTCATTTTTTAATAAAAGAAGAAGATAAGATATTTGATTGTAGATATGACATTAACATAATAACCTTCTAGTATATATATATGATATTTTATTTATCATTCAACTTTGTATATGGTATGTGGGGAGAGTATAAGAAAATAAATAAATAAAAAGGGAATGATTACAAATTTTACCTCTTGAATGTTGTCTCCTTAAGAACCTCCTTAAAGCACCTGGGTTTGTCTATTATTTTGAAAAACAATGCTTGGATGTTCGTAAGAGGTATGGTAAAGTAATTGTTCATAATATTGATAAGATAAAAGGATTATAAGGTTTGAGGAGTGGGGTGGTGAGGGGTGGTATTTATAGGGGAGGAGAGGGGTGTTTTTTATTATTATATTCATTAGTTTATTATTTTTCCACAAGACTATTAGTAGTGTTTATTCTAATTAATAAATAAAGTAAATGGATTGGAGGAGTTCAAACCAATGGTTTCTTACATAATTCATGAAACAAATATTAATTTATTTGAATTATAATTTTAAATACTATAAATTACCATATTTCACTTTTCACCAATAATTCAACTATTTATGAAAAATACCAAAACAAATCACCCAAAACATTTTTTGATGTGTATATTTCAAAAATGGACTCTTCTATAAGAAAATATATTTCTAAATATGATAAATTATAATTTAAATTAAATCATCATTTATCCAAAAAATAACAATTTTTTGTATTAAAATTGATTTTATGACCCTTTAAAATTTTTAGTAAGGTCTCATAAAATTAGGTAATAATTATAGTAAAGAAAAATATTAATTTATGAATCAATTTTATGAGAATAAATTTTCTATTAAATTATTATATTGCTTATAAAATTATAAATAAACATTTCTGTTTCACAAAAATAACAACACTTAATTTTTAATTTTAAAAAAATTCATTTACCTATACAATGGTATAATTATTACATATTTTTATTAATAAAATAACATAAATTTTATTTATAATTTCATAGGTGGGGTTACTGTTATAATGGTTGGATTACTATTACTAACAATCAAATTACTATTTTAATAGCCAGGATATTATTCCAATGGAACAGTCTTCCTAATTCTTATTAAGACCTATTATTTCATTCATTATTAATCCACTTATATTTTCTTTCAGGGTTATATATCTATTCCTCTTAAAAAATTAATATTATATAATTGACATTATTTTTATTTATATAAATTTTTTCATGAGTGTGATCATTATAGTGGATCAAGCATATCCAAATTTTCATATTCTCAATATCTTATTTTATATTTATTCACCTATAGTAATATTTGAAATTCATATTGGTTTGTTTGTTGACTAATGTATAATTATTTATTTATGAGAATAATTCACTTCTTGATTTCTCTTTTTGAAGTATGTTTTTTATTACATAACTATAAGAAGGAAAATTTTATTCATAAAATTTTGTGCCATTATATTCTTCCCCCTTAGGAAATTTCATCCTCGATATTTAATTTTACATACTAATGTTAAAATAAGTGAGGTTATTTCTCTTTCATTTCTTCCTCATGCTCCCATGTCTCCTCTTCATACATATAATTCCTCCTTAACACTTTTACTTGGTGAGTTGTATTGTTGTATATAATATTGTCTCAAGGGTCCGAGATATTCACTAGTTATTTTTAATATGAGAGGTAATTTTCTAGTTGTACCACCACTATATTCAATACACGTAAGGGTTAAGGTGTATACATACTTAAGAGAGGTCTGTAGAACACATCACAATCATCAACCATAGTTTGTGGAGTTGAAATCTGATAGGGAACTACTCTTATGCGATCAAGGATCTCAAAGGGGCCAATGTACCTTGGTCTAAGCTTCCCATTAATTAAAACTTGCATGAATCTCCTCCAAGGTGATATTTGAAGGAAAACATTGCCTAAAAATTTAAACTCTAATTCCCTTATACGGTTCTCGTCATTGAAATTCTACCAACTCTAAGTATCTTTTATATTTATTTTATTTCTTGAACCTTCTTGATCATCTATTGCATATGATCAGGTCCAAGTAGATTTGGTCCAAGATATTCATGGGTTATTTTTTATATGAGAGGTAATTTTCTAGTTATACTACCTCTATATTAAATACATGTAAGGGTTAAATTGTTTACTTACTTAGGAGAGATACGTAGAATACATAACAAACATCAACCATAGGTGGTGGAGTTGAAATCTGATAGGGCACTACTCCTATGCGATCAAGGATCTCAAAGGGGCCAATGTACCTTGGTCTAAGCTTCCCATTCATTAAAAATTGCATGACTCTCCTCCATGGTGATATTTGAAGGAAAAAATTGCCTCAAAATTTAAACTCTAATTCTATTATATGGTTCTCATCATAGAAATTCTACCAACTTTGAGTATCTATTAAATTAATTTTATTTCTTAAAACTTCTTGATCATTTATTGCATATGATCAGGTCCAAGTAGATTTGGTTTATCAACTTTATCCCAAAAAGATAGAGTTCTATATTTCTTCCTATAAAGAGTTTCTTATGGATCTATCTGTATACTCAAGTAGAAACTATTTTTGAAAGAGAAATCAACTAATGGGAGTTACTGATCTTATCCTTCATTGAATTCAATGGAGTAACATATTAGAATGTATTTGAGCATGTAAATGGTCCTTTCAGATTTCCCATCAGTTCGGGAGTGATAGTCCATGATGAAATTCAATACAGTACTCAAATAATGTTGAGAAATTCTCTCGAATTTAGATGTGAACCTTGGATCATGATCAGATATGATCAAAATTGTAACCCCATAAATCCTTACCACTTCCTTCACATATATCTTTGGAATTTTTTTATGCAATAAATTTTCCCAAATAGAAATGAAGTGGACAGTCATGGTGAGTTGATCCACTGTAACCCATATCACATTCTATTATTTGGATGTATTAAAGAGACTAGTGATGTAATTTGTAGTGATATTATCCCATTTTTATATGGGTATAGGTAATGATTGCATCATCCCTTTGGACTTTTGTCACTATAATTTAATTTTATGACATACCAAAAATGTTGAGAATACTTCACAATCTCATTCTTCATATTGTCCCACTATATATTCTCTCGAAGATCACAGTATATCATGGTACTTTCGATATAAATATATAAATATGTGATGTGTTTATTATCTAGTATCTCTTTTTTCATAGATGAAAAAGGCACACAAAACCTAGTTCCAAACTGAATCACATCATTATCATCAATGTGTAATTCATGTGTTTTCCCTTCCTTTACTACTTTCACCTTATTTTATATCTCCAGATCATCCTTTTGTGCCTCCTTAAACATCTGTTGGATATATGGTAGGGAAATTGTAACAGCCCGAGATTTTATGAAAAATATTCTTTTTTATTTCACTAATGTCTTATGTTGTACGCTACACCAAAAGGAGCTTGCACAACACGCATCCTTGACTTGCCTTGCATTACACACAATCGCGACCTTCCTCGATAGCTTGCGTCGTACGCAATACCAAGTTTCACTAAACAATGATATGCTATTAAAATATTATTAAAACTAGCCGTTATGAATAGTAATAACCACTTTTTGAAATTTTATAAATTTTATTTTTCAAAAGGGACTTCATTTTTGGATTCGGAATACCGAAATTAGCCTAGGGTGAAATTTTGGTATTTTTCTGAAAACTTTCAATTTTTGATGAATAGTGAAACCACTAAGTGGTAGGTTAAAAAACTGAATTTTGCATAAAACTTAATTTTACCGCTTCTGTGAATGGAATTTCAAAACTCCGACAGACACGGTTGATATCAGTAAGTAAAATGTGGTTCAATGAGATAAAAATAATTTTTTGGTGAATAGTAACTTTTTATTTTTTTTACTGCGGTTAATAGTAAATAGGGTAACTAAGAGTAAATATGATATTAATATTACCCTAACACATGTCCTAATTCTATTGGACAAGTTTAATTCGACCAAAAACAAACTTAGGAATAAAATATGACCATTTAGGCCCACTTGGATTAGATTAGGACATTTATTATTAATTTATTTAAAGAAGGGTTAAAATAGTTAAAATCAAAGTTTAATAAGTAAATAATTTTTAATATGGGGTTATACATAAGATAAAATCTACTATAAATATTCATTAGAAAGCTAAAAAGATTTCCTACATAATGGTATTTTATTTGTAATTTTTAGACATTAAATAATTTAATTGATTTATGACACAATGATGATGCAGTAATTATCTTATTAATGAAATATTGATATAATTGATGTTATAAACACCAAAATAAATGTAATTTGAGACTTTTTATGAATTCCACTAATTTTCTAGGTTACTATGATATATTAATGTTGATTTAATCAACTTTTTTCGAACATATAATTCTGTTATGACTTTCACAAAAATCATATATCAAATAGTGTCAAAATTGACACAAAATAGTTTTTAAATCAAATATTATATTATTAATTGTTATTTTATTCCTAAAAATCTACGATTCGGCCACTTGACTTAGATAAGGATATATATATTAATAATAAACAATTTGGGGTTCGTTTGGCATGTTATAGTAAGTGTATTAACCATATAGTGAAAGAAAACAAAAAGACACGGTAAAAGTTAAATTATTTAACTTACAGTTAAATCTAATTGATAAGGTTAAAATAATACCCTAAACTTGCCTAAATCTTATTGGTTGATAGGATTTAGACCCATCCCCACTTTAGCTTCGAAATAAGACCTTTTGTAACCATTATAAACCGATTTTGACATTAATATAAAATAATATTTTGAGGTATTCCTAAGGTGCCCCTCTCCTCCCTTATAAAAGGACACCTCCTCCCCCTTCTCCTCACACCAATTTGAGCACTCAAGATCGGCCAACCCCTGCCAAAATCTCTTCTCCACTTCCCTAGAAACATCCTAGAGGTTCTGTTCTTCCTCAAAGACCAATTTTAGTTCCCTAAGAGGAGGTCTCCAAAAGGCGCTTCAAAGAAGAGGTAATTACCGTTACCAATTCTTTCGTCTTTATTTCTTCTTCCACTTCTTCTTCTTAGGTTGTTTCATTATGAAGTAATAACATCAGTATCACTCATATACTGATATGTTATTATAAGTATGAAACAACTCTATTTCACCATCTATCCATCCTATGGAAAAAGAAATCACCGCGCGTGCGTACGTACGGAATACCGTCTCCACGCCGTGGTGTAATCTATTTTCCACCACCACCTTACATGGATGGGTATAATGGTGTAAAGAATAACTATACATAGTTATTACAACATCATATTGATTCTGATATATTGTATAATCCACTCCAATTCAATTCAATATTTATGGAAATGATATCATCGCTCGTGCGTACGTACGGACTACCGTCTCCACGACGCGATGAGATTCATTCTCCATGTTAACCATTTAAGAATGATTATAAAGTATATATAAGAAATAATAATGAAATATATGAAATTATAAAGCTACTGGATTTATGTATATTTATATATTTATGTCATCTACTTACTTCCATTCAAGACAATAAGGAAAGGAAAACAGCGTTCATGCGTACGTACGGACTACCGTCTCCATGAATGGTGTTTTTCATTTCATTTATCTATCTATTATATATATATATATACTGAATATATATGATATATAAATCATATTTTATATTCTGGAAGTAAGTAAATCATGATATAAGTAATAATAATTTCAAGAACAACAAGTCAAAACACCTACGATAAATGAAACGATTTTACCCAAAACGCTTCTTTAACATGGAATTTACAAACGAACGGGTAATATAATGTCATAAGTGAACCATATATGATATCATAACAATGAATATGATTCTTTAATAAGTCAATGACATTATTTAAACCATTATACAGTAGATTTGGACACGTACAAAGCAAATCGGACCTAAGGTAAGGGAAATATCACAATCTCATTTTTATCCGAGATTGTTTATACATTGGTATCTACTGGGGTGTATTTTATCATCGACATCTATGTTTCCTCAATATATAATGTTATTTACATCCACCTACAATTTTTTAAATCCAATTTTACCCTTTGGTGAGTTTTTAGTAAAAGATATGAAAGGAATCTTTTGTCGTTTTTCGTATGAGGTACTTTTTGACTTTTTCGACAAAAGTACAAAGAATGTTTTTTTTAACTTATACGGCATGAACGGATTTTTACGGTTTCATAATGCCTCATTTTCAAGAAGATTCCTCTACAAGATTGCATGATTATTTTCAACAAAAACCCTTATCTTTTAAAATTGCATTGAATTTTGTGAAAAGAAAATGATTTTAAAGAAGAAAGGATATTTTCCTCAAGAATTCATTTCAACTGTTTTGTCAAAACTATTTTTCATCTAAGATGAAATTATTTCATATGTGTATGTTTCAAGTAAAATGCCTCTATGATTTAAATGGTTTCAATTTTCTTATGATGAAATGATATCAGTTGTTTATGGATTATGTTATGATGGAATGATGTTTAAGAATCACATTTTATTTCATGGGTTATGCTATGATGTATGGTTTATGATTTTGCGGCACACATAAGAATGGTATCATTATCAGATGGGTGGGACCTATATCTCCCTCCATTGCATTGGGTAAAGATTTTATATCTCCTGAGATAGACAAGGCTGGAACGGTAGGTTATACCGGTTCAGTGAAACAGGACTGAAACAAGGGTTACTCGATTCAGAAAGGGACTTTGTCCACTAAGATAGTCTTGGCAATGAGTCTTGACTAACAAGAAATGATTCTCTATGATTATGTGTGAATTCCACAAAGTTTCATGTTTTAAGTTATGATTATTGTGATTACATTTCACTACCATGATTTATCCCATGTTATGAAATTATGCTCTCTTTTGCAGGTTATGATTTCCAAAATGTTATGTTCTTATGAATACGATGTGATTGATATTTCTTTTTTTTACCCTTACTGAGCATTTGAGCTCACCCTTTTATATTTTCTTTTCCCCAGGATATAAAGAAAGGTTTTAGGTTAAAAAAAAGGAAGATCTTTATGGGAGATGTTGAAGATCTTTCACCACAATTAGAAGATTTTATTCCGAGTTTCCAAAGACACTAAACTATTACGATCCTTGTGTGTGTGTTTTTTTGTTATGTACTAAGTATTCCGCAAATTTAATGTAATGTCAATGTACGTTAAGCTTCGGGTCTCTACAGTTGGTATTAGAGGAAAGGTTTAGTCAACCTTTGGAAACTAGGATGCGAAAACGTTAGTGAGATCCCTAGAGATATTTCTAAGGTATGTTTAGGTATGTCCCTAAGGTTAAGTATACGTATAGGTTATAGTACTAGAACTACGCTAACGATCATATAATTAAACCTAAGATGTTAGATATTGAAGGTACTCCCCCTTTATTATGTTGTTTTCCCTAGCATGATTTTTGCCTCTCACACTATTCTTTTTGGGTTTTAGACGATGGCTGGAACCCGAAGGAACCGTGTTGATCAATGCAATGGACAATGCAATGATTGTCCTCCTGAACAAACAAATGTTATGGGATATGGAGTGCAAAATCTTATTGCTATACTTACACAAGCTATGAATCATTCTGGACTTCCAAATGAGCAGAGAAAGGTACAATATTCTATTGAGTCCTTCATGAGGCAACGTCCACCTTCTTTCAGTGGGTCTTCTGATCCACTTGTTGCTGAACAATGGATCAGTACCACTGAAAAGATATTTTCAGTTCTTCAATGTTCTGAACATGATAAAGTCATCTTAGCAGTATATCGTTTGGAAGGTGAAGCTGATCAATGGTGGAATCTTATCAAGAATACAAGGCAAAGAGATGAAATTGAGTCCATGGAATGGGACGAGTTCAAGAACTTATTTTTCAATAAGTACTTCCCTCGTATTCTTCGAACAAAGATAGAGAAGGAGTTTCTTGAACTAAAGCAAAAGGATGATGAATCTGTTGGTATATACGAAGCGAATTTTACAAGACTTGCAAGGTATGCATCTGGCATTATCATCCAACCTGAATGTAAAGTTGATCGATTTTTCAGTGGCTTAAAACCAAGTCTTCGAAGGGCATTAGCTATAAGAGACTTCAGTAGCTATGAAGAAATTGTGCGTTGTGCTATCAAGGTAGAAATGGAAGTTGGTGTTACATATCCATCTCATGGTTTTGACAAAAAAAGAAAGATGGAGTTCAAGGAGAAATCTCAGAATAATGGTGAAAAGAAGATGAATGTTTCCTTATGCACAATGTGTGGAAAGAAGCATGGTGGAGATTGTCTTAAAGGGACTAGAAAATGTTTTAAGTGTGGAAAAGAAGGTCATCGAGCAGCTGAGTGTCAAAGTAATGGAAAAAGGGTTTCTAATGATGTGAATAAATCAAACACTGCAGAGAACGCACCACCAACACTTCAATGCTTCAAGTGCAAGGAAATGGGGCATTATGCTAATAAATGCCCTAATCCAAGGGTTAGTGATGATCAACATGAGCAACCACTGAAGGAAAAGGACAAAGGGAAGTCACATGCGATCACTATTGACAATATTGAATATGACAACGATGTGGTGGAATGATTAAGTGTTTATGTAATGGGATTTCGAAATAATGTTGTATCATTGAGTATTGCAATATTTATTTATGTGGTATTCAAAGTGATTGATATATTTTTGAAATAAGATGATATGCGCATAATGAAGGGAAAACGAGAAAATGAAATGTTTAATAGTATTCATGAGCTCATGATTGATATAAGGACTAAGTGATATCATGGTTTGAGAATATAGAATTTTGAGGATTTTGGTATGTGGAAAGTGTTAACTTTTAACTGCATTCATGTTTTCACTAAGGTTCAATGGGTATTCAAAAGAATACATGATTAAGGCCTTTGAATGTTTGGAATGTGACCAACAAGACATATCTTATGATATATGGGGATCAACGACAGTATTAAATCTCTGGTAATCGTTTTCACTATATTATGAGAGTGGACTGCAGTATTATGGATAAGCCTAAAGATTACAATGGATTATGTTGGACATAAGTCAGTATTGTTTAAGGATAGAAGTTCTTTTTCGATATTATTGATGGGATGTTATAGAAATATAGTTTTAGAAAAAGGACAACCTGCAGGACGGGCGACAGCCCATCGCGTCGGACAAGGTTGTGGGAATCGAACCCACAACCGAAGTGCGACTGGCCTTTATTGCCTACCACTGGCCTACAGGAAGTCCCTGTTTAGTAGAAACTAGTTTTATTATATTAAGCAGTATGATATATGAAGTATAAAGTCCATTTTAGGAACCATATATGATTAATCTCACTATAGATCGACTTATGTATATAATTTTTTCTAACCTTTTTGAGACAGATGGAATGACCCGTCATTCTATCTCATGATCTGCTAACACTTCAAGAATAACAAATTCAACTTCATTTATTTAAGAGATGAAGTGTAAATTGTTAAAGGCACGAACAACAGTGAGATTGTACCAAAATAAAGTAAGTATATATTCTAATTCTTTAACTTTAGGGAAACGATCTTGAAAACCAAAAATGTTGTCCTATTGATCTTATATCTGATGAATCAGATGGTACCTTAGATCGTCACAAATTTATGGCTTTGTGATTGCTGGCTTTTCCATAGCCATGTTCTCTACCACTCTCCCTCAGAACATGATGGTTAGATTTCTCTTCCATATCCATATTTTCACCTATGTGGAAACCCAGTGATTAGTTTATTTGGGTAATCGTTACATTTCATAATTTAGTTTTTAAAGCCAAGTTTTGGTATTCCTTTTTACGATGTGGGTTTCTATTAAAGAAACTTTTTAATAGTAAACCATTTATAACCCCGACGAATTTCGAGGGCGAAATTCATTTTAAGGGGGGTAGAATGTAACAGCCCGAGATTTTATGAAAAATATTCTTTTTTATTTCACTAATGTCTTATGTTGTACGCTACACCAAAAGGAGCTTGCACAACACGCATCCTTGACTTGCCTTGCATTACACACAATCGCGACCTTCCTCGATAGCTTGCGTCGTACGCAATACCAAGTTTCACTAAACAACGATATGCTATTAAAATATTATTAAAACTAGTCGTTATGAATATTAATAACCACTTTTTGAAATTTTATAAATTTTATTTTTCAAAATGGACTTCATTTTTGGATTTGGAATACTGAAATTAGCCTAGGGTGAAATTTTGGTATTTTTCTGAAAACTTTCAATTTTTGATGAATAGTGAAACCACTAAGTGGTAGGTTAAAAAACTGAATTTTGCATAAAACTTAATTTTACCGCTTCTGTGAATGGAATTTCAAAAATCCGACAGACACGGTTGATATCAGTAAGTAAAATGTGGTTCAATGAGATAAAAATAATTTTTTGGTGAATAGTAACTTTTTATTTTTTTACCGCGGTTAATAGTAAATAGGGTAACTAAGGGTAAATATGATATTAATATTACCCTAACACATGTACTAATTCTATTGGACAAGTGTAATTCGACCAAAAACAAACTTAGGAATAAAATATGACCATTTAGGCCCACTTGGATTAGATTAGGACATTTATTATTAATTTATTTAAAGAAGGGTTAAAATAGTTAAAATCAAAGTTTAATAAGTAAATCATTTTTAATATGGGGAAATATATAAGATAAAATCGACAATAAATATTCATTAGAAATCTAAAACGATTTCCTACATAATGGTATTTTATTTGTAATTTTTAGACATTAAATAATTTAATTTATTTATGACACAATGATGATGCAGTAATTATCTTATTAATGAAATATTGACATAATTGATGTTATAAACACCAAAATAAATGTAATTTGAGACTTTTTATGAATTTCACTAATTTTATAGGTTACTATGATATATTAATGTTGATTTAATCAACTTGGTTCGAACATATAATTCTGTTATGACTTTCACAAAAATCATATATCAAATAGTGTCAAAATTGACACAAAATAGTTTTTAAATCAAATATTATATTATTAATTGTTATTTTATTCCTAAAAATCTAAGGTTCGGCCAAATGACCTAGATAAGGATATATATATTAATAATAAACAATTTGGGGTTCGTTTGGAATGTTATAGTAAGTTTATTAACCATATAGTGAAAGAAAACAAAAAGACACGGTAAAAGTTAAATTATTTAACTTAGAGTTAAATCTAATTGATAAGGTTAAAATAATACCCTAAACTTGTCTAAATCTTATTGGTTGATAGGATTTCGACCCATCCCCACTTTAGCTTCGAAATAAGACCCTTTGTAACCATTATAAACCGATTTTGACATTAATACAAAATAATATTTTGAGGTATTCCTAAGGTGCCCCTCTCCTCCCTTATAAAAGGACACCTCCTCCCCCTTCTCCTCACACCAATTTGAGCACTCAAGCTCGGCCAACCCCTGCCAAAATCTCTTCTCCACTTCCCTAGAAACATCCTAGAGGTTCTGGTCTTCCTCAAAGACCAATTTTAGTTCCCTAAGAGGAGGTCTCCAAAAGGCGCTTCAAAGAAGAGGTAATTACCGTTACCAATTCTTTCGTCTTTATTTCTTCTTCCACTTCTTCTTCTTAGGTTGTTTCATTATGAAGTAATAACATCAGTATCACTCATATACTGATATGTTATTATAAGTATGAAACAACTCTATTTCACCATCTATCCATCCTACGGAAAAAGAAATCACCGCGCGTGCGTACGTACGGAATACCGTCTCCACGCCGTGGTGTAATCTATTTTCCACCACCACCTTACATGGATGGGTATAATGGTGTAAAGAATAACTATACATAGTTATTACAACATCATATTGATTCTGATATATTGTATAATCCACTCCAATTCAATTCAATATTTATGGAAATGATATCATCGCTCGTGCGTACGTACGGACTACCGTCTCCACGACGCGATGAGATTCATTCTCAATGTTAACCATTTAAGAATGATTATAAAGTATATATAAGAAATAATAATGAAATATATGACATTATAAAGATACTGTATTTATGTATATTTATATATGTATGTCATCTACTTACTTCCATTCAAGACAATAAGGAAAGGAAAACAGCGTTCATGCGTACGTACGGACTACTGTCTCCATGAATGGTGTTTTTCATTTCATTTATCTATCTATTATATATATATATATACTGAATATATATGATATATAAATCATATTTTATATTCTGGAAGTAAGTAAATCATGATATAAGTAATAATAATTTCAAGAACAACAAGTCAAAACACCTACGATAAATGAAACGATTTTACCCAAAACGCTTCTTTAACATGGAATTTACAAAAGAACGGGTAATATAATGTCATAAGTGAACCATATATGATATCATAACAATGAATATGATTCTGTAATAAGTCAATGACATTATTTAAACCATTATATAGGAGATTCGGACACATACAAAGCAAATCGGACCTAAGGTAAGGGAAATATCACAATCTCATTTTTATCCGAGATTGTTTATACATTGGTATCTACTGGGGTGTATTTTATCATCGACATCTATGTTTCCTCAATATTTAATGTTATTTACATCCACCTACAATTGTTTAAATCCAATTTTACCCTTTGGTGAGTTTTTAGTAAAAGATATGAAAGGAATCTTTTGTCGTTTTTCGTATGAGGTACTTTTTGACTTTTTCGACAAAAGTACAAAGAATGTTTTTTTTAACTTATACGGCATGAACGGATTTTTACGGTTTCATAATGCCTCATTTTCAAGAATATTCCTCTACAAGATTGCATGATTATTTTCAGCAAAAACCCCTATCTTTTAAAATTGCATTGAATTTTGTGAAAAGAAAATGATTTTAAAGAAGAAAGGATATTTTCCTCAAGAATTCATTTCAAGTGTTTTGTCAAAACTATTTTTCATCTAAGATGAAATTCTTTCATATGTGTATGTTTCAAGTAAAATACCTCTATGATTTAAATGGTTTCAATTTTCTTATGATGAAATGATATCAGTTGTTTATGGATTATGTTATGATGGAATGATGTTTAAGAATCCCATTTTATTTCATGGGTTATGCTATGATGTATGGTTTATGATTTTGTGGCACACATAAGAATGGTATCATTATGAGATGGGTGGGACCTATATCTCCCTCCAATGAATTGGGTAAAGATTTTATATCTCATGAGATAGACAGGGCTGGAACGGTAGGTTATACCGGTTCAGTGAAACAGGACTGAAACGAGGGTTACTCGATTCAGAAAGGGACTTTGTCCACTAAGATAGTCTTGGCAATGAGTCTTGACTAACAAGAAATGATTCTCTATGATTATGTGTGAATGCCACAAAGTTTCATGTTTTAAGTTATGATTATTGTGATTACATTTCACTACCATGATTTATCCCATGTTATGAAATTATACTCTCTTTTGCAGGTTATGATTTCCAAAATGTTATGTTCTTATGAATACGATGTGATTGATATTTCTTTTTTTTTTACCCTTACTGAGCATTTGAGCTCACCATTTTATTTTTTCTTTTCCCCAGGATATAAAGAAAGGTTTTAGGTAAAAAAAAAGGAAGATCTTTATGGGAGATGTTGAAGATCTTTCACCACGATTAGAAGATTTTATTCCGAGTTTCCAAAGACACTAAACTATTACGATCCTTGTGTGTGTGTTTTTGTTATGTACTAAGTATTCCGCAAAAGTAATGTAATGTCAATGTACGTTAGGTTTCGGGTCTCTACAGAAATAATTTAGGAAATTTATACCATACAATCTCCTCCTCTAGTGAATATATAATTTAGACTCTTTTTTTAGTATATATGTCAAAAATATCACCATAAAGGCACTGCTACAATAATTTCAAGTAAAATATCATAGATTCTAGATCCAGATAATTCTTGGGTAGTTATTCTCATGAATCTTCAACTTCCATGAGGAATGGGATATCACATTATCATTTTTAAAGCGTAAATAAACCAATACATTATTTTAATCATCATTTTAGATCAAAAAAAACATTCTCTTCTTTTTCGTAGTGTTAGTACAAGTGTAGGGGTTAGCCTCTTCATTGGATGCATAAAACTTTCCTCACATTCTTCTATCTAGACATAATTGACCCCCTGTCACGACCCGTCCCAGTGGGGCCCACTATGTGACTCTACAAGCCCGCCTCCAATAGGGCAGGGGCTAGTGACTAGCACCGAGTAGGAATATTACTAACATGGGAGGCATTGCCTAAGTACCTGTACACATGCACAAACCTCTAATCCCACAAATTCTGAAATGTAAAAACCATTAAGGAAAAAGAATGCATGAATACAGCTAAACCCAACCAACAGAGTATGATGAAAGGTATATTACTGTAAAAGTAAACTGGCCCAAAAATACAAGCCCACCAAAAAGCAAACAAACAAGAGTCTGAAAACTGCAAAGTCCAACCTGCAAGTACAAAAGGTACTGGTACTGCTGCTCGTAGCTGTAGGAATACCTCGGCCTATAGGGAACTCAGAAATCTCGGTCCTTCCTTGGTCCGCCATGGACTCTTCCAAAAAGGATTCTCGTCTGCACAAGACACCAGACGTGTAGACAAAGCCCGTGTAGGGGTGAGTATAACAATACTCAGTAGAGGACCCCGAAAATCACAAATCAGTACACAAAGTAAAGGTAGAGTCATCTATGCACAATATATGTCTACGGAACATATAAAACAAACCAGGTATACTCAAAACCTAGACCCATGGTCTAGAAACAAGTCACACAACTGTATACCCCGTTAGGGATTCTGTTTGAAGATTCTGTGATGCACTCGTTCTGGGAGAACACACTCCACGAGTCTTATAGTTCTGATGAAATTCTTCTGAGAAGTGTTGTTCATCAGGCACTATCACGAGGGATAACTACACTCATTATGGGAGACACACTCCTGAGTGTAAAGTTTATAGTAGATAGAAGCACTCATTACGGGAGACACACTGTTGAGTGGGAAAGATCACGATACACAGATGAGGATCACTGCCAGGTCCATGGTGGATACCGCGAGTCATCTGGATTCACCAGTTAGGTGATACACAAGCAAGGCAGAGGATCAACGCCCGGTAAGGTTGGTCATGTTGATGCCTAACTCTACCAGGGGTCAGGAATGGATAGAGGATCTTGATTCGGGCCTCTTGGATGGATTCCTGACACTCACATAAATTCCTAATGAAGGGATCATATTCATGCATGAGGGAACGATGCTTGACCTTACGGGGAACAATAATAAGGGGTACTAACCCAAATGAATAATGTCGGAGGAACGGTGAACGAAAGGACCATGTCGTTTTCCAAAAAGTACACAGTGTATAGAAAAGGTACACACCATGTTGTCTGACCCCTGGTACTGCCCATATAAAATGGCCCATGTAAAAGGTTGTTCGTGTAGAAAAACATAGTACACGGCGTGTATTATGATGTACATGTCGTGTCCGAGTAACTGGGGTTGGCTTCGTGCACTCTGGCCAAGTTCCCGTACACAGTCATCAACCCGTGTAATCCGCACACGGGGTGACCCGCGCTGCTGTCCTCGCCTGGCCGTGTGATGGAGTACGCGGTCGTGTAATCCTTCTCGTGTCCACGTATCCGCGAGATACATGCCGAGTCCCTGTAGCCGCTTCTGTCGTGTTGTACACGCTTTGCCGCCTCAAGCCGTGAAGCTAATCCCAGGTCCGTGTACTACCCAAAGTATACGCCGAGCTTTGAGGAAGTTCCAACACACCGTGTGACTAGGCTCACATGCCATGTGATTCTTCACTGACCCTGAAACCCTAGCTGCCGCCGCCAGCAATACATGGCTTATTCTTCGGAGTACACGCCGTGTATTCTAGAAATTTCAAGAAATGACGCCCTTCGCTGGTGCGCCTCCTGTGGTGCTCCGATCGTCAATCTAGCCATTCGATCACTGCAAAACTTCCAGGTTCTGGTCGCACCGACAACATGAAGCCACATCCGTCACTTTCGGGCCTCTGATCGGCTCCAAAAACGTGTTTTGGTCTTCCCGTGTGAAGAACGCTCGAAGGACGCTCTTCCTGATCTGGTCTGATTCATCGTCTGCCATCATCACCGCACTTCCACAAGGTCGTTGCAGTGTCGAACCTTTGATTTGGGATCATTGCATCGCAGAACGGATGAGAAACTATCCGTTGTTCGTTTCCCTATGAATAACGCAAAGAACCCGAGAGGAAAGAAGGGGGAGAAATCCAAATAAACAAATTGGGGAACGAACCTCCGCCGTCATTCATCACGGTGTTGATCCGCTCTCGTTAATAGGCTTAAACAAAGCAAGACTCAACAACAACATAATGCATGGATAAATTCCCTATAATCTTCCCAAAGAAAACCCTCCCGCAAGAATGTACGAATCCACGGATCAACTTGTTCATGGTAAATCTGTGTTCGTCGTTTAAACTCAAATACGGGGAAAAGAAATTCAAATAACAACCCCTAACTTTTGAAATGATCGATCGTTGATGAAGGTGTCGTGCTGCCGTTGTCGTCAAGATCCTTCATAGTTGTTGGCGTAGTGATTCTCAACTTCGATTCGTCGTCATTCGTCGCAGAGATTTTGCTCCAACGCGTTGTGGATTCGTCAGAGGTTCCTCTCAAACGTCACCAACGATCAATAATTGCTTAACCCATTAAAAAGGGAAACATGTTGTCATTTAATTACGTGGAAGCATTAATGACGTTGACTTCCCATTTTGAAGTTATTATGACGTGCCATTAATTTAGGAAACAGCTACGTCGTTACCATGCTGCAGCGGATGTTTCCTTAAATGAAGTAAAATAAACATGCTAATTTATTTTATTTTATTTTACATTAAACTTCTAAAAATTAGATTTTTCCCTCGACCCGCGCTGGTCAAGGATAGCCTCATTTTTAGGTAAATTCATCATCTCGGACGCAACAGTGCACTTAGATTTTTAGTCCAGGCATCTGTTTGGAAACTGCCACAGCCATGCACAAGCGCCGACTTACTTAACTAAAAAAAGTTCAAACCACCATTCTGGGCTCACTGGACCTCGGAATGATGTGTCGTCTTCATGACCGGTCTCAAAATAATTCCATATAATATTTAAAAAAATAAAAAATGGAAAATCTAAGACATTAAATTCTCCCCACCTTGGGGATTTACGTCCCCAAAAATCCAAAACAAAGGCAAGTCAAAAAGATGAGGGTACCAGGCACGGATCTAGGCCTCCCGCTCCCACGTGATCTCCTAAAGATTCTTGTGTTGCCACTGGACGCGCACTAAGGGAATCGATCGCCCACAAAGGATCATCTCCTACCGATCCTCGATCTCCACCAGGTACTCAGCAAAGGCCCCTCCATCCTCGATGTACAGCTCGCCCTAGTCGATGACGTGTGATGGGTCATGCATGTACCTCCTCAGCTGCGACACATGGAAGACATCATGTACCTAGTGCAACTGTGGCAGTAGAGCTAGGCGGTACGCCACCTTCCCAACTCTGCACAGAATCTGGAAAGGTATGATGAACCTCGGAGATATCTTTCCGCCTCAGCCAAATCTATGCAACCCTCATCGAGGTGAGACCTGAAGAAAGACGTGGTCTCCCTCTTCGAACTCCAGAGGTCTTCGTCGCCTGTCAGTATAAGACTTATACCAGCTCTGTGCAGTCTTCATCTGCTCTTGGATGACCTGCACCTTCTCTATGGTAGCTCGCACTAACTCTGGACCCATGAGTGTTGACTCTCCGGGGTCGGTCCAGCAATGCGGTGACCGGCAAGGCCTCCCGTAAAAAGCCTCGAATGGTGTCATACCAATGGTGGAGTGGTAGATGTTGTTGTATGCAAACTCCACCAGTGGTAGGTGGTCCTCCCAACTGCAACCAAAGTCCAGGATACAGGCTTACAACATATCCTCCTGAGCCTGAATGGTCCTCTCCGTCTGACCATCCTTCTGTGGATGAAACGTTGTACTCAAGCATAGCTGAGTCCGAAAATCCTCCTGCAATCCCTTCCACAACCGGGATGTGAAGAGGGAATCTTGATCCAAGACTATAGTCGAGGGGACTCCATGAAGCCAAACTATCCCCTGCACGTAGAGGCTCCCCAATCTCTCTACGGAACTATGCTCCATGATAGCTAAGAAGTGGGCCGACTTGGTGAGTCCGTCAACGATCACCCAGATAGAATCATGCTCCTTGGACGTCTGTGGTAAGCCCGTCAAGAAGTCTATTGATATTCCATCCCACTTCCACTCTGGAGCTTCCTGGGGTGAGATAATCCCACTGGAACCTGATGCTCAGCCATTACCTGCTGGCATGTGAGGCATCGATAAATGAACTCTGCTACTGCCTTCTTCATGCCTAATAACCAGAACTATCATCGGAGATCCTGGTAAATTTTTTCCACTCCAGGATGTACTGCAAAAAAGGATGTATGAAACTCCCTTAGAACATCCTCCTGGAATGCTACTGGTACAACAGTGCATCCTCTGAAAAGAATTATGTGCTCCCCACCTTGTGAATATCCCTCAGGAGCATGTCCTGTGGATAACTGAGCACATAAATCCACACATTAGACATCCCCAAGTTGTGCCTCCCTAACTCGTTGTAAGAGTGGATGGGTGACAACCATTGAATGTAGGTAAGCTATATCCTCTCCATCCACGAAGGATAATTGTAACGCAGCCAACTGTCATGTCGCCTCACTCAACAGTTATGAGCTCGACCTTCTACTAAGGGCATCATCCACCTTGTTCCCCTTTCCAGGAGTATAGATGATCTCAAAATCATAGTCCTAGAAGATCTCTAGCCAATGCCTCTGCCTCAGATTTAGATCCTTCTGTGAGAAGATGTACTTGAGGCTCTTGTGGTCAGAGTAGACAATGAACCGCTCACCCATAAGGTAGTGTCTCCACATCTTCAATGCAAAGACTACCACTACTAAATAGAGATCATGGGATGCATAGTTCTGCTCATGTGGCCTAAGCTGGCATGAACCATATGCAATCACTGCATGTCGCTGCATCAGGACACAGCCGAGCCCGGTCCCTGATGCGTCGCAGAAAACTATGTACTCGACACCCTCCTCCAGCAATCTCAAGACCGGGGTGCTCATCAAACTCTGCCCCAGATTCTCAAAAGCCTACTGGCACTTTTCTTTCCACAAGAAGGGTTTCCCCTTCCTGGTTAATGTCGCCATCAGTGCTAATATCTAAGAGAAATTAGGAATGAATCTCCGGTAATATCCTTCCAATCCAAGGAAGCTTCGCAACTCCGTTACGCTCTGAGGTGGATCCCATGCTAACACAGCCTCCACCTTGGCTGGGTCCACAACTACTCCATCTGCTGAGATGAAATGTCCCAAAAAGTGGTCCTCCTGAATCCAGAACAGAAACTTAGAGAGCTTCCCATAAATATGGTGCTCCTGGAGTGTGTCCAGAACCATCCACTGGTGTCTCACGTGCTCCCCCTCTGACGTCGAGTACACAAGGATGTCGTCAATGAAGACCACTACGAACCGTTCCAAGTACGGCTGGAAGATCTGGTTCATCAGTCCCATGAAAACTAAAGGGGAGTTCGTCATGCCGAAAGGCATCACGAAGTACTCATAGTGACCGTAGTGGCATCTGAAATCTGTCTTCGGTATATCCTCATCCCACACTCGTAGCAGGTGATAGCCTGATCGAAGTTCAACCTTCGAGAACCACTGTGCCCCTCTTAGCTTATTGAAGAGTTCATCAATCCTTGGAAGTGGATACTTATTCTTCACCGTCACCTGGTTCAGGCGACGGTAATCCACGCAAAGTCTCAAACTCTCATCGATCTTCTTAGCAAACAAGACAGGGGCCGCCCAGATTGAAACGTTTGGTCTCAAGAAACCCTTGCTCTGCAAATCCTCTAACTGCACCCTTAGCTTGTGAATCTCTGTGGGAGCCATCCGATACGCCGATGAGGAGATCGGTGCCATCCTGGGGTGTAAGTCAATGCAGAAGTTGATTTTCCGGTGGGGAGGTAGTCCTGGAACATCTTCGGGAAAGACGTCCTCATACTCTGCCACCACTGCTGGGAACTGAGAGCTCACAACATCTACTGCTCCGAGGGTAAATCTATCCCACTCATTAGTGATTGGTTGCACCCTCCTATTCATGAGACATTTTGTGCTTCCTAACTTTCCTTCTCTCCGACAATGGAAAACCTTGTTCCATCACAGCGGACACACCACACCCTTCGCCTAAAACATTAAATCTGGGCAAGGACCGAAGATAACCAATCCATACCGAGAATGACGTCGTAAGGCCTTGACGCTACCACCATGAGGTTCCAACAGAAACTCTCACCTACAAGGGTAATATCACACTGTATGCAAAGGTGCGTGATCGTCGAGTCTCCTCCCATAGGTGTCTCCAAGCGTAAGGATCAATTCAATGGTTTTACCAGAATATAGAGGTTTTGTATAAGACATGTGGCTATAAGGGAATGAATGGCACCTATGTCTATGAGTATGGCAGCTAAGGTATAAAAGACACAGATCGTACCTCGAATCATCCATAGAGCCCCTGTGTCGTATGCCTCGATCACATGCGGCTGTCCTTGCCCCTGTCCCCCAGCTCCCTGAGCCTGGTATGGACCTCCTGCGGGTGGTGGTGGAAGTAAGTCTAAGTGTCTGCCACCACCCACAGCTCTCCCTACTCCTCTGCCATGTCTGCCACCTGGCGGGTCTGCCTGTTCCGTTCTCTGCCTCTTCCTCAGTGGTCCATCCACCACTTCCCTATTAGCAGCTCGACGGGTCGGGCAATCTCTAGTGAGATGCCACCTATCGTCGCATGCGTAGCATCGCTTCTCCCTAGGCTGACTGGATCCAACCTGAGAGCCCTGTACTGTCGATCCCATGTCCTGGGTCCTCTTGTGATGTTTCCCATGTCCAGATCCCTGTGCCTAACGTTGGATACCTGCTGCCATGGTCAATGCACCTGTCTGCCTGCTGCTGACTGTCGGCCGCTGTCTCTGCTCCGCCAAGAAGCTCTCGATCACCAAGGCCTACTCGAGCACTCCAGTATAAGTGGAAATGCATAGAGGCACTACACTAGCTAGGATGTCATGTTGTAGACCTCGTTCAAACGGCTGAGCTCTGAAGTACTTATCCTTGGCCATATCCATTGAGTACCTGGTCAGGTTGTTAAAACTCAAGGAATAGTCAGCCACTGTCATACTGCCATGCTAGAGTGGAAGAAGCTATTGGATGCATACAGATCTCAGCGTAACTGGAGAGAAATCCTCCCAGAGGAGTCGCTCAAACTCCATACATGAAAGAGTATCCTAGTCGTGAGTCTGCGTGGTCAGACTCCATCATCGTCCTTCCGAACCCTGAAGAAGGCTCGCTCCTAGGATCACCATCTGGTCTGCTGGTGTCCTCACTAGACGGAAAACTCTGGTCACCGCCTCAAGCCAGTCCTCAGCCGCCTGAGGGTCTGGCTCACCTAGGAAGCTGAGGGTCCTCTGTCTCTGAAACTCGTGGAGTGTGTTGAGCCTATTCTCCTCACTGTTCGTTACCGCGGGTACCACTGGTTGCTCCACTGGTGGTATAGTAGGTGCACCACCTGGTGGAAATGCATGGGGAGCTTGTCCCTGTATTGAGGCCTCTTCACTAAGGGGGTCATCCTCATGATCGTACTACTGAATCCTAGAAGGTATGTGTCACAGATGCATCGTGTAAACAAACAAGATATACTATGGTCAATGAGTATATTTGGATAGCTGACACAAAAAGGGCATGGAAAAAACAACCCATTCCAATATGATGCATGTACCTTTTTATTTCCCCACAATTAGTGTTTTCATAAACCAAGTCGAAAATAAAGTCATCAGAGTCCTGGTGTATGGATACATCGGCTGCCCCACCAACACTGGGGTCTCTGGCCTGAAAGCCGAACCAGAAACACTCAACACTATTGCCCAAACCAAAATCACAGACTCTTGGTCCTAGAGTAGAACTGACCACCTCTGATACCACTCTGTCATGACCCGTCCCAGTGGGGCCTGTGTCGTGACTCCCCAAGCCCGCCTCCAATAGGCCAAGGGCTGGTGACTAGCTCTGAGTAGGCATATTACTAACATGGGAGGCATTTCATAAGTACTTGTACACACGCACACACCTCTAAGCCCACAAATGCTAAAATGTAAAAAACACTATGGAAAAAGAATACATGCATACAGCTAAACCCAATCAACAGAGTACGATCAAAGGTAGAGTACTGTAAAAGTAAATTGGGCCAAAAATACAAGCCCACCAAAAAGAAAACAAACAAGAGTCTGAAAACTGCAAATTCGAACCTGTAAGCACAAAAGGTATTGGGACTACTGCTCATAGCCATAGGAACGCTTCGACCTGTAGGGAAATTAGAAAGCTCGGTCCTACCCTGGTCCTCCCTAGACACTGTCAAAAAGGATGCTCGTCTGCACAAGATACTAGACGTGCAGGAAAAGCCCTTGCAGGGGTGATTATAACATTACTCAGTAGAGGACCCCGAAAACCACAAAGCAGTACACAAAGTAAAGGTACAGTCAACTATGCATAGTATATGCCTACAGAACATATAGAACAAACTAGGTAAGATCAAAACCCAGAACTGTGGTCTTGAAACAAGTCACACAACCGCATACCCCTGTTAGGGATTCTGTTCAAAGATTCCGTGAAGCACTTGTTTCGAGAGAACACCCTCCACGAGTCTTATAGTTTTGATTACATCCATCCGAGAAGTGTTGTTCATTGAGAGTCGTCACGAGGGATAACTACACTCATTATAGGAGACACACTCCTATGTGTAAAGGTTGCAGTAGATAGAAGCACTCATTACGGGAGACACACTCTTGAGGGGGAAAGATTTTGATACACAGATGAGGATCACTGCCAGGGCCATGGAAGATGTCGTGACTCATCCAGATTCACCAGTTAGGTGATACACTAGCTAGTTAGAGAATCAATGCCCGGTAAGGTTGGTAACATCGATGCATGAATCTACCTAGGGTTCGTAATGGATAGAGGATCTCGATCCGGGCCTCTCGGATGGATTCCTGACTCTATCACAGAAAGTCCTGCTAAAGGGATCATATTCCGGCATGAGGGAATGATGCATGACCTTCAGGGGAACAACGAGAAGGGGTACTAACCCAAATGAAAGATGTTTGAGGAATGGTGAACGAAAGGACCATTCTGTTTTCCAAAAGGTACACGACGTGTAGAAAATGTACACGCCGTGTTGTCTGACCCCAGGTACTGCCCGTATACAACATCCCATGTCAAAGGCTGGTAGTGTAGAAAAACGTAGTACACGGCGTGTAGTACGATGTACATGTCGTGTCCTAGTAACTGGGGTTGGCTCCATGCACTCTGGCCAAGTGCCTGTACACGGTCATCAACCCATGTACTCTAACCCATGTAATCCGTACACGGGGTGACCTGCAGTGCTGTCCTTGCCTGGTCGTGTGATGGAGTATGTGGTCATGTACTCCATCTTGTGCCCGTATATCTACGAGATACACACCGAGTCCCCGTAGCCGCTTCTGCCGTGCTGTACACGTTGTGCCGCCAGAAGCCGTGTAGCTAATCTCATGTCTGTGTACTACCCAAAGTATACACCGAGCTTTGGGGAAGGTCCAACACGCCGTGTGGTTCTTCTCTAACCCTGAAACCCTTATCGTCGCTGCCAACACTACACAACGTGTTCTTCGGAGTACACACTGTGTATTCTGGAAATTTTCAGAAATTGCGCCCTTCGCTGGTGCTCCACTAGTGGTGGTCCGATCATCAATACGGCCGTCTGATCGCTGCAAAACATCCAGGTTCTGGTCGCCCCGAAAACACGAAGCTTCTTCTGTCGTTTTCGGGCATCCGATTAGCTCTGAAAACGTGTTCTGATCTTCCCTCGTGAAGAACGCTCGAAGGATTCTCTTCCTGATATGGTCTAATTCGTCATCTTCCATCATCACCGCACCTCCACAAGGTTTTTGCAGTGTCGAAACTTCGATTTGGGATCGTTTCATTGTATAACGGATGTGCAATGATCTGTTGTTCATCATCCCACAAAGAACGCGAAGAACACACGAGGAAAGAAGGGGTGAGAAATCCAAATAAAAAAATTGAGGAACGATCCTCCACCATCGTTCGTCACGGCGTTGATCTACTACCATTAATAGGCTTAAACAGAGCAAGAATAAACAACAACATAAAGCATGGATCAATTCCCCATTATCTTCCCAAAGAAAACCCTCCCACAAGAACGTAAGAATCCGCGAATCAACTTGTTTGTGGTTGATCCGTGTTCATCATTTAAACTCAAATACGGGGAAAATAAATTGAAATAACAACCCCTACCTTTTGAAAGGATCGATCATTGACGAAGGCACCGCGCTGTCATTGTCATCGAGATCCTTCAATGTTGTTGGCATAGTGATTCTCGACTTTGATCTGTCGTCGTTCGTTGCCGAGAGTTTTCTCCAACGTGCCGCAGATTCAGTAGAAGTTCCTCTCAAACGTTTCCAAGGATCAACAATTTCTTAACCCATTAAAAAGGGAAACATATTTTCATTTAATTATGCGGAAGCATTAATGACATTGACTTGCCATTTTAAAGTTATTATTATGCGCCATTAATTTAGGAAACAGCTGCGTCGTTACAGCGCTACAGCAGATGTTTCCTTAAATGAAATAAAATAAACTTGTTAATTTATTTTATTTTATTTTACTTAAAACGTCCGAAAATTTACTTTTTCCCTCAACCCGCGCCGGTCGAGGTTAGCCTCATTTTTAGCTAAAGTCGTCATCCCGGACGCAACGGTGTGCTCAGATTTTTAATCCGGGCATCCGTTTGGAAAACACCATAGTCGGGCACAAGCACTGACTTACTTAACTAAAAAAAGTTCAAACCACCATTCTGGGCTCACTGGACCTCGGAATGATGTGCCGTCTTCGCGCCCAGTCTCAAAATAATTCCTTATAATATTTAAAAAAATTATAAATGGAAAATCCGAGACATTACAACCCATTTCTGTGTTATCGTTATCATTTGGATAAACAATCATGACAAATTTCTCAAAAAAGATCGGTAGTATCCTACTAATCTAAGAAAAACATGGATTTCCATGACACTAGTTGGCTTGGCTCATTCATTAATTACCTTTATTTTTTAAGAGTTCATAGAAACTCCCTCGGTTTTTAGGTGCCCCAATAATGTTACCTACCACATCTAAATGTCACATATTTTAAACTTGGCATACAATTTATCCTTCTATAATGTCACCAACAAAATCCTTAAATGTTCTTCATGATCCTCCTTTCACTTGAACTAAATTAAAATATCATCTATAAACACGACCAATAAATTTTTAGGGTAGTTTCTAAAGACTGCCTTCATAAAATAAATTAATATTACATGGGCATTAGCAAGTCTAAACGGAATCAATAGGAACTCATAATGCATATACCTTCTATGGGAAGAAGTCTTATAAATGAAGATCCACTTTGAAGAAGTAATAAAATCCATCTAGTGGATTGAATGAGTCATAAATCCTTGTAATAGCATACAAGTTATTTGTGGTGACATTAATGAGTTCTTGGTAATCGATACACATCCACATTGATCAATCCATTTTCATTATGAAGAGCAATGATGCACCCCAAGGTGATGAACATGAGATTGTGAAAGATATTTTCAAATTCTCTTGCATCTACTTATTTAAGACTTCTATTTTGATCGAGGCCATCCTATACGATAAATTTTAGATAACTGTAACCCCATGTATGAGATATATTAATAACTCTACCTCATTATCTAGGGGTATTCTGGGTAACTCTTTGGGAAATACATCAATGTATTCTCTAAAAATTTGTGTTTCCTCTATATTGATGCATTTCTTTGACTAAACCATTTGGGAATGGAATTCTTCATCATAGGGTAACAACACCCATATCATTGAGGTATTTTCTATAAGAGATTTATGATATTCCATGAATTTGTAGATGAGAAAAGGATGGTTCATAATATGAATAGATATTTTATTTTCTATAAAATTGATGTTTTCTCTATATAATGAGATCCAATTCCTAACTAGTATAGTGTCGAGTTCTACTATGGAAAGTATTATGAGATTCTCTAGGACAATAATCCTACATATGACAAAAGGATAAGAGTCGAACACTTCTGTTTTAATGATCAGACCAACAAGTATTTTGAAGAATATCTATACATTAAGATATCGAGGATTTGATTTCATTGTTCTAGGAAACTTGTAGTATATAAAGTAATACATAAAAATATAATCAAATAAGGCCTTTTACATTATTTAGTGAATAGGAATTGTACCTTTCATGACATCATTTTCTTACTCCACATTAGTAGTACTGATGGAATAATATTTCCTTTTCTCCATTAGCTCTAGTGGCTACTAGTGTTGATTGCCCTTAATTACCCCTGGTTTAATGCACTGTATTACATAGTTCCATTTGTCCCTATAGTTGAATCATTTAATCATGGGTGGTTCTCTTCTTTCCTCCATCACATTTTCTATCTTATTTATGTCTCTTAGACATTCATGAGCTTATTATCATTATCTTCCACACTTATATAATTTCCCCATCACTTTAAGGTAGTTCCTATGACTCTTCTTTTCATATTTTTGACATGTGGGTGCTTGATATTTCTTTCATCCTTTTCATTATATCCTTCATCTTGAAACTCCATATTTCATTTATTATCTCCATAGATATGATACTATTATTCAAACCATGTATCCACAATGATATCACATTGATTCACTTCCTCATAACTCCTAATGTCTCATATTTCTAGATCCTTTCGAAGATATGGTTTTAAACTATTAAATAATATATTTGTTTTTCTATCATTGTTGCTAAAAAAACCCAAGTAAAATCATGCAATCCTTGTGAAGATATCTTTGTAATATTTGAAATATTCTAATTCCATTTTCATCATTATGAATTATCTCTCCATATTTTTTCAATTATTTTGAGGGAAATACTTGTTAATAAATATTTTCTTAATGTTCTCCCACTCCAAATCTTCTATCTCATAATTTGGATTTTTTTCTTAACAATATCCCACCATTGATTTTATTCTCCATATAAATGATAGATGGAAAGATTCACCTTCTCTTTCTATGAACTATAAATCCATAAAATTTCTTTTTTGTTGAGTTTACCAACAATTCCATGAATAGTGGATTAGAATATCCACTAAATATATGTGGTGGTTGCTGCAAAAATGATTCAATGGATAGTTTCTATTTGTGGTTGAAGGTAGACATTCCATATGGTTTATGTGGTTATTATTATCCTAAGACAATTGTATATGCATTTCCATGAAGATTTTAAGTCCACGTCTTAGTGAATTGGGGATGTAATTCTGTAAATCATTGTATTTTCTTTCACACTATTTTTTGTCCTAGTTTCTCCCAGTTCCCCAAATTTTCTAAAATAGAAAAGGTTTGAACGAAATTCAATTCAATAGATCATGAATAAATAACTTATTCTTTTGTGAAATTAACTCTAAAATTATATCTGATGGGATCCCTATGTTTATAACTTTTCTAAAAACAAATCTTATTGGATGTTTATATATACATTATCATATCCAAAGGATTTTTAAAAACATTTTCAAATCATAATTCCAAAATTAACTAAACTGTGCTTTAATACCAACTATAGTGATACTAATTTTCATTAGATAACTATTACATAATGTTTAAGATAAAAACATAATAGAGATACAAATATAGGATAAAAAAATTTACTTTCCTAGGAAAGTTAAGCTCCTTCATAAATTTATCATAATAGACCATAAACCTTTATTTAAAGGATTCATATTTATGCCTAAAATCTCTCGTTCTCTTTAGTACATGTAATCACGTGATAATAAAAATCATTAAAATTGATGAACTGAAATCCTAGTAATATGATTAAAAAGGAACATGAATCAATATAACATTGTTAAAAATAATCATCATCATATCATAAATATAATATCAACATCAGGATCATAATGGAAACTTGTGATAAAGGCATATAATGTGGAAATGCATATAAAATGAAACATCTTGTCTTTGTGGTCAAATTATACACATAGTTGTGAACAAATATTGAACAATTTTCAGGACTATTACACATTATCTCATGATATACATCACATTATCTAATTCATTGGAGTTCTATATAATTATCGGTCTACCCTTAAAATCATAATATTTACATAAACATGCATTCACCATAGAACAAATAAATATCATTCACAAAATAACCCATGGAAATGTACAGTTTTCATTAGAATTTCATAAAAGCTAAACTCATGAAAAAAATTTGGGGTTCCCAAAATAAAAATGGATACATAATTGGTATAGAAATCATTACTCTTGAGTGAAGAAGAAACAACTCAAGAGGAGTCCAGAATATTTATTTTGGAAAATATTTATACTTTCTTTTAAATTAAGTTTAAAAAATATATATCCCTAAAAATAAAATGGAAAAATAATTGAATGATATAGAAGTAACCTTATATGAGTATTCATACAAAAAATTATGAGAAATAGTAATAACTCAAAGAAAAGAAGTTATGTTGGAGAATCTCCTTACGTTATGTATGAATGTGTTCTACACTTTCAATTAATATCCCAGATAATAAAATTAGATTCATTAATTACTAAATTAAGAAAGTATTATAAATTTATTTGATTTATTATAATTTTATTATGTTCATTTAAGATGATTTTCTTGACTTATTTACTTCAATTTCATCATTTTAAGAGAATTCATTTCCATAGTTTTCTGGATCAGTTCACCTGTATTTAATTATAGATGTTCTGGTAAAATGATAATAATTATATATAAGGGAAATAAAGTGTTATTAATTCACTTAAAAAAGTATATATGTTCCCATATATCACCTTTTTTCTTGTATGAGGATGATTTATTTGATAAATCATTAATGGTAAATGTTTTGTTTATTATGGTGGGTTTTCTTACCATCACGAACTAGTTTCATTTTATTATATATATTGTTTATAAATTAGGTTCAGAACATGAAAATATATATATATATATATATATATATATATATTCATATATTATTTTACAATAATAATGGTTTTACTAATAGCCTTGATGGTTGTAATGGAAAACAAAAAACTCATCACGACAAAGGCAGTGGACCAACATGTCATGGAAGATGTTTTCATTTTTTTATAAAAAAGAGATGATAAGAGATTCGATGATGGATAATCCATTATCAAAATAAAATTATAGTATATATATGATATTTTATTTATCATTCCACTTAGGATAGGGGAGGTGAGTAGATGGTAAGAAAATTAGTGAAATTAAAAAGAGAAGGATTGAGGATTTTACCTCTTGAATGTTGACTCATTGAGAACCATCTTAAGGCACTTGGGTTTGGTATTTTGTCGATAATAGAAGCTATTGGATGTGAGGAAGAGGCTTGGTAAGGTAATTGGGTAGATTATTTACAAGATACAATGCCTATAAGGTGTGAGGGGATGGGGTGGAGAGGGGATTGTTTTATTATTATATTTATTATTTTATTATTTGGGACCAAGACTATCAATATTATTTATTATTATGATTAAATAATGTTAATGGTTCACGATATTTATATCCAATGGGTTCTTATATCATGCATGGCACAAATATTCATGTATATTTCTTATAATGATAAATATTGTAAATTATTGTATTTCACTATTCACAAAAAAATTCTACCATTTTAGAAAAATCCAAAAAAACACCCAAGCCATTATCTAATGTGTGGATTTTCAAAATTAAATCAATTTTATAAAAATTTTATTCTGAGAATAATAAATTTAATTTAATAAAAAATAATCATCTATTCAAAAAAACTGATTTTAATATTATAATTGAATATATGACCCTTTGAAAAATTAATCATAGTATAATAAAATTATCTTATAATTAAAATAAAATAATTTACTCATTTATGAATCCATTATATCAAAAAAATATAAATATTTATATTAATTATAAAATTTTAAATAAATATTAATATTTCATAAAAATACCAACACTTAATTTATCATATTTAAAAAATTCATTTACATATAACATACTATAATTATATCATATTTTCATTTATAAAAATTCATAAATTTTATTTATACTTTCATAGGTATATTTACTATTCTAATGGACAGATTATTATTCTTAATGTGATATTTTTATTCTAATGAATAGGTTATTATTCCAATGGAATTTCATTCTTAATTCTTATTAAGACCTATTATTTTAATCATTCAAAATTCACATTAATTTTCACTCAATGTTACATATATATTCATCTTCAAAAAAATGTTACAATATCAAAATAATGATTTATTTATAAATATTTTATTGTGAGTGCATTAATTATATTAGATTGATCAGAGCCATGTTTTTTTATTCTTGTTATCTTGTTTTCAATTTATTATCCCACTATAGTATTTGGAATTCTTATTTATTTGTTTACTGACTAATGAATCATTCATAATTTTTTAGAATAATTATTTTTTTGGTTTCTCTATGTGATGTATGTGTTTTAGGACATAATTATAAGATGCTAAATTCCATTGATAATATTTTGAAACATTACAAACTTAATTTTTTTCCCATTGTTATTAGTGAAAATATGTAAAATTAATTATACTTATTAAGGTAAAAATGAGCTTACTTAGTCATTAAACATAGAATATAAGGTTTCAAAATGACCCAAAAGTTTTCTAAAACCCATTAGAGGGTCACAATTCGATACTGATGTCCTTATCCTTGAATAGTATGAGTTTTTGGGACACGTTTCCTTGAAATTATCCCATATAATAAGCTGAGAAATTAAAAAGACAAAATATTTACTTTTCTTCCATTAAATTTCTATAATGCTTTAGAAAAAAGGGAAAAAATATATAAAGTAAGTTGAAAATATTATTTTGGAAGAAAAATGATATTTTTTATCATAAAAATTTATCTTTTATTTTTATATATGACATTATTACATTGAATTCATTAGAATCATCAATGCATGGATTATTTAGTTAATAATTCAAAAAATAAATGATAGAAAAAATAATAAAATGAGGTAAATAAAATGAATTCTTTTGTTAAATTATTTTTATAGATGAATATATCACGATACATAGTTTTGAACTAAATATATTTGAATCCCATTATATATATATATATATTACAAATTCAAATTAAATAAATAATATCAAAATTCACATTAATGTTATTTTTTAATAAATGATATTTTATTAAATGATTTAAAATTAAAAAAATATATGTATTTTATAAATTTATTTTGTAATGGTAGTAAATATAATATAAGTCCCTTTCATGTACCAATTTATCATTTATAATGAACATATTTACCCCTAAATAGTAAAAACATTGTTGGCACAGTTAGGGTTAAAGTAGTGATTTTGTGTGATACATGTGCTTCTATTAAAAATTAATTTCAAACAAACATGGGATTTTTATTTAATAATTTAAATTTTATGTTTATAATAATTATTTTTAAACTTTCTAAAAACTCTCATTTTAATTTATTCTTAAAAGATAAATTATATAGGTCAGAAAACTAGATACTAAAGTAAAAACAAAAAATGTTAAAATTGAGTAAAATTAAATAATAATGAACGATGTGATAAAAATGATTTTTATTTTGTGTGAATTTTTATAGGACCATGATTACCCTATAATTTATATTTTTCAAATTTTTAAGCTTGTGAGTAAAGGTAAACCTCCCAATAATGAATACTTTTGAGTATTTATAAGAATGTCACTCTTCTAATTTAAAAGGTCACTCACCCATCCCAGTTATCCACACATAACAAGATATTATGATCATATAAGACCTACCCAAATAACTCTAAAAGTTACCTCCCCTCATCCTAAAGGCCTAATTTTGGTCAAAAATCAAACCTTTTAATGTTTTAGTGAAAATATAAGGAGGGTACTCGAAGAAGGGGTAATGTTCTTCTAAATGTGTTTTTATTTTATTTCCTTCTCTAACTCCTGAAATTATTATTATAAAATTATCATATAATAATTTCATGATAGTAAATATAATGATTTTTTTATGTTATGTTTATAACCTATACCCACACACACATCCATTAAATGGGTTAATAAATGATCATTTGTGTGTACAGCGGACTATTGCCTCACAAAATGATGTCATTCATTTTCCCATTACCATCTATCAAGGTTGGTAATAATGTGGTGAATACTATTTAAATATGATATTTATGATATTTATAACAAAATAATACCTCTGGATTCATTGTATCATAGTCACCCTATTTATATTCTATTCTATAAGGGATAAGATAGCATCGCCTGTGTGTACATCAGACTACCGCCTCACCAAGTGATGTGAATCATTTCTCACTAACGTGTTACACGGAAGGTAATATGCATAAATATATTAAATATATATGATATATAAAAAAATAATTATACAATTAATGACATAATTATTTTTTTGTAATTATAATATATCATTTTCTTCTTTCCATTTCACATGCTAAAAAGGTGATAATGTCCTTCAAGGATATGTGGACTACTACTTCCTCGAAGTGATATGATTATTATTTTTTTCATAACCATAGTAAAATAATTATATATATAAGTTTAATTAATTAAATAATATTTTATTTATGATATAATCGTCTATATATAAAGATAAATTCTACTTTCCTTCTTTCTTAATGATCATTAATAAATAGGAATGTTACTCATTCTTATGTATGGCCTACTATCTCCATGATCAAAACATTGATTCATTTTTCATAAACATAATGGATTATTTATTTTAATAGAATAATTGGTGTATGAATATGATAATTATTAAATTATTATTATTCTTTAGATATTTATATATTGACCTTTTTTTCTATACTCAACCTACCAAAGTCATTTTTAACACAAAAGCCGAATATGGTCAAAACATATGACCTAAATTTAATAGATTATGTAATTGATTATAACATGATAATAAGTAAAACAAAATTAATAATAAAATCTAAAAGGGGTCTCATTATATTAAATAATTAACATAATTTTATTATTTGGGAATATAAATACACACATGATAGTTCAGACTCAATGTATGGGTTTTTCAAATTTCCCTTTTATTTCTATCAGATATATAACATATTCACCAGTTATTTATGATATTTCATGTATATTATATCCATGAATTTATTTAATGATTATTATAAATAAAGTTATTTTTATTTAAATATCAATTTTATTATCTCTTTTTCTTTTGGTTTACGATTTCAGACATACCAAAGTAGTAATGGATTTTTGACACAATTTTTCTTATTTGAGACTTATGTTATGTTATGCACCTATATTATTTGATAAGGTTTATGTACTACCCCATCCCCATTTTATGTCATATATATCCTTATTTTAATGTTATTATATGTTTAACTTAATGTTATTATTTCATAGGGATTATGATTCTAAGTTACTAATGTGGTAAGATTCTTTTGTTACAATCTCGTTGATTATCATAATTATGTATGATTAATTTTCCAATATTTAAATCTTATAATTATAATTATATATCTTCTCTTATTGTTATTTATGATAATTTTAAGTAATATTACCACTTTTCTACTCTTTATTACATGAATCATTTTAGAAACATTTTTAAAACAATATGACGTCAGTTTACTCTACAGATGGAAAGTTGTGCTCTTTCAAAACATTGTTTTATAATGGTTTTAAAATGTTTTTAAATGGTATTACAAGATAATTTTAAAGGGGAATAATTTTAAAAATAATTTATATTTTAATTTTTTTAAAATAATTTACAAATATTTCATTCTATGTTTATAGGTTATTTTTTAAGAAAAAGGATTTAAAAATGCTTATGTTTTAAACATTGATTTTTAAAATCAAAGTGTTATTTTTCTCAGGAAAAATTAATTATATTTTAATTTAATTTTCATTAATCAAATTCAATATACCTTTTTTATTAATTATACTCAATTGGTGACTTTTTTATTTATATTATCCTCATTATTTCTCTGTATTTATTCAGATTGTTTCAAATTGATTATTATGGAACCCATTTCATTTTCATGGGTTAATCATGATTCATAGATATTTTTATAGAAAACAATTATTTTCTATTGGTTAAAAATGTTTCAAAAATATTTTTATATAAATATTTTCTTTTACATGGTTTAATCAAGTTATAAAAGGGATAATGGTTTTTCTTACAAGTTAATGATGAAATAAAATCTTTTATGTGTTATGATTTTGTAATAGTTCTTGGATATTTGATGGGTGGTTATGTTATAAACTAATTATGAGTGGTTATGAGATAAACCAAGGATGGGTTCATCTATTATAGTCCTCTAATGAATTGGTTATAGAAATAGGATGTATATTTATTCCATTTGTATGAGTTCCTTTATGATTTTCTTATGTACATTGATTTTTTAATCATAAAATTATGCACTCTTATTCTCATTTATGACATTAAATTTTTAATTATTATGTTTAACCATAATAATAATTTTATTTCACCCTTATTATGTTTTCTTTTCCCCATGTCATAAATAATTATGTTGAACAATTTCTTTTCTATAAAGGATTATAGAATAATGGTGTTGATGACCTAATATGAAATAATAAAATCTAGATTAAATGGGATATGTGGTCATTTAAATTAATGTTAATTATTTATTTAGGATTTTTTCTTAATTCTATAAAACTCTTAACCTAAAAGGTAATCTAGTATGTAATCAATTCAGTCTTTCCTTTTGATCTTGCAAGTTTTTTATGGGAAAAATTTGATCACCATTATCAACATCAAATCATGAAACGTGATGTTTAGGATTTCAACATAGGATCTAAGAGTGTGGGTCTTGGAATTTTCTATGATTAATTAAATTGAAAAATTAATCCTTCCATGAGATATAAAAAAATACATATTTAAACAAGACTATAATTCTTTGAAATATTAAAATTATCATTTCATAATCTTTTAAATATCCTAAAGTAATAGATTAATTAGATTAATCAAGAGAGGAATATATTGAAAAAATTTGATCATGTTGTTAATTATGTTAACAAATTTCCTTCATTGGGTAATCATAGTTTCATGAGCCATAATTGTCTTACCAAACAATCCTTGTGGTGTCAATTCCACCTCCAATGTTCAAAAATAATTATATGATTATATCTAGAGTTCTTCATAGAAATGGAAGAAGAATCATACTAAAACTATATAATGATATCGACCAACAAAGATTTAAAAAAATTGTTAGTTATATTTCCCAATCAGGAATCCAAAACACTAAAAGTATACCTCTCATATAAAAGGGCACTTTTTTAACGCAACTAAAATTATCATAAATTTTATAAGAAGAACCATTTAGATTATATTAATTTTTCTCATGTACATAGTTAAAACTAATATATTTTATATGTTATATATTTTTTAAATAACCACATTGCTAAATAAAATAAACCATCAATTTTAATTCTACTATAAATATTATTAAAATTATTAAAATTTATTTATTATAAAAACTCTCGTCACTACATCCTCCCAACCTTAAAATATTTTCATCCAAAAAAACCACAACTCATATAAATAGGTGAGGGTATTGTGCCCGTATATGATGAACATGTTTTATTGAGATACCTAATTATTCGTATGTTGTTAAAGGACACACGGTAGGGGAATTATATTACCATTAAGGATGTTCGCCTAAAAATCCTCTATAGATATAAGGTACTATGTGATGGTGGTGTCACCCTTAAAAAAACTCACCCTTGTAAAAAAAGTGTTCTGAATTAGAAATATACTACCTAACTATGATACATATAAAATGTTATACACCTAATCCATACATGGGGTTAATATTAGGTGATATAAAACATCACTCACCTAGATTAACATCTATAATGGTTTTTTGAACCTTGAATACATCATTATTCCTTGAAAAAATATCCACTAACCACATTGAGGTGATACCTTTTGTAACCCACTATCTCCCTCTATGAACTTTGAGGATCTAAATATTTTTCCAATATAGGAATCCTAATGGATGTTGGTATCAACATATACCCATGTATCACATGAACCTTCTTCATCATTAATCATACTATATTATTCCCCATGAGAGATAACTCGCCAACTATTACACAAAAAAATAGTGAGTTCTAGGGTCACCCAAATAAAGCCTTCAAAGGTTCCATGCTAATATTAGAGTGTATTTTTATTAAAAAACTTCATTAAATGTATGTGATCAACCCATATAATTCCAAAATATAGCACCCATCCCACAAAATATCCTTGAGGACCTATATGGTTCTCTCAGTCCGGTAATTTTTTGAGGGGTGGAATTTCATACTCAAATGTATATAGGTTCAAAAGTCATCCTACAAAATTCTCCACAAATAAGATATGAACCATGTTTGATGGTTGGTGATAATAAATGTGGGTACCCATGTGATAATCTTATCTCATCTGTGTATATGATTCCTAAATTATATAATTATCTCTCTTATTAAATGGGAATGAAATGAGACAACATGATTAGTCAATCAATGATCACTCAGAAAGTGTTAGAAACATTTTTCCTGAATGGAAGTCCAACTAAAAATCCATAAATACATTCTACCACTTCCACTTAAAACATTAAGAGGTTGGTTGAGACATTTGGAAAAATATTTTTTATCCTTCACTATCAGATTAGTGGGGCACTATGATATCAAATCAACACTCTAATTCAAGTACAGCCACCAAAACTAAAGTTTGAGATCCTAGAACATTGTTTTCATCCCTAGATGTGCCTCCATGGGAGATGTGTGAAATTATATACAAACCTAAATTCATAAGTAATCTAGAATTATGGTCTTCCCCTAAAAGTGTATGATATAGACCCACCTTTTTAAAATCCATTCTATAAATTTTTGGAGGTTATAAGATCACACAAAACCTAATAATAAACATATAATAGTTAAGAATCCATAACCAACTGAAGAATTATAGGGGCTACCATAATTTATTTTATGTTACAAACATCTCCATATTTTATAATATCCTACCATATTTGGGCTAGCTATATAGTCTCCTCCTCCATCAGTTGAGCATGAAATTTCATAAAAAACTTATCTTCCACAAAAATGCCTTTTTATGGGTATATATTATCTCATAATCATATTATTATAGGATATACAACCAATAACTCTTTGTTAGTATGAGATATATTTAGGAGAATATATATCTGGTATTCTTCGGATCATTAGAGACTAAAAACTATTCTTTGAGAAGATATGGTCACAACTTTTCAAAGAAAAAATCACTATTATAAGCTCTAAGTAATGGTATGAGTAATGTTTTTCATATGGTATCATCTTATTATACCCATAATCAATCACAACACACATTTACATCATCACATAACCAGTCCATGATATGGAAGTATCACAATATGCCTCATACCCAAACACTTCCTTTAAAACTGTAAAACTAAATCATTAATTGACCATAAATTAAACTACTTAAAATATCCCTAAATTAATATAAAACAATTAATGGATGCCTATTTTCAGTAAGGGGTTTCATAGGGGTTACAATTTCATATAAATTTTACCTAAAACTCTATAAATTACCTACTCAATAAAGAAACTATACACATCAAATAATGTTTTCTTTGTACTAATATCCATCAAAATATAAAACCTTATGGGATCAGTTGGAACCTTTCCCTCTCAAATGAGATTCCCCAAGAAATTTTATTCTTGAATCTAGAAAATTCACTTCAAGAGAATTCTATATAGTTTTTTATCTAAAATTAATTCAAAGACAATCCTCAAATTATTAGCATGATCCTCCATTATTCAAGTATAAATGAGCATTTCATCAAAGAAAATCACCATGAACATGTATAATTATGGATTTAAATACAGTTCATGAGTCCCATAAATACTACAAGTTCATTAATCACATTAAAAGGTATATAAAAGAGCTCATAGTGATATTAGGTAAACCTAATCACCATATTTGGGTTATCTTTTTCACAAATAATAAACTTGTGATACCTAAACCTGGGCTAATTTTTTGAGATTAACATTAGTTATTTAACATGACTAAAGAGATGATTTATTCTTGAAAGAGGGTATTTTTTCTTGATATTCATCTGATCTAGGGGTTATAGTCAATAAAAATTCTCAATCTCCCCTCCACTTTCTTGGTGAATAGAGACAAAGCTTCCTAGGGGACACACTGGGTATAATAATTTTTCCTTCAACTGGTCCTCTAGTTGCACCTTCATCTCCTTGAGCTCATTTAGGGCTATATGACAAGATACTAAGGATATTGGTGTGACTCACTATACAAGAAAATTTCAAAACAAACATCTTAATAAGGTAAAACCCATATAACTTCTAATGGGAAGATTACCATATACTCTTGTACCTCTTTAGATAACATCCCTTCTATAGAAATAGTGTCTCATCAAAGATAATCTTATGAATTAGTTGGTAATAGACTATAATACTCTAATGGATGGGCCTAAATGTCCTTCCCAAGGGTTAAACTAACAGCTGTAGGTGAATATTGACACCTCTACTAAAAAAATCACTCTACATTAATATAATTATAGGTAATCCTCGACTATAGTTAACTTGCCAATACAAAGTATAACAACATAGGGTCGCATATCTATCGAAATAAAATCCAAATGAAATTTCCATTTGAAGAGAGTGAGATCACACAGATTATAGATTTTAGTGATTGTATGATCACCCCAAGTATTATTAGCTAGTCTAAAAGTTTATACAATGAGATATACTAAAATCTCATTCTCATGAACAAAATATAAAATATGAAAATAATGGATAGTGGTAGTGTTGATGAGTATGACTACTAAAGTGGATAAGACTCAAATCATTATTTAAACCATGTCAAGTGACACCTAATCATAACTCCCCATCACCTATATATAAACTCTACTCCATCATTCATCATTTAACATGTGATGTGGACTTCTTGGGGGTTCTTGCAATTGAAGTTGATCAAATCTCTTTCCACCTATAGCTTCTCTCGCACCAAACCTCTAATGTGATATCTAACTTTGGAATTGGCACTCTATCTACCATAGGGAGGGACCATATCTCTTTGGAATCACTACTAATTTATTTCATCCACATTGTAACTCTAGTTATCATCAACTACCCACCTAGTGGGACTAACATAATCTAGATTTCCCCTAACATCACAAGAATAACATGATCTATCTCATGGGTTTACGGGACTAGTCTGGGATCTCATTCCTATCCATCTCTAAGATCATGATCACAAGTATAAATACCTATAATGGAAATATTCTATTGGTTTTCATCAACTAGATTCCACTGATTGATCTACACTTCGGAGCTCTAAACCTAATCCTTCACTGGATTATAACTCTGCTAAGATACACTTGATCAATATAGTGTTATTGAGTTCTCCATTATATATGATAATGTAAAAGATTATAAACTAAAAAAATGCCTAATTTGATAAGGTATTCAGTTTTATGTGGTTATAACCCCCTTTAAACACATTATTAGTGGTTGTGAGTAACCCCTGCTATTGTGCCCACCGTATGTTGGTAGTTGTTGTTTTCATTAATTACTGGTAGGGTAAATGAAATTTTAGGGTGGTAAAATTAGAGGGGGTTTTAACCCCCTATAATTTCTCCATGACCTACTACCCAAGCCTATGTGATTCTCATCCATAGTTATATAGTCATAATGTGGTGCACGCATGCAGCCAAGGACTGAAAGGAGTAGTGATGTGGGTTCATGGCACAATGGAAGGGAAGGGAGAGGCACCTATACATAATTGTGTGGATTAAGGGGTATGTGTTGACATATTATGTGTGAACTAGCTACCTGATTTTTTGATGTGGGATAGAATTATATATGTCATGTTTATCCCGCATGAAAAAATCATTATGAATCGTGGTATTAGGCGACATGGGGGATTCCAAATTCTGACCTGCCAGTGAGAAAATTGGCAACTTACTACACCAAATCAATTTTCGTATATTATTTTGAAAATTTTTCTATTTATATAGATGAAAATATGTATATAAATAAATATTTTTATATAATATATTTAAATATATACATATATATTAATCTATTTATATAAATATTATGTATAAATCTATATTTTATATATTTATGTAATATATTAAATATATTATATAAATGTATTTATATATAAAATATTTTCTATATTTATATTTATACAATTATATATATATTCTATATTATATATGTATATATTATATTTATATTTACCTAATTAAAAAATAATATACATATATATATATATTACCTATATATGTTTACAGTTAAATATATTTATATTATGTTATATTTTATATATAATAATTAATATAATATATGCTGAATTTAATTGTTTTATATTAATGTAATATTATATTTCGTATATATATATATAATATAATATAGTATTTCTATATACAAAAAAATTGGTGTATAAATATATATATATATATATATATACTACACACACATATAAATAAATATATTTATACTTATATATATTTATATTATGAATACATATATATTTAATATATTAATTTAAATACTTATTTGTATATTAATCTAAATTTATAAGTAAATACTTTTCTATATTTTTATTTGTTTATATATATAATGTATTTATATATGTATTTGTATATATATGTATATATTTAACATATTAAATATTTATGTACAATTAAATTAATTTATATTATATATTGTGTATAAAATATATATATAATATAACATCAATCAAATATATTATTTATATAATACATACATGTTTGTATTTGTGTTGAATATCTATGTAATCAATTATTATAATTATTAATCTATAATGGTTTCTATATGATATTTTTTAATAATAATTATATTTATGTATATATTTATGTATATATTAATTTGAAATATTTACATTTTTATATAATAATTAATATTATATAAAATAAAATTTTAAGCAAATATATCTATATTAATGTACACATTATAAAATTTTCTTTTTGAATAAATATGAACACGATTAAATACAATCATATAAATTATTTACATAAATATATTTAAATAACATGTTTATATTATGTATTTTAATACATATACATATATATATATATTTAAAAAATAAGAAAATAGTGGGGGTTTTGAACCCCCTATAATCTCTTAAATCATAGAGGGTTTTGAACCCACTCTCCTGTAATACATTACAGAGGTTTGGGAACTACTAATAATCTCAATGATTAGCAGTGATTAAGAACCCCCTCTAATGTCATAAATAAGTGGGGTCAAAACCCCCTCTAATTTAATAGGTTATTAGGGTTTCAAAACCCCCACTGGTTTAAGATATAGAGGGGGTTCCAAACCCCCTCTTGTTTAATATATTATAGGGAGTTCAAAACCCGTTATAATTAAAGAGATATATGGGTTTCAAACCCCTCTTCTAATTTAAGATATTTGAGGGGATTGTGAACCCCCACTATTTTCTATGAAAATAAATTACATATATATATAATTCCCCTAAAATCCAACTAAATATTATATATATATAGTGTTGTTAGTTATAAAATTAGCGACAGTTGTTCTATAACCGCCTCTAAAATCCAATGACATATTAAAAACTAATTATAAACAATTATAGGGGGTTTTCAACCCCCTATAAATTCTATGATTAGTGGGGGTTGTGAATAAATCCTTCTAGTTTATATAGAAAATATACTTAAAGGGTGTTTTAAATTACCCCATCTAAATAACTGAAGCTAATATGATATTGTTTATAGCAATTGACCTAGATTTAATATCCCACTCAGGGCCACACACTATTCTTTATCCTCATGACAACAATAATGAATTATATGATGATAGTACCTCCTGAGGACCATAAACCTGAAAGTATACAAAGATACCATGTTCATTAAATTCTAGAGGTCTAACATCTATTTCACTTTCACTATCATAAAAAACATTTCATTGTACACCTTTGTAAACTGGTTCATGAATTCCATCCAAGGTAGTATCATCATGATTTTTTTGTGATCATTATCTTCCAATGGGGTGTTATTCCATAAAGAAGGTTTATAAAAAGAACCAACATCTTCTCAACTAGTGTCTAGACTATATTGAAAATATGAGAAACTGACTCCATCCAACACACTAATTCCTAAGGATATAGTTCATCTTAGAATTAAGAGGCCTATATCTCTACAAATTGTGATGCACACTCAACCTAAAAGTAGTTTAATCTAGAATGTAGGGACTAACATCTACGTTTTATGTTGGCTTACTCTTAACTAAATTATTAGTGTCATCAAATATTTTATCCATTGGTGGGTGAAACACCTCCTTATCAGGTCCCAAAACTGAACCTTCATCACTCATTTAGTCAGATAATAAAGGCTAAATAAGTAGTACGGGCTCATTATATCATTTATTTGAAGCTACAATGTCTATCTTTGATATGTAATTCTGCATTTGACAATATGAACCTATATTCATTAAAGAATATTTGGAATAGATAAAAAAATATATTAATGAAAACATAACTAACTGTTACATGATTCATTTACCATCCCATTAATCCTCATAATCAATGTCATAGAGTTTTGAGTTTTCTGATAGGTTATTAGAGTATTGGTTAATGGATATATTGGTCTTCCTCACCAATATTTGGCTTAACTTATATTTTAATGAATCTCAATACCCATTAACAATATTTCTAAAAGTATCCAAACCAATTCTTAATATAATTCTAACTATAAACTCCATACCTAAAAATTGACTAGATATGATTCCAATTTGACATGATGTGACCTACTGAGATACCACCTGGGTTGGTACTAAGTTTAGTGTGCCACCCCATGTCTACCTTCTATAAGTCAGAGGCTAGATACGGTCACCATGAAAGCATATGTAATATATGGGAGGCCTTATCCAATAAAACCAAAAACCATTTCATTTCTTAAGAATAGTATATTATAATGAAAACTTAATTAATAGATAACAATAATGTAGTATGTATGAAAAACAGTAAATTTACCAAGAGTAAAACATAAATTTAATAAAAATCATGCAAAAAATAAAAGTCCCAACATTAAAAGTTAATAAATAACCTAAAAATTAAGAATAAATGTTATCCATGACATGCCAACACTGAATTTCAAAAAAACAACAAAAACCATTACAGATCTTATCTATGAACCATCATCATGGTCCCCACATCCACAAAATTCTTAACTAAACTGTTCATCATCTTCATAGACACCACACTTTTCAGCATGAGGCTTGTACATGGGTGAGAATAAACATACCTAGTAAGATGACCCAAGAAAAGTAGAAAAAAAAGAGAAAGAAAACTCAAAATAAGGGAATCTAAAAAAAACTAAATAGGAATTAGTGAAACTATATAATCAATGATGAGTAATAAACTCTCCATAAATATTTCAGAAATTTCATACATTGAAGATAACTTGAACTAATCTAAAAATTTTGAGATCTACATAACCCAAATTAACAAACATTTATCACATAAGTAACATCCCTCTATATTGTTTGTGGGGTGCAACACCTCACTAAAGGTCTCTCCTAAAATGAGGGGTACCAACCCCTATGTCAAACCCACACCTTGTCTTATTGATTGTGAATCGATTGAAGGGGTTACCAATTACATAATTGGATTACTCGAACCCCATCACTAAGGGGTGTTTCCCACTCCACTAAGAGTATAAAGGACCCTTACTAAGTAATCGATTCTTATAGGGGTTATAGACTTTGTGCCTACACGTACCATCTCACTCACTCTCTCTATCATCATCTCAAAATATATAATAAATATTATCATCCAAACAAATATTAAAACAACAACTATTTGAAAATATATAAACCATCATGTTCTATGTGGAAAAGAATTTAGTATGGAACGTAAAAGTGTCCAAATTTGACCCCTAGGAACGCTGACATAAATAACACCAATGATAGTATTGTGTATAATATTTACTGCCCTATACATGACATGTGTGCCTAGGGAGTAGTCAAGAATTCACTGCTACAGTCCATTCTTTGTGAGTTTTACCTACACAATGAGTATAGAGGGTAGTATGGTGTGCGGGACCTATAGAGTAACCATGTTTGTATTAAATCTAGAGTCTATATCATGTTTCCAATATACATGAAATGTACTCTATCCACAAGGTGTGTAGAGACTATGAGAAACCCAGGCATGTACTAACAAAGTTTACCAAGTTAGGATTCCATAATACATGGAGTATCTTTCATTCGACGTCAAATTTAGGGCCAAGGAATCTAATTTTTATATACTCTAGTATAGGTACAGATAAGTAATTATAGAATAAATAACATGTGACATACAGTCAAACCCAATGTGATATTTATAGAATTATGGAAACCCTCATTCCATAATGAGTGGGAAACATTATATGTGACCCATATGAATACACATCGTGTAATGGGGATTTCTAGATCCATAATGCCTAATGCTTCACTTTTTGTGCAGAACTCATCACTGCCTCCTCTACATTTATTTACGCATCCAATACTACTAGATCCCAACTCCACCAAAGAAACTGTATCACCAAATGGATGCTTTAATGAATATACATCACCACTTATATCATCACAACCATTTCTATTTATCAAATACATAATTGAGAATCATTAATGTTATGTGCTAAATGCCTCATAAGAACTTGATCCATCAACTTCCCTTCATCTATATTCCACTTAACCAAGAACAAAACATGGAATGAAGGGTGACTAAGATGGAATTTAAAAAAATATTTTGAAAGATAAATTCTAACCACCTAAAAACTCACCCATGTTTACATACACTAAAAACATGGAAAATGTAAGGGTATTTATTTTATAATCATTGAAGACATATTAATGGGATTTGGATGTGATGGATATTCTAAAGATTAAGATTAATTTTTCTACTTGGAAAAAATATACATAAAACAATATAATTTTTTTAGGGGAGATAATCCATGGAATTTTCAATGGTCAAGAATATCTATAGGATGATCAAGAATATGTGATAGTAAATAATTAAAGTGTGAAATTAAATTTTTCACGAGACCTAAAAAATAATTGATTTTATACATAATTCATTTCCCAAAAATAATTAAATTATTATTTGAGAATATTTATGATGTTCCAACATAAGAGATTATATATATTAATAATGGGAGGAATAGTTTGAACAAGTGAAGAATAAGGTGAATTAGTTTAATAAAATGCATACCTCATGGGAAAATCATAGTAACTCAAACCATGATTGTAGTGCCACCATCACATTGTAGTGTTGATTCCTCTTTCAAAATTCCTTAATAATAAAAAAATTTCTCTAGGGTTATTTATAGTCATGGATTGAAAATAATAATAAAAATATATGATAATATACTTATAGAAATGGTTAGAACAAATGTGTTAATAGATGAAACTTTATTTAAAATCTTGATGATTCAAGATTAGAGTCCCAAAACCCAAACACATATATTATACCTCTCATTTTAAATGATATATATTCATGACACATATTTAGGATCAAAATATGTGTATGAGGCTCCATTTTAGAGTTATTAGTTTTTTATATTCCCATATATGAAACAAATATATTTTATATATTATTAATTTTTCAATGACCCATGTCGCTGATTAAAACCAACCATCATTGATACCACCTATATAAACATTAGTTAAAATATTTAATGTAAATTATTATAAAACTCAAGGGGTTACATAAACCTCTAGATGATCTGAAATAAATTAATGTGTAGTACCTATATCGAATAATGCAATAATTAAGTTAAATTCCACTAGAACTGTAACTATTAGTGTTGATGGTCCTCCACCTCTATTAAATGGATCCTAGAATAATACAAAAAATTTTCCTAAAAAAATGCATTAATATAAATATTATAACCATAAATAACATTCTCTATAGTCACATACATTGATAGTTATTATTTTCGTAATAGTCCACATCCACCTACATGCACCAACTTTGCAAAATGGAATATTATTTTTCGGAGGTAAACCTCAGGACCTTGTTCTAAAATCATGATTCTATCCTTAATCCATTATAAACCTTGAAAAGTCTTCTTTTTGCTAAAACAATAAAATTACACCATCTTTTAAATTATATAATAGTATATTAAGATTTTTGGGCACACTAATCAAGCATATAGAAAACTATCATACTGTAAATGCTTTATTAAAAATTCTCTAATAGGGGGAATAAAATATCCCCTACTTTTTCCACTCTTTCTCTCACCACACTGGCATATATCATATACTCTCTTCACCCCACCATGGGAATAGACACTACCTAAACCACCATAGGGTGGTAGTAACCCATTACACTCTTATCCTTAATGTCCTTATGTATAATTCATTCCTTGTACACCATATATAAGTATTATTCCAAGCCAAAAAAAACCTTAATTGAACCCAAATATTCTACCACATTTCTATCATAAAATATCAGGCCTTCTAGGAATCCTCTCCAGCTAGTAATGAATAAAAGTTAATAAAGTCATAGAAAGGAGTTACATGAATAGACACTAAAATGAATACTGATAAATATTTATAAACTCTTGATCCTTATCTAGATTTAGGGTAATTAGAATAAACTCCATTGAGAACATGGTATAAAATAACTTCTATTTCATTCCCTAGTGCTTCCTAGCCTACACCAAGACACCCTATCACTATCTCACTAGACCCTATAACAAAAAATGTATCCAAATTTACTAACTTATACTTTAAGGACTCTTCCATATAAAAATTATCTTAATCCTACATATCTAGACCAAAATATCTTATGGGACCATATTTCAATAAAATATAGTTATTTGAAACATATAAAAATTCATGTTAAATTTCACCATTGTAGCCAAACAGAAAATAACACTTTTATCCCCAAATGGTATTCTCATGAACAATATTGTAAAAAATTATGCACTACCACTAGACAACTATGGATTCCTCTAGGGTGTGATTATCTCCCCCCCCCCCATTATTCATTGGATTTAATCAAGGTGTAATATTTATGAAATTGAAAAACAAAAATTAAAAAATCTTTCTAAATAAAATATTACAATTTTTACATCATTTGATGAAAGAACATAATATGATTTTGTACTACCAAATAACCAAGAACATAACCCATATAATCCATCCCTATACCTCATCATCATTACAGTTCACACACTTGTACCACTAAAAATGCATCCCTTGTATCTCAGTATAACCTCATGATGGAGTAATTAAGGCTTATATTCTCATATATAGAAACGAATAACAATCAATACACCCTTTCCATGGGTATTTATCGACATCATATATTTATAACTATACCAAATTCATATCAAAGAATTAATCACCAATAATATTATCATTTATGGTTCTAATTAATCATTATATCAACAATAATTTAATTTTGGAGATATTTAATAAATTGTTATTGTAAATTTATTAAATAAATAGTTTTTTAATTATATTTCAAAATTACACAAACTAAAGTGAATGTTATGTAAACATTAATGTCACATATGATGTATATACTCATACCCACTTTTATAATATGAAAATAGTAAATAAATAACCAAAATCTATGACATTTCCCTTAAATAATTTCATAAAAATGATAACTATTAAAAACCAATAATAGAATTATAATAGGCTTAATAACATAGAAAATTATTCTAAATATTATTTTCAAATAAAAAAATAATATCTCAATCAATTTACAACTAACCTATCCCCACCTACTAATCCCAAAAATCATAATAAAAATATTATGATCTTTCTTACCATTATGTAACAAAGTTTTCCTAATACACCCAAACAGTGTTGATGAGGGACATTATGTGACCTCAGGAAACCATATATATATTCCAATGGTTTAAAACTAGTGAAAATGGATTAATAATACAATGTTGAAACTATTACCTTTGTATCATATCCATAAAATAACATATGAAATGTAAATCATAACTTATAAAATAGCAAAAATATTGAATAATAACTAAATGTTAATCATAATAAATAACATCACAATGTAATAACAATATAATAATTCATATCAAGTCATAAATCATTATTTAAAAGGGTGATCTTCATAGAATTTCGATCATATACAGAGAAATATAAAAAGGCAATACAATATAAAAAATAGTTACAAATGTATAAGTAAACACCTCAATACTGCCTTAATCTCCAAATCAATTTGTTATTTCTTATCTTTATGACATATGGCTTTCCTCTTACCTATATCATAAATAATGAATTCTATATGCCTACAAAAGTTCATATATATGGTATTATTATATAGTACAATATGATACCGCTAGTGGTCTCTTAAGAGAAATTTGAAATATTTATAAGTGCATGGACCAAGAAATATTTAAATATGATAGAAAAAATAATAATAAAGTTGGGAAATTATGTGATTAAAAAGATAACATAAATCCCAAACCTGCCTTATTTTAAAAATTTCAATAAAATTTACAATCATGCACCTAATTATACAATAATATCACACCATGATGACACTAATACTCTAAGAAACTCCAATAAACATATGTTCAATGGTTAAGTAGTGAAAAATGGAATAACTTAGCTAACAACTTGGGGAAAAAATTCACATCATGGGGTCATGAAAAATGCACCTGCCACTTGTATGCAACTAATTAAATTAATATATAAGTATTTGTAAATGGTGGGATATATAAAATCACTCTAGAATAGAAATTGACTCCATCAGTATCACAACATACATGTAATATTAATGGAATATTTAACAATATAAAGAGAATCTTAATATTGATGAGGGTGTCATATTTCCAACATTTTCATAAACATTTAACACAAAATTAATCAATTTAATGTATCTAACACATATATACGAGGGCCTCATAATCCTATATTAACCTTCTCATAATCCTAACGCATTCCTTGTGTCTATGGTGTTTCCTACCTTCCATTCTCAGCATCAGTATTAATGTGTTATAGAATGATTTTTTGTAAAAACACTATACCTCTATCATGCATTTGGAATCCCTTAGGCTGATACTAAAATTTTACATTCATAATATATGGTAATAACATATTTTTTGAAGCATTACTACCCAACACATGTGATGAAATTTCAGAATCCTATCCCAAGTACTACCATTTTCCCCTTCATATATCCCATGAATTTGACCCCTAAATTGGTGTATATTATAAAAATTTATAACATTAAATAACACTTTCATCATTATATTAAAAAAATTATATGTAGTCAATGATATACACCCATCACAGTTCATAGGGGTGACCCTTAATTTATCAATACTACTTAGTCTTTATAGATCAGATTCTGGACTACCCTTTTTAATGTACATACTCTCTTCTAAAATAAACACTTGGAAAAAATATAAATAGAACATAATTTTGGTACACATAAATCTAGAAGTTTTATATTATATAATTAAATGTTAGTCCCAAAGTCTCCCTTAATTGGTAAAACATCACTTAACCTTAAAAATCATAATATCAGGATTTCAGATGAATAACCATCAAACATTAAAATAAAATCATGATTAAATAAAAAGAGATACATGAATTACTCTAAGTATATTATCACACATCAAGGAAATTTAACATGATACCAAACAATGATCTAGGATAGAAAATTAAAAAGGAAGACAAGAAGAAATGATGTTTTTTTAACCTTCTAGATAGAATAAGTAAGAAAAGATTTTAAAATAAATATAAAAAAATTACAAAAACATATACCTTAATAAAAAGGGTTGAGACAATAACACTATAAAATTTTATAATTTATTTCTATTTATATAAATTTTATTTCCTTTATGTCTTTCTTGACATGAAACATTGACTTTAAAAGAACTATAATATAATAATATAATATTATTATTTAAAGTGACATTTGTCAACTAATAATTGGATTAAAGGCTGTGAATTTGAGTAAATAATTATAAAATATTAATATTTACATATATATGAATTTAATTCAATGTTTATCAATTGTTTTGAAATGAAAATAAAAGCATTTGAAAATAAATAGAGTTATTTTTTCTAGGAAACAATTTTTAGGCATATAATGTGTTTTTATCATAATTAATTATATTTACCAATATTGATGAATGATTTTAGTTAAATTTATATATTATATATTCATTATAATTTTTTAACATTATTTATTAATTTTTACTTGTAATTTATTAATAATAAATCCAATTTGTTACTTAAAATATATTTGTTTAAAAAAATGTTGAATTTGGTTTTCTTATTTATAAATAATATATTTATAATTACATTAATGGATTATTAAAAAATATTTTAAATATTTGTTATTATAATTATTAATAAAATTTAATTGGTTCATAATCATTTTGGTTTCATAATAAATTTTAAAAAATTAAAATTTTGTTACCACAACTATGTTTGTAAAGGGTTTTCTGGGGGTACCCCTAAGGTATAAGGTTTAAAATATCACAAAAACATTTAAAAATTGATTTATTCATTTTTTTTCAAGATTATCCATATTATGTTATAATATTTTTCATTTTGGATCCAATTTACATGAGTAGGATATTAATATATTTTAATATTTTGAAAAATTCCATTTGTATACTCCCCCTTTCTTATAAGATGTTATCACTTATACTATATTAAAACGTGGGTTACAACTGCTTGTGGCAGCACACGACGCAACAAATAAATGCAGAAATAAACAGCACGGGGACTTGACCCCGCTACCGGCACCCCTAACCCCTTCCACCCGTGCCACCCCAGTCGAGTGTGGGGGAAACGTGGTGTTGGTAAAGAGGTATTGAAATAACCATTTTTTATCTCCATTTTCTCAAATGGTAAATAAAAATATTGTCTATGTGTACGTGTGGACGACCACCTTCATTGAAGTGATGTAATTCATTTTTCACTCATATTTTACATTAATGGTATGAAATATATATTTAATGAATATTATTTATATTTATAATATAATAATTATTATTTTAAGTTGAATTATTATTTACCTTTCTTTCTTCCAACAATTGAAAAGTGGAAAAATCACTCGCCTGTACTTATTAACTACCATCATTATAAAGTGATGTAATTCATTTGTCATCACCAAATTTTAAAAAGAATTATACAATTGCTTATTGTGAATAAATATATTACATAAGTCATTATTAAAATTTTTATATGATTATACCATCACTAAGGTGCAATTATTTGAACCATTAAACTGAAACATGCATAGAAAATAAACCAAATTTCAATTTAATGTTCACTTTAATGAAGAAATTATTAATATAATTGTAATGATAAATTATAAATTTGTTATACATTTAAACTTATGGATGTATATAAATCTGGAATATATTTAAAAGAAAATATATTTTTATTATAAAATATATTTTGACATGTATGATGAAAATCAAGACTTGAGGTAAGGGGTTTACGTTACAATATAATTTCTTTTCAGGATTATATTTGATGCATTTATAATTTAGTGATATTATATAGATAATATAAATTAAACCACATATGTTTTCTTCTCATATGAAAAATACATTATTTTTTAGGTATTCTTATCATTTTAATATCTTTTTAACTAAAAATGATTGAGAAACTATTTTTATAGAAAATTCTACCATATTTCCACTTTAGTCAAAATTATTTTTATTCAATGTCCATACTATTAAAAAAAATTTAAATGAAAGTTTTTAAATATACTTGATTCTTTTTAAAAAGGTTCATTTTTACTACCTATGACTTTATTTACAATGTTTTAAAATTGAATATATTTTATGAATTTTTTTTCAATCTAGTCATTATTTCCATCTTAGAATGATGGGAAATGAATGTTTTCTTTTAACGTATAGGGCATGAATAAATTTTCTCAGTATCATAATAGTTATTTTATTATAATGTTCCATGAGGTTTGAAATTTTTAATTTTCAAATAAAATTATTTTCTCCATATTTTATGATTATTTGGGTAAACTTTTATCGAAATAAAATGATATTGTATGTTGTTTTCAAAGAACGATTTGAATGATATTTTAAAGGTATTGTTCATCTACACCAATTTACTTTAAGTATTTCTATTATTCACTTGTGATATGATATTATGATACCATCCAATTTATATATCTATATACATTATTATGAAGATGATTTATAAATGATTCTATGAAACATATTTCTTTCCTATGAGTTAATTAATATATGATGAAACCTTTATGAAACAAATTTCCTTTCTATGGGTTATTATATGCTGGAATGTGGAAATTTTTATAAAACATGTATCTTTTCCAGGAGTTTTTTTATTATATATTTAATTTTTTCTAATCTCATGGAATATATATGTATTGTTTTAATTATGTGATGGGTAGTCCCTCAATTAAATCTCAATCTAATTAAATTAGTAATGATAAAGTAGTTGAGAATATCCTATGATATTATAAAGTTAATAAAATCATAATAGATAATTGAGATTAATATGTATAATTTACTCTTAATATAATTTTGGAAATGACTAGGTATGAATTTCTATTCTATGAGTTTTTCCACAGTGATAGTCTTGGGAGTGAACCTTGACTAAGGAAGTGATTTTCTATGCCTATGTGCATGAAAAAAAATTATGTCTAATGATTATGATGTGTTCTCATTTCAGAGAATTAATTATTGATTAATCTATAACCTTATGTCTTATATCTTTTTATTCAAAAAACCTTATTCCATAATTCATGATTTTAGATCTCTAACTGATTATATATGATTACTGTAAGATGAAGTTATGGTTTTATCCAATTATTAGTATCTTATAAAAACTTTTTATCATTGATTGATATCTTCTATGTTTACACATAGATAGAAAATGATATCACCCATTCTTATGTTTCATATCCTTGCTTTATGAAGAAAATTTATAATTAGGTAATGTCTAATAAGTATACAATGTGAGAAGATCTTTTAGGGAGATTTTGAAAATATTTGACAAAAAAATATTAGGGGTGTCCATGGGTTAGTGTGCATCAATTTTAGGAATTTTTTGACCCAACTCAATAAAAATTGGTCGGTTCGGTAAGTAAGGGAGAAATTAATAGAACTTCTACATAGATCCTCCTATAACACCCCCTCATAAAACAAACTCAATCATCTAAGAGATATATCCTTTAAACCTATCACAAGCTATCATCATCTTAGAAACTATAAATTATTTTCAAACTTGATAAGAGAACCAAGAAAAGAAATGATTTTCCTCTAAAAATAGCATGGATCAGGCATGCTATATAGAGAAAATAGATGGGGTGGGTATTGCGTGATAATGATGGTGTGGGAAAGATACATGATAGTGATGAAATGAGTATGTGATGTAGAATATAAATAGATATGGAATAGGTAGATGATGAATGAAAATAATCATGGGTGGGTGAATATATGGATGGGAAATGTGAGAAAGTGATTGAATGGATGGGATATGTATGATTGTGATGACACAGATGAATGATATGAACCGGAAATAGAATGGTTGGTTGATTCATGTAAGTGATGACATAGAAGAGTGATTCATAACATTAACATAATTAGTAGGTGATAAAAAATATTAGTGATTAAAATAAAAAATAACATGGAAAAGCAATTCATGATAGTGATGGAATAAGATATTGATGTGAAACAGTGATAGCACAAGTGGGTGAGGTGTGATAGTGATGACATGGGTAAGTGGCAGCAAAAAATCACTGATAAGAATCAGAGTGGTAATGTAGTTGTGCGATTGGTGGGGGGAGGTGATACATGGTAGAGGTGAAACAAAATTTATGACATTGAGAAGTGTGAAGGTTAGAAAAATGAAGGAGGTAGAGTAACATATTGTGGATTAAAATTGGGCGTGAGAGGGAAGTAATAGGAGGGACTGTGGGAGAAGGGGTTCTCAGAAGTTAAAAAAATGTCACAATATGAGAGAGAAGAGTTCAGTGGGTATGAGGGAGGGGAAAGTGAGAGGGAATATAGTGGTATATCTTGTTTCAATGTAAATAATAAGTGATATGGTGGTGTGGTGTGTGGAAAAAGTAATAGGGGTATGTCAATTTAGTTTGGTTGATAGGTTGTGTTAGAATAGAAACCTACCAATCTCAGACCTAACCCAACCATTGTAAAGGGAAGGCCAACAAAACCCAACCCAATCATATAATTGATGTAACCAAATTGAATCTGGTTAGGTTTAGTTAGTTATATTTGTTTGGGTTAAGTTTATAATCCCTTATATACAAAGATTATATATCTAGTCTCAAAAGACAGTAAACCTTTATGGTCTTCAGGTATGTATTAATCTAAAATTTTTAGAATATTTATCTAAAATAGTTAAATATTAATGTATTAAATGATTGGGTAACCTTAGATTCACACACAAGACTTTCATTGGTCCATCGGGATGCTAGTTACTCCTACCAAACATTTGGTGGGCCATCAAGATTCTAGTGACTCTCCCCAAACATCTAGGGGACAACCATGGTCCTAATGACTTTAACTAGGCTTCCTATGAGGTAGTTGGTTGTTTTTAGAATTATATAGAACCAACCATACTTATAGTAGTTACCAATGTAATTACAATGAAACTATGCTACATCCTACTACTTATGGTGGTATTTAATCCTAATCATTTTCACATCCTACCACCAACCCAGACACATTAATAATAAATATATATATAAAAATATATATAAGTGTATTGATAAAAAATTAAATTAAAAAATAAAAATATCATGAGTTTTTTCAATAAAACCCAGAGACATAACAATATATAATTTTTTTTAAATAAATTCGATCTCTTCGATATCTTGCAATACACGCATCCTCAAATCTAAATGAATAGTAAAATAGTGCACCATTATAACCTAGCCATTAAATTTTATGGTATGAATAGATCTAAAGAAATTATGAATATTATATTTTTTACAAGTGTATAAATAAATTTATTTTTTATCAATTTAATAAAAATAAAAATATTAATCATTTAAAATAAATAGATATTTTTTGTGAGAAAATGTATTTTCTTCTGAAAAATAGTTTCATCATGTTTCATTCACTTATATTAAAATTAAGTTCTACCCATTTTAGAATATTTTTTTAAAAAATAACCTAATATTTTAAATCATAAGATAAAAATTATCTTAAAGTTATTTTTTTGATAATTTTGTAAAAAGAATAGTTTTTCAATGAATAATGAAAATTTCTTATTTTTTATTGAAAACATCCTTTTATTATAAATAATTTACAATGTACCATTTTAAAAAAATTAAAGTAAAATTCATTAAATTATATTATAATTAATATGATTTAGTTCATTTTAATTAATTATTTTATTTTATTTTAATATAAAAACTCTATATACTTATGAAAACTTTACCCTTGGAAAATTGATTTTTCATGACATCTATGGGTTTAATTTTTAATTAAATTATACCAATTAAATATATTAAATTTGGTAAAATATATGAAATATTTTGAATAATCATAATTAATATTATTTAGTATGTTCAACTTAATTCTAGGTTATAATGAATAATGAAAATAGAAAAATTTAATTGTCATGGTTAAGGTTAAAATGGGTTTACAATGTTTTAAACCAAAATATAAGGGTATTTTTTTTATTTGATCCTACAAAAATCATATTGCTTGACCATATTTAGACCATATACTGTCCCGAATTCAAATATAAGGTCATTTATAATCATTTTTTTGGGTAATTAATTTATCATTATATATTATTTTGGTTAATTTCCAAGTAATTTCATTGAAGTTCTCTTCCGCCACTTATAAAAGGACACCACTTATCCTCTCCTGTACGAAAATAAATATCCCTCTATTTTGACAAATAATTATCCAAATAACTATTTTAAATTCCTCCCCCTAACCTTGAATCATTTTTTTATCATAAAACCAATCTAGTAAGGCTTTAGGTATACACCTGAAGTCGTTTCCTGATGAAATGGTATAGTTCTTAACCACATATTTTAATTTTCTTTCCTCCTTTAACTCCTTAAAATATAAATAAAATATTATAAAATAATAGAACTTATATATAATGTATGCTGATATGTTATTATTTTAATATAATTACCTATATTCATATCCTCTTCTATTAAATGAGAAACAAAACTATGGATCATGTGTACTACGGACCACCATCTCACGAACCAATATAATTTATTTTCTGTCACCACCTATCACATATGGAAATAATGATGAATTTAAGGTATATATATTTTATCAATGAAATTTTTAATCATCTTGATTAATAATATCACATATACCTTCTCACCTTCCAATCTATTGGAAATTGATAACTCCACTCATGTGTATGTATGGACTACAGCCTCAATGAAGTGATGTGAACTGTTTTTCATTTAATTTTGACTTGTACGGTAATGAGGATATATTCAGGAAATATATATATAATATATTACATCATAATTATTCTTTAAATTTTAAATATTATTTACCTTTATTTCTTTTTACTAGTCAAAAAAAGAAAACATAGTTCATGAGTATGTACGTCCTTCCGTTTCCATGAATGATGTAACTCATTTTTCTACTTCTAACCATTATGGACTATTTTGAATACTTACATAATTAATATATATTTGATATTTATATCAAGGTTAAAATTATTGAAATTATGGAACCATGATCAAAGTACAATGACCGATTCTACCCTACTGAAACATATGTTAAAAAAAGTAGTTATCACCTGAAATTGTGTTTTTAATAAAGAGTTGTTAAAAAAATGTTATAAAAGTTATAATATATTAATATATTGTATTATATATATGATTATATTTATTTAATATATTTATTAAATAGTAGTTTCAGACACATATGAAGGAAATCAGACCCAAGGTAAGGGTTTCTCATCCTGCTTTCACTTCCATGAGACATATGTCCTATTCACAACTTATTATTTTCTAGAATATATATTTTCCATATAAAATTTTATGTCATGGATTTATTTATATTAAAGGTATTTAATGATACACTTTATGTTATTTATTTCAAGGGGATTATGATTTAAAATTTACCAAAGTGGTAAGGGTTTATTTCACAATCTCGTCATTATTCAATATTGTTTATGTTTAAGTCTCCCTTATAATAATAGTTTCATATGTGTACATTAAATGAAATATATTTTATTTTAATATGGTTATTCCTAAAATTTCTAATTAATATAACCATCTTCCTCTCTTTTTTATATAAAATTATTGATAAATTTTTCTAAGAAAAATGATGTTATTTCTTTCATTGGTAGAAATTCCTTTCCCTTCCAAGTCCTTATTTTATAAAATTGGTTTCAAAATTTTTCTTATATTTATCCTATGATAATTTAAAATAAATTTTACCCATGATTTTATTTCTACAAAAATTAACCGAAATGAATCTTCATGTCATTTTCTACATGAGTAAGTTTTTGACTTTTCACTAGAAATATAAAATAAATTGTTATTAATTTTTTAATATCATTCTTATGGTATTTCAAATTATAAATGACATCAATAATAATTTTACAAATTATTCATTTTGAATATATTTAAATGATACCATCCTTGTTATTTCTTCAAATGCGTTATGATCAGTTTGACTGGGGATGTACTATTTTTATATCTTCCACCATAGTACTCTGGATGGTTTATGATTATGTTTATTGATTAGTGAAAGTATTATCAATTGTATATATGTTTTCTAATAAGAATGTTTATTTTGATTATTTTTATTGATTGAGGAAATTATTAACATTTTTTATGATATATTTTCCATATGAATTTTTATATTGATTTTGTTTCTCCCATTTTTTATATAGAATGTATTATACTAAGTAAGTGAGTTGAGGGGCCTGCTATAAATCCTATATGCATTATTAAGTCTCATTGAAATGAAAATATTCATTTTTTGGCCAATTAATTAACCATTTATGTAATATTTATTATCATGAGTCCTTAATGGAATGTTTATAATATTTGAAATTATCCACTACCTCATTATGAGATTAGTAATTCTTATCCATGGGATTGTTTTATTAGTAATAAATCCCTGGATATGTTTCAAGATCATGTGATTATTTTTATGGAATTATTTTGGTCATCATTTATTCCTTCCATTTTATTATTCATGTTCATGTTATTGATGAAATATAATGTGTTTCTTCTATTTATCATTTCTTTATTGATTATGCCTCATATATTCATGATAGATCCACTATAAGCATACCCTTACAGAGGGTTTGAGATCACCCCTCTAATATTTATCCTTTCCAAATGATGCTAGTAAATGTGTTAGGATTGATATGTGTAGATATGATAAAGGTAATAGTAGAGTTCTCAAGTAAAATACTAAGTTTTAATTTAATTTTCCAAATGTAATGTGACATTCAAGTATGTATCTAGATTAATAGGACTAATAAACTATTCAGTCCTTCAAGATGAGATTTCATGTATTTATTTCCAATGTAATAAAGTAACCACTGACTCTAGGCTACTAGGTTTGGGGCCCTTATAGTTGGTATTATATAATGTTTATTATAATCCTTGGGAACTATATTTTAAAAAACATTTGTTTGGGAATACTAACTATAACAAAATTTGAGGATAATCTAAGTATAGTATAACAACCTAATGTTTCTTATAAGGTATAAATTTTATGTATTCCCTATAAATACATCATTGTATGGATACTACAAGAGGATTTGGATCTTTCAAAGATGTTCCCAATTGTAGTAACTTCAAAAATAGTACATTGGGATTTTACTCAATCATCACTTGGTGCACAATAATGGGCTTTGTTGCATACCTAGTTGGACACTATAGGGGGTATGCTTGGGATAATCAGAAATTAATTAAAAAGTATTATTAATGATTTGAAAATAATTTTACAACTTGATAATTTTCCCAAAGATAACCTGTTTAGGATTATGAGATTATCAATGCATAAGTTTTTGAATTTATGACCAGTGTGTCACTAGTTTTGAAATTAAAATAAAGATTAAAAATTTTCTGATCTAATATAGAATAGGATTTTTGTTATAAATTATGTCTAATAAAAGAAATAGAAATTGTATCACTATACATAATCTGTATAGGTATTTCCCTCCTAAGAAAGATAATAAGCTGCTATTGAAGTTGGAGTAGGATCTAAAAAATTAAAACTATATTGGGGTAGCTGACTCAAGTTATGTAAAATAGCATTTCCCATATAGAGAAGCCTATTTATTTAAAATGAGGGGTAATAATGTTAGACCATGTAAACCATCAACAATTTCCATAATGTAATGGGACTAAAAAACTATTTATATCTAGGAAATAGATAAGTTCCTTAGAGAATATATTTATCACTTTGGGAATTATTGAAAGGGATAAGGCTTTCATGGAAGTTTATTATATATCAGGGGATTTGGATAAATTCTTGTAAGTGATTCAGAAAACTAAGGATGAACATGAAATAAAACACATTAAGTGTAAGGATTTTTGTTTACCATTCTTCAAATTGTATTTTCCTCATAAAAAACGAGTAGATATTGAGATATGATTCTTGAGTCTGATATAAAAAGCAGAGAAAAATGTTTCTACATATGAATGGAAATTTACAATATTATAATGGAATGATACAAACTACCTACATAATCTTAAGAGCAAGATTGATTATTTCTTTTATGGGTTTAAACAAAACCTTCAAAGGGAACTAATCTCCTAGAAATTATCATTATATGAGTACATAGCACAATGTTCTATGAAAATAGAGAAATAATTCTGTAAGTATTTTAGATTTTAAGGAAAAAAATATGAGAAGATGATGGAAGAGAAAAAAATAGAAAGGAGATAAGAGAATGAAATATTTTCCCACATGTGATAATTGTGGAAACGGACACCCTGGTACTTACTCGAAGTCAATGGGAGTTTTCTTCAAGTGTGGATAGAAATTTCATAAAGCATGTGAATGTAATTTTATGAAAGAAACATTTAGTGTCTAGTGTTTCAATTATTAGGATATTGGTCACTATGTAAATGAATACCCTAAGTGTTAAAGGAATATTATTTAGAATAATATAACAGATCAAGGTCAAGATTATCTTATTACTACAGCTAAAGTGAAATAACAAACTTGTGTATTTTGATTCATTATTTATGTGGTAAAAGTATTTTATCAATGATATTATAGTTATAAGAATCGTGAATTTTATATTTATTTTACTGCATTACTTTTTCATTAAGGATTGTAAATGATATATTAAATGGAAATAATAACCATAAAAATTGAATTAGTGGTAAGGTAATATTTTTTTTAAAATATATTAATATGGGAAATAATACACTTAATATGTTCTTAATACTAATTTAATACTTCTCAGTTCGTATAAATATAAGATTTATATTGAATAAGAAAATGAGATATTATTAGCGCCCTAGAAAGTGGTTAGTTGTTTAATTTCTTAGTGGTTTGAGTTATCTTTTATTTATTTTAAAATATTTTTTGATTTATCAAATATATTCAATAATCTTTGATTTTATTTTAGGAATGAGGAGAGAGTGAATTTTTGGAAGCATGTATTTTTTTCATATGGTTTTATGGTAAATCATTATATTTCCATGATTCATATGAATATATGATCAATGTATTCATATGTTTGGTATGTGAAATTATAAGATAATTTATATTTTTTTGGATAAATATTTTTCAAATCTATCCAATTTTGGGATTTGAGTTTGGCCAGACATATTTTTGTAGTGTTCTTAGGTTAAATATTTATAAAATTTATGAAGTGTAATTTTGGGTATACTGTTTTGGATTGATATATTAATATAATATATTAGATAACTAGTTCCAACAATTTTGGTTTTTTATATATTTATAGATAGAAAAAAATACATGTAACTCTTTAATGGATCGTATGATATATTATAAGTTAATTTTAGTTCTTCAAGAATTAAAAAAAATCCAACTTGTATATTCATTTATTATAGTAAGAAAGAATGTAGAAATTGATCAAATCATAACCAAATAATGACGTTGTGTTTATAAAATAAAAGCATATTAAGTAGATATATTTTCACATGTTCTCTATCATGATAGTTAAATAATCCGAAAATTTTGGAAAAGCATCTTCAGATAAAAATGTTATCCTTTTACCTACAATTCTGATAAATTGATGGTCTCTTCACCCATCATAGATTTATGGATTTTTGTTCATTTAATTACTCTTGATCACTCGCTTTATTATGATCAATAATCTCTATCACTCCCCCTATTTATTTATAATTTATTTCCATGTCCATAATTCACTTCCCACTAATTTTTTCCTACATATAAACCTAGTTATATGTTATTTTACATGACCTTCATACTTTCCTTTCTCACTTATCAAGAAGAAGTTTAATTAAACCATTCATGATTTGTATTTTCAATAAATTTTAGACCATTGATTACCAAAATAGAATTTTGAGGGGAAAAGTTTTTTAAGGGGGAATAATGTAACACAATGAGACTTTACAATATATATTTCCTTTAAAAAATAGTCAATCTCTTCAATATCATATGATATATGAAACCACTAGCCTAAAAGAACCATAAAATAGTACACTGTTATAACCAAGTCATTGAATCGGACCGTATGAATATGAATAACTAAATAATGAATATTATATAGTTTAAAAATTTGTAAATAAACTTATCAGTAATCAATTGATTATTAATAAAAATAAGAATCCTTTGAAGGGAAAAAGAATTTTCATCTAAAAAATTGTATTTTTTCTAAAATTATAGTTTTTTCATATTTAAAACACTTATGTTCAAATTAATTTTTCAAATTTTATAAAATTTTTTGAAAAAATAAAATTCATTTTTAAATATAAAAGTAAAAATTATCTTAGAGTGATTTTTTCATAATTTTTGGAAGAGATTAATTTTTCAGCGACTCGTTAAAAAATATTAATTTTTTATTAAAAACATTCTTTTTTCTATACAATTGAAAATGTTTCAATTTTTTCAAAAAAGTAATGTAAAAATAGTTTATTTATATTATATTTAATCTGTTTTAGGTCATTATAATAAATTATATTTTCAATTTTAATAAATAAAAATTTTATACCTATGAAAACATTTCCTTTGAAAAACATGTTTTCATCACACCTATGGTTTGATTTTAAATTAAATTCAAATCTGAATTTAAATTTGTAAAATATATTAATGATTTGAAATAATAATTGTTAATATAATTAATTGTTAAAATAGTAGAAATTTATTACCATATTTAAGGTTAAAACTGGTTTACCGAGGGTTAAACCAAATGATAAGTGTAAAGTTTCCAATTAAACTTGTTAAAATCCTATTCATTTTAAATATTTAGACCTTATCCTATTCTAAATTCTAATATAAGGTATTTTAGAAGTTTTTTTTGGGAATGACTTTATTATTTCATATTTTTTTGGAAAATTTCAAAGTAATTTCCAAGAAGCCCCCCCTCCCCGCCACACACACACACATATAAAAGGTTACTGACCCTCCTCTCCTCTCCAAAATGTAGGATTGAAATATGAATATAGATGCTCAATTACAAGAGGGAGTGAATTTTGAGTTTAAAAACATACATTTTTTACCTTAAGTTGAACTATGTTTAAAAAAGTTAAACAAGGTAAATTCACAAACCTTAATAATAGTTCTATGAAACGAACTTTCTTAGGTTATGGGAATATGGTTCCAGGAATGAAACATAAGAAAATTTTACTGAGATAATATTCTACGTTAAAGCATCTATAATCTCTATTATCAGAGTTAGTAAAAGTACATAAAAGTATAATAAATTTATAATTTATTCCTTTATCAATATACGGTGGAAATAAAAATTGAATAAAAACAAGTAACAATTACAAAATATTTTAACCCAGAGAGTAGGGTATCCAATAACTTTAGATATTGCCTATTTATTTATACATTCAAGAAAGTCTATCTTACCCACACAAGGGTAATCCCTCGATAGAAATATCAAAACTCATCTTGATATCCCCACAATCCCTCGAACATTAAGGTCATCGGCACCTCTGACTTCCAATCCTCAGAAGCCCTCGATTGTACTCAGAAACAATTGGAGTCACATAAAGAAAACTAAACAAGATGTATAGATCATCACAAATCATTAGAGTCTCTATTTGTCTCTAGAAATTACTACACAGCATGTAATCTATAGATTGATTGAACGATGTTGATCTCTTTTAAATGAGATCCAATTTGTAGGTACAAATCCATCGGTCGGCTCCCTCTTCCAATGGTAATATTTTTTCCTGGAATTTTAGAGGGATTTGTAAAAGTGTCACTCATAAAATGGATAGTTATAAATAGATTACATGAAATCATTTCATAATAATAAAAGTTGTTAGGAAAATTATGCTTCTTAAAAAAGAATAATTTTTTGAGTCTGGGGAAAAAAAGAGTTCGGAGTCTAACCAAATATACATTCAGATTTTATATGACACAGACATTAATATTTTGTTTTAAAAAGAATTTGGAATCAGAATTCTATAGATTGTAGACTCTGAATTCAATTAAATTCCGGACCTGAATTTTGAGGAATTCGATGTATCTATTATAAGGAATTCAGAGACTGAATTATGAGGAATTAGGAGTCTGAATTCAGAGGAATTCTAAATCCAAATTATGAGGAATTCAAAGTCATAATTTAAAGGAAATCATAGTCTAAATTCTGAGGAATTCAGAGTCTGTATTATGAGGAATTTGGAGCTTGAATTCTGAGAAAATTGGAGTCTGAATTCTGAGAAATTCAGAATCTTAATTTCTGAGAATTCGGAGTCTAAATTTTCGATAATTTAGATTCTGAATTTCAGAGAATTATGAGTCTAAATTTCAGAGAATAATGAGTCTAAATTTCAGAGAATTTAGAGTCTGAATTTTAGAGAATTCAGAATATAATAAAATAACACTATATCCAAGTAATTAAAATTTTCTGAGGTTTTACATAAGAATCTCAATTTTAGATTCAGAAATTAAATGAGTTTGATTTAATGATATTATAAAGTAAAATAATGAAAACTAAGGTAAAGATAAAAATTTCAATAGAGAAGGGAAATATTTATTATGAAAATAATACTTAGAGAAAAACAATATTCCTTAAGATAAATATTTTGTGATTTTCAAAACATGGAGGAATGTAAAATTCATAAGGAAACCTTATTGAATTATTAATCTTCCTCTTTTTGGAAAGCACATACATCCTTATGAAAAAAGAATATAAGGACTAAGAATATTTCTTTATGAACTAAAAAGAAAAACTTATATCCCTTTACTTATTAATTATGGAGAATATGACTAACTCTCCCTTAGGCTTTAAAATCGCAACGGATCACATTCTTGACTTTCTAAAAAAGATTTTTCTTTTTCTTGCATATGGAAACCTTAATTGACCAAACTCCCCCTTAGATAGACTGACCCTCACTTAGGGAATTATCTTCTTTACTTAGTATTCATTTTATCATTCCTTTCTCTACCTTTGTGATTTTAAAAAAGGAATAGAGATAATGAAAAAATATGGTGCCTACAAGATTAGAACAATATACAACAAACAAAATGAAGTATAGCAAGAATTTTCATTGTGATTGGAAATATTGATACATGTAAGGTATAAAAAAAAGATCGGGTTTGAAAAAATTCATCATTCTTTCTCCTTCGGCGTTAACTTATTCACAATGGTCTTTATCTTCTTAAAATCATTATGATCTTATTTAAAGTGCTTGAGCAGCTGTTCCTGATCCTCGTTTTCCTTCTCTATAGCTTTGATCTTTTCAACCTGAGACTTTAGGATTTCTTCCTGTGACTTCAAAAGTTTTTCTTGCATGTTGAACTTCTCTTCAAACTCGATTCTAATATCTCTTTAACTTTTCAAATTCATAGAAACTGAATTGAGATTCCCATTCATATCTTTTACTTCTTCCTTCTAGGATGCTTCTTCTAGATTCGGATTTTCTGAAAAACTTTTCATAATCTCCTTAAACCTCTTATCTACTCTATCAAATTCATCTTTCACCGAGTCTTGAAATTCATCTAGAATTATTAGATGTCCAATTTTCTTCTTGGACCATTTAGTGATTTAATTATAAAAACTTATAGGATCATCATAACTGATAAAGAATTATTGGAAATTTTCCTCAAGATTTATTAATTTTTTCATGTGCATGCTTACAGAATTTGGCTTCTGATTGAAATAGTTTTGAAGAAACTGACACCTCAAATCAATACTATGAATCTAGGGAATTGTTTTTAGTAACTTCATCAGTGACTGAACCATAAAGTCATGGCCCAAGGAAAAAGATTTGAAAATTGATTCCCTTGTAGGTGAATATTATTTTTCAATATCAGTAGCCTTATTCTTGGATAAACTAGGAACATAATACATGTTAACCACCACAACCTTGTGAGGTGTATCGACTAGCATCTATTTTCATTTATCAGCTCTAGAAATGGTCTTCGTAGGTTTTGGGGATTCATGTTCACTATCTAGAACTTGAACAATTCAATCCTCATCAAAATTTTCTTTCTCAGCATATGGCTTAAGATCATCTGGTTAAATAAAGTCAAGATTGTTTCTCTCATCATCAGAAGTCTTATTAACCTCTTCTTGATCTTCATCCTCTTTTACTTATGAACGAATTTTGGTAGATTCATCCTGAGAAGTTCAGATCGAAAAAATTTCCGAAGGACTTTACTTCTCATGATATTCATCAACTTTCCATATCATATCACCAGTGTCATCACTTCCTTCTTTTTATTCTTCTTCCACTACTTCTTCCAAAAAAAATTCTTCTTCTGTAGGTTTAGGAATTACCATATTCTTTCTTGGAGTCTCTACAAGTACTGTTTCTTTGAGAAAATATACCAATACCAGAATCTATTCATATTATTTCTCAGTTTCCTTGAGATGATCTTGAACTAATTCAGCCTCATAAAATTTCTTCTTTTACTTCTTTTTCATTTCATGTCATTCAAATTCATCAGCAACCATAATTTTCAAATAATTTTCCTCAACAGGATCCAGGTAAAATCATTGATCTTTTTTATTATTATTCTTCTTCTCTTTCCTCCACATTGCAACAACTTCATCAGGATAGATTTTTTGCCTCTTAGATATTGGGGGTACTGACTGAGTATCTTGAATTGAAGGTTTTTCAATGACTACTGGTTCTTTCATCTTTATCTTCTTCTGAACTTTTTTATAATTCTTTATTTCTTTTATCTTGTTGAATAAGGATTCAATTTCAATTTTAGATAAGTCATAAAATTCTCCAGATTTTTCATTGAAACCAACCTTGATCCTCCTTAGAGTATCATCACTGAGAAATATGTCTTTGAAAGATCTAGGATTTGAACTACAAGGAATATTGAATGATTCTAGGAAAAAGAAAATAATCATGGATATAATTTCTAGATAAATAATGATTTGTTATTTGAGGGTGCCATTTTTTATACTTTTGATCATCAACAAGATATACACCACTAAATTTATCTTCCTCAAGTTCACCAGGAAATTCAGAATGAAGATATCACTCTTCTTCAGGTTTCCCTTATCCCCATTTCTTAGAATTGATTAACCCTAAACCCATAATGCTAGTAGCTTGAAGTTTTTTGAGGGATAGTTTATCTTTAGTGTTTTGGATCCATTGAGTTTAAGGAACTGTAATTCCTTCACCTTCTCAAAACTTCCGGATTCATCTGGTAGTTTTTTTGGTGCGGAAAAATGAATTATCCTTCATACAATATTCCAATGATACTAGCTTCCATATTTAATGAAAGAGAATAGGTTTTCCTATAACTTTTTATTGATAATTTTTCTCTCCCACCTTCATTGAAAAAACATACAGACTCATAGAACTCAACAAGTAGCTCTGGATAAACCAGATATTTTCCTTTCAGTTTGGCTATGCATAGACTCTCCCAGTCATTGAACTTGATATTTTTCATAATGAACTAATTATACATTATAATTAACATCAAATAATCTATCATTTCCCTATAGATTTTTCATTCTGAAATATCATTAAATGAAGACATTTTCTTCTGAGGAGATGCTTCCAAATACATTCGGAGTTAAGAAAAACTAGATTTGCAGAATGAAACTTATGTAGAGAGGGAGAGCTTCGGCACACGAAGGCTTGAAAAATGATATGGGATGATGAATAGGGGGCCTTTATATAGGAATTGAAGGGAATGTTCAAAATCAAAAATTGATCCAACAATTTAAACAAACACGATCATATCTGACAATTGAGATGAATGGTGAAGAATTATTTTAGTAGGTTCTGATCTTTTGAGGTATTTAAGATAAAACATCTCATTTAAGAAATGTGAATCTGAAAAATTTATAAAAAACAAGATGAAAATACGAACAATTAAAACATTTAATTATGATAATTAAAGAAACAAAGCTTCCAGTTTTCTAGGAAAATTATCAGTAATGAGGAAAATTCTTCTTGAATAACTTTAGATTTTAAAAAAATTTCTTAAAAAAGGAAAATTTTGGAATTTGGAATTTTGGGTTCCAAAAAAAATCATTTACTAAAGTATATTTTTCTAACAAAAATATGATTACAAAAAAAATTGTTTACACAAATTTTTTATTATGAAAACTTTTGATTGGGATAAATTTTGTTTATATAAAAATTTGATTACGAAAAAAATTTGATTACAAAAAAAATATGATTAATCAAGAAAATGTACTCCCCCTATGAAAAGGAGTTTCTTAATGTAAGGAGATCGGTTTCAACAAAAAGTTAATATAGAAGATTACCTTATGGTTATCATTCCTAACTTTTGTTTAATATATTTAAATCTATCAGAGGTTAAAGATTTTGAAAAAATATTAGCAAATTGATTTGTGATCTGATAAAATTAGGAATTATATATCTTTTATGTTTGTGATCCCTAGGAATGTATTTCCTAATATCTATGTGTTTTTCATGGGAGTGATGTGAAAGGTTTTTACATAGGGAAATAGAACTAGTATTATCACATAATATTTGTGTATTGGTATAACACAAACCATAGTCTGTGAGTGTGTGTTGCATCCACAACACTTGAGCACAACAACATCCAGTTTCTACATATTCAGATTCAGTAGTAAAGAGTTATTGATTGTTTCTTCTTTCTTCACCATGAAAATAATAAATCTCCTAAGAAATAACAAGTTCTAGATGTACTTTTTCTATCCATTCTACATCCACCAAAATCAGTATCTGAAAAACATTTTATAAAAAATAATTTCCAGAAGTATAGAAAAGTCTTAAATACATGGTTTCCTTTAAATAGAGAAAAACACGTTTTACAAATTTTAAATGATATTCCTTTGGATTATATTGATATATAGAACATAATAATATTGGAAACATTAATTTTGGATGACTATTTGTCAAGTATAATAAACTTCTTATCATATCTTTAAATGATGTTTGATCTACCGGTTTCCCAAATTCATCAAAATTAAGAGAATTTGAGGTACCGATTGGAGTGATTTTACTTTTACTGTTTTCAAATCCATAATTTTTTTGAAGATATTTAATATACTTATATTGATATATATATATATATATATATATATTTTATGGTTTTTGAGAAATTTTAAAACCTAGGAAAAATGTTAACTCAACCATCATACTCATTTCAAATTTATATTTCATTAAATTCATAAATGAATTGGTTAAAGATTTATATGTTGAACCAAATATATCATCACCAAAATAAATTTGAATAATCAAAAAATATTTATTATCTTTATTTATAAAAATAGTTGGATCAGTAGTTCCCTTAACATAATTGTTTTGTAGCAAAAAATCATGTAAGTCTATCATATCATGCTCTAGGGGCTTGTTTGTGTCCCAATAAATCAATGGTATGTTGGATAAAATGTTTAGGATGTTTTTTGTCTTCAAAACCATGATTTTATTCAACATAAACTTCCTCTTGAACAAATCTGTCAAGTAAATCACATTTTACATCCTTTTGAAAAAGTTTTAAATTAAAGAATGCTGCAAAGTCAAGTAGAATGTGAATATATTCATGTCTAGATAATAGAGGATAGGTTTCTTTATAATCTAATTCATCTTGTTGATTATAGCCTTTAGAAACTAATCTAACTTTATTTCATACTATGATTTTATTTCCATCACATTTATTTCTAAAGACCCATTTTACTCCAATTACAAAAGTTTCCTTAGGTCTTACAACCAAGGTACAGACATTATTCCTCTCAAATTAATTTAGCTCATCTTGCATGGCTTTAATCTAATCATCATCACCTAAAGCTTCATCGGTGCTTTATAGTTCTAATTGAAAAAGGAATGTTATATGTTCTACTTAATTTTTTAAGGAACCACAAGTCCTTATAGGTTAATTTACATCACCAATGATAATATCACTGGGATTATTCTTAAGAAATAACTGATTTGGGTTTTATAAAACATGTTCATCAACATATGATAGGAAATATTTTTCGGTAAATGCTTCAAAAATATTTTCTTGAACATTTTCCTTATCAGAAGGATCTTCTATCATGTGTTGAAAATTAGTTTTTTAAAACAAATCCAATGATGTAGGTTGGGAATTTTTAAAAACTAAAGGATCAATTTCATCAAATATAACATTCACTTTTTCTTCAATAGTAAAAGTGTTTTTATTAAAAACCCTATAAGCATTAGAAGTTATGGAGTATCTAAGGAAAATTCGTTCATCAAATTTGGGTACAAACATTTGTAAGTTATCTTTTGTATTCAATATAAATACTTTGCAACTAAATACATTGAAGTAAGAAAATCTAGGTTTTCAACCATTCCACAATTCATAAGGTGTTTTGTTAAGAAATGGTCTAATTAAAAATCTATTTATAGTATAACAATTAATAATAACAGCTTGAGACAAAAAGTTCTTAGAAATGGTATATTCACTCAACATGGTTCTAGTTATATTTTGAAGAATCTAATTTCTTCTTTCAACAACACCATTTTGTTGAGGAATTCTTGGTGCTGAGAAGTTATGAGTAAATCCTTTCTTGCTACAAAAAAGTTTCAAAATATGAATTTTAAAATTATTTTCTATGATCATTATAAATAGTTATAAAAGGAATTTTTTTCTCATTTTTAACTTGGGCTCTAAAATTCTTTAAATGAGAAAAATCTACAGCATTATTTCCTAGAAAATAGACACATATAAATCTAGTGTAATCGTCAATTAAGAAAAATACATATTATCTTCCCCCAATACATCCAGTTTTTTACGGTCAAATATGATCCATGTGCACTAACTATAATGCATCTTATGTTGATAATTAACTGATTGATTTAAAGCATGATTTATGTTTCTTTCCAAATTGACAATGATCGTAAAATTTTGAAGATTCAAATGTAAGCTCAGGAATATCCTTAATGAGTCTTTTCTTTGAGTGTTTGCATAGGTTCCTAAGGTTATAATGTCATATCCTTCATTCCCATAACCAAGATATATCTTCCATTGCACTCAGGAAAGGTAAATCTTGGCTCCAAAGGTCTTCTAAATTTAGTGTATATACATTCTCTAACCTATGGTAAGAATGAATAAACATTCCTTGGAATTGTTTACTAAGCATTTATCATTCCTAAAATTCACAAGGTAACCATCATCACATAATTAACATATGCTAATGAGGTTGTTCTTAAGACCCTTAACAAATAAAATGTTTGTAATAAATGTTTTTTCAAAAACAACAATGTTACTTATACCAAAAATTTCTCCCTGAGGATTATCTCTGATATTTACTTTTCTATCTTTCATCTTGATAATATTTTAAAAGAAATTTTTATTACCAGTCATATTCCAGGAACATCCACTCTCAATGTTCCATGTATTTTTTTGGTACTATCTTTATTTTCATAAATAATAGTTAGACTTTTAGAATCCAAACATTCTTGGATCCCGAAATTTCAGAACATAATATTTTAGGAATCCACATTTTTTTAGAAAATAAAGCTTTATGAAAACATAAATATTGGGTTTGGTTTAAAGAAAAACTTTTCTCCCAATGTCCACCACTTTGACATTTAGTGAAAAATGGGGCACTTTAGGGGGAAAATAGTTATTACTAAAAACTAGTTTAGAATTTGTATAACCAAATCTAGATTGATTCCTCAAAGGAAGAATTTGGGAATACAACTTTTCAAAATTTTCCTTACCAGAGGTAACGTTTGAAAAACACTTCCTTAAGGAATATATATCTGACATTAGTTTAATAACCAATTTTTTTCTCAAAAATATTAGTTTAAAGACTAGGGTTATCCTCTAAAATATTTTTCTTATAAATTATATTTTCAAGATCCTCAGAAAATTTATCCTTCTTAGAATTAACTTCCTTAAGTTTTTTTGTATCAATTTCTAAATCAATATTTTTTTGATCAAGATCTTTTGAAAGATATGATACTTCATTAGTTAAAATAGATATTCTATAATTTTATTTCACTAAATTATTTTTTATTTTAAAATTTTTATTTTCATTGAGTTTAGAAAATCTACACACTTCTTCATAATAAGGTAAAGTTTTATCTTCTGATGAGAAAGATTATTCATTTGAAGATTAATAATATTTATCATCAGTATAATTTTCATTCAAAGATACATTAATAATAGATTCGGTATTGTGTACCTTGGGCTTTGTACAATGATTTTCAATGGGTAGTTTGGCTAGTAGACCAAGATTCATATGACTAGAAGATTCATACTCTGAAGATTCAACTGAAGAGTCACCACCACATTCACTTCAAGTGTCATTTTCTTTCAAAACATTCTTAGTCGTAACCTTGTAATATTTTATCCCATTTCACTCAAAATAATTTTCCTTTCTATCTTTTCTTTTGAGCATGAGACAATCTGGCCTTTTGTTTCTATCCCTTTTACATTCATAGAAAGTGACATCTGAGTCTTTCATGTCTTTTATTTCTTTATTCATATATCTATACTAAATGTCTTTTTTCCCACTATCATGTTCATCTTTCAAGAAATATTAGCTAGATCATTTTTAAAATGTTCACTTTAACTAGATTCAGATATAACAATGACTTCCTTAGACTTGGATCTTGTAACCCTTTCAATATTCTTATATTTAGTTGTTTTAAAGGCTACACTTCCTTTTCCATTATTCTTCTTATTCATATCAGCATCTCTCTTCATTTGAGATTAATGATGAAGAAGATTTCCCAAAAGTTCATCAACTGTAATAATGAAAACGTTACTTTTCTTATCAACAACTATCATTTTTAATTCCCACTCATTTGGAAAGATATCAATTATATTGTCCATAAGAGCTTCATCATCAATACCTTTCTCTCCCATATATTGTAAACTATTGACAATGGTTATAAATCATTACTGTAATTTTCAAATAGGTTCTTCATAAGGAAATAGAATTCCATGGAATTAAACTCTAAACATATATCTTCTAGTTGCTATCACTTTGGAAGTACCAAAATGTGTAACTTCATGTTTCTTCCAAATGTGGTAGGAAGTTTCACACAAAAAAATTTGACTATATATATTCCTATCCATGGAACACAACAATGTATTGAGTACCTTGTAATTTAGTTGATATTCTGATTTTTCTTTTTTTTAAAGGTTATGAATTCATTTTTAGGAATTTTTTAATCTCCATTAAGCATAAAAAAATTTCTACTCTAGTATTAATAACAAAAGTCTCCATTATGTCCCTCTAACACTGATAATCATTACCATAAAAAATTGGTAGTCTGGTAGGATTAAGATTTTCAATGGAACTAATATCCATACCTTTCATTCTATAAGAAAATATATTTTCCACAAAATCATGTTAATAGAAATATTTTGTAAAAAAATATTAAAATATTTAAGAAAAACATGAACAAAAAGTTTTAAGCAAGAAAATTTAGAATAAGGAAAACTTGAGCAAGAAAGATTATTTGTGAGAATAAGTATTTCACATACCTCCTCTGATACCAATTGTAGGATTAAAATATGAATATAGATTCTCAATTATAATAGGGGGTGAATTGTATGTTTAAAAACTTTCATTTTTAACCTTAAGGAAGACTATGTTTAACAAAGTTAAAAAAGGTAGATTCACAAACCCTAATAATTGTTCTATGAAACAAACTTACATAGGTTCCAAAAATATGGTTCCAATACTAAAACTTATGAAAAGTTTACCAAGATAGAATTCTACACTAAAGCATATAGAATCTCTATTATTAGAGTTAATAAAAGTACAAGATAGTATAAAAAAGTTATACTTTCTTTATTTATAAAAATAAATCAGAAATAAACGTGAAAGAAAAACAAGTATAAAGTAGAAAATATATTAAACCAAATAGTAGGGTATCCAAAAAAATTGGATAAAGGTCCCTTGATTTATACTTTCGAGAATGTTTATCTTACCCACTCCGGGGTAAGCCCTCAATAGAAATATCAAAATCTATCTTGATGTCCCTATAACCTCTCAAACTTTAAGGTAGTTGGAACCTTTGTCTTCTTATCCCTGGAAGCCGTCAATTTTACTCAATAACAATCAGAGTTGCACAAAGAAAACCAAACAATATGGTCAGATCCTCAAAAATCATGAGATTCTCTCTCTCTAGAAATTACTTCATAACATGTAATCACTAGATTTATGGGACGGTATTGATATCTTTCAAATGATCTTCTATTTATGGGCACAACTCTAATCGCCGGCTCCCTCCTACAACAGTCATATTTTTACTTGAATTTTAGAGGGTCCTATGTGTCACTAAACAAACAGTTAGTTAGAAATATATTTCATGACATCATTTCATAATAATAACATTTGTTTGGAAAATTACATTGCGTAACCAAATATATTTCTCAAATTCTAAGGAAAAGTATAATTTGGAGTATATCCGAATAAAAATTCAGTGTCTATATGACATGGACATTCATATTCTATTTTACAAACAATTCCAAATCTAAATTCTATAGATTCTGGAGTTTTAATTTCAATAAATTATGGATATTAATTGTGAGGAATTGGGAGTCTGAATTTAGAGGAATTTGGAGACTGGATTTTAAGGAATTTGGAGTATATATTCTTAGGGATTTGGAGTCTGAATTTCAGTGAATTTAGAGTCTGAAATTCCAAGAATTTGGATTCTGAATTTCAAATAATTCGGAGTCCATATTTGAAATAATTTCAAATTAAAATTTTAGAGAATTTGATGATGGAATTTCAGAAAATTCAGAATTTGAAAATAGAACACTCTATATCCATTGAATTATAAGATTATAAGGTTTTACATAAGAATATAAATTTTAGATTTTGTAAAAAAATGAGTTTGATTTAAAAATATTATGAAATAAAATAATGAAAATAGAGGTATGTATAAAAATTTCCTTAGAGAAGTTAAATTATTCTTATGAAAATAATCCGTTGGGAAAAACAATTATCTTTATGATAATGTGTTTGTGATTTTCAAAAAATAAAAGAATATAAAAGTAATAAAAAAACATTATTAACATAACCCAAACTTAAATATCCCTTTGCCTCATAAAATAATTTAATAATTACCTTAATTACATCCATACCCATAGACTAGTGCCATTTTTATCATAAAACCAATCTAGGCTGGTATTAGTGTTAATCCTATAAAGGTTTTCCAAAGAAGAGGTATAGTTCTTAACCATTAATTTTCATTTTATTACATACCTTAACCCCATAAAATATAAATAAATTTTGATAAAATAATTAAACTAGTATATTACATATAATTATATGTTATTATGTCAATTTCGTGGATTATATCCAGCTCCTCTTCCACCAATGGGAAACTAAATCGTTTATCGTGTGTACGACGGACCACCGCCTCACAAACTAATGTAATTCTTCTTCCATCACCAACTATCACAACTAGATATAATGATGGATTTAATGTAGATATATTATATTTATTACATAATTACACTTTGGTAATTATAATATCACATCTACCATCTTACCTTCTAATCAGTTAGAAAATGATAACGTCGCTCATGCATACGTGTGGACTGTCACCTCCGTGAAGTAATATGAAATGTTTTTTATTTTATTTTCATTTTGATTGTAAGAAGGGTAGATTTAATGAACAAATATGTTATATAATATATAATAAAGATTATCTAAAGGTAAAACATTATTTACCTTTCTTTCATTCCATCTGTCAAAAAAATGAAAAGAACATTCAAGTATATGTACAGCCTACCATATCCATGAATGGTCTTACTCATTTTTATACCTCTTGTTTTTTTTAATATTATGACTATATATAGAATGAATATGTATTATATTTATATCATAGGTAAAACTATGTATATGATGAAACCATGATCAAAATTAAAAGGACTTAAACTATCAAATACAAACATATGTTAAAAAAAAGTAGTTATCACCCAAAATAGTGTTTTAAATAAATAATTGCTAATAAATAACTAATAAAAATTATATTAAAATAATATATGGTATGGTATATATGATTTTGGATCTATAATATATGTATAATAAATATATATTTATTATATAGTAGGTTCAGATAAATACAAGGAAATTAAACCTGAGGTAAGGGTCTCTTGTGTCAATTTTACTTCTGTGATAACTATGTTATATTCCCTACATATTTCTTTTTATTCTTGTATGTAATACCGCTTTGACATGTTATATCATAAATTTATTTACCTTACTCATATTTAAACTTTCATTTGATGTTATTTCTTTCATGGGTCTTACGATTCAAAATTTACCAATGTTGTAAGGGTTCATTTCCCAATCTCAATATTATTCATGACTTTGTATGATTAAGTCTACCTTGGTAGAATAGTTTGACATTTATATCTTAAAACTAGTATATTTTATTCTCCGATGAATATAAATGAAATTTTCAATGAATATTACTATTTTTCTCTATTTGGTGAATAAAATTATTGAGAAATATTTTTTATGAAATGATGACATAATTTATCTCTTCAAACAAAAAATCATTCTCTTTAAAATCAATTCTTTCATAAAATGTTTTAAAAAAATTTTGCAATTATATTATAATTTTTTTCAAAAAATTACCCAGGATTTGATTTCTCCAAGAAAATATATATGGACTCTTCTTTTCATTTTCTATATGATAAGGTTTTATATTTTTTACAAAAAATGTCAAAGTAATTTTTTTAACACACTCAGACTAAATGGAATTTCCTGCCATAGTGACCAATTATTTATTTGAATATTTCATTATAGGTTTTTTTTGTTTTTTTAAACAATTTTTTTTGATATTTTATAAATTCATAGTTTTTAAAAGTGATTTTAATGAAAAAATAATATATTTTTCTCAATAGTGTTTTAAGGTAATTTTTATGGTATTTTTATGGTATTTCTATCTGTCAATAAGAAAACCATCATTTTACCTTTACTCCATTGATAGGATGTTGTAATGATTCCATCGTTATTATTGTCTAGATGTTTTAAGATCAGTTTTACTAGGGATCTAATATTTTGATACCAATCACCATAGAACTTTGGATGGTTTATGATTATTCTTATTGATTGGGTAAATTATTAACATTCATATGCTAGGTTTCCAATGTGAATGTTTATGTTGATTATGTTTATTCATTATAGAAATTATTTGAAATTATTTTTCTTGTTTTTTCAATAATAATTTTTACATTAATTATGTTTCTCCCTTATCATATGAGGAATTAATTGGATTTAGTAAGTGATAGGTAAATAACATTATAGACTAGTGATGCATCTACAAGTCTCATGAGACAAAATAGCTAGGTTTTTTAGGAAAGAACATAATAATTTATGTAATATATCTTGTTATAAAGCCTTTATATTATGGTTATGATGTCTGACATAATGCATTATTTCATTATCATATTATTTATTACTTTTTATGTGATTATTCTAACAGTTAGAATACCCAGGGATAAGTTTCGAGTACATGTGATTATTTAAATGTCATTATTTTTTATAATCATTTATTTACTCCATATTATCCATTGTGTTCAAGTTATTTATGAAATTTCATGTGTTTCAATTATTTACCTTTCTATTTTAATAACTCCTTATTTGTTTATTATATCTTTTTTTGTACACAAACACTTATTAAGAATTATATCTCACCCCTTATGTTTCCTTTACCTAGGATGAAAAGAAATGTGTTATGAATGATATTTAAGGATATTCTAATAAGAATGGTGGTGTTGTCAAAAAAATACTATGTTGTATTTTATGATTTCAAATGTAATTTTAGTTTATGTATGTAGCAAGTTTACCGATACTAGTAAAGCATTTTTTATATCACAATGTGATTTCCTGTACCTAGTGCCAATGTAATAATGTAACCACCAAATCAAGGATACTATGGTTATGGTATTAACAATTTCAATAATAAAAAGGAAAAAATTAATAGAATTGAATGATGTTCATATCAAATTAATTCATTGTTATATTCTTAACTAAATATTTCATCTAATATTTTCTCCACATTTGTAACAAAATATATAAGTCTGTAAATAGATTATTTCTAAAAAAATTAATATTTTAATGTAATAAAAAAAAGAAACCACCCTAATTATATGTGTGTAAACTCTTTTTTATAAATAATATAGCACCCCTAGTTTGAGGTATGCCCTCATTTTATGAAATTTTTATTTTCTTTATATGTTTTGGGTTAGCTTCTAAAACTCCCTGTAGTTGCAAATAAGAGAGTAACCAGATTTCTATTGTTGGGAAAAGATGCAGAAGAAATTTATGCCATAAATTATGGTTTCAAAATTTAAATTGTCTATAAAATATTGGATAAGATAAGTTCAATGTGTAAAACTATATACATCATAAAATATACCTTTACACTATATGTAGGGTTTCCCAAAAAAATAATTAAGTCGATGGGTTTTTTTGGCGTAAGTGACTCTCGGCAAATTTACAACACAAATTCTAAATTTAAATAATAAATTATTTATTCCTACAAAGTTTTAATGTTATTGATGCTTGTAATTTATCATTCATTTTTCCTATTTTCTCTCTATGTTCTAGGGAATTCCTATGTAATTTGTAGTGATCATAAATGTTTGGAATTCATTGGAAATGAATCTTTGAGCGATCACTCTTGGAAATCAAAAGATAGGGTTCCTTTCATACTTCTCATATTTGGTATCCTTTTTTGTCTTGATTAGAACAATAGAACATTTTGTGATACGCTAGTCTATGGTTTCATATTTTTAGTGATGATATATTTATGGGTTTTGATATAGTAATGAAAGGAAAAGGTTATTCTGTAGAATAATTTAAAATCCTTTATGGGAAAAAAACAAATGGTAGAGGAGTCTCTCCTATTTTACTATTCTATAACCTATTGGATTGAATATTGATAAATTCTTCTAATTCTTTGATTATAAATCTCTTGATTAGTTAATTTTCAAAAGCCTTGTTGGTTGTTTTGTTAGAAGGAATAGTTTTAAAAGATTCCCCTAGTATTTTTTAATTAAATGTTTTCAATATATTTAGTTTTGAAAAGAAATGTTTTGTATGGAAAATGATTTTATTTTGTGGATGGTGGTCTTGGAATATATAGTAGAGTGTGTTCATATTGTATTATACGAGGCCCTATTGGTAACAACCCTAAAATAAGTAGCTTAGATTCGGTAGTTAATTTATTAAACTGGAATAGATACAAGAGATCATATCACCAAGGTTCGATCATTTTAATAGTCTTTAAGAACTAGATATATACATGGTTCCCTTATTAAATTGGTAATTAAATATAGAACATAATAAATAAAAATTAACTTCTACCTTGAAACTTATTCAAATATTTCATATTAATAACCAGGGGAAGAAAAAAAATAAATGGTGAGATAAAATACTCAATAAGGGATACAGGAATCAATAATAAGTGAAGAAAAGTTAATAAGGTATAATCATTATATAAATGTAAATAACTGAAAAACACATTCCCTCAATAAGCTAATAATAGAAATGAAACCACGTATTTTGTTATAGTGAAAATGTCGTGTAAAGAAATAATTGAATACTAAATAAAGAAAAATATTAATTATTGAATGTTATGTATCTAGCACATGAGACACTACCATTGATACCTTTCAAAAAAAAATATGTTATGGGTAGAAACCCACTTGATTTTTCTTAAAAAACATTTAGTGTTTTTTTCTAACTATTTTTCCTTATGAGACCTTCTGATTCAAAGAGGGGTAGTATAATGTTGGGACCCTAAAATTAATTTAAGTCCACATTATTCTTTATACATAGATTTAATTCAATAAAAATATTATTTATAAAAATATCTATATTGAGTAGTGGATATGGATGTGTCAATATTTTATCGGTTAAAACAACCTTTAAAATGATCACTGTGTGTAAAAAACGACAAACAACTATGAAATTAATCATATAAATGATACAAGATATATAGATGATTATGGAAATATTCAACTAATTATAGTCACAAATAAAAATTGGATGTATAAATACACCATATACGAGGAATAAGTAGTGGATAAGTCATATTTAAGAGAAAAAAATTTGGATGATAACCCCCTTACAAAGATCATATCATAGGAGTGAGGATAAATCATTGAAATAATTATTTGTAAAAAATTTAAATCTAAGAAATAAAATTTGAAATATATTATAAAACAATAATAGTTTATTTCCAACATATTATTGAAATTAAATATCCAATGACATAGAATTTTGACCTAATGAATGAAAATTGAGATAAGAAAACCCTTACTTTATGTCCAAATGTGTTCTTCACTTTTACTTAATTCCCTAGATAAGTAAATTAGATTTATTTATTACATTATTAATAACATTTTATACATATATTTTATTTACTATAATTTTATTAATTTAATGTATGGACTATTTTATGAATTATAATGTCCAATTTCTTCATTCTGAGAGTGTTCATTTTCTTCGTTTTCATGATCAGTTTTCTTGTATACAAGTATGAAAATTCACATAAAATTGGGATAATTAGATAAAATTTAAGTTATATGTCATTAATAAAATTTCATAATTTTAAATTATCTTATATGCCATTTAGTTATATTTTATGATAATTATTGACATGATTAATTGTTAATGAAAATTATTTTACTTATTTTGGCGATTTTTACAATCATTATGATCTTATAACATTTTATTTAATATCATGTTTATATATTGGTTCCAAAACATCTTGCAACTTATAATATGTATAATAAAATCTCATTTAACCATAATAATTGTTATATTACCATCCCTGAAAGTGGTAATGGAAAATTAAAATGCATCATCCATGATGGCTGTAAATCGACACATTACGGATAATGTTTTCATTTTTAGAATAAAAATGATAGGATATAGGGTTTGGTGATGGATATTACATAAAAATGATACAATTATAGTATATGTAGGATACTAGAGTTATCAGGCATATTTGAATTGAGGAAGTTATCAGAGGATAAGAAATGAGAAAAAAAATAAATTAATAGAAAATGAAAGTAGATTTTACCTCTTGTATAGTGTCTCCTTCAGGACCTCCTTAAGACACATTGGATTTGTATTTTGGTGAGAAAAGCTGGACTAGGACATGGGTAAATATTTTGGGAGAATAATTTTTTAGAATTTAATAATGTTTCAATGCTTAGAAGGTGTGAGGATAAGGGGTGTTAAGATGTGGTATCTAAAGTGGAGGATATGGATGTTTTTTTTTACTTTACTCATTTGTTTTTTTATCATGATGATAAATAGTGATTATTGTTATTACCATGTAAGGTAACTAGTTCATTTCTATTCAAACTAATGGTTCTTACATCACCCATACATCATCCATGACTCAATAAATAATGTATTTATCTAATACCGAAAATTATCATATTTCACTATTAACCAAAAATGAAACTATTGTTGAAAAATCCCAAACAATCACCCTAAATATTTTTCAATGTGTAGAATTAAAAAAAATGAATCCATTTTATGAAAATAATTTTCTAAATATGATAATTTCTTTTTTATTTATAAAATAATCATTCACTAAAAAAATATCAATTATAATAATATAATTGATTTTATGACACATTGAAAAATTATTTATTATCTAAAAAAATTATCTTATAATCATAAGACAACTAAATATTAATTTATGAATCTATTTTCTGAAAATAAAATTTCTTTTAAACAATTATATTAATTATAAAATTTTAAATAAACATTTACGTTTCATAAAAATCCTGACACTTAATTTATCGTTTTTAAAAAAACATTACCTGTTGCATGATATAAATATATAATATTTTAATTTTTGAGATACCTAACGTTTATTTATACTTTCATAGGTGAGCTTATAATTCTAATAGTTACATTACTATTCCTAACTATCAAATTAATATTCCAACAGTCATGTTAATATTTAAAAGTATATCATGGTTTGTTATATTGGAATATAAACTATCGTGTAAATTGAATTTATTTAAGAAAATACCTACCCTGAATCTTGGGGTGTTATATTATTCCCTCCTTTGTAAATTTCTTCCTTCATATTTTTTATAAATATTTTCTTCTAAATGGTTGAGGGTAGTTCTTCTTCATATCATCCTCTAGTTCCCATGTTACTTCTTCTATTTTATGGTTTCTCCAAATAAGGTTTACCATTCGAGTCATCTTATTTCTCATTACTTTCTCTCTTATGTCAAGACTATAAATAGGATATTTGTTGTAATACAAATTAGGTCCCAGTTCTATTTCTTCATATATGAGTACAATCTTTGGGTCTCTCATATACTTATTCAATAATGATATGTGGAACATATCATTAACTTTAGAGATAATTTGTTTAATTTAAAATTAGTAAGATACAACACCAATTATTTCTAAAATTTCCAATAGTCCGATATACCTGGGGCTGAGTTTCTCTTTCTTACTAAAGATTATGACACCCTTCTATGGAGATAATTTCATAAAGACATTATCTACCACTTGAAATTTAAAATCCTTTCCCTAATTGTTATCATGAATCTTTTTACAATATTGAGACACATAAATATGATCCTGAATATTATTCACCTTTATTTTTTCTCATCAATAAGTTTAGAGAATACAATTTTCCTCTCACCAACTTCATCCAAACTAGTTGTATTAGGACTTCTCTTTCCATATAATGATTCATAAAGCATCACTTGAATGCTATAATGGAAACTATTATTGTATTAAAACTCTTACAAAGGTAAATATTTATACCACACAACTTGAAAGGCATGTGAGCATGATCTCGACATGTATTATAATGTTTGAATAATTCTTTCAAACATTCCATCAGTTTGAGGGTGATAATCAATACTCAAATGAGGTTATATATCCAAATACTTTTAAATACTATTCCGTAATTTTAATGTAAAATATGGATCTAGATTTGAAAAAATCAATATATAAACACCATGAAGTATTAAAAATTCATTAATATAGAGTCTTATAAGCACTTAAGAGGTAAATATTTTCTTATAAGAAAAAAATGTGTAGATTTGGTAATGGGGTCAACACTAAACTTTATTGTATCATTATTTCTAGATATCTTCAGTAATATAGTGATAATGTCCATAGTAATGTCTTCCCACATCCACATAGGAATAGGTAGAGGTTTAAAAATTCCATTATGATTCTATCTCTCATCCTTCACTGGTTGACAAACTAGGAATCTTGAAATATGGTTAGCAATTTCCCACTTCATATTCTCCCAATAAAATTTTTCAAAAGATCTTTATACATCTTCTAACTACCAGGGTTTATAGATAAATTTGATCTATGGGATTCAACTAATAGTTTCATTTTTATATCAGGTATTGATAGAACACATAACATATTTTTAATTTCAGAATTCTATCCTCATAAATTAAGTCTTCTAATCATCAATCCCTAATGTCTTTATTATTATTATAAAAATTCTCATCATTTTATTAAGATATTTTTATCTTTTCTAATAAATATGGTTTTCAGTAATTTAAAAAAGTAGTGATGTTTACCCTTCCTTAACGAATTCTAAATCCATATATACTAAATCAATGAAAATAGGATCTTTCCCAATACTCATATGGGTTATAATTGTTTGATATTTCCAACTTAATGCATATGTTACCTTATTTTCTTTTCCGATGGGGGGTAGTTTATTGAGAAATCATAATCATTGAGTAACTTGATCTATCATCTTTGTCTCATATTGAGTTTTGTATTTGTAAATATGTATTTAAAACTCTTATGATCTATATATGTCTCACATATTTCACCATAGAGATAGTGTATCCATATCATCATAGCAATGATTATAACTGCTAGCTCTAGATCATGTGTTATGTAGTTTTTTTCATGAATATTCAAATACCTTGATGCATATTCAATTAATTTATCACTTTTTATAAGGAAATGACTAATTCCTTTCTTCTATGCATCACTGTATATCAAAAACCCATAATTTATTGATGGTAGATTCAAAATTGTAGCATTGAATAATCTTATATTAAATTATTGAAAACATTTTGTGCATTATTTTTCCCATATGAACATAACCCATTTATGTGTGAGCATGGTTAATGGGTTATCCAATTGGGAAAATTTTTGAATGAAACGCAGATAGTGACCTACTAAACCAATGAAACTATATACCATGGTTATGTTTGTTGGTGTAGGGAATTCATGGATTGCCATTGGTTTTTTAGGATCAACTAAGATTCCATCTTTAGTGAAAATATGGGCAAGAAAATAAATTTTCTGAAACAATAGTTCACACATTCTAAAATTATCATATAAGTATTTCCTTATAAGAGTCTAAAGAATTTTTTTTAAGTTATTATCATGGTATTCATAGATTTTACAATACACCAGAATATCATCAATGATTACTAAAAAAATCATCAAGATATTCCATGAATACTCTATTCATTATATCCAACAAAAAATGATGTATTAGTCAATCCAAATGGAATTACAAAAAACTCGTAATGTCCATACCTCATCTGAAAAGTTTTCTTCATCTATATTCAATTGTTCTTGTTAAAAAGGAGAATAAGGAATTCTGCTGGAGAAACACTATGGAGAATAAATCCATTATTACTCAACTCCTATAGTTGTTTCATTAGATATACAAATTCTATAGTATCCATTCTGTAAGAAGTATTTGATATTGTAATTTCCTCAGGGATTATATCAATGTTAAAATCAATTTAATTCTCTCGGGGTTTCTAGGTAATTCCTCAAGAAATACATCAATTTATTCAAATAAAATTGGTAAATCCTAAATTTAAATATTACTTTAATCAACCCTACATATTGTTTCTCTTTTCACCCAAGATTTTTATTCAATATAGATACTAGGGGTGGATCTAGATAAAAATTAGATGACGAAACTTCTTATCTAAAGAAAAGGTACTCTATATCATCCTCGAAAATCATAATTTCTTTATTCTTGAAGTAACTTTTTGCATCATAGATTGAAATATAGTTCATACGGAGGATTATATAAAATTCAACCATATTTATGATGATATGTTCATAAACTAAATCATGTTTACATTCCATAATGGGGACTGACTGACACACTTTTGTTACAATGAGACTTCCCTTATGAGTCTTAACTAACTGCTCCCTTCTTAAGTAAAAATGAAAATGTATAATATTCTTGGAAAACTGGGTAGATATAAAATATTGTGATGATCTAGAATCAAATAAATCATTGTATATGTTTTAGGATATAATTAATGTACCAGCCACTATAACACTGGGTTCTTCTATTTCAGCTATGGTGATTGTATATGCTTGGTCATTCTCTTTGGCCTCCTATGTGGTATATTCTCTTGAATCTTGGGATATTTATTTGAATAATTTCTTATTTAATTAAATTTGAATCATTTAACATCATTTATATTTTTCTACTAATACTCAATATCTTAATGACCCTTTTCCAACAATTATAACAAACACTCATTCTATTCATGAATTTCCCAGGATGAATATTTCCACAATTTTCATATAATGGGAATTACTTCATTCCCCAATTATTATTTGCTACATAAAATTTTCATGGTTATAAAAAGGAATCTTATTCTCTTTATTTCCCTTGAACAGATAGGATCTAGAAAATTTATTCTCTATCTAGTTGTTACTTAATTATATTTCATCATATAATGAAAATGTTTAATAATCCCTTACCCTTTAGAGACTTGCCTTAAGACCTTAAAAGAAATGATGAATCTTGTTTTTTGAATCATTTATATAATCATTAGAATACCTTAATAGTCATGTGAAGCTAACTTCAAACTCTATAAGGATCTCTTCTTCATTCTTCTTTAAGATAAGTAATTTTCTATTCATTTAAGTTCATTGCTCATGAGGTAAATATTTTTTAAAAAATGTTTCCTTAAAGGTTTTACAATATATGTATTATATTTCATTTTCTTCCTTAAAATTATTAAACAATGACCACCATTGAATTGAATATCCCTTGAGATAATATACTATCAATACTGCCTTTTCATTTTCATTGCATCTCAATGACATAAATATTTTTTCAAGGGACTGGATTCACTAGTCAACTACAACAAGATTAGTAGACCCACTAAAATATGCGGTATTCTACTACAAGAAATGATCCAACATTGGTGCAGTGTGGTTATTCTTCATAACATGAGTAAACATTACTAACATGGTCATAATATTCTCATCTCCAAAACTAACTGTTTTGGCATTCTTCGTAAGGAAATACCAACATTTTCTGTAGGTATTGATTCCCTTTCTTCTATTAGGCATCATCACTAATTTATGGAACACACTATGTTATCTCATATTAATCATGATTATTGAGCCAAAAATTCAAGATAATGAATTATTATAATTCTCATGTTTACTCAGCATCTATTTCCCTAAGATTCTACTAAACCAGCTCTGATACCAACTGTAACAACCCAGACCCCAATAACCCATAGTTAGTGGTTATTTTATTATAATGGAATGGATAAAATTGATCATGTCACCAAGGATTGATTATTTTAGTAGTCTTAAAGAACTATATATATACATGGTACCCTTTTTACATTGGTAATTAAATATAGAACATAACAAAGGAAAATAAACCACTTCCTTGACACTTATTTAAAGATTTAACATTCATATCCTATAAAAGGAAAATAGAAAAAAGGGTGAGCTCAAATGATCAGTAAGGGTTATATTAATAAATAATAATTGAATAAAATTCAATGATACATAATCATTATTGTAAGGTCAATAAATGAAAATCACATTCATTCAATAATGTAAGAATGAAAATGAAACCGTAGATTTTTTTCATGGTGAAAATATCTTGGAAAGTAATAACTAAATATTAAATAAAGAAAATTATTAATTATTGGATGTCATGTATATTTCACAAGAACCACTACCAAAAAGACTTTTAACAATATATTCAAATCATTTGGGAAAAAACATTCTAATTTTTCTTGGAAACAAACATGAAGAGTTTGTATCTAACTGTTTTATCTCATGACACATGACGATGCATAGATATGCTAGATATTTCCTAACCTCGTCCATCATGGAAGTTCCAAAGAATTATTCATACATATATTTAATTCAAGAAAATATTCCTTATCAAAATATATGTATTGTGTAGAGAATATAGATTCATCAATATTTCCCTAGTTAAAACAACATTCAAATAAACAACATATGTACAAATGGTATACCTAAGAAAATAATCATTTCCATGATACAGGAAATATGGTTATTTAATTAAATATTCAATGATTGATGATCATAAGTAAAAAGGGGTAGTATACACACACCACACACTAGAAATAAGTTGTGAATAAGGCATATCTCATAGAAATAAAAGTGAGATGATAACTCCCTTACAAAGATCATATCATTAGAGTGAGGAAAAATAAATGAAATAACTATGTGTGAAAAATGTAAATCCAAAAAATAGAAGTGGAAATATAGTATAAAATAATCATATTTAATTTCACCCATATACCTGAAATAACATAACCAAGGATTTATAAGTTTAACCTAATGAATAAAAATTGAGTTATGAAATTTCTTACCTTATGTCTGAAAGCATTATTAACTTGTACTTAATGTCCAAGATAATCAAATTAGTTTCAATAATTAATTAATTAATAACCTTTCAAACCTTTATTTGGTTAATAAAAAATTTATTGAGTTCATCTATGAAATTGTTTATGAGTTATAAGGTTAAATTTCATCTAGGAGTGTTATTTTTCATGGTTTTCCTGATAGGTTTTCTTGTATACAAGTATGGATGTTCATGTAAATTAGAAATAATTCTACATAATAAAAATTATATTCCAATAATTAATATCCATAAGTTTAAATTATCTTTTATTTTTTTATGTTATGAGGACAATTCATTAGATAAACCATTATTGGAAATGATTTAATTTATTATGGTTTTTTTTACAACCATCACAAAGTTATATCATTTTATTCAATATAATGTTTATATATTGGTTCAAGATAATTTTATAACTTTTAATATATATAATAAAATATAATTTTACCATAATAATGGTTTTATTACCAACATTGAAGGTGGTAATGGAAAATTAAAATTCATTATCCATGATGGTGGTATATCGAAACATCTAGTATGGTGTTTTTATTTTTAGAATAAAAGAGAGAGGATATAGGGTTTGTTGATGGATGTTCTATCTACATAATAAAATTATTGTATATGTAATATACTGTAGTTATAATTCTTTCTTGGATAGAAGAGGTAAGGATAAGATAATAAAATGAAATAAATTAAAAGAAAATTTAAGATGATTTTACCACTTGTATAGCATCTCCGTGAGAACCTCCTTAAGAAACATGCGATTGTCCTTTTGGTGAGACCAGTAGGACCATGAATTAGAGAAGAAGTTAGGGGGTGGAATTGAGATGAATATAAGAAAAATTAAAGGCTTAGAAGGTGTGAGGAGAAGGTGTGGTGAGGGTGGTATTTATATTGAATTAGAAGGGTATTTTTTGATTATTTTATTCATTCATTTATTATTTTGGCTCAAGACTATCAATAGTGATGATTACTATGACCAACTAAAATAACTAGTGAATTTAAGTTCAAACTAATGGTTCTTACATATTCTATACATCATTAATGACTCAATAATTTATGTATTCAGCTAATACCCTAAATTACCATATTTCACTATTCAAAAAAAATCAACTGTTGTAGAAAAATACCAAAAAATCACCCTAAATTTTTTTTGGCATGTAGATTTAAAAAAAACTCCATTTTTTGAAAATAATTTTCTAAATATGATAAATTTAATTTTTACTTAAAATCATCATTTATTGGAAAATTACGATTTTAAAATTATTACTGATTTTATAACACATTGAAAAATTTATTAATGTCTAACAAAATTATCTTATAATCATAAGAAAACAAAATATTAATTTATGAATATATTTTATGAAAATAAATTTTCATTTAATTAATTATATTAATTTGGAAATTGTAAATAAACATTTACATTTAACAAAAAAACACTTAATTTAATATTTTTAAAAGATTGTTTTACCTATTACCTGATATAAATATATCCAATTTTCAGTTATAAGATACCTAAATTTTATTTATACCTTCATAGGTTATGTTATTATTATAATGGTTAAATTACTATTATAGATGGTCACATAACTATTGAAATAGTCATGTTAATATTTAATAGTATATCCCTTTTTTTTTGCATGCAACAAAAGATATCGAGTAAATTTAATTTATTTAAGAATATGCATACCATAGATCATGGGGTGTTATATTTTTTAAAGAAACATGTTTCTTAGTTCCATCTAGAATGGAACAAGGGGATATCACCATGTGAAAACTTAGTGAAAGATGGATTTAAGCATGTGACTATTGGGATTATCATTGTCATGCATGTGTGTGTGTGGGTAAGAAACTTGTAATTGGGTATGCCGAGTGGAATTTGAAAGGGGAAGTGAATGTTATGCTTTTATTAAATTTATTTCTTAAACTTTTTTCCTTTGATAAATTTTTTTGATATTCTCACATACATTTTATATAAAAACTTTAACCTATTCTTTCCCTAGTGGCATGTGGTGGGAAGTCTTTGGTAAAATCCTACTTATTGATATACTCACCCCCTATCTGGGTGATTTTTTTTGTTTGTAGTTGTCATATATAGAGATATAGGGGAGGTTCATGTGTCATACTTCTCTAGTGGTGATCCTTGACATCATGGTTTGGTTGCTGATGGTGGAGTTGGGGACTGTCTGGATCAAGGTCTAGGATGGTGCAACTTTGGTGCCAATATCTTTCTATTTGTAGTCTAATCCTTGCGAACCTATTTATTTTTCCACTATACTATGATATTTTTCCTGTAACATTGTTTCTTTGAGTTTTATTTCCTATTCCAATTCATCATTTTGTTTTTATTGGATGTTGTATACTTCTTAGTGGGTTATACGGGTTCATAAAGAAAATCATTCACCAAGGTTTTCTTATCCCCTTGGCATTTATTGCTATCCTTTGGTGTCGTGGGGATTTTACATGTGGTTAAGGGAATTTTTCTGCCTCTAATGCCAATGATATAGGTTAGGGTGTTTCAAATGGTATCATTTGATCCATATGTCTTTTTGTGATAAATGGTATTTGTTTTTTCCCTCAATTTGGATTAGTAGAGATGATATAGGACTATTAAAATTTGAAATGTAAATCATAAAAAGTTGTAGTAACTCTTTTTATGATGAACTTCAAGTTACTAGGGTCTTCAGGTAGAAAAGTATTTTAAAAACCTTCTTGAGGAGTTTTTATATCATCATCATTGATTTATCCAAAGGGTGTTTCATATCATGCATTAGTACATGGACTTGCCACTAAGACTATATTGTTCATCTACTATTCATATGAATTTTTAAAATGGACAAAATCATTGATTTTTGAAATGATGATAGAACTGGCTATTTCACATGGTAATGATAATTTGTTATAATATTTAGAAATTTATTCGAGCATCTAGTTATTTGAGAGAAAGGGACTAAATAATGTATTGTTCTATTTATAGAAAATGGTATTAGGATGAATTTGTAGAAACCAGCCCAAAGAAGCTATTAAATGTGGTTGCACTAGAGCCATAGGCAAACCAAAAACTTATATAGGGTATTGTGGATCCATTTTTAACCATTTTTAGAGGAAATAATAAATATAAAATGAGAAAAGTGGATCATTTAGTGGTGTTTTAGAAGTAGAATCCACCAGTGTTTCAAGGAGATTATGATCCTAAAAATGTAGACATGTAGTTAAAATGAATGAATAGAATCTTATATTTTTATTGGTACCCCAAGAAGAGATAAAGATTTAGTTGGTGACCTATATATTGGAAGATCATTCATACCAATGGTGGGATTTAGCTATCTAAGATAAATCCAACCAAGGTCTTATGTGGGAGGATTTTGAAGAATTTTTTAATAAAAAATTATTCCTATGAACATTCAAAATAGAAAAAAAATCATATTTCTTTAGCTTGAAATAATAAAATCCATATGTGATAGAATATGTAGTTAAATGTATCTACATGGTTTTTTTTACCTGGAAGGAGCTGTTAGTGCATCCTTGAAGGAGGGTATTTATGACTTGGGATTATAACCTAATATTCAATACTAGATAGATATTATGTGTATTAAAGATTATATGATGAATGTGAATAGAGAAACAATGGTAGAAAGTGATATTATTTTTAATCTTATGTGAGGTATTCTATTTCTTCCAATGGGAAAAAGTTATAACTATAATACTAGAAATAAGAGGAAGAGGGATGTCTACTCCCACAAAGGTAGTGAACCTTATACTCAGACAATAAAATCAATTAATTTTCCTCTGAGAGCTGATGTTAATCTAGGTTTTTTTCAATGTGGATTTTTAACACAAAATAATAGATATTATATTGCACTATTGAGGAATTTCCACCATTATAGAAAGAGTGGGCATATCAAGAAATTTGTTCTTAATCATCAAAAATTAGTATATGGAATAAGATCAACTCAACCTTAGCTTTGATATGCTCATATAGAATAGTCCCATCAGGCTATTTTTCATCCACATATATAGGTAAACCAATATCATTACAGGAACACTTTTATAGTTTAGCTGAAAACTCAATGTGGAAATAATGGTTATCTCGTGATAGTTGAGCATCATTTATATGGATCTGAACTTGCTATTTTTTAGAGTTCTAGAATTAATATACATGCATTTTACATCATTTTAGATAAATATTCAAAACATTTCAAAAGTACATGCCCGAGGGTCGTAATAGTCTAGTGTCTTTAGAAATATGGATACATAATCTTCTAAATTGGTAAAATATCTTTAACATATCACTTAAATATATTCCCAGTTACTACTCCTACTTAAAACCATTCATCATAACCTAGGAAAGGAAACATAAAAAAGGGGTTATCTTAGATGCTCAGTAAAGATAAACAAGGCATATATGTAGGCATAACATTAGTATAAGGGTATGAGAACATGATATTAACATTAAAAGATCATACCATTTATATCAAATATCCTAATCAAGATTCATGGAATAAATTTTGGTAGTTCATAATACATGAATTAAATAAAAATCAAGAGCATAATCTGTGAGAATATAACATAATAATAAGACATTTAATTGTGGCAGACACATAATCATATAAAATGGTTTCCATAGTAGTCAAGGATTAATGAAAAGGGTATATTAGTAAAATTGGTTCACTCCCCAAACCATCTTAGTAGTCAACGTTCACTCCCAGTACCATCTTAGTTGAAAAAATTCTTTCAATAAACCAGGTTCACTCCCCATTCCAGCCCTATATTACTAAACTAGGACCCCTTCCCACTATATCCATGTATTAATAAACTAGGTTCACATCTTGTTCCATCCCTGTATTACTGAACCAAGTTAATTTTTTATTCTAAACTTTCCATACTGAACCAAGTTCACACCTTATTCCAACCCTTCCATACAAAATCGAGTTCGCTTCTCATTCCAATCATGTCATACTAAACCAAGTTAACTATCAATTCAATCCATATCATACTCCCAATATCTAATATTTACCCAATTAATTAGGGGTAGATATATGTCCAACCCTTCACATAATGAAATATTCCATAATTTTTCCACATGATAATAAAATATTCATCATATCTTGACCCATAAAAAGAGATGGGTTTCAAAATAATCATATCATAACCCATGGAATGAAAAGGGTATCATTAACATTTCATAATACCATAACCTATAGAGAAGTAATAGGTTTCATAGTCATTTAATCATTGAATAACCTATTTATGGAAGTGGGTTTCATAATCGTTTTATCATTATAAAATTTGTGAAAGATAAATGGGTTTCATAGACAAATTTTCGACTTAAACAAAAACCATTGAAAGAATGAATAAGAATAGTGTTTTTTGTATTATATAACCAAAAAATAATAAAATATATAAAATCACATCATCTTATATATATATATATGTATTTTGAAATATCACTTGGATGATTTCTTAAGGAAAATAACCTTTATTTGAAAATCGTTTTCTTTATACAAAAAACATTTTCAAAATTCTTTTCATTGAAAATAACATTGAAAAACATGTATAGTAATATTTGAGAATATTTTAAAACATTCCTTGAGTAAAATATCCCTAATAATTTGAAAAACTAATTTTTAAAATATAAAACATTTTGAAAACCATTTTCTATGAAATTAAACTTGAAAACTTATAAGGAAATCTTTGAAAAACATTTTAAACACTTTTTAAAATATACAAAAAAATTGAAAACCTTTTTCTTTGAAGACCACTTCAAAATAAATAATTTCAATAATATTAATGAAAAAAATTATTTTATAAATAACCTTTTAATATATAAAATTAATAACCAAGGAGATTATGGTAGGCAAATTCATATATTCTAGAAATTATTTTTGCACCATAAAAAGTTTAGAAAAGTTCCAAGATTAGAAAATAGAAAAGATGATCCTTTTAAAAATAATTATTAAAGTGTTATGACATAGTTAAAAATGTCATATAAATGTCATAGTAAAACATTTTTTTATATTTTTTAGAAAACCTGATTTTGTAAATAAAACAAATTTTTGACCAAAGAGAAAAATAACGTTCAATGTTTTTAAATCATTTTATTTATTATGATAAGTACCAAATAGAGGAAAATAGTAATAATACATGGATATATCATGGATAACAAAAGGATAATAAATTTAATTTATTTTCTTGAAATATTTATCATAATATTTCATCAATATATTTATAATCATAAACAATCATAATAAATGATGAGATTATAATAATAAACTATTACCACTTTGGTAACATTGAATCATTATAATATGGAAATAATGACAAAAAATAAAGCTTTAAATATCATTAAAATAAATTTATTCATTATATAACATGGAAATGGTAATTATATACACATCATAGAAAAATATAGGGGCATAACATGGTATGTGTCTCAAAGAAGACATATTGAGACAAAATTACATTACAGATTTGGTAAATTTTGAACCACAAACCACATGAATGAAATAAAATAAAAAGGATACTTAAGAAACCATAAATTTAAGTATAATAATAATATAATACATTCATGTGAATTATATACATCCCACAAAATAAATTAGTGGTGAATAAGTCAAAAGTATCACAGAAATAAAAGTGAGATGGGAAAACCCATAACATAAGTCTTAACATTATTCATACAATCTAAAAATCCTATATAATAAGAATAAGTTTATTATAAACATAAAAAATAACCATATTCTCATATATTATAACATATATGACTTTACTATTACTTTATATTACCCTTTTATTAACAATTTCATGTTAATGATATGTTTCGTGTAATATCCTCTTTGTTTTTCGTATATGGTTTGACTTGTTATTGTTGATCTTATTACTTATCTCACTATTCACTTATTTTTATAATGTAAAAATGATTTAAATATCAAATATATTCATTATATAAATATTTATAATAATCTAAAAATATATAAATATGCAATGGAATACATTGTTCATGTAGATGGTAGGTCATACGTATGCATGAACGTTGTTTCCGTTTAATTATCATACTGAAAGAAAGAAAGTAAATGGGATATATATAAATATATATATATATATATAATATATATAAAGTATAATTACTATTTCATATGTGTCATACAATTTTACTAAACCCATCCTTAATACGTTCTATTTAAAGTGTGAATGAATCGCAACTCTTTGAGGAGGCGGTAGTCACACGTCCACAAATGAATTTTTCGTATTTAGAAAAAATTCAAAACACGAAGGTATGATTTATTTAATAATTTAATAAGTATAAAAAAATCATATATATCAAAAAAAAAAATTTACATCATAATCCCCAATAATTATAGGTGGTAAAGTAAAAAAAATGAACTACATCAATTCGTGAGGTGGTAGACTATCGTACACACAAACGGTTAGTTCATTACCCATTTGATGGAAGTGTGTGTAGTTTTAGGTAGAAACATTAGAATAAAAAAATATAAGTATATTTTTTATAATTATTTTATTATATAATCATGTATGAATAATAATTTATGGGGTGTATAATGAAAATAAAACAAAAGAGATTGTGAAGGATGTTACCTCTTGTCTGGGAAATTCCTTTTGGTTTTCACCAAAGGACTAACTTGGTTTTTCTTTATGAAAAAAATTAGGCTTATATGTTTGTTTTAGGGAATTTTTAGGTTATATTTGAATTTTTTTATGAGTACATGTTTCAAGATATGTGTCAGTAAGTGAGGGGTGAGTACCCTTTTGTAGTGGAGTAGTGACATTCTTGTAAATATAAAAAGGTAAACACTATTGAGTGGTCACCCTTACATCATGTGCCTCCAATAATTTTTCATTTCTCATAAAATGTAATATATGGTCTATATATAGCCATATAATTAATTTTAGGCATGTTTATATGGTATTTTTCCCCTTATGTTAAATTTTAACCACTAAGTAAATGTATTTTACCTTAACCATTGTAATTAATTTTAATGAATTTCACTAATATTTTTGGAAAAAACTATGTTAAAATTAATAAATATTATATATTCTGATTATTCAAAATATGGAATACATTTTTCAAAATTTAAACAATATAATTGTCATAAATTATTTAGAAATTAATCTCATAGATGTGTCGTGAAAGTTGGGTTTTAAAGTGAAGAAGTCTAAAAGATTGAAAAGTTTTTATATCTAATTTCAATGTAAAATTGGTTCCAACAAACCTAATTGGATTAATTTATTTATAATTTATTTAATAATAATTTAAAACTGAATTAATATATAATTTAAATATATAAATAAATTATAAAAAACAATAATTTTGAATTAAAACTCTGCATTGTTTCATTATTCATCCAAAAATAAAACTTCTTAAGAAAATACCAAAAATTTACCCAAAGTAAATTTTGATATTCATATTTAGAAAAACTATGTTTATTTTTTCTAATAAATATTATAAAAAGGTTAAAATTTATATTTAAAATGGGTTCTCCCTGAAAAGGTCACAAAATTTCCTTTTAGAAAAATACATCTTTTTTTCATAAAATGGTGTTTATTCTTTTCTTATACATATAAAATATATTGTATACATATCAAAAATATTCATTGAATAAATAATAAACAAATTTTATTTAAAACATTCATCATAAGTGGGTTTTTTAATTTATTAATATTATATTATATTTGTAAATAGAAAAATAGTTTTCTTAGAAATGTAATTTATTTATTTTCAAATAGTTATTACATTAATTTATATCTAATTAATAACCATAGGATTAATTTTTTATACATGTGAAAATAATATTTTCAAAATTTATTTAATATTATTTGTAAATTCCATTCCAACATCTAGGTGGTAACTATGATAATATTTTAATAACAATATTAATATTATATTGTAGTTTGGTAAAACTCAGCCTTGTGTGTAGCACGAGTTTTCAAAGGGACTTATTATTGTTTGTAACACAAGAAAAACATAGTGTTTCAATTACCACAAGGTAATCTATGAATTTCAAGTAGTTCAATATTAATATGGTGTTGTATATAACACAATCCAAACTTAGTGCTTTCATATAAAAAACCTATATTCACTTTTTCTTATGTTGAAAAATATCTAAAAGAATAAATTAATTTGAAAAAAAAACACAAAATCTTTGAGTGTTACAATATACTCCCATTAAAATGAAATTTTCTCTCAAAATTAATATACATTATCAACAGTTTAATACTTGAAAGTTTCTTTCATAGAAACCCACATCATAAAAATTAATAGTAAAACTTGATTTAAAAAGGGAAATATAAAAACCTAATGGTTACCCAAAGTAACTCATAACTAAGTTTCTAAAAAGGATAAAATAGGTGAAATTTAAAACACCGACATATAATAACATAAATAATCATAGATATTGATAAATTATTTGATCACAAGAAAGTGGGTGATCTAAAAAAAATTAATAATCACAAAACCATAAACTGAAGAAGTGTGGAAAAGGTCATTGATATCATAAAAAATAATTATAATAGGACACAATTTTATTTAAATGTCTTTTTTTCCTAATGTTGAATAGTTTTTGTTAGAATATATACTTACATGATCTCGGGAAAACCTCCCCCATTATTGTGCCTTGATCAATTTCCACTTCATCTATTATTCTAGGAAATAAAGGCAAATTTTTCAATCCTAAAGCATTAGAATATCATGAGATCCATAAATAGAATGATATGTGATTCCTTATATCTTTAGTTATCAAAAAAAAAATAGTTTACAGGTTGTTATCTAATATGTACAAATCCTCATATGGATATATAATACATTAATCCTTAAAACATCATTTGAATTTTAACATAAACCATTCTATAAATGGTTAACCTTATAAACCTTCAGAAATATGTAAGTCTAAAACATTAGAAATAAGGTCACTAAATTTTATGAAAATAAAATAGCATTGAACCCCTATATATCATAAATTATCTCTTGTTGTTCATATACAAAACATGTGTATGTTCATCATGTATTCTCTTGAAATATGGAAATAACTAGAATTACCATAAATCCTTATTGAAAACATTCATGTCTCTTTATTTTAATGTTTATTGGATAGATTCCTTACATCAAAAAATATTTTTCACTTCATCAATGATAGCATGAACCACTTGTAAATAAATCCATAATTACTTAAAAGGTAATAAATACCATTTGATTTACTTATTCATATCTAACGTATCCTTATCCAAACATCATTATCTTAACATAAATAACATATAAGGGTAATATTTCCTTTAGTCACGTGTTTCCCATGAACATCAAATTTCTATTAAATAGCTTTTCTATGTCTTCATCACTATTCCGAATATCCTTTTAAATCATTAATGAAAAACTTATAATTAAAATAATAAAATATTTCATGATTCCTATAACATAATATTTAAATTCTAAAACATATACACTTCAATAATTTAACTTTATTCTTAAATAATTACTCTAGATTTGTCATCTTATTCCTTAATACCCCTTTTATAGAATATGAAATATAAATCTTGTCTTAAGTTTCCTCGTCCCAAATTTAATAATTCTTCTTGAGTTTATTGTAAACAATATTGTTATAACATCCCTATATTTCACATGTTATTTACGGTCCCTTTATCTTCACCAGTATAACCAATACTCATACCACCTTCCAGATTCTATTTATGATATTTTACCTTAGGAAATAAATATTCATAATTCCCATAATTTCTACATCTTAAAAATTCATTGTTAACTAATTTCCTTCTAGTTCCCATAATTGAATAAAACCCGAAATAATAGGGTGATAAACCCTCTTCACAGAAGAAAACCACATAATCATGAAAAAATACTTATAGAATGCCCAAATCATGACACCATCTTTTAAATATATGACATCGTAGGCTTATTATTATAGACATTCCTATATATATCCTTATAAATATCCCTAGATATCTCAATAAATGTTTCTCATCCTAGTATCCAAAGGTTGATTAAACCTTTCCTTTGATACCAACTATAGAAACCCAGGCTTAACATACATTAATATTATATCATTTTCTATGAACATTCAGCACATTAAAAAAGTATATGTCTGATGAACATAATAGTTTAGTATCTTTGGATACTTTGACACATAATATTCTTGCTTTGTGAAAGATCTTAAACATCTCCCTTAAAAATTATACCCTTTATTACTATTACTTAAAACCATTCTTCATAACATTGGGAAAGGAAACATAAGAAAGGGGTGAGCTTAGATTCCTAGTAAGGGTAAACAAGGGAGATATGTAAGAATAACATGGGAATAAGGGTATGATAACATGATATTAGCATTAAAATATGGTACCCTACATACAAAACATAATAACCAAGAGTAATTTCATATATATTGGAATTTATTAAAACATGAATCATAAGGAAATTAATAGCATAGTCCATGATATCATAATATAATCATAAGACATGTGATTATCAAAAACACATAAATAGGTAAAATGATTTCTATAGTAGCAAAGTATTAATTCAAAGTCCATATTAGTTGAATGGGTTCACTCTGAAAACTATCTTAGTATTCACAGATCACTCCCAATATTATCTTAGTTCACAATGTCCAGTATTAAACCAGGTTCACTCTCTATTCCAACCCTATTTTAATTAACAATTTTTTCGTCCTATTCTAGCCCTGTATTACATAACCAGATCAAATTCACATTTTATCCCTATATTACTGAATTAAGTTAACTCCTCATTCTAGCCCTATCATACTGAACTATGTTCACTCCTCGTTCCATCCCTTTCATACCGAACTGAGTTCACTCCTAGTTCTAGTCCTATCATATTGAACCAAGTTAACTCCTCATTCCATCTATATCATACTCATGAGATATAAATATTTACCCAATACATTGGGTTAGATATATTTCTCACCCTTCATATAATGAAATGTTACATACATATTCTACAAGATAATAAAACATTCATCCTATCATGACCCTTAAAAAGATATTGGTTTTATAAACATCATATCATAACCCATGAAATTAAAAGGGTATCATAAAGATTTAATAATATCATAACCTTTAGAAAAGAGATAGGTTTAATAATAATTTCAGTATATAATAAACTATGAAATGAGTTAGGTTTTGATAAGCGTTTTATCATTATAAAACATGTGGAAGAGAAATGGGTATCATAGAAAACATTTCATCTTAAACACAAACCATTCAAAGAAACAACAATAATGGTATCCTTGGATCATATCTCTAATAAATGATAAAATATATCAATGTATGTCATATTTAATGGAAAATTATTTTGAAAAATCACTTGGTGTATTTATTAATAAAAATAACCTTTCTTTAAAAATAATTTTCTTTGGATATAAAATATCTTCAAAATCCTTTTCTTTAAAACCAGCTTTTAAAAATTGTAAATTTAGCATTAAAATCACCTAAAACATCTCTTCAGAAAAATAACCTTTCTTAATTTAAAAACACTATCTAAAATATTAAATAATTTGAAAACCATTTTCTATCTAAATAACCTTGAAAATTTATAAATTAATCTTTGAAAACCATTTTAAATAATTTTAAAATGAAAAAAAATTGAAAAACTTTTGATTTTAAAATAAATTTAAAACAATGAATATCCAAAATATTCAGAATATTTTTTCTTTTAAAAATAACCCTTTAAACATTCAAAGTATGATTCAAGGAAATTATGGTGGGTAAATCTGTACAATCCAAACACTTTTTTCATTGTAAAAATTTTAGAAAACTGCCATGATCAGAAAATAATAAGTAGTTTCTTTTTTAAAATATTTTTATTAAAAAGTTAAAACATGGGTAAATATTTCTTTTACATATCATAGTAAAACATTTATTAATTTTTTATAAAACATGTCTTTTTGATTAAAACAAATTTTTGACCATAGAAATAAATAATGCTATATTTTCATAAAAACACATTCTTAATTATCTAAAGTAACAAAGAGTGTAAAAATTGTACCAATACATGGAGATATCATGTATAACTAGATGATAATAAAATTAATTAGAATTCTTGAGATATAGATCATAATATTTCATTAATAGAATCATAACTATAAACAATCTCAATAAATGATGAGATTTTAATAATAAACTATTACCACGTTGGTAGCATGAAATCATAATACAGTTGAAAGAAAAATATTAAATTAATCTTAAATATCATGAAAAGAATTATATTTATTATATAACTTCTGGAATGTAATAATATATACATCATATTAAAATTTAGGTGTATAACATGGCATGTGTCTCAAATAATGAAAATTGATACAAAATTACTTTACCAATTTGGTATCTTTTGAACCATAAACCCCATGAATGAAAGATAATAAAAGGGATATATAAATAAAAATAAATTTAATTATATTAATAATCTAATAAATTCAAGGGAATTATATACACCACACCAAAGAAATGGGTGGTGAATAAGACATATGTCTCATAGAAATAAAAGTGATGTGAGAAAAACCCTTACTTTGAGTCTTGAATTTCATCATGCATGTTCAAAATTCCTCTATAATAAGTATAATTTTATTAAAAATCTACCCCCAATTTATATTCTCATATATAATACCATATATTATTTTATTTTCACTTTATTTTACCCTTTTGTAAATAATTTCATGTTAATGTTACATTTTGGGAAATATCCTCTTTGTTTTTGGTATATTTTTTGACTTCTTATTCTTGATCCTCTTACCTAGATAATTATTTACTTGTTTAAAAATTAGAAAAATTATATAAATATCATATATATTAAGTATATAAATATTTAAAATAATCTATAAAATATATAAATATGAAATGGAATACACCTTTCATCGAGACAGTAGGCCGTACGTACGCATGAACATTGTTCTCATTTTATTATTGTACTGAAAGAAAGTATGTAAATTGCATATATGTGTTTATATATATTATTATTATTATTATATAATAATTATTATTTCATATATATCATATAATTTTACAAAACCCATCCTTAATACATTCAATGTAAAGTTTGAACGAATCACATCGCTTTGAAGAGGTGGCAGTCCACATGTCCATAAATGATGTAATCGTATTTACAAAAACTGAAAAGATTGAAGGTATTTTTTATGTAATAACTAAATAAGAATAAATACATAAAATATATCATATATATATATAATATTAAAATATTATTTCCATCATAATTTTCAAGCATGATGGGTGGTAAAGTAAAAAAGAATGACATAGTTTCATGAGGCGGTAGTCCGCCGTACACATGAGTGGTAAGTTCGTTACCCATTTGATTAATGTTTTTGTATGTGTAGGCTTAAACCATATAATAAAAACATTTAAATATATTTACGAAACTAATTTTATTTTTTAATAATGTAATAATAATAATTTAGGGGGTGGATAATGAAAATAAAACTAAAGAGCTTGTGGAAGGATGTTACCTCTTCTTTGGGTAATTCCTTTTGGTTTGCATCAAATGACTGACTTTCTTTTCTTTATTACCAAATTTTGGATTATATTTTTATATGAAGCTGTTTTGGATATTAATTTGGAAGGTTCTAGATGATCCAATGTGTATTGAGATGTGTGAGGAATTGAGAGGTGTGAGTGGCCTTTTATAGTGGGGGAATTCTTGTAAATATAAAAAGGTAACCATTATTGAGAGGTATCCCTTACATCATGTGCCTCCAATGATTTTATATTTTTGATATAAAGGAATATTTTTTTTTTTGTTTTCATTAAATATATTTTTTACATGTTTCAAGGGTATTTCCCCCTTAAGATAAAATTTAACTACTATGTAATCTCATTTTTACCATAGTCACTGTAAACAATTTTAATTACATTAAATAATATTTTTGGTCAAAAACTAAGTTGACCTTACTAGATATTATAAATTATTACTATTAAAAATATTTAATCCATTTTCAAAAATTCAAAACACGTATTTGGCAGAAATTAATTTAAAATTAAACTTTCAGACGTGTTGTGAAAGTAGGTTTTTAAAGTGAAAAAGTCTAAAAGTTTGAATTGTTTTTATATCCAATTTCAATTTGAAATTGATTAAAATTTCATAAATTAGATTTATTTGTTTATAATTTATCTAATTTTTATTTAAAAAAATTAATATATAATTTAACTATATAAATAAATTATATGAAAAATAAGTTTTGATTTAAAATTCAGTATTTTTCTATATTCATCAAAAAATGAAACTTCTTAGAAAATTTCCAAAAAATCACCCCAAGTATATTTTGATATTCCACTTTAAAAAATGAATTTTATTTTTTCAAATAAAAATTATAAATGTTTCAAATTTTATATTTAAAATGGGTTCCCCATTTTAAGGGTGTAAAATTATCTTTTAGAAAAATCCAACTTTTTATTCATAAAATTTGATTTATTCTAATCTTATTCCCATAAAATATATAGTATAAGTTTCAAAAGTTTTTATTGAATATATAATATATACATTTTATTGAAAACATTTATTTATTTTTTTTAAAAAAATATTGAGATAGAATTATATTCGTACATAGAAAAATAGTTTTCTTAGAAAATTTAGTTATTTATTTTCAAATAGTTATTACATTAATTTATAACTAATTAATAATAAAAGGATTCATTTTATATACATGTGTAAATCATATATTCACAATTTATTTAATCTTATTTGAAACATACATTCCAATGTCTAGGTGGTAAGTATAAAAATATTTTAATAAGTATATTAATATTATATTGTTTTTCAATAAAACATAGCATTTTGTATAGCTCAAGATATAAAAAACACTCAATATTGTGTGTAACATAAGACAAACATAGTGTTTTGGGTATCGAACGTTATTATATGTGTTGTGTGTAGTTCAATATTAACATTTTATTTTGTATAACCCATGCCAAACATAGTTCTTTTGTATAAAAAAATCAACATTGAGTGTTGTGTGAAATGAAAAATATCAAAAATATTAAATTAATATGAAAAAAATTTGAAAATAATGTGGTATTACATAATTTAAGTGAAACAAAAGCTCCCCCTGTGGTGCGAGGTGCCATTTAACTCCACTCTTATTTCATGTTTGATAATAGAACATCACATTATTTACCTTTTTTATGTGGTAAAATAATTGAGATTTCATGAGGAAACATTTCCTCATGTCATGAGTATCAAGGAAACCTTTGGAAATGGGATATTAGAGGTTTTAACTGCATAACTTGTTCCATTAACACTGATTCGGCGTAGTTTCTCTGGAAATTTATAGTCCGGAAGAAGGATGTTTTTTATTTAATCTTAATTATAGACTACCTAGTGAGATTTAAAGACTATATCAATTGTTATTCTTAGTAGGTAACATTTAAATCCCTGAATGGAGTCCTTAAACTTTTTAAGGGGGGTTGGGATATAAATTTAGGGAAGGTAGGACCCATAGGGAGAATTGATAGAATCATCTATAAATAGTTATCAATAATGATTTCGAGTGCATATGATGATACATAAAATGGGACACATTCTAAAATAGTGGATATATACCTAAATGTTTTCCCAAAGATTTATATATTTTACCACCTTAATTGGAAGTTGAATTTAATATCAACCTACTCTTTAGAACAAGCACTATTTAACTAGCATTTTACAGAATAGATCTGAGCGAGCCATAGGAATTGAAGGTATGACATGAATTTCTATAAATTAAAGGCTTTATCAGACCTAGTACATCACCTAGGGTAGCACTGGTTTTAATTATAAATAACTAATATAGTACTCTTCACTTATATATTCATTATCGTATGTTAAATCAAGTAATGATTAAAAAAATTTATCATATTCCCCAAATATATGAAATTTTCAATGAATTAAATAGATATAAGTGGTTCTTTAAAATTTATTTATTCTCATGATACTGTTAACATGGATTCAGAAGAGAAGATATCCTGAAAATAGAATTTAGGAGTCATTATTGCTATTATGAATATGTTATCGTGCCTTTTCATCCAACAAACTCACCTATAGTTTTAATGGATTTTATGAACTATATCGTTTATAAGACCCTCAATTATTTTTTTGATGTATTTGTTGATGATATTCACATTTACTCCAGAAACAAGAATGACCATGAGGAGAACAATGAAATAATGATGAGTACATTATAGGTACATCATTTGAATGATATGTTTTTGAATTGTGGCTTCTAGATCCAAGAAGTCCATATCCTTGGGCACTCCCTTTTCAAGTAAGGAATATTAGTCAACTCTAAGAGATTGAATTAGTATTCACATCGCATACACCAAATGATTTTTTAAAGCTTAGAGATTTCTAGGATTAGTATGTTATTATCATTTCTTCGTTTGAGATTTCTTAATACATTTTTCTCCCATAACTACCTAGATTAAGAAATGTGTTCTAGTTATATGGAATAATGAATTTCAATAATGTTATTTTTAATTAAAAAAAATTTACAAGACAACACCCACTATAATATTTCTATTACTGGGTAACAACTTTATGGTATATTGTGATGCATCCAAATTTAGTCTTGGTAATATTCTCAAGAAGGTAGATCATGTTGTGGCCTATTGTTCAAGGTAGTTGTAAGTGTATGAGAAGAATTTTCCTACACATGATATATAATTAGTTGTGGTTTTCCAAGTCTTAAAGACATGTATACATTACCTATTTATAGAAAATTTCATAGTTTTCACTAACCATTCTAGTTTAAAATACATATTTTCTTGGTAAAATGTGAGCTTGAGACAATTAATATGGATGGAGTACCTCTATATGTTCGATTTTAGCTTCATATAAACACCTAGTAAGTGGAATTCAGTAGAAGATGAATTGAGTTGTAAATCTTATAGATAAATGTTATGATAAGGTCATGACATGGAATATTATGATAATGATTTATAAAATGAATTTATATTGTGCTTCATAGGGTGACCTTGTGGTTTTTAAGAAATGATAAATCTTGTAAAAGATGATCCTACAACATAACCAGAATGTATTACTATTAGTTAGAACCTAAATTATGTGGATATTTCATACGATTGGACCGAAGATGAAAAATATCTAATATGATTTCAGAATAGAATTTTAGTTCCTCAGTCTTGTCATGAACATATCATTTCAGTATATGACCATTTAAAATGATCTATTCATATAGGTGTTTAGAAAATTTACGAGGAAATAAAAAACAAATTTTTAGTTAAAAGGTATAAATTTCCAGATTTCGTAACATGATAAGAAATTTATGACATATGAATAGGTAAAGGCTGAACATCAATGATTGGATAGTATGTCCTAGTCTATGCCAATACCAATATGGAACTTGGAGTAAATTGTGATGTATTTTTTCTTTGAATTACTGAAAAAATTATGGAAACAAGAATCTATATGGTTTATAGTGGATTGGAATACTAATTATTCATACATTAACCCTATTAGAAAATCCAACATGGTATAGGACTTTAAAAAATGTATCTCTGAGAAGTGTTCAAGTTACATGGATTTCTAGCTTAAACTATTTCTAACTGAGATACCCATTTTACTTCTCAATTATGGTGATTGTTAGAACATTATCTTGGAAGTTAATTGACTATGAGCATAGTATATCATGCATATATATATGTACATTCAGAACACACTATTTGTATAGGGGTTGATATGTTCACAATGTGTGTAATGAACTTTTTTTGTTCATGGGGGGATCATATGACCATCATTGAATTCTCCAAAAACAATAGTTATCAGGTGAAAATATAGATTTCACCATTTTAGGATTTATAAGGCTGGCCATTTGATTCTCCTTTATGTTTGATGGAAATAGGGGAGACATCTGTTATTAGTCTTAGTCTTGTTCATGATACAAAAGAGGGAGTCCAAATGATCTAAAAACATATGGCTATGGAACAGGGTGGGAAGAAGTCATATATAGATAATCATTGTTGAAAATTATCATTTTATGTGAGTGATCACATCTTCTTGAAGGCATCACCAAAATTTGTTCATTAACACTTGGGGAAACAAAGGCAGTTTTCACTATCATATGTGGGACCATCCAAGAATATAAAACATATTTGAACTATTGTGTACTGGTTGACTTTACCACAAAGATGAAATCTTTTTCATAAATTATTCCACATTTCTCAATTAAAGAATTATTACCCCGATCCACAACATGTTATCAGTTGGGATCAGTTTACTCTTATTCCATATGAAACATTTCCAATAAACCAATAAAAGTTTTATAATGAAATAAAAAGACCCATCGAGGAAGATCCATTTTCTTGGTGTGGATACTGTGACTGCATGGTCAGGTTAAAAGGAAACATGGAACCAGAAAAGGTCATGTGGTATCAATTTCATGAGTTGTTCAAGAGAAATGTTGATAAAAAAAATTATGGTAGACGTAAATCCCAATGGTTTTGAGAATGTAGCACCCATGGTTTTAGGTACACCATTATATTAGGCTTTTTCTCTTGTATGTGTAGTTTTTTGGTGATCTTCTAGAAGTAATTAGTGGTATACATAGTAAACATATAGTCTAGGTATTGGAAAAAACTCTAGGATTAATTTATGGAATTAATTATGGTTTTATGAAATAATTATTTTGACCATATACCATAAGATAATTTTTCGGAGTGAAACTATTTATGCTATAAAATGAACTTTTACTCTATAAATAGGGGATTCCCATGAAAAATAACAGAGGTGATAAATTATTCATATTTAGTTATCCTTAATTAATTTAGGAAAAAAATTCTCAATTTACATAATAATTTCTTTGGGTCAGTCAGTATTAATACCTTTATATTTTATAATTTCTTATTCAGTTTTTTTATCTTCCCACTTCAATTTTAGGGAACCCATCTATGATTTTTTAGGATCCTCAACATCCAAACTCTGTTGGAAATAAATTTTTTAGAATTCACTTATGGAAAGTAAAAGTTAGGGTTCTGTTCTTCCTTATCCTATTGGATATCCTTGTATTGTCTGGATCGGAACCATGTATTGGTTTTTGATACCCAAATATATGGATTTTAAAATTTTCTGTTGAGATATTATTAGTTTTTGATAAAGGAATGTAAGTAAGAGAATAATTTAGGGAATGTTTAATATCACCTGTGAAAACAAATTGAGGTTGGTGGATTCTCTACTACCCCATTATTCTATACACTATTGTCTTGAATATTGAAAAAATAATCTCATTAATTGATTAGAAATATCTTGAGTATCTAATTTTGAAAACCATTACATTATTTTATTTTAAAATGGGTAGTTTTGAAATATTATATTGATTTTTTTAATTAAATTTTTTCAAAGGATGTGATTTTCAAAAGTAATATTTTTTTAGGGAAAATTATTTTGATGGGGATTATGATATTGGCGTACATGGTATCATGTGTTCATATTTAATTTTATAAGTCCTTTTTGATTTATACTTGTTTCTCATTTCCAACTAGAAAGGCACACGGGGATAATACCATTTGAAAACTTAGTGAAATATGGATTTCTACTCAAGAGTGTTGGAATTTTCATTTTTATGCATGTGTGTGTGTTTGGAACATGTAATTAGGTATGAAAAGTGTAAATTTAAAGATAAAGTGAAAGTAGTGATTTTTTTCAAATTTCATTATTAAACTAGTTCATTTGATAAACTACTTCGATATTCTCACCATATTTTTATATAAAACAATCTTACTTGTTCTTATCCTAGTGGTATATGATGGGAAGTATTTAGGGAAATTCTATGGAGAGATATACTCACCCCCTAGTTGGGAATTTTTGTGAGATTTTAGATTTTTTATACCAATATACAGGGAAGCTTCATGTTTCTTACTTATCTTATGGTGGTCCTTGACGTTATTATTTTGTTTCTAATGTTGGAACAAGGGAGTGTCTGCATCTTGGTCTAGTATGGTAACAATTTGGTTCCAATGTCAATATTTTTGGATACATATCCTTTCTCCCTTATTTTCTTGTACTCTTATATTATTCTTGTACCATTATATCATAGATTTATGTGGTTTATTATCATTCATCGTTTATTTTGTATTTAATGTTAAATATATATTTTTATGTTGTATGGTTTCTTATGTAAATTCATGCCCCAAAGTTATCTTAATACATTTGAATTAATTTCCATCATTTGGTTCCTTGAGGATGTCAACTAATTTTATAGGTGTTCTACCTCTTCTCAAGATAATGATTTTGGGAGGGGGTGTTATAAAAAATAGTGAGTAAACAACATTCTAATACCTTACATATGATTTTCATTATCATATTTTATATATATTTTATATGGAAATAATTGAAAATAATATTCATATAATAAATAAATGATTCCATTTAAAATGTGATCATGGTCAAAAAATTCATTAGTATTGGTTCTCTCTTAAATATAAATTTATTATTTCCCCTTAATTATTAAAATTCTTCTATATATTTATACCAATTGAAAATAAAACTTCATAAAAATAATATAATACTATGTAGATTTAAGAGGTACCCAAAAATAATCACTCATATCCTTATAGGTGATTTTCCTCATTACTATATCTAAATATTTAAAAATTTATATATATATATAATTTTATCTCTTTTTAAAAAATTAAATATTGATTTTAAACCCATACATCATTATTTTTTTTCTTCTTAGAGTGAAATTTTTATTATCCTTTGGTTTTATTTTAAAATTTATTCATTGACTTATTAATTATATTATTTTATAGAATTTAATTTATCTCACTATAAGTGGAGTATTGAAATTTTATATTATATATTTATTTAACAAATGAACATCCAATAGTAATATATTTTTTTTGGTAATTAAAATTGGTCTAGACTTAAGTAATTATTGTAAAATCATCAGTATCTCTCCTCAAATATGATCACTTCTTCAAATATTGATCTAAAAACAAGTAATGTTTTATTTGAAAACAATTCATTATAATCCCACATTATGGCTCAGCTTAATATCCTTCACATTGTAGTATTCCCCTTGAGATATGATTCACCCTACTCTACATGACTAGAATAGAAATTTAGTATCTCTTTAATGGTATCCAACATATCGACACCCCATATAGACACCTTTGAAATTAGTCTTCACTAAATAACATGTGTTCATTTCTATATATGTGTATATTTATTTTCTTACTTATTTGAAAGTAGTATAACCATTATATTTATTTTTAGAGGAAAATTTTAACCTCTCTTTTTATAGGTGATCATCTTTCAAGAAATGTGTACTTTTTATTTAATGATTAAATTTTCTTCTCACCTTTATCATTTATATAATTCACATTTTTAGAGTCAATATATACTTTCCATGGTAGCCTTTTATAATTTATCCTCTTTGGTGTGTTTATTTTCTCAACCAATTATATTTTTTCTTCATTTATTATACTATGATATTTATACTCATCCCAATAGGTCTTGGTATTCTTCTACCTTAAATTTTATACATTAATTAACTTTCTACCTCTCAAAAAGAGAATTTTTATATTTAATTTTAATAGTTTCCCATATAGATATTCATTTAATATAAGTCCCATCTTTCCTGTAAAGACTTTAAAATTATAGAAACTCATCTAATTTTCTTAAATATTTATCATTTTCATCAAATTTAAAAGTTCTAAATGTATTCATTTAATAAATATTAATAAAATTTTCATCTTATACCATTAGTTTCTCATTGGGTCAAATAATATTTTTTTGAAATTCTTGACCATCTATTCTAACATTATATCATTAATACTTATATCTTTAATATTATTTTTCTCTCTATCTATATACATGGTATCTGACATAGAAGATTCAAATAAATAAAAATATTTTTCTATATATACTCATATCATTCTTGGAGTATCTCACTTTTATCCCATTTACTTATTTCTCATTATTATTCATTTTCATAGAGGGATTATTGTACATCTTAAACTACTCAACGAAAACAAAATTTAGATCGTCATTTTCTATTGGTATCATTGTTCATGGAAATAAAAAAATACCAAAACAAATCATCTCAATCATATATCATTTATTATATTTTAATTACTTTATTTGTTAGATACTTCTTGCTATCTGGTCTATTATTGTTCATCTATTGATTTTATTAACAATAATCTTTATTATTCATCTCAAAATCACTGAGGAATCCATATTCCTTCAATATACACGATGAACTCACTAAAGCAAAAACATATATATCTTAATATATAAAATAAATAAAAAAAGATATTTTGAATTAAATATATTGATAAAATCTTATAAATAATCTTTAATACCACTATAAGAACAATAATCTGGGTAAAAATATATGTGTTCATCAAATGATGATAAAATAATTTTTGAAATAATCAATATAATAAATCTCATATAGTATATAAATAATTTTATGAAAATAATAGTGAACCATGTATAAATTATATTAATATAACACCATTCATATATATTTACCCATGTTTCGTTCTCTAGGGAGGGTCATTGTCTTATTGTTCAAAATATTGTAACATCAAAGCAACTCCATGTGATTTTATTGAGAATAAATTAACATGTTATCATAATGTAGCTTCAATTTTAAATTTTTTAGATTTAACTCTTATTTATTTATTTATGATATTAAAAGTTTAAATATAGCGTCACATGAATCATTGAATGAAAATATAAAATTTAAAATTTTCATGAAAAAGATCCTAGAGTAGAAAAATAAAAATATCTTATAAACCAAACCTTTAATTAAAAAATTACTCAAAATAATATTCACAGGGTAATAAATTCTTCTTGTATGATATTAGTTATTTTTAGTCTTAAATCCCATAATAATCTTGTTTTTTATATTAATATGTAGTGACCTATATTTTTATTTATAAAAATTGAATATTTTTAACAAATATATAATAAATATGGCATGGAAAAAAATTATTTTTATATGATTTAAAAGAACCTGAATAATTTTATTTTATATATAATATATTTACATAATTTCCCATATACATTGATGATATAAAGTTTTTTGATATCTACTAAATATATCTAATATTAAAAAATTGATCACTACATTTTTTATTTGAATAGAGAGATTTTATTATGAGTAGTATAATTTGTGATTGGGTTTAAGTGTCCTAATCAGGGACCATTTTGGGGCCTTAAATATGAAGTTAATCCCAAAAATTATATGATGGACCAAAATTGACCCCAAACCCTAGGGATGCTACTATTTCATGTTTTTAGTAGGATCCCATAGATTCTTAGAGTGAAGTTGATTCAATGACCAATGAAAAAAATCCTTTCATGGTAGGATTATGTTTAGGTTTATTTACTCTATTTTTTGTCTTATTAAAATTTGAGATTTTTCATTCCTATTTCATAAATATTCCTAAACAATTACTATAAAAAGTATTATCTTGAAATACAAGTTTTTTTTGTAATTATCATTAGAGTAATGTAATCATAGAAGAAGTTGGTGGTCAGACTACCTCTGGCTACTAACACCTATCCCTACCATGTTTCATGTTCCTAATCATAGAAACATGCCACCAGATTAGAACATTGGTCATTTTTGAATGGTATCCATGTCATTTGATCACCACATACTTTTTTATCCCCTACGGTCTCTCTCTTTATATAATATCTATATCATCTTCTTCAGGATGGGCCATAATAGATAATTCATGCTAGCCTTTGTGGAGGAAAATGTTAGGATCCATAAATTAGTGAGGATTGAAAAATGGTTTTATGAAGGTGGTGTGTTAATATTAGGTGTTTCAGGTTGTCCAAGAGGTGGTTTCAATGGTATTGTTGGATAAACCATAGGTATATCATGAAAAAATTTCATAGTTATGGTTTGATTTGTAGGATGAAAGATGTAGGGAGATATTATTTAACTAATATACGAATATGAGGTGAAACATAGGTTTATATATTAATTATAGGATCCATACAGATCCACACACCATGAGTTGGATTAATGTACAACATTATAGTGGTATGTGTCCCATTGTAAGGCCACACATTAGCCCAACCCAACTCTTGGTTGGGAGGTTTTAGGCTGGTAGATCATGTTAGCTTGACCTGACCTAGGAGATGACATGATCCAAAGAATAGGGAAACATATCTTAATAAATCATAGGGGGAAATGGTACTACCCAATTGATTATCCTCCCATTCTTAAGAGACTTGGTTATTTTTCTAGGTGGGAAGAAGGCTCTAGCAAGGTTCTTCTCCAACATGACCTTCCCCTTGTGGGGCATGTTTGGTGCCACATGCCCATGCCTCTACCAATGCATGGGAGATCTTAAACCATGGGTAGATGTTTTCCTTTTATTTTCATCACCAAATTATGTTCCTTTAGGGATTCCACTTATCCTAGTATTCTCTCTCTAGATTATATATCACACTTTTCTTCTTGAGTGTCATAATCAGACAATTAATTAGTCTATTTTAAAAATATTGTCAAATATATCAAAATGGTGGGGTATTATTTTATATTAGAATAAATTTATGAATACTTTTTTTGTAATTTTGGGTATTTTATATTTGTAAAAATGATGATTTTATTTGGGGTTATGAACTATCCAATAATAAAAGGAATGAGTCCTCCATCCACTAGAGCTAGTGATCCCTTGATCGATATTCCTGTAATAATGATGCATGGGTCCTCCATAAGAGTTAATACTTTCTCTAGTGACACGCTTACAACAAAAATTCATGGTTTATATCATATAAATTCTGATAGGTGATATGGTTTTCCATAAAGTTATGATGTATCAGTTGTATGATTATTATTTTTACCAAGTTTATTTTGTCACCTAAGAAATATTACATTTTTTTGATATGCGATGTGGATTTTGTACTTCAAAAAATATTTGATTGTCCTAATACCAAAATCATATAAAGGGATTAATTTTTTATCTTTTATTATGATATGAATTGTCATTTAGTCAGTTCTTTTGTTTTTAGGGAATCAGGATGGAAATTTTTACACTCCCTTCTACATGGGTGTTTGTACACACACAGGTTTTGTTTAAGAAAATGACTAAAATTTTAGGGATGAACTTAAATGATGTGGAGATAGATGAGCTGGTACATAGTGGTGCTTTAGGATGATTAAAACTAACAATGTTTTTGTTAGTATTTTTTGTGCTTAATATTTTTTCATATTTGGTTTGGGTTTTAATTTAATTATGAATATTTGTTTTATATTTGTTTTTACTAAAAAATATTTACTTTGTAACATTGTTATAAATTGTTAGTGCCTATTATATACATATTATTATATAGTTTTAATGATGCGACTAGTATTTCATTATTTATTATTGGGTTTTTTGGGTATATATATATACATATATTATTTTATTATAGGTACATTGGATAGGGCCTTTTATTGTGTGATATTCCTTTTTTCTGCTTGTAATTGGCCTCTGGCTATTGGAGTCAGGATTTGGTTGCACACTCAGAATAACTACCAACTCTAACAAGGTTCTAGTGGGATATTTAATTCCAATATAATATTATATTGTTGTTTTAAATCCTATGAATAGAGTTTTATGTTAGAATTCTTATAATGTTGGGTTTTGGAAATCTCGGTAAAAGGTGTCAGTAGGTCTTAAAAATGGATTTCATATTAGGGAACCTAGTATATAGTTTGGGTGGATGATGTATCTTTTTGGACATATACAGATAATATGTTTTTTAAAATGGAACCCTAAGGAATCATTTGTAAGGAATGTATAGGATGGTATAGGTATCATTTAGTGGTCAATTATGGAATTTTATGTTCATATTAAGTCAACTCACCCATATATTCTGCAATGACCTTGGGTTTGTCTTATTGAATTAAAGATGGAACCCTATAGAACGCTATATAGGATCCAAATATAATTTCATGATGATACAATGACACTATTATAAAAAATTATAATTATTTATTTTAGTTAATAGGCAATGATTTAGGGACTATATCTGAAGATATATCCACTAGGAAAGTAGAGGGATGTCCCTACACCTATTTTGCATAGTGAAAAACCCCACCTATTATTTAAGGGGCTTATCCTAAACTTTATAATAAGTGGATGCTTCTTATTCAATCGGTTGATATGACCCATAAGATAAACAAACTACAAAAGTTACAATGATAGAGGCCACCCAGATTTTAAGGTGAGCATAACCCCCAATCCACTGAGGATTGAATAAAGGATCTTAATTTAGTGTTATAAATGGTTTAGACAATAAAAAAATTAGATACTAGATATGGAATAAAGTTTCCTTCACTATTTTTTGATTCATTTATTGGATTGGACTATGATTTCACAAGATAAAGATACACTTTAATGGAAAATGTTTGGGAACCTCTTTAGGGGTGATCCTTATCCAGTGCCTCTTAGGATAGTTAGAGTACATGAGCTGCATGATATTTATTAGTGAAGTATGATAATACATGTGTACAAATTGAGATTAATATACCTTAGAAGGTACTCCTCAAGAATGGCGTGTGATGGGTTTTTTTATAGTAGAAGTTTTAGTAGGTCTTTTAAAGAGATATTTGATTTGGGTTTATGCTTCTATATTTTCCCACTTATGATGTATTTTTGGAGAGAGCACTGGTATGCATAAATTTCTTAGAGAGACACATTTAGGGACTAAGGAAACATCAAATTTCCTTAGGGAAGATTCTAAAAGTGCAATAGTCTAGGAAATAAATCCATATTAGAGTTGGCATTAAGACCCGGGACCTCCATATACTGATTAGGGTGGCCTTTAATGGGGATGTTTCGATAGAGTTGATAATAGCAAGAAGAGAATAGAAAGATATAAATAATGATTCAATCAACATCCACCTCCTCCACCTATAGGTAGTCTTCTCTAGGATCGGGGAATAATATTCCATGTTCACTGATAGATGAATTCTATAGATGGATTAAACTAGGTAGCATCATTCAAAGAACAAGGTATGATATACATATTTTCTATACTAACACACATACTTTTCAAGAATAATGTTAGCCATTATTTTATTGCATATCTATTATGAGATTTCATGCTTCTATTTTATCCCCATGATCAATATATGTAGTTGGAGACCCCTACTAGAGGAAACCATATAATCACCCACATAATCATTAGATGAGATAATTATCTCGGTAAAGAGTGGTTTTTTGGGAAATTCTATGCATAGAATGAATCCATGTGAATTCATCCTTGGTATGAACTAGTTATCCTGTGTCTATTCCAAGGAAGATTTCCGTGATCTAAGAGTAGTATTATATCATGTTGATGTATCAAGGTTCTCTTTCACAAGTGAGTTGAATATTTAGTTGGGGAAAGATAAGTTTGCATAAAGGAATTTATAGCTAACTACACACTAGTTTTAGATTATGGTTTTATGTGTATTGGATGCCTTAATATATCTGATTTATATGGGTGTGGAGGAATATATTTATGTTTTTTCATATGAAGTTTCGAGATTTGTGGGTGATCAATAGATTAAATTCTGTATCTATTTCCACCCTATAACCACCCTAATATCACCAGAATCATATTATATGATCTATAATGAGCTTAGGTAATTAAAGGGGTTTTTAGAGTACCTTTTAGAGAATGGTGTTATTAGACCCAGTGTGCTTCCCTGGGTATCACTTATTATTTTCTTCCAAGAATTAACATTGGAGATGTAGTAATTGTATTAAAATTTATCTCCTAAACCTCATGATAGTAAATTTAATGTACATGTTACCATGAATTTAAAACATATTTAATTATAAGAGAGAAAATGGTACTTAGATATTGACCTTAATTTAGTATATCATCATATTTGATTACATGAGTCAAACATTCCAAAGATGGGATTGGATTATCAATACGTGCATTATAAGTTTGTGGTGATGTTATTTAGTGTGATGAAAACCCCAATCATTTTCATGAGACTCCTAAACCATATATTTAATCCTTTTATTATTTTTACTATTTTTATCCTCGTTTATTGGGGATCATAGGACTATCATGATAAGAATTTGAGGACTTTCCTAGATTTAAATCATGATAAAAATCTTTATAGTATGATCTTAAAGTGAAAATTGTATATTTTAGAAGTCTAATTTCAAGGTAAAAATAACTAAGATGGGGAATTAATAGTCAACCCTGTGAATATTGTGACTATGATCACAAGATATCCACCCATGAATGTATTCAAGGTATGTATCTACCTTTTTTGGTAGTATATAAATGATGATTTATGACATACTTGTCTACGATTTTATGTCCCATGAATACCCTTTCCCAAAAATCCCAAACATTTGTATGTTATGATAATTATTAGAGAGATTTTTAGGAGTTGAAGTGTAGGTTGAATGGTGTTAAGATTTTTTATTTTTAGAGGATGTAGTTAACTACATTATTTTCTTTAATTCATATAAGACTATACATATATGTGTGTTGATGTATTTGTATTTGGTGATTACTTATGGGTCTAGGAAGTTGATACCTCACAAGAATAACTATGTAACCCATGACCTAGGGATTATGAAAATAGTGTTTTTAATAATGATCTTGATTCATTATTATTTTAGTAAATTTTATTTTCTTCATGGATCATAATAGTTTTGTGTAAATTTCCATTTAGTGAGATCTCAACCTGAGGTAGAGGTTATGGATAGATTTCATATAAGACTAAAATTTCTAAATTTTATATACTCTTATAAAGGGAAATGTACTAGTTTATTCCCTAAGACAAGAATAGCATGCTCGTCTAAAAAATATGTAATCTATGAAATAGGTCATGATGGAATATATATACTCAATACAATTTCTTAGGGAAAACATATGGATATTTCTAATCTATTTTTAATGAACGTGTCCCCTGAACTTATTCCTCGAGTGATGGAGACAGGAATTAGTGATGTTGATTGTGAGTTCTTGTGCAACTATATATACTCAACTGTGGCACCTACAGGATTATTTGATGAATTGGATCATGGTATCCTCTTCTGGGGATAAATATTGGTTCCAATTGGAATATGTGAGGAGATGTTGAGAGAGTTACCCACTTCCCTCATAGTAATACATCATATTGTAATGAATATTTACTAGAATATCTGACATCAGTGCAACACCCCATGATTTCACTATGTATTTTTTTCTTCAAATAAATATTATGTTAGTTAGTATGATTCACATTAAACATTTAACTAAAATGAACCACAAAACATTTTATAGAAATAAAATATTACAACACAATATGAATACATTATAAGAATTAAATATGATAAATCATTATGAAAAGTACAATTGGAATAAATTTCCAAGAGAATAAAAACCGACAAACATAAAATCTTTATCCTAGTTGTGTTCCATGGTTCTTATCACCTTGATTTGACAAAATATAATTGAGGTCATGAATTATAAATATAATATAAATGCTTATAGAAAATTAAATAGTATGAATGGTTCTAATAATGAATGTAAGACTATATATTAGAATGGTATCTAACTATTATATATTTGAACATTATAAATATAGTCATCGGATGTATGTCCATTGAAAATAAGATCATTAGATATATGGTTATTGGGTATATCCAATGGGAATTTTTTGTAATTGAATATAATATAACTCCAAAATAGTAAATAATGAAAAAAATAAAAATTTTAATTAGCATATTTTATTAAAAATTTACATTTTATATGTCAAAAATTATAATTATTATTATTATAATTAAAGAATGATTTCATTAATATGTATTGATATAAACTGAATGATTTTTAAAGAAACTAAATATTATTCCTGAAATAATTAATAAATAATAAATAATACTAATTTAATTATTCATGGCTAATTAGATATGATTTGTTTAAAAAAAGGGTTTTATTATATATAATATGACTTTAGTTAAAATTTAAATTTATCTTATTTGAAAAGATTTAATAAAATTAATTATTTATGTATGCATAGATAAGTTAATTATAATTCATGAAATAATATTTAATTTTTTTATATTATAAAAAATATTTTAATGTTAAAGAATTTGTTTTTTCAAAAAACTATTTTTCTTAAGTATTGTGTATTTTCTAACTTAATAAATTATATTGATCACTTTTAAATGATGAATCTAATATAATTTTTTAATGAATAAAAAAAATATTAACAAATATTTAATTTTTTAATTGATAGTTGATAAGAATAAGAATAAATAAATTTTTAATAAAACCATGTGGATAAAAAATAGTTTTTTATAAATATTTTATGCTTTTATTTAATAGTTAAAATTACCATTTTCAAAAATTAAATTAGATTATATGGATTCTAAATTTGTAATTAAAACATATAAATTGGTTATTATGGGTCATCTTATATTTTTTATAAAACATAACTAATGTAAAACCCCAATCTTCCACAGTATGCTTCCCTTTGAATAATACAGTAGCATGTGTTGTACGCAACTTCGAGTTCTAACACACACCACGACCAATCAAACTAGCCATTATGAATATTAATACCCAATTTTTGAAATTTGATAAATTTTATCTTTCAAAATATACTTCACTTTTGGATTCGTAATATCGAAATTATCCTAGGGTGAAATTTTGGTATTTTTCTGGAAAACTTTCAATTTTTTATGAATAGTGAAAAACACTAAGTTATAGTTTAAAACATAATTTTTATTTTAATAATTTTTTATTTTATTTAAATTTATTTTAGGACAAAATATATACATAATACCTATATAATTTCAATGAAATTCATTGGAGTCAGTTTATAATAATTTTAGATATATAAAAATTTTATTGAACTTTTCACCGTCGTTTACCCGTCTCCTATGAGAATTTAAAAATTCACATAAAACATAATTTTACCACTTCTGTGAGTGGAATTTTGAAAATCTGAGAGACACGGTTAATATCAAGGAGTAAAATGTGGTTTAATAAGATAACAATAATTTTTGGTGAATAGTACCTTTTTACGTTTATTTACCACGGTTAAATGTAAATAGGGTAATTAAGGGTAAAATGATATTATTATTACCCTAAAACATGTAATAATTATATTGGATAAGTATAATTCGAACAAAAACATCCTTAATAATAAAATATGAACCTCTTTGGTCCACTTGGATTAGATTAGGACATTTATTATTATTTAATTCAAAGAAGAGTTAAAAGAGTTAAACTCAAAGTTTAATAACTAACGAAATTTTAATATAGGGTTATACATAAGATAAATTCGATTATAAATATTCATTAGAAATCTTAAAATATTTCCTACATAATGGTATTTTATTTATAATTTTTAGATATTAAATAATTTAATTTATTAATGACCCAATAGTGATGCAGTAATAACATAATTAATGAAATATTAAAAAAATTGACATTATAAATATCCAAATAAATATAATTTGAGACTTTTTATGAATTAAAATAATTTTATAGGTTAATATTACATGTTAGGATTTCGTAAATGAATTTTTTTCGAATTAATAAAGTTGTTAAGACTTTAAAAAAATCAATTATTGAATAGTGGAAAAATCGACTTAAAGGAGTTTTTAAAACAAATATTATATTATAAATTAATATAATATCCCTAAAATTATAAGGTTCTGCCCAAAGACTTTTATAATGATAGGTGTATCATTAATAATCCACTTGGGGTTCTCTTGTAAGTATATAGTATGTTTATTAACCATATAATATAAAAATACAAAGAGTCATGGTAAATGTCAAACTATTTAACTAAGAGTTAAATATAAATGATAAGGTTAATATAGTGACCCAAACCTGTCTAAAATATATTTTATGAAAGTATTTCGACCCCTCCCCACCTTAGTCTCGAAATAAGTTACTTTGGAGAAATTATAAACCGAATATGAGTTTATTATAAAATAATATTTTATGTTTTTTCTAAGATTCCCCTCACCCCTCTTATAAAAGGTCTCACCCCCTTCTCTCAAATTCATACCTTCAAAGCCTTTTGGTTCATCCAAACCCTACCCAAATATCCTCTACAGTTCCCTCACTTCATCTTAAAGTCCTTACATTAGTCAGAAATCCATCTTAAGGAGCCCTTTTCATCAAATCAAGAAGAAGAACCCGAAGAAGAGGTATTAATTTCCCAAGGCTCTTTCAAGTTCCTTTCTTCTTCCACTTCTTCTTTTTTTGTTATTTACATTATAAAATAATAACTACAGTATATTCTATATACTGTGATGTTATTATAAATATGGTACAACCATATTCAGTATTTTATCCATTCTTTGAATGACATGTCAGCATACGTGTGTACGTATGGCTTACCGTCTCCACGTCGTGGTGTAATTGTTATTCAAAACATTATTATTTGGATGGGTATGATATTGATGTGTAATTGAAGTAAATAATAAATATAAGATTATAATTATTTTTTATTTATGATATACCATCCAATTATATATTATTTTAATATCAAAAGAATGATATTGTCGCTTCTGCGTACGTACGCACTACCGTCTCCACGAACGCGATGAGATTCCTTCCACATCGTATATATTCAAGTATAATTCTCATTTGATGATTAAAAATAATGTTTAAGGACTTGATATCATTCTAGATATGAATAAGATACAACCTATCCATAACAAACACAGCCTATGTAACAAAACAAATAAAAGAAAATGAGTAAGTTAACACCCGAAACGACGATAATACTAAGATATTATTAACAAATAAACGTTAAAAGATCATATATGATATCATATTAATGTCTATGATTCTTGTATAATTTAATAAAAACTATTTCACCATTATACAGGAGGTCAAACTACCCTCAACCAAAGAAAAGTACATGGTAAGTGTTTATTTCACAATCTCTTCATTATCCGAGTTTGTTTATACGTAATTATCTACTAGGAGCTCTTTATCATCCACATCCATTTTTCTTAAAAATGTATTTCAATACATTCTTACTATTTTACAGAATATGGGTTAAAGTCATTTATACCCTTGTTTGACTTTTTATAAGATGTTTATAAAGGAATATTTCTATCGTTTTCCAAACAAGGTCTTTTTTAACCTTTTCGACATAATTAAGGTAAAAATGTATTTTTTTAACTTATATGGCGGGTGCGGCTATTTTCCACTATTATAAAATCATTGAATCTTCCCTTATAATCTTCTAATAATATTTTTAAAGTAAATGTTTTAATTATGTGTCTTTTAAATGATTTCAAAAAAAGTGATATTTCTCTCAAATAGTTTTGATTTCATCTATGTCAACATCCTTTGATGGATTTTAAGATTATTTGATGTTGATTTAATATGATACAAAACTTCCATATTTTATTTAAGGTTTTGTGATATGTTTGACTATGGATGTGTTATTTTTTATACCATTCATGGTTTATGGAGAAAGTATTGACATTTTGTATGCTTGTTTTAATATGAATGTTTATGTTATGTTTAGACATGTTCATATGAGGAATGCATTGGACTTAATATGTGATGGGTGGAACCCGTTATAGATCCTCGATACATCGGCAGGTCTCATTAGAAAAACTAGTGTCTTGGCACAAGGCCTTGACAAAATCTTATTTGTAGTCTTGTCACAAGTCCTTAACTATGTGGTTATGATAGTCTGGCATTATGCATTCAATCATTATGAAAGTGGTTATTGATATTGCATGTGATTATTCGACTATTAGAATATCCATGTGAATAATTAAATGGAATTGTTTCATTTTATCTTTTCCATATTATTTTGAAGTTCATGTTTAAAATGATTTTGTTTTAGTTATACATTTCCTTAAATGTTTGTGTTTATTTATGAATGTTTCCTATATATTGTTATCCTTACAGAGCATCTGAGCTCACCCCTTTCAATGTTTTATTTTTCCCAGGATTTGAAGAAGTATTTTATGAATGACATGCAGGGATAGTATGAGGGGATATGAGTGTGGTCTATGGATACAAGATTTTGATCTATTTTTTCACTTTATGATGTAATGTACACTTTATGAATGTATCTAGTGATTTCAAGGCTACTAAACTAATCGGTCTTTCGAGATTTGATATTTCTTCTGATCATTCCAATGTTATGTAATAATGCACCAAATCTGGGTAACTGGGGTCAAGGCGTTAGATTTGGTATCGGAGGAAGTTTAGTACAAACCATGGAAGCTAGATTTAGATAAACTCTGATTTGATTACATAGACCTAAGATAGACAGTAGCGACTCAGGTTTTTGGCCCTGTCAGACTTTGGAATATTTCTACGAATAATTCCAGAGCTAGGCGCGAAGACGACGTGCGATTCCGAGGCCCAGTGTGCCTGGAATTAATTTTATAAAAATATTAAGTTTTTTTATACTATTCACGCGGCAGGGGTGTGATATCTCCAAAACGGTAGCTCGGAACGGGAATCTGAGGGCACAGTTGCGTCCGGAATATGCCGTTTACCCTAAAAGAGGTGTAAAATTTGCGGGCGCGGGCCTACGGTGAGAAATGCCACCAGGGGCGTTTTCGTAAATAAGTAGTGAAGTTAGTGTTCGAGCGTCGGCTCGAATAACTTCTGAACGGAGTCTCAGATGGAAAATATGAGTCCGTCGTGGCGTTCATAATAGCATGTTTACCCTAGAGGTGACTTTACTTTTGTTCGCATCGGGCGTCGGGTCCGAGGCGGGTTTGGCGCCGGCGGGCGGCGGGCGGCTGATATAAATATCAGCGCACCCCCCCCCCACCTTATCGTTCCTCTCGACGTTCTTCGCCGTTCATCGCCGCCGCTCCGCCGAATCAAGCAAACGAAGCGCCCACGAGCTTGGAATTCGACGGCGGACGTTCCAGGAGCGCGCAGCGGAAGCTCTGGAGCGAGGATCTAAAGCAGAACGTCGGTGTTTCGCCCGCGAGGTAGGCGGTTTGAGTTTTACAATCCCGGATCCCATTTTTGTGTCTTTTTCCTTCAAACTTTCGTAAGGGTTGTATAGTTAGGGTCCTGAGCTTTCCAAAACATGTTTCGGATCTGATTTTGGAGCACCGGGGTGCTCCCGGGGGTCCCAGGAAGTTTTCCGGCAGAAATCCCGGATTCCGGCGGCGGCGGCGCAGCGGAATCCGGCAGCAGCGCGGTGGTTTCCGGCGAGACTGGCGGTGGTCCGGCCAGGATTTTCCGAGGGTTCTTTAAACCCCCATAACTCGCAAACCGAAACTCCGATTTGCAAGCCGTTTGCGGCGACGTGTTCCTTGCGTTGAGACGGACCTTTTGAAATTACTTTGAGAATTTTATGGTTTGGGATCGTGGCCCAGGAGTTAGAAACGTCGTATAAAATAATATTAATTTATTATTTTACGACTTCGGGCCGTTGTAACTTCTACCCGGAGCGTCCGATTGATGTGCTGTCAGTGGCATTGAGACCCAGATGGTACGGCAGACTTTTTGAGATGGTTTTCGGGTGTTGGGCCTGAGAAAGGGGTGCGGGCCCCACGAGGCCGGGTTTTGGCGTTTGCGGAGGAACGCAGCTTTTGCACCAGGAGTCCGATTTTGGCGGATGAATAGTCGATCCTGTGTGTTTATCCGAGAGGATCGCAATGGTGCGATCTGTTCAGTGTGTTTCGGAAATCCAGGCGTGGGCCCCACCCGAGCTGGGCTTCGGTGAATAGTACCATTTTCACCAGGTGTCCGTTTTGGACGAGCGAATAGTCGATTCCGCTTGTTTTTCTGAGGGGATCGTCGTGGTATGGTCTTCTCGATGAGTTTCGAGATTGTTGTGTGGGCCCCGCACGAGCTAGCTTTGGTGAATAGTGCCTTTTCACTAGTGCTCCTTTTCGGGCGAGTAAACAGCCTATCCTGCATGTTTTTCCGCGTGAAACGCGATGGTGGCCTCAGTTTTGGCCTAGGAGGTGCGCAGTGTGGCGTTGTGGCGGGTCGCTCGGGTTAGCGATGTTTGGACCAGCAGTGGTTGAGGGTGCTCCCTTGGTTCGTTCCTACGAGGGTTCGTGTGGCATCACAACCTTCGTATGGGTTTGTGATCCTCTCGATGAGATGTTTTAACTGTTGAGTTGTGGCACCCCTCCGGTGGGCCCGGAGCGGATCCTCTAGCATCTTTACCCTGGATCGGGTTCTTGGTATCGTTGTGACCGCTTATTCATGGGTGGTGATCCCCTATCTAGCAGGTTAACCCCGTAGGGTTTGTGGCATCATCGGGAATATGATCCCCTACGCGGTGGGTCTTGCCCAGTAGGGTTATGGCATCGTCGGTATACGATCCCCTACTCAGCATGATGTTTATAGTAGGGTTGCGGTATCGTTGGTTATACGATCCCCTACTCAGCGCTTGGTGTCAGTAGGGTTGCGGTATCGTTGGTTATGTGATCCCCTACTCAGTACGTGGTTTCGGTAGGGTTGCGGCATCGTCGGTTTGATCCCCTACATTGCGAGTTGTACCAGATAGGGTTCTGGTATCATCGTGACCATCTTTATATGGATGGTGATCCTCTATCTGAGTGTGGAGTTTCTGTCGAGCGCCAGATCGGGTTGTGGTATCCCCCAGCGGATCCTGGATGTGATCCCCTATCTGTGAGAACTATGTATGCCAGATCGGGTCGTGGTATCCCCCAGCGGACCCTGGGAGTGATCCCCTATCTGTGAGCTACGTATACCAGAGTGGGTCTTGGTATCCCCTAGCGGCCCCTAGCGGTGATCCCCTATCCGAGGAGTTTGGTGGTTATGTTGTTTCAGCGATGCTTCCTCAGTGATGTTATCCGACGAGCTTGCATCTCTCGGATGAGTGTCATAGGGAACGACAGTGATCGTGGAGTGTGTTCTCCTGGTTGTGGACGGTTTCTGGTGATGAGTTCGGTACCTCTTGTGGCTTTGTGTCGTGATCTGAGTATATCTGGATTGTTCAAGGTGTATGTATGGGCATACACCTGAGCTGAGCTGAGCAGACTAGTTGTGTTTAGCCGAGGATGGTCGCGAGATGGAGTTTCTCTCTCGTCTGGGTTTCCTCTGGTTGGGTTGAGCGGACTGTTGCCTTTGAGTTGCTCCCTTGGGTTTCGGGTTTTTGGGGTGCCTACTGAGTATGTTTATACTCACCGTTGCATGGGCTTTGCCCGCACATGTTTGTGTCTTGTGCAGACCACAGGCCTTTTGAAGGAGTCCCAGAGGACTCGGAGCAGGCGGAGCTTAGTGAGCGAGTTGACCGGGGTGTCTACCGGAGCTGTGCTGAGGGATCTTTCTGGCGGGTGTTTGTGGCAGCGTTCCCCTTCTTCAGAGCAGGTTGGACGTGCTTTGTAGTTTTCTTTGGTGGGCCCTGTTTTCCCCGTTGTACTTTTGCCGTTGCACTCTGGTTTGGGATAGATTGTATGCATGCATTTACTTTTCAGTTTCTATATCTCTGCACTGTTGCATGGAGGTGTTTGTGGGTGCGTGTGTATAGGTACCTTAGGCTAATTCCTCCCATGTGTGTGATAGCCTACTCGGCGCTGGTCGCCAGCCCCTGGCCTATTGGAGGTGGGCTTGGGGAGTCGGGGCTCGAGCCCCGTTGGGTCGGGTCGTGACACAGTGGTATCAGAGGAGGTTCCACCTTTGGGATCTCAGAGTGTAGCTGGTCTATCTGTGAGTTTGGTTTGGGTTGCATAGTGGCAGTGTTAGGATGTTTCGAGTTCGGCTTTCAGGCCAGGGAATCCAGTGCTGGTGCGGCGGCCGACGTATCCATACACCAGGACTCTGATAACCTGCCTTTCAACTTGGGACATTCGTATACTGGTCGCGGGAACATAATGGTACATGCATCATATAGGACTGGGTTTTTGGGTTTTCCTTGTCCTTCTTGAGTCAGCTCTCCAGATATACTCTTTGACTGTGTTGTGTCTTGAATGTAAACCAAGATGCCTCCACGACGACAGCCAGCGAGGGTTCCACAACGGGATTGTGCTGATGACTCGCCCCGTGTAGAGGCTGTGGAGCAGGGCGCAGGTTCTGAGGTTTCACCTCCAGGTGGTCTACCCGTTGAGCCACCACCTGTCGAGCAGCTGGTTGTGTCGACGGTGCAGGACGAGGTTGCGCGCAGGATGATTGCGCTGCACGAGTTCCAGAGGCAGTGACCTCTGAGGTTTCGGGGTGATCCGGATCCCCAGGCAGCTGATGACTGGCTCGAGGCTGTCACCTGAGTTTTCCGCCTAGTGAGGACACCTCCAGATCAGATGGTGGTCCAAGCGGCGAGCCTTCTGCATGGTTCTGTCGGGCGATGGTGGAGTTTGGTGACGCAGTCCCATGACGAGGAGACGCTCACGTGGGCATAGTTTGAGCGGCTCTTCAGGGAGGATTTCTATCCCGTGACGATGAGTTCAGTGCGGATCCAGGAGCTTCTGCAGCTTCGATAAGAGGGCATGATCGTGTCGGAGTACTCAGTGAGGTTTACGGACCTGTCGCGCTACTCCCTGGATATGGTTCGAGACCTGTTCTTTAGGGCTGGGACCTTCGAGCAGGGCATACGCAGGGACATCCGAGCAGGTGTGGTTTCCTTGTGCCTGCCCACCTATGCTGGAGTGCTGGAGCGAGCGTTGGTGGTGGAGAGTTTTCTGGCTGAGCAGATTCCCCCTGTTAGTGCTGGGCACTCGAGGGCTGAGACTTTTTTAGTCGGATCTACATCTGGTAGCTGACGACAGACTATGGGGTCTGGACATGGCCGACGTTTCAGGAGGTGACCCCAGGATGGAGGATCTGAGCCTCAGGGTTCACATGGATCACAGGCCAGTTTTGGTCAGCCGTAGGAGAGGCGGTGTTACGCTTGCGACGGTCGGGGACATCTTGCTAGAGATTGTCCGACCCGACGTGCTACTGAGAGGGAGCCGGTCGATGGACCGTCTTGGCAGAGGCAGCATCTCGAGCAAGGAGGTCCGTAGGGCGGCGGACGTGGTGGCGGAGCTAGTGCAGCAGGAGGCGGTGGTAGGCAGTACCAGTTTCCACCACCCCAACCTCCAGGTCGTCCACGCCAAGCTTAGGGAGCTAGTGGGCGAGGGCGAGGACAGCTGCATGCCCTGGAGGCAGTCGACCCAGAGGCACCGCGGATGGATAGAGGTACGCCTTGGGTCTTTTCTACTTACTGCAGTAGTTTGATAAACACTGTTTAGCGGTACTCTTTCCTTTTGTTTCTTGCTCGAGTTTTATTTAGGGCGTTGGTAAGACCCTGTGTGGGAGTTGTCCCGCATGCTTCAAATGCGTGAGGTAGATGGATCCTTCCCCCACCGAGACGCGTTTTTGTGACACGATTAAAACTGTGTGGGCGAGTCAGTGCCGCCCAAAGAGGATAGTATTGAGGTGTGGTGGATGAGTCCCTCTGACTTATGTGTTCGAGCATGGGTGTTGGTTAGTGAGCTCGCTGGTGTGTGAGACCCAGTTGAGAGTCCAGTCGCTTTCCTTGTGCTTAGGGCTTTTCGGGGACAAAAAGTTTAAGGGGGGGAGGATGTAGCGACTCAGGTTTTTGGCCCTGTCAGACTTTGGAATATTTCTATGAATAATTCCAGATCTAGGCGCGAAGACGGCGTGTGATTCCGAGTCCCGGTGTGCCTGGAATTAATTTTATAAAAATATTAAGTTTTTTAATACTATGCACGTGGTGGGGGTGTGGTATCTCCTAAACGGTAGCTTAGAACGGGAATCTGAGGGCACGGTTGGGTCCGGAATGTGTCGTTTACCCTAGGAGAGGTGTAAAATTTGTGGGCACGGGCCTGTGGTGAGAAACGCCACCAGGGGCGTTTTCGTAAATAAGTAGCGAAGTTAGTGTGCGAGCGTCGGCTCGAATAACTTATGAATGGAGTTTCGGATGGAAAATATGAGTCCGCCGTTGCGTTCATAACGGCGTGTTTACCCTAGAGGTGACTTTACTTTTGCTCGCATCGGGCGTCGGGTCCGAGGCGGGTTTGGCGTCGGCGGGCGGCTGATATAAATATCAGCCCCCCCTATCGTTCCTCTCGACATTCTCCGCCGTTCTTCACCGCCGCTCCGCCGAATCGAGCAAACGAAGCACGCACGAGCTCAGAATTCGACGGTGGACGTTCCAGGAGCGTGCAGCGGAAGCTCTGGAGCGAGGATCTAAAGCAGAACGTCGGCGTTTCGACCGCGAGGTAGGCGGTTTGAGTTTTATAATCCCGGATCCCATTTTTGTGTCGTTTTCCTTCAAATTTTTGTAAGGGTTGTATAGTTCGGGTCCTGAGCTTTCCAAAACATGTTTCGGATCTGATTTTGGAGCACCGGGGTGCTCCCAGGGGTGTCCGAAAGTTTTCCGGCGGAAATCCTGGATTCCGGCGGCGGCCATGGCAGAATCCGGCGAGGCAGGGCGGCGGCGAGGCAGTTTCCGGCGACGACGGCGGCGGCGCGGCAGAATCCAGCAGCGGTGCGGTGGTTTCCGGCGAGACTGGCGGTGGTCCGGCCAGGATTTTCCGGGGGTTCTTTAAACCCCCGTAACTCGCAAACCGAAACTCCGATTTGCAAGCCGTTTGCGGCGACGTGTTCCTTGCGTCGAGACAGACCTTTTGAAATTACTTTTAGAATTTTATGGTTCGGGATCGTGGCCTGGGAGTTAGAAACGTCGTATAAAATAATATTAATTTATTATTTTACGACTTTGGACCGTTGTAACTTCTACCCAGAGCGTCCGATTGACGTGTTGTCAGTGGCATTGAGACCCTGATGGTACGACGGACTTTTTGAGATGGTTTTTGGGTGTTGGGCCTAAGAACGGGGTGCGGGCCCCATGAGGCCGGGTTTTGGCGTTTGCGGAGGAACGCAGCTTTTGCACCAGGAGTCCGATTTTGGCGGATGAATAGTCGATCATGTGTGTTTATCTGAGAGGATCTCAATGGTGCGATCCGTTAGGTGAGTTTCGGAAATCCAGGCGTGGGCCCCACCCTAGCTGGGCTTCGGTGAATAGTACCATTTTCACTGGGTGTCCTTTTTGGACGAACGAATAGTCGATTCTGCTTGTTTTTCCGAGGGGATCGTCATGGTATGGTCCGCTCGATGAGTTTCAGGATCGTTGTGTGGTCCCCGCACGAGCTAGCTACGGTGAATAGTTCTTTTTTCACCAGTGCTCCGTTTCGGGCGAGTAAACAGCCTATCCAGCATGTTTTTCCGCGTGAAACGAGATGGTGGACTCGGTTTTAGACTAGGAGGTGCGTAGTGTGGCGTTGGGGTAGGTCGCTCGGGTTAGTGTTGTTTGGACTAGCAGTGGTTGAGGGTTCTCCCTTGGTTCGTTCCTACGAGGGTTTGTGTGGCATCACAACCTTCGTATGGGTTTGTGATCCTCTCGATGAGATGTTTTAACTGTTGAGTTGTGGCACCCCTCCGGTGGGCTCGGAGTGGATCCTCTAGCATCTTTACCCTGGATCGGGTTCTTAGTATCGCTGTGACCGCTTATTCACGGGTGGTGATCCCCTATCTAGCAGGTTAACCCCGTAGGGTTTGTGGCATCATCGGAAATATGATCCCCTACGTGGTGGGTCTTGCCCAGTAGGGTTGTTGCATCATCGGGTATACGATCCCCTACTCAGCATGAAGTTTATAGTAGGTGTCACGACCCGTCCTCGGGGCCCATGCCGTGACTACCCCAAGCCCGCCTTCCATAGGCCAGGGGCTGGCGACTAGCACCAAGGCGTAAATCCCGGTAAAAAGGGAAGGCATTGCCTTTGTAAAGTAAACAAGCACCACAGAGTAAGAAAGCGGAATGGTAAACACTAAGTAAAAACAGAGTACAAATGAAGTGCAGAAAAGTAAATGGGCCAATATACAAACCCAACTGAAAGTAAAGTACAACTCGAAAGGGAAAACAGCAACTGTAAATTAAAAGCCGCTACACCGAGCTGTCCACTGGAAATCCCACCTGAAGGGTGGGTACAGATAGCTCCAATGCTCCTCGGGTCCCGCCGTCCGCTCCGAGTACGTCCCGCCCAGTGGTCCACCTCCAGGTACCGTCCTGCTCTACAAGCCTCAGCCACGATCAACATTGTCCGTCGTCTGCAACCAACACAACGTAGTGCGGGCATAGCCGGTGCAGGGGTGAGTATAACGATACTCAGTAGGGACCCCGAGACCCTCAAGGTATCACTAAAACCAACAAGGATAACCACAAGAAGATCTCAACAGATAACCTCTACTTAGATATATGCCCATACATATACCTAAGTTATCAAGTAACCCATCTCAATCATGAGGCAAACACAAGGTCAAACGTCTCAGCTAAAACCAGGATTTTCATCATCGAAACCGTAACTGCTGAAGAGCTCCGTCTCTGGAGTGTACAGTGGTCCTGTCACAACTCCGAGGTACTGCCCACTAACTTAATACTGTTGTAGTACTCCACCTATCGAGTATTGCGGGCCAGCCGCTACCACCAAGCGCTCCCATGTGCCGCTACAACCAAGCGCACCACTGTCGTGGGTCTGCCGCTACAACCAAGCGCTCCCATGTGCCGCTACAACCAAACGCACCTCTATCGTGGGTCTGCCGTTACAACCAAGCGCTCCCATGTGCCGCTACAACCAAGCGCACCTATGTCGTGGGTCTGCCGCGACAACCAAGCGCTCCCATGTGCCGCTACAACCAAGCGCACCTCTGTCGGGGGTCTGCCGCTACAACCAAGTGCTCCCATGTGCCGCTAGAACCAAGCGCACCTCTGTCGTGGGTCTGCCGCTACAACCAAGCGCACCTCTGTAACACACCGAGTCGTTCAATCAGCAGTCGTCGGGTCTCAGTCAGCTACACGGTCTCCGTGCTCCGCCCGCTCGTCTCCGGGAGGGTCCGCTCCACGAGCTACTGGTTGATACTCCAAGTATCACAAAGTCCCCAAGGAAGTATCTCAAAGTAACACCTCTTCATAGGGGTCTCAACGCAAGAGACGGCGCGTCAATCGGACGCCCTGTCTGTGAGTTACTAGCTTTTTCGTCCCAGGGGCCCGGTTGGTTTCGTGTGCGAACCAATCCGGCCGTAACTCAACTATACCCCGAACACTCATAGGGTATACTCATAGGGACCATTTTTCAACGTGATCACCAACGCCGCTGACGGTTCGTCAAACGGACGTCTGGTCTGAAAGATATCAGCTTTTCCGTTCCAGGGGCCCGGTTGGATTTCAGTGCGATCCAACCCGGCCACTATCCATCTGCATCCAAAACTCAGGCAGAGGATGCCAAAAGTTTCGTCTCATCAAGAGGAAAGTAACGAGACAGACGGCGCGTCAATCCGACGCCCGGTCTGTGAGTTATTGGCTTTTTCGTTCCAGGAGCCCGGTTGGATTCGTGAGCGAACCAACCCGACCGCACTCTGACGGCATCCCAACCTTGAGCGGAGTAAGCAAAAAGATCCGTCTCACAAAGAGGAACTCAACAAAGCTAACGGCATGTCAATCGGACGTTCGTAGCTCAAGATATGAGCGTTTCCGCTCCGAGGGCCCGGTTGGTTTCATGTACGAACCAACCCGGCTGAACTCAAAGTATTCCTAAACCTTGAGTGCGATATACCGAAACGACCGTCTCGATCCAAGGATCGCGTTGCTGCTGACGGCGGGGCGTTTGGAGGCCCGTAGCTCAAGATACGGCCATTTGAACGAATACCGTCCGAAGACGGGGGGTACGGGCCCGGGCCGACCCGGCCCGCCCCCCCCGGGAGTCGGCCGAACCGGGTCGACCCGACCCGGTCTGACCCGTTCCGGTCCGTCCAGGGCGTGGCCTGGCTGGTCGGACCGGCCTGGTCCGGTTCGGCCGAGCAGCCGAACGGCCTGGCGCCGCGGGGCGCCGCCCCCGCGGCCTAGTGGTGCCCCCCCCCCCCCCCCCCCCGCATGGGGCCGCGCTGAGTCGGGACGCGGCTTCAGCCGCGTCCGAGGGCACCGGACCCGCGCGGCCGCGGGTGCCGCCGCCGCCGTGGCTTCAGCCGCGGCGGCCTGTCCGGCGGCGCGCCGGGGCGCCGTCGCTCCCGGCTGCCGGCGCCGCCGCACCGGCGACCCGCGCCGCCGGCTTGTTCCGCGGGCCACCGGGATCGTTCCGGTGGTCCGATTCTCTTCCTGTCTGTGCCATTGCTCCTCCCGGGAGTCTTTCTTCACTGCGGGATCGTCAAACATCCATTGTGGCACGTTCCATTGTCGCCCGTCAAATCCGCACAAAACGAAGAACGGCGGAGGGTCGTCGGGCCGTGTTCGTTTGGCCCGCACCCTCCGCGTTAGAGATAAACAAACGGGAGAAATTTTTTCAACACATGAACCGACAATTTTAATAAAATAAAATTGTTCGTTTGAAACTGGTTCTTTAACTTTTTAAAGAAACACTTACGGGAAATAATCAAAAGAGGTAATTCCCATAATAAATCCCTACCTCATTGATCGTCGTGCGCGGGCGTTCTTCGCGGAAAAGCTCATCGCGGAAGAGGGGGATCGTCGCGTCGTCGCGGGAAGGCGTCGCGTCGTCGCGGAATCCGGCGTTGAGTCGGCGACCTCAACGGACCAAGAACAACAGATTTAAATTATAAATAATTAAATTTTTGTTTAAAACCAAAAGAAAAGAACCTTGCGCGGAAATCCGAAATCACTCACCTCAACGGTCGGTGATCAGAGATCAGAGCGGGGAAGAACGTCTCGGACAGAAGCGTCGTCGATTTCCGGGTTCTGTGTTCTTCGCGTTCTTCGCGTTCTTCGCGTTCTTCGCAAGGGAGAAGAAGATACAAGGGTCCTCTCAAATCTTCTCAATGCGCAAGTAACCAGAGGTCGAGCGTTGGCCTTATTTTATTATTACGCCAATGAATTTGAAAACTAGTTAAGAAACGATCCATCAATTCGTTGAATTAATTCAACGAAAGAAATAACCCATTTAATTCACGAAAGAAACAGCCCATTTAATTCACGAAATAAAACGCCCAATTAAATGGTCTGTTAAGATTTTAAGAAACGCGTCAGTTGACTTTAATTAAGACGGGTTTTCGCGGGTGCGTTTCTTAGCGGAAAGAAACGGCGGCGTTCGTGCAGGCCCCACCTCACAAATATCCTACCAAGGGGGTAGGATATTTCTGGATAACATCCTATCCGGTTCAACTCAGTTCAAGCCTCCTTTAAGTGGCTTCAAGTGGCTTCCAAGCGGCTTAAGTGAAATAAAATAAAGTTGTCGTAAAATTATTTTATTTCTTAACTTTAAGCCCAAAAATTAAAAACCACACCTGAGCAAACGCAACTCCAGAAGAGGCGTTTCTAAGCGAATACCGCAGCTGTGATTTCATCGGTGCCCTCAGAATTCGATTCCGGGCACCGGTTCAAAAGTTAGAAAAACCCGCTTGTCCGTTCACTGAACGTACCAGAGCCAAACTTCGAAAAATGATTCCGGGCACACCGGGCCTCGGAATCAGGCGTCGTCAGAAACTTCTTTCTTGTAAAATTCCAATCAAAATTAAGAAAAAAATTTCCTTGAAATCTACGGGTATTTACATTACTCCCACCATAGGGCTTTACGTCCCCGTAAAGTTTCAACACAAACTAGGGATACAAAGGCGGTACTGAGCACGCATCTAAGCCTCCCGCTCCCAAGTGCTCTCCTGGAGGTTCCCGTGCTGCCATCTGATGCGCACAAGAGGAATCGATCGCCCACATAGGACCGCTCCTGTAGATCCTCTATCTCCACCGGGACCTCCGTAAAAGTCGCCCCATCATCCATGTCTATCTCCCCCATGGTCAATGATGTGCGTCGGGTCGTGCACGTATCTCCTCAGCTGAGATACGTGGAAGACGTCGTGCACCCGGTGCAACTGAGGTGGCAGAGCTAGGCGACAAGTCGCCTCGCCAATCCTGCTGAGGACCTGGAAAGGCCCGATGAAGCGTGGAGACGTCTTGCCACCTCGGCCAAATCTCCGCCTCCTGTCAGCATAAGACTTTTGCCGGCTCTGAGCTGTACTCATCCGCCCTTGGATGACTTGGACCATCTCCGACCCCACAAAAGCTGCTAAGATTTCTTCTTTTCCGATAAGAGAAATCTGGTCTCATCCCCTGGATGAACCACGTTCTTTGTCTAATACGGTCAATCCCGACATGGATGATACTAATCCATACCAAGGATGATGGCGTAAGGCCTCGATGCTACTACCAAGAGATCCAACTGTTACTCTCGCCTCCAAGGGTTGAGTCACACTGTCGGCATCAGTGTGTGGTAACTGGGTCTCCTCCAGTAGATGTCTCACAAGTGAGGGTCAAGTCAACAGTCAAAACTGGAACCTCTTAGTAACAACACAAGAGAGGACAGGGAAGTAAATTCCACAAGAAAAGGTGTCTTTTATTACTGCAGCTTAAGTAAAAAGACACAAAGCATCTACAAACATACATCAACAAAACTAGAAGCAACATGAACAAAATTCTCCAGGTCTGGAGTTAGTCCCGCTCCTGTCCAACTGCTCCTAGAGCCCCATGATCGTAGGCCTCAACTGCCTGAAGATGAGCTCTCCCATGTCCTCCTATCCCCTGCGGTCGGGGTGGACCGCCTGGTGGTGGTGGTGGCAACACCCCGAAGTGACGTCCACCTCCAGCTGCACGGCCAACTCCCCTGTCATGACTGCCTGCTCCTTGCGGCCCGCCCTGATCGAACCTCTGCCTCTGCCTAGGGGGTCCTTCGTTTGCCTGCTGGTAATCCGTATGGCGGGTCGGACAGTCACGAGCCATGTGACCAACCCCGCCGAAGGAGTAACACTGCCCTCTCATGGCAAGTCATTGCCTACCCCGAGTGCCTCTCGAAAACGATCTGGAGTCATGCTGTCGACCACCTGTAGGTCCAGTCCTCTTGGACCCCTGCGTCATCCGTCTACTTCCCGCTGTAGAAGACTCTGCCGCATGCCGGTAAGTGGTGGGTCCTGCTGCTGGAGACTGCTCAGCAAGGAAACTCTCCACTAAGAGGGCTCGCTCCAACACCCCTGCCTGAGTCGGAATGTTGAGGGAGATCATTGAAGCCCTGATCTCATGCCTCAGTCCCTGCTCGAAGGTCCGGTCCCGGAAGAACGGGTCCCGCACCATATCTGTGGAGTAGTGCGAGATATCAGTAAATCTCGCCGAGTACTGGGCCACTGTCAAGCTTCCCTGTCGCAGCTGAAGAAGCTCCTGTATGCGTACCGCACGGAGGGTGGCTGGGACGAACTCGAAGTGGAAGTTTCTCTCAAAGTCCGTCCAGAGGAGTGATGCCTCGTCGTGCACCTGGAGCATCAAGCTCCACCATCGTCCTGCTGCTGCGTGCAGTAGGCTCGCCGCGAGGATCACCATGAGGTCTGCTGGTGTCCTCACTAGCCTGAAAACTCGGACGACCACCTCCAGCCAGTCCTCGGCTGCCTGGGGGTTCGTCTCCCCACGGAACCTGGGTGGTCGCTGGCGCTGGAACTCGTGCAGAGCTCTGAGGCGTCGTGCATCGTCAGCTGCCAGTGCTGGAAGCATCGAGGGCTCGGCGGGTAAAGGTACCGCCGGTGCCTCTGCTGACAAGGAGCCATGCACCGAGGCCTCGTCGCTCGGTGGGCAGTCATCACGCTCCACTCTCGGAATCCTAGCTGGCTGTCGTTGTGGGGCCATCCTGAAAAGGAAACAAGTGCGCCACGGTCAGGACAGTATACCTAGTGAGCTGAGACAAGTAATCACAAGGAAAACTTGAAACACACATGCAATCAATGTTTTCGTGAATTAAGTCGGAAATCAGAAGTCAGGGTCCTGGTGTACGGATACGCCGGCCGTCGCACCAACACTGTACTCCCTGGACTGATAACCACACCCAATACACAAAACACTATTGCTTCACATAGAAGAAAGATCAGAGTCTGCGGTAGAACCGACTGCCTCTGATACCAATTTGTCACGACCCGTCCTCGGGGCCCGTGCCGTGACTACCCCAAGCCCGCCTTCCATAGGCCAGGGGCTGGCGACTAGCACCAAGGCGTAAATCCCGGTAAAAAGGGAAGGCATTGCCTTTGTAAAGTAAACAACCACCATAGAGTAAGCAAGCGGAAAGGTAAACACTAAGTAAAAACAGAGTACAAATGAAGTGCGGAAAAGTAAATGGGCCAGTATACAAACCCAACTGAAAGTAAAGTACAACTCGAAAGGGAAAACAGCAACTGTAAAGTAAAAGCCGCTACACCGAGCTGTCCACGAGAAATCCCACCTGAAGGGTGGGTACAGATAGCTTCAATGCTCCTCGGGTCCCGCCATCCGCTCTGAGCATGTCCCGCCCAGTGGTCCACCTCCAGGTACCGTCCTGCTCTGCAAGCCTCAGCCACGATCAACTCTGTCCGTCGTCTGCAACCAACACAACGTAGTGCGGGCATAGCCCGTGCAGGGGTGAGTATAACGATACTCAGTAGGGACCCCGAGACCCTCAAGGTCTCACTAAAACCAACAAGGATAACCACAAGAAGATCTCAACAGATAACCTCTACTTAGATATATACCCATACATATACCTAAGTTATCAAGTAACCCATCTCAATCATGAGGCAAACACAAGGTCAAAAGTCTCAGCTCAAACCAGGATTTTCATCATCAAAACCGTAACTGCTGAAGAGCTCCCTCTCTGGAGTGTACAGTGGTACTGTCACAACTCCGAGGTACTGCCCACTAACTTAAGACTGCTGTAGTACTCCATCTATCGAGTATTGCGGGCCAGCCTCTACCACCAAGCGCTCCCATGTGCCGCTACAACCAAGCGCACTACTGTCGTGGGTCTGCCGCTACAACCAAGCGCTCCCATGTGCCGCTACAACCAAGCACACCTCTGTCGTGGGTATGCCTCTACAACCAAGTGCTCCCATGTGCCGCTACAACCAAGCGCACCTCTTTCGTGGGTCTGCTGCTACAACCAAGCGCTCCCATGTACCGCTACAACCAAGCGCACCTCTGTCGTGGGTCTGCCGCTACAACCAAGCGCTCCCATGTGCCGCTACAACCAAGTGAACCTCTGTCGTGGGTCTGCCGCTAAAATCAAGCACTCCCATGTGCCGATACAACCAATCACACCTCTGTCATGGGTCTGCCTCTACAACCAAGCGCACCTCTGTAACACACCGAGTCGTTCAATCAGCAGTCGTCGGGTCTCAGTCAGCTACACGGTATCCGTGCTCCGCCCGCTCGTCTTCGGGAGGGTCCGCTCCACGAGCTACTGGTCGATAATCCAAGTATCAAAAAGTCCCTCAAGTAAGTATCTCAAAGGACCACCTCGTCATAGGGGTCTCAACGCAATAGACAGCGCGTCAATCGAACGCTCGGTCTGTGAGTTATTAGCCTTTTCATCCCAGGGGCCCAGTTGGTTTCGTGTGCGAACCAATCTGGCCGTAACTCAACTATACCCCAAACACTCATAGGTTATACTCATAGGGACCGTTTTTCAACGTGATCACCAACGCCGCTGACGGTTCGTCAAATGGATGTCTGGTCTGAAAGATATCAGCTTTCCCGTTCCAGGGGCCCGGTTGGATTTCAGTGCGATCCAACCTGGCCACTATCCATCTGCATCCAAAACTCGGGCGGAGGATGCCAAAAGTTCCGTCTCATCAAAAGGAAAGCAACGAGACAGACGGCGCGTCAATCGTACACCCGGTCTGTGAGTTATTGGCTTTTTCGTTCCAGGAGCCCGGTTGGATTCGTGAGCGAACCAACCCAACCGCACTCCGACGGCATCCCAACCTCGAGCAGAGTAAGCCAAAAGATCCATCTCACAAAGAGGAACTCAACAAAGCCGACGACATGTCAATCGGACGTTCGTAGCTCAAGATATGAGTGTTTCCACTCCGAGGGCCCGGTTGGTTTCGTGTACGAACCAACCCGGCCGAACTCAAAGTATTCTGAAACCTTAAGTGCGATATACCGAAACGACCGTCTCGATCCTAGGATCGCGTTTCCGCTGACGGTGGGTCGTTTGGAGGCCTGTAGCTCAAGATACGGCCATTTGAACGAAGACCGTCCGAAGCCGGGGGGTCCGGGCTCGGGCCGACCCGGCCCGACCCCCCCCCCCCCCCCCCCCCGCCCCCGGGAGTCGGCCGAACCGGGTCGACCTGACCCAGTCCGACCCGGTCCGGTCCGGCCAGGGCGCGGCCTGACCGGTCGGACCGACCTGGTCCGCTGTGGCCGAGCGGCCGAATGGCCTGGCGCCGCGGGGCGCCGGCCCCGCGGCCTCGTGGTGCCCCCCCCCCCCCCCCCCGCGTGGGGCCGCACTGAGTCGGGACGCAGCTTCAGCCGCGTCCGAGGGCACCGCACCCGCGCGGCCGCGGGTCCGCAGGTGCCGCCGCCGCCGCGTCTTCAGATGCGGCGGCCTGTCCGACGGCGCGTCGGGGCGCCGCCGCTCCCGGCTGTCGGCGCCACCATGCCGGCGGCCCGCACCGCCGGTGTGTTCCGAGGGCCACTGGGATCGTTCCGGTGGTCCGATTCTCTTCATGTCTGCGCCATTGCTCCTCCCGGGAGTCGTTCTTCACTACGGGATCGTCAAACATCCATTACGGCACGTTCCTTCGTCGCCCGTCAAATCCGCACAAAACGAAGAACGACGGAGGGTCGTCGGGCCGTGTTCGTTTGGGCCGCACCCTCTGCGATTGAGATAAAAAAACGGGGGAAATTTGTTCAACACATGAACCGACAATTTTAATAAAATACAATTGTTCGTTTGAAACTGGTTCTTTAACTTTTTAAAGAAACACTTACGGGAAATAATCAAAAGGGGTAATTCCCATAATAAATCCCTACCTCGTTGATCGTCGTGCGCGGGCATTCTTCGCGGAAAAGCTCATCGCGGAGAAGGGGGATCGTCGCGTCGTCGCGGGAAGGCGTCGCGTCGTCGTGGAATCCGGCGTTGAGTCAGCGAGCTCAACGGACCAAGAACAATAGAGTTAAATTATAAATAATTAAATCTGTGTTTAAAACCAAAAGAAAAGAACCTTGCGAGGAAATCCGAAATCACTCACCTCAACGGTCGGTGATCGGAGATCGGAGCGGGGAAGAACGTCTCGGACGGAAGCGTCGTCGATTTCCGGGTTCGGCGTTCTTCACGTTCTTCGCGTTCTTCGCAAGGGAGAAGAAGATACAAGGGTCCTCTCAAATCTTCTCAATGCACAAGTAACCAGAGGTCGAGCGTTGGCCTTATTTTATTATTACGCCAACAAATTTGAAAACTGGTTAAGAAACGATCCATCAATTCGTTGAATTAATTCAACGAAAGAAACAGCCCATTTAATTCACGAAAGAAACAATCGATTTAATTCACGAAATAAACCGCCCAATTAAATGGTCTGTTAAGATTTTAAGAAACGCGTCAGTTGACTTTCATTAAGACGGGTTTTCACGGGTGCGTTTCTTAGCGGAAAGAAACGGCGGGGCTCGTGCGGGCCCCACCTCACAAATATTCTACCAAGGGGGTAGGATATTTCTTGATAGCATCCTATCCGGTTCAAATCAGTTCAAGCCGCCTTTAAGTGGCTACAAGTGGCTTCCAAGCGGCTTAAGTGAAATAAAATAAAGTTATCGCAAAATTATTTTATTTCTTAACTTTAAGCCCGAAAATTAAAAACCACACCCGACCAAATGCAACACCGGAAGAGGCATTTCTAAGCGAATATCGGCACTGCGATTTCATCGGTGCCCTCAGAATTCGATTCCGGGCACCGGTTCAAAAGTTAGAAAAACCCGCTCGTTCGTTCACTGAATGTACCCGAGCCAATCTTTGGAAAATGATTCCGGGCACACCGGGCCTCGGAATCAGGCGCCGTCAGAAACTTCTTTCTTGTAAAATTTTAATGAAAATTAAGAAAAAAAATTCCTTGAAATCTACGGTTCTTTACAGTAGGGTTGCGGTATTGTTGGTTATACGATCCCCTACTCAGCGCTTGGTGTTAGTAGGGTTGCAGTATCGTTGGTTATGTGATCCCCTACTCAGCGCGTGGTTTCGGTAGGGTTGCGGCATCGTCGGTTCGATCCCCTACATCGCGAGTTGTACCAGATAGGGTTCTGGGATCGTCGTGACCATCATTATATGGACGTTGATCCTCTATCTGAGTGTGGAGTTTCTGTCAAGCGCCAGATCGGGTTGTGGTATCCCTCAGCGGATCCTGGGTGCGATCCCCTATCTGTGAGAACTACGTATGCCAGATTGGTTCTTGGTATCCCCCAGCGGACCCTGGGAGTGATCCCCTATCTGTGAGCTATGTATACCGGAGTGGGTCTTGGTATCCCCTAGTGGCCCCTAGCGGTGATCCCCTATCCGAGGAGTTTGGTGGTTATGTTGTTTCATCGATGTTTGCTTAGTGATGTTATCTGACAAGCGTCCATCTCTCGGATGAGAGTCATCAGGAACGACAGTGATCGTGGAGCGTGTTCTCCTGGTTGTGCACGGTTGCTGGTGACGAGGTCGGTACCTCTTGTGGCTTTGTGGCGTGATCTGAGTATATCTGGATTGTTCAAGGTGTATGTATGGGCATACACTTAAGCTGAGCTGAGCTGACTAGTTGTGTTTAGTCGAGGATGGTCACGAGATGGAGTTTCTCTCTCGTATGGGTTCCCTCTGGCTGGGTTGAGCGGACTGTTGCCTTTGAGTTGATCCCTTGGGTTTTGGGTTTTTGGGGTTCCTACTGAGTATGTTTATACTCACCCCTGCACGGGCTTTGCCCGCACATGTTTGTGTCTTGTGTAGACCACAAGCCTTTTGAAGGAGTCCCAGGAGGACCCGGAGCAGGCGGAGCTTAGTGAGCGAGTTGACTGGGGTGTCTACTGGAGCTGTGCCGAGGGATCTTTCCAGCGGGTGTTTGTGGCAGCGTTCCCCTTCTTCAGAGCAGGTTGGATGTGCTTTGTAGTTTTCTTTGGTGGGCCCTGTTTTTCCCTTTGTACTTTTGATGTTGCACTCTGGTTTGGGATAGATTGTATGCATGCATTTACTTTTCAGTTTCTATATCTCTGCACTGTTGCATGGAGGTGTTTGTGGGTGCGTGTGTACAGGTACCTTGGGCTAATGCCTCCCATGTGTGTGATAGCCTACTCGGCGCTGGTCGCCAGCCCCAGGCCTATTTGAGGCGGGCTTGGGGAGTCGCGGCTCGAGCCCCGTTGGGTCGGGTCGTGACATGAACTTTGAGGATTAGTATAGATAAATTTCATAGAATTTTGGTATTGTAGATATTTTGTGAGTTTTCCAAGAAATACATCCATGTCTGGATACGAGTAGGTAGAGGTGGCTCTGGCACAGATGTACCTATGGGTAAAACCCAAAAACTCCGCTTTGAGCTAGACTCGAACGGGAATCGGTGCAGGACAACGTGCCTTGTTACACTCTTGGTTACGACACTCTCAGAGGATATTATTAGGATAATTCTCATTTTCTTTACAAACAATTATCATGGGTTTATGATTATATACCTCCTCAAAGAAAACTTTTTTATGATTATGGATTATATCCATAAACTGTTAAATTCATGTTAAGTGTTTTACAAGTTTGGGTTTATGTATTACGATTCATAAACTAATCTAGTGTATGCCATGTTTAGAAATGGAACCTAGTTTAAGTAATGGAAACCTTATCAATGCACACACTCCATGTAGGGATTTCCCTCCTGCTCAAGATAATTATAGTGGAGTTGGTGATACAACTAGTGCTGATCAGCTTATCACTATACTGGGAAAACTCACTTTGGTTATGAATAATAACCTTACCCGTATGGAGCACCCTGATCCGCAGCATGGAGGATCAATGTTAGATCGCTTCATAAAGCAACATCCATCGACATTCAATGGAAGTAAAAGTCCATTAGTGGCTGAACAATGGATAAATTTCTTATGGAAAATATTCCACGCTTTGTGGAGTAGCGAAAGGGAAAAAGTTGTCAGGGCAGTTTACCGCCTTACTAGAGATGTTGATCAATGGTGGTCATTGATTAAAAACACAAACGGTGATGATGAAGTATTAAATATGAAATGGAGGGAGTTCAAAGAGATTTTCTTAGAAAAATAATTTTCTCAGGACCATAGATCAGATATAGAAATACAATTTCTGGGTGTGAGGCAAAAGGAGGATGAGAATGTCGTAAAGTATAGGCTAACTTTACAAGGTTAGAAAGACATGCTACAGATTGTATATGTTATCCAATAAGTAATATTGATCGATTCTTTGATGGGTTAAAACCATTTCTCTGTTGAGCATTAGTCTCACAATCTTTCTCGTCATACGAAAATATTGTTTCATGTGCTATAAAGACAACAAATGAATTCTCTAAATCTTATTGAAATAAAGTAAAGCAAGAGAAGAAGATAACGGTGGAGCAAGAGACAGATAAAGGGAAAAAGGGAAAGAAGGATTTTCTATTATGTGATAATTGTGGGAAGAAACACCCCGGTACTTGCCTAAAAGGAATGGGAATTTGTTACAAATATTGATAAAAAGGTCACCACGCTCGTGATTGCAAGGGAAAGAAAGAGGCTGTTAATGTTGAATTCTACAATTGTAGAGAAATGGTTCATTATGCAAATGAATGCCCTATGCACCAAGGACACAAAACTCATAAAAAGCCAAGGGATCACGTCCAATATTATGTTGTTACTACAATTGAAGTGGAATAATTAATGTATTTTTGTTTTTGGACTCAAGGATTATATTCTGGTTATAAGAATAATGTGATATATATAATGATTGCACTAAAGTACTTGTTGTTTTCATTAAGGTTTTAATATGACTAAGGTAATCATATTTTTAGTATGTTACAATAAGATAAACTTTACTTTGTCTGGGGAATCTGATGTGACAATTGATTTTGGAATTTAGATACCTTTTACAGCGAGTCTGGACTGAGGTACTATGGATAACTATATTGTTTGGAGTGGATTAAGTTGAACATTGGATAGTATTGTTTAAGGTTAAAACAATTATTATGATTAATTTTTGGAATATTATGATACTATAGTTTTAGGAAAAGAACAACCTATAGGTCGGGCAATAACCTGTCGCGTCGGACAAAGCTGTAGGAATCAAACCCACAACCATAGTGCGATAGGCCTTTATTAAATACAACTAGTATACAGGAAGTCCCTGGTTATTTATAAATATTTTTCTTCATTTTAATGGTATGTCTTAATATTTGTAACTTTATATGATTATGATAAATATAATATTTTTTAGTTCTATTATCTTTTGAAGTGAAAGATGAGTTTCTAGTGGAAATTAGTTCAAGGATGAAACTCTACTTATATATATATAAATATATATCTCTTATTCTGTGAAGAAATTAATTCTTAAACTTTAGGGAAGGGATATTAAAACCAAAAATGTGTTATCCTAACACCTTATGTTTTGTTCAACTGATGATATTTTAAATCATCATAGATTGATGACTTTGAGGCCCTAAATTTTACACTTTTTTGTGATTGATGACCTCAATCACTCCCTATAAATATTTATGTTTTTCCTCTAGTTACGTGTCTATAATTCCCACCAATGTTCTCCTATTCGAAACCCTAATTTGGTGGTGACATTCTCATTTCCATTTCCCTCTTATTAAAACTAAATTTTATTAACCTTATTTCTGTTATGGGTTTTCCACAAAGGTATTTTCTATATTCAACCTTTTATTTTTGAAAAAAAATTCAAATTGTGAGGATGTAATTTATTTAAGGAGGAGAGAATGTAACACCGCAAACTTCCACGGTATGCTTCTCTTTGAATAATATAGTAGTGTGTGTTGTATGCAACTTCGAGTTCTAACACACACCACGACCAATCAAACTAGCCATTATGAATAGTAATACCCACTTTTTGAAATTTTATAAATTTTATATTTCAAAATAGACTTCATTTTTTGATTCATAATATCAAAATTAGCTTAGGGTGAAATTTTGGTAATTTTCTGGAAAACTTTCAATTTTTGATGAACAGTGAAAACACTGAGTTATAGTTTAAAAAATAATTTTTATTTAAATAATTATTTATTTTATTTAAATTTATTTTAGGTGAAAATATGTACATAATAACTATATAATTTCAATGTAATTCATTGGAGTCAGTTTATAATAATTTTAGATATATAAAAATTTTATTGAACTTTTCACCGTCTTTTACCCATCTCCTAGGAGTATTTGAAAATTCACATAAAACTTAATTTTACCACTTCTGTGAGTGGAATTTCGAAAATACAATAGACACGTTTAATATCAAGGAGTAAAATGTGGTTCAATAAGATAAAAATAATTTTTTTGTGAATAGTAACTTTTTACTTTTATTTACCACGGTTAAATGTAAATAGGGTAATTAAGGGAAAATGATATTATTATTACCCTAACACATGTCCTAATTCTATTGGAAAAGTATAATTTGACTAAAAACAACCTTAGGAATAAAATATGAACCTCTTTGGTCCAATTGGATTAGATTAGGACATTTATTATTATTTAATTCAAAGAAGAGTTAAAAGAGTTAAACTCAAAATTTAATTACTAAAAAACTTTTAATATAGGATTATACATAAGATAATTATATTATAAATATTAATTAGAAATATAAAAAAATTTCCTACATAATGGTATTTTATTTAAAATTTTTATATATTAAATAATTTAATTAATTTATGACCCAATGGTGATGCAGTAATAACATAATTAATGAAATATTAAAATAATTGATATTATAAATATCCAAATAAATGTAATTTGAGACTTTTTATGAATTAAACTCATTTTATAGGTTAATATTAAATGTTAGTATTGAGTAAATTAATTTTTTTTAATTAATAAAGTTTTTATGACTTTAAAAAAGTAAATTATTCAATAGTGTAAAAATCGACATAAAGGAGTTTTTAAAAAAAATATTATATTATAAATTAATATAATATCCCTAAAATTCAAAGGATCATCCAAAGAAATTATATAATAATATTTGTATCATTAATAAACCACTTGGGGTTCTCTTGGAAGTATATAGTAAGTTTATTAACCATATAATATAAAAATACAAAGAGACATGATAAATGTTAAACTATTTAACTAAGAGTTAAATATAAATGATAAGGTTAATATAGTGACTGAAACCTATCTAAATTATATTTTATGAAAGTATTTCTACCCATCCCGAACTTATCCTGGAAATAAGTCACCTTGGAGCCATTATAAACCGAATATGAATTTATTATAAAATAATATTTTATGTTTTTCCTAAGGTGCCCCTCACCCCTCTTATAAAAGGGCACTGCCCCTTCTCTCAAATACATACCTTCAAAGCCTTTTGGTTTGGAAAAAACCTTCCCAAATATCATCTAAACTTCCCTCACTTAATCCTAAGGGCCTTACTTTAGTTAGAAAGCCATCATATGGAGCCCTTTTGATCAAATCAAGAGGAAGAATCCGAAGAAGAGGTAATAATTTCACCACCCTCTTTCAAGTTCCTTTCTTCTTCCACTTCTTCTTTATTTGTTATTTCCATTCTAAAACAATAAATCTAGTATCTTATATATAATTTTATGTTATTATAAATATGGTACAACCATATTCAGTATTCTATCCATCCTTTGAATGACATGTCACCATACGTGTGTACGTATGGCTTACCGTCTCCACGTCGTGGTGTAATTGTTATTCTAAACATTATTATTTGAATGGGTATGATATTGATGTGTAATTTAAGTAAATAATAAATATAAAATTATAATTATTTTTTATATATGATATAACATCCAATTATATATTATTTTAATATCAAAAGAATTATATTGTCGCTCGTGCGTACGTACGGACTACCGTCTCCATGAACGTAATGAGATTCATTCCCCATCATATACATTCAAGTATAATTCTCATTTTATGATTAAAAATAATTTTTAAGGACTTTATATCATTCTGGATATGAATAAGATACAACCTATCCATAACAAACATGGCTTATGTAACAAAACATATAAAATAAAATAAGTAAGTTAACACCCGAAATGACGATAATACTAAGATATTATTAACAAAGCAATGTTAAAAGATCATATATGATATCATATTAATGTATATCATTCTTGTATAATTTAATAACAACTATTTCACCATTATAAAAGAGGTTAAACTACCCTCAACCAAGGAAAAGTACATGGTAAGGGTTTATTTCACAATCTCTTTATTATCCGAGGTTGTTTATACATAATTATCTACTGGGACCTCTTTATCATCCACATCCATGTTTCTTAAAAATTTATTTCAAAACATTCTTACTATTTTACAGAATAAGTGTTAAATTCATTTATATCCTTGTTTGACTTTTTATAAGATGTTTATAAAGTAATCATTCAGTCATTTTCCAAACAAGGTCCTTTTTAACCTTTTCGACAGAATTAAGGTAAGAATGTCTTTTTTTAACTTATACGGCGGGTGCGTCTATTTTCCGCCATTATAAAATCATTTAAGCTTCCCCTATAAGAATATAATAATATTTTAAAAGTAAATGTTTTAATTATGTGTCTTTTAAATGATTTCAAAAAAAGAGATATTTCTCTTAAATAATTTTGATTTCATCTTTGTCAACATCCATTGATGGATTTTAGGATTATTTAAAGTTGATTTATTATGATACAAAACATACATATTGTATTTAAGGTTTTGTGATATGTTTGACTGTGGATGTGTTTTTTTATACCATTCATGGTTTATAGAGAAATTATTGACATTTCGTATGCTAGTTTTAATACGAATGTTTATGTTATGTTTAAAAATTTTCATATGAGGAATGAATTGGACTTAATATGTGACGGGTGGAGCCTGCTATAGCTCCTCGATTCATCGGTAGGTCTCATGAGACAAACTAGAATCTTGGCATAATGCCTTGACAAAATCTTATTTGTAGTCTTGGAAAAAGGCCTTGAATATGTGGTTATGATAGTCTCGCATTATGCATTCCGTCATTATGCAAGTCGTTATTGATATTGCATGTGATTATTCGATGATTAGAATATCCATGTGAATAAGTAAATGGAATTATTTCATTTTATCTTTTTCATATTATGCTTATGTTCAAGTTTAAAAGGATTTTGTTTTAGTTATACATTTCCTTAAATGTTTATGTTTATTTATAAAAGTTTCCACTATATTGTTATCCTTACTGAGCATCTGAGCTCACCCCTTTCAATGTTTTATTTTTCCTAGGATGTGAAGAAGTATTTTATGAATGACCTATATGGATAGTATGAGGGGATATGAGTGTGGTATATGGAGACAATATTTTGTTATAGTTTTTCACTTTATGATATAATGTAAGCTTTATGAATGTATCTAATGATTCCAAGGCTACTAAACTAATCCGTCTTTCAAGATTTGATCTTTCTTGTGATAATGTAAATTTTATGTAATAATGCACTAACTCTGGGTAACTGGGGTCAAGACGTTACAATTAATATGGAAAAAAAATTAAACAATGTTAAAGGGGGTAAATAGTTAAATAAAAGTCTCTCAAATTTTTTAAAATTAAAATTATATTTGTGCATTATATAAGTCAATTTTTTGGACTGGGAGTCAAATTAAAATGTTTCATGAATGTTTCCTCACATAAATCACCTAAATTCCATGTGACTTCATATTTAACCATTAAATATCCAATTTTATAATGAAATTTCCCTCATTTTCATATATAAAAGGTTCTCTTCTATACCCTAGATAACTACTATATTTATTCAAAATTATCTTGAAATCTTATCCATTTTCTATATCCTGATTACTTCTAATAAATTAAGAAGATTATGTTTTTATGAATGAATAATATATCCTCCATTATAAAGGAACATTTATCAAGAATTGGAAAATTCATTAAGTGGTTCAAGTGCTTTTATGGAATTAAAAAGTAAATGGAATGTTTTTATCATCTAAATTTTCCTTCTTTTTACATATTCCATATTTAGAACCTACCTTTTATTTTTTTGTGTACATACTACCCCATATATATTTTTCATCAAAATATTTATGAAACTTAAGTGACTTACAAGCCCATCTTAGGACTACACTTTCAATATATTTAAATTTAAAATTTATAAAGTGATAAGGGTTTTCTTTTTAATACCACTTTGAATTTGAGATTGTTGTGAATAAATTTATATCTTGTTAATTTTATGATTTTTCCTCTTAAAGTTCCTCTAGTTTCTTATACTCTAGTTTTCCATGAGTTTTGAATTTCTTCTCTCCATTTCATTGCCAATTTATTTTATAATTCAACTTAAGTCATTCTTTTAAGAGAAACCAACCTTACCTTTTCTTTTTCAAGAATATCATTCTCTTGGTAAATATTATTTATTTTTTATGGACATATTTATATATGTTTATATTATTTATTATGTTTTTTTCAATGTACATAACTTTATTTACAAAAGGAATCTTAATTTAAATTTTTAATTATGGTTGTTTTATGCTAACTTTGACTCTCTTTATAAATGTTTAAAAATAATTGTTACTTTTTTACATTTTCCAAATGAATTATTATACCCAATTTTATAACTATTTTTCCTAATGAATATTCTTATCTAATTTTACATTCTATTTTCAAATTAATTTCTATTCCCTATGAATTATAAGATATTTTCTAAATTGGTATAAAAATATAAAGGGTATTTATTCTTCTTTCTCTGAGTAAGTTTGAATACCCTTATAAAAGATATTTTTTGTCTATGTAAACATCCTTTAAAAAAATTGTGCTTAACTTGTAATTAAATTTAATTCCACCATCCAAATTCTTTCTCTGTATGGATTATGATAATTCATTATGATTGTTTTCATGAATCTTATTTATTTTTCACTAGCTAAATAATCCATAATTGAATTATGAATTTTTTTCATGTTATTTTTGGAAAACATTTGGGTTTTTTATTATTATTTTATGGGTGGATCTAATATAGCTCTCCAATGGATTAGATAAATTTTATTATCTCATAAGTTCAATATGGGATAAGGTTGGTTAGACTATGTTTTCTATGTTATGTGATACAAGTGATTAGACCAAGTTGACTATGTTATGGGAAGGTCATTAGCATAGGCTATTAGTATTTGAATTTCATAATGGTTGGCCATAAAATATGTTATGATTTATATTTTTATATTTGTGCTACATTCTTATGTAATGAAACATTCCGATTCCATGTTCCTAGGGATCATGAATACTAACTCAGGTTTCTACTCTCCCATGACCTTTAAGACCACAATCTTCCACAATATGTTTCGCTTTGAATAATGCAATAGCTTTCGTTGTATGCAACTTCGAGTTCTAACACCCCACGACCCATCAAACTAGCCTTTATGAATAGTAATACTCACTTTTTGAAATTGTATAATTTTTATTTTCAAAAGGGTATTCATTTTTGGATTCAGAATATCAAAATTAGCTTTGGGTATTTTTTTGGTGTCTTTTTGAAAACATTCAAATTTTTATGAATAGTGAAAAATATTGCGTTATTATTTAAAACTAATTTTTTTAAATAAATAGTTATTTCATTTAAATTTATTTTAGGTAAAAATTGATACATAATACCTATATATTTTCAATTTAATTCATTGGAGTCATTTACAAAAAAAAATTGATATAAAAACAATTAATAATATTTTAACGTCTTTTACCCACCTTTAGGCACATTTGTAATTTTGCATAAAATGTAATTTTACTGCTTCTATAAATTGAATATCAAAAATAAAAGAAACATGGTTGACCTCATTAAGTAAAATGTGGTTCAATATGATGAAAATAATTTTTGGTGAATAGTAACATTTGAATTTTATTTACCCTAGTTAAAAGTAAATAGTGTAATTAATGGTCAAAATGATATTATTATTACCCTGACACATAACCTAATTCTATTAGATAACTGTATATAAACAAAAATAAAACTTAGGAATAAAATTTGATTCTTTTGTTTCACATTAATTAGATTAGGACATATATTATTATTTAATTTAAAGAAGGGTTAAAAGTGTTAAATTTAAATTTTAATAATTAAAAAATTATTAATATAGGGTTATACATAAGATAAATTTGACTATAAATAATCATTATAAATCTAAAAATATTTCTCATATATTGTTATTTTATTTATAATTTTTAGACATTAAGTAATTAAATTTATTTATAACACAATTATGATGTAGTAATTACATTATTATTGAAAGATTAAAATAATTGATAATATAAATATTTAAATAATTGTAAAATGATACTTTTTATGTATTAAACAAATTTTATAGGTTTATATAACATGTTAGGGTTGATGAAATAATTTTTTTTCAAAATAATAAAGTTTTTATGAATTTCACAAAAACCAAATACTAAATAGTGTCAAAATTTACAAAAATGAGTTTTTAAAACAAATACTATATAATTAATTTATAAATATTCCTAAAAATATATGGTTCATCCAAAGGAATTATATATGGTTATATATATCAATAATTAACCTCTTTAGGTTCTATTGTCTTTTTATAGTAAGTTTATTAACCGTTTATTATAATAATACAATAATACATGGTAAAAGTAAAACTATTTAACTAATAGTTAAATCTAAACGATAAGGTTAATATGGTGACCTAAACCAATCTAAAACCTATTGGTAGAGAGTTTTTCGACCCCAACCCACCTTAAACTCGAAATAAATCCTTTTGGATCCATTATAAACCGAATATGATTGTATAATAAAATAATATTTCAAGCTTTTCCTAAAGTGACTCTTACCTCTCTTATAAAAGGGTACTTCCCCTTCTCTCAAAATCACAACTCCAAAGCCATTTGTCTTAGCCAAACCCTACTAAAATTTCCTCCCAACTACCCTCACCTCAACAAATAATCCTTAACTTGATCAGAAAGACAACCTATGGAGCCCTTTTGATAAAGTCAAAAGGAAGCACCCGAAGAACAGGTAAAAATTTCACCACCACTTTCAAAGTTCTTTTCTTCTTCAACTTCCACTTTCATTGTTTTTTCCATAAAAAAATAATAAATCCAGTACCTTATAAATTTTGTGATGTTATTATAAATATGGTACAATCATATTCATTATTATATCCATCCTATAAATTAAAAAGTCATTATACGTGTGTACGTACGACTTACCATCTCAACATCGTGGTGTAGTTTGTTATTCAACATTTCATTATTTATATGGGTATAATAATGATTATAATTGATTTATATAATAAATATAACATGTTAATTATTATTTATATATGATATAACATTCAATTACATATGATTTCATCATCAATATAATGTTATTTTCACTCATACGTATGTACAAATTATCATCCCCACGAACGAGATGAGATTCATTCCCCATCATAACCATTCAAGAATAATTTTCATTTTATGATTAAAAAAAAATTTAAGAACATAATATAATTCTTGATATGAAACAAATACATTCTATCCATATCAAACATGACTTATGTAACAAAACATATAATGTAAAATGAATCAGTTAACACCTAAAACTATGATACTACTGAAATATTATTAACAAAGAAATAGTAGAAGATCGTATATGATATCATATTGATATATGTGGTTCTTTTATAATTTAAAAACAATTATTTAACTATTATATAGGAGGTTAAATTACCCTTGACTAAAAAAATGTTCAAGTTAAGGGTGAATTTTACAATCTCTTTATTTATTTGAGGTTGTTTATATGTAAGTATCTACTAGGACTTCTTTATCATCCACATCCATGTTTCTTAAAAATATATTTCAAAACATTTTTACTATTTCCTATAATATGGGTTAAAGTCATGTATACCATTGTTTGATTTTTCATAAAAAATTTCAAAGGAATATTTCCTTCATTTTCCAAACAAGATAATTTATGAGCTTTTCGATGAATTAAGGTTAGAATGTTTTTTAAACTTATTCGGCAAGTGAGGATATTTTCTATCATTACAACACCTTCGAAGATTCCCTTACAATATTTTAACATTATTTTTAGAATAAATGTTTTATTTTATAATTATGTGACTTTTAAATGATTTTTAATTAAAAAGACATATTTATCTCAAATAGTTTTGATTTCATCTATGTCAGCATCCTTTGATAGACTTTACACTTATTTGATGTTGATTTATTATGATAAAATATTCCATATTTTATTGATGGTTTTTTGATATTTTTGACTATAGATGTGTTATTTTTATACCATTCATGGTTTATGGTAAATGTATTAACATTTTGTATGATAGTTTTAATATAAATGTTTATGTTATGTTTCAATCTTTTCATATGAGGAATGCATTGGACTTAGTAACTGACGGGTGGAGCCTGCTATAGCTCCTCAATGCATCGGTAGGTATCATGAGAAAAAATAGTGTCTTGGCACAATTCCTTGACAAAATATTATTTTAATCTTGTCATGAGTCTTTGACTATGTGGTCATGATGCCCGATATTTTGCATTCCATCATTATGAAATTGGCTATTGATATTACATGTGATTATTTGACTAGTTTAATATCCATGTGAATAAGTAAATTGAATTATTTGATTTGTCTTTTCCATATTATGTTGAAATTTTAGTTTAAAAGGCTTGTGTTTTAGTCTTATACATTGCCTTAAATGTTTATGCTTATTTATGACAGCTTCTACTATATTTTTATCCTCACTGGGAATCTAATATTACTCATTTCTATGTTTTATTTTTCTGATTATGTAAAGAATTATATTATGATAAACCTCCAAGAATAGGCTAAGGAATATGAGTCTGTTCAATGGGAACACAATGTTGTGGTTTTTTATCATTTCATGATGTTATTTAAAACTTATGTTTGAATTTAGTACTTATATGGCTACTAAATTGATCGTTCTTTCGGGATTTGATCCCTTGTGATCATGCCAATGTTATGTAATAATGCACCAACTCTGGGTAATTTGGGTTGGGGCGTTAAATTTGGTATCAGAGGATGTTTAGTACAAACCTTGGAAGATAGATTTAGAAAAAATCTGATTAGAGAACATTACCCTAAGATAGAATTCGAGGATTAGTATAGAAAAACTTCCTAAAATTTTGGTAATGTAGATATTTTGTATTTTCCAAGATATAAATCCATGTCTGGATATGAGCAGGTAGAGAAATCTATGGAATAGATGTACCTAGGAGTGAAAACTCCAAAAAGGATTTCCAGGCTTGGCCTGGGGTATCCTGGTACATGACAACGAGCTTTACTGCACTCTTGGTTACGACACTCCCAGGGGATATGCTTAGGATAATTCACATTTTCTTTGAAAACCATTATGAAGGATTTATGAGTAAATACTTCATCAAAGAAATAATTTTTATAATTATGAATTATATGCATAAACTATTGAATTTATGTAAGGTATTTTACTAGTTTGGAATTATGTATTGTGATTCATAAACTAATCAAGTGTATTCCATTGTTTAGAAATAAAACCTAGTCGAAGTAATGGAAACCATATCAATACATGTAATCTATGTAGGGATTTCCCTCCTAATCAAGATAATTATTGTGGATCTGGTGATGTAACCGGTTCTGAAAAAACTTATTACCATATTGGGAAAACTCACTCAGGTTATGAAAAATAACCTTACCTGTATGGATCACCCTGATCGACAACGCAAAAGATCAATGTTAGACCAAATCATGAGGCAACAACCACCAACATTCAATGGGACTAAATATCCACTTGTAGCTAAGAAATAGATATGTTAGTTAGAGAAAATATTTCATTTCTTAGGGAGTAGTGAAAGGGAAATAGTTATCATGAGATTTTATTGCCTCATAGGAGATGCAGATCAATGGTGGTCATTAATTCAATATAAAAGGAGGATGAATAAATATCAAATATAGAATAGAGAGAGTTTAAAGATATTTTATTAGAAAAATATTTTCCTCATGACCATCGAGCGGATATGAAAAGACAATTTCTGAGTCTGAGGAAAAAGTAGGATGAGAATGTCGTAAAGTATGAGGCTAACTTTACAAGGTTAGAAAGGCATGAAGCCAATTTTTTATGTAACCCAAGGAGTAAGATTAATTGATTATTTTATGGGTTAAAACCATTTCCCCAACGAGAATTAGTCTCAAAATACTTTTCATCGTATGAAGATATTCTCTTGTGTGCTATCAAGACATAAAAATAATTCTCTAAGTCTTATGAATTTAAAGAAAATCAATATAAGAAGAGATCTGCTAAACACTCTGGAAATGGAAATAAGGGGAAGAAGGGAAAAGTTTAATTTCCATCCTGTAGTGAATGTGGGAAGAAACACCCTGATACATGCCTCAAGGGAATGAAATTATGTTACATGTGTGCTGAAAAAGGCCACCAAGCTTGTGATTGCAAGTGAAATAAAAAGGTTATAAATGTTGAATTCTAAAATTGTATAGAAATGGGGAATTGTGAAAATTAATGTCCTAAGAACTAAGTAAACTTACAACTAAAAATTCCTAGGGAGTATGGACAAGCTTATGTGATCACTATTGCGGAGGTTAAAGCTCCGAATGATGTGGTGGTAGGTAAATTAATGGTTTCCTCAAATTTAGCCAATGCATTTTTTGATTCTGGATCATCACATTGTTTCATATCTTCCTAGTTTGATAAGAAAATTAGATATTTACAATTTTATTTAACAAGGGAGTTTTTAGTCAAAACCCCTAAGGAAATTATCATTGCAACCAAGTTTTGTGACTCAGTTCCCATTATGGAATATATATTTTCTTTATCTGCTGATCTCATCATTATTCCCATGATTAAATTTGAAATAATCCTCCATATGGAATGGATTTCAGACCATGATTTGAAAATTTATTGTAATAAGAAGAAGGATACAATTTTCAATGATGATAAAGAGTACCTTATCATTATATTCGAAACGTCACCATCTGATTCTTATCTAGGTCCACCCCTAGTAATACTACTAAATTAAATTATTGGGGAGGAAGAGAATGAAATAAATATGGGTGTGGAAATGAATTTTCAAATAGAGGATGTACCTATTATGAAAGAATAGATTGATGTGTTTCCAAAGGATTTACCTGTTCATCCTCTAGAATGAGAAATTGAGTATTTCATTGACTTAATTTCTGGTTCAAGGCACATATCTAAGACCCCTTATATAATAGACATTTTGGAGTTATTGGAACTAAAGAAACAACTAGAGTAATTAAGTAATAATGTATTTATTCTTCATAGTGTTTCTCCTTGGGGATCCCCTATTCTTTTTGTTAATAATAAATATATATCTATGATGTTGTGCATTGACTATAGGGAGATCAATGCTATAACAACAAAAAATAAGTATCCCTTACCTTGTATTGATGATTTATTCGATCGAATTAATAGATCTAAATATTTTTCAAATATTGACCTTTGATCTGGATATCATCAGTTGTGTGTGAAGAAGGAAGACATTCTGAAAACTGCATTTCGAACTAGGTATGGGCATTATGAGTTTACAGTAATACCTTTTAGACTGACTAATGCACCATCCTCTTTTCATGGATCTAATGAAAAGAGTTTTCATGGAATATATTGATGACCTTGTAGTGTTATTTATTGATGATATGTTGGAATACTCAAAAATTTATGAAGATCATGAAAATTACATGTGCGCTATTCTAAAAACCCTCAGAAGAAATGAATTATATGGGTTGTTTAGCAAGTGTGAATTCTATCTTCAGAATATTTTTTTTATTGGCCATATTTTCTGTAAGTATGGAATCTTTGTTGATCTATTTAATACAAGAGAAATACGAGAATGGCCAGCACCAATGAGTATAACTGAGGTACATGGTTTTATTGGTTTTGAAGGTTATTATCCTCGTTTCGTCCAAAATTTTACCCAATTGGCTAACCAATTATCCAAGATCACATGTAACGGGGTTAAATTTGTTTGGAAAAAAGAGTGTGAAGAATGTTTTGAATAATTGAAGAGAATATTAGTCAATGCTCTTATCATGACTCTACCATTGGGGAATGATGGGTTTTTAATTTATAGTGATGCTCCAAATAAAGGACTTGTTTGTGTCCTTATCCCTAATGATAGATTTATTGCCTATGCATCACAGTACTATAAATTTATGAAAAAAATTATCCCACTCATGATCTTGAGTTAGCAGCTGTAATAATTTCTTTAAAGATATAGAGACACTATCTATATAGAGAAAAATGTGAGATATATATCGATCACAAAAGTTTGAATTATATTTTCTCATAGAAATAAATCTACAAGAGGCAAATATGATAGCTTGAACTAATTAAGGATTATGATTTCACTATACACTACCACCTATGGAAGGAAAATAAGGTGGCAGATTCTTTGAGCGGAAATAATCATAGAGTTTTGAATAAGATGAGAGTTGAAAGTGATCCTATGTTAATGGATCTAGTAAATATGGATATGGTAATAATCATGGAAGGTGAAAAATCAATAATTTTTCAAATGGTTTCCAAATTATATTTACTATAAATGATAAAAACTTCTCAGACTAATGATGGAAATTTTAAAAAGAAAATTTAAGCTGTAAACAATAGTAGATTGACCGACTTCGTATATGAAGATGGGATTTTGAAATTTGGAAAGCAACATTGCGTTCCTGACATACCTAATCTAAAAAGGGAATTTTTAGAGGATTCTCATAGATCCAATTTCTCTATACACCCTAGTAGCTCTAAGCTGTATAGAGATTTGAAGTAACATTTTTGGTGGGACAACATGAAGAGGGAGATTATTGTTTATGTGTCAAGATCTATGGATTGTTTATAGGTGAAGGTTGTAAGAAAACATTATAAAGGAGTCATGAAACCTCTTCCCATACCTGATTGGAAATGGTATGATATTAAGATGGACTTTTTCATGGGGCTACCAAAGACTCCTAGAAGGAATGATGCAATATGGTTCATTGTTGATCATCTTACCATGTCAACACATTTTATTTCTATAAGAGAATATTTACCACATGAATGTCTAAAATAAATATATATTAATGAAGTTGTACGACACTATGGAGTACCCCTACCGATTTTTTCAGATCGTGATCCCTATTTTACATCAAGATTCTAGAAAAGTATTTAGAAGGCCATGGATACTGAACATCATTTGAGCACTGCCTACCACCCCCAAACTGATGGAAAATCAGAAAAGAATATTCAAACATTAGAAGACATGTTGATATTTTTCTCACATGACTTTCATGGTATGTGAGATCAATATTTACCTCAGGTAGAATTTTCTTATAATAATAGATTCCATTCAAGAATTCAAATGGCACCATATGAAGTGTTATATGGAAAAAAGATTTCACACACCAACTTATTGGGATGATGTTGGTGAAATAAAACTCGTAGGCCCATAAATTGTTGAGGAAACAATATAAAATTTAAAGATTATTCAAACCCACATAAAATTATCTAAAATTAGGAAAAATATTTATGCCGATAACTGAAGGAAGGATTTGAAATTCAAGTAGGAGACATTATTTTCATTAAGGTATCTCTATGGAAGGGTGTTTTACATTACGGTAATAAGGGTATATTAAATCTTAGGAATATCATACCTTTTGAAACTCTAGAACAAATTAGAGTTGTAGCTTACGATTTGGAAATTCCTCTCAGTCTCTCCAAAGTTCATGATGTGTTCCACTTATCACAGTTATGAAAATAAATGCTTGATCCAACGCATGTACTCACCTTTGAAGAAATATAACTTGAACCTGATTTGTCTTATTGTGATGAGCCTATCAAGATTCTTGGTACTAGAGAAACAGTGGTGAGAAACTGGATGACTCATCTGGTAAAAGTTCTATGGAGAAACCATAAGATAAAGATGCAATGTGGGAACCTAGGGAACCTATGATGAAGAACTAATTGAATCCTTTTATGAATTAGTACTCTAGACATTTTGAGGATGAAATTATTTTAATTAGGGAAGAATGTAACACCACAATCTTCCATGGTACGTTTCTCTTTGAATAATGTAATATCTAGCATTGTATGCAACTTCGAGTTCTAGCACCCCACGACCAATAAAACTAGTCGTTATGAATATTAATACCCACTTTTTGAAATTTTATAAATTTTATTATTCAAAATGGACTTCATTTTTTTGGATTTGGAATATCAAAATAATCTTAGGGTGAATTTTTGGTATTTTTCTAAAAACATTCAATTTTTGATGAATAGTGAAAAACACTACGTTATTCTATAAAACTGACTTTTTATTTAAATAATTAGTTATTTTATTTAAATTTATTTTTTCTAAAAATAGATACATAATACCTATATATCTTCAATGTAATTCATTAGAGTAATTTTATAAAAAATACTATATATATATAATTTTATTGAACTTTTAACGTCTTTTACCCACCTTTTAGGCACAATTACAAATTTGCATAAAATATAATTTTAAAGATTATGTGAATTGAATTTTAAAAATCCTAGAGAAATAGTTGACATTAGTACGTAAAATGTGGTTCAATAGGATGAAAATAATTTTTGTGGAATAGTAACTTTTGATTTATATTTACCATGGTAAAAAGTAAATATGGTAATTATAGGTAAAAATGATATTATAATTACCCTAACAGAAGTCCTAATTCTTTTGGATAAGTGTATTTAGACCAAAATAAACCTTATTAATAAAATATTATCCTTTTGGTTCACATGGATTAGATTAGGACATATATTATTATTTTATTTAAAGAAGAGTTAAATGTGTTATATTCAAATTTTAATAACTATAACATTTTTAATATAGGGTTATACATAGGTTAAATTAGAATATAAATATTAATTAGAAATATAAAAATATTTACTACATATTGGTATTTTATTTATAATTTTTAGACATTAAATAATTAAATATATTTATGACACACTGATGATGCATTAATTACCTTATTGTTGAAAGATTAAAATAATTTATATTATAAATATTAAAATAATTGTAAATTGAGACTATTTTTGTACTAAACTAATTTTTAATATTAATATGACATTTTAGGGTTTATTAAATAAATTTTTTAGAAATTATAAAATTGTTATGATTTTTACAAAAACCAAATACTAAATAGTGTCAAAATTGACATAAATGTGTTTTTAAAACAAATACTATATTATTAACTGATAAATATTCCTAAATATCTATGGTTCAGAAAAAGGACTTAGATAAGATTATATATATCAATAATGAACCACTTGGGGTTCTCTTAGATTTTTATTGTAAGTTTATTAACCATTATTTATAACAATATAAGAATACATGGTAAAAGTTAAACTATTTAACAAAGAATAAATCTAAATGATATGGTTAATATGGTGAACTAAACCTATATAAAACCTATTGTTTGAGTGTTTTTTGACCCAAACTCACATTATACTATAAATAAATCTTTTTTTATCCATTATAAACCAAATATGATTGCATAATAAAATAATATTTCATGCTTTTCCTAAAGTGACCCTTGCCTCTCTTATAAAAGGGTACTTCCCATTCATTCGAAATAACACCTCCAAAGCCATTTGGATCTTCCAAAACCTACTCAAATATCTTTAAAACTGCCCTCACTTTAACCTAGAGTCCTTACTTTGATCAAAAATCCAACATATGGAGCCATTTTGATCAAATCAAAAGAAACCACTTGAAGAAGTTGTAATTATTTCACCACCTCTTTCAAAGTTCTTTTCTTCTTCCACTTCCTCTTTATTTGTTTTTTCCATACCAAAATAATAACTCTAGTAATATATAAATACTATGATGTAATTATAAATATGGTTTATACATATTCGTTATTCTATCCACCTTGTGAATGAAAAAGTCACTGTAATTGCATACGTACGACTTACTATCTCCACATCGTGGTGTAGTTTGTTATTCAACATTTCATTATTTGGATGGGTATAATAATGAGTACAATTGATTTAAATTATAAATATAACATTTTAATTATTCTTTATATATGATATACCATCCAATTACATACAGTTTAACCATCAATATAATGGTATTATCGCTTTTACATATGTGTTCATTGTCATTTCCATGAACGTGATGACATTCATTCCCCATCATAACCATTCAAGAATAATTTTTTTTGATTAAAAATTATGTTTAAGAACTTAATATCATTTTGGATATAAATCAAATACATTTTATCCATATCAAACACGACTTACATAAAAAAACATATAATGTAAAATGAATCAGTTGACACCTGAATTATTGATACTACTGAAATATCATTAACAAATAAATATTAGAATATCATATATGATATCATATTTATGTATGTGGTTCTTGTATAATTTAATATAAATTATTTTACTATTATTTAAGAGTTTAAAGTACCCTTGACTAAGGAAAAGTTCTAGGTAAGTGTTAATTTTACAATCTCTTTATTTATCTGAGGTTGTTTATACGTAAGTATATACTAGGAATTCTTTATCATCCACATCCATGTTTCTTAAAATTGTATTTCAAACCATTTTTACTATTTCCTATAATATGGGTTAAAGTCATTTATACCCTTGTTTTAATTTCTATAAAATGTTTTGAATGGAATCTTACTGTCGTTTTCCAAACAAAGAACTTTATGACGTTTTCAAATAATTGAGGTAAGAATGTATTTTTTACTTATACGGAGGGTGCGACTAATTTCTATTGTTATAACACCTTCAAATATTCCCTTTCAATATTATAATAGTATTTTTAAAATAATTGTTTTATTTTATAATTATGTAACTTTCAAATGATTCCAAATAGAAAGATATATTTCTCTCAAATAGTTTTGATTTCATCTATGTTAGCATCATTTGATGGACTCTACACTTGTTTGAAGTGGATTTATTATGATATAATCTTCCATATTGTAATAAAGGTTTTGTGATATGTTTGATTGTGGATGTGTTATTTTTATACCATTCATGGTTTATGGTTAAAGTATTAACATTTCATATGCTAGTTTTAATATGAATGTGTATGTTATGTTACAACCTTTTCATATGTTGAATGCATTGGACTTAGTAAGTTATGGGTGGAGCCTACTATAGCTCCTCGATGAATCGGTTGGTCTTATGAGACAAACTACTTTCTTGGCATAATTCCATGAAAGAAACTTATTTGTAGTCTTTGAACGAGGCCTTTCCCATATGGTTATGATGTCCATCATTATGAATTCCATCATTATGAAATTGGTCATTAATATTACATGATATTATTCAACTAGTAGAATATCCATGTGAATAACTTAATTGCATTATTTGATTTATCTTTTCCATATTATGTTGAATTTTAAGTTTAAAAGGCTTTTGTTTTAGTCTTATACATTGACTTAAATTTTAATGCTTATTTATGATAGTTTCTGATATATTGTTATCCTTACTGTGCATCTGAGCTCACCCCTTTATATGTTTTATTTTTCCCAGAATGGGAAGAAGTATATGATGATTAATCTGCAGGAATAGGCTAAGGGATATGAGTGTATTAAAATGGGACACAATGTTGTTGTTTTTTTCATTTAATGATGTAATGTAAAACATATGTTTGTATATATTACTTCTGAGGATACTAAAATGATTGGTATTTTTGGATTTGATCCCTTGTGTTCATGATAATTTTGTGTAATAATGTAACGACTCTAGGTAACTAGGGTTGAGGGATTACATGACTCATGTGTTATTTTATTCTAAAATAATTATTCTTTAACTCATGTTTTAGGAGTTATGTTTTATTAGGTATAAATATCTAATGTTATGGAAATGTACCTTGATTATTTTACCATACCCACATACTTATCATATGCTCAATTATTATATTCAATTAATATCACATGTGTTTACATTTACTAATCATCTAAGAACACACTGTTGTATATTACCATTCCTTATGTTATAAAGGATAATATTATGTAAGACATGTCAAGAAGGTATCATGTGAGAAGATATGTTTTTTAGGATATGTTATAGATGTTATAAAATAATTCATTTATATATCATATCTCTAATGATATTAAACCTTTAGTTTATAGGGTTTTATTTATGGTAATAAATCATTAATACCCATGATAAATGATGTATTATGTGTGTATGAAATTCTTGGATTTCCTCAGTTGGTATCCATGTGGGGTTTATCTATTTTTTGGGATTAGGTTATTAATAATAAAGGGGTAAAACCTAAAACAACCTATATTGAAAAAAAAATCGTATAGGAAGAACCTTGAATGTATTATGTTGAAATCAAGGTGTCATTATTTATTACACATTTTTATTTATTTTCTTTATCATCTTATTTATTACTTTGATTAATGTATCTTGATACTAACACTAACCATTTTGGTTTTATTAAGGGATGAAATACTGATTCATGATATTGTGGTGGTAACATATACACCCATTATTGAAGAAATCTTATTTAAAACAGGTGGTATAAAATTATTCTTATCATGAAAAGTTTATAAGAAAATTATTTTTTACCCCAACAACTATATATTGAGTTACTAGTGAAAATTTTTGTTTTATGATGATTGCCTCAAAAATCTATAACTTCTATATGATATAAATTGGGGAAAATGCATTTCCAGTAAATATTATTATTCTCTCTTTGGTCAAATTTGATTTGATTCAGTGAATTATTGGTTATATAAACATAAATATCATATAAATTGTTATATTGGTAAATAACATTTCATTTCCTCAAATAACCCATGAGTATATATTAGTGAAAATTAGACCGTGAAATGCATACGTAAATCACTTCCATTTAATAAATTTTAATTCCAAATCATGGGGGTTATTTAGATGGTTCTTGGGGAATATTGAGAACCAAGTTCATTGGGTCTTATGTAAGGCACCAATCAAGGGTCTCAAACATATTTAATATGTTTCTTCTATTCATAGAATAATAAAAGGTGGTGTTATTATTCAGGACTATGAAATCTCAAATGTCCTGGTCCTATCATCCTTATATAGAAAGGATTGAACTCTTCTAAATGAAGATCATTCTATGGTATCTAATCTATATATTTACTCTCATATTAAAATCAAAATCTCAGTTATTGAATGTGATTATTTCTTGGTAAAAAAAATTTACTGAGTATATCTCCCTATAACTCGAGTATATTGATATTCTATAAACCTAGAGTGTGGGGAATATAGAGGTTGATCTCTATTCATCAAAAGGTTACCAATCCAATACAATTATTTCTTATATAATAATTGGATCCATACTAGATGAATGTATACATGTTGTATATAGGGATTCTATAAGTCTCCATCACTTTAGACACCAATGAATTTTTATCATCCTTTATGATTTTATAATAAAATAATTATATTATATTTCAAGAAGAGTTTCATGGCCTTATCTCAGATCTTATGCTTGACTTTTAAATAGAAATCATATCTGGTGATATTTCTATCGCAAATACTTTTTATAGAATGGTTCAAATTAAATTAGAGTTATTTTAGAAGAAAATTTAATATAATTCAAATAATGGTTTTATAAATAAACTTTAATTATAATGTGGTGAACCATTACTCTTTCTAAAGAATAAAGATGATTCAAAATGTATTTGTATTGATTATCATGAACATAATAATATCATGAGCCCAAACAAGTATCATGGGGTGTAGGCAATGTAGCAGTACTCTAGTGGACTATAGTAGTGGTGGCACTGTAGCAAAAGCGGGACTGTAGCGGCGGCAGGTCACTGTAGCGGTAGTAGTGTACTGTAGTAGCAGCAGTTACTATGCGGTACTGCAGCATGAAGGTACTGTAGCAGTACGATTCAAAAAATGGGCCTTGGTCCAAAAAATTGGGCCTATGGGCCATGTTATGGGATAAATGCCTACTAGGCCTTCAAGCTATGTAATGGGTCTCCATCTACCAAATTTAAAGAGGTCATTTCTTTTCTTTAAAAATAAATGAGGCTTCAGCCCCAACCTTTGAAAAAAATATTCCAAATAAAAATTATTTGTTTGATCATTTTAATGTAGTTGTATACTTTATAAAAGTGGTTCCTAGATCTAGATACAATCAATTAAGAGTAAGAGAGGATACACCCCAGAAAACCTTTCAAATGTGATATGGGGAAAATTATTTCATTGTGATTGCATTTAAAATCACAACATTCCATGATGTCTTAAGGTATATGATGAATAAACTCTTTAGAGATAAAACTAATCAATAATTGGATGCATTTTTAGATGATATTATCATATATTACAAGACAAAGAAAGTGACTGAATATTCTTTTAGGATTGTGTTTAATACTTTGAGAATGGGAAAATTATACACTAAATTTGTATTGTGTGAATTCCATCTATAAAAAATATCATTCTAGGGTTATATAAAAACAAGATAGGGCATATATTTGGATCTATTAAAGATATAAGTGATTAAATAATGGATGAGACCAACCACTATAATAGGGATTCATAGTTTTCATGAATTGGTTATATACTATTGACGATATTTGTGAAATTTTTTAATGGATATTGAATCTACTAAAAATGTTAACTTCAATGGGAGTGGATTTCCAATAGATAGATGAGTTTGAATAAAATTTCAAGGTGCTAAAAATCAGTTTTTTCATTGCACATGTACACACACTACCATATAGTATATAAGGGTTTTTAATTTACATTGATTCATCAAATAAGGGTTTGGGATTTGTTCTTATGAAAAATTACATGGTGGTAGATTACACCTCATGTCAATTAATGATTCACATGTAAAAATATCTAATTAATTATTTTTATCTGACAATGGTAATATTTTCAGTGAAGATATCTAGGAATTTTCTATTTGGTGAAAGTATGAAATATATATTTATTATAAGATCATAAATTATATATTAATATAGAAGGGGTTAAACCTGCACCAAAGGAGGTGGTTGTTGTTCAATAATGACTATGATTTCTTGACACATTACCACTATGGGAAGACAATAATTGGGGTTTATGTTATCTGTATGAAAGATTTTGATACCTTATCTATGATAAAGACTGAAAAAGACTCAACACTCATGGATTTATAGAGTACAGACCTTGAAATCATCATGGAAAGAGATAAATACAATCATTCACAAATAAATTATCGACTATCCATCCATTTAAAGATCACAAAGGCACAGAAGGAGTATTGGATGTATAGAATAGGGTAGGGAATATTACAGAGTCTAAGTATTATAATGATTTAATTTTTTGATTCTTGAAATGAATATGTGTTCCATAAATACCTTAATTAAAGATATTGATATTGGATGATGCACATAACTCATCATTATCTATCCATCCATGAAGAATAAATATATATGGATATCTTAATAATCATTTAATATGGGACAACATGAAGTCGAAGATTTCAAAATTTCTATCTATATGCTTGGTATTCTAGAAATCTAATGAAGAATAATAGAAGTTGAATAGAATGATGAAACTACTACCTATATCTATTAATAAATATGAGAACATCACTTTGTGTTTCATGGTAGGAATTTATATGAATTTTAAAGGCCATAATTCCATTTGTGTTATAGTTGACAGTCCTATGAACTCAAAACATCTCATGGATATTTGAAAAGATTTATCACTCAATAAAATTGTTTGGATATAAAAAAAGGAAGTGGTAAGTGTTCATGGATCACCACATTAAATTATATCTAATCAGGATCTAAAGTTTACCTAAAAGTTATGGATAAGTATTCAATAATAATTAGATATAGATTTGAGATTTTACTCTAATTATCATACTCAAACTGATGATCAATCTAAAAGGAACATTAATACTCAAGAAGATATTCTCGTATCTTATTCAATAGATTTAAAATGAGGTTGGGATCAACACCTACCCTTGGGAGTGTTCTCTAATAATAATAGGTTCTATTTTACCATTCAAATTGGACCATATAATTATTTATATGGGAAGATATAGAAAAAAATAATATGTTTAGATGAAGTGAAAGAGTATAACTTATTGTTACAAGATCTTTCTTAAAATGTGATAAACATGATTCAAACCATTTAGTTATATATTAAAAATTACAAGATTACATGTAAGTGTTATGCTAATAATCATCAATTAGATCTAGATATTGAAGTTAGAGACAAGATAATCCTTTTATTATTATCATTAAAGATGGTTATGAGATTCATAAAGAAGGGAAATTTAAAGACAAGATGCATTTCCCCATTTGAAATCCTTAATCATGTTGCAATTATGACATCTGATGTTATGTCCATCAATGGGGATTAGTTATGAGAGATACACCAATAAAAAATATGAATCAAGTTATGAAATATTTTTTTAGTTTATATCTTTACCTTAAACTCTAATTTCCCAAATGAATTTTCACCTTTTATCCTTATGAGCCACTTATTTTTCTCTTTTTTCTTTTATTTTGATCTGATTATTTGACCAGAATTTGTAAAATATTTAAAAAATTAACATTAATTTATCGAAACTAGTTATGTATTGTGAAAAATATAAATAATGAAGAACAAGTGACACACCAATATTCACTTGTTTCACCACTATGAGCTAACATAATGAGCATGTGATCAGTAATGTGTGTATACACTGAATCTCTAAGGTCACTACTTGTGGGATTTTAGGATAGGTTACTCATTCCATGGATTACTATCTTTAGAATATTATTTCACTATCTCCCAGGGATATCTTCCCTAAAAAATAATTTGTACTTCTCTATAATAGAATACAATTTGCCTCATAAGCTAATCCAATATCACTTGTTGTTTTTTAATGTATCAAATATAAAGGTCAGTTACATTGATCTCCACTTTCTCCTCTATATACATTCTTTGATCATGATCATTAGCATCATTTTCCTTTCATTATATGTTATTTAATCACCTTATTTATTCTATAATAAGTTTCAAACAACATTCCAATTTCAAAACATAGAATGAATTCCTGTGATTTATTATAATGTAGTTTAAAAAATTCTCTTCTAATTCTTCTTTAAAAAGATCTATAATGAGTTCCATGATCTATTATTATTCCGTTATAGTACTATTATCTAAAAATTTGGATCTCTTAAAGTTCACATATTTCAATTTAGCTCTCTAAAACATCTATTTATGATTTTTATGGGGAAACCATCATTCATCCATGTTCATCCAAGATTTGGGACCAAAAATCATATTACAAAATCTAATAATATCAAGTCATGTGTTCCACACATGTTAATATGGTTATATAGTGCCATTAAATCTCAGTTAAGCTAAAAAATAGAGAGTTAAAACTTTATCTTTCAATTATCAAATGAATTTCTAGATTTTTTGTAACTTCTTAATCTTGGCATGGTCATAGCTTTCATGGTGTAGTCATAATCCACCATTGATTTACTATGATATAAATCCTTTAACTATCATTTAGAATCATAACACCATCTAAGATTGTAGTGTGTAATACATTAATATGTTATATCCTCTTATAGTTTACAAGATCCACAAATATCACACATCTTAACCTCTTCAAAACTCTCACATCATCATTTCAGGATTTCCTACAAAAATCTTTCCAACTACCAAAATAGATGTGTCATGGAGTTATTCTTTATAACATAATATCATGGAAATAAATATTGACTCAATTATATCTATTTACTATAATTACACCATCCATATCACAATACATGTATGTGGTGTGGATTTCTTCTTTATAGAGTTACCTATTAGAGAAATTGGATGAATATATTCTATTCCATTACCAAAATTACACCCTCCTTGGTAAAAAAAATATTTCTATAGAATGTATGTTTTTACATTCAAAAACACTATAGTGCAACAAATTCCATATAACAAAAGTACCCTAAAACTCTAGTGACCCTAAAAGTTGTTTTCTCAACTGTGTGGTGTGTTTTTTATGTTATAGTGATTGACACTAAATTTACCTAAAAAACTTTATCTTATACATTCTATGAAATATAAATATATATTAAGACATATCCTTTTATTTTCAAACCCCAAATCATAAATCCCAATATACTGCCTCCTATATAAGAAATGAACCATTATAACACAGCAATCAAATCCCTTAGGTGCCACCCTAAACCAGTAGGTATTTCTCCTCCATGAACATTCTATATTACTCCACTATTCTTCCCTTCACCATCACCTAACCTCCATATATAGCAGTGCTAACCCATGTTGATTCTCACTTGCACTTCCACCTAATCTAGGTTTTTATTGGAGTTTTTTTATTACCTCTACAATGGATAGCTACTTGGATGTCCCTAGACTATGGCTGGACAATAATTTTATTTTTAATAAGATCTACCTCTATAACTTAGATCACTTCACAACAACATGATAATGTTTAAATCCTATATAATTATTGGATAGTATAAGGATATTTGGTGTAGTGACTTTCTATGGAATCGATAGCCTATTTCTTTTCTAGATACTTATTTATCCAAATACATCTGACAACATAACCTATGATTTACACAGAAAAACCTAGTATCCCATGGAATAGACTGAGTTTTATATAGATATCCCATATTCCCATTTCCACTTCTAGATATCTCATAAACCTCTGTACGTTTGTGATAGTAAATCCAACACCAAAAACAAAATTTTTGTGGAAAACAAATTTAACAAGTTATTCTTATGTATAACCCTTGTGAGTCTACAAGTATAAATCCATATTAATCCTCCAAGAATAACATCATCCATAGATAGCATGTATTTTCCAAAAAACACATTAAGTCTTCTGCCACATATATTTTCAACAAAGATCCTTAGTTATTCATCCAAATATATTTTTAATAATAAATATTATATTGTCAAAAAATCCAACCTGAACCCATTGGGTTCCAACATCTTTCACTTCCACCAAAACACTACCAAGTGCAAGAAGTTTTTAATGTATTAATTTTAAGTAAGTATATACCCAACCCTTTATACGTACTGAACTCACAGTTTGTTTTATTGGAATAAGATCTTTATTTTGAAGAATAAGTAGTAGAAATATTGGATTATAGAGATAAAGTACATTGAAAAAAGGTTATTCACCTAGAAAAAAATCAATTTAAGAATCCATTGTTTTAGGAAGAAACATGAGAACTAGAAAATTTAATTAAGTAGAAGCACCATTATTTTTTAAATTAGTGTAATAAAATTTTGAGGGATAAATTATTTTAAGGGTAGTAGAATGTAACACCATATTATTTTACTATATATTTTTTTTCTTCAAATAAATGTGGTTTTAAATAAATTATTTCACATATAACACCAAACTAAAATGAACTACAAAAAATTTTATTAAAAAAATTATTATGATGTTAAATAAATATATTTTTAAAATGAAATTTTAATCATCCTTTAGAAAAGTACAATAGTAATAAATCTAAAAGTAAGTTAAAATACCGAAAATATAAAATCTTTATCCTAATGGTTTTCTATGAAAATCGTCACCCAATAATAAAAATGGAAATTGATAGAAATTTATAAATAAGGAATACATGTTAAGAGGGAATTGAATATGATTAATAATTTTAGGAATGTATACAAGAATATATATAGGAATGGACTCTAATTGTTATATAATTGGTCATTGGAAATATGGTTATTAGAAATATCTTTATCTGATATGTCGTCATTGGATATATCCAATGGTAATTTTATGTAATTGAAAATAATATTATTCCAAAATTATAAATAATGAAACAAAATTATAGTATTTAATTAGAATATTTCACTATAAAAAATTATACATTGTAAATTTTTATTATTAACAATAAATAATGATTTAAATAAAGGATTAATAAAAATGAATTGTTTTAAAAGAAAAAATATATATCATACATGATATAATTGAGGAACTATAAATAATATTTAGGTAATTTATAATTACTAATTAAATATGATTTATTTAAATACGTTATTTCATTATATATTATATGTTTTTATTTAAAAGATAAATGTATCTTTTTTAAATAAATTTAGTGAAATTAATATATATATATATATATTCAAATTAATTTATATTCATGAAATTATTTTCAAGTAGTTAAGAATTATAATAAAATGTTTTAATGCTAAAATGTTGTATTTTTCAATGAACTATTTTTCTTATGTATTGTATATTATTAAAAATAATAACTGAAATTGATCAATTTTTAAGGTTGAATCTCATATATTGTTTAAATAAATAAAGATATTAGATTAAAACTCATTTAAAATATTAGATAGTAGGAAATAAGAATACGAACCCATAAAGATTCAATAATCCATCTTCTATAAGAATGAAATTTTCTAAATATTTAAAGTTTTTATTTAAAATATAAATATAAAATATTGGGAAATTAATTTATATTAGTAAGAGTCAAAATTTGGTATCATAATATATAACATGGGTAGTAGGGGTCATCAAATATTATTGGTGAAAGAAATTACCATTGTAAAAAAACTTAATGAAGTAAAAAAGCTGTAAAAAAAGTTTAATTAATTGTGCTAGAATTTTATTTAATCAAAAAGATATTTATGCATTATTGAAGCCATTTTATTTGTGTGGGATTAAAATTTAAATTCCTCACCCAAATTTACTCACCTAACTCAGCCATCTTCAAAGTTATTCTATTTCACCATTTCTCTAAAATAATTTTCCAATGAAATTTCCCTCATTTCACCTATAAAATGTTCCCTCTACTACCCCAACCAAAACACTATATTCAATCAAAAATATATTGAATACCATACAATTACCCTTATCCAATATCCTTTTATGAGGTTTGGAAGATTATGGTTCCAATAAAAAATCCTAAACCCTTCATTTTGAAGGAACCCATGTCGAGAAGGATTGAATTCTTCAATATGTTAAAGGGATTTTATGGAAGTCAAGAGTAAAGGGTAAGGGTTTTGACATCCAATTTTCCTTACATGAGACATATTTCATATTCAAAGCCCATATTTGTTTTCATGGTGTATTTAAATCCCAAAGTATATTTTATAAAATACATTTCATGAAATTCAGGTTCGTTAAAAGCCCATATTTTGTCTTTTATTTCACAAAATTTGGATTTATAAGTTTTCAAATCCATAATGGTTTAATTTTCAATATCACTCTAAATGAAATATTATTATCAATAAATATATATCTTGAGAAATTTTATGATAACTATCTCTAAAACCACCTATATTTTCTTATCCTTTGGTTTCTCATGAGTTTTACATGTCCTTCAACCATTTAGCTTCCCATATGGTTCATAATTCATCTAATGTTATTCTAGTATTGAAATTGACCTTCCCTATTATTTTTCAATTGAGGAATTTATTTCCTTCATATATGGATTTTTTTATGGATGTAATTAACTCTAGTTCTCTGATTTACTAAATTTAAATTCAATTTAAACAAATTTATTTACAATATTAATCTTATTTTAACATTTTCAGTGTAGTTATTTTTCCAAAAATTTGTCACTCTTTTTAAAAAACTTGAGAAGAATATTCCTTTTTTAATTCCTTCCACATAAATTCCTATTCTAACTTTTATAATAATTTCCCATACTGAATCTTCCTCTCTAATTTTTCATTATTTTTATAAATAAATTTCTAGTACCTATTTTTATAAAATATTTTCTAAAATTTTCTAAAATCTATAAAGGGTATTTCTTATTATATGACCAAATAAATTCAAATTCTCTTATAAAAGTAGTTTTTCCTCTATGTAAATGTACATAATGTTTATTATGATTCATTAGGAATATTTTTTAATAAAACCATCAACATTATTTCTCTATAAATATATGATAATAATTTATAGATGTTTCCATGAATTTTATTTCTTTTTCATGGGTTGATTAAACTATGATGTAATTATGAATTTTTTTAAGTTCTTGTGAAACATTGTTATAGATCTAAAATGCATTGGGAAAATTTTTATATCTCATGGGATCAATATGGAATAAGGGTGGTAATCCTCAGTCCACTATGTTAAGGGATGCATGTGGTTACGCCAAGTCCACTATGTTATAAGAATGTGGTTAGCCTAGGCTATTATGATGTGAATGTTTTGGTTATTATCCTTGATATATATTATGATTTTTTTGTTTATTTATATGAAAAAATATTATGTTATACCATTAAACTATGTTATATTCTCATGTATTAGTAGGATTAACTCATGTTTCAACTCTTATATGATTGATGTCTAATATAATGATAAAATCCTTATTCCATGACACATATTTTTGGATCAATGCATTATTATTTATTATCACCTTATGTTATGAACATGTACCTTGATTATGTTCTCATACTCATATACTTATCTTATTCTCACATATGATCCTTGGTTTCTATTGCTTATGTTTAACCTTACAACGATTCTGAGCTCACCCTTTCATATGTTTACATTCCCTTGGTTATTAAAGAGAATATAATGTATTATATATCTAGAAGACATTATGTGAATAATCTATTTTGGGGATATGTAATTTTTTTTCAAAATAATTATATTAGGTATCTAATACCTAAATTAATTAAACCATTATGTTCTGGGGTGTGATTTATGGTGAGATGTATTGAATTATTTTATGTAATGATGTATTATATATGTATGAATTGTTTGGCCCATTTAAATATATATTTATGTAAAGAAATAAAGAGTTTAGTTTTATATTAGTTATCATGATTCGTTAATTTCTAATAAATTATATTAAGGAACTAATTTATAATCATATTGACCCTTCTAATTAAATTTCCTCTGTGTAAGTAGGATATAATATTGATAGATTTCATGATAGTGATTCCATGTTTACTGAATTTTCTTGATTATATCTTGGGGTCCATTGAATAATTAAAAAATTAAACCAAAATTATCATATTTTTGGAGTATATTTTGGTGGAAGTATCCTCACAACTTCACATATAAGAGATTTTGTGGTTGCATGAATTACCCTTAATAGTTTTTTTTGAATGAGAGGATCATTTAACATCTGGGATGTGGAGGGGATTTTGAGAAGATTTTATGAACCATTTGTGATCACATATAGAATTGAATCACTAGATAGATGGCTAGATTGAGAAAAACATCCATGTTATCGAAGTCATTATCTAAACATGTGTTCTTGATTCTATTAGTTACTTGGATGATCACTCACTATAAGTGTGTTTTACATAAAAAAATATACCACTCTACAATCATAATTAAATCATTAAATACCCTATAAGTGAGACCCTACTAATATCATATTTATAAGAAAAATATTTTAAATTCCTCACTTATGGGTCCAAATCTAGTGTGATTGATGGTAGAGAAGGTATTTGTGATCTATTAGTGAATCAGGATAGTTTGGAGATTTTGGATGTCCTACACAAATAGAAAGATCCTTTTAGGGTTCTTGTTTGGAGAAAATTTTTCTTGGTGGTTTTTTCATGATGTTTTATTATAAGAATTATTCATGGAAGAAGTTCCTTGTCAAGGCTCATAGGTCCTTTCCAGATCCCATAGTGGATATGTGAGGTTTTTTACTACCTAACATTACCCCAAAGTGGGATTGGGTGTAAAAAATCTTCCATATTTCACAAATAAGGAGGTATTTGAAAAATCCATCACACATTATTACCTATATAAATCTAGATTATGAGGAATATAACACTTTTGTGGATTAACTAGTTATAATCAATGACTAGTAGAAAAACACTCATTGGGAGGCGTGATACTATGGTGTGGATTCTATTGTAGCACATAAATTTTTAGGATTATTTTTTATATTGATAGAATCTTATTTAAGATTAGAACCCTCACCTTTTTGAGTGAGTTGTGATTTATAGAAAAATATACCTTAATATGGAGATGAAGTAGTGACCCATATTTTTATTTGGAACCTTATAATATTTTTAATTAATATTTAATAAAGTGGTTAAGAAACTAGCTTATTTTTAATTGATTCATAAGAACCAAAATAATTTTGTTCTAAATATATTTTTTTAAAATATTATAATACATATAAAATGATATAAGGAATTTTTATTACCTTAACATAACCTAAAATAAAAAATCTATCATATTATTTTATATCGGGATGGAGTTTTTAGCTAGAAGTTTTATACTCTTTTTTGGGTTTTAATCACCATATCCTGGGCCATTTCATGTCCTTAAATATATAAATAATCCTTTTGATAATCAGATTATTCTTCATTAGCACCAAATATTGGGTAAATTATGGTTTTTTATTAATGAAGGAGGATTACATGGATTCTTAATGTAAGGACATATATTATAGAACAATGAACCCATTTTGAGGTAGGACCTTATTTATGGTTTTATACTTCATTATTTTCATTATTATAATTTTTTATTTTGTATCATCATTAAGTTTATCTTCATGAAAATATATTCTAAAAATTATTTGGATTAAATAATTGTTTTCATGAAATTATCATTGTAGGAAAGTGATGATGGGGGATGATTGGGGGTCAGACTACTACTAGTCACAAACCTGTATTCCTTCCTAATTGAGTGTCTTAGTGTATCATATAGACACACCTAGGTGGGGTAGGTAAATATGGTGTTATTAAATTATTTTAACCAAATACCAATTGTTATTATGATAATTAAACCCCATTTTCTTTTGATCCACTATCACATGTTAGGTTATAAATGGATCGCTTGTATTTTAAATAAGTGTGCGTCTATATACAATGCAGGCAATGAATATGAATTGGTAACATATGTTTTTACAAATTTTATCCCCAATACAAGAAACATAATCCTTTTCTTTTTAAACTCCATTTCAGTAATAAATTATACACTAATAATATTATTATCAATTACTATTGGTTTTCCATGGATTATTTGGAAATTGGTTTTTCTATATTACACGTGAAAGTGATAATGATACTATATAGGTGAAATATCTTTGTTTTATTACATAGGTGATGTGACTATTATAATTAATCCCACATTATTTACACTAACATCTCACAAAATATATTCTTAAACTTCATTAATTCTATGAATAAGTTCAAAAACACTCTCTAATTATGTCTCTAAATCAAAAAATTCAATCTACATACTGAAATCATAGAGTCTTTAACTAAATAAACATCTTCAAAAACTCTTTCATGTAATTTATCCCATGTTCTATATATATCTTCTTATTAATTTTAAGAATATATTTTCCAAAATATCTCAACATTGTATTTAATAAATTCACCAATAAAATATATCTTACCTGGTTGATAAATATTTTAATATATAGTTCCTTAAAATATTTCATGGTAATAGAACACCCTAAATGCACTATTCTGCTCCTTCCTCATTGTATGTAGTACCATGAAGGGTTTTCTACTCCCCTATTATTTTTATTCATATTTTCAGGCTTCTATCAACTCATATTTCTCAAGTTTTTATTTTCTTTAAAACCCAACATATCTTTTTTTATTCATACATTAGGAAATTCCTCCTTTATTCTTCTATGAGACTCTGATTCTCTTATCTTTATCTAATTTCTCTTATTATTTTTAGAGCTTCATAGTTATCTCATAAAACTCATATTATCATTATCCAATATATTTCTTTCTCTCAAGTATTTTATTTTATTCGGGACTTCATGTATTAATTACCTTGAGAGGCTCATGAACTAGTTTTTTATATATTTCACAAACGTTTTAATTAGGTTCTTTTCATATTTCCAATAATTTAAATATTTTGGAGATATCTAGTAATTCATATATATTGTCTTCATATGCAATAACCAATTATTTTCATCTCCCATATTTTTATTGAAGAAGAAGGGTATCTCCAAAAAAATACCATATGTACACTTGTTTTGTTTTATCTCTTATTCATCACAATATAAAAAGTATTCCATGTATTTTCTAAAGCAACCTCAACATATTATTCTCAAATATACTACAAATAATAAAACAATATTGTTCATAGATGTTGAAATTATAGTAGGAGAACAACTTTCAATGTGGAGACTTCCTGTTCTAGCATGAGAGCTCGCACAAGAAGCATTAATACTCTTCTTCATAAATTACTCAATAGAAGTATTTTAGCATACTCAACTCCTCAAACTGATTTAGTAAAAATCTTCCTTGTGATATGTAACCCCTTGAAATCACCTCATAAGCAACAGAGGATTTCACATTTCCAAAATCAAAGAAATTTGAAAGTCATATCTTTTTTATCTTGGTAAAATTCAAAGCCTTAAAAGTTATCTTGGTCATCTTTAACTCAGTCAAGAATATTATAAACTCACTCTAGTAGATTGAATATTAATGATATAAACATTATAGAGAATCTCAGCCATTGACTCAACATCATCTACATTATTCATGAAAATTAGTTATGTTTAATTTACTTTTATTAAGAATATCATCTTACTGATCTTATATTATTCATATCACATAAATAAGTATTTGATTATGTATTTGAATAGAATTATGATATTTGAACACTTATGAATAGATTTGGAATCACTGATGTTTCATTTTTCAGAGTAATCACATTATACAAACTCGGAATACTAGTAAGGACAAAATGACACATATGGCCTCTTAATTGTAACCTTCATTCTAATGAAAATCATGTATTCTTCTTGATTATAAGTTGATTCATATAGGTTCATTCACACACAGGCCTATCCTTATGGCCCAACAGATTATCTTTAAAATCATTGTAATTGATGCTTATGGAACAAATCAAATGACCCGTACAGGATTCATCCTTACAAGTCAAACCATGCTTATAGTATCCAAAAGTATCCTTATAATATGATCATATTTATAGGATCATCCGTAAAATGGTAAAACATATGGATTTTATCTATCTTTATGGCTCATCTAAACTTCATCCTTATTTATTGATCATCCTTACATATATACCCTTGCGACTTTCTGAATTCATGATTATGTGGTTCATCGTCCTTTGGAATGGACTTAAATAATTTTCTACTTCATAATACATAATATATATTTAATTTAATAGATCCTAGGATTGTTTCTATAACATCAAAACACATCAAAATTATTTTTGGAATTTATCAAAACTTATAGAGGTCTTTAGCTTCATTCCCAATAACTCTTAAAGAATAATAATTCTTAAGTTATAGTATTTTTAGAATGTTAAATTCATCTTATTTGTAACATTGTAATCCTTAATACAAGAATTTTTAACAAATTATTTCATCCACTAAATTCCAATCACTTCATTGATGGTTTCTCTGACTTGAAGTTAGCTTTCACCAATACAATATTTGTGATTTAAAACCCTTTAAATAAATTTATACATGTTGTCCTATCAATATTTTTCAACCAAAAACTTCCAAAAAAAATCAACCACTACACATAATGTAACTAATTTATATAATAAATTCAACCTCATCCACACCTTTCATGAACTTTAACACTATATCTCTAATTATCTTATGAAAAAATTGGTATCTCACTAAGAAAACAATTTCATTTTATATTTCCCAATTACATGGGATTTCTTCTCGCTTCCTTTTATAACATGACATATAACCTTATTTTTAATATAAAATGGTATCCACAATAAATATGTTTTTGTATTTAATATAGATTTGATTGCTTCATATTAGAAATGGATGCAACTTCAACCCAAGGGTACTACAATCTCCCCCTTTGGATTTATTTTCAATTCAATATTTACTTGATTAGTCTATGTAATTCCCTATCCCTGTTAATGAAATTTTATGGAGGAATTGATAATATTATTCATCTCATTTATTAATATTACAACTTCCGGGGAAAGGATGTATCTATAAAAACCAACTCTTATAAATTTCATAAAACAAATATTCATCCATTATGTTTTAATCCAATTTTCTTGTTTACCATTATCCCATGAGAGAAGTGTGGAATAAAAATATCTTAGAAATTTGACATTAACCAATAATCTATAATTCTAGGTGTATTAACTCTATTTATAAATAAAAATTGTCAATTTAATCAATTATTATTTCTATTTCCACCACATGTGATATAAAATTTTGACTTTCAATTCGTAGGGGTGTTTCTTAAAAATTTAAAGATTTTTTCAAGATCATACACTCACATTAACAAACACATTAAAATAATTCATTTGCAATTAATTTCTTTCCCAATGGGTTATAAAATCACTACCTCTTAGTAATAAAAGGAAATATTAATCCAAATAGTGATGAAAGAATGAAAATCATACCCCATAATTCAATTTTATCAATTTATTCTAGAATTACAAGTTCATGAGAAAAGACTAGTTTCTAATAAATTCACCTATTTTTATGTCACCCCTCATGATAGGATTGAAAAAAATTACTTCAACTTAAATTCCCATTATTTGAGAGCATCTATATAACGGTAGAAATAAGGTAGTCTTCTATATGTTCCTCACTCATAGTATCAAGTCTAAGACTTATTTCTCAACCAATAAATTTGATTCTCTAAACCTATAAAGTTTCTATAAATATTTATGATTAATTTATAATTAGATTTAAAAATATATAACTAATTAGGAATTATTGGATTATTCTTTATTTAAGAACTCTTATTAGATGAAATATGATTCTTTAATTTTTTAAAATTGATCACTTTATCCTTTTTAATATTGTTCTAACTTCTTTTTCCTTTAAAAATGATCTAATCATCTTATTAAAAACACTTTATTTATAAAAAAAATTCTTTCTTTGGAATTTATTCCTTTTTGAAAAAACCTTCTTGATAAAATGAGTCATCGATATTTTCCCATGTTATTCAAAGAAATATTTTCACCTAGAAGAATAGTCATGAATTTTTTATCATAGTTTCCGAACACATTTCACCATACATATTCATACTTATTATATTTTAATATACCATTTTTAGGAAACCTTTCAACCTATTCATTTGGTTTTTCATTGACTATACCAATCTGGTTTTTAATTTCCCGATTTTATTCCCTTCTTGTTTCTAAATTTCTCCCTTATTTCTTAAGATTCAAAGACATTTTGTAATGGTCCATGACATGGGCTCTATTTATATAGTATAATAGACTTCTCCCAATTTGTTTTAAATCCTTAATACCTTTCAACATTGACTTATTAGTATTTAAATGTTTGAAAACCTTCTTTATAAATTTTTATCCCATGGTATACTTGATTTACCTTTCTTTCTTAACCTTTTTTTGAGGAATTATTCTTTTATTAACATAAAAAATATATTGATTTTCTATATAAAAATATTTTTTTTAGTAGGGGAATTTTTTTTTCAAAAATCATAGAATTTGTTAAAGAATTCATATATATTCTTATAAGAAAAATTCTTTTTTATCAGTGAATTTTTTTTCTTACAACATCTTGTCTTCTTGTTTCAGCTCTAGTATTCCTATATTCATGGATTTGATATGCGTACATGGTAAAATATTTTGAAATAAATAAATATATCAATTCAATAACATCAAGTAGAAATAAACATCCAGTGAGCCTGATTCTTTTCTCTTTGGGTATAATCTCTCTAGATTTTATAGATTTCATAATTCGTTGTTTTGAAATTATACACCAATATTCTAGGATTGTTTTAGAGAGATTATTTTCATATACTTTATCACATCCACCCATGACCAATTAGTGGATTTTATAGCATTTTTTATTTCTATATTTTTATATTTTTTGATTTTAAATGTATACATGAAACTAAAATTGATTTAGAACATTCAAATTAAAATAAGCTAGAGGATAACTTTTCTAAAGGACATGAAATGAAGACTTCGGTAATTTATCTAAAACTTATTTTTCCACTGTTTTGATCCTTCGTTGATGTAAGCATAATTTTTAAAGTTTTTGTGGAAATAAAATTTATCTTGGTATATTATTAATTTCCATCATGGGTGGTTTCTAGATTTATAATATTTCCTTCTAACACTTTAAATTTCATATTGATAATGTACTTCTAGTAATCAAGTGACTTCCCCATTTATTCATAATAATTTCTCATATTTTCATATAATCCTAGGGAATCTGGCTTTATTGTAGTAATGATTAATCTTAATCATTTATCCTCTTTTCTATTACATCTTACTAATCATCTTTTTAATTTATAGAAACTTGAGGATTATTTTTTAATACATGGAATAACTCTGTAACTACATTCTAAAATACTTATTTCCCACATAATTATCTTTTAAATTAATCATCAATAACTAATATTATTCAAATGTAAAGTGTTTAAGTTTGTTATTTTAGTATTGATATCTTTTTTAGATTATTGTATGCACTCATTTTCTTTGCTTATGATTTTTCCATTTCATCTTTCTCTTTTTATATCAATGACTTATCATAATGAATACCTTTGATGAATCTAAATATATAATTAAATAACTCCATAAAAAACTAATATAGTAATTATGAAGACACAAATTACACATACATTAATGTTGCATGTTATTTTTAAAAAATCATTACATAACAAAACGATCCATGAAAAAATCATTTAAGTCCAGTACCTTTGGAAACAAGGACACATTAAGAACTGATTCATAGGTGATCTATATTATATCCAACTATGTTCTTCATATATAACACCATTATTATAAAAATAATACATATTACATATATTCATAACCTAAGTAATGGAAACATAAAAAATTATGAGATTATGTTCTTAGTTACGATAAATAAGGGAGATATGTATGCCCAGTATGAACATAAGAGTATGGGGAATGATCATAAATATGAAATCTATACACTACATATCAACGATCATAATCTTGAGTCATGTAATTAATAATGCATGTTGATAAGATATGAATCATAATTAAATCAAAAAACATTATCCATGAGATCATAACATTGGAATGAGAAATAGATTTATCGAATACACATATGCATAGAAAATACTATGTCAAGTATAAACCCCAAGACATTCTTAACATGTTAGGATAGGGTGAACCACCCAAGTACCTAATTAAATCTTAGGATAACCTTATTTATACCCTTTTTAAAGATTGATATAACCTCTTATGTAATATTTCAGCTCATATAACATTAGTCATTACATTGTGCATTTGAAAGAGATATAAGTCCCAGCTATCACATAATGAAAATCACACATATGTGTTTCAAAATATCATAACATTAACAATATAATAACCCTTGAAATAGGATGGGCTTTATAAAAATTTCATCTTATAATAACCTATTGAAAATAGATAGGTTTGATAATGATTTCATCATAGCATAACCTATTAAAAAACATATTTCGTAAGCATATTATCATGGTATAATCCATGGAAAATGAAAGGATTTAATAATAATAACAATACAATCAAAATATAAACCACTCGGAGATAGAATATGAATGGTATCCTTGGACCATATCCCTAGTAAGTCATATATAACATCAAAAGATGTCATATTAATTGAAAATTAATTTTGAAATATCATTTGAATCATTTCTTGAGGAAAACATCCTTTCTTGATTCAAAATAAAAGATTTTTAAATCATACAACATTTTGGAAACATTTTTATTTTAAAATAACAAAATTATATATAAATTAAGCTTCTGAGTAATTATTTTTCATGATTTAATATGATTACATTCATGTCATACATGTTAATATGAATAGTCTTTTTACACTTATGGTAAAATCCAAATAGGCATTGTTTGGAAAAAATACATGAATATTCCTTTAAAAATATTATAAAATGTAAAAAATGGGTAAAAATGTCTTTTTAAAGTAATAAGATATTAATAAAACATTTTTTATTTTTTTAAGCATGGTTTTGGAAGAAAATAGATTTGCAACCAAAGTGCGAAGAAGAGACATATTTTCATGAAAAACATTTTCTTAATAATTTTAAATACCAATGTGTAAAAAATAGTACCATTAAATGAAAATATAATAAATAACTAGATGATAATAAAATTAATAATAAATATTGATAGGTATATTGTGAGATTTAAAAATTGAAGACTTAATCATAAAAAATCTTAATAAATGATGAGATTATAACATAAAATCATTACCACTTTGGTAATACTGAATCACAATCCCCATGAAGGAATAACATAAATTGGAACTTAAAATAACATAAAGATAAATAAATTTATGATATTATATATAAAATGTAATTTATATACACCGTGTAAAATAATATAGGCTTATAACATAGCGTACGTCTCAAAGAAGTCAAATTGAGAAAATAATCCCTTACCTTAAATCTTGACTTCCATCGTACTCATTGAAACCTAATATATAATAAATATAAGTTTATTATACATAAATTATAGAATAATATTAATATATATCATACAAAATATTATTTTATTATTACCATTTATTATCTTTTTATTAACAATTACATATTAAAGTTATTTAGGGTAATAATAGCTTTGTTTTTCGTATATGTTTTGATTTTTTATATTTTTTGTCTCATAAAATTATCATGAATCCATCATATTCAAAATTATAACCATGATATAAAAATAATATATATTCATTATAAATGTATTTAAATTAATAAATCAAAAAATTGATATGAAATGAAATACATCATTCATGGAGTTGGTAGGTCGTATGTACACATGAACATCATTTCCATTTTCTTTTAGGATTGAAAGAAAGAAAAGTAAATGATATATATTATCATTATAGAATCATATTTATTTCATATATATCACAAATTTTAATTAAACCTTTTCATAATAAACTCCATCTAAAGCCTGAATTAATCACATCACTTCACAAGGTGATAGTCTGTCGTACACAAGAATGGCATTATTATATTCCCGTAAAATGGAAAACATGAAGGTTTGTATGAAATAATAATTAAAGAATCATAATAATATCATAAATATAATATATATCATATATATATATATATATATATATAATTAATATAATTTTATGACCATCCTTGAGAGGTGTTAATGTAAAAAAATAATCACATAGGTTTGTGTGGTGGTAGTTCTCGATACACACAAACGATGATTTTGTAACGCATTTGATTGAAGAATATATGGTTTTAGATCATTACCTAAACATAAAAACATATTGATATATGTTATATACTAATTTTATTATATAATCATGATATAAAAATTATTCTAAGGAGTTGGAGGAGGAAATAAAACAAAAACACTTATTGAGTAATGTTGTCTCTTCTTTAGGTATCCTCCTTAGGTTTTCACTAAAAGCCTTCCATTAAGGATTTATGCCCAAAATAAGGATTATAGGATGAGGTCATAGAATTTGGGAAGTTATTTGGGAAGGTATTGGTTGAACCAAATAGGTTTGATTTTGTGAATAATGGAGGAGATATAGTGGGATTTTATAAGTGTGGGACATGACACACTTGGTTTTTTTGAAATTGTTGAGTGGTCCCGTATTTTTCATATGTCAAAAGAGTCCAAATTATGACATTATTAAACCTTGGGGTTTAATTTTATAAATATTTCCATGAAATATTTTTTATAAAAGTTTTTATGTACATTTAACCCTTATTTTGTTAGTTTAACCCCCTAGATAAACCCATTTTAACCTTAACAGTGGTAATTAATTTCTACTACATTCACTATTCATTTTTGTCAAAAAATAATTAGAACTTACTATAAAATATAAGTTATTATTATTATAAATATTTATTCCATTTATATAAATTCTATTCATAGATGTGTCATAAATTAATTTAAAATGAATCCCACAAATGTGATGAGAAAGCTAATTTTTAAAAAGAAAATGATCAAATGATTATAATATTTTTAAAATCCAATTTCAATATTAAATTCATTAAAATGACCAAAATTGGATTAATATATGTATATTTTAACGAATTATTATTTAAAACCAATTTAAAATATAGTTTATATATATAAATAATTTAACAATATACAATTTTCAATTAAAATTCAGTGTTCTTCGCTATTCATAAAAAAATAAAACATTTCAAAAAAATCCCAAAAATTCACCCTAATATAATTTTGAAATTATCAATTCAAAAGTGAAGTTTATTTTATCAAATTAAATTTCAAAAAGTGTCTAAAATAAATTTCATTACTATTCAAAAATATATAAAAAGTAGATTTGAGAAAATAGTATTTTCAAAACATTTATTGACTTTACCAAAAATCATATATTTATTTATAAATGTGTTTTCTTTGTATAAAACCATTACACTAAACATTTAGAAATTTTTTTCTAATATTTATATCACTATGTATAACAACTAGGTTATAATAGTCACATATAAATAACTAAATTAATAATATATCACAATTTTTTAAAAAATTATAATTGGTTGTAACATAAGATAAGCCATTGTTTCATGCTGTGTAAGATTAACTTGTTGTTGTATATAACATAAACTATAAAAAAATCATTTATTAAAAATAAATAAATAAATAAATAATGGTGGTGTTACATTATACCCCCATTAAAATAAATTTCTCCCTCAAAATTCACCACACCGATACAAACAAATGTGGATACTTATTCCTCATCATATCTTCATGTTCTCACGTAGCTTCCCTAAACAATTTGTTTCATCAAAAAACATTGACCAGGTGGGTGGTCTTTTTGTAGAACATTATCTTCATGATCCATAATCTCAATCGATTGTTCCTCGTAAAAACATCTTTCTCTAATGAAAGGACCTCTAAGTTTAGTACATGTGAAGGATCAAGTATATACTTACTCAATAGAGATACATGGAAAACATCGTGGAATTTAGAGAGGTTTAGTGGAAGTTCTAACCAATTGGCTACCATCCTGATATGATCAATAATTTCAAAGGGATCGATATAACTAGGGATCATATTAACTTTATTCTTGAAACACATAACCTTCTTCCATGTAGCAATTCATAGAAACACCTTATCGTCAACATCAAATTTTAGATCATGCTGGAAATTATTAGTATAAATTTTCTGCCAAAATTTAAATGCCTTCATGTTTTTTTGAATGGATTTAAACTTATCCTCCATGGAGGGATTCATAATGAGACATATGAATTTTTATATGAACGATATTATTATAAATAAACTCAATAAGAGGAAGATTTCGATCCAAAACACCTTTTATATTTTGATAACAAGATATCAACATATCCTCTATAGTTTGAATAGTTCTTTTAGACTGACCATCTATTTGGGGGTGATTTATTGTTCTGAAACTCAACTCTATATCTAGAGTTTGTTGTAGACTTCACCAGAACATTGAGGTAAACCTAAAATCTTGATCATACATAAAGTAATTTTATATTCCATTCAACCATACCACTTCCTTAAAGAATATCTTAGAAATAATAATGAGAAAAAATTCCTCTCTGATAGAGATGAAGTGTGCTGACATAGTATGGTGATCGACTATAAACTATATAGCATTATTACTTTTAGACATTCTATGGAGTCTAATGAAAAAATACATGATGATGTTCTCCCATTTTTATTTTGGTATGTGTAGTAGATTCAACAAACCTTTTGAATTTTTTCTTTCATCCTAAACGTTTTGACATACCAAACACTGAGAAACAAACTCTATGATATCTCTCATAATTCCATCCCACCATGAGTACTCTTTAAAATATTTATATATATCCATACTTATGGGATGAATATAGAATGAACTAATATGAGTTTCCTCTAACAACTCCTTCTTCAAGTCAGACATGGAGAAAACATACACAATTTCTAAACATTATCATTCCTTCATGATCAAGGTTAAACTTGGGAATGTTTCTAACCTTCTTTTGTAGCACTAAATCATCCTTTTATGCCTCTTTAATCTTCACTTGGATATATGGTGAACATTAAATTGAAAAAGATAAGATTTTTCCCTTTATTCAAGATTACAAAATCCAACCTTTTCAAATCTAGAAATATTGGATCTCTTTTTATCCTCATCATGGAAAACTATCATGATCCTTTCGAATCAAATAATTATCCACCTTTTTTTCTTTCATAGGGTGGAAATTTATTGAGTAGTCATAATCTTTAATCATATCTAATCATCTTATTTTGGTTCATATTCAAGAATTTATATATTAATATATACTTAAAAAAAATATCAGTATATAAAATCTAACTTTACTCTAAAAATATAATTCTTCCATATCTTTAATAAAAAAATTGTTGCAGCAAACTCCAAATCATGAGTTGGGTAATTTTGATCATGGAACTTAAAATATCATGATGAATTGTCTATAAAAATTTCCTTATGAATAAGAAAATATAAAAATCCCTTATTGGATGCATCACTATAGATCTCAAACCCTTTTTTATTTTAAGTTAATGTAAGCACAAGTGAGCTGACTAATCTTCTCTTCAGTTCCTCAAAAATTTTCCTCACATTCATCTATCTAGAGGAACATATATCCATTCTGAGTTAACTTTTCCAAAGAATTAGATATTAATGATAAATAAATTTAAAACCATATATAATATCCATTTAAACCAAGAAAAATATATAAATCGGTTACCGTGGTTGGTCTGGGCCAAAATTCAATATCCTCGGTCTTTGATGGATCAACTTATATACCCTCTCTTGAGATAATATAACCCAAAAATGAAATATACAATAAAAACATTAACACTTATTAAATTTTACATACATGTTATCATTTCTTAGGGTATTTAGTACATTTTTCATGTGGTCTTCATTGTTTTAATTTTTCTTTGAATAGATAAGAATATCATCTATAAAGACTGCCACAAACTGATCAATATAATCTCTTAAGAGTATATTCATTAAATATATAAATATAGCAGGGGAATTATTAAGACCAAATGAAATTGCTATATATTCATAGATTATATACCTTGGATGGAATTCCATGTTTTTTATATCCTCCTTAATAAACCCCAATTGATGATATCTAGAATCAAGGTCAATTATGGAAAAGTATTGAGCTCTGTAAAGTTGATCAAGCTATTCATCAATATGGGGAATATGACTCTTGTTATTAATTAAGTTATTATTAAACTTATGATAATCAATTTATACTCACATTGATCCTTATTTATTTTCAAAAAACAATGGGTTCACCTCAAGGAGAGACACATGTCCAAATTAAACCCTTGTTAAGGTTTTCTTGGATTTTATTCTTCAATTCCTTTAACTCATCCAGGGCTATTATATAGAGAGTATTTGGAAAAAAATTGTCCCCAGGTATGAGTTATATTTATAACTCAACGACACACTTTGGTTTAAGTCTTGGAAACTATTCTAGAAAGATATAATAAAATTCCCAAACAATAGGAATATCATCTATGTTGATTTTCTCCCCAACCATTTGAGATAAACCCCCTTTCGTAAAGGTAATTAGGACCCCTACAATTAATTTAATCTCCATCATAATTTCATGATTATCATCACATTTATAAATGGTAATAAGCTAGTCTTAAATATCAAATGTGACTTTCCTTCAATGATAATTGATGTGAGATTTATGAAAATAAATTCATTCCATGCCTAAGATAATATCAAATTTCACTAGAGGAAGAATTAAAAGATTTGCTGGAAGCACATTCCCACTAATTTCAACTAAAGAGGAATCATATAATGGTGATGAGATCATAATACCATTAGGGGTTTTCATTGATAATTATATATATAAATAATTGGGTTGAATCATGATACCCTTATCAAATTCATTATATATGAAAGAATGGGTATATCTATAGTCAAATAAGACATTATCAGTTATATAGTGGATTATAAATGTAAGTTTTACCTTTTCATTATCACACCCCTCATCAGAAACAATGATCATATAAAATTTACACTTTTTCATTAACTTAATATTATAATGGTGTTAGTCGAAATCATTTACCCTCAGATTTGGGTACTTTTTATAATAATTCCCAAACTCCTTGTATTTGAAACACTAAAGTATATATGGTTCATTATGTGGATATATCTCATTATTCATATCATTGGATAAATTCTTCCCATCCCTTATGCATTCATCCACTCAATGACATTTCCTTACACACTTAAAACATTTAGTATCCCCCTTAGGACTAATTTCTCTATGATACTTTCCACAATTTTAGAATAAATGAAACTTCATCTTCTTCAACCCATGGATTTTAGATTTTCCATTGAACATCATGTTTATTTTCTTGTAAAAACTATTTGATTTAGACAATAATAAAACCTTCACTTCCACCTTAATAGAACATTTAATGATATCTTCATATCTACAAAATTATCTTAGGGATAATTCCATTTGGAGACTTGTTTTAAGCCACTGATGAATAGATTATAATTTCATTCAAGTTTGATGATAAAACAAGATGTGTACCTCGAAAGTCTTATAAAATTCTCCTCCTAGGTACCAATATATTCATTATAATTTTGATTTATTTCATGGAACTCATTATCCATTTTTTGTATGAATATTATGAAGAAATTTATTATTAAAAATTGGTTATTGAACTCCTCCCAATCCATGTATTCAATTTCATATTATTGTCACATATTCATTATTAGAGTCCACCACTAATATACTTGATCTTATAAATGATATATTGACGAAATGACTTTTTTATGTTCTAAACACTGGATAATGGAAAATATATTTTTAGTGGTACTTATCCATTGTTCATTAACTAGCATATTAGTATTTCCATGAAAGGATGGTAAATGTTGCCACATGAAGGACTCAAAAAAATGTTGTGTCCACCATTTTTCATGTATATGTACATAGTGGCTCATATCACTATAAAGTTTTGGGAGGATTACAATGATATTTTTCATTCTAGATCCCATAAAATCAGGATACTCAATAGGATAATCATTGCATTATTTATACCAATAATCATTAACATGGTTCCTTTGGGTTCCATCCAATGACTAAAACCAAAATCATAATGTAAGAAAACATAATCATGATAGAGAACCACATAATCATGAAAAAGACTTATAGGATGTCTAAATAATGACACATTTATTTTAATATTTGACAAGAAATTTTTTACGAGTTCATTCATAGTTATCTTCTATTTAAATTTTTCATGATGGTTCATAAAGAGTTTTTGAAATTTTAAATAATATCCCTCATGAGTTTCAAACCAAGTGTGCAGTAAATCCCATTGTAATTCGTAAATTCCCAATCAATTCCAACTCAATACCCTATTTTTGGGGTTGTCACTCCTAGGTACTTCTATTACAGAGCCAAATAAACTTTTAGTATCTAGATAGAGATTTATTTCTGGGAAACCAATCACTTCTCCCTTTACTAAAATCCCAGTACATTTTCATATACTTTAAATCATCATTAAAAATATCCTTAGACATGTACGTAGGGGTCACAGTAAGGTTTTATCATCCTAGTTTCCAAAGGTTAATTACACCTTGATCCAATATCAAATGTGATGAAACAAATTACTCATAAATTAATATTATAACTTATTCTAAAAAATCATTATATAACATAATGATCCATCATATAATCATTTAGGTATAGTACCTTTGGAAATATGGACACATAAACAACTCATTAATATGTAATCTACATCATCTCCCACTAATGTATTTATATCTAGCACCCTTCTTAGAAAAAATCATGCATAATACATATTTTCATAACATGGGGAAATGAAACATATGAACAGATGAGTTCAAATGCTCAGTAAGGATAAAGAGTGGATATAAGTAAACACATTATTAACATAACGGTATGGGGGCATGAGTATACATATAAAAACCATACCCTACATATCAAATATCATAATAATGAGTTATGGAATAATGAATGGAATTTCATAATACATGAATCATATGGAAATAAATGAGCATGATCTTAATATAATAACATTGGCATAAGAAATAGATTTATGGAATACAAATAAGCATAGAAAATATTATATCAAGCCTACCCACCAATACATTTAGAACATATTAGGCTTGGGTTAAACACTCATGTACCTAATTAGAGCATTAGATGACCTCTCATATACCATATTTTTAGAATAGGATAACCCCTTGTGTACCATTTGAGCTCATATAACATTAACTGATACCCAATCCATTGGAGGTGGATATAGGTCCCACCCGTTACAAAATGTAAGGCATAGCTATGTGTTCTAAAAGATCATAACATTAATCATATCATAACCAATTAAATGAAATTGATTTTATAAAAATTTCATCATATCATATAATATGGAAAAGTTATAGGTTTTATAATCATTTCATCATATCATAACCCATGAAAAAGAATGGATTTCATAAGCATCATATCATGGTATGACCCGTGAAAACAGAAAGGTGTGACCCATGAAAAGGGAAAGGGTTTAATAATAATCATTCCATCAAAAAATAAACTATTTAGAGAAATAATATGAATAATATCATGGGAACATATCCCTAATAAGTAATATGTAAGATCAATAGATTTCATCTTATATGGGATATAATTTTGAAAGATCTTTTACAACATTTCTTTAGGAAAATATCATTTACACTTTGAAAAAATATACATTTTACAACGTAAATTTTTTTGAAAATAAGTTATATGAAAATAAACTTGAAAATGTATAAATTAATATTCAAATAAATTATTTTTCATGATGTATTATGATTTTTTTCATGAAATTCACATTAAAACGAAGGTTCCTTTTACATTTTTAGTAAAATAAAAATGGGTATTGTTTATAAAACGACATGAATATTCAGTCAAAAGAAATTATAAAAATAAAAACATGGATAAAAATTTATTTTCTAAATAATTAGAGAGTAAAAAAACATTTTTTAAAACATTTTTAAATGACATGGTTTTGAAAAAAAAATAGATTTTTGACTAAATAGAGAAATAATGTCATGTTTTCATATAAGATTTAAAAATAAGTTTTGGTACCAAATAGTGATAAAATAGTAATATTACATGAAAATTTCATAAATAAACAGAGGAGAATAAAATTTTTGATAATTATTGATAGTTAGATCATGATATTTCAACATTGTAGAATTAATCATTAACAATCCTGATAAATGATGAGATTGTAAAAGAAAATATTTACCACTTTAGTAATATTAAATCATAATAACTATTAAGGAATAACATAAAATGAATCCTAAAATATCATCAAGATAAATAAATTTTTTATATTATATGTCAAAGGTTCTTTATATACACCTCATGAAATAATATCGGTGCATACCATAATGTATGTCTCAAAGTAGGGAAATTGAGACTAAAATCCCTTACCGTAAGCCTTGAATTCTTTTATACTCATTAAAAACTTATTTATTATAAATATAAGTTTATTATACATATATTAAATAAACATATTCATATATATCATTCCATATATTATTTTATTATGACCTTTAATTAACCCTTATTAACAATTACATGTTAATGTTTTGTTTCGGGTAATAATTGCTTTGTTTTTCATATATTTTTTGGTCCTATTACATTGATCATGATTCAATAAACTAAAAAATAATAACAGTGATATTAATATAATATATATTTAGTTAATATGTGTTTATAGTAATTTTTAAAATTTTGTGATAGTAAATGAAATACACCGTCCATTGAAATAGTAGGTCGTACTTACAAATGAATCTTGTTTCCATTTTCCTTTCATATTGAAAGAATAAAAAGTTAATGATATATATTATGATTCCAAAATCAGGGTTATTTCTTATATATCAAAAAAACTATTAACTCATCTTTAATTCTATTTAAATCGTGAACGAATCACATCGCTTTGCGAGACGGTAGTCCTCTGTATACACGAACGATGTTATTGTATTCCCATAAAATGGAATGCATGAAGTAATGTGTTGTATAATATTTCTAGAATCATTATAACATCATGAATTTTATATATATCATATATAAATAATAAATACATTATTATTTCCCAATTTGATAGGTGGTAATGAAAAAATGAATGACATCGGTTCGTGAGGTTGTAGTTCGTCGTACACATGAATGATGATTTCATAACCCATTTGATGGAAGTAGAGATGGTTTTAGTTAATTAAATTAATATAAAAACATCATATTATATGTTTTATACTGATTATATTATATAATAATGATATATAAATAATTAAAGTGGTGTATAAGGAAATAATAAAAAAATATCCATTGATGAACATTGCCTCTTCTTTGGGTATCCTCATTAGGATTGCACTAAAATCCTTTATACGATGGATTTATGAAAAAATTAAGTATTATAGAATAAGGTTTGGGAAATTAGAAATTTATTTTCATAGTTTTTGGATAATACAATTTGTTTATATGGTGTGAATAGGGGAGGAGAGTGGGTTCCAATTTATAAGTGGGGGAGAGGACACACTTGGTATTTCTGGAAACAATTGAGTGCTCACATGTTTTTCATATGTAAAAAGGGTAAAAATTAAGCCATTACAGAACCTTATCGGTTTAATGGTATAAATATTCCCCTTAAATATTATTTAGACAAATTTTTAGATAAATTTAACCCTTATCTTTTTAGTTTAACCCCCTAGTAAATCAATTTTAACATTAACCGTAGTGATTAATTTTTTCTGCCTTCACTATTGATTTTGTTAAAAAATTAAAAAGCCCTAATAATAAATTATAAATTATTATAACTAATAATATTGAATCTATTTTTACAAATTATATTCAAATATTGTTAATAAATAATTTGAAATTAATTCCACAGACGTGATGAGAAAGTAGGTTTTTAAAGAGAAATGATCAAAAGTTTACAATATTTTTATATTAAGTATCAATATGAGATTGATTACAATGACATAAATTTTTATAATATATTAATAATTTAACTATTTTTTCTTAAAATCAAATTTAAAATATAGTTTAAAATTATAAATAATTTAAATGAAAAGGCAGATTTTAATTAAAATTTAGTATTTTTCACTATTAATCAAAAAATGAAACTTTTCAAAAAAATCCCAAAAATTCACCATAAGATAATTTTGATATAATTAATTAAAATAATAATTTTATTTTTTAAAATTCAATTTCTAAAATTATAAGAATATTATTTTTATTATTTTTCTCCAAAATATATAAAATGTGGTTTTTTGAGAAAATAATATTTTCAAAACATATTAATACTTTACTAAAAATTTTGTATTTTTTTAAAAATGTGTTTTCTTAATGTAATTATAATTAATATTTAAAAATTATTTATTACAATTCATATTACTATGTTTAATGTCTAGGTTATAACTATCATGTAAAAATGACTAAATTAATAACATATCATTATTTTGTTAAAACTCAGTGTTGTGTGCCACACAAGCTAAGCTAGTATTGCATATAGTACAAGATTAACATGGTGTTACTTGTAATTAAATCCTTAAAATAAACTTAATTTATTTGAAAAAAATAAATTCATATAAATTCATGGAATTATAGTAATACTTAAACTCAAGATAGATATATTAAGTAGATTCTATGCAGCCACTATAACAAACATCATGTTCTCTATTTGTAGAGTCATAACCAAAAAAATTACAAGAATAAATACCAATATAAATACATTATATTATTGGTTATTCATATTCCACTTTTAAATATTTCCTTAGCTTCTTAGCCCCCTTTTTCATTATGTTTTTTAAGGTCTTGTCTAAGACCTCCAATTCTGTCTGGATAGGAACGAAAATATTTTTATCCAATTTTGGATCTTCCATATAAAATATGTAATTCATAAAATATGGTAAAAAAATTTAAAAGTAAATTATTTATCCAATTAGAGATAGAACCATATGATCCAATTTTTCTTGGGATATATGTCTAGATAAAATTAGTGGGAAACTATTCTTTGATACTAATTAAGAGTCCTTGTTGATTATGAAGGAATATGAGAGGTGGTGAATTAGCTACTATAAAATGTTTTTACAAAATAATTATTATAATTATTATAATTAAACCCCCATTGGTTTTTGACCATTTTCACCTATTAGGGTGTAAATTTATCAAATATATTTTAACCTGTGATACAAGAACTTTAAATGAATATACTTAGTGTAAAGTTGGAAAATGTGTTTTTACAAGGTTCAAAATCAATATGGGAAACCTACTTTTTCCATGTTAAAATCCTATTTAGTCACATATTCAATACTATTAATCATATTATCAATTATTATAGTTTTTACAAGGATTATCCTGAAACCAATCATTACATATTATATAGGAAAGTGATCACCATATTACTTAGTTGAAATTCCTTCACTATATTACATAGGTGAAGGGAGATTTATATAACATCCCACAACATTAAAAATCTAATCACACTAGATATATTCTCTAAATTCCATTCTATTTTGAAATATATCACATATACTACCTAGGGATTTTATTAACCCAAAGATGTAATCTATTTCATCAAATCCGAGAGTCTTTTGTTGCAAGAATATCATTAAGAAATCAGGCATATAACTCTGTCTATATTCTATTCTCTAGCTTCCCAATTCTTTTAAGAATATATTTTCCATACTCTCTCAAATAATACATCATGAAATGAAAATTAAATGGATATACTACATAGATAATATATAAAGTAATGTGTATCTTCTCAATATATTTCTTAGGGATATAAAAACCTGAATGTACTAGTCTGCTCCTTAATTATTGCATGTAGTACTCAGAATGGTTTACTACTCCACTATTATTAATTTTTATTATCATATTATTCTTCTACTTATGTAAACTCATCTTGAACAACTTCTTCTTTACTTAAAAACCCAACTTATCTTCCGTTTTGTATAGGTTTTGAGGCTCCTCACTCATTCTTCCATGAGAATATTGTTCTCTTAGATTTTTCTTTATTATCATCTTAATTTGATAGATTCATAGTCCACTCACAAAAATCACATCAGAATTAACCCCAAATATTTCTTATTCTAGAGATTTTTTTTTATTCAAGACTAGACAAATTAATTACTTTAAAAAACTATTTTTATATTCAATAAAACCCTTTTTTCTTTGGGGTCTTTTCATATTTCCAAGAATGTATATATTCAAAAGATATCATCTAATTAAAATAAATAAGCTTCACATAAAATGACATATGAATTTCATATCAAATATTTTCCACACAACACATTTGTGTCTCTAGAAAAATCCAAGTAATAGCCTTATTTTATTTTCCCCCTTCTTCATCTTGACCGGAACTTATTTCAGGTGTTTTTCATAGTAGCCTCAACTTATTTTTCTTAAATAAACTCCACAATATCAACATATAATTATTATTATAAGTTGTATAAAATATATAAGTGAAATAACTTTTGGTGTGGAGACATCCTCTTGTGGAATGATAGAATGCATAAAAACCTATAAAAATTCATTTTGAGTCAGTACTCAATATTTTTAGCTCAATATACTCAACTCCTCAAATAAATTGAATCACACTTTCCATTGTGATATATAATCCATATAAAGAGAAAAGGACGCAATATCATATTTCAAATTTCAAATTTCAATGAAATATATTATTTTTATCATTTCATGATTGGGAAAATTCCTAACCATCCAACATGGATTAATCTCTATTAACCCATTCAATAATATCATTAACTCACTAAAATAGTTCAAATGTAATTTATTTTATCTTTTTGGAATAACTCAATCACCAACTCAAATTTATCTTCATTATTCTTGAAAATTCATGATGTTTCATTTACTTTAATCAATAATCTCATCATATTTATCTTATCATATTTATCTCATAGAAGTAATCTCGGTACCATGGTTATGAATAACATCATGACATTTTAACAGTTAATAATAGATTTGGAATCTTCAATTTTGAATTATTTATAAAAATAAAATCCTAGAAAGGAAGAATCCCATAAGGATAAAATGATCCCTTCAATCACAAAATTATGTACTTTATGTTTATGATTCTCAATAATTCCTAGATCTTAAAATTTGTATTTTATAGTTTCAAGATTATGTGGAATAATCCTTACAGCTCAGATGGTAATCCTTACACACCTTTCAAAATATTCTCATGAAACAACCAAAATCACTCTCACTGGAATCATCCTAATGTCTACACTCATCACTATAATATCCATAATCATCCTTGTGGTATGATCATGTTTTCAATATCATCCTTATGGAAATAAAACCTATAGATTTGGATATCCTATACAAATCACAATGGATTTATCCTTATAGGATTAGCATCAATATATAAATGACCTTTATAGCTTTATACATTAATGCTTATATGAGTTATCATCGTACAGCTGGATGTATCCATTTTCAAATTTTGGGTCCAAAATTAAGATTTCTTATAAAACATCTCAATATTATTTATATCAATTAAAAATACTTTAGAATTATTTTGGTAAATTATCAATACTTCTAAAAATATTTAGATCCATTACCAAGAACTCTTGAAACATATTAATACTTGTGTTAGAATAATTCCATGATGTTCATTGACTCTTACATCATACTTTTTAATCATTCATCTAAGGATTTTATTTATTGAATATTTCATCCCTCAAAATGATCAGTACTCAATGGATTATTTCTTTAAAATGAATCTAGAATTATGTAATAAATTAAACTAGACTTCAACCCCTTTAAATATAGTTATACAAGCTATTCTATCTAGATTCATCAACTATAATCTTCCAAATCTTTTTTAAATTCTCCACTTCATTTAACTGGTATAGACAGTGTGTTCAAACACATGAACACTTTTATTTGAAATTAATACTATATTTATAGTGGCCTAATCCTTTTACATATATTATGAAATTATTTTGAAACATAATAATCTAATAATTACATCCCAAAGATTTTGAGGCCTTGTGTCTTTAGAGGACTGGGTTTATAACACATCTAAAGGGAACTAACACATGAATTTTTTATTTTATTTTACATAATGAGATCTCAAATCCATTTGACATCCTAAAACTAAATATAATATCATAGAGAAAATATATAAAATAAAAAAGTTAGATAAAAAAACATGGTAAGGGAACAAACATGATAAGGAATCATAATGTGAGTCACAATTAAAACATGATATCATAAAAGAGAGGGATCAAGAGTAATCACATTGAATCGTAACCTAACGAAAAATGTATCATAAGATCATATCAATATAGTACATTTAAAAAAATATAACATGGAATAAGTATAATTCAAATCTAACTTATAATATAATATCACATGGTGTAAAAAGTCTCATAATGGACTAGGTTTACTCCCTAATCCCATACGTAATGTATTATGAGTCCAAAAATGTCACCTAATCAATTGGACTATTATTTGGGTTCGCCCATCATAACATATACATGATTATGTGTTCAAAAAAATTAATTCAATAATAAGATATAAATATAATAATTACACATGGAAATAAATGGGTTGCATAATCTTGCCTCATGTCATAATCAATGGTTATTTTAAAGGTATGTCATCTTATAAATGAACATAATGAATGTATTACCCCATAAAAGGAAAGCATATTGAGCTAAGTGTATATATGTAATATAAATATATATATATAATTTAGAATAAATCAGTAACAAAAAGGGTTTTCTCCATTGATGAAAATATCTTTAAGAGATCACATGGAATATTTAATAAGGAAAATATACTTTTCACTTTCACAGCACTTCTTAAAAATCAAAATACTTACAAAATATTAAAGAAAAAATTTATTTGAAAAAAATCAAGGAAACATTAAAATTATTATTAAATTAATTGAGTGTTTATGATGGTATAAAATTCTATTCCAAATGAATCATTTAAAAAATACATTTCCTTCACATTTTTTGCAAAAAAGTCAAAAAATACCTTGTTCTGAGAATAATATAAATATTAATTTTAAACCATTTATTAAAAATATAAAAATTGGTAAAAAGATATGTAATATATCATTTTACAATAATAAAAAAATATTTAAATTATTTTTAGGATGATTTTGTCATGAAATAGAAAGATTCCAGATTTAAAATAAGATACAATATTGGTATTACTTATAATGTTTTTTATATTTCTTTATTAAATAAGATAGAAAATAGATGCCAAACATGTAAAAAAATTTAAGAACATAAAATATTAAAATATATTTGGTTTAATAAAACAATTTCATGTGATTTACCCAAATTATCCTTAAACATAAATAATTCTAAAAGAAATGACATTTTAATATAATGACTTTACCGCTTTGGAAACATTTGAATAAAATCCCGTTGGATAAATAATAATAAATTTTTACTTAAAATGCCATAAATTATGAAATTATAATGATATAATATGTAAAATATTCATTATATACACCATATATAATAAATTAGGTCATAACATTAAAAAATGCCTTAATGAAAGGAAATTTGAGACGAAACCCCTTACCTTGAATTTGACTCATCACGCACGCACTTTATCATCCCGAATAATAAAAATAAGATAATTATTTTCATACTTGAGAGATATTTTGATGTTTATTATTCATTTTATTTTATTTATCACCATTTTATATTTATTTATATAATTAATTGAGTTCACATAATACTTTTTGATGATATTATGTTCGTATGTCAAAAATGACATCGGTGGCATGATTATGGAAACATAAGTTACAAAATATCTATAATAATAATCATGAAATAATTTTCATTTTTTTACATCAATTATACTTTTAAAAAAATCCATTAAAATTTTTTATGAAAAATAATCTACATTTAAACCATAGAGACGGTAGGTCATATATACTCATTAGTAACAATTATATTTTTCTACAATCATAATGGAAATAAGTTAATTATTATTTTATATTTATATAATGATAAATTTTTCATAAATAAATTATTATTTTCATAAATATAATTATATATACCATCAATGTGATGTGGTGGTGAAAAATGAATCACATCGCTTCATGGAGGTGGTAGTCCACACGTACCCATGAACGACGTTATCATTTTTTAGAAAATGGAAATGTATGAAAATATATGATATATTAATTTTAAATAATTATACATATGTAATTAATAATACATATATATATATATACATTAAATCCATCATTATAAATAGAAGTAATAATTCATAATGGAAAATGAATTATATCGGTTTGTGAGACAGTAGTCTACCATACACACAAAAGATGGTTTCATTTCCCATTTGATGGAAGAGGAGATGAATGTAGGTTATGAAATTAACATAATAAAATATTAGTATATATTATATAATTATTTTATTATATCATCATGGTTGAATAATATTTTAAATATTTATAATAGGAAATAAAATAAATTGCTTGGTTAAAAATAATATGTCTTATTTGGAAAATCCATTTATGTTTACTCAAAAATAATTCTTATAAAGGTTTTAAAAAAATGACTCTATGACATGGGAATGGATTTAATTAAGGTATTTTGGTAGGTATATTTTTAACCGTAAGTATTTTTATATGTGAATAAATAATAGTAGATGTGGTTCCCTTTTATATATAAGGATTGTCATTTTCAGAAATGCACAAAACAATTCAATAATGGGAAGTCAGTCTCAATACACGTGTCTCAAAAATTGATAAATTATGTAATGGATGGAAGATAAGGTTAATAAAACCCTAAAACATTAAAAAATTATCATATTTTAAATATTTTATTATCTTTACCTTTAGGGTTACTTTAATCATTTTAGTTTTCAATATGATAAATAGTTTTTACCTAGGTAATTTATCATTTAACACTCTAAAATAAAGTGAGAATTATTAGATAATTTAGAACCAATTATTATAACTATTAAATCAAATGTATCAAATTAAAATCATTTTTTTGTGTAAATTAAATTTTAACATAAATGTAATGTGTATAACCTCATTTTAACATTAACCATAATAACTGATTTTTAACTTTTTTATTATTCATACTGACTAAAAATTAAGTTAAATTTAATACATAATATTAATAATTATTATTATAAATATTTAATCTATTTTATGAAATTCAAATCATATAATTTTCATAAATTAATTTAATATTAAAACTATAAAATGTGATGAAAAGTGGTTTTTCATAAAAATGAAGTTTTAAAGCACTTGAAGATCTTATATTAACTCTATGAAAATGAATAATCATTATATTAATTTTAATTAATATAAATATATACATAATAGAAAAAAAATCTTTTAAATCTTTCCTTACTAGGGGTTACGTTAATTAATAAAAATGGATAAACTTTATACGCTTAAAAACAGTTTGCTGAAAACCTTGTTATAAGCAAAAAAATAAACTTATTCTAAAATCATGAAAATGGATGATTAAAATCAAATTAATTATATTATTCTAAATAAATTTTTTAATGTGTAACTTTAATACCAAATCCCAAAATATAATGTGACTTTTAAATTATGTGATTTAAAAAAGAGAAATGATAATATTTGAGAAATTGATAGTTTTCACTATTCATTGAAAAATTAATCATTTTAGAAAATTTTAATATTGTTAAACATTTTATTTTTTTAATATTATGATTTAAAAAATGAATTAATTTTTTTCAAATGAATTTTATAAAATTTATATAAATTAATTATAATATTTTCTCACAAAAGGCAATAAAAATCATTTTTAATGAAACATATTTTTTAGAAGAATAAAATGTCTTCATTAAAAATTTAGTGCTTATTTACAAGATATTTATAAATAAAATTATATTTATTGGTATATTTATATATATTTAATAAATAATTTAATCATATTCAAACCCACTAATTAAATGGTTAGATTATAATGATCATATTTAAATTATAATATTTCATTGTTAGTTTAAGCTCGGTGTTGTGTGTTATATACGATATCAAACAATGTTTTATTTTTAAAATATCATGGTGTTACATTATCTCCCCCCTAATTTAATAATTTACATCATAAAAATTTAAACTTGGACACCATAATCAATGGTTTTTTATTTGAAAATAACTTTGTTCAAATCCCACATCATAAAAATGATTAATAAAGCATTCTATTGAAATATGGAAAAAGAAAATATGATGTTCATCACATAACTAGGTTACCAAATAGGAGAACATAAGTGGGATGTAAAGATATATACATGTATAAAAGACATAATGTCCCAATAATCATGTAGAGTTATAGAGAATATTGATCATAAGAAAGTGAATGGTCATGATAAAGTTAAAAACCACAAAACCATAAACCGAAGAGTTCTTAAAAAGTCCATTGACTTAAAAAAATGAAGTTAATAGGATAAAATTTCTTATTGGTTTTAAGATCCTTTTCAATGATTTTGGTAATAATTTTACCTTATATAGTAATTACATAAGGAAATATACTTACATCATAAGTATAATTTCATCCTTTAATCAATTTTTACCACAATCCCAATTTTTTTTATAAATGATAAGTATTGGAGATTAATTTTTTTATACCTAAAGCACTAAAATGAACTTATAACTAAACACATAATCCATAAAATGATAACATTGTACTCCTCTTATCTTTATACATTAACCCAAAATCCAAATTTTTATCACAAATTAATCTAATTACTGAAATTAATAAATCATCAAACAATGAAATAGAACATTAATCTATAAAGAATAAAAAATAACACCAAAATTTTAAATTAGATCATTTGATAAATCACAATCCTTAACATTATTTGAAATATTCCTAACTATAGTTAAAACTGAAACATTTAAATTATTTCACCACATATTCATGCAAGATAAATTTAACATTTATCTTCTAATAAAATCAATCGCTCTTAAAGTCTTATAACAAAATTTATATGAACTATTCATATATGATATTCAATTTTATAAATAACTTTAATCACCTTTAATCCAAATTATTTTCATATATCCTTCAAAAAATTAATACAATCCTCATATGTTTCATAATTCTTATATCCAAAACACCAATGATAAATATACATCTACAGTATAATTCTCAATTCCCAATACATAAATAATTTCACTAAAATGATTGATATAACATAGGTCCTTAAATGTTCTTAGAGTAAAACTTTAGAATATTTAATTTTATAAAATAATTCATAGGTTCCCCACATTAAAGACAATGAACTATTAATTTATATCAATGATGAAATTTATTTCTCTCCATTGAACTCTTAATTTTATCTCAACAATTCATTTCTCTATGCCCTTATTTTTTCCATAAAAACTTATTTCTTATTCCTTTGAGATTTAGTTGAGGTGGAGGTTGTTAATCATATATCATGAAGACTACTGAGGAATAATTACAATATCTTTAACTTTATTTATCATCTCATTTAGTTTTTTAGAATCATCACATTGTCTATCATATTCAATGTTAACATCTTTTCTCCTAGTTTCAATGACTGGTTGGAACCAAAAATCATGTTATGAACAATAATAATCACAATCAAGACAATTAATTATATAGGATTTTTAAATCATGACACCTTATTTTTTGTCTATGACACCTTAATATTAACCTAGTTCATTCATGAGTATCATCAATTCAAATCATTTTAGATGGTTCCAAAAGAAAATGTGAATTAACCTAAGAATAACCCCCCAGGATTATAAAATTAGGTGTGCAGTAAGGTCACACTCACTATGCATGAGAATAATGGTTGGTATATACTCAAATAATTATTTTCAGGGTTATTACCCCTTGATTGATTTGTTCCAAAACCACATCCACATGTTTTATCCATAGAGGTATATATTGATAATAAAACCATATAATCTATTCCTTACAAAAAAATAGGATGTTATCTTATATTTATACTTATCCTCTTGGTTATTTTATAAATGTTTCTTATCCTAATTTCCAAAAATAACTATACCTTTCTTTAATACCAAATTTAGTGACATAATCCTTTTATAAGTATTATTACTTGACTTTAAACATTTAATTCCAATAAGTATACCCCAAATATCATGAGGCATGGTGTCTTTAGAGGAATAGGTTCATAATACATCAAAAGTGAACTAAAAATGATATTATAATTTTATTATCCTTAATGAGAATATAAATCTCTTTGAACTCTTAAAACTATATAGGATTACTTGAGGAATATATAAAATAAATTGCTGTGATAAATATTCCATTAAGGTACATGATATGGAAATACAATGTAGGTTGAAGGTATAACATGATATCATAAAATATAAGGATCATGAGTAAACAAAATTAAGAATAAAAAAAGTAACATGGAATCATAATATTATAAATATATTTTAAAGTGGTAACAACAAATTACCTTATATAAACATAAGTTAAGGATAACTGCCAAAATAATATCACATGGTCGAAAAATTCCCATAATGGATTAGGTTTACTCCGTATTCAAATCCATAATATCTCATGAGACCAAGATAATACCTAATTAATTAGATAATTATCTTATTACAACCATCATAACATAAACATTCTTGTGTATTCCAAACAAATAAACCAATCATAAGGTATAAACATAATAATTAACTACGGAAAAAAATAAGTTGCATAATATTTCCTCATTTTATAATAAAATGAGAATTCATAAAGAGGGTATTTGATAAATGAACATATAGAATGTATTAACCCAAAAATGTAAGGGGTAATGATCTATATATACAAAAGAGACATTTATATAGAACTTATAAGCAATCCATAAAATTAAATTTTATCACTATTTATGAAAACATCTTTAAAATATCACATGGAATATTTCTTGAGGAAAATTACCTTTCCACATTGAAATAACTTCTCTAAAATATAATCTCTTTTATAATATTATAGAAAACATTTTATTTAAAAATTTACATAGAGACTTTCAATTCGTATATTCAAATAATTGAGTAGTCATGATGGTGGGAAGTTTTTTCATTCTGCATAATTTAAAAGAAACCATTTCATTCACACTTTTGTAAAAAAGAGAAAACAAGTTCATTATTCTAAAAATGAAAGAACAATTTATTTTAAACCATTTTGTAAAAAAAAAATATAACATGGATAAAAATTTATTTAATAATTCATTAGATAATAATAAATAAATTATTAAAATATTTTAAAGAAAATTTACACCTAGAAGAGAAAGATTTTAGATCTAAAATAAGATACAAGATCGATATTACTTACAAATAACATTATTGTTGTTTTATTATTCAATAATATTGGAAATAAAATCCAAAAATGTAGACCAAATTCATCTATAGAGGAACATGAAAGAGATTTGTTTCAATAAAGTAATTCTATATGATTTCCGATAATGTAACCTTTAACATAAACAATTTCAAGAATATAGGAAATTTTAAAATAAATCCATTATTTATTTTTTTAAATTAAAATGAAATCAAATTAGATTGAGTAAAATGAAGTGTAATATAAAATATCATGAAGTATAAATAATTAATGATATAATATTTAAGATTGGAAACATATACAATATGAAAAATAAATGAGTTGCATAATATTAAAATATGCCTCAATAAAAGGAAAATTTAAATGAAATACCTTACCTTAGTTTGAAACATCACATACATAATTAATCATCCTAAATGATAAACTAATGTTAATTTTTTACTTGATTAATAAAATTTTCAATTTTATTATTCATTTTATTTTATTTAATATCATATTATTTTTATTTACTTAATCAATAATTTTCAAGTCAAATGTTTTGATGATATTCAGTTTATATGTCAAAAATGAATTTAGTAGGTTGACTATGGTAAAATAATTCATTCGTAAATCATATAAATGATAATAATTGTGCAATAATTATCATTTTTATACAAAAATTATCCTTTTAAAACCAACCATTAATGATAATTATGAAAGTTTAACTATGTTATAATCATGCAGATAGTAGGCGTACACATGCATGAGTAATATTCCCATTATTTAAAGATCATGATGGAAATAGGGTAAGTATTATTTTATTATTATATAATTATTATTATATAATATATAAAATATTATTTCTTTAAATACACTTATATATACTTCCATGTGATGTAGTGATGAAACATGAAACACATCACTTCATAGATTTGGTATTCCATACTTATGGACAAATGATGTTATCATTTTCCAATAAATGGAAATGTAAGAAAATATATGATATATTAATTTTTCATAATGATAAATATTTCATTAATATCGTATATATATATATATATATATATATATATATATATTAAATCCATTATTCTAAAAATTCATGATAGGTGATGATGGATATCTAATTACATCGTTTTGTGAGGCGTTAGTCCACCGAATATATAAATGATAGTTTTTTTCCCAATAGATGTAAGATGAGATAAATATAGGTTATTCCATTAACAAAATAAAATTTAAGTATATGGGATATTATGATGTTTCCATATCATCATGTTTTAATAATATTTTAATGATATGTAACAATAAATTAAACAAAATGATCAGTTAAGAATAATAATTCTTTTTTGGATAACCTCTTTATGTTAGCAAAAAAATTCTTCCTTAGAGGGTTTTCAAATCAATAAAAGTCATATATGATGGGTTAATTGAATTATTTAACGTATTTTTATGTATTTTTCGAACAAAAATAATTTTTAAGTGTGAATAAAAGATGAGAGTAGGTTCTCTCTTATAAGTGAGAAGGAGTGGTATTCTTGTAAATACCCAAAACTATTCAATAATGGGATGACATTATAATGAAAATTGCTTCTAAAATTGATAAATGAGTAATTCAATGAATATAAGGTCAATAAAAACCTCCGAAATTAAATAATAAACATATTTTAAACATGTTATTCTCTATACAATTATGGTTTCTCAATTTTACTATTTCAGTTTTCACCACGGTAACTAGTTTTTGACTTGGTAATTTATCCTTTAAGAACAAACATAAAACTATTTTATTTTATAATTAGAAATAAATTATTCTAAATATGAAATCAAATTTATTAAATAAAAAATCTTCTATGTTTGGAAAATAAATTTTAACATAAGTACATGTAATGTGAAAAACCATTTTTTAACCATAACAATATTAACTAGTTTTTACCATTTGTACTATTAATTATGAAAAAAAATTAAGTTAAACATATTAAATAATATTAATTATAATTATTGAAAATATTTAATCCATTTAATAATAATTAATTAATAAAAATTTATAATTTAATTTCAATCGACACCCACAAAATGCAAGGAAAAGTGGTTTTTTAGGAAAATGCATTTTTCAAGCAATAAAAGATATTATATTAACTATATAAATAGAAATAATAACCATTTGAATTTAAATTTATATAAATATATATATAACATAAACATTTCATTTAAATATTTCCTTATAATGTGTTTTTATCTAATTAAAATGGATGACCTTTGCACTTAAAAAAGCTTATAGAAAACCTTGTTTTAAGCATAAAAATAAAATTCTACCAAAATCATGAAAATTACTGATTAAAATAAAATTAATTAGGATATTATAAATAAAAAATTTCATATTGAAATTTAATACCAAGTCCAAAATATAATGGGATATTTAAATTATTTAATTTAATGAAAAGAAAAGATAGGATTTGAAAATTTATTAATTTTTAATATTCCCTGAAAAATCAATCATTTCAAAACAAAACCAAAAATTTTACCATAGATTAATTTTTATATAATTATTTCATAAATAAAATTCATTTTATCATATTAATTATATAAAATATATAAAAATTAGAATTAATATTTTCTCATAAAAAGAAACAAATATCATTTTTGAAGAAATGAAATTTTTTTGAATAATAAAATGTCTTCATTAAAAATTGAGTTCTTATATAATAATAATTTATCAATAAAATTTTATTGATTAATATATTTATATATATATTATAAATCCATTAACCTTATTCATAACATATAATTTAATATTTATGTTATCATAGTCATATTTAAATAATAATATTCTATGGTTATTTTGTGCTTGATGTTATGTGTCGAATATTCTATCAAACAGAGTTTAAGTTTTAAAATATTGGGTGTGTTACATGTTTAAAAATTATATGATGTTTAAATGGTATTCACTCCAATAAAATATCTTCAATTTATTTTACCCAAATACATGTGAAAGATTCTCACTTCCTTTTCCAACATGGGATTGATCCATATTTTCATATACAATGACAACCACTCTAATAAGTTTTTTCTTCTTTAATATACATTTAATTTATTCATATTGACAATAAATACATATTTAACACAATGTATATTCACTCATGTTGTGTCCCCTAGTACATAATGTTTCCACCAGCTCGGGCTGGAGACATATCACAATGGGATTCCAAGCCACCTAGTCTAATATCCCTTTGATCTCTCCCTTCATTCTTATTTATCTCTCATATCACTCTATAATATCTCATGATTGGATGGAAATGTTTAAGCACATATATACTTAAAATTATTTGATGGTTGGATTGGGAAATTAGTGAGGATGGTTTAGTGGTTTGATATTGGAGGCATGAAGGGATCAATAACTACCAGAAAACTAAATAGTGGTGGAATCAACTCTGTTGGATGAATTCTTGTTCACTACTTGGTAGAGAAATGTGTTAGTTGTCTTAGAGTCATGAAAGAAGAGGGTATTGGTAATGATTTTTTAAGAGGAAATAAGAGGAGCTACCATATCAGTTATTTTAGTCGGGGTATCAATGGGGATCCACCCACCATGTGAATGATATGTGATAAATAGGTTTATATGTTGATCCTTTATACTATGATTTATATTGGCCCTACCTTGTATGAGGTTGGGTGGTACTTGAATGGTATGCAGTGGCTTAACCATGCCCATAGGGCCAAGAGGTCCAGGCACACCTCTCCTAAACTAGACCCGATGGTTATGCAGGACAACTCATAGGTCAACATCCTTTATAAAGGATCTAGGTTTGATCCAAATTGGACCTTCTATTCGACCCCCCCCCCCATGTGGCCCATTCATTCTCCATGTCATGAACCGAGACCCAAGTTGGGTTCACTCTGATATAAAACTTCTTAAGAATGGAACAAGTGGAATTATAAACCCATTTCCTAGCCAGTTCATGAGTGCCCATACAACATAGTTGAATTCCCTCTCCTTATTTATAGTGTTACATGGAACACCCCATGGGCTTACACATGGCCTGATATTTACCTTATGATATGTTTTCCACACATTTCCACCTGATTATAGGAAATATATAAATGAGTAGTTTAGTTTTATTATTTTTTAGGTAGATCATGGAGTTCGGTTATTATTTACCCTAAATGGTTTTTGATGAAGAAATTTGGAAAATATAGTATTTTAGTTTTTAAGGGATAATGGCATGGTTAAGGTGAGATGTTCAGGGAGGAAATGGATTTTATTATTTCCTATAGTGACATACTGATGTAGGGTGTAGGTATCCCAAACACACTATGGAGTTTGATGCTCCTCTTCTAACATAGGGCATGGGTATTCTATTTTATGCTTGGTGTTTGGAATTCCCTTGATCACAGCTCTTATGATAAGGTCCCATGTATGACTAATGTAGTAGTAAACTCCCCACAATAATATGTACAAGACCATTATCTATCAAACTTGAAACCCCAATGGATCCACATTCTATCCTTAATAAGGAATAGTTCCTCCCTAAGTATTTATTATCCCGTGACCAACACGATTACCTCAATAAGGTATGAATCCCTCTCTACATATTTTGAGAGGTGGAATAGTTTTTTGTGAGGCTATAAAGAACAAGTAAAAATGTTATTGTGATTTTATCAAGTTTCTTTGGTTGTATATGAAATATGAACATTTTAGAGATTTCCTATGAATTTGAGACTTCACTTAACCTTCGATTATCTCAATCCATAAATTAAATATATGGTTTACATTATATTAATAGATATGAGTTGACATATCATTCAATACTTCCTTTTGTTTTCAAGTAATCCTAATAGGAATTTTTATTATCACCCCTGGATAGGTGTTCCAACCTATATGTGTTGTGACTCAACAGAAAATAGACACATTGAGAGAAAACATGGAGCACATTGAATTGGTGAATCTAGAACTTAGTGGTGATTGATGGTGAAGAAAAATATAAATATTAATATCAATAGTTGTTGCAATGATAATAAATATTTTAAACATAATTTAGGTTTATCACTACCTATCTATATTTTTTACAAATATTCACCTTTAAAACCTAATTTTTTATTTGTAACATTGTTATGTATTATTCATGAATATTATTCTATAATTTTGATGTTCCATATAGTATTTAATTATTAATGATTTTTTTTAGGATATGAATATGTAAATTATTAATGAAGGTATATAGGATAAGGCTTCTCATTATGTGATATTCAATTTTTATACTTGTAATTATCCACTAGCCTATTTTAGGTTGGATTTGGGTGGAAAATAAACCTAAATACAAGAAAATATGGGCTCCCTAAGGATTGGGTTGTGTTAAAATAGAATGATCTTCACCTCTATAATTATGATTAAATAATTTTTTATAGAACTAAAAAGATCAACTATGGTCTAAGGAAGTGTTGGGGTAACCATATAGGTTGGATGGTTGATCTCATATTGTTGAATTTATCATGTTAAATATTCATCATGTGTAAAATTCATATTGTGTGGTTTTTGTAAAATAATTAATTAATTAATAGAAACATTTAATTAATTCAATCTACTATTCATGATGGTCATCATTAGTTAAACACATATCTTACCATTATAACTAAAAAGTCTTGGAAGTTCCCCTCTGGTGTGGCCCATGTTAGGCCAAGTCATCCTCTATCACTAGAATCTCAATCAATGATCAACCCAATTCATCCTCAATGATATTATTGGTTGGACCTAAAAAAATATAATTATTATTTTATAGGGAGAGCATGGTGGGTCTATAGATCTTTAATTTATATACTAAGTAGTGGATTACATCAATAAGAATGGTTTATGGTGTGATAAAATGGAAGTAATAGTGTTTTGTCCAAACATAAATCATGGCATCAAATTGGGTACAAAAATTATGAGTCCATCTATAGAAAGAAAATGAATATCATCTTTTTTATATAATTTTAATATTCCTCAAATTTTTATTATAATTTATATATATATAATATGATTTGTAAAATAAATAGTCGCATGACTAGTTTTATTTGATCATGTTCAATGGAAATTGTGGTCATGGTTCTTTATTGGGAACATTTTGTGACATGTGGTAAAATCCCTATGGGATATAAATATATAAAATTTACCCATACAAGATGGAATTATCATTTATAAATGGTTATAACCCTATGGTTTAGTGAAATAGAAAAATTCACTGCACCAATGTGTCATGTGGGAACTGGTAAAGGTGGTTGACTCATGTGGGGGTAATGTAAATAAGGTTCATGTCCAACTGTGTTAGGATGTGAGTATGAGACCTATTCAAACTTAGGATCATGAAATTATATTTAAGGTATTACATGTTTTCATTATGTTTCATAATGGTTGAAAAATTGATTGGCTTAATTTTTTTCTAAAATTTAATAAATTATAAAACTAAGGATCTGTTTTTGTTTATGGCAAATTAATTGTCCATTTTTTCACATTATTTCATGTATATTGTAATTTTGAGGTTCTAAATGTCATCTATGGTTATTTAAATGGAATTTTTGATATTTAAAATAAACAAACACAAAATTTAGTTATTCCTTAGCCTTAGAAAATCTCAAGACTAATGTTGTATGAGATTTATTAAGAAGAATACTATAATGATTTCTTTTATTTCATTTTATGTCCTAAAGAAATGATTTTTTTTAAATAATATTTTAGAGTTGGATGATTTCGAGTGAAGATAGGTGATAGTTGTGGTGAATGAAACATGTGAGGTGTTACAAGTGGGACCCACAATGATGTTTATGAATTTGATGATTCATTCCCATTAGTTATTAAATATGATAGTATTATTTCATGATGTTTTAAACATTGATATGTGGTGCTTAAACACTAATGGGTTTGAAAAATTATAAACTTCATGTGAGTTTAATAACCTGAATAATTCTTATTGTGAACTTCCAAAGTTTTTGTAATTATTTTAATGGAATAGTTTAATGTTTTAATTATCATAATTATTTTTTAGTACCCACTACAGGTGATTAGTGTGTTTGGAGTGTGGATTTATAGTATGCGGTATTTTTTTCATTGGTTCTATATGAATACATGTTGGGGTAACTAATTTATTGATGAAAATCATATGACATATCATTTCATTGATATGAATAAATAACTATAGGTGATATCCTAGTGAGTTACATCAATAAAAAAACTTGTGTCAATGTATTTTTCTCCAATTGATTATTCAGATGTCCTATGTCATGATAATTATGGATTTTATTTTTAAATAGGATGGTGAGATGGATAAATAACATGTTACCTTAGAATTAGATGATATGAGATGAGGATGTGAAATTATTCTACTAGGTGTTTTCCTTATGAATGGATAAATAGGTGATTCCAAACTTTTTATGTTATTTTAGTGATAGAACCATATGTAAACACCGCATTGGGTTTGTCTTTGTGTAACATTGACATTGGTAAGAAATTAAAGTGGTTATGAGTAAGTATAAAGTACATTATAGAGGCATATACAATTCTTTATTCAATACCTATGATAAAACTAACGGTTATCTATACCATTAGTGTAGTTTCATTACCCCTTTATCTTGTGTATCTCTCTTAGTAGATAGAGGGTCTTCCACTTGTAAATTTAGGTACCCCCTTAAACGATATTATACATAGAAGGTCATGGATTTTTCACATTATTTTATTTCACTATGTATGTTATCATTGCCTCATAAAGGGATATAAATCCCTTGTTGATATGGATTTAATTATTTCGTCCATATTTTATTGTGCATGTATTAATGAGTTTTTATTTTTATGGATATATTTTTTATAGTGATATTAGTTATAACTTTTTTTGTTAAGGTTGTCTTCTGGTTGGAAATTTTAAGATATTTTGGGTGATATAGTTATTGAATGTTTATCTTATGATATTTTTAGTATTTGATATTCCTATAGTGGGAATATAAACTAGATAACCTATTCATTGATTAAAATAACATGATTTTGAATATATATTATTATTTCATATTATTTTATTATTATACATGAAAGAACTCAACTTTGGTGTTTCTTAGAGTTTAGAATATCCTACACAGTTATTATACTCAACCATGAATTTGAAATTATGTATTCATCTACTCATGATAGTGTAGAAGTGAAATATTTTGTAATTTCTGTTGCATATAGGGCTGGTGGTCTCAGTTTATAAAGGTAATATGTTGGTGATTATTATAGGTTTCATGGTAGAGGGGTATATGTCCATGGCCAAGGAGGTTATATTGAGTTTGTATTCATATATATGTATTTCATTCAAGTTATTATATTTTAGTAATTGTGAGTTTTAATATAATCATGTTTTTCAACCTAATAGATTGTATGAAAATTATACACACACACAAACACACATTCATGTATTATCATTCTACGTATGTTGGTATGGTGCACATATTTTGGGTATTCATGATTATTATTACAAGTTCCAGGGAAAATATCACATAGTTCTTTTTTTTACACCTACTTGGTGTTATTCACTTACCTTGAAACAAATGAATATGGACAGGTGAAATAAAACTTTCTCTTCCTGCAGACCTTTAAGGGCTCCCTGTGAGTTCGTGTTATGTCAATCCAAAAAATATATATTCAACTCATAATATAAATTAGATCATAATAGTGAAATTATTCTCCCAAACACCTTAAAAATCCTCTTGTTTGTCCATGATCATCCAACCAAACCTAAAATAATCTATTTCTCCTTCATAATATATAAAATATAAATTGGTGATAAAGAAACTCATCATTTATACACACTGATTGTGTAACAACCTATGAATTTATGAAATATCTTTCATGAAAATTAAAAAATAGTATATGATGTATTGAGTTACATGAAATGAACAGTTTAAATTTCATTATATTCAACACCAAGTTTATATAGCATTTCATGTTACATCGATTCTCTTTGATAACTTGTGATTCATGTAAAGACGAGTCTTACCGAACAATAATATACTATTGATATTGTCATTCAACATGGAAGTAATTTTATATTAGTTATATTGATGGTTTTGGATAATAACAACTATACTAAGTTAAAAAAAAGTTTATAAAAAATTTTAAATTCATCCAATTAATTTAATAAGCATATGATAAGAATAAATTCATTTTTACACTTAAATGTTGTATATTTTTATATATAGTTTTACCACCTTTTAATGGAGAACCTATTTTAAATATATTTTTTGACAATATTAAAAAATTTATATTAAAAAATAAAATTTATTTTTAAAATTTTAATATGAAAATTTACATTGGGTGAATTTTTGTTATTTTTCTGGAAAGTTTCATTTTTTGAAGAATAGGGAAATACACTGCACTTTAATTGAAAACTATTTTTTCATATAATTTATTTATATAATTAAATTATATTTTAAATTTATATTGAAGTATAATTATTTCAATTATATATCAATAAATATAATTTAGATCAATAGATTCAATTTCACATTGAAATTTGATATAAAAACATTCCAAACATTTGAACTCTTCTCCTTTAAAACACAATGTCTAACGGCATTTGTAGGATTAAATTTAAATTAATTTTTTACAGTTAAGTGGATTTAATTTCAAAAAATGGATATATTTAGTTTTAATAAATATTATATATTTTTAAAAATAAGATAAAATTAATTTTTTTACCAAAAATATTTGTAAAAGTAATTAAAATTAATTATAGTGATTAAGGTAAAAACAAGCTTACTGAATGATTAAACATAGAATATAAGGTCTATAAATAACCCAAAACTTGTCCAACACCCATTATCTAGACATAATTCTATTATAATCACCATATTATTGGTTTTTATGAATTATTGAGATAATATTACTTGAAATTTACCTATATAATAACTTAAATAAGGAAAAAGTAAAAGGTGGAACATTCTTTACCTTTAACACTTATAAAGCTTTGGAGTATGGAAAAAGATATATAAATTAGGTTATAAATATTTATCATTTAATATAAATTGTTTATTTTTATCATAATAATTTATATGTAATTTTTAGAGATGATATAATTACATTAAATTATTAATAAACACTGATGCATGGATTATTTAGTTAAAAATTATATAAAATAAATGATATTTTATTAAATAATTTAAATTTACTAAAACCTTATCTTCTTACAAGTGATTTTTTAGTTTTATTAAATATAAAATATGTTCCATTAATGGAAAAAAAATCTTTTATAATGAACATATTTACCCATAAATAACAAAAACTTTGTTAGTAGAGTTAGGGTTGAAGTACTGTTCTTGCACATTACATGTGCTTCTATTAAAATTAATTTGAAACATATATGGGATTTTTATTTGATAAATTAGATTTCATATTTTTGAATCATTATGTCTAAATTTTATAATATGTATCACTTTAATTTATCCTTATTGGATGGATTATATAGGTTAGAAAACTAGCTACTAAATAAAAACCCAAAATGATAAAAATATAGAAACTTGAGGACTAAGGAACAAATAATAAAAATTATTTTATTTTTGTGTGGTTTGGTTGTGGATAGAAAATAAATACCCTTTACTCCATTAGTTTTAATTTTTTTAATCACATTATTAAAGGGAGACCTACCAATAGTTTTTACCTTATTATATTTACAAGAATTTCACTCCACCTACACTATAAAAAGGAACTCATCCTCCCCACTTCTTCACACATTTCAAGTCCTTTTGCCTCATCCAACCCCAAACCAAAGAAGCTCCAAACATAAATAAACTCACCCTAGAATTATATCTTTGTAAATATGGTAATACAATAAATTCCTTTGGTGTAAACCAAAATTATTTACCCAAAAAAGAGGAGAATAAAGACACACATGACAAGTCAGACTCAATGTAAGGGATTTTCATCTCACATTTTATATATGTGAGATAAATATTATAATCACCACTTACACATTTCTTGTGACGTATATACTAACCCTTTTGAAATATTATATTATGAATTCTTTTATATCTTAATGGTATTTAAATGTTTCATTTTTTGATTAATACTTTTGGGGTATCCAATTCATATGTTACCAGAGTTGGAAGGGATTTTGTCTCTCCATTCATTGAGGAATTTCTTGATGATATAAACCTTTGTTCTTTTATAATGTTTATATACATACACTTATACATTATATATCCATATTTTATGTATTTTCATGTTCTTTAATATTCTTTTAAAAGTTATTATTTCTTGGGGCTTATGATTTAAATGTTCAAAGTTGTATGGGAAACTTTTAATTTTCAAATATTTAATTTCAATATCTTTTTCTCCATGTCACTATTCATTATATTATTTTAAATATTTACTTATATGGATATAAAAGGGTTAAAATTTACATTTTATGACTACTTTGAATTTAATTAAAAGGTTTTAAGAAAGAATATTTTATGTGTTTTATATGGAATGTTTTGAAAAATGAAAAAGAAATGCTCTATTCTTAACATACATGGAGACATTGACATTCCCACCACCATGGAAATTAATTTTATTTATGGATTCCATTGAAAGGTTTCATGTCCCTTAAATTAAAAAACAACTTCTTATTTTGGATATTTTGGTATTGAAAATGGTTTTTCAAAGAAAATATTATTTTGGATATGAAAATGGATTTTTAAAATAAAATGGTATGTTTATCCGAAAGTTTTTTTCATATAACTTTAAAAGAGTTTTACAAAGGTTTTTATAAGGAAATTTTTTTATACATTACATGTTACTTGATAATTACATTATGGGGTGGCCTAGATAAATACATAAAAGACTGTTATTTTTTAATGTGGGTGGGCCCAGATAGTTCCAAGAAATCCCATTATAGCTTAACTTGGGGTGGACTAGATAGTAATATGAAATACCATTAAATATAAACTTTTGGTGGCCCATATAGTGCTGGGAAATCCTATTAGGGCTTAAATGGGGTGTCCTATATAGCATTGGTAAATAAAATTATATCTTAACATGAGGTATCCTAGATAGAATCAGGTGATCCTGTTACTGCTCTCCAATGCATTGGGTAATGATAATATCCAAAGTTGATGGTATGGTTATTATAATTAAAATGTTTTCGAAAGGGTTTTATAAATATTATTATTTAAGTCACCTTAATTAGTTTTATTTTTTTATGGGGTTTAATAATTTTTTTGAGAAAAATGTGTGTTTTTAATTCATGTAAAAATATATTATTTCATATTATAAAATAAAATTGAAAATAAAGGTAAACATTATCTGAGTTTTTAGGATTTTACCAAATTAATTGTTTCCTTTCTTTTTATATCCCAAACTGAGTGTTTTCTCTCATATGATGCTTTTTTAAATGTTTTCATAGGGTTTAAGGATGGGTAAGTGAAAGTAAGAATTCAAGTTAGAATTCATGGATATTTACCATGAAAATAATTCATGAATTATTTTAAGAGTTTTATATTATGGGCAAAAAGGATACTGATTATAATTTTCCACTTTTTATTTTATATTTTTTTTATGTATGGGTTATGGCCTAATTTTCTAAAACTATAAATCTAAAAAAGATTCTCAATGTTTTAGAATGTAAAATTCTTAACGTAACTCAATATTATATAATGTTTAAGGTATAAACCTCATATGTGTTATTAAAAGAAAGTTTTAGACAACTTTAGAGGTTAGGGTAGTGTTAATAGCATTCCCATATAATATTTTTCTTTATGGTTAAATTGAAATTACATAAGATTGTATGGCTTCCATGTTTTTTTATAAAGTATGTATATTTAGAATAGTTTTCCACATATGAAACAAGGAAGTTATATTTAGAAGGAATAGAGAGGGAAATATCACTATAAATCAACATATTAAGATAGTTAGAATTGAAATAGACTAATTTTTTATAGAGATATAAAAGTTGAAACAAGCTATAAATTTAGGTGGTGTTTATTTAAGAGATAAACTTGATGTACCATGAAGAAACATATCTACATTAGATTATTTCATAATTCAACATTTCCCATAATTCAATGGATCATAATACCCAATGATATATGAAGGATGTATCAATTCCCTAGATAAGATATCTTAAGTCATGGGATGTTTGGAATATCAAAAGGTAACTCCTTTCATCTAACATTTTGAAGGTGAAGTTGGTCGATGGTGGGCTTTGGTTAGAATACTAGAGAGAAATATGATCATGATGCCATGGAATGGGAAAAATATAAGTATATTTTCCTTGATAAAAATTTCCCTAAGGTTTTTCAGTATAGGATAAAGAAACAGTTATTGTAATTAAATAAAAAATATTATGATTCAGTTACTGTGTATGAAGAAAACTTTACAAGACTGTCTAGGTATATTTGGATTTTATTAAAGCCATTTACAATAAAATTAATTGATTATTCTTATGATTGAAACCAATTATACAAATATCTTTTGCCTCTTGAGAAATTAATTGTTATGGAAACAAATTAGTTATGTTGGGAAAGTAAATATGGAGTTTTTATAAACTTATGTTCCATAAGATTAAAAGAGTATAAAATAGTCAATGTGGCAGGAAATGGAGAAGAATCCAACTAATATTTTTAGTGGTAAGACACCAAAATGTTCCATGTATAGAAAATAAAAATTCAAAGAATGTTTTATAGGATCTAGGAAGTGTTTTTAGTGTAGTTATTTTGTCACATGATTTGTGAGTATAAATAAAAGATCCATGAACAATAAAATAATGGGGTAACCAATATCCATCCAATAGTGAGGGATTTTAGTTGCAATGAGTTGGGTCATTATGTCAATGTTTTTCCAAATATTCATACTCTGGATGGAAATCATCATGATCATAAATCAAAAGGTGTTGTGAAATATTTTTCTATTACTACAGTTCATGTTGGGCCTTCTAGTAAAGTTATGGAATCTCCATCAAGCTTGGTTTTTTTCAAAGGTTATCTCTAAGTTCAATGTTTTAACAAATCCTTATATGGATTTAAGTGATGTGATTATAAAGTGATTAAGGTTTTTTGGGAGGTTTTTTGTTGGTTTTATATTTATGTAAGGATTTAGTTTAATTATAAGCATTCCTTTACTTTTTAACATTAGAAATTAATGTTTTATCTCATAAAATAAATGTTAAAATTATTTTACTATGTTTTAACTATATTGGTTTTTGTTAATATTTAAAAATATAAAGAATAATATATTATCCCTTTGAGGATTATGTGATCTATTAGACATTGATTCTAGTTATTCAGGAATGAAAAGTCATATTGAATACTCATTATCTGGAGAAAAATATGAAATTATGGTGGAAAAGTGATTGATGGATGGAATTATGATCATCAAGGAAGTATATTTTCTTATTATCTTAGTATAAATGGTGAAATAATCATTCAACTTTAGGAAAATTATCTTGAATAAATAAAATGTTATCATATTACCATATTTTATAATGAGATTAATGGACTTTTTCACATATATTAGGCTAGTGTTTTTTTCATCATTTTCTTCCTTTTGACCATGTTCTCTACCATTCTCTATTAGTTTATGAGAATTAGTTTTCCCTTCCAAATCCATATTTTAATTTCCCACAAATGTTCTCCCTATGTGGAATCCAAGTTATGCATAACTTATGGTGATTATTATGTTTCCCTCTCCTACTTTTTAAGAGCATGTTTTATTAAACATTTTTATGATTTTTTTCCAATAATGTAGTTCTATAAATGTTAATCATTTTATAACCAAGATGAATTTTGTGGGTGAAATTATATTTAAGGGGGGTATGATATAACATTATAAGATTTTATTAAATATCTTTAATTAAAACTAAATTAAATTCTTTGATATATTAAGTTAAACACAGTTCATGGATTATATTACATTATATTCAAAACCAATTTTGTCTTTCATTTCATGTAACATCTAGTTTCTTTAATAACTTTTGTTACACAAAAGGCTCAGTTTTACTGAATAATAATATAATTTTGATATTATTTTTTAATATGGAAGTTATTACTTTATGTTATATTGGAGGGTGAGAATAAAATTAACTATATTATTTTTAAAAAAATTTATAAAATGTTTTTACATTAACTCAATAGACTTTAAAGGTATAAGATAAAAACAAATCCAGTTTTATGCTTAAAAAATATATTTTTAAATATAGTTATACCGCCTTTTAATGATGAAACTATTTAAAATATCATTTTTTAGACTTTTATAATTTTTATAAGAAAAATATTCTTCATTTTTTAAATCTAAATATAAAAATTTACTTTGGGTAAATATTTGCTATTTTTTTGAGAAGTTTCATTTTTTGATCAATAGTGAAAAAAATTCATTTTAATTGAAAATTGATTTTCCGTCTAATTTTTTTATATAGTTAAATTATATTTTAAATAATTCTTTAAGTATAATTAGTTAAATAATACATAAATAAATCCAATTTTGGTTAATGTATTCAATTTTAAATTGAAATTGGATATAAAAACACTTCAAACATTGTGAACTTTTCTCCTAAAAAACTTGTTGTCCCGTAGAGTTTGTGGAATTGCCTGAATGGCCCGAAGGCCTTCATTTTTATAGATTTTTTATTACCCCCCTTTCAAGGGATGAGGGGGAACCCTTACATGGCCCTTAGGCTCTGAGATTACATGGCCCGTAGGCTTAGGAGATTACATGACCCGAAGGTCTTAGGAAATTCAACCAGACTATCTACAAGGAACTGCCCCTCCCCAGCATCTTCATCTTGATATTAGCTCTCCACCTTTGCATGACCGTATGGCTAGGCTTCCCATGCATGAACAGACTGGTACTGATGGCATAGTCATACCCTCTCATTCTAACAATCCATTTGGCTCTGCTCTGGTGAGTGCACCTGCTCTGAATCATCATCTGGGGCTGCTCCTTTTATGTAGTGTGTTTGGGGCCTGCAATCATGTGGCCCAAAGGCCTTGGGGTGGCCCTAAAGCCTTAAAGTGGCCCAAAGTCCTTGACAATCAACTGGTCTAAAGGCCTTGGGTGGCCTGAAAGCCTTACACAACCAGAGGACCAAACTGGTGGCCCGAAGGCCCAGATGGATGAATAGTTTTGGCTGCTATAGTACCGAACAGTGCCTGCTACAGTACTGCTACAGTAACCCAGAAATATGCCCCCACCCAGATTTGATCTTGGGTCTCTTGGATGCACCTAGCGATTCCTCACCAACTGCGCTGAGGCTCTTGTGTTGAGTTTGTGGGATTAATTTTAAATTAATTTTAGCCACTTCTATGAATTTAATTTGGAAAATTGTACATACACAATTTTAATAAGTATGAAATTTTTTTTAGAATAAAATCAACTAAATTTTTTGACCAAAAATATTAGTGAAAGTAATTAAAATTAATTATAGTGATTAATGTGAAAACAAGCTTACTTAATGACTAAACATAGAATATAAGGTGTATAAATTACCTAAAACATGGCCAGCACCCATTTTCTGCACATTATTCGACCCTCACCATCTTATAATTTATTTTAATGAGTTATTGGGATACTATTCCATGAAATTGGCCTATATAATAATTTAAGTAAAGAAAAGGACAAAAAATGGAACATTCCATGCCTTTAACACTTATAAATAATTGGAACAGGAAAGAAGATACATAAATTTGGTTAGAAATGTTTTTTTGTAATATAAATTAGTTATTTTTACCATAATAATTTATATTTAATTTTTTGAGATGATTTACATTAAATTATTAATAAACACCAATGCAAGGATTATTTAGTTTATAATTAAATATAATAAATAATATTTTATTAAATAGTTTTAAATTACTAAAAATATTATCTTCTAACAAGTTCTTTTTAATTGTTAATAAATATAAAATATGGTCTATTAATGGTCCAATTTTTTTTTATAATGAACATTTTAACCCATAAATATTAAAAACATTGTTAGCGCGGTTAGGGTTAAAGTATATTTTTTGCGTTTCAAATGTGTGTCTGTTAAAATAAATTTCCAAAATATATGTGGTTTTCATTCTATAAATTACATTTAATATTTTAATATCAGTGGGTCTAAATTTTCTTCTAATTTTCACTTTAATTTATCCTTAATGGATGAATCACATAGGTTAGAAAACTAGCTACCTTAATAAAAAACCAAATGGAAAACAATAAGGAAAATTAAAGGGTAAGGAACAAATGATAAAAAAAATATTTTATTTTTGTGTGTTGTGGGTGTTTCTTGACCATAATTCCAATTTACTGCATTATTTTTCATTTTTTAAGCATATTTGGTAAATGAGACCTCTAAATAGTTTTTACCTTTTTCAATTTACATGAATATCACCCATCCTTCAATATAAAAAGGAACTCACCCTCCCCACTTCTTCACACCTCTCAATCCCTTCTGGCTGCTCCAACCCTTACCTAATTAAGCTCCTAACATCACTCCCCCAACCTAAAATCCTAAATTTTTCCATAAATAAATCCATGAAAGTAATTTTTTGTAAACCAAAATAATTTACCTGAAAAGGAATAGGATAAATACATGCATTACAAGTTTGACTCATGGTAAGGGATATTCATCTCACATTTTACATCTATGAGATAAATGACAGAATAACCACTTAATTCATTTGTGTGGTGTATATACAGAACATTTTAAAATATTATATCATTAATTATTTTATATTCATGGTATTTAAATTTTTTATTTTATTATTATTACTTTTGGGGTTTCCAATTCATATGTTACCACAATTGGAAGGTATTTTTTCTCAATCTCTATTCATTGAGGCATTTCTTGATAATATATACCTTTACTATATTATTATTTGTATATACATACCCTTTGATAATATATATCCATATTTTATCTATTATTATATTATTTAATGTTTTTTAAATATTATTCTTTCATAGGGATTATGATTTAAACAATCAAAGTGTTATGGGACACTTAAAATGATTGAATATTTAATTTTAAAAAAATATCCATGATAATATTATTGATATTACTTTACATGTTTAATTATATAGATATAAATGATTTATAAAAGACATGTTGTGCCTATTTTTAATTTCATTTAAAGGTTTCCAAAAGGAATATTTTATGTGTTTCATATGAAATGTTTTGACAAATGAAAAAATGATTGTTTCATTCATAATATACATGGAGACATTGAATTTTCAACAACTATGGACATTAGTTTTGTTTTTGGATTCCTTTACAATATTTCATGTTCCTTAAATTAAGACCTATATTTTCATTTTCACTATTTTGGTATTTAAAATGGGTTTTCAATGAAAATGGTGTTTTGGTATTGAAATTGGGTTTTTACAACTTAATATGGGGTGGCTCAAATAGCATCAGTAAATCCCATTACAACTTAACTTGGTTTTTCCTAGATACAGTTGGAAAATACCATTACAAATTAACATTGGGTAGCCTAAATAGCACTAGGAAATCCCATTATAGCTTAACATGGGGTGTCCCAGATTGGGCTTGGTAAGCCCATTATAGCTCTCTAATGAATTGGGTAATTATAATATTGGAATTTTTATGTATGGTTATTCTTGTTGAAATGGTTTTTAAAGGTTTTTATGAATATGATTACATAAGTTACCTAATGTATTTTTAATTTCGATCAATGGGTTTTAATGATTTTATTTGATAAATTTTTGTCATGTGAATATTTTTTATTTCATATTCTCAAAGAAATTTGAATATAAAGATAAAATTTATATGATTTTTCATGATTTTTCCAAACTAACAATTTTCATTATTATTATATCCCTTACTGAGATTTTTTTATTATAGAAATATTTTTTTAAAAACAATCATAGGGTCTAAGGATGGGTAAGGGAAATTAAGAAGTTGAGTTGGAAGTGATAGAGATTAACCATGAAAATAATTCATGATTTATTTTACAATTTTTATATTATGGGAAAAATGGATACTGATCGAAACTGTCCACTTTGTATTTTATATTTTTTATGTACGAGTTATGTCCTATTTCTCAAAATTTCTAAACCTGGAAAGATCCTTAATGTGATAAAAAGTAAAAATCATGAATTAACTCAACATTATGTAATGATTAAGTTCATGTCCTTGTATATTGTGATACCAATAATAACATAGATCATTAATATTTTATGAACAAATTAAATTAGACACAAATATTATTATAATTTTTCTTATCTTTCCATAAATCCATGAATTAAATCTTTTGAGTATAGATTCTTTGGGAACTCAATAATATTACTTTGACTATTTCTTAGATTTTTTTTCCTTATTATTATTTATATATATATATATTATCATCATTGGGTTATTTTTATAGGTTTATCCACACATACATTAAAACATATCAAAATTATAAATATAATAACATTTATAATGTGGTAATACTTGGATAAATAAAATCTAATGGCTAACACTTAATCTCATGAAAACATGTTTTGATCATCCTCCTAACAGAATTATTTTCTTCATATTATTTTTTCATGTATCTCTTACTAAATTAAGATTTTAGGAATATATATATTTATTATTTCATCATGAACATCCCATAAAATCACTACTTTCCATGTGAACTCTATTGATTTCTTCTTGTTTAAATATATATAAATGATAGATCTAGTTACACTATTATAACTCATCATAATATCTTATTATTTAAATATTATTTTCAATGTAAGGATATATCATATATCAGATTTAATACTTATTAAAAATTCATTGAGTGGAAAATTAAATAAACAAAAACCCGAGATTTTAACTTATATTGAGTGAAAATTTTACTTTTATCCCACAAATTGAATAATTATCGAAATTCATATTCATTGAGTAAAGTCCTCTAAAAAACTACATGTGATAACCACCAAGAAATATATATTATATAGACTATTGTGTGAGATACCGTCTGATAGGATTAATTTATTCATAATTAATAATATTAATTGCATGAACAGTTATTTATTCTTTACATTAGGGTCTCATGATCACATATTTTATTTTCCAAATTTTTATGCTACATTATTCTATACTAAATCTAGGATCCACCATTAGTTCTTTCATACATTATTCCATCCATCATAAATATAAAATAAAATAAATATACCTTTAAATGATGTGGTTTCAATAAAATCATACAAGAACATTCAATTTGGTGGGATCCTCAACAAATCAATTTCATTTAATATAAAATCTTATCATGGTTGCTACTACCAAAAGTATAACAGATAAAATATATAAGATTTCAGTGATAAAAATTTTATTCTTATTATATAATGATACTTATGAATAATTTTTATTTTTTAACAACCATGTTTTTTAGAATATTTAATAATTTGGGTTGTGAAATTAGTTGTTAAATAACGTGTTTTAGAAACAAATAATTTATTGATATTTTATTATTTTAATTATTATATACTAATTTTTCACATTAATATTAATATTTTAGACAATTATATGACTTTGTTAATTAATTTTTGTGAATTATTTGGCTTTTTATTGTTGATACGGATAAGTAATTTAATTGGGGAAATTTATGTTGAAATTATTGACATGGATAATTAATGTGGTAAAAGACATTATAAGTAGTGGATTCGATGGTTTTAAATTGATTCATTGTAGAGTTATAATGGGGGCCCACTATAGACTTGATTATAAATGAAATTAAAATTTAAATATTTAATTCTCTATGGGTGTTAGTGGATAGAAAAATGGAAACTAATTTAGAGAAGTTAAAATGATGAAATTATAAATTAATGAATTTGAAATTGTTTATTAGAATATTTATGGAGGTTTTGACTCATTGATGGAATTTTAATTTTGTGTTTCTGATGGAATTAGTTATATTATCCTATTTATAGAATAGTGTATTAACATGTTTTTCACATTGAAATTTCTCTATATTATTCATTGTTAATGGTGGGATTTTGGATGGAATGTAAGATAAAAGGTAATAAGAGGTCAGTGAATCATTGGAACATTAATGTATATATAATAAACTATTAAACATACTTTATTTAAATTTCTTAGAGTGAAAGTGACTTTTTAATGCCAAAGAAATTTTTATTGTTAATGTTCTATGATTTGTGGTGTCAAAGGTAGAGTTTTATGAAATTTGGCATGGGTAATTGAAAAAAATGATTTATGACACTTTATGTAACTTTATTATAATGACCTTATATCTTTAATACCTCTAAATCAATGATTTTAATAGGTTCCATTAAAAGTTACACGGGGTTGTGACAATCTCTAGAGTTTGTACACTCTAATACAAATAGTTTCACAAATTAATTCCAAGTGTACATAGATTTAAATTTTAATTTTAAAAGGATATTCTATAATTTAGATTATGAATTTATATTTACAAAAGATTTTGATAATAGATTCAGTGTTTTTACAAAAAAATGTCATCAATTTTGAAAATAACAGAGAATCTGTGTAAGATCATATAGGTATGTGCCTTCAATAATTTAGATGATATTTTTAATTTAATTTTTGTTTTCTTTAATTTATTATGATCATAAAATGATTTCATTAACAGGGTTTTTTGAGAAAACATGATTTTTTTTAAAAAAATTGATTTATGATAAAATTAATTCTTTGGAAATACTATGGAGAACGGTTTTTGAGAATGAATTAATATAAGAAGTGATTATAATGACCAGGACCCAAAATCAATAACTCAAAAATTCCATTGTTAAGTGATGGGTTTTGGGTTTGAAATTTGAATGGGTGATTAATTGGTATTCACATATTAATGTTAAATAAAATAGTAGTAACATAATTTGAATAAGATCTTTAATGTCTTAGCATAGTTGGATGTTTTAGAAATGTGGATTTGTTTTGTGACATTTAGTGAATCATTGAGTTTCCAATAACATTTAGAAACTGGGAGTTTCCATTGTTTCATAAGAAAATGGATAGTTTTATTAATATATTTTTTGAGATAAAATATGGTTTTTAATGTAATTTAAATATATTTTTTATATGTTTTAACAAAAATTAATTATTTGATTAAAAATTGATATTGATGGTTTGAAGCCTAGATTTTTTATTTTTTTACAAATCAATGTTTTTTGGATAAATTGTTTTTGATTTAATATTTTTTATTATCATTGAATTTACTGGGATCATTCATGAATGGATATTTATCGAATCCATTGGGGAAATCCAATAATGTTTTTACTCACTTATACATGTTCACTTTAGTGGACATATAAATATGATTGGTCATGATAAATAAAAAGGAAGCATTTTATTATTTTTTATAGGAGTGAAATAGATTCATTTTATAGATATGTGAAGATTATTTGGTGTCTTGGGATTGAGTCTCGTTAATTTATTTATTTATCTTTGTCTAAATACTTGAATTCTTATTTAGTGGTCAGTTTTGTAAAAATTTGTTTCCTATGTGAATTTATTTTTTTAATAAAAAATTTATAGTAAAATTAAGGATAATCCTTTTAATTTATTTCTTATAAGGTAACTTCATTTGAAAATTATTCATTTTATCCCTCAATACTAGTTTATAACCTTTTGTGATTATGAGAGTTCACTAGAGGTTATTTTTTCACTCTAATTCGGGTCTTGAGATTCAGGTTCCTCAGTTATAGTGTTCCAAAAGGTTATCAAAGAATTTTCTTAAGTTAATTCATGGGATATTTGGTAGTTGTGGAGAATATGATTGTTAGAACATAAAATGTACCCATAAAAAGTGTAGCTAACCTATTTATGGAAAGTAATGAGTTACTAGGATGGAAAAGGTAACTAAAATATTAATTATAGAATTTTAGGATGACATTATTTTTGGTATATTAATCTGTTATGTGAAAAAATAGAAATATTTATTTCATCATGATAGGAATGGTAATGAATTGTATCACATGACCATGGTTTCAAAAAATTGTTTTCTTATATGTAAAAAATATTTTCAATGACTTTTGTTGTACCTCTCGTACCCCTCGTGGTTTTATTTTCATGATCACAATCACTCAATTATTTATCTAATCTTGTTTTCAAGTGTTTTTGGATGATAGGCATGATTTCAGGTGGCCAAGGAATTGGGCCAAGAAAGCAAGAAGGCCAAAGTGGACTGTTTTCATGTCCACTGGCCAACTGGTGGCTTCACCACCGGCCAGCCGATGGACCCTGAGCAGAAGGGACACCCACTGCCTTCTCACCGGCCAACCGGTGGCTTCACCACCGGCCAGCCGATGGTACCCAGACAAATAGTGTTTGCTACTGCCTCAGCACCGTCCAACCGGTGGCCTTAGCACCGGCCAGCCGGTGGCACCCATCCAGAACAGTGTTTGCTACTGCCTCAGCACCGGCCAACCGGTGGCCTCCTCACCAGCCAGCCGGTGGTGCCTGAGCCCGAAGGCCTCTCCATTCTGCAAGCACCGGCCAACCGGTGGCTCTGTACCGGTCAGCCGGTGGAGCCAGTCAAACTAGCCATTGGGCCTTTGACCAGGCTGGTCCACTTGCCTCCCAACAGCTCCGAAGGCCTCTCCAACGGCTCCGAAGCCTCCCAAAGGCCATATGAGGGTTCCCCCTCTATAAATAAAGGACTAGGAAGCCCCGGAAACTCAATTAAGCCATACGGAAGCCAACGGACACATTTTTGATCATTTGGCGAACCTCCGGCGGATTCCTCCAAGGAACTCCAATCGCTCCAACTCAATTCCACATCCAAGGAGCACCACCATAGAAGCTTGGGAGCGCTCTTCATCAACTCCAATCTATCCTTTGGCGCCCAAGACTTCCCCATTACGGTTTTTATTGTTTTATCATTTTGAGCTTAAATTTGGGTTTGTGCCTACAAACCCCATCTCTTTCTCTCATCCTCTCTCTTGGGTTCTCACACCACCTTCATGGTGTGAAGAGGTTAGTCAAGCCTTACCTTTCAAAAGGCTTGAATCAAATGTGAGCTAGCCTTCACCTGTAAGAAGGCTAGTGGGTTCTTACTCAACCATTAAATGTAAGTGGGTTCTTGCTCAACCAATAAAAGCAAGCTGTAATAGGTTCTAGACTAACCTGAAAAGTCTAGTGGGTTTCTTGCTAAAACCATTAAAAAGCAAGCGGTAGTAAATCTCTCAACGGTTGAGTTGGGAGCGGAGACGTAGGCTTGGGTTTAATCCGAACTCCGTTATCAAGTTTTGTGTCTTGCCTATTTTATTTCGGCTGCACTTTCACTTTGATTTTAAATTGTCAATTTTTTTTTAAAAGGCAATTCACCCCCCCTCTTGCCATCACTCTTCTCTTTTCTCCGCCCAAAAATTGGTATCAGAGGGAAAATTTGAGTAATACCTTCACCGGTTTCAAATTTAAAGATCCATTGTGATGGCTTCAACCTCTTTCGCCCCCGAAGGCTATTCATTGGGTCGTGCTCCATTTTTTGATGGAACCGACTACACTTATTGGAAAACCCGCATGACCGCTTTTCTTAGAAGCATTGGATATCCTATATATAAAATTGTCATGCATGGTTACACCCTCTCCTCTCCCGATGAATCCAAATGGACCCAATCCGATATAAAAAATTTCGAGCTTGATGGCAAAGCCATGAACGCTCTACATTGCGGCCTTGATCGTAATAAATTCAATCGAGTTTCCACATGCACCTCTTCACATGAAATCTGGAAACTTTTGGAGGTTACCCATGAGGGGACTAACAAAGTTAAGGATACTCGATTGGACATGTTTCGTCAAGATTTTGAGTCTTTTACTATGCACCCACATGAAAATATTTCTGATATGTTTACTCGTTTTACTGATGTTTGCAATGGAAGAAAATCTCTTGGAGATGACATTTCTGCAGAAACGATGGTCAAGAAGATCCTATGGATCTTACCAAGCTCATGGGCACCAAAAGTCATGGCAATTCAAGAAGCAAAAGATATCAAGAACATGCCGGTCGAAGAGCTCATCGGATCCCTCATGACTTATGAGATCACCATGAGGAGGCAAGCTGAAAAGTAAGGCAAACCGATCAAAGTTCCAAAGAACATCGCCTTCAAAGCTCAAAAAGAAGAAAGCTCCTCCTCCTCCTTATCATCTTCCTCTTCAAGCGGCGATTCAGAAATGGAGAATCTTTCTCGCAAGATGCACAAATTCATGAAGAAGCACAAAAAGAAGAAATCTCGCAAGGCTCAACCCAACGAAAAATCTGAGCCCAAGGTAACATGTTACGGGTGCGGCGAGAAAGGCCATTACAAGCCCGATTGTCCACTCAACAAGAAAAAGGCCAAACAAAAGGAAAAGAAGAAGGCTCTCAAAGCCACATGGAGTGATAGCTCCACGTCCTCATCCTCCTCCTCCTCGAGTGACAACGGTAACAAATGCCTAATGGCATTTCATGAGGTAACTTCTTCCGACTCCTCATCTTCTTGTTCTTCAAATTCTTTTAATCATTTATCCTATGAGGATCTCCAACATGCTAGAGATCAATTGGAGGAAGGTTTTCACGAACTTTCTTCCAAATTTGTTGCTTTAAAAAAGAATTTCAAGAAACTCTCTTCCGAAAAGGAACAACTTCTCAAAGAAAAGGGGGAGTTGTCCCTCAAGGTCCAAAACCTTCCCGATGTTGATTCTATGGAATCAACAATCAAGGACTTAAGGGAATCTCTTGCCAAGTTCACCCAAGGGGAACAAAATTTTACCAAACTCCTAGGTTCCCAACGCGTATCAAAAACCACCCAAGGGCTTGGCTATTCCAAGCAAGATTCCTCTTCCCATGCTCCAACTATTTTTGTAAGGGGGAGCTCCCAATATAAATTTTGTAATTATTGCAAAAAACTCGGGCACTTAATTTATGAGTGCGATTGCAAAAATGCCCGGTATGGTAGGCCCAAAACCATTTCCCTTAGTGATGAATTTCTTAGGAGAAGACCCGCCACTAGACAAGTATGGATTGAAAAATCCCTTTTAGCGAGTCTCTCCGGGCCAAAATTTGTTTCGGTTTCAAAAACCTCTCCCCGGTGATTTATTGTTTTTATTTAGGGGGAGTTAGGATTATTTAAGCCTTTTTTATTTCAAAATTTTCGATTCAACTTTCAATTCAAACTGTTATTCATTTTTTTTGATTCAAAACTTTCAATTCAAAACTTTCAATTCAAAATTCTCATTTCAAATTTTTGATTCAAAATTCTCATTTCAAATTTTTGATTCAAAACTTTCAATTCAAAACTTTCAATTCAAATTTCAAAAATTTCCATTGGTTTAAAAATCTCTATCTTGTTTTTCAAATTATTCCCTCAATCAAGTCTTATGCCCCGTGCTATTTTGATAATCACAAAGGGGGAGAAATTCTTGATTGATTGGGGGATAAATCCTTCTAAATCATGCCTTTCAATATGGTTTTACATTGCTTGTTTTGGTGATTGTGATCATCAAAATAGGGGGAGATTGTTGTACCTCTCGTACCCCTCGTGGTTTTATTTTCATGATCACAATAACTCAATTATTTATCTAATCTTGTTTTCAAGTGTTTTTGGATGATAGGCATGATTTCAGGTGGCCAAGGAATTGGGCCAAGAAAGCAAGAAGGCCAAACTGGACTGTTTTCATGTCCACCGGCCAACCGGTGGCTTCACCACCGGCCAGCCGGTGGACCCTGAGCAGAAGGGACACCCACTGCCTTCTCACCGGCCAACCGGTGGCTTCACCACCGGCCAGCCGATGGTACCCAGACAAATAGTGTTTGCTACTGCCTCAGCACCGGCCAACCGGTGGCACCCAGCCAGAACAGTGTTTGCTACTGCCTCAGCACCGGCCAACCGGTGGCCTCCTCACCGGCCAGCCGGTGGTGCCTGAGCCCGAAGGCCTCTCCATTCTGCAAGCACCGGCCAACCGGTGGCTCTGTACCGGTCAGCCGGTGGAGCCAGTCAAACTAGCCGTTGGGCCTTTGACCAGGCTGGTCCACTTGCCTCCCAACGGCTCCGAAGGCCTCTCCAACGACTCTGAAGCCTCCCAAAGGCCATATGAGGGTTCCCCCTCTATAAATAAAGGACTAGGAAGCCCCGGAAACTCAAGTAAGCCATACGGAAGCCAACGGACACATTTTTGATCATTTGGCGAACCTCCGGCGGATTCCTCCAAGGAACTCCAATCGCTCCAACTCAATTCCACATCCAAGGAGCACCACCATAGAAGCTTGGGAGCGCTCTTCATCAACTCCAATCTATCCTTTGGCGCCCAAGACTTCCCCATTACGGTTTTTATTGTTTTATCATTTTGAGCTTAAATTTGGGTTTGTGCCTACAAACCCCATCTCTTTCTCTCATCCTCTCTCTTGGGTTCTCACACCACCTTCAAGGTGTGAAGAGGTTAGTCAAGCCTTACCTTTCAAAAGGCTTGAATCAAATATGAGCTAGCCTTCACCTGTAAGAAGGCTAGTGAGTTCTTACTCAACCATTAAAAGTAAGTGGGTTCTTGCTCAACCAATAAAAGCAAGCTGTAATAGGTTCTAGACTAACCTGAAAAGTCTAGTGGGTTTCTTACTAAAACCATTAAAAATCAAGCGGTAGTAAATCTCTCAACGGTTGAGTTGGGAGCGGAGACGTAGGCTTGGGTTTAAGTCGAACTCCGTTATCAATTTTTGTGTCTTGCCTATTTTATTTCCGCTGCACTTTCACTTTGATTTTAAATTGTCAAATTTTTTTTTTAAAAGGCAATTCACCCCCCCTCTTGCCATCACTCTTCTCTTTTCTCCACCCAACAACTTTATGTTAATTGATATTCAAAATTTAGTTTTTAGAAGGGTGTTTTGGAATATTTTTTGAATTATTATGATAAATAGATATAAAACATGTTTATATAAACAAAATGGATATGAAGCTACCAATATATAGTGGTAAGTAGAATTTTTTTTATATTGATTGATTGGAATGTTATGCGGTATTGATCGATTTATTCTATGTGATAAATAATTATTTCTTCTAGAAGATTTATATATAGAGATGTATAAGAAGATGTGTGTGTTTCTCTTACAAATAACTAAGTTGTAAGAATTATTATGTAGACTACATGTGCATCAGATAGGGTTACTGGCTAAGATTGATCGGCAGAAAATGATTGGATATCAATATTTTGAATGTTGAATCTACCATCATTTAGAGGTGATGTTGTATCATAGTTAATGTATGAAAATTTATATTAAATTAATCTTATATTCTTTCTTTAAAAAATTCTAGAAACTTATAATATGGATTTAATATATTATTTACATGAATTTTCATCCCAAAAATGGTGGGAGATTGTGATGAAAGATATACTTTATAAATATCCTAACTAAAATTTTTAAGATATAGTTATAAATAGATATACATACAAGTATTATCTTACTTTAACTACTAACTTACACATAGGTGGATAGAAGTGAAGATTAAATGGGGGAATTTATAGTGGATAAATTTGTGTGAGGACCATTATTTCTTGGTTAGGTAGAGGAAGAAGTTTTTTTGTGGTCAGAAGAATAATCCAAAGGATTTTTAATGAATATATATATATATAAATTTTCACTCAAAATAGGGGAAGAGTATAATAGAGTGTTTATAGTATGGTAGAGTGGTATATTTGATGCCATATTTTCCAAAACCACATAATCTATGATTCTTGTGTGGTAAGGTGGGTTATCTAAATAAGTATTGGGGGTGATTATCAAGGGTGAATAATGGGAGAGAATCTGGCCAAATATAGTGATCAAGGAAATATTGATTCGTGAACTTGTTTTGGATAAGGTATTCTTTGTTAAGAATTTATTTCCTCATAAGAGTTTAAGAAATGTAATTATTTTTTAACAGGAATCAGGGGAAGCCTATATTGATTCTATGGTGTGAGGTACCATTCTGAATGATTCTATGATTATTTATACATTTTTAGATAATGGTGTGTCACATTCAATTATATCTTTATTATTCAATGGTCAATTGGAGTTATGATTTAATTTATTCCAAATTCTATGTAATTTGATATTACACTAAGTTATAGGGTTGAGTAAAGTTTTATGTTCCCATATTTCATGATATTGATTGGTACCATGTAAATATCATCGGTATTTTTATTTTATGAGATAAAAACATATGAATTGATTAGAGGAATTGAATATTTTGTTAAATTTATGGATCAAATTGATAATTATAATTGATGGTTTTTTATGGTGTTAAATGGTTTTATCCATACATTTAATGTAAAGTGAGATACACATGCTTTTAGTGTGGGTCAAATAATAAGTGATGTTGAATTTGTATCTTATTGGTTTTTTGGGTTATTACTATGATTAGTGTAGGGAAAAAGGGCTTTCACTTTTAGTAGTGGTGGATAAATATCTAGATTTTTTTCATGATTATTTTTCTATATTTTTGTAAATGAGGGATATATAATTTTCAATTAACCTGGTACATGTAACAAGAACAATTTCTATGTCTTCATATCATATGACACCAGTAGAGTTAAATGAATTAAAGGTGCAGGTGGTTGAGATTACGAATAAGGAGTTAATTCAACCATGAGTTTCACATTTGGTAGAACTAACTCTATTAACAAATAAAGATGATAAAAATTAATATTTTTGGATTGACTATAAAAATCTATATCATATGATGGTAAATTATAAATATTACTTACCCTGAATTGGTGATACTTTTACTATTTTAAGGGAGCTCATTAGTACCCCAAGATTAACCTCTGATATGGATATCATTGGTTAAGGTTAAAGGGAGATTATATTCCCAAAAATTCATTTTTATGTTGATCTTTCCATTATGAGTTTTTTTAAAGAATTTTGGACTAATTAACAAACCTACTTTGTTTATGTCAATAAGGAACTTGGTATTCCATAAATATCAGGATAAATTTGTGGTGTATTTGTTAATAGCATTAATATATAGTCAAAAATAAAGCAATATTATTAGAAACACCTTGAGTGTGTTTTATAAATTCAATGCGAGTATAAATTATATGTCAAGTTCTTAAAATGTCACTTTTTGAATACAGGAAGTAAAATTTTTTGGTCACATCATTTTTAAAAGCCTTATTTTTTATCATATGAAGATAAAAGGTTTTATGTTCTAGGAAATATGTAATAATGTATTTTAGATATTGTTTTTTCTATATTTGGTATGATAGTTCCTGAGATTTATTTATCTTTTTTCAAAAATTGCTTCCCTATGAAAAATATGGCTTAGAAGGGAGAATTGTTTTTAGAGTAAAACACTTTGTAAATAATTTGATAAATTATATAAGATACTTACATTATATCACATACTAATTATTTCTAAATTTAGTTTTAGTGATGATGTTTTTTTAATCATTTGATTTAGGATTGGTATGTGTTCTAATGTATGGTGTAATGTTTATGTAGTATAAGTCAATAAAATTTAAACCTAATGAAATAATTATTTATACACAATATAGAGTTAGCTAATATATTGTTCATACATTAATGATTTTGATTAATTTCATTTTTGGTGATAAATGTTTTTTGTTTACAAATTATAACACTAGTAGAAGAAAATAAAATCTATGTCAAAATTTTAACATAATTTATAAGTGAGGAGAGGTTTACTCTTGTAATTTTTCATAATATTAAAATATATTCATAGAAAAATGGTTCTAAAATGACATGGACAATAATATAAGTAGAATATGATCCTAATATAATCATCCACCTAAATTTATATAGTTTAAAATATCATTTTAAACATGATATTTTGTATTAACCCCTTTGTTAACTATTTTTAACCTTAACCACAGTGACAACTACTTAAATTTTAAGGGTAATAATTTTACATAAAAGGTAAATTTTGGCTCATAAATGGTAAAGGGATGATATTTTATATCATATATTACCATTATTTTTTACACTATTAATTAAATTTGAATTTTAAGGCATCATTATAATCAATGGATTCTAATATAAAACTTTTAAACATCCCTAATATTTCATATTCATCTATAAAATTAATGTTTCACTATAACTCATTCAAACAGTATCACTTTTAGTGTTTTTAAACTCATTTACATGATTTTTCTACACCTTGCACAAGTACTATGTTGGGGTTGTATAAGCGTTTAAGGTACTTATTTCATCAGTAACAAAAATAGATTAATAAGATAAAAAAATTCATATTTTAAATAAATTTTTATAACTGAACATATATTCTTTATCATTATGTTAAAATTTTAGAGATATTAAATTCAAGAGAGTAACATTTTGGAATTTTCTTTACTTAAAATTACATAAATGTTAATATTAGTAGAAAATGGATAAAATTTATTTATATTAGAATTTAGGTGGGATTTGGTCAAATTTCCAAAATAAAATGAAATTAATGAATTTTTTGGTTTGGTTTTGAGACCTTATCTCATAGTTTTAACCATGTTTTACCCATTTAAACCTTATCGAGGTGAAAAATATTTACCACGGTTACTATTCAAAATGACTAAAAATAAAAGGTATATACTTACCAAATTTTATCCTTATGATTCCAAATATGGTATCTATTTTTCATTATTCAAACTCTAAAAGTGGTAGAAATAAATATTAATATAAATTAATAAAAGGCAACAACAAACAGTTTTTATAAAAATGATTTGTTTCGCTCAAAAATTAACTTATATCAAAATAATGAATATTGGTGATTAAAATGGAAAAAATTAAATTATAATAAATAAAGTAGATATATTTTATTTTTAATACAAGATCAAAAAAATTATGTTACTTTCAAGTTAATTTATTTAATGAAAATAAAGGACATTATTTTAAAATTTTATATTTTTCAATTTTCATTGAAACATAAATCATCTCAAAAAAATCTCTATATTTTACCCTATATTAATCTTGATATGATGGTTTAAAAATTATTTTAATTTATTAAAATATAATTTATAAAATTTTATATAAATAATTATAATTTCCAAACACAAAATGAAAAAAAATGAATAAAATTACTTTTCAAAGAAAAAAGACTTTACTAAAAATTATATTTTTATTTACTATGAATTAATTATTAAATTATTATTAATTAGGACAAATATAAATATATTTTATATTTTGGTTACTCATATTTATACTTTATGATTCAATAGCTACATTATAACGGTCACGTTTAAATAATAATATTTTTATAGTATATCTCAATTCGCTTAAGTCTCGGTGTTTAATGTTAATAACGATATTGAGATTATTATTCTTTTAAACAGAATTTTCATGGTGCAAAATTCTCCCTGCATTAAATAAATTTCATTATCAAAATTTAATATCGATCAAAAAATGGTTTAATATTTTGATAATTCTTTTATTCAAACCCCACAACATGAAAATGGATAATAAAACTTCTTTCAAAAAGGAATGGGTGAAACACAAAGGTTGCCTAAAATTACACATATTCATATTCCTGGATATGGATAACATTTATGGGACATTAAAATTTAGATATAGAAGAAAAAACTAGCATACAATGAGTAATAGATAGAGATAGAGAACATGGTCATGAGAAAGTTAACAACCATAAAACCATAAATCTATGATTGGTGAAAAGATCTTTGATTTATTGAAAATGATGGTAAAAGTATAAAAACATTACTTAATGATCATTTTACAAAAATTAATGGATTATTTTTCTACTAATATAGAAAACATAGGAAAATATACTTAATTTATTTCCATTTCATACGTATAATTTGATATTTTGGTTGTGCATCGATTAATTTCCACTTCATCTATTACTCCTTGAAATGAATATTATTGATGAATTTTTCATACTTGAAGCACTATAATTAAGTTTTAACAAATCAGTGGATCCATAAAATAATGATAATTCTTTCTTTCTATCTCTAGTTATCATTAAAACCAAAATTGTTAGCAGAAGTTATCCAATATAGATAAATATTTATATGATTAAATAATAAATTAATCTCTAAAACCCTAACTTTATAACCCAAAGAACAACTTAATATATACCATAAATAGTTAACCTTAAGACTCATCCCAAATATGTCTAGAAAAATTCAAAACCCAAAAATACAAAAGACTTGATCATATTTTTTCATGATAATCATTATCATCTATCCCATACAATATAAAGTAGCTCATAATATCAAATGTTAAACATGTGAATACCATAACCATATATTCTCCTCAAACAGACTAATCCTTTTCAAAAATAATGTGAATCACCATAAAACCACATTTAATATATACATTGATCCTGAAATAAACTCTATTCAATATATTCTATAAGTCCAAAAATTTAATAAACTTCATTAAATATGAACAAAATTACTTTTCATCAAATCAATAATTTTTTTCATGTTCCTCAATAATATCCCATTTACTTTATTAATTTCAATTATCTCTTTACCTCAGCTAAACATTATTATATTAACATGGGGAATATATTAAGGGTTATCATTCCCCAAATAATGTGTTTCTAACAAAATATCCTTACCACTGCATAATTTTTCGAGGTCATCAATACTCTGCAGCATTTACTTTAAAATCCGTAAAGAAAATCTACTGCATAATAATCCTTAGATGTTTCAATACTCTTATAACTATGATACTATTAATAAAAAACCTATACAATATAATTGTTGAATCCCAATGAATGAACACTTTAATAATTCCAATACCATCTTAAACCATTAATTATGCTTCATCATCTTATTCATATGTACCTCTTTCAATTTAAATATCACTTATAGTCTCTTCATCATTAAAATCAAAACATTTACTCTTAAAACCTTATTTATCCTCTTCTTATTATTTCCCCCATATGAATTTAATTTTCATAATTATCATACTAACCACATTTAAAACATTAAACCATCAATGATACCTTAAGGGAACTATTATTCTCAAACATTTCATTAACTAAACATTTCATGTTTCCTTGGAAGCTACTTGTTATGTGTCCTTATTTTCCACACCTAAAACATCTACTTATTCATATATGAAATTTCCTTGAGTGATGATTCCCACATTTTAGACACGACTGAAGTGGAATCTTATTTCCTTTATAGTCTTCACAAAACTCTATTTTTTCCCTTATTAGTTATCTCAAGAATTTTACCCGACTTGAGGTTGTTGATCGTATAATGGGATAGTTTATTAGAAAAAATCATACAGTTATTCATTAGAATTCCATTTAATTAGGTTTCTCATGAGGATAATCATTACATTATCCATTACATATATATTTAACACATATCCTAATGGTTCCAGCCATTTACTAAACCTAAATTCAAATTGTGAGCAATATTAATCTTATTGAATAATCATGTAATAATGAAAAATTATTAATTTTAGGTCAAAATAAAGGAACATTAATTTCAATATGTGACACCTTGGGTTTAATCTAGGTTATTCATGGTCTTTGTCTATTCAAATCCTCTGTAATAGTTTATAAATAAAATTTTAATTAACCCAAGAATACCCCCTGGAAGTATTAAAATGGGTGCATAGTAAGGGAATACTTATTGTGCACCAAAATGATGGTTGAGATATACTCGAACAACTATTTTTGATGTTATTACCTCTAGATTAATTTGTCCTAAAAAAATATCCACTTGTGGTATTCTGGTATGGATGAATTTTTAGGAGAACCACATAGTTTCTTCCTTACCAAAACAATATGATATTATCCTATACGTAGACTTATCTATATGGTTTTAACAAAAATTTATTTGATCATAATATCCAAATATTTATTAAACCCTCTAATTATACCAATTATTAATAGTGTTTATTCATAGATATTATATCTTAATATATGAATATTGAATATATTTTTCAAATACACACCCAAGGACTATAAATTTTTATATATTTGGATAATAGATACACAATATTATTATTTTATTAAATATATTTAAAATCTCCCAAAAACAACCTCCTACATAGTAATATTCTTAGAAATACCATACATAAAACCTTTCTTCATAACCTAAGTAAAGGAAACAAAAGAAATTATGAGCTCATATGCCTAGTAAGGCTAAAATGGGATATATTAATTATCACTTAAATATAACATGAGCTTAAGCATATGAGAACATGATCTTAGCAATTTATAATCCATAATTATCATATCATATATCATAATAATAAATCATGGAATAAATATTTATAGTTCATAAGACATTAATCATAAGGGAATCAAATAACAATATCCACGAGAGCATAATATTAGTATAAGACATAAGTTTGTTGAATACACATAATAAAAGAAAATCATTTCCTTAGTCAATGATCACTATCAATAATATCATTTTGGATTGGGTTCACTAATAATTCCATCATATTATTCATCAAGGTTCACTCTGAAAACTATAATAGTGGAGAGAGTCCCTTACTAAACTGGGTTCACTCCCCATTCTAGTCCTTATTATCTCACGAGATATCTAACTTTACCAAATCCATTAGAGGGATATATAATTCAAGGCCCACCCTTCTCATAATAACAAATTGGGAACATGTATGCCCCCAAATCATAACACATTCATCATATCAGAATACCAAAACTCGTTGAAAAGAAATGGTTTTCCTAAAAAATTTAACATTCCATCACATGATAACACATGGAGAAGAAACTGGATTCATAAATTTTTTATCATAACTTATTTAACCCATGGGAAAGAAATGGTTTTTATAGATTCATTATGAAATGATCATCATCATAAGTCATCCAAATAATGATAGTGGGTGTTTTCATTGGATTATAACACCAATAAAGTAGAGGTAAAATAAAAGTATGTATCATATATGAATAATTTCTTCAAAAGATCATTTGGAACATTTCTTGACATGAATACCTTTTCTTTTTTAAACCACTTATTTTAATTCCAAATATTCAAAACATTTTCATTGAAAATAAACTGATAAACATATAAAGGAATCCGAAAATAATTTTACATTCATTGTGGTAGTAAATTATATTCTTTTTGTGTATATTAAAACCAATATTTTATTCATATTTTTTGTAAAAAGTCAAAAGTTCCTCATGTGGAAAATGAAAAAAAGTTTCCTTTTAAAAAATAATATAGTAATTAACAATTAAAAATTACTTTAAATAATCAAAATATAATATAAAAACATTCTTGAAAACATTTTTATAAAACATGGATATAGAAGAAAAAGTATTTTTGACTGAATAGAGAAATAATATTGGTTCTCCTTAAAAATATAATTTCAGTCTCTTAAGTTATTAATGAGATTAAAAAGGAGGGAAAAATTAATCTCTTGAAAAAAAATTAGAGAATAAAATTCATTTTTTTATTGAGAGGTGCATCAACAAAATCATCTTTGTAAATTTAATTATAAACAATATTGATAAACAATATGATTGTAACATAAATATTTTACCACTTTTATAAATGAAAAATAAAATCCACATGAAATATCTAAACTTAAATTGATATTTATATCCACATAATTTTCATGATAATCATCAAAAAACAAATTCATGGTTAGTATATGAACCACCTAAAAGAAACAAGTAGTGAATATGACATTTTTCTAACTGAAATAAAAGTGAGACAAAGTTATTTTACCTGATGTTTTAATTTATTTTGATGGTGATATAAACCTATATATAATAGGTTTAAATTTATTATAATTTAAAACTAGAATAATTTAAAAACTTATAATATCATCTATTATCCATTTATAACATTTTATCACAGAATTATAAATAATTCCTTGTTAAAATAATCCTATATAGTTGTTAACTATTTCGTTTTTCATACGAATTTCAGTTTGGTAGTTCCAGTTCTAAGAGTTTCTCATTGATACATAATATCTATAATGTTAATAGTGTTATAAATATCATATATATTAATTATATATATATATATTTATATTCATCTATAAAAGGTATAGATATTAAAATGAATTATGTTGTTCACGGAGACGGTAGGTCATACAAACACATAAATGTTGTTTTCACTTTTCACAGAATGGAATGATAGAAATTTAAATAATAATTCACCTTAAAAGAATAATTATTACATCATATATTTCATATATATATATAAATTAAATCTATCCTTTCTACCATCCATGTAAATCATAAATGAAAAATAGATCACTTCGCTTCGTAGAGGTGGTGGTCTACTCGTACCTAAGAGAAAAGTTATTGCTTTCCAAATGATTAGAAATTATGAATTTAAATAGGATATTATAATTATAGTAGTATAATTATTTCTTAAATATCATATATATTCATAATTTTTGTTTCTTAAAACATCCATGTAAAATAGTGATGAAAAATGAATTTCACCGTTATGTGGAGATGGCGAACCGTACATACGGACAAGCAATGTTTTTTCTTATCATAGGATAAAAAAGATACGGAAAATGGTTGAAACATAAAAATAATAACTTTAAAGTGTCTTTATGAAACTTTATTTGGTATTTTATAGAGGTTATAAAATATTTAGAGGATGTAGAAGAAGAAACAAATTTGAAAGAGTTGATAAAGATGATTGCCTCTTCTTTGGTAGACTTCCATTATATTTGTTCGCAAGGAACCTTGTAATTGTCTTTTAAGAATAAAATAACCAATAAGTTATTTTTATTTAATTTTATATAATAATTGTGTAGGGTTTTGTTAATACAAGTTGTTCAATATCGTGAAAATAAAATCGAAAAGGGGTGTCGCTTTATAAGTGAGGGGAGGGGCACTCTTTTAATTTTAAAAAATATTCAAATATAATAAAGTCAGATTAATGGATAAATTATTCTAAAATGACATGTATTTAAAAATAATGGGGATATTCTCATAATAAAATCATAAAATAGAATTTATACAAGTGTAATATCATTTTAAACCATATCATTTTTATTAACCCCTTCATTATCAATTTTTAACCTTAACTGTGGTAATGACTATTTCAATATTAATGGGTTAAAATTTTACATAAAATATCATAAATAGAAAATGGATGACATTATAGACCATATAATATGATAATTTTCCTCTATATATATTTTTTTATTTTTTAATAATTTAATAAAATATTATCTTTCAAAAATATCATTAATGTCATTTTTTACACTATTAATTTAATTTGACTTTAAAGTCACCAAGATAATAAATAAATTATATTATAAATCTTAAAAACATCTCTAATATGTTTTAGTTGTCTTTAAAATTCATTGGGAAAATAACTCATTCATACAATATTACTTTTCGTGTTTTTAAAATCATTTACCTGATTTTTCTACTACTTGTACAAGCACTATGCCGGCATTGTATAAGTATTTTATGTAATTATTTAATCACTAAAAAATAAAAAAATTAATGAAAAAAAATTAATTAATATTTAAAATAAACATTTATAACTGAAAATATCCAATTTTTATCAAAATGTTAAAATTTTAAAGATATTAAACTCAGATTAGAGACATTTTTTGAATTTTCATCAGTTAAAATAATAAAAATGTCATTATCAAGGAAAAATTGTACCAAAATGACTTATATTATAATTTTATATTAATATATTTGAATTATATCTATAAAAATAAATTAAGTAAAGTTTTGGGTTTCTTTTGAGACCTTATCTCATGGTTTTAAACCATGTTTTACCCATTTTACCCTTAAAGAGGAGAAAAATATTTACCACAATTATTATTCATAATGAAAACAATAAAATGGAACTATTAACCAAATATGAAAATTCGAATTAAAAATATTATATTAACATTTCATGATTCAATCTATATAATTTAAATAATTTAATTTTAATACAAATACGTAAAACAAAATAAAAAACAGTGTTTAGAAAAATAAATTTTTAAGCCTAAATATTTACTTATATAAAAATCATGAATATTAATAATTAAAATGGAAATAATTAGATAATTCCAAATTAAATGAATCATATTTCAACTTAAGAACAAATCCAAAAAATAATTGGACTTTTAAATTATTTTATTTAATGAAAATAAATGATAGTATTTGAAAAATTGATATTTTTCACTATTCACTGAAAAACAATCATTTAAGAAATATAAAATATTTTAACCCAAATTTAATTCTGCTAGAAAGGTTTATAAAATTTTACTAATTTTATAAAACATAATTTCCAATATTGGAAAAAATTAATTATAATTTCCACACAAAATGCAATAAAATCATTTTTGAATAAATAATCTTTTTGAAGCATATAATGAAATAACTAAAAATTGAGTTCATATTTACTAATAATTAATAAATTGATTTTTTTAGTAGGACCATTATACTTATAATTCATAATATAGTTCCTCAAATTCATATCTGCCAATTCAATTTATATGTTATGATAATCACATTAAAATAATATTATTTTTAAAATATATCTCAATTCTCCTAAAGCTCGGTGTTGTGTTTTGAGAAATATATTAGATTATTAATAAAATATTTAAGTGTTAATGGTCGTGTAAGAGAAGTTCTACAAAATTACTTAATAATGGGAGGTTTTTTATATTTAAGAAAACCTTAGGTCGGTGATGATTCACAATAGGTGTCTTATGTGATAATATGAATGAATTTATGTTAAATTATTTATTATTTATTAGGTATATTTGGTTCCTATTAGATATATCATAGTTCATTTATTTCATAGAAATAATAAGTGTTACCTTGATTTATCAAAAATAAAATTTTTTATTATTTTCTTTTACAATATTATTTTCAATTTTTTACTGATAAATTAATTTATTTAAAAATTGGAAGACCTGTTTTAAATATTATTGGTTATATGGTTTGGAAAATATATTTCATGTGATTTTATGAGATTCATAAGAAATATTAATAGTTATTTCTATTCTCACCCTACTTTCACATTTTGATGTTCTTATTGATTCCTTAGGTCAGGATACTACTTAGAAAAATACTTTTATATTCCTTAGTGATGGATCCTAGGAGCTCAATTTGTAGTGAAAGTGTTTGTGTTTTTTTGTGAATTGTAGTTGGTGTTGGGTTATAAACATTATATTTTCTCCATTTGATTTATTTTCTATATCTTTTTAAAATTATGATATTTTTTTATGATTCACATTGATTTATTTTCATTTTATATTAATATATATTTTAAAGGTGGTTGATTTTTTGTATGAAAATTATTTATTTTATCTCATTTTGTTAGTTATTTATTTATTGTAAAATCAATAACTTATAATTATTTATATTTCTTAGTCATATTTTCTATCCTCAGGTGATCGGGGAATGCACCTAAGACCATAATGTAATCCAAGCATAGGTCAGTAGTACTGGTGTCCTAGGCCGAGTTATCATATTTTTGGTGTATGGGAGTGCTGCCTAGAATAAATTGAGTTAATGTAAAATAATAGTAACTAGTATTCAATATTGATATCTCCATTCATGGATTTTAATTTATAACATTCAGCTCTTCATTTTCTGGTTTGGAGGTGGGTCAGTCGATAATTATTTTACTAGGAATTCTGGATGAGACCTTATTCAGAGTCCAGTTGAACTAGAAGTAATTGATTACCACTCAGCATAGGAAACACTCATGTGATGATTTGGAACATTGAATTTTAGAGTTCACTATGGGAGATTATATATTATTACAGGTGCATTTATGGTTGGATAATCAATAATTAAAGAAGTAAGATAATCTAGGGTAGTAGTTTATAAGACTACCCAAGATTTTTTAGAGGATTGGTATAATCGCCTATCGATTGGAAATCCCTCATAGACACAATGTTATGCATGACATGTTACATTTATCTAATTTTGAAAAAATTGAGTTAGACCCCTTGCATGTGATTTATGATGATGATATTGAGGTAGAGGAAGATCCTTCATTTAAGGAAAAATTATTATAAATAATGCATTAGATAAATAGGTTACTATAAAGGAAGGAAGTTCCTTTAGAACTTGTGTAGTGGTGGCATAGGCATATCTAGGAAAAGATATGTGTGTGAGAGAGAGAGAGATTCAAATATGGGATCTTAGTGGTCGGTCCTTTTTAGTGTGAAGGCCTAGTATTTATTTTTAAGGATAAGAATCCATTGGTGTGGAATTTGTAAACCCAAATATATTTTGAGTTATGAATCTAATTTATTTTCAACAATTTTATATGTGTTTATTCATATTTTTACTATAGAAGTGGATTATAGTGAATCAATGTAGTAAAGTGGGAAGTAAGGGGGACCAAAATAATTGAAGGAATTATTTAAAATCCCACCAAAAGTCTCATGGGAATTTACCAGAGAATAGTGGTTGTTATAGGGGAAATAAACCAACAATACCCACAATAAATTCTTATTGGAATACAAAAGGATTTCATTGGCCCATCAAAACTCACATGGTTTTTAACCAATGATCTGGTAGGAACCACAAACATTTTTATTAATTGGTAATTTGGTTCCATTTTTTAAATATGTTCATACTCCTCTTATGATTCCAAACAATAAAAAACTTCATTCTTCTTGTCTCCCTCCTTGGTTTTCTTTCTCAGATACTAATTTCTTATTGAATTGATATTTCATCAAGTATATTGAGATTCTTAAGGTATGTTCAACCTATTATTTTCTTCAATATTGGATTTATTTAACTTATTGATATATATTCATATCAAATATCAATATCTTTATGTTTTCTCATGTTATTTGATTTATCTTGTTTGAGGAAAAATTAAAACTTTAACATATATGACCTAACATATACTAATTATATGTAGCTAGTTTTAAACTATATCATTTTTTATATATTTGTTAATCTTATTCATGGTATCTAGGTTTTTGTAAGTTAGTCTAAGGGGTTAATAATTTACTTGGGGAATCTTGGGTAGTTTTGAAAAATTAGAGATAACCACTAAGAACTCTGATGGATGTGCAACACATAGTATCTTGATATGAGAATACCTAGATAAAAACAATAGGGTTATTCAATGAAATTAATTTTTAGAATGGGTATCATGTTAGGTGTTCAGGAGAGGGAATATTTTAAAGGATATATGGTAGTATTTAGGAAATAGTGATGAAACATTATCACATGTTGTTGGTAGTAATGCTTAAACTTCAATTTTCCTGACTTGTATTACAAAATTGAAATGTGAGTATAAAAGTTAGGGAATGGGAACTTCTTAGAGAAATTAGGTTTATATGATGGGAAATTTCATGATGTATATACCCTATGTAGATCATGGGAGGTATGGAACACTATGGACACATGGAATGAATTATAATTCTAGTATAGATAGTGTAGGGTAATAAGACCCTTGATTTGAAGTATTGGTAGTATGAATTTCATCAATATTTTATTAATATTTTTGTATAAAGTTGTTTATGTGGAACTCACCTCTCTATACAGATATATTTCCCATTTTTATGAATACTAAGTAAATGAAATGTATTCTCACATACTTATGGTGTGGCTTTATCATCTTATAGGATTGATTATGTTACAAAATTATTTGTTATTTTTATGTCTTTATATTAATTTGGATGCTCGGGGTAGGAATGTGTATAGTGAAGACATAGTGTAGATGTTGCAATCTAAGGTATTATAATCATTACACATTTTCCCATTACTTGGATATTTACATTGTTCTTATTGCACCATCTTAGAGGTTTTTTATCACTATGGTTCATTACCATGGTATACTTGAGTTCAAGTTAGTGACTTCCCTTGGAATGTTTTAATGCAATTATGCTTTGGATTTATGGAATCTTGGTTGGTGAATGATAACTTGAATCGATTATTTTATAATTTTTTATTTATATATTATCTATAACTTATAATCTGATTTATTTAGGATTTATGTTAAGGGATTATTGGTGGTTTCATTCTGAGTTATTCACTCACACCCTTACCATGCACTTCAGTGGTTGTGAAAACATCATTTTTCAAGATGAAGGTACAGAGAAGGCCCTTATATATATTGATTGAGCTTTATAAACTTTAACGGTATATGTAGGTGGTATCGAGGAATTTTCTTATACATTTTTAGTTGTTCCTCTTATATTTTATTATTTTTTAAAAATAATAATGCATATGATATACCTCTATTAGGCCCACTAATTCAAATACCCGAAGAGGGGTTTAATCAAGGTATGACATATTAAAATAACTTCCCCTTTTGATATTATTTCACTATTAAACAAAACACTCTTCTATCTCATTCCCACAAAAAATTATAAACAAAAAATTATACCATGCACAAGATAGAGTAATTTTTCTTGGTTCATCCTAACTAGGATATATCTAAGGAGAATACACTGAAAATGTTTCGAAATACCAAATTCACTAAAAGTGCACTTCTGTTTACAAATTTTGGAGCAGACTCGCTATCCCTCTTAGTTTACAATCAATCACAATTTGTAATCTCACTGCTCTCTCAACTAAATCATGCTCACTACTTCTTCATTATATCCTCTTTTTATCACTTGAATTAATGTGTTTTAAACCTCATTTAGTATATAATTATGTTCCACTTTCATCCAACTGATGAATACAACTTTACCAAAGGTTTACATGGAAATCCCTTCTTTAGAAATTTTGTGGTGCTCACTGCCTTCACAAATATTCTTATTTAAAAAAGTTCAAATAGCCTTCACAAATCACCTTCATTCATGAAGATCACTTCTTTCATGAAGATCAACTATCCTTTATGAACATCACATGTTTCGATTAAATTTTTGTAAACTTCGTGAATTCCATTCTTTTTCGATGCTCAAAACATTTCATTGACTCTTATATCCTTCATAATGTTTCTTTATAGAACCACCTTCACGAACCTCCTTTATTAACCTAGAAACATAGATTTATCATTGAGTCTCAATAAATCTTATCAAGGGGATAGAGGCCTATTTATAGAAGTTTCTACTGATTCCAGAAGCTTCCCTTCCATGTCATCACCATTTCGTGAAGATCCATGATTTTCTTCGCAGTGCTCCCAATTTTACAAATCTCTGTGGAAATTTATCATTTGTGATCCTTTTCATAATCAAATATCATTCCATAAAAACACTTTTTGGTTCCCATTGTAATCGCAGAGCTTTTTGTCCCTGACCACGATGCTCCAAATCTCATAATCATGGAGAACGCCATCTCTGTTTGTGATGTCCATCGTAATCATGAAGCACACCATAATAATTATTTAATCCTTCCTAAAACACAACTCAAATAGCCCATATTCTTGAAACTGATGCTTTTATATATTTTCATAATTCCATAAAGAAAATCCAACTTTCACAATGCAGGCTAAAATTTAAATTTTGGACACCAAAAATTTAAAAAACACTAGGAAACAACACCACCTTGTGTATTCAATTTTCTGTACAACTTCTAGAGAATCCATTAATTTTTATTGGATCATTTTTAATATACTCAGTCAACAACGTATTTGGACTCCAAAACATACCTTCAAACCCTACTTTTTCAACAAACACAATCAACCCAAAAATGATTCAATGTTACCTTGAGGGATTTTTTCAGAATAATCTAACCCTTTGGGTTTGTTGTAAATTATTCACATTTTTGATATCTTGTTAAATATTCTATCATCTTCTTCCACAATTTTATTCTTGCGATTCAAATAGCAATCAAAGGCTTTCTCAACACACACACTAAGCCAACATGAGCAAATCTCGGCATGAGAAACAAGAGTATAATGAAAAATTCATCAATGAAACACTTCATTATATTTCAAAAACATTCTTATACATTCATCATGAACCTCATATATCATGATATATATCCTTTGATCGATCAATTCTAGCATTATTAGATTTAAAACTCCCCCTATCTCGATGTTCCCTCAATCTCACTACTCCGCCTATAAGATTCTCCTTATGTCTTGACTAAGACATTTTCTCCATTATATAGCCACAATTTATATCACTTTTTCAATGAAGACAAAGGTCACATCAGTAATGAAAATTAAGATCACTTCATTATGGTCTGTAATAGGGTAAAGAACAAAGATCAGTTCATTTGGGAAAAACACACCATAACTCGGGGAGAGGGGGTCCCACATCCACACTTTTCAATTGCATTGAGTCAAATGGACTCCTAAATCTAGTTTATGAATTTAAATTGATTATTTGGGTAAGGAAGTTTTCAAAATTTCTATAATCTATTGTTCGGTATGCATAAAATCCAACTTCCCAGGCCCTTACACTAATTTCTTCTAGATAAAATCATACATGATTTCAATGTGATTTGTCCTTGAGTGATGGACTATAATTTTTCTAATATTTATTACACTTGAATTATCCTAATGGATTCTGATCAGAGACTTCACTTCAACTCTCATGTCATCAAGCTGCTACTTCATCCACAATAACTATGTGCATGTTTGAGTGGCCTCAATATACTTAGATTCTATGGTGCTAAATGGAATGCAATATTTTTTCTTTATTATCCAATAAATACAAAGGCCACTAAGATAGAAAGCACCTCCTAACATTGATTTCCTCTTATCTACTGAACTGGTCCAATCTGCATCTGTATATCCTAATAGCTCTAGCTAATATTTTTCATTATACATCAAACAGAAATCCACAGTTCCCTTCATATACTGAAGTGTTATTTTCACTACAATCAAGTAAATTTTCATGTAATTACCTTTATATATTTCTATTTGACATGTATAAAAAACAATATGAGGTCTTTTCGCTATCAAATACAGTAAACTTCCAATTATTTTCCTATATTATGTGATATTAATGTACTTTCCATAATTATCTTTTCATAGTTTCATCTGGGTAGCAACCTAAGTTTTCATATCCTTGGAATTTTCCATTCCAAATCTTCTCATAACCTCCTTAACATATTTGGATTTATAAATTAATGTCACATTAATTCCTTGTGTCACATGTAAAACAATGAAAAATTTTATTTCACCAATCATTGACATTTCGAATTCATTTTTTAGGAGTTCAAAAAAATTCTACACTGTGCTTCATCAGATCCACCAAATATTATTTCATCAACATATACCACTACCATCATCCTTTGATTACTATCATTTTTGACATAGATATTTTAATAAAATCCACCACATTTAAAACCAAACTTTCTAAAAAACTGATCTACCATTGAATACTATGCTATTGGTTCTTGTTTCAACCCATAAAGTGACTTTTTATCCAAAAAAACTCTACTTTAATCTTCATGAATAAGAAAACCATCGGGATTCTCAATATACACTTCTTCCAAAACCTATTTCAAAAATGTACACTTGACATCCATCTAGAAAACTTTGAACCTCTATTTGACTGTAATGGACAAGAATAACCTGATTATCTCTAACCTTACAACAGGTGAAAATGTCAAATTAACATTGATACCCTCTATCTGGGAGTAACCTTTGTGCATTATTCATGCTTTATTTTGAATCATTGTGCCATATTTATTCATCTTGTTGTGAAATAACCATTTACTCCTGATGAGATTCTTATCTATTGTCCTCAAAACAATCTCCCACATCTGATTCTTCTCAATCTTGTCTAGCTCATCATTCATTGCCTGAAACTAGTTTTCATCTCTAGTGGCATTCAAAAAACATTTAGGATCTACCTAAGATATGAAATATTACTACTATAATGACTTTATTGTTCTTATTTAAACTAGTGTAGTATTATCACCAATGATATTTTCCCTATCAATTTCAGATTGACTAATTGGCTTCTTCACAGATACAAACTTGATTTCTTCTTTCTCATCATTGGTATATTCTTCTAAATCTGCATCTTCCACTTCTTCTACCCCAATATTTCTTACCTTCTCATCACCTTCATCAGGAAATTTTTCACAGTTTTGTTGAATATTCTATTAATTTTCCACTATAGTGACATCATTACTCTAAAATACTATTCACATATTCTTATTAAATCATTTATATGCTTTTCTTTTTCCTAAGTATCCAAGGAATGAACCCCATATTCACTTGACTCAAATTTCATGTGTTTTTTTGTTTAGAAAAAGAACTTACTTCCAAATATTAAAAAGTAGTTTAAAATTGCATTATTTCCATACTAAATCTTATATGGAGTCTTTTATTCCTTAAGACACAATAGATCCCTATTGGAAATATAGACTGATCACAAGACTTCTTCCTTCCAAAATTTCTCTAGTATGACTTTTTGAATAATCGTTGTTCTGCCCATGTTGTTGATGATTTGATTTCTCCTCTCAACAACTTCATTTTGTTGGGGATTCTCAATGAATGAACTTGATTCCTTATCCCGTGTTTCTCAAGTTACTCTTTCACATGAATTTTTTGGAATTTTGTACCATTATCCGTAAGAAACTTCATAATTTTCTACCCAAGCATCCTTTCATATTCTCTCCAATATTATTTTATACAACTGAACACATCATAATTATGGGGAATGAAAAATACACATTCCATTATTCTATAATAATCAATGAAAACAATTTAATATATCTTTTTGTTATTGCATCTTGGTGAGATAGGTCTGTATACATAATCATGGACCAATTCAAGCACATCAGATGACTTTTTATCTTTTACCTTATATGTATTTATGATGATATCCCCTTATTGACATGAATCACACATATGAGTATGATTACATAATATCTTAGGGAGGTCTCTAGCTGCATCACAATTTACCAGATCTTATTGGGATGGTTGGAATAGATGAACAAGTCGTTTATGCCATTAATTTTTTCTTTCTCTCTGGATAAAAATCGCATATCTTCTTCCTCACATACAAGGTATTATTCCCCTTTGTTCTTTTCCCTATAGAAACAATTGTACCATATATTCCATTGAAGATACATATATTCTTGGTAAATTGTAGAGCATGCCCTGACTTACATAGTTGACTGACATTAAGCAATTTGTGACTAAGAACTTCTATTACCAAGAAATCAACACTTCTCATTTCTTTACCTCCAAACTCGGCCTTTCCTGAGACAATTATCATCAGGCCTTCATCATTTCCAAATTTTAAAACTCCTTCTTTTTCATATTTTATGCCCATAACAAGATTCTTATTACCTATCATATGGGATGTGAAACCACAATCAGGAATCCATATACCAAAATGATATGATTCTTTAAGGTCAATTTCTACAACCACATCCTTCTCAACTCTTTTCTTTTTTATCCGTGTTTTTGAATTCATACTTGGTATAGATTGTTAAGCTTGGTATTCTTCATAATATGATGAACCAACATCATCCTACAAAGAAGAAAATTGATTTTTCAATTTTTGCTCACTTTTTTATTATTTTTTTTGCAACTTGTGACCATTTATATTTTTCTTTGGCACACTCTACTTCATGGTTGATGTACAATAACTAGCCATGTGTCCAAATCATCCACTCCAAAAAAAAATTCCCTCGAAAATTATTCTAGAGTATTGAGATCGTTTTGGATACCCCTATTATTCTTATTCCCTTCGGTATCTCTTGTCTATGGAACACACATTTTGTGAGTGTCCCATATTCCAAAAGCAATAACACCTAATGCAATATGAATTCATGTGTGTCACTTATGCACTACGGGTTATCTCTTAGGTTCTATGAATCTTATAATTTTTTTTAATACCCAAATCAATATTCAATATTAGATATGGTTCTTGAGGTCTGACTTCAACTAGAAATTCTTCTATTTTTGATCAAGTCCCATTCCAGCCATATCATTTTGATTTGACTATTGCTTCAGTCCTACTGGACCTCTATGCTCCACTTCCAACTTTTACATCTTCTGATTGATCTGTTTTTCTGATGTCATATTGGGGGTTAATATTTTTTCATGATCCTTAACTTTTCATCATAGAATAGCTTCTTATACAATTTCTTTAATATGTTTGATTTGATCGCTTAAATTGTTAGTTAAACTATCGATTTCACTTTTTTTCTTGATTTTAAACATATACTCAAAAAAAATTTTGAGATCTCTAGCGTTGATGGCTTAAGTTTCTCAATTTCTTCTATCATCTCAGACTTCTCTTATTCCTACTACCATATATATAATTTTTCATCAGGAACTAAATTTTTGGATTTCTTCATCTTGGATCTCTAAACATTTATCACTTCTAGAGCAGCCTCAATTTCAACCTAAAAATCGACTCTTCCTTCATCTTCTTCTTCATCATTTTAACTTTCTTCTATTTTCTGAGAGCTTCCTACAATTACCACCATATAATTTTCTCTATGATCTTTACAGTTCTCTATCTCTTCAGCCTCATATTCATATGAATTATCACATTCTTTTGAAATAATATTCTTCTTCTTGAAGAAATTTCTCTAAATTTTTTTCTTTCCTTTCACATAGGATGAATAATTTTTCATAGGGATTTCAACTTTTTCCTCATAATCTTCTTGGAACTTATTAGGGAACCTTTCTACAAGATAACCTACCTTTCTGCATCAAAATAAAGAAAGTGTAAGTTTCCCTTTGAACTTTCATTTTCCTCTTTGTAAATTATAATAAAGGAATGTGATGTTATTAATTGAAGTTCCCAGTCAGGATCCAAGTATCAATGAGAGGGGGAGGGGGTGAATCAGTGATAAATTTTTATTTTTATGTTTCCTTCTTATTGAAACAACCTTATTCTCTTGTTAAAGATTTTTTTTCCTACTGAACACACACAACCACATGAACACAAGATTTACAAAGTTCACTACTCAACCAAAGTAACTACATCCTTGGTATGGTATGGAAACAATCCAATACCACAAAATCTACTAGAAAACAATCCTTTGATGTGGAATACAATGAGTAGGATATACCCTTGCACTCAGGTAGCACATGGAAAAAATCCTCAAGTGTGTGTGCACCCTCTTAGCACAAATATAGAATTACAGTATTTCAGTGCTTCTTTACAATTGAACAGGTGTATTCTCTGAAGTAAAAATCATCACTTTCCAACCCAGAAGCTGGTAAGAAAAATCTTATGCACAATTGCATACATGTAAAGAACCCAAATTTTTCTTGCACCCTTTTATGTGTATTTCATGCAACTTTTATGCCACACACACAATATTTGACTTTTTTTGTGAAACACCTTTTGAGAACAACTTCAATCTTGTGCAAAACTCTCATCTTTCATGCAACTCTATTTTTTTTCCCACACTCTCTTTTTCTTAATATTTTTCCACACCTCAAAGCTTGGGATTTCACTAAGTGTGAAGCTTAAAAAATTTTAGGGGGTCACACCTTATTTATAGACCTCATCTACCCCTGAACTCAAAAACCCCAATGTTTCACAGAAGATCTTGACGCATCACGTAAAACACCATTTGATGTCGCATTGGGCGTGTAAGTCTCTTTCGCACCAACCTCATATTTATTTCACTTATTGAATCTTTAATTCACTTAATTCCTTTTCCATTTTTCATGTTTTGGACCTTGAATCATGCCTTGCGCACAAGATTCCAAACTCCCTTCAATCTTGCGCGCTAAAACCAATCTTGTATACAAAAACCAATCTTTCATGCAAGCCTCTCCTTTTACAAATATTGACATTTGGATCATGGAACTCCACTTGATCACAATATACCAATCCATCTTCAAACTTCATGCAACATCCTTTTCCAGATTGTACAGTCCAATGTAATTGATCTCTTCGCTACATCCCATAACCATTTTTTGTCTTCCATCATGAAATACACTATCGTGATATGTATCCTTTGATAGAACAACTATATCATTGTCATATTTTCAATGGGAAGTACTGAAACTTCCCTATCTTCCAGCAGCATCATTCCTTCCAATCAAAACTATATATGATTTGCATCAGAATTTCTACCCCTTTCCTTCATAAGTCTTCCATAAAATGTTGTCATAACTTATGATATTTTTGAAATACATATCAGCAAATTATCTTCTGATTTTCAAGTCCTTTACAAAGTGAATTGATTTATCGTCTTTGACAACAGAAGACAATACAATGTAATGAAAAAATCTTCATAATTTCTTCTTCATTAAACTTGGACCCAAAAATTAATATTTTTATAACTTATTATATAATCCCTTTAATGATTCTATATTAAATGTGTTTAATTTTTGTGAAATATTAATGTTTAAATATTAAATATAATTTTAGAGCACTACTTGAAGTCATCCAAATTCTAGTCTATTTAAGGTTTTAACAATAAATCTAATCCTACTTATCCAAATTTCATAATTCTTTTTTTAGGGTTCCTTATTCAAATTAGAACATTCCATTATAAATGACCATTTTCCAAATAATTCATTTGTAGGGTCATATTATCCACACAAGAAGACCCAAAGAATCTATGATGAAACTGGACCAGCCATGATGATTGAGTTACTCAGCTAAACTCCAAATCCAAAATTTTATGAAACACCACCATATGTTTTTGAATATCAAAATGAATCATAGATTAAAATTTTAAGGTCCAAATACTAAAACAAGAGGCCCAACTTATGCTTTGAAATCCGTCCCACCATTCTAGATGGGAATTAAAATCCGGACATTATTCATGAAATTTCTCATGATATAGTCATCAAATAAAGATGGGATTAATTAGTGTGAAATAAAAGATATGTGCTTAAAACTTGTTAGAATAAATGATTATTATTTTAGGGCATATTACTATTCCTAAACCCATTCACATTTCGGCCTTCTAAAAATTCTATATTGAAATGGACAGATTAAAACTGTTTACATAAATAGCCATAACTTTGGCTCCATATGTCCAAATGCCTCCAAATTTTGATAGTAGTCGGATAAAATTATTATATAAAACTTTTAATAAGAATATATATTTATATTAGGCTTTTAGGATGGCCAAATTTTCAATGTAATTATAGGGGAATATTTTTAATGAAAATATTCTACCTCCTTGGGCTATAAATACAACCCCCTATTCTCCTTTCATGTGATTGGAATTTCAGAGAAACCGTGGATAGGTTTTCATGACCAAGGCTCTTCCAAATCCTTGGTAGGATCTGATATACTCATGTTTTTAGTTTATAAACCATTCCTCCTTGCTTATTTTCATTTACTTTTGTGTTGGTCTTTGTTTGTAATTGTGTAAGTGTTTGTTTTTTGTAATTATATTTTAATGAAAGTTTCTTATTATTAATATATTATTATCATCCACCTTCTGTTAAATAATATTAATGGCCTTAAAATAGTTTAAATACAGTTTAATCCTCTTCCCTTATTTTTATTTCTCACTCAATCTAAATTCAGTATTTAATTCCCTTCACTGTTTGTGTGTGTGTGTTCAACGCTCAACTCTTTTCTTATCCTTTTATTTTTATTCACTTATTAAATAATCATCATAAAATTATAACCAAATTATTAATCACCCAAATGGATGAGTAAATATTTCATTGTGTTGATTCATAATTTTGGGATATTAAGTGATTGAGGGCCTTCTCTAAATGAACATTATTTTATTTAATATTGTGTATGGTGAACTTAATATGTCATGGATTAATGAAATGTTTTGTTTAGCATGTGGATTTCATGGATTATCGGAACCAAAAATACACTACCATAAACAATTAATGGTAATTATTAGAACCCCAAGTTAATTTACTACTTGTATTAAATCTTTAACACTTGGTAATTTTGATCAAAGTCTTCTTGTGAAGTGGGTATTAATTTAATGCATTATAAAGAAAAGATCAAGGATATCATAAGATTAAATCCCAAATATTGAAATCACCCCAATCTTTATCAATTTGTTAAATCAAACATCATCCATAAATTATTTTATAATCATTGAAAACAAACCCCCCCAATCAAAATGAAATCTACAAACAACATTCTACTATTAAAAAGTATCATCGTCGAGGATTCAACACGAGTGAAACTATACGCATTAGTAGAGAACCAGAACCGTGAACAGTTGATAAGATACAATTGGTCATGATTTAAAATAGTGTTGTTGCTATGGATGGTGAAATTAATTAGTCCTAAGTATCTAGTTATTTTTAAAAAATGAAAAAAACAAAATATACAAAAAAAATGAAAAAAACACAAAGAAAAACCCGCCTTCTCACAAAAATCATTAACGAAAAAACACAAAAAACCCTCTTCCTCTTTCTTCCAAAATCTATATAAATTTCCCATAGCCTCCCAAACAATCCCTCGGATTTTTTTGACCCTAAAATTGAGCGAACACTTCACCAACTTAGGAGGAACATTAGGATAATCAAATAATTCAAGAACCAGTCCTCATCTAACAAGTTGAATTAGAAATGGCCAATCTTATAGAAAAAAACACTTAAAGAACTCGATATCCCTGGTATGAATTACCAACCCCTTGGTATTCAATATCCAAACATATATTATAACTTCAAACTCAAATAGGGTTTGATTTATCTTCTCCCTCATTTCCATGGGATAGCCAGTAAGGATCCACAACTTTATCTTTAAGAGTTCCAAGTGGTGTGGTCTACCATGAAGCCTCAAGGGGTTTCTTAGGAACAAATAAAACTTCGAGTATTCATTTTTTCTTATCTAACTCTGCCATGTCATGTCTCTAATACCTTGCTTCTGGTTCTATAAACTCATGGACTGACATGAAATAACTTTTCATAGGGAAATTATCTTATTCTTCTCATACTGCTTCCATCAGAAAAGAAAATAGTGGTATCCTTCAATTCCTCAATGAATAACTCCATGAGTATTGGGAGAGGTTCAAAAATATTGTGGAAACCTGTCCACATAACTAAATCCTTTGCCAAATCTTGATCCAATACTTCTATTAGGGGTTATTGGATATGGAGAAAACCCTCATTGATGCCGCAAGTGGCAGTGCTCTTGTTGATAAAACCCTTACAGCTACAAGAGATATCATAAGTAACATGGCTGAAAACACACAACAATTTCATACTCTAGCACATGCTCAAGTCAAATAAGCCCAAGATTGTTAGTCGATAGAGTTGAACAAGATGACAGAGTGGATGAGTGGACTTACAAGTCTTGTATGACAACTAGCTATGGATGCCAAAGGACAAACCTCATCTTCTCCATAATATTTGTTCCCTCAACCTATCATAATCCATATTTTTGTATTTTATAATAACACTTTTAAAGGGTAGGTGTAGACCCTCACAAAACCACCAGATTCAACCCATCACAGGGAATTACAGTATGAAACATTTAAATTTCAAACAAAACACTACAACCAACCCTGATCATCACTTCCATTACCACATTAAAAAACACAACATTCAAAATTCCAAAACCTTCCATCATTCATGTGCCTACCACAAGAACTATGGAATATATAGGTCCCCATATCATCCAACTGAAACATGTCCACATCTTCAAGAGGATCCATCTGATTTATCCAGACCAATGGATCTCAATGCGGCATATGCTCAGAGGGACACCAACCCTCAACAATCAGGTCAGTTCATTGGAAACTTCAACCAACCCTATTATAAGCCCTTCTCTTCTACCTTCACCCAACACTTGAGGTATTGTAATCCCATTTTTCAACCCCCTTAATTCCCTTCTAAAAATCCCAACCAATTCCAATATGGTCAAAGTGTTGGTAACTTCTAGCAACCTTACCCTTTTTGTTCCTCAACCTAAAAGGATCAATCCTTATCATCCTCCTCCTGGATTGCACTATCCTAGCGAGCCTTCCAAATTCCCAAACCAATACAATCGCCTTCCCAACAACCAAAATCAAGGTAATCCCAATCCGGGACAAGCGTCTTCTTCCAGGAAACCATAGAAAAGTGCAAGGGAATATCTTTCATCCTTCACCCATTCGAACCTCAAAAACATTGAAACCCAAATTGGTCAACTTGCAACCCACCTGATCTAGAAATAATAATCAAATTATTCTCAACTCCCATCTCAACCATTATCCAACCCCAAGGGTAATGTAAGTGCAATTTCACTTAGATCGAGAAAGCAAATTTCTAGGCCTCATGATGAGTACTCCAACTACCCTTTAAATTTTGACCTAGAAAATGAAAAGAAAATGAAACTTGAAAAGGAATCAGAATCCGTTCCCCCACCTCCTTCCATTCGACTTGGGAATCCAATTCCTTTTCCTTGAGATGTTTCTAAGACAAGGAAGTCCTTTGAACCTGATCCTAAAATTATTGAAATGTTTAGATGTTTTGAACTCAACATACCCCTCTTAGATTCTTTAAGACAAATCCCTAAGTATTCCATGTTTCATAAGGAATTGTGCACCCAGAAGAGGCAGCTTATATCCATCAAAAATGATTCCACCCAATAGTATATTCCAATAAAGTGCAAATATATAGGGACCTTTACAGTTCCATGCCAAATTAGAAGTTCCAACTTAGATGATGCACTCATAGACTTAGGATCCTCAATTAATTTCATGCCCAAATCCATCTTCCCCCTCCTTGGTCTTGGTCCCTTACATCCAACCAGTGTTGTCATTCAATTGTCCAATCAAAGCACTACTGGTCCTAAGGGTATAATCGAGGATATACATGTTTGTGTGAATGATATTATCCTCTCTGATGATTTATATGTTTTTGACATGGAAGGTGAGACGAACACTTCTCGATCTCCCCAGATATTAGGAAGACCATTCCTAATGATAGTGAGAACCAATATTGATATCCATTCAGGAATCTTATCCATGGAATTTGGTGACTAACTGGCCAAGTTAAACATTATCCAAGCTATGCAATACCCATATGAGGATAACTCTACATTCTCAATCCATGCTTCTGATGACACTTCTCAGAGTCAATTAAACCCCAATTCATCATGTTCTTCATATTATAATGATAAAGGATCTTGTGAAATAGGCACCATGATTAACAAAGTCATAAATGGTGAAGTTTATGTACAACTCTCATTCATAGACTCCATAAATCTAGAGGAACTTGAAAACTCTCTTGAATACCAAATCAACTCTGATTTCTACTACTCCACCTTGGACAGTATTAAGGAAAATGAACCAAAATCAACTGAAATCCCTTACTCTATTCTTGAGTTGTCTAACCCTCAAACGAGAGATGATACTGATCTAAAACCTCTTCCTGAACACCTAAAATATGAATTCCTTTTCCATGATCACTCTTATCATGTCATTATCTCTACTTCACTTACTAAAACCGAGGAGTCCAAACTTGTTCAGGAGTTAGTGGAAAACAAAAAGGCCTTAGGTTGGACCCTAGATGACATACTGGGAATCAGCCATACCCATTGCATGCATCACATCCATCTTGAGGAATCATACAAACCAATTATACAAACGCAAAGAAGACTCAATCCACTCACACATGACGTAGTTAGGGAAGAAATCACAAAGCTTCTTCAAGTTGGTATTATCTACCCAATTTCTAATAGTAAATGGGTTAGTCTAATTCAATTTGTACCTATGAAGGGTGGGATAACTACTGTCATAAAAGAACATTGGGAGATATTAACAACTCAAGTGAAGAAAAAATGGCGTGTGTACATCAACTATAGAAAATTGAATGTTAAAACAAGAAAATATCACTAACCTCTTCCATTACTTGATCAAATGCTAGAATGATTAGCTGGAAAGTCACACTACTGCTTTCTTGTTGGATACAACGGATACTTCCAAATCCCAATTGTACATCAGAACCAATAAAAGACTACTTTCACAGGCCCCTTTACAACACATGCATATAAGAGAATGCCTCTTGGCCTTTGCAATGATACTAAAACATTATAGAGGTGTATGGTGAGTATCTTTTCTAAATGCACTGGATATTGCATGGATGACTACATGGATGAATTTACCATTTATGGTGAGTCATTTGAATTGTGCTTTCATTCACTCTCTCTAGCACTTCAAATGTTTTTCAAGTGTAAACTTGTGTTAAATTTTTAAAAATGTCACTTCATGGTTGAAAATGGCATTTTCCAAGGGCATGTAGTATAAAAAGAGGGTATTGAAGTTGATCCTACCAAAATTTAAGTGGTCCAATCACTTCCTGAACCCACCTTTATTCGAGACATTCATTCATTCTTTAGTCATGCTAGTTTCTATCGGTGATTCATCCATAAATTCAGTAGTATTTCTCTATAACTCACTTTATAGTTCCAATATGATGTAACTTTACATTTTGATGAGGTTTGTAATAGAGGATTCGTTGAACTAAAATTTTCTCTTACATACACCCCGATAATCCAACCTCCGAATCGGTTCTTACCCTTTGAGTTGATGTGTGATGATTATGATAGATCAGTTGGGGGTGTTCTTGGTCAAAGAAGAGAAAATATTCCTCATTTCATCTATTATGACTCAAAAACATTGTATGAAACTCAATCTCACTACATTTTCACTAAAAATAAACTTTTAGCAGTGGTTTTCACCTTAGATAAATTACAGCCCTATCTTTTAGGTGCTAAATCATCATCTTCATAGACCATTCTTCTATAAAGTTCTTACTCAATAAAAGTGATTCCAAACCAAGGATAATAATATGGATCCTAATGCTCAAATAGTTTGCCCTTGAAATCAAAGATATACGAGGAAAAATACCTTATGGCTGATCACTTGAGTAGAATTTCTAATTATTCTCATTTAGAAATCATTGATCCTGAATTCCCCACTAAGCACCATTCATCTCTCTCTCTAAAAATGTCATAGTATGACCCAATTGTAAATTAGATGTTTTCTGGTGTTTTCCTGAAACATTTTCAAAAGAACAACAAATAAAGTTGAAAAGTGATTCAAAATACAATTTTTGGGAAGAAAGTAAACATTGGAAAACTGGGGAAGACATGGTAATTAAGAGATATGTTGATGAAAATAAACATTCTTCTATCTGGGAATTTTTTCACTCAATGCTTGGTGGTGGCCACCTTGGACCACAAAGGACCTCTCAAAATGTCCTAAACTCTGGATTATTCAATCCTTCACTCTTTAAGGACTCACATGAGTTCTTTCAATAATGTCCCACTTTCCAAAATCTTGGCACAATTTTAAAGATAAATGAAATGCCCCAAAAGCCTTTAATATTCTGTGAGATCTTCGATGTTTGGGGTATCGATTTCATGGGACCATTCCCCCCTTTTAATGGATTCTCATACATTATTCATGTGGTTGATTATGTTTCTAGGTGGTTCGAGGTCAAACCCACTAGAAAGGATGATTCACATACTATTAGTGAGTTCCTAAAGACAAGCATCTTCCACTGATTTGGCACACCATGTTCCTTGATAAGTGACTTAGGAACCCATTTTTGTAATAGAACCATGGAATATCTTTTGAAAAATAATGGGGTTATACATAAAACATAAACTGCATATCACCCCCAAAAAATGGAAGGGATGAACTTTCTAATAGATAAGTCAAAAGAGTGATTGAGAGAAATGTTGATCCCACCATAAAATATTGGCCTAAAAGTCTTGGTGAGGCACTTTGGGCTTATAGAACTGCCTATAAAACACCCATTGATATGTCTCTTTTTAAGATAGTTTTTGGTAAATAATTTCACTTACCAATTGAAAGCCAATATAAGTCATTTTGGGCTGTGAAAACTTTTAATTATGATTGTGAAAAATCATGTGAAGAATGATTATAGTGGTTGATGTAATTGGAGGAGCATAGACTTGATTCCTATGAGAATTAAAATCTGTGTAAAGAAAAGTCTAAGGTACTCCATGACAAACAAATCATGAGAAATTTATTAAATGAACGTGAAAAGGTATTTCTCTTTAACTCTCAATTTAGGATTCACCCAGGTAAGATTAATTTTCATTGAGATGGTCCTTTTATTGTTTCTCAATTTTACCCATTTGGTGCAATGCAATTCCAAGACCCCTCTTCCAAAAGGACATTCACAGTTAATGGACATCAGTTAAATCATCACTATGAGAGGAAAAACATCCTAGGAACCACCTATACTTCCATCAGATCCACAAATTCTACAGACTCACCACTGGATAGGGACGACGACCCACCAAATCTAACCCAAGGGCACCTCTTTCCTTTTAACTCTCTCTATATATATTCCTCTCTCTCCCTCTTTCTTCTTATTCCCATCTCTTTTATTTTTTTACCACATTACTCATCAGTGTTTTTATTTACTCTTTTTTTTGGTGTGCCTTTATAAAAAAACCAAAAAAACCAAAAAAACTTAAAAACAATAATAAAAATTACATAAAAAAATATAGAAAACCAGTAGTCATGATTACTTCCCTTAAAAAAAATTAATTTTTCCTAACCATTTTTGGGAGTCAAAAGACATCATTTCATCTCAAAAAACTTTTGTTTTCATCAAATATTTGGATAAATAATATTGTTTCAAAACCAACACATTTTTAATAGTCACTTTTTTATTTGTAAAATGATTTTCCCTAACTATGAGGAACAACATTAGCTTTCATAACAAGGCCAACTATGGATATCTTTTCAAAATGTGTGTTTTTTCTACCCCCATTTGTGTGTCTTGAGTTTGTGGAACTTCAAGTTGAATTCCATACTTTTGTGTGTATTAAAATGATAGAGGAATTTTTTGAACCTCATGAGAATCAAAATATCCAAATATCCTCCCATTATCCTTATATTAATCCTACTTTTGAAATCCCCTCTGAGCCAATGAAAACATTTTCTTTGATAGCTGCATTACAAACCCAATACCTTATCCCATACAATATCTACATGGATTTTAAATGAATTATTTATTGAAATTTAAGTGTGGGGGAATTGATTTCATTTTGGGTTCCCTTTTATTGATTTTCAACATGTTATTATATGCTCGAGGGAAATCATCTATTTTAGTGTGGGAGAGAGGTTGTAATTCGGTGATTTTTGGGAATGTATATATTCTTATGACTTATTCTTCAAATTTTATTGACAAGTGTTCAAAAAAATAATAATAAATAAATAAAATAACAAAAAAATAAAGGGTTGTGTCTTAGGTGGGTCAAAAATTACTCTTCCTCAACCTTTGATCTTGTTATAAATATTAAAATTTGTGTCGTGAAGAGATCAATCATGGGTTGGGATATGAGTGTGAGATCTTTTTCAAGTTCAAAATTCAAAAAAATGAAAAAAAATGAAAAGAAATAAAAACACTTGAATTATGTATTCTTATTTCATTGGGAGAAGTTTTGTGTTTTGTAAATATTTTGTATTCTCATCCCTTTAAATTTTCTTCTACTTTTGTGTGTTTATTCACACAATTTTTCCCTTAAAATATATGCTTCCATTTCTTTCCATGTTTTATTTCAAAAATATTTTTTATTTCTTTTCAATGTTGGGGTTTTACCCCTCTTTATACTCTTTTTAATACAAAATTTCTACCATCCCATAGCCATAGAAAAACCCCTTCAAAGGACCTCTTGATTCTTGTCCACTTTAGGATTGGGGATGGAAGCTGAGATCTCTTTCAATCTCTAAGATTTGAACTTTTGGTTGGTTAAAGTTTGAACCTCCATTTATGAATTTCATCATCTTGAGAGGTGTGAGTATTGAGTGTCCACATTTTCCATTTCTAAATTTTATCATGAAAAATGAATTGTATTTTGAACATTGATTCTATAACAGTTTGTGGTGGAATTAAATATGGAAGAGTGAAAAGATCTAAACCTCCATTTATTGAGGAAAACTAAATTTTAATATTTTTTAGAGAGTGAGAATGATTTTGTAATGTTTTTTATATTTTTTGCACATGAAGACATGCACAAAACTAAGTGTGGGGGAGTTGATGTTATTAATATTTTAATAACTTATTATACACTCCATTTAATTATTTAAATTAAATGTGCATAATTTGTGTGAAATATTAATGTTTAAATATTAAATATAATTTTATAGAACTATTTAAATTCATATGGATTCAATTCAGTTTAATGTTTTAATAATAACTCTCATCATAATTATCCAAATTGAATTATTCATGTTTTTTAGGGTTCCTTATAAAAATTATAACATTCCATTATAAGAGACTATTGTCCAAATAGACCATTTGAAGGGTCATAGGATCAACACTATAATACACAATGAATCTGTGAAGAAACTGGACCACCCATTATGATTGAGTTATTGGGATAAATTGTGAATCCCAAATTTTATGAAACTTTACCATAAGTTCTTTATTATCCAAAGGAATCATGGATAAAATTTTGAATTTCCAAATAAAACAACAGGAATCCAAACTGATGATTTTAAGTCCATACCACCATTCTAGTAGTGAATTAAAATCCGGACACTATTCATAACATTTTTCATGATCTAGTCATCAAATAAAATTGGTATTTTGAAGTATAAAATGTAAGATATGTGAATATAAATTTTTAGAAGAAATTATTTTTATTTCATGGAATAATCCCATTCATAAACCCATTCACATTTTGGCCTTCTAAAAAGTTTGGATTGAAATGGATAGATTAAAATTGTTTACACAAACCACCATAACTTTGGATTCATAAGTCCAAATGCCTCCAAATTTTTGGAGTATCTAGAAAAAAATTATTATATAAAACTTTTAAGAAGAGTCTATCTAGAGATTCAACTTTCTATATGGACAAATTGGAAATTAATGTGGAGGGGAAGATTTGTAATGCAAACTGTCTGCTTCCTTGGCCTATAAATACAACCCCCTCTTCTCCTTGCATTTTTTGGAATTTAAGAGAAAAAGAGGATAGGTTAGCATGACCAAGGATCTTCCAAAGGCTTAGTAGGATCTTCCATTCTCATTTTATTAATTTCGAAACCATTCCTCTTTTCTTCCTTTAATTTACTTTTGCGTTATTATTTGTTTATAATCGTGTAAGTGTTTTTTTTTGTAATTCTATTTTAATGAAAGTTTCTTCTTATTCATATATCATTCTCATCCACCTTCTATTAAATAATATTAATGGTCTTAAAATAGTTTAAATAAAGTTAAATCCCATTCCATTGTTTTTCATTCTTAATCAATCTAAAGTCGGTGTTTAATTTCCTTCACTAATTTTCTGTGTGTGTTCAGTGCTCAACTATTTTATTATCCCTTTATTTTTCATCAATTATCAATTAATCATCATAAAATTACAACTATATTATTAACCACCAAAATGTATGATTAAATAATTCATTGGGGTGATTTATAATTTAGGGATATTAAGTGATTGAGGGCCTTAGCTAAATGAATATTCTTTAAATTAATATTGTGTATGGTGAACTTAATATGTGATGGATTAATGACATGTTTTGTTTAGCATGTGGATTCCATTGATTATTAGAACCAAATGTACAGTACCATAAACAATTAATGGTAATGATTTGAACCCTAAGTTAATTTACTACTTGTATTAAAGCTTTAACACTTGGGAATTCTGATCAAAGTCATCTTGTGAAGTGGGTATTAATTTAATGAAATATAAATCAAAGCTCAAGGATATAATAAGCTTAAATCCCCAATAATGAACTCACCCCAATACTTATCAATTTGTTAAATCAAACATCAGCCACAAATTATTTCATAATCTCTACAAACAAACCCCCCAATCAAAATACAATCAATTATTAAAATGTATAAACACTGAGGATTCGACCCAAGTGTTGTTATACACATTACTAGAGCACCAGAAACTTGAACGGTCGATAGGTGATAATCGGTCGTGCTTTTAGAATGACATCACCTCATATATCTCTTATACATTCTAAGAATCTTAAATGGTGAGATTATTTATGGACTTGAATTCCACTTCTTTGGAATTACCTTTTTCTATATACTCAATGTCATCATTTCTCATCTCATATGAGACATGAGTACTATTTAAACAGTTAAATTTTAGTTCCTTTGGATCTTTGTCTTCCAACATATAATCTTTTGGATTAAACTGAGATGGAAGTATTATCAATATGTTCTTGACGATCTTAACATCTTTAATATTATCTCCAATCCCTTTCATGTCTTCCACAACAACATTCACCCTATCAAATAATGCATCAATAGACTCATTTGGGTTCATTCTTAAATCTTCATACTTGTTCCACATAATCATAATCTTTGCCTATCTAACCACTCAATAAACTTCATAGATATTCAACATCTTTTCCCACATGGAATGTGATGTTATATATGATATCACCTTCATATATATTTTATTGGATAGGGATCCCCTTAATCCATTGATTCCTTTGGCATCAACATCCAACTCTCTTCGTTCAACTTTTGATAAAGAACCACTTTAAATACTAGCTGGAATTCCATGCATCACTACTGTAAATAAATTCATTCCCAATGATTGAAATTATTGTTGCATCCAATTCTCCTATAAATAAAAATTATTACCATTGAAGATCAAAAACCCTTTTTGATCGATGACTTCCATTAAGAGAGAAAACATAGAAATTAACCTTTGTCCCTAATACCAATTGTTAGGACCACTAGGTCAAATACCCTGGGACAGTGGGTTAGTCAGGTCCTGAAATATTAAAACAACTTCCCATCTTGTTCTTGTTTCGATGTTAAACAAAACTCTCTTCTCTCTCTTTCCTGTAGAAAAGTATGAACAAAAATTAAAGCATGCATGAGACAAAATAATTTTACTTGGTTCACTATCACTAAGATAAGTCCAAGGAGTATACACATGCAATGTGTCAATGTACCAAATTCACTAAAATGGACAATTTTTTATAAATGTTGGAGAAGACTCACTATCCCTCTTAGTTTACAACCAATCACAATTTGAAATCTTGTTGCTCTCTCAACTGAAGAGTGATCACTTATTCTTCATTAGATCCACCTTTGATAACTTGAATCAATGTGTTTTACACCTCATTTAGTGTATCATTAAGTTCCGCTTTCATCTAACACATGAATACCACATTACAAAATGTTTACTTGGAAATCCCTTCTTTAACACTTTTTTGACGCTCACTGTCATCGTGTAGCTCCTTATTTCATGAATATCAAATAGCTATCGTGAAGCACATTAGTTCGTGAAGATATCTTCTTTCATAAATCTCAACTATCCTTCGCAAAGATCACATGTTTCGGTAGGATTTTTATAGCCTTCATGAATTCCTTTCTTTTGTGATGCTCAAAACATTCAGTCGGTTGTTATAGCCTTCCCAATGTTTCTCACCAGAATGACCTTCGCTGACCTTCTTCATAAACCTAGAGACGTTGAATTATTTTTTAGTCTAAATCAATCCTCTCAAAGGGTTATAGTCCAATTTATAGTCCTTCCCACTAATTCCAGAATCTTCCCTTCAACATCATCACAATTTTTTGAAGCTCCCGAATTTCCTTCGCAGTGCTCCCCATTTCACGAAGCTCAATGGAAATTTCCCTTTCTTGGTGCTTGTCATAATCACATAATAATATATCAAAACCCTTTATGGCACCCATTGTAATTTTGTATATTTTCTTCACTGACTGTGATTCTCAAATTATTATAATTAAGGAGAACACCATCTCTATTCATGATACCCATCGTAATCACGAAGCACACTATCATAACACTATAATCCTTTGTGAAACACAACTCGTGTATCCCATCTTCACGAAACTCATTCATTTTCTATATTTTCATAAGTCCTTAAAGAAAATTAAATTTTTGTAATGTAATCCAAACTCCAAATTTTGGAACCCCAAAAAAATTGAAAAACACTGTTAAATGAAGTCACCTTGTGTATGAAATTTTCTATACCACTTCCAATTCATTAATTCCTTCATCTTAGATCTTTGTAAACATAATCATTCAATAACATATTTGGACTTCAAAATATACCTTATAAACACAAATTGTCAACAAAAACAATCATCCAAAAAATGATTCAATGTTACCTTGAGGGATTTTTTCCGAACAACCTTCTATGGTGATCACCCTTTTGACTACTGATATGTGACATGACATGGATTGTCATATTTTTATTACAAGGTGGTGATATTTTTTTGGTTATAAGTTATATGTTATTAAATATTTGTAATGATGTATGATTTTTCATTTATGTATCAATGTTTATTTGATGGGTATGATATGAAGGCAATAGTTAACCCATTGTATAGACTAGGAAATTTCCACTAATTATAAGTCTTTTCCATAGGACAATGTTCACCTGAAGTAACTTAATAAGATAATATGATACTAATTGGATATATCAAGTTGTGTATATTACACTTAAAATTTCAAGAAAATAAATAAAATAGAATTTTCATGTAGAGGAACGACCATAAAGATTTTATTCCTAGAAAATGGGGTAGAAAAAAAGAACTTGAAAGAAAAATGTATCTAGGCCTTTTTGGGCATTACTATATCAAGTAAAATTTCATGTTTCTTCATAAGTCAAATATGAATAATAAGGAATTATTATTATTTTATTGAAAAAAATCCAAATTTAGTCACTAAAGAATCTATGTCATGGTTAATAAGGGATTGAAGAACATATATCACTATTTGTTTTATTATATTTCAATATAAATTATGTAGATTAATAAAAATATAAAATAATTATAACTGATATGTAGAATATATTATTAATAGATTTTAAAAGAGATTTAATTCCCATGGAATGTGGTATCTTCTATTATGAATGAAGAGTTTAAAAACTAAATATGAATAAATAAGAATGAGTATCTGTAGAGACCCAAAGCTTGACATACATGGACATTACATTAATTTTGTGGAATACTTAATACATAACAAAACAAATTCCCAATTACCATATTAGATTAGTGTCTTTGGAAACTCGGAACATAATCTTCTAATCATGGTGAAAGATCTTCAACATCTCCCATAAAGATCTTCTTCTTTTTTCCCTACCTAAAAACTTACTTTATATCCTGGGGGGAAAGAAAACATAAAAAGGGTGATCTCAAATTCTCATTAAGGGTAAACATGGAAACATAAAACAATCCCTAAACATTTGAACATAAGAACATGAACACAAAACATAAAAATCATTAGTAATGACATAAATCTTGACAATGCATAAGGCATAGATCATAAAGGAACATTAATCATGATAAATAACATGGGAATGAATCATTGAATTGTGGAAAACTATTAAGCACATGATATGATTTCCATAGTAGCCAAGGCATTGCTTCTAAGACCATCTTAGTGTACAAATTCCCTTACTAAATCGAGTTCACTCCTCGTTCTAGTCCAGTATCACTGAACCGGATTAACCTACTGTTCTATCCATGTCTATCTCATGAGATATAAATCTTTACCCAATGCATTGGAAGGAGATATAGGTCCCACACATCTCATAATGAAATCATTCTTACTTGTGCCACAAAATAAACATAAATCATTCATCATAACCCAAAGAATAAAATGGGTTTCATAAACATCATCTCATCGTGACATAATCCATATAAAACAAATGGATATAATTTCATCATAATAAAAATAAAACTATGTAAATAATAGATACATTATACTTGAAACATAAACATTCTAAATAATTTCATATTAGATGGAAAATAGTTTTGATAAAACACTTGAAATGAATTCTTGAGGAAAATATCCTTTCTTCTTAAAAACGTTTTCTTTTCAAAAAATGCCTCATAATTTTAAAAGAAAAGGATTTTAATGAAAATAACCATTAAAACTTGTAGATTAAGCTTCATGAAAATTAGTCATTATGAAACCATAAAAATCCATTCATGCTGTATAAGTTAAAAAAAATTCTCTAAGTACTTTTTCCAGAAATGTCAAAAAGTTCCTTGTATGGTAAACAAAAGAAAGATTCCTTCCATAACACAATGTAAAAGTAAAAGAGGGGTAAACATGACTTTAAACCTACATGGATGAATATTAAACACATTATGGAAAACATTTTTATGGATATGGATGAAAAATATAACCCTAGTAAATACTTATGATTAAGCAATCTCAGATAAAAATGAGATTGAAAAATTATCCCTTACCATTTGTCCAATTTCTTTCATATGTTTACGAGACTCCTATATAGTGTGTTTAAACATATTATTATCTTGAAAAGGAATCATAATAATATTTATGATATCATATATGATTCACTTATGACTTTATATTAACCGTTCATTTGTCAATTCCGTGTTAAAGCAGTGTTTTGGGTAAAATCATTTCATTTATCGTACGTGTTTAGACTTGTTGTTCTTGATATTTTTATTACTTATATCATGATTTACTTACATAAAAAATGTAAATCATGATTTATATATCATATACATTCAGTATATATATATATAGTAGATAGATAAATGAAATGAAATACACCGTTCATGGAGACGGTAGGTCGTACGTATGCATGAACGATGTTTTTCTTTCCTTATTGATTTGAATGGAAGTAAGTAGATGAAATATATATATACATAAATCCAGTAGCTTTATTATTTCATATATTTCATTATTATTCATTATATATACTTTATAATCATTCTTGAATGGTTAACATGGAGAATGAATCTCATCGCGTCGGGGAGACGGTAATCTGTGCATATCACGAGCGATGATATCATTCCCATAATTATTGAATGGAATTGTAGTGGATGATATAATATCTCATAACTTGTATCATGTTATAATAATCATGTATAGTTATTCTTTACACCATTATACCCATCCATGTAAGGTGGTGGTAGAAAAACATATTACACCACGGCGTGGAGACGGTATTCTGTATGTATGCACGTGCGGTGATTTTGTTTTTCATAGGATGTATAAAAGGTGAAATAGGGTTGTTTAATATTTATAATAACATATCAGTATATAATTAATACTTATTTTATTACTTTATAATGAAACAACTAAATAATAGGAATTATAAGAAGAAATAAACTTGAAAGAATCGGTAGAATAGATTATATCTTCTTCGACGTGCCTCTTTTAAACTTCCACTTAGGGAACAAGAGTTGGTCTTTTTAGAAGACCATAGCCTATATGATATAAATATATAGGTTTAGAAGAGAAATTTGGAGGGGTTTTATGAGCTTTAAGGCTCAAAATTGTGTAAATAGGAGAGGAAGGGGGTGCCCTTTTATAAGAGGGGTGAGAGGCACCTTAGAAAAAACTTAAAATATTATTTTATAATAAATTCATATTCAGTTTATAATGGCTCCAAAGTGACTTATTTAAAAGATAGGGTGGGGAGTATTCAGAATACTCTCAACCAATAGGTTTTAGACAAGTTTATGTTACCATTTTAACCTAATCATTTATATTTAACTCTAAGTTAAATAATTTATCTTTTAACATGTCTTCTGGTATTCTTACACTATATTGTTAATAAACTAACTATAAACTGAAAATCGAACCCAAATTGGTTCATTAATGTCATATATATTATTATATAAGTCTTTTTTCCAAACATTATATTTTTATGAATATAATATCAATTAATAATTTAATAATTATTTTAAAAACTCTTTTATGTCAATTTTAAAACTATTTGGTATTTTGTTTTTTCTAAATTCATAACAGCATTATTACTTCAAACACAATTCATCAAAATAGCCCTAATATGTTATATTAGCCAATAAAATTAGTTTCATTCATAAAAACTCTCAAATTACATTTATTTGGGTTTTTATAATATCAATTATGTTAATATTTCATTAATAAGGTAATTACTACATCATCATTGTGTCATATATAAATTAAATTATTTAATGTCTAAAAATTATAATTATAATACAATTATGTATTAAATATTTTTATCTTTCTAATGAATATTTATAGTCGAATTTATCTTATGTAAAACTTTATATTAAAAATGTTTTACTTATTAAACATTGATTTTAACTCTTTTAACTCTTCTTTGAATTAAATAATAATAAATGTCCTAATCTAATCCAAGTGAACCTAAATGGTCATATTTTATTCATAAGTTTGTTTTTGGTCTAATTAAAATTATCCAATAAAACTAGTACATGTGTTAGGGTAATAATAATATCATTTTTCCCATAATTACCCTATTTACTTTTAACCGTGGTAAAAAAAGGAAACATTTACTATTCAAAAAAATTATTTTTATCTTATTGAAAAAAAAAATTACTCCTTCATATTAACCATATCTCTCAAATTTTATAAATTCAACTCACAGAATCGGTAAAATTAAGTTTTATGTACAATTGCAAATGCTCCTAGGAGGTGGGTAAAAGACGGTAAAAAGTTCAATAAAATTTATATATATCTATATTTTTATAAAATGACTCCAATTAATTACATTGAACTTATATAGGTATTAGGTATCTATTTTACCTAAAATAAATTTCAATAAAATAAATGATTATTTAAATAAAAAGTCAGTTTTAACCAATAATTTAGTGTTTTTCACTATTCATCAAAAATTGAAAGTTTTCAGAAAAATACAAAAAAATCACCCTAGGATAATTTTGATATTCCGAATCCAAAAATGAATTCCATTTTGAAAGATAAAATTTATAAAATTTCAAAGAATGGGTATTATTATTCATAACGGCTATTTTATATAATATTTTAATAACATATCGTTGTTTAGTGAAACTCGGTATTGCGTACAACGCAAGCTATCGAGGAAGGTTTCTGTTGAGTTTAATGCAAGACAATACAGTATTGTGTGTAGTGAAAGATTCATTTGTAGTTTCATATAAAATAATCCAAAGATATTTCATTTATACATTGAATATATATATATATATATACTGTCAATGTATCGTAGAATAACTTCTATCAAACGAACTTGAAATTGTATGTAACACGATCAAAGAATAGTGTTGTGTATACTACAAGCCAATACAGTGTTTCATATAGCGCAAGATAATATTGGTGTAGCATACAACACAAGACATCAAATAAATTAAAAATAATACTTCTCATAAAATCTTGGGGTGTTGCATTCTAACCCCCTTAAAATTAATTTCACCCTCGAAATTCATCGGGGTTATAAATAGTTTACTACTTGAAAGTTTCATTCATAGAAACCCTCATCATAAAAAAAAGAAATATTAAATCATAATTTTAAAAAGGAACATTAGAAACATAAAAAATACACAAAGTAACTCATCACGGGGTTTCCTCATAGAATAATATAGGTAAAAATCAAGTTCTGATAGAGAGTGGTAGAGAACATGGCTATAAAAAATCCAAAAATCACAAAACCATAAATTTGTGATGATCTAAGGTACCATCTGATTCATCGGATATGAGGCTACTAGGATAACATTTTTGGTTTTCTATACCATTTCCCTAAAGTTGAAAACTTTTAATTAGAAGAAATACTTACTTTATTTTGGTACAATCTCGTCATTGGTCATTCCATGAACAATTTCCACTTCATATCTTAAAGAAATGAAGTTGAATTTGTTATTCATGAAGTGTTAGTAGATCATGTGATGGAATGACGGTTCATTCCATCTGTCTCAGACAAAAGGATAGCAAAAGTTATCAAATATACATATGTCCATCTATGGTGAGTTTAATCATATATGATTCCAAAAATAGACTTATACTTAATATATCATACCTCATAATAAAATAGAACTAGTTTCTACTAACCAGAGACTCCATGTAGGCCAGAGGTAGGCAATAAATTCCTGTCGCACTTCAGTTGTGGGTTCGATTCCTGTAACCTTGTCTGACGCGATAGGTTGTTGCTCGTCCTGTAGGTTGTCCCATTTTCTAAAACTACACTACTATAACATTCCAGAAATAATATCGAAAAAAAGTTCTATCCTTAAACAATACTATCTGATGTCCAACATAATCCATTCCAATATTTAGTCTTATCCAAAATACATATGTCCAATCTCATAGTATAAGGAAAATGATTACTGGAATGTCATCTACTGAGCATGTGAATACCATCATTTATCATACGATATATCTTTTTGGTCGCATTCCAAACATGTGAATACCTTAATCACGTATTCTCTTGAAAAATGAATACCCATTGAACCTTAGTGAAAACCTGAATGCTGTCAAAAGTTAACTCTTTCCACATACCAAAATCCTAAAATTTATATATACTCAAACCATGATATCACTTTGTTCTTAAATCATTCATGAGCTCATGAATACAATCATACATATTATTTTCTTCTTATCCCTTCATTATGCGCATTTCATCTTCTTTCCAAAAATATTTCAATCACTTTTCATGGTAACTGGTACCATAAAATTATTGAAAACCACAATAGAATAATAGATTAGTATTCCAATATACCATAAAAGTACCTCAAAAACATTATTCTTGAATACCAATACATAAACACTTCAATACATCCTCTTCAATAATTATCATGGAATAAGTCCTACCATGATTTAGAAGAAACCTCTTAGGTCAGGGCATTGAGTTGGGTAATGCCCATGTTCTCCACAAATAAGACATTGAACTCCATAACAGTCTGTCACTTTATGACCCTTCTCCCCACACAGATAATATCTTCCCCTCCATTTTACGCATTCATCAATGTTTTTCTTCCCTTATTTAGAAATCTCAATCTTCATTTCTCTATGCTCCTCGCCATGAGAACATGCATAATATTCCATCTTCCTCTTATTTGATGAATTAGGAATACCACTAAAGTTCACCTTGTTAATCATATATCTTGATGACTGATTCGTCATAATCGTAATATATTTCTTTCTAGGAAGTACAAAATTTCTTTGCTCATATTCACTAATTTCTCCATTGGATTAAATTTTGACTCAATTCGTTCTGGTTCCCTCCATTGACTAAAACCAAAAACCATGGTGTCAGAAATAGTTAAAATAATGAGGAACCACACAATCATAAAAAGTCTAAATTATCACACATTATTTAGTCCATGACACCTTAGGTTCATCCTAGGTTATTCATGATCGTCAACATAATTCTAGGACTATAACCTATAGTTATACTAAACCTTAGGGACATCCCTAGACAAAGCTCAGAAATATCTCCAGGGATCTCACTAAAGTTTTCACATCCTAGTTTCCAAAGCTTAACTAAACCTTTGCTCTGATACCAACTGTAGAGACCCAAAGCTTGATATACATGGACATTACATTACTTTTTTGGAATACTTAATACATCACGAAACAAATTCCCAATGACCGTATTAGTTTAGTGTCTTTGGAAACTCATAACATAATCTTCTAATCATGGTGAAAGATCTTCAACATCTCCCATAAATATCTTCTTTTTTTTGCTACATAAAACATTCCTTTATATCCTGGGGGAAAATAAAACTTAAAAAGGGTGAGCTCAAATGCTCAGTAAGGGTAAACATGGAAACATAAAAAAATCCCTAAACATTTGAACATAAGAACATGAACATAAAACATAAAAATCATAAGTAATGACATAAATATTGACAATTCATAAGGCACAGATCATAAAGGAACATTAATCATGATAAATAACATGGGAACAAAACATGGAATTGTGGCTAACCATTAAGCACATGATATGATTTCCATAGTAGCCAAGGAATTGCTGCCAAGACCATTATAGTGGACAAAGTCCCTTACTAAATCAAGTTCACTCCTCGTTCCAGTCTTGTATCACTGAACCGGATTAACCTGTCGTTCTATCCATGTCTATCTCATGAGAAATAAATCATTACCCAATGAATTGGACGAAGATATAGGTCCCACCTGTCTCATAATTAAATTATTCTTACACTTTCCACAAAATAATCATAAATCATTCATCATAACCCAAAGAATAAAATGGGTTTCATAAACATCATCTCATCATGAAACAATCCATATAAAACAAATGGATATCATTTCATCATAATACAAATAAAACCATACAAATAATAGAGAAATTATACTTGAAACATAAACAAGCTAAATAATTTCATCTTAGATGGAAAATAGTTTTGATAAAACACTTGAAATGAATTCTTGAGGAAAATATCCTTTATTCTTAAAAATCATTTTCTTTTCACAAAATGCCACACAATTTTAAAAGAAAATGATTTTATTGAAAATAACCATGAAAACTTGTAGAGTAAGTTTCATGAAAATTAGGCGTTATGAAATCGTAAAAATCCATTCATGTCGTATAATTTAAAAAAACAATCTCCTCGTACTTTTGCCGGAAATGTCAAAAAGTTCCTCATTTGGTAAACAAAAGAAAGATTCCTTCCATAACACATTTTAAAAGTCAAAGAGGGGTAAACATGGCTTTAAACCTACATGAAATATTATTTAAAACTTTATGAAAAACATTTTTATATACATGGATGAAAAATATAACCCCAGTAAATACTTACATATAAGCAATCTCAGATAAAAATGAGATTGCAAAATTATCCCTTACCTTATGTCCAATTTCTTCCATATGTGTCCGATACTCCTGTATAGTGGGTTTAAACATATTATTATCTTGTAACATAATCATAATAATATTTATGATATCATATATTATTCACTTATGACTTTATATTAACTGTTCATTTGTCAATTCCATGTTAAAGCAGTGTTTCGGGTAAAATCGTTTCATTTATCGTACGTGTTTGGACTAGTTGTTCTTGATATTATTATTAATTATATCATGATTTACTTAATTCCAGAATTTAAATCATGATTTATATATCATATATATTCAGTATATATATATATAATAGATAGATAAATGAAATGAAATACACCGTTCATGGAGACGGTAGGTCATACGTACGCATGAACGATGTTTCCCTTTTCTTATTGACTTGAATGGAAGTAAGTAGATGAAATATATATATACATAAATCTATTAGATTTATTATGTCATATATTTCATTATTATTCATTATATATAGTTTATAATCATTCTTTAATGGTTAACATAGAGAATGAATCTCATCGCGTCATGGAGACAGTAATCTGTGCGTACGCACGAGCGATGATATCGTTCCCATAATTATTGAATTGAATTTTACTAGATGATATAATAGATCAGAACTTGTATCATGTTATAATTATCATATATATTTATTCTTTACACCATTATACCCATCCAAGTAAGGTGGTGGTAGAAAAACATATTACACCACGGCGTGGAGACGGTATTCCATACGTACGCACGCGCCGTGATTTTGTTTTTCATAGGATGGATAGAAGGTTAAATAGGGTTGTTTAATATTTATAATAACATATCAGTATATAATTAATACTTATGTTATTACTTTATAATGAAACAACTAAATTAGAGGAAGTAGAAGAAGAAAGAAACTTGAAAGAATCGGTAGAAGAGATTATCTCTTCTTCAATGTGCCTCTTTTAAACTTCCTCTTAGGGAACTAGAGTTTGTATTTTGAGATGAAAAGAACCTCTATGATATAACTAGAAAGGTATAGAAGATGAATTTTCAGGTTTTGACCGATCCTGAAGTCTCAAAAGTGTGTTTAGAGGAGAGGGAGGAGGTACCCTTTTATAAGAGGGGTGAGGGGCACCTTAGGAAAAACTTAAAATATTATCTTATAATAAATTCATATTCAGTTTATAATGGCTCCAAAGTGACTTATTTTGAGGATAGGGTGGGTATTAATTGAAATCCTCTCAACCAATAGGTTTTAGACAAGTTTAGGTTACCATTTTAATCTTATAATTTAGATATAACTCTAAGTTAAATAATATAACCTGTACCGTGTCTTCTTGTATTATTACACTATGTAGTTAATAAACATACTATAAAATCCCAATAAAACCCAAATTGGTTCATTAATGTCATATATATTATTATATAAGTATTTTGGCCGAACATTAGATTTTTAGGAATAGAATATCAATTAATAATTTAATATTTGTTTTAAAAACTCTTTTATGTCAATTTTGACACTATTTGGTATTTTGTTTTTTCTAAATTTATAACAGCATTATTACTTAGAAAACAATTCATATAACCAACCCTAATATGTTATATTAACTTATAAAATTAGTTTAATTCATAAAAAGTCTAAAATTACATCTATTTGGGTATTTATAATATCAATTATGTTAATATTTCATTAATAAGGTAATTACTGCATCATCATTGTGTCATAAATAAATAAAATTATTTAATGTATAAAAATTATAAGTAAAATACAATTATGTAGGAAATATTTTTATCTTTATAATTAATATTTATAGTCGAGATTATCTTATGTATAACCCTATATTAAAAATGTTTTACTTATTAAACATTGATTTTAACTCTTTTAACTCTTCTTTGAATTAAATAAAAATAAATGTCCTAATCTAATCCAAGTGGACTTAAATGGTCATATTTTATTCCTAAGGTTGTTTTTGGTCTAATTAAACTTATCCAATAGAATTAGAACATTTTTCAGGGTATTAATAATATCATTTTTACCCTTAATTACCCTATTTACTTTTAACCGTGGTTAATAAAAGTAAAAAGTTACTATTCACCAAAAATTATTTTTATCTTATTGAACCACATTTTACTCTTTGATATTAACCATGTCTCTTGTATTTTCAAAATTAAACTCTGTGAAGTAGTAAAATTAGGATTTATGTATAATTGCAAATTCTCCTAGGAGGTGGGTAAAAGGCGGTTAAAAGTTCAATAAAAGTTTTATATATCTATATTATTATAAAATGAATCCAATGAATTACATTGAACTTATATAGGTATTATGTATCTATTATGACCTAAAATAAATTTAAATAAAATAAATTATTATTTAAATAAAAATTCGTTTTTAACCAATAATTCTGTGTTTTTCACTGTTCATCAAAAATTGAAAGTTTTCAGAAAAATACCAAAAATTCACCCTAGGCTAATTTTGATATTCCAAATCCAAAAATGAAGTCCATTTTGAAAGATGAAATTTATAAAATTTCAAAAATTGGGTATTACTATTCATAATGGCAAGTTTATATAATATTTTAATAACATATCGTTGTTTAGTGAAACTCGGTATTGCATACAACGCAAGCTATCGAGGAAGGTTTCTCTTGCGTGTAACGCAAGCCAATACAGTATTGTGTGTAGTGAAATATTCATTCATTTTTGCGTATAAAAGAATCCAACCATATTTCATTTATAAATTGAATATATATATATATATATACACACACTCAATGTTGCATAGAATAACTTCTATCAAACGAACATGAAATTGTGTGTAACACGATTCAAGAATAGTGTTGTGTATACTACAAGCTAATACAATATTGCGTATAGCGCAAGATAATTTTGGTGTAGCATACAACACAAGACATCAAATAAATTAAAAAGAATACTAATCATAAAATCTCGGGGTGTTACATTCTACCCCCTTAAAATGAATTTCTCCCACAAAATTTGTCGGCATCATAAATCGTTTACTACTTGAAAGTTTCTTTCATTGAAACCCACATCGTAAAAAGGAATACTAAATCATCATTTTAAAAAGGAACATTAGAAATGTAATGAATACTGAAAGTAAACCATCACTGGGTTTCCTCATAGGAGAATATAGGTGAAAATCAAGTTATGATAGAGAGTGGTAGAGAACATGGCTATGAAAAAGACAACAATCACAAAGCCATAAATTTTTGATGATCTAAGGTACCATCTGATTCATCGGATATGAGGGTACTAGGACAACATTTTTGGTTCTCAATATTATTTCCCTAAAGTTGAAAATTTTGAATTAAAATAAATACTTACTTGATTTTGGTAAAATATCATTGTTGGTCGTTCCATGAACAATTTCCACTTCATATCATAAAGAAATGAAGTTGAATTTGTCATTCGTGAAGTGTTAGTAGATCATGTGATAGAATGATAGGTCATTCCTTATGTCTCAAACAAAAGGTTAGCAAAAGTTATCAAATATACATAAGTCCATCTATGGTGATGTTAATCGTATATGATTCTAAAAATAGTCTTATACTTCATCTATCATACTGCTTAATAAAATAAAACTAGTTTCTACTAACCAGGGACATCCTGTAGGCCAGAGGTAGGGGATAAAGGCCTATCGCACTTCGGTTGTGGGTTCGATTCCCGCAACCTTGTCCGACGCAACGGGTTGTCACCCATTCTGCAGGTTGTCCTTTTTCTAAAACTACACTATTATAACATTCCAGAAATAATATCGAAAAAAAGTTTTATCCTTAAACAATACTATATGATGTCCAACATAATCCATTCCAATATTTAGGTTTATCCAAAGTACATATGTCCAATCTCATAGTATAAGGAAAACTATTATAGTAAATTTCATCTACCGAGCATGTGAATACCATCATTTATCATACGATATATCTTGTTGGTCACATTCCAAACACGTGAATACCTTAATCATGTATTCTCTTGAAAATTGAATACCCATTTAACCTTAGTGAAAACATGAATGTGGTCAAAAGTTAACTCTTTCCACATACCAAAATTCCAAAATATCAATATACTCAAACCATGATATCACTTTGTCCTTATATCAATCATGAGCTCATGAATACTGGCATACATATTATTTTCTCCTTATCCCTTCATTATGTGCATTTCATCTACTTTCCAAAAATATTTCAATCACTATTCATGGTTACCAGTGCCATAAAATTATTGAAAACTATAATATACTAATACATAAATATTCCAATATACCATAAAAGTACCTCAAAAACATTAATCTTGAATACCAATAAATAAACACATTAATCCATCCTCTTTAATGATTGTCATGGAATAAGTCCTTCCTTGATTTAGAAGTAACCTCTTAGGTCAGGGCATTGAGTTGGGTAATTCTGATGTTCTCCACAAATAAGACATTGAACTCCATAACAGTATGTGTTGACGCTCCTTTCGTCACGGAATCTAAAGATCGGAAAGGGGAATATCTGAGCTCAAAGTGATTAATCCTTTGAAGAAACATCAAAAATCGACAAAGGGATAAAAAAGGAGAACATTTTCCATAGGTCGCGCAAGTTCCCTCTTGGTCGCGCAAGTACACTTGCGCACCGCCTCAACACTTGCGCGACTCCTCATAGTCGTGCAAGGGACTTGCGCGACATATGTGGTAACCGCCTGGTAACCGCCCAGTAACCGCCCGGGGTCTTCTTTTGCCTATAAATAGACCCTGTGGGCCCCCCATTCAGAGGATCTTTTCCCAGAAACTCGAATTGAAGCTCCCGACGCCCAAGTCTCTTCTCAAAGCTTCCAGAACACTTCTAAGGTAATTTCTTACCTAGAATGGAAGATCTAAAGGGAAGAAGGAAGGCCTAAGTGTTGAAACTTATCAAACACGTGCGCGCCGACTTAATTCCTTCAATATAACTTGCGCGTCCCTTCTCTGGAAGAACCTCAAGAGGATTGTAAAGGGTTTAATAAAGAGTCGCTCAAGTATTTCAACTCTGGCTGAAAATCGCGCAAGTATCCCTCATGTCGCGCAAGTATACTTGCGCGACCAATACTTGCGCGCCGCCGCAGGACTTGCGCGACTTTTAATACTTGTGCGCCCCTATCTTTTTGGGTGCCCATATTGCCCATTTTACCCCTCTTAAGCCATTTCACCTTTCCTATTCAAGATTCAGTCTTCAAGATACTCTTCAAAGCCATTTATGGCATGATTTCTTGATTTGACATCCTTGTCTGAAAGGAATTCTGTGAAATATCTCTCAAAACCTAGTGATTTAAACATCTTTATGTCACCAAAAATTGAGAGTTCATTCATTCAATCTCATCCTTTAAGATGAGAGAATCCTAACTTGGGCATCTTCCTCAGGAGTAAGCCCCAATCAAGTCCTCTAAATCTTGAGCATCTTTCTTAAGAATAAGCCTCAACCTCAAATATGGGCATCCTCCTCAGGAGTAAGCCCCAAACCTTAATCCCTAACCTGGGTCTCCTTTTCAGAAATAAGACCCAGTCATAACCTTGGGATTCCTTTTCAGGAGTAAGCCCCAAGTCCCCTAACCTGGGTCTCCTTTTCAGGAATAAGACTCAGTCATAACCTTGGGCTTCCTTTTCAGGAGTAAGCCCCAAGTCCCTTAAATTTCTCTTAACCAGTCCTAATTTACCTTTGATTTTGGGTTTCCTTTTCAGGATTAAAACCTAATCATAAGTCCCCTCCTAACTTGGGCATCCTCCTCAGGAGTAAGCCCCAAGATTAGAGTATTCAAATCTCCATGAAGCACATATAACTTTATGGACCCTGTTCATGGATTTTCTCCCTAAAAGTAAATCCTAAACCTTCATCCATCTGGGCAGTCATCCATACATAAGCCCCAAACAAATTCTTATGATTGCATCCTTCATGGCACAATTGTCTAATTTTTACCAATACCTCTTGTTTCTCACACCGAGCATGACTCACGTGAGCTTAGAGTGTAAAAGTAATTAAGACATTCATCTTTGAGCCATCAATCATAAACATCATACTCTATTTCTCGAACTACGTGGGTTCTGATTCCTTTCCCAAAACAAAGGATACGTAGGTAGCCCATTTATGGGTTCAATCCCAACTTTGAAATAATCTCTGTCCTTCTGAATGACGATAAACTTCAAGTGCCCCACTGAGTGGCTTTAAAACCAGCTTGGTCATCATAATGACCAAGAGACTTTTATATAAATGTTTTTGAAGGATACCATTGACCAAGAATCTCTAAACAAATATAGATGATTCTCTATTGATGAAGAACCTCGAATACATATAAAAGATTCTCTAAATTTCTTGCATACTTGATCATTGATTGTTAAAATTAAAGGAAAACTCATTTTATACTTGGTAATGTAATAAGGATTCACGAACATAACTTAAATCTATAAAGAGAGTCCCGGAGTAGACAATAATTCCCCTCAAAAAGGTGTGATGAGTCCGACCTCCCATCCTCTCGACCAATGCAAATTCCTAAGCCTCATTAGCCCACAAGCTAATGAGCGCCTGCCTTTGGAAAGTAGGTCCAAACGGATGTGGAATCATTGGATGTTTCCGGTTCTACGAACAAACCCGTTAGAAACCGATCGGAACGTTTGAATCTCCCGTCCGGGAGGTCATCCCCGGATTCCGTGCGAAACAAAAATGGTGAACCCGACGTGAATCCTTAACCAAGTTAAAATGATGTTCTTCTTATCTGTTAGGCCCTTTGGGCCAACAAGGCAATCATTGACATATGATCATCCAAAAGATGCAGTAGCCGGATTCATCTTGATTATGTCTGTTACATGGAACAGGCACTCTTTTTTTCAAAGATCTTCTACAAAAATGGCTTTCCTTAAATTCACCCCTGTGAATACTGCTGCTGGGAACACCTCTACTGTGAGGTCTGCTGCTGTGAAAACCAATGCTGCTACTCCTGCTGGAACATCATCCGCTCTGAGGATGACATCACCAACTCAGCGTCTTCAACGCTGTGTTTCAAATGCACTGGTTAAGGAGTACCGTCGCAACGGTACTATCCCAACTCTGGAGACCGCTCGTCAAGCCCTCCAAGATTCTACCTGGTCGTCCGGACAATGGAGACCAGCAATCAAGAAGCAGGCGGTGCTGACTACCGTCTCTAACCGTTTCGGGTCATTATCCCCGGAACGCAGTTTCCACTCACTCCCTTACTCCGAGGAAGTGAATGAGCAGGTCCCGCAGGACCTTAATTCAAAAAGACAGGAGTCCTTCTCAAGGGCTCCCATCAACAATCGCCGCCAGACTCGTGCGGTAGTGCGCCCTCAACATGATGAGGGTACCGACTCCAGGCATTCAGCTCAGGTTCCTCAAACCCGAGCAGGCAAGATGAACCGCCAGAGACGGAATCCAGTTAACAATAGGCAGGTTGTCATCCCTGCCATCTCCGGAGAAGTCCACCAACCTAACTTGGTGGCAAATAACGAGCAGGCATACACACTTGTCCGTTTTAATCCCGCTGTCCAGCAGACTCGTCTGGCAGCATCAAGCCGATCCCGCCAGGCAATTCCGGCGGAGTACCATAGGCAGGAACATACACCTGCTTATACATCAGCAGTTAGTCAGCAGGCTCGTCTGACTACATATGATGGATCTCGTCAACCGCGTTTGGCGAAGTGTAATCAGCAGGCACATACACCTGCTAATACTAATCAAGCCTACCAACAGTCTCGCTTGGTAGCGCACGGAGAAGTCAGTCGGAAAGTCCCGACGACAAACAGGGGGCAGACTAAACTCTCTGCCTCCACACTTGAGTACTGTCAGGATTCACTGACAGGAAAAGGAGGACATGAGCAGGCACATACACCTACTCCAAGCCCGGAATGGACGTATATCCCTGTTCCGGCGGCTGAAGTCGCCAAACATATTTTGTCAATGGTGAAAGAGCAGAAGCAAATTCCTGCTCATATTCTGGATGCTTGCCAGGATATCATAACAGCTTCAGCATCATCTCAGGGACAGACACATAAATCTATCCCTAGCAATGGAGTGACACATCAACAATTCACTCCAGAACAGACACACACATCTGTTCCAGTCCAATAGGGTTATGGGGCATACTCCCCCATATCATACGGACAACCAAGTCAGGCACATACACCTGATTTGAGCGATGATTGTCAGCCTAACCTGACCATCTTTCCTGATCAGGCACATACACCTGCTCAGAGCAATCACTTTCGTCATCAAGTGATTTCTAAAGCGAGTAAGAAGGCATCTAAGAAAAAGATCCGCCCAGCACAGTCAGGAGATCAAAGGCCAATCTGCAACAAGGCCTTGCTCGATGCTGGAGTTCTTGAAGCCCTCAGACATTTATCTGTCGAAATTCAAGATTCTACTCCCTCAGTTCCCAATAACAGGAACATTAATCCCGGAGGTCTTCAACAGACACTTCCTCATGAAGACTTGCTTCATGAAAATTCGGTCAATCTTGAAGTTTCTTCTTCAGATGAAAGCCACAGGAACCCTCTGTGTGGTCAGAAGACCAAGGAGCAAGAGATTTCATCTTTTGCTGTAACCCATCATGATGGTCCTCCTCATGGTGATGAACTTCGCTGCGAAAGTCCTCTCCACAGTAGTGATTCACGTTGTCTCGAAAATTCTTCAGAAGGCAATGTAGTGACGAGAAAGCCCTCCTATCTCGAGGCACTTGCAAACGTAAAACTAGTCATGTCTGATGCGTTACTATCGGCAGGTGAAACTCTTTCTCCATCAGAAGATAGCCTGGGGTTCAGGTTATTCTCCGAACCTTCCCTGGGTCATTCATCTTCCAGCATGAATAGTGATTCCCCTACCAATCTTGTTGAATCCGATGAAGCAACAAGGAAACACCAACTCTGGTCCAAACAGGTAGAAGAATCTTCATTTAATGATAAAGAGGAAATGCTGAACATGAGAAAAAAACTGGCAAAAGGTGAAGTACTAGTCATGTTTTGGCCTTTGGCTGACTCCCAGTACGACATTCCAAAGATGTTGACGGATGATGGAATCCATGATATTCGTCTCAACATATGGAAAACTCTTTGTCAATTAAAGAAGAAGGTATTATCTTACGATGAATATGAAAATCATCTTAAGATAATAGAAGGGTTACAACGCCAGATTGATTTGGCATCTCTATCAGTCTCTCGGTATCCGAAGGCTGAAAAGCAACAGAGAACCCTTCAACGTTCATGCCTTGGCGCGCTGAGAAAATTGCGTCAGTTAATTTCCAATGCTCCATCTAATGTTCATATCAGAGGATGGGGTGTTCACGGAGCACTACATTTCACAGTGCTTTCCAGTCAGCAAAGCCCGCCGAAAATGGTCTCATGCAATGTTATTGCCCATGGCCGGCCACAGTCAATGGGCTTTGTTCGTAATCAAAATCTTGCTCGAGATCAAGCTTCAACTAGTTCCTCTCAAAATCAAGTATATAGAGAACAGGTTGTTGAATTGCTCCTACATCAAGCAGGCGAGAATATTGCACAAGCCTCTCGTCTGGAGCAAACACGTCATCAAATGACAGAAGTTTCGGAAATCATCCAACGGTCTGTTGAACCAGGTGATAAAAGTGGATACAGGTTAATGCATCCAGCTAATTTCCGAACTAAGATTCACAAGATCAAGAGAGATTTCAAGAAGATCTCAGACATAGCATGTCAAGAGACACCCCAGCTTGCCAGACTGGGGACTTCTCTAACCCAACCCTCAGAGTCAACAAATGGGATTCGAGGAGTTGAGCGGAAGCAGCAGGAATATCCCCAGTCCACCGGACTGGGGACTTTTTCAAATCCTCAATCCCTCCCTCAGAGAAAGTCAGTATTCTATCGATTATGGAAGAAGCCTCAAGAGGAACGAAGAGCCAAGCTATCAGGAGATTCTCTCCAAGTGACGGTTCACAAAGAAATTCCTGAGGGATCAAGTCAACGGAATTCCATGTTTCATCATGGACATGGAAGAAGACAATATCACAGAAATGTTGATAGAAAGGATTCTATGAAATATGCATCCATTAATGTCATCACTGCCGTTGCTGCTAATTCACCAGATGAGGCTCAATCAGAGGGATCAGACGAAGAGGTTCCTGCTTAAGAAGTTGCGCACACAGACTTAAATGAAGAAGGTGTGCGCACACGTAATCAAAGGCTTACCCAAAATCTGGGTATTCCTTCAAGTAACCCACTTCCCCCTCTCCGAAAAGGATCCAATAAGGGGAAAGGAAAGAATCAGGTTACTTCTCACCCTTCCTCTGAAGGAGGTCAATCGCTCTCATTAGAGCAAAGATTTGCACAACAGGAGGAAGAAATGAAAGAATTAAGAAGGTTGAATGCAGAGCTACTTCAGAATAGTCTTCTTCTTAAGAATGCTGAAGTCCAACAGCCGAAAGAATTCGTTGTAACTACTGAGATGAATCAGGAATATCCTCCTTTATCAGTACACCCACAGAGGTCTAATCCTACGGGTCAAACGCAACAACGGTTGGCAGCACTACCATTAGTTGCAGCACCAACCTCCACGGCTGTCCAAGCTCCATTCATTGCACCTACCCAAAACCAAGTTCAACCTGACATTTCTCAAAAGTTAATAACTACTATTGAGTCATTAACAGCTCGGTTAGAAACTATGGAAGGGAAACGGGCGCAAGTTCAACCTGAAAAGAAAGTTTACCCTGAATGGGTAGATTCAATTTCTCCTCCATCCAATTTTGGAAACCCTGTTTTCCCTACTTTCAATGGATCAGGCGACCCTGAACAACATTTGACGCATTACGTGTCTTGTTGTGATCCTATGATGGGAACTCCAGAGCAGCAAGAAGCAGTGAAACTCAGATGCTTCGTGCGAACCTTGAAAGGACCGGCCTTTGTCTGGTATACAAGCTTGCAATCCCGGTCAGTCATCGGATGGGAGGATCTTTGTCAAAAATTCCTTCTTCAGTTTAACTCAACTTTGCCAAAAACGACAGTTTTCGATCTTACAAACTGTAAGCAAAGAGAGAATGAAAGAGTCTCTGATTTCATTGCTCGTTGGAAGGGATTAACATATTCCTTGAGTTTAGCACTCCCTCAGGAGGAATTGTTGCCAATCTGTGTGGCAAATTTGCATGACGAATTACATACGCCATTGATCCCTGTGAAATACACAGGAGGGTTTCGAGACCTTACTTCAATCGCTCAACAGATTGAAGATTCCCTTATACAGGCTAAGGCTAAATCTCGTGTAATTCCATCAGCTCCAGGAAGAATAATGGGTAAAGCCGAAACTGCTACAGTTATGCTTAAACAGGCACCTGTACCTATTTCTACTTCAAAACCTTCATCTTCTCGAAGGGCTCCACCTCCTGAACGCCAACAACAAAGGCTGTTTCGTCCAAATGATCAAAAAGATCAACGACGAAAACAATTTGAGGATATGAAGAGTAAAACATACTCTTTCCGAAGTGAGCAAGTTCCTGGTTACTTCATTTCAGCACTGGAAAATAATTTGGTTCAACTACCAGTGCCGAAGAGACCAAACAAGGAAGGAGATGAAGACCGTCCCAATTATTGTCCCTTTCATCAAATGCTGGGACATCCCATCCAGGAGTGTTTTGTCTTTAAGGACCTCCTACAAAAGATGGTCGACTTGGGACAAGTCAAATTGAAGGGTTCTTCAGCTCATGTAGCGTGTATTACCGCTACAGATCCAGAGGAAGGAGGCGAGTGGCAGGAAGTCAAAAGCAAAACTGTGAAAAAATATGATGATTGGATGGTCAGAAAGACAATCAATCGGACCCATTCCATTTTGCAAACACAATTGAAGAAGCCAATTGTGTCTCCTACAAAAGCTGCAGTAAAGCCTCCATCAAAGGACAAATCCTCAAAAGGGCAGCGTAATTCAAAGAAGAAAGAGGAATCAGAAGAAGATGAGTATGCATCAAAGCCTAAATTGTCTTTGACTCTGGCATATTTCATGCCATCTACTTCAAAGCAACGGGCACCGTCCCACCAAACGGCACAGCCGAAACAGGCCTACCAGGCAGAGTCTTTATCAGACGAAGAATTGATCTTTGGTTCTGTTAATATGATTCAATTAACAGATTCATATTCCAGTCTTGATGAGCCTGAATTCCCTGTATCAAATAAAGGAACCCGAGGAAGTTCTAGAGGTTCAGGATATAGGGGAAGACGTGGATCTTTCCGAAGCCACTACTCTAATTCTACCCCTGCTAGCACTGTATATGCAGCAGAAACTTGTGGTAGAGCCCTTCAGCGAGCTCAAAATGAACAAGCAAGTTCTTCTTCCAATGGCCAACTCAGCTTCGGCACAGTTATTTTGGAAGACCGATTAAATGTTCCATCTTCTTTATCTCAGCAAGCAAATGGATCTAATCAGTCTAATTTTCCAAAACCAAGGATGTTTCCAACTTCAATACAAGATGCATCAGCTTCCAAAGCATCTGCTTCCAAGGTACCTGCTAAACCGCATATTCCTATTGGGAAACGCAGGCCTCTAGATCAAAAGTATGATATATTGAAACACTTGGCCCAAGTACCAGCCAAATTATCAATTTTGGATGCTTTGAATCTATCAAGAGATCTTCGGGAAGCACTCATCGAAGCTTTGTCAAGTCCTCAAGAGTTTGAAGCTGAGATTGCTGCAGCTGAGATTTATCACATAGAGAATAATCCTGCAGAATGCCATGCAGTGATATCTTTTACTGATAAAGATGAGGATGATGTTGTGCATGGGCACATAAAACCTTTGTACTTATCTGGCAAAGTCAATGGTATAGATGTTCGAAGAGCTTTCATTGACAATGGTTCAGGAGTCAACCTCATGCCCATTCGCACACTTCGTCGATTGGGCCTCATGGAATCTGATTTATCTCCTTCTACCATGATGTTGCAAGGATATGATAAAAATGAACAAGAACCACTGGGAGAAGTTACGCTCAGAACTCAGTTTGGAGATCTTGTTTCCAATTCGGATTTCATGATTGTTGATCAAGACTCAGCTTTCAATATCTTGCTTGGAAGACCCTGGCTACATCAGCATGCAGCTATTCCATCGTCATACCATCAATGTCTCAAATACTGTTTCGATGGTCAAGTTGGAACATTGTATGGTGATAAGGCCCCGTTAAAGACATGTGAGTCTCAATACATTGAGGCGGAATTTTATCACATGAAGGGAAGAGAAAAATCTACAATGAAGGAAATTACCAAAGTTAATGCTCCATATGGTCTGGAAAAAATTCCAATAAATCCATTTTCACATGTGAGTACAGATTATGTGTTACCTATCAGTCAAATTGACAAAATAGGCCCAAATCAAAATACTCTTATGGAAAGATCCATAATGTCAATTACGGCAATCGAGCCAGACAACATGGGAGAAATTGGTAACTTACCAAGCAGTGATGAAAGCATAAGTGGTGACGTTTTCATTTCGTCTGCTGAAATCCAACAAGTCTATACTTCGCTAATCAGGCCAGAAGAAGTTATAGCAACACCAAAGGTGAATATTGATGTCGATTCTCAATCCATCATCTCCTCTTTGATTCCCAAAGAAGAGCCTTTATCATCAATAGGGTCAGAAATGGAAGCTTCTTCTTCAAAATGTGAAAATTTTGACATTTCTTATGATCATGAGAATTTCGTTTTTTCATCTACTTTGCAAGTAGAAACGGAAGAAATAACACATGATGAAGAGGAAGAGGAAGATCTTAGAGATGCTCCTCCAGCATTTGAAGAGGGTATCTCTACCACTGTGGATGAACTCAGAGAAGTAAATCTGGGTACAGAGAAAGATCCACGCCCCACTTTAATTAGTGCGGCCATGACTCTTGAAGAGCAAGAAATGTATATTTCTTTTCTAAAGCAAAATAAAGATATTTTTGCTTGGAATTATACAGAGATGCCTGGCCTTGATCCTGATGTTGCCACCCATCATTTGGGTTTGCCAAAATAACATTGAGGATTCAAGCAAGCCGCAAGAAGAACCCACCCGACCTATGCTTCCAAAATTGAGGCTGAAGTGGATAAGCTTATCAAAGATAACTTCGTCAGAGAAGTTCAATATCCCAAGTGGTTGGCTAATATTGTCCCTGTAAAGAAGAAGAATGGACAAATTAGGATTTGCATCGATTTCAGAGATCTTAATCGGTATTGTCCTAAAGATGATTTCCCAGTTCCAATTACAGAACTCTTAATTGATGCGACGGCTGGCTATGAAGTACTTTCTTTCATGGATGGATATTCTGGATATAATCAGATCCGAATGGCCCCAGAAGATGAGGAATATACAGCCTTCAGAGCTCCTCAAGGTGTGTTTTGTTACCGGGTGATGCCCTTTGGTTTAAAGAATGCAGGTGCAACATATCAACGCGCCATGCATCGTATCTTCAAACCTTTTCTAGGGAAATTTGTTGAATGCTATGTAGATGATCTGGTGGTTAAATCCAAACAACGTTTTGATCACTTAGCTGATTTGGAAGTCATATTCCACAAGCTTCGACAACATAATTTGAAGATGAACCCCTTAAAATGTGCTTTTGGGGTAACCTCAGGAAAATTCCTCGGCTTTGTTGTACGCCATCGTGGTATTGAAGTCGATCCTGAGAAGACCAAATCAATCCTTGGTATGTCACCTCCTCAGAATTTGAAAGAATTAAGAGGACTTCAAGGACACTTAGCCTATATTCGGCGTTTCATCGCCAATTTGGCAGGCAAAAGTTTACCCTTTACCAAATTATTGAAGAAAGGAGTCACTTATCAGTGGACTAAAGAATGTCAAGAAGCATTTGATGTTCTCAAGAAATACCTCTTGAGTCCACCAGTACTCATGCCACCTGTTGAGGGTAGGCCTCTTATCCTCTATGTGACAGCTTTAGAGCGATCATTGGGTGTCTTTCTTGCTCAAAAGAATGATGCTGGGAATGAAAATAGTCTCTACTATCTCAGTAGAACTATGCTTGAAGCAGAAACCCGGTATTCAAGTATTGAAAAGTGTTGCTTGGCATTAATCTTTGCAGTTCAGAAACTGAGACACTACCTGCAACATCACGAGGTCCAATTGATATCTCGTAATAATCCGCTCAAATTCATCCTTAGTCGTCCAATGCTTACAGGACGTCTGGCAAGGTGGGCAGTTATTCTACAGCAGTTCGACATTCAGTATGTGTCTCAAAAGGCAATTAAGGGCCAAGCTCTGGCTGATTTCCTGGCTGAACATCCTTCAGTAGAAGACACGTATTCAGATATCGAACTCCCTGATGAGGAAGTTTTCTCTATTCAAGAGAGTCCTCGAACATGGGAAATGTATTTTGATGGTGCTTCTAGAAGTCCAACAGGGAAGAAAATGGAAAATCCTAAATTCAACAAAGTTGGTTTAGGAATTGTGCTCATTTCTCCAGATAAGGCAGTGTTACCTTATTCCTTTTTGTTATGGGAAGGTGGTACCAATAATGAAGCTGAATACCAAGCTCTCATTACAGGCTTGGAGTTATCACTTCAAGCACAAGTGAATCACTTAAAGGTAAAAGGTGATTCAGACCTGGTAATCAAACAAGTCAATGGGGATTATGCCATCAGAAAAGAAGAATTAATCCCTTTGTATGATTACGTCAGAGAGTTAATGTCGGAATTCCCTTCAGAACCGACATTTTCTTATGTCCCAAGATCACAAAATGCTCAAGCAAATGCACTGGCTAATATAGCCACAGCATTAGCAGATCCAAATCGGGACGAGATAACCATCTGTATTGCCCACCGTCGTGCAATTTCACCTTATGTTCAAGTCAGAACAGAGGAAATTAATGAAATTAGTCCCATTCCTGAACCGTATGGTCATACTACAGGATGGATGTCACCTATCAGGGAATACCTTCAAAATGGAACACTTCCACCTGATAGAGCTGAGAAAGAACAAATTCGGCGACGTGTGGTCAATTTTACTCTTTATGATAGTCCAAACCACCTCGAGAAAATTCTCTACAAACGTGGTTTTGATGGAGTTCTCTTCAGATGTATTGATGGTGAAGAAACAATGGCTGTCATAAAAGAAGTGCATGCAGGAGTCTGTGGTGCCCACCAGTCTGGACATAGACTGTCTGATCAAATTCGAAGGCTTGGATACTTTTGGCCTTCAATGATACAAGATTGTGTTAATTTCACGAAGAAGTGTCATTCATGCCAAGTATATGTCAACTTCATTCATCAACCTCCAGAGTTGCTTCATACAGCTAAATACTCATGGCCATTTTCCACATGGGGAATGGATGTGGTGGGACCTTACCCTTCAGCCACGGCCAAGCAGTTTAAGTGCATTCTTACTGCTACTGATTTCTTTTCCAAATGGGCAGAGGCAGTACCTCTCAAAGAAGTCAGTTCTAAATGCATTGTTAGCTTCATCAAGTCTAACATCATTACTAGATTTGGTGTCCCTCATACCATATTGACGGACAATGGCACCAACTTCTGTTCTGCTGAGGTAAAGAGATTGTATCAAGAATACAACATTAAGTCTAACCATTCATCTCGATATCATGCAGCGGCTAATGGCCAGATAGAGGCCTTCAACAAGACTCTTTCAAATATACTGCAAAAGATGGTGGATAAAGATAAGAGGTCATGGCCTGATAAACTCTTTCATGCTTTATGGGCTTATCGGACTACCACTCGCAATGCAACGCGGTCAACTCCATATTCATTGGTATATGGAACAGAAGCAGTCTTGCCAATTGAAGTTCAATTTCCCTCACTCAGAATGGCCATTTGTGATCAGTTATCGATAGATGAGCAATCCCAAAAGCGTTTGAATGAATTGGAACAGTTAGATGAGAAGAGATTGTGCACTTTTCACCACTTGGAAATCTATCAGAATCGGATAGCACGAGAGTTTAACAAAAAAGTTCGTCTTCGTTCATTCATTCAGGGAGAATTGGTATTGGTTCTTAAAGCACCAATGATACCAGGAAAGAAACCTCCCAAGCTTGAACCAAAATGGGAAGGACCTTATTCAATACATAAGGTCTACTCCAATGGAGCGTATTCTCTGATTTCAATGGATGGAGAACACATCACAACTCCAACTAATGCCAGATTTCTGAAGAAGTATTTTGTATAAACATAAAATATTGTTCCCAGAACCAAGACTCTTACATTTGGTTCATACAGCAATGGTCCAGTATGACCTTAAACTACAACTTCGTCCAACATGATGTTAAACTGTGTCACCTTCAATGTCCGAGATGACATTAAACTATAATACGTCCAGCATGACGATAAACTGTACGGTCCATGCATATGACCTTAAACTATTCGCACTTATGTCCCTGCAACATGACACTAAACTGTGCAGCACCAATAGTCCTAACTGCAAGACTTTAAACTGCATAGTCCCTGATTTTGTCCTACATGACAATAAACTGTATAAAAGTTCCTATATTTTGTCCGAGATGACATTAAACTATATTGTGTCCTAGCAACATGACATTAAACTGTGTGGCACTTCCAACGTCCAGCATGACGATAAACTGTAAAAAGTCCCTCACGTCCGGAAAGACGTTAAACTGTATAATCATCAAAAGTCCAGCATGACATTAAAACTGCACAGTCCCCCTTTCCGTCCAATATGACGTTAAACTATATTGTCCCCATCGTCTTAACTACATGACGCTAAACTGTACAGAAAGTCCCTTTTTTATGTCCTACATGACATTAAACTGTACATCGTTAAGGTTGTTATTACCTCTTGTTTCTCACACCGAGTATGACTCACGTGAGCTTAGAGCGAACATCAACCATAACACTCCCTTTGGGCCACTAACCATGTGTAAGTCCCAACAACATTTTTTTTTATTATTAGATCATTGTCCCCAAAAACAATTTGATCATTAATTCATTCTTTAATTGAACTACACAGACTTTGATCCTTGCCCTCCAGGCTGGGTATGTAGGCAACCTCCCAAGGTTCAAGCCCAAAAACAATCTCTTCACATCGGTTCACCACCATCTCATATGATGTTGATTTGTGAAACCGCCCCTGGAATCAATATCTTTACATTGATTCATTTTCGTCCTTGTTATACGACGTTAAACTATACAACACTTTTGTCCGGTACGACAATAAACTACAATATTCTTTGATTTCCTCATTTGAGAGAGAACTATTATTGACATTGATTTTTCAATCATAGTTTTTTCATTTTTTAAAAGACTACGTGCATACATGGTAATGCCTGAACTTTTTATCTTAGGTTAAACCATCATTGCACTAAAGTCCCCTTTCACCCTTCACATGTACGAACCAAATTTGTACAAAGGGTAATTCTAGAACTACGTGGACTTGATTCCCATCCTTATGGGATACGTAGGAACATTGGAGTGTCCCTCGAATCCAGTCCCAAGTCTTTTGGGCCTAACCCCAAATTTCACTTTCAGTCCCTTGGCTGAAAAGTCCTCATGAAAACACACACTGTGTATTCATTATTATGGTCCGAATTCTATGACCCCAAAAACTAAGATCACTCATCCTTTCGTCCTGCACGACGTTAAACTGCATTTCAAGAACTACGTATGGCTTGATTCTCATTCTTATGAGATACGTAGTGAAGTCCAAGTTTCAATTCAGGACCCAGCCACAACATGATTATGGTTTTCATTGATCTATGTATCTCTATATACATTAGACAACACCCATATTTATGTGTTATAATCCTAACCTTAAAATATTTTTCAGATCTTCATAACCCTTTTCATGACTTCTAGTCACAAAAATGTCAAACTTCTGAGAATTCTTTTGCCTGACTATGCAGCACGTGCCCATAGGTGGCCTTGCATAAACAGTCCACATAACAGACTTGTCAGCCAAAAGATGCTATTTTATTTGACTATGCAGCCAATGCCCATAGGTGGCCCTGTATATTTCAACCCCCTAACGGGTTTTGTTAAATAATAGTAACTTCATTCTTGGGAAGAATGCCTCTTTTGTCCTTATTTGTCTTAAACGACAGTATGTAGGGATCCGCAAAAAATAGCCATCCTTAACATATTTGTCCCATATCCTTTTTCATGATCTGAAAGTATTCAAGTCTATGGTTTATTCTTCTTCCCTACGTTTGGGTCAGACCTTCGTAGGAGTGATATTCATTCAGTTCTTCGATATTCTTGTTCGGAAATATCCTTTCCATATTCAAGTACCTCTTTCCATACAACAAACTCTATGCTTTAGAAAATTTGAATCTCCATAAACTTTCACTGGCTTTTAGCACTAGGAAAGTAAATTTCTGAGAGTTCTTTTGCCTGACTATGCAGCACGTGCCCATAGGTGGCCTTGCATAAACAGTCCACATAACAGACTTTTCAGCCAAAAGATGCTATTTTATTTGACTATGCAGCCAATGCCCATAGGTGGCCCTGCATGTTTCAACCCCCTAACGGGTTTTGTTAAATAATAGTAACTTCATTCTTGGAAACTACTTCTTCTAATGCCTTTTAGCTCTTTTTTCATATCATTCCTCAGATTCAAATATTCTTAAGCCATAGTTTACATTTTTTCCTCATACTTGAGTATGGTAAATATGTTTTCAGATAAATTGTCAAGGAATTGAATCCATTTTAATCCATTTTCGGTCAAAGCTATTTCGACCTTAAACATTAGCCCCTTTATGTCCGGCATGCATGACTTTAAACTGCCCACACAAAAGACAAAGGAACTCTGAATAAAAGTCAAGTTCCAGCTCACTAAATATACATTTTTGTATGATTTAGATAATATTGAGCAGTTAAAAGATTCAAAGTTTGTAGGGTTATTTGTAATAATCCTAGTAAAAATCAAACTATGATTACTAAGCCCATTGGCTTATGTAAATTTGAAGCAGGTAATGAAAGAATGCAGGTACAAATGATTGGAGATGAAAGTGTTTTTTCATTGATACACAAGAGTTAGAAGGACATCCACAGACTGGAATCTCTTCTCTTTTTCAAGAATTACAGAAGATTGTCAACATAAGTCTTCATTTGATGTATAGCATCCTGAGCCTTATCAACAGTTACTTGAAGCTCGTGCACTTGACCAGCTTCACTCTTTTCAGCTTGCTGAAGTGCCTTCTTAGCATCTGCAATGGCTTTCATTCCATTCATATGAGTTTCATCCAATGATTTGTTAAGCTGATCAAGTTCCCCAGTAACAGCATCTAACTGTTGCTGGAGTTGTACTTGCTGGACGACCTTTTCTTTGATTTTTTGCTTCAGATCCTTCATCTTGACAGCATAATCAGCTTCAGCCTGGGATATCGCAGCCTCAAATTCGCCTATGTTGACTGACAATTTCACTCTGGTCAAATCTTCGCGACTTGTCTGCATTTGCTCCCTCCTGAAAATAATCTGTTTCACCGCAGCATGGATCTTTTCATACCCAAAACCACCAAGTCCCATTATAACAAATTGGGATGACAATCGGGAAATTTTTGATGGTAGCTCTTCTAAAGACACCCCCGATATGATGTTCTATATGTTGTTCCATGCCTTACGTCGTGAAAAGCTGAACGCTTTGAGCATCTCTGGATCTGATTCAACATCTTCGTCAGAAGGGGGTATGTAATCTGGAAATAGCGCGCTTAGGGAGGTGCCTTGTCCTGCTCTTTCCCCCCTGACTTGAGCTTCTTCACTTTCAATTCCCGTTGGGACAGAGGCTGAGGCCTCATCTTCGGGTCTATTCATTGCAGTTGATGGTCCTGCATGATTAATTGAAAGATTTTAGTTGAATCTTAAAGGATAACAAAAGAATGGATTGTCTTGCAAATAAAGTACAATCACAAATATTGTTATCCCTTACCCAATGGTGGTTCAGCAACATGAGAAGACTTCTCCCCATCTTTCCCGGTTTCAATAGGATTTTCAAGATGGGTCTCAGGAGAGTTTATTGGATTTAGCTCTACTTGAGCTAATGTTTCTGCAATGATAGGGTTGACATCAGTGTCCACACCCTCTTCAGGCATTGGCAGTTCAGCAGCTTCTACGGAAGAAACTGCATATTATTTTACATCATGGTTAGAAATATTTTCTTTTAAAAGAAAAATTTGGGCGAAGGGTAACACTCACGCCCAAGGTCTTCTAAATCACATGACAATCTAGCATGATCATAAAATTCTTCAAAAGTCATTCCTTGATTCATCATTTCATCCAATGATACTTCAGAATCTTGGTTAGTCTCACCAGTGGGAGCATTTGCTGTGTCTTCTTGCTGACTTATGTCCTGCAACCCCTGACCCTGGATAGCATCTTCAGTAGTGGGAGGGATACTGGGAATGGATGGTAGCTCTTCTCCAGGAGCTACCAAGTCAGCTTGAGTCTGTGGTTGTTCTACAGCACCCTCCACGGCCTTTGAAGAAGGATCAGTCCCTTCCCTCAAGGGGGAAATTGAAGAAGCCCCTGCAATCCTCAGAAATATGAGTAACCATATGATTATGGGTATAAAATCATGATTGTTCGAAGGACTTACCACTGCTAATGAAACGTTTAGCTAAGGATTTCCTCCTTCGTTGCCTTGGCTTCTTTTGCTTTTTTGGAGTTTCAGCTGTCTCCTTTATTGGCACTTGGATTGGCGAATGAAAGGCTATGTCCAGTGCCTCATTCATGGCCTGCTGGCCTGGAGATATCTCGCCTGGTTCACGAGGAGAATCAGCAGCAGCCCCAATAGCGGTACCACCAGGGCTATATTGTGGTGAAGGAACCCCGGTCCCTTTCTTTGCAAGCTGCAAGATGAAGAAAATAACTTCCTTAAGTAACAAAGCTTCAACTGAAATCAAGTTGCAAAGAAAATAAGGAAGGAAAACTTACATCTTCAGGAGCCACGTACTCTTGCCACTCCTCATCTCCAGAACCACCAGCCCCCTCAGTGGTGCCACGATCAATCATTTCCTTCACCCGCCTGGTGATAGGAGCTGAATTGTCGGTGGCATATATGAGCATTTCCAGCTCTCTGATGTAAGCCCGCACTTCATTGGGGTTATCTCCGTATTGAAGGTCTTTGGAAGCTAGAAGATATCCTATCCCAGGAAGTTGTAGGCCCTCACACAAATCCAGCCAGGCGGTTTCAGTATCACAGTATAAGCTCTGCCATAGCTGAACAGCCTCTGGTCTTAGATATAAAGTCTGTGAGGAAGGTCCTACAATTTTTGATTTTAATTTCTTCCCAACTCCTGCAACTACAGATAGAGAATAAGAAAGTGAGACTTATTACTTTATAAAGTAGCAGTGATTGAAGTTATTACAATCAAATAACTCACCAGGAGCTGATGGAGTGGGTCTTTTAACTCTGGCCGGAGGATTATATCGGGCACGAAACCGCTTTGCTGCCGGTTGTGCCTCATCATCCCCATCATGATAATCCGAGGAATCAGTTCTAGAGGAGGAGTCTGTTGAACCTATTTCAGGAGGAGAAGCAGCACCTTCATGAGGAAGAGTTTCTTTCTCTACAGTCCTCTTCCTCTTTCCCACTTGATATACAGGGTGATTCAATATCCCTTTAGGGTATGATGCTATCCAGTGTTCGGCATAAAATGTAGTCAGATAATGTGCCGCTTTTTCAACTGGTAGATCAAATACTGCTCCAGTCTTCTCTCTTGATGTCAGCAACCATAGTTGTCGAGCAACCATCGGATGTTTCTCTAACCTGACGTATACTGGAGGGGATACAACAATCTGTTGTAAACATTTGAATTGGCGTGCAAATCTATATGGAGCATAGGCCTCGCATATGATTTCTCCATCAACCCTGGCTACTAACACGCCATCCCTGCAAGCTAGCATGTATGCCCTCAAATCCAAAGGGGCTTTCCCATCATCAACAAACCGCCCAGATGGCGGACTTCCATAAGGAAAGAAGTTGAATTCCTTATACATGCTTAGTCTTACTTTTATGTCATAACCATTGACATCTAATGGAGCAATTACAGAGAATGCTTGCACTGACGGTCTGAAAGAGCTTCCAGGAATTTGTAACCCATTCTGTACATTGTAAGTCCTGAAGTGAGTAGCGATCCATCCCCACAAAACCTGGAATGGTCCCACTATTCTTAAAGGAGATTTACCCTGGAAGACGTGAAGTAAACTCCTGTGAATCTTTGCTAAAATGGGGGTGGCTAACCCAACCATTTTTCCCTCAGCTAACTTGGCCGCAATGACGAAGGTCCCTGGCCTAACGCCTCCCTTCGAATCCCTGACCGGCAAGAGGTAAATACTGAGCCACATTGCCAAGAAACCCGCCAGACGAGTTTTCTTTGTAATTCTTTGATTCACTTCATAGCCCCATTTTTCAAACTCTCCTGCTTCTAGAGTTGGCCAGAATGTGCCAGGAGCTCCTCTCTTCTCAGGTTTTGGACAAGTGGTAGGACGTCTGGGCCGGGTATCCTTGGATTTCTTTTTCTTGGATCCTTTTTCCTTTGGCTCCATCCCTTTCTTCTCAGTAAGAAACACATTCATCCATTCTTCCGGATGGATATCTTTTCTGAAATGAGTTAATGAGGTCTCTGAACTCTTGAGCTTGTGAAAGATTTTGAATAATTCTCGAGCCAAAGCAGGAGTCTTCTCTGGATCATTCCAAGTCACCTTGGGAGGAATGAATTCATCATACATATCTCCCAAGATTGGAGCTCCTGAAATCTTGTGGACATCCCACAAACTGATACCTACTTCTCCATGAGTCAAGTGGAAAGAATTAGTCGCTGGACTCCAGTGGCTGAGTATCTCTGGCACGAAGATATCATGTCTGTAAATATATGTCTTCCCAACCCAAACAGCTTCATATATTGTAGCTCTCTTCAGATCCTCAATAAACTCTGCGCAAGTCTGTCGCACCCAGTATGCCCACATCCAAGTTGGCTTCACACCTCCCCCAGGGCGGAAATCCCAACTTTTCTTCCAACCTTTGGACTGATCCATCTGAGCATCTCAGAAGATTGAAGGATGACAATGTGGTTGAAGCTCAGGTGTATGTTTTTTCAGATCTGGTGTGCAAGGGCTATGATGCATCACATAAGCCTTCTCTACTGTTCCAGCAGTTTGAAATACTCCTCCGCCTGAGATATTTGCTGAAGCAAAATTGGTATAATTATGAAACCAAGAAAATGGAAGATAATTCTTTACTTCTGGAATAATGACTTCTTGCAGATGACCATGACCATACAAAGGTAGATAAGTGCAGTGAGGAAAGTCGCGATGATATTTCTTCAGATACTTAGCCAAATCTGGAAGAGTACTGTTTTTGACAGTATAGTAATCAGGGCCAATGATATTCATCATATCATCTATCCGCTTGCTAGCCAGTTCATTAATTAATCCAGGTCTAAGAGCCATTGAATCTGCACAGGAGTTGAATAAATTAAACTCTTAAGTGGGTTTATTTTTTTCATAAAATTTGTGAAAGAATTTTTGAAAAAATGGCTAAGGCATTAAGGCGCGCAAGTATGGAGATGTCGCGCAAGTGGTACATGTGCCGCGCAAGTATTTGTCGCGCAAGTATGTGCCGCGCAAGCCTTATTACCTTGAGAGTAGCGCGGCAGCGAGGAAACAGTGAAAACAGGAGACTTGCGCGGCGACTAAGACTTGCGCGGCGAGAGCTCGAGAAATCCGGAAAGTCAGATACCATCTACGGCCGGAAGCGGCATATTTATAGGCCAGGGGGCCTATCTGCGCGCCGCACCCAGAGCGCTCAATGCCTGCGCGACGAAGACTTGCGCGCCGACCTCTGCGCACTGAAGACTTGCGCGCCTCCCTTTTCCTTTGGAGGGATTCGATTTCCTCAGAGTCAAATCCTCATTTCTTTCCGGATCCAACTCTGAGGGGGGACTTTTGTTGACGCTCCTTTCGTCACGGAATCTAAAGATCGGAAAGGGGAATATCTGAGCTCAAAGTGATTAATCCTTTGAAGAAACATCAAAAATCGACAAAGGGATAAAAAAGGAGAACATTTTCCATAGGTCGCGCAAGTTCCCTCTTGGTCGCGCAAGTACACTTGCGCGCCGCCTCAACACTTGCGCGACTCCTCATAGTCGTGCAAGGGACTTGCGCGACATATGTGGTAACCGCCTGGTAACCGCCCAGTAACCGCCCGGGGTCTTCTTTTGCCTATAAATAGACCCTGTGGTCCCCCCATTCAGAGGATCTTTTCCCAGAAACTCGAATTGAAGCTCCCGACGCCCAAGTCTCTTCTCAAAGCTTCCAGAACACTTCTAAGGTAATTTCTTACCTAGAATGGAAGATCTAAAGGGAAGAAGGAAGGCCTAAGTGTTGAAACTTATCAAACACTTGCGCGCCGACTTAATTCCTTCAATATAACTTGTGCGTCCCTTCTCTGGAAGAACCTCAAGAGGATTGTAAAGGGTTTAATAAAGAGTCGCTCAAGTATTTCAACTCTGGCTGAAAATCGCGCAAGTATCCCTCATGTCGCGCAAGTATACTTGCGCGACCAATACTTGCGCGCCGCCGCAGGACTTGCGCGACTTTTAATACTTGCGCGCCCCTATCTTTTTGGGTGCCCATCTTGCCCATTTTACCCCTCTTAAGCCATTTCACCTTTCCTATTCAAGATTCAGTCTTCAAGATACTCTTCAAAGCCATTTATGGCATGATTTCTTGATTTGACATCCTTGTCTGAAAGGAATTCTGTGAAATATCTCTCAAAACCTAGTGATTTAAACATATTTATGTCACCAAAAATTGAGAGTTCATTCATTCAATCTCATCCTTTAAGATGAGAGAATCCTAACTTGGGCATCTTCCTCAGGAGTAAGCCCCAATCAAGTCCTCTAAATCTTGAGCATCTTTCTTAAGAATAAGCCTCAACCTCAAATATGGGCATCCTCCTCAGGAGTAAGCCCCAAACCTTAATCCCTAACCTGGGTCTCCTTTTCAAGAATAAGACCCAGTCATAACCTTGGGCTTCCTTTTCAGGATTAAGCCCCAAGTCCCCTAACCTGGGTCTCCTTTTCAGGAATAAGACTCAGTCATAACCTTGGGCTTCCTTTTCAGGAGTAAGCCCCAAGTCCCTTAAATTTCTCTTAACCAGTCCTAATTTACCTTTGATTTTGGGTTTCCTTTTCAGGATTAAAACCTAATCATAAGTCCCCTCCTAACTTGGGCATCCTCCTCAGGAGTAAGCCCCAAGATTAGAGTATTCAAATCTCCATGAAGCACATATAACTTTATGGACCCTGTTCATGGATTTTCTCCCTAAAAGTAAATCCTAAACCTTCATCCATCTGGGCAGTCATCCATACATAAGCCCCAAACAAATTCTTATGATTGCATCCTTCATGGCACAATTGTCTAATTTTTACCAATACCTCTTGTTTCTCACACCGAGCATGACTCACGTGAGCTTAGAGTGTAAAAGTAATTAAGACATTCATCTTTGAGCCATCAATCATAAACATCATACTCTATTTCTCGAACTACGTGGGTTCTGATTCCTTTTCCAAAACAAAGGATACGTAGGTAGCCCATTTATGGGTTCGATCCCAACTTTGAAATAATCTCTGTCCTTCTGAATGACGATAAACTTCAAGTGCCCCACTGAGTGGCTTTAAAACCAGCTTGGTCATCATAATGACCAAGAGACTTTTATATAAATGTTTTTGAAGGATACCATTGACCAAGAATCTCTAAACAAATATAGATGATTCTCTATTGATGAAGAACCTCGAATACATATAAAAGATTCTCTAAATTTCTTGCATACTTGATCATTGATTGTTAAAATTAAAGGAAAACTCATTTTATACTTGGTAATGTAATAAGGATTCACGAACATAACTTAAATCTATAAAGAGAGTCCCGGAGTAAACAATAATTCCCCTCAAAAAGGTGTGATGAGTCCGACCTCCCATCCTCTCGACCAATGAAAATTCCTAAGCCTCATTAGCCCACAAGCTAATGAGCGCCTGCCTTTGGAAAGTAGGTCCAAACGGATGTGGAATCATTGGATGTTTCCGGTTCTACGAACAAACCCGTTAGAAACCGATCGGAACGTTTGAATCTCCCGTCCGGGAGGTCATCCCCGGATTCCGTGCGAAACAGTATGTCACTCTATGACCCTTCTCCCCACACAGATAACATATTCCCGTCCATTTGATGTATTCATCAAGGTTCTTCTTCCCTTCTTTACAAATCTCAATCTTCCTTTCTCTATAATCCTCACCATGAGAACATGCATAAAATTCCATCTCCCTCTTATTTGATGAATTAGGAATACCACTAAAGTTCACCTGGTTAATCAAATATCGTGATGACTGATTCGGCATAATCACAATATCTTTCATTCTAGGTAGTACACAATTTCGTTGCTAATAGTCACGAATTTTGCTATTGGATTCAATGTTGACCCAATTCCTTCTGGTTCCCTCCATTGACTAAAACCAAAAACCATGGTGTAAGAAATAGTTAAAATAATGAGGAACAACATAATCAAAAAAAGTCTAACTTATCACACATTATTTAATCCATTATACCTTAGGTTCATCCTAGGTTATTCATGATCGTCAACATAATTCTAGGACTGTAACCTATAGTTATACTAAACCTTAGGGACATCCCTAGACATAGCTCAGAAATATCTCTAGGGATCTCACTAAAGTTTTTACATCCTAGTTTCTAAAGGTTAACTAAACCTTTGATCTGATACCAAATGTAGAGACCCAAATCTTGACATACATGGACATTACATTACTTTTTTGGAAGACTTAATACATCACAAAACAAACGCCCAATGACCATATTAGTTTAGTGTCTTTGGAAACTCGGAACATAATCTTATAATCATGGTGAAAGATCTTCAATATCTCCCATAAAGATCTTATTTTTTTCTTACCTAAAACCTTACTTTATATCATAGGGGAAATGAAAACATAAAAAGGGTGAGCTCAAATGCTCAGTAAGGGTAAACATGGAAACATAAAGCAATCCCTAAAAATTTTAACATAAGAACATGAACATAAAACATAAAAATCATGAGTAATGATATAAATCTTGACAATGCATAAGGCATAGATCATAAAGGAACATTAATCATGATAAATAACATGGTAACAAAACATGGAATTGTGGAAAACCATTAAGCACATGAAATTATTTTCATAGTAGCCAAGGCATTGCTGCCAAGACCATTATAGTGGACAAAGTCCCTTACTAAATTGAGTTCACTCCTCATTCCAGTCCTGTATCACTGAACTGGATTAACCTATCCTTCTATCCATGTATATCTCATGAGATATAAATCATTACCTAATACATTGGAGGGAGATATAGGTCCCACCCCTCTCATAATGAAATAATTCTTACTTGTGCCACAAAATAAACATAAATCATTCACCATAACCCAAAGAATAAAATGGGTTTCATAAACATCATATCATCATGGATTAATCCATATAAAACAAATGGATATCATTTCATCATAATAAAAATAAAACCACGTAAATAATATAGACATTATACTTGAAACATAAACATGCTAAATAATGTCATCTTAGATGGAAAATAGTTTTGATAAAACACTTGAAATGAATTCTTGAGGAAAATATCCTTTCTTCTTAAAAATCATTTTATTTTCAAAAAATGACACACAATTTTAAAAGAAAAGGATTTTATTGAAAATAAAAATTAAAACTTGTATATGAAGCTTCATGAAAATTAGGCGTTATGAAACCGTAAAAATCTGTTCATGCTGTATAAGTTTAAAAAACATTATCCTCAAACTATTGCTAGAAATGTCAAAAAGTTCCTCGTATGGTAAACAAAATAAAGATTCCTTCCATAACTCAATGTAAATTTCAAATAGGGGTAAACATGACTTTAAAACTACATGTATGAATATTAAACACTTTATGAAAAACATTTTTATGGACATGGATGAAAAATATAACCCTAGTAAATACTTACGTATAAGCAATCTTGGATAAAAATGAGATTGAAAAATTATCCCTTACCGTATGTCCAATTTCTTCCATATGTGTCCGAGACTCATGTATAGTGGGTCTAAACATATTATTATCTTACAAAAGAATCATAATAATATATATGATATCATATATGAGTCACTTATGACTATATTAACAGTTCATTTGTCTATTCCATTTTAAAGTAGTGTTTTGGGTAAAATCCTTTCATTTATCGTACGTGTTTGGACTTGTTGTTCTTGATATTATTATTACATATATCATGATTTACTTACTTACAGAATGTAAATCATGATTTATATATCATATATATTCAGTATATATATAGAATAGATAGATAAATGAAATCAAATACACCGTTCAGGGAGACGGTAAGCCATACGTACGAATGAACGTTGTTTTGCTTTTCTTATTGACTTAAATGGAAGTAAGTAGATGAAATATATATATATACATAAATCCAGTAGATTTAAAATTTTATATATTTCATTATTATTTATTATATATACTTTATAATCATTCTTTAATGGTTAACATAGAGAATGAATCTCATCGCGTCGTGGAGACGGTAATCCGTGCGTACGCACGAGCAATGATACCATTCCCATAATTATTGAATGGAATTAAAGTGGATGATATAATATATCAGAACTTGTATCATCTTATAATTATCATATATAGTTATTCTTTACACCATTATACCCATCCAAGTAAGGTGGTGTTAGAAAAACATATTACACCACAGCGTGGAGACGGTATTCTGTTTGTACGCACGCGCGGTGATTTTGTTTTTCATAGGATGGATAGAAGGTGAAATCAGGTTGTTTCATATTTATAATAAAATATAAGTATATAATTAATACTTATGTTATTAATTTATAAAGAAACAACTAAAGAAGAGGAAGTAGAAGAAAAAGGAAACTTGAAAGAATCGGTAGAAGAGATTACCTCTTCTTCGACGTGCCTCTTTTAAACTTCCTCTTAGGGAACTAAAGTTTTATTTTGAGAAGATAAGAACCTCTATGATATAACTAGATATGTTTAGAAGATAAATCGTTAGGTTTTGGCTGAGATTTAAGGCTCAAAATTGTGTAAAGAGGAGAGGGAGGAGGTGCCCTTTTATAATAGGGGTGAGAGGCACCTTAGGAAAAACTTAAAATATTTTTTTATAATAAATTCATATTCAGTTTATAATGATTCAAAAGTTACTTATTTTTATTCTTGGGTGTGGATGGGTCAAAATAATCTCAACCAATATGTTTTATACAATTTTAGGTTGCCATTTTAACATTATCATTTATATTTGACTCTAAGTAAAATAATTTAACTTTTAACGTGTCTTCTTGTATTCTTACACTATATGGTTAATAAACATAATATAAACTGCCAATCAAACCCCAATTAGTTCATTAATGTCATATATATTATTATATAAGTCTTTATTCCGATCCTTAGATTTTTAGGAAAAGAATATCAATTAATAATTTAATATTTGTTTTAAAAACTCTTTTTTTTCAATTTTGACACTATTTGGTATTTTGTTTTTTCCAAATTCATAACAGCATTATTACTTCGAAAAAAATTCATCTAACCAGCCCTAATATGTTATATTAACCTATAAGATTAGTTTAATTCAGAAAAAGTCTCAAATTACATTTATTTGGGTATTTATAATATCCATTATGTTAATATTTATTAATAAGGTAATTACTGCATCATCATTGTGTCATAAATAAAATAAATTATTTAATGTCAAAAAATTATAAGTAAGATACCATTATGTAGGAAACATTTTTAGAATTATAATGAATATTTATAGTCTAATGTATCTTATGGATATCCCTATATTAAAAATGTTTTACTTATTAACCTTAATAATAAATGTCCTAATCAAATCCAACTGGACCTAGATGGTCATATTGTATTCCTAAGGTTGTTTTTGTTCTAATTACACTTATCCAATTGAATTAGGACACGTTTTAGGCTAATAATAATATCATTTCTACCCTTAATTACACTATTTACTTTTAACTGTGGTAAATAAAAGTAAAAAGTTACTATTCACCAAAAATTATTTTTATCTTATTGAACCACATTTTACTCCTTGATATTAATCGTGTGTCTCGAATTTTCAAAATTCAACTCACATAAGCGGTAAAATTAAGTTTTATGTACAATTGCAAATGCTCCTAGGAGGTGGGTAAAAGACGGTAAAAAGTTCAATAAAATCTTTATATATCTATATTATTATAAAATGACTCCAATGAATTACATTCTATTTATATAGGTATTATGTATCTATTTTGAACTAAAATAAATTTAAATAAAATAAATGATTATTTAAATAAAAAGTCGGTTTTAACCCATAATTCAGTGTTTTTCACTATTTATCAAAAATTGAAAGTTTTCAAAAATATACCAAAAATTCACCCTAGTCTAATTTTGATATTACGAATCCAAAAATGAAGTCCATTTTGAAAGATAAAATTTATAAAATTTCAAAAAGTGGGTATTACTATTCATAACGGCTAGTTTATATAATATTTTAATAACATATCATTGTTTAGTGAAACTCGGTATTGCGTACAACGCAAGCTATCGTGGAAGGTTTCTCCTATGTGTAACTCAAGACAAGACATTATTTTGTGTAGTGAAAGATTCCTTTTTTGTTGCATATAATAGAATCCAACCATATTTCATTTATACATTGAATATATATATATATATATATATATGCATACACACTCAATGTTGCGTAGAATAACTTCTATAAAACGAACTTGAAATTGTGTGTAACACGATCCAAGAATAGTGTTGCGTATTCTGCAAGCTAATATGGTGTTTCTTATAGTGTAATAAAATATTGGTGTAGCATACAACACAAGACATCAAATAAATTAAAAAGAATATTTCTCATTAAATCTCAGGGTGTTACAGTATCAGGCTGTGTGAACAAAATAATAATGATCACTTTGGTCAAGATTATATATAAAATGAGTAAGAAGACTTCTTGAGAAGAAAATATCTCAAGATAGTTAATAATAACATTCTTAAAAACTCTACACAAAAATTATAAAAAATATATTTTAATAAGCGAAAAATAAGTTTTAAGTGTTCCGCACAATGTATTCTATGTATTTCAATTGAAAATTGATCGTATCACAAAATATTTATTGTTTTATAATAAATGAAGTATATAGAAACTATTTGAAAAATAATGAAAGACTAGATTCCTATTGCAAATCAAAAAAACATTATTCTGTTTATATAACATGGTTCACACAAGAATTTTAGACAACATAGAAAATTTTATACACCGTATTTCTTTATACATATCATTATCTCAAGTGTTGATCGTAATATATGTTTAATAATTATTGAAGTAAATTTGAGTTGAAATAAATATACATAATCTAAAATTTCAAAAAAATCTATCAAAGAACTTGTGTTGGATTTCCACCCAAGATATATACATTTTAATATAGAATAAGAGTATTAACACACAATATATGATTTGAGTATCCATTTGAAGATATTATTTTTTATTTTATATGATCACTTAAAATGTATAAAGTTTATTGTAAAGTTATAAGTTTATAGAGAATATGTTTTGATTTTAAAAAACACATATTTTTTTTTGAATATTAACTATTATAGGGAATATAACATATATTTTGTGTTAGAGATATTATTCTTAGTTTAATATCATTCATATGATGTATAAACATTTACCCTAGTGTAGAAAACATTTTTTATTGAAAAACTATACAAGATTTTCCATATAATATATGGATAAAACATATCCATTGAACATTTTTTTCAAGGCATGAAATAAGTTATTCACAAAAATTATAATTAAAATCATATTTTTTATTACAAAATAAAATATTCTACACCTGAAAATTGAAAATAAACCTTTAGGAGTAATTTGGATATTTTCCTCAAAAAATTATTTTTGAATTTTTCTACAAAATAATTAATATGGTGATTAAAACATGAGTTGGAGACTACTAAAGAAATTGGATCAATTTATAGGTTTAATTAGATCTAAAAATACTTATTAATCATTATTAAATGAATAAAGAAACCCAATCCAATATCAAATAATTATAGATAAATGAAAACATGCACAAACTAGAAATAAAGAAACGTGTATTCCTTACTATATATATGGCCATTTAATTTTTCTTTATACATTAATGATAAAGATAATAATATAGGAATATGAATTGAATCCCTCCTCCAAAGTTATCCATGGTTTGAAACTAAATCAATCATCTTACTAGTGGGATCCTCCACTTTATATAACATGCCAGTGTATCATAGTGTAAAGGAATTAGAATAAGAATGTTTTATGGAGGAGAGTTTTTATCTGGAATGTTAGAGAATCCCACAAACTATAAAATATAATTAGGTTCCTTATAAATCCCTCAATGACACTTTTCAACTGTACCTAAATTAACACATGCGGTATGAGTTAATGCAATAATTAAATGTTACACTTGGAAAATTTATGAAATTATTGCAAAAATGTGTACCCTTTTTGTTTTATCTTATGAAATTACTACTTAATTATTGTTAAATGCATAAGAGATTTACTATAAAATTAACAAATAGAATCCAACTTCTATGAGTGTTGAATACAATGGAATTATATCATGCATTATGATATAACAAGTTATACACTATGAATGCATGGTAATTGAACATTATGACTGGACAAAAGGTGGTAGCATGTTTACATGGTATAAGATATACCCTATCATTGAATATAATATAGGCAATTTAACCACATTAAAAAATGTTCTTTATAGAATATATCCTTAAATGTTTCACTTTCACTTAACCCTAAATGAATTTCATGTTATTTCACCTAATATTGTATCATATATTATAAATCAGGAAATCTTATCCAAAAAAATTGAATATATTATAAAACACATTTTAAAATATATCATTTAATTCTTTTTGTATCACATAATATTAAAAACATTTTGAATACCTATAAAAACGTTTTTTAAAAAACTCTAAAATACTTTTATAGAATATCTAAGATTCAAGTTCAATATACAATTAGTAAAAAACAAAGCGTAACCCCATAGTCCTTTGTAGAATTGTAAAAAATATATTTAAATATCTTGATATATATTTTTAAGAAAATGGTAAACTCAAGTATATCATCAATGTTACTCAATAAATATATGGATCTATCCTGATCTCTATAAAAAAATGTGTATATATATACTTGTGTCCACCAATTATATCACATGCTAGAATGAATTCTCATTTGTCCCTTTTCTTCAAGACATTATGTGACCATAAGACTCAAAGTATGTGAATCCCATATATAAAAATCATACATTATAGACTCTCTAAGGATATAATGACTAGTTCAATGAATACATCATATGTTATTCACTTTTAAGGATGATAATATCACATGTCCCTTATCTGAATTGAGAAGTACATTATATATACTATCTATGTGTTTCCTTTCAATCCTTTGTCTATCCTAACTAAGGTCACATATTATATACTCATCATATGGGAGGAAAATTATAAATTTTTTTAATATTTAACTGATTCCATAATAATAATATACCCAACCACCCCTAATTATAAAATCTTTTAGTCTTGAGTAAGAAATTTCTCAAATTATGAAGGTTCTCATTCTAGGTATTTCTTCATATTTAGGTTGTGGGGACTATAATATGTTTCATAAACCACTAGTATATCAAATATTTAGTGTATTTCACTCTATTTGGTATACTTAGTGGGTTATCTAGTGCACAAAAACACCATTTGTTCCTCACAAACATAATATTTTTCTCCTTATGAAAATCTTACTCATATTTACCATGTCATTTATTCAAAACCTATAATAATCCATGAAGAACGTTGGTTATGGATAATTTCATGTTTTGCTTTGATAGGTTAACTATCATTACACTTGAAAAAATTTATATCAATATATACATATATATAGCCAATATGAATGAATTATAAAGTGTTTATTACCTTTAATATAATACATTTTATATTCTTAAACACTTTTAAAAATACTTAACAAAACCCTATATGATAACTTTAATAACATATCTTATATGTAAGACTATCAAATAAGTGTTATGTTTTCTACACTTTATATGGTTTTGATAACCCATTACATCTATATATAATTGTTTCTACTCCTTTATGTGATCATCTTACAAAACCCTCCCAATAAACTCTTTAGTGAGTGACATCAATGAAAAAATCAAGTTTGAATAATGATGAAATTTAGGAATTATATTCCTAATGTCCATCTCATTTAATTTATTCAAACTCCTTAACTCTAAATAATTATATGTTATGATGTTAATTACTTCTACTGTCTACATGGAAATTATTATAATTCTAACGTCATCATCCTTGGAACCCTTTCCATAAAAATTATCCCTTGTGATCTTATTGTAATTAATGTTACTATTTTCATTACTACTTACAAATTCATACAAAATTCATTTAGGATAAAGTGAAATTAAATTTATAGTTCTAACTAAATGTAACTATTTACATTTATATTTACCATCATACCTTATAAATATTTTAGGATGTTATGTGAAATTATATTGTATTTTTATTGGCATAATTCTTTATGAAATAATGATATTTGTAACACCCCTAGTTTTTATGAACCATTTTAAAAATAAATTAATTTTATTTGATGTTCCACATTACACGTTACACTAAGTCATAATTTATTTATACACTACAATAATTTAATCTTTCACTACACACATTACTGGCTTAGCTTATGCTTCACGTAACACTGGGTTTCTAAAAAACAACGCTTTATTATTATAATTATTTAAATGGGATAGTTATAACATATTCATTAAAAATAGTAATATGAATATTAATAACTAATTTTAAAATATTATATAAAATTTTTTATATAAATAAAACATATTGATAATAAGATATACAATTTTTAGTAAAGTCATTATATGTTTTAAAATACAATTTTTCTAAAAAAATATATCATTCTATGAACAATAATAAAATTCATTTTAGATAATTTTAGAAATTTAATTTGATACAATAAAAATAATTTTTGAATTAATAATTTCAAAATTATCGTATCGTTAATTTTTTTGATTTTTTTGAAAAACATCATTTTTGAATAAAGAGTGAAAACACCGAATTTTAATTCAAAACTTCTTTTTCATAAAATTTATTTATATTGATAAATTATATTTCAATTTGTTTTTAAGGTGTAATTAGATTAATTTTAAATAAATTAATCCAATTTAGGTCATTAGGACCAATTTTATATTTAAATTGGATATAAAAACATCCTTAAATTTTAAACATTTTTTCTTAAAAAACCTAATGATGCAACATATCTATGAGACTACTTTTAAATTAATTTCTACCACTTATGTGATTTTAATTTTTAAAAATAGATTCCATATATATAATAATAATAATTTATAGTTTCGAATAAGTTCAACTTAGTTTTTTTACCCAAAATATTAGTGAAATTGATTAGAATTAATTACGGCGATTATGAGAAAAATTATCTTAACAAAGGACTTAACCTTAAACATAAAGCCTAAAATGACCTAGAAACTTTTCCAAAATCCATTTTATATTCAAATTTTTAATATATATTCCATTTTATTTTATTTTAACAATTATTGGAGCCACATTAGATGAGAAAAATGTGGGTTCAATTATCTTTTCAAAAATTTACAAGAATGCCACTCCTCTAATATAAAAAAGTACTCACCCCTCTTACTTATTCACACCTATCAAGACATTTGGCTCACAAAAAATATGAATCAATATACTCCAAAAATCCCTACCATAATCCTATAATCCTTCACTTGGTTATAAATCCACCCATGGAAACCCTTTGGTGCAAACCAATTAGAGTTACCCAATGAAGAGGTAACATCCTTCCTCATGCTCTTCTGTTTCATTTTAATTATACACCCCATCAACTCTTATTATTCCATTATAATATAATAAAATTAGTATACTAAATATACTGATATATTTTTATTCTAACTTTATTACCTACACTTTCTCAAACATCCATCTAATAGGTAACGAACTTACTATTCTTGAGTGCGGCAATCTACTGCCTCACAAAACGAGGTTGGTCATTTTTCCTTTACCACCTCTCATTGTTGGAAAATATGATGGAAAATATATTTTTGAATAATATATATGATATTTCTGATTCATTTATGATTCTATAATTATTATATAACAAATAATTTCATGATTTCCATTTTTTGTAAATATGATAACTTCGTTTGTGGAAGTGTGGACTACCACCTCTTCAAAACGATGTGATTAATTCACATGCTACATGGAATTTATTAATGACGTGTTTAGTAAATTTATGTGATATATATGAAAAAATAATTATATTGGAATTAATATATATATATCATTTACTAACTTACTTTCAAAATGATAATTAAACTAAAACCGCATTCATACGTACGTACGGCCTACCATCTCTATGAACGGTGTTTTCCATTTAATATTTATATCATTTATATATTATTATAATATGTATATACTGAATATATATCTATATATATATTATTTATAACATATTTTATTTTATGGTAATAAGTAATTCATGATCTAAGAAAGAGGATCAAGAATAATAAGTCAAAACATGTACGAAAAACAAAGCGTATATTACTCAAATCATTACATTAACTTTGAATAGTTAATAAGTAGGGTATATAAAGTCATATATGGAATTAGTTATAATAATATGGTTCTATGAAATATTTATAATAAAATTATATTTATTATATAGGAGGTCTGAATAAATTCAAGACACAAGGTATGGGGATTTCTAGTCTCACTTTTATTTTTGTGATATTTATGCATTATTCAACACTTGTTTCTTTTATGTGTTGTATAAATTAACCATGAATATATTATATTATTTTTATCCTTAAATTTATATGTATTTATATATTCATTTTATGATCTTAATTTCATGGGGTTTATGTTTCAAAAGTTACCAAATTGGTAAATTAGTTTTGTCTCAATTTTCCTTCATTGAGACACATGTAATGATATGAACCTATATTATTCTACGAGGTGTATACACTGACATTTGACATGTTATATCAATAATATACTTATTTTAATGATATTTTAAGCTTCATTTAAGGTCATTTTCTTACATGGGGAGTCTCATTCAAAGTTAACAAGTGGAAAGAGTTTATGGCAACAATCTCATCATTTATTGGGATTGTTTATGATTATGATTTCATTGATAAAATCATATGATCCATTATAACATCCCATTTCCTTGATTGGGTAAGTTTTTCTCTCTCCATGTGTTCCATTTTGGTTCGAAGTCTTTAAAGGTTTTTTTCTAGATTTTTTGCAGACTGTAGAGAAGTTACACACCGTGTAACAATTATACACATTGTATAATGGTTGTTGGGTACAATTCATGAAAGGGGAGATCACACCGTGAATAGTTACACGTCATGACTAGGGATTAAACAAATTGAATTTATAAAAGGTTAGTTTTTAATCTGAGTTGATGGATTTTATGGTGTACTTATCCAGTGTGGAATTCACGATGTGACCAGGGGTTACACATTGTGACTCATCCCACACCCAGTTTTAAAACATGCATTTGGATATTTTACTCAACCCTTTTTTCCATACTCTACCACTCTCAAATAGAGACTCTCCCTAGGTGATTTTTATAGGTTCCTTTCCTTTTGAATTGTCTCGTTCAAAATCCAATATTGATTTTGAGTACGGTGCATCTATCCGTGTGAGTAACATTTTAGTTCCTTCCTTGATTTTGATCATGGTTGCACCCTAGGGTTTCATTATCAAATATATGGATCTGATTTGGATGATTCTTGTTGTCTTCTTCTATATCAATTATACAATCTCACGTTAGAAGCCTTTTCCTTTATTGGTTGTGGTGCGGTAGGCATTCGTTCTTAACGTATATAGGTTTCATCCTTTCCACAGACCCCTTGTGTTCAAATTTGGATCAACCATGTGGTGTGGATTAGATTCTAGGGACTTTATTTTCATCATGGTGTTTTGTTGTTGTTGGATCTTATTGCAGGCATGTGCATTCTGAGTTTTGAGGTAGGTTGTTCTGTATCTAGCCTACATTGATGAACTTGATTTTTTTCTTTAGAAACTATTTTTTATATTGAAATCGAAATTGTTGTTTTGTGTGTGTTGAAAAGGGTTTTTAGTGAAAAATGGTTTTCCCTAGTTATTGATAAATGGAGAGAAAATGGGTATTCTCGAGCATTGAAATGGAAATTCTTAAAATGTTTTTCAATTCATTGAAATGATTTTTTTAAAATAAAATGGGTTACCTTGGGTACATAGGTGGAAGGATTAGCCTGGGGCCAGTATCCATTGTTTTGTGATTTATCAAGGAGGTTTTTCTTGGGTATTTTCTTTTGTTTCCTAGGCCCATTATTCTAGGGGACTGATATTGAAATTTTAGGAGGTTTACTCAGGGGGTATTCCTCTACTTCCTAGTCATGTGTTCTATGATAGGATTTGTTTACTTGATTATTGTGGTACGAGTAGTCTGTGACTTGGACCTGTAGTATTCATTGGTATTTTGATACTGTTTCTTTTGTATTATATTTTTTGGATTTCAGATTTAGCCTTGATATGCATGTTTATTCTTGTGTAAAATGATATGGATTTGAAATCGATATACCTTCACTTGTTTAGAAATGTAGAAAAAGGAAAATTATTACCATGCTTTCTATAAAACTACCTTACTATTTATCATGTCATTTTTTTATTTAAAATGAGAATATGATATTTTTTATATAGAGACTTATTATAGAACACTTGGGTGGGATCCTACTAAGCATGTTAGATCAAACCCTGCACACCTCTTCGGTGGTGTGTAGACCTTTGTCTGTCTTCTAGTTCCAAGAAATTCAAGGAGACGCAGTGAGGCGGTGAGGTTTGTTTTAGATACTTGGGTAGCTGGTGGTGAGATGGTGGGAGTACATCCCTACCATTATTTGGAGTAGCTATTTGGATTTTATTCTTTGCAGTTGGACTTATCTTAAAGTTTCTAGCTACTTTTTCAGTTGTTTTTTTCTTCTATTTTCTTACAATTAAGGAATATATATTTTCATTAGTCTTCCTATAATTCTTTCTTGATTCATGTATGTGTTCCATGTGGTTGCCTATGTTGGGAGAAATTGTTCCCTCTATTGTGTTGTTCAATACTCAGGTGCTTGCCGCCAGCCCATGGGGATCAGGAACACCCTTTGGGTATGTGACAGAATGGCTTGAGTGTGGGTTTTGAGGGTAACTGGGTCGGTTCATCATAGTTTGGTATCATAGGGAGGTATTTCCTCAAGATTCCATGTCTTGGGACATATGTTAGACTGGATACAGGATTTTCAGGACTTGAGAGGTATATTTCAATAAGTGTTTGGCAAACACTTATCATAATGAGACTCAAGTTTCCATGGTATGTTGGGATGTGTGTCTCTTGTATTTGTTTTTGTTTTAAAAATCTCAATTTTTTCTTATGGGTTTTCTAGTTTCGACTGAGATTTTTTTTTGTCATCTGATCATTCTTATGTTATGGTGTGTAGTAGTATGCCTCTAAGAAATCATCCACAAGTTTTTCAAGAGGTTTCAGATGATGATCCTCAAGGGAACCCACATATAGATTAGAATCAAGATAATTGTACGAGTAGTCTATCACATTGATCAGGATGTACCACAGGTTCAGAAAGCTATTGTTGAGGTACAACCAGGAGCTGTAGGAGAGAGAGAGAGAGAGAGAGAGAGAGAGAGATCGCGGGAGTTCTTATGTGAGAAGACACCATCCTTTAAAGGAATGACTGAACCTCAAGAGGTAGAGGATTGGCTGGATAGGATCAATCAAATCTTAAAATTCTTAGAGTCACCTAAGAATATCAGGGTGAAGTGTGCAGTGTTCATACTCAAGGGTTCTAGTAAGTATCGGTGGGATTATATGGTCCCTAAAGACATACATGTGGGCTTATATTGGCAGGGTTTAAAAACCCTATTATTTTAGTAGTTTTTACAATAGTCTCTAATGTTGGAAAAGTGTCTGGAGTTCCTATCATTATAGTAGAGATAGATTTCAGTGTCAGTATACCCCAACTGGTTTGCTAAGATTGTCTGTTTTTCTCCAAATGTGGTAAATAATTACCAACTAAAGGCATAGAAGTACCTACAGGGTCTGTGACTAGATATCAGATCACAGGTGTTTATGTTGAAACTTTCTACCGATGTGAATATAGTGGATAGAGATATGATTAATGATATGAATATGGTAGGAAAGGTTATATTTTCCACCTCTTCTCTTCCATCTGTTGGAAGCTTCAGTGGCACACATGGGAAGAAGAGAAAGTGGTAGGACCATCGTAGGAGTATTGGAGGTGGGTCTCAGAAGTGAGCCTCCTCTACACCATCTCTTATAATGGGTAATATTCCTCTGAATTGCTATCAGTGTGGTAAGGGAGGACACACCACATGCTCTTGTCCTATTCTCGTGAAGATGTTCTATAGTTTTGGACATGTTGGTAATCTTCAGTGTTTCTTTCAGGCTATGATTACACCTCATTATGGTCAGGTTTTGCTAGCTCCAAAGGCTACTGTGGTGTAGTTAGAAGCTTCAAATATTACATTGATCTAGCCATAGGACTTAGGATTGAAGCATTTTAATGTATTATATGAGTTTCCAATTAATTTTGATATAGGTTAGAAAATAGTGAGAGGTACTATCCTTATTGCATATTCAGTAGTACCTTTTTTTTATATGGGTGCCTCCCACTCATTTATATCTACACGTTTTTTTGATGTTCTTAAACATCCAATGGAAATTATGTTATTTTAATTGTAGTTAGAAACACAGCTTGGTACGAGGAAAGAGTAGGGGTTCAGGTGTCCTTGTTCGTTAACGATAGTTGATATGGAGTTATTTTGGGATTTTCTCATTCTTGGTCTGGATCTTTTTGAAGTCATCATTGGTATGGATTGTCTTGTCATTCATCAATCCTAAGGTTTATTTTTATCACTATAATGTTTTTTTCTTGCTGCCAATGGGAGATCTCGTATGTTTGAGGAGGAGTGGGACTTGAGGTCTAGTCATTCAAGACCCTCCCAATTAGAGCTCAGGATCTGTTGGTTGTAGTTTTATTTGACCCAGAAGACATTTCTTCTATTGATGATTTTCCCATTGTTTTTAGAGACTTTCATATCATTTTCCCAATTTATTTCTCCGATCTTCCTTAGGATAAAGAGGTAGATTTTATGATTGATATTCTTCCAGGTACATAACTGATATTGACTCCTTCTTATTGTATGGAACCAGATGAGATAAAAGAGCTCAAGATTCAATTATACAACCTATTAGAAAAAGTATTCTTCCACCCTAGTGTTTCACCTTGGTAAGCTCCAGTAATCTTTGATAAGAAAGTGTATGGTTCAATTCATTTATGTGTGGACTATCGAATGTTGAACTGGGTAATGGTTAAAAACAAATATCCTTTACCTCGTGTGGATTTTTTATCATTTGAAAGGGGAAAAGTGGTTCTTTAATATTAATCATCAATTATGTTACTGTCATCTTAGAGTTTGGGAGTTTGATATATCAAAGAAAACCTTCTGGATCAGTTATGTACATTATGAATATCTTGTGATTCCTTTTGGTCTGACTAACTGTAACGACCTGAAATTTTGATAAATTTTGTTTCCTAACTTTGTGTGTTATTTTATTTTATACTCAACAAAACTTTTTCATTTAATAAAATGAGTATAATTAAAATAGGACCTTTGTGTTTCGACTGTTATATGACTGTTTGTCAATATGACCATTGAAAACTAAATGTTGCGATTATTTTCTATAAATACAAGTGATCTTGATTAATTAATAGAGAAAGAGGATTCGATGGCCTCATCCTGTAGTCTTGGGCCAATCGAAGCCCATCTTACAAAACTTGGGAAGGAGTTAGCACCACTGGGCTTTGTTCTAGACCAAACCCAAGTTGAACTTCATCATGTGAAACTAGAACGGAATCGCCTTCACAAGAAGTTCAAGCTGATAGAAATCACCACTCGGGCAATATTGGCCGAGCCACCCCAAGATTATCTCACCTTAGCACAACTTACACTTAGATCATATGTTGGTGTTATAAAGGGCTATGTAACAAGAACTTAGCTGCCTTATGTAATCCATTGATAAATAAAATTTGTGATTTAATCTTATGGTGAAGTTTGTGAATTTTCAAATGTCCTGATAAATTTAGGATGTATATCATTGATGAATTTTGGAAAATGGATATTTCAAAATATTTATATAAACCATAAATAATTAAAAATGTGTAATGTTTTTAAAAAAATGGTCTTCTACAGTTGTGTTCAGTATAAAATTTAGAGTCTAATAAGATCAACTTATTTTTTTGAGTAATAGTAAATTATGAATAGTGATTTTACGCTTAGGATTAGAAATGTGACTAAATGGATTAGTAATCTCACTTAAATAAGGTATTAGTATAATTTAGGCACCTTGATTAAGTAATGTGATTCAATAAAATAAGTAAATAACTATTTTAGAAATTATGGGTCAAGTATTAGTTTTTTCAGGTGGATAGTTTTTTTATTAAAAAATTAAATTAAAAATATTTAGAAAATTATTTTCAAAAAATGGAGTTCATTTTTGAAGTCAGAGCAGCGATATTTGGTTATGGGGAAATTTTGGAATTTTTCTGAGAAAGTTGAATTTTCAGTGAATCGTGTTTTTATTTAAAAATTAAATTAAAAATATTTATAAAATTATTTTCATAAAATGGAGTTCATTTTTTAAATCAGAGCATCGATATTTGGTTAAGGTGAAATTTTGGGTTTTTTCTGAGAAAGTTGAATTTTCAGTGAATAGTGAAAATACAGTTTTGGAGTTTCAGGTGTTTAATGACATCATTAAGGATGTAATAATTATGAAATAATTCTGGTCAACTTATTAATAGTAAGATAAAGTATTAGGTGTCCCAAGTGGCCAATACCATGGGCAAATACCATGGGAAAGCCCATGGTTTTTCCAAAACCACCAATGAGATGTCCCTTGGCCATTAATGCCTTGTCCCCTCACTTTCCCTATAAATACCAAGTCATTCTATCATCCTTTCCATTCCAAAATCCTCCTCAACGAATTTGTGGTATCCTTACCTCCCAAGTAGTCCTCCCAAAGTTTCATAAGCCTCTCAAGGTCCCAAACTTCAAGATTTTGAATTTACTCTTCATGGTAAGGGATCCTACCTCTTTCTTTCTTTTCAAGTACTCTCTTTTAGGTCATTTCTTTTATGATCCATGTTATTATGTTGGAGGATGTTATTTTATATTAATCTTACTATAATTTTCATGTTTATATGATGAGATACCCCCTCTTTCTCTCATCATTTCATTTCATGAATGTTTAAGCGGCGCCGTTAGGCTGCCGAATTTTCGTAAGGGGTTCTTTCACTCTTCCCATTTTCAATGTTCTACTTTCATGTCAAGTATTTCGAGTTCTTTTTTTCCATGTTGGGGTATGATATATATATTCATCATACTTTCATTTTATGTTCACATGATTAGAGACCATATTTAATCTCATCAATTCATTTTTTTGATGTTTTAAGTGACGCAGTTAGGTTGCTGAATTCTTTATAAGAGAAATCTTATTTTTATCTTCCTTTCAAGTTTTTCATTTCATATGGTATGTCCTTAAAATTTCATTACCATGTTCCTATATCCTTTATATTATGTCCCTCTTCTATTTTATGGATCATTTATGAGTGGGTGACCCATGTCCCCTCTCTTTTCAATGTTTTCTAAAACCCTGCAACATAGTCGTTATGCTGCTGAATTTTCGTCTCAAAATGTCTCTCTATTTTTCTAAAATTATTTTATTTTATGAATTTAATACTCAAAACAATTTATTTTACAGGTTTATTCACATATATATCAAAATTTTCTATTTTAAATTCTCGGATTTACATACATGATACCTGCTTTCCTTTTCCGTGGGTTTAAAGTGGCATAAAGATCACGTCATTAAAGCAGTATTTAAAATGTTATGATTATGAAATGAAACCCATTTCTTTTATTCTATATGGGTTATTTATGAAATTTTTGATGATGATATATGTGGCTCACATGATAATAAATAAAAATTAAGGGTGCGCCCTAATAGCGCTCCAATGCATTGGGTAATGATGAAATCTCTAGGGATTACAATTTTAACGATACCTTGGTGAATAGGCTTGGTAATTTTTTTAAATGACACCTTGGGGATGAACATTGGGGATATGTTAATGATTGTCTAAGTTAAATGTTGTAGCCACATATTCAAGTTATGAAACATGTTATTTTTATTATTATATGACTCATGATCTCTTTCTCATGCCTTAAAGTTATTTATCATGACTTTATTGATGTATCTCAAGTTCACATGTAAAATGTTAGTCTTGTTTCCCTTACTGGGCCTTCTTCTCATCCTTCCCTTTGATGTATGCTCCCAGGTTATGAGATGTTGTAATGAACTTAGGATGAACAATGAATATACCTTTCAAGTGTTTAAGAAGATTTTTTTATGTCGTCGTGTTTTAAGTTCCTGGTTTCCAAGAAACTAAACCTTAAAGATCCTCGGTTTTGTAAAATGTAATGAAAAGTTATTTTATAAAAATTCATGATGCTATAGTTGGTATCAAAGGATTGTTTATTTATTTATGGAAATTATGATATTAAAACTTTGGGAATAACTGTATAGAAAAGTATAAATGTAGGAAATCTTCTTGGTATTTTGGTGAGTATTGAGTAGGCGGTTTATTAAGAAAATACATCCCTATCAGGATACGAGCAGGTAGTGGTGGCTTTGGCACAGATGTACATAGGGGTAAAACCCAAAAACACCGCTTTGAGATAGACTCAAACGGGAACTGGTACACGACAATGGTCCTTGCAGCACTCTTCGTTATGACACTCCCAGTGGATATGTTTGGTTAATCACAATCTTTTTATGAATCATTATGAAGGAATTATAGAAAAATGTACTTGTCTAAGCATGAAGTTTTAAGACATAAAATCCTTTTACTTAAAATATTCGTAAATGAAATAAGTTTCTCACAAGGGATTTATTCTTTTAGAAAATTCCCCCATCATCTAGGAATACATTGATGTATTTCCTGAGGAGTTACCCAGACCTCCCCCAGAAAGAGATGTAGATTTCTCCATTGAACTCGTACCTAGATCTCATCTGATGTTAATGACCCCCTATAGGATGGAAAATGTGGAGCTAGAGGAATTAAAGAAACAACTCCAAGATCTTTTGGAGAATGGGTTTATCCAATCAAGTGTGTCTCCTTGGGGAGCACCAGTTCTCTTTGTGAAGAAGAAGGATAGATCGATGCAGCTATGCATTGATTATAGAGAACTTAATGGGATCACAGTGGAGAAAAAATACACTCTTCCAAGAATTGATGACTTATTTGACCAACTTTGTGGGACTCAATTCTTCTCTAAGATTGATCATCATTATAGTTATCATTAATTGAGGGTGAGGAATGATGATATTCCAAAAACTACCTTCCAATAAAGATATGGGCATTATGAGTTTGGTTTTATGCCCTTCAGACTGAATAATACACCTGCTATTTTTATGGATCAAAAATAAGTTGGTTTTTGAAACTTTTGTTTTATCAAATTGATATCCTTTGTATAGGAAAATGATTTGGTGATTTAATGATAAAGTTCATTTTGGACGATGTTTTCTCTTTTGGAGTACTATATGCCTAAGGAAAATAAAAATACTATAGGATTTTATTTGTGGAGGAATGGTTGAAATTTTTATTTTTTTGTAAGAATCTATGTATTTATTGTGGACATATGGTGATTTGGGTTATTTCTGAAAAATGGTTAACTTGCCATAGAGAATTTTTTATTAGGTTAATTACACTTGAGTATGAGACTTTAAGAGTAGTCGATGTTATTTAGAGATAAATGTTAATATTTATTGTGGAAGACCATGTGATTAAATCCTTCTGAGTTTTGGGTTTCAATATTAGTTAAGATTATTTTTGATGAATTTTAAGGACGATTGTGTATTGAATGATTTTTATTGAACTTTGGGTACTATTTGTTGAATTTTTGAGATTAATAGTTGTTTTTTAAAGGATTTTCATTTTTGGGGATTATGTGATCTCATACTATCCATTTTGGTTTTAGTTGGTGTCTAAATACAAGGGACATATATAGTTCTCCTTTTGTAGATTATGTGATTCTCTAGAAGATGATTCTTGTGCTTTTGATGTGACCAAGTCTTTTTGAATGCTCATTGTTTGGAGAAAAGATTAGTTTTGGTAGAATCTTATTAAAGGATGAAACTCTACCTGAAGGTAAGTATATTTCCTTATGTTTTTATTCTATGTAGTAAATGAATTCCTCAAAATTATGAAAAGGAACGTAAAACAAAAACATTGTTGGTTTATATTTCCTACTGGGTAATTAAAGATCGTTTGCACCCATCATAAGTTTGTGATTTTCTTATGGTTAACTCTCTCTTAATCATGTTTTATATCACTCTCCATCAGAACATGACCCTTTGTTTTCTCTCCCATATCCATGTTTTCCTACATGGAATCCTAGTATGGGTTAACTCGGGTGACCTTTGTACTTCCCTTTCTTTCTTTTAAAGTAATATTTTTAGTGACTCTTTTTCCGATGTGGGACTTTCAACAAAATTTTCAAGCCCAATTTTAAAAATTGTGAGGACGCAATTTCTTATGGGGGGAAGAATGTAACAACCCAAAATTTTGAATAAATTTTGTTTCCTAACTTTGTGTGTTGTTTTATTTTATACTCAACAAAAAAAAATCATTTAATAAAATGAGTATAATTAAAATAAGACCTTTGGGTTTCGACTGTTATATGACCGTTGGTCAATATGACCGTTGGATACTAAATGTTGGGATTATTGTCTTTAAATATAAGTGATATTGATTAATTAATATAGAAAGAAGATTTGATGGCCTCATCCAGAAGTCTCGGTCCAATCGAAGCCCATCTGACAGAACTTGGGAAGGATATAGCACCACTAGGCTTTGCTCTAGACCAAACCCAATCTGAACTTCATTATGTGAAACTGGAATTGAATCGCCTTCGTGAGAAGTTCAAGCTAATAGAAATAACCACTCAGGCAATGTTGGCCGAGCCGCCCCAAGATTCTCTCACCTTAGCACACCTTACACTTATATCGTATGGTGGTGTTATAAGGGGAGATGTAACGAGACCTTAGCTGCCTTATATAATCCTTTTATAAATAAAAATTGTTTTTCTTCTTATGGTGAAGTTTGTGAATTTTTAAATGTCTGGATAAATTTAGGATGAATATTATTGATGAATTTTGGAAAAAGGATATTTCAAAATATTTATGTAAACAATAAATAATTAAAAATGTGTAATGTTTTTAAAATAAATGGTCTTCTAGAGTTGTGTAAAGTATGAAATTCAGAGTCTAATAAGATCAACTTAATTTTTGATGAATAGAAAATTATGAATAGTGATTTTACACTTAGGATTAGAAATGTGACTAAATGGATTAGTAATCTCACTTAAATAAAGTATTAATATAATTTAGGCACCTTGATTAAGTAATGTGATTCAATAAAATATGTAAATAACTATTTCAGAAATTATTGGTTAAGTATTAGTTTTTTCGAGTGAATAGTGTTTTTTATTAAAAAATTAAATTAAAATTATTTAGAAAATTATTCTCATAAAATGGAGTTCATTTTTGAAATCAGAGCATCGATATTTGGTTAAAGTGAAATTCTGGAATATTTCTCTGAAAGTTGAATTTTCAGTGAATAGTGTTTCTATTTAAAAATAAAAATAAAAATATTTAGAAAATTATTTTCATAAAATGGAATTTATTTTTGAAATCTGAGCATCGATATTTGTTTAAGGTGAAATTTTGGTTTTTTTCTGAGAAAGTTGAATTTTCTGTGAATAGTGAAAATAATGTTTTTGAGTTTCGGGTGTTTAATGACATCATTAAGGATGTAATAATTATGAAATAATTCTAGTCGACTTATGAATAGTAAGATAAGGTATGAGGTTTCCCAAGTGGCCAATACCATGGGCGAATACAATGGGCAAGCCCATTGTTTTTCCAATACCACGATTGAGGTGTCCCTTGGCTATCAATGCCTTGTCCCCTCAATTCCCCTATAAATACCAAGTCATTCTCTCATCCTTTCCATTCCAAAATCCTCCCCAACAAAGTTCTGGTCTCCTTACCTCCCAAGGAGTCCTCCCAAGGTGCCATCAAACCTCCCAAGGTCCCAAACATCATGATTTCTATGTTACTCTTCAAGGTAAGGGATCCTACCTCTTTCTTTCTTTTCAAGTACTCTCTTTTATGTCATTTCTTTTATTCTATATGTTATTATGTTGGAGGATGTTATTTTATATTCATATTACTGTCATTTTCATGTTAATATGATGAGATACCCCCTCTTGCTCTCATCATTTCATTTTATGAATGTTTAAGCGGTGTCGTTAGGCAGCCGAATTTTCGTAAGGGATTCTTTCACTCTTCCCATTCTCAAAGTTCTACTTTCATATCAAGTATTTCAAGTTCCTTTTTTCCATGTTGTGGTATGATCTCTATATTAATCATACTTTCCTTTTATGTTCACATGATGAGAGACACTATTTAATCTCATCAATTCATTTTTTTGAAGTTTTAAGTGACGCCGCTAGGCTGTCGAATTCTTCATAAGAGAAATCTTATTTTTATCTTCATTTCAATTTTTTCATTTCATATGGTATGTCCTTAAAATTTCATTACCATGTTCTTATATCCTTTATATTCTTCCCTTCTACTATTTTATGGTTCATTTATGAGTGGTTTACCCATTTCCCCTCTCTTTTCAATGTTTTCTAAAACCCCGCAACATAGCCGTTATGCTGCCGAATTTTCATCTCAAAATGTCTCTCTCTTTTTCTCAAATTATTTTATTTTATGAAGTGAATACTCAAAACTATTTATTATACAGGGGTATTAACATATATATAAAAATTAACTATTATAAATTCTGTTATTTACATACATGAGACCCGCTCTCCTTTTCCGTGGGTTTAAAGTGACATAAAGATCACATCTTTAAAGCAATTTTTAAAATGTTATAATTATGAAATGAAACCCATTTATTTTATGCTATATGGGTTATTTATGAACTGTTTGATGATGATATATGTGGCTCACTTGATAATAAATAAAAATTAAGGGTGCACCCTGATAGCGCTCCAATGCATTGGGTAATGATGTAATCTCTAAGGATTACAATTTTAACTATACCTTGGTGAATAACCTTGGTAATTTTTTTTATATGACACCTTAGGGATGGACCTTGGTGATATGTTCATGATTGTCCAAGTTAAATGTTGTAGCCACATCTTCAAGTTATAAAACATGTTATTTTTATTATGATATACCTCATGATCTCTTTCTCATGCCTTAGAGTTATTTATCATGACTTTATTGATCTATCTCATGTTCACATGTAAAATGTTTCTCTTATTTCCCTTACTAGGCCTTCTGCTAACCCTTTCCATTGATTTATGCTCCCAGGTTATGAGATTTTTTAATAAACTTAGGATAAACAATGAATATGCCTTTCAAGTGTTAAAGAAGAATGTTTTATATTGTCATGTTTTAAGTTCCTCGTTTCCAAGACACTAAACTTTAAAGATCCTTGGTTTTGTAAAATGTAATGAAAATTTATGTTATAAACAAGAGGGATGCTATACTAACGCTCGTGAAGTTTTTATGCCTTTTATGAATTGGATATTCCATTTATATCTTGACACTTTTATGGTAGTGTTCATGGATGATATTCTGGTTTAATAAATGTCTGATCGTGAGCATGAGCACCATCTAATTTTGGTTCTTTAAATTCTATGAAATCACTATTTATATGGAAATATTTTAAAATTTAGTTTCTAGATTCAAGAAGTAATGTTCTTAGTACCCATAATTTTTTATTTTGTCTTATCAATTGATCTGAAGAAGGTAAATGTTATTTTTTCATGGAAGGAACCACGAAATGTCCTTGAAATTAAGAGCTTCCATGATCTTGCTAGATACTACGACAGTTTTTCAAGGGTTTATCTATGTTGGTGTCAACATTAACATTTCATACTAGAAAATAGGTAAAATTCATGTGGGATGCAAAATTTCAATCTTATTTCGATGAACTAAAATTACTTCTGACATCGGTAACTATTTTGATCTTACCTGAGCCTGGTAAGGGATACATGGTTTTTTGTGATGCATCAGGTGCTGTTTTAGGATACATTCTTATACAGGATAACCATGTGGTAGCTTATGGCTCTCGTTATCTTTGACCATATGAGAATAATTATCCCACACATGATTTAGATCTTGCTGATGTCATTCATACTCTTACATTTTGTAGGCACTATCTTTTGGGGAAAAGGTTCATGGTATTCTTTGATCATAAGAATCTAAGTTATATATTTTATGAGAAGAACTTGAATCTCAGATTGAGATCATGGGTATAATACCTTCATACATTTGACTTCGATATCACCTACACCCTAGGAAAGGGGACTATTGTTGAATATGATCTTAATAGGAAATTACCATCATTGGTTGTCCTGGATTCAAAGGAGGAGTGGAACCTTAAGGGGCTTTTCACTCATTTTCACTTGGATGCTTAGGAGGATGTTTTAGGTATGGTTTTGACCATTGTTCATTTATCATCATATCTTCTAGCATCTTTTTTTAAGATTCAGCAGCATTATGATGAGTTTAGTAATGTTTTAGAAAGCCTTTATTATGGGGATACTATTCTTGGTTGGCCTCTTTCTTCAGATGGCATACTTCACTTGGGGAAGCGAGTTTTCATCCTAGCACCTTTAAGGAGTTTGGTCTTGTTTGATTATAACATCTCTTTATGGGTCATACATCTACGCACTACGAAGATGTATTATGACATGACAAGAAGATTATGGTGTCCATGTATGAAGTATGACATCACAATGTTTGTGTATTGTTGTTACACTTGCCAATGGATAAAGTCTGAGCACTTAAAACCCTTTGGTTTACTTTAACCTCTTCTGGTGCCAGTTTAGAAATGGGACGCGATATCAATGGATTTTTTTGTTGGATTTCAACAGATATCCTGAGGAAAGAATGTTATCTAGGTGGTTTTTTATTGGTCAATGAAGTCTTCTCATTTCATTCTGATCATAGATGCCACTAATGTTGAATATATGGGTAAGATGTATGTGATGGAGATCATGAGGTTACATGGGAGTCCTTATGTCATGGTTTTAGATAGGGATCCTAGGTTTACCTCAAGGTTCTAGAGGATTCTTTAAGAGGCATTAGGAACTAAGATCAAATTGAGCACAGCTAACCATCCATAGACAGATGGTCATAAAAAGCATGTAATTAAGATCCTATAGGACATACTTCATGGCTATGTCTTGTATTTCTAAGGATCATGGGATAGCCATCTGGGACTATTTTAGTATGTTTACAACCATAGTTATCAGTCGTTGGTAATAATGTATCCCTTTGAGTTGTTGTATTCTTTCACGTGTATATCACATATTTATTGGGATAAGGTGGGAGAAGAATCTTTAGTTGGAGCATGTTTCGTTTTGGAAATTCCTATGAATATTTAGGATGTATATCGATGTCTGGTTATAGCTCAGAGTCAATAGAAATCGTATGCAGATCAGCAACTTCGACCTTTAGTGTTTTTTATAGGTAGCTGGGTTTTCTTAAAAGTTTCTCCTTGTTTGGGGAACCATCAACTTAGAAAATAGGGAATATTGGATCTGATATATGTTGGACCATTTGAGATCCTTAAATAGCTCAGATAGGTTTCTTATCAGTTATTATTTCTGATTCAGTTAACAAGTATTCATGATTTTTTCCACATATCTCAGCTTAAAAAGTATTACCCTGATCAAGCTCACATTCTAATTTGGGAAGAAATTGAGTTAGATCCAGATTCTTCTATTATGGAGGAACCAATTGAGATTTTTGATTCTCAAGTGAAATTATTTCATGGGAATTCAATTTTGTTGGTCATAGTTCTATGGAAACAAGGATCATATTATCATGAGACTATGAAATGTGAATCATTGATGAGGTAGTAGAGGCCTCATCTGTTTTCTGGGATTACATCTTATACATGACTTCTTGGGGATAGAAATTCTTTATGGAAGGGAGTTTGTAACATCTTTTTACCTTGATTAGGTAAGTTTTTTCCTCTATAAGTTCCCTTTTGGTCCAAATTCTATAGAGGAATTTTTATTTATTTTCTGCAATCTGTAGAGATGTTACACGCCATGTAACCATTATACAAGTTGGGTAATTGTTACTGAGTACAACTTGTGAAATGAGAGATCATGTCGTTATGGGTTACACTTCGTGATTGGGTCTTACACGACATTACATGCTAAAAGGTCGGTTCTAAGCTTGGGGAACGGGATTTTCAGCATACTTATCCAGTGTGGTCTTCATGACATGAACAAGGCTTACACATCATGACTCAAACCATTCGGAGTTTTAAAACACATGTTTTTTAGTTTTTATCTTATCTTTATTTCCAGACTCCTCTATTCTCAAACAAAGACTCTTCCTAGATAATTTTCATAGGTTCTTTTCCTTCTGGATCAGCCTATTCGATGTTCAATCTTCACTGTGAGTATGGTACATCTCTCCAGGTGAGTAACATTTTCGATACATCCTTTATTTTGATCACAATAGCACCATAGGGTTGTTTTATTAGATTCAATGATCTAATTTGGATGATTCTTGTTGTATTCTTCTAGATCTATTGTACAATATCACTCTGGAGGCCTTTTCCTTTGTCGATCGTGGTGTGGAGAGTGTTCATTATTGAGGTATGTAGTTTTCTTCCTTTCCGTTGACCCCTTGTGTTCATATTTGGATCAACTATTTTATTTGGATTGTATTCTAGGGACTTAATTGTCATTTTTGGGTTTTCCTTGTTGGTGGATCCCATTTTGTGTGTGTGTGAACCTAGTCTTGAGGTAGGTGATTTCATCTCTAGCCTACATTGTTGAAACTAATTGTTTTTCTTTATAAACTATTTTTTATATTGAAATTGGCATGGTTGTTTTTCGTTTATTAAAAATGTTTTTTAGTGAAAAAAAATTTTTCCATGGTTATTGATAAATGGAGAGAAAAATGGTATTGTCAAGCATTGAAATAGAAATTTTTGAAATGGTTTTAAAATCATTGAAATGATTTTTGAAAAAGAGCACATGGGATAACTTTGGTACTTAAGTGGAAGGTTTAGCTTGGTGTCATATTCTATTGTTTTTTTATTTATCAAAGAGTTTTATCTTGGGTATTTCCTATATTTCCTAGGATCATTCTTTTAGGGGACCGATATTTACATTTTGGGGTGTTTACACATGGGGTATTCTATTGCTTCCTAGGAATGTGTTCTAGGATTGGATTTGTTCACTTGATTATTAGGGTATAAGTAGTCTATGACCTGGACCTGTAGTATTACTTGGTGTTGGGATACATGTGATTCTATTTAATACTTCATGGATTTATGTGTTATCCTTGATATGGATATTGATGATTGTGAAAAATGATATGGAAAATGTGCTTTGAAATCGATAGACCTTCTTTTTTTAGAACTATGGAAAAAAGGGAAATGTTTACCATGTTTTTTATAAAATTTCCCTTATACTTATCATGCCATATATTTATTTAAAACAATAATGAAATATTTTTCATATAGTGACTTGTTATAAAACACTTGGTATCCTACTAATCCTCTTATCTCACACCCTACGCACCTCTTCGATGGTGCATAGTCCTTTGTTTGTCTTTTAGTGCAATGAAAGGCATGGTACTGTAGTGAGGCTGTGAAGTTAGTATCATATGGTTGGGTATCTAGTGGTGATATGGTTGGATTTCTTCCCTACCATTGTTTGGAGGAGATTTTTTGTTTTTAATTCTTTGTAGTGGGATATTTCTTAGAGTTTTTAGCTGATTTTGCAGTTGTCTATTTCTGTTGTTTTCTTACTCTTATGGCATATATATATTCATTAGTCTTCCATTGTTTCGTGATTTTTTTCATATACATATGACATTTGGTTATTCAATTTGGCCAAAATTGTAATCTCTATTGTGTACTTCCATGCTCGGGTGCTTGCCGCCAACCCGTGGGGATCGGAAACGCAATTTGGGTGTGTGATGGAATGGGTTAGGTGTCAGGTTTTAGGGTTACCAGGTCAGTTCATCACATTTATATTTCAAGAATAATCATGAATTTTCTTCTCCTATCATTATTCAAGATGTCTTCATGTATTATTATCATTTTTCTCTCTTTGATAGTTAAGATAATTAAGAAAATGATTGTAAGAAAGTATGAACTTATTTCTCTATTTGGTCGGATACAAGTTTTATTCAAAAAACATGTATTCAAATTAGTTTTCAAAATGTTTTTAAAATGATGTTTTGATCTCATTTTAATGAAAGATTTATTGTAGAAATGTTTTATGGTTTTATAAGATTCCTTTATAATTTTTCAATCTATTTTTGAATATTTTTGTTCAAAAATGTTAATGTATCTAAAAAGAAATGTTTTCAAAAAATAAAGGATATTTTCCTCAAGAACTATGTTCTAAATATATTCCCAAATAATTTTATATCTAAGATAACATCCATTAGTGTTAATCATGCCTTTCTGGGAAATTATCCAAAGGTTATATTTATATTATTTTTATGAATGGTTTATGTTTTTATGGCATGATGGTTATGAAACTTGTTTCTCTTTCACAGGTTATATACTTATGAAACCCACTTCATTTCAAAGGTTATACGTTAATGAAATTATTATGAAACATGTCTCTTTTCCAAAGCTTATGATATTATGAAATGTTTATTATACGATTTTTTATAAACTTGCGAAACATGTATGTATGATTTCATTACGAAATGGGTGGGACCAATATCTCACTCCAATACATTGGGTAAAGATTAATATCTCATGAGATAATGATGGGAATCAAGTCGATGGAATTGATCCACTATAGAAGATGGGAAAACATGATCTACTAAGTGAATATGGGGAAACCTGATCCACTCTGTGAATATTGGGAAACATAATCCCTTACAAGGAAAAGATAGTGACTAGGGATGGTGGTGTGTCTTGCCCAGTAGGTGTAGACCTCATGAAGTGCCCTGATAAGTTTTTAGCGGTGAGCCTTAACTTATAGGGAATGATATTACATGGTTATGTGATTTTAATAATTCCATGTCTTGTTTCTGTGTTATGATTTCATGTATTATGCTCTTTATTACCTTATGATTCATGTGTTATAAACTACCAATATTTATGTCATGATTCATGTTTATAATATTTGATATGTAGGTTATGATCTTTTAATTTTAAGATAGTATTCTCATACCCTTATGCTCATGTGTATTATTATATATATCACTTTTTTACCCATACTAAGCATCTAATATCGACACTTTTTATGTTTTATTTCCCATATTATGAAGATATTTATTATTAATGATGTGTCTAAAATGGGTTCTAATCATGGAAAACCTAATGTTTGATAATTTATCTCACTTATGTACCAATGTTTATGTATTTATGTTTCTAAAAGAACAAAAATATTATAGTATTGGGCATCTGTTTGTGTAATCTTTTATGTATTATCCAAAAAATGATGTAATGTTAATGTATATTAAGCGAGGGTCGATATATTTGGTATTGGAGTAAAATTTTAGGTAACCTTTGGAAACTATAGTGAGAAAACCTTAGTGAGAACCCTAAGGACATGTATAATGATAATTATAAGGATGTGGAAAAGTTTAGGAAAATGTCCTGGAATTTTAGTAAAGCATAGATCAAGAGGTTTTCTAGAAATAAATCTCAGTATTGATACTATAAGTGGATTTGACTATAGCACAGATGTAAACAGGGGTAACAACCTCAAAAATAATGTATTGATCTAGACTTGATCGGGAACTAGTTCACAACAATAGGTCATTCTATACACCTAGTTTGGCGCTCCTGGGGGATATACTTTTGGAATTGACAAACCCTTTGCAAACCATCATGAAGGGTTTAAATATGAGCTGGATATAAATAATATAGGATAAACATATGGTTTCATAGATTAAAAAAGTAGTTATAATTTAGACATCATATAAGTGTTTTTTCAGGATTATGTGGTTCTTCACTATGATAATTGTTTCTTAATCTATGCTTTTTGGTTTCATTCAATGGCTAGAACCTAAAAGAACCAAATTAATAATGATTGTGATGGAAAATACAATGATTTTCCCCCTGAGAAACTGAATGCTATGAGATCTAGAATAAAAAATCACACTTTTATGATCACACAAATTTTTCAAGATATGAATCATGATGGACTTCTAAAGGAGTAATGGAGAGAACAACATTTTGTTGAGTCCTTCATGAGAAAACATCCACCTTCTTTTAGTGGGTCTTCTAATCCACCTATGGCTGAACAATGGATTGGTACCACTAGAAATATATTTTCTATACTCCAATGTTCAGAACATGAAAAGGTAATTTTGGTTATTTATCATTTAGAAGTTAAAGTGGACCAGTGGTGGACTCTAATCAAGAATATGAGTAAGAAAGATGAAATTGAATCCCTAGATTGGGATGAGTTCAAGAACTTATTCTTCAATAAGTTATTTCCTCGTGTTCTTCATACAAAGATGGAAAATGAGTACCTTGAGTTGAAATAAAATAATGATGAATCCATTGGTACCTACAGGGATAATTTCACAAGACTTGTGAGGTATGCTTTTGGAATTATCATCCAACAAGAAAGTAATGTTTATAGGTTCTTCAATGTCATAAATACAAGTCACATAAGGATGGTTTCCATAATATACTTTGGTATATATGAAGAGATTGTGTTTTTCTCAATAAAAGTTGAAATAGATGTTGGATTTATGTATTTATCGCTTGGTTTTAACAAGAAAAGGAAGATGGAGTTAAAAAGAAAATCTAAAAACCACATATATAAGAAGATGAGCCTTCCTTTATTATTGAAGTGTGGAAAGAAGTATGGAGGTAATTGTATTATGGGGTCTAATAAATATTTTAAGTGCATAAGGTAAGATCGTCGGGAGATTTATTTCCAAACTGATGGGAAGAAGTTGGGCAAAGATTCAAATAGAGGTAAAGTTACATAGAATGAACCTAAAAAACTTTAGTGCTTCAAGTGTAAGGAGGACGGTCATTATTCAAACCAATTCCAAAACATGAGGGTTACTGATGATGATCGACATCAGTAATATCTTAAACTGAGGGATAAGGTTAAATCTTATATGATCATAGTTTCTGATGAGGGGTGCAATAATGATGTAGTGAAAGGTACACTTATCATCCACTCTTGAACTTCCAATATCTTATTTGATTCTGGATATACCCACTCTTTCATATCTGAAGAATTTTCTAAGGGTATTAAGATTCCACCCAAATGATTAGATATGGAATTATTAATGAAAAAACCTATTGGTATGATGATTTCGTCTCAAGTATATGATTCCTCTTAGGATGAAATTTGTGTGAATGTGCTTCTTGTAAATCTTATCATTCTTTCATTGGTTGAATTTGATGTCATATTAGGCATGGATTGTCTATATCTGCATAAATACCACATCAATTATCAAGGAAGGGAAGTTACGTTTGATATTTGAAACCAACCTATTATCATCTATTAATGTGATGATAATTATGAACTTATTATAGAGATTACATCTATTTTATGGGTATTAATTCCTATTCATAATGGTTTTTTATCCCAAATGCTTAGGAAAAAACCAAACATTGATGATATGCCTATTGTTCAGGAATTTTTGGATTTCTTTCTCAAATATTTTCCTAGAATTCCACCAAAACATTAAGATGATTTCTTGATAAAACTCATACCTAGTTCCACACTAATTTCAAAGAATCCCTATATAATGGACCCAATTGAGTTGTAGAAATTGAAGAGGAAAGTCCAGTAAAACCTTGATAAGGGATTCATTCAGACAAGTATTTCACCTTGGGGTGCAACTAATCTTCTTTTTTGAAAAATAAATATGGATCAATGTGATGCTACATTTATTATTGAGACATTAACAAGATCATAATCAAGTCAAGTATCATCTTCCCTATATTGATGGATTGTTTAATCAATTGTGAGGAGATCAATACTTTTCTGATATTGGCATTTGTTTTGGATGGATAAATTATATTTGTTTGGTCTTACTAATTCCCCTTTTATCTTCATGGATTTGATGAATAGAGTCTATATATATTACCTCAATGACTTTGTGGTAGTCTTTATAGATGATATTATTAGATATTAAAATGTAAAGGAAGAGCCTGAATACCACTTGATAATTGTACTAAACACCATAATGAAGGATAATTTGTATTTAAAATTTACCATGTATGAATTTTGGTGACAAAAGGTTTCATTTTTGGGTCACATAATCTTAAGAGATGGTGTAGTAGTAGATCCATCAAAGACAAAGGCTATTTAATGTTGCCCTAGACCAAACACAATGACTGTGATCCATAGTTTTCTTAGATTATCTAGATATTATCAGTATTATGTGGATAAATTATCATTAATATATAATCCTATGAATAATTTAACATGAAAAGGTGGAAATTTCCTCTGGACAGATGAATGTGAGGAAAATTTCAAGGAACTAAAGAGAAGGTTGGTCAGTTCACCTATGCTTAGATAACCCTATAGTAGAGAAGGGTTTTTAATATATATTGATGCATATAATAAGGGATTGGGATGTTTTCTTATGAATAATAATATAGTTATCTCTTATGCCTCATGATATTTGATGATTTGTGAGAAAAATTACCCAACTAATGATTTGGAGTTATCAGCATTAATTTTTTCATTAAAGATATAGAGGAATTATATTTATGGAGAAAAGTGCAATATATATACTAACTATACAATTATAAAATATATTTTCATATGTAAGGAGTTGAACATTCTCTATATAATATAGTTAGAGATAATAAAATATTATTATTGCTCAATACATTACCACCTTAGGAAAGTGAACAAGGTGGATGATGCTTTGAGTTGAAAGGATAATGCTAGCTTATCCATGATGAGGATAAAAAAAGATATAATATTTCTAGATTTTCAAAGGGTAGATCTAGAAATCTTGAAGGAAGGGGGAAAATATTATCTTGATCAATTGAATATTCAATCATCTATCCATGTGATGATCAAAGAGGTACAGAAGAAATATGTATATATGTGAAATACGGTTAGAAATGTTCCTATATTTATCCTTGAACATGATGGAATGATAAGGTTCAGGAAACATGTATGTGTTTTATCCATACAAGATTTAAAGAAGGATTTTTCAAAGTAATCTCATGGTTTATCATTATCTATACATACTGGAAGTATGAAGATGTATAGAGATATAAAATAATACTTCTGGTGGGATGGCATGAAGAGATATATCGTAGAGTTTGTATCTCAGTGCTTGTAATTCCATAAAGTTAAGGCAAAAAGAAAAAATTTTAATGGGATGCTACATCCATTACCCATGCCAGAATGGAAATAGGAGAATATCATTGTGGATTGTGTTGTTGGACTCCCCCAAACCTTTAAAGGGATTAATGTTATATGGGTGGTAGTCGATTACCTTACTAAGTCAATACACTTCATCACTATAAAAGATTACTTTTATCTAGATTATCTTTCTAGGATATACATTAAGTATGTGGAAAGGTTGCATGAATTACAACATTATATTGTATTTGATCGGGATCTAAGGTTTACCTCAAAGTTCTGGTGAAGTCTTCAGAAAGCACTTGATACATAATTGAGTTTCATCACTACTTATCATCCTCAAATGGATTTTTGGCTAAAATAACGATTCAATCCCTAGAGGATAAGTTGAGATACTGTTTATTGGATTTAAAGGGTGGTTGGGATCAACATATTCCTCTAGTTGAGTTTTATTACAAAAATATCTTTCAATCAAGAATTTAGATGGCTCCTTATGAATCCATATATGGGAAGAAATGTATATCTACAATTTTTTGGGATGAATTTGGAGAAATAAATATATTATTACACGAGATCATAGAATAACTGGCAGAGAAGTTTTGATCCATTTAGTAGTTAATCAAGGAATCTCAAATTTGGTATAAAATTTATCCTGATAACCAACAACGTAATCTAGAATTTAATGTTTGTGAGAATTTGTTTCTATGAATTTCTATATGGAATAAGGTTATGAGGATTGGGAATAAAGGAAAACTAATTCCTAGGTATATCAGTCACTTTGAGATTCTTTATCGCATCGGGATAGTATCATGTTTCTTGGAACTTCATCTAAATATCTCTCATGTATATGATTTGTTCCATGTATCTCTCATGAGGAAGTACATACCTGACCTTTCACAAGTACTTAACTCATAGTTCATACTATTGAAGCAAGATCTTTCATATGAGGAAGAACTAGTTGAAATTATGGATCATATAGAGAAAGTTATACAAAATAAGACCACTCACTTGGTTAAAGATTTTTTGAGAAATCACTAGTTATAGAGAGCTATGTGGGAAATTTAGGATATTATGAGGCAATATTATCCTCATTTTTTGTACCATAATTATGAATTTAGAGGGTGAAATTCATTTTAAGGGAGGTATAATATAGCACCACAAGTTTTTATGAATATTTTTTTCAAATAAATTGATTTTATTTGATGTTTTTTATTACATGTTACACTAATTAAAACATTCATTATATGCAACAATAAAATAATCTTTCACTACTTGCAACATCATCATAAATTTCATTACACACAATACTGAATTTATATGAAATAATGTTTTATTATTATAATTAATTAAAAAAGATAGCTATAACATATCTGTTAAACATAGTAATATAAATGGTAATAAATAATTTTGAAATATTATTTATAATGGTTTTGTAAAAATAAAACATATTGAAAATAAGACATAAAATTTTCATTAAATACTTTATATGTTTGAATATACTATTTTCCTAAAATAACTTTTTTTCTTGTAATTTTGTAAAAAATAATAAAATTAATTTGAGAAAATTTTAGAAATTTATTTTTACAAAATAAACTTCATTTTTTAATTAATAATTTTAAAATTTTCTTAGGATTAATTTTTGGGTTTTTTCTAGAAAACTTCATTTCTTGGAAGAATTGTGAATAATACTGAATTTTAATTCAAAACTAATTTTTATTATAATTTTTTTATTGATAAATTATATTTTAATTTGGTTTTAAAGTTTAATTAGATTATTTTTACATAAATTATTAAAATTTAGTTTATTGGAACCAATTTTAAATTGAAATTGTATATAAAAACATCCCAAGATTTTAAAAATTTTTTCTTAAAAAATTTAATGTCGTGACACATTCATGAGATTAATTTCAAATTAATGTATACCACTTAGGTTATGTTAATTTTTAAATATGGATTAATATTTGTAATTATCAGAATTTATAATTTATAATAAGGTAAACTTAGTTCTTGACCAAAAATATTAGTGAAAATGATTAAAATTAATTACAGTGATTAAGAGAAAAATTAGCTTAACAAATGACTAAACCTTAAACTTAAATACAAAAATGACATAGAAACTTTTAAAAAAGAAATTATATATTAATATTTATAACCTATCCTCTATTTTATAATATTTTTACCATTATTTGATCCACTTTACAAAGTAAAAATATGGGTGGAATTCCATTTTCAAAAATTTACAAGAATGTCACTCCTCCTCCACTATAAAATGTCACCCACCCCTCCCCCTTATTCACACCTCTCAAACCATTTTTACCTGATAAACTATAAAAATATATATTCCCAACATTCCTAAATTTATCCTATAATAATCCCTTGGGGAAAAAATCCATCCGAGGAAAACATTTATTGCAAACCAAAAGGAGTTACCCAAAGAAGAGGTAACATCCTTCCTCAAGCTCTTTTTTTTTTATTTTCATTATGTACCCCCAAAAATATTATTATTAATTATTATATAACTAAATAATTTTCCTATAAATAATTATATGTTTTTATTCTATTTTTTACACCTACACTTACACACACTCCCATCTAATGGGTGGCGAACTTTTCGTTCTTATGTACAGTAAACTACCGCCTCACGAAACGATATTGTTCATTTTTTTCTTTACCACCAATCATGGTTAGAAATTATGATAGACACTATTTTTTTATATGATATTTATGATATTTATAATTTAATTATTCAAATTTAATTATTATATAACACATACCTTCTTGCTTTCCATTTTATTTAAATATGATAACTTCGTTTGTGGAAGTGTGGACCACTGCCTCCTCAAAGTGATGTTATTCGTTCACACTATACATGTAATTTATTAAGGATGGTTTTAGTAAATTTATATTATATATATGAAATAATAATTTTACTTTAATTATTATATATATAACATAAATTTCATTTACTTTCATTTACTTTCATTCTTTCAAAATGAAAATTAAACGAAAACAATGTTCAAGCGTACGTACGGCCTATCGTCTCAATAAACAATGTATTCAAATTAAAATTTATATAATTTATATATTATTATAAATATTTATATAATGAATATATATTATATTTATATCATTTTTTACATTATTTAAATAATTAAATTGTGATCTAAGTAAGAGGATCAAGAATAATAAGTCAAAACATGTACGAAAAACAAAGCGGATATTACCTAAAGTGTAACATTAACATGGAATTGTTAATAAGTGGGTAATATAAAGTCCTATATGGTATTATATATAATAATATGGTTCTATGGTATATTTATAACCAACCTATATTTATTATATAGGATGTTTTAATGAGTATGAATAAATTTAAGATAAAAGGTAAGGAGATTTCTAGTCTAACTTTTATTTCTGTGAGATTTATGCCTTATTCCCCACTCGTTTATTTTGTGTGTTGTATACAGTTACCATGAATATATTATATTATTTTTATACTTAAATTTATGGAAATTTACATATCCATTTTATGATCTCTCTTTCATGGGGTTTATGTTTCAAAATTTACGAAATCGGTAAAGTCGTTTTGTCTCAATTTTCCTTCGTTGAGACACATGCCATGATATGTATCTATATTCATATAATAGGTGTATAAAATACCATTTTAAAAGTTATATCATTAATATAAATATTTTCATTATATTTTAAGCTTCATTTAAATTCATGGTCTTACATGGGGTGTCTAATTCAAATTTTCCAAGCGGTGATATTTTATTGCAACAATCTCATTATTTATTGGGATTGTTTATGATTATGCTTTCATTGATGAAATATTATGATCCATATATAAATAAAACTCATGAATTTTATTATCCTTTGTTTACTAATTATGTTTTAATATATTAGTATCATTTTTACACTCATTTATACTTAATATAATTAATTAAAAAAATTAATAAAATCTGATCTTATTTCGCTCTTCGGTCGAATACTTGTTTTATTCATAAAACATGTCTTAAAAAATGTTTTAAAAAAATTAAAATGATTTTTTGATCTCATTTATATGTAAAATGGATTTTAAAAAATTATTGTTTTCAAATTTTCCATTATAAATTTTCAAGTTATTTAAAAAAAATATTTCAAATATATTAATGTTTTAAAAGATTTTTTTTAACAAAGAAGGATATTTTCCTCAATAAATGTTTTAAAATAACTTCTCAAATTATTTTCCATCTAAGATAACATACATTGGTGTTAATAATTCCTTTCTTGGGAAATTATCCAAAGGATCCATTCATATTATTTCTATGAATGCTTTTTGTTTTTATGTCTTGATGGTTATAAAACATATTTATCCTTCATGAGTTATATTCTTGTGAAACCCACTTCTTTTCAAGGGTCATGATTTTGTGAATAAATTATGAAACCTATATAATTTATATAGGTTATGATATTATGACATTCTTATGATAACCAATTCATTTCATGGGTTATGATTTGATTACTTATGATATTGTGGCACATGTATGTGTGATTTCATTATGAAATGGGTAGGACCTATTTCTCCCTCCAATGAATTGGCTAAATATTTATATATCTTGAGATAATTATAGGAATCAAGTCTAAAGGCTTTATCAACTATAGAATATAGGGAAACCTAATACACTGTGAAAATATGGGGAAACTCAATCCATTATGGGAAGATGGGGAAACCTGATCCGCTATGTGAAGATGGGGAAACCTGGACCCTTACAAGGTAAGGATTGTGATTGGGGATAATGTTTTGTCCCTCCTAGTAGGTTTAGTCCCCATAAAGTAACCTAACACGTTTTTGGAAATTATATCTGTCTTATAGGGGATTATATTACATTTTTATGTAACTATCACAATTTCATTTATTATCCCTATGTTATGCTTTTATGGATTATGCTCTTAATTACCTTATGATTCATGTATTATTAGCTACCAATATTTATGCCATTATTCATGTTTATGATATTTTATATGAAAGGTATCATAATATAATGTTAAGATCACATTCTTATACCATAATTATCATTTTTATGATTACATATCTCTCTTTTTTACCCTTATTGGTCATCTCATCTGACCCCTTTTCATGTTTCCTTTTCTAGGTTATGAAGATATTTATTATGTTTATTATGTCTAAAAATGGTTCTAGTCATTGAGAACCTATTGGGAGATAATGTAGCTCACTTATGTAGCAGTTTTTATGTTTCCATGTTTCTAAAGGCACTAATCTAATATGGTATTTGGGCATCTATTTTTTTAATGTATTAAGTGTTCCAAAAAAATGTAATGTTAATGTATGTTTAGTGAGGTTCACTATAATACTCACTTTATTATGGTAGATAAATATAAAAATTAAATTTTTCTTTACCATCACATGTCCTAAACTCTTTAGGAAATTAATTGAAAATAACGTTGGATTTTTAATTAATATAATATTTTTTTATTAAATTTGAACTTCCCTTATTTTAAACATACTCCTCATAGAATATTAAAGACTATATTGTCTCAAAATATTGTACTAAGAAACAAAATCTTCATTATGTTATGGAATAACACTTATTTATTTTTAGTAAGAATATTTTAAAAAATAAACTATTGTTTCTATATGATATATAGTTTTTTATGTATATGGATATTTTATACTAAAAAGAATGATATTTAATTAAATATACCACTAATGGGTTGAAGGAACATATTCCTTGATATTTTAACAATCATTTGGATAAAACAACCATATATTCTTCTCAAAATATGTTATAGAACGTAATTAATCATAAACCATGTGTATATAATTCATTATATTATATTTTTTATAACAAAACTTATTAGTAAAAAATTTCTATTATCATATAAGATAAATGAGATGAAGATACACATTTTTTACTTAGATCTATCAGAGCTTAATTTATTTATTTTGTATTCAAATATTTGATGTTGAAACACTTTTATTTATCATTTAAATACAAACTTAAAGATATTTATATTCTTCCTTTTTTGGAAATCCTATATATCTAAAAAATATATAAAGTATACATTTGGTATCATATACCATTGAAAAATGAAGAATTGATTTCTATAACCCTAAAACCTACCATAAACATTCCATGGATTTTCAGAAACTCTTTTTGGTTTCCTACTAAATCTATACTATTGAATCATTACTCATTTCTTCCTGTTTTTACCTTTATTTTATAATTAACTTGACTAGATACTCAGAAAAACATTTTTTGACTTCATAGCTAACTTTTCTTCTAATGGTTTGAAATTTTACCCACTTATATTGTCTATGAAACACTAGAACTTAGACATCACATTCTTAGTTCATATATTTTCAACACTTTGAGCATAATAGGTTAAAATTTTATTGGATTCATTTTTATTATTGAAACATTTTAATTCATGAAAATTGAATGGATTCCTTAATCATAACAAGAATCAATAATACCTTTAGTCTAACCAAGTTATTGATATATCCAAACATATTGGATGTATGAGTGGAGTCTAAAATAATTTAGTTTATTTTTCATCCAATACATTTTGAAACTCATGAGAACCATTCTATGCATCTAATAAGAATATATATTCTATATTTTGAATAAATTAAAAAAATTTATTACTCTAAAATGTGTTTCTATAACACATAAATTTTTTTATTACTTAAGATATTTTCTTAATTTATTGGTCATAGGAGTTTCTTACATAAATATTATTCTTTATTAAGTATTAATCTAAAAGTTAATATTTATGATGATTATTCTATTAATATATAAAATTCTATTTTATAAGATGATTATCATGTTCTACAAACATTTAATAAGGTCTTTTTATTATATGTTAACCCAATAAAATGATGACCCCTTTTAAATTCATCATATCCATTATTTTTCTAGTATCAATATTTCACTAATATATGTGTCCAATTTAATATTCATCCCACCACTATGTTATTTATGTAGTCCACTATAAAAATAATGTCATATATGAATCCTGGATAGTTGAGTGGAAAACCCTTTTCTCATTCTATCAGATGAACAAACTCTAGTCTATTCTTCTAGTATCCTAATTGTTAGGGCTTCCTTTCTTAGTTCAACCTATAGAAAACCCAAATAATAGGTAACCTCACTATTAATGTGAACTCCTTACTTTTTTTCTTTACATGGGATAATATAGGGGTTTCTATCTATTTCATTAAACTACCTGATTAGATGATTGATGTACTAAAAAGTTTTGCAATAGAAAGAATCTAATACTATGTACTTTTTAGGTGATTTAATCTCACCATCTTAGCTCATGTTATTCCCTTTATGTATGCATTATTCTAAGGATTTGGTTTAGAAACCTATCCATTCCATAAAATCAATATATTCAAACCATATTGATTTTTAGATCTTTACACAACCTATAATTTTTGTTACTCACACAAAAATAAAATAGAAACTTATTTTCCCACATCCATATACATCTCATTCATAATGTACAAGAACATTTAATGTAAAATTATAGAATTATATAAAATTGGTAATTTTCTCAAGATTTTTTTTGGATACATGATAGTCAAACCCTAACATTATAGGGTAAGGAAAAATCCTTCAAGATAGTGAAAATTCTGAACCAAATCCAAGTTTTCAAGGGATAATTTACAAAAGAGAAATTTCAATTCATCATAACTCTAATAAATGATGTGTATAAACTACATTCAATGGATAAATTTAAGATATTAATTTATTTAAAACTAAATATAAGGTAGATAGAAACTAAATCTATTACCATAACTAGGATGTAACTTCTTAAATGCATGTATGAAAATCATAGAAGTAGTTTAAAAACATAAAACTAAAGAACACATATATAAATAATATAAATAATTTATATCCATGAATAAAAACAAAGATAATAACATTTAAAAAATGAACAATTCATATATTCAAACAGGAAAATAAAATTTAAGAAAAATTCATAAATAAAATCTAATTATAAAAACTTTATAAATTATCTATTCATTATGGAAATTCCATAATCATTAATATAATAAAATTATATTAGTTTCATAATATGAACTCCGTTATATTATTCATTACATGTAATATTTCTCAAAAAATATTATACTTCATGAAATATAAAAAATATTTTAATTTATATTATGTAAACATTTTACAAAATCTAAATATTTTAAACATACCATTATTTAAACCTTGAATGAATCAATCATCAAAATGTGTTTTGATATGATCTAAATAATATTCTAAATAAGGAACTTAATCAAAATAATTCAAATTATGTATAATATACAATTCATAATCTTAAAATATAAAAACATTATATTTATCATTATAGTGTAATTTATAAACACTTTATAAATTTCCATTATGATTTATAAATAAAAACTTTATTTTAAAATCATAAGGAATTCTATATCTATGCTTAGAATGAGCACTGGGTGTCTTTGGTTGTGATGATTCTATGTTGGGCAATGAGGGAGTGGTGGTTCTTTTTCCATGGGAATCGCGAGGATTTAGAGATGTCATGGGAGGAGTTCTGAGATAATTTCAGAGATGAGTTTCTTTATTTTACCACGAAGGTGTCCAGTCACCACGAGATACTTACCCTTTGACAAGGGATATCTAGTGTGTGAGATTTGGAATCTATTTCAGGAACCTTTTACGATATGCTTCGGACCTATGCCAGATGATGAGACTAGGGTGAGGAATTTTGTGGAGTCTTTGCATCCATAGATCCATCACCAGGTCACCCCATTTATACTAAACAACTATATTAAGGTGATAAAGGTAAGAGGTCATCAATAGAAAGTTATCTAGAATCGGATCATCATGATTGGGGGTCTTCAAGATTCCTCATGAAGAAGAGATGTGGTCTGGGGTTCCCAATTTTCAGGGAAGAAGAGTTTATGTTCGGCCGGGGGTAGGTCCTATCCCTTATCATCTCATTTCTCTGGTGGTGGAAGCTATCAGGCCTATAACAAGGGATCAAGTGCTTTTTTTCTTGTGGAGGCTGAGTTCATCAGTATTATGAGTACCTGGCCTTTTAGAGTGCTCAACATGCACAAGGTATTCCTCTCTAGGTTCCTTCATTGAGGAAGTTCCAGCCAAGGCAGTAGTAGTAGGTAGCACTAGTTTTGGATCAGTAGAGAACATATGGGGAAGGTAGAGGATATCCCTTTGACTCTCCACTTCCTCAGAGAGTAGAGCACGACCATGGTGGTGGTCGTCATTAGGATCAGAGAGGTCGTGGAGCAGGTCGTGGTCAGCTTCATGCTTTAGCGTTCCCAGTGCCAGTCAATCTAGATGTCATTCAAGGTACCCTTTTCTTGTTTCATACTTGGGTGTATGGCTTCCTTGACTTAGGATCCACACAATCCTTTATATCACCTTCCCTTGTCCATTATTTGGGACTTGAGGTAGAGAGGCTTCCAGTGCCCTTGTCATTGACTACTCTAGTTAGAGGTTAAGCTGACTTATTTGAAGTATATAAATACTGTGATCTAGTACTGGGGTAGCACCACTCTTGTGGATATTTCATATTTTTGTGGATATAACCATATGATGTCATTCTTGGCATCAATTGGTTGTATTCAGTGCAGGCTATCGTAGATTTCTTCCGGAGGTAGGTGGTGATCATCGATGTTGATGGAGAGCTAGCAGTGTTTTTTGGCGAGCGAGACCCTCAGATTGGTCAGAGGCATGTTCCATCCCTGTCATCCTTAATGGAAGATCTAATGCTATGTTCTTTAGATGTTCAGCACCTGGTGTTTCCTAGGATCGTAGAAGAGTACCATGGTGTCTTTCCAGAAGAGGTTTTAGCATTACCCCCTCGATGAGAGAGAGAGTTTGGGATCAAGATACATCAAGGATCATCTCCTATATATAATTTTCTATATATGATGACCCCTTATAAGTTATGGTAGTAGCGTATATAGCTCGATAGTCTGTTACAGTGTGATTTTGTTCGGCTGAGTGCGTCACTGTGTGGTGCACTTATTTTTTTTGTTGTGAAGAAGGCTGATAGAATTTTATGATTGTGTATCAATTATCATCACTTAAAAAATTTTAAAATAAATAATATCTATCCTCTTCATAAGATTGATGATTTATTTGATCATCTGAAGGGTGAAAGTTGGTTCTCGAATATCGATATGCAGTCAGGATATCATCAGATGCATGTGAAGGATGAGGATTTCTTAAAGACTTCTTTCCTTTGTCTTCAATGGCATTACATGTTTGTTGTAATGCCATTAGGTGTGAAAAATTCTCCAGCTATGTTCATGGGGTTGGTGAACTCTAGGATCCATGGGATCCTGGATAAGTTCTTGGTGGTTTTCATTAATAACATTCTTATGTACTCCACAGTAGAGGAGCAGCATGCAGATCATCTGCACGCCGTTTTGGGAGTTCTTCATCAACAAGATCTATTTGGGAAGTTGTTAAAGTTTGAGTTTTGGGCTCAAAAAGTTTGTTTCATGGGGAATGTGGGGTCCTAGTTGGGAGTAGCTATAGATCTGTCGAAGATAGAAGAAGTTGTGTCTTGGAAAACCCCCAAGATAGTGGTAGAGGTGTGAAGATTCCTTGGTCTCGCAAGCTACTACAGGAGGTTCGTAGCCTATTTATCTCAGGTTGTGACTCCTTTGATAGCATTGACTAGGAAGGATCATGAATTCATGTGGACTGATCAGTGTCATGCATATTTTGAGTATCTAAAGGAGAATTTGTTATGTGCTTTGGTTCTTTGTCTTATAGCAAAGGTAGTTTGGTTTGATGTTTTCTATGATGCTTCGCATCTAGGGTTAGGTTATGTTCTGTTGCAGTAGAGATCAGACATTTCTTATGGGTCTTTGAAGTTGAATACCCATGAATGTAACTATGCCACCCATGATCTTGAAATGGAATTTGTGGTGTTTTCTCTAATGTTTTGGAGACATTACCTCAATGGTGAGAACTTTGTGGTTTTCACTGATCATAAGATCCCAAGGTATGTTTTCTCCCAGCGTGACTTGAACTTGCGCCAGCTTTACTGGATGGAGTTCTTATAGGAATACGACTTTGAAATCTCATATACACCTATAAAGGGGAATGTTGTAGTTGAGGTGATAATCAGGAATTTATGTAGTGATGTAGTGAGTGAATTTTGTGATTCTAGGAGAGTGATGGAAGACCTTTCAGTATTATTTCTTCATATGGGAGAATTTGGGGTTAGAGGTTTTCTTTTTTAGATGATGGTGTGGTCATATCTGATTCAGCAGGTGGAAGAGCCCAGTTGAGGGATCTAGAGGTGGAGGTTTAGAGAGACCATGTTGTTTGTGGAGAGGCTCCTGATGGTTTTTCGGAGGATGAACAACACTGATTTTGTATCAGGGAAGGCTTTCTGTCCCTTTGGTTTTGCATGAAAAAGTTCTATGAGGGTTCCACAGTTTACCTTTAGCAGTGAATCTTGGTGTGACAAAGATATACCAAGTATTGAGAAGTCTGTTTTGGTGGCCTGGGTTAAAGCATGATGTTTTAGAGATTGTATCTCGATGTTTGGTCTTCTAGATGGTGAAGGTCAAGCACGGTGTCCCTATTGATTTCATTCATCCATTAGATGTTCCTCAATGGAAGTGGTAGGGCATCACAATGGACTTTTTTATAGTTTTACCTCATGATCAGGGTGTCCATGATGCTATTTGGGTTGTAGTGGATCATTTTACAAAATTATCCCACTTCATAGCGATCAAGGAGTTGAGATCAGTGAAGGTTTTGTCGAGGTAGTATCTGGAAGAGGTGGTGAGACTCCATGGAGTCCTGAGAATGATAATTTTTGATCGAGATACTCATTTTACCTCTAGGGTGTGGAGAAGTCTCTAGCATGATTTCGGTTCTCAGTTATGCCTTAGCACTACTTTTCATCCACAGACGGATGGTCAAATAGAACAGACCATCCAGACTCTTGAAGACTTGTTGCGCTCTTCTGTTCTAGATTTTGGAGGTTCGTGGATGAGGCACTTTCCCTTAGTGTATTTCTCTTACAACAATAGTTTTTACTCCACCATCGGTATGGAGCCATTTGAAGTCTTGTATGACTGACCTTTCCGTTCTCCATTGTGATGGAATGGGGTTAGGGAGTTAGAAATTATCTGGTGGAAAACTGGTACAGAATACTACAAAGATGATTCAAGTGATTCATGAGAGGATGAAGGCAGCACATTATTGTCAGAAATCATATATCTATCAATGGAGGAGACCTTTGGAGTTTGATGTTGGGATCATGTGTTTCTGAATGTGACTCCCTGTCATGGACAGTGAAGGTTTGGTTAGGGGAGTAAGCTTTCTCCTCGTTTTCTTGGTCCTTTTGAGGTGATAGATCATATTGGAGTTGTGGAATATTCGGTATCACTTCCCCCGTATATGATTTGGATACATGATGTTTTCCATGTGCCACAACTATGTTGTTATCTTCATGATGAATCTCACATCATAGATTGGGGTGAGATCAATATTGATGATTATGTGACCTTAGAGGAGAAATCTGTAAAGATCCAGGACTGCAAATATAATGTTTTTTGTGGGTGTGTTATCCCCTTGGTTCATGTCTTATGGTGAAATAGTGGTGTGGAAGAGAGTACATGGGAATGTGAGTCATAGATATTCTCTCAGTACCCTGAATTTTTTGACGTTTAAATCTTTTCATGTCATGATGTTCATTTGTGATTAGATACCTTTCGTGTTTATGATATGGATTTCTTTTGTTGATTTTTGTGGCTTCTCTCTTTTGAAATTTATCTCACTGGGTGGTTGTTTGGACCCCTTTTTTGTTTCCTTTTATATTCGTTTTGAATTCTCAATGATGAAATTGTTTTGAGAGGTATTAGAAGTAATGGACCGGACCTCTTCGGTCCATTCCTTTTCTGAAATCTGGTGTCTGAGGTGTTTGGGAGGTCAATTTGACTTATCCCCAACACTTTTCCAAATTTCCAATTCTGTGAATAGTGTTTCCAAATCTAAATAGTGTTTTCATTGAGTCATTTGTACTATCAGCATCGATGATTCATTTGTACTATCGATGTTAGTGAGACAATTGCATTGTCGACATCGGTGATTCATTTGTACTGTCGATGTCGGTGAGTCATTTTTACTATCGGTATCGATGATTCATTTTTATTAATCATCGTTAGTGATTCATGTTTACTATTGGCATTGGTGAGTCATTTTTACAGTCGGCATCATTGATTCATTTGTACTTTTGGCCTTAGTGAGTCATTTGTACTGTCAGCATCGGTGATTCATTTGTACTATCAGCATCGATGAGTCATTTTTATTGTCGGAATTAGTGATTCATTTGTACTTTCGACATCAGTGAGTCATTTTGTACTATTGAAATCAGTGATTCATTTGTATTATTTGTATTGGTAGGTGTGTAGTGTTTCCATCTTCCTACAGTTCACCCATTTAACGCTTTCTTTGATGAAAATCTTATTCAAGGCCTTGTTTTAAGGGATTTATGGCCAATTCAAGGCCCATAATTCCTATATTATTTCTCCTAAGGCTCGTTATGCCTTTACTTGGTCAAACCATGTGGTTTAATTTGATCTACTTTTAATGGGAAATCTAGCGTATCTTAAACCTCTTCTCTGTTAAATCTTCTAAAGGGATGAGATATCTTCCTCCCTTGTACTACATTTTTATTCCATGTTGCGAGATGCTCGAACCCTTCCTTCTCCTCATAAGATTAGTGTGATAAACATTTCCTCCTTGGATTGGTTCCCTTTGAAGTTTTTCTTACTTCAAGTGCACCCCATCTTTCAGTGCACGCAGCAAGTGTTGACCCATCATCTATTGGAGGTATGATCTACCTTTCTTATTGTGTTTTATTCAATCCTTCTTCTCTCATTTATCCTTACCATGTTATGGAATATGATCTCTATTTTTATAATGGGGTTTTCTTGGGTGTCATTTTGTGTGGTCATGTAGTGACATCCTCTGGAGGATGTAGTTGTCGTAGGGGGTGGGAGGAGGAGGAGATCGATATCCATTGATTGGATCTTTCTCGTGTAAAGAACGTCAAGAGCCTTTTGAGGTAGGGGATTTGTTTCTTCTCTATTATTTTACATACTATCATAACGTTAGCATGATTTATCCCTCTGTATCACAACAGAATTTATATAATAAATATTTAAACCAGATAAATAAATTGGCATGGATCGTATGTTATTACCTCTTCTTTTTCTAGATAGTGTGATATCTATGATTTCCTTGTTTAGTGTGTCTTTATTAATATAAGTTTCTAAATAACATGAATTGGGATTAATTGTAATTGTTTTTCGAAGATAAAAGAGGCATGTAAATAAATCTGGTTGTTGTTGTAGTAAGCATGTTTAATTGAATTAAATGATAATCTATAGGCATGTTGATGCTTGTTGATAATGAATTAAATGCATGTCAATTAACTTTTTAGTTAATTTTTGATAGATTACTGTTTAGGATGCTCGTAGTTGGAACCTATAAATAATAAATTGGTTAATCCCAGATGGATTAAATAATAGGTTGTTTGATAAAAGATAATGCATGGTTGGGTTGTTACCCTCTTGATTGTAAGGCTGAGTGCCTTGTGCTTTTTATCCATGAGTGCTCCTTATGTATGAAGGTTTGATGCTTTGTTTAAGGGCCAAACCTTGGTTGATATGATAATTTTTTCCTTCTTCTTGTGTTTTGATTTGATCCTATATGGATGTTGTGGGATGTGGGGGTAGGGAGGCCTAGTGGTTGTGGCAGTAGTTGATTCTTAGAGTAGCGAGATGCATTGGTTTATGCATGTGGGTGTTAGGGAGGACACAAGAGATGATGAAATAGGTTTCATGTGAATGTTGGATAATTGTGTAATCTTGTTGGTTGTTTATCTACTTTACTTTACCTAATTATTAAGGAATCTATTATTTCTTACCCTCCTTCCAAAAGTGGTGAAGATGTTTGGGGTAAGCCATGTGCTTTCCATGTTTAGCTCCTAGAGTAAAGATGGGTCTATGATCCTACTATAGGTGGTGAGGACTTGATGGGTAGTTCATTTACTTATTGTGTTGATCCCCTTGTGTTTGGTAGATTAGAATGTTTTTCAACAATGATTGGGAATATTGGAATGTAATAATGATTTTAATAAATGATTGGATAAATGATGTTATCCCATGGGGTTAGAGCTTGTTGGGGTGAAATGCTTAGGTAATATTTTTGAGAAGTTTTGGACATGGTTTCGTTATGCCTAGAGGGCATGAAAAATTGATGTGATGGTAATAAAATGTAATGTGGAATTAATAATAGTTAATTAATAGTTAAATAATTAATTAACATAAATTGTAATAGATAAAAAGGGATAATGTAATCTAATGTATCTCATTAAATGGTTGTGTACTTATAAGATACCAAGTCTTAGCAGTAACAGCTAGGAGTCCGAGAGACATTAGCTTTATTTGAGTCTAATAATAGGTTATTCCCATAGTGTGTTTGTGAGCTATAATATATTTTGTACATTTTGTGTTTCTATATGCTACTCCACCCCATCAGTTCATCCAAATGACAACCTGAGGATTCTGAGCCCTGGGGGGTGTTTTCCCCAACATTCTGATGGGAAGATGATGGTTGAATACCCCATTTGGCCCCACTCTCTTATCTTGGTAGTTACCTGTCCTGGTAGGCACAGTGGTTACTTTTCCCCATATATGTGTGTAGAGGGATATAATGGAATGTGGTTATTCACAAACATATATTCTGGATATAGTTTCATATGTACTACTATAGGTGTAACATGTATAAGCTGTGATGGCTTGAGGATCCTTACTCAATGTATGGGATGTAATGGCTTGAGGTATAATTCCCGACATATGATACACATTATATGATCTGTGATGGATTCCAAAAACTACCTGGTTACTTTGGTTACGTGGTGGTGGTGTTTGTACTGCATGTGGTGCATGTTTTGGTGCTTTACCTTGGTATTTGTAGACAATCATTTTTGCAGAGAGATTCTTAGGACGTGTGACATTAGGGAAAAGCATCAAACCAGTGGGGAAGTCGTAGTAGGGTACCCTTTATATTCTTTACTATATTATATACTTTTTTATGCGATACTTGGTGAGAGTATCCATGGTGAGGCTGGGAAAATAGTATACATGTTTAGGTTTTGAGTTAGTTTCACTTGTTGTTCATTGTACTTTACCATGCTTTCCTCACATTTGCACGAGAGGCTATGAGAAGGATCCTACTGAGTATATGGTTATATCACCTTATATATATATAAACTATTTTTCAGGTCACTTGGATTAGGTCGGAGATCAGGTTGGTTACTAACATCTTGGGGTTTCCGGAGCTGTTCGGGATGTGTGGTCGCTGCAATTTTTACTTTCCTTTGGAACTTGAAGTTTTCCCCTACAGTTTTAATAGTTCTTGCGTGACATTAAATTTGTGAACTTGGGATTTATTTCATATTTCAGTCTCACTAGGAGTTGGTTGATGTCTATATTATCTCTCTTTTCCACATGTTTTCTCTTATAGGGTAATGCCTCCTATTTGTGTGTTTACTATACCCTCGGTGCTAGTCACCAGCCCAGGGCCTACTGGAGGTGTGACTCAGGGGTCATTATCTCCCTTCACATATTATCATCCCAGGAGGGGTAAACCTTTTGGGGAGGGTTCGTGACAATGATTCCTTGATTATATAATCCCATGTTATACATGTAATGATTTACTATGTTTATTCATGTTACATGCCTTTTTATGTCATTAAGTTATGCCTTCTATCCCATGTGTTATGCTTTATTTCTATGTTTATCCCCTTACTGGTATTTTTAGCTCATCACTTTATTCATGTATCCCCCAGGTTATCCTATTCAGATATAAGGGATCAAAGGAAGTTAGGATCTCACTAGGGATATTAAATAAAATATGTTTTTATTTTGGTTTCACGATGTTTAATTATATACCTAATCTTCCAAAGACATAAGACATTATGATCCTTGGGTTTTATTTTATGTACAATTATGCTTAAAATATTGTAATAATATATGAAAATTTCTAGGGTCATCATAGTAGGTATCAGAGAAAAAGTTTATTTATTTTTTGGACTAGGATTATAAAAATCTTGTGAAGGCCTAGTGATAAGACTAAGTATAATAAAACAACCCTAAATTTTTGGTAAGTATAGAGTAAGTTGTTTATCAATAAAATACATCCCTATCTGGATACTACAAGTGGATGTGGATTTGGGATAGATATACCTAGGGGTAATTACTCTGACAAGGTATCTCGGGCTTGAAAAGGGGTAAACTGGTACTTCTCAATAGGCCTTAATGTGAACCTATTTCGACACTCTCAGGGGATATGATTTAGTAAATTTATAAGTTCATTATGGACCATAATTAAGGAAATAAAAAAATTCCCATAAGAATTTATACTAGGAAATAGGCCATGGATAACCTATATTGATACCTAGGAATCACAAGTTCGGATATACTTTTCCTTTACATGTTTATCCTTTTATATACATGGTTTTTTTTTACATTCTTATTAACTGAGTATTCATGCCCTTTTCACTACACTATCTTTTTCTTAGTTAATGGTGGGGAATATAAGAACATGTTCTAAAAATCAATGTGATAAGAAATGTGACTATTTCACTAATGAAATTAAAATTATGATAGGAATAGGTAGTCAATAATTCATGACAGTACTATATCAACTAGATTACATTATGAATAATAAATTCAATCATGCAAAACACCCTCCTTGTCTTTAGAAATAGAAATTTGTCATTGAATACTTCATGAAAAAAATTCCTCCCATGTTTTGTGGATTTTTTGATCCCCTCATTACAGAACAATGGATTAACTCCGTTGAGAAGATATTTCCTATACTGTAGTTCCCATAAAAAGAGAAGTTTGTGATAGAGGTCTATCATTTTTATGGAGAAGATGGTCAGTGGTGAAAACTAATCAAGAACACAAAGTCCAAAGAAGAAACTGACTCCATGGAATGGGAGGATTTCAAGAAAATATTTTCCAATAAAAAATATCCCCACAAACTCTGTCTTAAAATAGAAATGGAGTTCCTTGGACTAAAGCAAAAGGAATAAGAGTCTATTGGGGAATACGAGGCAAACATTATAAGGCTTGTACGATATGCCTATAGCTTTTTCATGAAAACTAAAAGCAAGGTGGATCGCTTCTTTTGCAGAATAAATCTGAGTCTATAAAAAACATTTATGATTCGATATTTTGATAGCTATGAAGATATTGTTTTTTATTCCCTCAAGATTGAAACAGATATTGGAGACTCTCAGTGGTATCATGGGCATGGAGATTAAAATCAGAAAAATGGGATCTAATATGATAGGATAAATAGATAAATCCCATAATGGAAAGAATAACCAACATCCCACATGTGAAAATTATGGAAAGAAGCATCCTAGAAACTAATTAAATGGAACCAATAGATACTTAAAATTTAGAGAGAGTGGCATATGGATAATAACTATCAAAGGGAAATCAGGAATCCCAATAATTTAGAAGAAGAAACGAAGGTTTATATCAACACTCAGCTTGTAGTGCAATGTTTCAACTTCATGGAACATGGTAATTTGGGAAACCAATTCCCTAGGACTAGGGTTGTCATAGAAAATCAACAAAAATCTCCAATGCAATAACGAAGGGTAAATTATATCACTACTACTAAGGTGCAGCCAAAAAACAATGTGGTGACAGGTATACTGTTTATCCATTCAAGAATAGTAAACATACTATTCGATTATGGTTCTACACATTCTTATATATCATTCATGTTTATTATAACTATTCAAACACCACCTCGAATATAAAGGTTGATTTCTTTGCGAGAATAAAAAATGGGGCAATTTTTCCATTCAAAGTACATAACTCCTCCCTAGTTAATGTTTTTGGGCTGAACCTCTAGTAAAATATTTTCTTAATTCCTTTGGTAGAGTTTGCTGCTATTATGGGAATGGATCGGATATCATTATACAAATCCAACATCAAATTTTGGGAAAGGGATATCACTCTTCAAATCCCAAAACATCCTCTAATTATATTCAAGTTTAAGGAGGAATAAGAATCTTCTTTAGATTAATTTTATCAAGTGTGGATATTATTTCATTATGAGCAAGAATATCTAGCTAAAATGATTGAGACAAAGTAGATAATCATGTTCGATGACATGCCCATTTTGAGGGACTACCCATATGTGTTCCCTGAAGAGTTGTCTGGTCTTCCTCCTGATTGAGAAATTGATTTCTCAGTTGAACTAATTCCTAGATCTATACCTAAATCAAAGACACCTTGTAGAATTTTCACTATTTAGCTATATAATCTAAATAAATAGTAACAAGAGAATCTGAATAAGGGTTTTATATGCCCAAGTGCTTTACCATGGGTTTCACTAGCCCTCTTTATCAAGAAGAAGGATAGATCAATGTGCCTCTACATTTATTACTGTGAACTCAATAAAATCATGGTAAAAAACAAGTATCACCATCCATGGATAGATGGATTTTTTTATGAGCTACGTGGGGAAACTTGTTTCTCTAAAGTGGACCTTTAGTTATGAAATCTCCAATTAAAGGTGAAGAAGGAGGATATTCCCAAGACATACTTTCGAACGAGTTATGGACATAATGAGTTCAATGTGTTTCCCTTCGGACTCACTAATGATCCTATAATATTCATGGATTTAATTAATAGAGTATTTTTTTGATTACCTAGATAAATTTTTGGTAGTATTTATTGATGATATTTTGATATACTCCAAGAGTATGGAGGCACATGAGGAGAATTTGAATATTGTGCTAATGAACTAACAATGGGAGAAAATATATTCAAAGTATAGTAAATGTGAGTACTAGAGAGAGGATGTATCATTTTTGGGGTATGTTATCACCAATAAAGGAATATATGTGGAACCTTTCAAGACAAAATTAAATTTAAGAATGTCCCAAGACAACAATTATAATGGAGGTTCATAGTTTCCTCAGTCTAGCTGGGTATTTCTGAAGGTTTTTGAATAACTTCTCAGGATTTTCAAACCCACTATCCAAGAAGACTTAGAAAAGAGTAATGATTTTCTGGACCAGTTAATGTGACGACAACTTCAAAGAGTTGAAAATAAGTTTTATCACTTTTCCAGTACTCACACTACTGACAAGTGCAGAAATCCTTTCAGTGTACAGCGATGCTTCAAAAAATGGATTATATTTTGTACTAATACAAAATGATAAATTGATAGCCTAAACCTCAAGTAAAGTGAAAATTCATGAGAAAAACTATCCCATGCATGATATGGAGTGGAAAACTATGATCTTTGTGTTAAATATATGGCAGTATTATATTTTTGGGGAGAAGTGTGAAATATATATTGATCATAAGATCCTCAAATATATATTCACACAAAATGAGCTAAATATGTTCCATCGAATATGGTTAAAAATCATCAACAATTGTGACTACTCAATCCACTTCCATCCTGGTAAAGAAAATAAGTTTATAGGTGATATAAGTAGAAATTATCATGAATATTTATCAATAATGAGAATCGAGAAGGATACAATATTTTTCTAATTTCAAAGTATGGACATGGGGAACATTAAGGAAGGAACATCATCAATCCTTTATCAAATGATCTCTCAACCTTTACTCATGGATAAAATAAAGGATTTTTATAGGACTGATGTGGAAATTCAGAAAAGGGTGGAAGATATCCAAAATATGAAATCCTCTAAGTTCAATATAGATGAGAATAGGGTTATAATAGTTGGGTCATGATTTTGTGTACTATCTAATCCAGAGATATAGAATGATCTTCTAAATGACACACATAGTTAAACATTCTCAATTCACTCAGGGAGCACCAAGATGTATTGAGATCTCTGAGAAAACTATTGTTGGTACAATATGAAGAAGGAGATCATTTAATATATATTAAAGTTCCTGGTGTGTTAGTAAGTGGAGGATGAAAGGAAAATAGTCTAAAGTGATGATTCAACCATTACCCATACCAATGTGGAAATCGGAAATCATCACCATAGACTTTTTTAATGCACATCCCAATACATCTAGAGGAAACAATTCTATATGGGTTGTTTTGAATCGTCTTATAAAGATATATCACTTTATCAAAATTTGAGAGGAATTATCACTAGATAAACATTCACATATATACATAAGATAAGTGGTAAGTTTTCATGCAATACCACTCTCGATTGTATCTGATCAAGATCATATATTCATCTCCAAATTTTGGATAAGTATCCAACATGCTCTCAACACTAATCTTGACCTCAATACATCCAATCATGCTCAAATTTATGGCCAATATGATCATACTATTCTGACAATGGAATATTTTTTGTGGGCATGTTTTATAGACTTTAAGGGAGGATAGTACCAACATCTACCTCCAGTTGAGTTCTCCTACAACAATTATTTCCACTCATGGATCCAAATGTCTCCTTATGAAAACCTTTATAGGAAAAGGTGTAGAACACTGCCATGTTGGGATAATTTCTATGAATGTAATCTTCTAGGACCTAAAATGGTCGAAGAAATAGTAGAAAAAATGAAAACCATTCAGCAACATATCAAGGAATCCTAAAGTTGATAGAATAGTTAAGCAGATAATCATTGGCGAGACCTTGAGTTTAAGGTTGGATACATGGTATTCCTTCACATATCTCCATGGAATAAGGTCATGATATTTGGGAATAAAGGAAAGCTAAGTCCTAGGAACATCATCCCCATGGATATTCTTTATCGAGTCATAGTTTTTTCCTATCTAATAACACTTCCAGATACCATAAATCTAGTACATGATGTATTCCATGTGTCACTTTTAAGGAATTATATATTGAATCCTTCGCATGTACTGAATTCAGAGGTGGTATAGTTGAAAAATAATCTCACTTATGAGGAGAAACTAGTGAAGATCATGGATTGTAGAGATAAGATTCTACTAAACAAGACCACTCACCTGGTCAAAGTACTATGGAAGAACCATATGTATGATGATGTAACATTGGAATTTGAGGAAGTGGTGAAGGAGACGTACCCTCACCAGTTTTCACCTTAGAATGTAAAAAAAAATTTGAGGGTGAAATTTCGTAAGGGGGAAGAATGTAAAAACCTATAATTCTATCAATAAAATTTACCTTCTTATAATTATGTCATATAGTATAAATCACATAAAACCATGTAGAAAAAAATAAAATATAATCTTTATTAATAAATAATGAATGAAATAAGAGTCATTTCTAGAAATTAAGGAACATATACTAATCAAATAGGAACTTGTTCTATCAAATAGTAATAAAAACCTTATGAATAGAAATCAATACAATATAATGGTAATCTCACCTATGAATGTATAAATAAAATTTAGGTATCTTATAAATGAAAATATTATATAATTATATCATAATATAAGTAAATAACTATTTTGAAAATGATAAATTAATTTTTCATATTTTTGTGAAATATAAATGTTAATTTACAATTTTAAACTTAATATAATGATTTAAAGTAATATTTTTTCAAAAAATATATCCATAAAATAGTATTTTGTTGTCTTATGATTATATGATAATTTTATGATACCATAATTAATTTTTCAATGTGTTATAAAATTTGTTATATTTTTAAAATTGGTATTTTTTTAATAAATGGTGATTTTAATTAAAAAATAATCTTCTAATATTTATAAAATTATTTTCATAAAATGGAGTTAATTTTATAATTTTACATGTTGAAAAAAATTTAGGGTTAATTTTTGGTATTTTCCTTAAATAATTGAATTTTTTGAATAATGAAATATAATAATTCGTGATATTATCTAAATACTTGAATTATGGAGTGATAGATGAGTTATGGATGATTTAATCCCATAATCATGAACTTTTATTAATTATTTTAATATATTTGATGATAATTCTCAAACTATTCATAGTCTTGGGGAAAAATAGTAAGCTAAGGAGTGAAATAATGCAAAACACTCCTCTACTCCACTATAAATACCACCCCTCACCACCAATTTTCCTCACACATAAAAATATTTTATGTTTGTACATGTTCTGAAAAATAATATTCCAAATCCCCTCCCCCATTTACAAGATCCCTTGGCCTTATAAAAATACCAAACCCCTTTATCTTGGGAGGTTCTCAATGAGGAGAAATTCAAGAGTTAAAATCCTATTTATTTTTATTTTATTTTATTTTCAATTTTTTTTATTTTCTTATCCTCTAATAACCTCCCCTTATCAAAGTGAATTCAAAACTATATTATATTATATATATTATAATTTTATCCTGTTAATGTAATAATTCATCATTAATCCTCTTCTCCTCTCCCTTTATTATAAAAATGAAAACATCGTCCATGAAGTATCGATTTACTACCTTCATGGACGACGTGTTTTCTTATTTCAATTATACCTTCATGTTAGGTTATAAAACCATTTTTTTGTTAAAAAAGATTATAATATATATATTAAATACTATTTAATGTTCTTTAACTAGTATATATAAATTATATTAAATAATATAACAAAACTAGTTTGTGATGATAATAAAACACCAAATTAATCAAAACTATTATCATTAAAATTTTGTCTAATGAATCATTCTGACATATAGAAAAATGATATTTAACACCATTTAATATTATATAAGTTCATTAATAACATTTAATTTAAATTTTTTATAACCATTACCATTTTACATGAACTTCCATACTCATATACAAGCAAATTAATCAGAAAAACCAAGAAAACAAACACACCTAAACAATGAAATTAAACACTATAGCTAATAAATTATGCCATAAATGTACATAACAAATAAATTAAAATTATAAAATGTTATTTAATTATTAATTAATAAATATAATTTGATTATTCAGGACATTAAGTACAAGATCATAACCGCCTTAGACATAAGGGATTCCACCAGAACCTCCATTTTTCATTCTAGTTACCATTTCTCTCTCTATACCCCCAACGTAATTCTTATTTATTTTTTTATAATTCTTCTAAATTTTATGTATATGTTGAAAAATCATTTATTCAAATAATTTCATCATTCTATCATGTGTAAATAAATGTTTTAAAAAGGTTATCTTCTCAATTCTTCCTAAAAATCAAGCCCAGTTAAAGGGAACATCCCAATTTCTCACCCGTTTTCAAGTACACATTATAATCTACTTTAAAAAAACCGTTATTTTTCTAAAATAATTCATTTTATCATGAAAAACTATATTGGTTAATTTCTAGATTTATGAAAACAATTATTCCTTTTCCACTTTAAATTATCTTTAATATTTTCCTTAAACTACACTAAACTGTTTCATTTCTAATGTCACTTAAACACACTTTTTACATGTTTTCACTAAAACTTGACATCACTTATCATGATATATAACTATTTTCCATTATTAATGTCCATGTATGATTAAAATTCATTCTTTCAAGGACACTATAATGATATTCCTTTTTGTTATTTTTTTGGCATGATTATGATACCCAATTATTTGTATGGGTATCACTTATACTTGATTCTTCATGTGGAACACATATGCATGAACATGTTATGATGGGTGCACCCAGTTAGAACTAGAATTCATTGGGTAATGTTTAGTCTCATGATATTTCATGTTGGGATAGGGAGTGAACCCGATTCCCTTATGTGACTTTGTCCACCATGTGATATAGTCTTGGTAGTTAGCCTTGACTCATGTTTATGTCATGTTATATATTGTTTACACAATCTTATGATTCCATGATTATATAATCCCATGTTATAAATTTTATGATTCCTTATATTTATTCATGTTTCATTCCTTTTTGTGTCATCATGTTATGTCTTCTAACCCATGTTCTATGCTTTATTTCTATGTTTATCCTCTTACTATGCTTTTTAGTTCATCTCTTTATTCATGTATCCCCTAGGTTATCCTATATAGATATTAGGGATCAAAGGAAGTTTGGAGCTCACTATGGGGATTAAATAAGAGATGTTTTTATTTTGGTTTCATGATGTTTAATTTTGTATCTAATCTTTCAAAGAAATGATACATTATGATCCTTGGGTTGTATTTGATGTTTAATTATGCATAAAATCATGTAATAATATATAAAAATTATAGGGTCATAACAAAATCTATCATAATGCATAAGAACACAATCATTTACTTCCCTTGATGCATCTATAAAAATCAAAAATTCATTATTTCTAGATTTTAAAGTCAAGATAGGATCATTAAATAATCTTCTCTTCAATTATTCAAAACATTATTGAAAATATTTTTTCCATATAAATTTAACACCTTTTTGTGTGAGCTTGGTTAATGAGTTATCCAATTGAGAAAATTTCTGAATGAAATGTCGATAGTAACATAATAAACCAATAAAAAATCATACCTCTATTATGCAGATTTGTGTAGGCCATTCTTAGATTTCATTTTTCTTCATAGGATCAACATATATTCCATCCTTAGAGACAATATGGGCAAGAAAAGAAATTTTTGAAAGATAGAATTCACAATTGATAAATTTACCATATAACTCTTATCTTATGAGAGTCTCAAGAATTATTTATAATTCATTCTCATGGTCTTTATAGCTTTTATATTACATCATAATATCATCAATGAATACCAAAAAATCATCAAGATATTCCTTGAATAATCTATTCATTAGATCTATAAAAAATGATGGTGCATTAGTCAATCCAAATGGAATTACAGTATATTCTTAATGTTCATAATTCATTTGAAAATATATCCTTGGAATGTATTCCTTCTTCACTCGCAATTAATGATATCTAGAATAAAGGTAAATATTTGAAAAGAATTTAGCTCTTTGATTTTGATCAAATAATTTATCAATACGAGAAGATGATACTTGTTATTTGTTATAATATAATTTATTTCCCTATAACCAATTCATAGCATCATGGATCCATATTTCTTATTGAAAAAGAGGAAAGGGGTTACCCATGGAGAAACACTAGGGTGAATAAATCCCTTTTACCCAATTATTCACGTTTTTTCTTCAACTCCACTAGTTACATTGTATCCATTATATAGGGAGTCTTTGATATTGGTCTTTCATCGGGGATTAAATCAATAGAAAACTAAACTTCCTATTCTCAGGGGTCTCCTAGTAATTCCTAAGGAAATACATCTATATATTCCATTACAGTGGATGCATCCTCAATTTTAAGATTATCTTCTTCATCCCTATATTTTTTTTCTCTTCCTCCCTATGAATTCCATTTAGTAAAGATACTGGGGGTGAATCTATATAGGAATCAAGTGATGATGTTTTTTCTTTAAAGTTAAGGGATTCTTCTTCTTCCTCACAAATCATTATTTATTTCTTCTTATAATAAATTTTCGCATAATATTTTGAAATAAAATACACACCAAGGATTTTTTTCAATGTCAATCATAGGTATAATAGAAAGGTAAGTAACTAAAGATTGTTTATTTTTCTAAAAGGGGATTGTCCGACATATCTCTATTATAATCAAACATTCCTTAATAGTTATGACTGATAACTACTTTGTTAAATCAAAAGGGAAATGTCTCATTTTCTTGGAAAACTGAGAATATATAAAAGAATTTGATGTTTTAGAATCAAATAAAGCATTGGATATGTTTAAGGAGTCGATTAAAGTGTCTTCCACTACATCATTATGAACTTTAACCTCAGCAGTTGTGATCACATAAGCTTGGCCATTATCCATTGACATTTTTTAGGGAAAGTTTCATTAACTCTTAGGAAAATAATTAGAATAATATACCATTTCCTTAAAATTTTATCATTTAACATTGATATCTTCTTTCTTTCCCTTGAAATCATGGTCTTGGAGGCCTTTTTCTCCACACTTACAACAAAATCTCATCCCCTTCAGTCATGTACCGGGGTGTTTCGTCACACAATTATTTTAGGATGAAAATTATGCTATTATCTTATTCCCCTTTTCCTTATATAATTTTTCAAAGTGTTAAACAGCCCAATTGTACTCTTTATTCCCCTTAAATTTATACGAATTAGAGAATTCTTTCTATGTCTTAATAGCACAAGAGACTATGTCTTCGTAGGATGAGAAAGTTTGGGAGACCAGTTTCCATAGAATGAATGGTTTTAACCCATAAAATGATAAATCAATATTTCTATTTGGATTGTGTAAGTAATCCACAACATTCCTGGCTAACATTGTGAAGTTCGTGTCAAACTTTGTAAAATTATCATCCTCTTTTTATCTTATACTCAGAAATTTCCTCCCCATATCTGATCTCTATTCATGGGGAAAGTATTTTTCTAATAATAGTTCAGTAAATTCCATCAATTCCATGTTTTAATTTTATTCATCCTTCTTCATGTTTTTAATTAATTACCATCATTTATCATCATCTTATGAGAGATGATAAATTTACATGACAACCTTCTCCCTTTTGTTACTTCCCAAAGCTAGAAATATATTCTCCTAGGAACTCATCCATTTATCGGCTACAAATGGATTTATTGTTCCATTGAATAATGAATTGTGTTGTCTTATGAAGTGATATAACATTGTTCTTCCATTTTTTGGATCAAGTTACTTCATATGGGTAAGGATATTATTCCTAACTTGGGTCAGTTGTCCCAATATAGTTATATGTTGTTTAGCACCAGTTGTAGCTCTATCTCTAACATCATTATCTTTTATTGGAGAAAAATCCCTATATGGATTATGTTCATTGATATGGTTTCTATTCCTTTTACTAGGCATCATTTCTAAACAATTGAATACAATAGATTATGTTATGAATAATAATGAATAATTTCAAACTAGTAAAATACTTAACATAAATTGAAAAACTTATGCATATATAATCTCATATTCAAAAAAATGGTTTATTCGGGGAAATATTTACTCTTAAATCCTTCATAATGGATTGAAAATAAAATTTTAATTATCCTAATAATATCTCTAGGGAGTGTTAAACCAAGTGCACGATAAGGTCCGGTGTCGTGTACTTGGTTACACCGAGTCTGGTTGGATGCACCTTGTCAGAGTTGTTACTCCTAGGTGCATATATTCTAGAACAACATCCACTTTTAGTATCCAGATAATGATTTATTTCTAAGAATACCCACTTAATCTCTACCTTACTAAAATTCTGAAAATGTTTTCTATATATATCCTCAAATTAAATTGTAAGGTTATGTTCCCTAATCTATGTATTCTAAATATAGTTTCCAAGGTTTCTATTAAACTTGATCTGATAAAAACTGTAGTAAATAGAACCCTAGTAGCCTAGATCCAGTGCATTAATTTATTTTTTTTGGCATAGATACAAATGTGTAATCTCACAGGACTGATCAGTTTAGCAGTTTTTGGAAAATATATTATATATATGATCCCTACATTAAAAATCAAAATATAATATACAATGTTGATGATCCTTTTAAAATAATGATTCCCCTAACACAACCCTACATATCAGTCATAATACACATCTTCGCATCCTGGGAAAACTGAAACATAACAAAGGGGAGAGCTCAAATGCTCAGTAAGGGTAAATAATACAAAGTAATCCATCATAAATAAGCATAAACTTATAAAGAAAGGTATATAAATGAAACACAAGCCTTTTAAACATAATTTTCAGTATAATATTGAAAGAATAAATGAAATAATTCCATATAAACATCAACATGGATATTCTACAAGTTTAATAATCATAAGTAATATCAATAAAAAATCTCATAATTAGGTAACACATAATGCCAAGCATCATAAAAATACCATCAAGGAATCAGTTGAGGCGCCATACATAAACGAGTAAAAACCCAATCTAGTTTGTCTTATGTGACCAACTGATGCATCGAGGGTCAATATTGGACCTGAATGTCACTTACTAATCCCAATCTATTCCTCTTATGAAAAGATTAAAACATATTGAACATAAACATTCATATTAAAAATATCATATGAAATGTTAATACATTAACCATAAACCATAAATGGTATCAAAATAGAACATCCACATTCAAACATATCATAAACCCTTCAATAAAATATAGTGGAATGTATCATAAAAATCAACCTCAATTGAGCATAAAATCAAACAAAATATGCTGACATAGATGAAAGTAAATAAAAAACCATTAAAAATTTCATAAGATAAATACCCCTTTTTTACTTTGAAATCAATTAAAAGAAAAAAAATTATAAACGAAAAAATTTCCTTTGAAAATAACCATGTATGATTTTAAGGAATGATTCAAAATAATAAGCCTTCATGACAGTGGAAAAATCTACTCACGCTGCTTATGTTAAAAAAGTTCCTTATGTCGAAAAAGTCATAAAGTACCTCATTTGGAAAATGAAAAAATACTCCTTTCAAAACATTTTATAAAAAGTAAAAAATTGGTAAAATGAACATAAAATTTTTTAGAATATTTGTATGAATTTTTAGAAATATATTTTAAAGAAACATGGACATGGATTATAAATATGTCCTAGTAAATACAAACATATAATAAATCCCATATTATAATGAGATTCAAAAATTTACCCTTACCTTGTAATTTCATTTAGTTTAGGGTGATTTAACCACCTATATAATTTTTAATTCATGTTATTAAATTATACCAGAACTATATCTATATTTATGATATCATATATGATCTTCTTATATAATTTTGTTAATAATTTTCATTAATACCATTGTTTCATGTTTTAACTGCTTTATTTTCTTATGTTTGTTTTTTTCTAAGTCCCATTGCTTATGTATAGGATATATTTTCTTCATATTCCTAATTGTATTAAGCTTATAAATATTATATTCACTCATCATATAAATATTTATAGTAATTCTTTAATGGTTAATGTGGATAATGAATCCAATCGCATCGTGGAGATGGTAGGTCATACATACGCAGGAGCGACAGTATCATTCCCTTACAAGTAAATTGGTAAGGAATTGGATGGTATATTAATTATAAAAAATCAATATCATGTCATATATATTATTTATATCCATTATTTTTATTATTATACCCATAAAAATAAAGTTGTGATGGAAAACAAATTACACCACAACGTGGAGATGGTAATTCATGTGTACGCACGCATGGTGATATTTTTTTTATAGGATGGTTAAATGGAGGAATATGGATGTACCATAATCATAATAACATATCAGAATATAGATGATACTGGACTTATTATTTAAGTATTTAAAAACATATGAAGAGGATGTATAATAATAAATGAACTTAAGTGAATTGGTAAACAATTACATCTTCTTCGATGGAATTCCGTTGGATCTCCTCTTAAGAACACTAGGGTTGTTATTTTCATAAACCAAGGACCTCCAGAACATAACTAATAATTTTAGGATGAAAAATGTGTAGGTTTTGTTCGATCTAAAAAGATAATAGTGGTTTAAGGAAGTGAGGGAGGAGGATCCTTTTTATACGAGAGTAGAGGGGCACTCGTGGAATCTTTTAAAATATTAAATTAATATAAATTTATTTTTTATTTCAAATATATCAAAATAAGTTATTTAGAAAATAATATGTTTATGGGTCAAATTAATATAAACCAATTATTTCTATTCATGTTCAAGTCACAATATCAACCTTATTTGTTGGCTTTAACCCTTAGTTAAACCCTTTAACTCTTACAATGACAACTTGGATTTTTACACTTTATGGTTAATATAATTACTATAAAATGTCAAAAAAAAACCCAATTGGATAATTGATGACATATATAACCTTATTCTAGTTATTTTTACAAATTTTATATTTTTATGAATTTTATATCATTTAATTGAATATTTTTATTTTTAAGTATCATTTATATCAATTTTGACACTATTTATTATTGGATATTTAAAAAATATTCTAACATGATAACATCAAAAAAATTTAATATATCACTAGAATGTCAAATTTATCTATAAAATTCTTGCATGTCATTAATTATGTCAAATAATATTTATTTTAATATTTTTAATATCATTTATTTGATATTTTCATTAATTAAACAATTACTACATCGTTATTATAAAATATGTTAATTAAATTATTTCATCTATAAAAATTAAAGAAAATTATCATGATTAAGAGAAATTTATTATCTTTAAAATTAATATTTATAGTCTAATTTATTTTCTATATAACTATGTATTAATTTTTTTAATTATTTAAAATATGACTATGTTATTTTTAAGTTATTTTAAATAAAATATAATAAATGTCATATTCTCATGAGTGTGGCTTAAAAAGACTAAAATTTTAAAAAAACATGATTTTGGTCAAAACCCACTTATTCAATGAAAATGGGATGAGTGTTAGGATAATTTTATGATATTATAATATTTTTTTACCTTTAATTACCTAATTTACCCTTAACCGTGGTAAATAAAAAATTACTAAAGTCACTATTCATAATATCAAAAAAAATTATTATATTAAACTCTAAATATCATACATATTACAACCATGAATATCCATTTTTCAAATTCAATTTACATAAGTGGCTAAATTAAGTTTAACACTAATCTCGTGGATGTGGCGAGAAGGGGGGTAAAAAGAAACATTCAAAAGTTCAATAATATTTTATATATAATTTCAATATAAAAATTGATTCTAATAACCTACATTAGATTAATATATTTATTATTTATATATTGTGAATTTAAAAATAAATTAAAAGTATAATAATTATTAAAATGAAAAGTTAGTTTTTTAACTACAATGCAGTATTTTTCACTATTCATCAAAAAATGAAACTTCTCAGAAAAATACCAAAAATTCATCTTAAGAAATATTGATATTTAGAATTGACAAATTATGTTTATTTTGAAAAATAAAAATTATAAAATTTTCAAAATTTAGTTTTAAAATAGGTGCACCATTAAAAGGTGGTAAAATCCCTTTTAAAAGAATATAGTTGTTATGCATAAAATCATATTTGTTCTTATATAATTTTAAAGTAAACAGATAAGATGAATGTTAAAATTATATAGAGTATACATAGGTTTCATAATGTAGTTAATACTATTTATAACCTCTATTTAAATGGATATGTTAATAGAATGTGGTACAATCAAACTCAGTGTTGCATGCAACGCAAACTGTTAAATTTACTTAAAAAGAAAATGTATAATGAAATCATGAAGTGTTACACTTAAATAACATATCCTATAGAACTCCCCACCATAGGTTCTAGAATTTAATGGGAAATCCTGATCCACGGTATCTCAACTATTGATATTATTTATTCAAACATGCCCTTTGTAGTCTAGCGATGCTCTTGGCATGATCTTTATCTTGATCTAGTGGTTGAGCCCCAATCAACTTCAATTATCCTAGTCGAGAACTTTTTTTATAAAAGCCTCATCCGCATTTTCACTTCCCTTTACTCAACTTGAAGACATGCCCAAAATGGTTCGTCAGTAACTACATGCAACAAAAGAGAGACATTTGGTCAAACTATCTTAGATTGACTACATTAGAAAACACTCAGCTTAGATAATCAATGCATTTCTATACCAAAAACTAATGCTTTTAAACTAAGGTACCTTGAGATTTTTCTCTGATCATGCTAACTGAACCCTTAACTAGATTTTGGTGATATTTATATCTAAAAAATTCATTTAAGTAGTCGGGCCCTAGTATGAACATAGGGGTATAGATGATCCCATGCACTTGGATTATCACCCTTAAAACAACTAATTTGATCCCAACAGATGTCTGGGGTAACCTTGTAATCATCAGCTAGAGTTGAAAGAGTTCATTCAAAGTATTCCATACTCATTCATTTATAATTGAGACATTGGTACATAGTTGAATGTTCCACACATCAGAACACTGACTGGGCCCCAAGCGGTACTTTCCTAGAAGTCATGTCAAGGAGTCGTCCAGTTTCCATGATTCTATCCAAGGGATTCCTACTTGGGAACCCAATTATCATGTAGGAAAATCCATGCCTCTATAAAAAACCACACTTCCATAGAGAAACTTTGATGGAGTCTGTTTATCAAACAGAATGGATTTTCAATTCCTTTCATTAGCCTAATATATATCTAACGCTCCCTCAGTGTATCTTATTTGATACCAAGATAGGGGATTTGATTGTCACTAATATAAGAAATCAACAAGAGAATGTCCATAATTACCAAGAATAATTGATACACTTTCTTCATATCTAAGATGAATTGCTTGATGTTGTTTTGATCCAACCCTAACCAACTATGCGTAGATAAGAAGAATAGTCAAACTATTACAAGGCGACTTATTTGAAAGAGGTCAATTTCACCTGATGATGCATCATCACAACCCAGCCATGATGACCATACCACCCGATACATATCGTGATCACTAAAGAACACCCATCAAATTCCATCTCCGACTAATGGTGTTTTTGAGGGTTACATACATATCCAACCATATCATCATCATCCTCCCTTTCAAACACTGACACATTCAAAACATACCATCCTCATGGGAATTAATAACAAATGTTAACCATTTCTTAGGTGGTACTTCAATGTTTTGGTACTTCTACTTATAAGGATATTCAAAACATAGGTGACATGATACTCCCCAACTTATGAGTTTCTTATTCATCATCTACTAAAAAAGGGAACTCAACCAATGGAACATTCTCCATCAACCACTAATTGTGGTCCTGGATGTGGCCAACATACTTTTACCAAGATGCAATCAAAAAGATAAGAAAAATGGATGCTTAAAATAGTGCTTGATCAAATTACTATAGAATTATGTGTGACACTCCTCCCGAGTAACATCCATGCAAACCATAGCACTAGATATAAAATAAAAACAAACTAGCCGGTAGTTTTATGACCCATTATCCTCTTGGAAACATCATCTAGAGCATTGGGATGAGTCATATTTCCTCTAATTCACATTTCAATATACCTCATAGATGACTTATTATTAAGTCTTAATAGCTCAAGGATTTAACGATTCCTACTAAACACATATGGTTCACTTCAACATTTATCAACTCGATGGGTACTGCATGTATCAACACATACAACCTCAATATTTCACTAACACAATGAAAAATAACTTGATATTAACCATAACAATATCACCCCTTTGCATTGTAGTGTATGATAACCCATACCATAGATTTAGATCAGATTTGCATCATTCCTTATGATTATTAATCAAGTTGATGATGTATGGGTTCATCCAGCATTGAAGATAAGTAAGGGTCACATGACCGACTATGTGATCAATTATTCCCTAGGCATGTATAATCTACTAAAATAAAGAATTACATGATGCTCACACCAATAACAAGGGTCAAAACACCACATGACCACCCATCAAACTTGAGTTTCATTTAAGAAACTAGGTGTCATACATGGGACAAATGGAACCTGAGTAACAGCTCACATCTAAATGATTCACAAGAATTTTTCATGGCTTCCATGTTCTGAGAGTTCTCCCTTTATTGGGATAGTCCCATACAAAAAATAAAGCATTGAACCTATAGAAAAGACACACTATAGATGTCACTAATCCCAACCTCCTATCATTCATGTTCATGCCATATACGAAGAGGCCTATGGTTAAAAATAATGTTCTTATTCTAAGTAAAAACTTAGGAAAAGGTTTAACAAACCTTACATGAGTTCTGAAACAAAGAACACCACTTAAGGTTTCATTTTAAGCCATCACACTAATTCACATTTTTCTATAAACATTTCAACATTAGTTTTAATGAAATTTTTTTACCTGCCATAAAAAAATGTAATTGTTACGTTATTTAACTAAATCTACCTGGCACACAGGTAAGTTTTATCAAACTTTATACAAAATATTGGTTATTTATCTGAAATTCAGTCATAATTAGAAAATTTATCAAATATCTCCATTTTAATCATTTTATTTGTCCATAAATATTATCATAACTTGGCTTATTTAAAGAAAATGTAAATTCCAATATATAGAGGAAAACACACATTAGGTTGTAATTTTTATTTTAATTAACTAATGCCTTATATAAGAACAAATCAAAAGTAAATAATAGATTTGTTATAATTTAAAGAGAGACTATACAATTAAGATTCCACCATACATCTATATATGAACCCATATAGGTAGTTTAATATACATTAAATAACCATCCATTTATAATATAAACATACCCCCATGGGGTTAACCACTAAGGCATATCAAAGTAAATACGACTTACAAGGGTCTTTTACCATCCTGGGTCCATTTAAATTCAACCCAACTATATTTAAAACATTAAGATTTTTCTAAAACACCCTTAATGGGTTATTTCGATAGGAATTTAGCAGCATGACCAACCTAATTTGGTTAAGTCAAGTCTATCTCATAACTGTAACAGTTCAAGACCAACCGAATTGGGTCGAGTCACATAAAATATTCATAAAAGACCAATTCATTTATGGTAAAAAACTTAACAACTTTTACATCTATACAATGGTATCAAGGTATATAAAACTATTATATGATGGTTTTATTATATGGGTTACCATTTCCCAATTTATAAAGTGACCATACACTTTATAAATTGTAATTTAGAACCCTTTTAATTGCAACCACAATGTTTCATCCCATGAAACTAAATGTTCATCGCTCAAACATGTCATCATTGGTCATTTATGGTGACACCATCAATCTATGTGTAAAAAACCCATTTAGGTTCATGCTAAAACATTAATAACCAATTTTATATCAAAATTATAACTAGGCATTCTATCACAACCAATAATTATAAGAAAACATAGAAATAATCATGGTAATCCACTACATCAGCAAGAAACCAAAAAATCATAGTATATAATCAGAACAGGATAAATAATTAGGCATCATCAAACATAATTTCAAATATCATAAAATTATGGTATGCAGCCTACATGGTTTCAAATATGCGTGGCATGTGAATCTCTATGTTCCTATAATGGTACATGTAAGAATATCTCATTTCCACACTAAGACAAGGGTAAAATACCATAAATCTCATAAGTAAGAATCTAAAATTATACCAATTACTCAAGGTAAAATCATAATCAATTGTAATTACGAACAACACGAACAACAGTCCCATGCCTGGACAAATTTCGTTTTCCTCGTGCATGGGTCGATCACACCCAAACACGACTATTTATCAAGTACCAAAACATTCATAGTCTCATATCTACCAGCCCAAAATAGTAATAAAAAAGGAATAAATATATCTTTATTTCCACTTTGTAACATCCCGACCTGGGATATACTTAAACGGTTCATTGAGTCAATTGGTCATATATCCCCAAGCATGCCTCCCCATACTCTCAAGGATATAAACTAGAAGTGAGGTTCTAATGATAGTATGGTGGGAAGAATATTCCACCCATAATTAGAGTAGCATAGAAGTATATCATATATAAGTCAACAGGTAGTTTAAACAGTATAAATAAATGACATGATCAGTGGAAGATAATAGAATAATGGAATAAAGTAATTATCCAATCACTAACTATACAATAATGCATGCATATCTAGATGAGGCTAGAATGGAATGAAATAAACATGAAACATGTGATATAAATTGTACATGTATAACAAAATGAATTCAAGCCCTAAAGGCTAACTCCATGAGCATACCAAGATCTGACTCAAGAATGTTACATTAAACTTCCATGTACACATTAATAGCATAAGCATAATCCATAAACCTAAACCTATAATCATGAGGTCTGTTTCGGTACCCCCAGTGCAATGGCGGACCAAACTGGTTGCGAGATATACTCAGTAGGCCACCACAAGCGGTGTATAAATCATAATACTGTATGTATGTATACATGTAGTATTGGCCAGGACAAAAGGCGTAATTCTGGTGTCCATGCATAATAATACTCATAATAATAATAAGAGTCTCATAATAATAAATAACTGTCATCATGATTGAGAATAAAAATCAATATAATACTTCATGTCGAGTATCATGAATAATAATGGGGATGGTTGTACCCAACCTCTTAATCAAGGGGGGAATGGAACATCATACCCAACAACCCAAGTGATGTGAACATCATGCCAACATCCTTGACCAAGGGGTCTGACACATCATGTTCAACTTACAATTATGGTTCCTTAAAAAATTATATATAATAATGTAATCATACATTCCCTATGATCCCATGTCCTCCCATTCCATAAAGAGTAAATTAGAATTGCTCAAGGTGTAGTGGATGCTTTTTAATATAACTCAATTAACATTTTAAAACAAGTCATGGATTCATCCATGCCATTAATACAATTACCTTATAAATAAAGAAAATTTTATATCCATAATAATTACATATCAAAAATCAATTATAAATTAATTAAGAAGGGCATATCCATAAACGTGTTATTTACCATTTAAAATAGCATCCCTTGATTTCTACATTTTATTGGAGAAGATAGCACACCTCAGAGATGGTTTTTTTATAGATGGGGTAAAATATATCATATTAAGGTTATCTAAATTATTTAAATTATCCCTTCTAAGAGGGATCATTAATCATATCCAAAATATAATCAAAATTGAGCAAGATAATGCATTATACACCATGCATTTAAAGCGACATCCATAAGGGTGAGTTAATTACCTAAGCAAGGAAAAGACCACAAACATCTAGACTACGCACCCAAAAAGGGGTGGTTAACAATGAGATAAATAACCTATACCTTTTCAATTTAGTACATAATAACTAACCAATCTAAGACATTAGATGTTTTCTAATTAATTTTGCAGTTATAAGGCGATGCCTGAAATGTCCAACACACGACATAGTAGTGTAATATATTAAAAAATTATACATTAAGGAAAAATCATAAGACCACCTACCACATACATAGGAATCTCTACTCTTTGATTATTGATCTTTGATTCATTCTAGATTGATAAAAATTAAAGGAATTCCAAAATTCCATGAAAATAGGGAAAATTATCTCACATGAAGACGGCACACGATATGGGATGATAAATGAAATAAGGAAGAATGGAGAGTGAAAAACATACTAAGATGATTTCAATATGATAGAAGGCACTCAAAATATTATCTAGAAGGAGGAGATATCTCTATTTAAAGAGTTATAACACACTTATATTTTTTGGAATATTTTATTTGAATTAATCTAATCTTTTTGATATTTTTCATTTCACACAACACTAAATATAGTTTATGTTATTTGAAAGAACCATGTTATTATTGCTTTTTATGCAATAATAATTCAAGGTTACACTACAAAAAACACTTAGATTAGCTTTCAATAAATGAAAAACTATGTTTGTCTTGTGCTACACACAATGTCGAGTTCATTTGATAGCCTGTGTGGCACGAAAGACCGATTTTACCGAGCAACAGTATATTATTAAAATATTGTTATTTAATATAATAAGATATAAACTATCCATTAAATTAATTATTATGAATATTATTAACTAAATTATGAAAATATATGTTTTATAGGATGAATTAATTGGTTATTAATTAATTATAAATGAAAAGTATATACCAATTGAATATAAAGGAAATATTTTTATTTTTATGCTCCCAAAGTTATTTTGTATTAAAAAATTAAATTAATTAAAATTATTCAATTATATTAATGAAATATATATTTTATATATTCAATAAAATATTTTTTATATTCATCTAATATATTTTATATGAATAAGACAAGAACAAGCCCAATTTCATACATAAAAAACTATATTTTTTAAAAGAGAGTTTTACCGCCTTTTAATGGAGAGCATATTTTAAATCCAATTTTTGACACTTTAATATATTATATTTGAAATAATAAACTTATTATAATAAAGAGGAATATAAAAATATTATTTTGGTTGAATTTTTGGTATTTTTTTAATAAGTTTCACATTTTGATGAATAGTAATAAAATATTGCATTTTAATTGAAAACAGCTTTTTCATCTAAATAATTTAAAATGTTAGACTATATTTTTAATTGGTTTTAATGTATAAATATATAATTTTTTATCATTTAATCCAATTTTAGTAAACCGAATCAATTTCAATTTGAATATTTATGTGAAAACATTTCAATATTTTGAACATTTTCACCTTTTAAACCAGTTTTTTCATTCTGTCAATGAGATTAATTTTAAATTGATTACTACAACATCTGTATAATTAATTATAAAAAATAGATTCCATATTTAGAATAATTGGGTCAAAATTATTTAAAAAATTTCCTTTTATTTTTTTATATTATGAATAGTAAATTTTGGAATTTTTTATTATCACGGTAAAAGGTAAATCGGGTAATTGAGGGTAAAAAATAATATTATAAATATTATAAAATTACCCAAAAACTTTTCCTAATTTCATTTTATGAGTGGTTTTTTAAAAACAGCATCCTTGGGTTAAGATTATAACCTTTTTAATCTACTTGGATGAGAGTATTACATTTATTATTATTCAAATAAAAGTCAAAGATGTCATACTCATAATTTTAAAAACTATATCATTTTCTATATAGAGTTATACAGAATATAAATTTAAATATAAATAGTCATTTAAAATCTTATTTGTTTTTATTTATCATGGTAATTTTTTTTAATTTTTAAGAAAAAATATATACCTTAAAGGCTTATACAATGATGATGTTGTAATTATTTAGTTAATATAAATATTAAATAAAATAAATTAAAAACATTAAAATATATATAATTTGATATAATTAATTTCAACCACAAATTTTATGGATGTCTTTGAAATGTTATCGGGGATTTAATATATTTATTTTTAAAATATCATGTTGTTATGATATTTTTTAAAAGTTAAATAATGAAAAGTGTCAAAATGGACACTAATGAAATTTTATAAAAATAATATTCTATTAAATTAGTTAAAAATCATAAAAATACTAAACAAGGAAAAAAGAGGAAAATGTATGGCCTTATATATCATAAATTTACCATTTATTGTTTAATTTACACTTTTTAAGTAATAATATCCACCTTTTTTAATGAAAATTTTATCACCATAGTTAAAATTAAAATTGATTAAATAAGGGTTAATCTAAAAGATAAGGTTTAAATTTGAAACAAAAATTGTCTAAAAATTATTGGTTGAGAGTATTTAGACACATCCTCATCTTATCTTCTAAATAACTCAATTTGGATCCATTTTTAATTGAAAATTAATTTGTATTAATTTAATATTTTGAGAGTTTCCAAAAGTGCCCATCACCTCGATTATAAAAGGGAACCACCTCTCTTACTTCTTCACAAAACTTTGAATCTTCTATATCAACCAACCCCTTCCAATTTGTCTTATTAACTTTCCTAGACACATACAAGAGGTTATATTATTCTCAATAGACCAACCCTTGTGTCCCTAAGAGGAGATCCAAAGGCAATTCAGAAAAGAAGAGGTAGTCATCTTTACCAACTCCGTCATGATAATTTATTATTATACATCCTCTTCTTGTGTTGTTTCATGAATCAAGGACCATTAAATTGAATGAATATGGTATGAAATCAGAATTTGTTTTGTTAAGGTGTTTTAAATCTTACACCAAATTCTTTTTTCTTTGAGAGCACCACTAGTAATGAAAAGATTAAACATAAGGATTGGTTTGATGTGCTAGCAGTTTCAAATGGGGGTAGTGATATTTTTTTCCTAATAAATACTGAATAAGGGGATTAACTAATTATTATAGGTTCTCTAGGTTATGTTACAATCACTATTAATGAGGAGCTAACATTTATTGGTTAAGATCATGTTTGATCAGACAATGCATATACAAGTATGAAAAATACTCCAATGTTTGTATTTCTTTAATAAAAAATGTTTTCATTTATAAGGATATAGATGTGAAAGGAAATAATAATATTTCATATATAGGATGAGTTCTAGGTATTTTTTGATCCAGTTGAGTTTTTTGGATTGTAACTCTTTTGATTTGTTGAAAAGCGGTAATGATAACGTTCAACCCATGTTTTAAATTTCTGATATTTATTATATTTTTTGAGAAAATTTATTTAAGATTAAAATGATAAGGTAGTGACCTTTTCTTTTGGTATACTTCATACTTTTATAATTTTAGATATATGTTTTATAGAAAATTACAAGGGAATAACATAGCTAGATATTTATTCCAATCAAGGCCCATGTAGTTTATTTATTTCTGGTTGATATAATTGTGAGGGTAAAGATAAATTTATTATTTCATCCATCATTATCACTTTCTAATATTTTAAATATATTATTTAATTTATGGATGAAATGTTAGTAATTCACTATACATGGAAAGGTGTGGTGCATCAAAGGTTACATAACATAAAATGTGAGATGCAGGTTACAGTGGTAAATAGATCACTTACTTAAGAGTGATCTATTTCTATGAGGAGAACCCATTAAAGTATGTATTTAGGTTGTAATCTTAAAATGGTGATATTTAGTGGCTTGTGTTTTTTTGAGATAGTTGTTTTTAAAATTCATGTTTTTGCAACAACTTGTACTCTCTTTAATTTTAATGAAATATTTTTCTTGAATTTTAGATTTCAATGCATTTAGTTTTATTATTCTGTAAATTTATTTTGATTTTTTAATGTTTTCCGCCCTATTATTTTTTAAACTAAAATGTATAAATCATATACTGCATTTCCACTAGTTTTTATGGTTGTGTGCTGATATTTTTATGGTTTACATACCATTTATTTTACATGAAAAATCCACCCTTTTATTATTTTTTCTACACTATTATTCAGGTTTTTCATTAGCTACCAGTTGGTTCCATCACCATGAAAATGTGGACATCAATTAGATTTGATATAATGGGCCATGATGGCCTCCATTATGTTACACTAAATCTATGATGTTGCATATACTTTAATCAAGCATTCTCACATGCTTTATGTGTTGTTATGCCTTATCATTACTTGTGTAAGGCCCCTGCCTTAAACATTACATAATCTTGAATTAATTTAATAATTCTCATTGAAGATCTTTTCAGGATTATAACTTTAGAGAATTAGGTCATAACTTATATATAACAACTTGAATATTACAAGTACAAATTTCTACTCATTTTCCATTTTTTTATAAAACAAAAACTCTTAAACAAAAAAAACATGTCTAGTTCCATGTTTTAGATAGTAAGACTTTTCCTTGATCTCATCCTTGACCCTATTCATCTTTAAGTACAATGGAAAACATTTCAAAACTTGGTATGAGAATAAAAAAGATCAGTAAGGGATATATAATGAAAGAAAAACTGTTAGTTTTTTGAAACAACATGTAAACTATGAATACTTTTTCATAAAGTAATACTTTTCATCTTAAAAAAGTAGAAAAAAACACTTCACTTAATATAAGGTCATTTCTTACCATTTTGCAACCAAAATATTACTATAATTCCCATAAAAATGTATAGCATATAAAGGTAACTTGGGACATAAACATACTTAAATGGAATAACCATACGGTCTACTTCCACACATATCACTAAATGGAATATCCATATGGCCAACTATCATACCCAATGCATTGGAGGTTATAAAGAAACCACACATCCTTAGTTCATCATGGAACCACCCATCATTTGGTTTATCAAGAAACCACCCGTCAAATGTCCAAGTACCATTATGTCATGACCTGCCTTCACCAAAAGGAGGGATGGGTTAGCAGATTTCCAGGCCCTTCCATCTTTAATTTGAAGGAGATATAATGACCCCCAAAACCCGCCATCAATAGGTCCCGGAGTGGAGACTAGCACCAAGGGTATAGAAATTAAACACAAATGGAAGGCATTGCCCTTTTTGTTTTATAGGATCAGGAGATAAGAAGATGAAACCCAACAACACCAAGGTAAAAGAAATGTAAATCCCAAAGTAAACCATTCCCACATGCATGTTTCAAAGGTAAAAGCCACAAAGTACAGAAGGTGACTCCAAAGTTAAGTACCAAAGAAATAAAAATAGCAACTGCAACTGCCCCAATGGTCCAAGCTAGTATGGTCCCGCGCGGTCCCCGAAGTCCTCCTAGAAACTTGAAAGCAGTTTTATATACGTAGGGTGAGCATAAAAGTACACTCAGTAGGGAAAAACCAAAGACTCTCGTGCACAAGTGGGGGAACGTACTAAAGTCCCGTGAGAAAAGGAGTAAACCAAACACCTATCAAGGTAAACTATCCACCCAAGCCTCACCAAGGCACACTCTCCAAATAACATAAGTCAAGTAATATATATAATAAGAGCACATCGATGTTTGGGTACCCCGCACCACTTCCCCACTGGTTAATGAGACATCCTATGCATCGAACCAATCCCGCCATTCTGTCACCGCAGTCCCACTGCCTCACCCGCCTACACACACCTGGGCCACAACCATACGTAGTCCCACTGCCGAATCCCACCCGCAAACACCTGGGCCACAACTATCACATGTAACCATGCCTGAAAACACCTAGGTTAGAACAACCACCACCACGCCCGAAGACACTAGGGCTAGAAGATCCACTGCCACGCCCAAAGACACTTGGGCCTCATCCCGAAGATACTTGGGAAACTACCTGCCTGCACACACCTGGGCCATAACCACCACACTACCCCGCCCAAAAGTTCTTGGGATAATAATGGACCTCAAGCCATCACAGCCTGCCCGAAGATACTTGGGATATCCAGGAAAGGGAGCAAAAAAGGATCTAATAACCATCCACTAAGAATAGTGTTGGGAAAAACACCCTCCCCCATGAAATGGGGGTGTTCAGCACTAAGTGCTCAACTTGGGTGGGCGCGAATAAGAAACACATAACTACAAGTATATACATAGGTAACAAGAACTCACCCAAAGATAGGTTTTTCTTCAACTAGCCTACAGATCACAACAACACTCAAATCTGAGTCATGACTCTCGCTAATAAAACCCATTTGTCCCATTCTTGTTTTCATGTTTAGTAATAATGTTTAATTAAGTTCATGCACTACTTGGAAACTAACACCATAAGCATAACCAGGGAAAGGATTCCAGCCAAACGTCAATTTAAGTATCCATACCCGGTTCTCTTGTAAAGTCACAACAACAAAGGAAAAGTGAGAACCCTCGAATTCCTAGAACCAGACAACCTCGAGACACTACCTCGTGTCCCCTCCCCCAAAAATGTTTTTCATCAACAGAGGATCCCACCCCAATTCATGATATAAACAAGGTAACCACCCGGTCTTAAAACTCGCAACCACTTAATCCATAACAACAGGAGATCCCATCCCCAATTCCACAACCACCGAGAGTATAAAAATATGAGATCCTATCCCCTCCCACATCTCCAGCAATCGACCCGAAAAACGAAACAACCAAACCACTACCACCGACACAAAGTAGGGCCATACCGGTAATTTCAGATTTAAATGATTTAACACACTCCATGATTTCAATTTCGGTGTGCTTTAACTGGGAGTTATCACAGAAGGGTTGATCCTGGTGCTTTCAATTTATTCTGTCGGGTATACGTGATTAACCAATTTACTTTTCAAAGCAGGAGTTTACAATTACAAACAAGCCATTTAAACATCACGAGGGGTTCATTAGTGCACAGAGAAAGACCACCAACGACCATGATTTTCAGAAGGCTTAAGCCAGCACAACTCAGAAAGATGATCATAATATAACAGCATCAACAATCATAGCCCCCCCTTCTTTCTTTATAGAATCTAGTTCATTATCATTATCTAGGTCTGGTTTATCCAATTCTACAGAAATAGAAGCACGCCCACCCCGCATGATATACAAAACAGAGAGAGACGAAGGAGAAATTCCCTACCTATTGATCGACGATCAGCACTTAGTCTGGAGGCGGAACTTCACAGATAGCGATGTGGTTCACCTGAACGAAAATCATCTCGTCTATCAACACTTAGGCCGGGCTCGGAACTTTACACATAACTATGCGGATCGCCCGATGCACCAAAATATGTTCTTGAAAATCCGCGATTGAGGAAAGAAGAAACCATGCTTAACCCTTTAGTTTATAAGGGTCGCGGATGGTTGAGATAAGAACACGAAACCGCGTAAGGCGCGGGGTCGTGGGTTGGCCATGTGGCCCCACACGTTATTAAAGGGGTCGGTGGTTTAAACTGATGCATTAATTCATTAATTATTTAATTAAAAAACTTATGGGTGTTACCCGTCTTTAAAACACGCTCAAACAGGTCAAAATAGGGTTTAAAATACTAATTGCGCAAGAAGGAATGCCACTGGAAAGAACCCGCGGGGGTAGGCCAGAGCCACCGGTGGCTGAAGGATACCGGTGGGTGATGGCTACTGGTAGTCCAAGGCTACCGGTAGGCCAAGGCTACCAGTAGGAAAAGGCTACCGGTAGGCCAAGGCTACCGGTAGGATAAGGCTACCGATATGCCTACACCACCGTGATTCCCAGACCAGAAAACCCAACACGAGATTTTCACAAAGTAAAGGATCCCCACAAAACCCAGGCCATTACATTAGATACCTCTTAAATGATTCTCATCCCCGAGAATAAAAACAAACCAGAAGGAAAGAGAGGGTCCAAACAACCACCTCGAAAGATACCTCTTAGGAGTGAACCCATTCTAACTAAAAACACTTCCATGTCAAGAACCAAGAAACATACCATAGAAAACTGCCCAGGCATGTGGGTTGGGAAGTCTCCTCCCCCCGGCCATGTTAAGATATTATCCGCTTTGGGCGGCACTGACTCGCCCGCACAGGTTTAATCGCATCCACCTTAATGCGTCTTGATTACGGGGGGTGGGTTCTCTCCTCCCCCATAGCCAGGGCTTTTCACACACCTTCAGAGGAATGAAAACCAGTACATCTCATAGCCAAGAGACAAAACATTCGACCACAACAGGTACAACAAGGAACGAAACTCAAAACAGCCCAGGGTACTGGGTACGCATCTGCGATTCCCTCTCCCACATACTATCCTCATGCCCACCATGTCTCCACAACACACGAACCAAGGGAATGGTTCGCCCACGAAGCACCTTCTCCTTGTGATCCTCGATCATCACTAGTCTCTCCACAAAGGTCACGTCGTCCTCGATGTCCAGCTCAACCCAATCAAGGACGTGTGAATCATCGCACAGATACTAACAGAGCTGGGACACATGAAAGACATCATGTATCCTCATTAGCAGCGGTGGTAACTCTAGCTGATAAGCCACTTCGCTGACCCGCCACAACACTTCTAAGGGTCCGATGAACCTGGGAGAAAGCTTACTCCCCTTGTCGATCCTCCGCTGCCCACGCCGAGGGGAGACCTTCCAAAACATGTGGTCTCCAACCTCAAACTCCAAGGGCCTCCTTCTGGTATCAGTATAAGACTTCTTTCGGTCCTGGGCCGCCTTCATCCTTTCCCGTATGAGTTGAACCTTCCATGTCGGGCTTTGCACCACCTCCGGGCCAAGGATGCCTGCCTCTCCTACTTCGGTCCAATACATAGGTGAACGGCATGGCCTCCTGTACAAAGATTCAAACAGGGCCATACTGATGGTAGAGTGATAGTTGTTATTGTAGGTGAACTCTACCAAGGGAAAATGTTGCACCCATGATCCTCCTGAGTCTAGAACACAAGCCCACAACATATCCTCCAAGGTCTGGATGGTGCGCTCTATCTGTCCATCTGTCTAGGGATGAAAAGCAGTGCTAAGATACAGCTGGGTGCCAAAAGCATGCTGCAATCCTCTCCAGACTCGTGAGGTAAACTGTACATCCCTATCCGAGACTATATACCTAGGGACTCCATGCAACCGCACCACCTCATCCACGTACTTTCGTGCCAAATCATCTACTGAACTCGACTCCCTGATTTCCAGAAAGTGAGACGATTTCGTCAACCTGTCCACTACCACCCAGATGGCGTCGTATCCCCCTTGGACCTTGGGTAGTCCCATGACGAAATCCATTGATATGTCGTCCCACTTCCACTCAGGGAAAACTAGAGGCTGCAGTAGGCCGCCTAGAACTCGGTGTTCAGCCTTCACTTGCTGACATACTAAGCACTTGGCCACTAACTCTGCCACTGCTCGCTTAACTCCGGGCCACCAAAACTGCCTCTTTAGTCTCTGGTACATCTTGGAAACTCTTGGGTGTACCGCCAGGGGTGATATGTGGAACTCACTGAGAACCTTTCTGCGCATCGCCTCCGGAACAAACAAACTTCCCTGGAAAAGCATCTGGTTCTGACCATCCTCTGTCCATCCTTCCAGAGCATTGCCCTGGTCAACTCGGTCACACATCACTTCGCACTCTGGGTCTCCCCACTGAGACTCCTCCACTTTCTGCAATAGATAAGACTGAATTGTTATCTGATATAAGCAACCCCTACCACCATCCATCCTCACATTTAGGTGTAAGGCAGCTAACTCCTCCATTGCCTCCCAGGCGTCAACTGACTCTCGGACCTCATCCTTCTACGTCCTCTTGCTCAAGGCATCAGCCACTACATTTCCCTTGCCCACAGTATAAGAGATCTCGAAGTCGTAATCCTGGAGGAACTCCACCCATCTCCATTGTCGCAAGTTTAAGTCCCGCTGGGAGAAGATATACCTCACGCTTTTGTGATCCGTGAAGACCACAAAGCGTTCTCCGATGAGGTAGTTCCTCCATAACTTTAGCGCAAAAACGACCTCTGCAAGATCCAGGTCGTGGGTGGCATAATTTCGCTCCTGGGGGCGTATCTGCCTGGACCCATAAGAGATCACCCCTTGTTGCTGCATCAGCACACATCCCAGGCCCTATCCTGAAGCATCACAGAACACTTCATAAGCCACCCCTTCTTCTGGTAATCTCAGCACTGGGGCACTGACCAACTTCTCCTTTAGATAGCTGAAGGCTGACTCGCACTACTCACTCCACATGAAAACCTGGTCTTTCTTGGTCGGAGCCGTCAAAGGGGCTGCTACTCAGGAGAAGTTGGGTACTAATCTCCGATAGTAACCTGCTAGCCCGAGGAAACTTCGGACTTCTGCCACATTCTTGGGTGCTTCCCAAGAAACAACTGCCTCAACCTTCGACGGGTCCACCGCTACCCCCTTCTCGGACACCACGTGCCCGAGGATGTGCACTTCTTGTGTCCAGAACATTCATTTTTACAACTTCCCATAGAGCTGATGTTGTCGGATAACCTCCAAAACTGTCCTCAGGTGCTCTGCATGGTCCTCCTATGATCTAGAGTAGACCAATATGTCGTCGATGAACACAACTACGAACCGATCTAGGTACTCCCGGAAGATGGAGTTCATAAGCCCCATGAACACGGCTGGGGCATTCGTAACGCCAAAGGGAATAACCACGAACTCAAAGTGTCCATACCTGCATCTGACCACCGTCTTCGAGATGTTGCTCTCATTCACTCTCAACTGGTGGTACCCAGACCACAGGTCAATATTCGAGAACCATCCCGCCCCCTTCAGCTGGTTGAAAAGATCGTCTATCCTCGGAAGAGGGTAGCAATTCTTGATCGTCACCTGATTTAGCCTCATTTAGTCTATGCAAAACCTGAGGCCACCATCTTCCTTCTTTGTGAACAAGACTGGAGCGCCCCACTGTGATGCACTCGGGCTAACATAACCCCTCTTCATCAGATCTTCAATCTAAATCCGCAACTCCCGTAGCTCTGAAGGTGCCATCCGGTAAGGAGCCATCGATATCGGAAGAGCGTTAGGCTGCAGGTCTATCCCGAACTCGATATCACGTTGAGGGGGTCGAGTCGTTACCTCCTCAGGGAAGATGTCCATAAACCCACAGAATATCCCTGGAACTTCCACCATTTCAGCATCTACTGACACTACTGACAGCTCAGTTAGTAGGGAGAGGAGGGGTTCCTCTCGACTGTTTCCCTTCTGACTGCTCCGCTCGCCAGTGAAAACAACACGTCGGCCGCCCAAGTCTGAGAACACAACCCTTCCTCAGAAATAGTCAATGACGGAACACACAAAGAACAACCAGTCGATGCCTAGGATGCCATCGTATGGTTGTATCTGAAACAGATGAAGATCCCTAACCGACTGATGTGGCCCTATCATCATTCTACATCCTCGACAAACAAACAACAAGTCAGTCTGACCTCCAACTGGTGTGCTCAACACCAGGTGCACTGGAAGTCTCTCGGCATCTAGACCCAAGGCACGGGCTAGGCTGGGTGCAAAAAAGGAGTGAGAAGCTCCAGTATCGAACAAGGCATAAGCAAGAGTGCTAAAAAAACTGGTCGTACCTCGAACAACCTCCGGCCCTACTGGAACTGCTGCCTCTGCAGCGTGTAGCTGTCCACGCCCAGCTCCTCTGCCCCTCGGCTGTCGGCCACCTCCCCGACCACACCCTGGTCAAGGTCCCTGAGGAGGGCCATGAGGTCAGCCTCCTCCTCCTACGTCTGCCCTCGGAGGAGCGGGAGCTCATTGTCCCTGCTGCTGCTGCTGGAAAGGCCTGGCTGGAAGCTGCTGCTGGGGTGGGTGATGGGGATGTCTGCCACGTCCGTACTCCACCCGGTCCGGGCACTAACTCCGGAGATGTCCAGGGATCCCACAGACGAAGCACCGCGGCCCTGGGTCTGAAGAAAAGGGGCGAGGACCAGGGGATCGAAACTGAAATTGTTGCGGCCTGCTTCCTGTGGGTCGGAACCTAGAGGGTCCCGACACTGGAGGCCTGGTGCTGACGCCCTTCCCCTTCGATGGTCCAGGCTAGATCCCCTCTCATGACACACCTCCTAGAGAGTGCATTCTCTCCACCACTTCGGCCTTCTTCTGGACCTCCAAGTACGTCAGCAGGGTAAAGGGGGTAACAACGTACTGGAGGGAGGGTTGGAGCGCCTCCTCCAAACGTCTTGCCCGAGACTCCTCGTCGGGAAAGAGGTCCAGATCAAAACGTAGGAGGTACTTGAACTTGATCCCTAGCTCCCTCACGGACATACTCCCCTATTGGAGGGAGAGTAGCTCCTGTCTCTTTTCCGCCTTCATCGTCGAGGAGAGGAATTCCGCCCAGAACTCCCTCTCGAAATCAGCCCAAGCCACCTCAGACTCTTTCCTCTCCCCCAGGTAAAGTGTCCACCACTGACACGCCGCTCCCCACATCTGGCAAACGTCCATAGGAACCCAGTACTTGGTCGGGGCCCGAATCAGGCCGAAAGCTATCACTAGCTCCTCTAGCCAGCCTTTTATCTTCATGTCAGAGGTGCTTCCCTCATACTTCTCGCGGGTCTTTCGCTGGAAGGCCCAGAGAGTCCTATGCCACTGGTCGTCCTCCTCTTCTCGATCACCTCTCTGCCGATCGGTCAAGGTAGTCTGCGGGGCCTCGATCATATGTACCACGCACGGTCGCCTTCCAGGTGCCATAGCTGCAATGTAAACAAGGAATGCCTAAGCCCATGTAGTGCATATTGTTGTATTTAAAAATTCTTAAACTTTTCCTTTATTCTTAATTCCCAGAACACCCCAGAAACATGAGAACACAAGTCATTATAATGCATGTACCTTTTCTAGTGTCTCTACCCTGCAATCAGCATAGCCTCACTTGGTCGTTCGGTAGGTCCAGAGTCCTTGCATTGAATCACGGGGGGGGCCAAAAATCTCGTGTCCTAGCCGGTCTTCCCTGGCCTAATTCACACACCGAGGTCACCCAACACTGTTGCCCTACCATCCCATGCAATCCTTATTGTGCCTAACTCCAGACTCCATCCTATCTCTCAACCTGCCTCTGATACCATTCTGTCATTATATCTCCTTAAACTTAAAGAAGGAAGGGTCTGACAATCTTCTGACCCTTCCCTCCTTTTGGTGAAGGTGGGTCGTGACACATTATATAATCATAACACATAAAATATTACAAATATAAACATTTCATTAATAACATTTCATTTTAAATCACAAGGAATCTTTTAAAGATATTGAAATAATCAATCCATTTCAAAAAAAAATCAATACTAAAACATGTAAAAATGGTATATGGTATTTATTTTCCATTTAAATACATCTTGTCTTGTTAAGGAATCCAAATATCAAATAATTCTCGTGGTGGTGGAAAGGTCGTTTTCGCCGCATATGTTAAAAACATTCATTTTTTGTTTAGTAAAATGCTACGTAGAAAAAAGATTCACTTTTAATTAAAATAAAATTCAAATGAGTTTATTATACACCATGTAAAGAAGGAGGTGTATATTATCAAAATATGCCTCAATGAAAGAAGATTAAGACAAAGTCTCTTACCTCGAGTCTAACTTTTCTCATATGTTCCTTGTTATTCCTGAATAATAAACTTAAGTTAATTTATACTTTCTTCAGAACATTTTTTGGGTTTATTATTCCTTTTATATCACTTATTATGTTGATATAACAATTATTTATTTATTTAAGTTCATATCAAACATTTTGTCGATGTTTGGAACATGAGTCAAAAATGAACCGTTATAATTACAAATTTTCCATGTGATCAAAAGTACATTATCTTAAAAATGATATTCATGATTTAGATATCATATATATCATATATATCTAGTATATATGTATTTATAATATTCCATAAAATTTTGATATAAGAAATAAAATGCACCGTTCATTGATACGGTAAGTCGTATGTACGCATGAACGCTACTTTCATTTCTTTTTCATATTTAAAAGAATGAAAACTAAATGATAAATAGGTATATTGTAATTACAGTATAATATCAATGTTATATATGTTACATAAGCTCATTAATTCCATCATTTATACATTCCATGTATAGCGTGAATGATTTACATCACTTTGAGGGGAAGGTAGTCTGCACTTCCTCAAATGAAATTATCGTATTTATACAACATGAAAAGAATAAAGGTATGTTCTAAATGAGAACTATAGTAGAATAGAGATAAAAAAATATCATATATATCATATATAATTACAGTTTTATCATAATGTACACCATGAGAGGTGGTAGGATAAGATTGAACAATCATTGTTTCATGTGGTAGTAGTTCGGCATCCATAGAAACAGTATGTTCTATACCCATTGAATAGAGGTGTGTGTAAGTGTAGTTTTACTACATATCATAACAAAAAAACTAGTATATTGAAGATACTGGTGATGTTATAAAATAATTTAATAAATATAGTTTATGGGGTTGGAGAAGGAAAATAAATGAAAGAGACTTGAGAGAATACATTACCTCAAATTTGGTAACTCCTTTTAATTTAAGATAAAAGGCCTTCTTTAATTGCCTTCTGACCAATGAAAGGCTTTTAGGAGGAATAGAGGAATGTTGGGAGCTTATTTGGGAATATTTTATGCAAGCCAAGGGGCTTGAGAGGTGTGAGTAATGGGTTAGAGGTGGTGTCCTGTTTTAAGTGGGAGGAGGGTCACTTTAGAAATGGAATGTTCTCAAATATTATTTTATTATTAATTGATTTTAGATATATAATAACATAAAAGTGATATATTTCAAAGATAAAATGAGGATGGGTCAAAATCCTCTCATCCAATCGGTTTTAGATAAGTTTAGGTCATAAAATAAACCTTATCTTTTATCTTTAACCACTAGTTAAATAAATTAACTCTTACCATGTCTTCTTGTATTTTCATAATATATGGTTACTATTTTTATACTAAAATGCCAAGAGACCCAAAATAGATCATTAAAGAAATTTTTTTAAAAAAATTATTTCAGTTGGCCAAATCTTTGATATTTAGGAATATTATATCATTTAATAAAATATTAATTGATTTAAAAACTCATTTATGTCAGTTTTTATACCATTCATATCATGACTTTTTAAAAATCAATAAAAACATGATTAATTAGAAAAAAATTACTTAATTTATAGATAACAAGTCATAATCATCCATAATATTTTTGGATGGCATAAAACATTTCAAAATAAATTTATTTTAATATTTATATTCTTATTTATTTAAATATTTCATTAATAAGGCAATCACCATCACCATTGTGTCACAAATAAATATATTTATTTAGTCTCTAAAATTTATAAATAAAATACCATGATGTATTAAATTTTTTTAGATTTTAATTAATATTTATAGTTGAAAATATATCTTATATAACCCCATATAAAAATTGTTTTACTAAAATATACATGTTTAGGTTATATTTTCCTAAACTTTAAATTACAAGTAATTAAAGGTCACTTTCACACACAAGTCGCTCCATGGGGTCCTAAAATGGACCTAAGGAGGACCATGGTTAGACACGTATAATCCAATAGGATTAGGAAACATGTTAGGGTAGTTTTATATTATTATAATATTATTTTTTACCCTTATTTACAAAATTTACCCTTTAACCATGGTAAATAAAATATTTACTGAAGTTATTATTTATAATGTCTAAAAATAAAAGGTACCTATTTACACAATTTGGACCTCATGATTCCAAATATGGAATAAATTTGTCCAAATTCAAAATAGATAAGTTTAAGTAATTAATTTAAAATAAATTATCATTGTCAAACCAAAAAGCGTGTTTTTAAGAAGTAAAAACTACCAAAAGATTGACTATTGTTTATGTCCAATTTCAAAGTGAAATTACTTAAAAAGACCAACATTGGATTAAATGGTAAAAACATAATATAATTACACTTTTAACCCAATTAAAAAGATAATATAAACATATAAATAAATTAGATGTAAAGATAGTTCTGACTTAAAATGTAGTATTTTTCACTATTCATTAAAAATGAACTTTATCATAAAAATACCAAAAAATTACCCAAAGTAAATTTTAATGTCCCACTATAAATAAGAAGTTTATTTTTTCAAATGGAACATATAAAAGTGAAAAAAAATTAGATTTAAAAAAGTTTCCCCATTAAAGGGCGGTAAAACTACATTTTTAGAAAAATACTTCTTTTATATGAAAAAAATGAATTTATTATTATATCATATCTAGAAAAAATATAAGATGAATTTAAAACATTACATTGAATATATATCATATATTTTTTATTAAATAAAAATCCACAAAGGGTGATATGAAAACACAATTATTCTCTTTTAAATAGGTTTTCATAAAAACATATCCATCATATTCAATTAGTTTTTATTTTCATTTCTAATAAATTTGATAATCAGTGAATCATCATTTAAACATATGTAAACCATATTTAAAAATTCAGTTGATGCTAGTCATTCTCTTCATACAAACAGTTAGGTGTTAACTACCATTTAAAATAATAGTATTATTATTGTATTTTTTCAGTATAACTCAATGTTGAGTGCAACATAAGATTTCAAAAAAACCCATTATTGCGTGTTGAGTACACTATCGAATAAAGTGTCCTATTTAAAATAAAATTAATATATAATTCATAAATATTAATAGAAATTAAAAAGTATTATTCTATAAATACCTGGGTTATTACAACTTGAATGATGTTATTGATCGATGTAGTCCATATAGAGGAACTAGTACAAAAATAGGTTTTTACACCAGTTTTTTATATTTTTAACATTTATTATTGAGGTTAAATATTTAAAGGTTTCATTTGAAATATATTTTGAAATTTTTTTATTAAAACATACTATTAAAATATTTATGATTTTTCATAAAGTTTTTATTACAATCCAACTTAAAAACCAATTACTTACCCTAGTTTTTAAAAAACTAATGTGAAAGATAAATTTTCATGTTTTATTTTTAAAGATTGATGTTAAATATCATTTTTCACATAATTTTTTTAAACCAACTATAAAAACATTATTCTTAAAAAATATTATTTGAGATCCTAAAACATTACATAAAATTATTTTGCAGAATCAACAAGAACATATATTGTTTCACATGATAAAACAAATATTTTACAATTATAGAGTTAAAAAAATAAGTATCATTCAATTATATAATTAAAACAATCCAAAAATATTTATTAAAATGTGGATTAATCCTTACATGGAAAATATAAGATCGATAAACATAAAAGTATCACAGAAATGAGATGAAATATAGAAAAACTAACTTAAATCATTGACCTAATTTTCAAGACTGTTGAAGTGGTTTTTGATATAATTTTCTTCTAAGTAAATATATCATGAGGCAACCAAAGATATGAAATAGAAGGAATTTTAGAATATAAAGGAATATTTTTAATATTAATTTTATCCAAAGAATATTTCTTCATCATAATAAAAAAAGGAATTATTAACCAGTATATCAATTGAGAAAACTAATCATAAAAAAATTAAATCATGTAAACAAATTATAAATATCATGACGAGATTACTAAATGAATAATAAGTAGAACGATGACAAAGATTGAATGATTTGAATCGATGGAACGATGATGATCAAAAGTCTTGATCATGAAATGAATATATGTGGAGTGTAAAAACATATAAATGAAACTGAAAAATAAAATATGGTATCATAAATTTTAGGAGGCAATTGAAAATTTTGAATCTTCATTGTAAATAAAATTTTATTTCGCATTAGAAATATATTAAATTTTATCTTTCATTATGGTTTTAAAATAACCGATGTGAAAAACTCATTTTTAATGTTGGTTATCTTAAAATTAAAATTAAAATTTTAGTTTTTAACATCTATTTTATGATAACTAACATGAAAATCTATCTTTTCATGTCATTTTTATTGTAACCGAGGTGAAAAAATATTTTTTCATGTCAGTTATTATAAAATAGATGTGAAAACTGAAACAATATTGTTTTTACATCATTTATTAAAAATTTGATATTAAAACTCCAAATTAAAAACAATTTTTTATACTAGTGGTCATCTTGAATCTGCACCTACTCTACTGATCATTTTTTTCCCACATTGATTACCTCTATAACTCTTCAGTTTTGGTAAATTTTCATTTTTCATCTTCTAGGGGATAGTTGTTTTCTCTAGTTCGTCTAAGAGTGATCAAACTGCAAGTTCATTAGTTTCCAAATTAGATCACGAGCAGTCTCTAGAAGGGTTCCATCCAAGGTTCATAAGGTCTGTTGATGTTATTTGACATCACCATTATCAAACATGGTCTAAAGTTTTGGTGGAGAGTAGTGGAGATCTTCCGTCTTCATCGCAGGGCTTTCTTGTGGGTGGGAAAACATCAGTTGCACGAGCGCTATTCGAACATCATCTAGGTTCTATTTTGATAACCTAAGGTGAAAAGAAGTTTATTTTCCCTTTCTTTATTTTTTCTTACTGCTTGAAATTTATTATATCCTTCAATGAATGTGTGTAGAGTAAGTTCCTCCATTAACTTATATTTCTAACTCCATGTGAGATATTTCACCCCTACCACCCTATCTAGAGAGATAATATCATCGGATATATTCTCAAGCCCTTTACTTCATTCGTGTCTTACAATTTGGATGCCTTCTTTATTTAGTAATATACTTTTTGTTGGTGTGTTCTCCCCATACACAAAGATCCATAGTCGGTCGAAGAATCTTATATCATCGTGTTCTTTACTTTTCTTACATCGTATTCATCTTGAATCTGTCTTCTTAACAATATTTCATTATTAATCATATTTTATATATTAAATCATGAACCTAGTACCTAGATTATTGGATCTTTGTTGTTGAATAGGGACTGACACTTCACCGTAGCCCCTACCAATTGGTATCAAAGCCATCGAATCTAGAGTAACGGGATATATGAAGTTTGACATAGATAAATACATTTAGGATAACAATTTTAACCTATGAAAGAAAAATATTAATGTGTTGTTGGACCATAATGAAATATTTATTTCATTTTTTGGTCCAAAAAATAAGGTTGTTACCATATCCACGGATTGATTGTTCGTTTCTACCGAAGTTGATGTCCCTAGTGATGTGCTTAGAAAGTCCTATAGTTTAATGCTCATATCATTAGGAGATAAAAAATTTCATGAGGTAGTATATAAATACTTTAGTACCCAGATAATTTATAAACTTAAAACATTATATATGAAAAAACACCTTACTAGACTGGTCACATAAGAAGATGCGAGTTTATAATTTTTGTATGCATCCCGAAACTATAGTCAAGACCCATATTTATGATTTTAATAAAATAGTTCTTGATTTCACTAATATAGAAGATAAGTTAGATGATGAATATTTGGATAATATTTTTTTCAACTTCCATTGATGATTATTATAATTCAATTAAAGATTCCATGATTTATAATCATGATTTATTGACCTTAAAAGAAGTGAAATCTACCTTTTTGTCTAAATAAATCAAAAATAAGAATACCAATTTTATTAAACAGGAATGTGAGGGGCCTAATATAAGGGATGGTCTAAAGCATAGATGGAAGAGGAGAGATAAGAAAAATTATATGATTCAATAAAGTTTTAAGGGTAAGTAGAATAAATGATTTCCTTGTAAACACCCTGGTCACTTTATAAGTAATTTTTTCCTAAAGGAACAATTCCAAAAATAACACCAATAATAATAACCATTAATTTTTTGTTGAAAGATATTTTGATACTAATAATGTTATGAATTTTGATATAATTTTATTTATGCTAAATGGGTCTTGGATTCAAGATGTTCCTTTGATATGTGTCCCGAATGTGAGTACTTCACTGATCTAAGAGAGATTCAAAATGGTGAGGTCTATCTAGGAAATAAAAAAAAGTTGTTGAATCATGGGAAGAGGTACTATCTCTCTATAAATACAAGATTGGTTGAGAAATATTTAGAGGATGTTAGTTGGGTTCTTAAATTAAAGGGGAACCCTATTTCCCAGGGTTTCATAGACCAAAAGGGATATACTTTTATGTATGATTCCAAGAGTCTTAAGAATCCAAGGGATAACTCACTGCTATGAAAGGAACTTGCATTAATGGTTTATATGTCTTAGATATTAGGACACACATTAAAGAAATTAATACCACTCTTAATCCAATGTGAGCTATCATAATGATATTTCATAGAAGATTGGGACAACTTAGTGAAAAAAAATTAATAAACAAATAAAATAAGGACTTTTGAATGATGTAACCACTAACAAACTTCCCTTTTGTAAAGATTTTGTCTTTGGTAAGTCCAAATGTGTTGGTTTTAAGATGTATACATATAGAGCTAAGGACCCTCTAGAATATGTGTGCATTATGATTTATGGGGTCCCTCTAGGACTGCTTCCAATAGTGGGGGACACTACTTTATGACCTTTATAGATGAACTTTCATTGAAATTTTGGATTTATATACTGAAAAGCAAATTTGTAACCATTAAAACCTTCAAAATTTGGAATTCTAGTGTTAAAAGTGAATCATAAAATTATATAAAGACCCTTAGGATGGACAATGGTCTTGAGTATTTTCCTAATGACTTCATAGACTACTATAATTATAAAGTAATGCTTTTACACATAACTGTTGTGGACACTCCACAACAGAATGGATTAGTAGAGAGGAAGAATAGGACTATTCTAAAAATATTAAGAAGCATGATTTCATATTCTGGTCTTTCTAAGTTATTATGGATATAATAATCTACTATTATTGTTGATTTTATCAATATATTCCCATTTAGTTCTATTGACTTTAAAACCCCTAAAGAGTTGTGGATTTGTTCTCTACCAAGTCTTGGAGATATTAAGGTTTTTTTTGTACTACTTATGCTAATAGTAGAACCAGTAATCTTGAACTCGGGGATCTTAAGTGTGTTTATGTAGGATATCCACATGGAGTCAAAGGTAATTTACTTCGGGTTGATAATCATGGTTTTTAGAAGTGCATTATTAGTCGTGATGTTTTTTTATAGAGGCTTCTTCTCCCAAATAGAAGTCCTATGATCCTATCCAAACTGGTCTAACTAAACCTAAAGGTGTTGAGGTTAGAATAGAGCTCATATTGTAGCCTGGACCCATGGTTGTCTCCACTAATCCACCCCAACTGACTCGCATTGATACAAAACCTATTAATGAATCTAAATATGAGTCTTAGGTTGAGAGAGATGGTGACTTGAGGGACTATTAGTTGACTCGTGATAGGACTAGAATAATTATTAGGCCTCCAACCCTTTTTTGTTAGATAGATATTGTGAATTTTTCCATTAAAAAGGGATTTGGATCAGGAAGTGATAAACACCTATTCATCAATCAAGACATTAAATATGGTGAATCAAGGTAGTGGAATGCTTCCATGAGATATGAAATGGAATCTCTTATTAAGAACCAAATCTAGATAGTTGTCAATAAACTTGAATGGGAGAAAATCATAAGTTGTAAATGGATCTTCAAAAAAAAGACAACACTGGTGAAAAAAATAAATTCAAAGCTTGGATTATTGCTGATGGATTCTTTAAATGGTAAGGAGTTGATTATAGTGAAATTTTTTCACCTATTGTTAAACAATCCTCCATCATATTTTTTTTAGCTTTTACTACCCAAAATGACTTTCATATAGAGCAATTAGATGTTAAGACTACCTTATGACATGGTAGATTGGATGAACATATTTATATGAATCCACCTAATGGATTATAAAAGGATTTTAAACCCAACCATGTGTGCCTTTTAAGAAAATATTTGTATGGTCTTACAAATCATCTAGGAAATTGTACAAGGAATTTTATTCATTTATGATTAAAATGACTTTCCATGAAATAAATATGATGCATGTGTTTTTTTTAATTAGTCAATTTTTTATCTATTTACTTATATATGTTGATGGTATTTTTATTATATTCATGAACATCAGGTTAATAGATTAAATGAAAATACAATTGAGTAGTGATTTTGAAATGAAATATTTAGGTTATACAAATAAAATAGTTGGTATGGAAATTACTAGGGACATAAATGTTAGGGTTTTGTATCTCTCTCAAACTACTTATGTTCAAAAAGTGTTGAACAGGTATATATTGTATTATTTGAATCATGTTAGTGTACCACTAGGTTATCATTGCAAATTATCATTTTTTAAGTCCCCTGGTAATCATTATGATATTGATTTCATGAACAAAATACCTTATGCTAACATTGTAGGTAGCTTAAGGTATGTCATGATATGTTCTAGGACAGGTATTAAATATGTTGTTTGTACTTCAAACAGGTTTGTGGGTAGTCTGGGAAAACCACATTGGCATGAATTGAAATTTTAATTGAGGTATATATCCATGTCCTCTTATCTATGTGTCTGTTATGGTAATAATAAAAGTCATGATCAAGATATTATTGGCTTTGCAGACTCAACCTATACTGCCAACATTGATACCATTAAATCTATCACTAGTTGTGTATTCTGAGCCTATGGTGGTCCTGTTTCATGGAAGTTTAATATGCATTCTGTTGTTGCTTTATCATCTACTAAGGCAAAATATTTAACTTTAGTTAATCCATTAAAGAATAAATTTGGTCAAAAGGTTTAGTTAATGCGTTGTCTTTATCTTCTGGTAATTTTGACATATTTTGTGATAGCCAATATTCATTTCACTTATCAAAAAAACATGTATGACATGGAAGATTTGAACACATAGACATTAGACTGCATCTTGTAAGAGATGTCAAAAAATCTGGGACAATGTGTGTCAATAAGATACACACTTCTGATAACCCAGCCAATTGTTTGACTAAGGTTGTTCAGTTATCAAAGATAAGGAATTATTTAGAATTAATGAATGTTGTTATAGTTCCTTAACTTTGGCTATGAGAACAAGATCCTTTATCCATTTTATTGCAAAGTTGTATATTTTTTATTTTTTCATGATTGCTCCTCTATTATTTGTTAAACTAAAATGTCTAAATCATATACTACATTTTCCTTGTTTGATATGGTTGTGTGCTATTGTTTTCATGGCTCACATACCGTTAATTTTAAATTCAAAATAATCCTTTTTATTATTTGTTTCATTCTATTTTTTAGGTGTTTCCTTACCTACATGTTGGTTCCGTCTTCATACATCTGCGGTCATCGATTAGCTTTGATCTGACGAGTGTTGATGTCCTATGTTGTGTTACTCTGAATCCACAGTGTTTCTTAGCCTCCAATTGGGCATTGTTGTGTGCTTTGTGTGTTGTAATGCCTTATCATTACTCAAACAACACTATTGATCAATGTTTTCCATGTGGTGGTCATCCCGCAACCGTGCCTTCTCTATTGAAGATTATTTTGTCCTATATTGATTACAACAGTGGTTCTATGGTTATGGGTACATCTCATTTCTCATCTTCCATTTGTGAGTTTTTTTCTCTGGTTCTTCTGAGATAGATCAAATTACTGGTTTGTTGGTTACTGAAGTAGATCACAAGTTGTCTCTATAAGGGTGCAGTCCGAGGTTCATGAGGTATTCTGTCATTTTTTTCTTCATCATTACCAAACCTACTATAGGGTTTTGGTGGAGAGAGGTTGAGATTTTCAGCCATTGTTGTGGGGTGTTCTTGCATGAGAGAAAGCATCGACAGCACAAGCAAAATTCAAGCTTCAATATGGTTCTGTTTTGAGAACCCGGAATGTTGTAAGAAGCCAATTTCACATTTCTTGTTCTGTTATTCATTCCTGAAAGATGTTGTGTCGTTCTATGTGTGTGCATAGTGTGAGTCCATCCATAGAAGTCAGATTTCTATCTCTGTGCTACAAAATTCATCACTGCCACTCGGTCTAGATAGATTTGATCCTCTGATAGTTTATATAGAGATTTTTTGATTTCCTATATTGTAATCTGAATGCTTTCTTTATTTAGTAATATACTTGTTGTGGTGGTCTTCTCGTCGTGCACATAAGTCTATAGTGTAATGAAGCATGTTACATCATTGTGTTCTTTATTTTTATTTCATTTTATTTATCTTCAATCCTCTTTACAATTTTTCATTGTCAATTGAATTTCCTATATTAATTGGTGAACCTAGACTACCACAGATAACGCATTACACAACACCTACTTTTATTAGTGCTAAAGAGAAAGAGCTTATAAAAGGTTTACCTTTATCAGCGCTAACTAAAAGCGTCGATGAAGGAGGATCTTTATCAGTACTACTCTTAGTGCTAATAAAAACTTTTAATAAAAAAAATATTATTAATATATACAAAATTATCATATTTACTTTCCAAAAAAATATGTTTATTTTTATACATTAATTAAAAAATTCATGTATATAATTAATATAAATATAATATAATAATATACATTGTTTAATAACTCAAATACACACATATGTATACAATATTTTAAAAAAATATTTATAAAATGTTAAATAAATATATATATAAATATTTAAATAATAATAATATATATATAATTATATACATATATATTATTATTATATATATATATTTATATAATTATATACATATACATAATTATATAATTATATATAATAATATTAATATATATAATCATATAAATATGTTTATAATGTATTAGGTGTTGCAGATACATTTACATTAAAACATACACACACACACACATTCATGGAGTAAACCAGTCCATAGCCCCCAATGATAGTCTAGATAACCCTCATATTTATTTATTTATATATTATATAGGGGTTGAAGGAACCTCCAAACTGTCGCAGCCCTTTGTGGGGAAAAACCCCTTTCATGCCGCCCGCCTGCCAGTCAGTCTCCCGTCGACACCATCAGCCTCGCAACAACCATGTTTTGTCACGCACCGTCGCACCAATCGGCCATCACGCATGCTGAATGTCATCCCCACCATCCCACCTCGACGCAACATCCTGGTTGTGGTTTTGCCAGTCGAACAAAACCCCCCACCGTCGAGCAGGGGCACTATACACCGACTGCGCAGTTTCGCGGGCCGCCACCACTATCAGTTGGCTTCATATCATGTCAGCCACAAATAACCCCCATGATTTTATTGCGAGGCAAAGAAGTGCATCCATTGGGAAATGAATCCAACCTCTTAGGATGCAACGGGGGGTGTCACACCACTCAGTTGTGCCCCCATGAGCTAAAATATATTTATATTTATAAAAATATTTATTTATAATTAGATTTATAAATATATTTTTTTAATAACTATAAAATTATAATGAATATATTTAAATAATATTTTATTTTTATATTTAAAATTATATATACTTATATATTTATAAATATATATAATTATATATAATTATATATAATTATATAAATATATTAATAATTATATATAAATATTAATTCATAATTATAATTATAATTATATATATATATATTTAAATAATATTTATATTACAATAAGTATATATATATATATATATTAATGTAATATATAAATATGATCTATATAACTTTTAATAAAAAATGAATCTTATTTTCAGAATTTTAAATTTAAAAAATTATCAAATTTATATTAGCCAAAATATTTAATAGTTTATTTATATACATTAATTACAAAATGTGTATATAATTTAAATAAATATAATATATTAATATATGTGATTATATAGGTGATTGGGGGTAAAATTATAATGAAACGTAAATGCACCACACACTCAAAGTGCCCAAAAAATTAGGTCATAGATCCCCCCCATTGAGATAACATTCCCATTATGCCCCTTTTTATTTAGTAGTATATATGGCCCATAGAACCTTAATGTATGGTATGTAGGCCTTTATCACATGACCCAACCAAACTGCACAAATCCTAACCCATAAGCCCAAGGCTTTTGGTTCTGTACGCCATTCCCTTCTATCGAATGCTTTTGGATACTCATGCATCACCATCAAGTTGGGCCTCCCGTGCCAACCTTCAATGGTCGTGCTTCCCCATGCCAGCGTTGCACGTCCCCACACCAACGATACCTCAATGCCCACCATTGACTCATCACATGTCCTATGGAAGCTACCTCAGCCATGATCAACCCCCCACCCCCAATCAAATAGTTGCTATTGATGCCCCTTTTCACCATAAGTGTTTTTTGGACCGCCACCCCTGTCGTCAAGCGGGGGTTCACCTATTCCATCACTAGTGCATGCACAGGTTGCCCGGTCATGATGTCAAAATCATCACACCCAGTTGTGCCTCCATCATCTGAGGAATGTCACCCCTCCTTACACCACCGTCCACATGCTGCTGCCCCCATGCTCTGTCGTTTAGATACCTAGGTCATCGAAGATCGGACAAGAACAACCACCCCTGCAGGCCTACACTATGCTACCATCAACAGTCACCGCGTCAGACGCCATTGACGACCATCGCCAAGTCGCACTACTTACATCCATCAAGGACTGAGCACTAATCTGACCGCATACACAACCCATCATCACCGTCGGCTACTGAGGGCCATTGCCACCTATTACGCACTGTCCACCTGCATTGTACCACTTATTGTTGGCCAGTTCCATCTATTGGGGTTACGTGGTCCATCACGTAACACCCCCCAAATAAATCTCCAAGGATGGGTCTGTGCCTAGGATTAGATCCCAAACCTCACACTCCGTAGGGAGAAGGAAATCACCAATTGATATGCACCCCATTGGCAAATATAATGTATTGATATTTTATTTACGAAATTATATAATATATAAATGAATATATTTATTTTGATATATATTTATATTTATATTAAATAATTTAAAATATATACACATTTATAAATGCATGTATTTATGTGTTTGTGTGTATATACATGTGTGTATGCATGTGTGTGTAGATGTGTATATGTACAGATGTATGTTTTCAATTCATGTATATGTTACTAATTCTCATTTTAATATTTTTGTAAATTTTTTAATTTAATTTATTTATTTATTATTATATATTCATTAATAATGTTGAAAATGTATTTAATAATTATTTAATATTTATTTATAGATATATTTATTTACTAAATATGTAATATTTTCAATATTTTTGTAATTTATATGAATAATGTTTATTTGTTTTTATCTGTTAAATTCTAACATTTAAAATATGTTTGAAATTTGTATAACTAATCTATGGAAATATATTTTTTTATAATTTTGTATTTAAAATATTTAATTATACAATTAGAAATATATATATTTATTTATTTAAAAATTATTTATGAAATTATAAATAAATAAATAATTATATTTAAATAATTATAATATTATAATAAATATATTTAAATTATAAAAATATTTATTATGTTTATAATTATTTGTTAATAAATGTACATATTTATATAAATTTATTTATAATTTTATATAAATAATTTAAAATATATTTATTTATAATTATAATTATAATTATATATATATTTAAATAATTATAAAATTATAATAAATGTATTTAAATAATAAATATTTTCAAACAATAAATATATTTAAATATATTTATTTATAATTATAGTTATAAATAAATAAATAAATATATACATATATTTAAAAGGGTCGTAGCCCATTTATTGAAAATCATAGAAAACATTACATACACCAGGATGAGGGTTAAACAAGGCAAAAAGCCCTCATCAGAACATTTACCAACCCAAATTTTTCCTGATCCTTTCTATAAGCACACACTCTTCATTACAAATGGGGTTCCAATTTAAACACCCACTCCCATGTCCACGACTAACGTCCCCTCCATGTTTTCACCTTTTTTCCAATGTTCTTCAAAGTTCGTACTCTCTGAGCCAGTTCTCTGACCATCAAATTGGTCCTTCATTTTTTCTGGTTGAGCTGGCATGTTCAGCAGCCTTCCTTTCATTGGATGATTGCATCTTTTCAGCTTGGGCAGGGTCATCATCTACAATATTAAAAGAATCCAGCAATCCAAAGGAGTTAGTAGTAGCCACATGTGGATTAACTAAATCTTGAACATTAGTTTCCAATACGCCCTCATTCAAATTGGACATATTATGTTCCAATTGAGTGTTATAAACCTCCAAATTAGTTGACATATGCAATTGAGGTCGTCCCTCATCAATGGAAGTTCTATTCTCAAATAATTTTTCATTCTCACTAGCACCAGTCAATGACACAACAACACCCTGACATGGGAATGTAGCCCTGCAAATATCCTGGCCAGTTTTGGAACTAACCATATCCCCACCTATGTCACTACCCATGGAAAGATCAGCCAGCTCCATAGCATGCTCCCTTTCTGTATCCAATTTAAATTTATCCTTCCTAACTCTTGAGTCTAACATCTATTCCTGAGTGATCTTCTGCTATGCCATTTCTTGAGCAACTACCTCATCAAATGATTTAACCTCCTCTGTCAACCCATCATCCATTGTCTCGAGCAGAATCATGGAGCCGAAAAAAGCATGTGGTCCTGAATACAAGCATTGTACAGTCTCCTTCTTAGAGGGTTCAGATAATGTAACCAAAACCTGGGCAATCTTCTCCACATGTTGCACAACATCATCAATGTTTACTACTAAACCCATCTTTTCAATAACAACAATATTAAAATTCAAGTCACCCACAGAGGCATCTCAATCCATCTGAGCATCCTTGTCAGGCCAAACAAGAGGCGTCGTAGTCACATATGCTAAAGACGGATTACAAAGAGCTCCATAAGCACCATCATCCTTCATCTTCCCGGACCCATCCTCTAATGCGGTATTAACATTAGAAGTAGGAATTCTAAACCTGCAATCATCAACCCTATATCCGAATTTTCTATAAAAAGAACACCTTAGACACCTTCAGAAGAAAAACTATGGAACATACTCAAAATCAATAGAAAATTCAAACATAAATTCTTCAGGAACCAAGAATACTACATCAGCCAATGTTGAGTTGTGTTCATATTCAATCAAAAATCTAAAATAATTCCCATAGGTAGAAAACTGAGTACCTTTGGAAAGCTTAATCGGCGTGACCACAGTGGATGTATTGTCCCATAGGATATCCGGGTTCCAGAAATACCAGTTCAAACCCATAATGTGGATCCAAGATCGAACCACAGTGTTCTTTACCAGATTTAGATTGAACCAGGGTCCCAATCGTGGAATCGAAAGACTCCCGGATTGAGGTACACAAAGCCGCAGCTCTAGAATTTAATCTTATGCTCATGTGAAGGAAAGTTGATGTGAAAAAAACACATTTCTATAGAAACCGGGCGCCATCCATCAAACCCTCAAAGCTATAAGAGCCAAATCTTTAGATCATCAATCTTATAAGAATGATTCCTCACAAAAGGTGCAAGGCGCGTGATAATGGAATGTTTTCATTCCTCGATCAGATCTTCAAATAATTTCGGACTCACTTCAACAAAAACACGGGTAATATTCTTCGATACATAATTGCGCGTAGGAAAAATATGTGAAGTAGAGAAAAATCTATCACTCAATGCAAGCCGCTGAACCTTATCCATATCCTCATTCATTCTCCGATCAACAGCTTTTGTGGAGAGAGAAGAAGGATCATCCCTAATTGAAGACCACTCAACATCATAGGTAAAGCGTACATCCCCCAAGCCAAATCCGACTTTCTTCTTCATTGAGGGGCTGATAAAGACTTCGTAGGGTTTAAATAACACTCCAAATTCGAAGCCATAAGGAAAAACTTCCCTAATCACCATGTAGGGATATCCCTCGATCCTTGGTAATGGCGCAGATGGTCCCTTTAAATTAACTCATAGTCTCTCTTATTTATTAAAGTGTTTGAGTATTACATTCATGTCGACTTGTTATTCCTTGACCTAAAATGTTTTAATGTCATTTGACCACAATCAATGACCCTTTTTACAATCATTCAGCCTTAGAAGGCAATCCCACATTAAAGCTCTTAGGTAAAGATTTTAACATTGGGATTAGCTAATTAAATGGTATATTTTTCTATGGATATAGAATTTGAAATCTTAAAGGGATTCTTATGCAAAAAAATGGATAAAAGTGAATTTTGGAATAATTATATGATCATGAAATGGATTCTCACAACCTTCGATATGTAAGCCCTCGTTTGGCGGCGCTTATTTGGAAAGAAAAGAGATGATACGGGCAGATTGAAAAGGATTTCTTCCGTTTGGCAATGTCAAAAAGATACAAAGAAATGAAAAGCACAGAAATGGTGAGAAATCGATTTCTCCCATGTCATTGATTTCGGTGCTTTTGGAATCGTCCCAAAATCGGGACGATTCCGACGGAAATCATCCCCATCCTAGTATTTTTTAAAATTTCCAAAATTATCCCTAATATCTATACTGAATAATTTATAAATAAATAAATAAACATTCCGTGAATGAATAATTCAACGGTTCGTGCATAAATAATTTATAAATAAATGAATAAATTTTGTTCAATGTAATTTATAAATAATGATGTTTCTAAGTTCAACATAATTTATAAGTAATAATAACAATCAAAATATAATTTTTTTTTATAATGTTATATAAATAATTTTGATTACGACTAATTTTTTGTATATAAATAATCATAAATAATTTATAAATAATTTTGATTATAGGTAATTTTGATTATAATTAATTATGATTATTCTGAATTAATAGTTTATATAAATATTTTATAAATAATTTTGACTTAATAAATATTTTGAATTAATATCTTTGAATTAATAACTATTTTGAATTAGTAATTATTTTGAAATAATAATTATTTTGAATTAATAACTTTGAATTAAAAACTATTTTGAATTAGTAATTATTTTGAAATAATAATTATTTTGAATTTAAAATTTTGAATTTATTATTTTGATTACCTTGAATTAATAATTATTTATTATTTTTATTATTTTGATTACCAGGAATTAATATTGTGTGTATGTGTTATTTTTTAACAAAGGTTATTTGTGTCATTTGCATCAAAATAGTTTCTTTTCTTTTCTTTTAAAAATTGTCACCAAACATGATGCAGAGAAATCCAAATCATTTCTTTTCTTTTACTATGTTGTTGATCCAAACACAAGGATAGAAATCACAATCATTTCTTTTCTTTTATTTTCTTTTATAAACTATCAAATCATTTCTTTTCTTTTACTAAAATATCACCAAACGCATGGTAAATGAATAGGAACATAATATGGATAAATGATTTGGTAAATAGATATGATTTTTATGAAATGAGGAATGGGTTTTAAAAGTGACTTGGCCAACACTTGTAGGTTTTATTTTTTTAAGGGGAAGTGACAAGAATTTATATAATTGGATGGGGTTTATTGACGGTGGGAGGCCCTTCTTCCACATACTTCCACCATCCATTCATTCCTTTCTCAAACCCTAAATCCCTTCTGAAGCTACTAGAAATCACTCTCAGACCAAAGGTCCCAGATTTGTTTGAAGGCTCGCCTCACCTTCCTCTCTCGCTTTAAGAGTTCTCCAATGGCTTGAGTCTCTTTAACCTAAAACTGGTATCTCGATTCTGGAAATGTCATCCCTCAATCGATGAGTTTGATCTTTTTGTCTTCGACTCATGGGGTTTAAAGCACAAAGCAGTGGTTGGGCTTCTTGACTGCTAGCACAATATTATTAGGTTTGTAACTATGGAAGATCATGCTACTGCGTGGTCCTGCACCCCCGCAAATGCAACAAATGCTTCTTTTACATCTTCCACCGGTTCTTCAATTTGCACATGAAGAGGGATGCTCCAATGAACACTATTTGGGTAAGCCTCCCATAACTCTCCCTTCCAATTCAAAATCATTCTATCTTGAAGGTTATAATAAACCTTTTGGGAGGTTTTTGTGTTCTGATATTCAAACGTAAGTAGTTAGCCACCCCATTTTCCCCTAAATATGTGTTGAGATTGATATGTTGAAGGTATCAGGGGATTGGGTCTGGATTTCAATTGGCGAGGAATTTAGGTGGAAGCAATTTGTCATCTATGAAACATGGTATGATTTCTATATCTCTTGTGGTCATCTCATACATCTCACCCCCCGTATGTCATAGTGGGTCTCGAATCAGAAGGATGCAGTTGGTGAAGGAGAGGAGCAACAAAGCTGAAGACTATAGAGAAGTTCAGTTGGCTCATTCTGGAGAGGTACTTCATGAATTTGTCCCGCAGGAGGTTAATACTACTTCTACAACACCCTCTAATCCTGACTCAGTTGATATTTCTCTCCCTTAGTGTGAAATTACCACTAAGGGGGATCATATGGTTACAAGTGGGATTTCTTATCATATCCAATAGAATGAGACCATGGGGAAGTAATAGGGTATACATGCTACTCTTTTTTCATTCATAAAATTTCTAATTATTTTGTTGAGTTTGTAAAATTAGTTGGCAACTCTCTTCATGAGAAGGCAGCAGTGGACCAGGGGGCTCAGTTGGAGGTGGGTCTTCTTGGTAAGAAGGAGGGCAGTGGTTTGTTAAAGGCCATGGATGAACCAAAGTTCACTAATGTATTCAAGCTTATTAATACTGATTTGGGAGGTCCTTTTATTATTGTGAGTGATGACATATTTGTTGAGGCAGTGCAATATGGATAAGAATTAATCCCTGTTGTTAATCGTGAGAATGAGGGGACAAAGGCACCAGATCCAAGATCACCTTTCCCAGTTAGGGAACTCATGGATCAGAATGTAACAAACCAATTGGACTTTTCATCTTATGGTAAGCAGGATTCAACAAGTCCTATTGAGACCCATAATTGATTTTTGTCTCTTCCTGGAAGCATGCAAGGAGCTGAAGATCACGAAGGGTGGTAGAAATTAATTCCAAAAAAGAAAAAGAAATTGGGTGAATCAATGTTTGTTGAAAACATCGAGCCGAGTGATGGAGATAGTGTCTACCAACAAGAGACATAGTATGAGTAAGAGTCCTTCAAGGATATGAATGTTGGATCCAAAATAAGTAAGGTAAAACAAGGAATCCATAAATATTGTAATTTTCCAATTCATAAGGGAGGAAAGAAATCTAGACCCCACAAATATTACTCGCAACTCCCCCAAACAATTGTTACCAGATCTTCAGCTATGTCTAAGAAAGGAGAAGCAGAAATAGGAGAAAATGAATTAGAAATCACTAAAAGAAATATGAAAATTGGAGAACAAATCAAGAAAATATGAAAGTGGATGAAGGTGAAGGGGACCCTTTGGATCTCATCGTTCATTCTAATGAATAGTGATTCTCGCTCAAATTTACCCAAAAGAAGAAGGTAGGATGGTCCTTGTAGTCTAGCTTGGGTTGTCGAATCCTCATAGACCTAAGAAGTAACCTATAGACACGTACATTCTATGGATTGTTTTTTTCTATGAAGTGGCCAACTTGGGTTGATTTTATATGGGTTTAAGTGAAATCTAAGAGACTTATGTGAATTCAATTTAAAAGAGTGAGTTGATCCTAGGTTATCACTTGGGGTGGATTGGACGTATTTCCTTTTCAATGATTTCAATTTCTTATATTTGAGATGGATTAATTTTAGAAGATAAAACAACATTATCACTTACAAGTTTAATACCTACACCATTTAATACTAATCACCTATAATCTTGAAGGATCAATGTTTTGAGCACTTCAAGGTAAAGGTTCGTATTAGCACATGAAGTGTGTGGCCTTAAATTCAACAAGGACGATGGAGTTTAAAAAGCATCAAATAAAAATCTCAATTAAAGAAGTTATTATACATTAATTGGGTGATAAATAAAATCCAATCCTGCCTCTTTCTACTCCCTTGGATCAACCCATAAGTGGGTTATGTAACACCCCAGGTAAATAAGGAATATGACATTTTTATATTTATCCATATTTGTGAATAAAATATTATTATGACTTTAAAGGGGACGCTATGCTCGATGGCGTACCCAACACGCAACAACGAGTTTCTTGGGAATCTTACGTTGCACTCTAATAATAAAATAATATTATTTTAAATGGTAGTTAACATGTAGCCGTTGTAATGGCGGGAATGGATAGAAATAACTAAAATATGATTATATATGTTCTTAAATATTTTTTACATTTATACAATAAAAGATAAAGGCTTAAAATACGGAAAGAATTCAATTTTAGGCGTATATGCCCTAGTTTTCACTAAAGGTTCACTTATCACCTTTTGATGGAGAACCGTCATTAAATATAGTTTTGTTCACTCTTAAACATTCTTTTGTACCAAATAAAACTCTTATTAAGAATCGGGACATCAAAATTTACTTTGTGTAAATTTTTGGTATCTTTCCGATAAAGTTCATTTTTTTTAATGAATAGTGTAAAATGATGTATTTTAATTCAAAACCACTTTTTAATCTAATTTATTTATATGATTAGATTATATTTTTAATTGGTTTTAAAGTGAAATTAGAAAATATTTTTACCATTAAATCCAATAGTGGTCGTTGGAATCAATTTCACTTTGAAATCAGACTTAAACTAGTGTCAATCTTTTGATACTTATTGTTTCATAAAACACGCTATTTGTCATGACATCGGGAATTAATTATTAAATTAATTAATGTGACTTATATGTTTTGAATTTTGTAAAACGGACTTCATTTTTGAATTCAGAATATCAAATATAGCTTAGGGTGAATTTTTGGGATTTTTCTGAAAAACTTCAATTTTTGATGAATAGTGAAACCACTAAGTGGTACTTATAAAAACTGATTTTTCCGTTTAAATGAAATTTTTCCATCATTGTGTTTTGATTTTCAAAAATCCGACATACATGGTTGTCATTAAGAAGTAAAATGTGGTTCAATGAGATTAAAATAATTTTTTGGTGAATAGTAACTTATTAAGTTTTTAATCACGATTAGTGGTAATTAGTGTAGTTTAAGGTAAAAATAATGCTTTAATAAAATGAGATGAGCTTGAAACATGTCTTACCCTCATTGGTTGTATCATGGCCGACCAAGACAAGCCATGGGTCAACTTGGGGACCCCATGGATCCACTTTGGTTGGGAAATGACATAAATAACATTTTATTTAATGTAAAAGTAAAATTGACACAAACATGATATGTTTTACTAAAACAATTTTTAAGTGGGGTTATACAAGTCATCTTTTTGATTATAAATATTCATTGGAAAGCTAAAACGATTTCCTACATCATAGTATTTTTTTTATAATTTTTAGACATTAAATAAATTAAATTATTTATGACATAATAATGATGCAGCGATGACATCATTATTTGACGATTTAAATAAAATGGAAAGATAATGTAAAATATATGAACTACACATGTCCAAAACTTATTGGATGAGTGTATTTCGAAGACTTATCACCTTATCCACGAATTATATCAATGTGGGACCTTTTGAAACCGAAACACATTTTCAAATAAAGTAATATTTCTTTACTTTCCAAAAGTGCCCCTCCTCTCCTCTTATAAAAGGCCCCCACCTCTACCTCATTTAACACACTCCTCAAGCCTTTGTCTCGGCCAAACCCTGCCCATTTACTCTCTCCACATCCCTATCATCATCCTAGAGGATTCCATTTGGTCAGAAGCCTTTCAAAGGATGCCTTTAGGCTCAAATCAAAAGGAGTTACACTTTTAAAGGTAATTCACTCTCTCATGTTCATTTGTTTTATTTTGCTTCTCCAACCCCCTAAACTCTTTTTATTTACTTCTTTTGTAACAACACCAGTATCTTCAATATACTAGGATGTTGTTATAAGATTTATTCGAGCTACACTCTCACACAACTACATCAAATGGTTAAAGAACATACGGTTTCCGTGGATGGTGAAATTCTGCCTCCCGAAACGATGATTGTTCAATACTCATTTAACACCTTCAAAGGTGGCCATTATGATGTCACTATTTTTATATATGATATATAATATGTTTATGTTTTATTTATGCTTCTGTATTTTTCATTTTTGTCTTACCTTTATGGCTTCCATTATGGGTATACGCGATATCTTCATTTAAGGAAGTGCGAACTACCGCCCCCTCAAAGTGATTTGATTCGTTAAATAACATATGTGGGATGTATAAAGGATGGAAATATGATATTATATACTGGAATTATAATATACATTTATATCATTATTATTCCATTCTATAAAATACGAAATAGAAATGAAAGTAGCGGTCATGCGTACGTACGGCTTACCGTCTCCATGAACGGTGGATTTCATTTCTTACCTCTAAATGATTATGTAATGTTATAAATGCATGCATGTACTGTATATATATGACATATATGATATCTACATAATGAATACAATTCTGTATATAATAAACATTTGGCCACACGAACAACATGTAATTGTAAGAAGTCCACTTTCGACTTAAGAACCAAATATCGGCAAAACAAATATTATTAACTTAAATGATTACTTAATGTTTATGACATGGTAATAAGTGGTATAAAAGTAATAATGAACTTGAAAAAGGTTCTTAAGGAATTATAAATTAACTCAAGTTTATTATTCAGGAGATTAAAGAACGATCGAGTCAAGTCGGACCCGAGGTAAGGGATCCTACAACTCTCTTTCCTTTTAAGTACACTCTTTTATGTCATTTATTTTAAGCTCATCTTTCTTATGATTGGGATGTTATTTTATATTACATTTACTGTAATTTTTATGTTCATGAGATGAGAGACCCTTTTCTCTCTCATCAATCCATTTTGGAAGTTTTGAGTGGCGCCGTTAGGCTGCCGAACTTTCGTAAGAGATCTAACCTCTCTCTTTCTTTTTAAGTACTCTCCTTTATGTCACTTCTTTTAAACTCCTCCTTGCAATGTTGGGGGATTTTATTTTATATTCCACTTGCTGTAAATTCTATTTTAATATGATGGGATACTCTATTTGATCTCATCAATCCATATTCGGAAGTTTTATGTGGCGCCATTAGGCTGCCGAGTTTTCGTAAGGGATTTTTCATCTCACTTTTATTCCCGTGAGATTTATGCTACATTCGCCACAAATTCCATTGAGTGGTGTATGTACTGCCCATTATTCTACTCTTTGTGTAATATACTTTCGTTTATGAGTATTTACATCAATGACCTATTGTCTTTCTTTCATGGGGTGTATGTTTTGAAAGATACCCAAGTCGATAAGGGAACCTTTCACCCTCCTCTTTTTTAAAAGACTTCTTTTATTGGGTCTTTTAATTTACATATTTTTATGTTGGGATATGTTCTCATACATCCTTATTGATGTAAATTTTATGTCCAAGTGATGAGTTACACTTTTTATCTCTCATCAACTCATTTTGATGTGATGTCGTTAGGCTGTCAAGGGAACTTTTTAACCCAATTTCGATTTCTTTGGGTTCAATTTGTAGTCATTGAATATGTCATCCATTGAATATGTGTGATTGACCTTTTATTGTTTTACACTTAATATCCACTTATATTGGGTGTATATATATTTGTCACACATATTTTTGAGATTTATTTGTCCTTAATTTAAGGATACCTTCTTTATAAGGTATTTCATCACATTTGACATTTCTATTGAGGGTTCATTGTTGTTATGAACCAATTCACTCTTATATGGTGTATATACTGTCCTTTGGAGTATTATATCATGAATCCTTTTATTCTCATAATATTATAAAGTTCTGAATAAATGTTATTCCTCTATTATTGTATTCAAGTGTCTCTAGTTTTGGTAAAACCCCTTTAACCAAAATATCATTTTAAATGTTTTAATTATTTGTTCTTATTAATATCCATGTTTTCAAAATTGTTTTAAGGATTTATTTATATGGATATTAATGGTTTAAAATGTTAAAAGCTTCAAGGTGGTATGGGACACTTTGATTCAAAAATCTCTTTATTAAATGCTTTAAATGGTTTTGGAAATGGTTTCTTTTTGAATGGATTCATTATTTCAATATCCTAAAATGTTATATTGTGATTGAAATGTGGAAATGTTATGTTTCCTTTATTCATGTTTATGTGATACGATTATGTTATGGTTCTTGGGCATTTTTATGAAGAACGGGTGGTTCCGTGATAAACTAAGGGCGGGTGAGCCCGATATATCTCTCCAATGCATTGGGTAACGCGAAGGAGTGAAACGTTAAGGTTTCTCCGAAGAGATTTAGGGAATATACTATGATGGGTATTCCAAACGTAACCAAGAGGGTTACTCCCTACGTAAGAATGTTATGAATGCCTCAAGTTACCTTTATGTCTTATGTTTTCTATGATTTATTCATGGTTTGATGAGGTATGTTAAAGTGCCTATGTTTTATGGGTAAAGTATGATTTCCTTCTCATGTATATATGAACTCATGTTTCCTTTCCATATTTTTTCTAACCCTTACTGAGCTTTTTATGCTCATCACAAGTTTTTGAAATGTTTTTCATAGGTCAAGGGAAAGTTACATGATGTGATGATAGTGTCAAGGATGTGTCAAGAAAGAATACGTGTTATATTTTAAATATGTTTCCGTTGGTGGGAAGAATGAATACTGTCTTTTATGTAACCACTTTGTTTAAATGTGGAATGTAATGCAAGTTTCATGATCTAATTCTCTAAAACTCTAAACCTGAAAAGATCCTCAATGTGTAATCTTGTAATAACTCAAGATTAAGTAAGGTTTTAAGGCTGGGGCCTTATAGTTGGTATCAAAGGTCGGTTTAGATAACTTTAGAGGTTAGGGTATTCTTTAAGCATAATTGACAATTACCATAATGGTTAGGATTTCAGAAAGAGTCTTAGTTTAGATAAAGTGAATGAGTAAGTATATCTTATTGTCTATCTTACTCATTAGTACATGATGGTTTTGTTGATATACTCACACTGACCTTTTTGGTTTTAGTAAATGGCTGGATCTAGCAGGCACCAAAGTAACAGTGGATGTGAAGGAAACTGTGACAGTTTTTTGAGCAAGCAACTGAATGATATGGGAGCTGCAATGAGAACTCTTTTGATTATCCTCAACCAACTATCTGGAGTCATGATTGACCACCTAAACCTTGGAGATTTCTCTAAGGCATCATATATGCAAGAAACAAATCCCTACGGAAGTACAGGTAATAATCATAAAGGTAAGTGTGTTCAAAAACCTATGTGTCAAAGATGTGGAAAGAAACACCTAGGAAAATGTTTCAAAGGGACAGAAATATGCTATAGATGTGGAAATGAAGGTCATAAAGCAAGAACCTGCCATGGAAAAAGGAAGCATCCAGTTGACTCGAGGAAAGGGAAAGAAGTTCTTTCTAAGGGATCAATTGAATGTTTTAAATGTGGTGTGCATGGTCATTATGAAAACACATATCCTATGAAGAAGTTTCATGAATGGGGTCACCAAGAGCGTACCAATATTCGTTTACCAATACCTAATGCCATTCCGATTGAGGATGAAGAAACTGACAATGACCAATCAAAGGTATGTACTATTTCATGACTATTGTTTTCTTATTTTGGAATCTTAGGATATGATTCATGATTTTGTTTGTAGGAAAGAGGTATTTCGGAATAAGTTGGAAAGGAATGGATAATGGATCATGAAGAATGTTGAATGAGTAAGATGTCAACATATAAGGGCTTCAAGAGTTAGGGTGAAATTCTTAAGAGTATTAAGTCTCTTTTGATGATGGGGTTACATTAGAAGACTTTTTATATTATGTGTAACCCTGATGTTTAATATAGGCAAATTTTATTCAAGTAATAGTTATCTTTTCTTTTGTGGACATAGTTATAAAGAACCATTTGGGTTTATATGATCCTTACTTTTGAGGTAATTATGGGTTACCATATGTTATGATTGAAGTGAAAGGCATGAGATAAAATTGAGGTTAAATTATGTTATGGTTATTTTTGATGATTTTATCCCCTTTTGAGTAATGATTTGAGAATTATATAGTTTTGGAAAAAGGACAACACGCAGACCGTGTGACAACCCGTCGTGTCGGACAATGCTGCGGGAATCGAACCCACAACCAAAGTGCGACTGGTATTTATCGCCTACCATTGGACTACGTGAAGTCCCTGGTTAGTTTGACTGATTCTTTTTAGTTATATGATTTTATGAATTAAGAGTAAGTTGATTTTGGAGGATATGTGATTAGGATAATTACTTATCAATGTGAGACTTTAGGAGCAACTGATGTTGTTTGGAGATAAATGTTACGATTTAACATGGAAGACTATGTGACTAAATCCTTCAAATATTTGGGTTTCAATATTATATTGGTTTACTTTGAAGAATTTTATGGACAAATTGTTTATCGGATGGTCCTCATTGAACTTTGGGTTTTGTTGGACAAATTTTGGAGATTAAGAATAGATTTTCTTTTTATAATGGGTTATCCTTTTCTGGATTATCTGATCTTGTACTAACCTTTTTGGTTTTGGTTTTGGTTAAAGCCTAAAAACATGGTATGTATGTAGTTCTCTTTTGGGGAGTAGGTGATTCTCTAGAAGTTGATTATAGTACTCTTAATGTGAACAAGTCTCCCTAAATACTCGTCTTTTGGAAAAAAATATGAGTTGGACTAAGGAATCTAGTAAACGTCGAAAGTCAACATGATAAGTGATTATGCTTCCTTATGAATAAATTCCTCAATAAAAAGTAACTTAAAACAAAAATGTTGTCTATTAACTTTTCCTACCGGGGAACCCAACACCGTTTAACCCATCACAAGTTTTTGATTTTCTTATTGTTAACTTTCTCCTAAACATGTTTTCTATCACTCTCCATCGGAACATGACCCTATGTTTTCTCCTCCATGTCCATATTTTCATACTTAGAATCCTAGTATGGGTTAACTCGGGTGACCTTTGTACTTATCTTTCTTTATTTTAAAGTGATTTTTTTACCGACTCTTCTCCGATGTGGGACGTTCAAGGATGTTTCCAAGCGCAATTTTAAAAATTGCGAGGACGCAATTCCTAAAAGGGGGGAAGGATGTAACACCCCAGGTAAATAAGGAATATGACATTTTCATATTTATCCATATTTGTGAATAAAATATTAATATGACTTTAAAGGGGACGCTATGCTCGATGGCGTACCCAACACGCAACAACGAGTTTCTTGGGAATCTTACGTTGCACTCAAATAATAAAATAATATTATTTTAAATGGTAGTTAACATGTAGCCGTTGTAATGGAGGGAATGGATAGAAATAACTAAAATATGATTATATATGTTCTTAAATATTTTTTACATTTATACAATAAAAGATAAAGGCTTAAAATATGGAAAGAATTCAATTTTAGGCGTATATGCCCTAGTTTTCACTAAAGGTTCACTTATCACCTTTTGATGGAGAACCGTCATTAAATATAGTTTTGTTCACTCTTAAACATTCTTTTGTACCAAATAAAACTCTTATTAAGAATCGGGACATCAAAATTTACTTTGTGTAAATTTTTGGTATCTTTCCGATAAAGTTCATTTTTTTTAATGAATAGTGTAAAATGATGTATTTTAATTCAAAACCACTTTTTAATCTAATTTATTTATATGATTAGATTATATTTTTAATTGGTTTTAAAGTGAAATTAGAAAATATTTTTACCATTAAATCCAATAGTGGTCGTTGGAATCAATTTCACTTTGAAATCAGACTTAAACTAGTGTCAATCTTTTGATACTTATTGTTTCATAAAACACGCTATTTGTCATGACAGCGGGAATTAATTATTAAATTAATTAATGTGACTTATATGTTTTGAATTTTGTAAAACGGACTTCATTTTTGAATTCAGAATATCAAATATAGCTTAGGGTGAATTTTTGGGATTTTTCTGAAAAACTTCAATTTTTGATGAATAGTGAAACCACTAAGTGGTACTTATAAAAGCTGATTTTTCCGTTTAAATGAAATTTTGCCATCATTGTGTTTTGATTTTCAAAAATCCGACATACATGGTTGTCATTAAGAAGTAAAATGTGGTTCAATGAGATTAAAATAATTTTTTGGTGAATAGTAACTTATTAAGTTTTTAATCGCGATTAGTGGTAATTAGTGTAGTTTAAGGTAAAAATAATGCTTTAATAAAATGAGATGAGCTTGACACATGTCTTACCCTCATTGGTTGTATCATGGCCGACCAAGACAAGCCATGGGTCAACTTGGGGACCCCATGGATCCACTTTGGTTGGGAAATGACATAAATAACATTTTATTTAATGTAAAAGTAAAATTGACACAAACATGATATGTTTTACTAAAACAATTTTTAAGTGGGGTTATACAAGTCATCTTTTTGATTATAAATATTAATTGGAAATCTAAAACGATTTCCTACATCATAGTATTTTTTTTATAATTTTAGACATTAAATAAATTAAATTATTTATGACATAATAATGATGCAGCGATGACATCATTATTTGACGATTTAAATAAAATGGAAAGATAATGTAAAATCTATGAACTACACATGTCCAAAACTTATTGGATGAGTGGATTTCGAAGACTTATCACCTTATCCACGAATTATATCAATGTGGGACCTTTTGAAACCGAAACACATTTTCAAATAAAGTAATATTTCTTTACTTTCCAAAAGTGCCCCTCCTCTCCTCTTATAAAAGGCCCCCAACTCTACCTCATTTAACACACTCCTCAAGCCTTTGGCTCGGCCAACCCCTGCCCATTTACTCTCTCCACATCCCTCTCATCATCCTAGAGGATTCCCTTTGGTCAGAAGCCTTTCAAAGGAAGCCTTTAGGCTCAAATCAAAAGGAGTTACACTTTTAAAGGTAATTCACTCTCTCATGTTCATTTGTTTTATTTTGCTTCTCCAACCCCGTAAACTCTTTTTATTTACTTCTTTTGTAACAACACCAGTATCTTCAATATACTAGGATGTTGTTATAATATTTATTCGAGCTACAATCTCACACAACTACATCAAATGGTTAAAGAACATACGGTTTCCGTGGATGGTGAAATTCTGCCTCCCGAAACGATGATTGTTCAATACTCATTTAACACCTTCAAAGGTGGCCATTATGATGTCACTATTTTTATATATGATATATAATATGTTTATGTTTTATTTATGCTTCTGTATTTTTCATTTTTGTCTTACCTTTATGGCTTCCATTATGGGTATACGCGATATCTTCATTTAAGGAAGTGCGGACTACCGCCCCCTCAAAGTGATTTGATTCGTTAAATACCATATGTGGGATGTATAAAGGATGGAAATATGATATTATATACTGGAATTATAATATAACTTTATATAATTATTATTCCATTCAATAAAATACGAAATAGAAATGAAAGTAGCGTTCATGCGTACGTACGGCTTACCGTCTCCATGAACGGTGCATTTCATTTCTTACCTCTAAATGATTATGTAATGTTATAAATGCATGCATGTACTGGATATATATGACATATATGATATCTACATAATGAATACAATTCTGGATATAATAAACATTTGGCCACACGAACAACATGTAATTGTAAGAAGTCCACTTTCGACTTAAGAACCAAATATCGGCAAAACAAATATTATTAACTTAAATGATTACTTAATGTTTATGACATGGTAATAAGTGGAATAAAAGTAATAATGAACTTGAAAAAGGTTCTTAAGGAATTATAAATTAACTCAAGTTTATTATTCAGGAGATTAAAGAACGATCGAGTCAAGTCGGACCCGAGGTAAGGGATCTTACAACTCTCTTTCCTTTTAAGTAGACTCTTTTATGTCATTTATTTTAAGCTCATCTTTCTTATGATTGGGATGTTCTTTTATATTACATTTACTGTAATTTTTATGTTCATGAGATGAGAGACCCTTTTCTCTCTCATCAATCCATTTTGGAAGTTTTGAGTGGCGCCGTTAGGCTGCCGAACTTTCGTAAGAGATCTAACCTCTCTCTTTCTTTTTAAGTACTCGCCTTTATGTCACTTCTTTTAAACTCCTCCTTGCAATGTTGGGGGATTTTATTTTATATTCCACTTGATGTAAATTCTATTGTAATATGATGGGATACTCTATTTGATCTCATCAATCCATATTCGAAAGTTTTATGTGGCGCCGTTAGGCTGCCGAGTTTTCGTAAGGGATTTTTCATCTCACTTTTATTCCCATGAGATTTATGCTACATTCGCCACAAATTCCATTGAGTGGTGTATGTACTGCCCATTATTCTACTCTTTGTGTAATATAATTTCGTTTATGAGTATTTACATCAATGACCTATTGTCTTTCTTTCATGGGGTGTATGTTTTGAAAGATACCCAAGTCGGTAAGGGAGCCTTTCACCCTCCTCTTTTTTAAAAGACTTCTTTTATTGGGTCTTTTAATTTACATATTTTTATGTTGGGATATGTTCTCATACATCCTTATTGATGTAAATTTTATGTCCAAGTGATGAGATACACTTTTTATCTCTCATCAACTCATTTTGATGTGATGCCGTTAGGCTGTCAAGGGAACTTTTTAACCCAATTTCGATTTCTTTGGGTTCAACTTGTAGTCATTGAATATGTCATCCATTGAATATGTGTGATTGACCTTTTATTGTTTTACACTTAATATCCACTTATATTGGGTGTATATATATTTTTCACACATATTTTTGAGATTTATTTGTCCTTAATTTAAGGATACCTTCTTTATAAGGGATTTCATCACATTTGACATTTCTATTGAGGGTTCATTGTTGTTATGCACCAATTCACTCTTATATGGTGTATATACTGTCCTTTGGAGTATTATATCATGAATCCTTTTATTCTCATGATATTATAAAGTTCTGAATAAATTTTATTCCTCGATTATTGTATTCAAGTGTCTCTAATTTTGGTAAAACCCCTTTAACCAAAATATCGTTTTAAATGTTTTAATTATTTGTTCTTATTAATATCCATGTTTTCAAAATTGTTTTAAGGATTTATTTATATGGATATTAATGGTTTAAAATGTTAAAATCTTCAAGGTGGTATGAGACACTTTGATTCAAAAATCTCTTTATTAAATGTTTTAAATGGTTTTGGAAATGGTTTCTTTTTGAATGGATTCATTATTTCAATATCCTAAAATGTTATATTGTGATTGAAATGTGGAAATGTTATGTTTCCTTTATTCATGTTTATGTGATACGATTATGTTATGGTTCTTGGACATTGTTATGAAGAACGGGTGGTTCCGTGATAAACTAAGGGCGGGTGAGCCCGATATAGCTCTCCAATGCATTGGGTAACGCAAAGGAGTGAAATGTTAAGGTTTCTCTGAAGAGATTTAGGGAATATACTATGATGGGTATTCCAAACGTAACCAAGAGGGTTACTCCCTATGTAAGAATGTTATGAATGCCTCAAGTTACCTTTATGTCTTATGTTTTCTATTATTTATTCATGGTTTGATGAGGTATGTTAAAGTGCCTATGTTTTATGGGTAAAGTATGATTTCATTCTCATGTATATATGAACTCATGTTTCCTTTCCATATTTTTTGTAACCCTTACTGAGCTTTTTATGCTCATCCCAAGTTTTTGAAATGTTTTTCATAGGTCAAGGGAAAGGTACATGATGTGATGATAGTGTCAAGGATGTGTCAAGAAAGAATCCGTGTTATATTTTAAATATGTTTCCGTTGGTGGGAAGAATGAATACTGTCTTTTATGTAACCACTTTGTTTAAATGTGGAATGTAATGCAAGTTTCATGATCTAATTCTCTAAAACTCTAAACCTGAAAAGATACTCAATGTGTAATCTTGTAATAACTCAAGATTAAGTAAGGTTTTAAGGCTGGGGCCTTATAGGTTATCCCTCCATTGATGACATGTCTTCAACGGAAGTGGGAAGTAGACTTATGAGGGTGGAATTGAAGAAGTAAAAACAACAACAACAATCGATCACTCCTCCGTTGTGTGATAAATATCACAAAGTATGGTGTGAATAAATTCACACCTTGGACCAAAGGTATCAACGTGATAAGTAGAAAAACAGAATTAGAGTAAAGGAAGAACTTTTATTAAGAAACTAAGGTGAATTAAATAACTTACATGAGAAAGAAATGTGATTACAAACACAAAGCGTCAGCATAACACTACAATGAAACCAAGCACCAAAGATGAAAAACTAATTTACCACCACTACCTTAAATAAGCATTTTTGGAGCCTTGGTTCGAGCCTCCAACATTACAAAAGACCCCACTTGAGTATGGTAGGCCTAGGGTGGTGGAAAGTACGGGAGAGGAGGTTTTTCCACCCTTGACCCGAGGTGGCAGCCAACTTGCTTCCACCGAACATATGCACTTGTACGTCCTTATAGATGGTCTAATCAGAGTGTTCCATACAAGAATAAAATGGATCCCTGAATATCTCCTATCATACTGTAAAATTTGGGCCCATATGGAGTTGTGGATTCTGAGATATGATTATATTAGTGGACTGTTTTTTTGGGCCGCAGAATCTGGCCCAGAATTTTATCTCTAAATTGGGCCACCTAAATGGACACCATGGAGGCCGAATTAGCATTATATACTGAATATTGATTTATTACTATACATGTCTTATAGCATCCCAAGAATGTTGGGATTCATTGGGCCTGTATGTTGGGCCCCACAGTCTCATCAGTGGCCTGGTGTCCAATATGACTTCTCCAGAATTGTTTCCTTTAATCACAAAATATCCCCATCTTCTTCCATGAATTATCCATTGATCCCTAAATCAAAAATGTTAATATTGAAGTGTATATCAATTTAAAAAATATCAAATTAAAATATGTATAATCAGATGAATCATTGGGTACTTCAAATGATGTTAAAAAATGTACCACATAATAGTGCATTTATAGAAGGTATTACAATCATAATGTGAAATGATGTTCAAAGTATAAAATGAACTAAAATGGTGTTTATGAATAATAAAGAACATGAATATTATATATATTAACAATGAATATTAGCCTCATTTAGTGGTTAATCACACCCTCAACTTGAGTTTTTCTAATCCCGAGCAAAATATATCTCAACAATATGAAATTTGAATTCCCTTTTCCAAAAACATTTTAATAGTCAATGATCACCAAAAAACCTTATACAAAACAATCATGAAACCCATAAAAATATTTTAATACAAGATACTTTCATAATAAGATCCCAATCTCAATCCCATTCCTTTGTTCAAATTCATTTCCATATTTCATCCAATATCAATTAAGTATGAGGATGTGTTGTGCATCACAATAGACATGGGGGTTCATCTTTATTCAAGGGGGAAATTACGGAAGCACTAGGTTGAATCACATTTCAATATTAAGATGAGTATTCAATTTTTTTTTGTATTATATATATATTTTTTGTTTTTTTTTTGTTTTTGTTTTTTTTTTGCAATTTTGCCATGGTAATTGAAATTGCACTCAAAAGAGTAAACCCCTGTAGCGAGACTTTGCCGATGACTCCCAAGCTCAAAGACCTTAGGGAAAAAAGTGAATCACATATACTCGGGCATCATCTCGAGTTAACTGAGTTAAAAAAAATTCAAATTACCAAAAATAGAGATAAAATTACTAACTCTCGGCCATACAACTATGGAGTCACGATTACCAAGTGCCGAAAGCTACGCAGTAGGTCATTTCATTGCTCTACGTGCATTTTTTTTTAATTTTTTTGAATAATCATATTAAACTAAAATGATCACCAAACCTATGCTATTTATTTATGGGATCCCATGAACTCAAACTAATACCCCACTATCCAAAGGACGTGCATTGTGATCTTTTTTTTATTTGGATGAAAATATAAACGATGAAATATCACATTAGACAACCACACTTTCCAAAATCTATGCTCATTAAATTATACAAGGATTAAAATCAAAATCAGGGCATGCTAAATTACTTGATATTTAGATTCAAAGTGTGCAATATGTATTACCATGAACAAAGCTAAAAGAATTTTTCCTTCCATTTACACTTTTTTTTCCAAATCATTCATTTTTTTGAGACAAAATCATTTTTTATTTTATCACCTCCCAACTTAAAATAACATTATCCCCAGTGTTTAAAGAAAAGAAAATTTAGAAGGGGGTAGAGGTAGAGAATTAAATTTCAAAAAAGAAATTGAAAATGTGGATCATGGAATGAAGTCACCTTGTGGTTGAAGTTGAAACCATTGTTGCTCCCTTTTAATCCTTTGATATCTATGTCACTTGCAGAGTTCCCTAGTAGAAAAAGAAAAACAAACAAACAAAACAAAACAGTATATATATATATAAGTAAAATATAAGTATATATATAAAATAAACTGATGATACGTTTTCTTATTTTTAAATTTCTGGGTAAGGTATTACTCAAGGATCACACCACGTGACACAGATGAATATGGTGCTCCCCTTTCATACTCATCCATACTAATAATAGAAGAACAGATCAACAATCTATTTTTTTTTATTTTTAAATATCAAAATGATTAGTTAATCCTATTTAAAATATAAAGTTGATTAAAACAACAAAATGATAGGAAAATTGAAAACCATGGGTTTCCTCCCATGAAGCTCTTTGTTTAATGTCGTTAGCATGACATGAACACCCCTAACTTACCCAATACAAACTTTAATAATTTTATGGACCACATGTTTCACAGCTTTGTATTGGTTGAGATTCATTCTATGTTTATAAATTTTTTCATGCACAAACCAATGTTATAAAATGAGTGGTAAAATCCAAGGAATATCAGAAATAGGGGATTCAATCTCTTTTTTAGTCTTTAGAAAGATATTAAGAATCATTACCTCTTTATTGGTTTCATGATAAGAAATTGGGAATAATGGACGTTTTTGGATATTCCCAATTAATCGAAACTTAAGGGTGTATGGAAAGTCCTTTCGTTCAAGTTTAGGTTGGCTAACAGTTTTAGACATAGGTTGGGACTTTAAATCAAACTCAATTTCATTTTCAAAATTTCTCAACAGAATTGGTTCCATTTGAATAGAAGATTCAACCACAAAATTGGAAAGATTAATTTTAGGAATGGGTATGGACTCAATGTTTGTGATTTCTTTGAATGGTTCAATGGTTGGTGTTTTTGAAAATTTATCAATGGAGTTATACTTATGAGACTCAATCCATGATGTCAAATTCTCCTCTTTTGTATCCAAAAAGTCAATTTCCTCCTGATTTAAAGACCCTTCAATAATTTCTTGATCCTCTTCATCTATACCAAATCCAAAGGTAGGTTCTCCAATAAATTCATGTGGGGTTTGTGGGAATCTAGATACTTTACATAAGGTTATGGAAGGGGCAATTTGTGTAGGGATGATTTCCTCACAATTTTTAATGATTTGTAGTTCTAAACTCAATGATGAAACCTCAAAATTAATTATCTCCATTTTTTGACACAATTTTTCAAGTAATGGATGTGGATCATGATGGGAAAGGGGTTGAGAAAGATGGTCTATTCCAGGAGGATAATTTAGTTGTTGGAATTGCACAGGAGGGTGTTCAAATTGGATTTTTGGGGATTGAAACTCATTATATGTTGGGACATTTTGTGGATTATAGGAGTAAAAACATTGTGGTTTATTAGTTTGTTGATGATCTCATATGTAGAAATTAGGATGGTCATTGTACATCACACATGGGGTTGGGTGATCAAAGTAGGGATAGGTTTCCCATGTTTGGACTTGTTCAAAATTGAATTCCATAGGAGTGAGGGGGTGAGAACAGAGAAGAGGGATGAAAAAAAGGATGATAGTGTCTAAGATAACTTACTAAGGATCCCGTAAATAGCGCCAAAATTTGATTCTCACTCAAATTTACCCAAAATAAGAAGGTAGGACGGTCCTTGTAGTCTAGCTCGGGTTGTCAAATCCTCAGAGACCTAAGATGTAACCTATAGACACGTACATTATATGGATTGTTTTTGGCTATGAAGTGGCCAACATGGGTTGATTTTATATGGGACTAAGTGAAATATAAGAGACTTAAGTGAATTCAATTTAAAAGAGTGAGTTGATCCTAGGTTATCACTTGGGGTGGATTGGACGTATTTTCTTTTCAATGATTTCAATTTCTTATATTTGAGATGGATTCATTTAAGAATATAAAACAACATCATCACTTACTGTTTTAATACTTACACCCTTTAATACTAATCACCTATACACTTGAAGGATCAAAGTTAGCACTTCAAGGTAAATGTTCGTATTAGCACATGAAGTGTGTGACCTTAAATTCAACAAGGACGATGGAGTTTAAAAAGCATCAAATAAAAATCTCAATTAAAAAAGTGAATATACATTAATTGGGTGCTAAATAACATCCAATCAAGCCCCTTTATACTCCCTTGGATCAACCCATAAGTGGGTTAGCCCTCCATTGATGACGTGTCTTCAATGGAAGTGGGAAGTAGACTTACGAGGGTGGAATTGAATAAGTTAAAACAACAACAACAATCGATCACTCCTCTGTTGTGTAATAAATATCACAAATTATGGTGTGAATAAATTCACAACTTGAACCAACGGTATCAATGTGATAAGTATAATAACATAATAAGAGTAAAGGAAGAACTTTTATTAAGAAACTAATGTGAATTAAACAACTTACATGAGAAAGAAATGTGATTACAAACACAAAGCGGCAGTATAACACTACAATAAAACCAAGCACCAAAGATGAAAAACTACTTCACCACCACTGCCTCAAATAGGCATTTTGGGAACCTTGGGTCGAGCCTCCAACAATAAATAAGACCCCACTTGAGTATGGTAGGCCTAGGGTGGTGGAAATTAAGGGAGAGGAGACTTTTCCACCCTTGACCCAAGGTGGCACCCATCTTTCTTCCACCAAACAGATGCACTTGTAAGTCCTTCTAGATGGCTGAATCAGAGTGGTCCATAGACTAATAAAATGGATCCCCAGATTTCTCCTATCCGTCTGTAAAATTTGGTCCCATTTTGAGTTGTGGATTCAGAGATATGATTAGATTCGTGGACTATTTTTCTGGGCCGCAGAATCTGGCCCAGAATTTTATCTCTAACTGGGGCCACCTAAATAGAAACTATGGAGGACGAATTAGCATTGGATACTGAAGAGTGATTTTTTCCTATACATGTCTTCTAGCATACCAAGAAATTTGGGATTCATTGGGCCTGTATGTTGGGCCCCACAGTCTCATCAGTGGCCTGGTGTCCAATCTGACTTCTTCAGAATTGTTTCCTTTCATCACAAAATATCCCCATCTTCTTCCATGAATTTTCCATTGATCCCTGAATCAAAATTTTTTATATTTAAGTGTATATAAATTTCCAAAAATATCAAATTAAAATATGTATAATCAGATGAATCATTGGGAACTTCAAATGATGTTCAAAAATATACCACATAATAGTACATTTAAAGAAGGTATTACAATCATAATGTGAAATGATGTTCAAAATGTAAAATGCACTAAAATGGTGTTTATGAATAATAAATAACATGAATATTATATATATTAACAATGAATATTAGCCTCATTTAGTGTCTAATCAAATAGATGCTTGAAAATTTTGTTTGGGTCAATGCCTCCAAATAAGAGGTTAAAAAATCTATGAAAGAAGGTTGTGAGTTGATACTAATGAGGAGCATGGAGAGTGGATAAATAAGAAATAATGAATACTGGTGTAGGGATTCAATTAAGGTAAAATCAACATGGAAAAAATTTATATAGACAATAGACAGAATGACTAATCAATTTGAGGAGCTTCTCAGTGAGGAATCATATCTTCATGTCAGTTCACTTCACTAGGAGTTATATAGAGTTTCTAATTAAAACAATCTTAGTCTTATTTTTAATCAATTTGTGCGCTATTTTAGTATGTAGTGGTGTTAGGATATGTTGACTAATGTTTCCCACTTCTCTTGAAAGTGTATTTTCAATAAAAAAATATATTTGGAAAGATACACCACTCTAACTTTCAAGTTTTTGGAATTTCATTCCACAAATTTTTTATATAATATATATTAATTACTTTTTTATTTTTATGAAAAAACATCCACTCAAAAACTATCATTTTTATTTATATAATAATACTTTACTAATAAAACAATTTATTCACACTTGGATACATATAATTTTATTTTTAATAAATGTTTTGGAGTGAATACACCAATTTTCGATGTATTGGAAATTGTTATGTTGCATAGTTATTATTCACAATAGTAAAATTCAAAATCAATTTTTATATTTAAATAAATGGTCTATGTTTGTGTCTACATAAAATTATTTTAAACATATAAAATGGATTCCTACTTAACTCATTTTTCCTATAAATATCAAACTCTTTCTATGTGTTAGGTTTACATGAAATTTCTATGTATTCTTTAAAAGTAAACATTTTAAAAATTTAAACATCATATACATACCTTTTATAATGAATCACATCCATGTATTATTCTTTATTGAATTTTAAAACAATTTAATTATTGTTTAGTTATGATAGAGGCTTTAATAAGTGATAAAAAATTGTTAACAACTAATAAGCGATCGCAACATGCCAGTCATTTCTATGTAGATGATTTCCCTTTGGGGAAAACATTGAATACCATAACTCAAATATGCATACAAATTATGTTGGGTAGGATGATCTCATGTAGTTATATTATGTATGTCTTCATTATTTAATAAATTTCATACATTTTACATATATTATTATTTTTATTAAAAAAGATAAAAAAATTATTCATTGCTAAATAATTTTTTACATGTCTTTGATGAACCTTATGGTGAAGAACTCAATAAAAATATTATTGATTTGAATTAAGAAATGTTATAAAACATTAATATCATCAACTCTAATGATTGGATAATACATCAATGAAAAATACTAATCACTGAAAATGATAACCATATTGTTACAAAAAAAAATTCTAGTGGTAGATATACAATAATGATAATTATGCTAGGGTTAGGAATATCAAATCCTATTGTTTATAACACACCCATATATCATTTATAGAAACATCATCAATAATTTCATAGAAAAATTACATTTCATCATGTTCCTTATATGCACTATTATTTTAAAAAATGGCTTAGTTCATTTTAAAGAAAAACTTTAATTTATAACATCTAAACCAAAGTAAAATCATGATTTTAATATCACTATTTCATTATGAATAATAGAAAAAATATAATATCTCTAAAAAACGAAATTAAATTAAAATAATTATTCCTGGTTATGGAAACAAAATGATCAATGTAAAACCACATACCATAAATGATGAATCCAAAACCCCAAAAGTCCAGGATCCGGTGTAACCCGACCCCAAAAAATTATTAAATAAAAATGAAATGGAGTCAGACATACAAGGGGTTATTACATAAACGATAGTGAGTGACACCACATCTATTCCACCTCTACAATTGAGACACAGTAATCTGGGGCCACGAATGACCACATCATGTCCATTCCAGTGATCACCTGTTTTTCCAGAGCGTATGCCACCTGATTGGCCTCCCGATAGGCATGTGACACAACAAGATTGATATTATCAAGGCAATCAATCCAATGAGGTATCACTTTCCAAGGCACATTACGCGTACGCATTTGCAAAGCATGAACTGCAATCTTAGAGTCAGATTCAAGCCATATCATCCTCCAATTATAGTGGACAACGGACATGATAGAATGAATTATTGCCCATAATTCTACTTCATAGATGCTGCCAGTACCAAGGAAATGATAGAAAGACCCTTTGACGAACCCAAAGTACGTGGGAAACACCACAACCCAACCCGATGAACCCGGTGCATCTGAGGAAGCTCCATCAACATTCAACTTGAGGCATGGTGCAATCGGGGTATCCACCGGATGTACTTAGGTATCCAGGGCTTCTGCGTCCGATCGGAAATCCCAAGAGATCTGTGAATTTTTAAGTCAGAAACATTATTGTACTTTGTGCCTTCCTGAACAAAAGAAGCGACATAAACCTCCTTGTGAATGGCCACCATCCTCTACTGCACAACGCTGCTGGCCACCACATCATGTTTTACATCGCCACTGTCCTCCATACCCTGCATAGCGCGGTTGTCTTACTGTAAATCAATGTTGTCCACCGCTTCCTGCTGTACAGCGTTGCTGGCCACCATTCCCCACTGTACAGCGCTGCTGGCTACCACACCATGTTGTCCATCACTGCTGTCCACCACGCCCTACTGTGTATCGCTGCTGCCCTGCTATACAGCGCTGCTAGCCACCATTCCCCGCTGGACAACACTTTTGGAATTGTCAAAAAGTTTGGCATTCCGAGCATCCCAAAGTGTTGTAAAGCTTGCAGCAATAGAAACAAGTAGAAAATTGTGGATCTATTCACTATAGTGAACCATATGCATCTTTGCAAGAAAAGCAGTGACCAAAGTATATATATCCAGATTCTAACCGAACAGGGAGCCAACATATGACCAGAGCCTCCTGGATTGGTCACATTCCAGGAACAAGTGATGCATTGCCTCCTCAGCACACATACATAGAGGGCAGATCAAAGCTATGTGAAAACCACTTTGTGTCATATATGATTTTCCTGAAGGAGTGTTTAAGGGATGACCAAACGGATGAAGCAAGGTAATACTTGTACCCATTCCACCACCTTCTTGTGAATCTGTTTTCAAGGAAGTTATCTCAGCACTCATTGGATATCAGGCTCTATGTAAATTTCCCAATCCGGCCATCATTAAAGGTTCTAAGATCTTTGAAACCTAGATCTCCCATTTCAACCGGCTTGATGCACTCTTTCCAACCAACAATGATCAATTTCCTCTCACACGATGACCCTGTCTATATGAAGTTATGGACCATGTTTTGAAGATATTTAATGAGGCATCTCGTCCATCTGTATAGGGAGAAGGAATAAACAAATTTGGATGTGATCATTTAGTTAACAATACAAACACTCCCAGACATAGACATGGCTTTCCCTTTCCAACTCGCAAGTTGATTAATGATGCCATCACATATACTCTCCAGATATTTCCTCTTCACATTCCCCCAAAACAAGGGGACACCCAAATACTAGAAGGGAAAAGATCCCCTCTTTAACCCAAAATAATTAATTATCAGGTGCCTTTTACATGTTATAATTTCATTCCAAAAAACAACGAATGACTTGTTCCAGCTAATTGATTGTCCAAACACCTTCTCATAGTGGGCGAAGAGGGCATTAATAGAGGATACAATTTTCTTGGAGGCCTGTCCAAGCCATAGAATATTATCAGCATACAAAAGGTGAGAAAGGGAATAATCATTTATACCATCCTTAATTTATTAGTAGAGACCCATGTGAGTGAGATCATTGATACATTTGCTTAGGTAATCCTCCACGATGGAAAATAAAATCACAGACAGTGGATCACCTTGTCTCACACCCCTGGTGCATGGAAATAATCCTTTGGGGGAACCATTAATAAGGATGGACAACCTTGCTGATCTAAGAATGGGGCTGATTAAATTGATGAAAACCCTGGAGAAGCCATATCTTTTAAGAAAATCATGGAGAAAACTCCATTTAAGTGTGTCAAAATCCTTTGAGATGTCAATTTTGAGAGCAAACGTCCCATATTTCACTTTCCTTCTCATTAAGTTAACACTTTCTGAGGCCATAAAGAGACACCTTTGAATATTTATCCCATATAAAAAGCCAAACTGGTTTGCATTGATCATGTCATCAACCATTCCTCCCATCCTATTCATGAGTATTTTACTGATGAGCTTGGGGATTGTGTTCCCAAGTTCAACTCACCTGAAGTCCTTAATGTCAAGAGAATTCTCTTTCTTAGGAATAGGAGTGATGAAGCTGGAATTCATCCTATGAGGCATCTATGAGTGAAAAAAGAAATCCTTTATGGATTAGGTGATATCATCATGTAAAATATCCCAGTAGAATGTGAAAAATTTATTAGTGAACCCATCTGGGCCAGGGGAACCTTTTAGGTTAAGAGAGAGGAGAGCAACCCTGATATCTTCTTTACATGGGGAGGTAATTAGAATCTGATTCATGTGTGAATTAATGCAAGGATTTATGTTTTAAACCATTTTGTGAGTATTTTCACGTCCATCATCCGTATAAATCCCCTTTAAATGCTCCACCACAAGAAATCTCATTTTCAGATGTATATAAGAGGCCATTAACACCAATAACCATGTCACCCGCTCATGCCCTCTTCTCCCTATGAAATCTATTAAAGAATTTAGAGTTCCTATCTCCATACTTTAACCATCTCATATTCATTTGATTCCTGACCAGCCTTTCTTTGATCATTAGTAGGTCATCAAGCTTATTATGAGTCGTAATTTCCTCTCTAGAAATGATGGGCTGATTATTATCTCTAATCTGAATACATGTAAGTTCATCCTATGCAATCCTGATATCATCATCCACTTTAGAGAAGGATTTATTGATCCACTCCCTTAGAAGCCCCTTAAGATGCTCCAGTTTCACAACCAACTTTTGTTGTGGGCTCCCAATAGGGTCAATTTTCCAGGCCTCCAGAACAAGTTCCCTGCACCCTGGAATCACAAGCCATCCATTGTTAAAAAGAAAAAGGATAGGCACTGACCTTGTTTGTTGTTCATTGACATAAAAAAACTATAGGATTATGATCAGAGTGATGCTTAGGGAGTGTGAACCCAGACACCCCATGCGCAGTACTGCGATCATCAATTTAGACAAAACATCTATCTAGTTTGGTAGCTTACTTCCCATTCCAGGTGTATCTACAGTATGTGAAATCAGCTCCACCAAGCGGGACGTCAATCAGGTTCCATTTATCAATACATTCAGAGAATTCAGAAGCAGTAATCCTGCTAAAGTTAGCTCCAGTTTTTTCCTCAGGCCTCAATATAGTGTTGAAGTCACCAATGATTACATATTTGTGAGCCATATTCCCAATAGATGCTTTAAGTTCCTAGTGTTATTGAGTAGATTGTATATCCAAATTATTCTGTATAGAGTTAACAATTTTTCCCTTTAGGCATGTTGAAAAAATCATATTCCTTTATCTTTTTAGTATGGGTAGGTCACATACATTTTCTTCTTAAGTGACCCCACTCATGTTTTTTTATCTAAGATGACCAAGCATTCCATTCCATAATTAGCTTCCCACATTATGAGGTAAGTGGAATGAATTTCCCACATCACCCACTAGAATTAGATTTTCACTTTGGTTATTGACCTCTTATCAAAATACATCCATAAAATTAGGGATTTTTTTGTCTTCTATATGTTGTATAAAACTAGAAAATGGAAACAATGTATTAGCTTGGTATCATCCTATAAATCCATCCACTCCAACCAAACCTAAGGAACATTGAATGTTATAGGGAATTGGTAATTCATAACTGATTGATAATAACACAATGAAAAGGGAATATCACTAAATCTATCCAACATATAGAATATCCATTATGACCCCACTCCCACAAACAAGGCCTCACAGGAATACAAGCACTAATGAAATGCAGTCTTTAGACCAAAAGCCTTATCCATTTAATGGTTTAAATAAGAGAATTTCTTTGAATGTTGAATCTGCAATGGTTATCACAGCATGATCATGTGCAAGTCCTTACAGATGAACCTTCTCATGGTCACACCAATCATGGAGGCCAATCTAGGGATCAGACTGTAGTCGCTTCTTTTTTGAACTTTAGATAGCAAACTAAGAAATTTCTTATAGTGCTTCACTAACTCCCCAACATGAGAACATTTAGATTAAAGGATACAACTATCATCCACATCAAATTCATCTCTTGAATAGTTATTATTACATTTTTTCCTAAGACTCATCCACCATCTCTTTTATACATGCACTTATATTTCTTGAACTACCCTGAGAAGTAGTCATACCATACCAGGTAACGATGATCATTGTGGATGAATTCAAAGGATAATACCTACCACCAGTGGAGTAATAATTTTCTTAAATTTAATTACCCATTTCTTTCAAAGCATGATGAAATTATTTGAAATATTAAAATATTGGATTCCCCTTATTTGAAAGTATCCTTTTTGTGTATTTATTTATTTTGTTAAATATTTATATTACCAAACCAAATAGGATGGATATGAACTGAAAAAGGATGGATTTCAATCATATGGCAAAAGATTATGAATATGGGGTGAAATAGTTCATCATGTTTGAAAAATATCATCCCTATAACCCTTATCAAATCTGTTCTCCATGTTTACATTTTTTATTCAAGACTAATTATTCCAGATGAGTTGTAAGAACAATTGTTCTATTTAAGAATAGATCGAAGTTATAAATGTTGGACTAAACATAGGGAAAACGTGAATGTAGTTAGTGACTGGAATAGAACTGCATTTTATAGATCATATGATATGATTAAAAGTGTGGAGAATGAAGAAGTCCATATCAAGGTTATGGTTAAAGATGTGAAAAATGATGAAGATCATATTGTTGAAATGATAATGATTGTTTATGATGAACTTTGTGATTCTCCAAAACTATTTGAGAAGTTAAAGAGTTGTGAAAAGACACCATTATATGTTGTTTGTACTAAATATACTATATTATTAACCCTATTAAAGCTATTGAATTTAAAAGCTGGTAATAGATGGAGTGATGCCAGTTTTACTAAACTATATTTTCTTTTGAATTATATGCTCCTAGAAGATAATGAGATTCCTAGACAAATATATGATGTTAAAAAAATGTTACATTCAATGGGTCTGAAATCTGAAACAATGGATGCATATCCAAATTATTGTATATTATTTCAAAAGGACTAAAAATCACTTAATTAATGCCCAATGTGTGGTGCTTATTGATACAAGAAAGATGAATCTGGTCCTATGAATGTTATATAGAACTCTCTGATCATTCCAAGGTTTAAGAGATTATATGGATGTGAGGAGGCTAAATGGAAATTGACGTGGCATGAAAATACAAGAAATAAACATGGGAAACTTTTTCAACCAAAATACTATCCTCAGTATAACAGAATTAATCATGAGTATCCTACATTTGGAAACAAGCAGAAAAATATTCATCTTGCGCTATCTATTGATAGAGTGAATCCTTTTGGTTTTTAAAGAAGCACTCACACTATGTGGATGTTTATGTTGCTAAATTATAATTTTCAACCATGGTTATTCATAAAATGAAAATACATTATGTTTTCTATGTTTATTTCAGGATAAAAATAACTAGGTAATGATATTGATGTTTATTTGGCTCCTTTGATTGAATATTTGACATTATTATGGGATTTAGGTGTTATGTTGTATAATGCTTACAGAAATTAATATTTCACATTAATATCCATGTTGAATGAGATGATAAATGAATTTTTTTACTTATGGAACTTTTCAGGATATAGAATTATTAGAACTCAAGGGTGTCCCATTTATGAACAAGGTACATTGTCAATTAGGTTGAAATATTCATCAAATATTATGTTTCTTATAAATAATAGATTTCAACCTTGATGACATAAATACTGATCTTGGATGACATCATTCTATTGTAGTTCAGAAGAACATACAACACCATCTCCACTAACAGGTGATCAATAGTTTGAGAAAGTAAAAGATATGGAAACTGATTTTGGTAAACCTTTTAAAAAAACATATGAAAATTGGTTGGAAAAGAGATCTGTTTTTTTTTTGAATTAACATAATGAAATTATTTGTACATTAGTAATTTTCTCAATGTTATGCATATTGAAAACAAATATGACAGTTTCATTGGAAGTTTAATAAATACACCTAGAAAAGAAAATGATGGAATTAAGGATAGGTTGAACATGATTTACATGAGAATACAGGAAGAGTTGGCACTGATGAAGGGTGATAAAAGAGACTTTTCTTCCTGCAGCTGCTTACACTCTTTCTAAGTAGGAGAGATATCAATTTTTTAACTTATTGAATGATGTAAAAGTTATAGAAGGGTATTAATAGAATATCAAGAATATCATGTCAATTATTAATTTAAAGTAAAAGGTTCTAAAATCACATGACTGCCATATTTTGATGCAAGATCTAATCCCTGTAGATTTATCTCACATTTTTTTTCAAGAATGTCCATCATATATTAACCAATATCTTTTTTGTTTTCAAATATATATGTCAAAAACATATATACCCAACGGAATTTACAACTATAGAAATAGAAATTTCCGTCATATTATGTGAATTGGAAATTTTATTCCTCTTGACATTATTTGATATAATTTTTCAATTGATAGTTCACTTCGTAAGAGAGATTCGACTATGTGGTCCTATACATTATAAATTAATTCACCCCATTGAATGGTATATGATGATTTTGAAAGGGTTTGTCAAAAATATAATTTATCCACAAGGATTTATTGAGGAGTGACATATTATTGAGTATGTCATTGAATTATGTACCAAATACTTATCTGGTGTTGAAAGCATTGGTCTACCGAAATATCATCACACTAGTTGTCTTGTGGGTGAAGTAATTTCTAGAATAGATGTTGTCACAATCACTATTACTGATCAAGAGTAGGACTTCCTTTATGTTTTTCATAATAGTTTATAGGTTTCCCCATATGTTGAAACCTACAAATAAATTATTAGGCATTTGAATCCATCAAAGGATGAAATATGGATATCAAATACACACAATCAATAGTTTATAGCAAGGTTTATAGACCATATTTTTAATGAGTTTGATAAAAATCTAGATTCAATTTTAGAATGAATTTGATGGCTGGTGTAACGCCCTGACCCCAAAAGGCCAGAGTCGGTGCATTATTATGTATCATTAGCATGATCACAAAAGATCAAGTCTTGAAAGACCGATTAGTTTAGTAGATTTGGAAGTACTAGATACATTCATAAGGTTTACATTACATTGTAAAATGGAAAACTAAAACAACATTGTTTCCATAGACAACACTAAGATCCCATAGACAATCCCTCCAGATCAGTCATAATATACTTCTTCACATCCTAGGAAAAATAAAACATAGAAAGGGGTGAGCTCAGATGCTCAGTAATGATAACAATATAGCGGAAACTTTCATAAATAATCATAAACATTTGAGGCAATGTATAAGACTAAAACAAAAGGCTTTTAAACTTGAACTTCAGCCTAATATGGCAAAGATAAAATCAAGTAATTCCATTTACTTATTCACATGTATATTCTACTAGTCAAATAATCACATGCAATATTAATAGCCACTTTCATAATGATGGAATGCATAAAGCTAGACTTTCATAACCACATAGTCAAGGGCTTGTGCCAAGACTAAAAATAATATTTTTTTCAAGGCCTTATGCCAAGACACTAGTTTGTCTCATGAGACCTACCGATGCATCGAAGATCTATAGTGTGATCCACCCATCACTTACTAAGTCTAATGCATTCCTCATATGAAAAGGTTTAAACATAACATAAACATTTGTATTAAAACTAGCTTACAAAATGTCAATACTTTATCCATAAACCATGAATGGTGTAAAAATAACACATCCACAGTCAAACATATCACAAAACCTTCAATACAATATGGAAGTTTTGTGTCATAATAAATCAACATCAAATAAGCTTTGAATACATCAAAGGATGTTGACATAGATGAAATCAAAAACTTTTTTAGAGAAATATCTCTTTATATTTTGAAATCATTTTAGAAAAAATTTATTTTGAAAATATTATTATAATCTTGTAAGGGAAGTTTCGACAATATTATAACGGTGGAAAATAGCTGCACCCACCGTATAAGTTAAAAAAAACATTCTTACCTTAAATTTGTCGAAAAGGTCAAAAAGTACCTTATTTAGAAAACGACGGAAAGATTCCTTTCAAAACATATAAGTTAAAATAAGGGTATAAATGACTTTAAACCATTGTCTAGTAAATAGTAATTTTTTTTTGAAATACATTTTTAAGAAGCATGGATGTGGATGATAAAGCGGTCCCAGTAGATAATTACGTATAAACAACCTCAGATAATGAAGAGATTGTAAAATTAACCCTTACCTTGTACTTTTTCTTGGTTGAGGGTTGGTTAACCTCATGTATAATTGAAAAATAATTGTTATTAAGTTATAAAAGAATCATATACATTAATATGATATCATATATGATCTTTTAATATTGCTTTGTTAATAATATTCTAGTACTATCGTCGTTTCGGGTGTTAACTGATTCATTTTCCTTTATATGATTTGTTACGTAAGTAATGTTTGTTATGGATATGATGTATCTTATTTATATTCATAATTATATTAAGTCTTTAAACATTATTTTTAATCATCAAATGAAAATTAGTCTTGAATGGATACGATGGGGAATGAATCTCATCGCGTTCGTGGAGACGGTAATCCGTACGTACGTGCGAGCGACAATATCATTATTTTGATATTAAAATAATATATAATTGGATGTTATATCATATATAAAGAATAATTATGATGTTATATTTAATATTTACATCAATTATACATAAATATTATACCCATCCAAATAATAATGTATTGAATAACAACCACACCACGACGTGGAGACGGTAAGCCATACGTACGCACGTATGGTGACATGTCATTAAAAGGATGGATAAAATAATGAATATGGTTGTACCATATTTATAATAAAATCATGGTATATATAATATACTAGAGTTATTATTTTATAATGTATACAACAAAGAAATAGGAAGAGGAAGAAGAAAGGAACTTCAAAGAGGTGATGAAATATTTACCTCTTCTTCAGGTTCTTTCTTTTGATTTCATCAAAAGGGCTTCTTAGGATGGATTTATGACTAATGGAATGCCTATAGGATGAAGGGATAGGGTATTTGGGAAGAATTTGGCTGATCTAAAAGGCTTTGAAGGTGTGAATTAGAGAGAAGGGGGAGTGCCCTTTTATAAGAGGGGTGAGGGACACCTTAGGAAAAGCTATAAATATTATTTTATAATAAATTCATTTTAGTTTCTAATGACTCCAAAATGAATTATTTAAAGGATAATGTGAGTATGTGTCTAAAACCACTCAACCAATAGGTTTTAGACTGGTTTAGTTCACTATATTAACCTTATATTTTAGATTTAACTCTTAGTTAAATAGTTTGACATTTACCACGTCAATTTGTATGTTTATATTATATAGTTAATAAAATTACTATATACTTCCAAGAGAACCCAAAATGGTTCATTAATGATACATATATAATTATATAATTCTTTTGGCCTAACCTTAGACTTTTAGAAATAGAATATCAATTAATATTATAATATTTGTTTTAAAAACTTTTTTTTGTCAATTTTGACACTATTTAGTATTTTGTTTTTTCTAAATTTATAATAGCATTATTACTTCGAGATAAATTAATCTAAAAAACCCTAATATGTCATATTAACCTAGAAAATTAGTTTAATTCAAAAAAAGTCTCAAATTTCATTTATTTGGATATTTATAATATCAATTATTTTAATCGTTCATTAATACGGTAAATACTGCATCATCATTGTGTCATAAATAAATTTAATTAATTAATTTCTAAAAACAATAAATAAAATACCATTATGTAGGAAATAATTTTAGCTTTCTAATGAATATTTATAGTCTAATTTATCTTATGTGTATCACTATATTAAAAATGGTTTAGTTATTAAACTTTGAATTTAACACTTTTAACTCTTCTTTGAATTAAATAATAATAAATGTCCTAATCTAATCCACGTGGACCTAAAGGATCATATTTTATTCCAAAGGTTGTTTTTGGTCGAATTAAACTTATCAAATAGAATTATGACACGTGTTAGGGTAATAATAATATCATTTTTACCCCTAATTACCCTATTTACTTTTAACTATGGTAAATAAAAGTAAAAAGTTACTATTCACCAAAAATTAGTTTCATCTTATTGAACCACATTTTACTTACTGATATCAAACATGTCTCTCTGATTTTTGAATTTCAACTCATAGAAGTGGTAAAATTATGTTTTATGTAAATTTGCAAATGCTCCTAGTAGGTGGGTAAAAGACGGTAAAAAGTTCAATAAAATTTTTATATATCTAAAATTATTATAAATTGACACAAATGAATTAAATTGAACTTATATATGTATTATGTATATATTTTGACCTAAAATAAATTTAAATAAAATAAATAATTATATAAATAAAAAGTCGGTTTTAAATAATAACTCAGTGTTTTTCACTATTCATCAAAAATTGAAAGTTTTCAGAAAAATAACAAAATTTTACCATAAGATAATTTTGATATTCTAAATTCAAAAATTAAGTATATTTTACCAAATTCAGAACATATAGGTTTCATTTATTAATTTAAAATTAATTCCCATTGTCAAAACCAAACGTGTGTTTTTAAGAAAAATAACTAACAAAATATTGATACTTGTTTATGTTCAATTTCAAAGTGAAATTATTTACAATGAATAACATTATATTAAATGATAATAATATAATATATTTATACTTCCAAACCATTAAAATGTATAATTTAATTGTACAAATTATTTTGATTAAAAAAGTTGTTTTCAATTAAAATATAGTAATTTTCACTATTCAACAAAATATGAAAGTTATCAGAAAAACACCAAAAATTTATTGAAACTAAATTCTTATGTCTCGATTCTAAAGAAGAAGTTTATTTTGAAAAATTGAATATATAAAAGTTTCAAATATTTGATTTAAAAAGGGTTCGCCATTAAAAGGTGGAAAAATTTCATTTAAAAAAAATACTTCTTTTATCTGAAAAAAGTGAATTTGTTTTTTCATTATATCTAAGAAAATCATAATATAGATTCAAAAATTATAAGGATTATATAAAGTTCAAAATTTAGTTAATACTATTCATAACCTCTTTTGAACAGCTAGTTTGGTAAGTCGTGGTGCGCTCGAACTTGGTGTTGCGTGTAGTGCAAGTTATTGAATTACTTTGAAAAAATAACGTACTATGAAATCTTAGGGTGTTACATTCTTCCCTCCTTTAATAAATTACGTCCTCGCAATTTTATATTGTTCTTAGAAAATAAAATGTTGAAAATATAAAATACCTTTGTGGAAAAACCCACATCGGAAATTGGTTTAATAAAATTATTCTTAATAAGAGGAAAAGGGGAATGAAAAAGTCACCACCAAATTATGATCTCGATTAGGAGAACACTGTCGGAAATTAGAGACACATAATTGGAGGAAAAACGTAAATATGTATAGGGAGTGATTGAGGTCATCAGTCACAAAAAATTGTGGAATTGAAGGCTTCAAATCCATCAATCTATGATGATTTAAAATATCATTGGTTCAATAAAACATAAGGTATTAGGATAACACATTTTTAGTTTTATGATACCTTAACTAAAGTTTAAGAATTAATTTATTCATAGAATAATAGAAGGAGAAAATATATACTTGAAAATTAGAGTTCCACCATTTAACTAATTTCTACCACAAACTCATCTTTCACTCTAAAATATAATAAAACTTAAAAAATATTCTATTTATCCTATTCGTATAGGGTTCCAAAAAAATGAATTTATAATTCATCTACCAGACCATTAAAAAACTACATTATTCAATCTAGGACATCACATGGGCTAGTGGTAGGTGATACACCCTTATCGCCCTTCGGTTGTGAGTTCAAGTCTCGCGGCCATTCCAGACGCGACGGGTTGCCACCCAACCTCTAGGTTGTCCTTTTTATAGAAATCCAAAAATAATCTCAAACTAAACTTATCCAAAATACTTCTATCTAAACTCACAGTAAAAAATTTATAAGGAAGGTAAACACAATGAAAAACATTTTTTCCATGTAATAACATGTGAACACCTTCATCATGTATTCTTTTAAAACACTGCAACATCTTGAATTACCATAAAACCTTATTGATTACATTCATACTCTTTTATTCCTTATAGAATACTGGATATACTCCTTATATCCAAAATTTTTGTAAACTCCAATAATGATGGAATATACAAATCATTAATCATTATCAAGAAATTCAAGAATACCCAATATAATTTATCCAAATCAATCATGTATTATTCCAAAATCACTACCTCGGTATCAAAACCATATTATGGTTTATCTTTCTCTCTACCATATATTTTCCAAAAATTTAACCTGCTATTGAGTCACTTTTCTTGGTTCCACACAATCTCAAGTCCTTAATGAAATAGTACTACAGTACAATCCTTATATACTCTATAATTCTTATAACATGTACATCATTAATACAATACTCAAATGACACAATACTTTAATAAAAACATAAGAAATATAATCATTCTTATTCATCTTCGGTAGTATCATAACATTATTATTATCCAATAGCAGCATTTTGGATATACTCTGATGATTTGGAAATTGATTTGCGTAGTGTCCCTACTCCTTGTAGATGAAGCATTGTACATTTGAAACTTTTTTATTACCCTTCCAATCACATACTTGGTGTCCTTTTTCTCCACACTTATAACAAACTCCCATTCCCTTAAAGTATTTACCAAGGTTATTCTTTCCATAGTTATCACATATGGTAAAATCCTTCTTTTCCCTCTTCCCTTTATCTATATTTATCTCTACCATCCTTTTCTTCTCTTGCTTCCCTTCAAAGCCATAGGACTCAAAAAATTCTTTACATATCTTATTAACACATGATACTATTTCTTCATATGCTGATAATACATGGGAGACTATTTCCCTTATAAATGTTTGATTAATACCGTGAAAGATATGATCCTTCTTACTCATTGGATCATACGTATTGCTGGAGTTCACATTCCCTCTACTGGGCGCCATTTCTATACAATGGAATACACTAGGTCAGTTTATGGATTGCAATGAATAATTCCAAACTTGTAAAATACCTAACATAAATTGAACATTTTATGGATATAATCCATAATCATAAAAATGTTTTCTTTGAGGAAGTATATACTCATAAACCCTTCATAATGGTTTGTAATGAAAATGAGAATTATCCTAAGCATATCCCCCAGGAGTTTCGTAACCAAGAGTGCAACAAGCCTCGTTGTCATGCACCAGTTCCCAATCAAGTCTAGCTCAAAGCGGTGTTTTTGGGTTTTACCCCTAGGTACATCTGTTCCAGATCCTCCTCTACCTGCTTGTATCTAGACAGAGACATATTTCTTGGAAAACTCACAAAATCTCTACAATAACAAAATTTTTGGAAGTTCTTCTATACTAATCCTCAAATTCTATCTTAGGGTAATGTGATCTAATCATAGTTTACCTAAATCTAGATTCCACGATTTATACTAAGCATTCCTCTAATACCAACTATTACGCCCCGACCCCAGAAGCCAAGAGTCAGTGCATTATTACGTATCATTGGCATGATCCCAAAATATCAAGTCTTGAAAGACCGATTATTTTATTATCCTTGTAAGTAATAGATACATTCATAAGGTTTACATTAAATCATAAAATATAAAACTACAACAAAAAGGGGTGAGCTCAGATGCTTAGTAAGGATAACAATATAGCGAAAACTTTCATAAATAATCATAAACAATTAAGGCAATGTATAAGACTAAAAAAAGCCTTTTAAACTTGAACTTCAGAATAATATGGAAAAGATAAAATAAAATAATTCCATTTACTTATTCACATGAATATTCTACTAGTCAAATAATCACATGCAATATCAATATACACTTTCATAATGATGGAATGCATAATATCAGACTTTCATAACCACATAGTCAAGGCCTTGTGCCAAGACTACAAATAAGATTTTGTCAAGGCCTTATGCCGAGACACTAGTTTGTCTCATGAGACCTACTGATTCATCAAGGAGCTATATCGGGCTCCACCCGTCACTTACTAAGTCCAATGCATTCCTCAAATGAAAAGGTTTAAACATAACATAAACATTCGTATTAAAACTAGCATACAAAATGTCAATACTTTATCCATAAACCATGAATGGTGTAAAAATAACACATCCATATTCAAACATATCACAAAAACTTCAATACAATATAAAAGTTTTGTATCATAATAAATCAAATTCAAATAAGCTTTAAATCCATCAAAGGATGTTGACATAGATAAAATCAAAACCTTTTTTAGAGAAATATCTCTTTATATTTTAAAATCATTTAAGAAAAAATTTATTTTGAAAATATTCTTATAAGATTGTAAGGTAATCTTTGACGATTTTATAATGGTGGAAAATATCCACACTCACCGTATAAGTTAAAAAACATTCTTACGTTAAATTTGTCAAAAATGTCAAAAAGTACCTTGTTTGGAAAACGAAGAAAAAATTCCTTTCAAAACATATAAGGTCAAATAAGGGTATAAATGAATTTAACCCATTGTCTAGTAAATAGTAAAAATGTTTTGAAATACATTATTAAGAATCATGTATGTGGATGATAAAGAGGTCCCAGTAGATAATTACGTATAAACAACCTCAGATAATGAAGAGATTGTAAAATTAACCCTTACCTTGTACTTTTCCTTGTTCGAGGGTAGATTAAAATCCTTTATAATGGTTAAATAGTTTTTATTAAATTATACAATAATAATATACATTAATATGATATCATATATGATCTTTTAATATTTCTTTGTTAATAATATTTTAGTATTATCATCATTTCAGGTGTTAACTGATTCGTTTTCCTTTATATGCTTTGTTACGTAAGTAATGTTTGTTATGGATATGATGTATATTATTCATATTCAGAATAATATTAGGTATTTAAACATTATTTTTAATCATCAAATGAAAATTATTCTTGAATGGATACGATGGGGAATGAATCTCATCTCGTTCGTGGAGACGGTAATTCGTACGTACAATCGAGCGACAATATCATTCTTTTGATATTAAAATAATAGATAATTGGATGGTATATCATATATACAGAATCATTATCATGTAATATTTATTATTTACATCAATTATTCATCATTATTATACCCATTTAAATAATAATGTATTGAATAACAACTACACCACGACGTGGAGACGGTAAGCCGTACGTACGCACATATGGTGACATGTCATTAAATGGATGGATAGAATAATGAATATGGTTGTACCATATTTATAATAACATAATAGTATATATAATATACTTGATATATTATTTTATAATGTAAACAACTAATAAAGAGGAAGTGGAAGAAGAAAGGAACTTAAAAGAGGTGATGAAATATTTACCTCTTCTTCGAGTTCTTCCTTTTGATTTCATAAAAGGGCTCCTTAGGTTGGCTTTATGACTAAAGTAAAGACTCTAGGATGAATGGAGGATATTTTAGAGGGTATTTGGGAAGAGTTTTTCCGAGAAAAAAGGTTTTGAATGTGTGAATTAGAGAGAAGGTGGAGTGCCCTTTTATAAGAGGGGAGAGGGGAACCTTAGGAAAAGCTAGGAATACTATTTTATAATAAGTTCATTTTAGGTTTCTAATGGCTCAAAAATAAATTATTTAAAGGATAATGTGGGTATGGGTAGAAAACCACTCAACCAATAGGTTTTAGACAGGTTTGGGTCACTATATTAACCTTATCTTTTAGATTTAACTCTTAGTTAAATAGTTTGACATTTACCATGTCTCTTTGTATTTTTATATTACATGGTTAATAAACATACTAAATACTTACAAGAGAACCCCAAGTGGTTCATTACTGATAAAACTAACATTATATAAGTCTTTTGGCCAATCCTTATTTTTTTTAGGAACAGAATATCAATTAATAATATAATATTCGTTTTAAAAACTCTTTTATGTCAATTTCGACACTATTTGGTATTTTGTTTTTTCAAAATTCATAATAGTATTATTACTTCAAAAATAAATCATCTAACCAACCCTAATATGTCATATTAACGAAAAAAATTAGTGTAATTCATAAAAAGTCTCAAATTACATTTATTTGGATATTTATAATATCAATTATTTTAATCTTTCATTAATACGGTAATTACTACATCATCATTGTGTCATAAATAAATTTAATTTTTTAAAGTCTAAAAAATATAAATAAAATACCATTATGTATGAAATATATTTATCATTCTAATTAATATTTATAGTCAAACTTATCTTATGTGTAACCCTATATTAAAAATGGTTTAGTTATTAAACTTCGAATTTAACACTTTTAACTCTTCATTTAATTGACTAATAATAAATGTCCTAATCTAATCCAAGTGGACCTAAAGGATCAAATTTTATTCCTAAGGTTGTTTTTGGTCGAATTACACTTATAAAATATAATTAGGACATGTGTTAAGGTAATAATAATATCATTTTTACCCTTAATTACCCTATTTACTTTTAACCGTGGTAAATAAAAGTAAAAAGTTACTATTCACAAAAAATTATTTTCATCTTATTGAACCACATTTTACTTACTTATATCAATCGTTTCTCTCGGATTTTTGAAATTCAACTCACAGAGGTAGTAAAATTATGTTTTATGTAAATTTGTAAATGCTCCTAGGAGGTGGGTAAAAGACAGTAAAAAGTTCAATAAAATTTTTATATACTTAAAATTATTATAAATTGACTCCAATTATTTAAATTGAACTTATATAGGTATTATGTATCTATTTTTAAGTAAAATAAATTTAAATAAAATAAATAATTATTTAAATAAAAAGTCAGTTTTAAACAATAACTCAGTGTTTTTCACTGTTCATCAAAAATTGAAAGTTTTCCGAAAAATATGAAAATTTCACCCTAAGCTAATTTTGATATTATGAATTCAAAAATTAAGTCTTTTTTATGAAATAAAAAACATAGTAGTAGCATTTATTAATTTAAAATTATTTCCTGTTGTCAAAACCAAAAGCGTGTTTTTAAGAAATAATAACTAACAAAAGATTGATACTTGTTTATGTTCAATTTCAAAGTGAAATTATTTCCAATGAATAACATTGGATTAAATGGTAAAAATATAATATATTTATACTTCCAAACCATTAAAATGTGAAACTTAAAAATACAAATTATTTTGATTAAAAAAGTTGTTTTCAGTTAAAATATAGTAATTTTCACTATTCACCCAAATATAAAAGTTATTAGAAAAACACCAAAAATTTATTGAAACTAAATTATTATGTCCTTATTCTAAAGAAGAAGTTTATTTTGTAAAATTTAATATATAAAAGTTAAAAATATTGGATTTAAAAAGGGTTGTCCATTAAAAGGTGGTAAAATTGCATTTTTTTTAAAAAATACTTCTTTTATCTGAAAAAATGAATTTGTTTTTTCATTATGTATAAGAAAATCATAATATGGATTATAAAATTATAAGGATTATATAAAGTTCAAATTTTATTTAATATTATTCATAACCTCTTTTGAACGGTTAGTTTGGTAAGTCATGGTGCGCTTGAACTCGTTGTAGCGTGTAGTGCAAGTTTTTGAATTACATTGAAGAAATAACGTACTATAAAATCTTGGGGTGTTACAGCTGGGTAGAGGAACAAGTGTGAATGTATTATCTTATAATTTCTATAAATTCTATAAAAATTAACATGATTAAAGAATTACCATGAAAAATAGTGGAGTTAACTTTGTGGCTGAAGTGATGGATTCATCTGGTATCAAGGATATAAATCCAGTTTATGTGAATACATCATACATTGTTATCATCAAAAAAATATGAGAGTTAGATTAATTTTTTTTTAAAGTACTAGTTTTTCAATTAAAGTGGGTTGATAAAAGATTTTTTTTAAAATATAAGAATTAGGATTCATTAAAGTGTATTTTTGTAAGGATGGGTACAAAAACGAACTGTTTTTAATGGCATCACAGGCAGTACCTGTAACGAATCAAAATTTTATTAATGAAAATTTTTCTTGATCTAATCAAATGCAGTATTGTGTAAAATGGATATATAAAACATATTAACTTCCTTGGTTTTGTCATTTTTGGATTTTAAAATAAATTTAAGAATTATTACTGTTGCTAATATAGCTGTTGAATAGTGATCTCATGATTAGTATAGACATAGGGCTCTAACAAATCCAATTTACTCAGACTAAAGAAGTGATGAACTCATCTAGTAGAATTACTCCATACAAATCCCATTTTTCAGAGATCAAAAAGGAGGTGGTATCACTGGGATACACTCTTGACCAAACCCAAGCTGAGCTTCAACACGTTAAGTTTGAACAGAATCACCTATGGGAGAAGTGGATGTTAATAGAGATTACCACTCGAGCGTTGTTATTCAAGCCACTCCAAGAGTTTGTCACTATCGCACATCATAACCTTAGGTATTATGCAGGTGTTATAAGGAGTTATGTAACACGACCCTAGCACTATGAATATTTGCATTATTTTTTTATAAAGAATATACATTCATTTTATTATTCTTACTTTGTAAATAGTTTTTAAAGAATAAATAGTATTTTTAGTTAATATTCAATTAAGAAATATATTTTCATGAATTAAAGTATTTTTAAATTAAATAATATTTTAATAAAATATTATTACTGAATTAATTATTATTAAATATAAATTATCATATAGTATTTATGAATACAATTTTATTTTTATTTTTGTTTTGAAAACTGTTTTTGTCAAAACCCATGAATTTTTAATAAATTTCAGTTTTTATTTTAAAAGTGAAAATGAACATATTTAGAAAATTATTTTAAGAAAATAAATATTATTTTTTGGAATTATGATGTCGAAATTATCCAATGGTTATTTTTTCATAATTTTCAGATACAATCGAATTTTTGGGTAAAAATGAAATACCGTTTAAAAATATAATGTGTTTTATGACATCATAATGACCAAATAATGATGTGATAAAATAATATAAAAGTTATTTCTGGACAATATATGTTTTACCTTTAAAATAATGTGATTTTAGATTTTTTTGATTTATTTTAGAAAGCCTTAGTGGACCCTCCAAGACTTATAAAACGTTTTATCATTTTAAATTTATTTCCTTGAGAGTGTGACTCACCTCCACATAAGAAAGCCTAATATTTTTATAAGTTCATCCATTGTCCTTATAAAATATGTTTTTCCACTCCCCTTTTTCAAAAAACATGGGATGATTTTTTTTGTTTTGATTAGTTTAATATGTAGTGTCCAAAACTTAAATAATAAAGAATTTCCTCTATTTTCCTATATAAACCCACCCAAGCTCTCACTTATCTTCACTCAAAACCCTTGGAGTATGTACCTAATCTATCGTAATCTTCCTAGAATTCAACCGAGGAGATCCAAGCCCCCAAGAAGCCTCTCTAAAGCCATTGGGATCACACTTCTAAGTAAGGGATCCTCACCTTCCTCTCCTCCTTTCAAATTCAAGCATCTTATTTGAAAGTAGTTCTTGAAATTTCGAATGGTTATAATTTCATTATTTTATAATAATTATATTACTGTCCATTTGATTTTATTTTAATGAGGGATTATAAATCCTCCCTCATTTTTACCCTTACCTAATATGTTACTATGCCAAATTTTCATAAGAGATTTCTTCCTTTCTCATTTTGTCCAAATTTAATTATGTTATTATACCATTTTATTTTCAATTAAAAATGTTGGGGTATGATTTCACACATCCCCCATAATTCTATTATTATTTTTTAATGATGATTTAACTATTTATCTCTCATTAATTCCTCCCATGTACACCTGTTACCATGCCGAAATTCCATAAGGAATTTCTCTCTTCTCATTTACATTCAAGCAGTTCTTTTAAATTATGCATCTAAATTCCATTACATATGTTGGGATATTATGTTAAATGAACCCATTACTTTGCATCATGTATCAATGATGAGATACCCCTTTATCTCTCATCAACCCATTTTATGATTTCTATTTGACGTCGTTATGATGCCGAAGTTACACCAAAATTTCCATGCCAAAATCATCGTGTAAGTGAAGACCATACCCATTTCCCTATCAAGGGTATTAAAATTTATGCACTTGTACTTTTTGATTGAGTAATTAAATTTATGTATTACACATCTATTATTTTTGGAATAAATTATGATGTTTAATGAATCCAAGTTGTATGATCTATGTGGAACACTTATACCTGAAATGAAATAATTTATAAGGGTGTGCCTTATAGCGCTCTAATGGATTGGGTAAAGATTAGTATCAAGATATTTCAAATTAAATGTGGGTTTACACATGCTAATTAATGTGAAAATTATGGTTTACTCATGCTAATTCAAGTGCAATTATGGTTTACACATGCTCCATGTGCAATGAGCCTTAGCTCATTCTAATATCATGTTAAGTGTTGTTGCCACATTTCCATGTTATAATAATCATGCTATATCATGTATTTATATTCATGTTTCTCTTATACTCCATTTATATTCCCATTGCCTAAAATTTATTGTATTATTCATTTTATGCCTTGTTTACTCCCTTACTGGTCATTTTAGCTCACCCTTTTCACATGTATGTCCTCAGTTTATCCCATGCAATGCTAAGTATGAGGGAATGTTGTGGTTATGTAAAGGAAGTTTTAAATAAAGATGTTGTATTTTTATGTCTTAAGTTGTCATTTAATGTCATTAATTTCCTAAGAAACTAGACCTCCCAATCCTTAGAATTGTATTAAGTTCATGTTTATTTAATAAATCATGTTTAAGTGTGTAATAAATAACAGGGTTGTTATAGTTGGTATCAAAGGATAGGTTTATTTATTTTTGGGATTAGGATTAAAAAACCCTAGTAAAATACTCAGGGATAAGACTAATTATAATAAAAACATCCCTAAATTTTTGTGAGTATATATTAAGTGGTTTATCAATAAAATATATCCCTGTATGGATAAGAACTAGTAGAGGTAGCTCTGGCACAAATGTATCTAGGGGTAAAAACAGAAAACACCGCTTTAAGATAGACTCAAACAAGAACTGGTGCACAAAAATGGGCCTTGTGACACTCTTGGTTCAACACTCCTAGGGGATATCCTTTGGTAAATTCATAAGTTTAGTATGAACCATTATTAAGGGAATAAAAAAATCGTAAGAATATATGTTGGGAAATAGACCATGGATAACCTAGATTGAAACATAGGGTATCACAAGTTAAGATATAATATTCAATTAAATGTTCATCCATAAATGTCCAATGTTTTCTTTTTTACATTATTATTAGAAAAGTAATCAAACCCCCTAATTGTATTTTATTTTTCTTAGTTAAAACATGGAAGAAGGAAGATCACAAACAACTATTTTGTCTCTTCTTGAAGTATTAATTAAAAAGATTACCCAAAAGTCATGCATAGATGACTTTGAAACATTTTAAAATATCCATGATACATGTAAACTACTTTATGAGGCATCCAATACCTCTATAATTTCACGATTCTTTCAAGGATCAGGTACTGTCTATTGAAGAATCTTGTGCTCTCAACTTTCTTACCACAATAAGTGTGGGAAGTAACATCAGGGTATTTTCAAATTCTTCACATTATTTAAAAAATATGATACACTAAATGATTTTCTAGATGATTTAGAATTGGGAGACCTCCGATCAGACTATATGTATCAAATTATATATTTTTTGTATTTTAGGATATATGAAAACTAATTTACCAAAACCCTATTTTGAAATATTTAAAGATGAATTAGTAAGACTTTTTTTTATTAAAAACATGTTTAAGATGATGTATCAGAATTATATATTGGAAATAAATTTTTTATGATGTATCTATGCTTCCATCGATATAATCCAAGATGGATGAGGATTTTTTGGGAAAAGGAAGTAGATGATTTTGAAAAAATTATGAGGTAACATTGTGATGCATGAACTCTTTCTACCTAAAGGAAATGTTAATAAGAAATACTGAAGACTTCATTGAAGAGATGAATGAGAAGTACCCTCAACTTTTCTTGCCTTAGTATGTAAAACAAAATTTCAAGGGTGAAATTTCTTAAGGGGGGAAGATTGTAACGACCCAAACTTTTATTAATAAAAATTCCACTTAATCTAACTAAATGTCTTATTATCTAAAATGGTTATATAAAAAATATTAAATTCCTTCGTTTTATGTTTTTGGATTTTAAAATATCATTAATAATTGTTATCGTTGCAAATATAGTCATTGAACAGTGATCACATGATTAGTATAAACATAGAGCTTTAACAAATCCAATTTACTCAGAAAAAAAAAGAGATGACCTCATCCAGTAGAATTTCTCCATACGAAGCCCATTTTTTGTAGCTTTGAAAAAAGGTAGTGTCCCTGGGCTTTGTTCTTGACCAAGCCCATGCCGACCTTCAAAATTTTAAGTTTGAACGGAATCGCCTACGGGAGAAGTGGAAGTTGATAGAGATTAAAACTCAAGCGATGTTATCCAAACCACCCCAAGAGTTTTCCACCATTGCCCACCATCCCTTAGGTCATATGTAGGTGTTATAAGGGGTTATATAACAATACCCTAGAAATATTATTATGTGCATTATTTTTATAAAGAATATACATTCATTTAATTATTGTTACTTTGTAAATAGTTTTTAAAGAACACATAGTATTTTTAGTTAATATTCAATTAAGAAATATATTTTGATGGATTAATGGATTTTTTTAATTAAATAATATTTTAATAAATATTATTACTAAATTAATCTTTATTAAATATAAATAAACTTATAATTTTTATGAATACAATTGTAATTTTTATTAAGTTTTGAAAAAGGTTTTTGTGAAAACCCATGAATTTTAAATAAATGTCAGTTTTTATTTTAAAGGTGAAAATTCACATATTTAAAAAATTATTTAGATAAAATGAATATTATTTTTGGAATTAGGATTTCAAAATTATCCAATGTTGAAATTTTCATAATTTTATGAAATAGTAGAATTTTTGTGTAAAAATTAAATACCATTTAAATGTATAATGTGTTTTATGACATCATAATGACCCATTATTGATGTAATAAAATACTATAATTTTTTTCAGAAAATATATATTTTAACTTTAAAATAATGTGATTTTAGATTTGTTTAATTTATTTTACAATGCCTTAGAGGACCCTCTAAGACTTATAAAACATTTTATCATTTTCAAATGATTTCCTTGAGAGTGTGGCTCACCTCCACATAAGAAAGCCTAATATTTTAACAAGTTCATATATTTTCCTTATAAAATAATTTTTACCAATACCATTTTTCAAAAACCATGGTAAAAAACCATGGGATGGTTTGTGGTTTTGATTAGTTTAATGTGTAGTGTCCAAAACATAAATAATAAATAATTCCATCTTTTCCTATATAAACCTACCCAAGATCTCAATTCTCTTCACTCAAAACCCTTTTATCACGTCCCTACTCTTCCATAATCTCTATATAATCCTCCCATGGTTCCCCAATCTCCCATTAATCCTCTTTCAATCCTTTGGGATCACACTTCTAAGTAAGGGATCCTCAGTTTCCTCTCCTCCTTTCAAATTCGAGCATCTTATTTAAAAGTAGTTCTTGTAATTTCGAATGGTTATAGTTTCATAATTTATAATCATTTTATTACTGTCCATTTGATGTCATTTTAATTAGGTATTATATAAACTCCATCATTTTGACCCTTACCTAAGTCGTTTCTATGCCAAATTTTTGTAAAGGATTTCTTCTTTTCTCATTTATTCCAAATTTCATTATGTTATTATACCATTTTATTTTAAATTAAAAATATTTGGGTATGATTTATCACCTCCCACATATATAGAAAATTATTTAAATAAATTTAATATTATTTTTGGAATCAGGATGTCGAAATAATCCAATGGTGAATTTTTCATAATTTTCTGAGAGAGTCGTATTTTTGGGTAAAAATTAAGTACCGTTTAAAAATATAATCTGTTTTATGAAATCATAATGACCCAATAGTGATGTAATAAAATACTATAAAAGTTATTTCCAGCCAATATATGTTTTAAATTAAAAATAATTTTATTTTAGATTTGATTTATTTATTTTACAAAGCCTTAGTGGACCCTCCAAGACTTATAAAACATTTTACCATTTTAAAATGATTTCCTTGAGAGTGTGACTCACCTCGACATAAGAAATCCTAATACATTAATAAGTTTGTCCATTAGACTTGTAAAATAATTTTTTCCACTCCCCTATTTTAAAAACCATGGGATGTTTTGTGTTTTTGATTAGTTTAATGTGTAGTGTCCAAAACATAAATAATAAAGAATTCCCTCTCGTTTCCTATATAAACCCACCCATGATCTCAATTATATTCACTTAAAACCCTTGGATCATGTGCCTAATATACCCTCCTATCCCTAGAATCTTCCCAAGGTGACCCAAGATCCCAAGAAGCCTCTCTAAGGCCATTGGGATTACACTTCCATGCAAGGGATCCTCACTTTCTTCTCCTCCTTTCAAATTCAAGCATCTTATTTGAAAGAAGTTCTTGAAATTTCAAATGGTTATAATGTAATTATTTTATAATAATTATATTAATTTCTATTTTATGTTATTTTAATGAGGGATTATATATCCTCCCTCATTTTGACCCATACCTAAGTCGTTACTATGCCAAATTTTTGTAAGAGACTTCTTCCTTTCTCATTTTTGACCAAATTTCATTATGTTGTTATACCCTTTTATTTTCAATTAAAAATGTTCGAGTATGATTTCATAAATACCCCATACTTCTATCCTTATTTCTGAATGATGATGGACCTATTTATCTCTCTTTAATTCCTCCCATGTACACTCGTTACCATGCTGAAATTCCATAAGGAATTTCTCTCTTCTCATTTACATTAAAGCAGTTCTTTTAAATTATGCATCTAAATTCCATTATAAATGTTAGGATATTATGTTCAATGACCACATTAATTTCCATCATGTATAAATAATGATATACCCATTTATCTCTCATAGACCAATTTTATGATTTCTATTTGACGTCATTATCCTGCCGAAGTTACACCAAAATTTCCATGCCAAAATCATCACGCAAGTGAAGACCATAACCATTTCTCTATCAAAGGTATTAAAATTTATGAACATTTACTTTTTTATTGAGGAATAAAACTTATATATTAAACATCTATTATTTATGGAATAAATTATGACATTTAATGAATCCAAGTTGTGTGATCTATGTGGCACACTTATGCATGAAATAAAATGATTTAGAAGGGTGCGCCTTATAGCGCTCCAATGCACTAGGTAAAGATTGGTATCATGATATTTAAAATTAAATGTGGGTTTACACATTCTAATTCATGTGAAATTTAGAGTTTACTCATGCTAATTCAAGTGAAATGATGGTTTACTCATGCTTTATATGAAATGAGCCTTGGATCATGCTAATATCATGTTGAGTGTTGTTGTCACGAACCATACCCCGGGGCCCATTCTGTGACTACCCCAAGCCCTCCTTCCATAGGCCAGGGGCTGATGACTATCATCAGAAAGGAATATCCCTAAAATCGGGAAGGCATTTCCCTTTAACCTATAAACTCACACAAACCAAGCACACAACAAGATACAAGAAAAAAGTAAACTGTATAGCAAAAAATGTGTGTACAGTAAGTAAAGGGGCCAGAATACAAGCCCAACTGGAAAGTACAAGTAAAACTGGAAAAAACTCCTACGAACACCCACCAAGGAGCATACCTGAAGGGTAGGTACAACACTCGAACGATCGTCTATGTGTATCATCTCATCTAATGTCCACCTCCGAGCAGCCTCCAGTACTAGTACCCTCGTACTCGATCAGTGTTTTCTGTTGTCTGCACAAGACACAACAAGGTGCGGGCACAGCCCGTGTAGGAGTGAGTATAATGATACTCGGTAGGGACCTTGAGACCCCCTAAGGTCTCTCAGAATCCACAAAGGAAAAACCAAAAATCATGAAAATAATAGTAAACCCAACTTAGGTATATACCTATACACATACCAAAGTTTTCAATTATACCCATCTCATTCATGAGGAAACACAAGGCCCAAATCTTTAGCTGGAAATACAATTGTTCCAAGAAGAAAAGAATACCACAAAGGTAACACCACAATGGTAAGTACCACAAAGGTAACGCTACACATAATAATACGATGAAGGTAAGTACCACCAAGGTAACCCCACATAGTATAATACTATGAAGGTAAGTACCACAAAGGTAACGCCACACAGTAGAATACCACGAAGGTAAATACCACAAAGGTAAAGAATCAGCTCACACCATGTATAACTTAAATATGAAATTATATATGATTAGCTGTATTGATAGATCATCTTACTTTGTTGAGAAGCTCTGCTTTTGACTGACACAGGATCGAAGATGACCCACACAGGATCTGAAAATGACCCACACAGGATCTGAAGATGACCCACACAGGATCGATATGCACTGACCCACACAAGATTGTTGAGCACTGACCCACACAGGATCCAATAATAACCCACAATTGATGTGAAGACTCTTCAAGTACAGTCAGCCATAGGGTTACTACACTAAGAATGCTTGATTCTAGGATGTTCCGCTCTTCAAGCCATCAGTCAATACTTAAAATTCCATGAAGTCCCATGAAGAAGTATCATGAAGGTCTGTCACGTCATAAGGGACCCAACATAATAGACAACGAGTCAATCAGATTCCCTATCTGTAAGTTATTAGATTTTCCATTCTGAGGGAACAGTTAGATTCAGGTGCGATCCAACCCATTCATACTCAAATTTTATCCAAAACTAATGAGAATTATACCAAAAGGTCCGTCTCATTCCAAGTATTCTGGCACCATAGTTGGTTCATCAAATGGATGCACGGTTCTCAAGATATGGCCAAATAGGCGTATCTGGGTCCAGATAGGCCCGACTTCAGTCCCACCCAGTCGGAATGACCCAGACTTGTCCAGGACTACCCAGACCGACCCCGGTCCAAGACGTCCTATAAAGGGGGAAGCCCGGCCCACTGGGCGCAGCCCGATCGGATCGGCCCATTGGGCGCATCCCGGTCGGAGCATCCCGCTCAGCTGGGTGCGGTCCGCCCACCTGGGAGTGGTTTTTTGTGGCAGGGCCCGCCCTAGCCACACTGAGGGGAGGCACCCCTCGATATTCCAAATGGTCTAACGGACCGTTCGGCTTGGCCAACCCGACGACACCATGTGGCGCCGCCTGCTAGCATGCGGGACCCATCAAAGCGGTCCCACTCGGCATGATGCGGCCGACCGGTAGTTCCGGCTGGCTCCCTCCTTCCAAGGGGGGGACAACGCCGCTGTCCTCTGACGATCATCTAGTTTCCGGCCACCCAAGTGAAACATCGCAGCTCGATAGTCGCGGCCTACTCCTCTATCGGCAGCGCATACGCATGCAGCCTTGCCTCCATGCGGTCGGCCGGGTGTCAGATGACCTCTGGGTACACCGCCTCCTCAAAACCATAGTCAGTCGTGTGTCGGCTGCCCTCTGGGTGCGCCACCTACTCGAAACATGGTCGGACAGTTGTGGGCCACTCTCCTCTTCGGCAGGTCACCACAACTTCGTTCTAAGCCCGAAAAATATGACGACCACATATTCATGATCCTTAGGTTCAGATCTCCATGTCCATACATCGCTCTCAACAAAACATTGTGTTTTTATCATGCTTAATTATTTGGCATTGAATAACGTACTAAGAACACATGAAGAACAGATAGAAAAGATCGTGGTATTTTGGCGAATTTATGTTCGTGTTTTTTTGGCCATTTTTATTGAGAATCAAGAATATGAAGAATCAACGAAAAGATAATTATCATATTTCAAAATAAACCCCCCACCTCATTCGCTCATTGGAGGTGGCGTGAGGAAGGAGATGAAGACGATGAAGACGTAGACATCCACCGCTCCCGCAACACGCTCCAAAGATGGTTCCTCATTCTTGATCTAGATGATGTTCTTCATTGAAGGATGTTCCTCGTTGGAGGATGTTCTTCCAAGTTCTCCAAGGCTCTCCCAAGTCCTCTCCTTTTCCAACGATATCCCCCCATGAGAGGTGAGGTGTCAATATTAATTAAGTTAATTCAATTAATTCAATTAATGTTGGCTCATTAAATTGGGGAAAAACCAGCAGTTTCCTCACAGTAATGGGGACTTCGGGTGGTCCCCACCTCCAAGATTGAAAATGGAGATTTCAAGAAATAAAAATTAAATGTTATTTATTGTATTTTTCTTCTCCCACGGAAAAACTCAAAAACCAACTTCCACCCTCGGCCTACTGTAGTCGAGGTGAAGGTCTCCTTAAGCGAATATCGATGCTGTGAGTTCAATGGTGTCCTCAGTTTTCAATTTCAAGCACCAGTTCATAAGTTAAAAAATGCTTCTCATGCATTTAATAAACGTACCTAATTTTTTTTCAAAAATTTATTCCAAGCACAACGGGCCTCGGAATCACGCACCATCAATTTTTGTGAACTCGTAATATTTCCATATAATTTAAAAAATAATAATAATTTACATGTAAAAATTTGGGTCTTTACATTCTCCCCACCTCAGGGCTTTGCATCCTCGAAATCCACAACACACACTAGGGAAACAAGTGGGGGTACTATGCATGAATATGAGCCTCTCACTCCCATGTTCTCTCTTGGAGGTTCCCATGCTATCAATGAATGCGCACCAGAGGTATCAACCACCCAGGAAGGACCCGTTCCTATTGATCCTCAATCTCCACTAAAACCTCTGAAAATGTCGCCCCATCATCAATGTATAGATCTCCCCAGTCAATGATGTGTGAAGGATTTTGCACGTACGTCCTCAGCTAGGATATGTGAAAAACGTCGTGCACTCGGTGCAACTGAGGTGGAAGATATAAGAGGTAAGCCACCTTACCAACTCTTCTGAGGACCTGAAAGGGTCTGATGAACCTTGAAGATAACTTTCTTCCCTATCCAAATCTCCACAAACCTCATTGAGGTGAGACCCATAGAAATACATGCTCACCATTTTCAAACTCTAGAGGTCTTTGTCTCCTCTCAGCATACAACTTCTGCCTACTCTGTGCAGTCTTCATCCGCTCCTGGATGATCTGCACCTTCTCTGTGGTAGCCCATACCATCTCTCATCCCATGAGTGCTGATTCCCCTGGGTCAGTCCAGTACAGATGCGATCTGAAAGTTCGACCGTACAATGCCTCGAATGGTGTCATACCGATAGTGGAGTGATAACTATTTTTGTATGTGAACTCCACCAAGGGCAAGTGATCATCCTAGCTGCGGCCGAAATCAAGGACACAAGCACGCAACATGTCCTCGAGGGTCTGAATGGGATGCTCTATCTGACCATACATTTGAGGATGAAAGGCAGTGTTCAATCGAAGTTGAGTCCTAAATTCCTCCTGGAACCCCTTCCAAAGCCGGGAAGTAAAACGTGCATCACGATCGGAGACAATCGTTGGGGGCACTCCATGAATCCATATAATATCATGCATGTAGAGGCATCCTAGGCTCTCTACAGATCCCTACTCTCTGATAGGTAGGAAATTGGCCAAGTTGGTGAGTCGATCCATGATTACCCAGATGGGATCATGTCCCTTAGACACGTGTCGAAGTCCTGTCATGAATTCCATAGAAATTACATCCCGCTTCCACTCTGGAACCTTTAATGGCTGAACTAATACTACCGGAACCTAATACTCGACCATCACTTGCTGACAAGTGAGGCACTGAGAGACAAACTATGACACTTCCTTCTTCATTCCTGACCACCAATACTGACATTGAAGGTCCTGGTACATCTTCACCACTCCTGGATGTACCACTAGTGGGGATGTATGGAACTCCCTTAACACTTCCTCCTGTAGCATCACTGGTACCATAGTACACCATCTAAAGAGGATAACGTGTTCCCCACCTTCAAAACATCCATCAGGTGCATGTCCTGTGGATATTTGAGCACATTGAGCCTCAAAGTCAGTGTCTCCAAGCTGCGTCTCCCAGACTCGCTGAAGGAGTGGGGGAATGACTGTCCGAGACTAAAGATTTGTTGCTCCATCTCGATCCATGTAGGAAATCCGCAAAGCGGCTATCTGCTCTATCACCTAACTCAGCAACTGTATACTAGGTCTCCTGCTGAGTGCATCTGCTACTAAGTTCCCCTTCCCAGTAGTATAGACTATGTCGAAGTCATGGTCCTGGAGTAACTCAAGACAATGCCGCTGCCTCAGGTTCAGGTCCTTCTGAGAGAAGATATACCTAATACTCTTATGGTCAGAGTAGATTGTAAAACGCTCACCCATAAGGTAATGTCACCACATCTTCAAAGCGAAGACCACTACTACTAACTCTAGGTCATGGGTACCATAGTTATGATAATGTTGTCTCAGCTTTCGAGAACCATAAGTGATCACTACTCGCTCCTACATCAGGACACATCCAAGCTCGGTCCTTGATGCGTCGCACTAGAATACGTACTCAACATCCTCCCCTGGTAGCCTCATGATGGGGGAACTCATCAGTCTTTGCCTTAGCTCCTGGAAACTCCACGGGCATCTCTCCGACCACATGAAGGGTTGCCCCTTCTTTGTCAATGATGATAACGGTGACACAACTCTGGAAAAGGCAGACACAAACCTCTGGTAGTAACTGGACAAACCCAAAAACTCTGCACTTCCATCACACTCTTGGGTGGCTCCCAAGAAATAAAAACCTCAATATTCACTGAATCCACCGAAACTCCAGCCTCTGAGATGACATGTTCCTAAAAGTGGACCTCTCATATCCAGAACTGGCACTTCGAGAGTTTACCATAAATCTGGTGCTCTCAGAGTGTATCCAGAACTATCTGTAAATGATATGCATGCTCCTCCTCATTAGCTGAGTATATCAGGATGTCATAAATGAAGACTACCACAAAGTGATCAAGGTATGGCTGGAATATCCTGTTCATGAGTCCCATGAACACTGTTGGGGCGTTGGTTACACCGAATGGCATAACCAAGAACTCATAGTGGTCATACCGACATTTGAAGGTTGTCTTCTCCAAATCCTTATCTCATACCTTGATAGGGTGATATCCTAACCTATGGTATGTCTTCAAAAACCACTATGCTCCCTTCAACTGATCAAAGAGATATTCAATCCTCGGAAGTGTGTACTTGCTCTTCACGGTCACCTGGTTCTGGCGCCGATAGTCCCCACAAAGTCTAAAAATTTCATCAGCCTTCTTAGCGAATAGAATCGGGGCTGCCTAAGGAGAAACACTTGGCCTAATGAACCCATTTATTTGAAAGTCCTCCAGTTGTACTCGTAGATCTCAAAGCTCCATGGGAGCCATTCGATATGCTGGTGTAGATATCGGTGACGTCCCGGGGTACAAGTCGATATAAAAGTCCACCTCTATACGAGGAGGTAGACCTAGAACATCATCAGGTAAAACATCAGCGTACTGGTCCACCACTACAGGATAGCTTGGACTCTCATCATCAACCACTCCGAAGGTAAGGCTGGCCAACTGATGTGTGATCGGCTGCACCCTCCTCCAGGTAAGTCCATCCTGTGCTGAAAAGGTTCCCTTCTCACCGGTGAAGGAAAACCTGGTCCCATACTCGTGGACACAACACACTTTGCACCTAATACAGTTGATCTGAGCATGTAATGTAGATAACCATTCCATATCCAAGATGACGCCGTAAGGCCTCGACACCACTACTAGAAAATCCTAGTCAAATCTGTTGGCTCATAGAGTAAGCTCACACTTCCGGAACTAGTGTATAATCATCGAATCCACTCCCGTAGGAGTCTCTTTCCATAAGGATCGAGCCAACGGCTCCACTAGAATCTCTGAGCTCCGAACGAGGGTCATGGAAATAAAAGAGTGACTGGAACCTGTGTCTATAAGTACTGTTGCTAAGGTGTAGTAGAGAAATATCGTACCTCATATCATCTCTAAATCACCGTGGTCATCGGCCTCAGCTGCCTAAAGCTGGGCTCGTCCCTGTCTACCTGCCCCCTATGGTCGGGGTGGACCACCTAGAGGTGGTGGCGGTAGAACCTCGTATCACCACCCCCGCCTGAACAACCAGATCCTCTGCCACATCTGCCTACTATCTGCGGTCCTCCTTGATTGAATCTTAGCCACTACCAAGGAAGTCCATCGAATGTCTGCTGGTCATCCATACAATGGGCCAGGCAGTCGCGAGCCATGTGACCCTTCCCGCCGCATGAGTAACACTGCATGCTCTTTGCTTGTCCTGATCTGTCTCAAGAGCCCCGTACAACTAAACCTTTATCCTATGGTCATCCACCTGTAGGTCTGGTCCTCTTGGACCTCTGCGTCATCTTTCTGCTTCCAGTTGCATATGACTCTGCTACGTGACGTCTGGTGGTGGGTCTTTCTGCTAGTGACTGCTCAGTAAGGAAGATCTCCACTAATAGTGATCTCTCTTACACCCCTGCCTATGTCCGGATCCTGAGAGAAATAATCAAAGCTCTAATATCCCATTTGAGACCACGCTCGAAGGTCTGCTCCCTGAAGAAAGGTTCATGCACCATGTCAGTGGAGTAGCACAAGAGGTCAGTGAACATTGATGAATACTGAGTCATGGTCATGCTGCCCTCTTGTAAGTGGAGAAGCTATTGTATATGCATAGAGTATAAAGTAACTGGGACGAACTCTACCCTGAAAATGCTCTCAAAGTATACCCAGATTAGAGTGACCTCGTCATGAACTTGGATCATCAAGCTCCACTATCTACCTGCTGTCTCCTGAAGAAGACTAGCAGCAAGGATCACCATGAGATCAGCTGGTGTCCCTACCAGTCAAAAAACTCTAACCACAACCTCCAACCATTCCTCAAACTCTTGTGGATCCATATCACCCAAAAACCTCAGTGGCCTCTAGCGCTGAAACTCATGCAGCGCGCTCAAGCGACATGCACCCTCTACTACTGGGGCTGGTAGCATCAGTTACCCAATGGGTAGTGGTGGTGCTAGTACACCACCCGATGGTATGACTGCCATAAGGGGGGCCTGCACCGAAGCCTCGTTGCTCGGTGGGCTGTCATCACATACTCTACCTGAAACCCTGCCTGGTTGTCTACGTGGAGGCATCATGAAAATAAATAGGCGCACCATGGTCAAGTTATACCTGGTGAGCTGAATCAATGTGATCACAAATAAACTTTTTCAAAAACACAATCTCAATCCAATTTTTCATGCACTATGTCAGAAATCAGAAGTCAGGGTCTCGGTGTATGGATACGTTGGCCATCGCACCAACACTGGATTTACCAAACTGAAAACCACACTCATCACACTTAACACTATTGTCGAGTCAAAATATTAGAGCCCAAGTTCCTTGATAGAAAAAACCCCTATGATATCAATTTGTCACAACTCATCCCCTAGGGCCCGTGCCGTGACTACCCCAAGCCCTCCTTCCATAGGACAGGGGCTGGTGACTAGCACCAGAAAGGAATATCCCTAAAACCGGGAAGGCATTTCCCTTTAACCTATAACTCAAACAAACCAAGCACACAACAAGATACAAACACAAACTAAACTGTATAGTAAACAGGGTGTGTACAGTTAGTAAAGGGGCCAGTATATAAGCCCAAATATAAAGTACAAGTAAAACTGAAAACATCTGCTATGAACACCCACCAAGGATCCTACCTGAAGGGTAGATACATCACTCGAACGGTCGTCTTTGCACATCGACTCTTCTAATTTCCACCTTCGAGAAACCTCTAGTCCTGGTACCCTCGACCTTGGTCACCGCTATCCATCGTCTGCATAAGACATAACAAGATGCAGGCATAGCCCATGTAGGGGTGAGTATAACGATACTCAGTAGGGACCCTGAGATCCCCTAAGGTCTCTCAGAATCCACAAAGGATAAACCACAAAGCACAAAAACAACAGTCAAACCGACTTAGGTATATACCCATACGTATACCCAATTTATCAAGTATACCCATCTCATTTATGAAGAAACACAAGGCCCAAATATTTAGCTGGAAATACAACTGTTCCATGAAGGAAAAGAATACCACAAAGGTAGCCCCATAAAGGTAAGTACCACAAAGGTAACTCCACACCGAAAAATACCACGTAGGTAAGTACCACAAAGGTAACGCCACACAATAGAATACCACGAAAGTAATTACCACAAAGGTAATGCCACATAGTAGAATACCACGAAGGTAAATACCACAAAGGTAAAGACTCAGCTCGAACCAGATATAACATAAATACGGAATTATAAATGATTAACTGTATTGCTAGATCATCTTACTTCATCGATAAGCTCCACTGTTGACCGACATAGGATCAAAGATGACCCACATAGGATCTGAAAATGACCCACACATGATCTAGATATGACCCACAAAAGATCATTATGCACTGACCCACACAGGATAGCTGAGCTTTGACCCACACAAGATCCGAAGATGACCCACAAAGGATCTGAAGACTCTTCAAGTATAGTTAGCCACATGGTTCCCACACTAAGCATGCTTGATTTTGGGAGGTTCTACTCCTCAATCCATCCGTCGATACTTAAAATTCCATTAGTTCTCACAAATATGTATCAAGAAGGTACTTCACGTCATAAGGGACCCAATGCAATAGATGACGCATCAATCAGATGCTCGATCTGTAAGTTATTAGCGTTTCCGTTTTGATGGCCCGGTTGGATTCGGGTTCGATCCAACCTGGCTGTACTCCCACTTTATCCAAAAATCAAGTGGATTATAACAAAATTTCCATCTCATTCTAAGGATTTTGGCTCCATAGACGGTTCTTCAAATGAACGCCTGGTTCTCATGATGTGGCCAAAAAGGCATATCTGGGTCCAGATAGGCCTGGGTCTAGTCCGACCCAGTTGGGCCGACCTGGCCCAACCTGGCCTGGGCCGACCCAATCTGGTTCGAGTTGACCCGGTCCATCCCGGGTCCAACCCAGCCTACTGGGCATGGCCTCGTTGGAGTGGCCTGTTGGGTGAGGCCCACTGGGTGCGGTCCACTGGGTGTGGCCCACTGGGTGCGGTCCACTAGGTACGGTCCGTTGGGTGCGGCCCGCTCGGTGTGGCCTGCTGGGTGCGGCCCGCTGGGTGAGGCCCGCACGGTGCAGCCCACTTGGATGGGTGCGGTCAACCAGGATGGGTGCGGTCCACCCAGCTGGGTGTGGTCTGCAGTGGCAGGGTCCACCCTAGCTGCATTGGGAGGAGGTTCCCCCTGGTATTCTGAATGGTCCAACAGAATGTTCGTCTTGGCCAACCCAGTGGCGCCATGTGGCACCACTTGCTGGCACGCGGGACCCGCCAGAGCGGTCCTGCTCAGCGTGACACGACCGGCCGACAGTTCAGGTTGGCTCTCTCTTTTCAGCAGCACAACAGCGTAGCTGTCCTACCACAGTCGGCTGGTTGTCGGCCACCCTGGTACACCACAGTGGCTCGATAGTCATGGCCTCCTCCTCTTGCAGTGGTACGGACACTCGCCGCTCTGCTTCCACACAGCCAGCCAGGTGCCGACCACCCTTTAGGTGCACCGCCTCTTCAGAACTGTAGCTGGTTAGGTGCTGGGTTCCCTCATGGGATCCACACTTATAAAAGGAGAATCCTTAACATTAAGAAAGGTGATTCCACTCGCAAAACTGATAGAAGTCGTTTTATCTCTAAAATAGAATCCCTTTGAGCTTATTTTTCACGAAGGAGATCCACACACCCCATGTGAAGAAGCTCTGCGCACTGCACAGTGAAAAAAGAACTGCAGACATGAGACTAGTGTTTAACACCCTTATCATGTTTTGTGAAGACCATTGATACTGCAAGTGAGTTCTTGAGTCTAATACTCCCACATTGCTTAACAAATAACTTGTTATGTAATGCTCTCAGCTTTTTTGAAGGATACATGATCAAATTGTGCCCCTATTTGCTTGATAAAGAACCTCACTATCTGTAGGAGTGTTTTGTGCATAGAAGAAGAAAACATAAAGATAGGGGCTAGTGTGTGCATGCATGAATCACTTTAACTCATGTTCATGATTTAAAATACTCCAGTCTATCAGTCTACAAAGGTGATATATTACTAGATAGTGTTTGCATGCCTGGTTTGTGAGGAAGAGGAGGAGACAGTCATTACATAAACTCATGTGCGTGATTAGAGACCCCCCAACTTATGTCATACAAATAGACAAGGAGGAAGTAAAACATTTCATGTATTCTTGATTGCATATGTAAAGACTCATCCACGCATAAATGGTTTTGAAGTTGAAATACCCAAAACATGATTGAATAATGAATATCAAATATTAATAATAAATTGATAAATGTGCAAGGACTCCACTTGTTATACATGAGTCATTACATGCATGAAGTGCTCATGATCTAATTGGGTTGAGATTAATTTGTTTTTGAACAAGATCATTATTTCATAACATTGAAAAATCAGTGCAATCTAGTTTAACATACATCTAATGCACCAAGAAGAAAAGAAGAGAACTGATACAACATTCACTATTGATATTGTGTATCAAAGAAGAATAATTAATTATGACAATGTCATGTTGAGCTGATCTTTATTGTTTTGATAGTACCAAACGAGTTTTGTGATTCTATCATTATTGAGATAAGGTCATTCAATGCATTTGGCTTTTACACTGAAGAAGAAAGAAATATCAAGACATTGTTATACACTATTGCATATATTTTTGTGTCACAAATCAAAGATAGAAGAGGAAGTTACTGAAAAAGTTGATATCGGTTGATTATCCTTTGGTTCAGGGAGAATTCAGTTCATCATTCAACAACACATTCATATTAGTGTGAGTGATTGAAGAAGAAATAAGTTCATATTTCATTTTTCTATTGGGAAGAATGAATAAGTATTCAATATCACATATTGGGTCAAGGGAAAGGTTGGGTTTTATCAGTGCTAAGTAGAAAGCACTGATAAAAGCCTCACCTTTATCAATGCTATTCTTACCACTGATAAAATATTTTAATAAAAAAACTATTATTAATATATATACATATAATTATTATATTTACATTCAAAAATTAGGTTTATTTATATACATTAATTAAAAATCATATGTTTATAATTATTATAAATATGAAATGTATTAATATATATTTTTTAATAATTCAAATATATATATAATTTAATAAAAGTATTTATAAGATTATAAATAAATATATTTATATTTAAATAATTATAAAATTATAATAATTTTAATAAAATAAAAAGTATATTTGTTGTATTTATAATTATATATATAAATAATTTTTAAATATATATTTATAATTATAATTATAAATACATATATATTTAAATAATTTTTTTTCTCCAATGAATTGATTCAGAAAATATAAATATCATGAGATAATGATTATATTCATGGAAATATATATTTATGTTCATCTATGTTGATATGTGTGAATACACTAGCTATGATCATAAGTTAATTTGTGGACATGATTGGGTTTCTCTATATGTTCTGCATGTCAGATTACCTATTCTTATGATGACACATGCATATGTTATGTATTCCTGACTCCTGAAATGTAAATTTATACATTAATACCCTTATTATTAATGATTCTATAAATGTGATGGGTAATTTTTTATGATTTAAACTTTTCATTCCTGCTATACCAAGAAGGTTCAGATACTCAGCATACTCAGCCCTAAAATTTATTGAATAAAATAAAAGTGTAGAAACAACAGTAGATGATATTGTGCCATAAAGACCACCACCAAACCAAGAAAGTTCCAAAAGAACGCTACCCTAAAACAAAAAATTTCTTGATGACCCACACATAAAGGCTCAAAGGGTTTAAAAACATAAAAACCAAGGCACCATAAACACAGCTATAAAAACCATCATGGCCCACCCGAATCAGCCTAAAAATACCGCCTACCACCAACCAGTCTGTAACCCATCACTCATCCCATCACAAATTCAATAACCAAAAATTACAAGCATCCATCCTATATCCCTCCATCAATCATTCTTTTTCTTCCAAATGATTTTCCCTTATAAAGACTTGAAATTGTGGGATTGGTACTTTGGTTCCATATCTCTCAATCTAGAATTCCTCCATATCCATGAATAGGATCACAAGTTCAACCCCTTGGAGGCTGGATGATCAGCAGTTTAGGTATGGATCAAGGTCATTGTTCTTATTTGGATCCTATGTCCCCCATGAATACTCTATGATATATTGATGGCTATTGGTGTTCTGATTAAACTTGATAAGGAAAATAAAACTATCATATTTAGGAATTTTTCTAGACTCTTAGTTGAAATTGACCTATTCTATTTTCTATTTGATGGTGTTTTCTATCTACAGGTGATGATGAACTATATTTGAAAATTGAGTATGAACGAATCCCCCATTTTTTCAAACGGTAAGGTTGTTGGTCATGATTTATCTACGTGTAAAAAAGTAGTTATTTATAATCTTTTCTCAGTACATGAAAATGAGGAAACCACATGCCTTAAGAGGATTAAAAGGATGAGGCCAAGTGTTATGGAAGAGGCTAGAAAGGCCATTACTCACAATGGAATTCAGGTTGAACATGGGGGGATATGAATGGAAATATTTCTGGACAAGATTCAGGTGGTGTTGCTGGTGGAATTATATGTGACGCTTCTAATGCAGATATCAAAATGGATTTAATTACAGTCAGGATAAAAGTGAAAATTATGTTAGAGCATAGGGTACAATTTTTAATGATAAGTAGGTGGGTGTGGGGAATGTTTTTGATGTAGTGGAGGTGTTTCATGCACATGTAGTGTTAGACTCAAGTGAGAATGTTAAGATTGCTTTGGAGGATGCCAATTCAGGTAAAGGAGATATTACTGTTGGGGGATGAAGGTTGGGTGGCATTCATGTGATGGAGTCTCGACATGATGTGACATCAATGGATGGTCAATCCAGTGATGAAGAGGCTATTCAAGACATAGTTGATCAGTAGTTGAAGCAAGAGGAACTAGAAACTATAATGGACTATAAAGGAAAGAAAATCCAAGTAGATGCAGAGTGATTTCAAAGGGTAATACCTCAGAAAGCTAAATCACATGAGATTAAATCCCAAATGTAGGTATGAAAAAACCAAAAAAATGAATTAAAATTGTTTTTATACTTTAGGAAAATGATCCATAACTCATTTGTGACCTGTTGGAATCAACCACACCACACTAAAATGCATAGTGTGACCGATAAGACTTCTAGTGTGTTTTTATTTAAAGCTGACATTTTTTAATGTATTATTTCATATTAATGTTTGATTTATTTATTTATAATATTACTAACATAAGATTTGTTTTCTTATATTGGTGGATTATTTATCTTGGGTTGAGGTGATTTTTTCAGCAACAAATATCATGGGTAGACCTTATTGAGATGGCATCATGTATCCCAAAGATGATGAAAAATTAATGTTTTTAAATATTTTTGGATAGTAATTGTAAATTTAATTATACATATCATTGATCAAAATTTATATTGTAGTGTTTTTTGTAGTAATTATGTAAAATTTATTTCAATTAAATTATACATTTTGGGTACAAGTTTCAAGTTGCTATAGTGCGTTGTTATAAACATAGTACACTATAGCAGGTGGGGCCTTTATCAGTGCTTTTTTAGCACTGATAAAGGCCCCCTTTATCAGTAATTTTTGAGTGCTCAAAAAGGGTACTCCCTTTAACATATATGAGGATAAAAGTGATCTTTTAGCTTTGATAAAATACTTTTTTGCATGCTTTTGAATGGAATATTTGTAGTAGTACAATAAATAATAACACTATGATATATTTTCTCCTTTCAACTTCTTAATTACAGAAATATTTTTATATTTTATCAAGGTTGTGAAATTAATTAATTTGATGTATCAAATGTAAATTATGTCTCAAATATTAGTATTATTTATATAACGTTGTATTTAAATAAAATTACAGATTATTATAACAATTATTTTTGTAGAATTCTTCATAATTTTATGATTTTAAAAATATGTATAGGTAAAATGGATTATAAACCACAACCACACACATCAAGAAAACTTAGTGGTTCAAGACTTATCCTATCACACAACAAAAAGAAAACATAAGAAATATTATTACATATTAATGGCCCTAAGGCTCGGTGTCCTTAAGACCATTTTATGTCCAAAAGGCCCAGCTAATTATGCCCAAAAGGAGCATCATATATCATTTCAAGTAACCAGTCTTTTGTCACACTCCCCTCTCCATCAGAAATAATCACACTACAGCACCCATCAGAAGGTCATACCACCACTCACTAATAAGGAATAACACCCCTCTATCCCACATCAGAAATTCATGTGAGAGGAGGACCGGTTGATGGTTGTTAACCTGCTCATCAATATTTCAATCTATCCTCCCAACTATGCCTATGTGGCGCCTCGCTGCACCTCCAACACAAGTTGAAAATCTCATCTTCATAACTCTAGAATACCAAGAATGTGAAAGACCCATTGAAGGCCTTAGTAAAGAACAAGATGACCGGTAATACTTGCAACTTGAAGTCACTTTCTTTATGATGTAGCCAAAAGTATTTGACCTTAATGATTATTTGACAGTCCATGTGTTGTTAGTGATCGACATTGAAGATTTATTTCGATCAAATCCAAATATGGACTTTCACAATCTATCCAATTAGTTTAAGATCTCTGCTATTACGAAGATTTCATCTAAATATTCATTGGATAAAGAATATAAACCCCCCAAAAGGGCCAAGAGGTGGAGAAGCAGTTGACGCCTAAAGGGCATATGACATTATCCAAATGATGTGGTAACCAGAGAGACATGTAAGAATTGACTCATGTGCTTGATATATATTTTGATTTGGGCATTTCTATTTTATTACTCATCCACCCTCTTATACGTCATCTTTTTATAAATAATTTTGGAGTCATAGATTTGGTCTCCAAATCCATGACTAATTTTATTGGTAAATTTATACATATATATACATATTTTTATATATTAACATATACAAATTTAATTATCTAAATAAATATTTAATCATATTTACTTGTAAAATATATTTAAATGTAAATATATAATCCATATGGTAAAAAAATTTATTATCCATTATATATATACCTAATTTTTTTATATAATAATGAATATATATTAATATAAATACATTATATATATATAATGACTTATATTTTCATTTCTTATTTTATAATTATTTATAATTATATGTATAGATAAATTTATAAATATTTTTGTATACATGTGACAATGTTGTGTAAATACATATAAATGTATTTATATAAATATATCCTTAAATATAAAATATAAATGTATATAAACCTATATGAAATTAATTTATTTAAATAATTTATAGAAGTATATAATATAAAAATATTTACAATAAATACATCTTTTATAAATACATGATTATAAATTTATAATTAAATATACCCTCCAAATAATTTATATTTTATTTTATTAAAAACAACTTTAAGGCATAGTGGGAACCATAGAGAACATACTCTACAACAACATAGGCCATAGGAGGACCCTAAAAAAAACACAGTAGATTTCAAAATTCAAAAATTCAAACATCCTTGCACCTCGTAATCAACCCAGGTATGAATCCCATAGCACGCACATGACCACAAATATTCAGAATTCAGAATTCAAAAGGATTCATCATCACCATTATCAAACTACGAGCCACCTGCGTCAGCCTTCACTATCAGTCATGTCACCCATTGTCGGAGACGAACACCCTCCTTCCTGGATGCATCGATTCACTACTATAGATATGACCTTTAACAACGCGTAAAAAGGCTTTTAACAGTGCTGGAAAAACATTTTTATCTTCAGCACTATTAAAGGGGGGTCCCCTTTATTAGTGCTAGTTTATAATTGATAATGACCCCCTTTATCAATGCTACAAATAATTCTGATAAAGTCCTAGCCTGCTATAGTACGTTGTTTGTATAATAGCACACCCAACAAAGAATTGTAACCTTTGTATGAAAAATATATCATTTAGTAGAAATAAATTTTACATCATGAATACAAAAAAATCACTACTATATACATTTCAAACAATTTTTTGTATAATTTCATTTACAATTATCCATAAAAATTTAAAAATATTAATGTTTCATCGCCTTTGGAACGCATGATCCAATCACAAAAAAGTCTTACCATGGTGTCAGTTTCCAAATGAATAACCTCAATCCGAGCAAAAAAATCCACCTATATAAGAAAACAAATATTATGTTAGTACTACTATAAAGAAATAAATTAAACATTAATATGATACAATACATTAATAAAATGTCAATTTTTAATAAAAAGTCACACATAGAGTTATACTGGTCACACTATGTGTTGTATTGAGGTGAGGTTGATTCTTACATGTCTAAAATTAGTTATGGATCATTGTACAAAATAATCCAAACAAAATGGATGTGTTTCTAGAGTTTTGAGTATGTTACTTCTTCTTTTTAAAAAAAATATTAATGTCAATTTTAAATAATGACACACTTGGAGTTATATAGGGCTCATGATGCATCAAATTGAGATGTGTATGATTCATAACCATCAAAAAATATTTATAGAATGTTTCCCTAAATTATCAAAAAAATCTGAATCTGTTTTCTTGGTTTTAGTATGACACTTCTATTTTTTACTAAAATGTCATTTTAAACTAAAAACAAGAACTTTGAGTAATATCAATCACATTGTGCATCAGTTAGACATGAGACTACTTCCTACATGTCAAAAATAACTTATAAATCACTATCCTAAATTATTCAGACGATCAGAGCATGTTTTCTTGGTATTCAGTGAGTGACACAAGTTTTGAATTAAAATGTCAATTTTAAACTAATAACGGACACTTTGAGTCATACTAGTCACACTATACATTAGATTAAGGCGCGATTGATTCCTACACATAAAAAATTACTCATGGATCATTTTCCAAAAGTATAAAAACATTCAGAATGTGTTTTCTCTAATTTCAATATGTCACTTTTTCTTTTTACTAATATTAATTTAAATTTTAAATAAAAAAGACACACATTGAGTCATATCAGCAATAATGTGCATTGGATTGAGGCAAAGTTGATTCCTACACATCAAAAATTACATATAGATCTTTTCCCTAAATTATAAAAATAATTTGAATAAGTTTTCTCATATTTCACTATGTCCCATGTTCTTTTTACTAAAATTAATGTCAATTTTAAATAAAAAGATACATTTTGAGTTGTACTGGTCACACTATGAATCATATTAAGGTGTGGTTGATTCCTACATGTAAAAAATGACTTATAGAGAATTTTACTAATGTATAAAAACAATCTGAATGAGTTTGATCGGTTTTCAGTATGTCACTTGTTCTTTTTACTAAAAATAAATTCAATTTTAAATAAAAAGATACACTTAGAGTTATACTGGTCACACCATGCATTGGATTGAGGTGGGGTTGATTCATACACATTATAAATTAGTTATCAATCATTTTCCTAAAGTATTAAAACAATAAGAATGTGTTTGCTTGATTTTTAATATGTCATTTTTCTTTTTACTAAAATTAATTTCAATTATAAATAAATAGACACAATTGGAATTATACCGATCACATCATGTGTCAGATTGAGGTGATTCTAATTCTCACACATCACAACTGGCTTATAGATCTTTTTTTAAAGTATCAAATATAATATAAATTTGTTTTTTTAGTTTTTAGTATGTCACTTTTGTTTTTTATTAAAATTTCATTTGAAAATGGAAACATGCACTTGGAGTCATACTAGTCATATTGTGTGTTAGTTTAAATGAGACTACTTACTAACCATAAAAAATAACTTATCAATCGTTTTCCTAAATTTTCAAGACAATCTGAGAACATTTTCTTAGTTTTCAGCGAGTGACACTTTTTGAACTAAAATGTCAATTTCCAACTGATAACAGACACTTTTAGTCATATCGGGAACATAGTGTATTATATTGAGGTGAGGATGATTCCTACACATGAAAAATTACTTACATAATATTTTCCTAAATTATTAAATCGATCTAAATATTTTTTCTTAGTTTTGAGTATGTAAGTTGTCCTTTTACTAGAATTAATGCCAATTTTAAATAAAAAGAACCACCTGGAGTCATACCTATCAAAAGTGCATCAGATTTAGGTAAGTATAATTCCTATACATCCCAAATTACATATGGATATTTTTCATAAAGTATCACAACAATCCAAATTCATTTTCTCTGTTTTGAGTAAATCACTTATCTTTATTACTAAAATATCATTTTAAATTGGAAACATACACTTTGAGTCATACCAGTTACATAATGTGTCAGTATGATGTGAGAAAGATTCCTAAATATCACAAATGACTTATGAATAATTTTCCTAAATTATCAAGACAATCAGTGTGTGTTTTCTTGGTTTTCAGTAAGTGACACTTTTTGAACTAACATGTTAATTTTAAACTGATAACGGGAACTTGGATTCATAATGAGCACATCATATATATAATTGAGGGACGTCTAATTCCTACATATCAAAAAAAAAACTAATGGATCATTTCATTAAAGTATAAAAACAATATGAATATATTTTTTTGGTTTTGAGTATGTCAGTTGTCATTATTACAAAAATTAATGTCCATTTTAATTAAAAAGACACACTTGGAGTCATACTGGTCACATTGTGCATTGGATTAAAAGTGAATTTGATTCCTACATGTCTCAAATGACTTATAAATAATTGTAATAAATTATCGAAACAATCTAAATTCATTTTCTCAGTTTTGATTATGTTACTTGTCTTTTTTACTAAAATGTTATTTTAAACTAAAAACACACACTTTGAATCATATTGGTCACATCTCATGTTAGCTTGATGTGAGAATTATTCCTACACATTAAAAATGAATTATGAATCATTTTCCAAAATTATCAAGACAATATGATCATGTTTTCTCTATTTTTAGTGAGTGACACTTTTTGAACTAAAATATCAATTTTAAACACATAACAAATACTTTGAGTCATACCAGGCACATCATGTATCAGATTGAGGTGAGGTTGATTCCTATATGTAAAAAATGACTTGTAGATATTTTTATTGAAGTATAAAAAAATTTGAATTATTTTTCTTGGTTTTGAGTATGTCAATTGTATTTTTTACTAAAATTAATGTTTATTTTAAATATAAAGACGCACTTGGAGTCACACCAGTCAAACTATGCATCAAATTAATCTGGGGTTATTTCTTAAAAGTCCTAAATGACTTATGTATAATTTTCCTAAATTTTAAAAATAATATGAATGTGTTTTTTAAATTTTGATTATTTCATTTGTATCATTTACTAAAATTAATACCAATTTTAAATAAAAAGCCTCACCTGAAGTCATACTAGTCACACCGTGTGTAAGATTGAGGTGTGCCTAATTCCTATACATCCCAAATGAATTTTGGATATCTTTACAAAAGTATAAAAACAATCCAAACATCAAATGTTACCATTCTTTACATTTAATTTCATTGTATAATTGCCAATATTTCATATTGAGTTGATTTTCTTAGCTAAACCCCCATACTCTTCAAGTTTTCAATAACAATAAAGGTTTTTCAGCTAATAAAATCGACTCAATATGCAGTATTGATAGCTCGGCAAAGAAAATCAATGAAAATTAGGGTAACATTGGCATAATGGAACATGTGATATCTTTTGTGGCTTGTTTCATATAATTGAAAGCAAAATATGACATCCTAGAAGATCTGTAAAAAAACTAAATAAGTATTAGATAAAAATGATAAATAAGCTCACATACAAAAATTAGATAAAATGATGAAAAAATTAATTAAATAATTAGTAGGAATTCAGATTTTCATGATGGTTGTATACATTCTTGAGTTATTTCATCATTTTCATTATCTCAATTACATCCTTGAAGTCCAATCTCTCATGAGCATGAGAAGCTTCAAACAAACCACCCCTAATTGGATATATGAATACACCTGTATAAGAAAACAATTCTTAAGAGAGTAATAATAAAAAGAAATAAATTAAACATAAATATGAAACAATCCATTACTTCTATGGAAGTCACATATTTATGTAATATGTGTACATTCTCTCATTATGTATGATTCCCATTCATTTCTAAACAAATCTATGTCATCTTGTGAATACGAGAATATTCAACGGTCAATGTATTTATAGAAAAATATAAATACACAAAGGATTAATAAATATTTTAACGTAAATAATAATTTTATTTAAAAATACCTATTTGGGAATTATATTTTGTTAATGGAATATGATCTCACTCATAAATTTACAAAGATAATAACCATAATCTTTTTCATTTATTTGTTTTGTATAGTGTAGAAACATTGATAAAAATAAGTAATTTATTTTGATATGAGTTTGGATAGTGAAATATTATTATATATACCCTAATACTTGTCTACTTATAGAACTTGTTAGGATCCTTGTGTGCATAGTATGTCCTCATGCCATGAATTTAAAAATATTTAAACACTTCCCTATCATAACAATATTCTCATTAAAACATAATATAAAATATATAACTTAATTTTTAGTTCTAAAATTTTGTATATAGTGTATTAAAAATTGAAAAACTCCATCATGTGTGGTCATTTTGTTGGGTATCCATGCATTGAATCCTTGAAATAAATCATTAGAGTGTCCAAATTGACTGTAATGAGCATCCAATGTTTCCTAAAAACACAAAAGGAATAAGTAATGAAATAAATGGAAATATATTTTATATGATTAAATTTTATAGTTTTCCCCTGCATTGTTGGTATTAAGAAGATTCTGTCATCCAAAAGTTTTCTTTCAAATAGTTTGGCTAGTTTAGTCTATATTTCATTGATTTTTTTAATGTCTTTATTTTTGTTCTGAAGAAGTTACATGAGGAAAAATGAGTCCAAATTCATGTTCATGGGATAATCCCTTCAATTGGTTTTGATATATGTTCTAGTAAAATGTATGAAAGGTATTTAGTCTTAATTAACATAGTATATCAGCTTTTGGAAAAACAAATCATGAAAACATACCTCATGTATACATTTACAAATAAGCCTCCTAACCATTCATAGTTGAGGATTTCATTTAAATTTTCAAGAGTAATGTACCTTGTATCATCCTCTCCATATATTTGTTCTTCAAAATCAACTATGTGATTACTAACATTTTTTACCTTTGTATCTACATGAACCTTAAATGTTAGTAAATACGGATATTGAACTGTAGGGGTAAAGGTGTTTTCAGAAGATATTCTTGATCAGTTGGTTTATCCTTTAGATGGTTTTGATTCTACATTTCATTTCACCCATTCCCTTGGTCTATATTTAATAACATTCATCGGTTCATATCTTTTTTCATTAATTGTTAAAGGTTTAGCTTGAAAAATAAATTGTAAATGAATACCTCCTTGTCGACATGTTTTTTTACAAGATCTAATAACAATTCTGTAAATGTTAAAATATCTTTGTTGATCATATGAATATCTACATCATTAGGTGGAACCAGTAGCTCAGTGCTCGACTCATGAGCCATGAAAATCATCGGTCTCACATGACCTGTTGTAAGTGGTCTATTGTGTAGAGTGTCTTCTTGTCTATTGAACATAGTATCCCTCACAACAAGGTGATGGGTAGGTATTGATAGATATGAATCAGAGTCATTTTCACTATATAAAATATCAGTACAGGAAACATATCAATGCATGTCTTATTCGCATTTCATAGAAAACATTATTAGAATATTGATTACCTCAACTAAGAAAAATCTTTGAGGGGAATGGATCACCTCAAAGCTAGTGGGGTGGTGGGGTGGGATATTCATGCAATTATTTTTCTTAACTTGTTTCATCTCATTGCTTCCCCCAATAACAATTCCTATAAACTCAAATTTCCAATGAAATTTTTCTTCAAGGGTAGTTAATCTTGAATTCATCTCTTCCATTTCATTATCTTTATCCTCCTATTGTTGTTGTTTTCTCAAAAAAATGTTCAGGTGTCATCCCAAAACCAGCACTTCTAATGTGATTATACTGTTCTTTCTACTTCAAGAGCACTGATAGTAGGTGTTCATTTGGTATAGGTGTTGATTATTCATGTGTCTATGTCAGATAAAAATATAGAAAAATTAGTAATCATTGTTATGTAATATATATTTGAATAAAAAAATATTATGACATAATTACACATGTTTCCCACCCTTTTTGAGTATTTTCATTTATTAGTATCACATATTTATTTACATGTGCCTCTTTTCATAGCACATGATGTGAGATGGAAGTATATTTGGATTTGGATTCATCAATATAGATATAAATAGAGGAACATAATTATGTTGTTGTTTCATATCACATGAAAGTATTTCAATATATTTAAAATATGTACCAATTTATTTTCAAGTGAAGCGTACCCCATCCTTGTTTTATGGTAGGGGTACATTGGGGTTGTTTCTAATTCCTTATTCTCAAAACTCAATTATTGTTTCATAAATAAAAAAATCTCAATAAAAGTGACGAATACACATATTTTCAAATAATTTATTTCCATCCACAATGTACCTGAAAAGATATCTTCGCATGACGGCTAGTAAATTCATCCCATGATTCTTGGATTATTAGGTTTTCATACATAAGTGGTGGGTGTGGGTTTATTTTCCCTTCAACATATTTAAGATGAAATATCATTAGAATTTTTCAAAATCCTCTGAGAATCCTTACATAAATCATTAATACAAATTTCTTGTGGGAATCATATACTATAAATTCACTCTACAAGGAATTATAAAGAGTAAGTTAATGTTTCATTATTTTATTTTTTAGTAAAATAAAGAAATGGTATCATAATGTTACGATAATCTCTTCCCAAATCAGTTCCTTAAGCATGGGAACAACATGGAGCCACAGATCTACATCAACTATTAAACATTGCTGAGTGATTAGCCCAATTTAACTACTAAACATGTCTTTGTTGGGGTTAACATGTTGGTTGCATGCATTCCATCCGACCTCAAATTTGATGCCTTTACTTGTCGCCTTAATAATTTTTTCTAACATCGTCATGCTTTGGCACTCTTATTTTTTTGCAGCATTGGATCTTCATCACCTACCATTTACTTGGATTCTACATCTTTAATATATTTTTCCACTAGATTGGTAGCATAGACCGATGCAGAAGGTCGTTGTTCATCTGAAATGGGAGTAGTAGCAGGTTGAGAAACCTATTGTTCCTTTGCACTGGGAGTTGAAACAGGTTGAGAAACATGGTTTTCCTATACATTGGGAGAATCAACATGTGTAGAAGTCATTATCTACAAAAGTGGTTTAACATTTCATTTATATTATATAAATGATGTAGTGAATAGTTAATAACATTAGTAAATGCAATTTATATTAAAAAATATAACTATATTATTGACCTATATTTTGTTTAAATGATGAAAGGATTTAACCCCTCTATTGAGTATCCAAACCCCTCCATTATGTTTTCTTATGATGTAGAAAAACCTGTCAACATTGGGACCGCTATGAAATGATTACGATGTCCCAATAAAAGGGTCAACCTCAATTGAATTTTCATCCGACCCTTTGCTGGTTTTGGTCGATAAATGAACACTTGTACACCTTCAGTTTTAAGGATTTGGAATATAAAATAAATGTACTTCCCATGATTCCATTATAAATGGTTTATCTTTATACCCTTTCTTACTAATATCCACTTTCACGAATCCCAATTCATCTATATTAACAAAAATCTTATTATAAAACACTTTTAATTAAAAAATTTCACTTAAAATATTGTATAATACAACTCCCATATTTTTTGATGATATTAAACTATGATATATGGATGTAAATTAGATTTTTTTTAATACCAAAAACATGCCTTTATTTAGTTACAAGTGTAACTCTACTATTTTACATGTACTGTCTTCATCATGTTCATTTATATAGAACATATAACTATTAATTGGACAACCATTTTAAGATAATACATACTCACTTAGTCCTCTGAATAGGCATCTAAGTTGTTCTGAAATTGAATCTAGATTTTCATCTGACACCTTAAAAATATGGTCTCAAAACCATCCTATAAATTGTGGATTATGTGTATTTGATATCCAAATTTCAGCGCTTGATGGATTCAAATGCATAATAATTTCTTTGTGGGTTTCAACATATGGGGAACCATCCAAACTATTATGAAAAATGTAAAGGTGGGCCTGCACCTGATCTATAATATTTTTTTTGACAACATCTCTTCCAAAAATTCCTTTACCCACAATCCACCCAGTGTGACAATAATTTGGTAGACCAATGCTTTCCACACTGAATAGGTTGTCAGTGCAGAATTCAACGGCTTACTCAACAATATATAACATTACAATACAACCCTTGATCCAACTTCAATTTTTGATATACCCTTTATAAATATACATATAACTCTCAATGGGGTATATCCATCAATAATATACAGGACCGCATAATCAAATATCTCTCACCAAGTGAACCATCAAGTGAACCATCATATCAAAGAATTATAACAGGAAGAACATTTTCAATTCACATAATATGATGGAAATTTCCTGTTTTATAGTTGGTAACTTTTAGGTCAACAAATTTTTTGCATATAATTTTGAAGAAGAAATAGATCTTGGTTAATGTATGATGGAAATTCTTGGAATAAATTCAACTTAAAGACAGAGGAATTAGATATTGCATCAAAACATGGTAATCACATGACATCAGGCCCTTTAACTTTAAACCAATCATTGACATGATATTCTTGATATTCAATGAATAACCCTTTGAAACCATTACATCATTCAATAAGTTTCAAAACAGATATCTCTCATACTTGGAAAGAGTGTAAGCAGTTGGAGAAAGAATGGTTTTTCTTTCACCCTTCACTAGAACAGACTCTTCTTGTATTCCCATGTACATCCTAGCCTTAATTTCATCCATTATTTTTCCGAGTTCATTTTGTAATGATCCAATAACATAATCAAAAAAATTTCTTTCAAAATTCATAATATCATGAAATTTTTTGACGTACAGACAATTCTAGTATGGTAATTTAAAAAAAATTATCACTTTTTTAAACTGGTTTTTGTAAGGTTTTTTGAAAACTGTTTACCAAAAGTAGGGTCCACATATTTTACGTTTTCATGTAGTCGATCACCTGTTTGTGGAGATGGTGTTGTACGTTCTTCTAAACTCTCATCGAATGATATCGTCCAAGATTGGTACTTATTTCATTGGGGTAGAAATATGTGATGTCCTAGAAACACAGTCTTTGATGAATTCTTCAACCTAATTGACGATGTACCTTGTTCACAAATAAGACACCCTTGAGTTCCTTTAATGCAATATCATGAAAAATTTACATAAACATGGAAATTCATTTATCATCACATACAATATGGCTCTTAATGTGAAATATTCATTTCTGTAAGAATCATAGAACGTAACACATAAAACCCATAATAATTTTAAATCTTAGATCAATGGATCCAAATAAACATCAATATCATTACCTTTGTTGTTTTGGTCCTGATATGAATATAGATAACATGATTTATTTTCTTTTCATGCATAACCATGGTCACGAGTTATAATTTACCAACATAATTAGCCATGTACTGCGAGTTCTACTTTGAAAACCAAAAGGATTCACTCCATCTGTAGATAATGCAAGATGAAGGTTTCTCAGCACATTTTCAAATTCAAGATACTCATGATCAATTCTCTTTTAATGAGGAGAGTATACTAGGTGATGATTTTTTCATATTTAATTCTTGTATCTATGTTCCATGTTAATTTTCTTATAGTCTCCTCACTTAAATATAGGCACCTAATCATTGGAATGATTGGAAAGTACCATACAACTTTCGTAGGACCTAATTCACCTTTCTTATATTGAGAAGCACCACACTTTACGCAGTCTTTAAGTGATTAGTGGTCCTTGAGAAATGGTATACAATCATTGAGATAGGCATGTATTCTTTTAGAGATCATACCCATCGAACATATCATTTTTTTAGCATCATATTTTTGGTAATACAGCTTCAGTATGGATGAAAATGTTTTATATTTAGTGCAACCAACATACAACACCATCTTTGCACAACTCTTTAACTTCTCAAACAATTTTGGACAATCCCAAAGTTCATCTTCAACTATCCTATTCATTTACTCAATAAGATATTCTTCATCATTCACAATTGTAATAACATACTCTATATAGTCTTCTTCATTGTCCACACTTGTAATCATATCTGATGATCCATAAAAAATGTATTATTCCTTTCAGTATCTACATTCACTTTTCCCCATGTTTATTCCAACAATTATATCTTCAATCAACTCTAGGACATATCAAGTGTTATTACAAATCCTCTAGACTAATTATTCATGAATTAAAACTACATAAACATGGACAAAGGATTTTATATGGGTCATATGCACGATCTTTTGCAAACTTGATGAACTCTTTCACTCCATATTCATATTCTTTTGTCATATGATTAGCATTGATCCATTCTCTACTCATATACATCCAATTTTATTGGGTAATATTAATATTTAAAAAAATAAATACACAAAATATATTCAATTGAAGATAGATCTCATGAATTTATTTAAATAAAATCTTTTTTAATGAGTATAATTTAATTATAAAATGACATTTACATTATAAAAAACAAATGAAATACGACTATTAAATGTAATAATGGAAATATAAAAAATAAATGCTATATTATTTAAAAACCCTTTTCATAATAGAAAATACATCTATTGAATATAATAATGGCTACATAAATAAAAAATAAATTATTATATTTTTTAAAATATTTTCAACACTAACATTGACTTTATGATTGTATAAAAGTATTAAACTATTGAGAAATTGAAAAAAGTATACATGTATAAAGTTATAAATTCAAAATGTACATATATTGAAATTAATATATAAAATTATATATAATTTATAAAATAATATATATATTAAAGAAATATCTCTCTATTTTTTTAGAGTAGTTCAGGGATAATATTTGGGGAAGAATATTTATCTAAACACCTCCCATTTCATACAATGAACTTCTTCATTTTTCCTCATATTCATAATCAGCACCCATTATCTATCAACTTCACCTTCCAAATTATAAACGGCTATCCATTTCTTCAAAATAATAGATCATAGGAACCCAAACGGTTCGAGAGCATTGTTGCATGAATGAATCCATTATGATTTGTTTTATCTTTAGCAAGTTTGGGAGTTTGAAATGGTTCTTCTTTTTATTCATTTCTTGAGAATGTTGAGTAATTATTATCATGGTATTTTTCATTCCATATATCGTCCCATTTTTTATAGTTAGGACATTCACCTCATTGTCCATCACACCCATTGTTGTATTGGTTCCTCCTGGATACAGAGCTTACTAAGATCAAAAGTGTGAATCATGTGTAATAACCAATAATATCTCCTAAAGATGTCTCTAGATAAGTATTCCTTCTAAAAATAATATTATATATGATTCCTTATAGAAATGGGAAACAAAAGGAGGGATATCAAATTTTTAGCCGGGGGAAATATAAATGGCTCATAAAGTGGTCTGATTAACCACTTACAACACCAACGAATCATAACACACACAAAATCAATACAAATTTCACAACATACCTTCTATTTACATGTTTTTCAATTATTTAATTTAATAATTATAATCCAACTCACACTTTTTAAGACATGTGTCTCATATTTGTAGTCATTCAACCCATTATATCCATTTTTATATGGGAATTACAACCCACACATTTAATTTTCAACCCATTTCTTTTCAATCCAATCAATATAACTTCATTCCATAATTATATTGCAATTACAAAAAACACAACACTCAACAACTCATACAAATCATAAAAGGAAAGAATCAGATCCTGTGACTATAACCCACCACTCTCTCAAAAGTTATTATGATTCAACCACCATAAATCAGTACTAATCATAACTCATGCCAAAAAACATAGCTTTTCCCAAAAACACATTCTTTTTCTAATTTCTTAACCATTATCTTGGAACTCACCCCACAAATTTCCTACACAAAACATGAGGAAATTCAATAAGAACATGAAAAATCCTAATAGATAATTCCTCTTTTATTAACATTAAAAACACCATGTATTTTATTTAAATAAAAATCTATATTCTTTCATAGGTGTTCTCATACAAATCTTGATTTACATGAGTAATCGATTCATTATTCATATATAAGTAATTAATCTTTTATGATCAATGATCATAAATGACTAACATGTAAAGGATTAAAAATTAGAACAATGAAACAGTAGATGAGTCTTTATAAATAAGTTATTCTTCATCAAGAAAACTATGTATTAACAATCTCTTGAGAAAGTCACAAAAAAAAAGTAATCACAAGAAATTAATCTCATCACATACCTTAGATTTAGAGACAAGAAGTGGCGAGAACGGTAGTGGTGAGAGTAGTGGTAAGAGAGCCGACAATGAGAGTAATGACGAGAAGGGTGGTGAGAGGGGTGGAGAAGAGAGAGGCGGTAGCAGCAAGAGGGGCAGAGAGAGCGGTGGCGGCAAGAGCAGTGGTGAGTGTGGTGGTAGTGAGAGCAGCGATGAGATATGCGGCTAAAGAGGCAACGATGAGAGTGGAGGTGGCGAGAGGCTCCGTGAGAGTGGCCACAACAAAAGAGGTAGTGAGAGCGGTGGCACGACAAAATTAGGGTTCCATGAAAGTTTGAAAATGTGTGAGAGAATAGCTTCCTATTAGGGTTCTTTATAAAATCGGGTAATGCTTTTATCAGCACTTTTTTAGTATTAATACAGATATGCGTTTATCAGTACTAATATTATAGCACATATAAAGACATGTTTTATGAGTGCTTATTTAGTAATGATAAAGGTGTATCTTTATCACTGCTAAAAAAGCGCTCATAAAAGTATAATATTAATAATTTATTTATATTATTATATATATACAATTATATATATAATAAATAAATTAATATTTATTTATAATTATAATTATAAATATAAATAAATATATTTATAAATATTTGTATATAATTATAAATATATTAATATTTATTTATTTATCTATTAATAGATAAACATATATATTTATAAAATTATAATAAATGTATTTATTGTAGTTTTATAATTATTTAAATAAATAAATATATATTTATAATTATAATTATAAATACATTTATTTATTTATTTATAATTATATTAATAAATATATATATATATATTTATAATTATTTCTATATATATATAAATATTTGTATAAATTTATAAATATTTGTATATATATATAAATATATCCAGAATGATGCGAACCATGGGTAAGACCCACGATATTAAAATTTATTGAAAGTAAAAACATAAAGTATATGAGGGGATGACATGCTGAAAATAGTCACAGACCACTTCCACAATGATAAAAAGCAAAAATACCATGAAAAGAGAAGAAAAATCATCTTGTTGAGTGTAATCAGCCACCACCCCTCCCTCTCAAATGTCGACCCCTCTTCCATGTTTTGGGATTTTGCTGCATTTGTTTCATCATTAGCTTGATGTTCAAAGGTTTCATTCAGAATTATGGGGTCTTAAAGAGTCTAAGGATCTTGTTCACCATCTAGACTTGAGCCCTTTGATAATATCTTTAGATCAGAACTGCTCTGAGCATTGCCGAACTCCACGAGAAACACCTCCCTGCTATTGGATCTATTAAAAATATCAATCAAACTAGGATAATTCTTCCTTACCTTTAGTTGTACCAGGTCTAAAGTCATATTGGATGTCTCCAGATGATCAAATGATCCTTTTTTATTAATAATAGGGTCACCTGATCATGTACCTTCCCATTTCACTGATTCTAAAGCAACATCATAAACTATAATTGTAGTCACTTTTTCCTTCATAGCCACTGTAGAGGACTCTCCTTTACACATGATCTTCTTATTTGCAGATAAACTCACTATATCCTGGACTTCACGAGAGAGGTGGAATTCCATCTTCTTCTTCTCTTTGTGGTTTAAATGAAGATTCCACTCTGGGAAAAGTTGTTTTTCAACTTCAAACTAAGCATCAAGTTCCCTTTTCGACTCATCATTGTCATCTCCCTCTTCCCAATTGATCATTCCATGTTGATTGACATAAGAATCATTTAATGTAGTGCCAACATCCTTTCTTTTATTATCTGAAACAACCTTCTCCAACATGACCTTTGCTTTATTTTGAGGCTCTTTTTGTGAGGATGAAGCCCCATCAAAAAAAACCTATTGATGTGAATCCATGAGATTCACATGTTTTTTAATTAAGGCCCCAGTCTATTGCTTTGACCTAATTTTAAAATTTTCACCATTATGTCCAAAGAAACTACAAAGAGAACATACCAATATTCTTCGACAACGATCCATTTTATAGCCAATTTTAAAAAAGTTGGAGCAAAAGTTAGGGATACTCTCATAATCAACGACAAGATAAAAACATTGATCATCTGCGGATAAAATAATGGAATGAATTAATGGAGAACTGAGGTCAAACTCAACCAAAAACCAAGAAACATGATCATACTGACCTCTTCAAGTTTCTTTTTCATCTTAATTATAATGTCAACTGTAGAGGTGATGTCCCAAAGAATCTATGGTAGCCAAAAGAACTGGCTCAAATCTCGAATCTGAATCCAGACATGGGTAATTGAATTCTTGACATTTAATGGGTTAAATGCAAGATCCTAATCTTGAATTCATAGTATTCCAGGATTGAAATTTATGGAACCAAGACTCCATGTTTTGGATTTGAGATATGCATAAGGAAAAACAACATGAAAAAAGCCTTTACTGAGGGAGGTGATGCTCCAACCATCAAACCCCCAAAATGAAAATAAAATTTTCCTAATGTCCATTATCCCCAGGAAATTATCCATGTTCAAAGAAGATAGATGTTCAATAATTGAGTGTTTTCATTCATGTAACATTGCTGAGAAGAGACCATGATTGGCCTCTATGAAAGCAGTGTCCGGTTATTTCTGGATTGTAGGGTTGGAAGCATGAAATTCATCAAAGTTCTTTGCGTACACTTGATTCCTCAGTAGACCTTTATAGATAGTGTCGCATGAATCCCTTCTTGCAGGTGGATCCGATTATTGATGACCCATAACAGCATGGGAAGAAGAGGGCTTAGGGAAAATAGTGTCTCCTGCTGAATCTAAAGGAGTTAAATGCTCGTTCAACTGCACTACTGCAACCCTCGGGGAACCAGAAGAAGCCAACGAAGCAGATCCAGGAATCATCACCATGAAATCCATGATTTCACCAGCAAAAGACTGACGAAACTTCACCTATCCTGACCCAAGAAACTAGATCTAGTCCACAATCGGTTGATGAACCCCAGAGCATTGTCTCCCAAGAAACCGCAGGCTAGGCTGCCCTTCACAGTTGCATAAAGTCGTTACCCGCCCTCCTTACCACCCAACTGACTGACCCCTTTTCACTAGCGTACCACCCTGACCTATAAATATATTTATATAATTATTTATATTTATAAAATTATAATAAATGTATTTATTGTAATTTTATAATTATTTATATATATACATAAGAAATATATTTTTATTATTTTATAATTATTTCATATATATATATAATTATAATTATATATAAATATATATAAATATTTTTATATAACTATAAATATATTTGTATAGATTTATTTTTTTTATTAATATATAAATATATATTTTTAAAATTATAATAAATGTATTTATTGTAATTTTGTAATTATATAAATAAATATATAATAATTTATAATTAGAATTATAAATATGTATATATATTTATAAATATATATATATATATATTTATAATTATATATATATTTAGTTATAATTATTTGTATAATAAATATATTTATAAATATTTCTATATATTTATAAATATTTTCATACTAATGTATTTTATGCAGTGTGGTGTTATTATAATATTATAAAACATCAATTGAGCTATACATGAGTCTTTTATTAATAAAATCACTAAACAAAACCCCAAACAAATAAACCAAATCCATTTTGAGGGAAGGTGGAGAACTCACACATAAACCGCGAACCAAACACTAAAAAGTGCCCCGAGTGCGATTTTTAGAGGCATCTAGTTAGGATGAGGTGGAGCTGCTTTTCCCTAACATCAGACCTCATGTAGTGATTCATCTATTTCTTACTTCCTAAGATGTTTTTATCCTATTCATTTGAAGTATGAGTAAATGAAAGACACATCACATTGTGTCCTATATCGGCCAAGGCTCCCGAACGATTGATGAACATGTTGACATCACCGATGAAGATGGGGATTATGTCGAGGATGGGACTGTTATATTTTTTAAAACTTGTGAAATTGTTTTAGGATTATAGAAATGTAATTAGAGAATTGACCATTGGATAATTTACCATTTTACAATCAAAATCCGCTATAATTTTGTTATAGATCGATGGAGGCAGCCTAGAGACCGTAGTCCCAGAGTCTATGATGTTCATCAAAACGGGGTTCAATTTCATATTTATATCACCAATTCTAATAGAATTGAGGTTGATAGAATTCCATTTTTCATCCATGATTGTGATTGGCATGCTCGATACACTATCGATAGGGATAGGGTAGTCTATAGCATTGAAGTTGAGTTGTCCGACGTTAGCCATTGTTGGAATGCAGTAACAAAAAACATTACTGTAGGTCTCAACGGTCTGGGACATGATTGAGATTTCGATGGTGAACAGACCAAGGAGCCCAATGGTTTGGGGGAATCCCTTGGTGGATTTGGCCCATCCAAACATAAAGTGTTCCATCAAATCCTCACCCAACATCAGAGAGTCATTTCCGAACCATACTTTGGTGTGTGACCCATCACAGTAAAGACCTCTATACCTACATAAGTCATTGAGGCAAAGGGTATTCCCTTGGAAGACTTCATCGCATATCTGGTTGGAGGCACATGACACTTATTGAAAAGATTTTGAGGTGGAGGGTACAGACAGTTCTATCAATATCCAGGTGAGATCACTGCCGGTATCCAAGGAAAGATCGACCCTTTTACCTGGTGTTCCGAGTTCAACAAACATTATGTATTTGATGTTGTCATATTCTAAAAGAAGGATGACCTTGGAATCTTACCAAATGGATCTATGAACCACCATCAGTGGTGATTTCTAGTTAATTGGTACACAATACGATGTAAATATGGTCATGCATACCATGAGGAGCCTCAAAAATTGTAAAATTTGTGCCATGAGTGTTTAACTTTTTAGAAGAGACCTCAGAACCTATTAGAGGAGACCTTGGATAGTGAAAGTGCTGGATGCGGCCATCGATGGTGGTAGATGCAGCCGGAAACTAGCTAGTTGGCCGAAGACGATCTCAGTGGAAGAAACCCGTTGGAGAAGACCTCGCCCGATGATGGTGCTCGATGCGGGTGCTGACGAGTTGGTGGAATGTAGATGATCTTGTTAGAAAAAACATGTTGGGGGAGACCTCACCCGGTTATGGTGCACGATGCGGTCGGTGAGTAGCTGGTGAAATGGAGATGATCTCGGAGGAATGAACCCTGTTGGAGGAGACCTTGCCCGAAAATGGTGCTTGATGCCGCCGATGACGAGTTCTTGGGCCGAAGACGATCTCGGCGGGAGAAACCTATTGATGGAGATCTCCCCCGGCAATGATGATCGATGAAGCCAATGAAAAGCTGGTGGAATGGAGATGATCTCGATGGAATAAACCTTTTTTGAGGAGACCTCGTCCTACAACGGCACTCAATACGATGGTGATGAACTGGGGGGGGGGGGGTCAGAGATGATCTCAGGGGAAGAAACTTGTTGGAGAAGATCTCGCCCGGTGACGGTGCTCGATATGGCCGGCAATGAGCTGGTGGGCCAATGACGATCTCGATGGAATAAACCTGGTTAGACGAGACCTCACCTAGTAATGGTGATCGATACGACCGACGATGATCTGGTGGACTGGAGATGATCTCGGCAGAAGAAACCTGTTGGAGGAGACCTCACCTAGTGACGACGCTTGATGCTGCCGGTAACAAGCTTGTGGGTCAAATATGATCTTGACAGAATAAACCATATTGAAGGATACCTTGCTCGGCAATGGTTCTCAATGCGGCTGATGAAGAACTGATGGGTTAGAGATGATCTTGGTAGAAGAAACCTGTTGGAGGAGACCTCGCTCAGCAAGGGTGCTCGATGCAGTCGGTGATGAGCTGGTGGGCCGAAGACGATCTCGGTGGAATAAAACTTGTTGGAAGAGACCTCACTAGGAGGTGGTGCATGATGCGACTGGTGAAGAACTTGGGGGAAAAAGATGATCTCAGCGGAAGAAACGTGTTACAGGAGACCTCACCCGGGGATGGTGCTCGATGTTTCTAGTGATGAGCTGGTGGGTCGGAGAAGATCTTAATGGAATAAACCCTATTGGAGGAGACCTCGCCCAGCGGTGATGCTCGATGCGGTTGATGACATGCTGGTGGCGTCAGAGAGGATCTCGATGGAAGAACCATGTTGGAGGGGACCTTGCCCGTCGATGGTGCTCAATGCGGCCAATGACGAGCTGGTGGGCTTGAGACAATCTCGATAAATTTAACCTTATTGGAGGATACCTCACCCGGCAATGGTGCTTGATGCGGTCGGTGACAAGATGGTAGGCCAGAGATGACCTCGGTAGAAGAAACATGTTGGAGGAGACATCACCCGGTGAAGGTGCATAATGCATCAGGCGACGAGCCGGTGTGCCATAGATGATCTCGATGGAATAAACCCTGATGAAAGAGACCTCACCCAACGACGGTTCTCGATGCGGGCGACGACGAACTGGGGTGGCTAGAGACAATCTCGATAGAAGAAAACTATTGGAGGAGACCCTGCCTGATGATAGTTCTCAATGTGGCCGATGAGGATCTGGTGGGTCAGAGATGATCTTAGCAGAATGAACCCTATTGGAGGAGACCTTGCCCGACGGTAGTGCTCGATGCAGCTGGCAATGGGCTGGTGCGTCAGAGATGATCTTAATGGAATAATCTTGTTGAAGGATACATAATACATGATTGGAAGGCTAGTATTTGACAGTGCGGCTATTCATACACCTTGGTTATATGTGCATCCTACACAACCCTTGATGCACAACACTTCTGCATGGATCGTGCATCACACCTTTTTTCATTTTTCAAGGAAGGTGCATCACACCTTTTCTTTCCTAAAAATAAGCAGATATATAAACTATTGGGAAAATGAAAATGAGTGACCAAAACAATAAATTTATTAACAACCACACACTTATATAAATTTTAAATCAAGTTACTACATGGGTCCTAAATTTTAATACATTTTTACTTATGGTTAGTTGTTATTATTTTATGTAAAAAATATATCTAAAACATCAAAATTAAGAAGTGTTCCAAAATAAAAAGGAGCCACATTTTCTTTCCAATAATAAATATCATTTTTTCAAAAAAAAATATAATAAATATCATAAATTTAAAAAATGGTTCAAGTAACCTTGGGAAGAAATAAGAAGAATGTTTTGAATAGAAATCCTCCTAAGAAGGTATCAAAGAAGAATGGTTGGAATAACTTGGATTCTAAATCCAAGAATTTTGAGAGTAATGCATCCAAAAGAACTACTAAAAAACGACACTTAGAAGAACTCATGTGGAAGATCCAAACATGATGCCACAATTCTTAATGAAATATTAGTTATATGGCTAGAATATTATGAAAGAATGTGAAAAATGGAAGTTGCACAAGCTAAAATTAGTGCAAAAGGGAAATAAAAGATCCCACATGATGAAGAAAAAGTGAATGAGGGTTTTTCAATAAAAGGAAACTCTTATGTTAAATAATTTATGTGTGAGATATGTAAGAAATATAGTCACATTAAAAACGTGTTGGGGTTGAATACTTAAACCCTAAAACACCCAAGGCTCATTGTCGTGTATGATGGATTAATTACATGAACATTTCGATTAATCAATTGATTATTAAGCTAACAAAAACATGATATATTCACAAATTAATTGTCTATAACAATGAAATAGAAAATTCATAAATGCAAAAGGAAAATATATATAACGTGACTCAAATCGGTTTGATCCTACGTGCACGATAGGAAGACCACCGGAGTAACAAATTTATTATGAAGCAAGAAAACAGACAAGGTAATTACAGACTCGAGTGAAAAATAAAGGACCACAAAAACTATCTGAGGAGGTCATCCTTTCTAAACTAGGTGGCAACAGTGAAGCCGGTCACGTAGAGTCAGCGTTGTTACTACCACAAAAATGGGTTTTCGCAGCTTTCCCCTTTAACAGCACTAAAGAAATTGCTGATAAAGGGGATACCTTTATCAGTGCTAAAAAAATCACAGATAAAGGGTGGTATTTATCAGCACTTTTTTACTAGAACTGATAAAGGGTATATTTAAAAAGATTATATTTCCTTAAAAATAAAATATATTTATATTTTTATTAATATAAATATAATATATATATATATATTTAATATGTTTTAGATAAGTATAAATAAACATTTACACTTAATTTATAAGATATGTAGTGAAAATGGCTTATAAAATATTTGAAAAATATTATTAATTAATAATTTTCAAATTATAATTGATTAATAGTCATTTAATAACAATTTGAAGAAACAAAAAAAATCAGAAAAACAATATAAGATCTAAAATAAGTTAAAAACATAACTCAAACTTCAAAAGACCATAACTTTTGATCCGAGTGTCCGTTTGAGGTAAAAAACATATCAAATTGAATCCTGCAATGAGTTTTACATGCTGACGACACAAGGGAAACTTCAGTCATATTTTGCAGGGCTAAAAAGGCCCATAAGGTCTCAAAAACTGATTTTTTTAATTAGGATACCCAAATTTTTTGACATTTAGTGGAATTTCAATCTCATTTCAGTGGGTCATTTGGCGTTTTTCAGTGTGGAATGAATTTATTCTGAGGGATTATATTCATATTGATATTATGGATTTGAATTTTTATCATTTTTCACAATGTACTATTATTTATAATCAAATATATAACAATATATACATATTATTTATATATTCACACATAAACAATTTAATTTTATAAATTAATATTTAAACTTATTTACATATAAAATATATTTCTCAATATATAAGCTTTATCTAAATAAAAAACACACATCCATTTTATTTAAAATACAAATATTTTAATATTTATATACCTACATAATGTGTGTGTGTATTTGTGTGTTTCTTTATTAACAAACTGATATATATTAAAATATGAATAAATATAAGGATAAAAATATATAAAGAAAAATATAAATAGATAGATATAAATATATAATAGTATAAATATATATATATATTAATATAACTTAATATATATTTCAATATATCTTTATATATGTTAGTAAAATATATATTAATATACAAATAAATACAACTATATATATATACATATATCAACAAATGGGAATAAAAGTAATATAGAGGAGTGGTAAAGGGTCTAGGCGTGCAGTGGGAGGTCTCATGTTCGAATCCAGGGAGAGGCAGGGGCGCACATGGTGGTGAAGGGTTGTTCTAGCACTGTTAAAGGGGGGGGGGGGGTGCTATAACTGTTAATAGGTTGGGCGTGGGGTTGGTGCATGCTGGGGTGGTAGGGGCGAGCAAGCGGGTGGGGTGATTTATATAACTGTTTAGGGGGGGTCAAGTGCTATTAAAACACCCTCCTATTTGTAGAAATTATTTTAATTTTTTTTGAAAATTTTTAAACTTTTATCAGTGCCTTGATTAACAGTGTTATGTTATCATTGTAAATGGCCTTTTCTAGTGCTTTTAAAGGCCATATCTATAGTAGTACGTCCACTCTTAGACAGACTCATGAACACACCTAAAAAGGATACAGAACAATGCATGTCAAAAGAAATAAAATCTCTTATAGATCCAAGAATCTATATTGAATCTTGGCTATGATGAAAGTTAAGTCATGATCTGAAACCTTCTTGAAGCGCAGTCATTCGGAACCCAAAACCAAGTTGATTTCACCACTGAATCTCCACTAGATAAGTACTTTGATTACAGAAGGTGTCACAATCTCGGTAGAGGGGAGAGTGGGTGGTTGGGATCCCTTGGGTTCCCCTCTTCTATGAGGAATCACAATAGATCCTTGTATAGGAGATATCTCGACGAACCAAACAAGATCCCCCCAAAAACAGAGAGTAGAACCTCACTCGAATGAGAGGCGTTACAGAGCCAAAAAAGTGAGAAGAAATGATCGCAAGCCAGAGGGAATCAGATGGTTCAAGCGGAGGAAAGGAATCACAATCGTGTGGATTACTGAGATTGAAGCAGTGGTTTGAGTAACTAAAGACAAGACAACGCACTGGACACAGGGCACAACAGGATAATCATGACAACATCACAACAGATCGGGGCCAAGAGAAGAAACACACATAATACAAATACTTGCCATTTAATCTCAATTTATCAACGGTCTAGATTATGATCCACTATACAGGTAAGGAAACCGAATACATGGGATCCGTATAACATGGTAAATGAAAAAAATAAAAAAAATGAAACCCTACATTAACAGTTCCATGCATCGTATATCCCATGCCCCATGCATAGATTAAGCACCATAAATATAATGTGAACAAAATAATATACAAAGTCATGTTAATGGAATTTAAATTCAACATCCAAGGGATAAATACAACAGATCTCCACCTTGAAATTAAAGGGAATTTAAGGATGATGTTCTCGTAAAAAAAGTTACAGAATTGGGACTATATTCATTAATTTAATGAAATTCATGAATTTAGACAATGGAACAGCCTTAGTTAAACTATCAGATGGATTTTCTTTAGTGGGTATCTTTGTGACATTCACAGTCATAGATTCTATTATATCCCTAAAAAATTTGAAGCCTAATGTTAATGTGTTTCAATCTACCATGACATACATAGATTTTAGATAAATATAATTCTGATTGGCTACAATAGTGGAGTACTATGCTGTTATTATATAATTACAACTCATAAATCAATTCTTTTATCCATATAACATATTTTATAGCTTCTGTCAAGGAAATATACTCTGCCTTAGAAGTGAAGAGTGAAACCACTAACTACATATTGCACTTTTAGGATACCAGTCCTCCATATGGAAGAAATAAAAAACCAGTGATAGACTTTCAGGTGTAAATATTTTTTGTAGCATAATCAAATTCAAAAAATCCAATTATATCATTATCAAAACTACTATTTAATCAGTATTGAATGCACAGTTTTTCAGAAATAGAGATGTACTTGAGGATCCATTTAAATTCATTCCAACGAGGCTTACTAGGTTTCCCTATAAACCATCTCAAATTATAAATAGAAAAAGAAATATCTAGCCTAGAACAAAAAATATCATACATAAGACTTCCTACCAAATTAGCATATGGAATCTTATTTATGAAGGCAACATCATCATCATTTTTAGGGGATTGGTCCAATGACAATTTAAAGTGTTGTCCTAAAGGAATACTAATAGTATTAACATGATCAAACAGGTATCTTCTTAATACCCTATTAACATAAGCTGATTGAGATACGTACAAGGTTCCATCCTTCCTATCTCTTATTATGTCCATGCCTAATATTTGATTAGTATATCCTATGTTTCCTATATCTTATTATGTCTATGACTAAGATTTTACTAGCATGTCCTAAGTCTTTCATTTCAATGACACAATTCAATTGGTTCTTGACATAATTTATAATCCTGATGTTTTTACAATTTTAAAGCATTTCATCAACATATAATAATAGGTAAATAGACTCATGTTTAATAGTTTTATAATATAAACATGCATCAAATTTACTTATGGTAAAATTATTTTATATCATAAATGAATCAAACCTTTTATACCATTTCCTTGAAGATTGCTTAAGCTCATATAAATACTCCTTAAGAAGACAAACACAGTTAGGTTTCAATGGTTTGGAAAATCCTTCAAGAGGAGTCATATAAAATGTTTCATCAAGAGTACCATGTAAAAAATAATTTTTTACATTTAATTTTTCAATATGAAAATAAAATTTGTCATCAAAAGAAAAAATAATTCTAATAGATGAATTTTTAACAACTCGGGAGAAAATTTCACTATAACCAATGCATTCATGTTGAAGAAATCTTTTAGAAACCATTCTGACTTTGAATTTGATTTTAGTTTCACCAACATTTTTTTCTTTCTTCTTATAAATAAATTTAGAACCTATGAAATGTTGGTTACTAGGTTTGCAAACAACAACCCAAATGTTGTTTTTAAGAAGAGAATTCATCTCCTCTTGCATTGCACTCAGCCTCCTAGTGGATTTGTTAGACTTAATAGCAAGATTATATGTTTGAGGTTCATCATTAAACAATTATTTTGCTACATTAAAAACATAGGCAACAATTTCTTCCTAATTATTATGGGATGGAGGTCTAATAACCCTCATCTCTCTATCCCAAGTGAGTTGATAATTTCTCAGATCACCAGGTTCCTCAGTTTTGGGTTTAAAATATGAATTGGGTTTAGATTCATCTTTTTTTGGAAAATGGTTGGAGATGGACCAGTCATGGACTCTGAGTGTTCATTGGATTCAAAAGGGACTTCAACACCTAGTGGTGTTGATACTCTAGAGGGTCCTGAAGTGTCATCAGAAGTCTTTAGAGGTTCAAGTCCCTTACATTTGGACAAACCAGATTCATGAAACACTGCATCTTTGCTAATGGTACATTTTTGATAACTGAATTTATCTACCCAAAGATGATACCCCTTAACACCCTCTAGGTAACCCACAAATATGAACCTAACAGCCCTAGGACGTAGGTTATCAGTACCTGTATGATCATAATATATTGATCCAAAAGTCATAAGGTGTACAATACTCAAGGGTTTCCCTTTCTAAAGTTTCGCAGGTGTCTTAAAAGAATTAGTAGAAAATGGGAAACAGTTGATAAGATAGACTAATGTTGAAGCAGCCTCAGGCCAAGAAGGACCTGGGGAGTTTTGAGTGAGACATCATACACCTCACCCTCTCAATAATAGTTCTATTCATTATCTCTTCTAATCCATTCTACTGTGGGGTTTCCACAAAAGTCCCATGTATCATTATTCCCTCAGATTTAGAGAATTAATTGAAATTTTTAGATAGATACTCTAAACTTTTATCCCTTCCTAAAGCTTTGATTTTCTTAACAGACCCACTTTCTACACCATATTTCCATTTTTAAAGGTCTAAGAGGTATTCGACTTGTGTTTGAGTATATAAATCTAGACTTTCCTAGATAAATCATCAATTAATGTCACAAATTATAATCATTCACCATGGGAGGTGACCTATAAAGAACCCAAAAGTTAGAATGTACACATTCAAGGGGTTCTTTACCCTTATATGTAGACCTAATGAAGATGACTCTTCTAGATTTACCATATACACAATCCTCATAGATTGGGAAACTTCTAGGAGTTATGTTACTAAAAATCCCCTATTTTTTGTGTTCACTAAGGCCCTTGGCACTAACATTCCCTAACATTATATAACAAAGAGTGGTGGAATCAAGTTCTGAATTATAATAGGTGTTCATCTGACTTCTATGAACCTTGCCATCTAACACATAAAGACCATTTCAAATGGTTCCATTCATAACATTGGGGGATCCTTATGAAACTCTAAGACTTCCAAAATATTAATTAAAGTTATAACCTTTTTTGTCAAGGATTACTAGGGATATTAGGTTTCATTTTAATTTTGGTACCCACCTAACTTTCTTATGAGACTTGACAATCCTATCATGAATCTCTAATTAAATAGAGCATATTCCCATAATGTGACATCTCCAATTGTTCCCTAAAAATACCTCACCCGATTAAATTTTAGTCAAGTCAGTAAATAATTCCATACTAGGACCCACGTGGAAGGAACATCTAGAATCTAGGATCCAACCATAAAAGATGACAATGTCAGAAACATTTAACACATCATTAGTGTAAAATTCCTACTCTACTAATAAGGAATGGTCATTACTATTGTCTATATAGTCACCTTTTTTATTAGGGTAGTTCCTATTAATATTTACAATTTTCTTGCATTGAAAAAATTTAATAAATTTGTTTTTAGACTTGTATCTTTTCTTCTTAGACTGAACCCTTTCTTTTATCATACCCCTTGACTCACTTTTTCCTCTAGACTCACTTATATCCCTAATATTTAAACCCTCGACCTCAGTCTTAACACTACCCTTACTTTGAAGGTCTTTGGAGAGTGAATCATATTTTACTTATTCAAGAGTAAGTGTGTATTTTTTACACATCATAAAGTATTTGACAAAATTAAATGAATCATCCAAAGATATTAAAAGTATAATTGTCTGGTATACATTATCTAATTTAATGTCTATGTTGGCTAGATCTAACAAGATTTTATTGAATTCATCAATATGCATCAAGACTGCAGTTCTAGGGAACATTTTGAAAGTATATAATCTCATTTTATTATATAATATACCAAAAAGGGACTTAGTCATATAAAGGGATTCAATACTAGACCATATACCCATGAAAGAGGACTCATATACAACTTCTCTTATCACTTTATCTCCTAAAGATAAAAGTATTAAGCTATGGTATTTACTAAGAGTTTCCTCAGGGACATCAATCATAAGTAATGGAAGTCTTCCCATCAGGGTAAGTGTTGGTTATTTTCTTTATATAACCATGAAGGGGATATATTAAATCATTGTGGTAAAGTAAATCTTTCATTTTTATTCTCCAGAGATTATTATCATTTTCACCATCAAACTTATCCATATCGAATTTACTAAAACCCAAAACTAACATTATAGTAGGCTCTGATACCACTTGTTGGGGTTGAGTATTTAAACCCTAAAACACCCAAGACCCACTGTCATGTATGATGGATTTATTATATGATAATTTTGATTAATAAATTTATTATTAAATGAATAGAATAGGATCTATTCACAAATCGAGTTTTTGGAACAATGAAACAACAAATACAGAAATGTAAAAGGACAATAGATATAACGTGATTTGGATCAGTTTAATCTTATGAGAATGGTGAGAAAACTACTAGGGTAACATATTTATTATGAATCAATAAAACAAACAAGGAAATTATATACTTGAATGTAAAAAAAGAAGGACCATATAAATTGTCTGAAGAGGTCATCCTTGCTAAACTAGGTGGCAGCGGTGAAGCCTGTCACATAGAGTTAGTGTCTTCCACTCCAAGATGGACTCACACACACACACCCAAAAAGGATACATAAAAATACATGAAAAAATAAATTTAATCACTTACATAGCCAAGAATATATACCGAATCTTGGTTACAATGAAAGGTAAGTCAAGATCTGAAACCTTCTTAAAGAGAAATTGTTCAGAACCCAGAACCAAGTCGATTCCCCACTGAATATCCACTGAAGAAGTACTCCATTTTCAAAAGGTGGCATGATCTTGGAAGAGGGGAGTTTGGGTGGTCAGGATCCCCTCGATGTCCTTCTTATTCTCTAGGTAATCTCAATAGAGCCTCGCACAGAAGATCTCTCAATGCACTAAACGAGATCCCCTGAAAACCAGAGAGTAGAAACTTACTCGAATGAGAGGCATTACATAGAAAAATAGCTAGGAGAAATGATCATAATCCAAAGGTCATAATACGGTTCAAGAAACAACACAGGATCATAGCCATGTTGATGACTAAGATTGAAGTAGCGGTTTGAGTAACTGAAGGCGGGACAACACATAAGACACATGGCGCAACAAGATAGAAATGGAAATGTCACAACAGATCGAGGTTGGGAAAAGAAGCACACCCAGTGAAAATATAGGATGTTTGATCTCGTTTTATCAACATTTCAGATTATGAGATGCTATACGGCTAAAGAAACTAAATACACGGGATCTGCATAAAAGGGAAAATGAAATAAAAAATTGAAAAAATGAAACTATATATGAATAGTGTCATGAATCGTATATACCATGACCCATGAATAGATTAAGAAAATTAAATATATTATGATCAAAATCATATATAAAGGCATGTGAACATAATTTAAATGCAACATTCAGGGGATAAATACAATAAAAAGGTTGTTTAACCTTTCTTCCAGAACAAGAATCCGTCCTCAATAGGTGTAATAATGTATCATCCCTGAAGGCTGCTAATAAGAAAAATTCTCCCCACAAAGAAGAAGAGGATGTGAAGAGATCCATGTTTCCTCAACAAAAATCAGAACAGATGTTCAGATGTGCAAGCATGAATACTAGAGCAAATAGAGTAACTTGGCTGAGAAGACCATCTCAACCTTTTTGTACATATTAATGAAGCATAGAGAATCCAACTTATTCTCTTAATCTTTGAGTATTTTTTTGTGCTTATAATATAGGTAATTAAAGGTGAAGAATGTTATCAAGGGGAGAACCTGAGAAGTGGTAAATGTTGTCAATTCATGATAGCCAAGCTGGAGAAGTTACCATCCTTGAATGATTTATCAATTGAAATTTAAATACTAATATGATGGAGTATCATCCTTGAATGATTTATCAATTGACATTTAAATACTTATATGATGGAGGATCATCCTTGAAGAAGTTGAATAATGTAATTTCCTATTCTGGATATCTGAGATAAAGAATATCCCATCTTATTTTGATCATATTTCTTTGTATTCCGAAGAATAGATATTCAAGAAGATTATCCTTGGTGAAGTTGTGATAGTTGTCCAATATGGACTATCAAAAGTTGATGACCCATTATGGTGTATTCTCCATACTATAATTTCTTGAAATCCATTCTTTATTTGATTAAACATTATTAAGATAATGAGAAATGTTTCCCTTTAGGTCGAGACAAATAAAAAAGCTTCAAGAATTATTATCTTAATTTGTATCAAATCTAATTATTTTGGAAATTGCTTGAAGATCATGTCATTAGAAAAGTAATGTCTCTCTTAATCTCTTATCCTATGTTATCAAAAATAAAAAACTTTTTATATAGGGGGGAAATTAAATTAATAAATGGCATAAAAAATGTGGAATTCCCCCAAGACTCTTATTTAGCCTATTTTACTTGCATGTCTTTGATCTATTTGTGGAAGTGGGTGCAAGAGTTTCACGTTGAATATTCTTAAAAATATTAATCTCACATTTAGTAATTTCAACCTATAATTAAAGTGAATAATTCCCGAAGATAGGTATATGAGTTCTCATTTATTAAGGTATCATGATCAGTTGGTAACAGACACCCTTATTGTCTAAATCAAATCTTCTTGTTTTCTACACTAAGCACCACTCAAGTAAACTTCGAGTGAAATGATGGATGACACATTGCATAAGTATGGAATGATACCCTTTTTCCCATGAACTTTTTATTTCTTGTCAATAAGGGGGAGATAAAGTGAAATGAATGTAGAAAGGTAAAGGGGAGAGAGAAGATAATAGTTCCACATATTGAAACATTATCAAAAATAAATTTGAAGGTATTATCAACAAATAAAAATGGAGATATTGAAGATCCCACTTTGTGTATGGATTTTTTTTTGTCAAATTGTTTTCATTGGTGGACAATGATGATCAATGAAATAAAAAGATTACATTGATGTCAATATGATAAAGATTTTGCAAAGTTAATGGAGCATGGAAGATGTCATGAAGTCTTGAAATTCCAAGAAATATGTGAATGGTTTGAAGAATTTGAGTTTCATGGTGATTCATAGAGAATTGTTATGTATTCCTTCATGGTGATGCACTAAAAATATTTGAATTTTTCCAACAGGGGTCTATCTATCGGTAAAAGTGAATTTTCTGTTGGTAAAGCATTTTACCAACAAATATATCTCTGTCACTAAATTATTGGTAAAAACTCTATTGCTAAATGTTATTATGATAGATAAAATAGTTTTGTTTCAATTATAACAATACCAATATATAACATATATGTTGGTTAAAATGTTTAGCAATAGATTCATACAAAAAATTCTGTTGGTAATATTACTACTAACATCCATCTTTATATCAGTAATATTATTAATAATATTATTTTATATATTATTATAAACAATACCAATAATTAATTTTTGTTTCTAAATTATATTTTAATTAAAATATTATGTGTATATTCCAATATTTACAGATGAAATTTCATGTTATATTTATTAATAAAATTATATATAAAATATTTATTTTATTTATTATATAATAATTAGAAATTTAGATTATATGAAACTCCAACAAAGATACTTTATTCAGAAAAACATGTTCATACATAACTAAAAAACATATTCAAACTCCAAGAAAATACATCAATCTTCAAGAAATATGATACAAACAAGTTTAAACATGCTCAAACTCCAAGATACTTTACTTTAACTCTATTAAAATTCATCTGCCATATGATTTTCTCACAAATCAGTTTTCATTGTCATGGTTCACACTAGTGATGTAGTCCACACATGTAGTTTACCCTTATTATAGTCACCTAAAATTAGAAACAGGAAGCCTGTCATCCCTACTTTCTAATATAGGTTGATGAAAGGAGCTTATAATCCCCACTCATGTAAGAATATCCCCTTTCTTGAACTTGTGAATGGAATGAGCGCATCCAAGTTACATTGTTACCGCAAGAAAGCTAATCCAAAAACATTGTATCTCAAATAGTAAAAAAATGTGTATATTTTTTTATTCGATTAATAATAACCCAAATTGAATTGTTACCTCAATAATTGTTAGGTAGTTCCACTACAAAGTCCATGGATATATTCTCCCTTTTCCACTCTAGCACTGGAAAAGGTTGAACCATACCCTTTGGTAATGGTCACTCTACTTTCACCTGTTGACATGTCAAACCTTTCACAGTAAAATCTGCAAAATCTATTTTCATTCCTTCCCACCAATAATACTCTCAAAGGTCTCTATACATCTTAATACCGCCAAGTTAAACTAAAAAATGGAGGACTATTAGCTTCACACAAAAAACATATCTTCAACTAGGAATCACAAGGAAAAAAAACCATTTACCAAAACTTATAATATAATCTTTATCAAGGTTAAATTCTGGAAACTTACCAATTTTAACTAATTCTATATTTTTTTGTAGCTTATGATCTTACTTCTACGCTTTCTTAATTCTGTCTGATAACGATGAATGCACTAAAACCTGAAACAAAGCAGACGTATTTCCTGCACCAACAACTTCTAATCCAAAATTCATCAAATCATTAATCAAGGGATCATGTTCCAAACGTAACATGGTTAATGATGCATGGCTTTTCGACTCAAGGCATCCTATGATTTATTTTCTTTTCCTGGATGGTAATTAATTGTGAAATAATAATCCTTTATCAACTCAAACCATCTTCTCTACCTCATGTTTAATTCCTTCTGAGTGAATATATACTTTAGACTTTTATGGTCAGTATATATTTTACATTTGGACCCATATAAATAATGCCTCCAAAATTTCAAAGCAAAAACCATAGATACCAATTCCAAATCATGTGCAGGATAATTTAACTCACAAGGTTTTAGTTTTCTTGAAGCATAAGAAATTAATTGATCATTCTACATAATAACAAAACTAAGTCCCTTCAATGAAGCATTCTTATAGATGAAAAAATCATTATTTCATGAAGGCAAGGTCAAAAGTGAATCATTCACCAATATCTTCTTCGGTTCCTAAAAACAAACATCACATTCTTATGTCGAAATAAATTTAACCCCTTTTCATGTCAACTTAGTTCGTGGGGTAAATAACGGTGCAAAGTTTTTAACAAACCCTCAGTAATAACCTACTAATCCAATAAAACTAGGAATCTCTGTAACATTGTTAGGTCTTGTCCATTCATCAACCACTTTTTTTGTAAGATCAACTATTTTAAATCCTTATTTACAATGTTCCCAAGAAAAGAAATAGGTTACAACTAAAAATCACACTTGATGAATTTTCCATACATTTTATTTTCCTTTAAGGTTTTAAAAACAAACCTTAGATGTTTTTAATTCTCCTATTTACTCTTAGAAAATATCATAATTTCATCAATAAACACAACCACAAACTTATCCAAGAACTCATGACATATTCTATTCATAATATTCATGAATAAAATAGGTTCATTAGTTAACCCAAACAACATAACAAAAAACTCATATTGCCTATATCTAGTACAAAAAGATGTTTTTGGGATGTAATCCTCCTTCCCCTTCAACTGATGGTATCCAGATCTCAATTAAATCTTGGAAAAGTACTGAGCTACCTGAAGCTCATCAAAAAAGTCATCGATATGAGGAAAAGGACACTTGTTTTTCAAATTGATGTTATGTAATTCTCTATAATCAAATAAAAGTCACTTGGAACCATCTTTCTTTTTAACGAACAAAATAAGAACACCTCATGGCGAAGTGTTAGGATGAATGAAGCCTTTATCAAGAAAATAATGCAACTAATATCTAAATTCAAGAAGTTCCATTTGATTCATTTGATATGGGGTTTTTGAAATTGGATTAGCATCAGGAACTAAGACAATTGTGAATTTGACTTCCTAATTAGGTATGAAACTAGGTAACTCATCAGAAAAAACATCAAGGTATTCATTTACCACTCGCACATCATTAATCTAAATAGTTCCCCTATTTTAAACAATATGAGAATTATATCATCCATTTACATCTTTCATTATTTTCTCATCTTCCTGATATGTTGTCAATTGTGTGAGTTCATTCTTGTATAAAACTGAACATCTTTCAGAAAAACAACTTCTTTAGCTCTACAGTCAATCTTAGCATGATAAACAGAAATCCAATCCATTCTCAGAATGACATCAAACTGTACTAAGGTCAAGGAAAAAAGGTTTTCATGTAAATTCTTTCCATAGACAATAATATAAAGATTATTATAATTCCTCTTTACTATAATATTTCCCCCGAGTGTTTTTACAATAAATTATGGTCTCATTTATTGAGGTGATATTCCCAATTTACCAAAAAATTCCTTAGAAATAAAGGAATGTGTAGGCCCCATATTGAATAAAACATTAAAAAAATATAAGTAAAAAAATAAGGTACCTGATAAAACTACATCGGATGGATATAAATCTACTAACATAGTCTCAAAGGATCTCACTACACATTTCTTCTTAAATTCTGGATTCTTTTCATCATTCATATCTCTCTTTGGGCAAGCATTTTCATAATGACTCGTCTCTCCACATTGAAAACACTTTACAATTTTCTTATCATGATGATTCATAGGATCATTTTCATTTAAATCTCGGGCCATATTTCTAAACTTACCACATTGAAAACACTTCCTAGTTTTGATATGGAATTCCCCAAGGTGCTTTTTTCCACACTTTTCACAAATTGGAAATTACAATTTCTTACCATCATATTTATTTGGTTGATTCTTACCCATCACTTTCCATCTAGGCCTATTCTTATCCTTGTTTTCAAAGTTAAAATGATTATAAAAAACCCCATATCTACCCTCTCATCACATCATACAAGTTTCTTATAACTTTTGAATTCATGAGTGGCCAATTCCATTTGATACCTTGGCTTTAATCTTGAGTAAAAGTGGTTGATTTTTCTATCAAGATATAGAATAATATTTGGAGAGTACCTCACCAGTCAGGTGGAGTTCTCTTCATACAAAACATCTAAATATTCCTCCTTTTTCTTTAATTCAAGGAATTTCTTCTCCCTCCTAGGTAGTGCCACCTTAGGAATATAATTTTCAAGGAAAATACTTTTAAATTCATCCCACTCTAATTCATAAATCTCCTCTCTATCCCTGATATTCTTGACCATTGACTAGCACTGATCAGCTTCACCTTCAAAAATATAAATGGAAAGACTTACCTTTTGATTATCCAAACATCCCATAACATCTAATATCTTTTCAAGGGATTTAATACATTTTTCAGTCACTATTGGGTCAGAAGATCCATTGAAATCAGGAGGGTGTTGTCTCACAAAAAGTTCCACTATTGTCATGTTTTGTTGTGGTACCTCTGGTTGTTCTCTTTCATTGATTCTGCCACCTTTTATTTCCTACATCAGTTAATCCATTACTATCACAAACTGTTCAGTTCCAATCCCTACCATTCCGGGTTGCAGATTCGGAAGGATATCATTCTGTCAGTGCCTATCATTTTCAGCTTCCCTATTCCTTCTACTGAAAACCATTCTGAACAAACATATCTTAGTCAAATCAACATGGTATTATTTAAATTCTATATCATTTAAAATTATCCATAAAGTAAAAAAAATCTATTTATGATATTCTATTAACATTATTCAAACCCCTAAAGTTATCTAAACAATCCTATGATACCATCTATAAGGACCCGACATTATTACTTTACATAATATTGAATTTAGTCAAGAACTCACTTCTTTTAACATTGAGGATATTTTAAAATTTAGAGCTTTATATAATTGATTCATAATACATTCATAACATTCCACATTTATGCAGAGTGGATACCCTAAAAACAGTATTCATTTCTTACAAAATATAAAACCTTTCAATTTTTTTTAAAAGGACGGGGTTGAAGCCTCATTTTATTATCAAATCAACGAAAATACCTCTTTTAATTGGGTATACGAAGACCCATTACATAGCCTGAAGTCCCAATGGGAATGTATCCCATTATATAGCCTGTGGCGATATAAAAATAAGGAAAGAACACATTAGTCCATGATTACTTGTAACGTATGAAATCATTTTCAAAAAGAAATACTTTTCACCCATATATACTTACATTGTGAAACTTGAGATATCCATGAGATTTCCAAAAAAATATAGAATATAAATATAACCATAAAGGTATCTTGGTTCATTACTTAATTTTTTAACCCTCTCTGCTACCTTATAATTTGGAGTAACCATATGGCTGACCTCCAACTTACACATACCCAACACATTGGAGAGAGATATAGGTCCCACACTTCATCATAAAAAATTCCCAAGAACCAAAACATAATCATAAAACATGAATAAATGCATAAAAACATTGCTTTTGAATTTTGTAAAATAGAATTTTAAAAGAGGATTTTAAAAGAAAAGCCCCTTATAAAATCATAAAATTGAAGAGATACTCAATAGAGTGGATAGAATATGCATATAAACTGTAAATTCACATAATTAAACATAATATAAAAAATATTCATCAAACAAGAAAATTTAATACCACATAAATAATGAGGTAGAAGGTTAACCCAAAGAATGGAAATTGGGTTAAGAATTCCCTTACCTTGGGTTTTTCTTACTTAAAACTTGTTTAAACCTCATGTATAATGGTTTAAAGAGTGTAATTAACATATTATAGAAACATATTCATGTTTATAACACCTTATATTATAATTTCATTACATCATTTCACCATTTAATTATTAGTATTTTCTTCCTTCCATTATTTTGGGTGCGTTCTTTACTTGATTTCCATGGACGGTTTGTGTTTGATTTTATTGTCGTATAGAAATGAAATTACAAAATTGGAATGAAATGGTTTTAATGTGTTTCCATAACATATAATGATACCATAAATCATTTTCTTATTATATATTATGATGGATCATTAGATAAAACATTAATGATGTTTGTTTAGATCATTTTCGGAGGTTCCTCGATAATCATGAACTTGTTTCATTATATAATTTAATGTCATTCCTATAAGTTCATTCAATAATATTAAATAGGTTAAAAAATAAACATTAAATTATTATTCAACCATTAAAAGGGTTTTATGATCATCTTTGAAGGAAGTAATGGAAAATGGAAACACGTCATCCATGATTTTGGTAAATCAGCACATCACGGATGGTGTTTTTGTTTTTTAGAATAAGAGGGAGAGGCGAGAAAGTAAGATGATGAATATTTTACATGAACATGGTAAAAAAAGGAATATATAATATTCTGGAGATTTAATACCTCCTGGATAAGTTGAGAGAAAGAGATTATAAGAAAAAAAAGGAATTGAAAAGAGAACACATGAAAAAAGAAGAGGATTCTTACCTCTTGATATATTCTCCTTGAGATCCTTAATAAGGCCTTTGGTTTTGGCCTTTTGGTGAGACTAGAAGCTCTCGGACGTAGGTAAGAGCCTTGGGGATGAGATTTGGTAGAACTTAGACAATTCTCAAGGCTTGAGAGGTCTGAGAGGAAGATAGGAATGAGGGTGGTATTTATAGTGGAGGAGAAGAGGGATTTTAAATTATTTTAATCATTATTTTAATATTTTTTCTCAACACTATGAATAGTCTTGATTCATATGACCCGAAATATTAAAATTTTTATGTGATTTCGAAACAATTGGGCTTACATCAGTCTTGCGTCTCCTATGATGCAGTAAAATAATTATTTAACATTTATCGTATTTTACAATTCATCAAAAATTCAAGAATTGCAGAAAAATCCAAAAAAATTTAACCCTAACCATTTTTTGACTTGTAAAATTTAAGAATAAACTCCATTTTTTAAAAATAATTTTCTAAATATAATTAATTTAATTTTTAAATAAAATCATAATTTATTAAAAAATAACGATTTTAAATCTATAACTCCTTTCTTAACACATTCAAAAATTAATCAACATCTCATTATATTATAAAATTAAGAAAATAAAATAATAATACAATTTACTATTCAATTGTGTCATATTACTATTCATAAGGGTATGTTACTATTTACCAAAAATCAAATTGGTACCATTTGACTTCAAATAACTTACTGATCACAATTATAGATGATCATTTTTTTAAATTCAAAATACATAAGTAGAAAAATTATGTTTCAAGGATAGTTATAAATATCTACTTAAAATAAATATTCATGAATTTCAATTTTTTTAAAACCTTAGGGTGTTACAAGTTTTCATCCATGGCTGTGATTGGTGTGCTCGATCCACTATCAATAGGGATAGGGCAGTTCTTGGTGTCGAAGCTATGTTTTCTGAAGTTAGAAATTGTTGGAAGGCAGTAAACAAACCTTATCATAGGTATTAGTGGTATGGGACATGATGGAGATGTTTGTGACAGACAGACCAAGGAGCCCAATGGTGGGGGCGAATCCTATGATGGACTGGGCCCATCCGAACACAAAGTGTTCCATCAAATCCCCACCCAACATCAAGGAGTCATTTTTAAACCATCCTTTGGTGTTTGACCCATTATTGTAATGAACTATGTACCTACATAATCTGTTGAGGAAAAGGGTATTCCCTTGGGAGACTTCATCACATATCTGGGTGACAACACATGACAAGTCTTGAAATGATTTAGAGGTGGAGGATATGAACAATTTTTCTGATATCCAGGTGAGATCACTGCTGGTGTCCAATGAAAGATCAACCCTCTGACATGGTGTTCCATGTTCCACAGACACTGTGTATTCTGCGTTGTCATATTCTAAAATAAGGGAGACCTTGGAATCATCCACACTGAATCTATGAACCACCCTCAGTGGTGATTTCTGATTTATTGGTGCACAATACGATGTAAATATGGTCATTCATACCATGAGAAGCCTTACGAATTGTAAAATTTAAGTCCTGAGTGTATCAATTTTTGGAGGAGACCTAAGAACCTTTCAGAGGAGACCTCAGCTGGTGACAGTGCTGGATGAGGCCAAAAACGAGCTGGTGGGCAAGAGATGATCTCAGTAGAAGAAACCTGTTGGTGGAGACCTCTCCTGTCGATAGTGCTTGATGCGGTCAGCAATGAGCTCCTGGGCTGGAGATTATATCGGTGGAAGAAACCTGTTGGAGGATACCTTGACCGGTGATGGTGCTCGATGTAGCCGACAATGAGCTAGTGGGACAGAGACTATCTCGGAGGAATAAACCCAGTTGGAAGAGACCTTGCCCGACAATGGTGCTCTATGCAGCCGGCGACAAGCTAGTGGGATAGAGATGATCTCAGTGGAAGAAACTTATTGGAGGAGACCTTGACCAATGAAAATGCTTGATGCATCTAGCGATGATATGGTGGGTCGGAGACTTTCTTGAAGGAATAAACCATGTTGGAGAAGACCTCGCATGATGACGGTGCTCGATGCGGCCAGTGATGAACTGGGGTGCCAAAGACAATCTTGGAGGAAGAAACATATTGGAGGAGACCACATCCGACGACAATGCTCGATGTGGCCAGCGACGAATAGGTGGTCCAGATATGATCTATGTGAAATAAACCCTGTTGGAGGAGACCTCGATCGATATCGACACAGGTGATTGATGCGACCGACGATGAGTTGGTGGGATAAAGAAGATATTGGTGGAAGAAACCTGTTGGATGAGACCTCGCTCGGTGACAGTGCTCGATGTGGTCGGTGACAAGCTGGTGGTCCAGAGATGATCTTTGTAGGATAAACCCTATTGGAGGTGACCTTACCCAATGATGGTGCTCGATGCGGATAGCAATGAACTAGGGGTCAGAGATGATCTCTGTAGAAGAAACATGTTAGAGGATACCTTGCTCAACGATAATTCTGGATGGGGCTAGTAAAGAGGTGGTGGGCCAAAGATGATCTCGGTGGAAGAAACCATTTGAATGAGACCTTGCCCGGTGAGGTTGCTTGATGTGGCTGGTGACAAGCTGGTGGGATGGAGATGATGTTAGCAGAATAAACCCTATTGGTGGAGACCATGCCTGGAAACGATGCTCAATGCGGTCGTTGAAAAATTGGGTGGCTGGAGATGATCTCGGTGGAATAAAACTATTATAGAAGACATCTCCCAGTGACGGTGACCGATGTGGCCGACGACGAGCTGGTGGGCCGGAGAAAATCTCGGTGTAATAAACCTTGTTGGAGGAGACCTCACTCAATGACAGTACTCGTTGAGGCCGGTGATGAGCTGGGGGGCGAGAGATGATCTCGGCAGAAGAAAACTGCTGGAGGAGACCTCTCTCGGCGATGGTGCTCGATGAGGCTGGCTACAATCTAGTGGGTCAGAAATGATCTTGATGGAATAAACCCTATTGGAGGAGACCTCACCCGGGGATGATGCTTGATGCGGCTGACGACGCGCTGGTGGTTCAGAGACGATCTCTATGGAAGAAAACTGTTGGACGAGACTTCGCTGGTGATGGTGATTGATGCATCCGATGAAGAGATGGTGGGATAGAGACAATCTTTGTGGAATAAACCCTATTGGAGGAGACCTCACATGACAACAGTGCTTGATATGGCTGGAAACAAACTGGGGGCCAGAGATGATCTCAGTGGAAGAAACCTATTGTTGGAGACCTTTCCCATTAATAGTTCTCGATGAAGATGGTAAAAAGATGGTGGGATGGAGATGATCTCTGTAGAATATACAATTTTGGAGGAGACCTCACCCGGCAATGGTGCTCAATGTGGTTGGCGACGAGCTGGTGGGCCGAATAGGATCTCAACAAAAGAAACCTATTAGAGGAGACCTCAGACGTGATTGACAGGTTGGTATTTAACAGAGCAGTTATATATACACCATGGCTATATGTGCAGCCTACAAATCCCTTGATGCACAACACCTCTGCACGGATGGTGCATCACACCTTTTTTCTTTTTTCAAGGAAGGTTCATCAAACCTTTTCTTCCCTGAAAATAACAAGATATATAAATTATTCAGAAAATAAAAATGAGGGACCAAAACAATAAATTTATTCATGTTGAGGAACCTTACACTTATATCAATGTTAAATAAAGTCACTATATGGGTACTTAATTTGAATACATTTCTAGTTATGGCCAGTTACTGTTATTTTCCATAAAAAATATATCTAAAACATCAAAATTAAGAAGTGTTCCAATATAAGAAAGGAGGCACATTTTCTCTACAATCATAAATATCCTTTTTTCAAAAAAATATAATAAATATCATAAATTTAAAAAAATGTTACAGGAAACCTTGGGAAGATATAAGAACAATGTTGTGAACAGAAATCCTCCTAAGAAGGTATCCAAGGAGAATGGTGAGAAGAACTTGGATTCTAAATCCAAGAAGTTAGAGAGTAATGTGGCCAAAAGAACTACTAAAAGATATTACACACAGAAGAACTTATGTGGAAGATCCAAACCTAATGCCACAGTTCCTAATGTCATGTTAGTTATGTGGCCAGAAGATTTGGAAAGAATGAAAAAATGGAAGATACACAAGCTAAAATTAGTGAAAAAGGGAAATAAAAGATTCCAAAAGATGAAGATAAAGTGTATGAGGGTTTTCAAGAAAAGAAAACTCTTATGTTAAAGAATTTATGTGTGAGAGATGTAAGAAACCTAGTCACATTAAAAATGTTTTGGGGTTGAATACTTAAACCATAAATACTCAATGCCCATTGTCGCATATGATGGATTAATTATATGATAAGTTCGATTAATCAATTGATTATTAAATGAGAAAAACATGATCCATTCACAAATAAATTTTCTAGAACAATGAAATAGAAAATGAAGAAATATAAAAGGACATCAGATATAACATGATTCGAATTGGTTTGATCCTACGTGCATGATGAGAACACCACCTAGGTAACAACTTTATTATTAAGCAAGAAAACAAGCAAGACAATTATAGTCTGAAAAGAAAAACGAATAAGGATTATAGAAACTATCCGAGGAGGTCGGACTTGCTAAACAAAGTGGCAACAGTGAAGCCTATCACATAGAGCCAGCATCATCTCTATCACAAAAATGGGTTTCCATAGAGCTACCCTTTAGCAGTGATAAAAAGCACTGATAAAGGGTATATTTAAAAAGATCCATTTCATTAAAAATAAAATATAAATTTATAAATTTATTTATATTGATATAAATATAATATATATTTTTCAAATATGTTTTAGATAAGTGTAAATAGACATTTACACTTAATATATAAGATATTTAGTTAAAATGGCTTATAAAATATATATAAAAATATTATTAATTAATAATTCTCTAATTATCATTGAGTAATAGTCATTTAATAAAAATTTTAAGAAACAAAAAAAATCAAAAAATAATAAAATATCTAAAATAAGTTAAAAACATAATTCAATCTTTTAATGGACATAAATTTTTTTCTAAGTGTCCATTTGATCTCTACAACATATCAAATCAAAGCCTACGATGAGATTTATGCGATGGCGATACAATGGAACCTTCAGTCACATTTTTCAAGGCCAAAAGGCCTAGAAGGCCTCCAAAACTGAGTTTTTAGTCAGGATACCAATTTTTTTTAACATTCGATGGAATTTCAACCTCGTTTCAGGGGTTATTTTTTCCCTTTTTCAGTGGGGAGTGAATTTATTCGAAGGGGTTACATTCATATTGATATTATGTATATGAAATTTTATTGTTTTCACTATGTACTATTATTTATCATAAAATATATAACTATATATACATATTTTTTATATATTCAAACAAATAAAATTTAATATTATAAATAAATAATTAAACTTATTTACATATAAAATATATTTCTCAATATATAAGTTTTATCTAAATAAAAAACTAATATCCATTTTATTTAAAATAAAAATATATGAATATTTATATACCTATATAGTGTGTGGGTGTGTGTTTATTGGTTTGTGCGTGTCTATATTAACAAACTGATATACATTAATATACAAATAAATATACAGATAAAAAATATAACTAAATATATATAAATAGATATATATAAATATATATTAATATATGAATAAATATATAGATATATAAATATATAAATATAACTATACATGTATATAAATATATACATGTTAATATAAATATATATTAAAATATGAATATATATATATATATATATATATTAATATATATATGTTGAAATCCACTGTTACCAGAAGATCATCAAATGACCCTTGGTGATGCCTATATAACCACTAGCATGTCCCGATAGTGCAACAGGTGGGGAAATGGCGGGTGGCAGTCACCTTGTTACACGACCACCATGCCAGTGTATCCATTTTCGGCTTTGCCTCAAAGGCGTCACACCCAGATTGGTGGCTGGAATATGAGTGGAAGTGTTTTCACACGGCTACTGAGCAGGCTGGCAGCACTGGGTCATGATCTATCCATTGATCACGATCTCAAGGATCACTGGGTCAGGCATGGGACGAATCGTTATATCACCATCAAATAGTTTGCAGTTTTATATGGTTAACTATGTAAATTCTAGTGCTTCTATATTGTGATGTGTGTGATCAGGCTAAATTAGGGCTTTTTTGGGGCTTTCCAAATGGGTTCAATGGCCCTAAGCCTCTGATGGTAGTATGTGAATGTAGTCTAAAATAATAAATGGTAATGTGTGTGTGTGAAGATTATAAAACATAGAATCCATAGAACATTATAGATTATAAAACACAAATTTTTGATTACAGATGATGTAATCTATAAAACATAGATTCCTGATTGTAGCTTATAAAACAGATACCAAGTTATAAAACATAGATTCTATATTATAGATTATAAAACATAAGAATCATGATCAAATTATGTAATACATATTATACATGTCTACCAACATCATTAGTGTGCAATTATACATGTCATGGATTGTACTGCATCAAATTTTATAGTTCTTTCATTTGTGTCCAAATCCTTCTGAAAATAGAGGCCAACACTCATAAACCAATTTGATATGAAAAAAGTGATTCCCTTACCCCATAGAGGCGGCATCGGTGAGAGGTGCGGTTAGAGCGATGGCAGTAAGAGCAGCAGCGAGAGTGGTGGAAGTGACAGCGGTGATGAGACAGGCGGCTAGAGAGGCGATGAAGGTGAGAGCGATGGTGAGAGAGGCGGCTAAAGAGGCAGTGACAAGAGAAGAGGTGTAGAGAGGGGCCGTGAGAGTGGCCACAACAAAAGTGGTGGTGAGAGCGGCAACGTGACAGAAGCAGGGTTCCGCAAAAAGTTTGAAGGTGTATGAGAGAGAAGACTCCTATTAGGGTTATTTATAAAATCAGGTAATGATTTTATCAGCACTTTTTAGCACTGACAAAGATATGCCTTTATTAGTGCTAATATTATGGCGCATATAAAGACATATTTTAACAGTGATTCTTTAGTACGGATAAAGGTGTATCTTTATCACCATTAAAAAAGCACTCATAAAAGTATAATCTTAATAATTTATTTATATTATTATATAAATAAAATTATATATATAATAAATAAATTGATCTTTATTTATACTTATAATTATAAATATAAATAAATAGTTTTATAAATATTTTTTTATAATTATAAATATATTAATATTTATTTATTCATTTATTTATTAATATATAAACATATATATTTATAAAATTATAATAAATGTATTTATTGTAATTTTATAATTAATTAAATATATATATATATATATATATACATTTATAATTATAAATATAAATACATATATATACATACATATATTTATAATTATCTATATATATATATAAATATTTGTATATATTTATAAATATTTGTATATATTTATAAATATATCCAGAATGATGTGAACCATGGTTAAGACCCATGATCCCAAAATTTAGTGAAAATAAGAACATAAAGTACACGAGGGGATGATGCACAGAAAATAGTGACAGACCACTGCCATAAAGAAAGCAAGAAAAACTACCATGAAAAGAGGAGAAAATCATATTTTTTAATCTAATTGGCCACCGCCACTACCTCTCAGATGTCAACCTCTCTTCCAAGGTTTGGGATTTTACCGCATTTTTCATCATCATCTTGATGGTAAAAGGTGTCATTCGGTATGATGGGATCCTGAAGAGTCTGGGGATCTTGTTCACCAGCCAGACTTGAGCCCTCTGATAAAATCTCCATATCAGAACTGCTCTGATCATTGCCAAACTCCACAAGAAACACCTCCCCACTATTGGATCTATTTAAAATATCAATCAAACTATGAGAATGCACCCTCACCTTTAGTTGGACCTAGTCTAAAGTCGACTTGGATGCCTCCAGTTGATCAACTAATCCTTTTTTTATTAAGAAAAAGGTCACTTGCTCATGTACCTTCCTAATGCATCACTTCTAAAGTAACATCATGAACTACAATTTTAGTAACTTTTTCCTTCACAGCCACTACAGAGTACTCTCTGATGAAGCCTTGTTGTGCACCCTCTCAAAAATATTTATACTAAGTGCAACACAGTGGATGACCTAGGTCGATCTCTTGAGGAGATTTTGCAGTCAATCACTCACTATTTCTAATCCACTTTATATATATATATATGAAATAAAATAACCAGAAATGAGAATTTTGAATTTAAAATGAAAAACTAAAATTAAACATGAAAATTCAATGCAAACAAAATGAATGCAAACAAAATGATGTTAAGACCAAAAGAAGATATTCCCGAGAGCATCACCCCGAGTGAACCTTCATCGTCTCATTATTAGTTTTTAATTTACTTAATGAACACACTCCATTTTATGTGTGAGCATCCTCCTATGCATATGGTTGTGAATATATGGAACTCTCAAAAATCGCTGAGAGACCATACATCCACCTCCTCAATCGAGGGAAAATATTGCAGAAGTGAAAACTAAATCTCAGGTGTCAAGTGGAGACACAAAGACGCCTTTCCCACTAAGATCCCCCTCGGTATAACTCTAAGAAAATAAGAAACATTAAGAATGAATGTTAAAATACTTGGGTTCATCACTGGATTACTCCCCCAGGAACTTCCTCAGGTTAGAAACTCATTATCACGAGCATAAGAGTTCACAGTGGAAAGAAAACTGGGGAAGAAAACAAAAGAGAGAATGAAATGGAGAGAAAGAAGAACACTTGAATTAAAATATGAAATGCAGCTACAGAATGAAAATAAAATTAAATAAAATACTAAACTACAAAATATGTCCAACAAAGGCTATTCCTAAGTTTCCAAACCTTTGAAATGAAAAGGAAACACTTTTTTATAGGGAGAGGGTATGAAAATTTGGCTCTAAAATATGTCCATCGAATATATGTGCGTGTATGGCCTCATTAGTGACATAATTAATGAATTGTTACTTCTTGGAAGTTATTCCATTACTTCTCCCGAGTCCCTCAACAATATTTCAGCCTTATTGGTTGAGGTATGAATTAGTTATCACTATTTTAGTACGTCACATTTAATCAAGTGAATCATCGTATTCCACAGCTCCAACTTCCTATGCCATTAAGACCTCGAATACAGCGGATTAAGACATGTACTAATTAATGGAATGTGTCCATTTAAACATTTTCCAGCTTTATGTTTAATTTGAGATCCATTGGACAGATAAAATTTTATATACAAGCTCCCCTTTAAAACATTCCAGATCTGTGCACAGTTTTGGAGGCCTGGCTTGTGAGATGGATTTGAGCTTCCAAATGATTGATTGAGCTTTGGGTACAGAAGGATAAAATTAATAACATAGATCATAGAAACCTATAAAAAAAGATTTTTTTAATTTGTATTAGTTAATAAAATGTTATGTCTGAAATCTTGAAATATATTAAAACTGTTTAAATCCAAAATAAGCCATTTTTCCAATTAAGTTCAAAAATGTTCCTAAAACATTAAATGTGACAATTTCCCTTTAAATAACACATTGGTGGGATTAAAAACATCGAAATTGAGAATAAAATAATTGGAAATATTTTTTCTATCAATTCCCCCACACTTAAACATTGCACTCCCGGGCAATCATCTTATACCATGGTCAAAACAAACTTCCCAAAGCATAAATGACAACACCACTCAATTATCATATCAGAGAAAACATCATGCCTCCTAAATGTATGAAAATTTCAGAACTCCTTAAAAATCATATGAATCCATTCAATTTAATGTTAACCCTCACATGCATGTCGTACCTACCTTCCCGGAAAAATATTTCTCTCTTCACTCAAGGATATTTAATGTGGAGTTTTTCTCATTCCCAAGAACATGTGTGATCTCCATAGACTTTCTTTCCTTCTAATATCTACACTTCACAGAGTCAAAAATGTGTATATCATTAGGTCTTTTTCATGGGTTGTTATAAGGTTGAGGGTTGGTGGGTTTAAAATTTAAAAACATTTGAGGCAGAATGAGGAGGGTTATGCTCTAAAGTGAAGTAAATGCATGAAAATATTTTTTTCTCAAAAATGGCATGCTCCTCAATCAGCTCAAAAATTGAATCACCTCCAAGAACCTAATCTTTTGTGAAGTTTAAACTTTTAATTTTATCTTCAATGAATTTCTTCCCTCTTTTCCCTAATTGTAGCATTGTTTCAGCTTGAATGCAAATCCATATTTTTCTTTAGAATCATGTTTTGGAGGAAATAGAGAGGAAACTTTTGATCTTCAAAAATTGATGAACACCCATACCATATATGTAATGATATTTTGGTCCACCCATACATCTTCCCATCATGAAATTTCTTCTACTCAAGCAGCAATAAATACGACAACACTTTCAATTCAGCTCAAAAATAATCTTCAGGAAAGAAAAATACAGCCCATCTTCTCCCTCCCCCACATTTGAGTTCAACAATAATCATGAATTTAAATTCTAGAGTAGGTTGGAAAGGGATAAATGGATTGTAATGCGGATTCCTAACATGGTATTTCACATCTCCTAGGAGCTTAATGAAGGTTAAATGAAAAGGGAGTCCAAAATAAGAGTTGAATGCAAAGGGGACTTTCAAAGTGTTGCCTCAATCATACTTGGCACATTCTATGAACTCTAAAAACTTTTAAAAAGAGAAAAATGGAAAGTTATGGATCAAAAAACATGTCTCAAGTATCTCAAGAAAAATAGAAATGTAAATAACATGTTAAACATTTTTATAAACCTCTCAGATTGGGCATGATTTTCAATTTGGACAGTACTAATGCACATGAGTTTCACAATCAATCAAACTTCTTCAAATGAAAAGACCAGAAATGAAAAACAAAATCCATTAAGAAATCATTGAAATCCTCAAATATTCAAATCAATCAATGTGACACAAACACCAAGATAGTTTTAATTTTCCAAAGTATTTGATTTAGCTCAAGATTCCTAAAAACACACCAAAAAATGAAAAAGATAAACAAGAAAATGTCAAAAAAAACAACATGAAAAATAAAATGAAAGCAGACACAAAAGAAATCACAACACCTAAGAAAAATAAATAAAAATAAATGTAAAAGGTATAGAAAAAGGGATAATTCTTGTTTTGACCCCAAGCGGGTGCTAGGTTTTTACTACCCCAAGTTAAGCAGTTGGAGTGGAGTATCCCCAATCAGAAGGTGGATGTGGTTTCTTTGAGATAAACCACCACATGTGACTTTTCCTGGTGTCCATGAGTATACACCAAGAATAGAGAACCCCAAAGAAGATAAGAATTTTCCAAACCCACAAGAAATAATAAAGATAGAATTTGAGGTCCAGAGTGGGTGGGAAAAGAAAATAGGGGTGCTCTATGTGAACTTCTTTGGTGTCCTCCTCTAAATGGTATAGAAGTTATTATAGGGGAGGTAGTCACACTACCACCAGCTTCTCTGACTCTTCTTCCTCGATCGCCACCACTTGGGTGGTCTCATCATTAACATACAAGGCCTGCTCCATTTGTGTTGTATCATAAATTTAAGGAAAGGATAAGTTAGAAAACAATTCAGTTTAAAAAAGATTAAAACATGATGAATCAATCAAGAAATCTTCCCTTTCAAGTAAGGCATCTTGGAAATTGATCTCTTCTGGCTAGACCATTGATAAATTCATATCAGAAGGTGAATTTTATTCATAATATTCCAAATAAATAGAGAGGTCAATAGGTGATGATTTTTCAATATCAAAGATGGGAAGATCAAGTTTTAGGTTATCTTCTACAAAGTGATTCCAGGATTCTTCCAAAAATTATTGATTTCCCATAAGTAAATTAGCTGGAATGTGTACATCAGGGACCTCCTCGAGCAATGGTTGAGTACAGGATGATATGATTAACTCCTTTAGTAGCTTCTTCTCATCCGCCTCAGGTTCTTTAACATAAAAAACGATTGGTGAAATCTCTTCCACCACTCGTTCTAGTTTAGGTTCGGGTTCAGGTTTGGGTTGCTGCACCATTTAACGGATATATTCTTCAACCATTTCAGCTTTTCCCTCCTGTTTTTTTATTTCTTCTTTAAGTTGTTGAATTTGGGATTCTGGATCATATTGAACTTCTTTATGCACCTGTGATTGGTGAGTCCATGCATAATAATTTGAATTGAAATTCATCGTGAACAAAGATATTTTTTTAGTTTTTGAAATTTATGATTTTTTTTTGTGTTTTTAAATGAAAGGAAGAAAAATAATTTAAAATATGTGAATAAAAATAGTGACGGAAGACCACTTAGCTCCCTGGTAATGGAACCAATTTGATGAAGTGCTAAGTGAAACACACTGGCTGACCTAGGTCGATCTCTTGAGGATCTTTTGTAGTCAATCACTCACTATTTCTAATAAACTATATATATATATATATATGAAATAAAATAACCAAAAACGATATTTTGGAATTAAAAATGAAAAACTAAAATTAAACATGAAAATGCAATGCAAACAGAATGAATGCAAACAGAATGATGTTAAGACAGAAAGAAGGCATTCCTGAGACCATCAACCCGAGTGAACCTTCATCATCTCATTATTAGTTTATAATTTACTTAATGAACACACTCCATGTCACGACCCGTCCTCGGGGCCCGTTCCGTGACTACCCCAAGCCCGCCTTCTATAGGTCAGGGGCTGGCGACTAGCACCAAGGTGTAAATCCCGATAAAAAAGGAAGGCATTGCCTTTATAATAGTAAACAAACACAATAGAGTATGCAACAGATGTAAGAACTAAGTAAAACTGAAATACAAAAGTAAGTGATGAAAAGAAATGGGCTGGAAATACAAGCCCAACAGTAAGTACAATACAACTGAAAATCTTGAATAAATGTAGTAAAGTAAAACAAAAACTACTGACTCATCCTCCGGGAATCCCAACTGAAGGGTGGGTATATATGGCCTCCTCGGCATCTTAGGTCCATTCATCTGCTCCGTGTACGTCTCACCAATTTGTCCACCTTCGGGTACCATCAAACTCTACAAGTCTCTACCTCGATTAGTGTTGTCCGTATTCTGCATCCAACACAAGATAGTGCGGGCATAGCCCATGCAGGGGTGAGTATACGATACTTAGTAGGGACCCTGAGACCCCCAAAGGTCTCCCAAAATCCACGAAGGATAAACCATAGAAGAGACTTACAAACCCGAAGTATCAACCAACCCTACTTTGGTATATGACCATACATATACCTAAGTTATCAATCTCAGTTCGACTCCAACTCTGGAGCCCAAGCACAACCCAGTCCACAAAGGAAGTAAAGTCAACCACATTGATGATAATGATTGAAAGTCAAGACTCAGCTCACATAGGTATACATCCTTCATATAATGATAGAGATGATCAGATTTAGTCACTGATTCATCTAAGCTATCAGAACCATATAGGATACTAGACCAGCTAAGCTGTCAGACCCACTCAAGATACAAGACCAGCTACTCTATCGGACCCACTCAGGATGCAAGTACAGAAGTCATCATTGTCGAACCCATAGATGATCCCAGTACAGAATCCATCACCGTCGAACCCATGGAGGATTCCAGTATGGTAGACATCATTGTCGAACCCATAGAGGATCCTAGTACGGTCGTCGTCGTCGTCGAACCCACGAAGGATCCTAGTACGGAAGTCTTCGTTGTCGAACCCACAGAGGATTCCAGTACGGTAGACATCATCGTCAAAACCACAGAGGATCTTAGTATGGTAATTGTCGTCGTCAAACCCACGGAGGATACTAGTATGGAAGTCATCGCTGTCAAACCCGTAGAGGATTCCCGTACGATAGACGTCGTCGTCGAACCCACGGAGGATCCTAGTACGGTACTCGTCGCAGTCGCAACCAACTCTAGGGTTCCCTCACATAGCACGCTTGAATCCGGGAGGGTCAGCTCCTCGAGCAAAGGGGTCGATACATCAACTATCACGATGTCCTGAGTTGATGTATCCCGAAGTTCCGTCTCATCATAAGAAACCTAACGCGATAGACAACGCGTCAATCGGACGCCCGATCTGAGAGTTATTGGATTTTCCGTTCCAGGGTCCCAGTTGGAATTACGCTCATTCCACTTTCGGATGTTTTCCAAAGGTTTCCAAAACTCACTTAGAGTATCGCAAAAGGACCACTTCGCCGTGAGGGTCCCAATGTCGTAGACGGTGAATTGATCAGAAACGCGGTCTTAAAGTTATCCTTGTTTAAGTGAATCGGGCCCGGTCCGTCAAGCCCAGTGGGCTGGCAGGTCAGCCCGTCCCGATTTGGATGGTCCGACCTGGCATGGGGGTCGGCCCGGCCCGGTGTGGCAGGGCCCGACCCGGTGTGGTACGGCCCGGCCCGGCTCGGCGTGGCACGGCCCGGTGTGGCACGGCTCGGCCCGTGGCGGGCCGCGGCTTGGCTTGGCTGGCCTAGCGATGCGAGGGGGGGGGGGGGGGTGGACCCCCCCCCCCCCCCCCCCCCGCTTTCCCAAACTGGCGCCACCCTCATATCCTGTCGGTGGAAACTGACCGGTCTTCCCTGCATAAGCGGCCAGCTGTCCTCCCACGCGGCACCTGCAGGTGTCGCAACCTCTTCAACCCGGTCGGCTGACGAGCCAGCCAGTTCGCTGCCGAAGCGGCCTGCGGAGCGCAAGCTGCGGTTCTCCGCAGTGCAGCGCCTTAGAGGCACCGCGGTCCTCCATCCTGGCTGGTTTCGGCCTACCGTTTCTTCTTCGGCCGAGCGACCCACAGATTCGGGCCGCAGTTCCTCTCCACATGGCCGGAATACGACCGCTGATTCCTCCAGTTGCCGCCACCTCTTCCATCACCACCTCTATCAAAATAAAATGAGGATCAACAGAGGGTCGTCGGGCCGTGTTTGTTCAGCCTGCACCCTCCGCGTTAGGTGGTATCATATGTCCGAAGATAAAACATGGTTTCAGCGAAGAACGAAGAACAATTTTATTCAATTAAAATTGAAGCAAACCCCCTACCTCGTAATTGACATCGCACGTCGTTGAGCCGCGGAAGATGAGCGTCACAGTAGTCGGGCATCGCGGAAGAACGGTGTCGTCCCATCAACGTCCGAGGGAGAGTCATTGTCGTAGGTGACTCTTCTCGTGAGCGGTTTCTTCTCCCTTGACGTGGAGGAAGAAGAAGGTTGGAGAAGTCATGGAGCATTATTCATCGAGAGAGTATGATGTTATTTGTGGAAGAATGAATCTCTCCTCTAATTCTCCAAAGGTTCCCCCCACCAAAATATTTTCCAAGGAAAATATTATATTTGGCCTCTCCATTTTAATAGAATTACCATGCAATTCAAATTGATTCAAATGAGAGGTGCCAATTAATTAATGTGGTTATTAATTGGATGTGGTGGCATAATCAATGGGTGGGAGGTGGAGAGGCTCCACCATAATGAGGGTAGGTGATAAATAATTAAGGGAGAAGGTGGAGAGTTATAAGAATTAATAAGGGGTTTCATGGGAGTTTAAGAGGAAGTTGAGGGGTTAGGCTCTCGTGTGGGCCCCACCTCACATTATCCCTTCATGGGAGGTTATGTGGTTGTCGACCCCATCTCTAACTTCCCCCTGTAGGAAATAACTACCAAAAAATAAATAAAATTATGTACTACAATTTTATTTAATTTATTTTAAATCCCCAAAAAATTAACTTCTCCTCCTGAGAAAACACATATACAGGAAGGGCCCCCTTAAGCGAATACCAGTGCTACGAGTTCATCGGTTCCCTCAGATTCCAATTCTGAGCACTGGTTCAAAAGATAGAAAAACCCGCACGTACGTTTTCTGAACGTACCCGAACAAAACTTCAGAAAATGATTCTGGGCACATTGGGCCTCGAAATCAGGTGCTGTTAGAAACCACAGACTCATAAAATTTCAAAGTATTTAAGAAAAAAACATTCTTGAAATTTTCGAGTCTTTACATTTCCCTCGCCTCAAGGTTTTATATCCCCGTAAAGCTATAACACACACTAGGGAAACAAAAGGGGGTACTGATCACACATCTGAGCCTCCCGCTCCCATGTGCTCTCCTGGAGGTTCTCGTGCTGCCAGCGAATGCACACCAGAGGAATCGGCCATCCACGTAGGACCCGCTCCTACCGATCCTCTATCTCCACTGGAACCTCTGTGAATGTCGCCCCATCATCGATGTCCAACTCCCCATGATCAATGATGTGTGATAGGTCATGCACGTATCCCCTCAACTGAGATACGTGGAAGACGTCATGCACCCGGTACAACTGAGGTGGAAGGGCCAAGTGGTAAGCCACCTCACTTACTCTGTTGAGGACTTGGAATGGCCCAATGAAGCATGGAGATAAATTTCCACCTCAGCAAAATCTTCGCAGACCTCGTCGAGGTGAGACCCGTAGGAAGACGTGATCGCCATCCTCGAACTCCAGTGGTCTCCGTCTCCTATCAGCATATGTCTTCTGTCAGATCTGTACATTCTTCATCCACTCCTGGATGATCTTCACCTTCTCCACCATAGCCTGCACCATCTCTGGTCCTACAAGTGCTGACTCCCCTGGGTCAGTCCAGTACAGAGGTGATTTGCAAGGTTGTCAGTACAATTCCTCATAAGGGACCATCTCGATGGTGGATTGGTAACTGTTGTTGTACGCAAACTCCACCAAGGTTAGGTGATCCTCCCAGCTGCGACCAAAGTCAAGGACACATGCATGGAGCATGTCCTCAAGAGTCTGAATGGTTCTCTTTGTCTGGTCGTCCATATGAGGATGGAAGGCAGTGCTCAGATGTAGCTGCATCCCAAAAGCCTCCTATAACACCTTCCATAGTAGGGAAGTGAATCGAGCATCTCGATCGGAGACGATTGCCAATGGTACACCATGAAGCCATACAATCTCCCAAATATAGAGGCATCCCAAGCTCTCCACTGAGCCCTGCTCTCTGATTGGTAGTAAGTGGGCCGACTTGTTGAGTCGGTCTATGATCACCCAGATAGAGTCGTGTCCCCTGGATGTACGTGGATGTCCCTTCACAAAATCCATGGATATCCCGTCCCACTTCCACTCTGGAACCTATAAGTGTTGTACCAAGCCTGCTGGTACCTAGTGCTCCTCCTTCACTTGCTGACAAGTGAGGCATCGTTAAACGAACTCTGCCACTGCCTTCTTCATACCCATCCACCAGTGTTGTCATCTGAGGTCCTAATACATCTTCACCACTCCTGGATGTACCTCTAGATGGGAAGTGTTGAACTCCCTCATCACCTCCTCTTGTAGTGAAACTGGTACCATGGTACGTCCTCTGAAGAGGATGTTGTGTTCCCCACCTTCAGAAAATCCATTATGTGTCTGCCCTGAGGATATCTGAGCATGTCACGTCTCACAGTCAATGTCCCCATGCTGTGCCTCTCTGACTCACTGAAGGAGTGGAGGAGTGACTGTGAGATACTGTAGAAAGGCTTCTCCATCCCTATCCACAAAGGATATCTGCAATGCGACACAAACACCAAGATAGTTTGAATTTTCCAAATTATTTGATTTAGCTCAAGATTCCTAAAAACACACCAAAAAATAAAAAAAATAACAAGAAAATTTCAAAAAAAAAAACAAAATGAAAATTAAAATGAAATCACACAGAAAAAAATCACAACACATAAGAAAAATAAATAAAAAGAAAGAGAAAAGGTATAGAAAAAGGGATAATTCTTGGTTTGACCCCAAGCAGGTGCTAGGTTTTTACTACCCCAAGTCAGGCAGTTGCAGTGGATTATGCCCAATCAGAAGGTGGATGTGGTTTCTTTGAGATAAATCACCACATGTGACTTTTCCCGGTGTCCATGAGTATACACCAAGAATGGCGAACCCCAAAGAAGATAAGAACGTTACAAACCCACAAGAAATAATAAATATAGAATTTGAGGTCCAGAGTGGGTGGGAAAATAAAATAGGGGTACTCCCTTTGAACTTCTATGGTGTCCTCCTCCAAATGGTATGAAAGTTATTATAGAGGAGGTAGTCACACTACCACTATATTCTCTAACTCTTCTTCCTCGATCGACACCACTTGGGTGGTCTCATAATTAACATCCAAGGCCTACTCCATTTGTGCCGTATCATAAATTTTAGGAAAGGAGAATTCAGAAAACAATTCGGTTTGAATAAGATTAAAACATGATGAATCAATCAAAAAATCTTCCCTTTCAAGTAAGGCAGCTTGGAAATTGATCTATTATTGCAAGACCATTGATAACTCCAGGTGCATTTTATTCATCATGTTCCAAAGAAATAGATAGGTCAAAATGTTTTGATTTTTCAGTATCAAAGATGGGAATTTCAAGTTTTAGGTTATCATTAAAAAAGTGATTCCAGGATTCTTCCAAAAACTATTAATTTCCCATAAGTAAATCAACTAGGATGTGTACATCAGGGACCTAATTGAGCAATGGATGAGTATGGGATGATATGATTAACTCCTTTAGTAGCTCCTTCTCACTCGTCTTAGGTTCTTTAACATAAAAACTGATTAGTGAAATCTCTTCCACCACTCGTTCTAGTTCAGGTTTGGATTCAGGTTCAGGTTGTTGCACCATTGAACGGATATATTATTCAACCATTTTAGCTTTTCACTTCAGTTTTTTTATTTCTTCTTTAGGTTCTTGAATTTTGGATTCAGGATCCTATTGAACTTCTTCATGCACCTGTGATTGGTCAGTCCATGCATAATAATTTAAATTGAAATTCATCATGAACAAAGATATTTTTCTAGTTTTTGGAATTTATGATTTTTTTTGTGTTTTTAAGTGAAAGGAAGAAAAATAATTTAAAATATGTGAATAAAAATTGTGAGTGAATTCCACTTAGCTCCCCGGAAATTGTGCCAATTTGATGAAGCATTGTCATGCATGCTCTCAAAAATATTTATACTTAGTGCAGCACAGTGGCTGACCTAGGTCGATATCTTGAGGAGCTTTTGCAGTCAATCAATCACTATTTCTAATCCATATTATATATATATATGAAATAAAATAACCAGAAAGGAGATTTTATAATTGAAAATTCAAAACTAAAATTAAACATGAAAATAAAATGCAAATAGAATGAATACAAACAGAATGATGTTAAGACAGAAAGAATACATTCCTGAGAGCATCACCCCGAGTGAACCATCATCGTCTCATTATTAGTTTCTAATTTACATATTGAACACACTAAATCATATGTGTGAGAATCATCCTCTTCATATGGTTGTGAATATATGGTACTCTCAATGATCATCGAGAGACCACACATCTACCTCCTCGATCGAGGGAAAATATTGCAGAAGTGAAAGCTAAATATCAGGTGGAAAGTGGAGACACAATGGGGCCTTGCCCACTAAGATAACTCTCAGTATAAATCTAAGAAAATAAGAAACATTTAGAATGAATGCTCAAAGAATTGGGTTTATCACTGTATTACTCCCCCAGGAACTTCCTCGGGTTAGCTACTCCTGATCACGAGCATAAGAGTTCACAGTGGAAAGAAAACCGGGGAAGAAAACAAAAGAGAGAACGAAATGGAGAGAAAGAAGAACACATGAATTAAAATATGAAATGAAATTAAAGAATGTAAATAAAATAAAATACAATACTAAACTATAGAAAATTTCCAACAAAGGCTATTCCAAAGTTTCCAACCCTTTGAAATTAAAAGGAAACACTCTTTTATAGGGAGAGGGTATGAAAATTTGGATTTAAAATATATCTATTGGATATATGCGCATGGATGGCCACATTAATCACGGAATTAGGGAATTGGTCATTCTTGAAAGTTTTCCCATTACTTCTCCCTCGTCCCTCCTCAAAATTTCAGCCTTATTGGTTTAAATATGAAGGCGTTATCATTATTTTAGTGCGTCACATTTAATCTGTCCAGGTGGCTCTTCGTATTCCACAACTCCAACTTCCCATGCCATTAATACCTTGAATCCAGTAGATTCAGACGTGTCTTAATTAATGAAAGATGTCCATTAATTCATTTTACAGCTCCATGTTTAATTTTATATCCATTTGACAGATAAAATTCTATATACAAGCTCCCATTTAAAATATTCTAGATTTGTGCACAGTTTTCGAGGCCTGGCTAGTGAGCTGGATTTGAGCTTCGAAATGATTAATTTAGATTTGGATCTAGAAGGATAAAATAAATATCATAGATCATATAAAACTATAAAATAATAATTTTGAAATTTGGATCAGTGAAGAAAATTGTATGGCCGAAATATTGAAATATATTAAAACTGTTTAAATCCAAAATAAGGCATTTTTCCAATTAAGCTCAAAAATGTTCATAAAACATTAAATGTGACAATTGACCTTTAAATAACACATTTGTGGGATTAAAAACGTTGAAATTAAGAATAAAATAATTGAAAATATTTTTTCTATCAATTCTCCCACACTTAAACATTGCACTCCTAGGCAATAATCTTATACCATGGTCAAAACAATCTTCTCAAAGAATAAATGACAACACAACTCAATTATCACATCAGAGGAAATATCATGCCTCCTACATAGATCGTAATTTCAGAACTCCTCAAAAATCATATGAAACCAATCAATTTAATATTATACCTCAAATGCATTTGGTACCTACCTCCCTGAAAAAAATATTTCTCTCTTCTCTCAAGGATATTTAATATGGGGTTTTTCTCATTCCCAAGAACATGTGTAATCTCCATAGGCTTGATATCCTCCTAATATATCCACTTCACAGATTCAAAAATTTTTCTATCATGAGGTATTTTTCATGGGTTGTTCTGAGGCTGAGGGTTGGAACGTTTAAAATGTAAAAATATCTAAGGAAGAATGAGGAGGGTTATGCTCTAAAGTGAAGTAAATGCATGAAAACATTTTTGCTCAAGAATGGTGTGATCCTCAATGAGCTAAAAAATGAATCAACTACAAAAAACTATTATTTTGGAAATTTTAAACTTGTAATTTTAGCTTTAATTAGTTTCTTCCCTCTTTTTCACAATTGTAGCATTGTTTCAGCTTGAATGCAATCTGGATTTCTCTTCAGAATCATGTTTTGTAGGAAAAGAGAGGTAGATTTTGATCTTAAAAAATTGGTGATCACCCATACCATATGTATAATTATATTTTGGTCCACCCATACATCTTACCATCATGAAATTTCTTCCACCCAAGCAGCAATAAATATGACAAAACTTTCAATTCAGCTCAAAAAGAATCTTCAGGAAAGCAAAATACAGCCCATCTTCTCCCTCCCCCACACTTGAGTTCAACAATAATCATGCATTTAGCTTCTATATCAGGTTGGAAAGGGATAAATTGTTGTAATTTGGATTCCTAACAAGGTATTTCATAACTACTAGGAGCTTATTGAAGGTTAGATGAAAAGGTAGTCCAAAATAAGAGTTGAATGCAAAGGGGGATTTCAAAGTAGTGCCTTAATCATACTTGAAACATTCTATGAACTCTAAAAACTTTGAAAAAGAGAAAAATATAAATTTATGGATAAAAAAACATGTCTCAAGACTCTCAAGAAAAATAGAAATGTAAAGAATATTTCAAACAGGTTTAGAAACCTCTCGGGTTGGGCATGATTTTCAATTTGGACAACACTAATGCACATGAGTTTCACAACCAATCAAAATTCTTCAAATGAAAAGAGCAGAAATCAAAAAACATCCATTAAAAATCATTTCAATCCTCAAATATTCAAATCAATAAATGTGAAACAAACACAAAGATTGTTTTAATTTTCCAAAGTATTATATTTAGCTCAAGATTCCTAAAAACACACTAAAAAATGAAAAAAACAAGAAAATTTCAAAAAAAAAACAACATGAAAAATAAAATGAAATCACACACAAAAGAAATCACAACACATAAGATAAATAAATAAAAATAAATAGAAAAGGTATATAAAAAGGGATAATTATTTGTTTGACCCCCAGAGGGTTCTAGGATTTTACTGCCCCAAGTCAGGCAGTTGTAGTATATTATCCTCAATCAGAAGGTGGATGTGGTTTCTTTGAGATAAACCACCACATGTGACATTTCCTGGTGTCGATGAGTTTACACCAAGAATGGAGAACCCCTAAGAATATAAGAATGTTCCAAACCCCTAATAATGAATAAAGATATAATTTGAGGTCTAGAGTGGGTGGGAAAAGAAAATAGGGGTGCTCCTTGTAAACTTCTGTGGTGTCTTTCTCTAAATGGTATGAAAGTTATTGTAGAGGAGTTAGTCACACTACCACCAGCTTCTCTGAACCTTCTTCCTTGATCACCACCACTTGGGTGGTCTCATCATTAATATCCAAGGCCTGCTCCATTTGTTCTGTATCAGAAATTTTAGGAAAGGAGAAGTCAGAAAACAATTCATTTTGAATAAGATTAAAACATGATAAATTAATCAATAAATCTTCCCATTCAAGTAAGACATCTTGGAAATTGATCTCTTCTGGAAAGACCATTGATAACTCCATATTAGCAGGTGCATTTTCTTCATCATCTTCCAAAGAAATATAGAGGTCAAAAGGTGTTGATTTTTCAATATCAAATATGGGAAGATCAAGTTTCAGGTTATATTCAACAAAGTGATTACAGGATTCTTCCAAAAATTATTGATTTCCCATAAGTAAATCAGCCGACATGTGTACATCAAGGCCTCCTCGAGCAATGGTTGAGTACGATATGACATTATTAACTCCTTTATTATCTCCTTCTCTCCCGTCTTAGGTTCTTTAACATAAAAAAATGATTGGGGGAATCTCTTCCACCACTCGTTCTAGTTCAGGTTCGGGTTCAGGTTCAGGTTGCTGCACCATTGAACGAATATATTCTTCAACCATTTCAGCTTTTCCATTCAGTTTTTTATTTATTCTTTAAGTTCTTGAATTTGGGATTCAGGATCATATTGAACTTCTTCATGCACCTATGATTGGTCAGTCCATGCACAATAATTTGATTTGAAATTCATCGTGAACAAAGATATTTTTCTAGTTTTTGAAATTTATGATTTTTTTGTGTTTTTAAGTGAAAGGAAGAAAAATAATTTAAAATATGTGAATAAAAATAGTGATTTAATACCACTTAGTTCCCCATAAATAATTCCAATTTGATGAAACGTTGTCATGCGTGCTCTTAAAAATATTTATACTAAGTGCAACATAGTGGCTGACCTAGGTCGATCTCTCGAGGAGCTTTTGCGGTCAATCACTCACTATTTCTAATCCACTTTATATATATATATATATATGAAATAAAATAACCATAAATGATATTTTGGAATTGAAAATGCAAAACTAAAATTAAACATTCAAATTCAATGCAAATAGAATGAATGCAAATAGAATGATGTTAAGACAAAAAAGAAGACTTTCCCGAGAGCATCACCCCGAGTGAACCTTCATCGTCTCATTATTAGTTTCTAATTTACTTAATGAAAACACTACATCATATTTGTGATAATCCTCATATTCATATGGTTTTGAATATATGGTACTCTCAATGATCACCAAGAGACCACACATCCACCTCCTCGATCGAGGGAAAATATTGCAGAAGTGAAAGCTAAACCTCAGGTGGCAAGTGGAGACACAAAGGCGCCTTGCCCACAAAGATCCCCCTCGGTCTAACTTTAAGAAAATAAGAAACATTAAGAATGAATGTTCAAAGACTTGGGTTCATCAGTATATTACTCCCCTGGGAACTTCCTTGGGTTAGCTACTCATGATCATGAGAATAAGAGTTCACAGTGGAAAGAAAACTAGGGAAGAAAATAAAAGAGAGAATGAAATGGAGAGAAATAAGAACACTTGAATTAAAATATGAAATGAAATTAAAAAACTAAAATAAAATAAAATAAAATACTAAACTATATAAAATGTCCAATAGAGTCTATTCCTAGGTTTCCAACCCTTTGAAATGAAAAGGAAACACTCTTTTATAGGGAGAGGGTATGAAAATTTTGCTCCAAAATCTATCCACTGGATATATGCGCGTGGATGGCCTCATTAATGAATTAATTATTGAATTTTTCCTTCTTTAAAGTTGTTCCATTACTTCTCCCGCATCCCTCTACAAAATTTTAGCCTTATTGGTCCACGTATGAAGGATTTATCACAGTTTTAGTACCACACATTTAATCTGTCAAGGTGACTCTTCATATTCCACAACTCCAACTTCCCATGACATTAAGACCTTGAATAAAGAATATTAAGATGTGTCCTATTTAATGAAAGATTTCCATTAATACCTTTTCCAGATCCCTATTTAATTTAAGCTCCATCGGATAGATACAATTCTATAAACAAGCTCCCCTTTAAAACATTCTAGATATGTGCACAGTTTTCGATGCCTGGCTTGTGAGATGGATTTGAGCTTCCAAATTATTGATTGAGCTTTGGGTCCAGAAGGATAAAATGAATCCCATATATCCTAGAAACCTATAAAAGAAAAAGTATTCAATTTGGATTAGTGAATAAAATGTTATGGACGAAATATTGAAATATGTTAAAACTATTTAAATCCAAAATAAGCCATTTTTCCAATTAAGCTAAAAAATATTTCTAAAACATTAAATGTGACAATTTAACTTTAAATAACACATTGGTGGGATTAAAAACATTTAAATTCAGTATAAAATAATTTAAAATATTTTTTCTTTCACTATCCTTTACAAATGATCTCCTTATTGGTAGATAAACTCACCATATCCTGGACTTCATGAGAGAGGTGTACTTCCATCTTCTTCTTCCCTTTATGGTTGAAAGGAAGATATCACTCTGGGAATAGTTGTTTATCAACTTCAAACTAAGCATCAAACTCCCTTTTCGACCCATCATTTTCATCTTCATCTTCACAATTGATCATTTCTTGTTGGATGACATAAGAATCATTTAATGTAGTTCCAACAACCTTTCTTTGATTATTTGAAACAACATTCTCCAGTATGAACTCCAATTTATTGTGAGGCTCTTTTGGTGAGCCCAAATACCCATCAAATGAAACCTATTTCTGTGAATCAATGAGATTCACCTATTCCTTTGTCAAGGCCCATGCCAGCTGCTTTGAAAACCTTTTACAATTGACACCAGTATGTCTAGAGAATCCACAAATAGAACATATTATTCTTCTTTGACAACGAGCCAATGTTAAAATAATTGGAGAAAAATTCAGGGATCCTCTCGTAATCAATAGCAAGGTCAAAACTTTGATCATCTGTTGACAAAATAATGGAATGATTTAATGGAGAACTGAGGTCAACCTCAACCAAAACCTGAGTAAGGTGACCATACCGACCTATTTGAGTTTATTTGTCCATCTTAATTGGAATGTAAAATGTAGAGGCAATGCCCCAAAGAATTTTTGGTAGCCAAAAGAACTAGGTCATATATAAAATTTTAATTCATACTTGGGTAATCGAATTCTTGACATTTAGTGGGTTAAATTAAAGATCCTAATCCAGAATTCATAGTATTCTAGGATTAAAATTGATGGAACCAAGACTCCATGTTTTGGATTTGAGATCTGCAGAAGGAAAAACAACATGAAAAAAGCCTTTACCGAGGGAGGTGATGCGCCATCCATCAATCCCCCGAAATTCCAATAAACACTTCATGATGTCCATTATCCTTAGGAAATTCTCCACGTTCGAAGAATATAGATGCGCAATAATTGAGTTTTTTAATTCCTGTAACCTTGCCGAGAAGAGACCATGATTGGCCTCTACGAATGCAGTCTCCGCTTTCTTCCTGATTGTAGAGTTTGAAGCATGAAATTCATCAATGTTATTTGCATAATACACTTGATTCCTCAACATCTATTCATAGATAGTGTCACATGGATCCCTTATTGTAGGTGGAGCTGATTCTTAATGACCCATAACAGCATGGGCACAAGTGGGATTTGTGAAAACAGTATCTCCCACTGAATATAAAGGAGTCAAACTATCGTTCGACTTTTCTACCACGACCCTTAGGGAACCAGAAGAAGCCAACAAAGAAGATCCGAGAATCGTCGCCATTAAATCCATGATTGCACCTGCAAAAGACAGAGGAAGCTTCACCTATCCCGACTGAAGAAACTATAAATGGTTCACGACTGGTTGATGAACCACAAAGTGTTGCTGCCTAAGAAACCATAGGCTAGGTTTCCCTTCACAGTCACATGAAGTTGTCACCTACCCTCCTTACCACCCAACCAGTTTCCCCCTTTCCACTATCATATCACACAGACTTATAAATATATTTATTTAATTTTTTATATTTATAAAATTATAATAAATGTATTTATTGTAATTTTATAATTATATATATATAAGAAATATATTTATTTATTTTTTTATTTAATATATATATATATATATATCTGTATATAATTATAAATATAATTTTATATATTTATTTATTTATCAATATATAAATATATATATTTGTAAAATTATTGTCACGAACCAGCTCGGGTACCCTGGTAAACTTATAACCGAGCCAGCCCTGACATAGCCCGAAGGGCATTCCCGATCCCCACGGTTCGACGACTAGCACCTGGCATCACACAACATGCAAGTGGGAACGATTTTGCCACAAGAATGCGGAAGCAAAAGAAACAAGATAGTACGCAAAACAAAAAGAAACTCCACTAGGAGTATTGTACCAGAATACAAAGAGGAATAAAAATCCCAAAGTACTATAACCCAAGTACTAAAGATGGGAAAAATAGCCCCATGGTCCCTAAGGACATAACTCACCAAGACCAAATATCAACAACTGGATCCACCTCCAAGAGGTCCCTTCCCTTTACTCGATCCTGGAAGAAGAAAGTCTACAAACACTCGAAGGAAAAAGTAGGGTTTGATCCTAAGACTAGTAGGATACCACCAATGATTCCGTAATAGATGCCAAATATAGATTTTCCAAAGAAAATCTTTCAATTTTCAAATAAACAGGTTTGGAAATTCAAAATCATATTTTAAAAAAACAAGGTATACATTTTCAAATGATGGAAAAAAATAAATTTAAGAAAAGGATTTACAATGATGGAATATTTCCAAAAAAATGGATTATGAAAAAAATTTATATAAAACAGTTTTTATAAATTCAGCAGGCATGTAATGCAGTTCAAAAGATTTTTCATACATTTATATCTCACATATAAATAAACAAGTGAGCAACATGGTCATCTACCAAAACGTATGATAGTATTAACCAGTTATAGGATTCCACACTCTCTATGTGAACACATAAAAATGTGTATACACAAGTCCCTATGACACTGGACAAAGGATACTCATCACCAACCCATCTGTGATGTGACCCGCTGCAAGTATGTTTTAGAACGTTGTCATAGCATAGAGTGTATCCAAATAACTCACTAATTACCTAAGTCTTTCATGCGATATTATATGATGGGAGAACTATTTTAAGAATGATTAAAATACGATCAATCCCATTCTTCCATTTCAAAAGTTCCAATTTCATTCCATTTAAAACCAAAATAGGTTTTATTCAAAACATGACTTTTTCACAAGATAAAACCAATGGGTTTCTATCAAATCATTTTAATCCATTTTCACCTGTTTGAAATCCATTCGAAACCAATTCCATCCTTACACAATTTTTTCCCACAATTAAATTCAACAATTTAATTGAAATCATTTCCATCAAATCCACAATTTAAATTCAACAATTTAAATTGGCCAATTTCCATAGACACACCCAATTCAATGGAATTGGGGTTTTCTAAATTTCCATACCAAAACCATTTCAAATATCTCGATTCATTGGAATTGAGTTTTTATCAATTTAATTAAAAGAAAACTTGATAAATTGAATTTAAATCAATAATTGAAATAAATCAAGCAAATACAATGATAATCAATTTGGCAATTCGGGATGGAACCACCTACCTCGAAGGTTTTGACCAAAACCGCAACGGTTGAGAACGCTCAAGAAAACCGGGTTGCTTCTTCAAGAACCCACATTAAATCTATTATCCTAGAAAGATCAAGACAAAATCTCATCATATTTGGTACCACACACTTAGATCTACCCATAACAGGCGTAGATCTAAGAAACTGAGAGAAGAGGAGAAGTAGATCTAAGTAGATCTAAGAAACCGATCAAGAACAATGAAGAACGATCACATACCTCAAAAATACAACTACGATTCCCAATGTGGAGCCTTTGGATCACCTCTAGAATGATGGGAGAACCTTCTATGACCTTAGGAGAAGACAAATCCCAAGTTAGGGCTGCTTAGGAGGAAAAATGAGGAACTTAGAGGTAAAACTGAGTGAGATCCACAATTTAAGGATCTCATTTAAGTGGACGCAAGGTTATTTCACACGGTTTGAAAAACCATGCACTAGCCATGTGTTAGCTACTGCCTCAGCCACCCTTCTCGCACGGTTTGGCCACACGGTTAGACAAACCATGCACTGCCCATGTGGACGCCACTTCCTCCAAGACCAATTGTGAATGGTTTAGACAACTCGTGTGCCAACCGTGTGACATCCCCTTTGCGCCAAAACAACATTTAAAGTTATCCCGACTCTCCCATGTCACAAATCCATAACAGAGGTACTTAGAAACATCAAAAGTACCTGAAAACATAACGTGATGTTACAACCTCCCCACCATAAGATCTTTCTGTCCCAGAAATCCTATGAAGAAACCTCCACGTCAAAAAGATGAGGCCACTACTCTCTCATTAGTTCTTCCCTTTCCCACGTCTCATGAGAATCAAAACCATGCTACCAAAGTACAAGGACCAGAGGTATCATTCTCCCATGAAGTACCTTGATCTCAGAATCAACAACCCTGACTGGTCGTTCAGTAATGGATAAATCTGGTTCAATCTCAAGATCTCTCCAGCTCAACACATGAGATGGATCACAGAGATACTTTCGCAGCTACGATACATGGAACACGTTATGTATCGACGTCAGCTGTGGTGGTAGAGCTAGATGGTAAGAAACTTTCCCTACAAGACCAACAACCTCAAAAGGTCCCACAAAATGAGAAGCAAGCTTCCCTTGTCTCCCAAGATTTCGATGACATAATCGTGGTGAAACTTTCAAGAACACCTGGTCACCAACTGAGAACTCTAAAGAATTACGGTGACGATCAGCATAAGACTTATACCAACTCTGTGCTGTCAACATTCTCTAACAAATCAACTGGATCTTAGCTAGCATCTCTTGGACCAAACTTATTCCTACCAAAGAACTTTCACCAATGTCCGACCAACATAATGTAGATTTACAAGGATGACCATACAAAGCCTCAAAAGAATACATTATGATTGTAGACTGATAATTGTTGTTATAATAAAACTCAACTATCCCCAGATGATCATCCCAAGACCCACCAAAGTTGAGAGCACATGCACGAAGCATATCCTCAAGGATCTGAATAGCTCTCTCTGTCTGGCCATCTGATTGTGGGTGGTAGCCCGTTCTCAACCGGACATGAGATCCTAGTGCTTCCAGAAGGCCTCTCCAAAAGTGAGAAGTAAACTGAGGATCCTTATCAGAGACTATAGCAGACAGAACTACGTGAAAACGAACAACTTCTTTCACATAGATATTTCGCAACTCCTCAACTTTGGTTGTATCTCGAATAAATATAAAGTGATCCAACTTGGTCAGTCTATCGATCACAACACATATCGAATTCTTCTTCCTCTATGTTTGAGGTAACCCAACCACAAAGTCCATAGAGATTTCATCCCACTTCCATGTAGGGACTAGAAGTGGTTGAAGAAAACCCGAAGGTTTTTGGTGCTTAGCTTTCACCTGCTGGCATGTATAGAAATGAGATACAAACTCAGCAATGTCTTATCTCATACCTGGACACCAGAACAATCGCTGCATGTCATAGAACATATTCATGGTTCCTGGGTGTACAACCCACTGAGAGTTATGGCAACCACCCATCACATCCTTCCTTGCCGCTAATGGCACAACGTAACGGTTTCGATAACATAGAACACCATCTTTGGAGAAAGACCACTGGGTGTTAGTCTCCCCACCATAAATAGATTCCTTAATGCTATGGAATTCATTATCCAGTTGTTGTTCTTGAAGAATTAACTCGAGGAGAGTAGAAGTTAACTGAACACTAGCTAAAGAAACTTTATTCCCCTTCCACTGAACTCCAATATGCAACTGAGAAAAAAGATCCATAAAACTCCACTCTTATGAATATTCTTTCACAGTCTGTGATGGATGTTTCCCGCTTAACGCATCTGCAACTACATTCCCTTTTCCCGGGATATAGGCAATGCCATATTCGAAATATTGCAGGTACACCACCCAACGCCATTGGCAGAGATTCAAATCTTTTTGAGAGAAGATATAACTCAAGCTATTGTGGTCTGAATACATAGTAAACCTTTCTCCATAAAGGTAATGTCTCAAACACTTAAGTGCGTACATTACAGCTGCAAGTTCAAGGTCATGGGTAGGACAGTTTTTCTCATGAGGATTAAGGTGACAAGATCCATAGGCAACAACATGATTACCTGGCATAAGGAAACATCCCAAACCTAAACTCGATGCATCATAGAAGACCACATAACCTATCCCAGCCCCAGGAATAGTTAACAACGGCGTAGTAGTCAAAAGACGCTTTAGCTCAACAAAAGAACTCTGACATTTATCATTCTTGGAAAACTTTACTCCCTTTCGAGTTAGATCAGTCATTGGAAAAGATATCTTTGAGAAGTCTTTAACAAACCAGCAATAATATCCTTCTATGCCCAAGAAGCTTCGAATCTTGAAAACATTTCTTGGTTGTTCCAAAGTCATAACAGCCTTTACTTTCTCAGGATCAATAGATATTCCTTGTTCTGACATGTCATGTCCCAAGAATTTCACTTTCTGAATCCAGAAATCGCACTTTGAAAGATTGGCATAAAGTCGATGATTCCTTAGAAGACTCAGAACTATTCTCAGATGATACACATGATCCTCTTCAAACTTGGAGTAGATAAGAATTTCATCCAAAAATACTACCACAAAAGTATCTAGATACTCACAAAAAACCTTGTTCATCAAATCCATGAAAACATTAGGAGCATTTGTGAGGCCGAAGGGCATAACAAGGTACTCATAATGCCCATACCTACTCTGAAAAGAGGTCTTATGAATGTCAGATTCTTTTATCCTCAACTGATGGTAACTAGATCGAAGATTAATTTTTGAAAACCACTTCACCCCTTTCAATTGATCAAACAAATCATCAATTCATGGTAAGAAATGTTTGTTATTTATCGTAACTCGATTGAGATTTCGATAATCAACACATAAGCGAAGATAACCATCAACCTTCTTGGCGAAGAGAACAGGAGCTGCCCAAGGTGACACACTCAGGCGTATAAAACCTTTCTCAAGAAGATTGTCTAACTGAGACTTTATTTCTTTTAGTTCAGCTAGAGCCATTTATTAAGAGGGAATATAAACTAGTTGAGTACTAGGCATTAAGTCAATAGAGAAATCAACCTCTCTTACTGGTGGAAAATAAGATAAGTCAGAAGGAAACACGTCGAGAAACTCAATGAAAACTGGAGGAAGATCACCACACATTGAGTCTCTCTCTAGATCAAAAGAAAACACTGATATAACTTTCCCCAACTCTGGATAATATGGTCTATCTCTGCTTTACCTTGGGTCCCATTCCCCTTGAAAAACAAGTGGCACACCACTAGGTGTAGTAAGGTAGACCCATCAAAGATAACAATCGATCTGGGCTTTATTGGCAATAAGCCAATCCATCCTAAATATGATGTCAAAAGATTTCATGTCAAGAACCAAGAAACTCCAAGCATGATCAACATCCGATAGAGAGAAGACACAAGAAGGACTATGAAGACCCTTCTCTCTCATTGTACCAAGGGGTGTAGTAATATCCATCGCACAAGATAAAAGTTCCATAGGTAGATTAATAAGATTAACAAGATGGGTTGAAAAAAAAGAGTGAGACACACCAGTATCAAAAAGAGCTATCACAAAAGATGAAGATATAGTTATGGTACCTCTCACAGTTGCAGGACATGCATCAGCTACCTCTGGAAACTCTTCCACTGCGTGAAGAAGCATCGCTCCAGATGCCAGTGGCTGGAACCCTTTTGTACATGAAGCATTTGATTTCCCTGTAGTTCCTGGAGGTGATGATGATCCTATTTCACTACATGGAGTAGAGAAGTGATGGAAGAATCTCTGTAGGTTCCCTAAATGTCCGCAGGAGCTATAGTTATTGGGTGATTCAGTGAAAACCCTCTTAGAATGTCCTGGCTTCCCACACTAATAGAAAGTCAAAGAAGCCCCCCTGGTGCTACCAGAGGTCTGGGATGAATCTGCTGTTGAGAACTGCCATGAGAAAGGTCACGCTTACTTTTTCATTTAAAGTAACCCACACTACCACTAGGAGGGAAAAGAACCTCCTTCAACCCTGAGTTTCCTGCCAAGTCCATCTCAACCATCATCACCCTATCCTGCACATCAGCATAAGTGGGTAGCTTCAGTAGGAGAACCTAAGAATGGATATATGATCGAAGTCCCAACTTGAATCATCGAGCCTTCATCCTCTCATTAGATACAATCTCAAGAGAAAACTTCACCAGTTCAGAAAAGTTATTTGAGTACTCAGTCAAGGTTTTTTTGGCCTGCTCAAGCTTGAAAACCTCCACAGTATTGGCCAACACCATTGATTCTCGATAGAACTAGTTAGTGAAAATAACCCTAAAGTCTTTCCACTCCAAACCCTCATATTTCCTAACTATCACCATTGTGCCCCACCATATCCTACTTGGTCCCTCTAATACGAAGGTGGCACACTTCACCTTGATCACATTAGGTGTCTCCAAGAACCCAAACAGACGTTCAATCTTACTCAACCATTCCTCAGCATATTGAGGGTCAGTGGAGCCTTTTATAACTAGTGGCTTCTGACATAGGAACTCTTGAGAACTACTTCAGAGTATATCACTATGAGGATCTATAGTTGGAGCATTAATATAAACTAGAGGTGGCACATGTCCCAAAGCTTAGACAGTGTGAACAATCACCTCAACCAGACTCGGATCCACAATAGGACTCGCTTGTTGAGATTCAGTAGCAACCTCTTTTTGGATCTGATTACCACGTCTTCTCGGAGGCATGATTCTACACAGCATAAAAAGACATATTTTAACACCCAAACCGAGTAACAAGGAAAACTATTCTTAAAATAAGGGATAACAAGATTTGGATTCCACTCTATCCAAATCAAAACAGGTAAAATACTAGAACTAATTTACAAGTCGTATTTCCCTAACCAACCTAGTGACTTAAGGTTCATTGTGGTGAGAGCTATCCAGACACTCAATCACAACTACCTCCTAATCCCCGACAAGAAAACTCAAATGCATACTGTCATCAAGGCCAGATGCTTAACCTCCCTCTGATACCACTTTTTCACGAACCAACCCAGGTACCCTGGTAACGCGATAACCGAGCCGGCCCTGACATAGACCAAAGGGCATTCTCGATCCCCACAGGTCGGTGACTAGCACCTAACATCACACAACATGCAAGTGGGAATGATTTTTCCACAAGAATGCGGAAGCAAAAGAAACAAGGCAATATGAAAATAAAAAGAAAATCCACGGGTAATATTGTACCAGAATACAAAGAGGCATAAAAAAGAAAAAGTAATACAACCCAAGTACTAAAGATGGGAAAAACAACCCCAAGGTCCCTAAGGACACAACTCACCAAGACCAAAGATCAATAGCTGGATCCACCTCCAAGAGGTCCCTTCCCTTTGCTCGATCCTGGAAGAAGAAAGTCTACAAACACCCGAAGGAAAAAGTAGGGTGTGAGCATAAGCCCAGTAGGATACCACCAAAGATTCCATAATAGATACTAAATATAGATTTTACAAATAAAATATTTCAATTTTCAAATAAACAGGTTTGTAAATTCAAAAGCATATTTTAACAAAACATGCTATACATTTTCAAATGATGGAAAAAAATCAATTTAAGCAAAGGCTTTACAATGATGGAATATTTGTAAAACAATGGATTAAGAATTTTTTTTACATAAAATAGTTTATATAAATTCAACAGGCATGTAAGGCAGTTCAAAATCATTGGAATACATTTATATATCACTTATAAATAAACAAGCGAGCAACATGGTCATCTGCCAAAAGGTACGATAGTATTAACCAGTTATAGGATTCCACACTCTCTATGTGAAATCAGCAAAATGTGTAAACACACATCCCTATGACACTGGATAAGGAGACTCGTCACCAACCCATCAGGGATATGACCCGCCGAAAGTATGTTTTAGAACGTTTTCGTAGCGTAGAGTGTATCTGAATAACTCACTAACTACCTAAGGGTTGCATGCGCTCTTACATGATGGGCAGACTATTTTAAGAATTATTAAAATAAGATCAATCCCATTCTTCCATTTTAAAAGTGACAATTTCATTCCATTTAAAACCAAAATAGGTTTTATTCAAAACATGCCTTTTCACAAGATAAAACCAATGGGTTTCTATCAAATCATTTAAATCCATTTTCACTAGTTTGAAATCCATTCAAAACCAATTCCATCATTGCACAATTTATTCCCACAATTAAATTCAACAATTTAATTGAAATAATTTCCATCAAATCAAAAATTTAAATTCCACAATTTAAATCATCTAATTTCCATAAACACACCCAATTCAATGGAATTGGGGTTTTCCAAATTTCTATCCCAAAACCATTTTAAATATCTCGATTCAGTGGAATCGAGTTTTTAACAATTTAATTGAATGAAAACTTGAGAAATTTAATTTAAATCAATAATTGAAATAAATCAAGAAAATACAATGATAATAAATTTGGAAAGTCGGGATGGAACCACCTACCTCGAAGGTTTTGACCAATACCACAACGGTCGAGAACGCTTAAGAAAACCGGGTTGCTTCTTCAAGAACCCACCTTAGATCTCTTCTCCTATCAAGATCAAGACCAAATCTCATCATATTTGGTACCAAAGACTTAGATCTACCCATAATGGGAGTAGATCTATGAAACCGAGAGAATAGGAGAAGTAGATCAAAGTATGTCTAAGAAATCGATCAAGAACGATGAAGAACGATCACATACCTCAAGAATACGGCTTCAATTCACCAAGAGGAGCATTTGGATCGCCTCCAGAATGATGGGAGAACCTTCTCTAACCTTAGGAGAAGACAAATCCCGAGTTAGGGTTGCTTAGGAGGATAAAGGAGGCACTTAGAGGCAAAACCGAGTGAGATACACAATTTAAGGATCTCATTTAAGTGGATGCACGGTTAGTTCGCACGGTTTGACAAACCGTGCGTTAGCCATGCGTTAGCTACTAACTTGACCACCCTTCTCACACAGTTTGGACGCACGGTTAGACAAACCATGTTCCACCCGTGTGAAAGCTACTACCTCCAAGACCAACTGCGCATAGTTTGGCCGCACGGTTTAGACAACCCTTGCACCGCCCGTGCGACTTCCCATTTTCCCCAAAACAACATTTAAAGTTCTCCCGACTCTCCCAAGTCACAACTCCAAAACAGAGGTACTTAGAAACATCAAAAGTACCTAAAAATGTAACGTGATGTTACAGCTATAATAAATGTATTTATTGTAATTTTATAATTATTTAAATAAATATATAATAATTTATAATTAGAATTCTAATTATGTATATATATTTATAATTATAACTATAAATATATTTATTTATTTATAATTATATATATAATAAATATATTTATAAATCATTCTATATTTTTATAAATATGTTCATATTACTGTATTAAATGTAGTGTGGTGTTTTTTAAATAGTATACAACATCAATAGAGCTATAAAGGAGTCTTTTTTAATAACATCACTAAACAAAACCCCAAACAAACAAACCAAATCCATTTTTAGGGAAGATGGAGCACCCTCACATAAATTGAGAACAAAACACCAAAAAGTGTTTTGAGTACGAGTTTTAGAGGCATATGTTTGGGATGAGGGAGAGCTACTTCACCCTAACATCAAACCTCATTTAGTGAGTCATCTATTGCTTACTTCCCAAGATGTTGTTATCCTGTTCATTTGAAGTAGGAGCAAATGAATGACACATCACATTGTGTCATATATCAGTCAAGGCTCTCCAACCATTAATGAACATGTTGACATCACCATCAAACACGAGTATTATGCCGGGGATGGTAATGTTATATTTTTTAAAACCAATGAAATTGTAGAAGGAGTCTAGCAATGCAATTGGAAAATTTACCATTGGATAATTTACCATTTTATGCTCAAAATATGATTTAATCATATTGTAGATCGATAAAGGAAGCATGGAGATCGTAGTCCCAGAGTCTATGATGATCTTTAAAGCGAGGTTTAAGTTCATATTTCTCTCAGAAATCCTAATAGAATTGAGGTTGATGTAATACCAGTTTTCATTAATGATTGTGATTGGCAAGATTGATCCACTGTCAATAGGGATAGGGTATTCTTCGGTGCTGAAGATGAGTGGTCCAATGTTAGCCATTGTAGGAAGGAAGTAACAAAAAACCATACTGTAGGACTCAGTGGTCTGGGACATGATGGAGATGTCGACAGAGGATAGACCAAGGAGCATAATGGTGGGGGGGAATCCCTCGATTGATTGGGCCCATCTAAACACAAACCATCAAATCCCCACCTAGCATCTGGGAGTCATTTCTGAACCATACGTTGGTGTGTGACCCATCATTGTAAAGAACTATTTACCTACATAAGGCATTGGGGAAAATGGTATGCCCTTGGGAGACTTCATCGCATATATGGGTGGCGGAACATGACACATATTGAAACGATTTGGAGGTGGGGTGTACGAAAAGTTTTTCTGATATCCAGGTGAGCTCGATGCCAGTTTCCAGAGAAAGATTGATAATTTGACCTAGTGAGCCAAGTTCCATAGAAATGGTGTATTCAATGTTGTCATATTCTAAAAGATGGGCGACCTTGGAATCTTCCCAACTGTATCTATGAACCACCCTCAACAGAGATTTCTAGTTTATTGGCGCACAATACAATGTAAAGATGGTCATGCATACCACAAGGAGCCTCAAAAATTGTAAAATTCATTCCATGAGTGTATCATCTTTTTGAAGAGACCTCATAACCTGTTAGAGGAGACCTCATCTAGAGATGGTGCTGGATGCGGTCGATGATGATCTTGTAGGCTGGAGACCATATCAACAGAAGAAACATGATGGAGGAGACCACACTCGGTGATAGTGCTCGATGTATTTGGTGACGAGCTGGTGGTATGGAGACGATTTGGGTGGAAGAAACCTATTGGAGGGTACCTCACCTGGCGATGATTCTCAATTCAGTCAGTGATGAGCTGGTGGGATAGAGATGATTTTGACAGAATAAACCATGTGGGAGGAGACCTCACCCGGTGATGGTGCTCAATGTGGCTAGTGATGAGATTTTGCGTCAAAGATGATATCAGTGGAAGAAACACGTTGGAGGAGACCTCACCCGGAGATGGAACTCGATATGGCCGGTGTTGACTTGGTGGACTAGAGACGATCTCAATAGAATAAACCCTATTGAAGGAGACCTTTCCTGGCGATGGTGCTCGATGTGGCCGATGAAAAATTGGGGGGCCAGAGACGATCTCAGAGGAAGAAACCTGTTAGAAAAGACCTCGCTCGACAATAGTTCTCAATGCGGTAAATGATAATCTGGTTTGCCGAAAATGATCTTGGCATAATAAACCCTGTTGAAGGAGACATCACCTGGCAATGGTGCTTGATGCGGCTGGTGACGGGCTGGTGGGCCAGAGATGATCTCGGTGAAAGAACCCAGTTTGAGGAGACCTCACCTGGTGATAGTGCTAGATATAGTCGGCGATGAGCTGGTGGGCCAGATAAGATCTCAAAAAAATAAACCCTGTTGGAGGAGACCTCACTCGATGATGGTGCTCGATGCGGTTGGAGACAATCTCAGCAAAAGAAACCTTTTGGAGGATACATCGCCCAGTGATGGTGCTTGATGTGGCTAGTGATGACCTAGTGGGCCGTAGATGATCTCGATGGAATAAACCCTGTTGGAGGAGACCTCACCAGTAGATAGTGCTTGATGCATCCAACAGAAAACTTGGGGACCAAAGACAATCTCAGTGAAAGAAACCTGTTGGAGGAGACCTCACCCATCAACAGTATTCAATGCGGTTGAAGATGAGTTGATATACCAGAGACGATCTTGGTGGGATAAACCCTGTTAGAGGAGAATTTTCTTGGTGAAGGTGCTCAATGTGGCCAGCGATGATCTTGGTGGATAGAGACTATCTCGGTGGAAGAAACCGATTGGACGAGACCTCACCCAGCGATAGTGTTCGATGCGGCCGATGACGAGCTGGTGGGCTGGAGACGATCTCAACGAAATAAATCCCATTGGAGGATACATCTTCCGGATATGGTTCTTGATTTTGTTGGAAATGAGATGGTGGGTTGGAGAAGATCTCAGAGAAATAAACCTATTAGAGTAGACCTCACTTGATGACGGTTCTTGATGAAGACGACGAAAAGACGATGGGCTGAAGATGATCTTGACGGAATAAACCATGTTAGAGAAGACCTCACATGGCCATGGTACTAAATGCGGCCAGTGACGAATTGGGGGGCTGGAGATGATCTCAACAGAAGAAACCAATTGGATGAGACCTCTGCAAGTAATGGTGCTCGATGCGGTCATCGACGATCTAGTGGTCCAGAGACAATCTTGGCAGAATTAACCCTGTTGGAGGAGACCTCTCCTGATGACGGTGGTCGATGCGGTCGACGATGATCTGGTGAGCCAGAGACAATCTTGGAGGAGGCAACCTGTTGGAGGAGACCTAAGACATGATTGATAGGCTGGAATTTGATATCATGACTGTACATACACCTTTTCTATATGTGCATCGTACATAGCCCTTGATGCACAACACCTCTGCATAGATGGTGCATCACACTTTTTTTATTTTTTCAAGGCAGGTGCATCATAAATTTTCTTCCCTAAAAATAAGAAGATATATAAAATATTGGGAAAATTAAAATGAGGGACCAAAACAATAAATTTATTCATGTAAAGTAATTGTACACTTATATTAATGTTAAATAAATTCACTACATGGGTCCTTAATTTGAATACATTTCTAGTTATGGTTTACTATTATTATTTTTCATAAAAAATATATCTAAAACATCATAATTAATAAGTGTTCCAAAAGAAAAAGGATCTACATTTTCTCTCTAATCATAAATATAATTTTTTTTAAAAAGATAATAAATATCATAAATTTAAAACATGGTTCAAGTAACCTTGGGAAGATATAAGAAAAATGTTATAAACAGAAATACTCCTAAGAAGGTATCAAAGAAGAATGGTGAGAAGAACTTGTATTATAAATCCAAGTAGTTGGAGAGTAGTGCATCCAAAAGAACTACTAAAAAAGATTACACTCAGAAGAACTCATGTGGAAGATCCAAACTTGATGCCAGAGTTCCTAATGACATGTTACTTATCTGGCTTGAAGATTTTGAAAGAACGAGAATAATGGAAGATACACAAGCTAAAATTATTGCAAAAGGGACATAAACTATTACACAAGATGAAGACAAATTTAATGAGGGTTTTCCAATAAAATAAAACTATTAGGTTAAAGAATTTATGTGTGAGAGATGTAATAAATATAGTCACATTGCAAAAGTGTTGGGGTTGAATACTTAAACCCTAAAACACCCAAGGACCATTGTCACATATGATGGAATAATTATATGATAAGTTCGATTTATCAATTGATTATTAAATGAACAAAACATGATCTATTCACAAATTTAGTTTCTAGAATAATGAAATAGTGAATACATAAATTTAAAAGGACAACAAATATAATGTGCTTCGAATCTATTTGATTCTACGTGCACGACGAGAACACCACCCGGGTAACAACTTTATTATTAATCAATAAAACAAACAAGGAAATTATAGACTCGAAAGAAAAACAAATAAGGAACAAAAAAACTATCTGAGGAGGCTGGGCTTGCTAAACTAGGTGGCAACAGTGAAGCCTGCCACATAAAGTCAGCATCATCACTACCACAAAAATAGGTTTTCGCAGCGCTACCCTTTAACAACTCTAAAAAAGCAGTGATAAAGAGGTACCTTTATTAGTGATTCTTTACTACCATTGATAAATGGTATATTTTAAAAAAATTCATTAAAAATTAAATATAAATATAATATATATTTTTTAAATATGTTTTAGATAAGTATAAATAGACATTTACACTTAATATAAAAGATATGTAGTAAAAATGGCTTATAAAATATTTTAAAAAATATTATTAATTAATAATTTTCTAATTATAATTGAGTAATAGTCATTTGATAACAATTTGAAGACATAAAAAATCAAAAAATTAATAAAAGATCTAAAATAAGTTAAAAACATAACTCAAACTTCTAATGGACATAACTCTTGATCAGGGTGTCCGTTTGTGCTCATCAACATATCAAATCAAAGCCTGTGATTATTTATACACGCTGGACACAAAAGGGATCCTTTAGTTACATTTAGAGAGGCCAAAAAAGGCACAGACGATCTCCAAAACTGAGTTTTTAGTCGGGATACCCAAATATTTTAACATTCGATGGAATTTAAATCTTGTTTTAGGGGGTCTTTTTTCCCTTTTTAAGTGGGGAGTGAATTTATTCCATAGGATTACATTCATATTGATATTATTGATTTAAAATTTTATCATTTTTCATAATGAACTGTTATTTATAATCAAATATATAACAATATATACATATTTTTTTATATATTCACACATAAAAAAATTAATTTTATAAATAAATATTTAAACTTATTTATATATAAAATATATTTCTCAATATATAAGCATTATTTAAATAAAAAACTAATATCCGTTTTATTTTAAATAAAAATATATTAATATTTATATACCTATATAATGTGTGTGTGTATTTGTGTGTGTCTATATTAAAAAATTGATATATATTAATATACGAATAAATATACGGATAAAAAAAATAACAAAATATTTATAAATAGATAGATATAAATATATATTAATGTAAAAAAAATATATAGATATATAAATATATAAATATAACTATACATGTTTATAAATATATATATGTTAATATAAATATATATTAAAATACAAATATATATATATATATATATAACTAAATATATATATATATATATAACTAAATATATATGTTAAAATAAATACATATTAATATAAAAATAAATATAACTAAATATATAAAAAAAATAGATATATCATTAAATGGACAACAAAGCAATATATAGGAGTGGTAAAGGGTCCATGCGTATAGTGGGAGGTCTCGAGTTTGAATCCTATGGGATGCATGGGCGCGCGTGGTGGTGAATGTAACGCCCCAGTTCCGTAAGCCACCCAGGGGTGCCCCGTACCCGGTTGGTCACATTGCCTCAAGCGCATTTCACCGAACGCCAGAGGCTGCCGACGAGTAGCAAGGGCCTTAGGTGTGATAATGGGAAAACTATGCCCTCATCGACAGAGTACACAGTGGAAGAGAGAAAAATAAACTATAGCCGAAGCGGTAAAAAACAGTACACAAGTAAACAGAGGAAGACTAAATATGATAAACACCAGGAGCACACACATATATATGAAATGATGCATGATACATATCTATAAGAAATAATTCAAACAAGTCACAATGCTGAATACAAAACTAAACCAAAGTACTAAAGAAAACAGAAAGTCAAATCCTCAGCATCGCAAGCCTCGTCTTGGTCCCATGCTCTCCAGCTTCAATGCAATTAAGTACCTAAAGTAGAAGGGCGCTTTCCCTTGCCTATACCTGCAACAATATAATTTTTTTGAATCCAAAAGCATGACCCGAACAGGGTGTGAGACTAAATCTCAGTAGGCAACCACCCGAAGATCTGTGCCTAACAGTCAGTGAGTATATGGTAGGTAATAGTACAGTAAGCAGCAAATAGTAGGGAGTAACAGGATAATACACAACAGTAAACAATTCAAAAATCAACAAGCAGCAGTGAAGCAAACAGTTAACCACAAACAGAAATTACCTCTAGGAAGTACTCATGACCATCCCCTCTGATACGTTCCAAGAAGTACCAACAACCCTATGGGTAGTACACTCAGCCTAACCCCTCTTGTTTGGTCATACGAAATTATAAGACTCTCTGAGGAAGCACACTCAGTCAATTCACCTTATAGTCTAAGGTAGTTAGGGACTATCTATGGAAGATCACGCGGTATAATCCTCTTATAGCCCCAAGGTCTAGAGACTCTCTGAGGAAGATCACTCAGTCAATTCCTCTTATAGCCTCAGGTCTATCACAGACTCTCTGAGGAAGCTCACTCGGTCAATTCCTCCTATATCCTGGAGTGGTTTAAGGAAATTCAAACAAAACAAAGACTCTCTGAGGAAGCTCACTCGTTCTATCCTCCTGTGGTATATAATATCCAAGACTCTCTGGGATGCTCACTCGGTCAATCCCCTATAGTCTATAATACCCCAGACTCTCTGGGAAGCTCACTCAGTCTATCCCCTATAGTCTATAATGTCCAAGACTCTCTGAGGAAGCTCACTCGGTCTATCCCCTTATAGTCTATAGCACCAGGTTCTCACGGCCCTATGCCAGTCAGTGCATAATAATGCTATAATGAAAAAGCAAACCTATAGAGCTACTTGGCTAACCAGTCTACAACATAACAAGCATGTCAGGGAATAATACTCCATCCTATGGTCACAATGCATGGAAAACAGGCATAACAGCCAAAGGATAAACAAGACCAAAAGTTTGTAAATAGAACAAGGCATGAGAAAAACATCCAATCATAGCAATTATCCTTATACATAACCAAATTACCTCTACACAAGCATACAAGCAAGGACGAAAAACAACAGGGGAAAAATAGTAAACATGAAATACCCTGTTCACTGGTATTGGTGGAAATTGCACATAAAACTCAAAGGCATTGAACGAAAAGGCGCAAACCACCTAACTTGATTCTAGAAGATCGATATACCTGAACCACGAGGCTTGAATCTCCTTAGAACGTCGTAGATCTATGAAAATTCACAAAACGTTCAAGCCATGATAACTTGAAAAAGAGGAGGAATTGGAAAACGATTCTCTAGAATAAGGAAGAGCTTACCGATACGGTTCCAACATAATCGATGGCGGTCGATTCAGATAACAGATGGAGGCTTGGGGGCTTGGAGAAGTTCTGTAGCTATACGACTTCTCTTGGTCAAAGAAGTTGGAAAAGAAGTCAATTCTGGGGTTAAGACGCGACCTTGGTCCGTTTAATGAAAAAAAAGAAAGTACATGGCATGTACGTTTTGAGTATATGGCATGTAATAGGCTTTTCCGTAATCCACTTTAAGCAGCCTCCACATCACCCCTGCATGGCCATGTGTGTGGCCATGACACGACCAACACACGGCCTCGAGCGGTATCAAATTACACGGCGTGTACTTCAAAAATTTCCAAAAACTCCTATTTTATCAAAAACTCCAAAAAAGGAAAAACATACCTAAAAAGAAGGTTTGAGTTCTTACAAACTTACCCCCTTAAAGAAATTCTTCCCCGAATTTCCCAAGCAAGGTGTAGAATAAGAAACCCTGAACAGCTCCGGCCACTGCGATCATACATCAACCTCCCTCTCCCAAGTATCATCTTGTACTCGCCTGTGCTACCATAGCACCCGTACCAGAGGAACAAACCAGCCATAATGAACCTTCATAATGTGATCGACAATCCAGATAGGATGATCCTCAAACGATGCATCCGCTTCGAGCTCAACCTCCTCAGGTTGAAGGACATGAGACGAGTCTGAAAAGTAACGTCGGAGCTAAGATTTGTGGAAGATGTCGTGCATATCCCGATACATATGAGTTAACTGCAATTGATAGGCAATCAGCCCAATTCTCTCCAATACCTCAAATGGCCCGACGTACCGTGGTGAAAGCTTACCCTGTCTCCGAATCCTCTTGTGTCCCAACCTCGGTGTGACACGTAGGAAAACCTGATCCCCGACTTCGAACTCTAGATGTCGTCTCTGCTGATCAGCATAATACTTTTTTCAAGATTGTTCCATATCCATCCTATTTCGAATAAACTCTATCTGCTCTAAGGTCTCCTGAATAAGATGAAGTCCCAACAAAGCCGCCTCTCCGGCCTCCAGCCAGCATAATGGTGATCGACATGGACTACCATAAAAAACCTCATAAGGTTCCATCTGAATAGTCGCCTGAAAACTATTGTTGTAGGTGAACTCCAAAAGAGGTATATGATTCTCCCAAGAACCTCCAATGTATAGAATGAAATCTAGGATCATATCCTCAAGCACCTGAATCATACGCTCAGACTGTCCGTCTATTTGGGGATGGTATGTTGTGCTCAAAAGTACCTGTGTACCCAAAGACTTCTGAAGACCCTACCAGAACTGAGAAGTAAAACATGAATCTCTGTCTAAAACAATGGAGTATGGAACTCCATGTAGACATACAATCTCTAGGATGTACAACCATCCTAGTTCATCAACACTGAAGGTCTACTTGATCGGAAAGAAGTGAGAAACCTTCGTGAGTCTGTCAATGACAACCCACACTGCCTCATTCCATCAAGGAGACCTCAACAACCCTGTCATGGAATCCATCGCAACATCATTCTACTTCCACTTCGGAATGAGTAACTGCTGCAAAAGACCTACTGGTCGCTAATGCTCTACTTTCATCTGCTGACAAGTGGAAAACCTTATGAAAAAACCAGCAACATATCTCCTCATACCTGGCCACCAATACTGGCGGTGTAGATCACGATACATCTTGGTGATGCCAGGATAAACTTCCCAAATTGAGGAATGAAATTCCCACATCAGCTCCTCGCGTATGTCTGCTGACACCCATATGCGTCCCTCAAAAAGAAAGATCTTATCCTCTCCTACTATCTATCCAGGAAGAGGGTCCCCTCCTGACACACTCTTCCATAGGACTAGGCCTTCCGAGTCTGATAGCTGCCTCATCTGAACCCGATCAAGAAGTGTAGAGGTAATAAATACAGAAGATAGAAAAGTCTGCCCCTATCTCTCATGCACCTCCAAATGCATCTCAGAGAACAGAGCCATAAGCTTACACTCACTTATGGCCTCCTGAACTTCTTGAATCTGTGTTCTCCTTCTCAATGCGTCAGCCACTATGCCGCCTTTCCCAGGTGTATAGGTAAGCTCAAAGTCAAAGGACTGAAGATACTAGACCCACCTGCGTTGTCTCAGATTCATATCACACTGAGTGAAGACGTACTTGAGACTCTTGTGGTCAGTAAACACCACAAATTTCTATCCCAGAGGATAATGTCTCCAATAGCGTAAGGCATGAACAACGACTGCCAACTCCAGATCGTACGTCTGGTAATTCCTCTTATGTGGCCTCAACTGCCAAGACCTGTAAGTAATGACTCCATCTCCCTGCATAAGCACAACTCTCAGCCCGATACCTGAGGCATCACAGTAGACAATGTAGCTCTTGCCCGACTCTATCAAGACTAGTATCGGTGCTGACGTCAACCTCCCTTTCAGCTATTGAAAGGCTGAATCATAAGAATATGACCATAAGAACTTCTCCCCTTTCTTGGTAAAACCTATCAGTGGTGATGATAGGTGTGAAAATTCCTGTATGAGATTCCTATGGTATCTAGCCAGCCCTAGAAAACTCCACACCTCAAAGATGTTCTTCAGATGCTCCAAAGAAACTACTGCTCTCACTTTCTCTGGGTCTACTGATACTCCAGTCTCTGAGATAACATGACCCAAAAAGTGAATCTGATCCATCAAAAAGTGGCATTTTGAGAGCTTAGCAGATAACTGATGCTCTCTTGGTGCACTTAGAACGATCTCAAGATGGGTAGCATGGTCGTGTCGAGTGTGAGAGTACACCAAGATGTTGTCCATGAAAACCACCATGAAGGAATCCAAGTATGGATGGAACACCTGGTTCATCAGTGACATGAAAATTGCAGGCGTGTTCATGAGAATGAACGGAATAACCATATACTCGTATAGACCATACCTGCTCCTGAAGACTGTAATAGGTATATCAGATGGTCTAATGTGCAACTGATGATAACCAGATCTCAAATCAATCTTCAAGAACACCTGGGATCCTTGAAGCCGATCGAAGAGATCATTGATCCTCGACAAGGGATATCAGTTCTTTACCATCAACTGGTTCAACTTCTAATAGTCTACAAAAATCCTAAGGGTACCGTCTACCTTCTTTGCAAACAGAACAGGAGAACCCCAAGGAGAAGTACTGGGTCAGATAAAAACCTTTTCCTGCAACTCCTACAACTTCTTCTTGATCTCCTGTAACTCAGGTGTTTCCATCCTATAATGAGGAATGGACACTGGTGCCACTCCTGGCATGAGCTCAATCGAAAAGTCTACCTCACACTCTAGAGGAAAACCTAAAAAGTCCTCTGGAAAGACATCTCTGAAACCTTCCACCACTGGAGGAAAGTCTAACTGTGAAGTCCCCTAGTCATCCAGATATAGACTAGCTATATGGGCTGTAACTCCTCCTAGCCCAAGACGCTCAGGGCCTGCTCTTCTTTCCTGTACATCCCATTCGCCTCTATAAAGAAAGGATCTACCCTCTGGTGATAAAAAACTCACCCTACGACGATAACAGTCGAAAACTTCTTGGAAGGGGACTAACCAGTCCATTCCGAGAATGACATTATAGCTCATCATCTCTAGGACATAGAGGTCCCATAAAAAGTGACACCCTACAACCTCAAGAGGGCACTCTCTGCACTGACGTGCACTAACCAATCTAGTTCCCAACATTGTGTCAAGCGTCAAAGTATCGGTAGAGGAAAAGATGCTGATCCCAAGGATCTCCACAACAGTAACATAGACAAAACTATGCGTAACACCAGTATCAAAAAGAGATGAAGATAAAACCGAGGATACTATGATCGTACCTCGAACTATATAAGGGTCGGAATCCTGATCCTAATGGGTCTACTCCACTGAAAAAGTCTGGCCTGTATTGCAGCCCTGCCTAACCACTCTGAGCTGATCCACTCTATTATCGCTGGAAGCCTGGTGACTGACCACCACGACTGCAAACTACACCTCGGCCCGAACAGCTGGAAGAACTCCAGTTCACAGACTGGTGAGAAACTGGTGATGCATCTTCTGTACGCGAGGTCATAGAAGAACCCCTACCACCAGCTGTAGGTGAGAAGATCTAGAAAAAACGCTGAAGATGTCCCATCTTGCCGCAAGATTGGCACTCCATTGGGTCTCTCTAGCACGGAGGCCTAGTATGCCTGCTCCTCCCGCACTGGTAGCATACTACCTAGCTTCCCAAAGATACATTCCACCTACTCTAATCTCCTCAAGAAGACTCCCTATGGCCCTTCCTATTCTCAATAGGAGGAACACTGACTCTGGATGTCGAACCACCCTGGCTCACTGCTCCAGAATCCCTCAGATTGTGCTCAGTGATTAGCACCTGGTTGATGATAGATGATATCGAAGTCAACCTGAAGATGTTTACCTGGTAACAGATCTCCTACATAAGACCGTCCTCAAACTTCCTAGCCAAGAACAACTCATTACCTGCTAGAATCAGCGTGAAACATTACAGCTCAGTAAAGCGAGATGAGTACACCATAAAAGAAAGAGTACCCTGATCCAGACTCATAAAATCCCAGGATCAATCGGCCCTCAAGGTCTCCAAGTAGAAGTAATCATAGAAGATGCGCCGAAACTCATCACAATTCATACTCTGTTGGCGTCCTGACTTTGAGATCACCTCCCACTACCTCTTGGAGGAGTCTCAGATCATATAGGTAGAAAGATTCAACTTCTTCTCTAGAGGTATCTCTAGATGCTCGAAAATTGTGAGCGTGGCCTCTATCTATGACTCTGCATCCTGAGGTCCTACTTCCCCTGAGAAGGTAAGAGGATGATGCTGCTGGAAAACCCATGTCAACTCAGCCATCGACGGGGAAGGAGGTGACGCTCCCTAGAAGGTCTGCATCATCCTCATAAAATCTTTCCTAAACCGCGCATCGGCGCCTGTGACTGGTATAACCACTGGTGCCAAGGCTAGAACAATAGGAGGATCTGTAGGAGGTTCCTGATCGGCCATATCTGGTGTCTGATCACCATATGGCAGCTGACATACAACAAGAGGACGTCTTAGTGGCATAACTCTGAAAGGTCAAAATCACACCTTAGATCAGGATTATCAAAGATTGAGAACACAAGAGTACAAGAGGGGAACATGAGAAAAAACATTCAAGTTTTACAAAACATGACTACACGAAATGTATAAAAACTACATGACATGTTATTCTAATCCATTCACATGGGCGTGTACCTCTACCATAACTGGTTGTGTAATGCCCCAACCACACAACGTGTTGTCCCTACACACGACGTGTACTTGAACTCTATTCCCCTGACCGAGTCTCATTAAACGGATAACCCACACGGTCCTCTTAATCATAGACTACACGACATGTTCATGAAGGACACGACAAGTACTAGAAAAGGTTTCAACGACCCACGTTGTTAGTTACACAGACAACTACATGGTTCACTCTACACGGTGTTCTCCCATAGAATTCGGCGTGTACTTGAAGGTTTTCCCTGACCCGTGTTGTTTGTGAGAAGACCAGGTACTTAGGTTACATGACACAACATGTAATAATAGGACACAATGTGTATAGTTGAAGTTTCATCCATCTGTGTCGTTAGCCACATAGGTAGACACACTGTCACTACAACACGGTGTGTACGTACTATACACGGTGTGTTTCTAAAGATTTTTTACAACCCCATGTTTCTTCCCACACAGTCAGTGACAAGGTTTAAAAACCACACGACATGTATTCATAAAGTACACACTGTGTATTCTGGGTTTTTCTGGGAAGTAGCTCAAAAACTACTCCAAAGCCCAGAAAACATAGAAAACATGAGTTAAGGTTCCAAATTCTGATCCGTGAGGGCCCATACTCCCCGCGGATCAAAGATTTGCATCTTATACAAATTATAATAAGGCAAACAAGTCAATGATCCACCAAGTTCAAATTCATGTGGGCCCATAACACCACAAGAATTGAAATTTGGCATTCATTCTAGTATATCTCTACAAAAAAAATTCACTTTAAAATAGCATAGATTCTATCAAGGAATCTATCACAACATCATGCATAATCTACACAACGTCTATCATAACAACATGCAATTGCTAATGCATCCTAGATGACATGGCAAGAATGCATGGCATGTGATTTATAACAAGTGTCTATATGATGCATGAGATGGAATACCCTCATCTCATCGGGTTGGGACAGAAATAGAACTACAATAACAACAACAGTAACAACACAAAGCATGTGATCACCCAAGGTGAAATCAAATCAACTGTAAAATTGAAAACTAGTAAAACTGAAATAAACGAGGTAGTATGGCTTTTCCCTATACACGGGTTAGCTAATCTCAGGCACAGATCATTACCATGTACCTATTCTATCTTATCCACGACTAAAGGCTCCAAACAGTAAGTCAAGAGAAAAAAATTCCTCTGATACCACTTTGTAACGCCTTGGTTCTGGAAGCCACCCAGGGGTGCCCCGTACCCGGTTGGTCACATGGCATCAAGCGCATTTCCCCAAACGTCAGAGGTTGCTGACTAGTAGCAATGGCCTTGGGTGTGATAGTGGGGAAACTATGCCCTCATTGGTAGAGTACACAGTAGAAGAGAAAACAATAAACAATAGAGAAAGTAGTAAAAAATCCATACACAAGTAAACAACAGAAGACTAAATATGATAAACAACAGAAGAACACACATATATACGAAATTATTCATGATACATAAGTCTAGGAAAGCATCCAAACAAGTTACAATGCTGAATACAGAAGTAAACCAAAGTACAAAAGAAAACAGAAAGGCAACTCCTCAGCATCGCAAGCCTCGGCTTGGTCCCATGCTCTCCAGCTCCAATGCAATCAAGTACCTAAAGTGGAAGGGAACTTTCCCTTATCTATATCTACAACAATATAATCTGTTTGGGCCCAAAATCATGACCCAAAAAGGGTGTGAGACTAAATCCTAGTAGGAAACAACCCAAAGACTTGTTCCTAACAGTTAGTGAGTATATTTTAGGTCATAGTACATTAAGCAGTAAACAGTAGGCGGTAACAAGATAATACACAGCAGTAAACAATTCACAAATCAACAAGCAGCAGTGAATCAAAAAACTATCCACAAACATAAATTCCCTCCGGGAAGTACTCACAGCCATCCCCTCTGATCCTATCCAAGAAGTACCAACAACCCTATGGGTAGTACACTCAGCCTAACCCCTCTATTTTGGTCATAAGAAATAATAAGACTCTCTAAGGAAGCACGCTTAGTCAATTCCCCTTATATTCTAAGGTAGTCAGGGACTCTATGAGGAATATCATGCGGTCTAATCCCCTTATAGCCCCAAGGTCTAGAGAATCTCTGAGGAAGATCACTCATTCAATTCCTCCTATAGCCTCAGGTCTATCATAGACTCTCCGAGGAAGCTCACTCAGTCAATTACTCCTATAGCCTGGAGTGGTTTAAGGAAATTCAATAAAAAGACTCTCTGAGGAAGCTCAATCGGTCTAACCTCCTGTAGTCTATAATATACAAGACTCTCTAGGATGCTCACTCAGTCAATACCCTATACTCTATAATACCCAAGACTCTATGGGAAGCTCACTCAGTCTATCCCATATAGTATATAATGTCCAAGACTCTCTGAGGAAGCTCACTCGGTCCATCCCCTTATAGTCTATAGCACCACGTTCTCACGACCCCATGCCAGTCAGTGCATAATAGTGCTATAAGGCCAAAGTAAACTTATTGAGCTACTTGGATAACCAGCCTATAACATAACAAGCATGTCAGGGAACCGTACTCCATCCTATGGTCACAAGGAATGGGAAAACATCCAAGAATATCAATTATCCTTATACATAACCAAATTAACTCTACACAAGCATAAAATCAAGGTAGGAAAACAACAAGGGAAAAACAGTAAACACGCAATACCCCGTTCACGGGTATTGGTGGAAATTGCACATAAAACTCAAAGACTTCGAACGGAAAGGCACAAACCACATACCTTGATGCTGGGAGATTGATATACTTGAACCATGATGCTTGAATATCCTTATAATTACATATATTTATAAAAACACACAAAACTTTCAAGCCACGATAACTTTCAAAAGATGAGTAGTTGGAAACCGATGCTCTAGAAGAAGGAAAAACATACCACTGCAGTTCCAACGAAATCGATGATAGTAGATTCGGAGAACAGACGGAGGATTGGGGGCTCTGAGAAGTTCGACGGCCGTACGACTTCTCTTGGTCAAAGAATCTAGAGAAGAAGTCGATTCTGGGGTTAAGATACGACCCCGGTCCGTTACACGATGTGTATTTTTTGAGTACACAGTGTGTACTAGGATTTTCTGTACTTCGCTTTAAGTGGCCTCCATATCACCCCTATATGGATGTATGTGTGGCCATGACATGACCAAAACCTGGCCTCAAGCAGCATCAAAGTACATGGCGTGAACTTCAAAAATTTCCAGAAACTCCTCTTTGCTAAAAAACTCCAGAAAAAGGAAAAACACACCTTAAAAGAAGGTCTGGGTTCTTACAGTGAAAGGTTGTGCTAGTACTGTTAAAGGGGGGTTCTAGCACTATTAAAGGGTTGTGTGTGTGTCTAGGGTGTTCAGGGGTGCTAGGGGGGACATGCGGGTGGGGTGCTTCATAGTGCTTCTGAAGGGGGGGGGGGGTCAAGCAATGTTAAACCCCCCATCTGATTTTCAGATTTTTTTTGAATGAAAATTAAACTTTTATCAATTATTTTTTTAGAACTGATAAAAGGGACCCCCTAGTTTTATTAGGGCCTCGATTAAATATGTTTTTTAGAACTATAAATGGCCTTTTCTAGTACTTTTAAAGGCCATATCTGTAGTAGTTCACTCCTGGAATGACTCACACACACACCCAAAAAGGATATAGAAAAATACATTCCAAAAGGAATTGAAACACTAAAAGAGCCAAGAATTTATATTGAAGCTTGGTTATTATGAATGGTAAGTCAAGATCTGAAACATTATTGAAGCACAATCATCCAGAACCAAAAACCTAGTCGATTACCCACTGAATCTCCACCAGAGAAGTACTCTGATTGTAGGAGGTGGCATGATATCAACAAAGGGGTGTGTGAGTGGCTGAGATCCCATGGTTTTCCTTCTTCTTCTTTGCAGAATCACTACGGATCCTCCTACTGGAGAGCTCTCGAAGAACTAGATGAGATCCCCCACAAACCATAGAGTAGAACCTTGCTCAAATGAGAGGCGTTATAGAGCCAAAACTGGGAGGAGCGATGATTGTAAGCCAGAGGGTGTCAAATGGTTTAGGTAGCATCATGGAATCACAATCATGTGGATAGATGATATCGAAGAGGTGGTTCGAGTAACTAAAGATAGGACAACACAATGGACACATGGAACAACATGATAAGCATGACGACATCATAGTGGATTGAGGTCGAGCGAATAAACACACCTGACAAAAATATTGGTCATTTAATCTATATTTATCAATGGTCAAGATTATGAGCCACTATATGGGTAAGGAAACCAAATACACGAGATCCGCATAACAGGTTAAATGAAATAAAAACAAAAAAATGAAACCCTACATGAATAGTTTCATGCATCCTATATCCCTTTCCCCATGCATAGATTAAGCACCCTAAATATAATGTAAACAAAAGTATATACAAATCCATGTCTATGGAATTTAAATGAAACATATAGGGGATAAATACAAAAGATCTCCACCTTGCAATTAAATGGAATTTAAGGATGATGTTATTGTAAAAAAATTTATAGAATTGGGACTAGATTCATTAATTTATGGAAATTTATGAATTTTGATAATGGAACAACCTTAGTCAAACTATCATCTGAATTGTATCTAGTGGGTATCTTTGTGACAATCACTTCCATAGATTCTATAATATCCCTAACAAAATGAAGTCTAATTTCAATGTGCTTTGATCTACAATGGAATACATAGTTTTTAGATAAACATATTGTTGGTTGGCTATAAATGTGGACTACTATTATATTACCAAGTAATGACAACTCAGAAAGAAAACCTCTAATACATATATCCTATTTTATGGATTTTTTCAAGGAAATATAATCTACCTTAGTAGTGGAGAGTAAAACCACTAAGTTCATATTGTACTTCTTGTAGACCGGTCCTCCATACACAAGAAATAAAAATCTAATGATAGACTTTTGGGTGTGAATATTTGAAACATAATCAAAGTCAACAAATCAAACTATATCATTATCAAAAATACTATTTAATCAATATAGAATGAACAATTTTTTAAACATAGAGATATACCTGAGGATCCATTTAAATGCATGCCAATGAGGCTTACCAGGTTTCCCCATAAACATGCTCACAGTACCAATATGAAAAGAAATATCTATCCCAGAACGGCCCATAGCATACATAAGACTTCCTACCAAATTAGTATAAGGAATATTATTTATGAAGGAAACATCATCATCATTTTTAGGGGATTTTTAGAAGGAAAACTTAAAGTGTTGTCATAAAGGAATACTAACAGGTTTAACAAGATAAAATAGGTATTTTCTTAATACCTTATTAACAGAAGTTGATTGAGATAAGTACAAGGTTCTAGCCTTCCTATCTCTTATTATGTGCATACCTAATATTTGATTATCATGTCCTAAGTTTCCTATCTCTTATTATGTCTATGCATAAGATTTGATTAGCATTTACTAAGTCATTCATTTCAATGACACGATTCAACTGGTTCTTGACAGAATTTATAATCCTCATGTTTTTAAAAATTTAAAGTATTTAATCAAAATACAATAACATGTAAACAGAATCATGTTTAACAGTTTTATAATATACACATGCATAAAATTTACTTCTGAAAAAATGATTTTTAATCGTAAATGAATCAAACCTTTTATACCATTTCCTTGAAGATTGTTTAAGATTATAAAAATAATACATAAGAAGAGAAACATGATTAGGTTTGAGCAGTTTTGAAAATCCTTCAGGATGAGTCATATAAATTATTTAATGCAGAGTAACATATAAAAAAGAAGTTTTTACATATAAGTGTTGAACATAAAAATGAAATTTGGCATCAAAATCAAGAAGAATTCTAATAGATGAATGTTTAACAACTGGAGTGAAAATTTCACTATACTCAACGCATTCATGTTGAGGAAAGCCTTTAGACACAATTCAGGCTTTGAATTTGATTTTATTTTCTCCAAATTTTTTTCTTTATTCTTAAAAATCCATTTAGAACCTATGACATTTTAGTTACTAGGTCTAGAATCTACAACCCAAGTGTTGTTTTTAAGAAGACAATTCATCTCCTCTTTCATTGTACTCGGCCTCCTAGTGGATTTTTTGTACTTAATAGCTATATTATATGTTTTAGGTTCATCATTAAACAAGTCTTATGCTACATTAAATGAATATGCAAAAATGTATTCCTAATTAAAATGGGTCAGAGATCTAATAACCCTTCTCTCTCTATCCCGAGTGAGCTTATATTTTCTCAGATCATCAGGTTCCTCAGTTTCGGGTTCAGAATCCGAATTGGGATTAGATTCGGCTTGGGTATGGACAATGGGGGGATCAGGACCAGTCATGGACTGGGAGTTGTCATTGGATTCTAAAGGGAATTCAACACCAAGGGGTGTTGAGACTCTAGAGGGTCCTGCAATGTCATCAGAAATCTCTACAGGTTTGGGTCCTTTAACTTTAGAAAAACCAGATTCATGAAACACTAAATCTTAGATAATGGTAGATTTTTGATAACTCAGTTTATCTACCCATAGACGATACCCCGTAACACCCTCTAGGTAACCCACAAATATACACCTAACATCCCAAGGATCTAGATTATCGTTACGTGTATGAGAATAAGCAATGTATCCAAAATTCGTAAGGTGTACAAGACTCAAGGGGGTGCCTTTCTAAAGATCTTCAGGTGTCTTAAAAGAATTAGTAGAAGATATGAAACAGTTGATAAGATAGACTACTATTGAAGAAGCCTTGGCCCAGATGGACCTGTGGAGTTTTGAGTGGGACAACATAAACCTCACCCTCTCAAGAATAGTCATATTCATTCTCTCTTCTAGTTCATTATACGGTGGGCTTTCCACAATAGTACTGTGTCTCTTTATTGAATCAGAATCATAGAATTCAACGAAATTTTTGGATAGATACTCTAAACCGTTATCCCTTCTTAAGGCTTTGAGTTTCCTATTATACTCACCTTCTTTCCCATATTTCCATTTTTTAAAGGTCTGAATGGTATCAGACTTGTGTTTGAGTATATAAATCTATAAATTCCTAGAGAAATCATAAATCAATGTCACAAAGTATAAGACTTCACCATGGGAGGTGACCCTATAAAGAACCCACAAGTCATAATGTACACATTCAAGGGGTTATTTACCCTTATACATAGACCTACTAAATATGGCTCTTCTGGATTTCCCATATACCAAATCCTCATAGAATGGGAGACTTCTTGGAGTGATGTTACTAAAAATCTCCCATTTTTTGAGTTCACTAAGGTCCTTGGCACTAGCATTTCCTAACCTTGTATTCCAAAGAGTGGTGGAATCAAGTTCTAAATTAAAAGAGGTGTTCAACTAACTTCTATAAACCTTATCATCTAACACATAAATAAAATTACATAGGATTCCTTTCATAACTTTGGGGGATCCTCAGGGAACTCTAATACTTACAGAATATAAATTAAATCTATACCCCTTTTGTTCGAGGATCCCTAGGGATATTAAAGTTCATTTTAATTCAGGCACCCACCTAACTTTCTCAAGAGACTTAACAATCCCATCATGAATCTCTAATGAAACAAAGGATATTCACATAATGTGATAGATCTTGTTGTTCACTAGAAATACCTCACCATATGCAATTTACCTCAACTTAGTAAATAATTTATTCCTAGGACATATGTGGAATGAACATCCTGATTCCAGGATCTAACCGTCAAATATGACAATGTTAGAAACATTTAAAACAACACCAGGGTCAAAGACCTACTCAAATAATAATGAATGGTCATTATTATTGTATCTATAGTCACCTTTCTTGTTAGGGTTGTTCCTCTAAATATGTCCAGGTTTCTTGCATTGAAAACATTTAATAACTTTGTTTTTAGACTTGTATCTTTTCTTCATAGACTAAACCCTTTCTTTTATCCTACCCCTTGACTCACTTTTTCCTCTAGACTCACTTATATACCAAATATTTAAATCCTCAGCCTCAGTCTTAACACTACCCATCCTTTGAAGGTCTTTGGAGAGTAAAGAATATTTGACTTATTCAAGATTAAGTGTGTATTTTACATATATCATAAAGTCTTTAAAAAAATTAAATGAATCAACAAAAAATTAACAGTATAATTTCCCGGTCTATATCATATAATTTAAAGTCTATGTTGTCTAGATCTAATAATAATTTACCAAATTCATCAATATGAATCCTGACTACAGTTCTAGGGAACATTTTGGTAGTATATAATCTCATTTTCTAATATAATCTACCAACAAGGGACTTGGTTATATAAAGGGATTCAATCCTAGACCATATACCTATGGAAGAGGACTCGTATAGAACTTCTCTTAGAAAATTTTCTTCTAAAGATAAAAGTATTAAGCTATGGTCTTTCCTAAGAGTTTCCTCAGGGAGATCAACATAAGTAATTCCAGTCTTCCCACAAAGGGAAGTGTTAGTTATTTTCCTTCTAGAACTAGCAAGGGAATCTATTAAATCATTGTGGTCTAGTAAAGCTGTCATTTTAATTCTCTTGGGATTAAAATATTTTTCACCATTAAACTTATACATATTGAATTTAGTATAACCCATAACTAATGTTACAGTAGGCTACGATACCACTTTTTAGGGTCGAATACTTAAACCTTAAAACACCCAAGACCCAATGTCATGTATGATGGATTAATTATATGATAGGTTTGATTAATAAATTTATCATTAAATGAACAAAATATGATTTATTCACTAATAGAGTTTATAGAACAATGAAACAACAAATGCAGAAATGTAAAAGGACAACAGATATAATGTGCTTCGGATCGGTTTGATCCTACATGCATGACGAGAACACCACTGGGGTAACATATTTATTATGAAGCAAGAAAAAAAACAAGGAAATTATGAACTCGAAAGAAAAACAAAGATGGACCGAAGATACTATCCGAGGAGGTCAGCCTTGCTAAACTAGGTGGCAGTAGTGAAGCATGGCACATAGATTCAGTGTCTTCCACTCCTAGACGGACTCATGCACACACCCAAGAAGGATAAAAAAATACATGACAAAAGAAATTGAATCACTTATAGAGCCAAGAATCTATATTGAAGCTTGGTTATGTTAAAAGGTAAGTCAAGATCTAAATCTTCTTAAAGCGCAATTTTTCAGAACCCATAACCAAGTCAATCCCCCCACTGAATATCGACTAAAGAAGCACTCTAATTGTAGAAGGTGACATGATCTCGGCATATGGGAGTGTGGGTGGCCGAGATCCCCTCAATGTCCTTATTCTTCTCTGAAAAATCGCAAAAGAGCCTTGCATAGAAGATCTCTCGATGAACTAAACAAGATCCCATGAAAAATAGAGATTATAACCTCACTTGAATGTGAGTAATTACAGATCCAAACATCAAGGATAAATGATCACAATCCAGAGGGCGTTAGACAATTTAGGCGGTGGCATGAGATCACAACCACATGGACAGCTGAGATTGAAGAAATAGTTCGAGTAAATAAAGGAAGGATAGTACACAAGTCACATGGCACAATAGGATAGACCCGACGATGCCACAGTAGATCGAGGTTGATAGAAGAAACCCAACCAGTGCAAATATTGGTTGTTTGATCTCGGTTTATCAACGGTCCAGATTTTGAGCCGCTATACTGGCAAGGAAACCAAATACAGAAGATCCTCATAATTGGTTAAATGAAATAAAAAACAGAAAAAATGAAATGCTATATGAATAGTTTCATGCATTGTATATACCATTCCCCATGCATAAATTATGCACCTTAAATATAATATGAACAAAAGAATATAAAAATGCATTTTATTAGAATTTAAATTAAACATGAAGGGCCTAAATACAATAAAAAGGTTGTTTAACCTTTCTACGAGAACAAGAAGTTGTCCTCAATAGGTGTAATTATGTATCATCCAGGAAGGCTATTAATAATAAAAAGTCTCCACACAAATAAGAATAGGATGTGAAGAGATATATATTTCCTCAACATAAATCAGAACAGATGTTCAGATGTGCAAGCATAAAGACTAGAGAAAATAGAGCAACATGGATGATAAGATCATCTCAACCTTGTTTTTCATATTAATGAAGCAAGGAGGATCCACCATATTCCATTAATATTTGAGTATTTAATTTGTTCTTATAATGTAGTAAATTTAATGTGAAGCATGTTCTAAGTGGGAGAACTTGAGAAGTAGTAAGTGTTTTCAATTCTTGATAGCCAAGCTGGAGAAGTTACCATCCCTGAATGATTTATCAATAGACATTTAAATGCTAATATGAGGAAGGATCATCATTGATGAAGTTAAAGAATGTAATGTCCTATTCTAGATATTCGGGATAAAGAAGATTCCATCTTGGTTTGATCCTATTTCTTCTTATTCTGAAAAACAAATATTCTAGAAGATCATCCTTTGTGATATTTTGAAAGTTGTCCAATATGGACCATCACAAGTTGAAGACCCATTCTGGAATATTCTCCAAACTGGAATTTCTTGAAATCCATTCTTTATGAGATCAAACATTATGAAGATAATGATAATTGTTTCCCTTAAGGGTGAGACAAATGAAAAATCATTCATAATTCTTATTTCAATTAGTATCGAGTCTGATTATTTCGAAAATTACTTGAAGATCATGTCATTGGAAATGGTATGTCTCTCTTATTCTCTTATCCTAGGATATCAAAAATAAAAAACATTTTAAAAAGGAGGGAAATTAAATTAATCAATGGCATAAGAAATTTGGAAGTCCCCCAAGGACTCTTATCCTTCCTATTTCACTTAAATGTTTTTGATTTATTTGTTGAAGTGGGTGCAGAAGTTTCTGGTTGACTATTATTAAAAATATTCATCTCACATTTAGTAATTTCAGCCAATAATGAAAGTGAATAATTCCAAAATAAATGTATATACATTATCATTTCTTAAGGTATCATGACCAATTGGTAATGGGAAACCTTTTTGTCTAAATCAAAATTTCTTATTTTCTACACTGAGCACAACTCAAGTAAAATTAGAGTGAAATGATGGATAGAACATTACATAAGTATGGATTGATACCCTTTTTCCCATGAACTTTGTATTTCTTGTCAATAATGGGGATAAAAAGTGAAATGAATGTTTAAATGGTAAATGGGAGAGATAAGATAATATTTCCATATATTGACACTTTCTCGAAAGAACTTTAAAGGTGTTGCCAACAAATACAAATGGGTAATTGAAGAGGTCACTTTGTGTATGGATTGCATTTGTTGTAAAAATATTTTCATTTGTGGGCATTGATAATCAATGCAATAGTAAGATTACATTGATTTCAATATGATGAAGAAGTTTCAAAGTTAATTGATCTTGGGAGAAGTCCTCATGTCTTGAAATTCCAAGAAATATATGAATGGTTTGAAGACTTTGAGTTTCATGGTGATGCCTGGAAAATTTTTATGGATTCCTTCATGGTGATGCACTAAAAAATATTTTACTTTTTCCAACATGGGTCTATCTGTTGGTAAAAGTGCATTTTCTATTGGTAAATTATTTTACCAACAAATATATCTCTGTCACTAAATTATTGGTAAAAAATTTGATTCTAAATGTTATTGCGACAGATAAAAAATAGTTTTGTTGCAATTATAAAAATACCAACACATAATATATATGTTGGTTAAAATGTTTAGAAATAGTTTTATACAAAAAATTTATCTATTGGTAATATTATTACTAACATCTATCTTTCTACCAGTAATGTTATTAATAATATTATTTTATCTATTTTTATAAACAATACCAATTTTTTTTAATTTTTTTTAAATAAAATATTATGTATATATTCCAATATTTATTGATGAAATTTCATGGTTTATTTATTAATAAAATTATATATAAAATATTTATGTTGTTTATTATATAATAATTTTAAATTTAGATTATATAAATCTCCAAAAAAGAGACTTTATTTGAAAAAACATGTTCATATATAACTATAAAACATATTCAAACTCTAAGAAAATACATCAATCTCCAAGAAACATGATACAAACATGTTTAAACATGCACAAACCCCAAGATACATCACTTTAACTCCCTAAAATTTCATCTTACATATACTTTTCTCACACATCAATTTTTTTGTCATGGTTCACAATAGCGACGGGGTCCACACATGCAGTTTACCCTTCTTATAGTTGGTTCGCATTGGTATCATAAAACAGGTCATCCCTACTTTAGAACATAGGTGGATGAAAGGAGCTTATCATCCCCACTCATGTAAGAAGATCCCCTTTCTTACAGTTATGAATGGAAGGAATGCATCCCCAACCTGACACTAGGAATAAGAAGAAGATGTTTATAAAATAAAATAGTAAAAGGGTATAAAATATCACATCAAACGTGAAAATTGAATATTCGAGTTAAATATGATTAAAAAATCAGCATTGGACAAAGTATGATAAAAAAACGGAGCAGGTTGATCAGATTATGTAATATGTAACCTATGTGTGCGTGGGGCCTCCTCATAATGAGGCAAAAACCCTCTAACAGTGACACTTACCAATCGAACCCTTCTTCCTACATCTCTCTATCCTCTATAAACTGCATGAGTAGTTCCTTATGTTATGGCTTTGATTGTCTTCTGCAGGTAGTCAATATAATGTCACGGGTCCAGATTTCTTTAGCTCTTGGGCCTCTATTAACTAGAATGACTAGCTCATTATTGTTGCTGACTTTATGCTAATGTTGGCATCCACTATTACCACAAGATCATCAAATGTCCCTTACTGATTTATATATAACCAGTGGCATGTTTTGATAGTTCTATAGGTGGGGAAATGGTGGGTGGAATTCGTATTATTGCACCACCACCCTATCGGCATATCTGTTTCCAGCTTTTACTCATAGAATTCATGCATGGATGGGTGGATGGAAGATGAGTGGAAGCGTTTTCATGCAGCTACTGAGTAGGCTGGTGGCACGGGGTCATGATATGTCTGTTGCTCTCGATCTCAAGGACCGCTGGGTTAGGTATGGGACAAATCACTACATCGCCATCAAATAGTTTATGGGCTACTGTGGCTAACCAGGTAAATTCCAGTGCTTGTATATTGTGTTGTGCATGACTGAGCTAAATTAGGGATTGTTTGGAGCTTTCCAAATGGCTTCAATGGCCCTAAGCCTCTGATGGTAGTCTGTAAATGTAGGCTAAAACATGAAATGGTATTGTCTGTGTGTGCAGATTATAAAACATAGAATCCATAGAACATTATAGATTATAAAACATAGATTCCGAATTACAGATGATGTAATCTATAAAACATAGATTCCTAATTATATCTTATAAAATATATACCATATTATAAAACATAGATTCTAGTTTATAGATTATAAAATATATGACTCCTGATCAAATTATATAATACGTAATCTACGTGCACATATTATACATGTCTACCCACATCATTAGCATGCAATTATACATGTCATGGACTGGACTGCACCAAATTTTATAGTTCTTTCATTGCTGTCTAAATCATTGTGAAAATAGAGGAAAACACTCATAAACCATTTTGATATGAACAAAGTGTTTCCCTTACCCCATATATAGGGGGATAGATATTGCAGCTTCAAATTTCACAATGTGTCCAAATGCAGAAATCAAACGATACCTTCACTTCTCAGTATTTTGACTCATGAAGGATTTCCATGATCATTCATCACCCATTTTTGAAATACTAATATATTATTTAGGTATAATAATAACAATACATGTAAAAATAAACCAATTACAATGTATTTAAAACATTTAAATTTTTTATGGTTGATGCATATGCACACCACTTGATGTCAAAATGTGTAAATACATACATACCACTATGACTGTGCTGAGGAGTGAAAACCTATCCAGAATTTATAGTTCATAATAGATTAAAGGATATGTGGTTCTAGATAAGGAAGTGTTAATGAAATTAACACATAATGATTACCAATGTATTGTTAGAAAAAAGGAAAAGAAAAATATCAATAAAAAATTATATTGAAAAAAATTCTTCTATTGATATGATAACCGAATCATGGGAAAATAGAATAAATATGATAAGAATTGGAATCCTATTTCAACAATATTTAATTTGGGATAAAGGATTTATAGTTCTAGATAATGAGTTGTTCACGAAATTTAACACATAATGATTAATAATTCATTATTAAAAAAAGAAAAGGTGAAATTAATTAAAGAGTTATATTTAATGAAAAAGACTTAATTAAATATGATAATATGAATTAAAAACACATTCAATAATAATAGAATGAAGTTAGTAAAGAGTAAATGTAGAAGAAAGAGAGAATAGTTCCTAAACTAATCCTCTAATAGTGGCCCCAAAGTAAAATAATATTCTTGGAAAGTCTTGGCCCTATTTTAAAAACAAATAAAAAAGTACCTTCATTCATTTCTTGGGTGCACATCACCAGCTTCGTTGAATTTTAGCTCTAACCCTGTCAAACATCAGTAACTCTGGCTAAGCTTACCTAACTCCAACTTCCTACATGTGGGTCCAACTTGTCAGTCTTGGTTCAGTATTAAATTTAATTCCTCAATAACCATAATGAACTATACTCAACGAGCTCCTGTTCACCTCATATAAAGTCCAACTTGGTTTAGTTTCATATCAATTGAATTCAGAATGAGCAGCGACTACAAACACTAGCTCGACTTGAAACTACCGACAATCGTAAATAGGAAACCCAATTTTTTTGACCAAACAATCCTTATCTCTCCATAAAAAAATATTAAATAAATTATAGTTTGAACCGAAAGTGAATAAGCCCCACAATAATCACAACATGACCTCCAACCTATAGAGAATAAGCCCCATGTTTCAAGAAATTAGAATTTAAATGGACTAACATATGGTTGCACTAATATTTCCATGTTATTCTCACATGGTCCCGCATTTCTGTAAGTGATGCTCTATATCCATAGTAATACAGTAGTTGATTTCCTCAACATCACACAAATCAAACATAGAATAAAAAAATAAACCCCATGACCAATATACTTGCAACCCATTCAGAACTAAAAGGGAAAGACAAAAAAACGTATCCTCCGTGATGATAGGTGCTAAAAATGGTAAGGCAAGGAGTAAAAAATTCATCAAAATAAGTGAACATAAATATTAGTTCACATAGAATATTACATGGCATACGAATAAAGGATTTACCTGAATAAAATGGTATGCAATACCAATGAAAGGGTAATTAATTTCAATAATTTTTATATACAAATGTAGTCCATCAAAAACAATAGGGTACATAAGAGAAATATAAGTTTAGAGTTCCCCCTCAGAATAGTTTAGAAGGTGCTCCTAGTCTGTTTGAGAAGTGATTTGGAAGTCTCTTCGTTCTGGTCTGATTCTCGTCTCTCTAAGTCTGAATGTCTCCCAGGAAGAGAGTATATCCTCACCATAAAATAGTTCCCCCCATAAGAAAAGAACCAACATACTTACAATATTGAAGTTGTTCATACCACCATCCAACAACCTCCATGTCTATCTAATTAGATCAGATCGCAAATGGTAATCTTTTTTTACTCTCAAAGGGATCATAATAGAGCATCTTCTGTTAAGGATTGTGCACCTCCACATGCACAACTAAGAACTAGAGTCTTATTCACATCCTTATAGCATTAGATATCGCTCCCCAAAGAAACATACCCATGAACAGATGCTATGCTACATCATATCTTAGTTCAACAAAGGCTCCCAAATCACATAAAGATATATATCCCAACCTCTAAGAAATCTTCTGAAATCTTCTACTTCTACTAATCCAGCCATCAAAAAACTAGATTTTAATTAGAGTGAATAAGCAGCAAACACCCAACAGGTATCAACCACCATCAGCTTTGGGATTCAATTCTTATAAACCTCCAACCATCTATATCATTGAACAATACTTTCTACATATATGTTTATCAATAATTGACCAATTTTGATGTCATATTACACGATAATACCTATAACACCCCGAACCCTCTAGATCGGAGACAGTGCATTACATGTTACATTATCATGGTTTAAAGGAAAGAAAATACCAAAGGAACGATCAGTTTAATAGTCTTGAATAAACTAGATACATATATGTAACTCAAATTACATAGGAAAAGGTAACAAAATACAATACATAACAAAAACTAATAAACTGCAACCACGAGAACTCAATAAATAGTATCCTCTTCCTTACCTATTGAAGGTAAACAAATGAAAGGGGTGAGATCAAATGCTCAGTAATGGTTACATAAAATAGAATCATGAATCAATAATAAGTGAATCATAAACAATTTTACATAATCAATATGGCATGATGAATAAATGGAAAACCCACTCCATTAATAAACTGAGTATGAAACTGCATCCATAGATTTTTTATAGTGAAAAACTCATGGATAGTAATAACTAAAAATGAATAAAGAGATATGATTATTAATTAGATGTCATTTATCTGGCACATGATACCACTATACCATCTAAGTTGTTTAAGTCTATGGGTAGAAACTCATTTGATTTTTGGAAACAAACTCGAAGGGTTTGTTGCTAACTGATTTGTCTCATGAGACCTATCGATGCATCAAGGGGATATAGTGGCCCCCACCCATAACTGCAAGTCCAAAGAATTATTTATGCATATATTGAATAAAATTACAATCTGCATTATCAATATCCATATAGAGTAGAGGATACAGATACATCCGTATTTCCATAGTTAAAACTACATTCCAAATAAACACCTTATGTAAGAGGGTATACGGCTTAAGAAAATAATAATATCAATGAAACCAGAATATAGATATATAATATATTTACAATTTCAAAAGAAAAATGATCTCAAATGGTTAGTGGATACACCACATAAGAAATATTAGGTGTACAATACCAAGTAAATGACAATGAAATAGAAGTTGAGACAAAGTCCCTTATCACGTTGTAATCAATCGAGTCATAGGACCAAAAATTAATAACCACCAAATGAATCACATAATACCATGAATATTAATAGAATCATGATATGATATATCAAATGGTAGTAAACATATACCACACACAAGAAATAAGTGGTGAATAATGGAATTCTCACGGAATTAAAAGTGAGATAAGAAACCCCTTACCTTATGCTCGAGTGTGTTCTTCGATTGTTTTAATGACATGAATAATCAAATTTAGATTCATTAATATTAATTATATAATCTATTATACATTTAATTGATTTATTATAAACATATTAGGTTTATTCATGGCCCTTTTTAGGGGTTTAAGAGGTTGATTTTTTTTTGTTTTGGAAGCATTTTCTTCCTTGGTTTTCATGATCGGTTTACATGTATTCATGAATGGAAGTCCGTTTGATGTGTGGTTAAACATCCAGAATTGTTAATATATATTATTAATGAAACTAAAGAGATATAAATAATATTATAATGATTTTAGTTTATATACCATGATGATGATTCATGAGTTAAAAGTTAATTACAAATGTTTGGATTAACATGGGGGTTTTGTTCGTAATGAACTTGCTTTTTATTATTATTTTATATTATGAGTGTGTAAGGATTCCAGAACATTGAATAAGGTAAAATAAATATATTATTATCTGGTTAAACCATTAAAAAGGTTTCACAACCAGTCTTGAAGATATTAATAGTAATTTAGAACTCGTCGTCCTTGAATGTGATAAATTAACACATCTCGGGCAGTGTTTTCATTTTTAGTATAAGAGGAGCGGGAAAGAGAGATGCTGATGAAATATTCCATTAGAATAATAAAATTCCATTTCATGTAAGGTACTAGAATTATCATAGAATTTTAATGATGGGAGATGAGGAAAGAAAAATAAAAGAAAGGAACTCAAAATAAAAGAAAAATTGAGAAATCCCTCATGAAAATTCGGCAGCCTAACGACATCGCATAAAAATTCATAAAATAGTTTTATGAGAGAAATGGTGTATCTAATCACTATTAAATAATATGGAAATAAAATAGGAATATGTAATGATATATCCCAACATAATCTAATTGAAAATAAAAGAGAAAACATAAAATGAAAGCTTTAAGAAAAGAGAAAGGTGGTTGATTCTCTTACCTTGTAGAGTAACTCCCAAAACATGAAGGTTGGGACATTTGGGGTCTGAGGAAACCTTGGGAAGACTCATAGGGAGGTAAAACTACCAGATATTTGGGGATAATGAGTTTGGAATGAATGAAAACGAAGGGGTTAGTGGGTATTTATAGTAAATGAGAGGTTTTTTTTATTAATTAAAAGGGGCACCTCATTAGTGGTTTTCACAAAACCATGGGCTTTACCATGGTATTTGCCTATGGTTTAAGCCAATTTGGAAACCTTATGTCATATTTTACTTTAAAAAAGTCTACCAACCTTTTATATTAATTATACATCATTATGATTTCATTAAACTACAATAAACTAAAAACAGCATTTTTACAATTCATAAAAAATTAAAGTATTTTAGAAAAATCCCAAAAATTTACCCTAACCATTTTTAGCTGTGTATAATTCTAAAATAAAATCCATATTTTGAAACTAATTTTCTATGTATTTTTAATTTAATTTCTAAATAAAATCATAATTTATTCAAAAATAAATTTTTTAAATATATAACTCATTCTTTTAACACCTTGAAAAATTAATCAACATCTAATTACCTTATAACCTTAATAAAATAAAATAATAATATGGTTTACTATTTATAAGTGTCATATTACTATTCATATTACTATTTTTAAGGGTATGTTACTATTCATAAAAAAACAAGTTGGTTCTATCAGACTCTAAATACCTTACTAATCACAACCGTAGATGACCATTTTTTGAAACTCAAAACACAAAAGTGGAAAATTTAAGTTTAATGGCTAGGTTATAAATTTATCCAATAAAGTTTTGTTTCATAGAGACTTAGTGCTTCATGAAATATGGGCTATTTAAGGAATAGAAGGTATTTAAGAAGAACATACCATAAAATTTTTGGAGAGTTACAATACCTGAGTGATCGAGAGGACTTATAGACTTGTGAAATAATTTCATAGATAAGACAAAACTCATCACCCACCCAATAGCTTCTACTAAATTGATCATTTTAAATTAGTGTGTCTTCTTTTCCCTGTAACAACATGATGAAACCTAGACTGGTTCAATTTTTTTTTTCAATCAAAATTCTATCTATAAATTAAATAAGCACTTAAAAAACCATTATCCACATTCCAGATTAGTTGAACATCATAAATAATTATCATAAATGATAAGTGTTATACATAGTTTTCAATTATATAAGACTACATAACTTTTTATCAAGTAAATTATAGAAATAAAAAATAATATAATACTGGAATTCTGATAAAAGTTCTGTTAATAATAAAAAGGCAACATCGGCTTCAATATTTTGTAAAACAGCTCAACATGAACAACAAAACAATGAACATATAACACAATTAAAACAAGAAATAAGGATAATTATTTTATATGGTTTTAAAAAATGGTTGCAAGAAATAAGAATAGAAATCAGCAAATTAGTAGTTTAAAACTTTTAGAAAACAATCAACTCATCGGGGTTAATCTTCATCTTCTCATACACCCAAATATACAACCCCAAAATTGACCAAAAGGTGAACCTTTACTACCTCTTTAAGAGTTCCTGGTATATCATCATCTCTAAAAATATGACACACTTTATTATTGTCTTGATTAACTTATGTTATTCCATAATAAGGTAAAAGAATAGTGTCCCTACCCTTAAAAATGATAGAGATCAAATTTCCATCCTCCCATGATGCCCAAGACTAATAGAAACAACTCTTCTAGGATTCATCTGAGGAGTTTTCTCAAGGAGAAAAATTCTTGTAGGGGACATGGAAGTTGGAAGAATCATCACCACAAAAACACAATTAATTTTGGGATTAAACGCTTTTCCATGCGATGCGAGAAGCGAAGAAATCTCATTTCATTTGGAGTGGCTCCAGATTAGTACATAATTACCATCCTTAAATCACCCAAAAAAATAAAAATATCATGAAAACACATTTCATCTTAACTTCACTGAAAACATTAACTATTCAATTCAAACACTAGATACCCATGGTTTTAGGTTTTTAAAACTTCAATAGAAGATGTACATACCAGATAAGTGGCCCAAAAATCGATCGATAAAATGGGAAATGGGTTTAAGACCATGCCCTTCTATATACCTTGTCAAGGAAAAAATCCATCGAACATGGTGTTGGTAATGTTAGATAATAAAAGGTGTGGGTGTGGGTGTGGGTGCATTCGACGATGAAGAACCAGGAGTGTGAGCACAGGTGGAGATCACAATAGTGTGGAAAGCAAAGGATAAAAATTGAGAGGCGATCATGGAAGATGGGAGATGCAGAAGAAACCCAGGTTAGGGGAGGGAATATATTTTAGATTTTCTTCTTTTTTTTAATTTTTTTAATGATTTTTTATTAAATCTGAATGATTAGGTTTATTTTTAGTTTTTTAACCTTTAAATGAATGGTTTTTTTCTAATGTATATAATATTTATTCTCAAATAAAATATATTTTACATATACTTTTGATTTTGTTCTAAATAGAATATATCTTGGATGATTTTTAATATATTCTAAGTATTTATCAATTTTTTTGTTAATATCAATTTTTAGTAAACTACTAACTAATGGTAATAAAAGATATAATTAAATGGTTGATTTTAGATGAATAAAAACTAGCAGCAAATTTATTTTTTGGTAAAAAAACTATCAGTATTAATATGATATAACAATGGATTTAATTGTTATTAAAATATATTTTAGTATTAAATAACTAATAATGACAGATGTATCTTCTATTAAAAATAATTGTTGGTACTTGAATTTAATATTGATAAAACTTAATATCTGTTGGAATTGTTCATTTTTACCAATAGATATATTATATGTCACTAAATTTCTATTGTTATAAGTCAATTTTTTTGTAGTGATGCCTGGTGAATTTTTATGGATTCATAGCATTGGATTTCACGCTTGATCAATTCTTCATTGTTGTTAAATCATATTATTGTTTAACTGGTTCTAAGTTCAAAATACATATGCCAAAGGTGACATATTTTTTACAATAGTGGAAAAGATGAGAAGAAGGATGATTGGAAGATAAAGAGTAATTTGGAAGTCATATTCTAAAAATAATAAGAGAAATAGTTGAAGAGGTTCATGCAATATTTTATTATTTCATGAGAATCATGCAAGAGTTATGTTGAAGATTATTTAAATTATAATTTTCATGAAGAAGAACCATGTAACGTAATTATTTTTTTCATGAGGTTTTGATGATAAAGAAGTTTGTTGGAATTTATATTCCATAAAGAATAGAGGAAGTGCGTGAAGGATTTTTTGAAGAATTTGTGAAGAGAAGTTTGTGGGCTTGAAATTTTTTTTACATGAGTTATAGAATATAGGTGTCCATACATTTGATATTGAATTCCATTAGATACTTTGTTTTTTAACTAAGTGTTTTTATGGGGTTTACTTGAATCGTGTGATTGTTGAATTGGTTATACATTCAAAATACATATGTTAAAGGTGACACATTGTTTACAATAATGGAAAAGATTAGTAGAAGGATTATTAGAATATGAAGAGTAATTTGGAATTCATATTACAAAAATAATAAAAGAAAGAGTTGAAGAAAGTCATACAATATTTTATTATCGCATGAGAACCATGCAAGAGCTATGTCGAATATTATTTAAATTATAATATTTACGAAGAAGAACCGTGAAACATAATTATTGTTTTCATGAGGTTTTGATGATAAATAAGTTGGTTGGAATTTATATTCCATAAAGCATAGAGGAAGAGCATGAAGGATTGTTTGAATAATTTGTGAAGAGAAGTTTTTGGGCTAGAAAAATTACTATACAAGAGTTATAACATATATGTGGTCATGCATTAGATATTGAATTCCATTAGATACTTGGTTTTTAAACTAAGTGTTTTTATGGGGTTTACTTGAATCATATTATTGTTGAACTGGTTCTACATTCAAAATATATATGTGAAAGGTGACACATTTTTTACAACAACAGAAAAGATTAGTAGAAGGATGATTGGAATATGAAGAGTAATTTGGAATTCATATTATGAAAAGAATAATATAAAAAGTTGAAAAAAGTCATGAAATATTTTATTATTTAATGAGAACCATGAAAGAGCTATGTTGAATATTATGTAAATTATAATTTTTACGAAGGATAACCATGAAACATAATTATTGTTTTCATGAGGTTTTAATGATAAATAAATTGGTGGGAATTTATATTCCATAAAGCATAAAGGAAGAGCACAAAGGATTGTTTGAATAATTTGTGAAGAGAAGTTTGTGGGATTGAAAAAATGATATACAAGAGTTATAGAATATATGTGGCCATGCATTTGATATTGAATTACATTAGATAATTAGGTTTTTATCTAAGTGTTTTTATGGGGATTACTTGAATCGTATGATTGTTGAACTGGTTCAACATTCAAAATACATATGTGAAAGGTGACACACTTTTTACAACAATGGAAAAGATCAGTAGAAGGATGATTGGAATATGAAGAGTAATTTGGAATCCATATTACGAAATGAATAAGAGAAAGAGTTGAAGAGGGTCATGCAATATTTTATTATCACTAAAGAACCATGAAAGAGCTATGTTGAATATTATGTAAATTATAATTTTTACAAAGGATAACCATCAAACATAATTATTGTTTTCATGAGGTTTTGATGATAAATAAGTTGGTTGGAATTTATATTCTATAAATCATAGAGGAAGATCATGAATGATTGTTTGAAGAATTTGTGAAGAGAAGTTTCTAGGCTTGAAAAAATACTATACAAGTGTTATAACATATATGTGGCCATGAATTTGATATTGAATTCCATTAGATACTTGGTTTTTTAACGAAGTGTTTTTATGGGGTTTACATGAATCATATGATTGTTGAAATGGTTCTACGGTCAAAATACATATGTGAAAGGTGACACATTGTTTACAACAAAGGAAAATATTAGTAGAAGGATGATTAGAATATGAAGAGTAATTTGGAAGCCATATTTCGCAAAGAATAAGAGAAAGAGTTGACGAGGATCATGAAATATTTTATTATCGCATGAGAACCATGCAAGAGTTAAGTTGAATATTATTTAAATTATAATTTTTATAGAGGAGAATAATGAAACATAATTATTGATTTCATGAGGTTTTGATGATAAAGAAGTTGGTTGGAATTTATATTCCATAAAGAATAGAGGAAGAGCATGAAGGATTATTTGAAGAATTTATAAAGAGAATTTTGTGGGATTGAAAAAATTCTATACAAGAGTTCTAGCATATAGGTGTCCATTCATTTGAAATTAAATTCCATTAGTTTCTTGGTTTTTTAAATAAGTGTTTTTATTGGGTTTACTTAAATCAGAAGTTTTTTGAACTCGTTCTAATTTCAAAATAGTTATGCTAAAGTTGACATATTTTTTTACCAAAATGGAAAAGATGAATAGAAGGATGATTGGAAGATAAAGAGTAATTTGGAATTCATATTCTGAAAAGTGTAAGAGAAAGAGTTGAAGAGGGGCATTCAATATTTTATTATTGAATTAGAACCATGCAAGTGATATGTTGAAGATTATTTAAACTATATTTTTCATGAATGAGAACCATAAAACGTAATTAATGTTTGCATGAGGATTTGATGATAAAGAAGTTGGTTGGAATTTATATTCCATAAAGAATAGAGGAAGAGCATGAAGGGTTATTTGAAGAATTTGTGAAGAGAAGTTTGTGGGATTGAAAAAAATATATACAAGAGTTATAGCATATAGGTGGCCATGAACTTGATATTGAATTCTATTATATACTTGGTATTTTAACTTAGTGTTTTTATGGGGTTTACATAAATCTAATGATTGTTGAACTCATTATATGTTTAAAATACGTATATATGTTAAAGGTGACATATTGTTTACAATAATGGAAAATATGAGTAGAAGGATGATTGCAATATGAGGAGTAATTTGGAAGTCATATTCCAAAAAGAATAAGAGAAATAGTTGAATAGGTTCATGCAATATTTTATTATTTCATGAGAAGCACGCAAGAGATTAGTTGAATATTATTTAAATTATAATTTTCATGAAGGAGAACCATGCAGCGTAATTATTTTTTGCATGAGGTTTTGGTGATAAAAATGTTGGTTAGAATTTATATTCCAGAACGAATAAAGGAAGAGCGTGAAGGATTATTTGAAGAATTAGTGAAGAGAAGTTTGTGGGCTAGAAAAAAATATGTACATGAGTTGTAGTGTATAGGTGGACATGCATTTGATATTGAATTCCATTAGATACTTGTTTTTTTAAATAAGTGGTTTTACGGGGATTACTTAAATCGGATGATTGTTGAAATGGTTCTAACTTCAAAATACATATGTGAAAGGTGATATAATTTTTACAACAACAGAAAAGATGAGTAAAAGGATGATTGGAAGATGAAGAGTAATTTGGAAGTCATATTAGGAAAAGAATAAGAGAAAGAGTTGAAGAGAGTCATGTAATATCTTATTATTGCATGAGAACCATGCAAGTGCTATGTTGAAGATTATTTAACTTATATTTTTCATGAAGAACCATGAAACCAAATTATTGTTTTCATGAGGATTTGATGATAAATAAGTTAGTTGCTTTGCATAAGGTTTTGATGATAAAGAAGTTGGTTGGAATTTATATTCCATAAATCATAGAGGAAGAGCATGAAGGATTTTTTGAAGAATTTGTGAAGAGAAGTTTGTGGGATTGAAAAAAAATACTATAGATACTTGGTTTTTTTAACTAAAAAAAATGCTTGTATGGGGTTTACATAAAACTATGAACAACAAATGATCTAACTGGCCAACCTCAACCAAGATCATATGCAAGATGTTGCGTTGGCCATGCTAAAGGGGGCCCAACAGACTACTATGGACGGTACCAGGAGTGAGAGAGAAGAATTACAAACTTATATCCATAGCTCTTAACTTATAAAGCATGGAAAAACTTGCATGCATATCTATGTGGGATGGGGCACTAGTGGAAAAACATAAATTAACATCAGTTTTTTTTAATTCTTGACATTGGTTTTAAACCGACATCTATAAAGGCGATGTTAGAAATATGATTTTCGGCATCGATTTTTCAAAAACCGAGGCTGAAAATAATTTTGATAAGAGTTTCGGCGTCGGTTTTACATAAAACCGATGCCGAAACTAATTTTAGACAGGATTTTTGGTGTCCATTTTAGATAAAACTAATGCTGCAGACTTGGTTTTCGGCATCAGTTTTATCTAAAACCGACGCAGAAGACCCGGTCAAACCACCTTTCGGGGTCAATTTTAGATAAAACTGACACCGAAGTGAATTTTTTTTAAACTTTCGGGGTCAGTTATTTAAAGAACCGATGTCATAAATAATTTTTTTTATAAAATTATTACAATTACACTTTCAAAAAATAAAAACCCCTATAAAAATAACACAATATACATAAATAATTAAATAGTATTTATCATCCAATGCCTTGTATAACTTCAATTCTTATATCTAGTTAATCAAAAAAATTATTTATACATTGTTATTATAAAGTAAAATTAAAATACACGTACCTGCAATCAATGACTTCAAGAAATTTTGTGACATTTTCAAGTCCCACGACTCCAACATTTATGGCATGCTCATTATTGGTTATTGTTGAAGCATTCATTTTATTATTAGTAGGTTCGAACACCTAATATATCAAAAGAGTTAGGTTTTTGAATCCATATGTATTATTATTTATAAATATTAGAATATACAGACCTCAAATCTTAATCAGACTTAACAAATAGTTCTCAAAAGTAGATTGAATATGGGTCATATCAGATTGGGAATAAGGATGTGAATCATTGAATGCCTAAATTAATATCGAATGATATGAAATTTAAAAATAGATTAATATGGAAGAAAATATATAAAAAAATTAATACAACTAACCTTATGAAAATCAGTACTTTCCCTAGTTGTGATTATCTCACACATGAATCGTAGAATATAATAAGCACATTCAACATGTCCATTTTGACGATGACACTATAGTTATAAAATATTTAACTAAAAAACAATATATTACAAAAATATAAAAACTAATTACCTATACTTCCACATAATTGATTTTCGTTGGTTTCTTTTCTGACATGTATTCCTTGTTAAAATGTTTCCATGAAATGAATTTTTTTATATATGAACTAATAATACTTGTCTAAAAATGAAAATTAAACATAATGAGCTTATAAAAAATAGAAAAAACTTACTTGTTTAATAAGATGGAAAATGGTTTACGCACTCCTCCTAATAAAGAGCAAAACCAATATAAGGTGCATTCACTTGGGAAAAATACGCCTAACATCCAATGCCCCCTACAATACAAAAAGTTCACAATTAATGACATTATAATGATCATTTGTTCATAATTATGTTGATGTTATTACTAATCAAGAAATGGAAAAAACCAGCACTGAATCTCTGTCTGTGTTAATCTCTCGGATATATATTAAACTCTTTCATGATTCTTCACATGTCTGGATTATAAGGAAATATACTCTGGATCTATAAAGCTGTAAATTCCCATTGTTTCCATTTTTAAAAGAAGCTTGTGTAGAAACCTAATTTAAAAAGAAAATATAGTTAGTCAATGACATAACAATATTTTATTAAAGAAATAGCAATTCAAATGTCAATTTACTTACATAATAAACAACTACACCACACTCTACGCGATATCTTCAAAATTAACTAAATTCATGATATCTTCTTTCATTAATTTCAATCCATAATTTCTTCCACATATATCGGGCATCATCTGAAACTCATAGATAAAATTCAAGGAAGAAGATGACTCAGATAATATTTTTAACCCATAAGAAATATTAGAAGTATCTACAGCCAACTATTACTGAACATTTTGTTACATTTGTGTAGTTTATTTTGCATTCATATATTCCTATATAAGATAAATGTTAAAAAACATTATAAGTAGTTTTGAATCATTTGTAATTAATATTTAAAAAAATGCATACCTCATGTGAAATATAACGAAGAAGGGCAGTTGGCCAAAGTAAAAAATGGCACATACATTCCCCAACACAGGTGATCTCCACTGTAGGAAATGGTAGTAGATCAGTAGGATATATAATAACAAGTACTAATACTCTAACCTGACCCATCTGCATAGGCTGATGACATACCGAGTCCCCCAAAAAATGCACATGTCCTAACGCAACAATATGTAAATGAGGATCTCCCGTAAACAACTCACAATATAAGGCTTGATTCGAGGGAGGAGGTGGAGGCTCAAAGTAAGCAGGTGGGGAAGGGTAGTCTAGGTGAGGAGGCTGAGAAGGTAGAAAAATGAAAAATGTATATTAGAATTTAAAATTTATAAAATAGAAAAATTGATTAAAATAAAATAATATACCTCAAAATGTTGCGTAGATGGGGAAAGGTAAGCAGATGGGGCAGGGTAGTCCGGGTGAGTAGGCTGAGAATGATGAAAAATGAAAAATTTATATTAGTGTTTAAAATTTATAAAATAGAAAAATTGATGAAAAATAAATAATATACCTCAGAATGCTGCGTAGATGAGGTAGGGTAAGTAGATGGGGAAGGGTAGTCCGGGTGAGCAGACTGGGAAGGCTGAAAAATGAAAAAATTATATTAGTGATTATAATTTATAAAATAGAAAAATTGATGAAAAATAAACAATATACCTGGGAAGGCTTCGCAGACTGTGATTGTCTTTCCAAGTGTTCTAATAAAGTCTTCTGCACTGCTACTTGAATTTGATCACCCATAGACTCTTTCTTATCTTTCAGCTCTTCTTTTAAGGATTCTATTTCTGGGTCTTTTGATTGCTTACTCTTACCAAAAACCTTCCAAATACTAACACCCGCCTGATATCCTCTAACACGACCAGGGTGTTCTGTCTTTAAGCAGTGGCTAGGATGTCCATCCTACCCTTAGGGATAAAAGAGCCATGTGTCTCTTGCTCCTGAAGTTCATCCTGAAATGAAAAGTAAAAAAGTTATATTAGTGCATATAAATTATAAAATAGAAAAATTGTTAACAAATAAATAATACTTACTTACAATTCTATAATCCACTTGATGATATTCCTCTATAAGATATTGTTCATTTCTTCTTCTTCTTGCTTGTTTCCATTTCTCATGGCGAGTGGGAGGAGATGGAGGACCAAAATAGACCTCTTCTGAACCACTACTTTATCGAGCTATTAATGCTTCAAATTTTTCTTCAATCATTTTCTGCTCCAAATACGAATACCCTCCATGTGATAAAGTATAAGGGTATACATTTTTCAACTGGATCTTTTGATGAGATCTTCTAGAGGCCTGTTGTATAAAAATAAAGTACTAAGTAATAAGAAAAATATATCATAAATTTTAAAATATAAAATAATTACCATACCTGAAATTTATCTTCCTGAAGACTATCAACAAATCGCTTCCATGTTTCTTTATCTATATATGGATACATAAGACATGGGATTTTAAACCTTCTCTTTCCAAAAACATAATTTCTTATCAGTTTGTTTTTAAAATCTATCCATCGAACCGCCGCTAAAGAAAGATGTATTTTCTTAATTTCTTTGGTTTCCTCAAAATTGAATGTCATCTGTAATTGAATAAATTAAATATGTCATTTAAAATATATAATATTCAAAAAATGAGGTAAAATAAATAAATTAAGATATTTTACTATCACAACCTCCCAAAGTTGTTACTTCACCGTCCTGTCCACTGACTTCCAATCAGGATATAAAATACTAATCCTGCAACGACTCTACATCGCTATATAACTGAAAAACTGAAATGCATTTGGGCCAACTGCATTATTATTATTATCATCAAAATAGATGTGTACTTTTTCATCATCATGATCAAGTGATAGTTTTGGTAAACGTGTAATACCACGTTTACCAACTTGAGAACTTGATTTTTGAGTAGTAAAAGGAGAAGTGTCCTCTGCTGTGGACGCATCAGTAGTCCTGCAAATTTTGTTTTATAAATTAACAGTTTTATTTCATTAAATAAGTATATTACTAAATATTTAATAATATGTCAAAATAGATATACCTCGATAACTTCTCCTCTCTATCTATATCTAAAATTGCTACTATAAAGTGTAATGAAATTTTGTGTACCTGCATATCATTAGAAAAATGAATAATTAGAAATAAGGAAGAAAAAAATAAGTAAGTAAAAATAGAGGCATGCATTTGTAAGTTTCAAAAATGGAAACAAAATATAAATATTTACCAGAAAAATTAGGAGACTAATTTATTATTTTTCCACATTCCTTCATCATGATAAGTACATACTGCATGCACTATGTCTGTCTTATACTCATTGTAATAATCTAGAAATTGTGTAATAGATGAATAAGGCTCATGTAAATCACTGACATCATCAGAATCATCCTCATTACCCAAATGATATCTTTTTCCTCACAAAACAACTGACCACTGATCATTCGACGGATCAATGACATAAAATACTTGTTTTTCATGTGTCACCATGATAAATGGTTCCTCATTGTAATTAAATATTTTAAAATCAACCAGTTTAAACCCATATTCATCATGTTTCATGCCACTATTACTATCAACCCAATTAAACTTTAAAAGAGTGACTAAAAATTTAATAATCAATTTCCCATATGTCTTTAATAACTCCAAAATATGACATTGATGTAGAAATTGGGTTTTCATCTTTGGCACTCGAAAAATGCACTGCTTCAGCGAAAACCATCACACCACTATTCTGAATGGTACTCTTTTCATCCAAGTTTTATGTGTAAAATGTGTATCCATGGATATCAAAACCAGACCATGTGATCACATTAATAGATGGTCCCCCTGCTAACCACTTCAATGTTTCTGATACAGATATATCTAGGGTGACTTTCTCTTTAAACCATGAAACAAATGTCTTCTTATGCTCAATCATCAACCACTTTTCGTTTCTTTTCTGATATCGTAACTTTAATTCAGCAATATGTGAGGATATATATGGTTTAACCTCATCTGTGTTGTTCAAAATGTATAAATGTGCCTGCATCACTTCATCACGTGGAATTAACTTTACCTTTAAGCTTCGAACCCCTCTACCATCACTATCAACTGTCATATATCGAGATACAGGGAGACCAATATGCTCTACCTCATTCAAATAATCAGTACAGAACTCAATCACCTCTTATGATACATATTTTTGAACAATAGAGGCCTATGGTCGATAAGGATTTTTAACATATCCTTTCAAAATTTACATATATCTTTCAAAAGGATACATCCATCTTAAATAAACAAGGCCACATATTCTTATGTCATGCACCAAATGAATCAATAGATGAACCATTATATCAAAAAATGTGGGTGGGAAATACATTTCTAGTTGACAAAGAATAAGAGTTACTTTATTCTCCAACATATCTAACAAATTTGGATCAACAACTTTGCTAAAAATGGATTTGAAGAAATTACATAACCTGATGATAGTCTTTCTGATAGCTATCAGAAATATACCACACACTGCTACTAGTAGAATTTGTTACATCAACACATGTCAATCATGATATTTCATACCTATTAATTTAAAATCCTTCAATGACACTAAATTAATCCCATTTGAAGAAAAACCACTAGGTACTTTAATACCATGAAGACATTGACAAAAATTCATATTTTTAATCTTGATTAATGTGTGACAAGATGGAGGTAAATATGTTCTATTTCCTTTCACAGCGGGAGCTAACTCCAAACATATTCTCATTAATATCAAGTCCAATCTAGCATGAAATCTATATTTTTTCTTTCCTTTTATGTCTAACAAAGTTCCAATACAACTATCACATATGTTTTTCTCAACATGCATAGCATCAATGTTATGTTTTATCTCTAAAAATCTCCAATAAGGTAGTTCGAAAAAAATAGACTACTTCTTCCAGATATGTTTTTGAAAACCAAAACATCTTCTCTTTCCAAATGTCTAATCAATATCTTTCAATCTGTCATAATATTCTTCAGCTGACAATGGTTGAGGGGGAAGGTTTTATTCTTGTAAACCATTAAATGATTTTTTTCATTCTATGGTAAGGATGATCAATTCACAAAAATCTTCGATGTCCCATGTACACTGTATTTATTCCATTCTGCAATTGATAATATGATGTTTGTTCTTCACAAATTGGACATGATTTATGTCCCTTAACACTATATCCAGATAAGTTTCCATATGCAAGAAAGTCTTTTATAGTGAACATTATCATAGCATGCAAAAGAAAATACTCTTTCTTGTATGCATCAAAAACTTTAACACCTTCCTCCCATATCAGTTTCAGATCATCAATAAATGGTGTAAGATACACATCAATATCATTTCCTGGTTGTTTTGGTCCATAAATCATCAAGCTCATCATAACATATTTTTTATTCATACATAGATGTGGGGACAAGTTGTAAACTACCAGCAAAACTGGCCATGAACTATGTTGGCTACCGAGGCTCCGATATGGATTCATTCCATCAGTACACAATCCCATTATGATATTTCTAACTTCACTTCCAAAATCATGAAATTTTTTATAAAAACTCTTCCACTATGGTGAGTCGGTAGGGTGACGTAAGTTACCATTAGAGATACGCTCATCTGAATGCCATCTTAACCTTTTTGCATCAATTGAATTTGAAAATAGATGCTTTAAACGAGGTATTATTGGAAGGTACCAAATTGGATTAGATGGAGTTTTGATTCTGGTACCTAAAAATAAATCAGAACTAAATTATCAGAATTGTATGAAAATAATATTGGATGATATCATTGGAAAGTAAAAAATTTATTTTTCATGACATTACATGACATCACCTGAGAAAGAACCTTAGTTTACTTTCTGATCTATCTTATATCATGATGTCCCACATGTAGGAAAACTTGATAAATGTTCATTTTCTTTCCTATACAGTACACAATCATTGGGGAAAACATGTATCTTTTTATACCCCAATCCCATTGGGCATAATATTTTCTTCGCCTCATAATTGGAATCTGGAAGCCCATTGCCTTCTGGAAGTATCTCTTTTAAAAGCTCAAGTAAACTGGGGAAACTTTTATCACTCCAACCATTTTTTTCTTTTAAGTTAACTAATCTCAACACTACTAATAACACTGTATATTTACTGCAACCTGGGAATAATGGTTTTTCAGAATCTCTATACAGTCATTAAACAGTATGGGTTTTTTCAATTGTTTCAACACCTAAATCATGAATTAATTCTTCAATACGATCCTATGACTCATTATGAATATCGCCATCAACATTGGATGTTAAATTTTCAATTCTTTCACCAGGCAAGATCCAACGTGTATAGTTAAAGATAAAACCATAACAAATGAGACGATCCTTGATTTATCTGGAGTTTATCTTTATCATATTTACACACTTCACACATGGACATAAAATCAAATAAATATTTTGAAGATGTCGTTTAGAAAATTCCAAACAAAAATTCAACTCCTTTTTATATTAACTAGTAGTTCTTCATAAATGAATCCCATTACGATCCATTAATACCTAATATCACAATATAATTTATGAATATATTGAAACATATAAACATTTAAATATCTATTAGATAAATTGTAAACAAAAACATATTTAATAAAAACTATTGATAATCAAATAAAAGACATCAGATATGAAACACGTTTACAAATAGAGTAAACAGCTTATTTTCGTATTATATACATGTGTGTTATATTGATATTATAATTTAATTACAATATCATTATTTTAAAATTTATTAGTTCATTTTACATTGTTGTTGAATTATTTTGATGTTGCATGTGTCAAAAATATTGAAGAGTACATTAATGTAAAGGATGTAGTAAGTGTATTAGGTGAAATTTGATTGAAGTCAATGTAAAAAATACAATTTGTTGAAGTGATATTTAAGAATGTCTGTTAAAAGAATATTTAACCATGTCCTAACATATTTAAAATAAAATATAAACTAATAATTAAAGAAAATAAATAAAAAAATTGAATGATAAATGATTTATCTACAAAATTTAAAAAAACTTACTAAATTTGAATTTCAACCAGAATGGAGATCTTCAATTCAAACTGTGCTCAGTATAATGACTTCAAAAAACAAACACTAAAAAATATATACAAATAATTATAATACAAACAAAAAATAATGATAAACAACTACTAAAATCGAACCAATGTTGAAAATCGCATAAAATAGGGTTATGGAAGAAGAAACAATAAAAGATGAAAGAAGAGATAAAAACGAAGAATGCAAACCCAAAATCATGAAAACAGAACAAAACCTTCAAAAATGGCCTTCCAAGATCACAAATGAGTATCAATGGTCATTGGGAGTCCAAGGCTCCGTAGTGGGTTTCTATTTCAACGATCCAAAAAATGAGGGTTTTGGACCCCAAGTAATTTTAAAAGACTTTTGGCGTCGGTTTTAAACAAACCGAGGCTGAATATTTAGAAAAAAAAACATTTGGCATTGGTTATTCTCAAAACTGATGCCAAAACAATACCTTATGGCATCAGTTTTCCAGAAAACCGACACAAAAAAGTTTTTTTGTAATTTTTGGCGTCGATTTTCCTCAAAACCAACGCCAATTTTTTTTATTATTGGCATCGATTTTCTTCAAAACCGACCTCAAAACATTTTTTTTAAATTTTTCGCGTCGGTTTCATGAAAACCGACACAAAATATCATCAAATAATTGTTGTTGGCATCAGTTTTACTAAAAACTGATGCCATAAATTTTCCTCACATACTTTTGGCGTCAGTTTTCAAAAAATTGACGTTATTACGTCGACGTTAAATCATGTATTTCCACTAGTGGGGTTTGCGTGCACTGCTCAATGGTTTAAATAAATTGGAGTGATCACCTCCGTCATCGCATCACGTGCCCTGGTGATTTGAATGAGCATCGTCTGATCTCTACAACATTTGTATTCGAAATGGTCCGCACATTTTAACTAGCCTCATCACCTTCCTTCTCCTGTCTTCCCTTGACGACGCCACTGTTTCATCAGAGAAAAGGCCAAACCACCATCGGTCTTCGCAAGGCAGTTTTAGTGGGATTTGATTCAGTGTTTAATTGATGAAGCGGTGGTGATCTAGGCTTATAAAAGGAGAAGCCTCAAATTTAAGAAAGTTGATGCTGGTCACAAATTTGAGAGCTCTATTTTTCTATGTAAAACAGAGTCTCTTCCAGCTTCTGTTTCATGAAGTGAAAGCATAGGTACGACGAGCTTTCAAGGCCTTGTAAAGAAGGGGAGTCCTGTAATCCATTATAGTTATGCGAAGGAGATCCACACACCCCATGATAAGAAGTTCCGCACACTACTTGAAGAACAAAGCACCACAGACACATGACTGGGATTGGGATATGGTACCATGGATATGGACTCCCGACGGTGGGATTCGGAGCAGGCCGATGATGTTCGATGCCTACATAGGGACTATGATGGCCTCACTGAGAGTTTTTTAATAGTATTATGATTTTTTTAAAACACTTTTTTTTAAAAAAATATGTCTCAAAGTCCACATCACAGATGCAGATGAAGCTTTTCCCTCACCTCTCTATAAAAGTGAATCCCCCCTTCTCCTCAATTCAATTTTTCCCCATCACTCCTAAATTCACTGTTTCTCACTTTAAAAAAAATTCTTTTCCATGTGGGGGAGTCGATGGTCCAAAATAAATAGGTTTTTTGCGAAGCATCATTTAGAGGTATTTTTTTAATTTAATTAATTAATTTATTTAATTGAATTCTTTTTATTTTTAAATATTTAATTTTTTAAGTAGTTTAGTTAGTTATGAATATTTTGTTTATTAGTTTGTTTAATTATTTATATATAATTTGGAATAAAAAATATTATTAGTAATGATTAAGTATAGATTAATTATATAATAAATTAGGATTATGTATTGTGAAATTTTGGTAGCATAAAGATTATGTGGTTATCTATGAAATCAAATCTCTGTCTGGATACAAACATGTGGATGTGACTCTGGTATAGATGTAAATTGTGGTAAAACCCGAAAACACTACTTTGAACTAGACTTGAATGAGAACTGATGCACGACAACAGACTTTACTGCACTCCTGGTTTGACGCTCCTCAGGGATAGACTTAAGATGATTCATATTTTCTTTATAAACTACTAAAATACCTAAGAAAATAAAAATCAAATCAGTATATTTATCAATGATAAAATGATAATTATGATGATATAGAATGAAATAGACAAAGACAAAGTCATTAAAGAATGAAAGTTATTATTAGTAATTGAATTCTTTTTAGTCAGTTTTAATGATTGTCTTTATTAAGTAGTTTAATTATTTATATATAGTTTAGAAATAATACTTATTATTAGTAATGATTATTTATAGATTAATTAATCATAAATTAGGATTAAAAATGAATACATATGATTAGTTAATTATAATTAACTACTGAATATCATATGAATAATGATTAAATAATAAATAAATAATTAAAGAATAACTTAATAATGATTAACTAACGATTAAAGAATGATTGATTTGTTAAAAACTGTACTAAGAAACATTAGTATCATTGTTTCAGATATAACAAAATATTTTAAAATTTTAGTATCATAAAGATTATATAGTTTTAAAATAATAGTTTTAATTTTAATGATTAATTATAGATTAATTAATGAATAACTTAGGATTAAAAGATGAATACATGTAATGATTAGCTAATAATACTTATCATAGATAAAATAAAAAATACGATTATATAAAATGAAATGGAGAAGAACAAAAACATTAAATTACACACGAATATTTTACAATATATAATAAATACCTTGACATTTTTCAATTAAACATGGTTTAGATGAGATGAGCATGACTTTGAAAGTGAGTTAAAATCTAGTTCATTTTTTTGGTAGCTTAATAATATCATCTAAAGATATTTAATTAATAAGTTAAGTGCATACTTATAGAAGACATTATTAAGCTATCAAATAAAAATAATTTGGGTTTTACCTCAGTTCCAAAGTTAGGCTCACAACATCCAAACCATGTTTTGTTGAAAGATTTTAGTATTTCTTGTATGTTGTAAAACATTTTTATGTTATTTTAGGTGATTTTTATTCTTCATTATAGAGTTATTGAATAATGATTAACTAATGATTAACTAATTATTAACTTAGTAATGATTAACTAGTGATTAAAGAATGATTAACTTAGTAAAAAATGTACTAAGAATCATTAGTATCATAGTTTAGGATATAAGAAAATGTTTTAAAATTTTAGTATCATAATGATTATATAGTTTAGAAATAATAGTTATTATTAGCAATGATTAATTATAGATTAATTAATAAATAACATAGGATTAAAAAATAAATCTATATAACGATCAGTTAACAACAGTTCTGATCATATAAAGTGAAATCAATAAGAACACACATTAAATAAAACATGAATGCTTTATAAAATACAATAAATTCATTGATATTTTCAATATAATGTGGTTTAGATGAGATGATTCTGACTTCATACATGATGTAAAATCCAACTTATTTTTAATTGGTAGCTTAATAACATCTTCTAAGGATATGCACTTCACTTTTGAAGTTTTAAAAGTTTTTGGCCTTATAATGACATCTATGATATGTCATTTGAAAGTCAAAAGATTTTGAAAGTTCAGAAGTGAAGTACATATCTTTCAAAGATGTTATTAAGATTTCATTAAAAATAAGTTGGATTTTACCACATATGAAGTGATACTCATATCATTCAAACCACATTTTATTTAAAAATGTAAATGAATTTATAGTATATTATAAAGTATTCATGTTTTATTTAATGTGTTTGTTCTTCTTCATTTCACTTTATATAATCAGAACTATCATTTTATCAATGATAAATAAACTAATTTGATGTTTTATCTTCTTTTTACCTCGGTTTCCTAAACATTTTATGACTTATATTCTAATAAACTTTTATATAATGAAACATTACTAGCATATTTTAGGGTATAAAATGGAATCCCAAAATTAAATTCTAATAAATATTATATGATCAACCATCATTTTTAATATTTGTTAAACTATCACAATTTTGATCAAAGAAACATTTTTGACATAGAGAGTCATGTTTTCTTGTGTGTACCACTATGAGGAGGTTATTCAAATTGAGCAAAGAGATTCTTACAACACACAACCAATAATAATGGTTAGTACAACTGACTGTGTAACCCTAAGTAAACTTCAAGACAAAATTCGTGGTTCATTAAATCTGGGACCCGATCAAGAGATGAAGTCTATGAGCTATAGAAATTTTAAATTCCCGACAACACTATGACATCTAGCTTTTCCATTGGTTTCAAATGCGTAGTGGGTCCAAGAAATTTATTTATTTTCTCAATGGACAGATGGTACCATGATGGAGTTATATGTTGATGTTTCTACTGTACAACGACAACGTCCATTTGTACGAAGACATATAATCACAAGATAGGTTGAATATAGTCCACCCCATGAAATTGAGCCTATTTCAAATGATGTAGAAGAGGAAAACCAAGATGATCTCCCAGATATACATGTCAATATGACTTCTAATGAGGAGTTTCATAATGAAGGAATAGATGGTGACCATAATGATGATGATGAGGGACCAGCAGATGTTAGGGAGGAGGTTTAGAGAAATGAATTAGTTTTATAGTAGCCTTGATCTATAATAAATCATCCACCACTCTTTGCATCTTGGTCAAAAGCAATGACACATGTGCCTGAATTCGACAATAATGTTCTCACACCAGCAACTAAGTTTTCCATAATTGTACAAGATAGGTTTAGTGAGCTGGACCAAACCTTATATGTTGGAAGGAATTTTCCATGTAAAGACGCATTAAAAAGAATGGTAAAGATATTTCAAATTGAGAGGAACTACAACTATATAGTTCATGAATCAGGCTGTTGTAAATATCTCATACAATGTGAGAAGTATGGGGATGATTGTAGATATTTCTTAAGGGTGATTCTGGACATTGAATTTGGAGGTTGGAGAATCTCAAGGATTAAGGCAACTCATACTTGTGTTCAGCCAAGAATGACACAAGATCATACCACATTGGATGAAAATTTTATGTTATCCATTGTTATTGAGATGATTATGACATGCCAAAAATATTCTGATAGCCCTTGTGCATGAGAGGATAAAATAGACATTTGGTTATAAGATTTTCTATAATAAGGCATGGATATTGAAACAGAAGAAAATTGTGAGGGTCAATGGTGGTTGAGATGACTCATATAGGGTGTTTTCACAATTGCTAGCCATACCGAGGCATCATAACCAAGTTGTCTTCCATCTTGATACAAAAAAACATGTGTCTCACGATAACAGACTTGATCCATCCCCTGTTCAATTTCATAGGTTTTTCTTGGAATTCCTCCCTTGTATCTCTGCATTTCATTTCAGAAAATAGTTCATTTAGATTGATGGAACGTTTCTATATAGAAAATACAATGGAATATTGCTTATTGAGGAAACCCAAGATAAAAACCGTTGAACTCTTCTGCATTCCTTTTCCATTGTAGAGAAACAAAACAATGAATCATGGAGTTGGTTTTGGGCATGTATCAACAACCATTTCACCAACATTTGGGGTGTTTGTTTGATATCTGATTGGCATTAGGAAATTAATGAGGCAATCAATATGGATCCTGATACATGGAGATACCAAAATTCACACCATCAGTTTTTAATTAGACACATTACTAGCAAAATACATAAAAAATTACACAACGAACCAATAAAGAAGATAATCACGAGGCTTGGTACACATTTTATTTGTAAGTTTTTTCTATTTCAATGTAAAGATAAAATCAATTTATGTGAAATATCATATATTATGTGTATCATATGAGTCGGATCAACGGTAGTTGGAAGAATGTTTTGAAAAAATCCACCAGGATAATCAAGAAGTTTATGATTATATGAAGTGGATTCTAAAAAATAGAAATTGGCATATGACAGGGGGAATAGGTACTGACACATGACCCCAAAATTTTTGAAGTGCATCAATGGTATCTTCAAAGGGATTAGAAATCTACCTATAACTTCCTTAGTTTAGGAGACATTTTATCATTGTGTGAAGTACTTTGTTGATAGAAAAAAACATGCATAATATGGAATATAGCAGGGGATAAGGCACATAAGACACTTTAAATGAGAGATTGAAAAGAATATTGATGAATCATATGGTTATCATGTATACCTTTTTCAACTAGAAGACTCTCGATTTGAGGTTTAGTGTTCAGACCCTATCACAAATAACATCGGGGAAAAATGGTGGTATTATTGGAAACAAGGAAATGTCAATGTTGAATCTTTTAGGCTTTATGGTTTCCATGAACACATTCCATCGCTACATGTGCCTCTATGAACAGATCATGGGAAGAATACGTTGATCCAGTATACCAGATAGACACCATTTACAACTTTTATACTACCCCATGGACTCCTATTGGGGAGTTTTGTTATTTCCCAGTGCCTGAAGGCTAGATGATAGTGATACTTGACATCAATCAGTTGCATCCCCATGGGAAAATGAAGGCCAGTAGGATGTAGAATAAGATGGACTGGCCTCAAGAACAAGGGAAAAGCTTGAGATTCACCATATTTCATCAAGAAGGTCATAATTAGAAATTATGACCTAAAATTGTTCGGTCGAGTTCACACTCTCAACCACAATGATGTATTGTCTTCATTGTGAGATTCTCATATTGTGAATTATATGTCATTATCTATTATTTTTACCTATATTTTCTAAACCCCAAAACCTAAAAGTATAACACTAAACCTAAAAACATCTTCCCTATACCATAATATCAATATTCGAAACCCTAAACATTAAAACCTAAACCCTAACCATGAAATCATAAACCTATATCCTAAAACCTAATAAAAAATCCAAAAACCTAGACCAAAAACTCAATATATGAAACCCTAATCTCTAAATCCTAAAACCTAAAAGATGACTCATAAACCGAAAAAAATATTCCCTTTACCTCGGTTTTCAAAACATTATGTGACTGATATTCTAATAAAATTTGATATAACAAAATAATAGTATCATATATTATTGTACAAGAATATGTTATAAAATTTTAGTATAATAAAGATTATATGATCAAACTTATTTGTCACTATTAATTACACTATTAGAATCATGATCAGAAAACATTTTTGATGTATAGAGTCAGGTTTTACCTGTGTGTACAACTATGGGGAGGTTATAAAAACTGATAAATTAGCTTGTTATAATACACAACCAACAATAGAGGTTAGTACATCTGATTCTGTAACACTAACTAAACTTCAAGAAAGAATTTTTGGTAAATGAACCATGACATAGGAGGAACAGTGACAAAGACAGCGGTGATGGAATGAGTTTATGCCATCACCAAAGTCGTTGTCACTGTTCCTCCTGCATCATGGTTCATTTCCCACATATTATTTATTGAAGTTTATTTAAGGTTACTTAATGACATTTACATGTGAGAAAATAATCATGAAGCATACCATCATGTGGATAATATCAAATAAATTAAAAATCACACTATTTTATAATAAACATATACATAACAAAGACAAATTATTTATATATATAAATATATAAAACCATATCTTACAAAACATTCTTTTCTAGGTAAAATCATATCTTAACAACCCATTAGTAATATGATTTAAAAAACATGAATACATGCCCCTTTATTTTGGTAAAAATAACTTCATAAAATAATATAAATAAACATGGAATGTCTTGCATTCTAAAAATCACAAAATTCTGCTAACCATAGCATTATATTTACATTTTAAACTTATGAATAATTTAATTTGTTTATATGCAGATGAATGATACCATACTACTCACTCAATAGGATACCCATATTTCCTAGGACGTAATAGAGGGTGGTGAAGATCGATCGATCAGGGTGCGTTGAGCACACCATTTTCATCACAGGGAGCCTCCACATTACATTAGACTATACTTACATTGTGATGGATTCTATGGAATTACCATATCAGATTTCACAATTTTCGACCATCACCTTCTTGCTACCCTCGTAGAGAGGTGGAGACCAAAGACACACACATTCCAGCTGCCTAATGGAGAGATGATCATCACCCTATAGGATGTAGCAGTGCTTCTTGGTATTCTTATCTAGGGGAGACCCATTATTGGACCCACTCATGCATCTTGACCCAACCATAGTCAGTGCTTGTTAGGAATCAACATTTTGTCTAATTGTAAGGCTATAGATAGAGAATCAATATATATTCCTTGGTTAGAGGAGAATATTCCACATTTACCCAATGATGCTGATGCGAAGACTGTCATGATTTTTTCCCATGCATATATATTATGGATCATTAGAGGGACCATGTGTACTGATCACTCAGGGATGCACATGCACATGATGTATCTACCCCCATAAGAGGAGTTTGATTGGGACGGGACGTACAACTGGAGATCATCCTGCTCGAAATACACATATAGATCATTATGTAGGCTATCCCATAGGGACTACACAGGTCTCGGGGGATGCGTCATCATTATTCTGATGTGGGAATAAGAGTGCATCCCTGCATTCCACCCTGAGCTTGCTGGTCTTCTGATCGAGGTAGAGGTGTTGTATGATTCTCTATGTATACATTGGTATAATCACTCATTTCTATTGGTTTTTGATGCTACTAGGAGTTATTGAATTTAATTAATCATTATTTTCCACTATCAATGTTTTATTTTATAGGTGGTGTCAGTGACACAATTTCCATGCAGTTTTGAGACACCATTTGGGTGTATATCAGCTCCAGATGGACTATATATTACTTGATTAGGTATGCATATACAATCTATCACTGTCTAAAAAATTTAATAATAAAATCAATTTTGGTTTTTAGTTAGGAGCTTTTGTGAAAAAGGTCACATGTCATTTCAGATTTTATAGCTTCCATATTGGACTATTATGGACCAGTTGTCACCATACTATAATGTTGGGATTGGTGATTATATAGTTTTAGTGCCCCTAATTCACTTCTATATTATTGAGTGGAAGCATTTGGATAGAGTCATGCATCAGTTTTGCTGTGCTTAACAGATTCCATTACCACTGAGACAGACAGAGTAGCTTCATGGGATGAAGCTGACTGGGAGGCAGGATGGGGATTGACACTGAGTACATGCTCTCTTTATCAACTGCTGGTGTAGACCTGGAAAGTTTTATATTCAGGGTTTAACTATGAATCAATTATTTCTTTTAGAGAAGGTTGAGTATGAGCCATGGCATAGACTAAAGTCTATATTGTATCTTACTCGACATGACAGAGAGATGTATAGGATTATAAGTCAATAAATTTCCATTTGTTTGTTTATTGAACTATTTTCTAATTAATTTTGAATCTATTTACTGGGAAGTCACTTAGAGCATATTGTTCACATTAGTGATGAAGAGGAGGAGGGGGTATTTAGCCAGGTAGCCATCCATGCTGAAGCGCTGGAGCTGAGGTCATCTTATCGTGCGCTTTTCGAGAGTATCTTAGAGGGTCCATCCCAGAGAGAGGAGATTCCTACCCCAGAGGAACATTCTATAGAAACTGATGGTCTTGAGGATCAATGAACAAGTCGACGTAGATAGAACCATGATACACATGAGGTCTCAGTTGTTCCATAGGCGTAGGTTGGCCCTATAATAGTCTAGCCTCCACCGATTCAGAATGTGCCTCAGGTGTCATGGGATCTGTCTTTATTGATAGGATATCTACAAATCTCTCCCTCTTGGGGTCCAGATACATCGCAGATTTGGGATCCATATCTATCACAGCATTGGGGTCTAGTTCCATCGTAGAATTGGGGTCCAGATCCATCGCAACCTTTGGGTATAACTCCAACACAGGCATGGTTTCCCACTACGATGATGCAAGGTCCTTCTACCACCGTAGTGGAGATGGATTAGGAGGGCAGTAAGAGATACATTTGATAGATCCTCCCACTGAAACATAGGTGGAGGATGTGGTAGTCGACATTCTAGTGCCCATGGATCAACCCTCTCTAGGTCATCAGACTCCAAAGTGAACTCTACATAGACGTCCTATTCGCAGACCACCATGTGGGACAGAATCTCCTCTCTATAGAAATAGACATTGATTGTACGTATTCATTTATATGTTTTATGTCTATTGAAATAAATATACTATTATTAATATCAACCCTTCTTATATGTATATCTGGTATTTTAGTTTTGATTTATATTTTAGACATAGTTTATATTTAACAGCTTTGAAATTCGACTACATGAAACATAGGAATAATTATTAAATTTCAAGTATATAAATTTAAAATTTCATAAAATATATAGTACAAAAATAATGTAAATAAAATTTAAAATATATTCTAAACATCTATTTTTTTTAAAATAAAGAGTTTCATAAATAAAATAAATAAATTAAAATGAATGGAATGTAAGAAAAGTTACTCAGAAGTGAGAGACAAAAGAAGGAATGTCAAGGAGGATCCAGAGCCACCTAATTGACTTTTGAATCCTATAAAATATAAACTATAATACCCATATAAATAAAAATTAAAACTTCAGCTACTTATTATATTTTTAATAAATTTTTAAAATTTCAGCTATATTGGTCTTATAGTATATATTTTATAGTCTTGTAAATCCACGTACTTGAAATATTTTTAAGTTTCAAGTAGGTGGATTAAAAATATTATAAATTATTTTTCATCAATTTTTTTTAAAATTATTTTTTATTTTCAAATACTTCTTATATTTTTAATCAATGTTTAAAATTTCATTTATATTGGTCATATAATTTATATTTTATAGGCTAGCAAAGTCACATACAGGAAATATTTCTAAGTTTCAAGGAGGTGGATTAGAAATCTTATAAATTATTTTTCATCAACATTTTTTTAAATTATTTTTTATTTTAGACTACTTATTATATGTTTAATCAATGTTTAAAATTTCATTTATATTACTCCTATAGTTTATATTTTATAGGCTAGTAAAGTCATGTACTAGAAACATTTTTATGTTTCAAGTATGTGGATTAGAAAGCTAATAAATTATTTTTTATCAACATTTTTTAAGAAATTCATTTTTATTTTTGACTACTTCTTATATGTTTAATCAATGTTTAAAATTTAATTTATATTGGTCTTATAGTTTATATTTTATAGTGTAGAGAAGTCATATACTTGAAACACTTTTAAGTTTCAAGTAGGTGGATTAGAAGGCTTATAAATTATTTTTCATCAACATTTTTATGAAATTATTTTTATTTTATACTACTTATTATATTTTTAATAAATGTTTAAAATTTTATTTATATTGTTCTTATAGTTTATATTTTATAGGATAGAAAAATCACATACTTGAAACATTTTTAAGTTTAAAGTTGGTGGATTAGAATGATTATAAATTATTTTTCATCAACATTTTTTATGAAATTAATTTTATTTTAAACTAATTATTATATGTTTAATAAATGTTTAAAATTTCATTTATATTGGTACTATAGTTTATATTTTATTGGCTATCAAAATAACATACTTGAAACATTTTTGAGTTTAAGTTGGTTGATTAGAAAGCTTATAAATTATTTTTCATCAACATTTTTTAATAAATTATTTTTAATTTTTGACTAATTTATATATATTTAATCATGATTTAATTTTCATTTATATTGGTCTTATAGTTTATATTTTATAATATTGAAAATTCAGGTACTTGAAACATTTTTAATCTTCAAGTTGGTGGATTAGAAAGCTTATAAATTATTTTTCATCAACATTTTTTAAGAAATTATTTTTATTATTGACTACATATTATATGTTTAATCAATGTTTAAAATTTCATTTATATTGGTCTTATAGTTTATATTTTATAGGCTAGAAAACTTACTTGAAACATTTTTATGTTTCATTTTGGTGGATTAAAAAGCCTATTAATTATTTTTCATCAATATTTTAAAGAAATTATTTTTTATTTTCGACTATTTATTATATATTTAATCCATGTTTTAATTTTTACATATATTTGTCTTATAATATATATTTTATTTGATAGAAAAGTCACTTACTTGAATAAGAGATAAATTATGCTAAAATATTTTGTTGTATTTATACATATATAAACATAATAGAATAATAATAAAATAGTAACATTTTAAACATAAAAAAATAATTAAAATAGAAAAAAATTATGGTTTTAGAGAATAGGAGGCATCAGTGATGCCGCATTTAAGGCATATTTTTTTAAAAAACTTATCCTACATTTAATTTCTTTCCAAATAACATATTTAAAGAAAAACTCTCTTGCTGGTGATATGCAGCGAGGTTTGGTGGTTTAGGGAGGCATGATTGGTGGAAGACACATCATTTCTATAGGGAGGCAGTTGACATTAGGTTTTTTGAACTATGTGGTTATCGATGATAGAGTTTAACTCAGGATACAAGGTGATGCAGACAGAGGTGACTTCTCTTGGAAACTTTGGACTCTTGTTTTCTATAGGTCTATAATTGTGGACAAGAGGTAATGCGCTGCTAGTTGGAGATGAGGTGGATTTGGGATTTCAGAACAAGAACCAGTTTTGGGTCTTGATCAATGGGCCATTTGTGATGGTATGTGGGATCAAGCTAAATTTTTATTTTGTGCCTATCTTGTGGTAGGGATTTCTGGACTAAGATGGGATCTTGCAACAGTCTTGGATTGTGGGTCTTCAAGTCATTTGTCTTTGGGTGGCACTATTTTATCAATTTTTTGTTTAGTGGGGATTTATGTGTCCCATGTTTTTTTGTTGATGTCTGTGCATTTTTTTTAATAATTTTTTAGGACCATGTATTCTCGGTACCTGAATCTTCCTGGTAAAGGTGTATCCTTTATGAGAACTTTCTTTAGTGTTGATAAAGGTGAGATTTATCAGCACTATTCTTAGCATTGATAAAATATTTTAATGAAAAAATATTATAAATATATATATAACTATTATATTTATATTCAAAAATAATGTTTACTTATATATATTAATAAAAAACCCATATTTATAATTATTTTATATATAATATATATTAATATATATTTTTTAATAATTCAAATATATACATAATGTTTTTTAATAAAAGTGGCGACATGAATTGGTCACCCATTTCATTTCACAAAGAAATTTATTAAAAACATATGTAGTAGTCCAAACATGAGGTGTAAAGAGCATACACCGGTAGGGAATAATGGGAATACAAGTCAAGAAAACCAAGAATATCAAGTAGAAAAAATGATCGAGATGACCTGTCATCATCCAGTCCATGAACTCCATAAGAAATTGCATAGAGGGCACTGTCCAAGAATCCAACAAGTATCTTCAAATCTGGAGGGAATCTTGATAGTTAAACATTGAGTTCCAGGTCAGAGCATTAATGTATTTAACTTTCTATTTGATTAGTTGATTTGAAATCAATGCTTCATATAATTTTGTTTCAGTAGAGATCATATTTCACTAGGGGGTACCCAATGAGGCCAAATTGACAGATACTCAAGACAATGCATACCAGAAGAACTAGCTGGTCACTAGGAAACCAAAAAACATGCCACATATACATGGAGGACACCAAATCAGCATGGGGAGAGCTCCTCTATGAGTACAAAAATTCCTCAAAATTAGTTAGTACCACCACAAAAACGATATAAAGAAAGGGTATATGATTTGATGATTCTAAAAGCACAACTAACTTTATAGAATTAATGGAAAATAAGGAGAATATGAGGTTGAAAAAATGAATATCAAAAGGGTCCAAATGGAATCTGAGAATCCATCAATCCCTTGTAAGATAGGAACCGTCAGCAATATAAAGTAGAATAATTTATAAGGAATAGCTCTGAGGATGAAGTTTGGGTTCTTTTTAAAATCTTCCACCACATTAAGAAACATCCTATTTCTGATTTGAAGGTAGATTTTAGTAGAAATTTCACCATTTTTTTGTATTTTGGGAAGGCAATTGTATCATTCTCATCCATCCTAGAGACAAGTTCCTCCGAAAAATCTAATTTCTCTTCAAATTGGTAAGCATCTCTAAAAGAAGGGTCATTTTTAGGGTCATTATCAATTTCATCTGAATCAGTTGATTTTGAGTATATATACATGATGTTTTAAAAAAGTATTTATAATATTATAAATAAATATATTTATATTTTAATAATTATAAAAGTATAATAAATTTTTTAAAATAATAAATATATTTACTGTATTTAAAATTATATATATAAATACATTATATATATATATTTATAATTTTAATTATAAATAAATAAATAAATATTTGTCTCCAATGAATTTATTCAGTAAATGTATCTATATATCATGAGATAATGATGATATTCATGGACATATATATTTATGTTCATGTATATTGATATGAATAAATACACTATCTATGATCATAAGTTTATGTGTTGACATGATTAGGTTTCTATATATGTTATCAATGTTAGATTACCAATTATTATGATGAAACATGCATATGTTATGTATTCATGACTCATGAAATGTTCATTTATACATTTACACCCTTATTATTCATGCTTCCATAAATGTGATGAGTCATTTTTTATGATTTAACTTTTTCATTCATGTTATATCCAGAAGGTTTAGATATCAAGCATACTCGGCCCTAAAATTTATTGAATAAATTAAAAGTGTATAAAGGAAAAGATGAGAGAGTGTGGCACAAATACCACCACCAAACCAAGAAAGTGACAAAACACTGCCACCCAAAAACAAAAACAAAATGGATTGACGAACCACACATGAAGGCTCAAAGTCTCGAAAAAAATATGAACCAATACACCATGGGCATGACCATAAAAACCATCAAGGCCCACATAAATCAACCTAAAAAGTATGCCTACCACCAGAAAGCCTCTAACCCGCCACCTATCCCATCCCAAAGTTATCGTACAGAAAGTCTGAGCCTCCAGCCTATATCCCTCCATCAATCATTCATGTTCTTCCATGTGCATTTTCCTTCTTAATACCTAAAATTACAGGCACGAGGATTTGGTTCCATATATCTCAATCTAAGATTTATTCATATCCATGAATGGGATTGTAAGATCAACCGCTTGGTGGCTAGCTAATCATTGGTTTGGGTATGGGTCAAGATCTTTAGTCTTAAATGGATTCTATGGAACTCACAAATACTCCATGATATAGCGATGGCTATTGGTGTTCCAATTAAACATGATAAGGAAACTGAAACTTAAATATTTGAAAATTTTGTTAAATTATTAGTTTAAATTGACATGTGCTCTGTTCAAGTTGATAGAGTTTTTCTCTCTATAGATGATTATGAACTAGATTTTAAAATTGAGTACGAACGAATCCCCCATTTTTTGTTTGAACTGCAAGGATTTTGGTCATGATATATCTACCTATAAAAAACTGGCTATTTGTAATCTTTTCTCATTATTTGGTCATGAGGAAAACAAATTTATTAAAAGGATTAGAAGGTTGAGGTTGAGTGGAATGGAAGAGGCTAACAAGTCTATGACTCACAATGGAATTTAGGTTGAAAAAAGGAGGAATAGAAATATAAATGTTTATGGATAGAAGTTGGGGGGTGTTACTGATGGAATTACAGGCGATGATTCCAATGAAGATATCAGTAGGGTTTGTGATAATAGTATGGATAGAAGTGGAAATCATGATAGAAAATGGGATGAAATTGTTAATGAGTAGTAGGTAGGTGTGGTGAATATTGTTGATGTAGTGGAGGTGTTTCATGCACACACAATGTTAAACTTGGGTGAAACTGTTAAGATTACATTGGAGGCTGCCAATGCAGGAAAAGGAGATGTTAATTCTGGGGGAGGAAGGCTAGGTGACATTAAAGTGATGGAGTATCAACATGATGTGACATCAATGGATGGTCAATCCATTAATGAAGAGGTTGTTCAAGACTCAGTTGATTAGCAGTTGAAGTAAGATCAACTAGGTGCTGCAAGGGTCTGTAAAGGTAAGAAAATCCAAATAGATGAGGAAGTATTTCAGTGGTTCATCCTTAGAAATTCTAAATCACATGAGATTCACTCTCAACTGTAGGTATGCAAGTCTCAAGTGGGAAATCAACCCAACAGATGAAAGAAAATGAGTGTGAGAATGTGGAATGGTCATTTACAAATCACTTCAATTAACTAATAAAGAAGGTGTATCTTTTCTTTGGTAGAGCCTTCGATGTGTATTTTTGTATTTATTATAAAAATAATTCTAGAATCACACCTCTGAATGATCAGAAAGATGAAAGTCCCATGGAAGGCATCTCCGAGGAAGTGACAGACTTATAGTCATATCGGTCACACCGTGCATAGAGTTGAGGTTCCATTGATTCCTACATGTCCAAAATGACATATGGATTGTTTTCATAATCTATCAAAACAATAAAAATTAATTTTCTTAGTTTTGTGTTTGAAAGTTTTCCTTTTTACAAAAAATGATGTCAATTTTTAATAAAAACATGAACTTGGAGTCATACCAGTCACACTGTGCATCAGATTGAAGTGCAGGTGATTCCTAAAAATCAAAAATGAATCATGGATTATTTTTATAAAATATAAAGAATAATATGATTGTGTTTTCTTGATTTTAAATATTTCACTTGTTCTTTTTTCAAAATTTAATGTCGATTTAAAATAAAAAGATGAACTTGGAGTCATACTGGTCACACCATTCATTGGATTGAGGTGTGGCTAATTCCTTCATGTCACAAATGACTCATGGATAATTGTAATAAAATATCAAAACAATCCAAATGAATTTTCTCATTTTTGAGTAGGTTAGTTGTCCTTTTTACTAAAATTAATGTCAATTTAAACTAAAAAGATGAACTTGGAGTCATATCGTTCACACCATGCATCCGATTAAGGTATGATTGATTCCTAAACATCAAAAATAACTTATGGATCATTTTCCTAAAGTATCAAAACAATCCAAATGCATTTTCTTAGTTTTTCTGATTAGGTTAGTTGTCGTTTTTTACTAAAATTGATGTCAATTTTAAATAAAAAGATATTATTAGAGTCATACCGGTCACACCGTGTGTTGGATTGAGGTGAGGTTGATGCATACACATATAAAATGACTTATGGATTTGTTTACAAGATTATCAAAATTATCATAATGAAATTTCTTAGTTTTAAGTAGGTCAATTGTTATTTTTACTAAAATTGATGTCAATTTTAAATAAAAGGATGCACTTCAAGTTATACCGGTTACATCGTATATTGGATTGAGGCGCGGGTGATTCCTACACATAAAAAATGAATTATTTATCTTTTTATTAAAGTATCACAATAATATGAATGTGTTTTCTCAATTTTGGGTTGTTTAGTTGTCGTTTTTACTAAAATTGTTGTCAATTTTAAATAAAAGGATGCATTTTTAGTCACACCAGTCACACCGTGTATCATATTGAGGTACAAATAATTTATACACATATCAAATGACTTATGGCTCATTTTTATAAAGTATAAAAATAATTTTAAAGTGTTTGATCAGTTTTGAGTAGGTTAGTTGTCCTTTTTACTAAAATTAATGTCAATTTTAAATAAAAGGACACACTTTGAGTCATACCGGTAAGACCATGCGTCAGATTGATGTGCGGCTGATTCCTACACGTCTCAAATGACTTATGGATAATTTTCATAAAGTATCAAAGTAATATGAATGATTTTTATCAATTTTTATTAGGTAAAATATCCTTCTACAAAAATGGATGTCAATTTTAAATAAAAAGACACACTTTGAGTCATATTGGTCACACCATGCATAAGATTAAGATATGTATGATTCTTACACATCACAAATGACCTATGAATTGTATTCTTAAATTATCAATACAATATGAATAAATTTTCTTGGTTTTGAGTAGGTTATTTTTTGTTTTTACTAAAATTGATGTTATTTTTCAATAAAAAGACACACTTGGTGTCATACCAGTCACACCATATGTCGGATTAAGGTGAGGGTGATTCCTACACATCAAAAAATGACCCATGGATCATTTTCCTAAATTATAAAAACAATCCAAATATGTTTTCTTGGTTTTTAGTATATCACTTGTTCTTTTTTATAAATTTAATATCTATTTAAAATAAAAATATTCCCTTGTAGTCATACCGGTCACACCATGCATCAGATTATGGTGCAGATGATTCATAAACATCTAAAATGACTAATGGATTATTTTCATAAAGTATCAAAACAATATGAATTATTTTTTATTGTTTTTGATTAGTTTAGTTGTCATTTTTTATAAAATTTATGTTAATTTTAAATGGAAAGATTCACTTAGAGTCATACCGGTCACAAAATGTGTCATATTGAGGTGAAATTGTTTCTTACATGTCCCAAATGATTTATGGATATTTTTACTAAAGTATAAAAACTATACAAATGTTTTTTCTTAGTTTTGTGTACATTAATTTTTCATTTTTACTAAAATATCATTTTTTTAGCACCCCTGGTTAGAGGTATGTAGCCTTTGTTTATGCCTTTTTATGTATTTAAAGTGAATGGGATGAGTTGGGATGAGATTGGTATTGTTTAAAATGGTTTTAATAAGTTTGGAGGATTTTCTAAGGGTGTACGGTTTGAGCACGGTTAGTGGAAAGCATGTAGATTCTCTAGGAAACTGTGCAGGGGGAGACAGTAGCCTTCGCACAGCCTACGCACAGTTTTTCAAATAGTGAGAGGAAACCCTGATAACCCTCTCTCTCAAGGCATTGGCTTGCACATGGTTGGCACATGGTTTTCCAAAACAAGCAGGATAACCGTGCAACCACTTAAAAGAAGAGTTTTTAAATTCGGGATCCCTCATGATTGACCTATTTCACTCCAATTCCTTTCCCACTTGAGACTCACTCAGTATTTTGGGTTCTCAAAGGTTGAAGGTTCTCTCCCACTCATTTTGGAAGAACATCGAAGGGGTTTTTTTTGGTGGATTGAAGGTAGTTCTTCTCAGGTAAGTCTTCTCTCGCGGTTCTTTGTGGTTTCCTCTAGATTCACATCTCCCTCTCTCTTGGTTTTTTAGATCTACATTCGTTGCATATAGATATAGGGTTGGGGTTGGCTTGGGTGTTGAATTTAAGTCTTGTGTATGTTACGAAAGGGGATCTAGAGTAGTTTTGGTGCTACGTTCTCCATATTTGAGGTGCGGTTTCTTGTGGGTCGAATTCTCCAAAACCCTAAAGGTAGGTGGATTCTCTCTTGAATCCACATGGTTAAAAATAATGGTTTTGGTTACAATTAAATTGTTTGGTTTGAAATTAATTGTGAATTTTATGTTCTTAATTGGTTATAAATCCCTTTTTTCACGTTTTTTGGTTTTTTTGGGAAAAGGGGTTTTTCAGTTAAATGTTCTTATTGTTAAATTTAATCATATAGATTTTAAAATTTGTTTCTTGGATTGGGTCATGGAAATTATTTATAAAAATGGTTTTCAATAATGATTTTGTTATATTGAATTAGGGTTTTGGCATGGAAAATGGTTTAAGTGTGGTTTCAATAAATGGGTGATTTATTTAAGTGGTTTGTCATGCAATGGAAATGGTAGATTTCATGTTGTTGGGGCCTTGGGGGTCATATGATTGGCTATGGCTTGTTTGAAATGTTGTGTGGAAGTGGGCGGGAAGTACCACTACAATAAGGGGATGGTTAGTGGATGGAAGGGACACCATCAAAAGGTAAGTGGGTGGGAAGTTCCACTAGTTGGAATGGGTGAATGAGTTGTATGGAAGATCCACCATTTTGGTTGCCTTGTTATGCATTGATTTGCAAGATATAAATTGCTGTGCAAATGTTTAAATGATGAAATGGATTGTGGAATGTTTGTTTGGTTTTCCCTTGGTTTCTTGTTTTGGGTGAGGTGGATTGGTAAGGGTGTGTTTGGATCATGATAATGGTTCCACTTATGATTATTTTATTTAAAATACTTTATATAAATTTGATAATGGTTTTATCCTAGTGGCATGTATATGGATGTCATTTGGGGAAAACCTACTGAGTATTTGTACTCACCCCCTTCTTTGGAACTTGGTTTCTTTTATTGATGTCGTATTTTGGGATACAGGTAAAGGTAAATCATCCCATTACTAGTGGCTTATGGTGATTCTTGGGAGAGGTGTTGGTGCTTGGAGCATGGAGCTTGGTGCGGAGCTATGGAGTTTGTCTTGGTTTATTTTGGGGTCTCTTGTTTAGTCTTTTGCATAGTACTCTGATTTTGTGTTGGGTTGTATTGGTTTTGGGTTTTATTGTGAAAAAACATGATTGTCTTTTGGTAATACATTCTTGAATGTTTTACTGACATGCATCATATAGTCCTTGTGAGTTAATGGTTTGGTTGGTTTTTTCTTATTGGAAAATTGTTCCCCAATTTATTCTCAAAGCCCTTGACATTTTTTTTAGCCTTTGGTGCCTTGGGAACATTGTTTAATGACAAGTAGAATTCTCCCACCCTCTCAAGATAATGGGATGGGGTGGGATGTTACAATTTTTATTCCTTTGTTCAGCCCTTAGCTTTTAAGTGAGAGCAGTTGTGCACAAGAGCCTCAACCTAGTTGGCGAGGACTCAATAAGTGAATCCAAGAGACCCAAGTTCAAAACTGGGTGAAGACATATTTTTGGGTACTATAGTAGTACTATTGTAGTAATGTAGCAAACACTGTTTGGTATTGTAGCAGACACTAAAGCAGTACCTATTTGGTACTGTAGCAGCCAGAACTATTCAAATGTTTGGGCTTTTGGGCCACCGGTTTGGGCCTCGGGTCCTTTAAGGCATTCAAGCCACCCAAGGCCTTCAGGACAGTAAGTATTTTGGGACACCTAAAGTCCTTAGGTCCACCTCAATGCCTTTGGGCCACCTCAAGGTCTTTAGGCTACCTGAAAATGTGCATAAATTATCAGACATACTCTACAAGGAGAAGACTTCATATGGGGATTCAGAGTAGGCTAATTAACTAGAGAAGAAGTTAAGAGGATTTTTTATAAAGAGAGGTCATGTCATTTCCATCGGGACCAACCTGTTCTTGCATGTGAAGCCTAGCCGAACATCCTTGCAAAGGTGGAGAGCTGATATCACGATAAATAATCTGGAAGGATGAGTTCCAAGTATAGTTTGTATATTTCCTAAGACCTATGGGTCATGTAATCTCTAAACCTACTAACCTTGTAAGGGTTCCCACTCATCCCATGAAAGGGGGGTTATCCAAAATCAATAAAAATAAGGACTTAGGGCCATTTAGACTAAATGAGAGTAGTTGTTCAATCCTTGGTGTTGATCATTGGTCTTGGTGTTGATATTTGTTCTTGGTCTATTCCTTGAGTCAGGATAGAAGAAAGGTGTAGGGATGTCAAAACTTGGAATGTATAACATAAAAGTATGTAGTTAAACCTTTTATGATGAACTTCAAGTTACCAGGGAGTTGAGTACATAAGTGTTTAAAGACACTTATAGGCATTGGATATCTCATTGTTTTGGGTGTAGCCAATGAGATGAGCATGGAAATCATGATAGAAAGGAATTCACACTAGGATGCATATTTCATTGGGGTGTAATTAATTATTGTGTGATATGAATGTGTTGATTTTTAAAATATATATTGGGTTTCAAAATAGAAGGATTTGAAACATAGAAATTGGTGGTATTTTGAAAATGGGTTTATTTTCAAAACATGGTGGATTTTTCAAAATAGTGAAATATGAAAAATGTAAACTTGTGGAAAGCCTGGTTGTGATAGTTTTAGTGTAATTTAACTGGAATTTGAGAATCATGTGTTTCTAAAATAGAAGGACTCATGGTTTTTTGTATGAATAGAAATGGCATCAGGTTGGCGTCGTAGAGACCAAACAGAGGATGCTGCTGAAAATGTGGTTGCACCTAAGCCTCAGGTGAACTGGTATCTAGTACAAAGTATAGTAAAAGCTTTCCAAGCTGGGGAAAGTTTAAATAAAGTAGATTAACCAAGGCACGTAGATCATGCAGTTCAATTTCAAAAGCAGAATCTACCCATCTTCAAGGGTGATTTGGAGCCGGAAAGGGAAGAAGCATGGTCGAATAGAATGAACAAGATCTTCAGATTCTTGGGAACACTGGTAGAGTTGAAAGTGAAGTTGGCCACATATATTTTGGAAGATATTTCCCTTTTGTGGTGTGAGTTGGTATTCCATGCTGGAACGGACCAATGTATGACATGGGATGGACTTGAGGAATTTTTTAAATAAAATTATACCTTCATACATTCAGAATTCAGTGCACAATGGATTTATTCCATTTAAAAAAGGAGAACCTTTAGGTAACATATTATATAACTATGTTTATGAATTTAGTGAGGTTTTTCACCTGAGGTGGTGGGTAGTACATCATTTAAATCTCGTATCTTTGAAGCTAGTTTGAGGCATGACATTCGGTCCAAGATAGTAGTGCTGTGTATAAATAATTATATGGAGATAGTGAATAGATCCTCATTGGTTTAAAGGGATCTCTTAGGGGATGCGAGTGGAGGAAGTATATTAGTACCCATAAGGAATAGTGGGAACTCGAACACTGGGTTCAAGGGGAAGAGGGACACTTATTTATAGGGTGGGAGTATGACTCAGAATCCATCTACAGGATCGATGAATCTTCCTCCAAAGACTCAGAGTAAGTCGGGATGCTTTCAGTGTGGTTTAATGAGCCACATCAAGCAGGATTGTAAAACACAACCTCGATCATGTCCTAATTGTAAGAAGATGGGGAATTTGTAGTGTTATTGTCAGAATGCTCCAAGGTCTGGTGTTCGTGACACTCCTCAGGGGTCGGAGGTGTCTTATACCTTGATGGGATGGGGGCAACAACATACCCCTCGATAGCAGAGTAATGTGGGTCATGTTGACTCTCAGAATACCATGACGCCTCAGCAGGGAAACAAAGAGCAGAGCATGGCAAGAAAACAGTTGTTTGGAGCTGATCTGGTTATGGTGGATGATCAGCCGGGACTATCCATGGTGTGAGGTATGGTTCTTTTTAAATTCCATGTTGAGGAAATATTTGTTTGATACGGGTGATTCACATTATTTTCTTGCTTCTCACATCATCAATTTGTTGGGTTTACACATAGAAATGATGCCTTTTGTTTTGAAACTACAAACTCTTCTTGGTCAAAGAGAGTATCAAGGCTTCATATGTCGGGGCCGTTTTTTTATTGTAGAGGGAATTGAATTGACATGGGACTTCCTAGTACTTTAGATAGATGCGTATGATATAATCCAAGGAATGTATTGGTTGAAAATGTTTAAGGACCACATAGATTGTTATACACAAACTATTAGTTTTTTTTGACAGAGGATGGCATGAGACATCTCTTTATAGGGGAGAAGAATGAGATGTAGGGTGCAACAAGCTTGTTGGAACTAGTGGTTGGCATGATATCATACCGGTTGGCAGATTTGTCATTGGTAGCAGTGGAAGGTCTTGAGTAGAGTTTTCTTCCAGTAGTCTTGGATCAGTTTATAGATGTACTTCCCAAAGATTTATCAGGGTTTCCAACTGTGAGGGAAGTGGAGTTTACGATTGATATCCTTCCGAGGAAAAGTCCTATCTCACTTCCATTTTACCAAATTGAACCAATAGAATTGCAAGAATTGATGGTGTAGTTGGAGGAGTTATAAAACAAAGGTTCATCTAACCAAGCACGTCTCTGTGGGAAGCACCAGTTTTGTTTGTTAAAAAGGTGGATGATACCATGTGGGTCTTTACTGATTATCATAGACTTAATCAGGTTATAATAAAGAACCGATATCCACTTCCTTGAATTGATGTCTTATTTGACAAGTTGAGGGGAGCTCAGTGGTTCTCTATGATTGATTTACGATCACGGTATCATCAGTTGTGGGTGGGGAAGCATGATATTCCAAAAACAGCTTTCAGAAGTAGATATGGCCATTATCAGTTGGTGGTTATGCCCTTTTGTCTAATGAATTCACTGGAGGTGTTCATGAAATTAATGAATTAGATATTTCATAGATATCTAGATTATTTTGTGGTAGTATATGTTGATGATATACTGGTTTATTCGAGGACAAGGGTAGAGCATGAGCAGCACTTGGCAATCGTATTGGGGATCTTGAGGGATCATTGGTTGCATGAAAACTTATCAAAGTGTGACTTTTGGATATAGGAGATGCATTTCCTTGTCCATGTTATTTCTGAGAGGGGTGTTTCTATTGATACAGAAAAGATTGAGTCAGTTATCTCCTAGAAACCTCCAAAGAACGTTTTATAGATATAGAGCTTCCTTGGGTCTAGCAGGGTATTATCAACATTTTGTTCATGATTTCTCATGATTGGATTCGATGATGATAGATTTGATAAGGAATAATGTTCCATTTCAATGGGATGAGTATTGTCAGAAATGTTTTGAAGAGCTAAAGGGTTTCCTTACATCAGCACCAATCTTGGTTTTTCCAGAACCAAGGAATAGGTACGCGGTGTGTTGTGATGCATCTGGATTAGGGTTGGGGTGGGTTCTCATGTAATGGGATTAGGTGGTTACATATGGCTCACAAAATTTGAGGTTTCATGAGAAGAAATACCTAACACATGATTTGGAGTTGGCGGAAGTGGTTCATGCTTTAAAAATGCAGCATCATTATCTCTTCAGTGAGAAATTTATGGTGTTTACCGACCATAAGAGCTTAAAGCTTATCTTCTCAAAAAGAGATTTGAACATGAGGTAAAGGAGATGGATGGAATATCTCCATATGTTTGATTTCAACTTAATCTACACACCAAGTAAGGACAATTATGAGGAGGATCCATTAAGTAGGATATCATATGTTCAAGTGGTGAAGCAGGTATCAGATCAGAGGCAGTTGATGTCGGTCCAAGTCGACATGAGGTTGGAATTTGAGGACCGGGGAGATAGAGCAGTCTTCTTTCTTGTTTTGTTGGTTCCTGACATGGCTGTTTTGGTTAAAGAGGCACATGCATCTAATTCTGAGTGTTTGCTGACGAGGTCGAAACTCAATGGTGGGGAGACCATTGAGAACTGGGAAGTTAATGGGAATTCAGTGTTGTGTTTTCGAAATCGGATGGTGTTACCAGTGGCTTGTCGGGAGGAACTTCTCATGGCTTATCATCATTCTAGGTGGGATATCCATCCTAGAATTTAGAAAATGTATAAGGCATTGAAGGTGCATTTTTGGTGGTTAGGTATGAAAAGGGATGTGGTCGAGTTTGTTTCGAGATGCTTTAATTGTCAGCAAGTTAAGACAGAGCATCAGCGTCCAGTAGGCATGTTGAAATCTTTACCTATCCTAGTGTGGAAATGAGAGTAGATAGTAATGGATTTTGTGATGGGTCTCCCAAGAACATTCAATAAGCATGATGCAATATGGGAAATAGTGGATCACGTAACAAAGTTTTCCCATTTCACCCCGATTCGTGAATCTCATATGGTAGAGGGTATGTCCAAACTCTATATCCAGAAGGTTGTAAAGATGCATGGTGTTCTAGTTTTGATTGTATCATATAGAGATATGAGGTTCACATTTCGTTTTTGGAAATCATTACAGCAAGCCCTTGGGACACAGTTGACTATGAGCACAACATATCATCCTCAAATGGATGGGAAATCTGAGAAGATGATAAAAACATTGGAGGATATGTTAAGTGATTGTGTGATGGATGTTTTTGGTTCATGGTAGGAGTACTTACCATTGTTGGAGTTCTCTTATAATAATAGTTATCAGGCTTCGATATATATGGATCTGTTTGAGGCTTTATATGGGTGTCTATGTCGTTCTCCACTATGATGGGTGAAAATAGGCGAGACATTGATGATCGGACGAAGCCTTGTCCAAGAGACTACAGAGAAGATATAGTTGATCAGAAATAGGATGGAGATGGCTCAAAGTCTTCAGAAATCATATGCAGACCACCATCAATGTCCTTTGTCATTCGAGGTGGGTGATCATGTGTTTTTGAGAATCTCTCCTAGGTTGGGACATCGTCAGTTTAGGAAGGAGGGTAAGTTATCCCTAAGGTATATTGGGTATTTTGAGATACATTTAGGATTTAAGATGTGGCTTATCATTTGGATTTTCCACCATAGTTTAGTGCATTGAACAATTTGATTCATGTGTTGCAGTTGAAAAAGTATCAATCAGATCATGAATATGTGATTCGTTGAGATCATGTTGAGCTAGAACCAGATTCTTCCTGGGTGCACGTGCCAATGTGGATTGTGGATAGGCAAGATAAATTCTTGCATGGAAAAATCATCGGTTTAGTTTTTGATTTTTAGTAGCATGGTCAGATTCAAGAGGAGACATGGGAGCGGGAGAAAGATATGATCGAGCAATGGCACGAGATATTTCGGCAAAGCAATGGTTCCCTACATTCTAGGGATGGAAAGTACAATGGTGGGGAGAATTTAGCACCCCCGGTTGGAGGTATATAGCCATTTTTATGTTTTTTATTTGTTTAAAGTGCATAGTATGAGTTGGGATGAGATTGAGAGTGTTTGGAATAGTTTGGAATAAGTTTGGAGGCTTTTCTAAGGGTGCACAGTTTGAGCACGGTTAGGGGAAACTGTTTGGATTATCCAGGAAACCGTGTGGGGGGACATAGTAGCCTTCACACGACCAACACACGATTTGTCAAACCATGTGAGGAAACCTTGCAGACTCACTCTCTCTCGAGGCAGTGGCTTGTGTACAGTTAGTGCACGATTTTCCAAACCATGTGGGCTAACCATGCGACCACTTAAAGGAAGAGTTTTTAAATTTGGTCTCCCCCTGGCTTGACCTATCTCACTCCAATTCCTCTCCCACTCGAGCTTCACTAGGTATTTTGGGTTCTCAAAGGTTGAAGGTGCTCTCCCACTTATTTTGGAAGAAAATCGAAGGGGTTTCTTTGTTGATTGAAGGCAGTTCTTCTCAGGTAAGTCTTCTCTCATGGTTCTTTGTGGGTTCCTCTTGATCTACATCTCCATATCTCTCGGTTTTTTAGATCTACATCCATTTCATGTAGATATAGGGCTGGGGTTTCCTTGGGTATTGGTTTTAAGGCTTGCAGATGTTATGGAAGGGGATCTAGAGCAGTTTCGGTGGTGCATTCACTGAATTTGAGGTGCAGTTGCTTGTGGGTCAAATTCGATAGAACTCTAAAGGTAGGTGGATTCTCTCTCGACTCCACTTGGTTAGAACTAATGGTTTTTATTACAATTAATTTGTTTGTCCTAAAATTAATTGTGATTTTGATGTGAATAATTGGTTAAGAATCCCTTTGGTCTTGTTTTGTTGATTTTTGGGGAAAAGGGGTTTTAATTTTGAATGTTCTTATTGTTAAATTTTAAAATGTAGATTTTAAAATTTGTTTCTTGTCTTGGGTCAAGGAAATGGTTTTTAAAAATGGTTTTCAATAAAGAGGTTGTTTTATTGAATTAGGGTTTTGGAATGGAAAATGGTTTAAGGGTGGATTCAATAAATGGGTGATTTATTGAAGTGGTTTGTTATGTAATAGAAATGATTGATTGCATGTTGTTGTGGCCTTGGTAGGTCATATGCTTGGCTATGGCTTGTTTGAAATATTGTGTGTAAGTGGGCAAGAAGTACCACTATAATAAGGGTATGGTTAGTGGATAAAAGGGTTACCATCAAAAGATAAGTGGGCGGTAAGTACCACTAGTAGGAATGGGTGAAAGGGTTGGATGAAAGCTCCACCATTTTGGTTTCCTTGTTATACATTGCTTTGGAAGATGGAAATCGTTGTGCTAATGTGTAAATGATGAAATGGTTTGTGGCATGTTTGTTTTGTTTTTCCTTGCTTGCTTGGTTTGGGTGAGGAGGCTTGATAAGGGTGTGTTTGGCTTATGGTAATGGTTTCACATATGATTATTTTATATAAACTACTTTATATAAATTTGTTAATAGTTTTATCCTAGTGGCATGTGTAGGGAAGTCATTTGGGGATATACAACTGAGTATTATTACTCACCCCCTACTTTGTCACTTGGGATCTTTTGTAAATGTCATATTCCAGGAAAAAGGTAACGGTAAAGCATCTCATTGCTAGTGGCTTGTGGCGATGCTTGGGAGAGGTGTTGGTGCTTGGAGCATGGAGCTTGGTGTGGAGCTGTAGAGTGTGTTAGGGTTTATTTTGGGGTCTCTTGTTTAATAATCATCATAGTACTATGATTTTGTCTTGGGTTTTGTTGGTTTTGGGTTGTATTGTGGAACAACTTGGTTGTCTTTTGGTAATACATGCTTGAATGTTTTTTTACATGCATCATATAGTCCTTGTGAGTGGAAGGTTTAGTTTGTTTTGTCTTAAGGGAAAATCATTCCCCAATTTGTTCTCGAATCCCTCGACATTTATTTCCAGCCTTTGGCATCATGGGAACATTTCTTAAGGACATGTATCATTCACCCACCCTCTCAAGCGAATTGGATGGGGTGGGGTGTTACAATTTTAAACTAGAAACACGCAGTTTGACTCACACCAATCACATCATATATCGATTTGAAATGAGAGTAGTTCCCACATAACATAAATACTTTATGAATCGATGTACACAAATATCAGGAAAATATAAACACGTTTGATCAGTTTACAATGAGTGACACATTCTGAACTAAAATATTGATTTTAAGCTAATAACAAACACTTTGAGTCATAATGGGTATGTCATGTATGATATTGATGTGAGGATGATTCCTACACATCACAAATGACTTATGGATCATTGTCTTAAAGTATAAAAAAAATCTGAATATGTTTACTTGGTTTTGAGTATGTTATTTTTATTTTTTACTAAAATCAATGTCAACTTTGAATAAAAAGAAGCACTTGGAGGCATACCGTTCACACCATGTGTTCGATTGAGGTGTGGTTGATTCCTACACATTTTAAAGTCTAAAAACAATCCTAAATACCAATGTTATCATGATGAACATTTCCTTACATTCCCAAACTACTAACATTATATTTTGAGACGATAATCTTAGAGGAAAATCCTTTCTCATTGTTGTAAACCAGATGAGTAGGGGAATCTCTTTAGCCCATTATATCATGAGAAGTCACCACAATGGGAACAAGATCTTTATCCACTCTTTTGGATTTCAAAAACAAGAAAAGTTTTTCTACTAAAAACATCAACTTAATACGTAGTGTTGGTAGGTTGACAAAGAAAGGAAATGGTAATCGTGCTAACATTGGCATAAAGGAACATGTTATCTCTTTTGTGGCTTGTTGCAGATTGTTGAGAGAAAAATATGAATTCCTAAAAGATTAATGAAAAAAACTAAATATGTATTAGATAAAATTGATATGGAAATGGTAATCCTATTAACATTGGTAGAAAGGAACATGTTATCTCTTTTATGGCTTGTTGTAGATTGTTGAGAGAAAAATATGAATTCCAAAAAGATCTATTAAAAAACTAAATATGTATTAAAAAAATTGATATGGAAATTAACTTATAAATAATAGATAAAATAATGACAAAATTAATTAAATAATTAGTAGGAATTCACCTTTTCATGATGGTCATATACATTATTAACAAATTTCTTTGTTTTCATTATCTCAGTTGGAGCCTCAAAGTCTAATCTCTCTTGAGCATGATCAATTTCGAAAAAACCACCCCAACTCAAAAAAAAGAATCCACCTATATAAGAAAACAATTATTATGTGAGTAAAACTAAAAATAAATAAATTAAACACAAATATGAAACAATTCATTACTTCTATGAATGCCACATCTTTATGCTATTTGTGCATATTATTACAACAAGTATGACGCCCATTCGTTTCTAATCAAATATATGTCGTCTTGTGAATATGATTTTTTAACAGTCTTGGCAGTACCGAAAAAATATAAATACACAAGGGATTAATAAATATTTTAAATGAAACAGTAATTATCTCTGAAAATACCTCTTTGGGGATTCTCGTTCTTTGATGGAATCTGATTAATTTCATAAATTTATAGACATAATATCCGCAATCTTTTCCATTTGATTGTTTTAGAGACTATAGAAACATAGAGAAAAACAAGTAATTTGTTTTTATATGTGTTTGGATAGTGAAATATTATTAAATATACCCTAATACTTGTCCACTTGTAGAACATGTCAGGCTCCCTGTGCACAATGCCTTCACTCATGCCATGAATTTTTTGGTATTTAAACATTTCCCCATCATAATATAATTATCATTAAAATATAAAATAAAATATATAACTTGAAGTTTAGTTATAAAATGTAGGATGAAATCTATTATAAATTAAAAAATTCCATCATGTGTGGTCAGTTTGTTGGGTACCCAAGCAGTGAATCCACAAAATAAATTTTCAGAGTATCCAAATTAACTGAAATGATCATCCAATGTTTCGTTAAAAAAGGAATAAGTAATGAAATAATTGAAAAATATAATTTATTTGATTAAATTTTAGATTTTTAACTCTACATAAATTGTATTAATAAGATTCTGTCATGCAAATGTTTTTTTCAAACGCTTTGGCTAGTTTTTCCACTATTTCATCTAATTTTTTGATTCTATTTACGTTTAATACGTAGAAGTGTTGTGAGGACTAACAAGTCCATATTTATGTTCATGGGGGAATCCCTTCAATTGGTATTGATATATATTCATACATAAAATATAAATTGTATTTAGTCATATGTAACATAGTATATCAGCTTTTGGAAAAGAAAATCATGAAAACATACTTCATTTATACATTTACAGTTGAGTCTCCTAGCCAATCATAGTTGAGGATTTCAATAACATTTTCAAGAGAAATGTAGTCTTTAGAATCCTCTCCGTACATTTTTTCTTCAAAATCAACTATGTGATTACCAACATTTTGTAACTTTGTATCCACATGAACCTTCAATGTCAGTAAATGTGGATATTTAATGGGTGGGATAAAGGTGTTTTTAGAAGATATTTTTGATCGGTTGGTTGATAATTTAGATGATTTTGAGTCGACCTTTTAGTTCACCCCTTCCCTTTTTCTGTCTTTAATAACATTCATCGGTTTATACAATTTTTCATTAATTGTTAAAGGTTTAGTATGAAAAATAAATTGGAAATTAATACCTCCTTATCAAAATGTTTTTTATAAGATATTATGGCCATTCTACGAATGTTCTAACTACTTGTTTGGCTATATAAATATCTTCATCTTCCAGTGGAATAAGTAGTTCTGTGATTGTCTCATGAGCTATGCTAATCCCCACTCTCACATGACATGTTGGAAGTGGTCTATTATATAGAGTGTCTTCTTGGATATTGAACACCATAACCCTCAAAACAAGGCGATGGGTGGGTGTTGATGTATACAATTTAAATTCATTTTCACTCTGTAGAATATCAGTAAGGAAAGGTATCAGTGTCTTATGGATTCATATTTCACAGAAAAAATTATTAGAATATTGATTAACTAAACTAAGACATCTCTTTGAGGGGAATGGATCACCTCAAAATGGGTAGGGGTGGGGAAGAATCTTCATGAAATGGTTGTTCATGAGTTGTTTCTTCACTTTGCTTCACCCGTATAACAGTTTCTAGTAACTCATTCTTCCCATGAAATGTTTATTAAAGGGAAGATAATCTTTCTTTCATCTCTCCCATTTCTCCATCTTTATCCTCCTCTAATTATTTTTTTCTCAAAATATATTCAGGGTGTCTCCCCAAAACCCATACCTATGATGTGGACATACTGTTCTAGCTGCTTAAAGGCCATCGATAATAGGTGTTCATCTGGAACAGGTATTGATGATTCCCGTGACAAAGTTGGATTGAAAATATAGAAATTTTTTAATCATTATAATGTAATTGCAATTTAAAGAAAAAAATTTATAATGTAAAACTTATACATGTTTCACATACTTTTGTGTGTTTTCATATACTAGTATCCCATCTTTATTTACATGTGCCTCCTTCCATAACATATAGTGTGGGATGGAAGAGGATTTGGATTTAAATTCATCAATCAACATATAAACAAAGGAATGTAATTATGTTGTTGTTTCATGTCACATAAAAGTAATATTGTATATTTAAAATATGTACCATTTTTTTCAATTGAATCATACCCCATCCTTGCTTTAAGGTAGGGGTAGGTTTCTTTTGTTTCTTGTTCCTTATTTTTAGCACCCAGTAGCTGTTTCATAAATAAAAAATCATCAATCAATGTGATGAATACACATACTAGCAAACAATATATTACCAACTACAATGTACCTAAAAAGACATCTCTGCACAATGACCAGTAAAAGCATCCCACAGTACTTGTATTATCAGGTGTACGTACATAATTGATGGGTGGAGATTTATTTTCCCTTCAACATCATTAAAATGATATATCATTAGAATTGTGAAAAATTCACTGTGAATATTTCTAGAGAGCATTAATACATATTTCTTGTGAGAGTCATCTACTATAAATGTACTCTATAAGGGATGATGAAGAGTAAGTCAATGTTTCATTATTTTATTTTTTAGTTAAATAAAGAAAGTATATCATAATGTTCCCACAATTTCTTCCAAAATCAGTGCCTTAATCTTTAGCACAACATGGTTCCACAAATCTAAATCAATTGGAACAAATTTCCGAGTGATCATCTCAATGTAACTACTGAACATGGCCTTATTGGGGTAAACATGCTAGTTGTGTGTATACCATCCAACCTCATATTTGATGCCTTTGTTTCTGGACTTAATATTTTTTTCTAACACTGTCATGCTACGACGCTCTTGTTTTTTCTAATGCTTTGGATATTTGTTGCCTACCATTTCCTTGTAGTCAACATCATCAATATATTGTTACTATGGATTGGTAGCATTTGTGTGTGTATAAAGTTTTTGTTCCTTTGCACTGGGAGCAATAGCAGATGGAGAAACCTCTTGTACCTCTGCACTGGGGGCAATATTATATTGGGAAACATATTGTTCCTCAGGATTGAGAGCATTATCATACACTGAAATCATTATCTATAGAAGTTGTTTAACATTTCATTTAGATTACATAAATGCAATAGCAAACAGATAATAACATCAGGTGACACAATGTATATTAAAAAATATATAACATGATTATTGAACACTTTTTTTAAAGGATGTGTGGATTTGATATCAAGTATCCAAATCTCTTCATTATGGTCTCCACTGATGTACAAAACCCTATTTACATTATGACTGCTATGAAATAAATGTTATGTCCCAATAAAAGGGGAATCCTCAGTTGAATTTTAATTTAATCCTTTAGTGGTTTTGGTCGATAACAGAACAATTGACCACTTTTAGTTTGTAGGATCTGGAACATAAAATACTTGTACTGCCTATAATTCCATTATAAACAATTCGACTGTGTACCATTCCTTACTAAAATCCACTTTCACAAATCCCAATTCATTTATTTTAATTTCACTCCTCTTATCAACCAACTTGCATTGAAAATTCTACACTCAAAATTTTGTATAATCCAACTCACATATTTATTTGATGATTCCAAAGTATGCGATATTCGAATAAATTAGATTTCTTTCCTTAGTACCAGAAACATGCATCGCTTTAACCACAAGTGTAACTCCACTATTTATCATGGTACTACCTTTATCATGTACATTTGTAAAGAATTTATAAACATTAACTACATAACCATTGTAAGATAATACATATGCACTTGGCCCTCTGGCAAGCTATTGAAGTTGTTCTGAAATTAAATCCAAATTTCCATCCCATTCCTTACAAACATGGTCTGGAAATCATCATATAAACTATTGATTGTGTGTATATGATATCCAGCATTCATCCCTTGATGGATTCAAATGTCGGAGAATTTATTTTTGGGTTTCAACATATGGGAAAACCTCCAAACTGTTATGAAAAATTAAAAGGTGGACCTTCTCCCAATCTATAATATTAATTGTGACGATATCTCTTCCAAAAATTCCTTCACCGACAAGACACCTAGTGTGACGAGATTTTGGTAGACCAATGCTTTCCACACCAAACAGGTAGTCACATTACTAAATATTTGATTTCTTGTGATGGAATCCTATCACAAATCATCATTTGAGATGCGATTCCATTGAAAAAAATGACATCACAATTGTGGTTAATTGCGACAAATGAATAATCTGTCACAAATAACTGACATATTTAAAAAAAAAACAACTGCGACAAATGTATATTCCATCAAAAATAATATTTATTTTTAAAAAAATCCAAAATAAAATATTTTTTTTTAAAAAGTCAAAAATATTTAAAATTAAGTAAAATTCATTCAAAAAAAAAAATATATATATATATAATTCAAATATTTACAAAAATAAAATTTATTAAAAAATTTAAAAAATTATTTTTATTAAAATTAATTAAAATCAAATAAAATATTAAAAATTATTAAAAAAAATTAAGATTAATAAAAATAATTAAAATATTAAATATATTTAAAAATAATAAATTTTTTTAAATCAACTAAAAAAGTTAAAACATTTAAAAATATTAAAAAATAATTAAAAATGTTACAAATATTTAAAAATCATTAATTATTTTTTTAATATTAAAAATAATTACAAAATGACATATAATTAAAAAATTCACAAATAATTAATTCTTTAAAAAAATTATGAATCATTAAAACTATTAAGATAATTATAAAACATTAAAATTATGAAAAAATAACAAATAATTAAAAATAATTAAAAATAATTTTAAAAAATTAAGATTTAATTTTAAATATTTATATATACTTAAAAATATTGGAAAACTATAAAAAAATAAAAAAAATAATAAAATTAAACATAAATAAAAATATTATAAAAATTACAATGAATTAAAAAATTTATAAGTAATTATAAATTTTAATAAAGTTAAAATCCTTAAAAATTTCAAAATATTGCAAATAATTTAAAAAATTACAAATAATGAAAAAAGTTTAAAAAAATTGAAAAAATTAAAAATAATTAAAAAATTACAAATAATGAATTTTTTTAACAAAGTACAAATAATTAAAATATAAAAAATATAAAAAATAATTAAAAAATTTATAAATAATTAAAATGTTTCATAAACAAAAAAATCAGTATAAAAATAAAAAAATTACAAATAATAAAAAAATTACAAATCATTCAAAATATTAAAAAATTTCAAATAATAGAAAATGATTATAAATAATTAAAAAAAATTTAAAAAATTTAAAATAATTAAAAACATTGAAAAAAATTCATATATATTTTGAACTATTCATACATATTTAAGAATATTAAAAAATAATAAAATATAATTTTGTTTATTAAAATTTAAAATAAAAAAATTTAAATTTAAAATAATTACAAAATTTACAGATAATTAAAAATTTAATAAAATTACAAATCATTATAAATATTCAAAAAATTAAAAATAAAAAAAAAACAAAAAATGGAAAATTAATAAAAAAATTAGTATAATTTAATATAAAGTAATAAAATATATTATAAATTACTAAAAATTTGTAAATCATAGAATTTTTAATTTTTAGGTGATACCAATAATGAATTTGTGTTAATCATATCTAATTGATAATCAAATTTGTTATTTCTCATGACCTAAAAGTTGAGATACTATTTCATTTTCACTTTTCATTTATAATAATTTATATATACACATACACATACAAATATAAAAAATAAAAAGGGAATATTAAACAAGGTGAAACAAAGATAGATCTGTAAAATGCTCAACCTAGGTTTTTCCAAAAAAACAATTGCTGCAATAAAATGCCCAATCTAGGGTTTTCCAAAAATAGAAAATAACAAATTTGCATCAATCCTAAATACTACCAACCCTAAACACCAAATAATTACAGACAAACATAATATTTCAACAATAATCAAATTTAAAAAAATACTATAAAATAATAAACTTCTAATAATCCTAAACAACAAAAACATATTTAATCTAAAGATCAAACAATGAGAAGAATACCTAAAATCAAATTAAAAAAAACTAGTGTGGAACCAAAAGAGATAAATAGGGATTAATAAATTTAGATTAACCCAAAATATCGAATAAATTATAAAAATATTTCAAATTTATAATCCTAATTTTTCACTAAAATAGTATTTACTACAATGAACCAAAATATGCAAAAAAAATTATGATGGTGGAGAGAAGGGGAGTTTGTACCTAGAAAATATGAGCCAAAGTCAGAAATAAAATAGAAGAAACATGCATGTTTGGAGTTCAATGGTGTGGGGAGACCCGAGGCAATGCTACGTCGTGGTTTTGTAGGAGAGGGACTGATGGAGCGACGGGGTGGTGTAGCGACATGACAGAGCAGTGGAGTGGAGTGGTGCTGCATCATAGTGGTGTGACATGGAGGAGGGGAGGAATCGCGACGGCTGTGCGGGAGAGGAAGAAGAAGAGAGGGGGAAGAAGAAGGGGTTTCATAGGTTTAACAAATTTACTATTTATGATGAACTATTTGTGAAGAAATTAATTTCATCTTAAATACTTCTGAACCAATGGGTATTTATGATGGAAGTCATAGTCCATCGCAAATGCCCATTACAAATGAGTTTGGTTTCGAGCGACATGAGTTCCCACCAAAACTATTTGCGATGGAACTATTTCTTCTATCATAATTAGTGATTTTTTTGATGAAATAAGTGTTCCATCACAAATAGTTTGAGTTTGGTTACTATTTCTGATGGACCACATGTCCGTCACAAATAATCAAATTTCTAGTAGTGTCAGTACAAAATTCAATGGATTCCTCAACAATATATCACTTTTGAAATACAACCCTTTGGCCAACTTTGATTTTTGACACACCCTTTAAAAATATTCATATAATGGTCATTGGGGTACATCCATTTATAATGAATAGGACCCCATAGTCGAATCTCTCTCACCAAGTGAACCATCAAGTGAACCATCATATCAAAGAATGATGTTTTGAAATAAAATTTCAATTCACATAATATGATGACAAATTCACTTTCTATAGTCAGCAATTTCACTGGGTCTATAACCTTACTAAATATATCTTTGAAAAAGAAACAGATCTGGGTTAATGTATGATAGAAATTCGTGGAAAAAATTAAACATAAATCTATAGTAATTAGTTCTTTCATTAAAACATGATAGTCATGTGATTTCAGACACTTTAGCTTCAAATAAGTTACAGACATGTTATTCTTGATATTTGATGAATACCCTTCTAGAACATTGATGTCCTTTAAGAAGTTTCAAAACTAGTATCTATCTTTCCTGGAAGGATTGTAAGCTATTGAAGAAAGAATGGTTTTTTTCATCCTTTACTAACGCTAAATCTTCTGGTATTCCCATGTCAACCATGTATAACCTAGCCTTAATTCCATTATTTGTTTCTTCAAGTGCATTTATCAACAGGATGATGACACTATCACATGCAATTTTTTCAACATGTATAACATCAAGAAAATGCTTGACGTACAGACAATTCCAATATGGAAATATGAAAAAAACTGATCTCTTTTTCCAATCGTTTTTGAATGTGTTTTCAAAAATTGTTTACCAAAAGAAGAGTCCACATTTTTACTTTCTCAAGTAGTTGATCACATATTTTTTGAGATAGTTTTGTACATTATTTTGAACTACCATCAAATGATGTCCTCTAATATTGGTACTAATGTCGTCAGGGTAGAAATCTTTGATATCCAAAAAATATAGTCTTTAATGAATGTTTCAACCTAATTAACTATGTACCTTTTTTGCAAATGGGACACACTTGAGTTCCTTTAATGCTATATCCTGAAAAATTTACATAAGTAGGAACATCATTTAACATCCCATACAACATGGCTCTCAATGTGATGTCTTTATTTCTGTAAGCATCATACAACGTAATACCTGAATCCCATAATAAATTCAAATACTCAATCAATGGGTCCAAATAAAAATCAATATCATTACCTTGTTGTTTTGTTCCTAATATAAGCATAGATAACATTATGTATTTTCATCTTACGCATAACCAAAATGACAAGTTATAATTTACCAACATAACCAGCCATGTACTATGAGTGCTTATTTGAAAACCAAAAGGATTCAATCCATATATAGATAACAAAAGACGAATGTTTCTCATCTCATTTCCAAATTCTAGATTCTTGTGATCAGTTCTCTTCCACTAAGGAGAGTCTACCAGGTAATGAAGTTTCCCATATTTATATATTGTATTTGTTGGCTACATAAATTTTCTTGCAGTCTCCTCACTTCCATATAGGCACCTAATCCTTAGAATGATTGGAAAGTACCATAAACATTTTCGAAGGACCCAATTCGTATTTCATGTATTGAGAAGTACCACACTTTTGGAATTCATTATGTGATTTTTATTGCTTGAAAAATAGTATAAATTCATTTGGGAAATCATGTATTCTTTTAGAGATCATACACATCTATCATAGCATTCGTTTAGCATCATATTTTCAGTTAGGGAGCTCATTATCTTCTCGGAGAATATCATTCAATAGAGAATGTAGTTTAGTAAAACTGGAGTCACTCCATTTATTGCATGCTTTTAAATTATAAAACTTCACTACAGTTGACAATATTGTATATTTAATGCAACCAACATACAATGGCATCTTTTCACTACTCTTGAACTTCTCAAACAATTTTGGACAATCACCAAGTTCATCTTCAAATAACCTTGTCATTTCCTAAATATAATCTTCATCATCATTAATTCCTATAATCACGTCCTTGATAAAATATTCTTCATTTTCCATACTTTTAATCATATTATATGATCCATAAAATATAATGTTATCCCAGTTACTAGCTACATTCACTTTTCCCAGTGTTTATTACTACATTTATAACTTCGATCAATTCCATGACAGATCAAGTATTCTTCCAACTCCTCTAGACTAATTAGTCTTTAATAACAACATCACAAACACAAAAAAAGGATTTGATATGGATCATATGAAAGATATTTTTCAAAATTTATGAACACTTTCACTCCATCTTCATACTCTTTTCTCATATGATTGGAATCCATTCATTATTTATTGATATCTATCCTATTTAATTCAGTAATATTAATATTTAGAAAAATAAATTCACAAAATAGAGATCCATGTTTATATATACCTAAATGTATTTGAAAATAAAAAAAAAACAATGAATAAGAGAATGTGTGTCTCTAAAAATAATGAATAATTTTATGATCACCTGACTCTTCATTATAAAAAATTAAAACCACTTCCATTTTAAACATAAATTCCAACCAAAACCTCCTAAATTCAAAATGTGAACATTTAAATCTATAACCCAATACTAAAAACATAATGAATCGGAAATAATAATAAACAAATGATAAAAATAAAAAATGCTACACACACCACCAAAATAAATTATGGGATATAGTTTTTTTAGTTTATCATTATTCAAACATATTATATTATAATTGAATCAAACTAAACACAAGGTAGTTATTCATGTGATTAAAATCCCTCAATAACTAATCAAAATCATGTAATACATAATATAAATACACACCACTATAACCACAGTTTCTATACTCATCAATCCATCCATAGATTCATAAAATATCATACCACATTACCATATCCATATCAGAATAACATAATAATACCACAAATACTTCGTGGAAGATAATATAAATAGAAATGGAATATGACTCATTCCCTCCCCATTATATGAATGACTCAATGCCTATACCATATTATAAACATAACATTCTATACTAAAATTCAGAGTTATAATGGAATATTTTATTCTACCAATTTCCCTCTATCACTAAATCATTAAATAATAGTTTTAAATAATCAATAAATTTTTTAGTATTATATAGATAACTAAAACATGGTATTAACATTAAATAATAAAAGTTAAAAATAAAAATAACATACTCAAGATATTCACCTTCCATGATTACCTACAACATGTACCAATATCTAAATAATACCCAAAAATTATATCATTGACCACACCAAACTCAAAAAATAGAATAATTCATTTTCTCTCTAATTCAATACCCAATAATTTCAAGACTAATAATACCTATTTTATTATTCTAATGAGTTCATCACCTGATATCAACATTTTATTACTATATACCATTTTCACTATATCATCTACAAATAAATGATGATGAAAATCGAGAAACAATACAATGCTACTATCACTTCATGCAAAAATCAGATACAATACTCTTTTATTTAATCAAATTTTCACTAAAAATGGATTTAAACATCCAAGGGAAAAAATCAACATTAATGAAATAAAAATAAATCTGAGATAATAAACAAGAGGGTGAAAAATTACATTAGAAAAAAATGACTCAATAATAAAATGATAATAAAAATTAAAGTAGGAAATGAAAACAATACCCCTTTTCTTCTAAAATTCTACAATATAATTCAAAACAATTAACCCTAGATGGACTATGAATAAATATAATCCAAGAACCGAAGGTTCCCCAACTAAAATATATCTATTAAATCCATAACAATAAATAAACTCCATTAAACCATATTGATAAAATAAATGGATCAAAAACTCTTTCTATATCATTTTTTACCTCTATACTATCTATATTAGTTGATTATTGTTTTCCTCTTTTCATTCCCATTATTGTATTTATCTGATATTAGAAAATAACATTCATTCTATAGATTAATCTATTATAATAAATTTAATGACATACATAAGTAAAACTAAAATAACAAAAATAATGAAATAATAGTATAACCGATTAAACATGCTTGAATCTTCCTACCATAGTAATTAAACAAACTCATCACTTTATTTAAGAAAATTAAATTATATTACTCAAAGTGTAATCCCTATTAATTTTTTTCACCATAAGATACAAAATAACTCAAAAAAAAATAAATAAGAAGAAATACATTATGAGGAAATATTTACTAAAATTTAATCAGTGAAATATAAAGAAATCAGTGAATGATGAATTAAATGGATAATTATTTAGAAGAAAAAAATACAAAGTAAAATAAAATAAATTAATGATGAATTTAATGAAAAAAATTTGGACACTCAAAAATATATTTAAATGAGATAAAATAAGACCCCAAAATCCAATATGTTATAATATCATGAAAAATTGGAACACATGATTGAGAATAGATTTATTGAAAAAATACCAATGATCACATGAGAAACTGTTAACAAATAAAGACACACAAGAAACATCAATTCAATGAAAAAATTCTAAAAAAATGATAAAATATTATCTTCCATGGAATCTATGGTAAAAATAGACACAAAAGATAAAGGAGATCTAAAAAATAAGTATCCTCATTTGGGTTGAATTGAATATATAGAGCTAAGGCCTAAGTATTTTCCAAATTTTTTTAGTATCCCAGAGAAGATAATGCATGCTTTACTTGGTTTTAATTGATAATAATGATTATTAACTAATGATATAGAATATAACAATTGTTTTACCACAATTCAAGTAAATATAATAACATTATGATGGCATATAATAGCCCCAAACCAATACTCCCAAATTAAGCATTAAAAACATAAACCTTACATTTCTAGAATTGACACTGATAAAGGTGACACAATTTTAACTATAAAAAAATAAAAAACTAAAATGAAAATATTGGATCACTTAGATCCTCAAGGACCATTTAGGTTTAGAGTTTTATACAATTAGGAAAAACTCTTAACATCATGGATTCATAAACAACAGTTTCATAAGGATGAAAATATTCTCCCAATATACCTAGATTTTAATAATATAAATTATTTCATCATAATCATCCATATGAAACCCTTCTATAAATAATCCATTCAACCCAAATCATTATAAATTAGGTAATTTTATACATAATAAGTGTGAGCTCAAATGATTTGTAATGTTAAGCATAAACATTAAAAATTAGATGTCATTATAAATTATAAGGAGAGTATAAGGGTATGATATCAAAATAAAAGTGAGTGACTGTAACATAATGATATTCATACCCATTAAAACTAGAATCATCAAACATGAAAAATATTATATAAGGCGTTAACAACATAAATTTTCATTAGTATCATTTATGATGATCCATGTGATATCAATCATGATAATAATAATCATTTATATCCCATAGTATACATTATAAAAACGTGTTGGTATCTTGGGAAATCTTCTTCATAGAATACTTATATAATTCTAAAAATAGTATAAATATGTTTTTGACTTTTATTATATTTTTTGGAGAACATAATCATTACATAATGCATTGGAGTTCTATCTGGGCACATCCATCGTATAAGTTATATCGATATCAACATGTGCTCTCTAGGAACACCCATTATATACTATATATCGAGCTGACACAGTGCTATCTAGTAATTCCCATAATGTAACAATTTCAATGAACCATAAATTAAGTTTATGACGGTTTCATTTCCTCATAAAATATATAGAAAAAAAATCATTTTTTCTTTTATAACTTGATTAAACCATTGAAAAGAAATGGATTTATCATCAAACATTATGAACCATGATTAACCTATGGAAAAAAATTGGGTTCCATAAAAATATATTTTATACATGATTAACCAATGGAAAATAAATAGGTTTCTTAAAAATAACTTTGATACAGTATTAATCCATCCATAGAATGAATAATAATGGTATCATTAAAAAAATCTCTAATTGGTCATATTTAATAACAATGGTTGTTGATGTTGAATAATGGAAATACTATTATAATATCATTTAATTAATATTATGGAAAATAAAAAATTTATTTTCAAAATAAAATTTTAAAAACTAATAAATCAAAAATTAATGAAAAAATACTTTTAATTAAAAACAACCTTAGAATCATATAAATAAATATTTAAAAATTATTTATAACATTTAATATTGGAAATATCATTTCTATTTTGAAAAATGATTTCTAAAATTAAAAATATTATAAAAATAATTTCTATTTAATGTAACCTATAATATATATAAAAAACCTTCAATGATGATAATTTTCATGAGGGCAGATAATTCTATGCACACTATATTCATAAAAACAAATATTTTTCTCACATTTTCAATAAAAACTAAATAGTCATTGTTTTGAAAAAGTCGTGAAGATTTTTATGAAATAATATTGTAAAAATAAATACATGTGTAAAAACGCATTCAATAAATCATCTGACTGATTAAAAATAATGAATTTTGAAAACATTTTTCGAAAACACGGTTATGGAAGGAAAATGATTTTTTAATTAATAAAGAAATAAAGATGTTACATTATAAAAAAATTATTTTAAACTATTAAGTACATGAAGAGTTAAAAAATAATGGAAAAAATGTATTCTTATGACATTACTAGAGAATAATAAAGGGTTGTAGTTTAAGATAATTTTATCATATTATTTCCTCTAATAGAACCTTGAACATTAATAATATCTAATTGAAAGATATTGTACCATAAAGTATTTACCACATTGACAATTCTTAAATTTTAAGCCTCATTGATGAATAAAATTAAATGAAGTAGGAAATATATTGATATTAAGTAAATTCATGATATTATATTTAAAAGTGGATTTATTGAAAAATCATCAAATAAGATAGGTGCATAACATAACATATGTCTCACAAAAAAAATTAATACATAAATCCTTTCCACTTAGGCATATTCTTAGCCAAAACCATAGGGAAAGGGAGATCCACACATGGATTTTTAAATCCTAACAATTATCAGGATGTACATAATAAAATACAATCATTTTCATTTATACACCCTGTAAAGGAAATATGTGGTGAATATGATATGTCTATCATAGAAGTATAATGCGAGACATAAATCAATTACAGCCTTATTAATCTTTTGGATGATTATTCCAAATAAATAATCACATTAAAGGATACATTAAATATCATTAAAATAAAAATATAAATGATTTAAAATTTAAAATGGTTAGTTTATATAACACACCAACTAAATGGGTGGTGAATTAGCATATTTCTACCAGAAATAAAAGAGACATTAAAAATCCCTTACCTAGAGTTTGGAGTATCCTTGTCTATTTTTAACACCTAAATAATAAGATCCCATAAATTTTATTATTACTTATGAAAATTTTCTGTTTTTAATAACTTATATTTACATAATTTATTTTCATTTATTTTAAATATATATTTAAATATTTAATCATTTTTGTCCACATCAAGTGTTTTTTGGATGTTTGGCTCGTTATATTAAAATAGATTTAGTGTGTTGATCATGGTCGTAGTACTCTTTATTTATAAAAATCCATAATTATAAAAATTACCTAATTAAAGAATTTATTTATCAATGATTCATGTAATAACATTCATGAAAAATGGATATGAAAAATGAACTTTGTTGCGATTATGGAGATGGTAGGTCGTATGAATGCATGAGTAACATTTCCATTTTTCAATGATCAATATGGAAAGATGGTATGTATTATTTTATGATTATTTAATTATAATTACATAAGAAATATCATATTATATATATATATCATCCACATGATTTGTTGATGAAAAAAATCACATTGCTTCATTGGTGTAGTAGTCCACATGTCTACAGACTATGTTATCATTTATCCATGTAAGAATGAAAATGATATTTTTACTCTTACAATGATAAATATGTCATTAATATGATAATTATTTCATTTATATACTATATAATAATTAACATTATTCTTATTACCTTCCCTTTAAAGCGTCAATTTAAAACAAATAACATCACTTCGCAAGGCAGTAGTCCCCCGTATACATGAGAAATGTTATCATATCCCACAAAGAATGTAAAGTAAATAGATAAATTTGATATCATAATTAAATAAGTATAAATATTTTTAAAATATCATATATATATATATATTATATATCCATTAGTAAATAATTCTATGAGAGGTGATGATGGAAAACAAATCACATAGGTTTACAAAGAGGTAGTCTGACTTACACACAAATGATTACTTCATATCCCATATGATGGTAGAGGAGATGAATTTAAGTTAATACATTAATAATATAAAATCATTATATGGTAGATAATTTTATTATCATATAATAATATTTTATGTAGATTTTATGGATTTTAAAAAATTAATACAATAAAAACACATATATATGAATTTTACCAATTCTCAGACCGACTCATTAGGATTATTCCTAAAGTATTCCAAGAATTAAATTATGAACAAAAGAATGATTATATGATGAGAGTAGATAATTTTGGATGTGTGTTTCACTGGTATTGGATGAATCAAAATGGTTTTATGGGATAAACAATAAAGGAGAGGGAGGGACATTTTATAAGTGATTCGGGTGGCACATTTGAGGTTTTTGAAATAAAAAGGTGTACCCACATTTTTTCACATCCGAAAATGGTCTAAAATAGATAATTATAGATCCTTATATTTTATATTTTATAAATATGACCATCCATTAGTTTTTAGAAAAAATTTAAGGTCATTTGGATCCTTGTTTTTTTAGTTTACCCCAGAGTAAAACCATTTTTACATTAACAATAGTAATTAATTATGAGAGTTTTCACTATTAATTATGGTAAAAAAAATATGTTTACATTATTATATATTATAAATAATTCTTATAAAATATATACAATCATTTTTTTTAAAATCAATTAACATAACTTTCAAATTTGAATTTAAAATTGAACTCCTATGTACGATGATGAAGAGGGTTTTCTATAAGTGTATTCTTCAAGGAAAATATGATTTTATATTAAATATATGAATAATAGTAATTATTTTATGAATTAAAATTAAAATTTATTGATATATGTTCTATAAATTTCATTTAAATTTTTCCACATTTTGAGTTGTTTAAATTAATTAAAAATGAGAAGCATTATTTACTTTAGTTTGGTTTACATAAAAAATATTCTCTTTATACCAAAAGAAAAACTTATACTAAAATCCAATATGAATTTGGATAATAATAAATTAACAGGATTACAAATTACTAAATAATACTTATAATACTTGAAATGTTATTCAATATATAATTGTAATTTTAAATTGAATAATTTATTACTAATAAATTACATTTTTTGAAAAATCGTTATTTTTTCACTATTCACTTAAAAATAAATATTTTATGAAAAAATATAAAATTTTACACAAAAAAATATTTTGATATTATATTTTAAAAAATAATTTAATTTTATTAAATAAATTTTCAAAATTATTCAAAAAATAAATATAATATTTTTTACATGAAATGAAATAGAAATAATTTTTTAGGAATTTTTTTTTTGGAAAAAACATATGTTTGATGAATATTCAAATTTTGAATAAGATGATATAGAATGAAAATATTTGGTTAATAAATATACCTCTTCTTCTTAAAACCTCATGGGGATTACACAAAAAACATTACTGGGATTGTTATCTGATCTAACCATGACCCATTGGATGTGCTGATAGATTTATGTAAGGGATTTCACTAAGAGTTTTTTAAGTTGGAGTGATCAAAATGCTTTAGGAAAAAAGAGGGGAGGTTCCCTTTTATATGTAAGGGGAGAAGCAATAAATGGATTACATAAAATGCTAAGTTAATTTATATTACATTTTATGCTAAAAGGATCCAAATAGATGTAATTAAAATATATTATGATGTTAGTTCTTAATCCTCTCATCTAATAATATTTTATAAAAAAATAGATTATGATTTAACTCCTATCTCATTCATATAACCCTCATTAAGACAGATGATACTTATCACTATATCAATGTTTTTAATAACAATGGAGTAAAAAGCATTATATTAAAGGAAAATTGACCCACAAATAGACCATTGATTTTTTTATAAACCATGTACTGTTCATCTCGGAAAATATAATATTTTTTTGAATTTTATTATATTTAATAATAAATTATTTATTATAAAATACCAATAATGTTTTTTGACTATTTATTAAATTTTCTTTTGAAAACAATATAACAACAATGGAACTATAATATAATCTTTCAAAACAACCCTAAAATTTTCTATTTTTCTAAAAATTTCACAGAACATAATATTTATTTCAATTAATATTACATTTATTGTTATTAAAATTATTTATTTTATTTTTCTCTAAATTGATTATTTATTGTCCCATTGATGTGTGAGAAATTATGGTTATTATTTGATAAAAAAAATTAATAAAAATAGCATGATAAAAAATAATTTATTTTAAAAATAAATAGTTATATCCTTGCATAATATGTTTTCATCCCTGACAAAAATATATATATATATTAGAAACAATAGAGTGAAATTATTTACTTTATCATTTATTTAAATATTATAAAGGATAAAATAATGTAAAAATAGAAAATAGGGCCATATTTTTTTTTCATTTTTATGGATGAAATAGATAGATAAAATAAAAAATAGATTGATTTAGGGACATTTTCTAGTCATAAGATACAAAATAACTCAAAAAATAAATAAATAAGAAGCAATACATTATGAGTAAATATTTAATAAAATTTAATCAGTGAAATATAAATAAATCAGTGAATGATGAATTCAATGGATAATTATTTAGAAGGAAAAATACTAAGTAAAATAAAATAAATTAATGATGAATTCAATGAAAAATCTTTTGGACACTCAAGAATATATTTCTCTCAGATAAAAGAAGACCCGAAAATCTAATATGTTAAAATATCATGACTAATTAGAACACATGAATGAGAAAAGATTTATTGAAAAAATACCAATGATCACATGAGAAACCTTTAACAAATAATGACACATCACAACACATCAATTCGATGAAAAATTACACAAAAATGATAAAAAATTATATTCTATAGCATCTAAGGGGAAAAGAGACACAAGATATAGAGGAGATATAAAAATAAGTATCTTTATTTGGGTTGAATTGAATATATGAAACTAAGGACTAAGGATTTTCCATTTTTTTGTATCCCTAAATATGTAATTCATGATTTACTTGGTTTTAATTGATAATAATGATTATGAACTAACGAGATAGAATATAATAATTTTATTACCACAATTCAAGTAAATATAATAACATTATTACGGGAAATAATAGCCCCAAACCAATACTCATGGATTAAGCATTGAAATCATAAACCTTACATTTATGGATTTTATACCGATAAAGGTGACCCAATTTTAACTATAAAAAACATAAAAAATAAAAATGAAAATATTGGATCACTTAGATCCTCAAGGATAATTTAGGTTTAATGTTTTATAAAATTAGGATAAACTCTTAACGTCTTGGATTCATAAACAACTGGATCATAAGGATTAAAATATTCTCTCACTATACCTAGATTTTAATAATGTATATTATTTCATCATCATCATCTATATGAAACCATTCAATAAATAATCAATTCAACCTAAATCATAATAAATTAGGTAATGTTATTCATAATAAGTTCAAGCTAAAATGATTAGTAATGTTAAACCCAAACATTAAAAATTGGATGTCATTATAAAGTATAAGGAGAGTATAAGGTCATGATAACAAAATAAAAGTGAGTAAGTGTAACATAACCATATTCATACCCATTAAAACTAGAATCATCAAACATGAAAAATATTACATAAGGCGTTAACAAAAAATTGTCATTAGTATCATTTATCATGAGCCAAGTGATATCAATCATGATCATAATAATCATTTATATCCCATGGCATGCATAATAAAAATTTGTTGGTATCTTGGGACATCCTCTTCATAAAACACTAAAATAATGCTAAAAATAATATACATATGTTTTTGACTTATATTATATTTTTTTGGATAACCTTGTCATTACACAATACTTTGGAGTGCTATTTGGGCACACCCATTGTATACGTTATATCAGTATCAAGATGTTCTATCTGGGAACACCCATCATATACTATATATTGGGCTGACCTAGTGCTTTCAAGGAATTCTCATCATATAAAAACTTCCATGAACCATAAAATAAGTCCAATATTGATTCATTTCCTTAGAAAACACATAGAAAAAATCATTATTTCTTTTATAATGTGATTAAACCATTGAAAGAAATGGATTTATTATCAATCATTTTAAATCATGATTAACCTGTGGAAAAAAATGGGTTATATAACAATATCTTTGATACCTGATTAACCGATGGAAAATAAATAGGTTTAATAAAAATAAATTTGATGCAGTATTAATGCTTTCATATAATGAATAATAATGGTTGCATTAAAAATCTCCATTTGAGAATATGTAATAACAATGGTTATTGGTGTTGAAGAATGGAAATACCATTATAAAATAATTTAATTAATTTTATGGAAAATAAAAATTTTATTTTTAAAATCAATTTTTAAAAACTAATAAATCAAAACATAATGAAAAAATAATTTTAATTAAAAACAACATCAGAATTATATAAATTAATATTTAGAAATAATTTATAAAATTTAATATGGGAAACATCCTTTCAATTTTTAAAAATTATTTTTAAAATAGAAAATATTCTAAAAATAATTTCCATTGACTATAACCTATAAAATATATAAAAAACCTTAAATGGTGATAATTTTCATGAGGGCAGAAAATTCTATTCATTCCATATTCGTAAAACCAAATATTTTGTTCACATTTTCTATAAAAACTGAATAGTCATTGTTTTGAAAAAGTCAGGAAGATTTCAATTAAATAATTTTTAAAAAATAAAATCATGTGTAAAAATGTATTGAATAAATCACCTGATGAATTAAAAAATAATATATTTAGAAAATATTTTTTGAAAACATGTTTTGAATGGAAAATGATGTGTGAACAAATAGAGAAATAAATATGTTAATTCATAAAAAAATTATTTTAAACTATTAAGTACATGAGGAGTGAAAAATGAACAGAAAACATGTATTTTTATGATATTACTATAGGATAATAAAGGGTTGTGGTTCAAGAGAATATGATCATATTATTTCCTCCAATGGAACCTTGAACATTAATAATATCTAAATGAAGGAGATTGTAACAAAAAGCCTTTACCACGTTGACAACTCTTCAATTGTAAGCCTCATTGATGAATAAAATTAAATTAAATAGAAAATACATTGAGAATAAGTAAATTAATGATATTATATTTAAATTTTGATTTATTGAAACCTTATAAAATAAGATAGGTGCATAACATAACATATGTCTCAAATAAGGGAAATTATGATTTTTTTCCGACATTGGTATATTCTTAACAAAAAACCCAAGGAAAGGGAGATCCTCAAAAGGATATTTAAATCAAAATAATTTGAAATATGTAGATAATAAAATACATTCATTTTCATTTATACACCACATAAAGAAAATATGCGGTGAATATGACATGTCTCTTATAGAATTATAATGTGAGACATAAATCCTTTACGACCTTAATAATATTTTGGATGATTATTCCCAAAAAATAATAACATTAAATGAAACATAAAATATCATTAAAATAAAAATATTTTTGATATAAAATATAAAATGGGTATTTTGTATACCACAAAAATGAAATGGGTGGTGAATTGGCATATTTCTCCCAGAAATAAAAGAGATATTAGAAATACCTTACCTCGAGTCTAGAGTATCCTTGTCTGTTTTTAACACTTGTATAATGAGATCACATAAATTTAATTATTACTTATGAAATTTTTCCATGATTAATAACTTATATTTACATCATTTATTTTATTTTATTTTTAATACATATTAAAATATTTAATAATATTTTTCCACATCGAGTGTTTTTAGGATGTTTGATTCGTTATTTAAAAATGGATTTAATGTTTTGATCATGGTCAGAGTACCCTTTATTTATAAAAATCCATAATAATAATTATTAAAAAATTAGAGAATTTATTTATCAATGATACATGTAATAACAATCGTGAAAAATGGCTATGAAAAATGAACTCTGTTACGATCATGGAGTTGGTAAGTCGTACGTATGCATGAGTAAAATTTTCATATTTCTATGATCAATATGGAAAGATGGTATGTCTTATTTTACAATTATTTAATTATAATTACATAATAAAATCATATTATATATATATCATCCACATGATTTAGTGATGAAAAAAATCACATCGCTTCATTGGTACGATAGTACACATGTCTACAAACAACGTTATCGTTTATCCATATAAGAATGAAAATGATATATTTACTTTTATAATGATAAAAATGTCATTAATAAGATAATTATTTCATTTATATACCATGTATTCATTAACATTATTCTTATTACCTTCCATTTAAATCATTAGTGAAAAACTAATCACATCACTTCGCGAGGTAGTTATCCACCGTATACACGAGAAATGTTATCATATACCTCAAGGAATGTAAATTAATAAGGTATATTTGATATCATAATTATATAAGTATAAATATTTTAAAAATATCATATATATATATATATGTATATATTATATCTGTTATTAAATAATTCCATGATCGGTGATGATGAAAAATAAATTTATCTGTTCGCAAGGAGGTAGTCTGACTTACACACAAATGATTTCTTCATATCCCATACAATTAAAGGGGAGATGAATTTAAGTTATTATATTAATAATACGGTAGATACTTTTATTATCATATAATCATATTTTATGTAGATTTTATGGATGTTAAAAAATTTATACAATAAAAGCACATATTTATGAATTCTACCTCTTCTCAGACCGCCTTATTAGAATTATACCTAAAGTATTCCAAGATTTAATTTCTGAAAAAAAGAATGATTATATAACGTGAGTAGGGAATTATTTATGTGTGTTTCACTAGTATTGGATGAATCAAAATGGTTTTATGGGATGAATAATAAAGAAGAGGGAGTTACCTTTTATAAGTGATCTGGGTGGCACATTTGATGTTTTTGAAATTAAAAAGGTGCAACCACAATTTTCACATCCCACAGTGGTCTAAAATAGAAAATTATGTATCCTTATACATTATATGTTATAAATATGACCATCCAATAGTTTTTAGAAAAATTTTTAGGGTCATTTTGTTTTTTATTTTTTTAGTTTAACCTCCTAGTGAAACCATTTTTACCTTAATAATGGTAATTAATTATCAGAGTTCTTACTATTCATTTTGGTAAAAAATTATGTTTAAATTATTATATATTATAAATTATTCTTATTAAATATATATAATCATTTTTTTAACTTCAATTAACATAACTTTCAGAATTTAATTTAAAATTAAACTCATATGTGTGACGATGAAGAGGGTTTTCAATAAGTATATTCTTTAAGGAAAAGATGATTTTATATTAATTCTATAACTAATTGTAATTATTTTATGACATCCAATTAAAATTTACTGATATATGTTCTATAAATTTCATTGAAATTATTCCACATTTTGGATTGTTTAAATTAATTAAAAATGAGAATCATTTTTTACTTTAGTTTGGTTTACAGAAAAAATCTTCTCTTTATACCAAAAGACAAACTTATACTGAAATCCAAAATGAATTTGGATAATAATAAATTATCTGGATTAAAAATTAATAAACAATGCTTATGATACTTATATTCTTATTCAATATATAATAGTAATTTTAAATTGAATAATTCATTGTTAATAAATTACATTTGCTGAAAAATCATTTTTCCACTATTCACTTATAATTAAATATTATCAGAAAAAATTGAAAATTTTACAAAAAAAAAATTGATATTATATTTTAGAAAATAATTTAATTTTATTAAATAATTTTTCAAAATTTTCAAAAAAATAAATATAATATTTTTACATGAAAAGAAATATAAATATTTTTTTAGGATTTTTTGATGAAAACATATGTTTGAAGTATATTTAAATTTTGAGTAAGATTATATATAGTGAATATTGTTGGTTAATAGATATACCTCTTCTTTTGAAAACCTCACGGCGTTTACACAAAAATAATTTCTGGGATTGTTATCTGAACTAACCAAGACCTATAAGAATTATTGACAGATTTATGTAAGAGATTTCACTAAGAATTTTAAATCTGGTGTGATCAAAATTCCTTAGGAAAATAAGAGAGGAGGTTTCCATTTATTAGTGAGGGGAGGGGAATCAAGGGATTACATACAATGCTAAGATAATTTAAATTACATTACATGCTAAAAGGATCCAAATATATGTAATTAAAATATAGTATGAAGTTAGTTCTAAATCATCTCATCTAATAATATTTGAAAAAAATTAGATTATGATATAACTCTTATCTCATTCATATAACCCTAATTAATATGGTCAACACTTATCACTATATCAATGTTTTTAACAATAATGGAGTAAAAAAGCATTATATGAAAGGAAAATTGACCCATAAATAGGCCATTGATATTTTTCTAAACCATGTCCAGTTCACTTGGCCAAATATAATATTTTTTTTGAATTTTATTTTATTTAATAAAACATTATTTATTATAAAATATCAATAATTTTCTTGGTATTATTCATTAAATTTTATTTTGAAAACAACGTGACAACAATGGAACTATAATATAATAATTCAAAACCACCCTAAAATTTTATATTTATCTAAAAATTTCATAGAAAATAATAGTTCTTTAAATTTATATTACATTTAATATTGTTAAAATTATTTATTTTATTTTTATATTAATTTATTATTTATAGTTCCATTGTTGTATAAGAAATTATAGTTATTATTTGATAAAAAAATAAAATGATAAAAAATAATTTATTTTTTAAAAAAATAGTTATATAATTATATAATATGTCTTCATCCATAACAAAAAATATTATATATATTAGAAACAATTTAGTAACATTATTTACTTCATTATTTATTTAAATATTATAAAATATAAAATAATGTATAAAATGGAAAATAAGGCCACATTTGCTATTTTTTTCTCTATTATGGATGAAATATATAGATAAAATAAAAAATAGACTGATTTAGGGACTTTTTCAAGTTATAATCATATTATTTATAAACATATTTACCCAGATTACCCTTACCACAATCAAAAAAATTTACAATGATTACTATTCCCAAAGAAAAAAAATATAGGGGTCCTATTTACCAAATTTAGGACTCGTGATTCCAAATATGTAATTCATATTTAAGCATTTTCAATTTATATGTGGAATAAATTAATTTAAAATCAACCTATAAAAATTAATGAATATGATATTATGAGATAATTTTTTTAATTATAAATTTTATTAAAAAAAGAATATTTATTAAGAAATCATAATTGAATATTTTTTAATAAAAATGATCTCAAAATTTTAATAATTAATAAATAATTGGATTTTAATTTTTAAAAATTTTAAATAAAAATTTATTTTCCAATGAGAATAGTATTATTTACAATTCAATGAAAAATAAAGCATTAAAGAAAATACTAGAAAATTAATCATATGATAATTAAGATATTCTAATTTTAAAAATAATATGCTTTATATAATATAAAATTTATAAATGTCTCACAAAATAATAATAACATTTTCTCATAAAAGGATATAAAATCATTATTTATGAAAACATATTTTTGATGCATTAAATCACTTTACTAAAAATTTATTGATTATTTACTATGAATTTATCAATGCATTTGTATCGATTTTATCCATAATAAGTATTTCATAATATATTTGATCTTATTCACACCCTCAAAATTAATTTATAGGTTATAATAGTCATATTTATTTTTTAATATTTCATGGTTCGTTTATGTTCAATGTGGTGTATCTTGAACACTATTGAATATAGTGTTTCTTTTATCATTATGGGTTATTACAATTTATATACATAGAGTCATCATCTATAAACACAGGATGTTTTTAATATATATTTGATAATAAAATAATAACATACTAAATTTAATTGTAATCCATCACTTTTATCACCACCTATTAAATCATAATAATTTAATTTTATATATACTTATTAGTTTCTCAAATAAATACTCAACCATCAAGATAAATTTGTACTATTTTTTCTAATTGAGATATTTAAATTCTATTAATATTGACATGAAAACCTAACTCATGGTATAATAAGATAGTTTCTTCCATAATAGCTTGAAACCCATTGCATGGGTTATAAAGTGGATTAATACCACATAAAGTGACCTTTTTATCATAGGAAAAGAAATAAAAATCTCAAAAATCACATCCTTTGAACATTTTTATTGTGTGTGTTTGTAGCATTAATCCTTCAATCATATTTTATAGTAAAACATTTTAATTTTTGGTCTTTATTACATAATATAATCATCAATAAATATAATCAATAAATTCACCCATATATACCATTGTGGCCCCTTATGACATTTCATGTACTGAAAACCTCTTCCAAGTAAAAATAATAAAATCAAGTAGCATCCTTTATAGAATGACATCATTTTCATAACATCAAGGATCATATTTCACAAATTTTTAGATGAAACTCTATATTATTCAATCCCCAATAGATACCATTCATAAAATTGTAATTAAAAAAACAAAATATTATCCTACTATTTTAACAAGCTTCCCATAATTTTTTTTATCAAAACTCAGTTATTGATATTTCTAGTGAATTAATCCTAAATAATTAATTCCCTATAAAATATAAGAAATATCATCTAGTAATAAAAAATTATTCTCTCTAATCCTATTTTTTTCTCCTTTATCTGAACCTAATTTTATAACAATAACACTCAACAGATTCTATTCTCCAAATACGACCATTTGAATCATTAAGAAATCCAAACCAAACAAAAGGAAAATTAAAATTACTATAATGTTAAGTGAGAAAAATTTCATTTTAGGGATGAATAGAAAATATTCGACCTCTTCTATGGTGTCAACCTATAAACTAGTTGATCAGGACAATGAACTTCTTCCAATTCACAAGGGATAGTGTCTCCCTCTTTTCTCTAACATCTAAAAAATATATATAACAATAATCAATTATAACTTTCATATAAAACAATATATAAAATGGGGATATATACATTAACACCTCTTTATTATAAGAGAATTGGTTGTAATATAAAGATCAAATAAAACTTCTCAAATAAAAGTGAACTCAATGCCTTGGAAATTATATCAACCACCAAATTTTATGTTCTAAAGTATTCCATCAGTAAAATGTATTCATCGTCAATGATAAAATTTTTATTGCATGTAGGGCATGAACCAAACTAGTATAAGGTAAATGTGTTCTAAAATAGTGAATACCAAGTGAATCCACTCCAACAAGGCTACCAAAAGAATGTGGAAGAGTTCCTAAACTAGAAAATAATAAATAAAAACCCTCATGAATTTTCCGTGATGTAAGGAAGTCTTCCACCTTGTTCCCCTTAAGCCACATATGGTAGATGTCCACCTGCGACTCCAAGAGATTTTTTTTCATTTGTGAAAGTGGTAAGTGATGGACCGAGGAATTTTAAGCTTCTCTAGAAATGATCCATAAATGATTTCAAGTCCATTTATACCACCTCTAGATTTATGTTGTGAGAGTGACATAAATTAATACCTATCCTCATCACAAAATAATCCACTATTAAGGAATTCCCTTGTCTACAGTAATCTCTAAAAGAAAGAACCACTGATCATTGATGATCATGAATGGAACCCTTTCCCCACATGAGACCAAAATTGAAAGATCCATAAATGTTTAGATTATATATGCTATTCAGGGGTGGGGGGTACATCTCACCCATATTCCATGTATGCTAAGGTCCTGAGAGATGGGATTTTTATTTTCACCCTCCATTATTCTTCACAATTAGGAAGAACATTCTTACCGCTTAACTAGTGGAATAAATTCATCCACCAGACTCCTTATTGTGACTATTCTGTCTATCCATGAACTCAGAGAGCCTTCATGTCAGCAAATATTCCTCACAATCAAAATGTTCCAGCAGCCCGCTGCTAACAGAAGATCTATTATTATCTGTTATATTATATTATTATCGATCTCATGAAATAATGTATGGAAGAAATTATTATGATTGATGGCTTGGTCCTGAAGCCCAATGAAATCACACAGACCATGCTATACAATTGTCTCCCATTTACACTTGAAAATAATATGATCAGATGAATTCGCCTTAGGGTCACTACAACATGACCATTTACAAGCTAACTTGAACCCTATTTTAACATATTCATCTATAAGAATGGAATAGTAACAAAGACACAACATGGGACAATTGAACTTCGTGGGTATGTCACTTGACCAGAACATTGAATCCCACTCATCCTTCTCACCATGCACTGGGTGTTTTAATATGTTTTCTGTATTTTTTTAAAAAAAAATTATAGGATAAAAATATTTTTAAAAATGTGTATTAAAGATGGAAGGTGTGTTGCTGCCTTTCGGTCCAGTCCAAAGGTAGCAATAGGCCTTCCACCTTTCTACTAAAAAATAATAATAAATTAATTATATATATTATTATATTTATATATTTATATATTTATGTATTTATAAATTATGATTATATATATATTGTGTTTGTTTAATGTTCTTTAGAATTATATTAATAAAATTTGAAAGTGATAATGTTATGTTTTTAAGAAATAGAGTTTGTGGTTCTCAAATTTGAGATATTTTTAAGAACTAAGTATGGTTTTTGGTTGATCTTCAAGTTGATACAAATATCATTGGGTGAAAATAGTTCTTTAAGAGAGAAATTTTCATGGGAGAGAAAATAGGTCTTTAGAAGGGTTCAATATATATGGTTAGTTTTATTGTACAATGTTCCAAATTCATCAATATTTTCTTAAAATTTAAATTTTATTATTTTTTAAACCATTACAATTGAATTTATAATATATTTTTTACATTACATTCATTTTCATTTATTTAATTTATTTATGAAACTTATTTTTTTCAATAAATTTTTAGATGTTTAGGCTATATTTTAAATTATATTTATATTGTTTTTATACTATATATTTTATAATCTTTTAAAGCTACCTAATTGAAATTTAATAATTATTCATATGTTTTAAGTAGTCGACATTGAAAGATTTAAAATATAAATTGGTCCAAAAATATTAATGAAAACTAAAACACTAGATAAACATGTAAAAAGGTCTGATTGTAATAATAATATCTTCATATGAATATACATAAAACATATACATAAATAAGTACAATCAATGTCTATGTTTATGAGGAGGAGACTACATCCCACATGGTGGTCTGCGAAGGGGACACCCGAATCGAGATCACTGAGATCTATACCGGGGTGGGGTCTGATAACATGGAGAGGGATGATCCTTAGGCACTAAAACATCGACCATCACATGCTCCAGTTGTGTGTAAGTGGGAGGAGGTGTCAACTGCATGTCTTATTATGCTCCTGATCCTTCTACCACTAGGGTAGTAAAAGGACCTAACATCATCATAGTGGGGAACTAATCCTTTGATGGATATGGACCCCAAGGCTATGATGGATCTGGACCCCTAGGCTCTGATGGATCTAGAACTCAAGCTAGAGAGAACTGTAGATATCCTATCAAGAAAGATGGATCCCATGATGCCTAAAGCACATCCTTAATTAGCTGAGGTTGTACTGCCAGAGGTCTGACCTTTGGAATAAGTGAGGCCTCATGTGCAGCATGTAATTGTCTACGTCATCGTCGTTGCGAATCATCAGCACTAGTAGCTATAGGTGGATGTTCCTCTAGGGAAATAACCTCCTATATCTAGGATGGACTCTTAAAGATGCTATCAGAAAGAACATGATAAGATGAAATCAGCACCAACACTTCATCATGGACTACTGCTCAGCTAAATACCCCCTCCTCCTCTTCATCACTCATGCGAATAAGTTACTCTGAGTGAGTACCCTATAAAGAGATTCAAAATGAATTAGAAAATTGTTCAATAAAATAATAATGGAAATTCATTGACTTATAATCTTATGAATCTCTCTACCATGTCAGGTAAGATACAATATAGACTTCAGTCTATAACATGGATCATACTCGACCTACTTTGAAAGAAAGAATAGCATCATAGGTACACATAGTATACAAAACTTTACACATCTTCACCAGTTGTCGAGATAGTCTTCATGTACTCGACGCCAGTCCTCATCCTACCTCCCTGTTAGCTACAATTCCTAAAGCTTCTCTGTCTGTCTGGAAACAATTGAATCAGCTGAACATAGAAAAACTGGCACATGAATCTATCAGGATACTGCCACTGAATAATATAGAAGTTAATGAGGGGAACTACATCCATAGAATCATCAAGTCCAATAGTGAAGTATGGTGGAAACTGGTCTAGTATAGTCTAGTATGGCACCCATATAATCTAAAAGGACCTATGACCTTTGTAAAAAAATATCCTTACTGAAAACCAAAATTGATTCTATTATTAAATTTGTTAGATAGTGATAGATTGTATATACATACCTGGTCGAGCTAGATACAATCCAATTTGAGGTGATATACACCCAAATGGTGTGTCACAACCATGTAGAAATTGTGTCTATGACACCGCCTATAAAATATAACATCGAAAGTGAAAAATAATGAGAAATTAAATTCAATAACTCTTATAAGCATCATAAACAAATAGAGACGAGTGATCATATCATCATCTACATAGAGTGTCATGAATCACCTCCATAGAGTGCGACGAACCAGTAAGCTGAGAGCAGAATAAGGGGATGTGCTACCATTACCACATCTGAAGAAGGATGATGCATCCCCCAAGATATGTTCGGTCACTGTGAGATACCCTAAATAATTAATTGTATGTGTATGCCAACCAGGATGATCCCTAACTATATGTCCCATCCAGATCAAAGTCCTTCAGTAGAGCTAAGTACATCATGTGCACATGCATACCCAAGTGATCAAAAAATAGGGACCTCCAATGAGTCATAATATATTTGCATGTCCATAATGCATGAAAGTATTCTCATCAGAATCATTGGGTAAATGTAGAATCTGCTCCTCTTGCCAGGACATAGATATCGACCCACCATCTGTACCCCTACGGTCGGCCAAAATCTCAACACCTAACAATCACTGAGCATGGTCAGAATAAGATTCATGAGTCGGTCCAATAAAAGCTTCCCCCTAGATAGGAAGACTGAGAAGCAGTATTGGTCTCGCCCAAATTTACCCAAGTTCTAAAGGTTAAGCGGTCTCTTGAAGTGTAGCTTGGGTTGTCGAATCCTTAGAGACCTAAGAAGAACCTATAGACACACAATCTAAAGAATTGGATTTTTTACTATAAATTGGACAAACTGGGTTTGTTTTAAAATTTTTCAAATTGACACTAAAATATCTAATTTAATTCAAATTAAGAGAATGAGTTGATCCTAGGTTATCTCTTGGGGTGGATTGGATGAATTCTTTTTAACGATTTCAATTTCTAATATTTGAGATGGGTTCATAAGAAGATCCAATAAATTCATCACTTACTGCTTTAATACCAACACACCATAATACTAATCAATTATATGATTATAGGATCATATTTATGAAAAATATATGGTAAAGGTTCGTATTAGCATTGGAAGTGTGTGGCCTTAAAATTTAACAAGGAAGAAGAAGTTTTTAAACCATCAAATAAAAATCTCAATTAAAAGAAGTGATTATAAATTAATGGAGTGATAAATAACATAAAATACAGCCCCTTTATACTCCCTTGGATCAACTCATAAAAGGGTTAACCTTATATTTATTCTATTCTATCAATGGAAGAAGGAAGTAGACTCATGAGGGCATAATTGAATAAGTAAGAACAACAAAATAACGAACACTCACTACTGTAAATAAGGCTATTAGCGACTGCCATTGGCGGTCGCTAAAGGCCTTTAGCGGCCGCGCAGCGACCGCCATTGGCGGTCGCTGTTGCCTCGTCGCTAGAGGCCTTTAGTGACCGCCAATGGCGGTCGCTATAGAAGGCCGGCAGATCGGCCTTGAGCGACCGCCTGGCGGTCGCTGAAGGCCCTCTGCCAGGCACCCTATAGCGACCGCCATTTGCGGTCGCTAAAGGAGGCCGGCAGATCGGCCTTCAGCGACCGCCAGGCGGTCGCTGAAGGCCCTCTCCCGGGCACCCTATAGCGAGCGCCTATGGCGGTCGCTATTCTAAAAATTTTTTTTTTAAATTTTTTTATTGAATTGAATATAAATATAAATATATATATATAAATATTCATATATATACTATTAAATACAATATTTTAAATATATATATATATATAATATATTTTAAATGTTTTAATATATATTTAATATATATATAATATCAAATCATTGTGCTATAATAATTTAAAAACTTCGATTCAAGAAATAATCTCATTTCAGGTCGTTCGGAGCATGTTTGCTCCGAATGGGACCGCCGCACGCCGTTTTGGTGTTTTATGGCGCCGGAAACGCGTTTCCGGCCGCCGCGGTCACATGGCACCTCCGAATGAGGTGCCGTCTGGCCGACCATTTCACAATTCACTCCCCGGATGTTGTCGTACGGTTTCGTGGCATTCGGACGTCGTTCGGGTGGTTTTGACCCCCCAACGCGCCATTTCAGCGCACGCCGCGCTGCTGAAAACGACACAATCGGACATGCCGCGCGCACCGCACGTCCGATGGACGTGCGGCCTCCTCCTACATCTCAGGAATAATATTTCTATCGTTCCCATGCGGTTTCAGGTCATTCGGAGCACGTTTTCTCCGAATTGGACCGCCGCACACCGTTTTGGTGTTTAATGGCGCCGGAAACGCGTTTCCGGCCGCCGCAGTCACACGGCACCTCTGAATGAGGTTCCGTCTGGCCGACCATTTCAAAATTCACGCCCCGGATGTTGTCGTACGGTTTCGTGGCATTCGGAGGTCGTTCGGGTGGTTTTGACCCCCCAACGCGCCATTTCAGCGCGCGCCACGCTGCTGAAAACGACACAATCGGACGTGTCGCGCGCACCGCACGTCCGATGGACGTGCGGCCTCCTCTTGCATCTTAGGAATAATATTTCTATCGTTCCCGTGTGGTTTCAGGTCGTTAGTAGCACGTTTGCTCCGAATGGGACCGCCGCACACCGTTTTGGTGTTTCATGGCGCCGGAAACGCGTTTCCGGCCGCCGCGGTCACACGACACCTCCGAATGAGGTGCCGTCTGGCCGACCATTTCACAATTCACGCCCCGGATGTTGTCGTACGGTTTCGTGGCATTCGGAGGTCGTTCGGGTGGTTTTGACCCCCCAACGCGCCATTTCAGCGCGCGCCGCGCTGCTGAAAACGACACAATCGGACGTGTCGCGCGCACGTCCGATGGACGTGCGGCCTCCTCCTGCATCTCAGGAATAATATTTCTATCGTTCCCGTGCGGTTTCAGGTTGTTCGGAGCACGTTTGCTCCGAATGGGACCGCCGCACGCCGTTTTGGTGTTTCATGGCGCCGGAAACGCGTTTCCGGCCGCCGCGGTCAGACGACATCTCCGAATGAGGTGTCGTCTGGCCGACCATTTCACAATTCACGCCCCGGATGTTGTCGTACGGTTTCGTAGCATTCGGAGGTCGTTCGAGTAGTTTTGACCCCCCAACGCGCCATTTCAGCGCGCGCCGCGCTGCTGAAAACGACACAATCGGACGTGCGGCCTCCTCCTGCATCTCAGGAATAATATTTCTATCGTTCCCGTGCGGTTTCAGGTCGTTCGGAGCACGTTTTCTCCAAATTGGACCGCCGCACGCCGTTTTGGTGTTTCATGGCGCCAGAAACACGTTTCCGGCCGCCGCGGTCACACGGCACCTCCGAATGAGGTGCCGTCTGGCCGACCATTTCACAATTCACGCCCCGTATGTTGTCGTACGGTTTCGTGGCATTCGGAGGTCGTTCGGGTGGTTTTGACCTCCCAACGCGCCATTTCAGCGCGCGCCGCGCTGCTGAAAACGACACAATCGGACGTGCCGCGCGCACCGCACGTCCGATGGACGTGCGGCCTCCTCTTGCATCTCAGGAATAATATTTCTATCGTTCCCGTGCGGTTTCAGGTCGTTCGGAGCACGTTTGCTCTGAATGGGACCGCCGCACGCCGTTTTGGTGTTTCATGGCGCCGGAAACGTGTTTCCGGCCGCCGCGGTCACACGGCACCTCCGAATGAGGTGCCGTCTGGCCAACCATTTCACAATTCACGCCCCGGATGTTGTCGTACGGTTTCGTGGCATTAGGAGGTCGTTCGGGTGGTTTTGACCCCCCAACGCGCCATTTCAGCGCGCGCCGCGCTGCTGAAAACGACACAATCGGATGTGCCGCACGCACCGCACGTCCGATGGACGTGCGGCCTCCTCCTGCATCTCAGGAATAATATTTCTATCATTCCCATGCGGTTTCAGGTCATTCGGAGCACGTTTGCTCCGAATTGGACCGCCGCACGCCGTTTTGGTGTTTTATGGCGCCGGAAACGCGTTTCCGGCCGCCGCGGTCACACGGCACCTCCGAATGAGGTGCCGTCTGGCTTACCATTTCACAATTCATGCCCCGGATGTTGTCGTACGGTTTCGTGGCATTCGGAGGTCGTTCGGGTGGTTTTGACCCCCCAACGCGTCATTTCAGCGCGCGCCGCGCTGCTGAAAACGACACAATCGGACGTGCCGCGCGCACCGCACATCCGATGGACGTGCGGCCTCCTCCTGCATCTCAGGAATAATATTTTTATCGTTCCCGTGCGGTTTCAGGTCGTTCGGAGCACGTTTGCTCCGAATTGGACCGCCGCACGCCGTTTTGGTGTTTAATGGCGCCGGAAACGCGTTTCCAGCCGCCGCGGTCACACGGCACCTCCGAATGAGGTGCCGTCTGGCCGACCATTTCACAATTCACGCCCCGGATGCTGTCGTATGGTTTCGCGGCATTCGGAGGTCGTTCGGGCGGTTTTGACACCCCAACGCGCCATTTCAGCGCGCGCCGCGCTGCTGAAAACGACACAATCGGACGTGCCGCGAGTACCGCACGTCCGATGGACGTGCGGCCTCCTCCTGCATCTCAGGAATAATATTTCTATCGTTCCCGTGCGGTTTCAGGTCGTTCGGAGCACGTTTGCACCGAATTGGACCGCCGCACGCCGTTTTGGTGTTTCATGGCGGCGGAAACGCGTTTCCGGCCGCCGCGGTCACACGGCACCTCCGAATAAGGTGCCGTCTGGCCGACCATTTCACAATTCACGCCCTGAATGTTGTCGTACGGTTTCGTGGCATTCGGAGGTCGTTCGGGCGGTGTTGACACCCCAACGCGCCATTTCAGCGCGCGCCGCGCTGCTGAAAACGACACAATCGGACGTGTCGCTCGCACCGCACGTCCGATGGACGTGCGGCCTCCTCCTGCATCTCAGGAATAATATTTCTATCGTTCCCGTGCGGTTTCAGGTCATTCGGAGCACGTTTGCACCGAATTGGACCGCCGCACGCCGTTTTGGTGTTTCATGACGCCGGAAACGCGTTTCCGGCCGCCGCGGTCACACGGCACCTCCGAATGAGGTGCCGTCTGGCCGAACATTTCACAATTCACGCCCCGGATGTTGTCGTACGGTTTTGTGGCATTCAGACGTCGTTCGGGTGGTTTTGACCCCCCAACGCGTCATTTCAGCGCGCGTCGCGCTGCTGAAAACGACACAATCGGACGTGCCGCGCGCACCGCACGTCCAATGGACGTGCGGCCTCCTCCTGCATCTCAGGAATAATATTTCTATCGTTCCCGTGCGGTTTCAGGTCGTTCGGAACACGTTTGCACCGAATTGGACCGCCACACGCCGTTTTGGTGTTTCATGGCGCCGGAAACGCGTTTCCGGCCGCCGCGGTCACACGGCACCTCCGAATGAGGTGCCGTCTAGCCGACCATTTCACAATTCACGCCCCGGATGTTGTCGTAGGGTTTCGTGGCATTCGGACGTCGTTCGGGTGGTTTTGACCCCCCAACGCGCCATTTCAGCGCACGCCGCGCTGCTGAAAACGACACAATCGGACGTGCCGCGCGCACCGCAAGTCCGATGGACGTGCGGCCTCCTCCTGCATCTCAGGAATAATATTTCTATCGTTCTCGTGCGGTTTCAGGTCGTTCGGAGCACGTTTGCACCGAATGGGACCGCCGCACGCCGTTTTGGTGTTTAATGGCGCCGGAAACGCGTTTCCGGCCTCCGCGGTCACACGGAACCTCCGAATGAGGTTCCGTCTGGCCGACCATTTGAAAATTCACGCCCCAGATGTTTTCGTACGGTTTCGTGGCATTCGGAGGTCGTTCGGGTGGTTTTGACCCCCCAACGCGCCATTTCAGCGCGCGCCGCGCTGCTGAAAACGACACAATCGGACGTGCCGCGCGCACCGCACGTTCGATGGACGTGCGACCTCCTCCTGCATCTCAGGAACAATATTTCTATCGTTCCCGTGCAGTTTCAGGTCGTTCGGAGCACGTTTGCTCCGAATTGGACCGCCGCACGCCGTTTTGGTGTTTTATGGCGCCGGAAACGCGTTTCCGGCCGCCGCGGTCACACGGCACCTTTGAATGAGGTGATGTCTGGCCGACCATTTCGAAATTCATGCCCCGGATGTTGTCGTATGGTTTCGTGGCATTCGGAGGTCGTTCGGGTGGTTTTGACCCCCCAACGCGCCATTTCAGCGCGCGCCGCGCTGCTCAAAACGACACAATCGGACGTGCCGCGCGCACCGCACGTCCGATGGACGTGCGGCCTCCTCCTGCATCTCAGGAATAATATTTCTATCGTTCCCGTGCGGTTTCAGGTCGTTCGGAGCACGTTTGCTCCGAATTGGACCGCCGCACGCCGTTTTGGTGTTTTATGGCGCCGAAAACGCGTTTCCGGCCGCCGCGGTCACACAGCACCTTTGAATGAGGTGATGTCTGGCCGACCATTTCAAAATTCATGCCCCGGATGTTGTCGTATGGTTTCGTGGCATTCGGAGGTCGTTCGGGTGGTTTTGACCCCCCAACGCGCCATTTCAGCGCGCGCCGCGCTGCTCAAAACGACACAATCGGACGTGCCGCGCGCACCGCACGTCCGATGGCCGTGCGGCCTCCTCCTGCATCTCAGGAATAATATTTCTATCGTTCCCGTGCGGTTTCAGGTCGTTCGGAGCACGTTTGCTCCGAATTGGACCGTTGCACGCCGTTTTGGTGTTTAATGGCGCCAGAAACGTATTTCCGGCCGCGGCGGTCACACGGCACCTTTGAATGAGGTGATGTCTGGCCGACCATTTCAAAATTCATGCTCCGGATGTTGTCGTATGGTTTCGTGGCATTCGGAGGTCGTTCGGGTGGTTTTGACCCCCCAACGCGCCATTTCAGCGCGCGCCGCGCTGCTCAAAACGACACAATCGGACGTGCCGCGCGCACCGCACGTCCGATGGCCGTGCGGCCTCCTCCTGCATCTCAGGAATAATATTTCTATCGTTCCCGTGCGGTTTCAGGTCGTTCGGAGCACGTTTGCTCCGAATTGGACCGTTGCACGCCGTTTTGGTGTTTAATGGCGCCAGAAACGTATTTCCGGCCGCCGCGGTCACACGGCACCTCCGAATGAGGTGCCGTCTGGCCGACCATTTCACAATTCACGCCCCGGATGTTGTCGTATGGTTTCGTGGCATTCGGAGGTCGTTCGGGTGGTTTTGACCCCCCAGCGCGCCATTTCAGCGCGCGCCGCGCTGCTGAAAACGACACAATCGGACGTGCCGCGCGCACCGCACGTCCGATGGACGTGCGGCCTCCTCCTGCATCTCAGGAATAATATTTCTATCGTTCCCGTGCGGTTTCAGGTCGTTCGGAGCACGTTTGCACCGAATTGGACCGCCGCACGCCGTTTTGGTGTTTCATGGCGCCGGAAACGCGTTTCCGGCCGCCGCGGTCACACGACACCTCCGAATGAGGTGCCATCTCGCCGACCATTTCACAATTCACGCCCCGGATGTTGTCGTACGGTTTCGTGGCATTCGGACGTCGTTCGGATGGTTTTGACCCCCCAACGCGCCATTTCAGCGCGCGCCGCGCTGCTAAAAACGACACAATCGGACGTGCCGCGCGCACCGCACGTCCGATGGACGTGCGGCCTCCTCCTGCATCTCAGGAATAATATTTCTATCGTTCCCGTGCGGTTTCAGGTCGTTCGGAGCACGTTTGCACCGAATGGGACCGCCGCACGCCGTTTTGGTGTTTAATGGCGCCGGAAACGCGTTTCCGGCCGCCTCAGTCACACGACATCTCCGAATGAGGTGCCGTCTGGCCGACCATTTGAAAATTCACGCCCCGGATGTTGTCGTACGGTTTCGTGGCATTCGGAGGTCGTTCGGGTGGTTTTGACCCCCCAAAGCGCCATTTCAGCGCGCGGCGCGCTGCTGAAAACGACATAATCGGACGTGCCGCGCGCACCGCACGTCCGATGGACGTGCGGCCTCCTCCTGCATCTCAGGAATAATATTTCTATCAATTCCGTGCAGTTTCAGGACGTTCGGAGCACGTTTGCTCCGAATTGGACCGCCGCACGCCGTTTTGGTGTTTAATGGCACCAGAAACGCGTTTTCGGCCGCCGCGGTCACACGGCACCTCCGAACGAGGTTCCGTCTGGCCGACCATTTCACAATTCAAGCCCCGGATGTTGTCGTTCGGTTTCGTGGCATTCGGAGGTCGTTCGGGTGGTTTTGACCCCCCAACGCGCCATTTCAGCGCGCGCCGCGCTGCTGAAAACGACACAATCGGACGTGCCGCATGCACTGCACGTCCGATGGACGTGCGGCCTCCTCCTGCATCTCAGGAATAATATTTCTATCGTTCCCATGCGGTTTCAGGTCGTTCGGAGCACGTTTGCTCCGAATTGGACCGCCGCACGCCGTTTTGGTGTTTCGTGGCGCCGGAAACGCGTTTCCGGCCGCCGCGGTCACACGGCACCTCCGAATGAGGTGCCGTCTCACCGACCATTTCACAATTCACGCCTCGGATGTTGTCGTACGGTTTCGTGGCATTCGGACGTCGTTCGGATGGTTTTGACCCCCCAACGCGCCATTTCAGCGCGCGCCGCGCTGCTAAAAACGACACAATCGGACGTGCCGCGCGCACCGCACGTCCGATGGACGTGCGGCCTCCTCCTGCATCTCAGGAATAATATTTCTATCGTTCCCGTGCGGTTTCAGGTCGTTCGGAGCACGTTTGCACCGAATGGGACCGCGGCACGCCGTTTTGGTGTTTAATGGCGCCGGAAACGCGTTTCCGGCCGCCGCAGTCACACGACACCTCCGAATGAGGTGCCGTCTGGCCGACCATTTGAAAATTCACTCCCCGGATGTTGTCGTACGGTTTCGTGGCATTCGGAGGTCATTCGGGTGGTTTTGACCCCCCAAAGCGCCATTTCAGCGCGCGGCGCGCTGCTGAAAACGACACAATCGGACGTGCCACGCGCACCACACGTCCGATGGACGTGCGGCCTCCTCCTACATCTCAGGAATAATATTTCTATCATTCCCGTGCAGTTTCAGGACGTTCGGAGCACGTTTGCTCCGAATTGGACCGCCGCACGCCGTTTTGGTGTTTAATGGTGCCAGAAACGCGTTTTCGGCCGCCGCGGTCACACGGCACCTCCGAATGAGGTGCCGTCTGGCCGACCATTTCACAATTCAAGCCCCGGATGTTGTCGTACGGTTTCGTGGCATTCGGAGGTCGTTCGGGTGGTTTTGACCCCCCAACGCGCCATTTCAGCGCGCGCCGCGCTGCTGAAAACGACACAATCGGACGTGCCGCGTGCACCGCACGTCCGATGGACGTGCGACCTCCTCCTGCATCTCAGGAATAATATTTCTATCGTTCCCATGCGGTTTCAGGTCGTTCGGAGCACGTTTGCTCCGAATTGGACCGCCGCACGCCGTTTTGGTGTTTTGTGGCGCCGGAAACGCGTTTCTGGCCGCCGCGGTCACACAGTACCTCCGAATGAGGTGCCGTCTGGCCGACCATTTCACAATTCATGCCTCGGATGTTGTCGTACGGTTTCGTGGCATTCGGAGGTCGTTCGGGTGGTTTTGACCCCCCAACACGCCATTTCAGCGCGCGCCGCGCTGCTGAAAACGACACAATCGGGGGGCTGTACGGGGGTGCGGGGGGCTGTACGGGGGTGGAGGGTGGCTGTACGGGGGTGCGGGGGCTGTACGGGGGTGTCGGGGGGCTGTACGGGGGTGTCGGGGGGCTGTACGGGGGTGGCGGGGGGCTGTACGGGGGTGGCGGGGGGCTGTACGGGGGTGGCAGGGGGCAGTACGGGGGTACGCGGGGGGCTGTACGGGGGGCGGGGGGGCTGTACGGGTGTGCGGGGGGCTGTACGGGGGTGCGGGGGGGCTGTACGGGGGTGCGGGGGGCTGTACGGGGGTGGCGGGGGCCTGTACGGGGGTGGCGGGGGGCAGTACGGGGGTGCGGGGGGGCTGTACGGGGGTGCGGGGGGGCTGTACGGGGGTGCGGGGGGCTGTACGGGGGTGCGGGGGGCAGTACGGGGGTGCGGGGGGCTGTACGGGGGTGCCGGGGGGGGGGGGGGGGGGGGCTGTACGGGGGTGCGGGGGGCTGTACGGGGGTGCCGGGGGCCTGTACGGGGGTGGCGGGGGGCAGTACGGGGGTGCGAGGGGCTGTACGGGGGTGCGGGGGGCTGTACGGGGGTGCGGGGGGCAGTACGGGGGTGCGGGGGGTTGTACGGGGGTGCGGGGGGGCTGTACGGGGGTGCGGGGGGCTGTACGGGGGTGCGAGGGGGGGGGGGGGGCTGTACGGGGGTGCCGGGGGCTGTACGGGGGTGGGGGGGGGGGGGGTTCTGTACGGGGGTGCGGGGTGCTGTACGGGGGTGTGGGGGGCTGTACGGGGGTGGCGGGGGGCAGTACGGGGGTGCGGGGGGCTGTACGGGGGTGCGGGGGGCTGTACGGGGGTGCGGGGGGGCTGTACGGGGGTGCAGGGGGCTGTACGGGGGGTGCGGGGGGGGGGGGGGGGGGGGGGCTGTACGGGGGTGGCGGGGGGCTGTACGGGGGTGGCGGGGGCCTGTACGGGGGGTGGCGGGGGCAGTACGGGGGTGCAGGGGGTTGTACGGGGGTGCGGGGGGGGGGGGGGGGGGGCTGTACGGGGGTGCGGGGGGGCTGTACGGGGGTGCGGGGGGCTCTCCGGGGGTGCAAAGGCCATCCCATTGATTACAAAAGTGAAAAATAAAAGTGATAACATCTAATTAATACATATTTCTTTTATCGATACCATATAGAAATTTATAAAAAATATATTGGATAATACATAATCTATAATATCAGATTTATTGATCTGTTGGAATTAGTTCGACTTTTTCAAATGTAGATTCATTCAAGATTATCTGATCAAAAACTCAATATGTGTATAAAATATTTAAAAGACCACCATGGATGGTAATAATGCATTACTTAAATGAATAAATACAGTACATCAATGTCAACCCTACCAGTAAAAACAAAAAACATATCTCGTGAATATATGGTGCGTCACGCGTTGCCATCACTGCTACCTCCTTCTGGTGGGCCAGGTGCCTACAACAAATAAACATTATAAATATTTTAATAACAAAAATAATTTAAATTAAATAAATAAATACAGTATATACCTGCGTCGTATGATCCCCTGTACCATCAGCTCGACGCACATATTCCTGCAGTGCTCTAACCTCAGCTGTCAATTGCGCATTTGTCTCCTCGGAAGCGCGCAGCCGTGCCTCAAAATCTGACATCTGCTGTGTCATATGAGCAACAGCGGGACCGACAACCGCATCGCGTGGCACTTCAGAACGAGGAATCCCTGCTCCATAGGTCAAACTATAGCCATGCCCGTCCCGACCAATAATGCGATGAAAGATCTCATCCCGTCGCATGGGAAGCTGTCGCTGGTCCTCTGGCAGATGTTCTAACTCAGCTTCAAATTGATCCTGTGAAATATTTAAATATATATAAATATATATATATGTTAATATAAAGATTTATGTAATTATTGGTAAGTACAGACACTTACTATCAATGCTGCAACCTCTGGATCATTGCGATCACGAGTCCTTATCCACACCGACATTTTATCAGTTGCTGCACCTTGCCCTCGCAACTGTATATTAAAAGAATATAAACACAAAACCATATTAATTAATAAATTAAAAAATGAATAATATATACCTCATGTCGGATCTGAGACACGTGACGAGTCCCGATCCTGTGAGTTGGTCCCTGCAACGCTCGATTCTCCGAATGGCATGTTGACACCTCCTACATTCAATTCATTCAAATTTCAAACAAATCACATATTCTTGAAAATATATATACAGCAAAATAATTAATATACAAACCGCAACACCCTCAGTAGACCAATATGCACACGCCACTGAGCCGGGAGGACACGTCTCGAGACTTTTTCCAAAATGTCAAGGGCACCCACATTTGGTACCCAGTAGTCCCTCTTCACTTTGCCTTTATGATCTTTCCACAGCTTACGGCATTTGCTCATACACACGGGCCGAAACTCTTCAGGGCATACTTTCAAATTTTGCTATAATGAAAATAATCAAACATATTAGTATTATTTATAAATAGAAAATAAAGTAAAATTATTTTCTTACCTGAACCTCCCTCCATAGACGATCTAATGTGTCCTGAGGGATAGAAGCCCAATCACGTGTGGTCAATGGAAATCGATGTGGGTCACGTATGATATGACCCAGCTGACGAATAAATGCCGGGGAATTCGGTCCCACGGGATGAAATACCTCATCAAATGAAACATCTATCGTCGTGTCGGAATTCCATGATAATATGCCACGACCAGGGCCTCTCCTGCGAGAGGAAGAAGCAGCCGAGTCTGATCCTGTTGAAAACAATTTTATATATAAATTGACAAATGTTATATATATATATATATATGTCAATTACATAAAAAATATAGACAATGACATTCAAACATACCTCGACCCTGAGACGTAGATGCCTCATATGGATGATGTGGATTTTCTGCCTCTTCCCCTGACATGTCTGCAGTCATACAAAATATCAGTAATGAGTCCAAAGTGTTTAAAAGATAAATTGGATTGTTCTTAATAAATCAAACTTGTACAACTGTTAATCAAACAAAAAATGGATTGAATAATTAGTTGTGAATGAATTTTAAAAAATCAGAAAGTTAATCAACCTAAATATTTATGACTGAATTAACTTACAAAAGTGAGGATTAAAACTTATAAGGATTTATAAAATGATTAGATAATTTATGATATCCTAGGACATTCTACTGAATAGTGGGAAAACAATTATACCTTTCATTAAGCATGCAAATCAACCGTTTCTCCTTTAACAGCCGCTCTGACCTAATAAATATCTTCTTCACGTTGAACTACGGTATGTTGATCAAGTTGTTGGTAAACAAACGGAACAGTCTCGGGTTCATCTTCTTCAAATAAAAACACTCCTCGCCGAGACATTTTGACAACAACTTGCCAACTTGGATCCGAAGGCAAAGTAACGAAGAATAATTGTTCCGCTTGTGATGTCAAGATGAAAGGTTCATTCTCAACTCGTTCATTATTTCTGTATAACATATAGTTAAAATTCACCAATGAAAACTGATATTGATCGACTTTACATCCACGCACTGGATCAACCCAATTACACTTTAACAATATGTACTTCAAACCGTGTGTGTATACAACTTCAATGATGTCTATCAATTGACCATAGTAATAACCAGAATCGACAAAGGGACAACCAATTCCACTGTTTTGTGTTGCTCGTTTGTCGTCAACATCTTTAATGCGAAATCGAAAACCATTAGCATCAATAGCTTTATAACGACGAGACGTTATAGATGGACCCTCAGCCAGTTGGATAAATACTTCAGGTAGCGTGGGGTCCCCTAACTCCCTCAGCTTACGAACCTACATAATTTATAAAAATCAATACTGATATATGCAGAAAGAATTAGTTTAATACTTCACTCATAATGAAAATCAATTTATACATACATAATCCTTGAACCAATCATGAAATGCCGCATAATGAGATTGTTGAATTTGCAACTCAGTCGCACGATGCATCTCTTCTTTTATCTCATTAATGTGTTTCCTGAAAATGATTACACGATGTTTAAAAGATCAACTTATGCAAAGAAAACATGTAAAAGTTATACAAGCACATTGATAAGATACTTACTGCATTAATGGTGCAACTGATGGAGTATTGAACAAGATATATCGATGTGCTTGTATCCACTCGATGTTGTCCATATCAAATGTGGTTCCTTCTCCAACTGGACCATCATGAATCCGAGAGGGCTTATCTAATTTTGTTTCAACATCCGTAAGATATTCTGCACAAAAGGTAGTACACTCATCCATCAAATAACCATTGGCTATTGATGCCTCTGGACGAGCTCTGTTGCATACAAATCTTTACAATGTACTCAAATACCGTTCAATAGGATACATCCACCTGAATTGCACTAGACCAGCAGCCATTACTTCATCAGTTAGGTGCACTGTTAAGTGGACCATAACATCGAAAAATGAGGGGGGGAAAAGTTTCTCAAAGTGACAAAGCGTAAGTACAATTCGGTCCTGCAAACTTTTTAAATCACTCATTCGTTGATTTCTTAAACAAAGTTGTCTAAAAAAATTACTCATCTCAATCAAGGGCTGAACAACATTGGGGGATAAACAATCAAAAATTGCGATTGGAATCAACTGCTAACGTAATATGTGATTATCATGACTTTTCAACCCTTGCAATGTCTTGCTCGTTAGATTCACACACTTTGAAATATTAGAAGAGTAACCATCAGGCACCTTGACCATCTTCAAAATGGAAAGAAATGTCTCTTTCTCCTCTGTAGTCATCGAATACTGTGCAGCAGGCATATATGCCTTGTTTCCCTCAGCTAACTGTAAATGCAACTGTTTCCTTAAACCCATTTCTTCTAAATCACGGAGTGCATTAACATGGTCCTTTGACTTTCCACTGACACCTAAAATGGTCCACAATATGTTATCACAAACATTTTTTTCAATGTGCATGACATCCAAATTATGCCTCAACATGTTAGTTTTCCAATATGGAAGACTATAAAAAATACTTTTCTTTTTCCAATTGTGACTGCGCTGCCTACCCGCAGCACGAATATTACGTACTGGAGGAGCCACCAAATCCTGAATTTCATATACCGTGCGGATGTTTTCTTCCTCAATCTGCGATAACATTTCGACTCCTGTCATGATCTTTGGTGCTGGGCTGAACTCTCTAGAACCATCAAATGCCACTATGTCCTTTCTGAACCTGTGCTGGGGAGGGAGAAAACGCCTGTGACCCATGTATGCCCATTTTTTGGAATGTTTAAGCCATACAGATTTTTTACTTTTATTGCAACAAGGGCAAGCAAATTCCCCTTTCATACTCCAGCCTAATAAATTTGCATAAGCTGGGAAGTCATTGATTGTCCACAATAAAGCAGCATGCAGTTTGAACATTTCATTCGTTTCGCAGTCATAAGTCATCACACCATCGCCCCAAAATTCATTCAACTCATCAATCAATGGCTGAAGGTAAACATCAATCTTATCCCCCGGACTTTTAGGTCCATCAATAAGAGTGGAAAGTAATATAAATTGTTGCTTCATACAAAGCCACAGAGGAAGATTATATGGAAACAACACCACAGGCCATGTGCTATGAGTTGCACCAACCATAGACTTGAATGGATTGAAACCATCTGCTGCCAATCCCAATCGGACATTACGAACATCTTTAGAAAAGTCGGGATGTCTCTTATCAAAATCCTTCCATGCATGAGAGTCTGCCGGGTGGGTTAACATGTCACTTTCATGAACTCTTTCTGCATGCCATCTCATTAAATTAGAAACTTTAGATGACATAAAAAATCTTTTCAACCTCGGTTTAAGGGGAAAGTAACGCATTTGCTTTACGGCAATCGGTTTCCCCTGTATCGCAATCTGACTTTGATGAGTCTTATTTCCCCTGTTCTCTTTCCACCTGGAAGCGCCACAAACCGTACAAATATCCAAATGAGCAGTTTCATTTCTAAACAACATACAGTTGTTTGAACATGCATCTATAGTCTCATATGTAAAACCTAAGTTCTCTGTCAACTTACGAGCATAGTAATACGACTCAGGAATCTTCATGTCGACAGGAAAAACTTTTTTCAATAAAACCAAAAGCATGTCGAATGATGTGTCTGACCAATTATTCAAAGTCTTCAAATGCAACAACTCCACGATAAACGACAGTTTATTGTAAGAAGTACATCCAGGATATAATTCTATTTTCGCATCATCAAGTACTTCATAAAACCTCCTCGAATCACGATCTGCACCAGAGCGAAGATTTATCTCACCGGTCTCAAGATTCTGGATGTCAATGCCTTCAGGATCAAACCCACGTACCATTTCAGTAAGCATTTCATGCATTGGATCAGTCATCCTTGCATCAACATCCATCTGAGCTGCATCTGTATTTTGACAACGAACATATTCTTCTCCATGACGAGTCCAACTCTTATAATTTTTCAGAAATCCATTAAAGAAAAGGTGATCCCTCACAGTATCTCGTGTGAATTGATATCTGTTAGCACATTTTCTACATGGACAACTAATATAGTCACTTTCAAATCCTCTCGTGAAGTCAATAAACTGCATAATTCCATTGAAATATTCTCTAGACGTTCGATTTGGAAGATCAATCCAACTGTTATCCATAATAATATCTGTATAACAAACATTTACACAATACTTATTACATTTACATTTTTCAAATCAACTATATTCAAAATAAATATTAACCATTTGTTTATGAACCATTGATAAAATAATAATGTAACTGAAAGCTCATGTTACCTGATTGAGCTACAAACCTGAAAGGGAGGGGAGCCGAAGGCGGTGCTGCGAGGGAGAGGAGGCAGCGAAGGGGAGCCGGAGCCAAAGGCGGTGCGTCAAGGGAGGGGACGGGGAGCTGGAGGAGAGGAGGCGGTGAGGGGACGGGGGACGGGCAGCGAGGGGGGGGGGGTGTCCGGGGTCGGGGGGGGGGGGGGGCTGTCCGAGGTGCTGGGAGGGGTGACCGGGGTGTCGGGGGCCTGTCAGGGGTGCGGGCAGAGGTGTCCGGGGTGCGGGGGAGGGGGGGCTGTCTGGGGTGCAGGGGGGCTGTCGGGGGTGCGGGGTGGGGTGTCCGGGGTGCGGGGGGCCTGTCCGCGGTGCGGGGGGCTGTCCGGGTTCGGAGGGGGGGTGTCCGAGTGCGGGGGGGGGGGGGGGGGGGGGCTGTCCGGGGTGCGGGGGGGCTGTCTGGGTTCGGAGGGGGGTGTCCGAGTGCGGGGGGGGGGGGGGGGGGGGGGGGCTGTCCGGGGTGCGGGGAGGCGTCCGGGGTGCGGGGGGCGGTCCGGAGTGCGCGAGGGGGGGGGGGGGGGGTGCTGTCCGGGGTGCGGGGAGGCGTTCGGGGTGCGGGGGGCGGTCCAGAGTGCGCGCCGGGGGCTGTCCGGGGTGCGGGTGCCGTCCGGGGTGGGGGGGGGGGAGGGCCGAGAGGCCGGAGGGCGGCGGCCCGAGGGCGGAGGGCGGCGGCCGGAGGCCGGATGGCAGGCGGCGGGGGAGGGCAGGCGGCGGGGGAGGCAGGGCGGCGGGGGAGGGCGGGCGGTGGGGGAGGGCGGGCGGCGGGGGAGGGCGGGCGGCGGGGGAGGCCGGGCGGCGGGGGAGGCCGGGCGGCGGGGGAGGGGAGGGCGGCGAGGGAGAGCGGCGAGGGAGGGAGGGGGTTAGGGCGGAGGGAGATCGAGGGCGCGGGGGGGGGGGGGGCAGAAACCCCCCGAATTTTTTTATGCAGGTTAGCGACCGCCATTGGCGGTCGCTAATGGTAAGCTATAGCGACCGCCAATGGCGGTCGCCCGAGTCTGGGGGGCTCCACTGCCCCCTTTTCTAGTAGTGACTCTACAGTTTGGTGATATATTTCACAAGGTTCGGTGTGAACAAATTCACACATTGAGGCGATAGTATCAACATAATATGAAGAAGAACTAAATAAAAGGAGAATAAGAACTTTTATTAAGAAACTTTGGTGAATTAGAACAACATACATGTGAAAGCACAAACATGGGAATAAAAAATGGTAGTATAACATTACACATGAAAATAAAAAAAGGCTCATCAACCCCTTCACCACCAATGAATTAAATAGGAATTTTTAAATCATTGGGTCAAACTACCAAAAGTAAAAAGCATACCACTTGAGTATCATAGGCCTAGGGTGGTGGAAAGTAAGGGAGAGTGAACTTCTTTACCCTTCACCCAAAGTGGAAGCCAACTTGCAAACACCAAACAAAGGTGCCAAAATTACCTTATAAATGGATGAATTTGAGTAAGCCATGGAAGAAGAAAATGTATCCAAGAATGTCTTTTAACATCTAATAAAACTTCATCCCAAATTTTTTTTTGCGAGATATGATCAAAATGGTGGAATATTTTTCTAGGCTACAGAATCTGGCCCAAAATTTCATCTTCAAATTGGGACACATATAACTCCATTAAAACATATAAATTAGATATTTTCACTATTGAATTAAACATTACTCTTGATTTCCTCTATATTCAGTTAAATTTTCAAAATTATTGGGCTTAGATATTAGAGCTACAATAGTTTTATTGGGCTTCTGTCCAGTTCACCTCACCCAGAATGTTGTTTGTTCAAGGCCCAATTTGGTGGTCTTCCAATGTGAATCATCAAGTACTCAAAAATTATGTATTGTTACCAATGTAATGAGAAACTATAAAATTAAATATGAAAATAAAATTAATACATTTGGGTATTTTATATGGTGTTCAAAAATGTACTATGTAATAGTTCATTTTAAAAAGGAATTACAATCATAATGTGAAATGATTTTCAAAGTGTAAAATGCACTAAAATGGTGTTTATGAATAATGAAGAACATGAATATTACATATATATTAAAAATGAATATTATCCTCATTTAGTGGCTAATCACAACCCCAAATTGATTTTTTATAGTCCCAAGCAAAATATATTTCAAAAATATGAAATTCAAATTCCCTTTTCCAAAACATTTTAATGCACAATGATCAACACAAAACCTTCTACCAAACAATCATGAAAACCATAAATATCTTTTAATACAAGATAGTTTCATAAGAATATCCCAATCCCAAGCCCATTCCATTGTTCAAATTCATTTCCATATTTCATCCAATATCAATTAAGCATTAGGATGTTTTGTGCATCACAATAGACATGGGGGTTTATATTTATTCAAGGGGGGAATGATGGAAGTGCTTAGGGTATTCACATTTCAATATTAAGATGATTATTAATTTTTTTTTGTAATTTTTCCATGGTAATTTAAATTTCACTCAACAAAGTCAATCCATGTAGTGAGACTTTTCTAATGACTCCTAGGCTCAAAGACCGTAGGGAACCAAGTGAAGCTCACATACTTGGGCAAAATCTTGGGTTAAATCCGTCAAAAACAAAGTAAAATTACCAAAAATAGTGATAAAATTACTAATTATGAGCTAGAAAACTATGGAGTCATGATCTCCAAGTACCAAAAGGAAGGCATTAGGTCATTTCATTGCTCTTCGGGCAAATTTATTATTTTTTTATTTTTTATTTGTTTTTTATTGAATACTAATATGAAAAGTAAAATCATCACCAAAACTATGTTATTTATTTGTGGGACTCCATGAAATCAAACTAATACCTCACTATCCAAAGGACGTGCATTGTGATTTTTTTTATTTGGATGAAAATATAAACAATGAAATATTACATTAGACTTCCACACTTTACAAAATCTATACTCATGAAATTATATAGGGATTAAAATCTGAATTAAGGAATGATAAATTATTTGATATTCAATTTCAAAGTGTACAATGTGTATTATAATGTTCAAGGTTAATTTTTTTCCTTCCACACATCTTTTTATGCACACAATAGTAATTTTTTTCTTTCTTTTCACCCCCAACATAGAATAAAACTATCCCCAGTGTTTAAAGAAAAGTAAACTTAGAAGGGGGTAAATGAGAGGACTTCAAAGTGGACATTGAATATGAGAATCATGGAATGAAGTCACATAGTGGTTGAAGTTGACGTTGATGCTTCTCCAATTTAATACTTTAATATCCATGTCACTCACATAGTTCCATAGTGGAACAAGGAAAAACAAACAATAAAAAACAATATATATATATACATATATTTAAATAATAATAAAGAAATTAAAATATAAGTATATTTACATAAATTAGAGAATAAGAAAGAACTATAATCCATAGGTTAGTGGAAAGTGCATGCCCCTGTCTCCCTTCGGTCTTTGGTTCGAGTCCCCATGGCTTTGCCGGTTGTGATGGGGTTTTCCCCATGACAAACAACGTGTATTTTTTAATTTTTTTTTGTATTTTTATTTTAACCTACAAACACATAAAAATAAAATAAAATAAACTGATGATTCATTTTATTATTTTTAAATTTCTGGGTAAGGTTTTACTCAAGGATCACACCAGGTGACACAGATAAATACGGTGCTCCCCTTTTATACCCATCCATACTCATAATAGAATATCAGGTCAACAGTATAAGGTAATATCATATTTAGAGTTGATTGATTAAGTATTTTTTTAAATATCAAAATGATTCATTAATCCTATTTGAAAAATAAAGATGATTCACAATGATTGGAAACATAAAAACCATTGGTTGACTCCCGTGCAACACTTTTTTTAACATTGCTATCTTGGCTTAGACCCTTAATTATTTAATTATTTTCATCATATAATGTTGGTTCAAAAAATTATTCATCAAATTAATGTTTTTGGAATGGTTAAATCAAAATTTTGAATCTATGACTATTAACTATAAAGGTTTGATCATTGGTGGGATCCTGAATTTCTACATCCCCATGGGGGTATACCTTATGCACTATGAATGGACATAACCACATTGACCTCAAATTTCCTGGGTGTAAATGAATTTTAGAACTATAAAAAATAGTAGTTTTACCTGGTATAAGGTGTTTGTTTTTACGATTTTAAGATTTGCAGGCTTGTACATTAGCATTATTGATCCTTGAATTTTTATAAACCTCCATCCTATGTTCCTCATGTTCATTGAGATCTAATATCATTATTTTTTTTGTTTCAACCAATGAGAGACAATAATTAATTTTATTAATTACCCAAAATCTCTATGTTCAATCTCCACTAGAAAATGGAATGATTTACTGTAAACCAATATCTATGGGTACATTCCTAAAATGGATTTAAATGTGGTTCGATAAGCCTAATGAGCATCTAATAGTTTTCTCGACCAATATTTACAAGATGGATTAATAGTTTTCTCAATATTTTTTTTTGATTTATCAATTGGATAACTCAACTTGACCATTGGTCTATTGGTGGTAAGAAATGGAAATTTTTTGAGAAATTCCATAATTTTCCATGACTACTGAGAATGGAAGATTTCAAAAATGAGTTCCAAGATCACTAATGATAGCCCTAGGAATTATAAATCTAGAGAGGATATTTTCCTTGAGAAATATGATCAAATTTTAATGATCATTGGATTTTGTAGGAATATACTTAACCCTTTTGGAGATGAAATAGACAGTTAAAAGAATGTACATATATCCCCTAGAGTTTTGGAAGGGACCCATGAAATTGATTCCCCAGTAGTCAAATATTTCAATCACTAAGATGGGAGTGAGTGGTATTTGATACCTTTTTGTGATGGACCCTACTTTTTAACACCTAGTAAAACTTTGAATAAATTAGTATGAGTCCCTTGAGAGGGTGGTCCAGAAGATACCACACTGAAGAACCTTAACAGAAGTTTTCTTAGAGGTAAAGTGACATTCACACACCTCATTATGAAAGAATTTAAAGATGGAATCTTGTTCAGATTCTGGGACACACCTCCTAATGAATTGGTTAGGGATGAAATTATAGAGTTATGGATTATAAAACACATAGTTCCTGACATCATAAATGAATTTAATTCTAGCTTGAGTCCCTAAATTTTTTGTAATGACTCCTGTAATTAAGAATTTGGCTATGTGGTCTACCAAGGTTAGTCTCTCACTGAGTATTGGTGTTCATCATGGAATGAATCAAATACATAAAGGTGAGATAATTTGTCATTAAATTCTATCATAGAGAGATAATTAGCTACCACATTTTCAACACCTTTTTTTATTGTGAGGTCAAATTCTTGTAATAGAAGTACCCTCCTAATAAGTCTAGTTTTAGCATATCGTTTATGGAAGAGGTATTTCAATGCAGAATAGTCAGTGAACACAGTGATGGGGGATCATAATAGGTAAAACCTAAACTTTTATAAGGAAAACACAACAGAAAGTAACTACTTCTCAGTGGTGGTGTAGTTGATTTGGTTATCATTTAAGGATTTTCTTTCATAAGAAATTACAAAAGGAGTTTTATCACAACATTGTACTAACACAAAATGTAAAGAAAAGTCACTGGAATCACACATGATTTCTAAAGGAAGGTTATAATTTTTGGATTTTCTAATGGGAGGAGAGGAGATAATTGATTTGAGGGTTGAGAATGAACCCTCACAGCTTTCTTTCCAAACAAATGGATCACCCATTACTAGAAGACCACAAAGGTGATGAGCGATTGAACTAAAGTTCCTACAGAATATTCTATAGAAAACAACTTTTCCAAAGAAAGACCTCACTTCCTTGATAGTTTTGGGTGATGTAAGGTTAAATATGTTTTCAAACTTGGATTTATCGAATTCAATCCACCTACCTAAGGCTATATGGGTAAGGACTAGTCCCTCTTTAACTATAAAATGACATTTTTTGCAGTTTAGGACCAAATTCTTTTCTTCACATCTTAACAAAAATATCTATACATTCCTCATACATCCATCGAGTGTATCCCCAAACACAGAGAATCCATCCCTGAAGACATCTATAAAATCCCCTACCATATCTGAGAAGATTCCCATTATGCACTATTGGACGGTTCCAGGGGCATTGTATAACCTGAAGGGCATGTGTTTGAAGTAAAAGGTGCCGAATGGATAGGTGAATGTAGTCTTACCTTGATCCACTAGGGAGACCGCAATCTGTTTGTACCCTAAGTACCCATATAAGAAATATTATAAGGCATGAACTTCCATTATCTTAAGGAATTGGTCAAATAATGGTAAGGGGAAATAATCCTTCTTGGTAAATGAGTTTAGCTTCCTATAGTCGATGCAGACTCTCCCACCACTACTCACCCTTGTTGGTAGAATCTCTCCATCCTTATTGGTTATCATCGTGATTATGACTTTTTTAGAACCACTTGGAGTAGGATTACCCACTCACTCTCAACTATGGGATATATGATACCAACTTTTAACAATTTCAAATTTTCTTTTCTCACTACTTCCATGATATTATGAATGAGTCACCACTAAGGTTGACCTTTATTAAAAGGTTAGGTCTAAAGCCTCAATTTATTAATTAAATAAAATACCTCTTTTTGACTGGGTAGATGGAGACCCATTACATAGCCTGAATACAAGGCCAAGTGGCTTGAATATAAGGCTTGAAAGCCCTTTTTTTGGCCCAAATGGCCCTTTGGTGAATAGTACTACTACAGTACCCTGGCTACTATAATACCTGCAAGAGTACCACCACCTCTACAGTTCCTGCTATAGTCCTCCGCCGCTACAGTGTCGCCGCTGCTACAGTTCCTCCATTGCTACAATACAACTAAGGTACCCTACTACAGTACTACTATAGTACCCCAAAAATTAGTCCCTTCCTAGATTCTAGAACAATCCTATGAGTCCCGATAAGTGGGATAATCCCAGGAATAATAGACATGGTCCATCCAATTTCTTTCTTGTTTCTTATAAGGATATCTAGAAGAATCCTATCATGATCGTATTTAAGAGAAGAATAAATGAGAATATGATGTGTTCCATTTTCTCCTAGGAAGGAATACTTAAGTGTAATGGGAACTTCTTTCAATTCAATATCAGGTTGGTACAAAATTTTAGTAGAACATTGGGACATTGGCTCAAGATCAATTTTTTTCTTAGAGTTTTAGATAGGATTGACCCCCCATGTGTATAATTTTTATCTAAAAGATTGATTTGATCAGTTTTAGGGAAGGGAGTTGGAGTGGTCTCCATGAATGTAGTTTCCTGAAAGATTTCACTAATTTTTGGTCTTAGGATTTCATCATAGGAGAAATATAAAAGTGATTCTAGCCAAGAAAATAAACTTCCTTCACGTGAACAAATGAAATTAATATTTTCCTGACTTAAACATTCCTAAAATATTCCTTGATGTTCTATGGATTCATTATCAATGATTTCTATCATGTTTACATCATGAATATCCTTATCATCCTCTATTTGTGATCTTGAATTATAGATGTTCAAGTCTAAACTCATGTTTCCAAAGGTGATGGTCACGTTCCCATTCCGGACATGGATAACAGAGTTGATTGTTTCAAGGAAGGAATAGACAAGGATGATTGGGGTTTTTTTCTCATTTCCAATGTTTGGATTGTTGTCAAGGACAATAAAGTCTTTTGGGTAGATGAAGTTATTTACTTTTACCAAAAAAACCTTTAAAACCCCCTTTTGAACCCTAATGTTATGATTAGAAAGTTGATGTGTGGAAGATGTGGGTTGGAGATCTTCTAGTATTAACTAGAAGTACACAACATAGAGAATGAGTTTGATACTGGCACATAGGTCACACAAGGCTTTGAACACTTTGTTCTCTCCTAGTTCAACATTGATGTATGAGTATCTCGGGTCTTTTATCTTTGATAGAAGGGTTCCATGGATTGTTGTGTTAACATTTTCTACCAAAAGGACATGGTTATTATGTGAGAATTTCCTTTTAAATGTAAATATGTCCTTTAGGTATTTTTCATATACATGAATGGTTTGAATATCATTGAGGAGTGGAATGCTCAACTTGACTTGTGAGAATATTCCTCTCAATGTTTCACTCAATTTAGGATTGGTTTCCACCTCATGCATTGAGGAAATGGTGAAGGTTGTTGGTTTTTTTGTTGAAGAGTTGTTTCTTTCACATTGTTATCTATTTATTAGTTTGATCATGTGGTTTATTTGAATTTTTATTAGAGTTTGAAGCTTTATATGGTTCCATAATTATTTTTTAAGGTTTCTCAATTGATTTCACACTTCTTAAAATCATCACTACCTTTAGTTGTTCAGGATTTGTTTGAGTGAAACTTGAATCTCCCGTTGATGTTTGTTTTGGAATGGATTCTGTAGGCATGGGTGCCTTTCCAGTTTTTATGGTTTGAAGTTCTTATTTAAGGGAAGAGACTTCTGAGTTCATTTTCTCAATTTGTTTACACAACTTTTCAAGGATTGGGAGAGGGACATATTAGGAGGGGGCTTGTGTTGGTTGGTTTATCCCAGGAGGATACTTTGGTTGTTGGTTGGGTTGTTAGATGGGTTTTTGGTATTGGATAGGAAGATGTTGGTAATAGAATGGTTGGGTAGTTGTCTTTTTTTGTGGTCATGTTTGTCACAAATTATGGAAACAGGTTCTAGAGTTTAGATTTAATAGATTTTCCTAAGTTCAATCTCTTCAACCTTCCTAGTGTGTGTGCCAAGTTTAGACCTAAGGATTTACTCTCCTCTAAGTGTAGGCATTCCATTAGTTCTTTATAGATTTTCAGAATAAGGTGTTGTTCTCCATGTTTGGTTTTGTTCAACAAGGCATTCTAGATACTCCTAAGCATCGTTTAGGGCTATGTTTTTAAAGGTCCCATTACACATCATATCAATGAATTATTTTTTACCTTAGACCAACCTTTCATAGAAAATTCACACTTGTTCAGAAAAAGAAAAACCATGGTGGGGAACCATGTTTAAGGTTTATTTGAACCTCTCCAATATTTCATAGAATGACTCTCCCTCTTTTTCAAAAAGGTTTTGGATGCTCTTCCTAAGTACAATTGTTTTGTGGTGGGGAAAATATTTTTTGTGGAATTATCTTTGTAATTGGTCCCAAGAGTTTATGGATGATGGTCTCAAATTGTTTAGCCAATTTTTACCTAGATCCTTTAAAGAAAAGGTAAAGAACCTCATCTTATCTAATTGTAGTTGATCTGCAGGACACATGGTTTCTACAATGTCATTGAACTCCTTAGTGTGAAGGTAGGGCATCTCGGGCTCCATTCCATGGAATTTTGGAAGGTGGTTTAGGACATGGGGTTTAAATATGTAGTTGGAATCTCCAAGAGAATTGTGTTTAATTCATGAGGGTTCATTGGTTGAGGTAGGTGTGAGTTTTTCATTCAGGGTTTGGTCGAATGCATTCCCCATGTTTGGGGTGGCCTTATTTGGATTTCCATTTTGGTTTCCATCTGGGTTTATGAGTTGGTTTCTTTGAAGACCCTCCATTGAAATGGGATCAATTTTTGACTCTAGAGTATTAGGGATATTAGGATCTAATGAAGGTGGACATGCGCCAAAAGAAAAAAAGGGAGAAAGGATAAAGATAAGACAATTTGGATGAGAATAAAATAATGGGGGTGAGAAAAGAAGGTTTTTGGTCTAATGAAATTACTTGTTTCCTGGAAATGGTGCCAAAAATTTTGTATCACCCAAATTTACCCAAGTTATAAGGGTTATGCGGCCTCTTTCAGTGTATCTTGGGTTGCCGAATCCTTAGTGACCTAATCAGGACCTATAAACACATAATCTAAAGAAATGTATTTTTGGATATAAAGTATCCAACTTTGGTTTGTTTTAGGATTATTTAAATTATCACTAAGATTCCTAATTGAATTCAAATTAAGAGAGTGATATGATCCTAGTTTATTGCTTGGGGGTAGATCAGATGAATTTCTTTTTAACGATTTCAATATATTTTATTTGAGATGGGTTCATAAGAAGATCAAAAAACTTAATAACTTACTGTTTTAATACCAATACACCATGACACTAATCACCTATACACTTAGAGGATCATATTTATGAGCAGTCTATGGTAAAGGTTCATATTATCTCTTGAAGTGTGTGGCCTTAAAATTTAACAAGGACGAAGAAGTTTTAAAATCGTCAAATAAAAATATCAATTAAAATAAGTGATTTTAAATTAATGGAGTGATAAATAACATCCAATACATCCCCTTTATACTCCCTTGGATCAACCCATAAAAGGGTTACCCCTCAATTGATGTTATTCTATCAATAGAAGCAGGAAATAGACTTATGGGGGCTGAAATGAATATGTAAAAAAAATATCAAAAACTCCACCGTTGTGTGATACGTTTCATAAGGTTTGGTGTGAATAAATTCACACATTGAGGAAATAGTATCAACATGATATGAATAATAATATAATAAAATTAGAAGAAGAACTTTAATTAATAAACTATGGTGAATTAGAACAACTTACATGTGAAAGCGCAATCACGACAATACAAAATGGCAACATAACATTACACTTTAAAATAAACAAAGAAACCTAAAATAATTCAAACCAATACCTTAAATAAGCATTTCTAAAGCCTTGGTTTGAACTCCAAATAGTAAAAATCATCCCACTTATTTATCGTAGGCCTAGGGTGGGGGAAAGTAAGGGAGAGTGGACTTCTTCACCATTGATCTGTAGTGGAATCCAACTTGCATCCACTGAACAGAGGTGCCAAAATGACCTTCTAGATGACCAAATTTGAGTAGTAAAAAAAAAGAATAAAATGGATCCCAGATGTCTTCAATCAAATTATATAAATTTCATCCCAAATATAATTTTGGTTTGCAAGATATGATGGAAATGGTGCAATGTTTTTCTGGGCCCCAGAATTTGGCCGAGAATTTCCTCTTCAAATTGGGACACCTATAAATCCATTAAAATTTCGAATTAGATATTTTCACTGTTTTATTAAATGTCCCCCTTCCTGTCCTCTATCTTAAATTTAATTTTTATAATTATTGGGCTTGGATCTTAGCTGTTACAGTATTTTTATTGGGCTGTTTTCCATTACACTTTTTCTGGAATGTTGTTAGTTCAAGGCCCACTTTGGCGGTCTTCCAATGTGAATCTTCAAGTACTCCATAAGTTTGAATTGTTATCAATGTAATGAGAAACCTTAAAATTAAATATAAAAATAAAATCAATACTGTTGGGTATGTTATGTGGTGTTAAAAAATGTACCATGTAATAGTGTATTTTTAGAAGGTCTTACAATCATAATGTGAAATGATGTTCAAAAAGTAAAATGAACTAAAATGGTGTTTATAAATAATGAATCACATGAATATTATATATATTAACAATAAATATTATCCTCATTCAGTGGATAATCCACTACCACATCCTGTAGGGTGATGGTTATCTCTCCCTCAGGCAGGTGGAATGTGTTGGTCTCGGGTTTCCACCTCTCCACAAGGGTAGCAAGTAGGTGATGGTCAAAAAATATGAAATCTAATACAGAAATTCCATAGAAGCTAGCATGGTTCATGTATGGTCTAATGGTATATAGAGGGTCCCTGTAAATAAAATGGTGCACTCAATGCACCCTGATTGGTCAAACCTCAACACCATCTAACACAACCTGAGAAACATGCCTACATTGCTCAGTGAGTAGTATGGTATCATCCATCTGTATATAAAAAAATGAAATGAGTTGTAAGTGTAAAATGTAAATATAATGTTATGGTAAACAGAATTTTATGACTTGTAGAGTGCAAGACATTCTATGTTTATTCACATTGTTTTATGAAGTAATTTCTTACCTAAAGAAAGGGCCATGTCTTCATGTTTTTCAAGGCATATTACTAAAGTGTTTTTAAGATATCATTTTACCTAGAAAATGGTGTTTTATATATTTATATATATAATCATTTTATCTTAATTATGTAAAATATTAATAGAAAATGGTGTGATTTGTAATTCATTTATGATTTTCCACATGATGGTATGTTTCATGATTATTTTCCCACATGTATACGTTATGGTTTAACCACGGATAGATTGAATGTGCATTGATTTCACATGAAATACACTTGTAATATTCCTTTTAATGTCAGTATGAAAGGTTTGTTGTTATTTTATAGTAAAATTATTTGGTGAATTCATTCATTTATATGAAATGAATAATCTTATTCACATATTCACATGTTGTGATGCTGATCAAATATCAAACAAAAAAGGGCATGTCTTCAAACTGAGAAAGGAGCTTCTTATAGTACATGTCATAAATCGAATCTGTTTGTTATCAAAACCGACACCCGATGTGACCCGTGGAAAGGCCCAAAAGGTGTTCCCGATCCCCACAGGCTGGCACAAGTTCCTGGGGATCACAAAATAGAATTTGGGAATGATTTACCCAAGTTTATAAACATAAAACAACAATCAAATCCAACAAAACAAATCTGGATTTTTCAAAACAAACCATCTTTTAAAAAAATTAATAATTTAATTACATAATTTAAAACAAATCTCAAAGACTATAAGAAATTAAGAAACCCAAAATGTAAAGCCCAAGAACCTCCCCTTGGAAAGAGTCACCGCCCTTAATCTATCTCGACAACACTACACCAAGAAGGACCAGTTGAAACCAAAACTATTGGAACTAAAAGCTTTACCAAAACCTACAATAAAATATCCAAGTCTACTTACACCACAAGGTGTAAGTAGGGTGTGATCCAAATACCAATAGGATTCCACCACTAAAATATTCCATGTGATAAACATTCAATGTATAAAATCTTATAATTTTTCATAAACATGAAATGCTAATAAGAATTTTAAAGAGATGAAACTTTAAATAAAAGCAGTTTTCAAGTGGGATACTTTAATGAATCGACACTTTTAAATAGAATTACAAATATACTTAATTTTCCATCCAAACATACCATATTCCAATAGTAAGAATAAAATATATAATGATCACAATTAATAGGAAAATAACCCATAGGCACTAGCTTGCTGTGGGTCCCAGGTACCTCGTATCTCGGTGAAAGTAACCATCAGAATATCCATTCTCGAGCACATGAGCCACTAGTAGGGAGCATAACCATAACACAGTGGTTCCCCAATATCATAATCATCACCATCATCATATTTTAGTTAGTGTAGTAATCATCAAACTAGCGACATGAAACTTGGGCCAAACCCCACGGGATCACTAGAATACTAGTACCCATCCACCCACCTAGATACCCAGGTTTTCCTCTTATTGTCAAACAATTTCAACAAGCCATGAAATATTATTTTCTAAAAAAATACCACTTATACATAAAAAAACTACCAAAAATCCCATACACATGTCACATAATACTCCTTTCCCAAACAAAATTCATTTTTCACATCATACTTACACAAAACAGCCCACAAACGTGTTTCACGCCATTCTTGCAATTTGATAAAACTTTTAACCAATTTATAAAACATTATAAAAATGTTTGACATCTTTAATCACCAATTTAAATTTCAAAAACTCATATTAGGTGAACATATTCATAAAAAAGTACATATACATCTTTTTCCCACTTTGTTTAACTCAATAAATCATTTACAATTTTCATAAAACAATCCCATGGGGTATAACAAGGTTTTCACCCAAAACCCATTTCAAAACCCTATTTCCTGGCCAAAAATAAGACCAATACCAATCCAAAAGTGGATTGGAATCCCCCATCAATATTTATTAAACCACTCTCAAGTGTTATAAAATTACCACGAATAATAGCAAAAAAATTTCACATGAAAACACATGTTTTCAGACAAATATGCAACTTTGAAACTAAATACTTAATCAATAATACCAAAAATGGTTCCCATACCAAACATAATATAATAGGAAGAAGATAAAAACTTAAACTAAGAAAATATAACTCATCTTTGGATGCTTACAAATGGAACCACCTACCATTTGTTCCAAAAACTCTAAACTGTTGTGCAAAACATCAATCACACCACCACCGCACCACAAGGAAGTGAAATCAAGACCTATTCCACAATATTTCAGAAAAAAGACAAAAAATAAAACCCTAGGTATGATCCTTAGCTGCTGGAAATTTAGAACCTCAAGAAAAGTGGAATAAACCCTAAGCAAACAGGAAGAACATGAGAGGAAACTCACTTAATTGAGATATCTTGAACACAACGCCCCAAATACACCAGTAGATGAATTTCCCAACATCCAAATATTTAAGTGAGGTTCAAATAAGGCTGAGTAGGTCACGTGAGAACTAAAATGGATGGAAAAGATTAAAAATTGAAGGAGTTATGAAAGAAACAATTTACCTTTTCAAATCTGGATGATTTAAAAAATCCAGAGAAGTTTCACCCTAATTCGCGATGAATATGAGCTCCAAAGAGGGGGAGGAGAGAATGGGAGTGCGAATTGGGTAAGTGGGATTGGGTGAGAGTTAGAATCATCGAAAAACCTTAAACAATTCAATGATATATTAAAGAATAAAAAAATTAATGCAGGAAATGGTCTTTCAGGCTGGCCCAACACCTTAATAAAAAACCCAAATCAATCATTTTTATGGATTTCTATGGGGTCCAAATTGATATGGTGGTTTTAACATACCAGGTGATTCCATTTGGGAAGTATAATGGGTGTAAAATGTTGAAAAATTAAGGAGTTATAAAAGAATAAAAATTTATTTTAAATCTAGAAATGGGGTCATAGTTTGGCCCAAATTTTGAAAACCCACTATTTCAACCAAAATGCATGGGAAACCCCAAAAACCAAGAAATAATGGAAATTAAAGCAAAATACATTTAAAATAATTTATGTGTGTGACAACTCTACCCACCATAAAAATTTCTGCCCTTAGAAATCCACAACAATATTAAAAACAAAAACTAAACCCAACCAAAAGGATGAAATGGACTCATTTTCCATGATTCGCCCACCCCAGAAAGGCCAAAACACATCCTGTGATCAATTAAGTAAGGAATACTCTCACAAAAAAAACATAAACCACATTCCTAAAATTATCAATCACATTCAGACCTTATCCAAAAATAAAACTCCTCAAACACTATCCAAACAAGACTCAAGAAATTTACCCAAATGAACAACAACAACGAACATGGTTACACTTACCTTGCTATAACTAAATCATTGGAAACTCTCCAATACAAATGTTTACCCAAGGAATATTTTGGTATTTAGATATATCTGAACAAGACTACGTACAACCAATCCAAGACCAAGGATAAATCTGAGTTACTAGTATGAGGAGACAAAAATGGGCAGCCCACCATAAGAGGCATCTTAAATTTTCCCAAGACAGAATCAAGACACAAACAAGGGGAGGCATGAACAGACTCCCCAGTATAAGGGATATAATTTCATTATAAATTTTCAAAGGAACATATATGAGAATAATAGTGGGTCTCCCCACCATAAGAACCAACCATCTTAACCGACCTATATGGTCCGATATAGAAAGACCCCAAATTTAAAGAGTTGGGATGGCCGCATAGTTAGTCCACACGGTTTGGGAAACTGTGCACTAACCATAGGGATCCTTCTATCTGCATGGTTTTCTGGGGCATGGTTACTACTAACTATTTGATCAACCTATCTAGAAAAATTTCAAATCTTTATCTAAAAACTCTCAAAGGGGGAAGGAATGACATTGGGAGATAACATGGGCAAGAGTTCCTCCCACCTCCTTCCATAGAATGGGATCAACAAAAGAAAGATGACGACACCAGAGTTTTAAACTACTCCCATATTTCATAATGAGGATAATACTTTTTACAAGGTCTTGAAAAACCCTGAGATTTCCCCTGACTACGTGCTAGCTTATCTCTAGGACCTATGGCTGGAGCTTAAAGGATTGAAGCATCTTCAGCCTCATAGTTAGGCTTTTGAAACCCCTGAATGGAAATTCTTCTTTCGGTGCTACAAACAACTACACCACAATCGCATATGGGTTTACCAAGACATAACACACTCCAAAAATCATTCTACCAAAACCTAACATTTTTCTGTAAAATAGGTTTAGAAGATGCAAACACATCACCCCTTGTTTTCTTCGTATGAGAAAAAAAGGATAAAATGATATATAGAAACACCTTCCTCTGAACAAAGGTTATCAAGATTTCCCAAAAGAAGACAAACTTCTAAATAAACAAAGACTCACAAAAGATTGTACAACTTCACCTTTACTGTCAAATGAGCACATGACATCACAAGGCGTCAACGAACATGACCATTACGACTAATAGAAGCATCAGATGGAGATGGACCTTATGTAATGTTCTCACACATCACATAATTCTAGAAAGTGTTCATAACAACCTATCATTACCAAATTTCCCACATTGGAGGTTTAACATGTACCCTTAAATTGAAGAGACTACCAAGGAACCAGAGGCCCTCTTAGACACCATCCACATTAACAACTTTATACCACTTCCACCTTCGATGAATCAGGTAACTTAAGAAACTAAGGTCTTTTTCAACCTTCCATGAGAAATCTTCCAATACAAGAGGATACACAAAAACAAGAAGGTAAAGGGTGTAGACTCAATATATAAAGCTTGAGAAAAATATTACTTATATTGATCAACAAGAGGATCTTCCAATGATGAAACAATATAGGCTGCACTTCAGTCGTGCATTAACTCTTAGTGGGGGAATACCTTACCCAATGAAAAAACCCAAGGACCCAACCAAGAAGGTCCATTGGTCAAAACGTTCCAAAAACCAGATCTAAACACATGAAGGTAACCACTATAAATTAATACTAAAACATTTTTCATAAGGAGAAAACTAACCATCCCTTCAAGCCAGCTTACCAAAGAAACACAAACACAAAACACCAATCAAACAAGAGGGGTCCTTGGAATCAAAACATCCCACAACAAAAAATTTTCCAAAAACACATAAGATAAAACATCCAAAAACAGTCATCACGGCATCATGTTTTTCTTTTAAAATCATTTATTTAAAAATAAACAGTTTAGCAGTTAGCGTATCCACCAATGGTACCCCATGGGCCTCACACATGCATGTTTCTATACCACACTGGGCACCCTCCTCAAATCCATCTCGGAACTCATCCAGTCATTCCATTAACCATCCATCATTTGATATAACCTCATTCATTTGGTCGATCATAGACATACCAAATGTTAAAAGAAAAATTCTTTACACTTTTCAAAACCCAAATAGTCAACCAATACTTACTTTTCTTTTCTCAAGACCACTAACCACGAAATCAAAATCCCAATTCACAGCTTACAAACTTTTTTAGAAAGGAAAAATCATTCAAATTAAAACTCACTTTCAATCTGTTAAAATTAATTTTAAAACTTCTTGAAAACTTTTAAAACACTTCTGGTTTTATAACAAACACCATTTGATCAGAACCCATTAATTGAAAAACTCATTTCTTCTTGCTTAAAACCAGGTGCCAATGATTCATAAAACATTTCAAAAGATAACCAATAATTAAATAGAAACTCACCTTCAATTAATGTACATTAATTTCAAAAAATTTCATCCCATTTCAAAACACTTATAATTTTATGACAAACTCTATTTCATAAATCCCTATTAAATTGCGAACTCAAATATTCTCATTTTAAAAAAAGATTCCAAAATTCCACAATTATTTTAAAGTTATCTCTAGTTACCAAATAAAAATCTATTTTCAAACTCCAAACTTGACCTACCAAAAATTTCATCATAATAAAACACCTTCCAATAGTTTATAAAACTCTATTGGAAACACCTTTTCAAAACCAACATTAACATAATTTCCTACTTTCAAAAGAGGTGTAAACACACCATTTTCCATTTCAAAAAAATTCTGAAAATTTAGTTCCACCATTTAAAGAATCAACCCATTTCATCTTTATTATAAAATTATTTCCCAAAAAACTTTTCGCTTATTAAAACCATGTCATTTTTTCTTTAAAACCAAACTTCTTATATTTCAAAACTAAAGGACACAAGACAATGCGAGGAGAAACTACTTTTGGTGGGTGACTTAGACACATGGTTGGAGGACATATTCTAATCACTTCACCATCAAAGAGAGTGTTCTAGAGAAATATCTTCGACTCCACATTGCTTTCCAGGCCCTGCGAGCTCATAGGTACCATTAACCTAACTCTCTTTTAATTTCCCCCAATCATCATCAAACCAAGAAAACCAAAGGACTCAGATAAATCCTGACTTCCCCTAGTGACTCGAATCCCATCATGATATTTTCTGTCTAGGTACAAAACCCATAACCGGAATGTAAAGTTTCAAAAATCTTAGTTCTAGACTATCCTGACTGTTCCCTAGTGAACATAACCGAAAGAGAGTGAACCTAACCTCCTTTGATACAAAATTTTCACAAACCGAATCTGGTCTCCATCAAAACCAAAACCCGACTTGGCCTATGGCAATGCCCGAAGGGTGTTCTTGATCCCCAATTGTTGGAACAAGTGACCGGTTATAAAAAATGGAATTTTTGAAATATTTACCCGAGTTTATAAACATAAAACAAAAAATAAATACAACATAAAAAATATGGATTTTTCCAAACAAACCTTCTTTTACAAAAATTCAGAATTGAATTACATAATTTAAAACAATTCTCAAAGACTATAAGAAAAGAAGAAACCGAAAATGAATAGCCCAAGAACCTCTTCATGGCAAGATTCACCGCCCTCAATCCATATCCATGACACTCCACCAAAAAGGACCGATAGAAACCTAAACCGTTGGCACTAAAAGCATTACCCAGACCTGTGAAAAAATAACCAAGTCTACTTACACTTAAATGTGTAAGTCGGGTGTGAACCATTGCCTAGTAGGCTACCACCACGAAAATATTCCATGTGATAAAAATTCCAAGATGAAAATATTTCAAGTTTTAAAAAACATGAAATGATAATAAGAATTTTAAATAGATGAAAATTTAAATAATAATAGTTTTCAAGTGGGATACTTTAATGAATCAACAATTTTAAATAGAATTAAAAAGCTACTGAATTTTCTATCCAAATATACCATATGCTTATGGTAAGCAAAAAGTATCTAATGAGCACCAGCAATAAGAAAATAACCCCTAGGCACTAGCTCGCTGTGGATCCCAGGTATCTTGTATCTCGGTGAAAGTAACCACCACAATATCCATTCTCATAAACATGATCCACTAGTTTGGAGCATACCCATAACCTAGTGGTTTCCTAACATCATAATCATAATCATCATAATATTTTAGTTTTTGTTGTCATCGTCAACCTTTCTACATAAAACTAGGGCAAAACCCCACAAGATCACTAGCATACTAGAACCCGTCCACCAACCTAGATACCCGAGGTTCCCTCTTGTGCTCAAAAAAGTTAAAAAATCCATGAAATATAATTTTCACATGAAAATACCACTTCCAAATCACACACCCACCAAACATCCCATACACATGTTAGATATTACTCCTTTCGCAAACAAAATTCATTTTTCACATCATACTCACTCAAAACACCCCACGAATGTGTTTCACGCCTTTCGTGCAATTTGATAAAACATTTCAGAAATTTATAACACATTTTAAAAATATTTGACATCTTAAATAACCAATTTTCCTTTTAAAACCCCATCTTAGGTGAAAACACTCACCAAAATAGTACATGTAAATCCTTTTCCCACTTTGTTTAACTCAATAAATCATTTATAGTTTTCCTAAAACAATCCCTAGGGGTATAAGAATGTTTTTCACACAAAATCCATTTTAAAACCCTCTTTCTAGGACAAAATCACACCAATATGAATCCAAAACATAATTTTTAGCCATATAAACATTTATTAAACAACTCTCAAGTGTTATAAAATTACCTTGAAAAATACCACAAAAGATACACATGAAAAACACACATTTTCAAACAAATATGAAACTTTGAAACTAAATGCTTAATCAATACTACAAAAAATTGTTCTCAAACCAAATATAATTTAATAAGAACATGTTAAAAATATAAATTATTCAACGCTAACTAATCTTAGGATGCTTACACATGGAACCACCTACCATTGGTGCTAAAAATTTCAAACCATTTTGCAAAACATCAATCACACCACCGCCACACCACAAGGAAGTGAAATCAACACCTAATCCAAAATATTTCAGATAAAAGACACAAAATGATACCCTAGGTATGAACCCTAGCTTTTGGACATTTTAGAACCTCATGAAAAGTGGAAGAAACCCTAAGAAAATGAGAGGAACATGAGAGGAAACTCACTTAATTGAGAGATCTAGAATAAAACTCCCCAAATACACTAGTAGATGAATTTCCAAATAGATAAAAATTAATTTGAGGTTCTAATAAGGCCGATTAGGTCATGTGAGTACTGAAATGGAGGGAAAAGAGTAAAAATTGAAGAGGTTATGAAAGAAAAAATTTACCTCTTCAAATCTGAATGATTTGAAACATCCAATGAAGTTTCTCCCTAATTCGCGATGAATATGTGCTCCAAAGAAGGGGAGGAGAACGTGGGAGCACACCTTGGGTAAGTGGGCTTGGGAAAGAGTTAGAATCACTGAAAAAATTAAAAAATTGAATGATATATTAAAGCATTAAAAAACATTTAAAGTAGGAAATGGGATTTCAGGAGGGCCCAACACCTTAATAAAAAACCCAAATCCATCATTATTATAAATTCATATGGGGTAAATATTGATATTTTGGTTTTAATATACTAGGGGATGAAAATTAGAAAGTGTAATGGGTGTAAATTGTTGAAAAATTAAGGAGTTAAAAAAGTTGTTTTTTAAATCTTGAAATGGGCTCACGATTTGGACTAAATTTTGAAAACCACCTATTTCCACCAAAATGCATGGAAAACTCCCAAAACAAAGCAAGAATTGAGATTAAATAAAAAATAACTTTAATAGAATTTATGGATGTGATAGTACATAGCTAGCTAAGAATAGTGGTTAATATAACTGATTTTGTAACACTAAGTAAACTTCAAAAATGAATTCATGGGAAATGAACCATGGAACAGGAGGAACAATGACAACAATGATAGTGATGGAATGGGTTTAAATCATCACTATCATCATTTTCACCTTTCCTCCTACATTTTGGTTCATTTTCTAGGATTTAATTCATAAAGATAACTTAGTGTTATAGAATCAACTATACTAACCACTGTTTTTGGTTGTGTACTATAAGAATCTCTTTTCTCAGTATGAATAACCTTTCCATAACAGTACACACATGAAAAACATAACTCTATACATCAAAAATGGTTTTTGATCATGATCATGACAGTGTAACAAATATTTACAAATATGTTTGATCATATAATATTTATTCCTATGAAATTTTAAAACGTCTTTTTTATACCCTAATATATGATACCACTATTTCATTATATAAAAGTTTATTAGAATACCCGTCATAGAATATTTTGGAAAATGAGGTAAAAATAATAGATAACACCATATAATTTACAATATGAGAATATCACAATGGAGATAGTACATCATTGTGGCTGAGAGTGTGAACTTGACCCAGCAATGTTAGGGCATCATTTCGGGTTATGACCTTATTAATGACATATGGTGCATCTAAAACATTTCCCTTGTTCTTGAGGCCAATACATCTCATTTCACATCCTACCAGCCCTCAGTATCCAATGGTTACATACTCATTTGATTTCATGTATCACTATCAGTTAGCCTTGGATCATTTGGGAAATAATGAAACTCCCCAATAGGCATCCATGGTGTAGCATAACAATTTTCAATGATGTCCAGCCAGAACATTGGATCAGCATATGATTCCCATGATATGTTCACAATGGAAAATACTACGATTGCATGTGCACGTGGAGACCATAAGGCCTGAAAGTTTCCACATTGACATTGCCTCACATCCAGTAATACCACCATTTTCACTGATTATATTTGTGATGGCATCTAAATTCTATTGAACTTAAAATTGAGAGTCTTCTTAGAAAAAAAGTATGACATGATAACCATAAGCTTCTTCAATATTCTTTTCAATCTCTCGTTGAAAGTGTCTTTTGTACCATATCCCTTGTCGTATTCTATCTAAGGCTAGTTTTTGTTTATCAAAAAATTACATCATGCAACGATACAATGTGCATTTGGTGGTCTCCATGTATCAAGGTCCAAATTTATTACCCCATTGATCACCTAATACTGATTGATATCAAATAGACACCCTGAATGTGGGTGAAATGGTTACTGATACATTCCAAAAACCAACTCTATGATTCATAGTTTTATTTATCCATAATGAAAAAGGTAAGAGGAAGAGGTGAATGGTTTTTATTGTGGGTTACCGAAATCAACAATACACAATTGTATTTTCCATATATAAGCGTTCCATCAATATGAATGAACTATTTGATTAAATGAAATACAGAAATTTATGGGAGGAATTCCCAGAACAACCGATGAAATTGAACATGATATAAATCAAGTAGGTTATCTTGAGACAAAAGTTGGTTTGTATCATGATGGAATAAAAATTGGTTATGGTGCCTCTGTATGGATCTAAATTATATCAACACCTGATACAGTTCATTCGAATCACCATAAACCTTCACAATTGCCTTCTGTTTCGCCATCCAATCCTTATTATATAAAATCTTATAACCGAATGTTTGTTGTATCCTCTCTTTCACAAGGGATATAAGAACATCTTGAAATTTCCTAATCATCACAACTATAATGAATGACTCAAATTCAGCATCCAATGAGGTTTGATCTTATGTCAGTCTTGGCAGAACTTAAGTATGAGCTGCCTCAATCCTCGATATTATCCAACCCCCAAATGCAATGTTAGATATTTCCCTCAAGTGGAATCTACAATCATCCCCATAACCTAGCCAACAAGTCTAGCCATAAGCTATGCTTCTGACCATTTATAAAAAATAAAATAAAAGGTACAATGGAGATGGAAAGATTTAACAAAGGGACTTCCCCTCATCCATCGATGCTACTATGCAACTAATGCATTTCAGGATATTTCATCCCTAACTTCTGCTACTCCCTCCTCTCCACCATTGTTTTCACCATCTGTTCCATCATTATGAAAATCCTCATCAGAAGTCGTATTGACATGTTTATCTGGGAGATCATCTAGTATGTCCTTTTCTCTATCATTTATAATAGGCTCAATTTCTTGGGGAAAACTATCTTCAAACACTCTTTTAATTCCACATATTCGTACAACTGGAAATTGTTACTGTATAGTAGATATATCGACATATAACTCCATCATGGTACAATCTTAATGTTGAGAAAATAAATTTACTTATTGGACCCATTGCTCATTAACAACCAATGGACAAGCTATATGCCACAGTGTTGCCGGGAATTGAAAATGTCTATAGCTCATATAATTGATCTCTTGATCGGGTCCCAGATTAAAGAACCATGAATTCTATCTTGAAGGTCACTTAGGGTTACAAAATCATCTATACTAACCATTGGTGTTGGATGTGTACTATAAAAATCTCCTTGCTCAGTTTGAATAACCTCCTAGTAGTAGCACACACAAGAAAACATGAATCTCTATATCAAAAATCTTTTTTTGATTAAGATTATGATTGTGTAATTAATATTTACAAAGATACATGACCATAAAAAATTTATTAGAATGATATTTTAGGACTCCATTTTATACACTAAAATATGATATTATTGTCTCGTTATATGAAAGTTTATTAGAATATAAGTCACATAATGTTTTGTAAACTGAGGTAAAAAGACAAAGAAATATCAAATTTGTTTATTTATCATTGATAAAATGACAATTATGATCATATAAAGTGAAATGGATAAAAAAAATTAAATAAAATATAAATACTTCACAACATACAAAAAATAACCTGAAAGTTTTCAATAGAATGTGGTTTGGATGTGATGAGCCTCACTTTGTACGTGAAGTAAAATCCAGCTTATTTTCAATTGGTAGCTTGATAATATATTCTAAATTTATGTACTTAACTTTGTAATTTTGAAAATCTTTCGACATTGTAATAACATATCTTAGATTTTATCTTATATTTCATTAGAAGGTCAAAATATTTCTAAAATTCCAAAGTTATGTACATACCTTTAGAAGATATTATCAAGCTACCAATTGAAAATAATCTCGATTTTATCTCACATCTGAAGTGAGGCTCATCTCATCCAAACCACGTTTCATTGAAAAGTGTCAAGGAATTTTTTTTATGTTGTAAAGAATTCATGTGTTATTTAATGTGTTTTTTCTTATCCAATTCACTTTATATGATCATAAGTATCATTAGATAATAATAGTATGTATTCATTTTTTAATCCTATTTTATTCATTAATTAATATATAATTAATCATTACTAATAGTAACTATTATTTATAAACTATATAATCTTTATGATACTAAAATTTTAACACAATTTCTTATATCCTAAACTATGATACTAATGTTTTTTAGTAAATTTTTTACATAGTTAATCATTTTTTATCCACTAGTTAATCATTACTAAGTTATTCATTAGTTAATCATTCTTCAGTCACTCTATAATCATTCCTTATTAAATCATTAATCATATGATATTAATAAGTTAATTATTATTGTATAATCATTATATATATTCATTTTTTAATCTGAAGTTATTTGTTAATTAATCTACACTTAATCATTATTAATAATAAGTATTATTTCTAAACTATATATAACTAATTAAACTAATAAATAAATAACATATTTAAATATACATAAAAATAATTAAATTACTAAAAATAACTTTCATTATTTAATGTCTTTGTCCTTGTCCATCTCATTTTATATAAACATAATTATCATTTTAGAATTGATAAATATTTTGATTTTATTTATCTTTTTCCTAGGTATTTTAGTAGTTTATAAAGAAAACATGAATCATTTAAAGCGTATCCCCCGGGAGTGTCAAACAATAAGTGGAGCAAGGACCATTTTCATACCCCAATTCGCGTTTGAGTCTTTATCAAAGTGGTGTTTTTGATTTTTACCCTTAGGTTCATCTATGCCATATCCACATCAACTTTTTTGTATCTAGACAGGGATTTGATTGCTTAGATAACCACAGATTTTTTATACTATCAAAATTTTAGAACATTTAATCCAAATTTATTCTGTATTTAATATATACTTAATCATTACTAATAATAACAATTACTAAAATCTATATATAACTAAATAAACAACTTAATAAACATAATATTTAAAACTAACTTAACTACTTAAAAAATGACATATTTAGAAATAAAGAATTCAATTAAATAAATAAAAAACTTTATATTAAATTAAAAATTACCTCTAAATTATGCTTCACAAAAAAACTAGGACTTGTTTTAGACCACCTAATCCACTGAACGTGAAATGAATTTTTTAGAGAGAAAAACAGTGGAATAAAGAGAGATGGGGGAAAATGGAAGTGAGTAGAGGGGGGTGGGGTGCCTTTTTATAAGGCGTTAAGGTAAAGGTGGTATGGGAGTGCCTCATTTCGCCTAACATAATGGGAAAAGGTGTCACCCCCATACCTCATTTTTCATGTCATCAATCCGGGCCAAAAGCGGCCGGGGGGAGGGGAGGAAGGCAGCAACCCTGCTTCCACCTTTGGACATAAACCAAAAGGCGACAGTGCACCTTCCACCTTTGAAGCATATTTTTATTTGTTTTTAACTTGGACAATTTTTTTTAAAACACATTTAAAAAAACTCCCATGCGCTTGTGTCATGCAGTGGCACCCTTTACCAGGAATTCTCATGGAGCAGATCCTATGAAAACAAACATATTCAGATCCATATTCATATTGATATTAATGGCTATCACAATCTTGTGATAATTTAGGATAGAGTGAATGAAAGTCTTAAACCTTCTATCTTGTGAGAAGGTGATGTTCAGTGTAGGAAAAAATTGGAATCTGATAGGGTTTTTTAAATATGTTTTTTTATTTTATTTTTAAAAAAATGACTATGTTAAAAGTTTTTTTGAAAATGTGTGTGAAAGGAGGCAACGAGGGTGCCATCTTTCAACCAAAATCCAATTTTTTTTTGTAAATTTAAAATTTGTATTTATATAAATATATATATATATATAACAAAAATTTTCACCAGAATTTATCTTCTATTTAATATCCAGTAGTATTTCCATTACAACAGTTTGAATTTTGATAGAAACCCTCACCCATGAAATCCTTTTATAAGAGGGCTTTCCCTGAAATCATTTTTCATTTTCGATGTGGAATTCTGGTTCTCTCTTTCCTGCATAGAACATTCTAATGGTTCTGGGCGTAGTGGAAGCATGGTTGGGATGACACCCAATTTTGATTTTTACCATGATCAATGATTATTCAGGGATCAATACAATGATGAAAGCCAGTCTCCATAGAATATAATCAAAGATTTAGATAAAGAATAAAGATGCTTGAAACCTTTAGAGAGGATATTGCACATCATGTTTATAATTAATTTAATTAATTTCATAAAGAAAAATAATACCTAGATCTTTGGTATTTTCCTTCATTGATGATGTTGACCATCCAGAATGACCCTTTAGGATTATCTCATTATTCATGCAAGGATCCAAACTATAATCCCTCTACCGATGATTCGCACGTGCTCCGATGGCCTCCGATCGACACCGCTTATTCTCTTGGTGCTAGCGCGGGGAAGCGAATGTCTTGGTTCAGTAATTATTGATCACTTTTTCTTCAGCCATGAAGAAGGTCTCTCATTCTTGAAAGGGGACAGAAGAGGATTTGAGAGAGAGATATTTTGGCTCAATAATTCTCAATTCACCAGGCGTGTGGTGTGGTGTATGGCACAATATGCCTACTTGTTTATTTATATACATGGAATTTCAATTACAATATTTTATTTCATAGCAATAATTAAATACATTCATGAACTTAGAGAAAACCCTTGCTCATAATAATAATATCATGTTATTATTTAAGGTGTTCCAACTTGTGCAAAACAGAATTATAAAATAAAATTCCATGTCACAAAATAATAGCAGCATCATTATTATTTTAACTTGTGTTGACTAGTTAAAGAATTATTTACTGTCTTGCAAATAATTATTTTACTACCAGACCAACCTTGGTCTGCTCGAACTCCACTTACATTTATTGAAAACCCTGATAAATAAATAAATAATTTATTCTCTTAAATAAATATTTGTTTACAAACTAGTAAATAAATATTTATTAAATTTTCAATAAATTAAATAAATATATTTTATTTAATTAATGAGATCATTTTAACTTGAATAAAATTATTCCACAGTCTTGAGAATAATATTTATTTCATTATTTAAATTCAAATAGAATTTAACTGAGAACACCAAAAAGACTTAGTGTGTGACCCTCTATGATTCTTTCTCATTGGCATTAGGCGGGCTTTCCTAAAGTCTAAGATTGCTGTCTAGAAATGGGTTAAGGCACCCAAGAGAAAGAACTTAAAGTTGCAAAAATGAAATCCACATATGAACACTCACTGTGTAATATAATCCCTTTGTCGTAATATCTCATCAAGAAAGTTTTAGGATAGTGTCATCAAATTTTATGCTTGATACATTGTTCTTTGACTACCTGAAATAAAATCATCATTACACCATAGCCATGGAATTTCTCACTACGGTTCTATTTCAATCAAAGTGACAAGATATCAACTTCCATAAATGGAAGGGGCAAATCCTTTCTCGACTTATCCATTAATAACATACCACTCGCGACGCACCCAATGTACCCTACTTACTTCCAACTATATATGTGACATTTTTAATCAGTAAATCAAATTTCACAAGTCGTGACTCGTATTAATGATAATCATAAAGTCTAAGGATCATTAAACATGATCGCATATAGAAATATCCAATGACACCAAAACATGCCGAATTTCTACTAACAGGTATGTTCTTATAATCTTCTATCTTGGAGATAACCAAGTGTGAACTTCAGGACAGGATGTCTCATATTCTTAAGAGTAAATGATCCAGACGGTCTGCATGCTATGTGTCCCATCATAGTATGTCATCCAACCATAGAACTATATTTAAGTATATTGTTATAGTATTTCAAGGTTCTCATCATAGAAGGGAACTGCCATGACCTTATCAATGAAACAAATACTCTAGGATATTATTACATCATAGTCACGCAAAACAATGAAAAATATAAAATAATACATTAGATATACATGTAATCAATGTAAAACTAGTTGGTTCTGGGACACCAACTCTTACAAAATCCCACTTGGAATGGAGAAAACTGCATATGACTTTCAGTCCACTATACCTCACATGGTGATCATGTTTCTTCTGAATCATGGATTTAGTCAAGGGGTCTTCCAAATTGTCTTCTGTAGAAAAACTGCTCACTGTAACTTCACCTCTCTGAGAAAAATCCCTCAAGAGATGATACTTCCAAAGTATGTGCTTTGTCCACTGATGTAACCTTGGATCTTTTGCGAGAGCCACCACTGTACTATTATCACAGTACAATGTGATGGGATCTTTACTGCAAGGTATCACATCCAGCTTATGGACAAAGATTCACATCCAAACTGCTTCTTTATCTACCTTATAAGCTGTGATATACTTGGACTCTACTATATAATCTGCTACCACACATTTCTTTGAGCTCTTCCAGCTCACTGCACCTCCATTCAAAGTGAAGATGTATCCCGTTTGCAACTTCATGTTATCTTGAACAGTCTGAAAAATAGCATCTACATATACTCTAATGAAAAGTTCCTTATATCCTCCATAAACTAGGAACATATCCTTAGTACCCCTCAGAAACTTTAGCATAGACTTGACTGCCATCCAATGGAGGTCACCTGGGTCAGCTTGATATCTACAAATTGCACTCAACGCATAGGCGACATCCAACCTAGTACATAGCATGACATACATGAATAACCTAATCACTGATGTGTATGGAGTCCTTTCCATTATCTTTCTTTCCTCAAGTGTCTGAGGACATATTTTCTTGGAAATATGAATGCCATGTGATGCTTTCCAAAATCCCCTCTTGGATTGTTCCATACTGAATCTCATTAGTATCCTACCAATGTATGTACTTTGACTTAGGACTAGAAATCTCTTGGATATATCATGATGGATCTTGATACCAAGAATATATGCTACTTTTCCCAAGTCCTTCATGGAGATACATTGATTCAACCATTCCTTAATAGAATTTAAGACTAGTATCTCATTTCAAATAAGTAATATGTCATCAAAATATACTATTAAGAAAATGATTGCACTCCCACTAAACCGTTTGTAGACACAAGGCTCACATTCATTCTTGATAAACCGAATTCTTTTATAGATTCATCAAAATTATTGTTCCATGACATAGATGATTTCTATAATCCATAAATGGATTATTTGCAACATGCATACCTTATTGGCATATTTTGGAGTCAAAAACCCTTTAGGTTGTGTCATGTAGAAATCTTCCTGAAGGATCCCATTAAGGAATTCTGTTTTGATAACCATTTTCCAAATCTCATAGTCATGGTAAGATATAGTGGAAAGTAGAATTCTGATGGATTTTAGCATTGAAACTGGTGAGAAAGTTTAATCATAATCAATTCCTTGACGTTGTTTAAACCTTTTTGCAACTAGTCATTCCTTATAGGTACTGACTTTTCCTTCCATGTCCAGTTTCTTCTTGAATTCCCATTTGCAACCAATAGGTTTTACATCAACTGGAGGATCTACCAAAATCCAGACTTAGTTTTGGTACAAGGAATCCATTTAAATATTCATGGATTCTTTCCACTTGGCAACATCAGTTCCACTTACTACTTCCTCATAGGATAGAGGATCATTATTATCAACTAATAATGAGTCACATCCTTGATAACTAGAAAAATGTAGTGTTCTGGTTATCTAACCTCTCTTGTACACCTACGTAGTACTTGTGTCTTTGGAACAGATTCTTCTTCCATGGGGATTTGTGGAATCTGTTCCTGTACCAACTCTTGTGTACCTTGAGCCTCGACTTCATCAAAGTATATCTTACTCCCACCATCTCTTTTGGAGATTTTCTCCCTCTCAAGAAATAGGGAATGTCTTTCCACTATAACTTTTTTGTCTGATGGGTTGTATAGGTAATATCCCCTTCTTTCCTTGGGGTATCCTATAAAGGTACACTTTGTGCCTCAGGGTGTGAGTTTGTTACCTAAATAGGACTTAACAAACACTTAGGTACCCCACATATGTAAATTTGATAACATGGATTTTATTCCACTACATAAATCGTATAGAATACCATTTATCCATTTTTTGGTACTTATTTTAGTATGTGTGCAACTTTTTGTAACGCATACCCCCAAAAGGATTATGGAATAATTTCATGACTCATCATTGATATCACCATGTCAAACAAGGTGCGGATCCCCCTTTCGCTTACACCATTCCATTGAGGTGTGTAAGGAGGAGTGAGTTGAGATAGGATCCCAAACTCTTGTAAGTAATAACTGAAATCCTGATTATGATATTCTCCACCTCGGTGTGAGCGGAGTTTCTTAATCTTCTTACCAAGCTGGTTCTCAACCTCATTCTTGTATTCCTTGAATTTATCAAAGTAATCTGACTTATACCTCATTAAGTAGATATATCCATATCAACTAAAATCATTAGTAAAAGTTATGAAGTATGAGTAACCACCCCCTTCTTCAACTAGAAATGGTCCACACACATCGGTATGAACCAATTCAAGAATCTCTTTAGCCCTTTCACCTTTCCCACCAAATGGGGATTTTGTCATTTTTCCTTGTAAACATGCATGACATATACTAAGTGGTTTTTGTTCAAAATAATCTAAATATCCATCTTGATGCAACTTTGTCAAGTGTTTCACGTTTACATGACATAGCTAGTGATGCCAAAGTTGGGTGTGGTATGAGTCATGTTAAGTATCTTTTTCATTGATTATTGTTACTCAGTTTATTTAATCCAACACATAAAGACTATTGTATAAATGTGCCCTACCAAAACAAATGCTATCTTTATAAAAGAAGCTACATTCATATGAATTCTTGAAAGAAGATATCCATTTATATCTAGTTTGGATATAGAAATTATGTTTTTTGTTTCAAAAGGCACATAAAAACAACCCTTTAACACCAAGTTCATCCCAGTTGGAAACGTGAGGTGGTAGTCCCCGACAGCAACATCAGTAAGTCTGGATCTGTTGACTGCTCATAGATCTACCTCTCCTCGATCTATCTTCTTTAATCTACTTAGTTTATGTATTTGGATACATATGTAAGAACCAACAGCTGTATCTAATACAAAATTTTTAGAAACAGATAGATTTCATTTGATAATGAATGCACATGAAGATTCCCCTTACTTCTTAGGTTGGGTGATACTCTTATTCTAGTGGCCCTTCTTGCCACATGCAAAACAAACAACCTCCTGTTCCCTTGCCACCCCTTTGATATTACTTTTCATGGAAGGTCGTGAAGAATATTTGGGCTTAAGTCTCTTCACCTTCCCTTTTCTATTATTCACCATAAGGACAGAAGGATTTTCATGCTTATATCTTTTTCCACTTGGAAAATGAGGATAAGAAGATCAGATAGAGACTTCTCAATGTTTTTCATATTGAAATTGACAACAATGTTAGAGAAGCTCTGAGGGAGTGATGCAAGAATGAGATCAGTGCTCAGTTATTCGAGGAGTTTAAACCCTAGAACCTCCAGGCGCTCAATGTATCCAATGAGATTGACTACATGAGGCCCACCTGGGGAACCTTCTCCAAGATTACTCTGAAAGAGTGCCTTAGAGATCTCAAATATTTCCTGTCTTTCTCTCTCCTGGTAAAGACTATAGAGGTGATTGATCATGCTATAATCACCCATGTTTTCATGAGACTTCATGAGCTCACTAGACATTGATGATAACATCAAACATTGAACACCGACTGCATTATTCATATGATTATAATAGACTAGGAAATCCTCTTCACTTGGATCTTTGGTAGGCAGATCAGGTAATGTTGACTCCAGCATGTAAGACTTCTGTTCATGGCGTAGGATAACCCGAATGCGTCTAAACCATTCCTGGAAGTTACTATCAGTGATGATGTTGTCTTTATCCAAAATTGATTGTAGGGATAGTGTCGTTAACAAGCTTGTCATTTTTATTCTACAATTAAAAGAGCTGATCGTTAGTATTTTCTTGATTACATATTATGAGAAATAATAAATATTATTAAGTCTCCCACTATTTTATCAAGTCTCAATGGCCCTCACCATTGAACTTAGAATTTATAGTTACCAAGAAATTCTAGTGGCAATGATCCATATTCCCCTTCGCATAACCCCAACAAGTGTTGGTCAAGCTATTAGAAGGTATTTAGGTAGGAAGGGATTTGCCAACTGTGGGCTTCCATCTCCTTGATCTGTTGAGTGGACTGCCCCGTCCTAAAATCATGACTTTGGATTTCCTCAAATCTTGCCTCCAATATTACACCAATTATAGCAAGGACTACTCTTATTGATGTAATATGGTTAAGTCAACCTGAAACATTTCATAAGGGCTTCCTGTATAAAATTAAGTGTCTAACAAGGGTGGGTCAAACACATAGTTTTATTGAGTTTTACCCTTAATCAAGTAACGGAAGGCTTGGTCTGACTTAATATTTTATTTGAGTTATTTTTCATCTCTTATGTATGAATTTCTTATTATCACATGCTTGTTAATATTATGTGGAACTTACATAAGTGATTAAAAAAGTCTTGATAATATTTACGCATAAGTCAGGTTTATTTTTGTTCCATCTAGCATGCTTGTTTAATTCACTAATTATGTGATCGAAACAACACATCCATAATGACAAGCCTTGAAAATAATAGAAATAAAAAAATTTAAATGGCATGATCATGATATTTTCTAATGGTTAGTTTATCTACAGGTTGATAAAATAACCCTATCATAGGGGAGAATCACCTTGAACCTTTTGGGTTCGTTTTTAAAGCTTCCACCTGTCCACCTCTGTATCTCCTAAGATTGGTATCATCTTGGCTCTAGTTTGAATCGCCTCCACTAGCTTGGCAGTTCAATCAATTACATATAACCTTTATTTTAACTCACATGTAGGTGAGGGTTAAAAGGGGGTTTTACATAGAAGAATCCTTGGACATGCATGCCCTACATATTAATGAGGAGAAGGCTCACATGACAACAAATTTAATTCAAATAAATAAATTAAAAGAAACCATCCACATAAAAATGTCTTGGTCTAGCTGATGATCATACATACATGCAATGATATTTATGCATAAATAAAAATAGCATTCAATTATTTAATCATTATTATTTAAGATAAATCATGCTCTATTAAATTAATTATCTTCTTTAATTAATAAATCCTTTTATCTTAAATACTTTTCTGAATTTTCTTGAGATTACAATCAATCATAATTTTAAAAAATTAAATTCATTTAGCATTATCTTTTTATGTAACTTGTACCTTGGAGGAAACCAAGTGAATTCCTATTCATAGCTACCCAATGAGTAGAAATGAACATTATGTAGATGTTAAATTAAACAAATATATATAAAACATATATCACATGTTTTGTCTCAGCATTACACCCACACGATGATACATGTATCAAGGGTTTGTATAATATAATAATAAATTTTAATAAACCTGCATAATTTTGATGAGTACACGATGTGTAGTTCCAACTACACGACATTTAATATTTTTCACCGTCCATCTGAAGTACATGCCTAGTGAAACGGCGTGTGAGTGTACATCAGAAATCTTTAGAGTAAATGACATTTCCAGTTGGCTATACGCCATGTAGTTCTTCATTACACAGTCTCCAACCAAGCTAGCCATGTACGGGATACACGTTCTAATCCTAATTTGAAGGGACTACACGTCGTGTCAATTGGGGCCGCATGACGTGTAATCCGGAAACTGTGTGCCACATGTTCCTGGTCAACACACAGAGTCATTTAAGACTTAGAGAGACTCCAAAGAATAGCTTGGTCAAGTGGACCAATCTAATGCATTGAATCTTGACTACATGTCATGTACTACCGAATACAAGCGGTGTGTTCTGGTGTTGTATGACTAAGAAGATTTGGAACCTCCAGATGAGATCCTATATTTTATTTTAACCAAAATTAAAAGAAAAGATTGTTTCTGTATGGTGAACATGAAATGAAAGGGAAGGAATAGATATTGAGATTCAGATTTGCAGAATGATTAACATAAATTGAAACAACTAAATTATTAAATTCCCAATTCATCAACAAAATATTTAAATAATTATAAACTATGATGTAACCCCTTTGATACCACTTGAAGGTTCTGAGCGCAGCAGAAGAGTGGTTGCAACGACACCCAATTTTGATTTTTACCATGATCAATGATTACTCCGGGATCAATACGATAATGAATTCCAGTCTCCACAGAATATAAAGAAAGATTTAGATAAGAAGAAAGAGGCCTGAAGCCATTAGAGAGGATCTTGCACATCAGGTTTATAATTAATTTAATTAATTTCATAAAGATAAATAATATCTGGATCTTTGGTATTTTTCTTTGTTGATGATGTTGATCATTCTAAATGACCCTTCTGAATTATCTCATTGTGCTTGTAAGGATCCAAACTGGAATCCCTATACCGGTGATCCACACGTGCTCCAATGGCCTCCAATTGACACCGCTCGTTCTTCAGGTACTAGTGAGATAAAGAGAATGTCTTGTGTTGGTTATTCTTGATCAATTGTTCTTCAGCCTTGAAGAACGTCTCTTGTTCTTGAGAGGGGAGAGAAGAATATTTGAGAGAGAAATTTTTTGGATCAACAATTATCAAATCACCTGCCATGTGGTGTGGAGTATGGAACAATAAGCCAACTTGCCTATTTATATACATGGAATTTCAGTTAAAATATATAATTACATAGAAACAATTAAATAAAATCATGAACTTAGAGAAAACCCATGATCATAACAAAAATACCATGTTATTATTCATGGTGCGCCAACTTTCACAAAACAAAATTATAAAATAAAATTCCACGTCACAAAATAATAGCAACATCATTATTATTTTAACTTATTCCAATTAGTTAAATAATTATTTACCATCTTTCAAATAATTATTTTACTACTGGACCGACCTTGGTCCACTTGAACTCTACTTCAATCTACTGAACACCTGAATAAATAAAAAAATAATTTATTATATTAAATAAATATTTTACTTTAAAACAAGTAAATAAATATTTATTAAATGTTCAATGAAATAAATAAATATATTTTATTTAATTTATGTGATCATTTTAACTTGAATAAAATTATTCCACAGTCTTGAGAATAATATTTATTTCATTAATTAAATTGAAATAGAATTTAGCTGAGACCACCTAAAACACTTAGTGTGTGACCCTCTATGATTCTTCTTCATTAGAATTAGGCAGGCTTGCTTAAAGTCTAAGAGTACGGTCTAGCAACGGGTCAAGGTACCCAAGAGAAAGAACATAAATTCTCAACTAAATCCACATACTAATGATCACTGTGTAATATAATCTCTTTGTCAAATTATTTCATCAAGAAGGTTTCATGATAGTGTCATCAACTTTTACGCTTGATACGTCGTTCTTTGACTACCTGAAATAAACTCATAGTTACCCCATGGACAAGGAATTTCGTGCGATGGTTCTATTTCAATCCAAGGGCCAAGATATAAACTTCAATAAATGGAAGGACAAACCCCTCCTCATCTTATCCATTAATAACATGCCACTCGTGACACACCCAATGTCTCATACTTCCTAGGAACTGTCTGTGTGACGGTTTTCATCAATAAATCATTGTGCACGAGTCACGACACATATTAATGATAATCTTATCTATGGATCATTACACCCACTCGTAGATAGAAATATTCAATGACACTAAATCATGAAAAATTCTGACTAACAGATATGTTCTCAGAATCTCATATCTTGGAGATTACCAAGTGAGAAATTCATGAGAGGAAGTCTCATATGCTTACGAGTACTTTCACCCGACGGTCTGCATTCTATGTTTCCCATCATAGTATTTCATCCAACCACAAAACTATATTTTAGAATTTTTTAATAGCATTTCAAGGTTTTCATCATACCAGGGATCTTTCATGACCATATCAATGAAACAAATACTATAGGACATTATTACATCATATTCATGTAGAAAAATGAACAATATGTAATAATAAATTAAATATCCATGTAATCAAAGTAAAACTAGTTGGTTCTTGGACACCAACTCTTACACATTCTGTATTTCCAATGTGGGATTATGAAATGTTTGAAGTTCGTGTATTTGAAAGAATCTAAAATATGAACTATAATACCAATATAAATGAAACATAAAACATGGATTAAAAATATAATAAATAGTTGAAAAAAATAATGTCACAAAAAATGTTGATAAAAAATAATTTATAAGCTTTCAAATCCACCAACTTGAAACTTACAAATGTTTCAAGTATGTGACTTTGAAATCCTATAAAACATAAACTATAAGACCAATATAAATGAAAATTAAAACATTGATTAAGAATATAAGAAATAGTCTAAAATAAAATTAATTTCATAAAAATGTTGATGAAAAATAATTTATAAACCTTCAAAGCCATCTACTTGAAACTTAAAAATGTTTCATGTATGAGTCTTTAAAAGCCTATAAAGTACAAACTATAAGACTAATATAAATGAAAATTAAAACTTGGATTAAAAATATAAGAAATAGTTGAAAATAAAAAGAATTTCATAAAAAATGTTAATGAAAAATAATTTGTAAGCTTTCAAAACCACCTATTTGAAACATAATTTTTTTCAAGTATGTGTATTTGAAAGACTATAAAATATAAACTACAAGACGAATATAAATGAAACTTAAAACTTAGATTAAAAAAATAATAAATAGTTAATAATTAATTAGTTAATAAGTAATATGATGATTAATTATATAATTATTAACTATATACTAACTAATTAGTTAATTAGTAATATAATAATTAATTATTAATTATCAATGATACGGTTAATTAGTTAATTAGTAATATCATTATTAATTACATAATAATTAATTAGTAATATAATTAATATTTATATAATTATTAATTATTTAATTTGTAATATAATTAATAATTAGTTAATTATTAATTAGTTAATTAGTAATATAATTACTAATTATGTAATAAATAATAAGTTAATTAGTAATATAATTATTAATTATATAATAGTTAATTAGTTAATTAGTAATATAATTATTCATTATAATTATTCATTATAATTATCAATTATTAATCATTTATAATTAATTATATAATAATTAATTAGTTAATTAGTAATATAATTATTAATTATATATTAATTAATTAGTTAAATAGTAATATATATTTTAATTATAATTATTAACTATTAATTATGTAATTAATAATTTTATTACTTATTAACTAATTAATTATTATATAATCACTAATTACTAATTTTAATTATTAATTATATTACTAATTAACTAATTAATTGTCATATAATTTATAACAATATTAATAATTAACTAATTAATTATATAATTAATAATTAATAATTAATAATTATATTACTAATTAACTAATTAATTATTAACTAATTAAGAATTAACTAATTAATAATTATATAATTAATAATTATTTTACTAATTAACTAGTTAATTATTAAATATTTCTTATATTTTTAATCCATGTTTTAATTTTCATTTATACTGGTCTAATAGTTTATATTTTATAGGCTTTCGAAGCCACATGCTTGAAACATTTTTAAGTTTCAAGTAGGTGGCTTTGAAAGATTATAAATTGTTTTTCATCAACATTTTTATGAACTTATTTTTATTTTCAACTATTTCTTATATGTTTAACCCATGTTATAATTTTCATTTATATTGGTTTTAAAGTTTATATTTTATAGGATTTCAAATTCACATACATGAAACATTTTTATTTTTCGTGTTGGTTGATTTGAAAGCTTATAAATTATTTTTCATCCACATTTTTATTTTTTTATTTTTCAACAATTCCATTATGTGTTTAATCCATGTTTTATGTTTCATTTATATTGGTCTTGTAGTTTATATATTATAGTCTTTCAAAGCCACATACTTGAAACATTTTAGAATCCCATATCAGAAATAAAAAATGTTCTTCGTAGGATTGGGAGAACTGGAATCCCACATTAGAAATGCAGAATGATTTCCAGGGCAAGCCCTCTTATAAAAGGGATCCCTATGTGAGTGTTTCTATCAGAATCCAAACTACTGTAATGGAAGTACTGTTGGATATTAAAAGGCAAATAAATTCTAATTTTTTTGTTATATATATATAAACAAAACAAAACAAAATAAAATAAAAACTTTTTAATATTTTCTTTAGATTTTAGCTAAAAAGCGGCAGTGGGGCTTCCACCTTTCATACATATTTTTTAAAAAAAAATTCAGCTTGCTCATATTTACAAAAAAAATAATTATTATTAAAAACACATAAAAAACTCAAATATGATATCTAAACCAAGCCCAATATCACTCAAAAAATTAATCTGTCCACAACCAACTATCCATTTGGAGTGATTCTTTAGAATAGGGATATTGTGAGATATCAAATTCCATAATATATAAGGACTCCCCTAACATTCTTCATATTATTTACATATATTTTCATGATGAATTTGGCCCATAGAGATTTTCCCTCCAAGAAATACCATGTCATTTTATATTGAAAGCTCTTCATGGTTTCTATGACATTACTCTAGTTGATACCATCGACTCCCACCTCCTTGGTCATCATGTTCCATGAAGCCCAGTGATACTAGAATTTAGAATGAGATTACCATATGAATCCTTCCATGATTTTTTCAATAATTCTCATATTTTCCATAGGAAAAATAAAGACATATGTCACTTTTATGGGAATGGATGAGAGGACACAATTAAAAAGAATAATATGCCCCCCCCAAATGAGAGAAAAATATTTTTCTAATTTTAAATTCACATAGTAATTTTATCAATAAGGCCTCAAAAATGATGGATGGAGATCCTTCTCAAAGAAATTGGATCCCTATGGTATTCTATGGGGAAGGTCCTTGTGTGAATAACCAAGCATTCCTCTATTTTCCCTCTAACTTCTAAGCACCATTTTGAAATAAACACACTAGTTTTTTCCAAGTTATTGGACTACCACCTCCACCTACAATACTTTTCTAGGTTATTATTCAATTTACGAATATTTATACAATTTCAATTCAGGAAAAAATCATATCATCTTAAAAAACATATGAGAGATATATGCAGTTTTGACCTACCATGATAGAGTTGAATAATGTCCCTGAGAATTATTTTTTCCATATATCTATTGAGTGTGTCTTGGACCATGCTGAAGAGACAGGGGGATATGAGGTCTCCCTTCTTAAGACCATGAATAGCTTTAAAGAACCCATATTGTTTCTCCATGAAGGAGATAACCATCCACAATGAGATAAATGATATAATAAAGATATCTAATTCCCATCTAGAAAAACCCATGAATTTCTACACTCAAATGGTATAAATCCTCTCCATATTTTCGTAGGGTTTATCCATATTGTTCTTAACCACAATATTGGAAACCTGAGATTTCTTGTTAATATCACTGACTATTTCATGAATCATGCAAATGGATGTTTCTTTGTATCTTCCTTTGATGAAACATTTTTGGTTCTTCTCAACCAATTGAGGTGAATGTAATGCAAGTATTATATTTATAATATTTTCCAAAACTATATATTGATAGTTTCACTTGTAGATTGTACTATAATGGTTAAGCGATGAGGTGTCCTTCACCATTGGAATGAGGATCAATGTGGATGAAAAGGATTCTCAGGGAACGCTCCCTCCTCTAACGATGTCTTGAATAGAAACTAGTAGACCCCCTTTCACTAGATCCCAGATTGAAATATAAAATGAGTCTGAGAATTCATCAAGACCCATAGAACTATCAAAATTAAGAGATCAAGCTGCCTCATAGATCTCAAGTTCCTCTAGAAAGCATATTGGGAATCTGTTCAAATCGTTGGAATCAACTCGTGGAATATCATCAAATAAATTGGTATGTTATCTAAGATATCCTTCATACATTTCGGGATTTGATTCAGAAAGTAACAATATGAAAAAATTATTAGCCATACCTACAATAAGATCCATATCATGAGTGAAGGACCCATAATCTAGAAGAATATTAGGAACACTTATTTGATTTCAATCCTAAATAAAAGCTTGGAAGAAGGCCTTATTCTTAACCCCATCCCACAATAAAGTTTCTATCAAGTTCTCTCAGGTGATCGTTTCATTTTCAATAATGATCACCACCAGTTGAGTTTTCTTATCAATCAGTGTATAAAAAAATCATAATCCCACCAGATTCCAAATTCCACTCAATGTACTCAATCTATACTTTAATCCCCTCTAGTATGATAACAGAAGGGGTTATATTATTGAACAGGTCTGGAGGTCACTTTTGAGACGTCAAAACCTGTTGTATAATCCCATACACATGCACTCATGTATGGGCTTTAACCATGACTCATGAACCACGTTCTTAACATTGGGATCATATGACCAGAAATCAATGTATAAAAAATGATTGGCTCCCATGAGTCATTATTCTAGATGAATGATACAGGGTGCATGATCTGAAAAATATCTCACAAGGTGCTCTACCCTTGAGTCTGGAAAGGAGGTAAGTGCCTAAAGGTTAGAAAAACCACGATACAATCTACACTAGGAACAATGAGTACCCTTTTGGTTGTTACACTAGGTGAAATTTTCCTTGGAAAATCCTATGTCCATGAGATAGGTCTGATAAAAATGGCAGAAATGCCTGGAGGTCTCTTATGGGGGTAAACTCTACCTCCCCCTTTCTTGGACTACTAAATGGTGACATTGAAATTTCCCCTAACCAACCATAAAAAATTACTTAAAAGAGAAATATATAGGTCCTACAAAAAATAATCCCTTTATCTAGCCTCACATTTGGCTTATCAAATGGAAAATGTACATATAAAATTATATTCACTAATCCTAAAAAAACTATTCTTGTTAAATGGCATCGACCAATTCCATAGAAAATATTTTCTTCCAAAAAATCAATATATGCCGATTGATTGGATCACCATGAAAAAACTACCTATACCCAATCTTAATGAGAACATCAAGATCTTGGAAACATGTTGATTAGGCTCTAGGGCTACCTTCAAAGAATCTTTAGATCACTAAATTTAAGACAAGAGAAAATCAGTCTTAAAATGAGCACCAAGGCCTTTGACATTATAAATGATTAGGGAGAGCATTAAAGATTTGAACACCAAGCTTTAGCCCTTGTCATTAAGGAGCCACTATAATGATGAGAAGAAGTATCCTGATTACGTTTACCCTGGGCCCTATAATGAATGAAAATGGATAGAGGGGATATTACATGAGATTCCAAATATTAGTATTTCAATGGATGATGAAATATTATACATTTTTAATGGACAGGGAATGATCTATGCAGTAAGAAAAACATGAAACATCTTTCTGAGTATATAACTCATGGGAATATAGAGGATACACCCTCTTTCCATGATGGGACATCTTAATAGAACCCACTATAGTCTTATAAGGAAACACTAGAGAATCTTGAAACTTATTCTCCTTCTAATTGATGCCTTGTACTGGAAAAAACAAGGCCTCTTGGAGAAACACATAGAAATGCGACAAGGTCCTTGATTTATAAAAGGATATATAGAATGTACAACCAACTATTAACTAGATTCCATCACTTCCTAAAGACTCATGTATACCATAACTCTAGGAAGATAAAACCACACATATGATAATGCACTATTACGAGATTAAATGAGTGAAGGAAATGAGCCAACATGAACTGACACATGTGGTCGGGGAAATTCAAGATAAGGGATGTGTAACCTTTAAGGGACCACCTCACAAGGTTTGATCATATCCATGGCAGAAAAGAAGGTTGTGTAATGACCATATTGATAAGGTTTCTCCTTATCCCATAATCAATCACCCTTATCATATTGGACCAGAGGCAAGGCATCGAGATCCATTAGACTTGATTCACCATAATGGAACTAGATTTTTGGGGGAAATCCTTTGATAAATGCTAAAGATTCCTATGATAGAGAGTCAATGAGTGCCTATGAATTAACATCTTGTATAGAACTTTAGAGGTGAGGGATATGTTAGGTTCTTGGATGGGTAATGGAAGCCAATGGGCCAAGAATTTAAATTTTCTGCATCATTGGAGTGAAGTAATGTCATCAACTATAATGATCTCATCCCGGTATGATCTGAGGACAACACGTGGTTTAAAGAGAGAAAAAATTATTAAAGAACATTTACCTCATTCAGATATGATGCCCGCAAGCTTATCACAAGATGTCGGTGACCATTGCTTGAAGTCTTTCATGTTTAATTCTTATATATCATCCACACATTTCTCTTGAATCTGCTCACACATCGTTCACTAGAATCTGGGTGCTAGCATAGTACACCAATGACCACATCAACACAACAATGATCACCACAAGCCAAACCCTTCAGGTTGAGTTATATAGACATCTTCAACAATATTCCAATTTAGAAAAGCAGTTTTGACATCCATTTTCCAAATCCCATAATCATAAAAGGTTGCTATTGTAGGAAATGTTATGATGGATTTTAGCATTGCTACTGGTTATAAGGTTTCATCATGGTCTATTCCTTGACATTGCTTGAAACTCTTCACAACCAATCTTGCTTTATAGGTATTAGCCTTACCATCCATGTCCAGATTTTTCTTGAATACCCATTTACACCCAATGGGTTTTACATCAGCTGATGGGTCTAACAAAATCCAAAATTGATTTTGGTTCATGTACTCCATCTCAGAATGCATGGAATATTTCCATTTAGAAGATTCTTTTCCTTCTACTACTTCCCTGTAGGTTTGGGGACCATCATCCTCAAGGATTAATGTGTCATATGACTCGGTGAAAAGAAAACCATAACAATCTAGTTCTCTAACATCTCAAGAATACCTACGCAGTATTTGTGTCTCAGAACCAATTCTTCTTCCACTTTCCCTTGTGAGGATTGTTCCCGTACTAAATATTGTGTATTTAGAGCATTAAATTAATCGAATTCGATATTTCTCCCACTATTCTCATTGGAAATGTGTTCCATTTCTAGAAATATGGCATGTCTTTCCACACCAACTTTTCTATCTAAAGGGTTGTATATGTAATATCCTTTCGTTTCCTTAGGATAACTTATAAAGATGAAATTTTTTCTTCTAGATACTAATTTTTCACTTGGTAATGTCTTGAAAAAATCCACACATCCTCATACATTTATGTGTGACATATTGGGTTTCTTTCCACACCATAACCCATATGGTATCCTATATGCACCTTTAGTTGGTACTCGGTTAAGGGTATATGAAACTGTCTACAAAGCATATCCCCAACAGGATAATGGAAGAGTTTTGGGAATCATCATTGATCTAACGATGACTATAATGATCCTATTAATCCTTTCACTTACACCATTCCACCATGGTGTATAAGGAGGAGTGAGTTGGGAAGTAATATCACACTTCTATAAGTGATCAAATAATGTTTGGTTAAGATACTCTCCACCTTGGTTTGAGTGGAGTGCCTTAATCTTCTTACCAAGCTAGTTTTCTACTTTATTTTGGTATTCCTTAAATATCCTAAATAAATATGAATTATACTTCATTAAGTAGATATATCCATATATACTATGGTCATCAGTAAAAGTAATGAAGTTTGAAAAACTAACCCTTTCCTATACAAGAAATGTAAAACATACATCAGTATGTATTAATTCTAGTAATGCATTGGTTCTTTCTCACTTTCTAGAGAAAAGGTGCTTTGGTCAATTTCCCTTGTAATCAAGCTTGGCATACATCCAAGGGTTTTGACTATACCGAGTCTAACTACCCTTCATAATGTAATCTTTGTAATTGCTTCTCGTTTACATGACCTATCCTGCAGTGCCATAGGTGGGTGAAATATGAGTCTTGCTCATTGGTTTTTTCATTGATTGTCATTATGGGGTTTTCAAGTTCAGGTATATATAAACCATTGTTAAGATCTTCCACACCATAAAACATGTTATCCATATATAAGTGACAAAATTTATTTAAAAACTTGAAATAAATTCCAATAGTGTATAAAATTGACACATAGGTTATGTTTCTAGTTACAAAAGGTGCATAATTAAAATTATTTAAAATTATAAACAAACCACTAGGCAAAGTAAGGTGATAATCTCCCAATTCCAAGGCCAATAGACATACACCATTTGCAGCTCGAAGATATACTTCACATCTTGTAATCTTCAAGAATCTTCTTGGTTTATGTATATGAATACATATGTGTGAGCCACATGACATATCCAATATCCAAATTTTAGATTAGGAAATATTTCATTCATTTAAAAAAATACTTAAAGTAAAAGAGTCAGCTTGATTCTTCTTCCCATCTTTGCATTTTTTCTTTCAGTGGCCATTCTTGCCACATCCAGAGTAGACCACCTCCTGCTAATTGCTCTGATTCTGAATCATTGGATTATTTGAAGGATAGTGTATTGGAGTCTTTAGCCTTTACTTGGCCTTAGACCCCATTTTCCTTACTTTTATTTCTCTTGTTCATTATAAGTACAGATGAATTTGAAATTTTCATATCCTTATGAGCTTTGAAAAATAAATCCAATAGATATGGGAGAAATATTTTCATATAATTCATGTTATAATTGACAATAAAATTTGAAATTCATGGCAGTAAAGTGAAAAAAAATGGGATTCGTTGCTAGCTCTTTGTTCAATTTGAACCTAAGGGATTCAAGCCTCTCAATGTACCCGATCATCTTGAGTACATGAGGACTAGCTTGGTGGCCTTCTACTAGACTGCACCTATAAAGGGAAATAGAGATCTCATACCTTTCCTTCTTGGCCCTCTCCTCATATAATTATCAGAGATGTGAAACTATCTTGTAGGCATCCCCATCCTCATGCATTTTCTACAATTGGCTGGACATGGATGACAACATGATGCACTGAACATAAAGTGCATCCTCTACATGATTTTTCCATTTATCTTTTACCACATTACTTTCTCCCGAAGGAGGCATAGTAGGAAATAAGGATTCTATCACATATAACTTCTTTTTATGTCATAGAACTATGTGCAAAAACCTGTACCACTCTTGGAAGTTATTAACGGTCAGTATATTTTCATTATCCAGAATAAATCACAGTGATAATATAATAATGGTGTTGGTGATTTCAATTTTAAATCTACATCAAATAAACATTTGTAGTTATTACTTTATATTGATTACCATTAGCCAGTTATAATTAATTTATTATATCATTTTTAATTTCTCCCACTGTTTTAGTAAACCCTAATATCACAGACTATTATATTCCGAATACTCTGTCACATTAGTATTCTAGTGGAAAGGATACTCAAAACTACTCCTTATAGTCTACAAGCTTTGGATACACCACCACTTGGAGAGTTTTTAGGTAGGATCTTGTTTGACCAACCGCATTAACTCGTGGTTCCTTGTACTGTTGAGTAAAGTCCCAGCTTTTGGAATCTAAACATGATTCCCTCAACATCTTGCCTCTAAAGTGAGAGAATGCTAGCTTTGGATACTTCTTTGCTGCCTGCTTTAATCATGTCATTCTATCATTCTTATAGGAACTCCTCGGTAGTAAGGATCACCCTCAAATTTGGCTGACGAGCACTCCAAACAGCCGTTTTTTCTCAAATTTTAATAATGGAAGGCAATAAGACTTGATATCTCTTTGAGGGATTTTATTTATTAATGAATATAATCCAATTATATTTTATTCTTTCAAATTATGTTTTCACACTCACAATTGAACAAACAATAGAAATATATATTCATCACATATTTAGTTAGTTTATCTTGTTTATTATTTTATTTGATCAAGCATTAATCAACAATTTTCATAAAATAATAAACCATGCATAAAGGGAAAAAATGAAATCCGACTGGTCTTAACCATTTAACCATGATCGACCATAATTAATAAATCATGACATATGGGTTAAATACCTGAGTTGACTCCTGACTCATGTCACTGCTCACCCCGAGTGCATAGTTCTCGACTCCTGTCTGGATTACTACCTTGACTTAGCAAGGTCCATGTCTGAGATTTTCATCGTCAATTTTACAAATATACTTGCACACAGGCAAGGGGTTCTAGGGGTACAAAGTACAATAGGTGCATTGGACACGCAGACCATTATAAATATTTTAATTAAAAGTGATGATTCACAGACCAACTTTTAACTAATTAATTATTACAATGATCACACGTAATGAATTGATAATTAAATAAGTAAATCCAAACATTCATAGGTCGGTAGTTAGATCAAGACCAATCGCTATAAGATAATTCTTAATAAAAATTAAACTGTGATAAATTTAAATAGTTCAGGGTGTTATAATAAATTAAATGAATTTCAATAAATTCAATTAATTAATTTATCGGTTCCAATTTTTTAATTTAATTTTTTAAAATTCCAAAAATTAAATTATACCATTAATTTAATTTGAAGGTCAAATTAAATTTAAATTTTGGATTCTATTTTATATAAAACACCAAAATTAATTTTAATTAATTTAATTAAAAAAAAAATTAAATTAATCCAATTAATTTAATTGGTTTATCTCTGGATGGGGAAGGATTCCAGTTAGACTAGTAAGGAAAAACCAAAACTTAACTATAGTTGAACTGTAGTTGAACTATTGTTGTACCGCAGCGGAAGTGCAGTAATGCAGGACAAGCCCGACTACAGCCCGCGACTGCGGTTCACGAGAGAAGGGAGGTCCACCAGTCTGTTAGGGTTTCAGCGATATGAGGAGGGTGGCATGGGCAGTATCGTAGTGTGATGGCAGTCGAGGGAATTAGCTAGCTGGGGATGACGTGACAGTGGTGGCCACATCAGCGAGGTGATGGCACACGGTTGGGATAGAAGTGGCACAACCAGGTTAGAAAGATGAGTCGGTGGCTTGCAGTTTCGATGAGGTGCACATGGTGGTGCTATAAGGGGAGGACATGGCATGATTGGGGTGTGCCTCCGGTGAAATAAGAAGGACATGGGAAGAGGAGAACTGTATATGAGGTGAGCTCCCAAGCTGGCTCGCACAGGGAGGAGGCGACGTGTGGTGTGGGGCCGCACCAAATAGGAATACACAATCTAGGTCAAGATTATATATATTTTTATATTCAAAAATGTCAAAAATAATTTTTCCACACTTGTTGATTGACAACCATTTCACCCTTTATGGGTTTTCAGAAGTCTATTAGACTTTAAATAAAAATTAAACCGAAAACATTATCTTATCATGAAAAATAAAATAAAACAAAACAAAACAAAACAAAACAATATAATATTTTATTGATCTCAAAAATATTTGATCACAGCCGGATTAAATCTAGTTACCGGATTCTGGTCAAAACATGGTTGGATTCTGGTAATTTTCAAGAACACAAACACAAATTTAAAATTTGCATTCTTCCAAATTTAAAACTGAAGAACATAAATATGATGACATATATCCATTTAATATTTACAAATGGATGTTACTTGGTTATTGCGAAGTGGAAAAATGTGCATTCAGTTCTGATGGAACCGTTTTAACACCCATGAATTAAAATTTAAAGAAATTTAATTTTTGTTGACACAAGAATACCACACATACCCCACTGATACCACTATTAGATATCAGGATGGGAAGCGGAAGCCGATGGGCTAGGAATTTATATTTTTTGTATCCCCAAAGTGACGTAACATAATCAACTATGGTGATTCCTTCCCAGTATGTTTTGAGGACAACACATGGTTTAAACAGAGCACACAATAATAACGAACGTGTACCTAATTCAGATCTAATGTGCGCAAGATTTTCACAAGATTCCGGTGACTGTTTCCTGAGGAATCTAATGTCAAATTTCTCTAGATCATCCACACATGCCTCTGGATTATACTTGAGCAACATTCATCAGAATTTGGGTGCTAGCTTGGTACACCGATGACCACTTCAACGTAGCAATGATCACTACATGGAAACTTCTTCGAACCGAGAAGACAGAACTAGAAGAACTTTCTTATTTGAGAGAGTCTATCTCTTGGATTCAGGAGGTTATAGAGGCTCTCAATTCCAATGAATTAATTTTCCATTTGGGATGAGTCTATCTCCACCTATATAGAGAATATCTACAACACTTGGTGTGGGTTCCCAACCCCCCATGTAATAAAAATCCACAATATAAATATTATAAATAATTATTTATGAAAAACTAAATAATGCAATAAAGATTATTTATAATTTATCACTATATGTATTATATATTAAATATATTACGTGATAAACTTGAGTCTTTAACTCGACTCACATCTCCTGATAATATAAAACGAACTCGAGATATTAATATGTGTTCGAATAATTTTTATCCTTTTATTTACTTAATCACTTATAAATACATGTCATAAATAAATTCATTGAATTATTCCAAACACGAATAATTAAAGAATTTATTTATTCCTTGGTGATTTATAGATCCTTGATAATACCCAAACCCTAGGGTGGGGACCACCACGTTCTATATTTCTATTCAATAGAATATGGAGGATTCTCAAAGCACTTTTGGGGGAGACCCTCTAGGCCGTTATCTCAATAGTAGTGAATAAAATTCATAGAACAAGGCTAGGTTCTACAAACCCATCAAGGCCCCCATAGAGATAAGGAAAAGTCAATGCAACAACTACCTTACTATGAACATGGTCTATGTAATATAATCTCTTCGTCATTGATATCTCAATAAAGTAGAATTCATAATAGTGTCATCATTCTATACTTTATTTATTATTTGTTAATCTATCTGGACAAAATTACCTACGTCTACCATGTCCATGGAATGTACCACCATATTAATCAACCAAGCCTGAGATATCTCTTCCACAACTCAGAAGTGAAAAATCCTATCCTGATCATTAAGTCAATGTCATGTCACCAATGATGTACCCAACATAAACTAACTCATTTCCATGGTTTTACTCTTGCATCAAAGTATGCAATCAAATGACATAAATTGATAATGACCTCAAGTTAGGAGACCCTTAAACATGTTCGTAGATAGGAACAACCAATGACTCTTGAAACATGTGGTGTTCCTATTAGCAGATCTGTCCTCATGATCTCAACTTCTAGAGATCACCAAGTATGGAATTCATGAGATGAAGTCTCAATGATTATGAGCCTGTAACACCTAATAGTCATACATCATTTTTGACCTTTTATAATGATGTAACCAGACCATAGGAAATTACTTTAAGATTACTCTCATAGTATATCTAAGTTCTCATTTTATCCTCAGATCTACTATAAAATTTTGATACGACACGCAATCTAAAGATATTTTCATAAACAAAGTGGATGAATAAGTAACTTCACTATTATGGAAAGAAAAACACATTTATATATTACCAACAATATAAATGCAGTGGTAATCAAATTATAACACAATTTGGGTCTAGGGCACCCACTTTCAACAAGATAAATAATAGGTTGAGAACATTTGAAAATTCCCTCAAGTTGTAGAAGAATCCTCAATGGTTGGGGAAGGGAGAGGTCCAGGTCAATGAAGATCTGTGGTACCACTGATTCTTGATGCCAAATAGTATGCTCATTGGTGTAGATAAAATATTCTAATACATCACAGATATCACACAAGAATGACCCATTTTATATCAGAGACATAACCCTGGAATAAAAATCCAGACTGCTGATTGCGAGGTGTCTCACAAAAAATAGTTCTCCATTGACCAGTGGAATAGATATAACCTCCATTGTATGACATTTTTGGGGATTAATCACCCCTCCTTGATGAAATCCTCATTGAAATCTATAATAGTGCAAAAGGACATTTGATTCAAAGATGATACCTTGGATTGGAAATTCAGATCCCATGAATTTGTGACGACTTTGAGAGTTCTAAGAGGCTATTTATCCAAACTAAATCTACCAACTAGGTTCAAATTAAGGTGATTTGATTGTTATATAAAATAAGAAGTTGATATAGATAACACTGGGGAAGCATATTCCAATGAAGAAGATGGTGTTAGGAGAACCTCCCAGAAAGAGACTCTCTCTAGAACCTATGAGGTCAGAGACCTACTAAAAATATCATTGAATGAATTTCATGTTCTCTATCTAAGATTAGGAAAATGGGGGTCTATATTAAGCTTTTATGAGGAGGTATACACTTGAGAAGAGAAATCACTAGGCGCCAAAGATCCCAACAACGTCTGGGTAGAGTCAAAAAGTGTCCCAAAACTAATGGTCAGTAAACATTGAAAATTCAGTGGTGTGGGTGGCGCGCTATTCTATTATATAATTCTCATTACATACTAAATCACTATTGTATGTTATTATATATTCACAAAGTAATTTTTTGCATTATATTTTATGAAATGATACCTTTCTTCAAATCATTTTATGAGAGATTGTTTCATGTAATCTTAGTTAATTCACTATCACTTTAGTGGTTGAACTGAATAAATATAATTTTCCCAAAATGTCACCACTATCTTATAATATTTAAATATCAATATTTATTATCTACAAGACTTATAAATTTAAATATAATATGATTTTTAGTTCTCAGTTAAAAAAATCTAGTTTTCACTTATCCATCTAAATTTTTTTAATCTAATGTTAAATTCTCCACCACTTTGGGATTTTTTATCTATAATATCACTCACACAATTAGTATATAAATATAAATTCAAATTGAATTCTATTCTATCCTTGAAAATTAAATATTAATTTCTAATCTTTGAATATATCTACATATTACTATCATTTATAGGATATGATCCTTCTTAGGACAACATTTGAAATTACATTAAAATAAAATTGTATTGAAAATGTATTTCATAATCACTGTATGATATATTAAACACTCAATGGATCTAATATAATGTGTTGATTCTATTCTCTTACTTTCCTCTAATTGTCTCAATTTCATTTAAAAAATTATTTGTGTTGAAATAATCTTGAAATATTTATTCAGGGATGTATTCAACCCATCCATGAAAAATTTACTATATGAGATGATTATATTCTCTTCAAATTTATAAAATCATTGGATATGAAAAATGTTCTACAATCATGTAAATCTATATTTTATAACTCATTAGTATAGAAAAATTTCAACTGACTCATGTTTTTTCCTAAAAAATGTTGTTATAATCATACACAATCATAATAAACTATTCTCCCTCAGATATTGTTACATGAAGGTTATGATCAACCCCTATCATTTGGATTTCTAGTTTTCTCAAGAAAATATAATATCATCTAAACTAGGAATGTAGAGGCCCAGTTTGTTTCCTTGTAATACATTGAAATATTTCTAAATATATTTTTCCAAAGCTAGACTCTATTGCGACATGTGATTCTGAGACCCGGTGTTCCAAGAATTAACTTTATAGAAATATTAAAAATATTTTTTATTGCATTCAAACTGTTGATTAATGAAAATTTGATAACTATCAAACAGATAATCATAACGGAAATTCAAGACCATGGTTGGGTCTGGAATGTGGAATTTTCCCAAGACGTGACATAAAATGGATCGACACGCGAAGTTCAGACCCCTCACTCATTGGCGATGTATTTAAGTGATTTATTTAATTAATCTATTTGATTAATTAAATTACTTATTAACATAATAAAAAAGTTATAAACAAGTAATTAAGGGGATTTAGCTAGGATTGGACTCACAAATTCCCACAATCATCCAGTGATAGCTCCCTTCACCCTTTGAAGAATTCTTCCAGATAATGATGAACTTCTAATTCATGGCAGATCGAAGCACAACTAATTCAACAGACCCCCCTTCATGGGAAAACACAATCTTCAGCAGTGAATGATCCAAAAGATAGGTAGGACTCATCTTTGTTGATTTTACGCCTTTGATTAAATGTTTGAGTGGATCAACAGTTATTCTTCGATCCACACCCTTTATTTCAAACCATGCATGAGCCCAAGTACCAGATTTCATATTTTTTTAATCCATTTTCAAACCCCATTGCCCCATTATTGATCTCAAACCAATAACACAAGGATGATGATGTTAAAAACATTTGTTTTTGGTTTCTTTCTCCCATATTTCTTTACGTTTTCATCATGGAATCCCTTTAGATCCAAGTTTGATAGTTTCCAAGAGACCTAATCTCGATAGGGTACCTGGATTCGAGGTGGATTGAAAAAATAGTGAGGATTATTTGGGAAAAGAATAGATCCATAATCACTGTGAGAAGTGAATGATGAATCCAAAGTTTTTACACCAGATTATTGACAATCGGAGGCATGTTGGCATGAAGAATGAGGAATGAAACCCTCATTCATTCTGAAGACTGAAACCAAGTGAACAGTGGTTCAAAATTTCAATTCGATAGATCCAAAGGATTTGGAGGTGTTTATAGATAGATATTAAGTGAATGGACTATATTACAAATGTAGAGTCTGGATTGTTGAAATGACGATGATTCATCGAGTGAAGTATAGATTCAGAATCGCTACGATAAGTGGATGACGAATCCAAAGGTTTTACATTGTATTAAAGGGAATTAGAGGAACGATGACATAAAAAAAGAAGAAAAAAACCTCATTCTTTCTGGTGACAGATTCCTAGTTAAAGTTTTTTTAAACAATGATTCATGGATAGATCTGAAGGTTTTAGAGGTTTTCACAGCTAGATCAGAAGCGGCAGTACCATGTTCAAAGTGTGGAGGTAGGTTCAAAGAAACCTGAGGCTTTTTGAAAAAACCCTAGCTACAGACCATGTAGTATGAATAACACCTGGCCTATATCCCCCTCAGCTGTAACACTAGGATTTCAAAGAAGATATGTATGACACGACATGTACTCCCTTTGACATGATGTGTATTACCCTTTCTGTGTGAACTAGCCGTGTGAAGGAAATCACAGCTAGGAATATTACATGTGCCGACTACATAGGTTGGACACCTGGTAAGTATCTCATGTGGACCAAAACATCATGTATTAAATTACACATACATGGGGTCCGAGTACATGGACACAACCAACGGGTACAGACCTAGTCTCATATAGCTTGGACACGATGTGCACTCCACCTACACGGAATGTTCTACTACCTGGGATGGGACCCGTATACCAGCCAAAGACATAACTAGGTGGTGGAGAGGGACCACATGTTGTGTACTATTTAATCACTCATGAGCGATCTTCAAACCATCATATCTCCTTCGATGCAACTCGGATTTTGGCCCACAAGATGCCTATACTAAGTGTTTTTTCATGTAGAACGCAATGAGGAACATAAAATTGGATTTTAAGATACCAGATTAATGTTTTGGTTTTGACATTTATAGAGGCAACACCTAATGATTGAAATTATCAGACATGATTACCAGAGTAGTATCGAGCTTACCCTTCATCTAGGCTGGGAAGTGGAATTCCCAAATGGTAGTTCCGGGATTACCATCTAATAAGACTGGGAAATGGAGTTACAGGATGATCTTTCTAAGTTACCATCTATTAGGATCTGTGTAGTGGAGTTCATCAACATTATAGGCTAACACTTTAGCTGGTTTGGGCAATTTCATTCCATGATAAAATTTTAGGCATAACCCTCCAATCGGGATGGGTAGTGGAGTTTCCCTAAAGTCTCACCGGGCGTACCCTCCAGTGGTGTCTGGGCAGTCACATTCCCCATTAATTTCCATGAGTTATACACTCTAGCTGGATTATACAGTGGTATTACATAGTAGTTACCAGAGAAGAACCTCAACCTTGCAGCATAGTGGTGAGGTGTTGTTCCAGTAGCCTAAGGACTCACAAGAAAGAAGGGCACTTTCCCCACCGAGAAGCATTTTTTTGATGCGACCTAAAACCATGTAGGTGAGTCAGTGCTTCCCCAAGTAGAAAATATCGTGGTGTGGTGATTTGAACCCCATTGACTAGTGTCTCCTAGGTAGATGCATGGGGTGCTGGGAATCACAAAGGATTTTACCTTGAAACTAATGACTACTCACATTCATGGTCTGATTTTTGAGATGGAGATCCTTTAACTCCTTTTGTTTGGGATTATTTGACCTAGAATATATATATATATATATATATATATATATATATATATTCTATTACAGTACCCACTCCATGGGTCTTGGTTACCCTCCTTCCAAGAGAGGCGAAGATGTGTGAGGTATTCCAAGTGCTTTCTATGTCAAGATTCTAGTGGTTGTATGGGTCAACTCTATTCATATAGGTAGCGAAGACTCGACGAGGAGTTCATTTACTAACCATTTTGAGATCCTTGTGTAAGGATGATTCTACTTTCACTCTCTTGTTGGGTTTAGGGGTACTCTTTCCATTCCCTTTTATCGTACCTTATTCTCTACTTCTTTCCTCTTCAATGTATCTCTTACTGCTCTCCCTTTACCTTTTTGGGAAATTCTACGGGGTGTGTATATACTAACCCCTGCATGGGATTTTATTGACATGTTCCATGTCTTTTACAGACAGCAGATAGGTCGAACATGACCATATAGGAGATTAGGGATATGGGATACTTGGAGCCCTTATGGTGGCCATAAATTGGGATACATAAGCTAGGCCCTCTCAGTAGTTACTCTTTTCTAGTTTGTTAAGGTTGGGACATGTTTCTGGTTTTTTCTTGTGTTTTTCCCCTTTACTTTTCTATATACACTACCATACTCTTGTAATTTCTACATGTTCATGAAGGGTTATTTTAATTTACAATAGTATACACCTTTTTCAATTTCCCCTTGGAAATTTTCATTGAGTTGTCTATGTGTGTGTGTACAGATTTTTAGGAATGGGCCTCCCTGAGTTTATTGCGCCATTGATGCTTGTCTCCACCCCTGGCATATAAAGGTGGTCTTGGGGTAGTCGTGACTCGATCCGGGCTTGGGTCGGTTCTTGAAAGAGTGGTATCAGAGAAAGCACATTCATTAGGAAATTATTTGGATGTTACCCAATAAAATGGCTGGTTGGGTTTAGGGAAATAGTGTCAAAGTTTCTTGAGAGTGACTCTTGGGCTAGGGATTCTAGTGATGGTGTATGTAGCTGACACAACCATTCACTAGGAACCTATTTACCTTCTTGTTGACTCGGCCCCTTGAGAATTTTTTTGTAGGAAAAAATTGTATATGCATCATATAGGATTAAGTCTTTGACTATTCTTTAGTCATCCCCCAATTATTTTTTTGATATATATATATATATTCACATCTGACCGCAGTACTCCTTGATGACTTTCAGGATGCCTCTGCGACAACATCCAATCATGATACCGGCTCTAGTTCGTGATGATGACACTATGAGAAATGATGCCTCAGTTCAGGGTCCATCATGAGATCCCTTTTCCTCCTAGTAAATAAGTAGAAGCGTCCCCACCCATTTAGAAATAGATAGTCCCAACATATCAAGCTGAGTATGGGTGCAGGATGATTTCACTTTGCGAGTTCTAACACTAGAGGCCACTGAGGTTCTACAGCAAACTATATCCTCAGGTAGCAGAGGATTGGTTGGGGTTAATAGTCTATGTATTTAGGAATGTTTATATTATTATGGATTAGATGGTGGCTTTGACATCCAATCATTTCTACAGAACAACTGGGCATTGGTGGAGCTTAGTTACTCAGATGCATGATGAGTCAAAATTCTCATGAGGTGATTTCTAGTTGCTATTTTATGAAGAGTATTACCCCTATTGATTATACTCCATTAAGATTCTGGAGATTACGAATCTTCAGTTGGGAGGGATGATAGTAGAGGAGTATATGCTGAGGTTCACTGACCTTACACACTACTCCTTCAAAATGATCAGGGATGGTTACTTCCAAGCATGGAAGTTTGAGAAGGGAATCCAAAAAGACATCTAGGACAGTGTAGCACCCTTGTGAATCCCCACATATTCTAGGTCACTAGAGTAGGGAATTGTTACATAGATATTCCTGACAGAGGGAGATCTGATAGTTGGAGCTAGAGGTAGGCTTGACAGGGCTAATTCATCAGCAATAACATGTAGGTGCTAGAGATCTCAAAATAGTAGGCGCTTCCATGAGTAGGCTCAGGGGTGTGGTCAGAACATGTAGTGGTAGTGAAGAGAACCAAGGAAACCTGGAGAGGGATGATGTTATGCTTTTGACCAGTGAGGTCACATGGCCTGGGACTACTCGACCAACCATCCTAAGCACCCTAAAAAGGTAGTAGATGGACTTCCACGATAGAGAGAAAGCTGCAATTAGGGGTCCCCCGGGTAGGGGCAGGGTTGTCCTTAAGGAGGAAAATATGGAAGAGGAGCAGGAGGAGCTATAGGTGGGGGATGATGGTATAAGGTTCTCCCACCACCAACACCTGGTGGCCCACATCTGGATTAGGGAGCTGGTGGTCAGGGTCATAGATAAGTATTGGATTTAGAATTCTATAATCCTTTAGGGAGAGATGATTCGAGGTACGATCTATGTCTACTATACTCTTCCCTCAGTATTTATAGACACTATTTCTATCCATTATTTTATCTCTCAAAACTTGGTGTGAGAGTTTGGGATCTCGGTAGAGACACTAACACAACAACTATTCCTTGAGGTTTCTACATGGAATGCTTCTTCCATATCCTTCATCTTCCTAAAGTGTGAGCTATCGCTTGGAGAAGATAGGTTGACGTGGGGCCTACTGGTCATCCTGATTGAACTCTATGATTTTATCATGGGAATGGATTAAATTTCCATGGTCTGAGCCCAGATTGACTGTCACCACAGACCAGTCAGGTGTCTATGCACTGATGGGATTAGGTTCTTCTTCTTTGGTGAGAGAGACCTCATAGCGGGATGAGAGGGTGATGTGAGCAAGAGGTTACATACTATTACTCAGTAGTTAGAGAGTATTAACCATGGATAGGTAGACTCTTTAGGCATCTGGATCCCTTTAGTAGTAGTGGTTTACATAGAAGTCTCTCCCGAAGATGTTATGAGACTACATCTGAGGAAAGAGTTGGTGTTTCTCAATGAATTGAAACCAGGAACGACCCTTATATATTTTGAAACATATTGGATATAACCCATTGAGCTCTGGGAGATGAGGTTGTAGCTAGAGGAACTTCATGAGAAAGGTTTCATGAGACCCAGTGTGTCCCAATGGGCATATCTGTTTTTGTTTATGAAGAAGGAAGATAGTAGATTACAGATTTGTGTGGATCATCATTGACTGAACCAAGAAAAAAATAAAGATTAAGTACCACATTCTAAGGATTGATAAACTCTTTTATTAGTAGTGAGATGGGAGATGGTTCATCGAGATTGATCTTAGGTCCAAATACTAGAACTATGGGTTTGTGAGGATAATATTCCAAAGTTGGACTTTCAATGTCGCTATGGTCACTACAAGTTCCTAGCGATGCCCTTCAATGTGAAAAATGCCCCCAATATTTTCATCACCATGATAAACTAGGTTTTATAGCCATACATAGACCAGTGTGTCCTTTTCTTCATTAAAAACATACTTGTATACTCTGCGATTGAGGAGGATCATGTAGATCACCTGAAGATAGTCCTTGACAAACTTAGAGAGCACCAACATTATGTAAATATCTTGAAATTAAATTTCTAGATACAAGAGTTTCACTTCTAGGGAATTTAATTTCCAAACAAGGTTTAGCTATGGATCCAACAAAAATAAAATCAGTTCTTTCTAGGGATCCGCCCAAGAATGTGTGAGAGGTCTGAATTTTTATTGGCATGGTGGGGGTACTACAAGTGATATATGGATTACTTATCAAGAATTTATGCTTCATTGAATGCTTTTATATGGAAGGGACAACCATTTAGATGGTCTGAGTAGTTCCATAAGGCCTTCGAGGAATTAAGGCAAAGTATAATGAGTGCTCCAGTATTGAGACTACCATAGGAAGTAGTTGAGTTCGTGGGGGTATTGAGATGCCTCTGGAACTGGGCTCTGCTACGTGTTGATGCAGAAATAGGCAATCATCACATATAGTTCAAGGCAGTTGAGACCCCATGAGAAGAATTATGAGGCTCAAGACCTTGATATAGAATTAGTGGTCTTTACCTTGAGGATGTGAAGGCACTACCTTCGGGGAGAGCACTTTGTGGCCTAATCAGACCACCCGAGCCTCATGTACATTTTCACATAGAGAGACCTGAACCTAAGGCAGCGTTGCTGGTTGGAGTTCCTATAGGATAATGACATTGAGATAGTCTACACTTCGGGAAAGGGAAACGTTGTAGCATATTCTCTTGGTATGAAGTCCCATGCATTCCTAGTGTAGGGAGAATCTGATTAGTTACCTAACCTATAGATGACCTTGATGGAGTAGGAGGATACGACTTTATTATAGTCGATGTTGTTGACTAATTCTCTCCTTGAGTATGTGAATGAGTCCCAACTGAGAGACATTGAATGTAAAGCTATATGTTACCATATATCCATAGGTGACACACCACATGGGTATTATGAAGGAGGGAATCATGAGATTTTGTTCTAGGGGTGAAAAGTGGTTCTAGTTGCGACGTGGGAGGAGGCGATGTTGGAGTTCCAAACTTCTACCTTAGTTGTACATCCTGACCTGGAGAAGATTCATGGATATATTCAGTGACAATTTTTGTGGTCTAGCGTGAGATGAAACATTTCTGAGTCGATATCATGATGCCTTACCTCTCAGTAGGTGAAGGCTGAGCATCAGGTTCTGGCAGGTTTGTTGTAGCCTCTTGAGATTCTATAATGGAAGTGGAATGATATATCCATGGTCTTCATCATAGATATTCCATGCACAAAAAGGGATATGACACCATATGGGTGATATTAGACCAACTCACTAAGTCAGTGAACTTAATTTTTATCAAGGAGTTGAGTTTGATAGAGAGTATGTGGAAATTTTACGTATGAGAGATAGTACACCTCCATGGGGGGCCCTTGATAATTGTCTCCAATCATGATGTGTATTTTACATAACGATTGTGGAGAGGCCTACAGGAGGCATTCAAGACCTAGATAAGGATGAATACATCCTTTCACCCCTAGGTCGATGGGAAAACTATGAATACAATCTATGTGCTAAAGGATATGTTGAGGGATTGCGTGCTGGATTTCGACCAGAGTTGGGAGGATCACCTGCCTTTGGTGGAGTTTATGTACAACAACAACTACCACTACACCATCAAAATGAATCCTTTTGAGGACCTATTCGTGATACCCTTCAAGAAACCCTTGTGATGGACAGAGGTTGGAGAGTCATATCTTAGGGGCCCAAAGTTGGTGCATACGACGACATAGAAAGTGAATATTATCCATGAAGAGATGAATACCACTCAGAGGAGACCGAATTTCTATGAGGATCACTGTCATATGCCCTTGGATTTCGAGTAGGGAGACGAAGTGTTCTTGAGTGTCTCTCTAAGGCATAAAATGTGGAGGATCAGACTAGGAGGCATGATATCCCTGAGGTTAATTGGTTCGTTCAAGATCATGAAGACAATTGGAGAGGTTTCCCACTGTCTCACCGTACCCCCACAACTGGAGTAGGTGCATGATGTCTTCTACATGTTGCAACTGGGGAGATACGTGTATGATTCTAAACATATCTTTGACTGGGGTGAGCTGGACATCAAGGATGGAGCCACCTTTGTAGAGAACCCAGTGGTGATCGAGGACCAACAGGAGCATACCTTGCATGGATCGACCATCCCTTTGATTCATGTACTGTGGCAGCATGGAAACATAAAAGATAGATCATGGGAGTAGGAGATCTATATACATGCTCAATATCCTAAGTTGTTTGTTATGTTTTTCTTTTTGGGGATGAAAATCATGAAGGAGGGAATGATGTAGAGACCTGATTTTTTCCTTGTAAGTCTTTGAGATATTTCTAAATATTTTTTTCTAGATCTAGACACTGAGGTTGCATGCAATTCTGAGGCCCGATGTGCCCGAAATTAACTTTATAAAAATAATAAATATATTTTATATTTTTCACACATGATTAATTAATAAAAATGAGATGAAATTGAAACAGATGATCAGATTAGAAATTTGACACAGCGGTTGGGTCCTTAACACAGTTTTTTCCTAAGGTGTGACATAAAATGGATCGGCGTAGGATGTTGGGACCCTTTACTCATTGGTGATGTGTTTAAGTGATTTAATTAATTACACTATTTGATTTATTAAATTACTTTTTAATCTAATTAATAATTTATAAATAGGTCATTAAGAAGATTTGTCCAGTGTTGGCCTTACAAATTCATGCAATCCACCAGCAAGATCTTCCATTACCCTTTGGATAATTCATTTGAATAATGAATAACCTCTAATTCAAGGTGGATCAAGGTGCAAATAACACAACAGATCCTCCTCATTCTTGGAAAGCATGATCTTAAGTAGCGAATGATCCAAAATAGAGGTAGGACTCGTATTTGGTGATTTTATGACATTAATTAAATTTTTTAGTAGATATATACTTATTCTTCGATCTTCACCCATGATTCCAAATATTTCATGAGCCCAAGTACCTAATTTCATATTTTTTAATCCATGTTCTAACCACGGTGCCCCATTCTTAAGCACTGACCCAGAACGCTTGGATGGTGATGTTAAAAACATTTTTTTGGGTGAATTTCTCCAATATTTCTTTGCATTTTCACCATGGAATCATTTTGGATCCTATTTTGATAGTTTCCAGAAACCCTAACTCAATCTGGCACCGAGATTTGAGGTGGATCGACAAAAAGAAGATGATTCTTTGAGCGGAGTATATATCCAGAATCTCCATGATAAGTGAATGATGAATCCAATGGTTTAAAACCAAATTATTGAAAATAAGAGGTGTGAAAACATGGAAAATAAGGAAACAAACCCTTGTTCTTTCCAACAACCGATTCTTGGGAAACGAAGATTTGAAACTGTGACTCGTGACTAGATTTGAAGGTTTCGGTGGTTTTCACGGAAAGGTCCAAAGTGGGAGGACCAAATTCAAAGTGTGAAGTCTAGATCAAAGAAATACGAGGGTTAATGAAAAAATCTGCACTAAAAGACATGTATTATAAATAACATATGGAATGTATCCCCCATCAGTGGTGATGATAGAGTTTCAAGGAAGATAAGGATGACATAACATGTACTCCCCTTGACACGTCGTGTATTCCCCTTTCTGTGTGAACTAGCCATGTGAAGATACACATGAACAGACACACACCTTGTGCTAACTAAATAGGTTAGCCTCACATGAAATATCTTTTGTGGACCAACATCTCATGTACTGGAGTACATGGGCATGGGGTCTGAGTACATGGTCACAACTAGCAGACATGACCCCGATCCCAGATAGTTAGGACACAAAATGTAGTCCACCTACACTGCATGCTCTACTACCTGGGATGGGACCCATTTATTGTCTAGAGACACAACCAGGCAGTGGAGAAGGACCACACACAATTTGGGTCCCCTCACATGCTGTTAACTATTTGAGAACTCCCAAGTGATCTTCAAACCCCCTTATCTCCTTCGATTGAACTCAGCATTTCTCTCAGAGGTACCTATCATGAGTGTTTTAACACATAGAATGTGATGGTTCCATTAGAAGAAGATTTTGAGATATGAGATAAATGTTCCTTGGTTATAATGAAAAGAGGTGACACCTGATTATGACAACAATCATACATTATTACCAAAGTAGTACCGGGATTACACTCCAGCCGGGATGGGCAATGACATTACCCGATGGAAGTTCTGGGATTACCCTCTAGTAGGATTGGGAAGTGGAATTCCCTAATGATATTTTGGAGTTAATATTGAGTAGGATCTAGAAAGTTTAGTTCCTTGACTTTTTGAGCTTAAAATCTAGCTGGGATGGGCATTGGTGTTCCCTGATGACATTCTAGGTGTAACCCTCTGGATGGGTTGGGCAGTGGCATTTCCCATAAGACTCACTGGGCTTACCCTCCAATAGTGTCTGGGAAGTGGTGTTCCCTGGTGATTTCCCCAAGTGGTATAATCTAGCCAGGCTAGGCAGTGGCATTCCTCAGTGGTTACTAGAGAAGACCCTCGACTATGCTGCACAATAATAAGGTGTGGTTCAAATTACACAAGGACTCATGAGAAAGAGGGGAACATTCCCCCACTGAGCTGCATTCTTGTGATGAGGCCTAAAATATTATGGGTGAGTTAGTGTTTCCCAAAGTGGATAATATCATGGTGTGGTGATTTGATCTCCTTTGACTTGTGTCTCCTCGGCAGACACATGAGGTGCAGGGAAACACATATGATTTTACCTTGGAACTAATTGCTACTCACTTTCTTGGGTTGAGCTGTGAGATGGAGATCCCCTTACTCCTTCACTTGGGATTATTTGATTGAGAACACACACACACACACACACACACACACACATATATATCTTGTTATAGTACCATGCCTTGGGTCGTGGATACCCTTCTTCCAAGATAGGTGAAGACGCATGGGGTATGGAACATGATTTCTGTGTCTAGATTATCATGGTTAGATGGGTCTACTATTTGGATATAGGTAGATAAGACTCAATGAGGAGTTTATCACCTCACTATTTTGAGTTCCTTGTATTAGGATGATTCTAATTTGACTATCTTGTTGGGTTGATCTATACTATTTATATTATCTTTTACCGTACCAAGTTCTCTACTTCTTACCTCTTCTGTGTATCTCTTACTTCTCCCCTTTCACATTTTTGGGGTGTTCTACTGTGTATGTATATACTCACCAATGCATGGAGTTTTCCCAAAATGTGTTGTGTATTTTACAGACAACTGATAGGTCGATCATGACCACATAGAAGATTAGGGATACAGGCATCTTGGACCGTGTAAGGTGGTTATAGATTGGGATATAGGAGATGGACTCTCTTAAATTTTACACTTTTTCTATTTTGTTCAGGTGGGGATAGGTTTCTGGTTTTGTCGTGTTTTTTCCCCATTACATTTAACTATACACTACCATAATCCTATACTACCTAGAGGTTCATTCATGTTAATTTTACTTTATAGTAGTTTACACCTTTTTTTATTTCCCCTTTAAATTTTTTCAAGGAGTTAGCTGCTTGCATGTGTACATGTTCTTAGGAAAAGGCCTCCTGAGTTTATTGTGCCTTCAACACTTTTCACCACCCCTGGCCTATGGAGGTGGACTTGGGGTAGTCATGGCTCATGTTCGGCTTGGGTCGGGTGATAAAAAGGAATAAGGTTATTTCAATCATTATTATTATTATTTATAAAATTTTATTCCAACCATTTTTTCTATATAATCATATTCATTCAAGATTAATTTTCAGATATATTATCATTACATACATTTGATATATTTTTCTTCTTTTAAAAAACAACTCCTACGGACAGTTCGACAGAATTCATAGATTAAAATATATTGAATGAATTTAAACATAAAATTCATCTATATGAGAATATTATTCACAAATAATCAATTATTTATTATGAAATAATCTTTTATTATTTTTCTAGAATTTAAATAAGGAGAAACTTTATAAGAATTATATATATTTATATTGGTCTATCCATGGGCCAACAAATATGAATTTGTTTTAATATAATGGAAATTTAAATTCATGGACTTTATACTTGAATTCTTATTTATTTTTTATTCATACGGGGTTCAAAAAATATCATATAATAAAATATTATCCTCAGTTATCCTCATCCATAGAGTCCGAGGTGATTATATTTATCCAAAATAATATTCATCAGGTTAACATGACCACTTAACCTTTAGGATTGAGTCACATGTTGAATCCCATATTTACATTTACCTATATCATTTACAATTTTAGAATCATTATAAACATTAAATTTTTATGTTCTCATATATCTTCATTAATCTATTCATCGTATTCAAAAACATTTTTGGAAACAAATATCCCATATTTTCATTTGGACTCAATCTTAACAACTATCAAATTAACACCCTAAAAGATTAATTTATATCCTTTAATTAAAACATTAAAGGACATACACTTTTATGAGTGACAAAAGAATATGATTTTAACCACTACATTAATTTATTTTTAGTCATTTTCTTTATTGTTTTAGAAAAAATCATTTTCATCAAAAAAATCTAATATTATATAAAAAATATTTCCTTTCACATGAAATTTCATATGGAATTTTCTATACCCATGTACACTAACATACATGATTCTAAGTATAAACATCCACTAAAATATCTTATATTTAGTAATGATAGGATATGTCACTATCTACAAAAAATACAATTTTATTTAACTAGAGACTTCTCCTTTTAACAGGACCATTATATTGGTGAGCTATCACATATGATAAATCATGATTAAAAGTATATTAATAATTGTATAATTTAACATTAGATGTTACGTACTATGTTAAATCTTCAGATCTAATAATTTTTATAGTTCATTTAGTTTAATTTTATTCTTTTCATTATTTTTTATATAATTAATTGATTATTTATTTAATCAATAAAATATGGGAAATACCATAATTTTATAATCATTAACATGTAATATTTAATACCTATCACTATATTTTGTATCATGACCAATTAAAAAACATATTACTTTCATCCAAATTCATCAAAAATTATAATCTCTTCTTATTTTAGAGTTATATAGTTCAAAATATTTTCCTCGCATATATGTGTTACAAATATTATCACAGTCTCACATCATATTTTGAATATCCACTATAGCTATAAATCTTTACCTGATCTTTATAATTTTTGAATAACATATCTTTTCCTCTGATACTGAATTTTGATTCCTTCTTCCACTATTATAAGACACGTATTCTCATTTCTATTAACATGATATAGATATCAATTCATTCAAAAAAAATTAATTATGTAATTAAAAGTTTTTTTTACTAAAACCCTTCCTATATAATGTGACTTCTAAAGCCATGCCACAACAATAATGAACACTGGATATGTTATAATGAATACCACCAACATACTCTACCTCAAAATTCTTAAATTGATATCTATATAACCATGTCTTTCCAATTAATTTGATATTTAGTTCTATATAAATTAGCACTCTTATTATACCATCAACATTCACTTTCAAATTATTCAATATATTCATATTACCTATCATGTAAGGAGGATTCCCACTATCTAGAATCCATTTTCTACTAATATTTTATTATTTTAATTAAATTTCATTCAAATTAAACATTTCTTTCTTTACCCATTTCATATTCTAAATTATAGAATATTTTTGGAGATTATTTGATCTCTTCTCATTATCCTCAACATAATACACTAGTTAAAATTCAACTTAATAGTGTGGATAATACTTTTTTCAGGGAAACTGAATTGAGTGTTATTATATCTACTTTCATTTGAATTTTAAATCCGGATTTATGAATTTTTCCATTACAATATATTACTTTATTCCAAAGGGTGTAAAATTGAAATAGTTACTATAAAATGAATTTAAAAATTAATTGAAAGAGTTTATTTAAACTATAATTGATTTACATAATAGGATATATATATTCCTTAGTAATACCACATTGTTTATGCTTCATCAATTGAAATATCCTATTGTTTTCACCAATTTAAAAATATATAATTTTTTTATAGAAACATTATTAATGACAAGTAATCGATGGTTGAGAATATTCTCATTTCTTATAATTCATATCCACTTTATAATTATAGACATTTACTTTCATGTTTCCCAATCATAACTAGTACCAGCTTCACTAATAAACCATGGTTATTATGAACATAGAATCTCATAACATGTCCTCTATCTTTATATATCATCTCTTTTGGAAAATATTAATAAAACATGAAAAACAAATATTTACTCATTATAACAATTATTTTATTCTATGTATTGAGTATTCATTTTTAGGGAAACAACTTCCTCCTATCATGCATATTAATTTTCATATGTTTTTTATAATACATGTATTACGATCATTAATGATCTTTGAATATTTTTTAATATGAAATTTTTAATTCATAAACTATTCTGATTTCATATGATTATTCCCACATTCATCAAATATATTTTTTTTGTAGGAAAAATTCTTATTTATGTTTATTATCATATCTTGAATAAAAATTATAAAAACAACTAATTTTGTTGTTTTTTTTATATGTAAATCTTACTCTCCAAGAGATCCATCAAATTCTCTATGGTAATAAAAAAATTCCCAATATTTATAATTTATATCTAAATTAATTTTAAATAACTAGAATGGATCCATCATTTTCCTCTTCAATATTTGAGATTAAATCTATATCTTTACCTTCCAATTGATCTTCCACATTAAACTCTACATCTATTCTAAAAATATTTTCCTCCAAAACTACTTACAACATAAATTTTTGAAATTAAAATCTCATATTATACTAGTATTCTATTATATCATTAAATTTATCCAAACTCACTATCATTCACATGAAATTTATTTAGAAATATATGAGTGATATGACCAATCATTATTTATATAAATAAATTAAATGGTAAGATAACATTAAATCATCCTATATATCTTTTTAATTTCCTTCTCAAAAATAATAATAAATCCTCATTTATATTTTATTTAGGATTAGAATTATGAAAAACTAACCTATCATCATATTTTATGATATTTATTTAGATGAATTATCTAAATATATCTCTTTATTCACTTGAAATTCACATAAAACCATCATTCTATTAAAATCATCTTGGGAAAACTCAATAAGATTCATCTCCTCATGTTCAGAAGCTTTTGGATTTTTAATTTTAGTAAATATTCTCATTATCATATATTTAATACGTTGGTCCATTATCTCAATAATATTCCATAAATAGAACCATAACATTTGTAAGATGGTTAATGAAACCATATGTATTTTCAGAAGAAATCATCTTTAAAAATTTATACTTATTTTATATTAATGAAATTTTTTTTCCAACACCTTTCTATCACCTACATAAATACAATAATGTTTATAAAAAAAATTACTATATGGGACCAAATTTTATATTCAAATACATTCTATTTGAAAAACCAATAAAAAATAGTTTTTAGATTCATCATTGCAATATTTATTATCATCTCTTATCACAGATTTTATAATGGAATCACTATATAAATTCCCTCAACCACTACAAAGAATACATCAATCCCATGATATCATAGTTTGGATCTTAATAAATTTTTCAAAATCATACAATTTGACACATTATTATGTTTTTTACCTTATTATTCATAATAATTTTATTGATATTTAATTTCACTCAATATAATCAACAATTTACACACACACACACATATATATATATATACACACATTATAGTACCCTATGGTTTGGAAACACCCTAGTAGTGGTGGGTGATTTAGTTAGGTTGAATTTAAAGTTATCCTTTACTGTAAACATAACTCGATATTGTCTTAAAATTGAAAAATACACCAATTATTTAACTTTTTTGTTTAATAAAATTCAAAATATTTTAGTTCACAAATAGCATATTTTAATTGTACCACATATTAAGGGATAAATAAAATGAGTGCATATGAATGATGTATTTATAATAAAATTAACAAATAATTCATATTCATATGATTCTATGATTTATGAAGATATCATTAATCATCTATTTTTAAAGATCTTTTCCTCTCTTCTGTGGAATATATTCTATGTTGATATAAATTTATAATCAACACATTGGTTAAACTCTTAAAATAATTAATGAATAATGAAAACAATTTACAAAAATTTGTGTTATACATAATTATATACAACCACTTAAGTATATTCATTGGAATACATAAAAAATGATTTCTCCTAATACTGATCATCAATGAAATTTACTCTCACATAATTCTCTTTTCAAATAAAATTATTTAATAATAATCCATTTTACTTTATAAAAAATACTCTCCAATTATACTCAATGTATTTTATGTTGTTTCCCTACATTGAAACATGCTCTATATTCAGAGGATGTTTTGAATTTAAAATAATATATCTAGATAAGAATGTAAATACTTTAAATAAAATATATTATTGGGATCATTTTAATAAATTCATTACAATTATATTCTTAGAAGTTGTTATTATTATCTCAAATAACTACCTAGACATGAAGATAAATCCCCATCATGATTTGTATTTGAGATCTATGGATACCATAAAACATAATATGGTCACTTACTTTACAGACTAATAGGATAGTTTCATCAATTAATGATTGAAAAATATTAATTAGGTTTCTGATGTGGCATAATATATCATGATGTGATCTATTTAATAAAGGAAAATAAATTAAAATATCCAAAATAATGGCCTTGTAGCTTTTTAATGGTGTGTGTTCATGATGTGAAATCGTCAATCATGTTTTACTATTAAACATGTCATGGAATGACACATTCAAATTTTGTGTAAGATACTTTAATTAATAACAATAAATTCAACTAGATATACCATCATATCACTATCTAACATTATTTAGTGTGTCATATTATTTCCATAAGAACTACTAAAATCACACATTATCCTTTAGAGTAATTTTTTTCAGGCTGTAAGTAATCTTTTTTCTTAAAAAATTACTATGAAACTCATAATTTTTCATGCACCTTCAGAGGATGTTCAAAAAATTATAATTGAAAAATAAAATAATATATTACATCAAATAGTTTAATAATTTATTTCTTACATAATTTATGACATTGTATGATGATTTAATTTTAGGCCAAAAAATTTCTTGTATAGTTTTCTTGTTTTAATATTGATGTATATTTTTTAGTGAACTAGTGAGATCATGTTATTGATTAATGATGTTAATTTAAATTAATATTAGTATATAAAAATTATGAAATTGTTAAAAATGAATAATTTCTATGATATTTTTATTCCCAGGAAATTGTTTTCCTATTATCCTTCTAAATTAACTATTCACATGAAAATTAATTTATATATTAACAATATTATAAAAGATTTATTGAATTTTTTTAGATTATAATAGATGTTAATATTGGATATTTTCACCCAAGGTAAATAAAACTTTTTCAGGAAAAGGGGTGTTGAGTAAAATTTATTATGTAAATAATAGTTCATTTAATAAAATTCCTTATATAATTATGAAAACGTGTTACATAAATGAGTTTCTAAGATAAAGTGTAAATTTTAAAGATTTTTTTGCAAGAAATATATGATATATAACATGTTTGTTTTTATTTTTTCAATTATATATATTATTTTTCTAGGTTATTATTTAGTTTTAATTATTTCGTTAAATAATCATGTATTGATAATTTCAATAAAATGAATGATTTTTAATAATTTTATAATATTCATTAGTTTAATAAAGTATGTTATAATATGAATATATCTGAGAGTAAGTTTTATGATTAAATATTTATAATCTTGTGGTAATTATACAGGTAATGGATATAAATATATCATGTCTCCCCAAAATAATTTCCTCTAATAATGGTTGAATATTATGACCTAAATTTATTATAATTTTTTTAATAGATATGTTTTGGTGAAATGGTTTTGAAATTTATTAGTTTGGATATCATTTTTATTAATTAATTTTTCTTTAGTATTTTAAAAAAAAATAATTGTTTTAATATTATTATTGATATCCACTATATGTTATTATATATAAATATGTGGAGAATGAGGATTCTGGGGAGGAATTTGTATTATGATGAATGATGTTGTGGTGGATGATATATAGATTGATGTTTTGTGTGGTGATTATGTGGGGGTGATGATGTGGAATGGAAGTATTGATATGATGGGATGATGATAATAGATAATTTTTTTAATGAACATATTAATTTTTATTAATAAATTTTCATTGTGGGGGTAGCTATTATTATGTTGATATGTACCTATTTGATTATTATTATAAATTTAAGTATATTTTTATAACACACTTCAAACATAAGGATTGGGGAAAAATATATATCAAAGGATAATACATTTTCAATTTTATGTGGAATAAAGCAACAAACATCCTCTAAGGATAATCTATCTACGAGGTTGTGGATGAGATAGAATGGATTGATATAACATTTGGGTAAAATTAGTCTCTAAATTAATTTTTTATTTTAGAAGAGGATTGAATCTTTTTGAATGTGGATTCTATATGGTTGAAAATAAATCATGGAAACACGAATGGATTACTTTTAAATAATTCATGAAATATTGAAGAAGATATTTATTTCTCATTTTTATATGGATATGTATACAACCTAATAGATAGAGATCCACCAAAGGGAAAATAGTGAGTATATATTTGGAAATCATTTATTAGATCATTTTATTCACTTTACACATTTCCAGGACATTTATGAACATAGAGAACAATATTTTGAGGACACTGTGAGGTTGGTGATCCTTATATATATATATATATATATATATATATAGAGTTTTTTAGTTATAGTGTTCAGTATAGTTGAAGGATCATATAGATTTTTTTGAGAGATGCCTCACTTTAAGAGAATGATCTACTAAATATCCTTCATGATATTCTATGGAGGTGGAGATGAATGGTATGAGTTGTGAGTCATGGTGTCTACAAACCTATAAGGTAAGGTGATATTATATAGTTAGTTTGTGTATTCTATCTCTATCATTGAGTATCGTGAGGTGAATCTGGGTTGGGAAAGTGGATTTATTTCCATTAAAATATTATGGTCCAACATCAATATTACTAACATGAGATTCATAATGGTTCTCATTACTCAGTGGTGAGTTAGATGAGGTTTATAATGTATGGATTATCCTAGTATAATTCAACTCCTTTCACTAAAAAATATATTTTTTATCTCAAAACTATTTTAGTTTTTATGTTTTAATAGGTATTTAAATGTTCACATATTTTCTTTATCATAAAAAATTTAAAAAATTCCCAAAAAATTGTTTTTAATGGGTATTAATTTGAAAATAAGGTTCAATTTAAGGGTTTAGTTTGTGTTATTAGTGTTCATAGTACCTTATACGATTTTCCCATGTGGTGACGTTCCTACTTGAGTGTTATTTACCTATTTATGATATTTATAGAAAATTTCTCTTTGAATGAGTTATAGTGTCATATACTGACACTTCACTAGAGTGTTGTTTGAAGTATATTAATTTTTTTGGGAAGTACCTTTCCCTGATAGAAAATATTAGGGCTATCTAATTTATTTGTATTTATTAGATTAAATGGGGATAAAATAGTTTCTAGAACCATTTAATGTGAAGTCATAGGGTTCTCTTTCATATACATTGACTGGTTTCCCATTTATATGATATTTATGTTGATTCTCAAGTATATGAATTATTTGAGAGAAATTTAGTATTATGATAATGGTTTCTATAACCTTTATATAATACTGGTTTCTCCTTAAATTGTGTTTTTTATTTTTATTTAGGATATTTTTGAGAGGTATCTATTGTAAGGGCTTGGAATTTCCATTATAAATTTCCAGTTTCTAATTTTTGTGGATGTTCAAAAACTTTTATATAGTGATTATGATATTAATTTTTATCATTTTAACCTATAAAATATTTTATAATCGATAATGAATATTACCTATCAAAAGATTTTATTGTGATTTATGGTAACTATTATTTTGTAGTTCTTCCAAAAATGTTAGGAAAACAATATGTTTCATTTTCTAACTCTATACATAAAAATTGTTTGTCCCATGAATGGTAAATACGCTATGAGAAGGGGGGGAGGTGAATCATTTAATTCCATTCATATTCTTTATAAAATCATAATAGATCATGTTCCACTTATTATAAGAGATTATTTAACCTTATAAAAAATATGAAGCAATAATGATAAAAAATGATATAAAAAACATGTTTTACATAAACTACTATAAAAATATCAATAGCCAAAGACCTTTAGTCACATGAATCATTTTAGATTATTATAAGGAACCTATATCTATGGGAAAAAAAATTCAAGGATATAAGTCCTCTATATTCACTTGAAACGCTACCCATGTCTATAGGGTATAGTAGGAATGGGAAACCAGCAAGAATGTGAATAAGAAAGAAAATAATAAATTAGAATAGACCCAATATCCAAATGTATTAAATTATTGTGGCTATAGGTTATCGATTTATATTTTATATAAATTATCTATAAATGATCATAGATAAATTACATTTGTTTACAGGCTATTTCAATATAGAATTTATATTTATAGAACTATGTTTTGAGTTGGTTAACTATCTCCATGAAGCACCAATTATTGTCTTTATAGGCTAACAATTTATATACTATAACCATATACATTTAATATCCATGAATAATGGTTATATTTTTGTATTTTTATGGACATGGTCTATAAATTTTTGTGGCTAGAGTGGTTTTCCTTGCTATATCCATATATATTTAATATTTGTGACAATAGTTTATGATTTTAAAAAAAATATCTATGTGAATTTAAGTTATGTTTATATACATTATGAGTGCGTTGGCTATATCCACATACCATAAATTCCCATTTCTATAGAGATATAATTAAAATATCATAAATTTGTATATAAAAATATTTTTTCTACATTAATGAATCATATTATCATAGTGTTTTAGTGGATTAGGTCTCTAAAAACCATATAATGGTAATGAGGTTGAATCCAGCTAATTGGGTTTTTAAACATTTAAAATTTATTTATTTAAGATTTTTTACAAATTTAAAAATATAATTTATTGTATCATAGTGGTTCTATTTTCCATTAATTAATACAAATGCCTCAGTTCATAACGTTCTTGGATTTTATTTTTTCAGATTCATATATATATATATATTTATGTATTGATATTATTTTATATATATAATTAAAACCACCCAAATCTTAGTGGGATAATTTGTAATATATAAGCTTGTGGTATTGATTCAACACATATCAAATTATAATTTATTTTTCAATAATAGAGTCAAGAAACCATGTGATTATTGAAGTACATGGGACCACATGAGGAATATTTCCATAGTCAATTTACCATTGGTTTAAATATTATATATCAACAAGGATCTATCCACGATGCTCCTTTTCCATGGATATATGACATTCAGGGACTCTCTTTTGTACATGATAACTTAAATCCAATGACTATATCCACATGCCTTATATATGGCTATAGCTCAATTGATGCTGTCATGCCTTTTATAGCCATTGAAATCATATATGTGGGTATTTTGATATAGCCACTCTCATTTGTCCTATATCCATTGACATGTAACATTGATATTGGAGTCCTTTATACTTCTTATATATCACACAAACTGGGATAATCCTAGTAGGAAACTTATACAATACATCAATGTGTTGAAACACATAGTGCAAGAATATTTTAATCCAGAGTGGACACACTAAAAAAATTGGTTTAAAATCATCATACATATATAATTCTTAGTACTCCTGATAACTTAAGTAATAAATATTTATAATAGTTTTTTATTTTCTCCACAAATAAGAAAATATGATTACTATTTTTGTGTGTAGATAATTGCATCACTTTCCTTAACTTAGAGAACATCAATTTTTATAGTGACTTCATGTAGTAGAGTCATGAATTGTAACAACCAAGGTACTTATATAATGATTCTTTTTAATTCTTGAATTAAATAATTAAATTTAATATAAATTTATAATTAAATAATTGGTATTTATATAAATTAATGGATATATACTAATGGAATAAACTAGATCATTGGAATAGTACTGTGAATGTCAGGAATAATAATCTAGACTTGGGAATAATAAACTCACCAATGAATGTATAAATAAAAATTTAGGATTATATTATGTGATAATATGATATATTTATATCATATAACAATAAATAAGTGTTTTCAAAATGATAAATTATGTGTTAGTTTTTTTGGGAAATATAAAATATAAAATATAATTTTTTATTAAGATAATTATTTAAAAGAAAATTAATTTTCATAAAATATATTCATAAATTAATATTTCTTTTATATTATAATTATATTTTAATTTTAAGAGACCTTAGGTAATTTTTCAAAGTATTATAAAATCTCTTATGACATTAAAATAAGTATTTTTCGAATAAATGATGATTTTAATTAAAAATTAAATATCTCAAATTCTGAAATTTATTTTTATAAAATGGAGTCCTTTTTTAAAATATAAATATATAAAAATGGTTATGGTGAATTTTTTATATTTTTCTGAAATAGTTTATTTTTTGTGAATAGTGAAATATAATAATTTATGGTATTTACCAATATAATTTTAAAAATAAACTATTGAGTTTTGTACAATGTATGGATGAGGTAAGAAATCATTATTTTGAAATTATATGATATAATTACTATATTTGGTTATTGTAATCAACACTACTGCTAGTTTTGATCCATAATAATAAACAAATCAATGAAAAAAATAAAAAACACCCCTCTCCTCTCCCTATAAATACCACCCCACCACCCATTCTCATCACACTTAAAAAGCCATGTATAATGGATAATTTATACCCAATACACTTACCATGTCTCTTCCTCATGTCCAAGACATAAAATTCCCAACAAAATTCCAAAACCAACTGCCTTAGGAGGATCTCAAAGAGACGATATTCAAGAGGTAAAATCCTTTTTCTCTCTCTCTTTTAAATTCATTCATTCATTCTTTATTTCTATTTTATTCTCACTGACCAAATCTGATGTGGAATGATAAATCCAATATCATAAATATACTATAATTTTATTATGTAAATGAAATATCCATCATCAAACCAAGTCTCTTCTACTCCTATTATATAAAATGAAAACATCGTATGTGACATGTTGCTTCACTGCCTTCATAGCAAATATGTTTTCATTTTTCATTAACCAATTCAGGGATATTAATAAAACCATTATTCAGGTTGTAAAATATATTATTTTTTATATTAAAACCATTTTAATGATCTGGAACTAATTTGTAGACAAATATTGAACAAAATGAAACTTGTTTGTGATAGTCAGAAAAACTGGGAAAAATAAATTAAACAATTATCAGTAATGTTTTACATAATGAATCATCACCATATAAAAAAAATTATATAAGGGATCATTTAAAAAAATTATATATTAATAACATTTCTTTCTACTTATGGGGTCTTTCATCCATTTTGATAGAATTCCCATAATTATACTCAAAGGAAGTGACCACAGAATCATGAAACGGATACTCCTGGAATGATGTAAAATAACAATATAACTCATTCAAATAGACATAAAAGAACATAATAAATAATAATAATTCTAATAAATGAATAATAGATTTTGGATTTAGTAATTAATGACTATAATTTGATTATACAAGACATTAAGTTCAAGTGAAGAATACTTTCGTACATAAGGTAAGAAAATTATTAACCCAATTTCCATTCTTTAGGTTATCATTTTTACTTAGTTGAATTTTTCATCCTAATATTATTTTTAAAACTAATTTGGATTATATTATATTATATTATGTGTCATTATATTGAATACACATATTCCATTAAATTTATTAACTCTCACTTCAGTAATATGATACTTATAAGAGACATTCCTTTTAAAATCTTCGTTAATGTATCTTTTTAAAAAGGTTAAAAATAATGTTTTTAATTATATAGAATGAAAATAATTTCCCAATTTCATGATGTTGTTATATTTTTATTATTCATACAAAGGCTTACAATTGTATTTTTAAAATAAATTTTATTCATTTATGAGTGAGCGACATGTAAAAATGAAAAGTGGTTTCAAAATAGGGAAGTAATTTTCCTAAATATTGTCTTATTTATGAAATCATTATGTGTTATGACCATGATACGATTCTTGTGAATTGTTATTATGATGGGTGGATCCCTGAAAAACTAAGGGAGTGTGATCCTGTTATATCTCTCCAACGCATTGGGTCCAAGGATGGAGTAAACCAGATATGATTCTACTACGAAATTATGGGAATATACAACGATGGTTATTCCAATTGTAACTAGGATGGTTATTCCCTGGGTAACCAGGAGATCTAATTTATATATAAGAGTGATATGAAAATGATTAATAAATTTAAATTTAGGATTAATTTATATTTGATACTGGTTTACAGGAAACATATGATTTCTTAAGGTAAGATAAATAAATTTTATTTTATGTGTTAAAGTTATACCTTTGGGAGATTGTTTTCATTCATAGACTAACTATTTCATTCTTCCATTTTATCTCCCATACTATATATTTTTTCTCATCCCATTATTTAAAATGTTTTCATAGTGTTTATATATGGGAAATGGAAGGGAAAAATCAACATCTAAATTCATAATGTATATTAATAGAAATAAATCATGTTTTATTTTAAAAGTTTCATATTGAGTAAAAAATGGATATTGGGTAGAAGTGTCTATATTGTGATATTTGAGTTTATATTTATGATTTTTTAGTATAATTATCTAAATAAACAATCCTAAATGATATTTGGAAATGTATAAATGTGAAATATTCTTGAATTAACTAGATTATGTATTGATGAATACCGAGTTCTTATAGTTGGTTTCATATCCATGTTTATATTGATTTAGGGGATAAGATAATGTTAATATAATGAACGTATATGATTTTTTACTTTATTAATATCATGAAATTATAAATAATTTTAATATTATCATTTTTTCATACATGGTATTTCAATTCAAGAATGATTTTATAAAAAAGAAACATGGAAGCTATAGTAGGAAGGCACCATGAGGATGACATACTTTCGAATTCACATCCTATAATGGTGGGAATTAGAACTATATAGTTTGTAGGATTAGTTGACTCATGATATATATGGATGTGACATCTATGCATTGGATAATATAGACTAAATACAGAGGAAGAAGTCTGTGGTGGAACATTTTACTAGGCAATATCAACTATATTTTCGTGGATCATCTAACCTAGTGGGAGATGAAGGGTGGATTAAATCCTTAGAAAATATTTTAATTTCATGGGGTGTTCAGACCATCAAAAGGTTCATCATTATATTTTACATTTTGAATGTGAATCTGAGAAGATTTGGTTTATGGTAATGATTATTGGAGATAATGAAGATTTATTATTTTGACTTGGATGAATTCAAAAATATCTTCCTTGAGTAATGATTTCTAAAGGTGATTGGACTTAGGATGGAATAAAACTTTTTGAGTTGATAAAATGAGAGGATGTAGTGTCTTAATATGAAGAAAAATTCATTAGAATGGAAATATAAACTCTAACTTTTACCCATGATCCTATAATTAAAATTTATAGTTTTAACTCAATATTGAATCTAAAATATCAAAGGGAATTTGCTTCTCATGAATTCCAAAGTTATAAAAAACTTGTTCAATGTGCGGAGAAGTTGGAAATGGATTTCACTGATTATCACCTATTATTTTAAAACTAGCATAAAAAGTGGACAAGGTGGTAGGAAAATGTAAAGAATGCATTAATGAAGTTTGATGGTTAGAAAATTAACTTTTCAGTTTCTGTGAATTGTGGTAAAAACATAATGGGGATGCCTTTTTATGTCTACTAAGTGTTTCTTATGTTATATGTTTAGGCATATGGATCATAATGGAAATAAAAAATATCATGGTAGTGATAAAAAAAATTGACATAAATTATTTAAAATGATTTAAACGTAATAAGATGGGTCATTATGTAAATGAGTATCTAAAGAGGAACCTGAATAATGAAAAGAAGATTGACTATAGGCAGACTGGCATGATGAAATCTTTTGAAACTACATCAGTAGATGTTGGTCCATCAATCTAAGTGGTATCAGGTACATTTTGTGTTTATTCATATTATTTTGATGTTTTTTTGATATGGATTCTACAAATTCTTCATTTCTAATATATTTTATTCTAAATTTATAATTCTAACTAACAAAATGAATCTAGAACTTATATAAAAAACATAGGGGGTCAATATTAAATAAAAAAATTATAAGAATATTATTTTCATTTTCCGTTGAAGTACATTACTTTTAAATATTGGTGTATTGTCTACGATATTATTTTATGTTATTTTTGGTATGTATTGGATTTATTTTTACCATGTTATGATTGGTTGTAAAGAAAATGTAGTTTTTTTAGAAAATGTTTCTTTTTGAATACAACAATGAACCCATACCATTGATAACATACTAGGATTTAGAGAAAACGTCTAAAGATGGATATGAATGTTTTCTTGCACATTTTTTTAAAAATAAGGGAACTGTTTTGATTAATTATATTTTTTTGGTAATTTAGTAGGTTTTTTGCTGATGAGTTTTCTAGTATTATACCTTATCAGGATGTTGAGTTTACTATTGATTTAGTCCTTGATGCTAAAAGTATTTAAAAAACCTCTTATTGAATGGATCATTTAGGACTTCTAGAATTTATAAAGTTGTTATAGGAATTTCATGATAATGGTTTTATTCAACCTAGAACTTCACCTTATAGTGCTTCTATTTTGTTTTTTAAAAAGAAATATGGTTCCATTAGGATTTATATATATTATAGATCATTTAAAAACACTAATTTTATGAAAAAATATCCATTGGTTCATATCAATGATTTGTGTGATCAACTCTAATAAGAATTGTAGTTTTCAAAGATTGATCTCATTTTGAGGTACCATCACCTGAATGTAAAAGAGGTTGAAATTACATAAATATTGTTAAAGACTTGATATGAGAATTATGAGTTTGTATTATTACCTTTTTTTGAAAATTGTTCATACTATATATATTTATCTTATAAATAAGATCTTCCATGAATATTTGGATAAGATTATTATTTTTATTATTGATGATATTTTGGTTTCTTAAATAATTTAAAAGGACTGTGAAAACAATATAAGTATTTTTCTACAGTCCCTTAATGAAAATAATTCATACACTAAATTTTTAAAATTTTATTTTTGGTTAAAACATATTTCTCTTCTTGGGAATATTTGAAGTAAATATCGAATTAACATTGATCCCCCTCCCAAAAAAGTTCCTAAAAAATGGGATAGACCTGAAAAATATTACTTGGATTCATTGTTTTCTTATATTAGTGAGCTATTACTGGCGGTTTGTTAAAAATATTTAACGGTTATCTAGAAATATAAATAACTTGACATGAAAAGGGATACAATTTATTTGGACAGAAGAATATGATTTCTATTTTTAGGAACTAAAATGGATAATGGCGAATTCTCCAGTTTTGGACCTACCTTCTAGAAATGGTGGGTTTTTAATCTATAGTGATGCTTTATTAATAGGACTTGGTTTCATTCTAATGAAAAATTATCTGGTAATTTCTTACTCTTTATGAGAATTGAAATCTCCTGAGTTAAATTAATCCAAACATGATTTGAAATTAGCAGCTGTGTTCTTTGATTTAATAATTTGGAGACATAATTTATATAGAGGAAAAAGTTAAATATATACAGATCATAAATGTTTAAAGTATACATTTACTCAAAATGACTCAAACATGAGAAGAATATGGTATATTGAAATTATTAAGGACTCTGATATAACAATTCATTATCTTCTTAGAAAAAAATAAAGTGTATGATTATTTCTGTTGAAAAAATAATGCTACATTAACAATGTTAACTTTTTATCAAGACTCATTGGTTAATTATTTGATGGCTTTTGGATTATAATTTGTTGGGTCAAGAAATTACAATATTTTGTTTCAGGTGTTAGTGAATTGTCTCTATCAAAAAGAATTATACTAGCACAGAAGGAAGACTATGACCTATAAAAAAGGAATAATTTATTAAAAAGTGTATTTTTATAGAATATAAGATTTATAAATATTGTGTTTTGATATTTGGGAAGATATTATTTGTTCCTTTTTATTCATATTTGAATAAAGAGTTATTAAGTGAACCTCACATTTTTCCATTTTTAGTTCTTCTTAGAAGTACTAAAATGTACATAGAACTTTGAAAGTATTACTGGTGGGATTGAATAAAAAGTGATATTTCTGACATTAACATGAGATTATTGACCAATAAATAGTTAAAATCACAAAAACAATTACTAAAGGGTATGTTTCATCCTTTTAAAGTGACAGAATGGAAATAGGAAAATATATCCATGGATTTTGTAGTGGGATAAGCAAAATATTCTTGACGTAATAATATGATTTGTGTTATTGTGGATCAACTAGATAAATATACAAATTATCATCCTATTTTAGATAATATTCCTCAATATAATATTTATATGTTGTACCATATAATGATATTATGGTTATATGTATTTCCTCTTTCCATTTTATTTGATCATGAACCTAGGTTTAGATCTATCTTTTGGAAGTGCCTTCAGATGTCATTAGGAACTGAAGAAAATTTCAACATTTATTTTTATCCACAAAAATATGGTTAGTTAGAGTGAAAAATTAAAACATTGGAGGATATGATTCACAATTTTTTAATGTATTGCCATGGATTTTTGGATAACAATCATTATTTTTTTGAGTTTTCTTATAATAAGAGTTTTCATTCCATTATATAGATGTTTTCTTTTGAATCATTATATGGAAAGAGGTGTCGAACTCCAAAAGTTTTGGATAAAGTAGGATATCAAAAGTTGATGGGACCATAATTTGTAGAGGAAAAGGTTAAGAATGTTTAGAAGATTCATTGACCCTTGATGACAGCTCAGAGTAGTCAGAAAAGTTATGCTGATAACTCTAGGAAGTATATTTCTTTTGAGGTAGGTGGTCATGTTTTTATTAAAATATCTCTAGGGAAAAGTGTTATGTGTATTTTGAGAAATTATATCTTTGTACATAGTTCATTAGACCATATAAAATCCTGGATAATGTTGGGAAGGTTTCCTAGAGAGTGTCTTTCCCTATGATTTTGTCCAAGGTACACAAAGTTTTTCATGTTTCGATGTTAAAAAATATATGTGTGGGATTCGTGTCATGATTTGATAATTAATGTCGATCAGTTATAAAATACCCTTTCATATAAGGAAAATTATATTCATATTCTTGATTTAATAGAAAAATTATTGTGAAATATGGTAATTAAATTGGTTAAGGTTTTATAGAGGAACCACATGGTTTAAAAGGATAATGGGAATTTTAAAATGTATAAGGGAAAAGCATTCTCAAATTTTTAACAAGGGAATAAAATTGAGGGGAAAAAATTTGAAAAGGGGGTGGAGGAGAATTTAAAAACCTAGTTACTTATAGAATATATTTTATCATTGTGAAATTAAATAGTTAAATTCATTATAAATGTATATTGGAATATGTGGTATTTAAAGAAGATAAGGAATCATTGCTAAGGTATAAGTATCCAAAACATTGGAATTGTAATGTGACTATTGGGAATAGAAATATATCCATTAGCACAATAAAATCACTTATGAAATTATAAATAAAAAATTTATTTTCTCATGTTTGAAAATATTTTATATTTATATCATATAATGAGTAAAAAAGTATTTAAAAATGATAAATTAATTATTGGTATTTTTTTGAAACGTAAACGTTTATTTAAAATGTTATAATTAATATAATAATATCATAAAAAATTATTTTTATAAAATAGATTTATAAATTAATATTTTTTTAGAATTATAATTTAATTTTCTGAGACATTAGATAATTACTCAAAGTTTCATAAAATTTGTTATAAAATTAAAATCAACATTTTTGAATAAATGATGATTTTAATTAAAAATTAAATATCTCATATTTTAAATTTTTTAATAAAATGGATTATAATTTTAAAATCTACATGTCAAAAAAAAAATTGGGTAAATTTTTTGGATTGTTTTTGAACTAGTTGAATATTTGTTTAATAAATAAATACAATAATTTAAAATATTTAACATTATAATTAAATAAATGAATTATTGAGTCATGAATCATGGTAGAATGAGGTAAGAAATCATTATTTTGAATTGAAATTCAATATTTATTTTATTTAGTCTTGTAAATTAACCCAATATATAATCTTAATCCAATACAATAAAAAAATGGATAATAAAATAAAAAACAACCCTATAATCTCCTTAAAAATACCACAATCACAAACCCTTCTCCTCACACTTCAAAAGCCTTGTATATTTTTTAAATTATTAAAAATTATCTTCTAAAGCCACTTACAATTTTACAAGACCTCTTGGCCTCACCAAAATTCTAAAACCATGTTCCTTAAAGAGGTTCTCAAGGAGACTATATTCATGAGGTAAAATCCTCCTTTCTCTATTAAATTTATTCATTATTTATTTATTTATTCCTTATCCATAACTACCATATCCAATGTGGAATGATAAATCTTGTATAATATATCTACTAAAATTTTATGATGTTAATATAATATCTAGTGTCAATCCTCTTATCTTCTCCTCTTATTCTAAAAAATGAACATATCATCTTTGATGTGTTGAATCACCACCTTCAAGGACGATGAGATTTGATTTTTATTATACACTATTAAGGCTGGTCGTGAAACCATTATTATGGTTAAAAAATATTTTAATATGAATATTATAACTTTTTTAATGTTATGGAAATTATCTATAGACATAAAATAAAATAAAATGAAACGTGTTTTTGATGGTCAGAAAAGATGACAAAAATAAACCAAACATTTATCATTATTTTTTATCTAATAAATCTCCTCATATAAGAAAAAAAATTATATATTGGATCATTTAAATTTTTTGAATTATTTCAATAATATAAATTGACACTTATATTTTTTTCTTCAATTTTAAAAGAACTATTACAATTATACTCACAGGAACAGACCGTAAAACTATGAAGCAAACACTCCCGAAATAACAAAATTGAATTATGTAACTCATCAAAATGGCCATTTATGAACTTAATAAAATTATAATAAATCTAATAAATTTTGAATATATTTAGGTTTTAGTTACCAATTAATCTAATTTTATTATCTTGGACATTAATTATATGTCCAGAACACTTTCATACCTAGGGAAAGGGATTTCTTAACCAAATCTATGTTATTTGGGATAATTTTATACATAATAGATAATGTCATATAAATATTATTTGTTAAATGGATTTTTATTATATTATATATTTTTTATGTTTCGTTATATTTACTACACATATTATTTTAATTCTACTAATTTTCACTTCACTAATGTTATATTTGTAAGGGATATTCCTTTAAAAATCATATTTATGTACTTTTTTTACTAAATTTTAATATAATGATTTTTTAAATATATGAAATGAATGTAATTTCCCACAATAATTATGCTTTAATATTTTTAATCTTTTTATAAATGCTCATAATTATATTTTAAGATTGATTTTTTTTCATTTATGAGTGCATGACTTGTAAAAATGAATAGTGATTTCAAAATGAAAAAGTTATTTTCCTCATGAATGTTTCATAGGAATTTTTTTATGATAGGTGGTTCTATGATATAAAGAGGGTGGGTGATCTTTTTAAAGCTCTCCAACTCATTTGTTAAAGGGATGGAGTTAACCGATTTGGTTTCTCTTAGGAGATTTTGGGAATATATCGTGATAGTTATTCCAAGACTAAGCATGATGGAAACTAACTTTGTATTTGGCGGGGAAAATTTTATGTAATAGTGATATGAAAATGATTCAAATAGTTATATTTATGATTTATGTATGCTTTTTATGGATTTATAGGATACATATCATTTCATATAGTAAGCTAAAAAGGTTGTGTTTTATGTGTAAAAGTTATAACATTACAAAATGGTTTCTATTCAAAGACTAATGGTTTATTTAGTCATTGTTATGTCCTATTATAATATTTTTGGGCTCATCCCAAGTTTATTTTTTTTCTCAGGGTATATGTAATGGTAAAGTAAATGAATAATTCAATTATAAATTAGTGATGTTTTTTGTTGCAATAAATAATTTTTTATTTTAAAAGTGTCATACTGTGAAAAAATGGATATTGGGTAGAAGTGTCTACTTTTAAATATATTAGTGTCTACATATGAGGTTATTAACTAATTATTTAAAACTCAAAATCCTATAATATCTTTTGGAATGTTCAAAAATGAATTATTATTGAATTCAATAGATTATGTAATGTTTCAGGTCGTTTTCTTACATTAATTCCCTTTGATTAAAATTTTGCGCTTACCCTATTACTCTCATCTTATTCTCTATACTCCATTTCATACATGAAGTAATCTCATATCTTCATTTCAAAAATGGTATTCACTCTATTTTAATAATATTTCATTCATTATTTTTATCTGATAACTTTTGTGTACCAATATTTTTTTTTCAAAAGTATGATACCTTGCCTCTTTGTTTTCATTTCAACACAAATAAATGTATCCGATATATAATAATATAAATCCACTATCTGATAGAATTCTTCATAGAATGGCCATAATTACAATTAAAGGTAAACAAAATCCACATTATATATCATTTTTATACCTCCTAAGTCCCAAAATGTATTACTGAATCCAAAATAATACTCAAAACTATAATTAAAAAAGACCTCACTCTTAATGTGAGTAAATTTTTGATAGAACCTATAAAATCATACAAGAAAACAATGTGGTGAAAAATATTTCATCACACTGAAATACTAAAAGAATTATAAAGAAAAATATATTAGATTATATTTTAGCATAATATACATGTTCATAGATTAAACCACACCTAAATAGATTCACATAAATATACTCTATATCTCTCATGGAGTGACTTTATAGTAATTATTTGACCCTAATTTCCAAAAAACCACAAAATATTTTTAATAACCAAAAGAGACCAACTTGAACATTTTTGTAACAATCAATGTTTATCAAAATGAAAATTTATAACTTATTAAAGTATATTGTGTAGTTTTATAAAGTGACTCTCATTGTGTGATAATTATCTTCACACTAACTAGGATCCATATAATGTTTTTAGAACCCTTAATTGTTATTTTAATAGTATAACTATCTTATTATCGGTTCTACATGACCCAATGATGTTTTAGAAAATATATCATAAAATTTATTTTGTAGAATAACTATTTATTCTCTATTATGAATGATCATTATTATATTATCATTTTCTATAGAATGACTAATAAAAACATTAGTTGTTCTATGAAATGATTTGTTATAGCACAATTATTATTCTACTTATATAACTCCTCCAACCTTATCAATTACTAATTTATCCTCCTTTAACTATCTAAAAATAGATAACAAAAAATATTCAATGATATTTTTTCCAAGAATATACTCCTTTCAGTTGGTTGAAAAATCCAATAAATCAGTATAAAACCACCATCACGTATATAATAAACAAATTATTATTTAATAATAACCATTAATTCCATAATATATAGGCTTAGTTTGATAAATAAAAGTGAAATTAATATATCCTTATGAAATAAAATCTATGTATTAAATGAAACTCAATATCAATATAAAAAAACTCCCACAGATTTAACATTTATTAACTACACCCCTTTCTCAAATGAGGTAATATGATTTCCACCCCTTTTTATAAGGAAGGACAATAATATACAACTACACACAATATCAATAGATTTATATATTCTACTTCTCAAAAAGTGAAATAAGAAGTCAACTCCCCATTTTTCATTTAACTAACAGATGGCTTCTCTAAATGATCACAACCATGAATTATAAACTAAATCATTAAATTATTAATATAAATCATACCATGTTATAAATTGAAATTTCTATAGGGTAGTGGGGGTCCCTTATCTAAATCCTCTAATTGGTGAATTTGATTAGAATCTATTAGACAATATATGGTTTTCCAAATTCATCCTGAAAATTTTCTTTATTATAATATCAATAATCTAATCCTTTATTTGATGTTTAGTTGGTTGACCCTATATTTATTTTTCTATATCATAGATATGAAATTATTCATTGTTTCTAATTGGTTTATGAATATTAATGACTCGTCATCATTATTACATTAAATCATTGAATTACCATTTCACAATAGAAATTTTATATTCAATGTAAAACTTTAATCATCATTTCAAATATAATAGAACACTTACATGGTTATGATATCAATTTTTGTATATAACATTGGAGTAATTTCTCAACTATCATTATTCTCTTTCTATAATGATCAAGGTGTCTTATTAAACACCTTTTCATCCCATGAGTCCTATTTAAAATATTTATTTTCTACATTAGATAAATTTATAGTTTATTCATAATCTTCATCCAACGTATCTTCCAAAGTGTTTTTCTATCATTATTGATGCTCTATTTCTCTACTTCAACCCTACATCTTTATACTATTTTAGATAATTATTTTTTTTGTTTTATTAATCATAGGGGTATTATTTTGGCATTAAATATATTCCAAGTTTTCTCACAGATGTTTCACATCAACATAATTTTGAAATATTATTTTATAATTTTTTTGAAGAACTTTATCACTAGTCTATAAATTCAACTTAATCACTACAAAACAATAATATTCAATTTATATAGTTTTCCTTATATATTTATTATAAAATTTAAATTATTTAGTTTTTATTGAATAGAAATGGAGAATACATACACTACCATAAGCCTTAAAGAAATGTATCATAAATTTTTGTATGATATTCAATTTAATATCAAAATAAGGATCATAATGTAGGATTAATTCAATACCAGATTTTATATGGTGTCTTCTATTTATAAGGAAACAACAATTCCCTACTGTATGTATCTATGTATCCACTAATTCCTTATAATATCTCTATAGTTTATTCAACATAATTATCCGTTTTTTCCATTTTATTGATGATCCAGATCCTCATCTAAATAATGTTTTTTTGACTAGGAGTCACCAATGACGAAACATTGTTCATTATTCCATGTTATTATAGACACTACTTCACTTTTTTTTTTCTGTTAAATCTATGACACTATTCTCAAAATTATTATTAGTTTTCAACTTAGGAATTGTTTCTACTAACCTGCTAGACCACTGAATACAATAGAACACTAAATATTTATATGAAATCACCATTATCCTTTCTATCATACTAGAACCACTGCGAAATATAGTTTAATAACAATTTATAGTCATAGGATTGGTTATACATCCCCAAACACATCAACATGAACCTAATCCAGAGATATCATCAGTTTATTGTCCTTAATCATGGTTGAATTTAATATGTTATTCCTTTTTTAATATACAATAGGATTCCATGCGATCATGTGGGTGTTTAAAGAAATCACTTGATCCATCATTCTTCACTAATAACATGAAATAATATTTTCATAAATAAACATGAAGATGGTTCCATAAATAGTTTTTCTATTCTATACATTGTAAGAACATATAATTATCCCCATTAATGTGATAGATATTCAATTTAGTGTAATTTACAGGAATTATTGTTGTTCATTACTATAATTTATTTAATAAAGTTATTTTTTTTTTGAAATTCACTATAGGAATTGAGTCACATAATTTACATACAGATAATATGATGCGACTAAGGACTTTAACCATGATGATGTCTATGTGTGTAAATTTTTTTCTTGTAATAATGTTTTTATCATAAATATTAATAATCACCCCTTTAATATTTTTGATGATAATGAAACCATCATTATCATATTGAAACTCATGATAAGTTCATTCTTTCTCATTTGGAGGAAAGAATAAGTCCTTTTTTAGAATCTATACTCAATATTAGTATACTTCTCTCATTTAAATTTCAATGAATGCATTATTTATATATATATATATATATATATATATATTTCATTCCTTATGACCTTATCCCCACCTCAATTATCCATGAATCAAATTTTTCAATATTTTATACCCTAGATTCACCCGTATCGTACAAGGATGTGTTTCTATTTTTTTAACCAGTAGATGATGATTTCATCTCTCCCTCTCTTCTTGTTTGGTTCCAATTAGAATAAATAGTTTGTACTCATAATATAAGAATTAATACTTCTTCTCTACAACATCTAGAAAAAATTCAATATCTAAAAAAACACATAGTAAAATAATTATTCTAAGTTATTTTTTTCTCCAGTACAATAAAATATATTTTATAAAAAAATATTATTTCATATTCTTCAAAATTGCACAAATATAAATCCAAATTTTTCTATATTACATTATGTATTATAGGTTATATGTATAGAACTTTATTCAATTCAACCTTATTATGATGTGTGGGTGATTTGGGTCTCAGAGTAATTTGAGATTTATTCTGTTATAGATTAAACAACTCAATATATTTCTCTTTTTTTAATCCACTCCACTGAGGGATAGGTACCCACCATAACCATTGATTCCATTTGAACCTCATCACCTTCATCAAAATCTCTATATTCAGTTCAATAGTTCCCTAAACTTCATTTTCATAATCACCATTTTTGTCTATATATAATGTTTTTATGATAGACACATGTAATTATAAAATACATGTTTACAGTAAAAAATTCCCCCCAAATTATATTTTCCATGATGTTATATTATTTTGACAGAAAAATTTTCTTCTTCAAAAAATTACGTTTTGTTATCCATTTTCCTATCACTACATAAAATGTATTATCATGTTTTATTATTATTATTTTTTTAGTATTTATTTTGTGAAATTTTAGGGAGATACAAAATTTTATAAACCAGTAAAATTAAATTGTAATATTTCATTAAATTTGTTTCCTTATTTGAGATGTTATGATTGGAAAGACATCGATTCATAAAATTAACATTCCCTATGATACTCTTTCAAAAAGAGAATAATTACTGACATAAATTACAATTTGTAAGAACAATATTTGATATAGATTAACTCTAATTATTAATAAACTCATATTTATATAGTGTTCTGTTATGTTTTAAAGTATTAATTCATTTGGATTATTATTTTGAGCATAAATACCTATATATTAAAGGGTTGTGGTATCCATTTTATAATTCTCAATATGATATTTATTTCTACAAGAGCTTATATGAGTCTACTAATATCCCCTATCTGAATATTAAATCATTATAATAATGCATCAATAGTCTTATTCATATGGATCCTCAAGCCTGTAAAATTGTTTAACAAAAGCTGCAGTTTATAATCACTTACCTTAGAGTCACATACATAAAAATTGAGGAGGGTTTCCCACATTATTGATAAGAATTATACAAACATAAATTTTACTTATATATAATTATATAATGATACCCCCAGAATGTTAACTAATTTGGTTCAATAATTATGATCTTTCATTATTTAATAATTTTATGCTCTCTATATTGTAGAAAATCCCATCTATAGATTCCATGATGATTTATACCCCAAATAGAATATAATAGCATTGAATTATATTTTTTCATAGAATGAAATTTTCCCCACAAATATTAGAATGAAATTGGAATAGTTAACCATTTCCATTGACTCAATGATAGGGAGCTTCATAGGAAACCACTGTAAATAATTCCAAAAATAGGTCCTGCGTGAGGTAAATACACTAATAGGAGGAAATGTATTAGAGTATTTCGTTATTTTTTGTTGACACTTTCTAGTGACAATGTATCACCTTTTTATTTCAAAAAATTCTTCCACCAAAATATTTTTGAATGAAGAATACACAAAAAAATACTTACATTAACAACTCACTTATTTCTCCAAATATAGCGTAATCTAATGAGTACAAAACATGAATTTTTTTATATACAGAAATACAAACAAATTTTTTTTACACTTCCTAATTTCAATTCTATAACTATAGGTTTACATTCATCAAACATATATAAATATATCTACTCTCAATATATGAAGGTAGTTACTACTCTATGATATCTTTGTTATTATCCATGACCGACTAAATATGATTACCCCAATAATTGTGTGGTTATTTTCATAAAATTCATCAAGTAAGAGAACAAAATAATAATTCTTCAAATATGTTATCCTAAAATCCCATAATCCCTTTGATTTCCTTCTATTTTTTCACTTAGCAATGTCATCTTGTTGTATACAATTTTTTTTCATAATGTAATCTCCTCCCAACTTTTCAAGGAAGACATTATCCCCTTTTTATTAGTATTTATTCATTTAAATTTATTATAAACCCATCATATAGACTTTGAATTATGTTTAATTTAAATATGGTTTTCAAAATATATTATTTTTATACGACACAAATCATTTTATGAAATCTTTAATTTTATGCTTTTTTATAATGATATCCTGCTTCATGGAATGACCGTAATTGAAATATATGCCCTAAAAAATCAACTTTAGGTTTCATTTTTTTACTCTTACATCTTGATATAGAATATATAATAAGAACTGATTCTCAAATGTATTATCGTGTGACTATATATTTTTTACATTGGTGATATTTTTGATTTAATTTTTGAAATATTCTTGAAATTCATTATGATGGACCCCTTGATTAACTAAATGAGAATCAAATGAAAAAAACCACTAAAATTACATGATATTGTTTTTGTGAGATGAACCATCATTTTAAAATTTTACCCTCTCCATTATAAACATACTAAAATCATATCTAGATTATTTATAGTGTGAAAATATACTCATGGTGTGAGCCTCTTCTGGGAAATACCATAGAAATTTGGTCAAAACCCATCATATCCTCTCTTTATTACACATGTCACGATTTATTTTCTTTAAAATGGCAATGTAAAGTATTTTATGAAACCTTTAAGTGTATTAAAATCTATCCATCATAGAAGGATCATTATATTCATTATATATTACATCCCTATAGATTTTAATTGAACTGAAAAATGTTATCTTCATTGAAATACCATAATCATAATATTTTTATGAAACACTATGATGTTTTAAAAAATTCCATGTGATGTATTTTTCATAGTCTTACTATGTCCATTCTGGTAGTAACTAATTCTTTCCATGGAATTAATGATCCTTATGAAATTTTCATTCACTAAAGAATGATTTATATTTTTACTAGTCGCATCTTGAAATGTTGTATCATGGTAAACAACATCTTCTATAAATATTGATCTTACAAAAACATCCAAAAAACTTTATTCATCATTCATAAATTTAATTATTCTTTTGATAACACCCTCAATAAAAAATCATTAACAATCACTACCTAATAAATGTCCTAAAGTTATGTTTTTCAGGAAAAACATATTAACTGTGTAAAATCATTTAGTATTGTTTTTTGTAAAAAACATACATAAAAAAATTACATATAGTTTTTTCAAAAGGAAAAACACTTTAGTTATTAAATAACTATAATATATATTTGATTAATTTTATACATATTGATTTAGTTAATGGGAAACAACATGAATATTGTTATGTATATTGTATTATCATTATATAATACTTATTCTATATTTTAGTATAATTATCACTAATTTCCTATATAACAAATATAATTAAAGATAATGGGTAAAAATTTCTTTATCCAGACCCTGAATTCGGTTTTAGGTGATCGTTACACTATTCTCCATATGGATTGATGTAGGTTTGATCTAAAGTAGTTGTTTCTATGGTGGATATGTGAGGTATGAAAAATGATTATCTATAGATTTAGAGATTTTTTCATGGTTATATTTTTTCATGTAGGGATATTATTCATACATAATCTTTTTTAAATAAGGATGACTAGATTTTAGAAGGTATAAAATACTAGGAGTATTATGCTGTGATATTCAGAAACATTTTTCTATCTAACACTCCATATAATATTATATATAAATTTATGATTTTTATAGTAGTAATGATTTATTATGTTTTTAAATCATTTTTAAAGGTTTATATAAATCATGTTTGGTGAAATTTTACAAATATTTACTGGTTTTTTGCTTTAGTTCTCATCGACATTTAATTACCTGTCATTCCAGATTTAGATATTTTTGGGCCTTTTATTATATCTCCATGAATAATATTTTTCCATAGAATCTTGTTTTGTTTTATAAATATCCATGTAAATCAATATTCTGTTACATTATATATTTTTTCATAGTGAACAATTAGAACCCCATTCTATTGGTCAGTAGAACTTGTCAATAATAATTTCCATTACATGAAACCTGTACTAAATCCTTATAAGATTTTATCCCTATATTTTATCACTAGAACCATTGAAAATCTAGGCCTTTTCTGAACTCTAGTGAGATATTATAGAATAATAAGTTTATTATATCCCTTCATGATCAGTGAAGAGGTATTGGACTAGGGAGACAGATTGTTATTTACATTATAATTTTGTGATAATGTAATATTACCTTGATCTTGGATTTTTCGTATTTTGAGTAGGGAATAGGTTATTTTATGTTTTTATTTTCACAATATGGTTATTATTTCTCTCTTGCATACATTTTTAGGTTTTGATTTAGGGGTTGGTTATATTAACTATTTCTTTTTCTAGAATTATTTTAGAGTAATAATTTCAGATCCCCTCTTATTACTTGATTTATTTTTCTATATTATCATAGGAGTATTATGTCATAATATTAGAAACATTATGAAAATAATATATTTAAGAAATACCTTTTAAATGAGATCAATAATGTTGAATTAATCATATTGGAAAAATACATCATTACGCTATATTGATATGATGATTAATTAATATCTATATTTAACTATTTTTTTGTCCTTATTGAATGAATTTTTTGAGGAATTTTTATATAAGTGTAAAGTAAGATGATGATTTAAATGAACATATTGCGGTTCCAAAATATATATTCATGATAACTGAAAGTTGGGGGAGGGGGTAAGGATGAATCAGTAAATAATATCCCATTCCATTTCATTTAATATTTCTTTTTAGATAAACCATTTTCACTCATTATATTGGTCACATATATACTAAACACACAAACAACTCGAGAAGATGAAAAAAGGGACACATGAAGTACAATGATCACTAAAAAAATAATATCTAATCCATGGAATATTTTAGACTCAATATAGACTATTTGATCCACAAGAATCTATATCACGGATTTATAAATGTAAGTAATATCCATTAATAATGATATAGTAATTTAGTGGTGTACCCATATTAAAATCCTCCTAAATAAATAAACTGATATGTATTATTTTTATGTTTTTCATGAAAAATATTAAAATTATTTGACACATAATTAAAAAATAAAACATGTGTGACTATATTATTTTTATCCTCACGATACAGTTTTGATGAAAACCCAAAAAAAATATTGGGCATCATCCAATTTTCTTCTTTTACTTCCACTCTTATATACATTCTCTTATTCTTTTTAATTCATCATATGTGCATTTTACTACACACACAAACCATATATCACACTTCACTATTTTAACCATTACATGACTTGGCCTTCCAATCATAACTCCATGATAGCTAGCATTCAATACTGAATTTCATTTGTCTAGAATAACACCGGTATCATCTCCCTTTTTAATTTTTATTTTTGAAATTAAAAAAAAAAATAACTTCTACTAAATTTCTTTTTCAACATAACTTATTCTTCTATAATCATATTTACTAAAAGAAACATACACAATGGACTCAAGAATATCTTATGACATGGATTCATCATCCAAATAACAGTCAACATTTTTCGTCATATAGAGATAATATTATCTTCCTTTATGTCATTATAAAAATAATCACAACAAAAATCATATTTATCTAATATAATACCCTAATCCTTAAATATAAAATGTTTATATCATGGGAAATACTCATATACTACTCTTATAATCAATGTTATCATGGTGCAATAATAGTTTCCAGACACGAATAATCTTCACACACCACATGCATCATTAATTTCATGAATGATATTTAATCCATATATTACCATCAAAAGAATCTTATGATATAGAATTATCATTATTTATACTTTGTCTTTATAAAATACTTCCTTATAAATTCTCTAGTAAATTATGGAACTCTCTATAAACCTTTTTTGAAGTAAAATTTTGTCTTTGTTTGTAGACATATTTATAATAAAATATTATTCCTATGGAATTTGTAATGAATCCTACACAACCTAAAAATTTCTCTTATGTTTCCCAATTTTAATATATATTGATTCTTATGTTCTCTTTAATTAATCTATCTAAATCATATATTTACACATTTGAAATTATTTTTCCTTGAGAATGACTCTTAGTAAAGATCAAATATATTCATATCAAATTCCATTTCCATGAAGATGACTAATATGAATTATGAAAAAATCATATGAATTAACATAGTTACTCTTAAAAAATATCAATGACTCATATTAAACAAACATAATTACTCTTAAAACATATCTAAAATACTATTATGAACTTACACATAGGCCATTATTTATATTTATATAACATAAGTCTCCCAAAATCGAAACACACTTTTATAAAAAAGGGACAAAACAATAGTTTCAATAATCTAGTTGAATGAATCATACATTTATGAAAACTATTTATATCAATTTGGATATTATTTACTTTAAAATTGAATATTCTCAATACTAAAGACTTTTATATTACATCCAAACTTCAACATGCATTTTTCATCCTCTACTAAAAATACAATGAAAAATATCAACGCACATAATTATAATTATTTATTTTTTAGATTGTGAATGGATTATTTATTGAAAATAAAAACCAAAAAAAAGAAACATATCTAACACGTCATATATAATATCATATATTCAATAAATTAAAATCTTACCAAATGCTCACGGGGTCTCAAAAATATCTTTAAAAAAACCGTCTTCTTCATGGGAACTATAAAATCTCAATTCATCTACTGGTTTAAAAAATAAACCAATTTTTATTTTTTTTAGAAACTATAGAAAATAAATCCCTTTAAAACTCAAAAAAATCTAAATAAATCATTATTATATATCTCTAGTAATACTTGAGTGAAAGTGGGTATGAATCAAGATTATTAAATTATAAAATCTTATTATATGTAATATACACATAAATTTTTTTCATTAAACCCCTTGAACCATATTGATACAAGTACTTGATGATACTAATTTTATTTTTTTAAACATCCCAAAATTTCCCCTTGTTCCAGTGTATATGATGTTCCAAAAACATTCCTCACCAAAAATGCTATAATAATTCAGATTTTTACATTAAAACTTACTCGATTTAATAACCCCCTAAAAAATACATGACCCACCAATAAAATAGATCTGTCCACCATTAGGTATAATATATTCCTTTAGATTCTCTATAAAATATATTTCTAACCATTTGAAAATATATAAATAAATAAAAAGTTTAATTAAAGATGACCTTTTCTATATTGAAAATAAATTCTAAAGAATAAGTGAGAGAGTGGATAGAGATATCGCACCTCACCCCTTGATAGATAAAGGATAATAATTATTCATAGAAATCCATGGATTCATATGTTACTCCTCCTATGAATGAAAATATATTTTATAGTTTAATTTCACTATTATCTATGATTTACTATCATGTAAACTATTATTTTTATTTAATTTTTCAATATGAATATACCAACAATATTTATTCTCACTACTCTTTACTTCCTGAATATCATAACATTGACACTACTTCCCTAAAAAATAAATAACTTCTAATTCAATAATTATTTTATATTTTAATCCTGAGATCAAATTTTCATCCATATTCTTGAGAATGAGTGTATTTAATCTCTTTTTGAGGTCAATAATCTCAACAATCTTATCAAAATAACCATTATTTTTCTTATAATCCAAATTTAATATAGCTACTAAAAAAACCAAAATTCTCTTCATTCATGTATATTTTCCACAAATATCATAATATATGAAATTAAACTGCTTCTCAGAAATTCATTATTTAGAAATACCACTTTATTGTATTCCTCATATAAGTTTGATACACTTACCTGATTCTGTTTCATCCCAATAAATATCTAGAAAGTTACTTATTTATTATATTCATATCTAATGATTTTTGAACGAAATATATTAATTTTTGGGTGACCAATTATTATCAAAGGTCATAAATGGTTTCTTGAAATTATTCATATTCATTTAGATTATAAAAATAAAATTTAAAATGATATTAATATACACTATAAAACTCCATGTTTATTTTCATTATGATGTATTGGGCGAAAATCAAATAATAAAAACCTATTCATTTCCAATCATTTTTCTATTTTGATACTTTTAAAAATTATTCATTATGTAGAGACCCGAAGCTTAACGTACATTGACATTACATTACATTTGCTGAATACTTAGTACATAACTAAAACACACACACAAGGGTCGTAATAGTTTAGTGTCTTTGGAAACTCGGAATATGATCTTCTAATCCTGGTGAAAGATCTTCAACATCTCCCATAAAGATATTCCCTTTTTTTATACCTAAAACCTTTCTTTATATCCTGGGGAAAAGAAAACATAAAAGGGTGAGCTCAAATGCTCAGCAAGGGCAAATAAAGGAAATAAAAATCATATCATATCTTTTTGAAAATCATAACCTGCAAAAGAGATCATAATATCTTAACATGGAATAAATCACAGAAGTGAAAATGAGATCCCCATAATCATAACATGAAACTTTAAACTTTGTGGCATGCACACATAATCATGGAAAATCATTTCTTGTTAGTCATGACTCATTGCCAAGACTATCTTAGTGGACAGAGCCCCTTTCTGAACCGAGTCACCCTCGTTCCAGTCCTCTTTCACAGAACCGGTATAACCAACCATTCCATCCATGTCTATCTCATGAGATATAAAATCTTTACCCAATGCATTGGAGGGAGATATAGGTCCCACCCATCTTATAATGAATCCTTTCTTATGTGTTCCACATAATCATAAATCATACATCATCGCATAACACATGTAACAAAAATGGGATTCTTGAAACATCATGACATCATAAAACAAATAATATAAGGTAAATGACTTCATAAAAATAATTCCCTCACAACATAATCAAATCAGTGTAATAATAGGGATAAAAACAGAACCCTTTATTATCTTAGATGGAAAATAATTTTGATAAAACACTTGAACTCCATTCTTGAGGAAAATATCCTTTCTTCTTCAAAAACACTTTTCTTTTCTTAACATGTCATACAATTATAAACTAAAAGTAGTTGATTAAAAATAAACTTGAAAACTTTTAAAGGAATCTTCTTGGAAATAATTTTTTAAAAATCCATTCATGCCGTATAAGTTAAAAAAAACATTCTTCGAACTTTTGTCAGAAAAGTCAAAAAGTACATCGTATGAAAAAACGACAAAAGATTCATTTCATATTCTTTAATAAAAACTCACCGAAGGGTAAAATTGGATTTAAACTATTTTAAGTGGATGGAAACAATATTACATATTGAGGGAACATGGATGTGGATGATAAAATACACCCTAGTAAATACCAAAGTATAAACAATCTCAGATAAAAATGAGATTGTGATATTTCCCCTTACCTTAGGTCCAATTTGCATTGTACGTGTCCGAAGCTCCTGTATAATGGTTTAAATAATGTTATTGACTTATTCTAGAATCATACATATTGATATGATATCATATATGGTCATATTCTAAGCTTCTTGTTAGTAATATTTCATTGTTACTTGTTACTCGGGTCCTTATTGCCTTTTGTTCTTATGCATGTTTTGCCGAATAAATTCTTAATCTTCTTTTAAGGTTATAGATACCTTATATCCAGAATCGTATTAGTGTAACATATATCATATTTATTCATTCAATTCATTTATATAATTACTATGTAATGATGATCATGTAGAACGAGTCGCATCACATCGTGGAGACGGTATTCCGTACGTACGCACGAGTGATGATATCGTTCCTATGATCGTGGAACTGTATTGGAGTATATATAGATTATTTCAGTATCAATATTACTTTATAATAATCATAAATATTTACTCATTACACCATTATACCCATCCTTGTAAGGTGATGGTGGAAAATAGATTACACCACAGCGTGGAGACGGTATTCTGTACGTACGCACGCGCGGTGATTTCATTTTTCCGTAGGATGGATAGAAGGTGAATTAGGGTTGTTTCATATTTATAATAACATATCAGTATGTAAGTAATACTGATGTTATTACTTTATCCTGAAACAACTAAATAAGAAGAAGTTGAAGAAGAAAGAAATTGAAAAGATCGGTAATGGATATTACCTCTTCTTTGAAACGCCTCTTTGAATCCTCCACTTAGGAAACTATGATTGGTCTTTGAAGAAGACCAGAACCTCTAGGATTATTCTAGGGAAGTGGAGAAGGGATTTTGGCAGGGGTTGGACGAGCTTGAGTGCTCAAATTGCTGTGAGGAGGAGGGGGAGGAGGTGCCCTTTTATAAGGGAGGAGAGGGGCACCTTAGGAATATCTCAAAATTTTATTTTATAATAAAGTCAAAATCGGTTTATAATGGTTCCAAAGGGTCTTATTTCGAAGATAAAGTGGGGATGGGTCGAAATCCTATCATCCAATATGATTCAGACAAGTTTAGGGTATTATTGTAACCTTATCAATTAGATTTAACTCTAAGTTAAATAATTTAACTTTTACCGTGTCTTTTTGTTTTCTTTCACTATATAGTTAATACACTTACTATAACATGCCAAAAGAACCCCAAATTGTTTATTATTAATATATATATATCCTTATCTAAGTCATTTGGCCAAACCTTAGATTTTTAGGAATAAAATAACAATTAGTAATATAATATTTTATTTAAAAACTATTTTGTGTCAATTTTGACACTATTTGATATATGATTTTTGTGAAAGTCATAAAAGAATTATATGTTCGAACCAAGTAGATTAAATCAACACTAATATATCATAGTAACCTAGAAAATTAGTGGAATTCTAAAAAAACCTCACATTACATCTATTTTGGTGTTTATAACATCAATTATGTCAATATTTCATTAATAAGATAATTACTGCATCATCATTGTGTCATAAATAAATTAAATTATTTAATGTCTAAAAATTACAAATAAAATACTATTATGTAGGAAATCTTTTTATATTTCTAATGAATATTTACAATCGAATTTATCTTATGTATAACCCTATATTAAAAATGTTTTACTTATTAAACATTGATTTTAACTATTTTAACCCTTCTTTAAATAAATTAATAATAAATGTCCTAATCTAATCCAAGTGGGCCTAAGTGGTCATATTTTATTCCTAAGATTGTTTCTGGTCGAATTACATTTGTCCAATAGAATTAGGACTTGTGTTAGGGTAATAATAATATCATTTTTACCCTTAATTACCCTATTTACTTTTAACCGTGGTAAATAAAAGTAAAAAGTTACTATTCACCAATTTTTTTTTCATCTCATTGAACCACATTTTACTTACTGACATCAACTGTGTCTCTTGTATTTTTGAAATTCTATTCACAGAAGCGGTAAAATTAAGTTTTATGAAAAATTCAATTTTTTAACTACCACTTAGTAGTTTCACTATTCATCAAAAATTGATGTTTTTCAGAACAATGCCAAAATTTCATCCTAAGCTATATTTCATATTCCGAATTCAAAAATGAAGTCTATTTTACCAAATTCATAACATAGAAGTTGCATTAATTAATTTTATAATTAAATCCCGCTGTTAAAACAAATAGCGTGTTTTTAAGAATCAATATCTATCAAAAGATGGACACTTGTTTATTTCTGGTTTAAATGTGAAATTACATCCAATGACAAACATTGTATTAAATTGTAAAAATATATTCTAAAAATAATTTAAAACCACTCAAATTAACAATTTATCACTATTAATTATTTCGATTAAAAAAGTTGTTTTTAATTAAAATTTAGTAATTTTCACTATTCATCAGAATATGAAAGTTATCCGAAAAGTACCAAAATTTCACCTTAGGCTAAATTCGATACTCCGAATCCAAAAATGAAGTCCATTTTGAAAAATAAAATTTAAAAAATTTAAAAAAGTGGTTATTACTATTCATAATGGCTAGTTTTAATAATATTTTAATAGCATATCATTATTTAGTGAAACTCGGTATTGCGTACTACACACGCTATCGAGGAAGGTCGCGATTGTGTGTAATGAAAGGCAAGTCAAGGATGCGTGTTGTGTAAGCTCCTTTCGGTGTAGCGTACAACACAAGACATTAATGAAATTAAAAAGAATATTTTTCATAAAATCTCGGGGTGTTACATTCTACCCCCCTTAAAATGAATTTCGCCCTTGAAATTCGTCGGGGTTATAAATGGTTTACTATTTGAAAGTTTCTTTAATAGAAAACCACATCGTAAAAAATAATACCAAAAGTTGGCTTTAAAAACTAAAGTATGAAATGTAACGATTACCCAAATAAACTAATCACTGGGTTTCCACATAGGTGAAAATATGGATATGGAAGAGAAATCAAACCATCATGTTCTGATGGAGAGTGGTAGAGAACTTGGCTATTGAAAAAGCCAGTAATCACAAATCCATAGATTTGGGATGATATAAGGTACCATCTGATTCATCAGGTATAAAATCACTAGGACAACATTTTTGGTTTTCAAGATCATTTCCCTAAAGTTGAAAATTTGAATTAGAATAAATACTTACTTTATTTTGGTACAATCTCACTATTGTTTGTGCCTTGAACAATTTCCACTTCATCTCTTAAATAAATGAAGTTGAATTTGTTATTAGTGAAGTGTTAGCAGATCATGTGATAGAATGACGGGTCATTCCATCTGTCTCAAATAAAAGGTTAGCAATAATTATATACATAAGTCGATCTATAGTGAGATTAATCATATATGGTTCCTAAAATGGACTTATACTTCATATATCATACTGCTTAATATAATAAAACTAGTTTCTACTAAACAAGGACTTTCTGTAGGCCAGTGGTAGGCGATAAAGGCCAGTCTCACTTCGATTGTGGGTTCGATTTCCACAGCCTTGTCCGACGCGATGGGCTGTCGCCCGTCCTGCAGGTTGTCCTTTTTCTAAAACTATATTACTATAACATCCCATAAATAATATCGAAAAAAACTTCTATCCTTAAACAATACTAACTTATGTCCAACATAATCCATTCCAATCTTTAGGCTTATCCATAATACTGCAGTCCACTCTCATAACATAGTGAAAACGATTACCAGAGATTTAACACCATTGCCGATCCCTATATATCATAAGATATGTTTTGTTGGTCACATTCCAAACATTAAAAGTCCTTAATCATGTATTCTCTTGAATACCTTAGTGAAAACATGAATGCAGTTAAAAGTTAACACTTTCCACATTCCAAAATCCTCAAAATTCTATATACTCAGACCATGATATCACTTAGTCCTTATATCAATCATGAGCTCATGAATACTGTTAAAAATTTCATTTTCTAGTTTTCCCTTCATTATGCGCATATCATCTTATTTCCAAAAATATCTCAATTACTTTGAATACCACATTAGACCAATACATAAATATTCCAATACTCCATGATACAATATTATTTTGGAATCCCATTACATAAACACTTAATCATTCCACCACATCATTGTCATATTCAACATCGCCAATAGTGATCGCATGTGACTTCCCTTTGTCCTTTGCCTTCAGTGGTTGCTCATGTTGATCATCACTAACCCTTGGATTAGGGCATTTATTAGCATAATGCCCCATTTCCTTGCACTTGAAGCATTGAAGTGTTGGTGGTGTGTTCTCTGCAGTGTTTTCTTTATTCACATCATTAGAAACCCTTTTTCCATTACTTCGACACTCAGCTGCTCGATGACCTTCTTTTCCACACTTAAAACATTTTCTAGTCCCTTTAAGACAATCTCCACCATGCTTCTTTCCACACTTTGTGCATAAGGAAACATTCATCTTCTTTTCACCATTATTCTGAGATTTCTCCTTGAACTCCATCTTTCGTTTCTTGTCAAAACCATGGGATGGATATGTAACACCAACTTCGATTTCTACCTTGATAGCACAATGCACAATTTCTTCATAGCTACTGAAGTCTCTTATAGCTAATTCCCTTCGAAGACTTGGTTTTAAGCCACTGAAAAATCGATCAACTTTACTTTCAGGTTGGATGATAATGCCAGATGCATACCTTGCAAGTCTTGTAAAATTTGATTCGTATATACCAACAGATTCATCATCCTTCTGATTCAGCTCAACAAACTACTTTTCCATCTTTGTTCGAAGAATACGAGGGAAGTACTTACTGAAAAACAAGTTCTTGAACTCGTCCCATTCCATGGACTCAATTTCATCTCTTGGCCTTGTATTCTTGATAAGATTCCACCATTGATCAGCTTCACCTTCCAAATGATATACTGCTAAGATGACTTTATCATGTTCAGAACATTGAAGAACTAAAAATATCTTTTCAGTAGTACTGATCTATTGTTCAGCAACAAGTGGATCAGAAGACCGACTGAAAGAAGGTGGACGTTGCCTCATGAAGGACTCAATAGAATATTGTTCCCTTCTATACTCATTTGGAAGTCCAGAATGATTTATAGCTTGTGTAAGTATAGCAATAAGATTTTTCACTCCATCTCCCATAACATTTTTTTTGTTCAGGAGGACAATCATTGCATTTTCCATTGCATTGATCAACACGGTTCCTTCGGGTTACAGCCATCATCTAAAACCCAAAAAGAATAGTGTGAGAGACAAAAATCATGCTTGAAAAAACAACATAATAAAGGGGGAGTACCTTCAATATCTAACATCTTAGGTTTAATTCTATGATCATTTGCGTAATTCTAGTACTATAACCTATACGTATACTTAACCTTAGGGACATCCCTAGACATACCTTAGAAATATCTCTAGGGATCTCATTAACGTTTTCGCATCCTAGTTTCCAAAGGTTGACTATACCTTTCCTCTGATACCAACTGTAGAGACCCGAATCTTAACGTACATTGACATTACATTACATTTGAGGAATACTTAGTACATAACTAAAACACACACACAAGGATTGTAATAGTTTAGTGTCTTTGGAAACTCGGAATATGATCTTCTAATCCTGGTGAAAGATCTTCAACATCTCCCATAAAGATCTTCCATTTTTTTATACCTAAAACCTTTCTTTATATCCTGGGGAAAAGAAAACATAAAAGGGTGAGCTCAAATGCTCAGCAAGGGAAAATAAAGGAAATAAAAATCATATCATATCTTTTTGAAAATCATAACCTTCAAAAGAGATCATAATATCTTAACATGGAATAAATCATAGAAGTGAAAATGAGATCCCCATAATCATAACATGAAACTTGAAACTTTGTGGCATGCACACATAATCATTGAAAATCATTTCTTGTTAGTCATGACTCATTGCCAAGACTATCTTAGTGGACAGAGTCCCTTTCTGAACCGAGTCACCCTCGTTCCAGTCCTGTTTCACTGAACCTGTATAACCTACCGTTCCAGCCATGTCTATCTCATGAGATATAAAATCTTTACCCAATGCATTGTTGGGAGATATAGGTCCCACCCATCTTATAATGAATCCTTTCTTATGTGTGCCACATAATCATAAATCATACATCATCTCATAACACATGTAACAAAAATGGGATTCTTGAAACATCATGACATCATAAAACAAATCATATAAGGTAAATGACTTCATAAAAATAATTCCCTGACAACATAATCAAATCAATGTAATAATAGGGATAAAAACAGAACCCTTTATTATCATAGATGGAAAATAATTTTGATAAAACCCTTGAACTCCATTCTTGAAGAAAATATCCTTTCTTCTTCAAAAACAATTTTCTTTTCTTAACATGTCATACAATTATAAACTAAAAGTAGTTGATTAAAAATAAACTTGAAAACTTGTAAAGGAAGCTTCTTGGAAATAATGTTTTAAAAATCCATTCATGCCATATAAGTTAAAAAAAACATTCTTTGTACTTTTGTCAGAAAAGTCAAAAAGTACCTCGTATGAAAAAACGACAAAAGATTCATTTCATATTCTTTACTAAAAACGCACCGAAGGGTAAAATTGGATTTAAACTATTGTAAGTGGACGGAAACAATATTACATATTGAGGGAACATGGATGTGGATGATAAAATACACCCCAGCAAATACCAAAGTATAAACAATCTCGGATAAAAATGAGATTGTGATATTTCCCCTTACCTTAAGTCCGATTTGCTTTGTACGTGTCCGAAACTCCTGTATAATGGTTTAAATAATGTTATTGACTTATTCCAGAATCATACATATTTATATGATATCATATATGGTCATATTCTTAGCTTCTTGTTAGTAATATTTCATTGTTACTGGTTACTCAGGTCCTTATTGCCTTTTGTTCTTATGCGTGTTTTGCCGAATAAATTCTTATTCTTCTTTTAAGGTTATAGATACCTTATATCCAGAATGGTATTAGTGTAACATATATCATATTTATTCATTCAATTCATTTATATAATTACTATGTAATGATGATCATGTAGAACAAGTCGCATCACATCGTGGAGACGGTATTCCGTACGTACGCAGGAGTGATGATATCGTTCCTATGATCGTGGAACTGTATTGGAGTATATATATATTATTTCAGTATCAATATTACTTTATAATAATCATAAATAGTTACTCATTACACCATTATACCCATCCTTGTAAGGTGATGGTGGAAAATAGATTACACCACGGCGTGGAGACGGTATTCCGTACGTACGCACGCACGGTGATTTCATTTTTCCGTAGGATGGATAGAAGGTGAATTAGGGTTGTTTCATATTTATAATAACATATCAGTATTTAAGTAATACTGATGTTATTACTTTATCATGAAACAACTAAAGAAGTAGAAGTTGAAGAAGAAAGAAATTGAAAAGATCGGTAATGGATATTACCTCTTCTTTGAAACGCCTCTTTGAATCCTCCACTTAGGGAACTATTATTGGTATTTGAAGAAGACCAGGACCTCTAGGATTATTCTAGGGAAGTGGAGAAGGGATTTTGGCAGGGGTTGGCCGAGATTTAGTGCTCAAATTGGTGTGAGGAGGAGGGGGAGGAGGTGCCCTTTTATAAGGGAGGAGAGGGGCACCTTAGGAATATCTCAAAATATTATTTCATAATAAAGTCAAAATCGGTTTATAATGGTTCCAAAGGGTCTTATTTCGAAGCTAAAGTGGGGATGGGTCGAAATCATATCAACCAATAGGATTTAGACAAGTTTAGGTTATTATTTTAACCTTATCAATTAGATTTAACTCTAAGTTAAATAATTTATCTTTTACCGTGTCTTTTTGTTTTCTTTCACTATATGGTTAATACACTTACTATAACATGCCAAAAGAACCCCAAATTGTTTATTATTAATATATATATTCTTATCTAAGTCATTTGGCCTAACCTTAGATTTTTAGGAAAAAAATAACAATTTGTAATATAATATTTGATTTAAAAACTATTTTGTGTCAATTTTGACACTATTTGATATATGATTTTTGTGAAAGTCATAACAGAATTATATGTTCGAAACAAGTTGATTAAATCAACACTAATATATCATAATACCCTAGAAAATTAGTGTAATTCATAAAAAATCTCAAATTACATCTATTTTGGTGTTTATAACATCAATTATGTCAATATTTCATTAATAAGATAATTACTGCATCATCATTGTGTCATAAATAAATTAAATTATTTAATGTCTAAAAATTACAAATAAAATACCATTATGTAGGAAATCTTTTTAGATTTCTAATTAATATTTACAATCGAATTTATCTTATGTATAACCCTATATTAAAAATGTTTTACTTATTAAACATTGATTTTAACTATTTTAACCCTTCTTTAAATAAATTAATAATAAATTTCCTAATCAAATCCAAGTGGGCCTAAGTGGTCATATTTTATTCCTAAGATTGTTTTTGGTCGATTTAAACTTGTCCAATAGAATTAGGACATGTGTTAGGGTAATAATAATATCATTTTTACCCTTAATTACCCTATTTACTTTTAACCGTGGTAAATAAAAGTAAAAAGTTACTATTCACCAAAAATTATTTTCATCTCATTGAACCACATTTTACTTACTGACATCAACCGTGTCTCTCAGATTTTTGAAATTCCATTCACAGAAGCGGTAAAATTATGTTTTATGAAAAATTCAGTTTTTTAACTACCACTTAGTAGTTTCACTATTCATCAAAAATTGATGTTTTTCAGAACAATGCCAAAATTTAATCATAAGCTATATTTCATATTCCGAATTCAAAAATGAAGTCTATTTTACCAAATTCATAACATAGAAGTTGCATTAATTAATTTTATAATTAAATCCCGCTGTTAAAACAAATAGCGTGTTTTTAAGAAACAATATCTATCAAAAGATTGACACTTGTTTATGTTTGGTTTAAATGTGAAATTACATCCAATGACCAACATTGTATTAAATTGTAAAAATATATTCTAAATATACTTTAAAACCACTCAAATTAACAATTTATCACTATTAATTATTTCGAATAAATAAGTTGTTTTTAATTAAAATTTAGTAATTTTCACTATTCATCGGAATATGAAAGTTATCCGAAAAGTACCCAAATTTCACCTTAGGCTAAATTTGATACTCCGAATCCAAAAATGAAGTCTATTTTGAAAAATAAAATTTTCAAAATTTCAAAAAGTGGTTATTACTATTCATAACGGCTAGTTTTAATAATATTTTAATAGCATATCATTGTTTAGTGAAACTCGGTATTGCGTACTACACACCCTATCGAGGAAGGTCGCGATTGCGTGTAATGAAAGGCAAGTCAAGGATGCGTGTTGTGCAAGCTCCTTTCGGTGTAGCGTACAACACAAGACATTAATGAAATTAAAAAGAATATTTTTCATAAAATCTCAGGGTGTTACACATTATATTATTTTTAGAAAATAAAATGATAATAAAATATAAATAATGGTGACATTGATATTCAAATATCTTAGATTACTATTCAATGAATTAAAATTTATTTTTAATACCCCTCTAGTTTTTTGATATTGTTTCATATTTGTTTGATTTATTTGATGGACTCTCCCTCAGTTTTTGACAAGAAAATTTCTATATTCATAAAAATAATAGTATTAAAAGCCATAAATCCTTTACAAATCGAAAAATCCTCCTTAGGGGAAATATTATTCACAAAAGGAATCAATACAAATGAAAATTTTTTATAATACATTCTTTGAAATTTTATTTTTGTCTATCCTTTGAAAATTATTCTTGTATACATTTTGTGAATCAAAATATTTGTAAGATCTAAATGTGTCTAAAATTACATAAGACATATTTATGGTCGTCTAAAAATAATCCTTTGTAATAGAATTATATTTATAATCAGTCATCTATAAGTATCTTGATTTCATGGAATTATATTATTTTTTCATAAACCAAAATTTATTCTATTGTGATATTACACCATTCATTTTACCAAAAATATTAGGATATTTTTCTTTCCTTGAATTTGATATTTTTTAGATCATGAATATTTATCAATCATTTCAACTTCAACTTTATTCAAAGTCATGTTACTTAATCATTCTCAAAAATCATGAATAAAAATATAATGATATGATATAAGCATCTCTTATTCTTTTTAAATATTTATAAAATTCATTATTTAATCTCAAGAGTCTTCTTATTGTCCACCACAATCATTTACATGTCAAAAATGCTTATTGTCTTCATCAAATAGAATTTTAAATATTCAAATTTAAATTTTCAACCAATACACATTTTTAGTATTAAGATGACATAACTTTTAGAAGAGTTAAAATTGTACATGAAAACTTGTTTACTTTTTCTATAATTAATTCTTAATAGGAAAATCATTGAGTACCATTTTACATGTGAATTCCATAATTTTTTAATATACAATTTAATCACTAAATTAATCATTTGTATTGTTTTATAATTTTTTAACATTTCCTATAAAAAACATTTCCTCATCATTACTGTATAATAATGCATATTTTATGTTCTCAAAACTGCCATATCCATCAAGAATAGTTACGATATATATATATTTTTACTTTAAAAAATTAATATGATTAGATATAAATATCTCTTGATTCCTTCTTATTCAAGGAACTACTTGGATTCTCTTCATTATTATAACCCATTACCTATTTATATTTTTTTCATCAATGGATAGTTAGTTTTAAAATATCCAATACTTTTATAGTAGAAATATATAAATTTAAAATTTCCAAGAAATGTATATATTCACTTATATGAGAATACTAGATATTAGTGGAATAAGTTTATAAAATATGAATTCAATATCATCATATAAAAATATATATTCTTCATCATCCTTTACAACATTATTTATATTCATTTTATTAAATGTTTTCAAGGATATTTTATACTTGGCCTTATTTTTAAACACTTATTTTCCTCTTTTTATATGTTATTATAATAATATTTGAATAATACATTGGATGAGAATATATATCATGATCATCAAGTAAATAAATTTTTGCATTAATCCTATTTTTAAAAATATGTAATATGTTATCATTAGCCATATCACCCTCTAACTTATCATCATACCATCATATAAAGCTCACGAAGCCTTTTACATATCAATCATATGGGATTACCAATATAACATAATCAAACATATTTCATTGATTACTTCCTTAATAAATCCTTCTAATTTATCCAAATATCATTTTCTGAATTTGAACCTAATAAAATTTAAAAATTTATCTTAACAAATAGATGAAAAAATAGAATTCTAATCACAAACACCATTATTCAAATTATTCATAAATAATAATATCATTGTATTGTCATTTACATGAGGAATAAATCCATTGATAATATCTTATATCCTTAATTCTTATATATTGATGATATGGCTGAATATTATCATTCAATATGTATTAAATCAAACCATTAAAATTAAGAATAAAAGTATTTTTCACTATATCTAGGTAATATATATATCCAAAACAAATTATAGACAAAATAATTTAGCATAGAAAAAGGCATTATTAAAATAAATCAAATTGAATCTGAACATAATGATACTCAAATAAATAAAAAACTAACTTCTGTATGATTAGACGAACATAAAATCATTTATTAATTTTTTATCCCCATACATAATGTGATTCACTAATAAGGGGGTGGTAAATAATTGAATAATATTATTTTTTCCTTTTATGATTTATTATGAAATAAACCTATATTACTTATATGAGTGTAGAAAGTTATTTTATAAATATTTGACATTAGGTAATGAAAAAATAAATGTTACACTCGAAGTAAATGTTCCATTAATGAAAATGAGTAATTAATCCTTTGAATGATTCATACTGACCTAGGAGAAAAATATCCATTAGAATCATCACTAAAAATTTAATTAAGTATGAATATAATTTATCCATGGTACAAGAATATATAAATTTTATATAAAAAACACTATAATAAATAAATCACCACTATATTATACATTTTAGATATGTATTTAACTCCTTCCTTTGATGAATTTCACCAAAAAAATAATATTTTTTTCCCAAACATCATCATTGAATTGAAAAATAAAAAATTATTTATTACTCAATTTTTTTACAACTAATACTACAATAAAAAAAATATTTGTTTCTCTTTTTCTCCTCCCACTTAATAATAATAATAATAATATTATTATTATTCATTCAATATTTTAAATATTCAACACTTCCTTTTTCTTCTTTCTATATGAACTTCATTTCACATACACCGTATTTCAAATTTCACTATTTTATATAATAAATTACACATTATCACACAAATCTCTATAATAATTGTTTTTTGGAAAAACCATGATCCATTTACTTTACATAGTAGAAATAATATATTTACATACGAGTTTTAATGTAAATTTCACAAAAATAAATTTCCAAAACTTATTATTAAACTTAAATTATTTATCTCTAAAATTATTAATATGATGGAACTATCATGTTGGACTCAAGAATAACTTGGGTTTTCCACATCATACATCATAGTGTAAAAACTAATAATCTGAAATTGAATCAAAACATATTCTTACTTTATAGTGAAATAATAATTAACAATGAATAAACCATATATCTCCCTAAGAATAACCCATACAATAACTCTCATTAATTCACCATAGAGAACAAGACTGTATTTATTCATTTAAAAGTTTTAAGATCATTATGAATCAATATTTTCAAAATTCAACCCAAAATTTTCAATTTCAAGTATCAATAATTTATGGATTATTTTAAATTAATATAGTACCATCTTTAACATCATATGATATAATAAAACAATCCTTGGTTTGGTATTTTTCATTAGAACATATTATCTCTAATATACCATAGAAATTTTCATAAATTCTATAATCATTTAGAGAACTAAAAATTTGGAAAAGGATACGGACCTCTCTGTATATCATAAATGAATCTTATAAAATCTTCTAAAAATTTTATTATAGAATGAAATGAAAATATTTTTTACCATTAACTCTATAATGATTCTTAGTACTTCTTGAATTACTCTATGTAAATATAAGAGTTACTCACAGGATATTCATTATCCTTAGAGGAAAATATTATAAAATATTATAGATATAATTATGTTGTTCCCTTTCCACACGTATAAACCATATATATTTTTGAATGAATGTTATGAAATATTATATTTATTATTATAAAATATTTACTTCTCCAATGATATACTAAAAAATACTCTTCAAATATCTAAAAAAACTATTACAAATGAAAGAAACATTTTTATGATATCATCTCATGATGAATATTATAAAGTAGATTTCCCATTTTTGAACAAATAACTTAACTGAAATTTAAATAATACATCATAATGAATTTTCATTTATAGAAAAAAAATATTATTAATTTTAGAATTATCCATATTCATTCATAATGTTCACAACTCCATAGAGACTTCAATATTATCTCCAAACATCTCAAAACTATTTTAAAACTCTAACAAACATCAAATTATACTTTGGATGAAAAAGTAAACTTTATTTCATATGTGTTTGAATATATTTCATGTATTGATAAAAACCAATAGAATAAACATATTCACTTCTTTATCTTCTCATCTCAAAAAAATATCCTTATGTATTAATAATCACCCCTTGGTAACCACTTCATTATGAGCTTAAAAATCCCAAAAAACTTCTCTTTTTTTGAAAACATACTATCAGAATTAGAATTACATTGATAATGTTTAAATTAAATATGAAATATAAATATAATTACAATGTGGGATAATATTTACAAGAATTATTTAATGATTATATAATAATTAATTTGGAATTAATGAATTAAGTTGTAAATGTAATTAGTATGGTTTATGGGATAGTGTGTTGGAATGTTTTAATAGTTTGTAGTTTATTAATAGGGTTTATGTTCAATTCTTTCAACTTTGGTAGTTTATTTTGTAATGTTTTTAAGTTCATGTGATAGAGTGAGTATTCTAAGTCTCCATAAATTTATTCATATCTTTATGATTCTTTCTCTTTATAGTAGTGATGTTGTATGTTCAGGGTATAAAATGATAATTTAGTGATTCTTTAGATGATATAATATCGTAATGATTTATTTTGGTAGAAAATATTAGTTATGTCGAAAGGATAATGTGCGAGAGATAATTATTTTGATGGTAGGGGCGTATGAGTATTCTAGGATAGATATATAGGTTTGTTGGTATTGGATATGGTATATTTGATAGTTATTGTTTCGTGGGGTATCTTATAGGTATTGAATAAGTATATTCGAGCTTGTATATATTATTTTATGTAAACTTCATTGGTAGTTATCTAATATTAGTTGGATGAGTTAGTAGGTTTATATCATAGATATGGTATAATGTTCAATCAAAATAAATGAACATATATGTGATAAATTAATAAAAAGGAATAATTAAATTAATATTATTGAATCTTAGAAAAATGAAGAGGTAAATAAATTTTCCATTGAAATATATGTAATAAGTTAAAATATTATTTGTAAGCTAACTAAAATAATAATGAATTCCTAATGAAATTCTAAAAATATAGCTGGATAAATTCCGTTCTTTGAAGATGTAATGAAATTAACTAAATAAGTATTTAGTATTAAGGTAATTATTATTATGTTGATGAATATTTAAATGAATATGATATATTTAATTCATTGGTTATGTTTTTTTCACTTTACCCCAATGTTGTTTTAGTTTTATATATTTATTGATCCATAATTAGGATGAAGATATCATTTTTTGAATGGTATTTTTTATTTTTTATATTTGGATCATTATATTTCTTTTTATTTATTATAATGTATTATTGTATGATTCTTGAGGATATGAATTATGGAGAGATTTTGATAAATCATAGTTAGATGATGATTTGGAATATTCTCATGGTATGGTTTTTATCCCATTATTTCTATCATGTCTAATTAATGTGGAGTTTCCCAATAAGATCACTACTGTTCTAATATAGAAGGACCTCTGACCTAATAGTTGAGAGTAATGGTAATATTATTTTTCCCTTATTATTATTTTATATAATAATAATACTTTACTCATGAATTTATAGAAGTGAATTATTTAATTGGGATTATTATTACAAGTTATATAGTTAATGTAAATAATTATACGATTCATTTATATTATATTTTTTTTGGATTGGGTTACATACATATTTGAATTTTATTTACTGACTTTCCTTATGTTTTATTTGATGTAACACATGTATATGTCAATAAATATATTATTCATGGATATTTAATTATTTACAAACATAAGCACACTATTTATTACCACGTTCTCACCCCTATAGAGTTTTCAAATTTTTTTGGAACGTTTTTTGAGGGATATGGGGGTGTTGTTTTTTAGGAAGATAAATAAGAACTCTTGGAGGATAATGTTGTTTTTACCTGGTTTGTACGGTGTAAATTTTATTATAGATATAATTTTTGAATGAGTATTATGATTTTTTTTCTAATTTTTATAGAGTTTTTAGAGTTCTACTTTTTTTGTTGGAATATGGAAGTTTACTCCTCTAGTATGTGTGACAGATACACTCAGTTTTAGTGGTAAACATATGTCATATTGGAGGTTATCTTTAGAGTTATTTCATTTCAACACTACCAACCTTAGTGTTGTATAAATGGTAGTGGTATTTGATAAATTCAATGTCAATGTTTGTTTTTTATTTTATCTTCTAATATCATTATCTAATATAAAATATCAACTTAAAAAGTTTTATAATAATATAATTAAATGAAAAACACATTAAAGTTATTAAAAAAATAAACACAATCAAAACAAAATTCATTCCAATGTAAAATATTTTATTAATACATTGAATATAATGATTTTAAATATAATAAAAAACTATTATTTGAGGAATAATACAATATATTCTCATTATCATTCATTTATGATAGAGTTGTTATAATATAAAAAAATCGATTAATACATGTATAAGGAATACGTAAAATGTGATTGGATTCACTTCAAAGTTTCAATAAAAATATACTTATCCTTTTATCTTAATGAATCTTGTGTGATCATTCCCCTTTCACTATTCAAAAAAGTTCATAATTGAAATTAAGAATTTATGTTTGGATCCACTGTCTCTTCAATAATATTTTTCATGAATCGTCAATTTTAATTCCCTTCCTAGGTATATTTAATAGTAATGTGGGGCCAACAAAACCTTCCTATAACATAAATTATTATAATATTTTAATTTATAAAAACAACAAATTAAATATATTTAATGAAAACCTTCTCGACATCCATTCTAGTGATCCAAATAGTACATACATTTCAATATTACAAAAATAGTGAAAGAAAATCAACCCCACTAGAGGGAGGTTTTCATATGGGATTAAATGGTAGGATCATATTCTTAAAAAGGTCAGAATCCATGTAAAATAAATATACATATTGTATACATGTGTCAATTCTTCCCATAAAAATAATTACATGAAAAATATTCAGGTTATTTATAAAAACTATATGTGAATATAAACTCATATGACTTTAAATTCCAAATAAACCCAAAATTACTATCATTCCACACTTCACTTCGAACCATAATATATAAATCAATTATTTTTTATATTATTTTTAACATAAACAATGAATTAAAAGTATCATGAATTGAGTTTAAGAACCATTAAATGATAAATATCATATGGTACATAGACAAAATAAAAAATTTAAGAAAAGTGTCAATAAATATATTATAAATATTTTGTTTTATTAGTTCATAAGTGGATATAAATCACCATTTTTTATATCAACTATACCATAAATGTAACACCATAATATTCCATTAATTATTTTTTTCTAAATAATTTAAACTTTTTTATATTTTGTGATACACTCAACATCCAGTTTAAATGAGGCATGACATATAATTAAAGTATTAATATTTAATATGATAGATTTCCAAATATCCATTAGAATGGAATGAAAAAAACATGATTTACTGAATTATGAAAATATATAATTTACAAATTTATCTAAAATTAATTCCATGGTGACCAATTAATTAAAAATAAAAATAAATACCATTTCAAAATAATGGAAATATTTTTTGGAATACTATTTTATGTACATAAATAAATTTTATTTCAATAAATTAAATATATAACTTCTAGTGATTGATTATAAAGAAATTTATATTTTATATATTTACCTTTTTTTAACATCCATCTTATGTGTTTTATAGACAATAGATAATAATAAATCTAATATTTCATAAAAAGAGGATTCTTCTAAAAAACAGTTTTATCATATTTTTATCACTTATTTTAAAATTATTTTTTACAAAATCTAAAATTTTTTTTTGAATACATGAAAATAATATTTGATATCATCCAATTAAAATCATTATACAGTGAATTTTTCTGAATTTTCTACAAGATAATTTTTTAAATGAACAATAAACAATACCAGATTTTATTCATAATTGTAATTTCATTTAAAAATTTATAAAATAAAATAATATTATAAGATAGATTAAAAGGTAAAATTAGTTCAATAATATATCTATTAATCCAATTTATCTCATTATAATCAATTTAATATTGATTTTTCATATAAATTCTTTTAAAACATTGATTATTTTCGCATTGGATATCCACCTTCTCATAGTGACTATGGGATTAATTTTAAACTAAATTAGCCAAAAATATTAATGGATTTTGAAAAAATGAATTATGGATTTTTAATATATATAATATATATTTTTAAAAAATATAAACTTACTTTTCTATCATAATGTATAATAAAAAAATTATAAATTATTTATTATAGATTAGATAAAAATGGTCTTACCATAGTGTTAAACTAAGATAAAAAGTGTTAAAAATGGAACAAAACATTAAATATACCCATTTTTATCCATATTTTTACCTTATCAATTATATTATCTATATTTGACATTTTAGAGCATTTATGATGAGAAAAATGTGGGTACACCTTTTTCATTTAAAATTATTACAAGGGTTCCAGAACCACTCTTATAAAATTCAAAAAATTATTTAATGCCGCATACCTTCCTTGTTTATTACTTTTCTGCTTTTAGTTTTGGAGGTTTTTAGGGTAGGTTTTGGGAGTTTTCTTAGAAGTTAGAGATGCAACAGAGTTGATGCAAGGATTATACGTCATGTAGGTTGATTACAGGATGTGAAAGTTGGTTTCATGGATTGTATTTAAGTGATTCATGATGTGTAGTTTTTAGGGGTTAAATAAATAATGATAATGAAAATGTGATGCATTTTTTGGATGAAACTAGACCCCAGGGATTACACAATGTGAAAGGGGATTACACATCATGTAATACCCTGATCCAATGCTGTTTTATAATTCTTTTTTCAGAATAAATTTTATTCATTCGGCCATGCTCTCTTCTTACTCTCATTTTGGGAGAACCCTAGGATCCCTAAGGTGTTCTTAGATCCCTATTACCCCCTCTTAGATCTGTTGATCCTAGTGATTGTTCATTGGTGATCCTTAGTTGATCCATGGTTTGTTTTTCCCAATTATCACTGTTTTTATCCTGTTCTTATCCAGGGGTTCCACTACGATGGTGTTTATTTGGTTTGGGGTGTGTTTGGGTTTCATTTTGATGGATTATTAGTGTGGAGTATATTGATTCATCATTCCCATGGTGTGGTTGTGGTTTTCGGGCATTCTTTGTCACCCTACGGTGCATTGAATTTTGAAAAGCTTCCTTGAGGTCGGGTTTACCCTTACCCTTGTTTCTCTTCATTTGTATTAACAGGGAGGGGTTTTAATTTTTGTTATCTATGAATTATGGTTGTTCTAGATAAATTAAAGATAGATAATAGGTTAAATTTAATTCAATGGGTAAAGGGGTTTTTATTCAAATGCATTTATAGCTAAAAAATTGATTGTGATATTTCATTTTTTTGGGATCAATGTACAAATGAAAATTGTGGTCATTGGGGTATTTTCTTGTACTGGATATGTAATAAACCTAAACAAAATGTCATCTTACCCAAAATTCAAACTAGTCCACAACATGGACCAAAGGTCATTCCCGATCCCCACTAGCTAGTAACTAGTGCCAGGTATCAAATATTAACCAAAAAGAGAACTATTTCAACCCAAAAACCAAGATCACACAATAAAAATTGAACAAGGAGAAATACTAACCAAAATTGAATCTCAAATAAATACAAAAATTAATTCAGTTACAAGATACAACTGAACAAGATAGAAACCAAAATAAAAAACTAAAAACAAAACTAAGACAGAGATACACTACCACGATCTCCCTATGACCTCAATGTCTACATTATCCACAAGACTAAACTACTACAAGATCCAACTCAACCCAGAGAAACCTGAATGTGGATAAGAACATGTTAAAAAGAACACGTCTACTGACACCGATTGGTACAGGTAGGGTGTGAGCATTATAGCTCAGTAGGCAATCACCAAAGAATCTATGCATTTCCTTTCTCTAAAATATTCCATTAACACTATATTGAAATAAAATTATGAAAATAGGTTTTTATCATTTAAAATAAAGAAACACAGTTTTCCCTTTTTTAGAACATTTCACACCATATTTCCATTTCCAAAAATAGATTACCATTTTAAAACCAAAACCCAAAACAAGGGATACTGGACTATGCTGAAGATAAACTATTAGTAGACATAGAAAACCAATATAGTAAAATAAACACAAGAAATTATAAATATTAATATGGGAATTCCTAAAAATCCCTTGAGAAATCCTTGGATGTACTCAGTTCAGAACAACCTGCCGGTGTATGGTGAATCTCTATAGACAATAACCAACTAGCTACCATAAATTAGACTCACTAGTGGAAAAATACACTTGGAATTTACAACATCCAAGGGTAATAAACTATCTAATCGGGGTTGATCAGTAATCGTCACTTGACCCCTTAAAATATTCCCATAAACCCATGGTAAAAGTATACTGTGTAAGTAGGAGGCCCTCGCATGTGTGACTCACCTTACCTGTCATCACCACACTTTCCTACCCCCAACACAGACACCGCCTATACAATAACCCATAATGACAAGTCCCTCTATAAGAGTTACAACTATATATACATATATATTCATATCGCATCATAAAAGGTGCCACCTGAGACTTCATATCAAATAATCATTCAAAAAATTTCATAAAACACATTATGTTTCTAAATGAGCATTCACATTTTATAAACCACATTATTTTGCAAAAATTATAAAGTGTAAACCAGGAATTAAAATTATAGAAATAACATGTATTTAAAATGACAATACCATTTTATTTTTTAAAGTCAACACAAATCATCACTTTAATCTATACAAATTCCAAGAGAGCCTTTAAGTTCCAACATTCACTAAAACATGTTTCGAGGCCAAACATGAAAAATATTGAGGAAAAATTTTGAAGATACATTCCCAAATAAATTGAATAAAAACTTATCATTTGGAAATCATGGAACCATTTTGAGAAAAGGATGAGAATGGGAAAATGGGAAAATTTTAAGGGAAGAAGTTTTCTAAGTTCCATCTACATTTGAATGTGCATCCATGTGTGCACTTTGTGCACCAATGTGTGTTCCAACAACCAATAAACCATCTATGTGTACATAAAACACCAAAAATATTTTTATAATAATAAATTTATTTTCAAACCAAACCCATTAATTTTATATAATTTCCAAAGGTGAAAACAAGAATTTTTAAAAGATCATAGAGATTTCCAAACAACATTTAAACCATAATAAGTCACCAAATTCAACATGAAAAACGCAAAACACAATATAATAAATATAATTAAACATTAATAAGGGAAAGAACCACCCATATCATTCTATTCAAAAATTAATGGTTCAATTAACATTTTATCAAACACATTCGGTGTGAAAACACATAGGCATAAACAAGGATCACTCATAAACCTATTTTAAGTTAATTATTCCATTAAGGAAAGAGAACAATGAACTTTACATGAGAATTATAAGGATGATAATGACATTTAGAAATTAATTAAAGACACTCAAGCACCAATGGTTTTCATTTCAAAGGAAAAACAAGGAAACACATACCTCAGTGGTGTGCAAATGTAATGAAAACATCTGAGAGAAGAGATATAAGCCACACAAACCCCTTGAAAACCCTAGATCCATTGGAAAACAAACCAAACAGAAAACAATCCATTAGTGTAATGCCATGAACCTAGAAGCCCAGAGATGGTGCATTATTTTAATAAATTAGCATGATTTCAAGGAATCAATTCCTAAAAGATCAACCAGTTTAGAAGTCCTGGAGAATATATTACATACATGAACATTACATTACATATTAGAAAATAAAACACAAAATAAATGATCCGTTTATAATTCCATTAATCCTTTAGATTAACCCTTATTAATAATCATAATACACTTCTTATAATCATAGGAAAATAAAACATCAGAAAGGGGTGAGCTCAGATTCTCAGTAAGGATAACAATATATCAAAAACTTTCATAAATAAGCATAAACATTTAAGGCAAAATATAAAACTAAAACAAAATCCTTTTAAACTTAAAATTCAGAATAATATGGAAAAGATAAATCAAATAATTCTATTTACTTATTCACATGGATTTCCTACTAGGCTAATAATCACATGAAATATCCATAGCCAATTTCATAATGATGGAATGCATAATGCCCGACTTCATAACCACATAGTCAAGGCCTTGTTCCAAGAATAAAAATAATATTTTGTCAAGGACTTGGGCCAAGACACTAGTTTGTCTCATGATACCTACCAATGCATCGGGGAGCTATAGTGGGCTCCACCCGTCACTTACTAATTCCAATGCATTTCTCATATAAAAATGTTTAAACATAATATAAACATTCATATTAAAACTAGCCTACGAAATGAAAATAATTTATCTATAAAACATGAATGGTATAAAAATAACTCATCTATATTCAAACTTAACACAAAACCGTCAATATAATATGAAATATTTGTACTATAATAAATCAACCTCGATTAAGAATAATATCCAATAAAGGATGTTGACATAGTAGAAAATGATCAGTAAAAATATTTGAGAGAAATATACCTTTTTCATGAAATCATTTAAAATTCAAATAATTTATAAGTGAATTCATTTAAATGATAGTTTTAAATCAAAGTTTTCCATAACACATTGAAACATTTGAAAGTAATTAACATTTTAAAACATTCATGTCCATATACATAAATCCTTAAAACCATTTTGAAAACTTGGACATTAATAAGAAAGGTTTAGAAGAATAAATCTTTAAAAAATTTAACATGATGTTTTAATAAAAAATTCCCTTAAAAATAATCCATTTGAAAACCATTTTATGAAACATGTACATGGATAATAAATATGTCCTAGTAGATACTTACATAAAAACAACCTCAGATAATAAAGAGATTGTAGGATTAACCCTTACCTTGCACTTTCCTTTGGTCGAGGGTATGTTTAAACTCCTTTATAATGCCCGTAGTATGTTATTAAATTATAAAATAATATATTTATATTTATTATACTATACATGATTCATTTATGACTTTATACTACCCATTTAATAAGGATTTCCACATTAAATTAACATTTTGGGTAATAATTGCTTTCTTTATCGTACATGTTTTAACTTGTTATTCTTGATCGTATCATTTAGATAATGATTTAAATAATTCATGAATATAAAACTTGACTTATATATCATATATATTTAAAATATAAATATTTATAATAGATAGATATATGAAATGGAAGTAACCGTTTATATAGATGAAAGGCCGTACGAACACAGAAACGCTGTTTCCGTTTTCATATCATATTGAACAGAAATAAGTGAATAAGATATATGTAAGTATATATATATACAGTAGAATTACTATGACATATATTACATACTTATCAATAATATATATTTTTATAATCATTTTTGAATGGTGAACGTGGGAATGAATCTCATCGCGTCGTGGAGACAATAATTCGTACATACGGTGAGTGACAATATCATTATATTGATGGTGATATCATATGTAATTGGATGGTATATAATATATAAAGAATAATTAACATGTTATATTTATTATTTACATTAGTTATAATCATTATTATACCCATTCAAATAATTAAGTGTTTGATTAACAAACTACACCAAGACGTGGAGACGGTTAGCCGTACGTACACACGTATGGTGACTTTTCATTTATAGGATGGATTGAAAAAAGAATATGGTTGTAACATATTTATAATAACATCACATTATGTTGGAGGCACTGGATTTACTATTTTGGTATGGTAATTACAAATAAAGAGGAAGTGGAAGAAGAAAAGAACTTGAAAGAGGGTGGTGAAATTATTACCTCTTCTTCGGGTGTTTCCTTTTGAGTTGATCAAAAGGGATCCTTAGGTTGGATTTCTGATAAATTTAAGGACTCTAGGTTGATGTGATGGATATTGGGAGGATATTTGGGTAGGTTTCTGCCGATAAAAATGGCTTTGGAGGAATGCTTTTGAGATAAGGAGAAGTTCCCTTTTATAAGAGGGGTGAGGGTCACTTTAGGAAAAGATTAAAATATTAATTTATTATACAATCATATTCAGTTTATAATGGCTCCAAATGAATTTATTTATAGCCTTAGGTGGTTATGGGTCGAAATAATCTCAACCAATATGTTTTAGACAAGTTTAGTTTATGATTTTAACCTTATCTTTTAGATTTAACTCTTAGGTAAATAGTTTAACTTTTACCGTGTTTTCTTGTATTTTTACACCATATGGTTAATAAACTTACTCTAAACTTCCATGAAAACATCAAGTTGTTAATTAATGACATATATAATATTATTTATGTCCTTTGGACGAACCTTAGATTTTTAGGAATATTATATCAACCAATAATATAGTATTTGTTTTAAAAATTAATTTATGTTAATTTTGACACTATTTGGTATTTTGATTTTTTGAAAGTCCTAAGAACCTTATCACTTAAATAAAATTTATATGATCGAAACTAACATGTATTAATAACATATTAAATTATTTTAATTATTCATAAGTCTAAATTTACAATTATTTAAATATTTATAATATCAATTAATTTAATATTTCATTAATCAGGTAATTACTGCATCATCATTATGTCATAAGTAAATTAAATTATTTAATTTTAAAAAAATATAAATAAAATACAATTATTTAGTATATATCTTTATATTTCTAATGAATATTTATAGTCTAATTTATATTGTGTGTAACCCTATATTAAAAATGTTTTAGTTATTAAACATTGAATTTAAAACTTTTAACTCTTCTTTAAATAAAATAATAATAAATGTCCTAATATAATCCAAGTGGACCAAAGAGGATCATATTTTATTAATAAGGTATTTTTTGGGTTTACCTACACTTATCCAATAGAATTAGGACTTGGGCTATGGCAGTTATAATACCATTTTTACCCTCAATTACCCTATTTACTTTTAACCGTGGTAAATAAAAGTCAAAAGTTTATATTCACCAAAAAATATTATCTTCTTATTGAACCACATTTTAATTACTGATTTAAACCATGTATATCAGATTTTGGAAATTAAACTTGCATAAAAACAGTAAATGTACGTTTTATGCAAATTTTCAAATGTTCCTAGAAGGTGGGTAAAAAACGTTAAAAAGTTCAATAAAATTTTATAAATCCAATTTTATTAAAAAATGACTCCAATGAATTAAATTGAACATATATAGGTTTTATATATCTATTTTGACTGAAAAATAAATTAAAATATATATATATAATTATTTAAATTAAAAGCCGGTTTTAAACAATAACACAATGTTTTCCACTATTCATAAAAAATTGAATGTTTTCAGAAAAATAACAAAAATTCACCCTAAAAAAATTATGATATTAAAAATTGATAAATTAATTATATTTTTAAAAATTAAAAACATAGAAGTTGAATTAATTAATTTAAAATTATTTCCCGTTGTTAAAACAAAAAAAAAACAGTTTTTTATAAAGTAAAAACTATCAAAAGATTGACATGTGTTTATGTCAAATTTAAATGTGAAATTACTTATAATGACCTAAATTGTATTAAATGATAAAAATATAATCTAAATATACTTTCAAACCATTCAAATGTATAATTGAATACTATAAGTTATTTTTATTAATAAAATTGTTTTCCATTAAAACTTTGTATTTTAAACTATTCACCCTAATATAAAAGTTAACAAAAAAACACCAAAAAATTTTAAAAAATATTTTTTTTGTCCCAATTATAAAGAATAAGTTTATTTTCTCAAATTTAATATATAAAAGTGTCAAATATTGTATATAAATAGGGTTCATGATTAAATGGCGGTAAAATTGCATTTTCTAAAAAATATTTTCTTTATCTGAAAAAATGAATTTGTTCTTATATTATGTCTAAGAAACACATTATATGGATGTTAAAATTTATATAGAATATATAAAATTCAAAATTTAGATAATACTATTCATAACTGCTTTTGAAAAACTAGTTTGGTAAGTCGTGGTGTACTAAAACTTAGGGTTGCGTTTAACGCAAGTTATTGAATTACTTTGAAGAAATAACGTACTATGAAATATTAGGGTGTTACATTTTCCCATCCTTCAATAAATTGCATCCTCGAAATTTGAAAATTTTCTTCAAAAATAAATTGTTAAAAATAGAAAAATACGTTTGTGGAAAACCTACATCAGAAATTGGGTTAATAAAACTTAGTCTTATTAAGAGGGAAAGGGAAATTAAAAAGTCTCCACCAAATTATGATATCGATTAAGAGGAAATTGGTGGAAATTAGAGACATATAATTTGAGGAAAATGTAAATATTTATAGGGACTGATTGAGGTCATCAATCACAAACAAGTGTAAAAGTGAGGTTCTCAAAGCCATTAATCTAAGATGGTGTAAAATATCATCGATTAAACAAAACATAAGGTATTAGGATAACACATTTTTTTCAAATATCAACTCCCTAAAGTTTTAGAATTAATTTATACATATAATAATAGGATATATATATATATATATTTGACATGTAGAGTTTCATCCTTCAACTAATTACTACAACAAACTCATCATTCACTCCAAAAGATAATAGAATTCAAAAATATTTTATTTATCATAATCGTATAAGGTTCCAAAAATAAATTAATTTATAATTTATCTGTCATACCATTTAAAAAAACTACATTATACAAACCTGGACATCATGTAGGCCTCTGGTAGGTGATGCACCCTAGTCGCCCTTCCGTTACGAGTTCAAGTCTCGCGGTTTTGCGAGACACGATGGGTTGTCGCCCGACCTCCAGGTTGTCCTTTTTATAACAATCCAAAAATAATCTTAAGAAGTGTTTTAACTATAAATAATAGTATCCATTGTTTAAATTGATCCATTCCAACCTTTAGAATTATCCAAAATACTTATGTCCAAACTCACAGTTCAAAATTAATAAGGAAGGTCACATAACATACACATGAATGACTTAATCGTGTATTCTCAAAAGACATGGTAACAAACTGAATTACTATAAAACCATATTTTAATAGGTATGTACTTTTTTATTTGTTATAGAATAATGGATATACTCCTTATATCCAAAATTTTTTTAAAATCCAACAATAATGGAATAAACAAATAATTAATTAATTTCAAAGTATTCCAGAATATCGAATATCCATATCAATAATATCTTTTTCCAAAATCACTACCTCAGTATAAAAACCATATTAAGGTTTATCTTTCCTTAAAACGTGTATTTTCCAAAAAAATTAACTTACTATTGGGTCACTTTTCTTAGAACCATATAATCTCATATCCTTAATGAAATAGTATTACATTTAAATCCTTATATACTCTATAACTCTTATAACATGTAAATCGTTAATAAAATACTCAAAATGACACAATACATTAATAAAAACCTAAGAAATCTAATCATTCTTCTCCAAATTTGGGAGTATCATAACTTCTTTTTTATCCAACAACATCATTTTTGGAATACTTTGACGATTTGGACATTAATTCGCATAGTGTTCCAACTCCTTGAAGATAAGGAATTGTACATTTGAAACCGTTTTCTTACCCTTGCAATCACGTACTCAGTGTCCTTTTACTCCACACATATAAAAAAACCCCATTTCGTTCAAGCATTTACCACAACGATTCTTTCCATAGTTATCACATATGGGAAAATTCTTCTTTCCCTTATTTCCTTTATCCATATTTCTCTCTTCCAACCTTTTATTCCCTTAATTAACTTTAAAGCCATAGGACTCAGAGAATTATTTACATATCTTATTAACACATGATACTATTTCTTCATATGATGAGAATACATGGGAGACTATTTACCTTTTAAATGTTGGATTAATACCATGAAAGATATGATTCTTCTTAATCTTTCGATCATGCGTATTGCTAGAATTCTCATTCCTCCTACTAGGTGCCATTTCTAAACAATGGCATATACTAGGTTAGTTGATGAAGAATAATGAATAATTCCAAACTTGTATAACACCTAACATAAATTGAAAAGATTATGCATATAATCTATAATCATAAAATGTTTTTTTGAGGAAGTATTTACTCCTAAATCCTTCATAACGTCTTGTAATGAAAAGGTAAATTATCATAAGTATATCCCCCAAGAGTGTCATAACCAAGAGTGCATTAAGGCCTGTTTTTGTGTACCAGGATACCCCTGGTCAAGCCCAAAACTCCTTATCGGAGTTTTCACTCTTAGATACATCTGTGCCAGAGCTGCCTCTACCTACTAGTATCTAGAGAGGGATTTATTTCATGGAAAATACATAAATTCTCTACATTACCAAATTTTTAGGAAGTTCTTCTATACTAATTTTCAAAGTCTATCTTAGGGTAATGTTCTGTAATCAGATTCTTTCTAAATCTATTTCCAAGGATGTTGTTAAAACTTCTCTGATACCAATTGTAATGCCCTGACCCTAGAAGCCCAGATTCGGTGAATTATTTTAATACATTGGCATAATTACAAGGAATCAAGTCCCGAAAGACTGAACAGTTTAGAAATCTTGGAAAATAGACTATATAAATGAATGTTACATTACACATTAGAAAACAAAATAAAACATAAATGATCCTTTGATAATGCCATTAATCCCCTTGCTTAACCCTAATTATCAATCATATTACACTTCTTGGAATCATGGGAAAATAAAACATAAGAAAGGGGTGAGTTCAGATGCACATTAAGGATAACAATATAGCAGAAACATTAATAAATAAGCATAAACATGTAAGGAAATGTATAAAACTAAAAAAAAAATTAAACATAAAATTTATCTTAATATGGAAAGGATAAATCAAATAATTCCATTTACATAATCACATGGATATTCTACTTGTCGAATAATCACATGCAATATCCCTAGCCAATTTCATAATGATGGAATGCATAATGAAAAACTTCATAACCATATAGTCAAGGCCTTGTTCCAAGAATACAAATAAGATTTGGTTAAGGACTTGTTCCAAGACACTAGTTTGTCTCATGAGACCTATCGATGCATCGAGGAGATATAGCAGGCTCCACCCATCACTTACTAAGTCCAATGCATTCCTCATATGAAAAATTTAAAACATAACATAAACATTCGTATTAAAACTAGAATATGAAATGTCAAAACTTTATACAAAAACCATGAATGGTATAAAAATAACACATCCATAGTTAAACATTTAACAAATCCTTCAATATAATATGGATGATTTGTATCATAATAAATCAACCTCGATCAAGAATAATATCTCGTAAAGGATGTTGACATATTTAAAATTTATCAGTAAAAATATTTGAGAGAAATATCCCTTTTTCATGAAATCATTTAAAAGTCAAATAATCTATAAAGGATGTAATTTAAAATATAGTTTTGAATCAAAGTCACCCATACCATTTTGAAACTTTTGAAATGAATTAATATTTTAAAACATTCATGTTTGTATAAATAAATCCTTAAAACCATTTTGAAAACATGGACATTAATGAGAAAGGTTTAGAAGAATAATTATTTAAAACATTTAAAATGATGTTTTAGTAAAAAATCCCCTTAAGAAGAATCCCTTGGAAAACTATTTTATGAAACAAGAATATGGATAATAAATATCTGTGAGTAGATACGTAAAAACAACCTCGGATAATAAAGATATTGTTGAATTAACCGTCACCTTGCACTTTATTTAGGTCGAGGGTACATTTAAACACTTGTATAATGACCATAGTATGTTATTAAATTATACCAGAACCATATTCATATTTATTATATCATAATTATTCATTTATGACTTTATACTACCCATTTAATAAGGATTTCCATGTTAAATTAACATTTTGGGTAATAATCGCTTTCTTAATCGTACATGTTTTAACTTATAATTCTTGACTGTATCATTTAGATCAAGATTTAAATACTTCCAGAATATAAAACATGATTTATATATCATATATATTTAGAATATAAATATTTATAATAGATAGATATATGAAATAAAATGCACCATTTATTGTGATGGTAAGTCGTATGTACTTATAAACGGTATTTTTGTTTTCATATCGTATTGAACGAAAGTAAATGAATTATATATATTCAGGTAAATAAATATACATATATATAAATATATATCTCCAGTAGCATTATTATTTCATATATTATATACATATTAATAATATATATTTTTATAATCATCGTTGAATGGTGAAGGTGGGAATGAATATAATCGTGTCATGGAGACAGTAATCTGTACGTATGCAAGAGCGAAAATATCATTATATTGATGGTAAAATCTCATGTAATTGAATGTTATATCATATATAAATAATAATTAACATGTTATATTTAATATTTACATCATTTATACTCATTATTATAGCCATCCAAATAATGAAGTGTTTGAATAACAAACTGCATCACATCATGGAGACGGTAAGCCGTACATACACACATAAGATGACTATGTCATGTATAGTATGGATAGAATAATGAATATGGTTGTACAATATTTATAATAACATCAAAGTATGTATGAGTTAATGAATTTATTATTTTGTTATGGAAATAAGAAAGAAATAGGAAGTGGAAGAAGAAAAGAACTTGAAAGTGTCTGGTGAAATTATTTCCTCTTTTTCAGATGTTTCCATTTGAGTTGATCAAAAGTGCTCATTAGGTTGGATTTATGATAAAATTAATGACTCTAGGTTGATTTGAGGGAAATTAATATGATATTTGGGATGGGGTTGTCTGATCCAAATGGCTTTGGAGGTGTGATTTTGAGAGAAGGGTAAGTGCCATTTTATAAGAGGGGTGAGGGTCACTTTAGGAAAAGATTAAACTTTTAATTTATTATAGATTCATATTCTATTTATAATGGACCCAAATGAATTTGTTTCGAGCCATAGGTGGTTATGGGTCTAAATAATCCGAACCAATAGTTTTTTTACATGTTTAGATTACCATTTTAACCTTATCTTTTAGATTTAACTCTTAGTTAAATAGTTTAACTTTTACCGTGTATTCTTATATTTTTACACTATATGGTTAATAAACTTACTATAAACAACTAAGAGAACCAAAATTGGTTCAGTAATGACATATATAATCTTATTTAAGCCCTTTGACCGAACCTCAGGTTTTTAGGAATATTATATCAACCAATAATATAATATTTGTTTTAAAAATTAATTTATGTCAATTTTGACACTATTTGGTATTTTGTTTTTGTGAAAGTCATAAAAACCTTATCACTTAAAAAAAAATCAAATCAAACCTAACATGTCTTATTAACCTCTAAAATTAGTTTAATTAGTCAAAAATCTCAATTTACATTTATTTGGATATTTGAAATATCAATTATTTTAATATTTCATTAATAAGGTAATTACTGCATCATCATTGTGTCATAAATAAATTAAATTATTTAATGTCGAAAATTTATAAATAAAATACCTTTATGTAGGAAATATTTTTATATTTCCAATAAATATTTATAGTTGAATTTATATTGTGTGTAACCCTATATTAAAAATGATTTAGTTATTATACATTAAATTTAACACTTTTAACTCTTCTTTAAATAAAATAATAAAAAATGTCCTAATCTAATCCAAGTGGTTAAAAGAGGATAATATTTTATTCCTAATGTTGTTTTTAGTCTAATTAAAATTATCCAATAGAATTAGGACATGTGTTAGGGTAATTATAATATCATTTTTACCATTAATTACCCCATTTACTTTTAACCGTGGTAAATAAAAGTCAAAAGCTACTATTCAAAAAATATTAAATTCATCTTATTGAAACACATTTTACTTAATGATGGAAACCGTGTCTCTCAGAATTTTGAAATTTAACTCACAAAAATGGTAAAATTAAGTTTTATGCAAATTTGAAAATGCTTCTAGAAGGTGGGTAAAAAACGTTAAAAAGTTCAAAAAATTTTACACAACTAATTTTATGATAAAATGACTCCAATGAATTACATTTAACTTATATAGGTAATATATATATATATATCTATTTTGACAAAAAATAAATTTAAATAAAATAAATAATTATTTAAATAAAAAGTCGGTTTTAAATAATAACGTAGTGTTTTTCACTATTCTTCAAAAATTGATTGTTTTCAAAAAAATAGCAAAAATTCACCATAATCTAATTATGATATTAAAAATTTAAAAATGAATTCTATTTTACCAAATTCAAAACATATAAGTTGTATTAATTAATTTAAAATTAATTCCTTTTGTCAAAACCAAAATGCGGGATTTTAAAAAGTAAAAACTATCAAAAGATTGACATGTGTTTATGTCAAATTTAAATGTAAAATTACTTATAATGATCTAAATTGTATTAAATGATAAAAATATAATCTAATTATACTTCCAACCCATTAAAATTTATAATTGAACATAATAAATTATATTTATTAAAAAAGTTGTTTTCAATTAAAACTTAGTATTTTTCACTACTCACCCAAATATGAAAGTTATCAGAAAAACACAAAAAATTTATCAAATTTTTTTTTCTCCTGATTCTAAATAAGAAGTTTATTTTTTAAAATTGAATACATAAAAGTGTCAAATATTGGATTTAAAAAGGTTTCACCATTAAAAGGGGGTAAAATTTCATTTTCTAGAAAATATTTCCCTTATCTGAAAAAATGGATTTGTTCTTATAATATGTCTAAAAAATTCATAATATGGATGTTAAAATTTATATTGAATATAAAGAATTCAAAATATAGATAATATTATTCATAACTACTTTTGAACCTCTAGTTTGGTTAGTCGTGGTGCGCTCAAACTCGATGTTGCGTGTAACACAAGTTATTGAGTAACTTTGAAGAAATAACGTACTATGAAATATTGGGGTGTTACAATTAGGGATCAGGGAAATAAGATCTTTCTGAAGGAAAATCAAGAAATTGAGAGGGGATGAGAGAAAGGGGAGGAAAATTGACTAAAAACCCTAAAAACATACCTTATATCTTTGATGATGGAAACATGGAGGAGAAGTATCGAAGGGAGGGGGGGGGGGGGGGTTTCAGGACCCCTTGGTGTGCCAAATTTGACCAATAGAGGGGGGGGGGAATGGAGTTAAAGAGTGGAAAGGGTAGAATAGAAAATTTATGATTTTAATGATTTGGCACAACCGAACAGTTTGGTTGCATGTTTTATCAAACCTTTCACCTATCATGAAGTAGCCAATACGAAGCTTCAAAACCTATTTCATGATCACCACAAATAGTTTGCATGACCATAAAAAACGATGCAGAAACTTCTGTCAACTTTCTAGATTAGTCACATGGGTAATTGGGCTGACTGTATGGTTTCTACTTATCATGTGGTGTCTCTGTACAAAACGAACCACCTAGACATCCAAAAACTCAAAATATTTGATTGGGTCTCAGTATGAAACCAAACCAAAAAGATAATCAAACAAGAGAAGAATAAAATAAAAGTGTTTCCAAGGTTGGGGTGTAACAATTCTTTCCACTACAAACACTTTCTTCCCCCAGAAAGTCATCAAGACAAAAGATAGCCAAAATTTGAATCTATTCCCGATATAAACTGAGGTAAATTATGAGAATCAAGGTGATTATTTACTCTACAAGTTACACGTGGACAAACATGAAGAAACCATATCATAATAATGAGGGGAGAAAATGATTGGGGGGGGGGGTTCTCCCCTCCATAACAACTTAACTTAATCAAAAACCTCAAAACCAAACAACTATAACATGACATAAATAAGAAATCCACTACAGAGCAACCCAGAAAACTGGGACCTCAGGTACTAACCCAACCTTTTCACACCATCCAAACAACACATTAATGCAATTAGGATCTTGGGAACTCCCAACATGAACACATCTCACTTCCTCAATATGAACAAAACATCACCACCCCTAAAACTCAAAATTTCCCCACACTTGGAAAACCCCCAACAATAGGGGAAACCATGAAGAAAAATAATCCCAAAACAAGAAATAACATCCATTACTTACACAAAAATCAAGAACTCACATATCCAAACAAACACCACAAAAATAGAACCTGAACCAGACAAGGTCCAAACTCACTTTAAAGAAATAGGAGATTCTAAAAGCCATACCTAGAAGAACAAAACCACGTAGATTACATAAGAATAAGTTCATCACACTAAAAAAATAAGATATGAACTTACAATAGGTAAGAAGACTAGAAAAGTTTGAATATCTCCATCCCAATATAGGGAAGAAAACACAGGCCAAGATTTCACACACCCCTAGAAACTTATGACTGCACGCAAGCATCACTCTGAAACCTATGACTGGAGCCCCAATGACTGGAAAAAATCCCTCCTTGTAATCATGAAATGATATTATATGATCAAAAATACTTCTTCAGGAAATTCTTCCTATAGAACATATCCATAAGACCCTAATGAATGCAATGATGGAATGTCTTTAGAGGACCGTGACAAGATGACTTCAAATGCCCGAACTAACCACACTCAAAGCACAAGAGATAGTGGTTTGACAAATGAGAATGTGAAGCCAATGAGAGTGACTTATTAGGAGCATGTTCCTTCAGTGCATACTTCTTACTAGATGGGGAACATTCATGAACAAAATTTAGAGATGATTCATCAGTCGCCACAAACTTCTATCAAAGAACCAATTCGGATAAGAATGCCTCATCCACCAATTTTCCAAACATAAATTCACTAGATGAGTTTTTTTGAGATATATAATGAAGACCCAAAATTAAAATAGGATGATTTAACTGATCCTCTAATTCCACCTCCAAAGAGTAAGATACCAACTCTATGAAGTGATCACTATAGGCTTTCACGATCCGTTGGCCCTGCCGAACATTTCGTAGCTCTACCAACACAACCGAAAATTAATTTTTCAACATCCCTTTTCTATTTAATTTTCAAAAACACCTTTTTTAAAGGATACCTTCAAAAGAAAAATAAAATTTTAACCAAAAAAACCCACATTATAAAAAAAACCAATTTCTGAAATCATTTTCCTCATTTGAAATCACTTTGGAAGAACAAGTCCAAGCCTTTGATTTCAAATAAAAACCCATGGAATTCAATGAATACTCTCATTTATGTTCATCTATTTATATTCTCACTTGCCGACACATAATTGCCTCACAAATCTTCACATATGAAAATTCTCAAAAGGAGTAAAAAGGGTTGTAATTACCATTTCATTATCAAATCCCAAGAGTTATCCGAATTTACAATCCAGATTTTCCCTTAAAAAACCCTTCAACCAATTTAAATCCATTTGAATGTGAGTATTTTCATTTAAAAACTATTCTCATTTTCAAATACACACTTACACCATCCAAAAATAAGATAATACTCAATATACACTAAACTACTAGAGTGAGGAACTAGTAGTCATTAATAACCCAATGACATGGTAGTGGGATAAGCCCCAAGTAAGAATAAACAACTAGGAGGTGCTTAAATTGTCTTATCATACTCCACATGTGTTTATACTCCATGTTAAGTCCCAAAAAAATGGATCACCTCTATTTTCATCCCTCAATCCAAAACAAAGATAGAAGACTCAAATCCCAGACTACCCCTGGTAACACTAGTCTCGTCACGAGTGGTGGTGATCAGGAACCAACCCATAACCTACCTCACGTGAACCAACTATCCTAATATACAGTTAGCATACACCTCAAATAAAAAGGGCCTGCACTAATACCATTTTTTCGCAAACCAATATGAAATGAAATCCGACCCAACATCCGACCCGATATGCGACAAGGACCGAAGGGCGTTCCTGATCCCCACTAGCTGAAAACTAGTGTCATACATAAAATATAAACCAAAAAGGGAAAACTTTCATCCCAACAACAAGGATTACATAAAAAACTAAACAAGTAGAAATAATAACAACGACTAAATATCAAATAAATACATAAACTGATTCAGTTAAAACATATAACTGAACATGACCGAAACCAAAATACAAAACTGAAAACCAAACTAAAACAGAGCCACACAAACAGGATCTCCCTATTACCTCAATTTCACCACCATCCATAATACCAAACTACTCTAAGAGCCAGTTCAAACCAGATAAACCTGAACAAGGATTAGAAGATGTAAAATAGACAAGGTATGATACCATTTTTTCATGAACTAAGCCAAAATGACATCCAACCTGACATCCTACCTGGTCCGTGACATTTTCTGAAGGGAATCACAATCCCCATATACTGAAAACGAGTTTTTGGCATCAAATATAAACAAAAAATGGAATGTTTTCATCCAAAAAACCAGGATCACATAAACAAAATTGAACAAGTAGGAATAATAACCATAACTGAATATCAAATAAATACAAAAACTTTTTTAGTTACAAGATACACCTGAACATGAGTGAAACTAAAAATACAAAATTTAAAAAAAACTAAAAAAGATCCATACTACCATGATCTCCCTATGACCTCAATGTCACCACTATCCACAATATTGAACCACACCAAGAGCCAGCTTAAACCAGATAATCCTGAATGAGGATGAGAACCTACAAAACATATCAGGGATGATACAATTTTTTCATGAACCATACCAGAATTTGATCTGAACCAACATCTGACCCAGTCCATGACATGGTCTGAATGGAGTTCCCGATCCCCACAGGCTGATAACTAGTTATGAGAATCAAATATAAACCAAAAAGTGAATGATTTTAGACAAAAAATCAGGACAGCATAAAAAAACCAAATGAGCAAAAATACTAACCACAAATGAATCATAAATAAATATGAAAACCAATTCAGTTACAAGATACAACTTAAAAAGATAGAAACCAAAATACAAAACTGAAAGTAAAACTAAAATAAATACAAGCTACCATAATCCTCTTGTGACCTCAATGACACCACCATCCAAAAGACTGAACCTCTCCCAAAGCTATCTCAAAATAGATAAATCTGAATGAGGATCAGAACATGCAAAAAATATCGAGTCTACTAACACAGAATGGTACAAGTAGGGTGTGATATTCACAGCTTAGTAGGAAAACAGAAAAGAATACATGGGTTTCCCTTCTTGAAAATAATCCAATAACACTAGTTTGAAATACAATTATGAAAATTGGGTATTATCATTTAGAATAAACAATTTTTTTCTATTTTTCAAAACATTGCACATCATATTTCCATTTCTAAAATAGATTATCATTTTGAAACCAAAACCCAAAACAAGGGATACCAGGATGTGATGGAAATAAAATAGTAGTATAAGCAAAAAACCAATGCAAAAGACTATACAAAAGAAATTATAGATAGTAACCATGGGATTTCCTAAACATCACTAGATAAATCCATGTACCTAATCAGTTCGGAACCACCTGCTAACGTATGGTTAAAGTCTATAGTCAATAACCAACTGGCTACCATAAAGTATCCTTACTAGTAGAACAACCCACCAAGAATTTACAAAATCCAAGGGATACTAACCTGTCTAATCATGGTTGATAAAAAACCATCACATGAACCTATAAAATATGTCTAGGAACCCATGGTAATAGTATACTGTGTACGTAGGAGGCACTCAAACATGTGACTCACCTTCCCATCACCACACCTGCCGACCCCAAACACGAACACCACCTACAAAATAACCCATAAAGGGAAGTACCTCTATAGTATGTCCCATTATATATATATATATATATGCATATCATGTCATAAAAGGTTTAAATTAGACCATTATATCATATAAACATTCAGACCATTTCATAAAACACCTTAAGTTACAAACTGGGCATTCACATTTTCCAAACCACATTCCTTTCCCCATATTATTATGTGCAAACCAGGAATTAAACTTCTAAAAATAAAATGAATTTACAACCCCACTACCAAATCATTTTCTAAATTCAACACAAAGCATCACTTTTATCTATAAAAATTCCAAATGGGACTTTAAGTATCAACATTCACTAAAACATGTTTCAAGGCTAGATGGTCCAAACATTAAAGAATAGTTTTAAAGCTACATTCCCAAATCACATAAAGAAACACTTATCATTTTTAAATAATGGAACCATTTCGAGAAAATGAGGAGTAGGACAAAATGTGAATCTTTTAAGGGAAGAAGTGTTTTAAATCCCATATTCTTTTGAATTCACATCCATGTGTGCACTTCGTGCACCAATGGGTGTTACAACATCCAATGGTATCCTATACATGTCTATAAAAGGCCCAAAATATTTTTAGAACCATCACATTACTTTCAAACCAAACCATCAATTTCATATAATTTCTAAAGGTGAAAACGAGAATTTTTAAAAGACCAAGAGAGATTTCTAAACAAAATTCAAACCATACTAAGTAACCACATTCCACATGACAAGCCACAAAATCAATCCAATCAATATTATTAGACATTAATAAGATAAAGCAACTCCCAAATCATTCCATTCAACACTTAAAGGATCAATTAACATTTTATAAAACACATTCAGTGTGAAAACACATAGGCATAAAACATTTTCACTCCAAAACCTATTTTTAGTATATTTTACTTATAAGGAAACACCACAATGAATTATCCTTGATTATTATATGTTTTTAAATAAAATTTAATAAATAATTGAATACACTCAAGAACCAACGGTTTTCATCAGAAATAAAAAACATGGAAACACCAACCTAGGTGGTGTGTGAATTAAACAAAACCTTTGGAGAGGAGATATCTAACCCTCATGGACCTTTCACACACCCTATATCCAAAGGAAAATTAACCAAACACAATACATATCAATTATGGTTTAACCAAAAGAGATCCAACTCAAGGGAAAGTAAAAAGTGGAGAGGGGAAGTGAGAAAGGTGAGGAAAATTGAGTAAAAAAACTATAAAAACACCTTAGATCTTTGAGGATGGAACCAAGGAAGAGAAAGAGCTTGGGTAAGAGGGGTTATAAGACCCCTTGGTGCACCAAATTCGACAGGGGGGGGGGGGGGGGGGTAAGGGTTAAAGAGGGGAAAATGTAGAATAGGGTTTTTATGTTTTTAACACTACTAGAAAAATAGGTATTTGCGACGGGTCATTTGCGACGGGATCCGGTCGCAAATGGATTTTTGCGACGGGGGCCCGTCGCAAATGGCCCGTTGCTGAAAACGGCATCGCAACAACACTTATTTGTGACGGGCCCATCGCTAAAGCCTTTTATTGCGACGGTTATTCTCCCCATCGTAAATAGTACTCCGTAAATTTGTAAAAAACTTTTAAAATAGTTTTTGCGACAGGACCCGTCGCAAAAACTATTTTTTAAATAAAATAAAAGCCTATTAATAAATTATTTTAATGCATATAATAATATTAGTATTTGCGACGGGCATAGTATCCCGTCGCAAATACTATAAAAAAAATAAAAAAAATAAATTATTAATAAATTATTTTAATTAATATAATAATAGATTTATAATTCACAAATAAAAATAGTAAATTATTTTAATTAATATAATAATAATAGAATTATAATTCAAAAATAAAAAATAATAAAATATTAATAAATGATTTAATTAATATAATAATATTAGAATTATAATTCTTAAATAAAAAAAATATTAATAAGTTATTTTAATTAATATAAAAATAATAGAATTATTTTACATTCAAATATTAAAATAATTCAAGTATTACAAAAAATATAATTAAATTATAATATTATAAAATTTTAATATATATATAAAATTTAATATTATAAAATATAAATAATATTATTATTCATATTAATATTTTTATTTAAAAATATAATATTATTAATATTTTATAATGAGACAGAAACTACGAATAGAAAAAAAAAATATTTTGATTTCACAAATTTTATAACATAAATACAAACTCTAATCTGAAGGAGGGGGGGGGGAGGTGGGGGATCTGCAGATGGTGGTGGAGGAAACTCCATCCCTAAAGCATGAGTGAGTCGGCGCATGTACTCCATCTGCTCCTGATGCTGCTGCTGCCATCGACTCGTCTGCTCCTCGTACAGCTGCTGCTGGCGTCGACGCTCCTCCTCATGCTGCTGACGCATCTGCTCCTGCTCCTGTCGGAGACTCTCTATCTGTGCAGTCTGAGATCGCTACTGATCCTCATACTGTGTAGTAGAAGAAGATGCACGAGCTCCTCTCGAGCTGGACGCCGACATCGCAGCACTGCCGTAATAATCTCTGGGAGTCAGTCGAGAGCCGATACCAACTACCCGGCCCTTCTCGAAGGCATACTAGGTGGACTGCATCCATGCCGCCTCATCAAACTGACAGGCAGTGGTCTGATCTGATGACTCGGCCTGACTCTCAGGCCGGGCCTGTGACGCTGCGGCCTCATATGACTCCTATAGTTGCAATTTAAAATTAAAATTGTGAATATATTATATGCAGTTAATTTTTAAACTTGAAAACAAATAATACTGACCACGATGTGATGCTGACGATCACCTCTGAGCTCCCCAGTAGCAGGATCACTATACATCCTCCGATATACGTCGTACTCCGTAATATCGGGGTGCTCGACAGCCTATAAGAATAAAAAATAAACTGTTAATATTTGTAGTTATATAAAATATTTATAAATAATGTACGTACCAGATGCTGTCTATGAGTACTGAAAGAACGACTCCCAGCTCGATGAGTCACCTCCTGTCTCCCCCGATTCTGCCTACCCACCGATGATCTCCTCTGAAAGGCACCCCTCAACCAGTGCGCACATAATCCATCCCATACATGGGATGAAATATACTCTGGTCGGTGTGCTGTACATGACTCCTCAAAATCTGACACTCCTGCTTTCTTCATCGCAACTTTTCTTAAATTGTGCAAAAACTGACGAAGGCGATCACGCATGGCCACCTCCCATGCCTCGTGGATGGCGTCACGCATGGTATCCTCGATCGGATACCATAAACCCTACAAATAAATCAAAATATCAAGTTAGAAATGAAATAATTTTCAAAATAAAAATTATTTATTTACGTACGTACCAACCAATGGCCGAACATGGCCTGCTGCACATCAATGGGAATCTTCTCCCATGTGGTCCACGGCTGAGAGAAATAGTTGCGCAAAATAGCGCTTCCCTGTCCGACTGCTATATGCGGAAAACTGAAAAAATAATAAACATTTATTATGTGAATAGATTAATGAAATCTTAGTCACATCCACAGGTTATCACACAGGTTATCACACCTCCGTGTGCGCGGATCAAACCCAAGACGTGGACGTCGCTCGGGGACGGGGTCAGGAATCATCTATCGTGCAAGACCGCGCCCCCTCCGCGTACTCCCTGGAGCGCCTGCAGGCTGAGGGTCATCTGCCAGCAACTCATCCGCATCGAAAGGCAGGTCAGTATCCGCCAACTCACGAAATGTGGCGTCGTCCATCTGAAACAGAAAATGTTAATGTTAGCAAATAATTGATAATTACTATTATATATACATATATAGATATTATGATTGTATATAAATACCATGGAATTCTATAAGTGTTCATCTTCATCATCATCTTCATATATGTCAATGTCATCTTCATATTCCTCCTCAACACCATCGATATCCATTCGAGTTACAGTTTCTTCATCTCTTACCATTTCAAATTCATGTGTGACATAATTAACATCATCGTCATCACCGACTCTTAAATGTGGGGTGTCGTCATTGATACTCATGTCTCTTTGTAAAAAAGATTGATTTTGAGTACTCTCTTGAAAAACTTCAATTCTTTGCACATCAGTGAAAGCACATTCAGTTTGAGTAAACTGATTGTCTCGAATTTTGATTTTTATTACACTCCACCAATCAGTCAAGTCTCTTCATGTAGCACAGTACTTTGCGTAATAAACTTGATATGCCTGTTGAGCCAATAAGAATGGTTCATTTATTGCGAGAACACTTTTACATTTAATATCGATGATTCCATGAGTCGGATGAACACGCACGCCTCTCTCTGTATCCAACCACCGACATTTGAACATGGTTATGTAATGTTGTCCAAGATAATAGAGTTCAATAATTTCATCAAGTATTCCATAAAAGTCAACTTCATTTTCTCGATGATGAGATCCTCTCAAGCTAACTCCACTGTTCATTGTTTTTTTCGATTCCCCATATGCATGTGTGTGGAATCGAAATCCATTCACCACATATGCATTATAAGTTTTAACAAGTTTGGAAGGTGGGTTACTCAATACACACAGCCGTTTCTCAATTTTATCAGCATGTCGAGACACCTGAAAATTTGTGAAATAATTATCAATATAGTAAACTATACATTGAATGAGTTTCTAAAAGATAAAGAATTTATGTTACCAGTTTTTAAACCACTGAGAGAAATTTTTCAGTCGACGTTCTTCGAGAGCAGCTGTTGTAATTTGTGGAATTTGTTTCTTGATATGATTATCATACAACCTATAAAAACCAAAGTTATTTACTGTAACATAAATGATAGAATAAGTGATATAAACACTTACAGTACAACTGATGTCATCTCTTCACAGTTGAGCAGAACATACGTATGAGCTCTCTGATGTTCATCATCTGAAAGCCAGCGTTCATAAACTCCACCAAAACCAAGCTCTGACTGGTTGAAAATAGATAATTGATTGTCGATTTCATCAATATTCCTCTCGTTCCGTCCCATTCAGTTGTGTTTTGAAGGATACTCAGATTCAAAATAATGGGAGCAGAAAAAAGATATTTCCTCTTGCAAATAAGCTTCTGCAATAGATCCTTCAACAGATGCTTTGTTGCGTACTTTTCTTTTCAATTTTTGCATGCATCTTTCAAATGGGTACATCCATCGAAACTGTACCGGACCTACACATTTAGCTTCATATGGCAAATGTAACATCAAATGTTCCATTGAGTCGAAGAAAGATGGTGGAAATATTTTTTCCAGTTTACATATAATTACAACATCTTTTTCAAGTTTTCCTAGAGCATCATAATCTACCGTAGCCGCACAAATTTCCCAAAAAAAATGAGACATGTCTGTTATGGAATCTCAAATCATAGAATTCAACAGACCTCTTAATCCAATGGGTAGAAGTCTCTCAAATGGGTACATCCATCGAAACTGTACCGGACCTCTTGATCTGCTTTGATCGTACTTCAAAACTTTAATATCAACTCTGGAGAAAAAAATTAAACTGGAGAAAAACTGAACATTAGAAATAGAAATTTGGGAGAAGAAGAAGATGGAGTTTGAGAATGATTTTAAAAAAACGGATGGGGGTATTTATAGGTTAGATTATTTGCGACGGGATTCCCGTCGTAAATAGTGTTATTTGCGACGGTACCCGTCGCAAATACCTTAGCCAACATTTATTGCGGTCAATGGTTAAATAGTTATTTGCGACGGGTCCCGTCGCAAATACCTTTTACTGCCCGGTTATTTGCGAAGGGAATATTTCCCCGTCGCAAATAGTTTTCCCGCGATTTAGCACGCAACTCGCGCTAGTTCTTTTGCGATGGGGAAAGCAATCCCGTCGCAAAAGCCTACTTATTTGCGACGGGTAAATACCCCCATCGCAAATAAGTTTTTAACAGGGCTATTTGCGACGGGAATCTATCCCGTCGCAAATACCAATTTTTCTCGTAGTGTAATGATATAAAATGACCTCACGGTTTTGATACACGATTTACCAAACCGTGCACCAACTATGTGGTATCCACTTCCAGGATTCTAGAATTACCACAAGATTAAGACACATGGTTTGTCTAAACATGTGTAAACCATGAAACAAATCTTGTCTAGTTCATGAAATGGCCACATGGGTACCTGGGATGATGAAATAGTTTCTACTATCCATGCAATGCTTGGGAATAGGCCAAAAGCAACCCAAAACTCCAAAAACTCCAAATTGCAACCTAGTCTTAGCCCAAACCCCAATTTAAAAGATCCAAGACCATGAAAAGAATAAAATAAAAGTGTTTCCAAGGTCATGGTGTTGCAAGATACATCTCTTATGGTTGTTTATTTTGTAGAGACTAGTTAGTATCACCCTAAAAATGTTAATTGTTTAATTATGTAAACTAGGATAAGGAATCATTTTTCTTAGGAGTTGATTTGTCTAAAAAAAATTAAGGAAAAGTAATGAAATGTGATAAATGTTCTTGTGAACCTATAAAATGGATTTTTTGGGCTGTGATGTGTGATTTGTTTTCTGGTTTTTACCTGTGGGGAAAGATGATGGAATGTGGTTATACAATGGGGCTGTGAAGGGAATATTGTGATTTTTCAATAAGGCTATGAAATTGGTTGTGTAGTAATATATTGTTGGAAGTGGTTGTTATTCAGGGAATTGTTTTAGTTGGTATGGTGGTTTGATCAGGATGAATTTGAAGGACAATAGTGATTTGTATTGGTAATTCACTTAGAGTTTGTCCCTGAATAACATGTAGGAATCTTCACCCCATATCTCATGGATTGACATGTGATGTGCAAGAGTTATGTGTTAAATGAGGAGGAAATGTAATGTTGTGTTAATTTTTTTTGGAATTTTCACATTCTAAAATGACTATTTTTGTGTTGTTTGATATGCATTGTGCCATGTTAGTTTCTCGATAGTTGTGGATGGTAAATGAATGAATATTAAGTTAATTGATGAAAATGGTAAAATCCGGAGAATGGATAAGTGATAATTAAATACTGAAAAGTAATTGTAACTTGTGTTATATTTTTCCGAAGTTCTGCATTTAGTAGTAGAATAAAAATGGAGAAAATGCGAGTTGTTTAGTGCTTTTGTTTGTAAACCCATAGGTTGGGATCGTGTGATTTTCATTATATATATAATTTTATTTTCCTTGTGATTTCTTTAACTAACCCAACCTTGTTGAGAAATATGTGTCGAACACCCCCATAATCATGTGGGAGGGTGTCTTTCCCAAAATCCCTATTGGAGGATGGATGGATGGACACCTACTCTTCCCTACTCCCTCTTCTAGGTGATGATGGACCACGATTCATCAGGTATGTTTTGATGTGGTGTCCCAAGTGTTTTCAGGATGAGTTTTTATGTGGTGTCTCGGGCATCTTTAGGATGGGTTGTGATGTGCTTTCTCATGTGTCTTCTAGATGAGATGTGATGTGGAATGTTTCCAAGGTATGTACGGGCTGGATGTGATGTGGTATGTGGCCTAGGTATGTGTGGGAGAGATGTGATGTGGTATGTGGCTCAGGTGTGTGTGGGTGAGATATGTTGTGAGGTGTGTTGGCGGGTTGTGATGTGGTATATTTGGAAGAGGTGGGAGTTCTAGGAGGCCTTCCATTAGGGTGTGAGAGTGGCAAATCAATGGTAAGGTGATATGGGGTACACTATCATTGATGTGATTTAATAATGTTTTATTACATGACTTCTGTTATTTTGTGAGCGTGCCTTATTGAGGTTGGGATGGTTAGTATACCATTTTAGGTGCTGTTAGATTATATTGTTTTCTCATAGGTGCATTAGTATGTTCCTTCTACTTGTGCATGAGAGAAATTGGATTCCCTACTGAGTATACTTTTATTCTCACCCTACGTATATAAAACTACTTTTAGGTTTCTAATAGGATTACATGGAGCATGATGGATATTACTAGCTCAGGCCTTGGGACAATTACTATGTTTCTACTTGAGAATTACTTTTGGATATTTTACATTTGATACTTATTTTATTTTTATAATTTCTATTTATACATGCATTGTGGGATGGTTTCTGGTTTTTTATATATGTGTCTTGGAGTTGTTTTGTGAATGATTCATCTTATCTATGAATCATGTTTCTTAAAAAGGTTAATGCCTCCAATATTGTGGAATTTTTACACTATTGGTGCTAGTCTCCAACCAAGGGCCTACTGTAGGTGGGAATCATTGGTCATTATCTCCCTTTCTTTATTTCCATCCCATGAGGGGTATATTTGGAGGGAGGGGGTTGTGATAGAGTGGTATCAAAGGAAGGATGAGAGATAGGATGGAGCTTGGAGTTATGCATAGTGAGGATTTAATGGGATGGTATGGAAACCATCATTGTTGACATTGGTGCATGAAATTGGCTAGGGATACTGGCTAGGAAATAGGATTATAGGGTCCCCTATGATCTAGGGCATAGACTCTGGGCATATTGAACAATCAAGTGGGATGGAACTACTTACTGGGTAGAGACCTAGGAGAGGTACATACATTACAATGACTTGTGTTAATATATGAATTGAGTTATTTTGGAAAGGTTAAAATGGATAAAATAAATTAAATGATTTAATGTTAATTAAAATATATCATAATTAAATTCCATAGTACCAGGATTAGAAAATCCTTGTTTCAATTTCAACTACGGCTCCTAGTCATCATCCGCATGTAGCTCAAGCAGTTGAGGTTTAACAGACTGACCTAGTTGACTGACATTGGGTTGATCTGGTTGAGGTGGATGATTAGTGGTAGAAGAAATTGTTTTATTTCCAGTGGTTGGATTCAGGGAAGTACAAGGGAAGTGTTTTAGATGTGAATATAGAGAGCTATCCTAAGAATCTCAAGATGATTTTATATTTCATTCGGGCTATGATAGTGTAATGGGTCCTATTAGTAGTCAGTTAGATGTGGGGAGCTGTGTGTCAGTGGTGGAAACTATATCTAGGAGAGTAGAAGGAGGCATAAATTTGGTGGGTCAACTTCCAGATGGAGTTTCATACAGGATTCCTTTCATCAACCATGAAGGAACCGAAGGGGTAGGATTTTATTTATCTTCAGTAGGGGAGTATGATAGTGTGGGAACTGGGGTTCAAGTTCAAGGACCATCTATGTTTTTACCTATATCTTTTTATAGCTAAGGAGTCTCAAGATAGATGTCTTGAGGAAGCACTCCATCTTTCTATCCAGTACGCATTTACTCCTTTTATGTTGCTGATATATATGGAGGTCTAGAAGAAGGAAGAGGTGATCAAGTGGATGTAATCATGAAGAGGTACACCGTGAGAGGGGATCCAATATGGTTCCTTTAGGGGCCTAGTTGTCAGTGGAAGGTCTCAGGTTTTAGGGCCTTCAAGGTTTCTACCATTAGAGAGTCGACCTTAGAAGATTCCTTTCTAGAAATGTAGTGCAAGTGGTTTCTATGTTGTTTTCCTATGGGATTGGGGATGATGTGTTTCTTCTCTGGGGATTGCATCCATCTTCAAAACCAACACCTAGTGGTTAATTGAGCTATTTTTGGTGTAGGTGTACATGTTCTATTCTATCCTCAACATCTATTTCCAGTGAGACTGTTTTAGTAGTAGGGTAGCAGGTGTATGATCCAATATGTGGAGATATAGCATGTAGAGGACGACATCCGGGTGTTCCTTGTGTTTAGGGACCACAACCTAAACATGTACATGGAGGTGGTCATCAACAGGGAGGTAGATTAGTTTGGCGTGGTTAGTTTCATGCAGTGGAGGTGGTAGTTATAGAAAGGCTAGATATCATCAGAGATACGATCAGTTTTATTAGTACATGTATTTGTGCCTTATTTGATTCAAGAGCTTATCATTTTTTTGTTGCACCAATTCTATCCCATTATATGAGAATAGACATATAGAGGCTTCTCGTTCCCTTGGTGTTTTGTATGCTAGTCATTGGCCAGACCAGCTTGTTTGATTTGTGCCAAGGGTGTAGACTGATGATGGGACTGTATCAGTCCTGAGGGGATCTTTTCTTATTATAGATGTAGTAATATGATGTTATCCTTATCATCAACTGTTTTTTTCTACATATTCTGTTATCGATTTCTTCAGGGGGAGAGTCCTATTTTTAGATGTGCTTTACCAATGTGTGGTTTTTGTTGGTGACCGGAGGCGTCAGGTGGGTAGTTAGTGTGTGGATCCGATTACTTTCTTGTTGGACGAGTTTTCAGTTTAATCAATAGATGATTGGATGGTGGTGGTCCCCATGGTCATTGGGGAGTTCCTAGATGTTTTCCCCAAGGTGGTTGTGACACAACCCCCTTGACATGATGTTGAGTTTAGGATAGAATTACAACATAATGCTTCTCTGATTTCGATGGATTCTTATCAGATGGCACCATATAATTTGCAGGAATTGATGATTCAAATAGAAAACCTGATGTAGAATGGTATTACCTGACCAAATATGTCACCATGGGGTGCTCCAATGTAGTTATCAAGGAAGGAAGACAATGGTCTAAGGTTTTGTATAGACTAAAAGAGGTTGAATCAGGTGATGATCAAGAACGATTACCCTCTTACATGGATAGATGATCTTTTCAACTAGATAAGAGGGTAAATTATGTTTTCTTGGAACAATCAACAATCTTGATATCACCAGTTGAGGGTCAAGTTGGGTGATATCTCAAAGTACGACTTCAGATGAAAGTATTGGCACTTTGAGTTTGTTTTCATGATATTTGATGTAACGAACACACAAGCTTTGTCTATGGGGATTATGAACTCTCTATTTTTAGGGTTCCTAGATCAGTTTTTTCATCCTATTCATCGATGATTTCTTGATATACTCGAAGTCATAGGAGGAGCATACTGAGGATCTCAGAACTGTCCTACATGTTCTTCGACACTCCTAGCTCCCTGGGAAGTTTCCGAAGTGTATTTTATGGACATAAGAAGTGAAATTCCTTGGGAATGTGGTTTCTCAAAAGGGTTTGGGAGTAGAAATATCAAAAGTTAAAGAAGTTTTTTCTTGGGAAACACCAAATAACATGGTTGATGTTCATAGTTTTCTTGGTCTTGAAGTCTATTATTGAAGGTTTGTAACCAATTTATCTCATGTTGCAGCCCTATTGACAGATTTGACTAGGAGGGATCAATAATTTGTGTATAGTGATTAGTGTCTGTCATCCTTCAGTTACCTGAAATAGAAGTTGGTTAGTTATACAGTTTTCCAGTATCCTAAGGAAGGGGTGATGTTTGATGTGTTTTGTGAGGCTTCTTGTCTAGGATTTGGATGCATGTTGATGCATCATAATACAATGATATCTTATAGATCTAGGTAGTTATACCCTCATGAATTTAAATTCACCAAATAATAAATTATGTTAGTAGTGGTTGTGTTTTCACTAAAATTGTGGCAGAATTACCTCATTGGGGAGTGCTTTGTGGTTTTCATGGATCAGAAGAGTTTGAGGAATATCTTTTCCCAGCATGACTTGAAATTGTGGTATTTGAGTTCGATAGGGTTTCTTTAGGACTATGATTTTGAGATATCCCACACCTTAGTAAATTGAAATGTTTTGTCCGATTCTTTTAGAAGGATGTCGTAGAAAGGTGTCTCTTAGGATTCTGAGGATTCTTGGAGAGAGATGGAGGATTTATCATGCTTGAACTTGGAAGCAAGGGTGGACGGTGGTAGATGATGTTTGTTATAAATGATAGTGCATTATTCCCTGATGCAGTTGCTGGAAGATTCCCATTGTGGGACTTAGTGGTAGAAGTGATGCACAGTCGTGTTAGCCATGGTGATTCTCTAGATGAATGTTTGGGGGATTGTTTGAAACTGATTTTTTTTGATGGAAGGTTGTTTGTTCTAGAATCAATGTGCAATTGAGTTATTTTCATGTTTCATATGACACCTTTTATGGTACACTTTGGAGTTTTCAAGATGTACTATGGATTTAGGATTCAGTTTTGGTAGCCCGGGATGAAGGAGGCAATGGTGGAGTTTGTGGCAAGGCTCTTTCTTTTCTAGCAAGTAAAGGCCGAGCATCATGTTCCAGGTGGTTTGTTCCAGAACATTGATGTTACTAAATAGAAATTGAATAGAATATTGATGGATTTAGTTTCAAGGTTTCCCAGAGCTCCGGGAGGTTGTGATTCTATTTGGGTGGTTGTATATTGGTTGATGATGTCGACTCACTTCATAGCAATCAAAAATTCAGGTGTAGTGGGTTCTTTTGGCTATGATGTACATAGATGAGGTGGTGTAGTTACATGGAGTTCCAAGGTCTATTGTATCAAATCAGGACACATGTTTTACCTAATGATTCAATAAGTGATTACATCATTATTTTTGAACTCAATTACACCTTAGAACTTCTGTACACCTTCAGATAGATGGTGAGATGGAACAAACTATCCCAATATTGGAAAATATGTTATTATCATGTGTCATAGACTACTGTGGATTTTGGGTAGTACATCTTCCCTTGCTAGAGTTTTCTTACAAAAATATATATCACTATTTCATTTGAATGGATCCATTTGAGGATTTGTATGGAAGACCGTGTCATTCTCCATTGTTCTAGATGAAGGTTGGGGAGATAGTCATTCTTTGTCTCGATGTTCTACAAAGTTTAATAGATAAGGTTTAGCTTGTTCATGATAGGAAGATAGCAACACATGACTGGTAGAAGTCTTATGCCAATTATAGAATGTGTCCCTTGGAGATTGAGGTTGGGGACCGTGTGTTCTTGAATTTTTTACCTTTATGTGGGAAACCATGGTTTGGAAGAGGGAGTAAGCTTTCTCCCAAGTTTTTTGGGACCTTAGAGGTTTTGGGGTGAGTTGGTGAAGTGGCCTATTGGTTGGAGTTGGCAGTTCAGTTGGAGAGGATCCCTGAAATCTACTATATCTCTACGCCTTATTGGTATCTTCATGATGATTCCCAATTCATTGAATAGGTAGAGTTTGATATCGAGGATAACATGACATTTTTATAGAAGCCAGTAGAGATCCATGATCATAAAGAGAAGGCATTTCATGGATATACCATTCCATTGGTTTGTGTGTTGTGGAGGCATGGTAGAATGGAGGAGAGTACTTGAAAGAGAGATACGTAGACGCGTACCTAGTACCCATATTTGTTTTTAGTTTTTCTTTGCTTTGTTTTCCCTTGTGACGTGATTTTTGGATCCTTGTTTTATTAAATGAGTTGTTTTGCTTGGGTTGTGATTTGCATGGTACGATGTGTGGTAAAGTCATAATATATAAAATGTTGAGGACCTGATTCTTAATAGGGAAGCATTAACTGTAATGTGATTGAACCCACAAGGGTGAGTCAGTACTTCCTAAAGAAGATAATATTTTGACATGGATGATAGAATTCCCTAATTATTGTGTTTGGGATGGTGTAGTTCATTTTCAATATAGGCTGTTGGTTTTGGTTGTGTGGAGGTAGATATGGATATTTGGTGGTTGTGTGGTAGTGCGAGGGGAGATGGTGTGTAGTATTGGTTCATGGTGATGAGGTTGTGCGAATTGTTTGTGGTCATTTGTTTTGGTGTGTTTAGATGGTGGTAGAGTTTTAGTTATGATGCGATTCGTGAGAGGTATCTCATGGGGTTGTTATTTGGACCCCTTTTCTTCTGGGCTTGGTATTAGATTCTTAATGATGGGAATAGTTTGGTAGGTATCTAATGTAATGAATTATACCTTCTCAGTCCATTACTTTTCCAATTTTGAGTGTTGGAGGTGTTTGAGGGAGGTTTCAAAAGTTTTCATAGGTGATGGAGGTGTAGTAAAGTAGCTGTAGGAATTAAACATCTTGTATGTTGACTACATGACATGAAATTTGGTTTCACATCTAGTATTTAGGTGTTTCAAGATGTTTATTTTTTCAAGGTAAAATAAATAATCAAAATGAAAAAGTGACAAATTTTTAAGTGAAATTGGACCTTGGGGATTACATGATGTGAAAAGGGATTACACATCATGTAATACCCAAATACAGTGAAGTTTTATAATTATTTTTTGGTTGAACATTTTTTTATTTGGTCATTACCTCTTCTTCCTATCATTTTGGGTGAACCCTATGTTCCCTGTGGTGTTCTTCAAGCTCTATTCCTCTCTCTTTAATCTTTTGATCTCGATGATTGTTCATTGGGGATCCATAGTTGTTCTGTGATATATTCTTTCTCACTTATTGGAATTTTTCTTCCATTATTCTCCAGGGGTTTCTCTATGGTAGTTTTTCATTGGTTTTGGGGGTGTGTTTGGGTTTTTTGATGTATCCTTGATGCGGTGTAGGTGGATTTGTGATTCTCATGATATGGTTGTGTTTTTCAGGCATTCTTCGTCGCCCTATGGTGTGTAGCGAGTTGAAAAGTTTCCTAAATGTTGGATTAACCCTTATTTCTCTTCTTGTGTATCTTGAAAGAGGGATTTTAATTTTGTTAAACTATGAATTATAGTGGTATAGGATATATCCAAGATAAATAAATGTTAAAATATAATTTAATGGGTAAAGGGGGTTTGGTTTAGAATTTTTTATGGCTTTGAGATTTATTTGTGATATTGTGTTTGTTTGGGATCAATACCCCACTGAAAATTGTGGGCACTTGGTGATTTTATTTTTATGGATACATCTACTATGTGTTTTTCTTTCATTTAGATTGTTTGGTATCACCCTAAAATTGGAAATTAGTTAATTTCATAAACATGGCTAATTATTCAGTTTCTCTAGGAATTGATATGTGTAACAAATCCACAAAGAAAAGTAGTGGAATGTGATTAATGTTCTTATGAACCTATAAAAGGGTTTGTTTTGAAGTGATGTGTGACTTGATGTGGTTTGTAAGTGTGGTGGAATTGGATGGCATGTGGTAGTATTGTGGGGATTTGATGGGTGTGGTGTGATTATGCACTAGGGCTGAGAAACTAGTTGTGTTGTAATGTTTTTCTTGATATAGTTCGGAGTTAGGGGTTTGTTTTTATTGGTATTGTGGTTTGGGAAGGTTGAATTTGAAGAAGAAAACTAATGATTGTTATGGTTAATTTTCCCATTGTTTCTCCATGGATAACATGTAGGAAGATTTACCCCATATATTGGGGATTAATATGTAATGTGGGAGGGATGTATGTTAAATAGAGAGGTAATGTGAAGTTGTGTTAATGTTTTAGGGCTCTTCACCTTTTAAAATGATTGTTTTTGTGTTTTTTGATTTTCATTTTTCCATGGTTGTTTCCCAATATGTATTTATAGAAAATGAATGAATATTAAGGGAATGTATTGAAATAGTAAAATATGGAGAATGGATAAGTGAAAGTTAATGATATAAGATGAATTATGGATTGTGTTATGTTAGTATGGAGTTATGTATTTAATGGTAGCTTCAAAGTGAGGAAAATGTGAGTTGGTTAGTGATTTTATTTTGTAAACCTATATGTTGGTATTGTGTGATTTTCCATATATATATACACTTGTATTTAACTTGTGATTTCTATACACACCCCACCCTTATTGAGAACTATGTGCTGAACACCCCCATTTCCATGGGGGAGGGTGTCTTTCCCAACATCATGGAGGGAGGATGGACAACTAACCACCCTGTCTTCCCCACTACCTATTCCAGTCGATGATGTGCCAAGATTCTTTGGGCATGTTGTAATGTGGTGTCCCAAGTGTTTTTTAGGATAGGTTGTGATATTGTGCTACTTTCATCCTCTCCCAAACAAGATAATCCTTTTCTATCATGCTCTGCACCACGTAGGGACCAAGAAAAACTATCTCACCAACATCTTCCTAGAATAATGGATAACGACATGGTCTCCCCTAAAATTCCTCAAATAGGGCCATGCCAATGGAAGAGTGAAAGCTTTTACTATAATAAAACTCTACCAAGTGAAGGTTTCATACCCAATACCCCCCAATGTCCAAGACACACACCCGCAACATATCGTCCAATGTCTGGAAAGTCTATTTCATATACCCATATGTGTAATGGGGAAAGAAATGCTGAAGCGTTACTAGTTGCCAATGTCATACTACAATCTTCTCTATACTAATTAAGTAAACCATTCATTTTGATATGACATAATGGACCTTGAAACTTTATTTAACTACACCACTACATCTACATACTTCCTAGATAAGGTATCCAATGCACCCAACTCCTTGATTTCTAATAGGTGGACTAATTTATTTAACAAATCCATGATCACCTAGATAGCATCATAACCTCCCTAACATTTGGGAAACCCTATGATTAAATCCATTGATATTTCATCCCAATTCCACTCAGGAACATCCAAGGGTTTCAACACACCACTAGGAACATGGTACACAACCTTTATCTACTAGAAAACCAAACACATGAAGTAATACTTTCCTACTGATCATTTCATCCTGGGCCACAAAAACTACATCCTCAAGCTATGTTACATTTTGAAAACTCATGGGTGTATTAGTAAAGGTGATCAATGAAACTCATGATAAACTCTACTACGCATCACCACTAGAACAAAAAACTTTTCATTGAAACAACATTCAGTTCTACCCATCCTATGACCATCCCTCTAGAGTTTCATCATGTCCAACATGATTGAACATCACCTCTTCCTCTAAGTTACCCTAATTTGACTTTTTCACATACTAAATTAGAGAATACTACACCATCATCTGAATAAAATATACTCTACCACCATCAAACGTTGTATCCATGTACAAGGCCGCCAACTCCCCCATCACCCTCCAAATATCGTCTGACTCTTGTACAACACCCTTCCATGATCTCCTACTCAAAGCTTCAACCAAAACATTTACCTTTCCTGAGGTGTATGATATATCAAAATCATAGTCCTGAAGAAACTCTATCCACAACCATTATCATAGATTTAGATCATGTAGGGAAAAGACATACCTCAAATTCGTGTGATTTGTGAAGACAATAAAGCCCGACGCAATGAGGTAATTCCACCACAGATTTAGTGAAAACCCCATCGATTATAGCTACAAATCATGGGTGGAATAGTTATTTTTGTGAGGATGTAACTTCCTAGGCCCAAAAGATATCACTGCTCACAGCTACATAAGTAAGAATCCCAAGCCCAAACAGGATGCATGAAAAAAACCTCAAACATCTCCCTTTCCTCTAGTAACTAGAGCTTTGGACAACTGACCACATTCCCCTTCAGATAATAAAATACTTCCTATCACTAAAAATTGCACACAAAATCATAGTCCTTCCTAGTCAAAGTTATCAACAGAGATGCAACACGATCGAAATAGGGAACACGACACCAATAATATCCTACACATCCAAGGAAATTGTGAACTTATGAATCATTATTGATAACTTCCCAAGAATCAACTACATTGACTATCAATTGGTCTACCACCACACCCTTCCAAGACACCACATGCTCGAGGAAATGAACCTATCATGTCCAAAAAGTACAATTGGAACCATTCCATAGAGTCGTTGGCATCGAAAAATATGAAAGATTGTTCAGAGATTACCAACATGATTTTCTTCTATAATTGATTAGTATTTATATCATCTATGAATATGAAGATTAACTGATCCACGAACACATAGAACACTGAGTTTATATGTACAATGAACCAGACTAGTGCATTCATAACACAGAATGGAACGACTAAAAATTCGATGTGCCCATACCTGCATCTAAATGTAGTCTTCAGGATATCTTCCTATTTAACCCCAAACTGGTGATATCCAGACCACAAATCGATATTAGAAAACCAAATTTCATCTCTCAACTATTCAGACATATCATCTATCCTCAGAAGAGGGTAAATTTTCTTGACCTTCACCAGATTCAACCTTCGTTAGTCTATGAAAAACCTTAGACTACCATATGCCTTCTTTTATAAAAACACTAGAGCACCTTATGGAAACACAATGTTCTAGACAAAACCCTTCTTAATCAGATAATCTATCTAGATCCTCAACTCTCACAACACAGAAGGTTCCATCCGATAATTTTAAATCGAAATTGGAGAAGCACTGGGCTGCAAGTCTATCCCAAACTCAACATCACATTGAGGGGGTAATTTCACAACCATATTAGGTAAAACATCCAAGAACTCTACAATGAAACTAGGAACCTCTGCCATCTCATGATCCACTGATTCCACTAGTAACTCAGCCAATAAGAAATTGAGAGGATCTATAAATTATCTTCCCACTTGAAAACACCACCCCCAATGAAAACCACACATTGGCTATCCACATATGAAAACATGAATCTCCTCTAAAATAAATTGATAAAAACATGTACAGAATACAACGTTTTGATGCCAATAATTAAATCGTATGGATGGATCTATAACAAGAAGAAATTCCCACTAGACTTATGTGGTCCCATGATTAGTCTACACCACAGGCACATATCAAATAAGATGTTCTAGCCTCTAACAGCTGTACTCAACACCAGGGGCGTAAGAATCCTCTCTATGTATTACCCCAGATCATGGAATTAAGAAGGGGGAAAAATAAGTGGGAATCTCCCAAATGAAATAAGGCACAAACATGGATACTAAAGTAACTGATCGTACCTCTGATGATCTCTGACCCTATTGGAATTACTTCCTCAATTATGTGCAATAGACCACACCCAGCTCCTCTACCTCTCTACTGATGACCACCTCCATGGAAAAAATTGGATCTTGGTCCCTGAAAATGAGGAAAATGCTATGGTAGTACTCTACATACTCCATCTCTCCTTTATAGAGCCAAATCCTTTTTCCTCTACTAGTGATATGACCTCACTAGTAATTGCTACCAAGGATGGCACATAATAAATCAAACTCCACCAAACTGAGCTCAAGGAACCACTGGGCACTGGATCTGGATATGACCATGAACCCCATAATTGGAACACAAAGGCATGGAGTTCTAAGGAAAAGTATGAAAACCACTACCCCTAGAAGGTTATAAAGGATGCTGCTAAGGATGACTTCGTACCGGCCGAAACATCAATGTTCTTAACATCTGAGACCAACCCTTAACAACTCATTTCGATTCTCAGCCTTCATGGTCAATTAATGGAACTTCCTCTATATATCCTTCTAGAATTCAACCCACAAAACTTCTTTCTCCTTCTTCTCCCATAAATACAACATCCACCACTGATAAATAGCTACACACCTTTGACTGACCACTAAAGGGACCCAGTACCCTTTTAGGTCCTGGATCAAACTAAAGGGGATCTCAATATCCTCCAACTAGATCTCTACCTCCACATCTGAAACACTACCCTCATACTTCCCCAAAGCCTGCTGCTGAAAATCATGCAACATCCTCTTCCACTAATCATCATCCTTAGCTGGATCAAACCTATGGTGATCAACCTAATTAGCCTACTGAACCCCAACTACCTAAGACACATGCGTATGATGACCATGATCCATAGTTGAATGGAAAACAAATATTTCGTATGCCCAAGTAGTATGGAATTTTATTAAGGATTAATTTTCTTCATCTCATTTGATTTATTAATTTTCACCTTCCCAAAACAACTTAATTTAAAAAATAACACATGTCATTATGATGGATGTTCCCTTCCTAGGTCTCTAACCTGAAAGTAGGACCATCTCACTTGGTCACTCATTAAGCTTAGATCTCATGCACTGGGTCACTAGGGGATCTAAAATCCCATGTTTCAGCCTATATCTTTTGACTATGTCACACAAAAAGGTCAATGGTAACTGTTTCCATAACATACCATGAAATCCTCACCATTCCAAACTCTAAAATCCATCCTATCTGTTAACCATTAGCTCTGACACCACTCTATCATGACCCAATCCCTCCAAAGATACAACAATGAGGGGATATATATAATGAAGCCCTAAGTCCCACATCCAGTAGGTCCTGGTTTGGTGACTAGAACCAAGGGTGCACAAACCCCACAATATGAGAGGTATTACATTTTTTAGAAAAACAAGATCGGGAGATAAGATGAAACATCCACAATGAAAATCCAAGACAAAATATAAAAGGTAATCCAAAAACCACCCCACATTATTTTGTAAAATAGAACTATTACAACACAAAATTCTCCAAAGTAAATTCCAAAAGTAAAGATAAGAAGAAACATGACAACAATCAAGATTTGAACTAGTAAGGTCGATCAGGGTCTGTGGAATCCTCTTTAAAACCTGATAATAGCTTATAAATGTAGGGTGAGCATACAAGTGTACTTAGTAGAAAAACTAAAGTATCTCATGCACATGTGAAAAAGGCATAATAATTCACCCGTGATAAAATTGTAAAACCAAATAACACCTAATAAGGTATACTAACCACCCAACCTCACCAAGGCACACAGGTAATACAATATGATATGAATCACATCGATGATAGGGTAACCCACACAACTTTTCCATTGGATTGCCACTCTTTTCCGATGTCAAACATCTCAAAGCTCCCATCCCTTCCGTATACCACATCACATATTATCTACACATAGGTGGGCCTCATAAAAAATCCCACTTGAACACACCTGGGCCTCAAAACACATACCACCCGCACTCACCTGGTACTCACAACACATCCCACCCCCACACACCTAGGCCCCAAAACACATCTGGTATCATCTCAATGAACCGTGGGAAAGAACATCACATATCATCCTGAAGAGACCTGGGAAAGAACAACCACCTAGCCCACAAACTCTTGGGCCGTCACATCCCACCCAGAGACACCTAGGCCATTAAAACCACCATCTAATACACTAACAGTCCTTCAGGCATCACAACCTATGCCATACAAACCTTTAATAGAATATATTGGAAAAAAGAGTTAGTACCCAACCATCCGTACTCCTGAATGGATGTTGGGAAACAAGCCCTTCCCTGTGAAAATGGTGTTGTTCGACACATAGTGCGCAACTAGGGTGGGATGATTATAGAAATCACGACTAAAATACAAATATATACATACATAATACCACACACTCGATCCCAACCTATGGGTTCTAAGATAAAACACAAAGTAACTACACTACCACCTTTGTTGCTACCTATAAATGCACAACATCACACAACAAGCCATAAAACCCATTTAAAATTCCCAACTAAATTTATTTAATCACCCCATTAACTTTATTTTTAGCATCAACCTCATTTATCCATATAACCCATAATTTATTTATCCATTAATTATTTCCATTTCATTAATCAAACCAAACCAAACCATTACATATTTTATTAAAAAATTATTTATTCATTCCACAACTACCTGGTAAACTATTAAGCATGAAAAATAATAAGCAATATAGAAACTGTTGTCTTAGAAGGTGAAGAACGTTGATAAATTGACATGGTTTCACATTAAAGACACATCACAAAACAATATCTCGATATAGGGTGAGGCATTATTCATTTTACTCATGGAGAAACTCCATGTGAATTACCCATATTAGTAACTACTATCCTTTTTCAACATCATCCTAAACAAACCACCATACAAAGAAAAAAATCCCCAACTGACAACCACATCTTGCAGCACATTATAGCATAACCAGTTTCGCATCCCTACTGTAGAATCATACCACGCCCATCATAAAACAACTATAAAACCATGTTCCATCTACTTCCCCCACATGTAAAAACAAAAACAAAACACATATCATACAACAAAAAACATTTTATAGGTTCAAAAGAACAATTATCACATTCCACTATATTTCCTTGGGGCATTCTCCCATAAACCAAATCCTTGGGAAACTAATTCATTTCCCAAGTATACGTGGTTATCCAATTTTCATTTTATGGTGATACCAAGAAATATCAAACAAAGAAACAAACACATCAGATGTATCAAGCACAAACAATACCCCCCAACAACAATTATTATCAGTGGGGCATTTATCCCAAAAAATCACAATATCAAAAACATCATAGAAGCTGTAAAATGATGTTGATCAATCCGCATTACCCATTACAATTAAATTTAATGATTATTTAGCTTTTATTTAATCCCTAAAACCATTATCCATAGATAAAAAAATGTAAATAACCTCTTTTATTAGGCACAAATAAAGTGAAACAAGATAATCCCTACCTCAAGAAATCTTGTCTCACTGCAGGGTGAGGAAGAATTACTATAAACCATAGTTGCACAATGATAATTGTGGATCAAGCTATACTATACAAAGGAATCATCAAAATGAAACCAGACACATACCTCAAATCAAGGAAACAACACCATATTGGATCCCCAGGTTAATAAAGAATGAAAAATAACCAAAAAAGGAGATAAATCACCATAAATCAACCACAGATCACCAACAGATATCCACTTGGGTCAACATATCAATGAAGGATGAAGAAGGGCTCAAATAATGCCTCAGAAAAAATATGGTTTACCCAAAATTAGAGGAAAATGAAACCAAAACCAAATGAATATGGGTTTATCTAAAAAATAATTTTAAAACGACTCATGATCAGGGTCTTACACAATGTGTAATATTCTTTCATGACATGTAATCCATGGTGTTCGGTTGTTTCTAGAAAAGACGTCACCTCTTTAATTTTTTTATTTAATTAACACCAAAATACATTATGAAATGAAATAGCCCTATACAATTTGTGAAACTAAATTTAATAATGTGTAATCTAGTTACATAACGTGTGATCCCCTACAACACCTCTACTACGCCTCCAACATCCCCTGTAAATGCCCGAAACTTCACCCAAACACCTCCACAACCAAGATTGAAAAAGTAATAGGACATGAGGACACATATCATTACATATATAATATTTTATTAACTTTTAATAATATGGTTATTATTAAATAATTATCAATTTAATATGACCAAAGATTACAAATCAAAACATACATGAAAAACAAGCAGTTGTTGTTTAAAATGTGTCATTATTATAGAATTATTAATTAAATGGTAATAAGAATCCCAAAAAAAAATATGTTATGATATATATAAGTGTTCTTATATAATATATTTACATAAAAGATTATTTAGTATACAAGATAATTGAACCTATATTAAAGAAGTTGATAGTTAAGGTTATGGATTTCTTTATAAATATATATTTTTATGAGACACATGCCACATTCACCACCTATTTATTTTATGTGGTTTATATAAAAATCATGAATTTATTTAAAAAATGAATTTTATGATAATTATTTTTACTTACATGTCCGTCTTATGATATCCCATTAACGGTGTTTTTTGTTCAAATGTTATGATATAAGGAAGAAATTTTTCTCAGTTCTTATTATTTAAAACATTTTTTATATTATGATCCTATATTATTTTATGAGGGGTATATACAACCCAATTGACATATAATATTATGAATTTATTTCTTGTAAATAGAGTTTATATTTTACTTAATTTTATTATTCCATGAGTTTCAAAATTCAATGTTAGTAAAGAATTAAATGTTTTATGTTGTAATCTCATCATTTACTGAGATTATTCATCATTATGCTTCTAATGAAGAAATATTAAGATCTATCCATGAGGAAACTCATATATATTTTTCTCCTAGAGACATTCCATGATGATACATGTCATCCCTTGATTTTATTCTATTTATATACTCAATTAATCAATGGAATATTTTTATGAAAAATAATCATTATTTCTCTATTCAGTAAGAAAACATATTTTTCATCCAAAAACATGTTTCTATTGTTTTCTCAAAAATGATTTTAACATTTTCATAATTATATATTAAATAAATTTTCCACATCTTTTTTATTTTTATAATATTTTTTAAAATGAAAATTCTCGATGCATTCCAAATAAGTTCTATTTGAATATTTCAAAAAATGTGAAAGGAATATTTATTTTAATGTATAAATCACTCACATAATTGTCTTCCATATAAAACATTATTTTTTTCGAATTCAACTTTATATACTTTCATGTTTATTGTAAATGAAAATTATTTTGTTTTTTTTATGTTTTAAAAATTTCTTTTCAACACTGAATGGATATTTTCTTCATGATAAGTTTAAGATTAGTTTTATAGTATCCAATATAATTTTTCATGTTTATTTTAAATGAAAAGTTATTTTCAATATATTTTACATATTAATGACTATTTTTCAATGTGGAATTGATTTTTTTCAAGAGAATTTTGTTAAATGAAATTTATTGCTTCCTTTGTATGTTTTGAAGGATATATTAAAGGAAATGGAATTTACAAATGTTTTATCATTGAAAAGATTTTTTCAAATTAGAAATAATATTCTCCTCAAGAATTATTTCAAATGATTTTCAAATAATCCTTTATTTGTTTTAATTTTCATTTTCAAAGGAAATGATTTCCTATATGATTTATGAATTTTTTGTTTTAAAATAATATTTTAAAAGAATAATTATATTCTACAAGTAGTGTTACAATTGTATTTTCATAGTAATTTTCCATCTAAGATGAAAAATAATAATGTTACTTATTCCATTCTTGGAATATGATCCAAGGATATAATTCTTATTCATCCTTTGAATAGATTATTTTCATTACGAAATAATAATTATAAAACCTATTTATCTTTAACATGTTATTCTCTAAAAAATGAATAAAATACCTAATTGTTTTCATTGTTTATAAAATGATGGTGTGTTCAAATGATTACGAAACTATCTATTTTCCAAAAAATATGAAATGATTAAATGTGTATGAAACCCATTTCAATTAATTGGTTATGATATGATGAGTATTTTATGATCTCATAGAACAAATAAATATGACTTTCATTATATCATGGAGGGACCTTTATATCCTTATAATGCATTGGATAAATATTTATATTGTAGGAGTTGAATATGTATATAATGGGGTGTGATCCTATTTTAGTAAAGTAATTAATCTGCTATGATGGTCTTGGGTGTGATCCCTGACAACTATGTTTTAGAACCAAGGTCGTTCTTTTTTAGAAATTGAGTATGGTTTGTGTTTGTTTTCAATCCGTAAAATGGAAGATCAGGGGGATTGTAAGGAAAGGGATCTTAAAGTTCAAGATGAGAACAATATTGAATGTGACATCGTTTCCCAGTGTTGGCCAAATTTTTGGGGTCCAAAAATTAGAGGATGGATTGCATTAAAAAAATTGGATTTTCTCGAAGGCCTTATGAAAATATTGAAAAGGAATGAGTTTTGAGAAGGTGGGATTAACGAGTGGTGTTTCATGAAGGATCAAAGAAAGTAAATAATGATCTACACGACAACTATGAGTATCACGTTTAAAAGAATTGGATCATCATGAATGTTGATGGAAAGCTCCATTATTATGTGGAGCGTCGTGAAGGGTTTTGAAGGAAAGCTGTGTGGTTGTGATAAATAATGAAAAAAATGAAATTATATGGAGATTTGTGACATGGAGAGTGTGGTGAAGATGTTTTTTAATGATTTAGAAAATGATCTAAGAGGTAATGGAGTATCGCGAATGGGCAAGCCTATAAATACGAGGTTACCACACTTCAAATCTAATGATTTTTATCGCAGGAAATTACAAAATCTCTATGATTTTGTGTAGCCATAGGAGCTTTTAAAATCTAACATTATATACGGTATTGAGAATTAAGAAAAGGATTCTCAGTCTTGACTGATCTCAATGCTTTAGAATAAATTGTAATTCATGATGATGTGGTATTATGTGTTGACACAGTGAGTTTCAAAATGTAGGTTTATTCCCTGAAGGCCAGGGAGCTTCGCAAATGCTGGTTTGAGAAGGAGCTTCATGAAGGATCTTTGTGAAAGGCAGTTTTGAACATTTGGTATTAAGTGAAGAGTGCTTTAAGAGTGAAGTAACTCTGGTCTATGATTTATGTAGAGTCTCATGCTATCTTAAGGACACAATATTTAATGCCAAGCCATTGAAGCCAACATTAAGTCAACAAAATGAGTTAGAATTACCTCAAAGTAGTGAGTTAAGGGGAGTCTACGGAAGTGTTTCAATGGACATAATTAGGTATCTGTGAAATCTTGGAAATTTAGTGTGGCTAGAACAAAGTGAATGCATTCAAACTTATGTATTCCATAATTAGTGAAGATTAGTGGATTTAGGTTTGACCAATACACAATCAGAATATGATCCTTGGACAAGACCTTAGTAGTGAACCAAGTAATATTTCTATTTTTCTCTCTACATGTGAATGTTTGATTGCAGATTGAATCCATCATACAAGTTTAATGAGTTCCTACCTACATTGGTACAAAATACTTCACTTTAAGAAGAAAATGTTGACACCTCGATTCACCCCTCCCATCTCTGGGAGTTCTGGGGTCCTAAACTATGATAATTTTGGGAGTGAACACATTATACTATGATACTCTCATTGTGACCCTTTTGTATTAATTATATGATTTTCTATGAATTTGTGTATGAAAAAATTATACGACCTCTTCCAATGTTATGCTCTATTGGTTTATGTTCATTGAATTTAATATTATTCATGTATTAAGAAATGCAAAAATGGAATCCTTGAATCATGATTAAGATATTTATTATATATGGTATGAAATTCAAATGTTTTTATAATATTATCATTCCCTTATGTTCATGTAATTATTATTTATTTCCCTTTATTACCTTTACTGAGCATCTGAGATCACCCATTCTTATATTTCCTTTCCCCAAGTTATGACGAAAGGTTTTATGAATGATATGTATATAAATTTAACTAAATGGGTTGATCTCTGGGTGAAACATTAAATATTTTTCACCAAATAAAAATATTGTGTACATATTCACAAAAGGAACTAATCCATTATGATTTTGAGGCATGTGTGTGTGTAATGTAAGGAATATTCATCTAAAATGATGTGATATTTATGTGTGAAAACCATGGGTCACTATGAACACCCCTTAGTGGAATATCATGAATATGAGAACTGTAATTACAATTTATAATACACGATCCACAAAATATTCACTCCTAAATACAATCATTTTATAGTATAATATAAAACCACATCACCAAATCCATATCAACCTCATATCCAAAAAATTTACGTAATAAAATATAATATAATCAAATAGGGATTTGTCATAGTTCATTCCACAATCTATATACTTATCCCCCACATTAAGAAATTATAAACACATAAAATTTTATAGTAACTATATTCCATCCCAATAAATGTCATTCTACCATCCATTCCAATTGTAAAATCATTATATGTTAGTTCTATTTAATTAGAAAATTGTAAAAAACTTAGTTGTCAAAAACATAGTTTTACCATTATTCAATAATTAATCAAAAATTTTGAATACATACTCAAAAAATTGGCTTCCATAATTACTCCCTTATGGTACAAGGAGCTACACAGGCCCCCAAAAAAATGGAATTTGACCACCAAAGAAATAAATGATAACCAAATATATATAATCAACACTTTAATACGTGATTATCCTTAACCATAGAATTTTACAACTCTCTATTATTATGTAACTATAGCCTAATAACCATAATTTAATGATAATAAAAATTCAAACTATAACTAGTATAAAAAAACTAATAATGAAATCCACAAAAAAACAGGGTCTCCCCCTCTTCTCACTAAGCATCAAAGGAAATTAACTTAATAAATATAAACTATACAATATAATAGTAATAATCATGGAATATAAGAAACTAAAAAAAATCCATAATATAATGAATATATAAACATATAACAACACTCAGGGAAGGAGGGAATAATAGAAATGTAAATTTCTTTTGAAATGATTCAATATAAACTATCTCATCCATCCCCAAATGATAATAGATTAAATAGAAATTTACACAAAAATTTGAATGGCTAAAAATCAGCCTTAAAAATATAATAATACAAAATAATTTAAACCACAATAACATCCTAATAGCCTCAACAAGCCATGATATATCAATAATTAGCCATTCCAAGTAGAATTATAATTAATTATAGGTTTCAAAATCCCATTCTCATTATGATCCAAAATTTTTATTTACCACTATATATTAATGTAATATATTCATCACCTTAAAAAAAATTATTATTATTAACAAAAAACATCATATAAATTTTATGAAAAATAGGATTACTAATAAAATATGATTAATTATTCCTAAAATGAAATATTCAAATTATTAACTTATTTATGTCAATACTATCTTCATTAAATAGGATAAATGACCTTTAATTTTATTCATGAAAAGAAAAATTATAAATCTAAAAAATGAAATATGAATATATATATATATATATATATATATATATATATAAATGTAACCACTTATAGAATTTAATTAGTAAAAACTATGAAAAAATAAGCATGAAGAAGTTAATGAGAATTATTTTAGAATAAAACATAATAAATTTTAATGGATTAAATAAAAATTAGAAGAGATTATAAAAATACAATTTTTTTCAAATTAAATAATTATCTATGACAAAAAAGAGAACTAGAAATCAAGACATAAACTGAGAATCCAAAATCATGATACACTTGAATTGGAAGAGATCCAATTTCCAAATACCTATAAACATAGGTGAAACATTCAACAACATATCTAATGTAATCCCTAATAAATAAATAAAAAATTAAACAAAAACATTTCACATTTACTATTCTATAACATTGAAAAATAAAAGAAAAAATATTGTTATTGGACATTTCATGAACCGGAACCACCATTCAGAAATAATTGATCACGTTAATATAGGGACTTAGTAATATCATTAGACATCTAGAGAAAAATGAAGATAAACTATTTTTGCCTAGGGTTTTAGAGAGACAAAAATGTTGAACCAGAATTTTGAGAGAAAAAACTATAAAATAATAAATTTATTGAAGAAAATAATAATGTGACGAACTGTGATATGAAACAATGAAAAATGGTCAAAGGAATTATAAAGTAACAATGTAAAATATTTTCACATACACAACATTTTCATATTAAAATACCATTAGAAGTAATTATGTCATGAATATCATATTGAAAGACTATCACCATACCACAATTCTTAACCCATAAGGAATCAGCATGCATGCCACACCCCCAACTAAAAATTGACTTCAATTTTAAAACACTATGTTTCATGTAAAAGGACCATGGAGCAATGATCATAAATAGATTAGAACCAAAATAATCATAATAATGAGAATCATAAAACCAAATAATTTTCTATAATGAAATCCAATATTCACAACCTAATTGACTCCTTATAATTTTCTAGTTGTTCACTAGATTTCCTTGGATCATACTCCACGATAAGAGAAAAAAACACACAATAATATTTGTGATCATTGTAACACCACTATTCCATGCTAGAACATTTAATTTAGATAGTAATGTACAATGAAACATACATCAAAACAACATGATTTGTTTTAAGGATTTAAATCCCATCTAATCACTTTCTAATCTTATAACATCCATATTATAACATATACTAGATATATCCATATACATAAAATGAATATTTAGTGGAATAAGAGTAATCTAGGACTCTATATTGGTTAAATTCCTATTGAATATCATCCTAAATAATGAAAAATTAATCAAATAAGGTAAGTCCCAACACATTGCTAATATTGAAAATAACTCACTTGCAAGACAAAAAAACAATTAAATCATCTAAAAATAATTTCAAAACTTTAAAAAAACATTTATTTATCAAATACCCCCATTAAAATGATTTAACCATGTTGGATCCCTCTAAAAATTAAATTTCATTATGGATGAAAACTATGCATAAAAAATAAGTTCAATATCAACCACTATAACCAATAAATTACCTCTAACTAATTAATCTTAGAAAACCACCTAATTAATTAATAAAAATAGATTATTTTAATGAATAAACAATCCATCAAGACAATAATGGCAGTTCCCAATTATAAAAAATAAAAAAATTTGGAATTAAAACATTTAATATTTTACTCAAGAAATTATTTAAATTAAAACATAATTACTTTATCCATTAATAATAAAAAAAATTCACATTTAGATAAGTGAATTAAACTTAAACACCAAAACGACAATGAATGTATAGTGAAATTATTTTGGAGACATACCTATGATATTTTAAAATTTTAATATTATAACAAATTAAACATCATGATATGGGAGTCATTCAAAACATTATGTAATTCTTCCTCATGATGTCACAGTGCATTATAATAGAAAAATATTTCCTCCAAACATTAGTGATATCATTAATTTTTTAAACCCAACTCATTGAGAGATGCTCATACTCAGGAAGAAATCCTTACTCCTTTCATTCAAAAACATCAAGACTCCCAATATATAGAGAATTTATCTCATTCCATTCAATATATATAGATGGTTCTTCACCAAGTACTCCCCATGAGGATAATATTTCTCTATAAATTCCCCTTAAAATGTCAGCACATCCAAATATATTAGTAGTAAATATGATGTGTATTTTTAAATCACTATCCTCAATATAGACATCTGTTATTGTATATGATCCTCCTCACTTGAATAATAATGTAGAAACTGACTAATGTTTTCTAGGAATCAATTTCCAAATCAATGAAGAATATTAAAATTCAATAAGTCATTCTTAATAAAAATCATATGATCATCCACATATACATTGAAAATGATTTCCCTCTTGAATAACTCAATAATTACCTCCCATTCCATCTCCTCACTATTTCAACATTTAACGCTCCACCATATGTATTTCACCACTTATAGTAATAAGATAGAAATTTACAATGAATATATATTTTAAAAACTTCACTCTCATATTTTAACATCTTGTATTTTCCATGTATTATTTTTAAATATTATATGGATTAATTTGCAGACCAGGCGATGAGGCAATGTGAAATTCAGAGGCCCGATGTGTGCAGAATAAATGTTTGAAAAATATGAAAATATTAAATAGTACGTGAACATATTTTTACTAAGAAATAGAAATAACTTATAAATGAGTGTTCAGATTAGAAATTTGAGGGCATTTTTGAGTTCGTAATGGTGGTTTTACCCTTGGTGTGACCTAACATTGGTTGGTGTGGGTCATTTATGAAAAACATGTTACATGTGTTAAATTAATAATATTATTTTAATTCATTGTGTTAACATAATGGATTGATTTTACATTAAGTGTATCCATATGTTAAAATTCCAGGGTTAGCCACATGGCCCTGAAACTTATGAAAGACCATTTTAGAGAGTTCTGGGAATCCATTTTAAGGAATGAGGACATATTGATGATTGTTGATCGACACACATTGATTTTGAAGGATCTTACCAATGAATGCAACAAAAATTCATTCTTCATTAGTGATTGATCCAAATAGAGGTAAGGTTTATATTTCAATTTTTTTATACCCCATTCTTTATTTCTAGGATGAACGTGAATCAATCGATGAATACATTGATTCATGGATTGTGTTTATTTAGGGATGGGATTTATTTTTTAGGGATTTTTATGAGAGATTTTTTTTGGATCAATTTGATGATGGATTATTTAATCATTCTAACAGTAATGAATAAATATCGACACAAGCATCGATCGAGGTTCATTCCTCCTGATTGATTGTACTTTCTCCACCAATTCCGCATTTCACCATTGGAATTCTTCCTTGGTCAATGATTTGAATATTCTATATCAATCGATTTTTGTGTTCCTGTTTCTTGGTGCAATGATTCAATATTGTATATCTGGGATCATAAAGATGTGATGAAGGTGTGACGATGGTTACAGTAAGAAATTGAACGAAGAACAATTTTAGAAATTTCATTCTTCAACGTGAAACAAATAAATATAATTTGGATCCAATTTTTGAGCGGATCCAGTAAAAAAACTTGTTGTTCAGTGATGACAAGGCTTATAAGTCCTCAGATCTTGAGTTTTCTGATGTGGTGAGGTCGGAAATCAAATCCAGAGTGGCGGATGATGAGCGTGACCACATATCTAGGATTCTGGAAACATACATGTCACACGACGTGTAATTTGGTTTACATGGAATGTAGGGCCCCTTTAGTGGTGGCTAGGGTTTCAGGAAGGAGATGAGGATCACACATAGCATGACCCCTATCAAACAGAGTGTAACCCCTATCACATTGTGTGTTCCCCCCAGTTGGATCAACATGTATTATAGAAGTAAATGAACACAAATTGGAGTATACGACCACTGCAATGATGTGTAATCCCACAAAGACACAACTTGGCATACATGGACCAGTACATGGACACAACATTAGTAGACAAACATGTCCAGGAAACACAGGTAGGAAACCACATGTCTCTACATTTAGTGTACTCATTATACACACAATGTATATAGATACTACATGTCATGTGAGGCTCTTCCACATGGGAAAGACATGGTATAGCTGGATTCATAGTGTACTCCCAACAATAGTGCTTAAGGCTCTTTTTTTCATGTTTGGAGTAGTATTGGTTGAGTGCGTTCCCTAGGTAATTTCCTTGAGGGTATAGTGTGGCATTACATTCACATAAATTTATTTTGATCCTCTCTAGAGGTTGAGTCTCATATATTGTTTTAGTATCCCTTAGTGAGACTTTAGTGAAATCCTCTATTATCATTATTTAGATTTTGTGTAATTTTTGTGACCTACCTGAGTTGGGCATTGATCCCATATCTAACGGACCACATCGGTAGGGTTTTTGGAATCATTGGCATATAATCCCCTATGTATTGGGTTGATCTAGAATGGGTTCATGGTTTCCCCCAATGTTTCAGGGCTTGATCCCCTATCTATTTATCATAGTATTTTTAAAGAAATGAATTCTATTTGAGCATTGACCAAATTAGCTTGACCTACTCATTGAGTGTCTCCAATGATAGTGTGGATTGTGGAGTGAGATCTCCTAGAATGAGCATTTCTTCAAGAAGAATCCTATGGTTGGTAGTTGGTAATGACTTCCAGATGGTTTTGTGTCCTCTTGAGTCTATCTAGGGGTTTTTATGTTATATATAAATTGTTAAATTTTGTATTGATATGAATATACTTAGTACTTTAGTTTTAGTGATTTTGGGTCGTCCTATTGAGTATTGTTATATTCACCCATGAACAAGATTTTCCTATACATGTTGTGTCTTGTGCATACAATGTCATTTTTTGTGGTGTCCTAGGAAGATATGGTGCAGGTGGAGTATAGTTTGAACTTAGTAGACCGAGGTGTTTATAAGAAGAGTACCTTTGAATTAGTCCTCACCCATGGAGTAGGTTTGACACTATAAAATTTCAGTTGGACTTATTCTACAGACTCTTTGTGGGGGTGTTGTGTTTAGCACTATTTAATAATCTTTACCTCATATTGAACTTTGGTTGTGGGATGTACTTTTTATGCATGCATTCTTTCAGTTGTTTTACATTTCATCATTATATGTCTTGGAGATGTGTGCATGTGTATAGGTACTTTAGGCTAATTCCTCCCATTGGTGAGATATGGCTACTTGGTGCTAGTCAATAGTCCTTGTCCAATCAAAGGCGGTCTTGGGTTAGTCGTGGAACTGGTCTCTCTAGGATAGGTCATGATAAAGTGGTATTAGATTGGTTTTTTATACTAAGCCTATGAGGTTGTTTTGGGGAAATAGTGTTAAGTGTTTTGAATTTGTCTTTCAGGCCATAGACTTTAGTGTTGGTGTGGCTGCTGATGTATCCACATGCTAGGACTCTAATCAATTTCTTTTTGACTAAATATAAGAGAAAAATAGTTATAGGGAAAATAATGGTATATAAATCCTATTGTAATGGGTTGTGGTTTCCATGTCCTTCTCGAGTAAGCTCTCCAAATATACTTATTGACCATTGTATATCTTGTTTACTTTCATGATATATTTATGGTGTATGAAAGCTAGTATTCAGAAGATTGGTGATGAGGATGACCCCCTCAGTGGCGAGGCATCAATATAGGGACCTGTTCCCCAGATTTTACCTCTAGGTGGTGCATTATCCATACCCACACCTATAGAGAAGCATGCATTACCCGTAATACTAGCATACGAGGTCTGAAGGCTGGGCGTGCTTCATGAATTTCAACAGTAGTGACCCCTTAGGTTTTGAGGAAATCCCAACCTACATGAAGCTGAGGATGGTCTTGAGTCAGTGACCATAGTTTTCTATCTAGTTAGGACACTACCAGATCAGACGATGGTTCTAGTAGCGAGCCTTCTACATGGATCAATAAGGTTGTGGCGGGGTTTAGTTAGATAGTCTAACAATGAAGAAATTATTTCCTAGATAGAGTTTGAGAAACTTTTAAACTAGGATTACGAAGCTTATAATTTATGGTCTATGTGTATCCAAGAGCTTCCATAGCTCTGACATGAGACATGTTGGTATATGAGTATTCATTGAGGCATACCAACCTCTACCAGTACTCAAAGTATATGGTACATGATCAGTACTTCAGGGCTAAGGCTATTGAACAATGTTTGTATCGAGACATATGTGCTAGTTTTATCTCTCTATACATTCTAACTTATGCTGGGGTGATTCAACATGCTTTAGTGTTCAAAAGTTTCATGGACAAGTAGATATAGTAGGTGACTGTCAGAAGTGGGAAAGTAGGAGTAGAGACATAGGTATTAGGATTCCGATGTTATCCACAAAGACTAGGACACATGAGATGTCATAGGAGGAGGACCGAAGACAAAGGATATGTAGTTCAGGGATCATAGGGTTGGTCCAGTCTGCCTAGAGAGAGGTAGTGTTTCTCTTGCGATGGTCGGGGGTATCTGACATGAGATTCCCTGACCTGTCATGTAGCTGATCATGAGATAATATAGGGTCCATTGAGACAGAGATAGAGGTAGGAACAGGGTGATCCATGGGGTGGAAGATGTTGAAGAGGGGATGGAAGGGAAGCAAGAGGTGGTCAGAGGTTCAACTTATTATAGCCATCACCACAAGGTGGTCCACACAAGGCTTAGGGAGCTGGTTGGAAGTGATGAGGCCAGCTACATGCTAAAGAGGACTATAACCCCAAGGCTCTATGTAATATACCTGAAAAGTTACATGTCTATTAGAAACATTGCTATATTATTGATATATTCATGTGTTATCCATTCATTTCTTTCTATAAATATCCTATGAGACTCAGAGATTCTGGTTGAACCGTTGACTCAACCCTTACTATTGGATACTTCTTTTGGAAGAGAATCAATGATCAAACACTTGTGAAAATAGTGTGGTTGGAATCTTAGAGGTTAGAGTTTTGGTTGGAATATCATGGTAGCATTAATGAGGCCTTAAAACATCATTCATGGTATAAAATGGTTATCTATAGTTCAGGCTCAAATTGACTATTTTAGGCAAAGTGTGCGATGTGTCTGCATTAGTGGAAACAATTTTTACTTTATTGTTGAAATGGTAATCTAGTCAGTGTAGGATGGACTCAAACAAAGGGGGTGAAACATATTTCTCATCAGTTGGCTGGACTGATCCTTGGTTCAGTGGATGTTATGAGTCCTCGGTTTCTTACAGTGGTGGGAGAGTATGATGAAATATTAATAGAAGTTGTTTCTAGTTTAACTCTTTACCAAGAGATAGATTATGCATTGATCTACATCATGGGATGGAACTGATATATACACCTTCCTATTGTATGGCTCCCATAGAGCTTCGTGATATGAGGGTGTAGTTGGATAACTTGCAAAGGAAGGGATTTGTGAGACCCAATGTTTCACCCTAGGAAGCCAGAGTTTTGTTTTCCAAGAAGGAAGATGATAGCTTGAGGATGTGTTTGTATTATAAGAGCTTTAAAAAATTAACTATGAAGAGCTAGTATCTATTAATGAGGATCGATTAAATCTTTGGTAAGTTGTAAGGGGAACAAGGGTTCTCAAAGATTTACCTCAGATCAGGCTATCACTAGCTATGAGTATGTGATGAGGATATACTGAATATGACATTCAGATGTCATTGCCGTCATTATGTGTTCTTGGTTAATAAGTTTAGAATGATTAATGCCTCAAAACTATTTATGGTACTGATGAATTGGATATTTCATACATATTTAGATCGATTCATGGTAGTCTTCATCAGTGATATCAAATTGTATTAGGCATACAAGGAGGAGCATGAAAGACACTTTAGGGTGGTTGTGGACATAATCAGAGATAACTAAATTTATGGGAATCTCTTTAAGTGTCAATTTTGGATTCGAGAGGTCCATTTTCTAGGATAAGTCATCTTAATGGTTGGAGTTTCAATGGATCCAATGAAGGCTAAGGTAATTATTTCTTGGGAACCACAGAAGAGCGTTACTGAGGTATGAAGTTTCCTTGGATTGTCTGGGTACTATTAGAGGATTGTACCAAAATTATCAAAATTGGTAGAACCATTAATTACCTTGACCAGTAAAGGGTATCCTTTTTTGGGGATGAAAATTTTCCAATAGTCATTATAGCAGTTGAGAAATATGTGGTGGATAGAGTTCCAAATGTACCATGACATTGAGATTTTTTATACTCTTTAGATGGGGAATGTGGTTGTAGAAACTATCAGTAGGAGACCTCATTCTTAGTTTCTGAATGAGGCATCATGGTATTTAGACATGTTGAAGTTATCCTTTGTGAATAGAGATAGAGTAGCTTACCTCCATTCAATGGTTATTACCACTCCAGTCTAACATCGAGTTCAGGAGGCACAAATTGGGATACCGACTGTGAGACCCAAGATTCTCAGATAACCCTAGAGCATGCTCCTGAATGATTTTATAAAGGTGGGGAGCACATCATTCTTTTCATAGGACACATGCTGGTATCAGTGATATTGTGGGAGGAGGTTTTGAGAGAGTTTAATAAATACCACTTAGTGGAATATCTAATTTTGGAAAAGATGTACAGAGACCTAAAACATTATTTTTTGTGGCCAGGGATGAAGAAATGAGTTGCATTGTTTGTCTCTCGATGACTTACTTATCACTAAATAATTGCTAAGCACCCATTTCTAGTGGGTTTAACTCAACCCCTTGAGTTTCTAGAATAGAAATGGGATCATATACATATGGAAATTGTGATGGTATTACCATGTATATCCAGGAGAAATGATTCTATTTGGGTGATTTTTGACCAGCTCACAAAGTAATCCCACCTCCTAACTATCAGAGAACAGAGTTTAGTAGAGAGCTTGGGATTCTTCAATGTACATGAGATAGTTTTACTCCATAGAGTTTGGTCAAATACTGTTTCTGATTGTGATTTCTGCTTTACATTATGGTAGTTGAAGGGATTACAATAGGAATATAGGACTCAATTATTGTTAATAAAAATGCTTCACCCTCAAACTGATAGCCAAACTGAGAAGACTATTCAGGTCTGGAGGACATACTACGAGCCTGGTTGTAGGACTTTTTTGTAGTTGGGAGGATCACCTACTTATAGTGGAGTTTTCCTAAAATAATAGATACCATTACACCATTGTCATGGAACCATTCAATGCTTTTTAAGGGAACCCTATAGGTCACCACTTTGTTGGAATGACCTAGGAGACTTGGCACTCATGGGTCTGGAGTTGGTGTGAGCTACTACTGAGATGACGTTGATCATCCAAGAGTAGATGAGTACCACACAGATCAATCATTAGTCTTATACAGATAGGTGAAGAAGGCCATTTGAGTTTGATAATGGAGACCATGTGTTCCTATGGGTTTTACCTCGATGTGGATTATAGAGTTTTGTCTATGACAACATGCTATCTACGCTGTTCATTGGACCTTTTCATATAATATTTATAGTTGGATAGGTGACATACCACTTAGCACTACCTCTGTAGTTATACTTGTTGGAGAGAATCCCTAATGGGTGATAAATTCATTTGGCGTGTGTGAAGCGATAACATGGGAATCTCTAGGATAACACTTGTGAGTGGGAGGCACAAATATGTGCTTAGTACCCCTATCTTTTTGAGTATCCATTTTTTTGTATTTTTGGGAATGTAAATCCCCATGTTGGGGAGAATGTAACAACTTTTAATTCTTGTGTATTATTATTAAATATTATATAGATTAATTTTGAGACTAGGCTCTGAGGCGACATGTGATTCCGAGGCCCGTGGTTCCCAAAATAAATGTTTGAAAAATATTAAAATATTAAATAACACACATGCATAGTTTTCCTGAAAAACCAAAATAACTTCTAAAGGAGTAACAAAATCAAAAATAAGAGGTAATCATAGAGTTCAGAATGGTGGTTTTACCGAAGGCATGACCTAACATTGGTGGATACGTTTCTTTTGTGAAAAATATTTCACTAGCATAAAATGAATAATATTATTTAATTTAATTATTTTAATTCACTGTGTTGACATAGGAACTTGATTTTTCAATAAATGTATCCTTATATCAGAATTACAGGGTTAGTCGCATAACCCTATAACATCTAAGGGATTGTTTTAGAGAGCTCTAGGAATACTTCAAATGAATGGTAAAAAATAAAGGATTGATGATCAACATAAATAAACTTTGAAGGATCTCACCAATGAATGCAACACAACATTGTTCTTCATCAGAAATAAATCTGAATCGATATTGGGAAAGTATTTTAATTTTTTATTCGATGTTATATATTTATTTGATGAACATGAATCAATAAATGAATGACTTGATTCATGGATTGTTACTATTGTGGGATGAGATTTATTTTTCATGGATTTTAATAGAAGAAATTCTTTGGTTAAATTTGTTGGTGGATTTATTTATCATTCTTACAGTAACGAACCAATATTGAAATGAACATAAATCAAGGTTCATTCCTCTTGATTGATTAGACTTTTCTCCTCCAATTTAACATTTCACCACGAGTGTTCTTTGTGGGATCGATGTTCAACTATTCTGGGTCAATCGATCATTTCACACCAATTTTGTAGAACAAGAAATCGATATCATAGATATGGGATTGGAATGACATGATGGAGGTGATATTGTGTTTTAGAAAATTAATTAAATTAAAATTATTCCTGAAAACCACATTCTTTGGCATTCTTCAGCATGAAAAAATAGTGATTTGATCCGATTTGGGAGTAGATATGGTGACAAGACATATAGTTTGGTGATGAAAAGGACTGGATGAAGATGGATATTGAGTTTTTCGGTGATATGAGTCTAGAAGTCAAAGGCCAAAGTAGTAGAGGTGGAGTGAGACTATGGATTTGGGAATATGAAATATCCCATAACACACAACATGTAATCCAAGATTACACAATACATGGTTCCCCTTCAGGGGTGATAATGGTTTCAAGAAGGAGATAATGATCACACATTATGGGACCCCAGTCACACTACATGTGACCCTTCTAGGATGACTCGATGTGTACCTAGGAATTATTCATACATGGGTTGGAGTACATGGGAATAGAAACATTGTGTACTCCCACACATACATGGATTGTCATACACAGACTGTTACACAGACATGGCTTTAGTACACGAACACATACATGCAATATGAGAAGAAAACCTTATGTCTATACATACCATGTACTCATTATACAAACCATATATATATGGAAACTACATGCCTTGTGAGGATATTTCATATGGTAAGGACTTGGGATAGATAGACATTCCATGTACCCCCAAGGACATTCCATATACTCCCATTACGAGTGCTTGTGGCTCTTTGTTTTCATAGTTTGGACCAATATAGTTTGAATGTGTTCCCCTCATCTTTTCCTTGAGAGTACATTGCAACATTACATCCAAACCAATAGATTATGATCCTCTCTAGAGGACTAGTATTAGATATTGTTTTGGTGTCCTTATACGAGACTGGAGTGCGATGATATTTCATCCATAGTGGAACTTTTTGGAATTGGTGTGACCACCCTAAGCATGGAATTGATTCTCCTTCCAGTGGGCCACATCAGTAGAGTTTAAAGAATCATTGGTATATGATCCCCTAGGTAGCGCGTTGATCCAGAGTGGGTTTGTAGTTCCCCCCAACAGTTCTGTATTTTACCACCATCTTTGTATCATAGTCTTCTTAGAATAATGCATTCTCTTTGGGTGGGTCCCAAATGAGCTAGACCTCTTCATTGTGTGCCTCTGATTTTATCTTGTCTAGTGGAGTGAGATCTACCAAAATAAGAATTTAATTCAGCATAATCCTAGGGGTCGCAGTTGGTTATGACCACCTGATGGATCAATGTATCTCTTGAGTATATCAGGATTTTTTTATCTATAATTCATAAATTGTTACATCTTGTATTGTTCTGACAGTACTTAATGATTATTTTTTTAGTTTTTTGGGGTGTCCTATGGAGTATTTTTATACTCACCCCTACTCAGGATTTTCCCACAAGTGTCATTTATTGTTAAGATGATGGCCCTTTTGACAGTGTCCATGGAGGATAAAGAATGGGTGGAGCATAGTTGAAGCATGGTAGGCTGAGGTTTTTAACGGGAGTGTACCTGTGACTTAGTCATCACCCTTGGAGTAGGATGAACACTTTATAATTTTAGTTGTACTTTTACTAAAAACTCTTTGGGGTGGGATCATGTTTAGTGTTATTTACTTTCCATTACCTCCTATTGTACTCTGGTTTTGAGATCTTCATTTGATGCATGAATTCGTTCAGTTTTTTTACATTTCAGCATTGTGTGGCTTGGAGATGTGTGTGTGGGTACAAGTAGATTAGGCTATTTCCTCCCATTTATGGCATATTAATACTCGATTATATTCACCAGACCTTGGCCTATCAGATACAGGCTTGGGGTAGTCTAGGTAATGGCCCATCTAGGATGCAATGTGGCACATAGATTCAAAATTAGATGCATTAAATTATAAATTTTATTCATGGATTGATGAACCACTTCTTAAGGTTGGAACTCCTTTCAAATAAATAAAAAAATTAATTTATCATTTGATTCCTCTAGGTTTTCACTCTCCGAATGATCTCATGATTCTGTAGTGAAAATATATTAGTTGATAATCAAAACTATAATGGAAAAGAAAAGTCACCCAAATCATTAAAATATGTATGTTAATAGAAATATCAACTAGTGAACCGCATCATCCATTCTAAAATAAATAAATTATTCTTATATATCCCATATATACAAGAATTATTTACACCACATAACCACATCATCACTTTCCTAATCAATCTATACAAAACCATCCACTCGATAAAGATTTCAATAAGATATTAATTATTTTACATTATAAAAATACAACAAATAGATGTATATTTAAATATCTCCACAAAATATCATAACATAAAAAGGAAAATAATTCCCATAATATAAATATAATCATAAAAACATAACTAATGGATATATAAAAATTAATTACTCAAAAATTTTATATTAAATGACCTTTTTTTTCAAAAAAAAATAAACCTCAAGGGATAATTTATATATTCTATTTGAGTAAAATTTCATAAAAAATCATACCATAAAATTTATAAACCATTATAAAAAACAATACTTATTTTGTAAAAGGATATTAAGAATAAATAAAACTTATTTTCACCTTAGTAACATTACATTATAGTGATTTTAAACAATAAAATAGAGACTCTGAAAATTTTATTTATATGAATTATTGATGAGATCCAGCAAAAAATATTTTCTAAATGTTTTATTTCAATTAAAACTATATTTAATAATATTAAATGGGGAAAATGATTTTAATTAAAATTATATCCATAAGAAATCATATTTATGGGAGTACATATAAAAGTTTAAAATATTTAAAATTATTAATAGATTATTAAATTAATAATCCACACCAACAACCAATGAAACATTTCATACATTTCAGCATACTTAGAGAAAAACTCAACCCACAATTCCCTTAATATCATTAATTCAGAGTAATATTATTGGTAATAATCTATTTTTATATTACATTTCAATTTTTATAACACTTATATTTTTATTAATATAAATATTTTTATCCATGAAAATGTATCTCATTTTTTGTAATAATAAAAATGAGATTCAACAATTCATACTTATCGAGAGCTATTTAATCAAAAAAAATAAAACTAATATCATGAATTTGTTAACAAATATATCACATCTTAAGTTTAATATATCTAATTATAGTTTATATTATTAAAATAAAAACATCAAATTTATTATTCAAAAAATGTTAGATTATATAAAATCATGCCTTATGTACTAGTACTCAAATATTGATATATGTGTAAATGGAATTATGGTTACTCCTACAAGTTTTATATATATAAATAAATGAATAATGTCATAAGAATGATTTAATAAAATAATTATATAATATTTTAGTCTATAAAAATATTATATATCATAATATATAAAAGTATAAATCAAATTATTTAATCATTATATTTTTTTAACTTGATATGTAATTAGTTATTGTGAAATATAAAATGTATTAAGTCATAAAGAATAAAAGTTTTATAATATATCATAAATTTATTGAGGAATCATATTCGAAAAAATTATATAATAATAATTCATGGGTTAAATTCTGTCAAGATCATAATAAAATAAACAATTAGTTAAACATGAAGAGAATTACATAGAAAATATAAACACAAAACATTAAAATAACTCAAAAAATATAACCATAAACACAATAAAATGATAATAGTACAAGGAAATTTCATAATATTTCACTATTAAATTGTTACAATATATCGTAAACATATTTATTAGGTTATCAAAATCATTAATTTCAATTATGGTGTCCATCCATGACTTAGTCATTCTCATTTCTAGTTATACGTGTAATTATTAAGTAAAACTATTTCCATAATAAACCCTTGAAATTAAAATGTTTTCATTAGTCTATGATCAGTCATAAAATTCAGTTAAAGGATTAAATTTTTTTTTACGTGACTCATACTTTCTAAATTTAATCACGGGGCCATATCTATGAAAATTGAGAACTATGAATAAAACATCAAATAGACCACCAGTTTTCAAACTGAATTAATAGTGTAAAAAAACGTTATTAGAGACATTAAAGTTGTGAATGAAATAAAAACATGTTATGTCACATAAAAGACATATTTTAAAGGTATTTTTTATTTAATTTACATCCTTGCTTTGTTTTGGGGGTTTCCCTAGGTTTTAGGGAGGAATAGATGAGTATTCATGAATTAGGCCAAACCGTGAGCCCAATACAGATAAAAAAATAAATTTTGTATCTTTTATAATATTTTCATTTTTGAACATTTTTCATCCATTAAAATTCATATTTTACCTCCCTTAACCTATTAACACCACCAAGGTAATTTGGAGCTTTTATAAATCCATAACCAAGGTTTATTTGGGTTTTTATCTAAGGGGTTGGGCCTGCCCGAAATCCCAATTCTTGATTTAAAAATAAAATTTGATTTTGTTATACCATATTCAATATTTGGGCTTTTTCGGTGATTCCAAGTCTCACCCAAGACCAATTAACCCAGTCGCGCGTCTGAACTCTCTACCCCCTCTTTGGATCTATGGGTAATCGCGATTTGCTACCTAAATTCATAGGGTTCCTCAAATCACCCAGATTTGAAGAGGTAAAGTATTTCTTTCATAAATCTATCAATTCTCAATATTTTTCCTCCATTACAGTTCCTAAATAACCTAATACATCTTTTTCGAACGAACCCTAAATTTTGGATCTTTCAAATTTTAGCTACTGGTGTTTTGGAGTGATTACTTCAAGATACTTCAAGTAAATGTGCCCTTTTCTTTCCTATTTCAAATTACCACTAGTGTAGAAAACATTTTTTACGTCGGTTATTTTTTATTATTTACGTCGCTTTTTAGGCGACGTTAATATGGACGACGTTATAAATAACGTTTTTTACGTCGGTTATTTAAAACCCGACGTAATATCCCTAACATCACGGTGGTTATCACGTTGGTTCATATAATAACCGACGTGATAAATATGCGCGGGGGGGCTTTATTACGTCGGTTATTCCCTAAACCGACGTGATAAAACGCCTGGGATATCGTTTATCACGTCGGTTATGTCATAACCGACGTGATAAACCCTTCCCCTGGCCTATTATCACGTCGGTTATTTAAGAAACCGACCTGATAAAAAGGCCTGGGAAACGTTTTAGCACGTCGGTTATCCAATAACCGACGTGGTAAATCGATTCCCAGGCCTTTTAGCACGTCGGTTATGTTAAGAACCGACGTGATAAAAGCCCCGGGAACGGTTTATCACGTCGGTTCTAGAAAAACCCGACGTGATAAACCCCTGCCGATTTATTTACCACGTCGGTTATTTTATAACCGACGTGAAAGAAATTTTTTTTTAAATAATTGCACTGCTCTCACCAAAAAGCAACCAGAAACCAAACAAAAATAACAATTCCAGCCCTCCCCCAAGCCCCAACTGAACCCCACCCTCATCTATACCCACCTAACAACCTGGCCAGCCCTCCCCCACCACATTGGAGCCCCACCACAACCCTTGGACACCCCCCACCCCTTGGACAGCCCCCACCCTCATTTACACCCCCACGACCCCTAGTACAGCCTCAAACACCCATTGGAAACCCCTCCCATATCCCTTGGACACCCTCCACCCCTTGGACACCCCCCACCCCTTGGACAGCCCCCCCCCCACCCTCATTTACACCCCCAAGACCCCTAGTACAGCCTCAAACACCCATTGGACACCCCCCCACACCTTGACAGCCCTCCCAGACCCCTTGGACACCCCCCCGAGCCCTTGGACAGCCCCAAACACCCCTTGGACACCCCTCCCATATCCCTTGGACACCCCCACCCCTTGGACACCCCCACCCCTTGGACAGCCCCCCCACCCTCATTTACACCCAACCGGCCCCTTGGACAGAACTCCCAGACACCTTGGACACCACTCCCATATCCCTTGGACACCCCCACCCCTTGGACAGCCCCCCACCCTCATTTACACACAACCGGCCCCTTGGACAGAACTCCCAGACACCTTGGACACCACTCCCATATCCCTTGGACACCCCCACCCCTTGGACACCCCCACCCCTTCGACAGCCCCCCCACCCTCATTTACACCCCCCGAACACCCCTTGGACACCCCTGCCATATCCCTTGGACACCCCCCCACCCCATTGGACACCCCCCACCCCTTGGACAGCCCCCCACCCCCTGGACACCCCCCCGACCCCTTGGAAACCCCCCTACCCCTTGGAACCCCCCCCATCCCCTTGGACAACCCCAAACACCCCTCCTATATCCCTTGGACACCCCCACCACTTGGACACCCCCCACCCTCATTTACACCCAACCGACTCCTTGGACAGCCCCAAACACACCTTGGACACCCCTCCCATATCCCTTGGACACCCCCACCCCTTGGACACCCCCCCACCCTCATTTACACCCCCCTGACCCCTAGGACAGCCCCAAACACACCTTGGACACCCCTCCCATATCCCTTGGACACCCCCCAAACACCCACCCACCCCCTTGGAACCTCTCCCCCCATACCAAAATCCAGACCAGAAAAACCATCAACAATAGACCAAAACAAGAAGTAGAGAAAAATTAAACATTCACTTATATAACATTCAAAACTTACACTATCAACTTCAAAAAAAACTAAATCCAACCTAAACGACTACGAAATACACAATTACATTGACAATATTCAAAATTACATTTTACATTACAAACAACTAAAAGTTAATCAAACCTGTAAAATAATTTGACCACTCCACTTGTAAGTGTTTGATATCTTCAGCAGTAAAGGGTTGAGGGTCATCAAAAAGCTACAAAGGAAAAGGATAGTAGTCAACGTGTATAATGAATAAATCAAATTGAAATATTATGAGAAAGAGGAAATCTTACCAGGTCAAAACTCAGAACTGTCCCAGTTGTTATTATTTCATACATAAATCTTAACATGTAATATCCGCATTCGATGATGCCTTGTTGCTCATGACATTTCTGTTTGAATGAGTGTAAATTCAATATATTATTTTTATGTAATAAATCAAAATGTACAAATTATAAATGGATATTTACCTTCGCATGTACATATTTGATCTTGAAATTCCTTTTCTTTGCGCTTTTTCGAAAGTGGACCCATGCCCTGTTAGAAAATAATACGAATGGGGTAAATTTAAAATTCATTATAATATATAAAACTATTGTGAAATTGAAACTTACGTTTCCAATATATTCTTAAAACTCTCTCGCACATCATCATGGAGAGAGCATATCCAATAAAGTGTTTTCTCCCTAGGGCAAAAAACCCCTAACATCCAATGATCCCTGATAAAAGGAAATTTAACGTTAGTGGTTTTTTATGTTAAAAGATAATTAACTCATTGAGAGGGATGTGTTTCATACCTCTCACAAAAAGGCATCATCCAACACTGTGTGATTACATTCTTTTCAAATCTATCAGCAATATAAAGCATTCTTTGTTCCTCATCCAATGCACATGCTTCAGGGGAAATCAATTGTGGGTCCACGAATCCATATACATCTGTCAGCTCATTCCTCTCACAAATTTTATACAGATACCTAATACAAAGCAGACATAAGTATACATTTTTAATAAATATAACGCAAGGAAAAGGTGTTAAGACTTACATGATAAAAATTTGCACCACGTTGATGCCCAAATTATCTCCAATGACAAACTCCATGATATCAGTTTTCATAATCCCCACACATAGTTCACGTCCACAGACATGACCTTCCATTTTAAAGTCATAATGATCCGCCAACAAATTTGAATATCTTGACAATTTGTCAAGACTGCTAGTATCTGCATCCGATGTCATAGCTATCTGTCTTTTTTGTTCTCTATACAGTATTTCTTTACCTTTGAAGTATTCCTATAAAAATAAATTGAAAAATATATTAGTTTTCAAATGATAAAACATTAATAAAAATATAAAATAAAAGATATAACATCCATACCTCTATGGTAATGAGTCGAAGAAGTCTGGATGGCCAAAGTAAAAAATGGCTGATACTATGTCCAACTGTCGTCACCTCATCTGTAGGTAATGGTATCCGAGCTGATCTATCTATAATATCCTGTACAGTGACCCTCTGATTCTCTACCTCTAACTGTTGATGATGAACTGTATCTCCTATACAATATACCATCCCATATGCAACTATATGATGTTGAGGATCATCAACATACAACTCACAATAAGTAGGTAACTGCGGCGGAGGAGGAGGATCAAAAATGGGGTCCGCAGGCTGAGGTGGGGGAGTGGGAGCTACTGGGAGAGGTGGAGTGGGAGCTGCACCCTGAAATTGTCTTTGCAAGTCTGCAAACATTAACTGCACCGATGCTCTAATCTTTTCCTCCATTGTCGCATTAATATTATGGACTTCAGCCTCCAAGGATTCTATTTTTTTTATAAACTCCCTCAACGTTAGAAGTTGAGGAACGTGGCAACACTTTTCTTACCGATACACCTGCCGGATATCCTCTTACACGGCTAGGATGTTCGGGCTTTCCCAATGCCACAGATAAAATATCTTCCCTCCCAGATGGTGTAAATGTCCCCTGTGAACTCTGCTCCTCAAGAGAGTCCTGTAATAATTAATTGAACATTTCTATAATGATTGGAAATATATGACGAAAATAGTAAACTTAAATAAATAAAATAGATATCTTACAATCCTCTCAACTACGAGTCTCGATTCTTCCGAAAGATATTGTCCTTTTTTGCCCTTCCGAGCTCTTTTCCATTTCTCATGTCTAGATGGAGGGGATGGAGGGGCCACCTCTCCAGAGCTTGAAGACTCAGCTCTTAGTTGTTGAAATTTTTCTTCCATCATTTGTTCTTCCAATAATGCATACCCTCCCCGAGATAAACTACGAGGGTATACATTTTTAGATTGGATCTCTTGATGAGCTTTCCTTGTTTGCTGTAAATTAAGAATAAGTAATCATTAACAAAACAATAATAAGATCATTTATATAAGAAAGCTTATAAAAGTTTACATTTCCCTTACCAAAAATGATTCTTTTCTTCTACTTTCAAAAAATTGTCTCCATGTGTCTTCATCTATAAAAGGATATATACGACATGGATTCTCACGACTCCTATGACCATAAATGAAATCAGATGAGAGGGTTGATTTGAAATCCCTCCATCTCCTAGCAGCCAACGATAAGCATTTCTTCCTGACTCCTCCAGTGTCAGGAATATCAAATGTCATCTGATAAAAAAGAGGTTAAAAATATTATATATACTAGAAACATTTAAAGAACAGTCAAACAATAGCAAAAGATCTTACCAAAATGGTCTCCCACAGCTGAGAAATTAGCGCCTTATCCACACTTCTCCAATCATCATAGAGAATGCTTACTTTGCTCTTAGCCTGAGTTGCTACAAAACCCTTAAAATCTTTAGCATTTGGACCTCTAGGAAGATCATCATCATCAAACTCCACGACTATCCTCTCCTCCTTCGTACGGGCAAGTGATACTTTTGGTAAACGTGTGCACCCACGCTTACCAACATTTGAAATCTTTTTCGTAATAGGAGCATGTGAATGTTCCTCCCCAGATGTATGACCAATATGATCATCTCCAGAATCATGTGGCTGATCAACTGATTGATCTGTCATTTTCCTTCAAATCAAAAAAACAAACATTAGTTCACAAATAGAAAAGTGTACTAAATTACATAATAGTAAACATTGGTAATATGGTAAGCATGTTAAACAATGATAAACATGGTAAACACAGGCAAAAGGTTGCCAAGGAGTTGGCCCAAAAAAGCTGAAAAGTGGACTCACTGAGTCCACCGGTCAGCCGGTGTGAGCACACCGGCCAGCCGGAGGACCCATGCAGTAGACTTGCCCACTACCTGGTGCCACCGGCCGGCCGCTGGATCACCACCGGCCGGCCGGTGGACCAGACAGAGAGCCTTCCTCTCTGTCTGGACCACCGGCCGGCCGCTGGCTCATCACCGGCCGGCTGCTGGTGATCCAGACAGAGAGGAAGGCTCTCAGTCTGGTCCACCGGCCGGCCGGTGGTGATCCAACGGCCGGCCGGTGGACCAGACAGAGAGCCTTCCTCTCTGTCTGGACCACCGGCCGGCCGCTGGCTCAACACCGGCCGGCCGCTGGTGATCCAGACAGAGAGGAAGGCTCTCTGTCTGGTCCACCGGCCGGGCGGTGGTGATCCAGCGGCCGGCCGGTGGTCCAGACAGAGAGGAAGGCTCTGTCTGGACCACCGGCCGGCCGCTGGATCACCACCGGCCGGCCGGTGGACCAGACAGAGCTTTGTTCTGGACCACCGGCCAACAGGTGATCCACCACCGGCCAGCCGGTGCGCCCAGGACTTCTCCTCTTTACGGTTTTTATTGTTTTATCGTTTTGGTTTGATACATGTTTTAATAAGTAAAAAATTTACAGTATATAACATTATATGAAAAAACTAAATGTAAACAAGAAATAAACTTGTGTTACCTGTAATTTTAGGAATGTACAGTTGGATTGTTTTCCCAAATTCCTTCGTCGCGATCGTTCCTTATGGCACAAACCATGTCTTCAACATACTCATCATTATGTTCTGTTAATCTTTCCATGGAAGTAGGGATCTCACATAAATCAGCATCTTCATCAAATTCATCCTCACCAACATATTGGTTTTTCCCTTGTAAAACAACAACCCACTACATATCTGATTGATCTACTACATAGAAAATTTGTTTGGCATGTGTTGCCATTATAAAAGAATCAGCTGTGTCTTCCAATCTATTCAGATTAACAAGTGTCATTCCAAATTCATCGTGTCTGACACTGTTGTTACCGATAAACCATTTACAGTTAAAAACAGGAACTTTAATTTTAAAGTAATCAGCCTCCCATATGTCTTCAATCACTCCATAATATGCACTTGATGCCGAAATTGGGTTTCTGTCCTTAACACTCGAAAAATGCATTGCTTCTGCAAACACCAATACACCACTATTCTGAACTGCACTTCTGTTGTCCTGAGCTTTCGTATGAAATGTATAGCCATTAATGTCATAAGCAGACCATGTTATCACATTTAAAGATGGACCACCCACTATCCATTTTAATGTCTCTGATACATCTGATCTACCAAGCAAGGTCTTTTTAAACCATGGCAAAAACGTTTTGTTGTGCTCATTCAAAATCCACATTTCTTTCTTCTTTGGATGACATTGTTTCAACTCATTAATATGCAATGTGATATACGGTTGAACATCAGCTATGTTATTCAAGATGTATGATTCTAACTTCTTCATATGTTCAGCTGACAGTGATTTGACTTTCAAGCCACGAATCCCCTTTCCCTCATTATTAACCCGTTCATGGCGAGATGGAGGCAAACCTATGTGTTGCGCCGTAGCCAAGTAGCTCGTACAAAACTCTGCTACCTCCTCAGAAATATACTTTTCAATAATGGAGGCTTCAGGTCGATATGGATTTTTAACATATCCCTTTAATATTTTCATATACCTTTCAAAAGGATACATCCAACGAAGATATACAGGTCCACAAAGCCTTATTTCTCGAACCAGATGAATCATTAAATGCACCATCATATCAAAAAAAGTTGGAGGAAAATACATTTCCAAATGACAAAGTATAAAAATTGCATCCTTTTCCAAAATGTTCAAAGCATTCACATCAATCGCCTTGTTTCAAATTGAATTGAAAAAATAACACAACCTCATTATAGTCTTTCTGACACGGATGGGCAATATTCCACGCAGTGCAACTGGTAGAATTTGTTGCATCATGACATGACAATCATGTGATTTCATACCTATCAACTTCAAGTCTTTCAATGAGACAAAATTTTTTACATTTGAAGAATAACCTTGAGGCACTTTGATATCATGAAGACACTGACAGAAGCTACTTTTCTCCCTCTTCGATAATGTATGACAAGCCGGGGGAAGAAATGTTCGTCTTCCTTTAGGAGTGGGAGCTAACTCCAAACGTATTCCCATTGACAGTAGGTCTAACCTTGCATTCAACCCATCTTTTGTCTTTCCTTTAATATCTAGCAATGTTCCGATCAAAGAATCACAGATATTCTTCTCCATGTGCATGACATCAATATTATGTTTGACTTCATGATACCTCCAATATGGTAGCTCAAAAAATATTGACCTTTTCTTCCAAATATGTCTATCATTACCAGATTTCTGTGTCTTTCCCAATGTGACATCAAGGGTTTTCACCCTCTCAAAATACAATTCTGGGGATAAAGGTTGAGGAGCAGTCTCAAATTCTTGTGAGCCATTGAATGCCTTTTTTAGTCTTCTATAAGGGTGATCCATAGGAAAAAACTTTCGATGACCCATGTACACTGTTTTCCTCCCATGATGCAATTGACAATATGACGTCTCTTGTTCGCAAATTGGACATGCTTTATGCCCTTTAACAATGTATCCAGACAAATTTCCATATGCTGGGAAGTCATTTATAGTGAATAGAAGCATTGCATGCAGTTGAAAATATTCCATTTTATAAGAATCATACACCCTAATACCATCAGCCCATAACAGTTTCAAATCATCAATCAGCGGTGACAAGTATACATCAATATCATTGCCGGGTTGCTTTGGACCAGAGATCATGATACTCAACATGACATATTTGCGCTTCATACAAACTTCAGGAGAGAGGTTGTAAATTACCAATAAAACAGGCCATGAACTATGTGTGCTACTGAGGGTTCGGTATGGATTCATTCCATCTGTGCACAAGCCTAGTCTCAGATTTCTAATTTCATTTCCAAATGTAGGGTACTGGGCATCAATTTTCTTCCATTGTGGACAATCAGCTGGATGACGTATTTTTCCATCACATACCCGCTCATCAGCATGCCATCTTAACCTTTTTGCATCATGTGAATTAGCAAATAAACGTTTGAAACGAGGAATTATAGAAAGATACCAAAATACCTTTGAAGGGAGCTTTGTAATCTCTACATCAGCTTGTGATTTTTCTTTCACCTTATACCGTGATGTCCCACATTTAGGACACTCTTTCAGAAATTCATATTCCTTCCTATATATAATGCAGTCATTCGGACAGGTATGTATTTTCTTGTATCCCAATCCCATCGGGCATAATATTTTTTTGGCCTTATAATGTGAATCTGGAAGATCGTTATCTTTTGGAAGAATGTCTTTCATCAATTGTAGCAGCTCTGTAAAACTTCTGTCACTCCATCCATGTTTCGCCTTCAGGTTAATCAATCTTAACACCGCCGACAAAACCGTAAAATCTGTACAACCAGGATATAATGGTTTTTCGGCATCACCATATAGACGTGCAACTGTCGGTTCTATCTCAATTTGTTCTGCTACAATATCGCGAATCATTTCTTCAATTCCATCGGAGTTACCATCTTGCGATTCATTATCATCAGTTACATTCTGTCCAGTTTCGCCATGCCAAATCCAAGGGTTGTAAATCGGATTGAAACCATGACAAATCAGATGATCTTTTATCTCTCTACTTTTCAACTTCTTCATATTCAGACATTTCAGGCATGGACAGAAAAAAATGTCACTACTTGGAACATTTCGTTTAGCAAATTCCAAAAAGGCATCAACACCTTCCTCATATTCATTGCTCATTCGATGTGCCGTAATCCAACTTCGACTCATTATTACCTATAACAAATAGCAAAAATATATATATTTTTTAGATAAGACAAATATATGTTTATATGAAAAAAATCTTAATTTGAATGTAAACAATTTTGAAATATAAAACAAATCGATGTGTAAACCCCCCTGGACACCCCCCGACCCCTCTGGACAGCCCCCCACCCCTACTGGACACAACCCCCCACCCCCGACCTGCTTGGACACCCCCCTGGACACCCCCCAACCCTCTGGACAGCCCCCCACCCCTCCTAAACACCACCACCCACCCCCTACCCCCTTGGACACCCCCCTGGACACCCCCAACGCCCACCCACACCCTTGGACAGCCCCCCACACCCACCCACCCCCTTGTAAACCCCCCTGGACACCCCCGACCCCTCTGGACAGCCCCCCACCCCTCCTGGACACCACCCCCACCCCCTACCCCCTTGGACACCCCCTGGACATCCCCCAACCCTCTGGGCAGCCCCCCACCCACCCGGACAACCCCAAATACCCTCTGGAGAGGCCGCCACCCACTTGGACAGCCCCCCACACCCATCCACCCCCTTGGACAGCCCCCCCACACCCATCCACCCCCTTGGACACCGCCCTGGACACCCCACCGACCCCTCTGGACAGGCCGCCACCCCCTTGGACAGCCCCCCACACCCACCCATCCCCTTGGACACCACCCTGGACACCCCCGACCCCTCTGGACAGCCCCCAACCCCTCTAGAAAGCACCCCCACCCCTCCTGGACACAACCCCCCACCCCCGACCTGCTTGGACACCCCCTGGACACCCCCCAACCCTCTGGACAGCCCCCCCACCCCTCCTAAACACCACCACCCACCCCCTACCCCCTTGGACACCCCCCTGGACACCCCCCAACACCCACCCACACCCTTGGACAGCCCCCCACACCCACCCACCCCCTTGTAAACGCCCCTGGACAGCACCCCGCCCCTCTTGGACACCACCCCCCACCCCCTACCCCCTTGGACACCCCCTGGACATCCCCCAACCCTCTGGGCAGCCCCCCCACCCACCCGGACAACCCCAAATACCCTCTGGAGAGGCCGCCACCCACTTGGACAGCCCCCCACACCCATCCACCCCCTTGGACAGCCCCCACACCCATCCACCCCCTTGGACACCCCCCTGGACACCCCACCAACCCCTCTGGACAGGCCGCCACCCCCTTGGACAGCCCCCCACACCCACCCATCCCCTTGGACACCACCCTGGACACCCCCCGACCCCTCTGGACAGCCCCCGACCCCTCTAGAAAGCACCCCCACCCCTCCTGGACACAACCCCCCACCCCTGACCTGCTTGGACACCCCCCTGGACACCCCCAACCCTCTGGACAGCCCCCCACCCCTCCTAAACACCACCACCCACCCCCTACCCCCTTGGACACCCCCCTGGACACCCCCCAACACCCACCCACACCCTTGGACAGCCCCCCACACCCACCCACCCCCTTGTAAACCCCCCTGGACAGCCCCCCGCCCCTCCTGGACACCACCCCCACCCCCTACCCCCTTGGACACCCCCTAGACATCCCCCAACCCTCTGGGCAGCCCCCCCCACCCACCCGGACAACCCCAAATACCCTCTGGAGAGGCCGCCACCCACTTGGATAGCCCCCCACACCCATCCACCCCCTTGGACACCCCCCTGGACACCCCACCGACCCCTCTGGACAGGCCGCCACCCCCTTGGACAACCCCCCACACCCACCCATCCCCTTGGACACCACCCTGGACACCCCCCGACCCCTCTGGACAGCCCCCGACCCCTCTAGAAAGCACCCCCACCACTCCTGGACACAACCCCCCACCCCCGACCTTCTTGGACACCCCCTGGACACCCCCCAACCCTCTGGACATCCCCCCACCCCTCCTAAACACCACCCCCACCCCCTACCCCCTTGGACACCCCCCTGGACACCCCCCAACACCCACCCACACCCTTGGACAACCCCCCACACCCACCCACCCCCTTGTAAACCCCCCTGGACACCCCCCGACCCCAAATCCATGCACCTATGCCATGGTTGTGTGTGAATAAAGTAGTAACAACTATAAAAGGGCAACCCATCCAAATGGACACGCCCCAACCCTCTCGGGGATTTATAGAAAACGATGAAAAATTAGTGAAATCATAAAATTACTCAATATTGCAAGTCGAACAAATAGATCTAGGGATGATAAATAAGATTATGGTGCCAAAACGAGTTAAAAGGGTTCGCAATCGAAGAATCTTAGCTAGTTTCAACAAAAAAAATCACAACACATATATATATACTATCCGCGAAAAAAAACGAACGAGTGGGAGGATTACCTGAGTGCTGCGAGTTTAGATGATTGATCCGAGGATATTAAATATGAGAAACGATGATCGCAAAATGAATCTAAACCAACGAAATGGACGAGCCGATTCGGGTTTACGCGCGAGAGAGACGAGTCGCGACTGTCGAAGGTAAACTCGCGAATGACAATCCACGGGTCTGGGTAAATTTTTAAATGAGTTATCACGTCGGTTATTCAATAACCGACGTGATAATTGTTTTAAAAACATTTATAACGTCGGTTATTTCAATAACCGACGTAAAAACCTTCCTCCGATTCATTTGTTACGTCGGTTAGTTTATAACCGACGTTATAAAGGGCTCAAAATCCGCGTTTTTTTACATCGGTTATGGAATAACCGACGTCAAAAACATCTGCGGATTCTTTTTTTACGTCGGTTATTTTATAACCGACGTAAAAAAGCCTTCAAAAACCGCGTTTCTTACATCGGTTATTCAATAACCGACGTAAAAAGGCCTTCAGAAACCGCGTTTTTTACGTCGGTTATAAACATAACCGACGTAAAAAACGAAGCCGCGCGATTAATAACGTCGGTTATAATAATAACCGACGTTATAGGTGTACCGAATACAAATTTTTACGTCGGTTAAGAAATAACCGACGTAAAAAACCTCGTTTTACATATTATGACGTCGGGTTTATATAACCGACGTAAAAAATGGTGACGTAAAAAACGTTTTCTGCACTAGTGTACTTTGGGTTTAACTCATTCTTCTTAGGGTTTCTTCGGTTATAATTGAGTTTGCTAATGTCAAAAAACTAGGTTATCGAACATAGGGTTTAACATTGGGCTTTCTTGGCCAATTTATGTGGTTTTAGGTTTGATCTAGTTCTCTCTTGGTGCGGCGGGGGTACGATTTGATTTTCACACGGAGATTCAAGGGTTTTTGTTACTTTGGTAGGTAATTCCATTGTGTGTGCAATTTTTGTGAATTATCTTGCTGTTTTCATGGTACCTTAATGTTTATTTCACTTGAATGTTTCTGTAAAAATTGGTTTTAGTTTCATTTATAATGAAAATGAATTTTAAGTTCCAATTTTTGGTGAAATTTGGGGTTTTTCATTCAAATCTTTTATTGGTTCATTTTGGGCTGCCCCATAAATGAATTGTTGGTTTCATTAAACGGTATTGAACTGAAATTTTGTTTTAATGACTTACAAGTTCTAACATATTGTGCAAAGTGGGTATCTTAAAGAGCTTTGGGTGCAAAACAATGTGATGTTTTGAGAGGTTGTTTTACTGAAAATAAAATTATTTTATTATGTTTTTTAAATGGTATAAAATGTGTGTAGCTACTGTAAAATTTGTTTGTGACCAGTAGTGATATTTTATATGCAAAATTATGTGTGTTGTTTTCTTAAATTTTTTGAGCACAAAAAGGGGAAGCTCGGGTACCTAGGTGGGGCGGATTTGTACTAGTATGGCTAGTGGATCAGATGGGTTTTGTCCCTATTCCACTTAGCATCTGGAAAAAAAACTCTAACTAAACTATTTGGATGATTTTTGGGGACCAAGAGGTTATGGGTATGTTACCTACTAGTGGCTCGTGCATGAGAATGGATTTTTCTATGGTTACTCTACACCGAGGTACGAGGTACATAGGGCCCGAGACAACCTAGTGCTTAGGGGTGTTCCCGATTTTGACGTTCATTGGATTTATGGTATTTACCCTTATTGTGGGGTGTTTTTGGAAGTACTTTACAGTATCTCACATTTCTATTTAATGTGCTAACATTCTGAAATTTTCGGATTGAAAACTATTTTCATTTGAAAGTTGCAGTTCTTTGAATTTTAACACCGTTTCACCTTGTGTATTAAAATTTCTTGTTTTGTTCACATTGTATTGCATGCTCTTTGGAATCATCTGGTGGTATCCTATTGGGATTAGAATAACACCCTAATTACACCCCTTGGGTGTATGTAGTCCTGCTTATGCTTGACTCAGGTAAAGTGAAGGCTAAGGGTGATGGCGGTTCGGGATGTTAGTCCCCATCATTGGGGTGGAGTTGCAGAGACGGCTTGTGGGTGATGATCCCCTTATCATGTGGAGTCCATGGGGATGTCTTTATGTTGTCATTATTTGTTTTTAGACCTTTTCTAGTGCCTTTAAACATATGTATTCAGATCTGGTTTTGTTAAGAATTGTTTAGCATGAAAATTTCAGATTCTATTAATTGATTGTTTTTTTATGATTTATGATTTCATACTCGGGTAAATCATTCCCAAACCAGATTTGTTTGATACCCGGGCACTTGTGCCAGACCGTGGGGATAGGTAACGCCATTCGGGCCCTGCCATAGGCCGAGTTTGGTTCCATTAATGGTGGCGACTAGATCCGGTTCTTGAAAAAATGGTATCAGAGGAGGTTAATGTTTTTGGGTTATATTGTTATTTTGGGATGAGTCGGGATAGACAGGAGCTAGGACTGTTGAGGCTTGGGGTATTAGTTGTGAGTAGGGTGTCTGCCCCGAATCTCTCATGGAAGACCTTGAGTCACTAGAGGATGTTGGAATTTACGGATTGACTTCACTTCCAGGTGAGACATGTGGGCTACAGACCACATGTGTACATCAGGCAGATGTGGAGTAGTTGTTTCTTTTATTACAGGAATGTGTTTAGTTTATTTATATTTGTTGTATTTGATTAAAATTTTCAGAATTTTGGTATTGAATATAGTTTTGTGACTGTTTCATTTTGTAGCAACATGCCTCCCCAGAAAGCTCCCACGCACCCACAGGAGGAAGCTGGAGAGAGTTCTCCCACACCGATTGATCAGAGGCTCATGGAGGCTATGGTTCGGGCTATCCAAGCTTTGGGACAGAGACCAGATCCTGCTTCTATTCATGTTAGGGCATAAGAGACAGGTCCTAGAAAAGATAAAGAAAAAGTGTTTCTGAAAAACAAGCCTCCTACCTTCCGAGGTATCAAAGAACCCCAGGAAGCAGAATAATGGATCGAGAAGATCGAGTGTATGTTTGAGTTCTTGGAAACACCCGAGGAGGTCAGGGTGAAGTGTGCCTCCTTTCTGTTGGAGGGTCCCAGCCGTAAATGGTGGGAGTTAGTGCTTCAGGCTGGGAAGAATGAGCAGATGCGCTGTGGAGATTTCAAGGTTGTCTTCAATGAACAGTAATTCCCAGAGGTGTTGGCTTATGCCAGGTCTAGAGAGTTCATGGAACTTGTTCAGGGGAATCTATTTGTGATGGATTATGCAAACCATTTCATGGAGTTGGTTCGGTATGCTCCATAAATTGTCTCTAATGAGCTAGCGAAGGTCCAGAGGTTTGAGAAAGGCTTGCGACTGGAGATATACTCCCAGGTGTTCTTGTTTAAGTTGAGGACCTATGCTGAGGTTGTTGATCGGGCGTGCATGGTGGAGATTGATAGGAAAGGCAGGGCTGGTTTCTATGGTTCTGTATTAGCAGTGGGTAGTGGCAGCTCCTCAGAGAAGAAAAGGAAGCGGGAGGATCATGTGAAGAAAGGAGGGGGCAGTTCAGGCTACTCTTCCAGGCAGTTTTCTTCTGCGGCTTCTGATGCGAGATCGGTCATGTGCCACCAATGTGGGAGGCCTGGGCATATCTGACCAGCATGTCCTATTCCTTCAAAGCCTTGTTACCAGTGTGGAGGTATAGGGCATTTTTAGCGCTTCTGTGGTGTGGCACATCCACTCCCAAGTGGGGCAGGGTCAGTGGCTTCAAGAGGAGTGCCAACACAGTCCGAGCCGTCGAGGACTGGGGGATCTCGATTTAGTGGTCGTGGTGGTAGGGTTGGATAATCTTCTAGGCAGATCCACTTTTGGGCATAGACACAGACTAGCAGTCGTCCTCAGGTAGATACTGGACATCTCCATGTAGTGGATTAGTCACCCGCAGGATCAGAGGCGGGACCGTCGACAGTTCAAGGTAACGTTCTGATCGCATCTTCTATAGAAACTGCTCTTTTTGATACTAGTGCCTCTGTTTCATTCATTTCTATACATTTTGTGGACATGCTGAATTTTCCAACTTAGTTGATGTCTTTTGTGATGGAGTTGGTGACACCATTGTGAAAGAAGAAGGAGCAGGGCCTCAGGTGCCCCTCGTTTGCACTTTCTGTGTCAGGGGTCGATATGGAGTGGGACCTCTTGGTCTTAGATATGGAACTTTTTGATGTCATACTTGGGATGGATTGTATAGTACACTTCCAGGCACACATATATTGCTACAGATGGGGTGTGAGTTTCACGGCACCTGATGGGAGTCATCAGGTTTTTCTTGGAGAATGGGATCCACGATCTGGTCGCGCAGGGCCTCCCCTCCTAGAGATGGGAAGTGCTATCTTCCAGTTATCTTCTCTTGTTCTAGATGATGGTCTTTCCCCTGAAGGTGCACTACCTCATGTAGTGAATGAATTTACTGAGGTATTCCCAGATGATTTTTCAGGTTTGCCCCTGAAGCGGGATGTGGAGTTTTCGATTGATCTCGCACCGGGAACACATCCAATATCTCTTCTCTCTTATCACATGGACCCCACTGAGTTGATGGAATTAAATATATAGATGGACGACTTAGAATCCAAAGGATTAATTCTCCCGAGCGTCTCTCCTTGGGCCGCTCCTGTGTTGTTTGCAAAAAAGGCTGATGGATCCCTCTGGTTGTGCATTGACTACTGGAAGCTGAATAAGGTAACAATTAAAAACAAATACCCTTTGCCTATATTATATGATTTTTTTGATTAGATAAAGGGGGAAAAGTGGTTCCCAAAGATAGATCTGTGTTCAGGGTATCACCAACTCAGGGTGAAGGAGTCAGATATCCCTAAGACAGCCTTCCGAAGCAGGTACGACCACTTTGAGTATTTGGTCATGCCCTTCGGATTGACCAATGCTTCAGTGGTATTTATGGCACTTATGAATAGGGTGTTCCATCAGTATATCTATTCCTTTGTTGTGGTGTTTGTGGATGACATTCTGGTATACTCTTGGTCTGAGGAGGAATGCGAACATCACTTGAGGATCATTTTGGGTACATTACGAGATCACCGCCTCTATGCAATGTTGTCAAAGTGCACATTCTGGATCAGATAGGTGAGATTTCTAGGGCATGTGATCTCAGAGCATTGAGTTTCAGTGGACCCTGAGAAAATTAGTGCAGTCATGTCATGGGAGAAACCGAAGAATGTGTTCGAGATCAGGAGTTTTCTTGGCTTGGATGGTTATTACAGGTGATTCGTTTGGGATTTCTCTTGGCTTGCTTCACCGATGACTTCCCTCACCCGGAAAGGGGTAAAGTTTGTATGGGGTCCAGAATGTCAGGTGTCGTTCGAGGAGCTAAAGAGGAGGCTGACTACCGCCCCCGTGCTGATTTTTCCAGAGGCTGGAAAGGGATATGTGGTCTATTGTGATGCTTCAGGTATGGGTCTTGGGTGCGTGCTTATGCAAGATGATCATGTGGTCGCGTATGGCTCTCGCTAACTTCGACAACATGAAAAGAAATACCCGACCCATGACTTGGAGTTGGCAGCGGTGATGCATTATTTGAAGACTTGGCATCACTACCTCTTTGGGGAGAAGTTTTTGGTATAATCTGATCACAAAAGCTTGGCTTATATATTCTCGCAGAAGGACCTAAACTTGAGGCAGCGTCGCTGGATCGAGTACCTGCAGGGGTTTGACTTTGACATTGTCTATACCCCAGGAAAGGGTAATGTAGTGGCTGACGCTTTGAGGAGAAGAGTTCCAGTGCATGCTTTGAGGAGGTCTAGTGATGAGTAGACATTGATGGGTATCTTTTCTCAGATGCATGTGGAGACCAGTGAACACAGTGGAGGGGAATTCTTGGAAAGCATCCTGTTGACTCCTTCTCTATTGGAGTTGATTCAGCAGGAACAACCCAGTGATGATCTTTGTCAGCGGTCGAAGCAGTTCCTTCATGGTGGGGAGATATCCTCTTATTGGTCGTCGTCTCCCGAAGGCATATTGTGCTTCAAGGGCCGTTCAGTAGTGCCATTATTTCTACGGAATGTGGTGATTCCAGATAGCCACCAGCCTCAGTAGGCTGTCCATCCATGTGACACTAAGATGTATTATGATGTTCATCAGTAGTTTTGCTGGCTTGGTATGAGACGGGACATAGAAAACATTGTTTCGAGATGCTACACATGTCAGCAGGTGAAAGCAGAGCACCAAAGGCCATCTGGTTTGCTCCAACTAGTACCCATTCCTACCTGGTAGTGGGAAGAGGTCGCCATGGACTTCCTTGTTGGCTTACCTCGTACACCTCGGGGTAAGAATGCTATTTGGGTGGTGATTGATCATCTGACCAAATCATCCCACTTCATTCCGATAAAAGATACAACTAAAGTAGATGAGTTGTCCATTTGTATCTTTAGGAAGTGGTGAGACTCCATGGTGTACCATCAGCTGTTGTCTCAGATAGAGACCCCTGATTCACTTCTTGATTTTGGGAAGGCCTTTAGAAGGCCTTGTGGTCTCAGATTAAGATGAGCACGACATACCACCCTCAGACAGATGATCTGACAGAGTGGGAAAATTAGATTTTGGAGGACATTCTTGGTGCATGTGTCCTGGACTTTGGAGGTTCTTGGGATAGCCATTTGGGATTGGTTGAGTTTTCTTATAATAATAGTTACCAATCCACGATTCGAATGACCCCTTTTGAGGAGCTCTATGGTCGGCCTTGTCGGTCCCCCCTATATTAGGCTGAGGTAGGAGAGACTTCCCTATTAGGGCCGAGCCTTGTGCATGAGACTTCTGAGAAGGTCAAGTTGATCAAGCAGCGCTTATTGACAGCTCAGAGTCATCATAAATCTTATGGTGACCGGAGGCGTCGAGACCTAGAGTTTTCTGTGGGTGACATGGTATTCTTAAACGTGGCCTCTCGTCTGGGCCATCGTCGATTGAGGAAGCAAGGTAAGCTGATGCCACAGTATATCGGGCGCTTTGAGATCACCGATCGTATTGGAAAGGTGGCATAAAGGTTGGCCTTACCTTCTCAGTTGACGTATATCCATGATGTCTTCCACATCTCTCAGTTGAAGAAATACAATCCGGATCCATCCCATGTGTTGATTTGGGAAGAACTGGAGATAGAGCCTGACTTGTCTATCGTTGAGAGGCCGGTGAAAATAGTGGACTCCCATGAAAAGATACTTTGAGTTAAGTATATTCCTTTAGTCTGGTTTTTATGGTAGCATGGGAATGATACACATGAGACATGGGAGTGAAAGTCATGGGTTGAGGAAGAGTACCCATTTTTGTTTTCCAACCAAGATTAATGTTGACTTTCCGGGGTGGAAAGTCTTTCATGGTGGGGGGAATTGTCACATAAAAGAAATATTTTAAAGGTATTTTTCATTTAATTCACATCCCAGCTTTTTTTGGGGTTTCCCTAGGTTTTAGGTAGGAATAGATGGGTATTATGAATTGGGCCAAACCATGAGCCCAATTTCAGATAAAAAAATAAATTTTGTATCTTTTATAACTTTTTAATTGTAAAACATTTTTCATTAATTAAAATTCCTATTTGACCTCCCCTAACCTATTAACACCACCAAGATAATTTGGAGCTTTTAGAAATCCATAACCAGGGTTTATTTGGGTTTTTATCTAAGGGGTTGGGCCTGCCTAAAAGCCCAATTACTGTTTTAAAAATAAAATTTGATTTTGTTATAACATATTCGATATTTGGGTTTTTTCAGTTATTCCAAGTCTCACCCAAGTCAAATTAACCCATCCGCGCATCGAAACTCTCTCAACCCTCTTTAGAGCTCTGGTTAATCGCGATTTGGTGCCAAAATTCATAGAATTCCTCAAATATCCCAGATTTGAAGATTTAAAGTCATTCTTTCATAACTCTATAAATTCTAAATAATTTTCCTCCATTAGAGTTTCTAAATTACCTAATACATCTTGTTCAAACTAAACCTAAATTTTGGCTCTTTTAAATTTCATCTACTGGTGTTTTGGAGTGATTACTTCAAAATACTTCAAGTAAATGAGCCCTTTTCTTTCCTCTTTCAAATTACATTGGGTTTAACTCATTGTTTTTAGGGTTTCTTCGGTTATAATTGAGTTTAATAATGTCCAGAAACTAGGTTTTTGAACCTAGGGTTTAAAATTGGACTTTCATGGCCAATTTATGTGGTTTTAGGTTTGATCTAGTTCTCTCTTGGTGCGGCGGGGGTGCGATTTGATTTTCGCACGAAGATTCAAGGGTTTCTCTTACTTTGGTACGTGATTCCATTGTGTGTGAAATTATTGTGAATTAGATTGCAGTTTTAATGGTACCTTAATGTTTATTTCACTTGAATGTTTCTGTAAAAATTGGTTTTAGTTGCATTTATAATGAAAATGAATTTTAAGTTCCAATTTTTGGTGAAATTGTGGGTTTTTCATTCAAATCTTTTATTAGTTCATTTTGGGCTGCCCCATAACTGAGTTGTTGGATTAATTAAAGGGTATTGAACTGAAATTTTGTTTTAATGAATTAAAAGTGTTAACATATTGTGCAAAGTGGATATCTTAAAGAGCTTTGGGTGCAAAACAATGTGATGTTTTGAGATGTAGTTTTATTGAAAATAAAATTATTTTGTTCGGTGTTTTAAATGGTATAAAATGTGTGTAGCTACTGTACAATTTGATCGTGAACATTAGTGATATTTTATATGAAAACGTATGTGTGTTGTTTGCAGAAATTTTTTGAGCACAAAAGGGGAAGCCCAGGTACATAGGTGAGGTGGATTTGTACTAGTACGACTAGTGGATCAGATGGGTTTTGTCCCTGTTCCACTTAGCATCTGGATAACGACATCTCTAAATAAACTATCTGGATGATTATTGGGGACCAATAGGTTATGGGTATGTTCCCTACTAGTGTCTCGTGCATGAGAACAAATTTTTCTATGGTTACTCTACACCGTGGTACGATTTACATAGGGCCCGAGACAACCTAGTGCTTAAGGGTGTTCCCGATTTTGATGATCATTGGATTTGTGGTATTTACCCTTTATGTGGGGTGTTTTTTGCAGTACTTCACAGTAGATCAAATGTTTATTTAATTTTCTAACATTCTTAAATTCTCAGATTGAAAACTGTTTTCATTTGAAAGTTGCATTTCTTTGAATTTTAACACTATTTCACCTTGTGTATTAAAATTGCTTGTTTTGTTCAGATTGTATTGCATGCTCTCTGGAATCATCTAGTGGTATCCTATTGGGCTTAGGCTCACACCCTACTTACACCCCTTGGGTGTAAGTATACATGCTTATGCTTGACTCAAGTAAAGGGAAAGCTAAGGGTGATGGCGGTTCGGGATGTTAGTCCCCATCGTTGGGGCGGAGTTGCGGAGACGGCTTGCGGGTGATGATCCCCTTGTCATGTGGAGTCCATGGGGATGTCTTTATGTTGTCATTATTTGTTTTTAGACCACTTGTAGTATCTTTAAACATATGTATTCAGATCTGGTTTTGTTAATAATTGTTTAGCATGAAAATTTCAGATTATAATAATTGATTGTTTTTTTATGATTTATGCTTTCATACTTGGGTAAATCGTTCCCAAAACAAATTTGTTTGATACCCGGGCACTTGTTCCAGACCGTGGGGATTGGGAACTCCCTTAGGGCCTTGCCACGGGCCGAGTTTGGTGCTGTTAATGGTGGAAACCAGATCCTGTTCTTGACATGTTAAATGTCCAATAAAATTCCATTCATCTCATAAATTAATTATTCCCAAAAAAACAAATGTCACCTATGTATAGAATTTTAGACCTATAAAAATCAATTTTATACAGTAACAAACTCCTAGACCTCCATTTTAACCACCCAACTAGTATATCTAATTATACATATTGGAAACATGTAATTAAGAAACAATAAACATATACAATAGAGAGGACCAGGGTGTAATTATTAGGTTTAGCTTACAAATAAATTCACTATCTACATAAAATATATATGTCTGTTTACATATTTATATTAAAGAGAATGGATATATATAAAAACAATGAATAATTTTATATTCACAATACTCTTCATTCTAAAAAAAATTTATATCCACTTCTAGTTTAATTCTAAATCCCAAAGATAGCCTCCTAATTTTTTTCTATGAGCTTTTGTAGAGACCCAAAGCTTGACATACATGGACATTACATTACTTTAGTGGAATACTTAATACATAAAAAAGCAGACACACAAGGACCATAATAGTTTAGTGTCTTTGGAAACTTGGAATGTAATCTTTTAATTGCGGTGAAAGATCTTCAACATCTCCTATAAATATCTTTCCTTTTTTTCTTACCTAAAACCTTTCTTTATATCCTGGGAAAAAGAAAAAATAAAAAGGGTGAGCTCAAATTCTCAGTAAGGGTAAGCATGGATAAAATAAAACATACCATATACATTTGAACTTAAAAACAGGAACATAATGTTTAAACATCAAAATCTTGAGAAATGACACAAAACATGGAAGTACGTAAGGCATAGATCATAAAGAAACATTAAGAATGATAAAATAGAATGGGAATAAAACATGTAATTGTGGCAACCATTAAGCACATTATATTATTTCCATAGTAGCCAAGGCATTGCTGCCAAGACCATCTTAGTGAACAAAGTCCCTTTCTGAATCGAGTTCACTCCACGTTCCAGTCCTGTATTACTGAACCGGTTTAACTTTCCATTCCAGCCATGTTTATCTCATGAGATATAAATCATTACCCAATGAATTGTAGGGAGATATAGGTCCCAACCATCTCATAATGAAATCATTCTTACTTGTGCCACAAAATAAACATACATCATTCATAGTAACCCAATAATTAAAATGGGTTTTATAAACATCATCCCATAATCCCATAATCTATATAAAAGAAATGGATATCATTTCATAATAAGAAAATTGAAACCATGTAAATCATAGATACTTTATACTTGAAACATACACATATGAAATAATGTAATCTTATATGGAAAAAGGTTTTGATAAAACACTTGAAATGAATTCTTGAGGAAAATATCCTTTCCTCTTCAAAATCAATTTCTTTTCAAAAAACGTAATACTATTTTAAAAGAAAGAGATTTTGTTGAAAATAGTCATGAAATATTTTTAGGAAGCATCATGAAAATAAGTCTTTATAAAACTGTAAAAAATCTGTTCGTGCCGTATAAGTTAAAAAAACATTCTTTTTGTACTTTTGTCGGAAAAGTTAAAGTACCTCGTAGGGTAAAAAAAAGAATGATTCCTTCCATACCATGAGGTAAAAGTCAAAATGGGTATAAAAGAACTTTAAACATACATGAATACACTTTTATAAAACATGGACATGGATGATAGCAATAACCCCAGTAAATACTTACGAATAAGTAATCTCGGATAAAAATTAGATTTGCACAATTATCCCTTACCTTAGGTCCGATTTGCTTCGTATGTATCCAAACCTCCTGTATAATGATTTAAATAATGTCATTGACTTATTCTAGAATCATAATCATTGTTATGATATCATATATGGTTCACTTATGACTTTATATTACCCATTCTTTTGTAAATTCCATGTTAAAGAGTGTTTTGGGTAAAATCGTTTCATTTGTCGTCCATGTTTTGACTTGTAATTATTCATATGATTACTTAGATCATGATTACTTAATTCTAGAATATAAAACATGATTTATATATAATATATATTCAGAATATACATATATATAATAGATCAGTAAATGGAAAGAAATACACCGTTCATGGAGACGGTAGGCCGTACGTACGCATGAACGCTGTTTACGTTACCTTATTGAGTTGAATGGAATTAAGTAGATGACATAAATATATATACACATAAATCCAGTATCATTATTATGTCTTATATTTCATTATTACTTATTATATATACTTTATAATCATTCATGAATGGTTAATGTGGAGAATGAATCTCATCGCGTCGTGGAGACGGTAGTCCGTACGTACGCACGAGCGATGATATCGTTATCATGATCATGTAATTGTATTGGAGTGTATGTATACTATTTCAGAATCAATATCACTTTACAATAATCATATATGGTTATTGTGTACACCATTATACCCATCCAAGTAAGGTGGTGGTGGAAAATAGATTACACCACGGCGTGGAGACGGTATTCCATACGTACGCACGCGCGATGATTTCGTTTTTCGTAGGATGGATAGATGGTGAAACAGGGTTGTTTCATACTTATAATTACATATAATTATATGAGTGATACTGATGTTACTACTTCATAATGAAACAACTAAATAAGTAGAAGTGGAAGATGAAATAAAGTTGAAAGAATCGGTAACAGACATTACCTCTTCTTTGAAGCGCCTCTTTGAGACCTCCTTTTAGGGCACTGAAATTGGTCTTTGAAGAAGACCAAGACCTCTAGGATGTTTCTAGGGAAGTGGAGAAGAGAATTTTTCAGGGGTTTTCTGAGCTTGAAGGCTCAATGTGGTGTGAGGAAGAGAGGGAGGAGGTGCCCTTTTATAAGGGAGGAGAGGGGGACCTTTGGAATAACTAAAAATATTATTTTATTATAAAGACAAATTCGGTTTTAAATAGCTCCAAATTGATTTATTTCTATGCTAAGGTGGGTATGGGTCGAAATACTCTCATCCAATATAATTTAGACAAGTTTAGGTTCCTATTTTAACCTAATCATTTATATTTAACTTTAATTTAAATAATTTTACTTTTACCGTGTCTTCTTGTGTTCCTATAATATAGTGTTAATAAACTTACTATAAGCAGCCAAACTAACCCCAAGTTGTTTATTATTAATATATATAACCTTATCTAAGTCATTTGGCCGATCCTTAGATTTTTATGAATAAAATAACAACTAATAATTTAATATTTGTTTTAAAAACTATTTTATGTCAATTTTGACACTATTTAGTAATTGATTTTTGTAAAAATCACAACAGAATGATTAGTTCGAAAAAAGTTAATTAAATAAATACTATCATGTCATATTAACCAATAAAATTAGTTGAATTCATAAAAAGTCTCAAATTACATTTATTTTGGTACTTATAACATCAATTATGTCAATATTTCATTAATAAGAAAATTACTGCATCATCTTTGTGTCATAAATAAATTATATTATTTTGTGTCTAAAAATTACAAATAAAATACCTTTATGTAAGAAATATTTTTAGGTTTCTAATTAATATTTTTAGTCGAATTTATCTTATGTATAACTTTATATTAAAAATGATTTACTTATTAATCTTTGATTTTAACTATTTTAACCCTTCTTCAAACAAATTAAAAATAAATGTCCTAATCTAAACCAAGTGGGCCTAAATGGTCATATTTTATTCCTAAGGCTGTTTTTGGTCGAATTAAACTTATCCAATAGAATTAGGACATGTGTTAGGGTAATAATAATATCATTTTATCCTTAATTACCCTATTTACTTTTAACCGTGGTAAAAAAAAGTAAAAAGTTACTATTCACCAAAAATTATTTTCATCTCATTGAACAACATTTTACTTACTGACATCAACCGTGTCTCTCGGATTTTTATAATTCCACTCACAAAAGCGGTAAAATTATGTTTTATGAAAAATTCATTTTTTTAACTACCACTTAGTGGTTTCACTATTCATCAAAAAATGAAAGTTTCCAGAAAAATACCAAAAATTAGGCCTAAGCTATATTTGATATTATGAACTTAAAAATTCTGTCTATTTTACCAAATTCAAAAATATCAGTTGCATTACTTAATTTAAAAATTAATTCCCATCGTCAAAACAAATAGCATGTTCTTAAGAGATAATAACTATCAAAAGATTGACACTTGTTTATGTCTGGTATAAATGTGAAATTACATCTAATGACCAACATTGTTTTAAATTGTAAAAATATATTATAAATATATTTTAAAACCACTCAAATTAATAATTTATCACTATTAATTATTTCGATTAAAAAGGTTGTTTTTAATTAAAATTTTGTAATTTTCACTATTCATCAGAAAATGAAAGTTATCCGAAAGGTACCAAAATTTTACCCTAAGCTAATTTCGATATTACGAATCCAAAAATGAAGTCCATTTTGAAAACTAAAATTTAAAAAATTTCAAAAACTGGTTATTACTATTCATAATAGCTAGTTTTAATAATATTTTAATAGCATATCGTTGTTTAGTGAAACTCGGTATTGCATACTACACGCGCTATCGAGGAAGGTCGTGATTGCGTGTAATGAAAGGCAAGTCATGGATGCGTGTTGTGCAAGCTCCTTTTGGTGTAGCGTACAACACAAGACATTAATGAAATTAAAAAGAATATTTTTCATAAAATCTCAGGGTGTTAAATTCTACCCCCCTTAAAATGAATTTCGCCCTCGAAATTCGTCGGGGTTATAAATGGTTTACTCCTCGAAAGATTCTTTAATAGAAAGCCACATCGTAAAAAGTAATACCAAACCCAATCTTTAAAAACAAAAGTATGAAACGCAATGGTTACCCAAATAAACTAATCACTGGGTTTCCACATAGATGAAAATATGTATATGGAAGAGAAATGTAACCATCATGTTCTGATGGAGAGTGGTAGAGAACATGGCTATGGAAAAGCCAGCAATCACAAATCCATAAATTTGTGATGATCTAGGGTACCATCTGATTCATCAGATATAAGAGCACTAGGACAACATTTTTGGTTTTCAAGATCATTTCCCTAAAGTTGAAGAATTTGAATTAGAATAATTACTTAATTTATTTTGTACAATCTCACTATTGTTTGTGCTTTGAACAATTTCCACTTCATCTCTTAAAGAAATGAAGTTGAATTTGTTATTCATGAAGTGTTAATAGATCATGTGATAGAATGATGGGTCATTCCATCTATTTCAAACAAAAGGTTAACAAAAGTTATCAAATATACATAGGTCCATCTATGGTGAGGTTAATCGTATACAATTCCAAAAATGAACTTATACTTCATATATCATACCGCGTAATAAAATAAAACTAGTTTCTACTAACCAGGGACTTCCTGTAGGCCAGTGGTAGGCGATAAAGGACAGTCGCACTTCGGTTGTGGGTTCGATTCCCACAGCCTTGTCTGACGCGATGGTCTGTCGCCTGTCCTGCAGGTTGTCCTTTTTCTAAAGCTATATTACTATAACATCCCATCAACAATATCGAAAAAAGTTTTATCCTTAAATAATACTAACTTATGTCCAACATAATCCATTCCAATCTTTAGGCTTATCAAAAATACTTCGGTCCAAGCTCATAGTATAAAGAAAATGATTACTTGAAATGTCATCAACCAAGCATGTGAATACCATCATTTATCCCCCATATATATTGTTGGTCACATTCCAATCACGGGAATACCTTAATCATGTATTCTCTTGAAAAATGAATACCCATTAAACCTTAGTGAAAACATGAATGCTGTCAAAAGTTAACTCTCTCCACATACCAAAATCCAAAAAATCTATATACTCAAACCATGATATAACCTTCTCTTTATATCAGTCATGAGCTCATGAATACTATCAAACATTTAATTTTCTCCTTATCCCTTCATTATGCGCATATCATCTACATTCCAAAAATATCTGAATAACCTTTCATGGATACTGGTACCATTAATCATACACTTTCAAATCTCAAGAAAAGACAATAGTGTAACAATCCTTAGATGTCTCTTTATTCCATAGTACCATGAGATTACTTATACAACATTACACATGATAAACATGTAATCATTCCACTACATTCTTAAAACATTGACCGAACTTCAACAATTCATTCATCTCACATATCATTTGTAGTCTCTTCATCATCATCAATATAAATACTGTCCATACGACCATACTGATTCTCTTCATGAGACTTTCCCTTTGGGCATTGGTTTGCATAATGCCCGTACATTCCACATTTAAAACATTTAACCATTGTTGATGTCGTAGAAATACCATTATCCTCATCCCTGGTGTTAACTGAACATTTTCCTTTGCACTTACTGGATTTGTGTCCTTCTTTTCCACACCCAAAGCATCTTCCAGTTCCTTTGAAACATTCTCCTTGATGCCTCTTCCCACATGATTTACATAGGGGAAATTGAACTTTCATTCCTCTATGATCATCATGAAACTCCATCTTTCTCTTATTAGCTGAGTCAGGAAACTTACCAAATTTTACTTTATTGATCATATTATGAGATTTATGATTCGGCATAATAATGATGTTTGTACTTCCAAATCGCATTTTATTTGGTTGCTCATGAAAAATACCATTCCATTGTCCATCATATCCTCCATTATCATGAATCATCTTGTTTCCAGCCATTTTCTAAAACCCAAAAAGAATAGTGTTAGAGGCAAAAAACATAATAAAGGGGGAGTAACATCAATATCTAACATCTTTGGTTTAATTTAATATTGTTACTATAGTTCTAGGACTATATCCTATACGTATACTTATCCTTAGGGACATCCCTAGACATACCTTAGAAATATCTCTAGGGATCTCTATAACGTTTGTGTATCCTAGTTTCCAATGGTTGAATAAAATTTTACTCTAATACCAACTGTAGAGACCCAAAGCTTGACGTATATAGACCTTACATTACTTTAGCGGAATACTTAATACATAACAAAAACAGACACATAAGGACCGTAATACTTTAGTGTATTTGGAAACTAGGAATGTAATCTTCTAATCGTGGTGAAAGATCTTCAACGTCTTCCATAAAGATCTTCCCTTTTTTTCTAACCTAAAACCTTTCTTTATATCCTGGGGAAGAGAAAAAATAAAAAGGGTGAGCTCAAATGCTCAGTAAGGGTAAGAATGGATAAAATAAAACATACCATATACATTTGAACATAAAAACATGAACATAATGTTTAAACATCAAAAGCTTGAGAAATGACACAAAACATGGAAGTACGTAAGGCATAGATCATAAAGAAACATTAAGAATGATAAAATAGCATGGGAATAAAACATGTAATTGTGGAAACCATTAAGCACATGATATGATTTCCATAGTAGCCAAGGCATTGCTGCCAAGACTATCTTAGTGGACACAGTCCCTTTCTGAATCAAGTTCACTCCTCGTTCCAGTCCTATATTACTGAACCAGTTTAACTTGCCGTTCCATCCATGTTTATCTCATGAGATATAAATCTTTACCCAATGCATTGGAGGGAGATATAGGTCCCACCCATCTCATAATTAAATAATTCTTACTTGTGCCACAAAATAAACATACATCATTCATAGTAACCCAATAAATAAAATGGGTTTCATAAACATCAACCCATAATCACATAATCCATATAAAATAAATGGATATCATTTCATAATAAGAAAAGTGAAACCATGTAAATCATAGAGTCTTTATACTTGAAACATACACATATGAAATAATGTCATCTTAGATGGAAAAAGTTTTTGATAAAACACTTGAAATGAATTCTTGAGGAAAATATCCTTTCTTCTTCAAAATCAATTTCTTTTAACAAAACGTCATGCTATTTTAAAAGAAAGAGATTTTGTTGAAAATAGTCATGAAATATATTTAGGAAGCATCATGAAAATAAGTCTTTATAAAACTGTAAAAAATCTGTTCATGCCGTATAAGTTAAAAAAACATTCTTCTTGTACTTTTGTCGGAAAAGTTAAAGTACCTCGTAGGGTAAACAAAAGAATGATTCCTTCCATACCATGGGGTAAAAGTCAAAATGGGTATAAAAGGACTTTAAACATACTTGAATACACTTTTATAAATCATGGACATGCATGATAGCAATAACCCCAGTAAACACTTACGAATAAGTAATCTCGGATAAAAATGAGATTTGCACAATTATCCGTTACCTTAGGTCCGATTTGCTTCGTAAGTGTCCAAAACTCCTGTATAATGATTTAAATAATGTCATTGAATTATTCTAGAATCATAATCATTGTTATGATATCATATATGGTTCACTTATGACTTTATATTACCCGTTCTTTTGTAAATTCCATGTTAAAAAGCGTTTTGGGTAAAATCGTTTCATTTGTCGTCCGTGTTTTGACTTGTAATTATTCATATGATTACTTAGATCATGATTACTTAATTCCAGAATATAAAACATGATTTATATATAATATATATTCAGAATATACATATATATAATAGATCAGTAAATGGAAAGAAATACACCATTCATGGAAACGGTAGGCCGTACGTATGCATGAACGCTATTTTCGTTTCCTTATTGAGTTGAATGGAATTAAGTATACGACATACATATATATACACATAAATCCAGTATCATTATTATGTCGTATATTTCATGATTAATTATTATATTTACATTATAATCATTCATGAATGGTTAATGTAGAGAATGAATCTCATCGCGTCGTGGAGACGGTAGTCCGTACGTACGCACGAGCGATGATATCGTTCTCATGATCGTGGAATTGTATTGGAGTGTATGTATACTATTTCAGAATGAATATCTCTTCACAATAATCATATATAGTTATTGTGTACACCATTATACCCATCCAAGTAAGGTGGTGGTGGAAAATAGATTACACCACGGCGTGGAGATGGTATTCCGTACGTACGCACGTGCAATGATTTCATTTTCCGTAGGATGGATAGATGGTGAAACATGGTTGTTTCATACTTATAATAATATATCAGTATATTAGTGATACTGATGTTATTAATTCATAATGAAACAACTAATGAAGAAGAAGTGTAAGAAGAAATAAAGTTGAAATAATCGGTAACGTACATTACCTCTTCTTTGAAGCTCCTCTTTGAGACCACCTTTTAGGGCACTGAAATTGGTCTTTGAAGAAGACCAGGACCTCTAGGATGTTTCTAGGGAAGTGGAGAAGAGAATTTGGCAGGGTTTGGCTCATCTTGAAGGATCAATGTGGTGTGACAAAGAGAGGGAGGAGGTTCCCTTTTATAAGGGAAGAGAGGGGCACCTTTGGAATAACTAAAAATATTATTTTATTAAAAAGCCAAATTTCAGTTTTAAATAGCTCCAAATTGATTTATTTCGAAGCTAAGGTGGTGATGGGTCGAAATAATCTCATAAAATAGAATTTAGACAAGTTTACGTTCCTATTTTAACCTTATCATTTATATTTAACTTTAAGTTAAATAATTTCACTTTTACCGCGTCTTCTTGTGATCGTATAATATAAGGTTAATTAAATTACTATATGCAGCCAAACTAAGCCCAAGTTGTTTATTATTAATATATATAACTTTATCTAAGTGATTTATCTGAAATTTAGATTTTTAGGAATAAAATAACAAGTAATAATTTAATAGTTGTTTTAAAAACTATTTTATGTCAATTTTGACACTATTTAGTAATTGATTTTTGTAAAAATCATAACAGAATGATTAGTTCGAAAAAAGTTAATTAAATAAATACTAAAATGTCATATTAACCTATAAAATTATTTTAATTCATAAAAAGTTTCAAATTACATTTATTTTGGTATTTATAACATCAATTATGTCAATATTTTATTAATAATATAATTACTGTATCAACATTGTGTCATAAATAAATTATAATATTTAATGTCTAAAAATTACAAATAAAATACCATTATGTAGGAAATCTGTTTAGGTTTCTAATAAATATTTATAGTCGAATTTATCTTTTTTATAGCCTTATATTAAAAATTATTTACTTATTAAACTTTGATTTAAACTATTTTAACCCTTCTTTAAATAAATTAATAATAAATGTCCTAATCTAATCCAAGTGGGCCTAAATGGTCATATTTTATTACTAAGGCTGTTTTTGGTCGAATTACACTTATCCAATAGAATTAGGACATGTGTTAGGGTAATAATAAAATCATTTTTACCCTTAATTACCCTATTTACTTTTAACCGTGGTAAAAAAAGTAAAAAGTTACTATTCACCAAAAATTATTTTCATCTCATTGAACCACATTTTACTTACTGACATCAACCGTGTCTCTCGGATTTTTGAAATTCCACTCACAGAAGCGGTAAAATTAAGTTTTATAAAAAATTCATTTTTGTTAACTACCACTTAGTGGTTTCACTATTCATCAAAAAATGAAAGTTTCCAGAAAAATAACAAAAATTAGGCCTAAGCTATATTTGATATTATGAACTCCAAAATGCTGTCTATTTTACCAAATTCAAAACATATCAGTTGCATTAATTAATTTAAAAATTAATTCCCGTCGTCAAAACAAATTGCGTGTTCTTAAGAGATAATAACCATCAAAGGATTGACAGTTGTTTATGTCTGGTTTAAATGTGAAATTACATCCAATGACCAACATTGTATTAAATTGTAAAATTCTATTCTAAATATACTTTAAAACCACTCAAATTAATAATTTATCACTATTAATTATTTTGATTAAAAAGGTTGTTTTTAATTAAAATTTAGTAATTTTCACTGTTCATCAGAAAATGAAATTTATCCGAAAAGTACCAAAATTTCACCCTAAGCTAATTTTGATATTAGGAATCCAAAAATGAAGTCCATTTTGAAAACTAAAATTTTCAAAATTTTAAAAAGTGGTTATTACTATTCATAACTGCTAGTTTTAATAATATTTTAATAGCATATCGTTGTTTAGTGAAACTCGGTATTGCGTACTACACGCGCTATCGAGGAAGGTTGCGATTGCATGTAATGAAATGAAAGTCAAGGATGCGTGTTGTGCAAGCTCCTTTTGGTGTAGCGTACAACACAAGACATTAATAAAATTAAAAAGAATATTTTTCATAAAATCTCGGGGTGTTACAACTTTTATAATAAAAAATAAAATATTGGAAAAATCATGAATATAAATAATGAAGAAAATATAAATATTAATAAATTTTATAAATAACCATAATCAATAATAGGATATGAAATTATTAATTCTCATCATTTTTACATAGTACATAAATATTCAATCCAAATCACTATAAGGTAATGAGCAATGCAATTAAAATCCATCAATATCCAATTAGTAACATGTAAACTACCATAAAAATACACACCACCACAACCACAGTTTCTTTAATTCTCAATCCAACCATAGAATCATATAATATCATAGCACACTACAATATCCATATCCATAAAACATAAAAATTCCCCAACACATCATGGAAGTGAAAATAAACTGAAATGGAATCAAACTTATTCTCTCCCCCATATATGAATGAATCCATCACAACCCTATATTATAAAAAAACACTTCTTTTAATAAATAATGGTTCTCTTTGACAATTTAATTAAAATATTTCAACTCTAACACCAACTAATTAAATAATAGTTTTGTAAATTTAATAATACATATTTTAGTATATAGATGAATAAGCCATGTTATTAACATTAAATACTAAAAATTCAAATAAGAAATTATATAACCAATACATCCACTATTTATTATTACCTGCTATTTGTACCAGTATCTATACAATACCTATAATTAAAGTTGATTTACTTTAGTGAACACATAAGATATCATAATTCATATTCTCTCCAATTAAATACCCAATAATTTTACCACTATACATATCCATTTCATTATTATAATGATATTATAACCCAAAATTAATCATTTATTACTTTATTTCATTTACACAATATCTTGAATATAAAAATGAAGATAAAAACTAAGAATGAATACAAGGACATTTTAACTTCATACATAAATCACATATTGCACCCCTTTCTTTTATCGAATATTCACTATGAAAATTATTGAAACATCTAAGTAACTATAGAATAAACAATTAATAAATAAAAATAAATGAAGATAAGACATAATGGGGGATAAAAATACTTTTTAAAAAAGGAATCAACATGGAAATATTAATACATATTGAAATAAGTAATTATAATAACAGATTTTTTAAAAGAATTATAAAATTAAATAATATAAATTAACCATAGATAAACAATGAATAAAGATACTCCTATAAGTAAATGTACCCACACTAAAATATAACCATAAAAGAAATAACAAGAAAACAACTCTATAAAATATAGTGATACCATATCTAGCTCAAAAAATCATTTATAAAATTTTTCTACTATTTTATGATCAATAATAGTTGATCATTGGTTTCTAGTTTTCATTCAAACTATCATATTTATAGATTTTTATAACATTACATGCATTCAATATATTCATATATAATAAAAAATGTAACCACACACATAAGTACTAATAAGACAAAAACAAAAACGAAATAATAATAGAACCAATTAAGCATGAATGAATCCTCATACTATAGAAATTATTCCAATTACTATATTAATTTAAGGGAAATAAATTTTATTACTCAATGTGTAATATATATTAATTTATTTCCCCATTACATACATAATAACTCCAAAAAAGAAATAAGAAGAAATACCTCATGAAGAGATAATTACAAAAAATTAATCAGTTAAATTTAATGAAATTAGTGATTGATGAATTAAATAGATAATGATTTAGATGGAAAAAATGAAAAAATAAATTAAAATGAAATAATGTAATGATATATCCTATAAAATAATAATGATTTATCCAAAATAATATTTTTAAAAGATAAGAAAAGATACCAAAATTATATATGTCAAATAATCATGAAATATTGGAACACTTGAATGAGAATAGAACTAATTATAAATACTAATAAACACATTAGAGGAAGTTAACAAACAATAAAACATCATAATTCATAAATTAAATGAAAAAGTATATAAATTTGGTAAAAAATTAACTTTTATAGAATCTAATGGAAAACCAGACCCAAAAGATAGATTATATGGAAAGAATAAGTATCTCAATTTAGGACGAATTGAAAACATGGTGCTAAGACCAAAGGATTTAATAAATATTTAAAATATCACTATGAATTGAATTCATGGTTCACTTTTCTTTAATAAATACTAAAAACTATTAACCAGTGATATAAAATATAAAAAAGGAATAACTAAAATTCAATTGAATAGGATCTAATTATGATGGAATAAAATAGCCCCAAACTACACTCTTCAGATTCAATGCAAAAAACATAAACTCTTCATTTCTATCCTTGATAACCCTGATGGTGACCAAATTTTTCGATCAAAAACATAAACATAAAAAGTAATATATTGGATAACATACATTCTCAAAGGCCTTTTCGGTTTATAGTATTAGAAATTTATGACTACAACATAAAAATAGAGACTCATAAACAACATGTTCATAAAGTGGAACATCATCTCTCACTATACCTATATTTTCATATTTTTTATTAGGTTATCACCGTCATCCATATAAAACCATTCTTGACATAATTCCTTAAAATCCTATTATTATAAATTTGAGAAATTTAAACATAACAAGTTTAAGAGAAAATTCTTAGTAATATTAAACATAAGAAATAACAACTGGATGTAATTAGGGAGCGTAAGAAGAGTATACGGGTTTCATGACACAATCACAGTAAATGAGTTTAAAATAATAATATTCATACCCATGAAAACATGGATCAGTAATAATTAAAAAAAAATTCATGTTTAATTAGAAAAGGAAAGTGTCATTAGAATCAATTATCATGAGCCATGTAATATCAATCAGGATCATAATAATAATTTATATCCCACAAAAATAATATTGAAAACTTGTTGGTATATTGGGACATCATCATTATAAAAAAATTAAAGAACTATAAAAAATAGAATAAAAATATTTTATAGTTCTAATATATTTTTTAGGAGAACATAATCATTATCCAATGAGTTGGATCTCTATATGGGTTCACCCATAAAATAATCCATATTGGTATCAGCCAGTGCTATATAGGAATGCTGATCATACATGCTATATTAGGTAGACCCAATGCTATTTGGGAACACCCATCATATAACAATTTCCAAGAACCATAAATAAAGTTCATAAAGAATTATTTTACTCATAAAAATCAATGTTATAATAAATATTTGTTTTAAAAAAATTTTAGACCATAAAAAATAAATGGGTTTCATGTTAATAATTTTGAAGAATGATAAACCCATGGGAATGAAACAAGTTTCAAAAAATATTTTTGAAACATGATTAATTTATTGGAATGAAATAAGATCCATAAAAAAATATTTATCTCAATGTTAAATAATCTGCAAATAGATTGAGGATGGTATCATTAAAAAATATAACCATTTGAGGAAAATAAAATTTTCATTTATATAATAAATATTTAGTAACTAAAAAATTACAAAATATTGTGAAAATAATTTCCATTGAATATATTTTTTGATTCATATTAAATAATCACTAAAAATCATCTAAATCTTTTTATTAGTGAAATATCATATCCATTTCGATAAAAACTTTTCGAAAGAGTTTTTTTTGAAAATAATTTTCATTGAAAGTCCCCTTCAAAAGATATTATGGAATATTTAATGAAAATAATTTTCAATATGGAAAGAAATTACATTAATGTCTTACGCATTTAAATAAAAATTCATTTAACCTTTTTAATAATAAAGCAATAACCATTATTATAAAAATAAAACGAATATTTTTAATAAATTTTTTCTAAAAATATAAGAGAGGATAAAAATGTATTTAATAAATAAAAAATAGAATTAAAAAAATAGAACATTTTTAAAGAACATTGTTTTGGAAGAAAAACTATTTTCGATCATAGAGAAAACTAATGATGAATTTTTATAAAAAAGTTCTTTTTAACCTATTAGGTACATAAGGAGTCCAAAGTAAAGTGAAATCACGTATTCATGTGAAATAAATATATTATAATAATGATATGTTGTTCAAGATATTAAGATAATATGATTCCTCCAATGAAACCCTGAACATTAATAATCAGAAAATCATGGAGATTGTAACATAAGCCTTTGCCACATTGGTAACTCATCAATTATAAGCACCATGGATAACTAACATTAAATGAAACAAAAAGATATCATTCAAATAAGAAAATAAATTTTATTATATTTCAATGTGTCTATATGTAATCCTCATAATGAAATATGGTTGAATAACATAACATATGTCTTAATGAATGAAAATTGAGAAACAATCCCTGTAAAACATTGGAATTTATTTAACCGAAAATCCCATGAAAGAGAGATAAAGAAATTGATTTTTTAAACCCAATATTTTTTAGGATATGATTCAGAAAATACCCTCATGGTCATTATATACACCACCTAAAACAAATATAAGTTGAATATAGTATGTGCCTCATAGTAGTAAAAAGTGGAATAAATTCCCTTACAACCATAATAATATTTTGGATCATTATCCCCAATAAAGAAGAACATAAAATTAAACCTTAAATATTAAGAACATAATATGATTCATGATATAAAAATTTAAAAAGTTAGTATATATACCACACAAATGAAACAACTATTGAATTTTTATATGTCTCCTAGAAATTAATGAGTGACTCGAAATACCTTACCTCAACTCCATAATATCCTAGTATGACCTCTAAGTCATGTATAGTACAGTTACTTCAATTAATATATTACTTAATAATTTTTTTAATGTTTATTGTATTTTACTTAAGTCGTTTATTTAATTTAATTTTAATGATATATTTAAATATTTAATCTATTATGTCCTCATTAAGTGTTTTGAGTACATTAAGTTTATTATTTCAAAACTGCTTCGGTGGGTTGACCTTGGTTAGGGTGGTACATATTTAAACATCTCCAGAATAATAATTAAATAATTATTTAATATATTTATCAATTATAACTTAAATAAAAATTGAAAAATTATTATTAAAAATGAACTACATTAAGATCAGGAAGACGGTAGGTTGTACATAAAAATGTGTAATGGTCCCATTTGTCAATTATCAATTTTTAATGAAGGTATCTCTTATTTTATGATCATATATTTATCATAATACCAGAATTATAATGTTTTTTATTTAAATATATTTATATATATCATCCATGTGATTTAGTGATGAAAAATGAATCATATTGCTTTATTGATTTGATAGTCCACATGTCAACAAATAACATTATTATTTATCCATTCAAGAAATAAAATGATATATTTTATTTTTAAATGACTAATATGTGATGAATATATTTATTATTTTATGTATATCACACATATTCATTAATATTATACTTCTTACCATCCATTTAATTTGATTGTAAAAAATAAATCACATCACATCGTGAGGTAGTAGTTCACTATATACATAAGTGAAGTTATCGTATCCCCTATGAAATTAAATGTAAAAAAGAATATGTGATATAATAAATAAAAAGGTATAAATATGTTAAAAATATCCTATATATATTTATATATACAATAAGTCCATCAGTAAAAAAATCCATGATAGGTGATGATGAAAAAAAAATTACATCAATTTGTGAGGCTGTAGTCTGTCGTACACATAAATGATGACTTCAAATCTCGTTTGATGGAATATGAGATAGAATTAGGTTATTCTATTAATAAAATAAAATATTAATATATTGTGTATTCATTTATTTTCATGTAATAATATTATAGTGATATTTGAATGAGGTTAAATAAGTATTAATTCCAAAACGTATAGTTAGGAATTTTACCTCTTCTCATAAAACATTTTTATGATTATACCTAAATTATTTATAGAATGGATTTATAGAAAAATTGTTTTTTAAAGGATGAGAGGAGGGAATTTGGGAATTGAATTTTTCTAGGATTGGATGAACCAATATTTTTTCTTTCTAGGAATAAGGGAGGATATGTTGTATCCTTTTATAAGTGTGGTGAAAGGAAAACTTGTATTTTTTAAAATAAAATAGGTTTACCAAATTTTTTTCCCACACCAAATGGTTTCAAAAATTATTATTCATGAAAAATAGAAATATTAAAGTTGAAATAAGAAAATGTATTAATTTTTAGAAAAGTTTATAGGTCATATTGATCATTATATATTATGTTTAACCCCCCAATAAAAAACATTTATTCCTTTGTCGTTGTGATTAATTAACACTATTTTTACTATCAATTATGATAAAAAATCATGTTTAACATATTATATATTATAAATTTTCTTATTAAAATTTTTAAATCAATTTTATAAAATTAAATTGAAATAGTTTTAAATTTTTATTTTAAAATTTAACCCATAGACATGATGAAAAAGATAGTTTGGAAGAGGTGCATTCGTTGAGTAAAAGATTATTTAATATAAATATTTGAATAATAATAATTATTTTATGAATAAAAATTAATATTAATTGATATATGATATGTAAATTTCATTTAAAATATTCTAATTTAATTATTTTAATTAATAAAAAAATTAGAAACATTATTTATTTTAATTTAGTTTTAAAAAATAATAGTTTTTTATTCCCTTAGAAAAACATATAATAAAAATCAAATTTAAGTTGATTAAAATTAAATAATGTGTATTTAAAAAAATAAATTAATAATTTGGTTACATTAAATAAAATTTAATTCAAAATAAGACTTTTAAATTTCATATTTTTTTTATGAAAATAATTAAACTTTTTGAAAAATTGGTATTTTTTACTATTCACTAAAAAATTAATGTTTTTCAGAAAATATCAAAATGTTATACATATTAAATTTTGATATAATAATTAAAAAAATAATTTAATATTATCAAATAATTTTTTTAAATGACCTAAATATTTATTATTATATTTCTTCCACGAATATCAATAAATATAATTTTTAAAGAAAATATATTTTTCAGGAATAAAATTAGTTTAATTAAAATTTATTTGTTAATATCTATAAAGTTATAAATCTTTATAGGAGAAAAATTTTATATATATCTAAATATATTTTATACAATGGTTAATAAAATTAATTCCAACAAATTTAACTACCAGGTTTAAACTCTTAAATATATTACAGGTCGATTATGCTCGGAGTAGTTTTTCAAAACCGATTTCAAACATTTTTTTACTTTATATAATCTAGGGGTATTACTTCCCAACAACTTGTATATATTTTATACTTATAATTCAATAATTATCTCAGTAATCAAAAGTTGGATATTTGAAAATAACTTTTGTTAAACGTACATCATAAAAAGGGTAACAATACATCCCATCATTGAAAAAAGTGGGATGTATGGAGGTTATATGGAATAACACATACTAAGTTACAAATAATAGAACATAGGCATGAAGTAATTATTTTGGCATAGTATAAATGAACAAAACCAAAATAATGATATATAGTGATAGAGATCATTGATCATAAGAAAGTGAATGATATAGAGAAAGATAACAACTACAAAAGAACAATCCAATAATGTATGAAAAAGGTCAGTTATATCATCAGAATTATTGGTAAAATGATTTTTTTAAATATCCTTTTACTAGGGTTGAATAATTCCTTTTCCATATTGACTATGATAATAAAGAAATATACTTACTTGATGAGTATTATTTTATCATTTTCAATTTCAACCACAATCTCAAATATTTCTACCAGGACTAAGTATCCATGATAAATTATTAATCCTTGATGTACTAAGATTAACTTTTGTAGAAAACATCACCATAAAGGGGACAAAAATTTATTCCTCCTACCTATATACCATAATATAATTCCTTATGATTTTTAAATGGTATAATAATTCCCAATATGAAAAAACCATTATATATTAAAAATATCATCAAAATTCAACTGTAAAACCCAATGTTGAAACCAAATGATTCTATAACCCAATATACAATATAAGAACAATAACCTAACAATTAAAGAGTGTTCTAATATCATAGATTAAATGATACCATTCATATTATAAGCATAAAAAATATAGTGATATTATTTTGAAATCATAGTATTACCTTATTCACCAATTAACATTTCAATACCATGACTATCAATATGATAAAACTTGACTTCCCATAATTAACTTAATATTTTGGACCATATAATACCAAAATTATATGAAAACATAATACCTTTTTCCCAAAAATGTGATGGAATAAATTACATTAAACCTATTAATTAATGATAATTCAACCCTATAAAATATCTCGTAAATAGCTATTAATCACTATAAGATCTCATCTCTTAAATCTTCAATAGGGTTTCTATGAAATTTATCTTATAGGAATCCTTAATCTTATAGGCATAAAATTTTATCAAAAAATATTAAGGTAACCTCACATAAAATCAGAAAAACATTGAAATTTATAGAAAAATTTCCTATAATACCCACTGTAATAAAATTGAATTATATCCAATGTGATAAAATTTATTCTTTTTTTGGAACTCTATGGGTGGATTCAACTCTTGGTTGGGACATACCACTATATCAAGTGGAATACCATTCCTCATAAACCCCATGGGTTTAGAGTCATTGTTCTGCCACATTTTTTCACTAGAGTTCCCATGGATTAGATCACATCCTTTTCCTCTGATACTAACTATTATAGTAGTAAATATGCACTCCCAGATTTGGTATTCAAAGAAAAATACTTAAATTTCTATTTTTGAAAAATATTAACGTGAAAAAACTTTGACAATCATAAACATATAACACCAAAAGGAAAATATGTTATCACTTATATTCCAATGAAAATTATAGTTGTATTGTTTTACAAATTTAGGAGAAACTGTTAATATCATTTATTCTAAACAAACTGGTTCATAAAGATAAAAATCATTTCTCATTATACCCATATTTTCATATTATACATTATTCCATCATCATCAACCATATGAAAAATTCTTAGAAATAATTCATTCAACCTCAATATTTATATCCAAGAGAAAATAATATATAAGGAGAATGGGATCAAATGGTCAATAATTATAAACCCAATAATTAACAATTAGGTTACATCAAGGCGAATAAGGGGAGTATAAGGGTATTTTATGAAAAAGAATGTTCAGACCCAACCAAACAGAGATAATAAAACATGATAACATTAAACAAGGATATAATATAGTAATGATTCATCAGAATCAATACTCATGAGCCTTTTGATATCAATATATATCTTAAGAAAAAATTATAGCCTATAGAAAGAATAACCAAAACCTATTGGTATATTGAGTCATCTTTTTCAATGAACACATAAAGAAACATTATACACTCCTTATAAATAGAATAATGATATGTTTTGAGTTTCAATATAATTTTATGGATAATATAATCATTACCCAATACACTGAAACATTATCAGGGAACACCCATCATATATGATATATTAGGATCACCTGATGTTATATGGGTACACCCATTGTACAATCCATATCGAGATAACCAGATGTTATCTATAAAAAACCTTCATATAATATTGTATAATAACCAAAGCTATAGTAGATATATATTACAATTAATTATAAAACACACATCAATAGCCATTATTTATTTTTTATATATATTAATGCGTGGAAAATAATTGGTCTCCTTGTTAATTTCATTGAAATATAATTAACCTATATAAAATAAATGATTTCAATAATAATATATTTAAACAATTATTAAAACATGGAAATGAAGTATCTTCAACAAAAATATCTTTGAAAAAATAATAATACAACTAGAGAAATAATGTGTATGTATCATTAAAAATTTCCCCATTGGAGCATATGCAAGAACGAGGGGTTTTCATTTTGATGAATGGATATAGAATTGAAATATCATTATATACATTTGGAAGAAAATGGAATTTTCTTTATGGAAATATTTTTTATTAAAAAAATAATAAAAAAATGTTTGAAAAATCAATTACTTCAAAAAATTAATTAGAAACATATAAATAAAGATTTATAATTTATTAAAAACATATCAAGAGGAAAATATCTATTCCATATTGAAATAAATCATTTTAAAATACAAATCAAATTGAATATAATTTTATTTAAAAATAAAAATAATAAAATATAAAGGGAGATACAATAAAAATAATGGTCATATGGAAATAATTTATATTCATATCATACATGTTAAAATAATTATTCCTTTCACATTTTTGGTAAAATACAAATGGACAATGTTTATAAAAAATGAAGATTCCATACAAAACAATTTCTAAAAATAAAATCATTAGAACCAAATTCATTAATAAATAGTTATAAAAATTTGAATTTCATTTTTTGAATTTTTTTAGAAAATATTCTTTTGGAAGAAAAAGGGTTTTGACCGAAGATAGAAATTAAGTTGATTTAGCATTAAAATATTCCTTTAAACTCTTGAGTACATAAAGTGAGGATAATGAAGTAAAAAATGTATTTTCATAACATATCTAGTGGATAATGATTCTTTGGGGTTCCATAAAATAAAAATATATTATTTCCACAAAATAAACCTTGAACATATATAATCTTGAATTGAAGAATATTATAACAAAAACCCTATGACTATTTGGTAACTCTTAATTAGTAAGCCCTATAGAAAAATAACATTAAATGGAACTTAAAATATATTAATAATAATTAAATTAATGATTTTATATGATAATGTGGATTTATATACACATCAAAATATAATATATGTTCATAGCATAACATAGGTCTCAATGAAAGAATATTGCGACAAAAATCCATTACGACATTGATAACTTTGGAATCGTATGCCCTATGAATGAGAGATCCTAAAGTGGATATGAAAATACCAATAATTTTACAATTAATCACAATAATATACATTAATGGGAATTATATACACCACATAAAATAATTTTTTTGTGAATTTGGATTCTGCCTCATAGATGTAAAACATGAGATGGAAATCCCATAATGTTTTAGTAATCATTTGGATCATAATCCCCAATAACTAATTACATAAAATGGAACATTAATTATTATTAATTAAGAATATTAATGATTTAAAATTTTAAACCGGAATTATATTCACTATATAAAATAAATGAATGGGGAATTTTCATATGCCTCTCACAAATAAAAGAGGCACTAAAAATTCATACATCGAGTCCAGAATTACCTTGTGTATCCTTCAAATCACGTGTAATAATTTTTTAAAATTTACATTACTTCATAATAAAAGTTTATATGTTTAATAAAATATAACTAAATAGTATATTTTATTTTTGTTAAATGGTAAATCTAAAATTTTTATTTAGTAATTCGACATTAGATGGTATGAGGACATTCAGTTCATTATTTCAAAACGATTTTAGTGTGTTAACTGTACACAAATAGGTTATCATTCTAACACCTCCAAAATATTTGGAATGTAATTATTACCAAATCTATTCATTAACTATTTTATTTTTACAAATCATTAAATTATTTTATGAAAAATGAAAAATGCTTCAATTCTAGTGATTGTAGGTCGTACATACACATCAGTAACTTTTGAATTTTTAAATAATCATTTTGGAAAGATGGTTTGTATTATTTTATAAATCAATAAAATTCATAATTTTATAAATATAATATTATTTAATTAAATATACTTATATATATGATACATTTTATTCATTGATTAAAAAATATTCACATTGCTTTGTGGTGTTAGGAGTTCGTACATCCACAAACGATGTTATAATATTTTAGTTTTGGGTAGAAAATTTTATATTATCATTTATAAATGATAAATATTTAACTAATATAATTATTATGGCATTAATATCACAAATATTTAATAAAAATATCCTTATTAAGTTCCATGTAATGTGTTAATGAAAAATTATCACATCAGTTTGTGAGTCGGTAGTCCGTTATACACAGAAATGATGTTATCATATCACCCATCGAATGAAATGTAAGAATCTATATGTTATAAAATAACTCTAAAACTATAAATATATTAAATAAATCCTATATATATATTTTAAATACATCATTAAACAATCCATGATATTTGATGATGGAAAATGAATGATATCAGTTCGTGAGAAGGTAGTCTTCCATACATATAAATTCTGATTACATATCCCATTTGATGGAAGAGAAGATTGATTTATTTTATGAAATTATCAGAATAAGATGTATGAATATGAGAGATAAATGTGTTATCATATAGGAATATTTTAATATTATTTTAATGTGGCAAATGAATAATGAAATAAAAACACATAGTTATAAATTATACCTCTTATCAGACCACAATTTTAGGATTATACATAATGTTTCCCTATAATGGAATTATTTCTATAATTTTATTTCATTATTTGGTATGTAATTTTGGATTCTATTTAGATAGGTATTTTTTGTACAAAATGTTTTTTAAGGTATTGATAAGAGACAACAGTTGACGACCTTTTATATGGGTGGCAGGTGACACACATTTAAATTTTGATTTGAAAAATGACTATCAATGTTTTTCACATGAAATAGGTGTCACAATAGGATTAATTTTAAGTAATAGAAATCATTAGGTATTAATATAGATAAAAAATAGGTTTTAGAAAATTTTATAGGTCATTTTGACCCTTATTATTATAGTTTAACCCCTTGTATAATTGTTTTTACCTTAAACCCGATAATTAATTTTTTCTGTTTTCGCTATTTAATATTGTCATAAAATAAGATAATATTATCATAGAATATAAATTAGTTTTATTCCTAATATGAAATCAATTTTTTCAAATTAAATTCAATGAACTTGGAAAATTTAATTAAAAATAAACACCATATATGTGACAAAAAAGCAAGATTTAAAAAAATGTATTTTTTAATAGAACATTGATTTTATATTAACTATATGGATAATAATAAATATTTTATTATTCTATGTTAATATTTACTATAAAAAATCACAAAATTTTATTTAAATCATTCCTCATTACTGTTTTTTAAATAATTAAAAAGGACAAAATTTATTGACTTTAAAATAGTTTACAAAAAATATTTCTTTTTTTAACACATAGAAAAACATATACTAAATTATAATATGAATTATATTAAGTAGATATTAAGTGGATTATATATAGTTAAATTAATCTTATTTTACTTAATTTCAAAATTAAAAAAAATATTTTAAATTATATCTTGTTTAATATATTGAAAATAAATGATACTTTTAGAAAAATAAGTATATTTAAATAATCACTCAAAAGATGAATATTTTCTAAAATAATAAAAAATTTATGAATAGTAAATTTTAATATTCTAATTTCAAAATTTTTTAGTTAATAATGAAATTTACTATATGTTCCAAATATTAATAAAATTTATTTTATGGAAAACAAAAAAACATTTCTGAAAAAAGTATATTTTTTATGAATAAAATTACAGTACAAAAAATTGATTGATTACTTGCAAAAAATTTATCAATAAATTATATTTAGTATGAAAATTACTTATATATGTATCACAAATAATTAATACTATTTATACCCACCAATTTAAAATATAGTTTTCAATGAATATATATTTCTTTGGTTATTTAAGCTCGGTGTTACATGTCAAATGTGCCTTCAAACATAGTTTTGTATTTTAAAATCTCTAGGTGTTACATGGCATGTGTCATGGTGAAATTTGGTTAGTTCAAAAACATACCAGAGAATCATGTTTTAATATTCCCATATTCTCTAGATTGTTTCATTTTCAATGACTATTGAAAATGTTTTTTTCAATGAATATCAATACTTAATGACTCTCACTATGTTTGACTACTTATCACTCCAAAATAACACTATAATCATCAACACTTCCTTTACTCATACTAGAAAAAATAATGAAAAAACCAAACTGCATATGAAATTAAAAAAAAAACAATTTTCTTATATTGATCAATTTTTTTACAATTGGTAGTACCATCATGAAATAGAAGACTCTATGCCACAATACAGTTCTTATAGCACAATAATTTCTATAGAACATACTAGAGTAAAATTGATTTACACAACTCAGTAACCTTGGAGTAAGATAAAACCTGAAAAAACATATCAATTATGATCGTTCAACACATATTACTTTTCTAATCCATTCTAGTAGACAAAAAATAATGATTCAATAAACATACATTTGAAATATTTTTATTCAAAAATAATTTTATAATACAAACACATAATCCACTCTAATTATCTACCGTATAAATTATACACAACACCGATATCATCCCAAAAATTAAAATTTAAGTACCAATAGAAATGTTGGACTCTATATTATCATCCATAATTAATCCTTGAAGTAGCATACTAATAATATTCAACTAATAATATGGTAAATTTACAAATATACATAAACTACCTATGTATATAAATTTTAACCAAGATCTTAATTCATCATTATCTCCATATATTCTACTATCAATGAATGTGACATATAACAAATTATGTTTCTTAATTATGAATATAATTTTACATGAATAAAAATTAAGTTCCCAATTTACTTAGAAGGACCTTGTATGAATTTACATTGATATTGAAATTTATGATCATATAACATGAACTGAAAAATATTTTTGTGATCTATTATGTTTTATTGGATATTTTAATTTTTATTAAGATCATGATTTATTGGGTAAATGGGGCTTAGAATCATGAATAAACATGATTTTATATTAAATGTGTATGTTTTTTTTGATTTGGAATGAGGAAATTATATTAATTTTTGAGCATATTAAAGGGGAAAGTAATGGTTGGGTGCACCCTAAAATAGAAATTTTAGTTCTATCTAACCACCATAGCACATCCATGAGGGATGTGACATGGTAACATATGTAAAGAAGGAAAATTAAATAATAAAAGGGGTATTATGTGTAGGTTTACATGGAGGTGTTCCTTGAGATATATTCCTAATTTATATGTAGTTGTGTGTTACCTAAGTGTAATACCAATGGTGTAGCCTCATGGGACTACACCATAGATGGAGGCCTTTAGTAATGTGCACCCATACTAGGGTAACATATCTACAACAAATGGGAAATGTCAGATCATATACCCAGAATGTTTGGTGATTACTATGGAATATCATATGTAATATGAAGTAGAAAATGAAGAGGGGGAAATGAGGTTATCCCTACATAATGGGGGTCAGTTATGTAATCACCGAGAAATCCATTCCAAAGCATATCCATGTGGGGATTATATGTCTAATCCTTAGAGGGTTATGCTACTGAGTTGTGTTTTCCATCATTAGGATACCTAAAGTGGGTTATGGTATAGATCCCTATTCAATATTTCATTCATAAACTAGGGAGGTGACCTTTCTCCATAATCTAGGGGTTTTAACGAAGAAGTATCCATCCTATTTTTTTATTACAGGGAGGATGTTTAATTTTAATATACAAGATATACATTTTTGTTTTTTTAGGGAAAAGGGATACATAGAGAGATCATTTAGATGGATCTCCTCTCAATTTTTATGCCCTCAATCACCCAATTAATAAGATTGATTTTCTGCGTTTATATAAAAAATAAATTTCATAATCTATTTTCTATCCACTAATATTGATTATTCTTAGTTAATTTCAATTTTTTTGGTTTCATGGTCATGGTATCAGTGAATATGTCACTTGATAATGGTGAAATACAATGCAATATATGGGTTTTTCATGTATTGTTGCTACAGGAGGACCGAAGAGAATGAAACAAGTGTTTTATGCTATTATGATGTGACATCGATGGTCAGTGATTTCTTCAATGAATATATTCTTTGGTTAACAATAAATAAATAAATATAATTTTGAATTATTATTTATTTATTCTCTGTAGCCTGAGACAAGATATGAATATATTGTATGATATTCATTAAAGTATGAACGTGTTTTATTGAGTTATTTTTGAATTGGAAGAGGATGGTAATTCAATAATGGAGGTCAGTGGTCACTTTAATAAAAGATCATATTACATTTTATGAATGCATGGTTTTTTCACAAAGGCTTCATGGGATTGGGTATATTGATTTAGTGGAAACGAAACATATAGAAAGTGATAGGTTGGTGTTATGATGTTTGGTATTGGTACATGTTTTGAATACAATATTATGGGGCATAATTCCCACAAATACTATATAAAATGGGGAGAGTTTCTTATCTATAGGGACAAGTTGTATTTAGTAGGTCTCATTGTGGGAGATGGGATTTTATATTTTCTTGAATCTATTCTATAGTATCATAGGAAGTCACGTTATGGTTTTAGAGACATGAAATGAATTAGATGATTGTATATATCATGAAAACGTAGTGACACCCTCCAGAGGATGGATTTTTTATGGAGTTAATTTTGATATTGAAGAGTCCTCAAGGACTATATTTGGGTGACGAAATGCCTTTATTTATAGTTTCATTCAAAGAGATCAGCCTATTGAGATTCTATATGGGACCCAACTAAGGGTAATGAGAATTTCCCAATACTTGAAATGAGATATGTATGGATCATAGAGCATAAAATATTAGGATGGTAAATCCATAGAAAGATCGAGTGTGTATTTGGTTTAGAAGGAGGTTAGATTTAACCTTGTGGTTTATGTTTGAAGTCCTACATGATTGCAATGGCATGGAATGAAAATCATTGGAAAGAAAAAGTTCTCATTTTTATGATGTGAACCATTATATATGTGGGGTGGTCATGGTATTTGATCTTTCCATTCGAATTCATGGTTGTCTGTATTTTAAAACTACACATGAGAGGGGTGGGTTGTGATATGATGTGAGACCAGGAAAATAGACCCTACCATGAGTGATGTAGTAGTGAGATGAAATTCAAACATAGATCCTAATCATGTCCAATAAAGTAGTGGGTAAATGTTTTTGATAATTACTTCCATGAGATTTCATATATTAATCTTCTTATTGGATCTATGGATCAAGATTAAATAACAGTAATATAATACATTGTATTGAAGCACGTATGATCATGTATCATGGGTGCCTAGTAAGAAAGGAATGTCCTGATGTGTTGGTAATCATGGTGGCATGGGTATCCCATGATTCCAAATGTACAAGGATGAAATGTTCATTTTCCTAATTTATACACGTATCTGACTTCATATACAAGTGTAACATGGAGATAACCCACCAATAAATAGCTTTCACATCCTTTATGGGAACTTGAGTTCATGTTTTGACCCTATGTATAATTTCAGGTTTTGTTATGGATTTGTAGTTTATCCAGTGGGATGTGCTTAATGGGTAAATATGGGTAGGTATTGGGATGGAAATTGGGTATATCATTCAATTGTGTTTATTGTTTTCCCTTTTTTATTATATTTTTGGTCTATATTTCGGGTAATAAATGTTGTATGCTAATAATACCTTCATTCTGAATGGTTTGAAATTCATTGTTTACAGATTTATGTGTGCTCTGATTATGTTGTTGATGATTAGATATTCCCATTTTGAACGTATGTATTACCTAGAATATTAATAATACCATGCTTAATATCTTGCATGATATTAAACACTGAGCATTAAAAGAAGTTTCATATACTGTAAAAATATAATTATTTAAATGTGGCTATTAAACCCTTGCCATTAAATAGTTCGGTATAAATATTAATAACCACATTAGAAAAAATATGTATAGAGTTTTCAAATAATTTAAATATATTGATTAATAAATAGTAAATATGTACTCAAATTTTAGTAATGTTATTTTGTGATTGAAAAATATTTTTTTGAAAATTGTGTATTATTTTATTATATTCAAAAACATAATAATTAACTTTTACCATTTTCATAAATAATAATTTACGTAATTAAAATAATTTAGAAATAAGCATTTAAATATTATCTTAGGGTGATTTTTTAGTATTTCCCTAAAAATATTTATTCTCAAGTGAATAGTAAAAATTACAGATTTTTGTAATATGAGAATTTATTTTTATTAAATAATATAATTTGAAAATCTTATTAGTTATTAATTTGATATAAAAGTAACATAAGTATAATTTATTTATAAATAATATTTTTATTTATATATGAAAAACGGTTACACTTTTTTTTAATTTTATTTTTTTTGCATAAGAACACTTTTTTTAATAACCTATTTTTATCTTTGTAATGTGTTTTTATCAAAAACATAATAAACATATATTGATTAATTTTTTAATGAAATTTTTTTATTATATTTTCAAAAAAATAGAAATTATATAAGGATTTTTACCTGGAATGTAATGGATGTAAATTCAATGTTTTGATTAATAATGCTTTTATCTAAAACATATATTCATTATTTTTCGCACGCATATAAAAAATTTAATTAATCCAATTATATAAATTTTATATTTTAGAATATATTACGTATATGGAATAAGAATAATAAATATAATTTTATAGGTAAAACATAATTTTTATACCTAATGAATAGTAAAATTAAAAAAACTACCAAAATTTAGGTTAAAAAGGATTATGAAGTTGGTTACACAAAGCGTTAAGTGTAAGAATACCATATAAACATGTATAAGTTTTATTAGATAAGGATATTTCAAAATTATATATCTTAAATTCATGAATGTTTCGCGCGGAATCTGGGGATGACCTCCTGGACGGGAGATTCAAACGTTCCGATCGGTTTCTAACGGGTTTGTTCGTAGAACCGGAAACATCCAATGATTCCACATCCGTTTGGACCTACTTTCCAAAGGCAGGCGCTCATTAGCTTGTGGGCTAATGAGGCTTAGGAATTTGCATTGGTCGAGAGGATGGGAGGTCAGACTCATCACACCTTTTTGAGGGGAATTATTGTCTACTCCGAGACTCTCTTTATAGATTTAAGTTAAGTTCGTGAATCCTTATTACATTACCAAGTATAAAATGAGCTTTCCTTTAGTTTTAACAATCAATGATTAAATATGCAAGAAATTTAGAGAATCTTTTATATGTATTCGAGGTTCTTCATCAATATAGAATCATCTATATTTGTTTAGAGATTCTTGGTCAATGGTATCCTTCAAAACATTTATATAAAAGTCTCTTGGTCATTTTGATGACCAGGCTGGTTTTAAAGCCACTCAGTGGGGCACTTGAAGTTAATCGTCATTCAGAGGGACAGAGATTATTTCAATGTTGGGATCGAACCCATAAATGGGCTACCTACGTATCCTTTGTTTTAAAAAAGGAATCAGAACCCACGTAGTTCGAGAAATGGGATATGATGTTTATGATTGATGGCTCAAAGATGAATGTCATAATTACTTTTACACTCTAAGCTCACGTGAGTCATGCTCGGTGTGAGAAACAAGAGGTATTGGTAAAATTTAGACAATTGTGCCATAAAAGATGCAATCATAAGAATTTGTTTTGGGGATTATGTAAAGATGACTGCCCAGATAGACGAAGGTTTAGGATTTACTTTTAGGGAGAAAATCCAAGAACAGGGTCCACAAAGTTATATGTGCTTCATGGAGATTTGAATACTATAATCTTGGGGCTTACTCCTAAGGAGGATGCCCAAGTTAGGAGGGGACTTATGATTGGGTTTTATTCCTGAAAAGGAAACCCAAATCAAAGGTAATTTATGACTGGTTAAGAGAAGTTTTAAGAAACTTGGGGCTTACTCCTAAGAAGGATGCCCAATATTTATGACTAGGACTTATTCCTGAGAAGGAAGCCTAGGTTAGGGGACTTGGGGCTTACTCCTGAAAAGGAAGCCCAAGGTTATGACTGAGTCTTATTCCTGAAAAGGAGACCCAGGTTAGGGATTAAGGTTTGGGGCTTACTCCTGAGGAGGATGCCCAAGATTAAAGGACTTGATTGGGGCTTATTCTTAAGAAAGATGCCCAGATCAAAGGTTTTTTATAACTGGGGATTTATTCCTGAAAAGGAGACCCGGGTTAGGATTCTCCCATCTTAAAGGATGAGGTTGAAATGAATGAACTCTCAATCTTTGGTGACATAAAGATGTTTAAATCACTAGGTTTTGAGAGATATTTCACAGAATTCCTTTCAGATAAGGATGTCAAATCAAGAAATCATGCCATAAATGGCTTTGAAGAGTATCTTGAAGACTGAATCTTGAATAGGAAGGGTGAAATGGCTTAAGAGGGGTATAAATGGGAAAGATGGGCACCCAAAAAGCTAGGGGTGCACAAGTCTTGAAAGGCGCGCAAGTCCTGCGGCGGCGCGCAAGTATTGGTCGCGCAAGTATACTTGCGCGACATGAGGGGTACTTGCGCGATTTTCAACCAGTATTGAAATGCTTGAGCGACTCTTTATTAAACCCTTTACCATCCTCTTGAGGTTCTTCCAGAAGAGGGACGCGCAAGTTATATTGAAGGAATTAAGTAGGCGCGCAAGTGTTTGATAAGTTTCAACACTTAGTCCTTCCTTTTTCTCTTTAGATCTTCCATTCTAGGTAAGAAATTACCTTAGAAGTGTTCCGGAAGCTTTGAGAAGAGACTTGGGCGTCGGGAGCTTCAATCCGAGTTTCTGGAAAAAGATCCTCTTGAATGGGCGGCCCACAGGGTCTATTTATAGGCAAAAGAAGACCCCGGGCGGTTACTGGGCGGTTACCAGGCGGTTACCATTTATGTCGCGCAAGTCCCTTGCACGAACATGAGGAGTCGCGCAAGTATTGAGGCGGCGCGCAAGTGTACTTGCGCGACCAAGAGGGAACTTGCGCGATATATGGGCAATGTTCTCCTTTTTTATCCCTTTGTCGATTTTTGATGTTTCTTCAAAGGTTGAATCACTTTGAGCTCAGATATTCCCTTTTCCGATCTTTAGATTCTGTGACGAAAGGAGCGTCAACAAAAGTCCCCCCTCAGAGTTGGATCCGGAGAGAAAATGAGGATTTGACTCTGAGGAAATTGAATTCCTCAAAAGGAAAAGGGAGGGTGCGCAAGTCTTTCAGCATCAGTGGGTGGCGCGCAAGTTTGCGTCGCGCAGGCTTTGAGCGCTCTGGGTGCGACGCGCAGATAGGCCCCCTGGCCTATAAATATACCGCTTCCGGCCGTAGATGGCATCTGAAGATCCGGATTTCTCGAGCTCTCGCCGCGCAAGTCTTCCTCGCCGCGCAAGTCTCTTGTTTTCACTGTTTCTTCGCTGCCGCGCTACTCTCAAGGTAATAGGGCTTGCACGGTAATACTTGCGCGACCAAAACTTGCGCGGCACATGTATCACTTGCGCAACATCTCCATACTTGCGCGCCTTAATGCCTTAGCCATTTTTTTCAAATTCTTTCACAAATTTTATGAAAAATAAAACCCATTTAAGAGTTTAATTTATTCAACTCCTGTGCAGATTCAATGGCTCTTAGACCTGGATTAATTGATGAACTCGCTAGCAAGCAGATAGATGATATGATGAATATCATTGGCCCTGATTACTATACTGTCAAAAACAGCACTCTTCCAGATTTGGCTAAGTATCTGAAGAAATATCATCACGACTTTCCTCACTGCACTTACCTACCTTTGTATGGTCATGGTCATCTGCAAGAAGTCATTATTCCAGAAATAAAGAATTATCTTCCATTTTCTTGGTTTCAGAATTATACCAATTTTGCTTCAGCTAATATCTCAGGCAGAGGATCATTTCAAACTGCTGGAACAGTGGAGAAGGCTTATGTGATGCATCATAGCCCTTGCACACCAGATCTGAAAAAACATACACCTGAGCTTCAACCACATTGTCATCCTTCAATCTTCTGAAATGCTCAGATGGATCAATCCAAAGGCTGGAAGAAAAGTTGGGATTTCCGTCCTGGGGGAGGTGTGAAACCAACTTGGATGTGGGTATACTGGGTGCGACAGACTTGCGCAGAGTTTGTTGAGGATCTGAAGAGAGCTGCAATATATGAGGCTGTTTGGGTTGGGCAAACATATATTTACAGACATGATATCTTCGTGCCAGAGATACTCAGCCATTGGAGTCCAGCGACTAATTCTTTCCACTTGACTCATGGAGAAGTAGGTATCAGTTTGTGGGATGTCCACAAGATTTCAGGAGCTCCAATCTTGGGCGATATGTATGATGAATTCATTCCTCCCAAGGTGACTTGGAATGATCCAGAGAAGACTCCTGCTTTGGCTCGAGAATTATTCAAAATCTTTCACAAGCTCAAGAGTTCAGAGACCTCATTAACTCATTTCAGAAAAGATATCCATCCGGAAGAATGGATGAATGTGTTTCTTACTGAGAAGAAAGGGATGGAGCCAAAGGAAAAAGGATCCAAGAAAAAGAAATCCAAGGATACCCGGCCCAGACGTCCTACCACTTGTCCAAAACCTGAGAAGAGAGGAGCTCCTGGCACATTCTGGCCAACTCTAGAAGCAAGAGAGTTTGAAAAATGGGGCTATGAAGTGAATCATAGAATTCCAAAGAAAACTCGTCTGGCGGGCTTCTTGGCAATGTGGCTCAGTATTTATCTCTTGCCGGTCAGGGATTCGAAGGGAGGCGTTAGGCCAGGGACCTTCGTCATTGCGGCCAAGTTGGCTGAGGGAAAAATGGTTGGGTTAGCTACCCCCATTTTAGCAAAGATTCACAGGAGTTTACTTCACGTCTTCCAGGGTAAATCTCCTTTAAGAATAGTGGGACCATTCCAGGTTTTGTGGGGATGGATCGCCACTCACTTCAGGACTTACAATGTACAGAATGGATTACAAATTCCTGGAAGCTCTTTCAGACCGTTAGTGCAAGCATTCTATGGAATTGCTCCATTAGATGTCAATAGTTATGACATAAAAGTAAGACTAAGCATGTATAAGGAATTCAACTTCTTTCCTTATGGAAGTCCGCTATCTGGGCGGTTTTTTGATGATGGGAAAGCCCCTTTGGATTTGAGGGCATACATGCTAGCTTGCAGGGATGGCGTGTTAGTAGCCAGGATTGATGGAGAAATCATATGCGACGCCTATGCTCCATATAGATTTGCATGCCAATTCAAATGTTTGCAACAGATTGTTGTATCCCCTCCAGTACATGTCAGGTTAGAGCAACATCTGATGGTTGCTCGACAACTATGGTTGCTGACATCAAGAGAGAAGACTGGGGCAGTATTTGATCTACCAGTTGAAAAAGCGGCACATTATCTGACTACATTTTATGCCGAACACTGGATAGCATCATACCCTAAAGGGATATTGAATCACCCTGTATATCAAGTGGGAAAGAGGAAGAGGACTGTAGAGAAAGAAACTCTTCCTCATGAAGGTGATGCTTCTCCTCCTGAAATAGGTTCAACAGACTCCTCCTCTAGAACTGATTCCTCGGATTATCATGATGGGGATGATGAGGCACAACCGGCAGCAAAGCGGTTTCGTGCCCGATATAATCCTCCGGCCAGAGTTAAAAGACCCACTCCATCAGCTCCTGGTGAGTTATTTGATTGTAATAACTTCAATCACTGCTACTTTATAAAGTAATAAGTCTCACTTTCTTATTCTCTATCTGTAGTTGCAGGAGTCGGGAAGAAATTAAAATCAAAAATTGTAGGACCTTCCTCACAGCCTTTATATCTAAGACCAGAGGCTGTTCAGCTATGGCAGAGCTTATACTGTGATACTGAGACCGCCTGGCTGGATTTGTGTGAGGGCCTACAACTTCCTGGGATAGGATATCTTCTAGCTTCTAAAGACCTTCAATACGGAGATAACCCCAATGAAGTGCGAGCTTACATCAGAGAGCTGGAAATGCTCATATATGCCACTGATAATTCGGTTCCTATCACCAGGCGGGTGAAGGAAATGATTGATCGTGGCACCACTGAGGGGGCTGGTGGTTCTGGAGATGAGGAGTGGCAAGAGTACGTGGCTCCTGAAGATGTAAGTTTTCTTTCCTTATTTTCTTTGCAACTTGATTTCAGTAGAAGCTTTGTTACTTAAGGAAGTTTTTTTTTCATCTTGCAGCTTGCAAAGAAAGGGACCGGGGTTCCTTCGCCACAATATAGCCCTGGTGGTACCGCTGTTGGGGCTGCTGCTGATTCTCCTCGCGAACCAGGCGAGATATCTCCAGGCCAGCAAGCCATGAATGAGGCACTGGACATAGCCTTTCATTCGCCAATCCAAGTGCCAATAAAGGAGACAACTGAAACTCCAAAAAAACAAAAGAAGCCAAGGCAACGAAGGAGGAAATCCTTAGCTAAACGTTTCATTAGCAGTGGTAAGTCCTTCGAACAATCATGAGTTTATACCCATAATCATATGGTTACTCATATTTCTGAGGATTGCAGGGGCTTCTTCAATTTCCCCCTTGAGGGAAGGGACTGATCCTTCTTCAAAGGTCGTGGAGGGTGCTGTAGAACAACCACAGACTCAAGCTAACTTGGTTGCTCCTAGAGAAGAGCTACCATCCATTCCCAGTATCCCTCCCACTACTGAAGATGTTGTCCAGGGTCAGGGGTTGCAGGACATAAGTCAGCAAGAAGACGTAGCAAATGCTCCCACTGGTGAGACTAACCAAGATTCTGAAGTATCATTAGATGAAATGATGAATCAAGGAATGACTTTTGAAGAATTTTATGATCATGCTAGATTGTCATGTGATTTAGAAGACCTTGGGCGTGAGTGTTACCCTTCGCCCAAATTTTTCTTTTAAAAACAAAACATATTTCTAATCATGATGTAAAATAATATGCAGTTTCTTCCGTAGAAGCTGCTGAACTGCCAATGCCCGAAGAGGGTGTGGACACTGATGTCAACCCTATCATTGCAGAAACATTAGCTCAAGTAGAGCTAAATCCAATAAACTCTCCTGAGACCCATCTTGAAAATCCTGTTGAAACCGGGAAAGATGGGGAGAAGTCTTCTCATGTTGCTAAACCACCATTGGGTAAGGGATAACAATATTTGTGATTGTACTTTATTTGCAAGACAATCCATTCTTTTGTTATCCTTTAAGATTCAACTAAAATCTTTCAATTGATCATGTAGGGCCATCAACTGTAATGGATAGATCCGGAGATGAGGCTTCAGCCTCTGCCCCAACGGTAATTGAAAGTGAAGAAGCCCAAGTCAGAGGGGAAAGAGCAGGACGAGGCACTTCCTTAAGCATGTTAATTCCAGATTACATACCCCCTTCTGATGAAGATGTTGAATCAGATCCAGAGATGCTCAAAGTGTTCAGCTTTTCATGACGTAAGGCATGGAACAACATATGGAACATCATATCGGGGGTGCCTTTAGAAGAGCTACCATAAAAAATTTCCCGATTGTCATCCCAATTTGTTATAATGGGACTTGGTGGTTTTGGGTATGAAAAGATCCATGCTGCGGTGAAACAGATTATTTTCAGGAGGGAGCAAATGCAGACAAGTCGCGAAGATTTGACCAGAGTGAAATTGTCAGTCAACATAGGCGAATTTGAGGCTGCGATATCCCAGGCTGAAGCTGATTATGCTGTCAAGATGAATGATCTGAAGCAAAAAATCAAAGAAAAGGTCGTCCAGCAGGTGCAACTCCAGCAACAGTTAGATGCTGTTACTGGGGAACTTGATCAGCTTAATAAATCATTGGATGAAACTCATATGAATGGCATGAAAGCCATTGCAGATGCTAAGCAGGAACTTCAGCAAGCTGAAAAGAGTGAAGCTGGTCAAGTGCACGAGCTTCAAGTAACTGTTGATAAGGCTCAGGATGCTATACATCAAATGAAGACTTATGTTGACAATCTTCTGTAATTCTTGAAAAAGAGAAGAGATTCCAGTCTGTGGATGTCCTTCTAACTCTTGTGTATCAATGAAAAACACTTTTGTCTTCAATCATTTGTACTTGCATTCTTCCATTACCTGCTTCAAATTTACTTAAGCCAATGGGCTTAGTAAGCATAGTCTGATTTTTACTAGGATTATTACAAATAACCCTACAAACTTTGAACCTTTTAACTGCTCAATATTACCTAAATCATACAAAAAATGTATATTTAGTGAGCTGGAACTTGACTTTTATTCATAGTTCCTCTGTCTTTTGTGTGGGCAGTTTAAAGTCATGCAAGCCGGACATAAAGGGGCTAATGTTTAAGGTCGAAATAGCTTTGACCGAAAATGGATTAAAATGGATTCAATTCCTTGACAATTTATCTGAAAACATATTTACCATACTCAAGTATGAGGGAAAAAATGTAAACTATGGCTTAAGAATATTTGAATCTGAGGAATGATATGAAAAAGAGCTAAATAGCATTAGAAGAAGTAGTTTCCAAGAATGAAGTTACTATTATTTAACAAAACCCGTTAGGGGGTTGAAATATGCAGGGCCACCTATGGGCATTGGATGCATAGTCAAATAAAATAGCATCTTTTGGCTGACAAGTCTGTTATGTGGACTGTTTATGCAAGGCCACCTATGGGAACGTGCTGCATAGTCAGGCAAAAGAATTCTCAGAAATTTACTTTCCTAGTGCTAAAAGCCAGTGAAAGTTTATGGAGATTCAAATTTTCTAAAGCATAGAGTTTGTTGTATGGAAAGAGGTACTTGAATATGGAGAAGATATTTCCAAACAAGAATATCAAAGAACTGGATGAATATCACTCCTACAAAGGTCTGACCCAAACGTAGGGAAGAAGAATAAACCATAGACTTGAATACTTTTAGATCATGAAAAAGGATATGGGACAAATACGTTAAGGATGGCTATTTTTGCGGATCCCTACATACTGTCGTTTAAGACAAATAAGGACAAAAGAGGCATTCTTCCCAAGAATGAAGTTACTATTATTTAACAAACCCGTTAGGGGGTTGAAAACATGCAAGGCCACCTATGGGCATTGGCTGCATGGTCAAATAAATAGCATCTCTTGGCTGACAAGTCTGTTATGTGGACTGTTTATGCAAGGCCACCTATGGGCACGTGCTGCATAGTCAGGCAAAAGAATTCTCAGAAGTTTGACATTTTTGTGACTATAAGTCATGAAAAGGGTTATGAAGATCTGAAAATATTTAAAGTTAGGATTATAATACATAAAGATGGGTATTTTCCAATGTATATAGAGATACATAGGTCAATGAAAACCATAATCATGTTGTGGCTGGGTCCTGAATTGAAACTTGGACTTCACTACGCATCTCATAAGAATGAGAATCAAGCCATACGTAGTTCTTGAAATACAGTTTAACGTCGTGCAGGATGAAAGTATGAGTAATCTTAGTTTAGGGTCATAGAATTCGGACCATAATAATGAATACACAGTGTGTGTTTTCATGAAGACTTTTCAGCCAAGGGACTGAAAGTGAAATTTGGGGTTAGACCCAAAAGACTTGGGACTGGATTCGAGGGACACTCGAATGTTCCTACGTATCCCATAAGGATGGGAATCAAGTCCACGTAGTTATAGATCTACCCTTTGTACAAATTTGGTTCGTACATGTGAAGGGTGAAAAAGGGGACTTTAGTGCAATGATGGTTTTAAACTAAAATAAAAAGTTTAGGCATTACCATGTATGTACATAGTCTTTTGAAAAATGAAAACCATGATTGAAAAAAGAATCAATGTTAATAATGGTTCCTTCTCAAATGAGGAAATCAAATAATATTGTAGTTTATTGTCGTACCGGACAAAAGTGTTGTATAGTTTAACGTCATATAACAAGGACGAAAGTGAATCAATGTAAAGATATTAATTCCAGGGGTGGTTTCACAAATCATCATCATATGAGATGGTGGTGAACCAATGTGAAGAGATTGTTTTTGGGCTTGAACCTTTGGGAGGTTGCCTACATACCCAGCCTAGAGGGCAAGGATCAAAGTCCGTGTAGTTCAATTAAAGAATGAATCAATGATCAAGTTATTCTAGTGGACAATGATCTAATAAAAAAAAATATTGTTGGGATTTACACATGGTTAGTGGCCCAAAGGGAGTGTTATGGTTGATGTTCGCTTCTAAGCTCACGTGAGTCATACTCGGTGTGAGAAACAAGAGGTAATAACAACCTTAACGATGTACAGTTTAATGTCATGTAGGACATGAAAAAAAGGGACTTTCTGTACAGTTTAGCGTCATGTAGTTAAGACGATGGGGACAATATAGTTTAACGTCATATTGGACGAAAGGGGGATTGTGCAGTTTTAATGTCATGCTGGACTTTTGATGATTATATAGTTTAACGTCTTTCCGGACGTGAGGGACTTTTATACAGTTTAGCGTCATGTAGTTAGGACGTCACAGTTTAACGTCTTGCTGGACATATTTGCAAATAGTTTATGGTCATATTCATGGACCAGGGATGATGCAGTTTAAAGTCATACGGGACCATTGCTGTATAGTTTAACGTCATATAGCAAGGACGAACTGGTGCTGTACAGTTTAAAGTCATGTAGCTAGGACTAAGGTGAACCAATATGAGGATATCAGTTCTGGGGATTTTTTACAGTTTAATGTCATGCTGGACGATGAAAGTGCCACACAGTTTAATGTCATGTTGCTAGGACACAATATAGTTTAATGTCATCTCGGACAAAATATAGTTTAATGTCATCTCAGACATATACAGTTTAGTGTCATGTAGGACATATTAGTAACCAATGTGACAGTTTAACGTCATGTTGGACGATAAGGGAACTGACACAGTTTAACGTCATGTTGGACGATGAAAGTGCCACACAGTTTAATGTCATGTTGCTAGGACACAATATAGTTTAATGTCATCTCGGACATGAGGTACTTTTATACAGTTTAGCGTCATGTAGGACAAAATCAGGGACTATGCAGTTTAAAGTCTTGCAGTTAGGACTATTGGTGCTGTACAGTTTAGTGTCATGTTGCAGGGACATAAGTGCGAATAGTTTAAGTTCATATGCATGGACCGTACAGTTTATCGTCATGCTGGACGTATTATAGTTTAATGTCATCTCAGACAGAAGTGTGACACAGTTTAATGTCATGTTGGACGAAGTTGTAGTTTAAGGTCATACTGGACCATTGCTGTATGAACCAAATGTAAGAGTCTTGGTTCTGGGAACAATATTTTGTGTTTATACAAAATACTTCTTCAGAAATCTGGCATTAGTTGGAGTCGTGATGTGTTCTCCATCCATTGAAATCAGAGAATACGCTCCATTGGAGTAGACCTTATGTATGGAATAAGGTCCTTCCCATTTTGGTTCAAGCTTGGGAGGCTTCTTTCCTGGTATCATTGGTGTTCTGAGAACCAATACCAATTCTCCCTGAATGAATGAACGAAGACGAACTTTTTTGTTAAAAGATCGTGCTATTCGATTCTGATAGATTTCCAAGTGGTGCAAAGTGCACAATCTTTTCTCATCTAACTGTTCCAATTCATTCAACCGCTTTTGGGATTGCTCATCTGTTGATAACTGATCACAAATGGCTATTCTGAGTGAGGGCAATTGAACTTCAATTGGCAAGACTGCTTCTGTTCCATATACCAATGAATATGGAGTAGACCGCGTTGCATTGCGAGTGGTAGTCCGATAAGCCCATAAAGCATGATAGAGTTTATCAGGCCATGACCTCTTATCTTTATCCACCATCTTTTGCAGTATATTTGAAAGAGTCTTGTTGAAGGCCTCTATCTGGCCATTAGCCGCTGCATGATATCGATATGAATGGTTGGACTTAATGTTGTATTCTTGATACAATCTCTTTACCTCAGAAGAACAGAAGTTGGTGCCGTTGTCTGTCAATATGGTATGAGGGACACCAAATCTAGTAATGATGTTAGACTTGATGAAGCTAACAATGCATTTAGAACTGACTTCTTTGAGAGGTACTGCCTCTGCCCATTTGGAAAAGAAATCAGTAGCAGTAATAATGTACTTAAACTGCTTGGCCGTAGCTGAATGGTAAGGTCCCACCACATCCATTCCCCATGTGGAAAATGGCCATGAGTATTTAGCTGTATGAAGCAACTATGGAGGTTGATGAATGAAGTTGGCATATACTTGGCATGAATGACACTTCTTTGTGAAATTAACACAATATTGTATCATTGAAGGCCAGAAGTATCCAAGCCTTCGAATTTGATCAGACAATCTATGTCCAGACTGGTGGGCACCACAGACTCCTGCATGCACTTCTTTTATGACAGCCATTGTCTCTTCACCATCAATACATCTGAAGAGAACTCCATCAAAACCACGTTTGTAGAGAATTTTCTCGAGGTGGTTTGGACCATCATAAAGAGTAAAATTGACCACACGTAGCCGAATTTGTTCTCTCTCGGCTCTATCAGGTGGAAGTGTTCCATTTTGAAGGTATTCCCTGATAGGTGACATCCATCCTGTAGTATGACCATATGGTTCAGGAATGGGACTAATTTCATTAATTTCCTCTGTTCTGACTTGAACATAAGGTGAAATTGCACGACGGTGGGCAATACCGATGGTTGTCTCGTCCCGATTTGGATCTGCTAAAGCTGTGGCTATATTAGCCAGTGCATCAGCTTGAGCATTTTGTGATCTTGGGACATAAGAAAATGTCGGTTCTGAAGGGAATTCCGACATTAACTCTCTGACGTAATCATACAAAGGGATTAATTCTTCTTTTCTGATGGCATAATCCCCATTGATTTGTTTGATTACCAGGTCTGAATCACCTTTCACCTTTAAGTGATTCACTTGTGCTTGAAGCGCTAACTCCAAGCCTGCAATGAGAGCTTGGTATTCAGCTTCATTATTGGTACCACCTCCCCATAACAAAAAGGAATAAGGTAACACTGCCTTATCTGGAGAAATGAGCACAATTCCTAAACCAACTTTGTTGAATTTAGGATTTTCCATTTTCTTCCCTGTTGGACTTCTAGAAGCACCATCAAAATACATTTCCCATGTTTGAGGACTCTCTTGAATAGAAAAAACTTCCTCATCAGGGAGTTCGATATCTGAATACGTGTCTTCCACTGAAGGGTGTTCAGCCAGGAAATCAGCCAGAGCTTGGCCCTTAATTTCCTTTTGAGACACATACTGGATGTCGAACTGCTGTAGAATAACCGCCCACCTTACCAGACGTCCTGTAAGCATTGGACGACTAAGGATGAATTTAAGTGGATTATTATGAGATACCAATTGGACCTCGTGATGTTGCAGGTAGTGTCTCAGTTTCTGAACTGCAAAGATTAATGCTAGGCAGCATTTTTCAATACTCGAATACCGGGTACCTGCTTCAAGCATAGTTCTACTAAGATAGTAGAGACTATTTTCATTCCCAGCATCATTCTTTTGAGCGAGAAAGGCACCCAATGATCGCTCTAAAGCTGTCACATAGAGGATAAGAGGCCTACCCTCAACAGGTGGCATGAGTACTGGTGGACTCAAGAGGTATTTCTTGAGAACATCAAATGCTTCTTGACATTCTTCAGTCCACTGGTAAGTGACTCCTTTCTTCAATAATTTGGTAAAAGGTAAACTTTTGCCTGCCAAATTGGCGATGAAACGCCGAATATAGGCTAAGTGTCCTTGAAGTCCTCTTAATTCTTTCAAATTCTGAGGAGGTGACATACCAAGGATTGATTTGGTCTTCTCAGGATCGACTTCAATACCACGATGGCGTACAACAAAGCCGAGGAATTTTCCTGAGGTTACCCCAAAAGCACATTTTAAGGGGTTCATCTTCAAATTATGTTGTCGAAGCTTGTGGAATATGATTTCCAAATCAGCCAAGTGATTAAAACGTTGTTTGGATTTAACCACCAAATCATCTACATAGCATTAAACAAATTTCCCTAGAAAAAGGTTTGAAGATACGATGCATGGCGCGTTGATATGTTGCACCTGCATTCTTTAAACCAAAGGGCATCACCCGGTAACAAAACACACCTTGAGGAGCTCTGAAGGCTGTATATTCCTCATCTTCTGGGGCCATTCGGATCTGATTATATCCAGAATATCCATCCATGAAAGAAAGTACTTCATAGCCAGCCGTCACATCAATTAAGAGTTCTGTAATCGGAACTGGAAAATCATCTTTGGGACAATACCGATTAAGATCTCTGAAATCGATGCAAACCCTAATTTGTCCGTTCATTTTCATTACTGGGACAATATTAGCCAACCACTTGGGATATTGAACTTCTCTGACGAAGTTAGCTTTGATAAGCTTATCCACTTCAGCCTCGATTTTGGAAGCATAGGTTGGATGTGTTCTTCTCGCGGCTTGCTTGAATCCTCGATGTTCTTTTGGCAAACCCAAATGATGGGTGGCAACATTAGGATCAAGGCCAGGCATCTCTGTATAATTCCAAGAAAAAATATCTTTATTTTGCTTTAGAAAATAAATATACATCTCTTGTTCTTCAAGGGTCATGGCCGCACTAATTAAAGTGGGGCGTGGATCTTTCTCTGTACCCAAATTTACTTTTCTGAGTTCATCCACAGTGGTAGAGATACCCTCTTCAAATGCTGGAGGAGCATCTCTAAGATCTTCCTCTTCCTCTTCATCATGTGTTATTTCTTCCGTTTCTACTTGCAAAGTAGATGAAAAAACGAAATTCTCATGATCATAAGAGATGTCAAAATTTTCACATTTTGAAGAAGAAGCTTCCATTTCCGACCCTATTGATGAAAAAGGGTCTTCTTTGGGAAATAAAGAGGAGATGATGGATTGAGAATCGACATCAACATTCACCTCTGGTGTGGCTATAACTTCTTCTGGCCTGATTAGCGAAGTATAGACTTGTTGGATTTCAGCAGACGAAATGAAAACGTCACCACTTATGCTTTCATCACTGCTTGGAAAGTTACCAATTTCTCCCATGTTGTCTGGCTCGATTGCCGTAATTGACATTATGGATCTTTCCATAAGAGTATTTTGATTTGGGCCTATTTTGTCAATTTGACTGATAGGTAACACATAATATGTACTCACATGTGAAAATGGATTTATTGGAATTTTTTCCAAACCATATGGAGCATTAACTTTGGTAATTTCCTTCATTGTAGATTTTTCTCTTCCCTTCATGTGATAAAATTCCGCCTCAATGTATTGAGACTCACATGTTTTGAACGGGGCCTTATCACCATACAATGTTCCAACTTGACCATCGAAATAGTATTTGAGACATTGATGGTATGATGACGGAATAGCTGCATGCTGATGTAACCAGGGTCTTCCAAGCAAGATATTGAAAGCTGAGTCTTGATCAACAATCATAAAATCTGAATTGGAAACAAGATCTCCAAACTGAGTTCTGAGTGTAACTTCTCCCAGTGGTTCTTGTTCATTTTTATCATATCCTTGCAACATCATGGTAGAAGGAGATAAATCAGATTCTGTGAGGCCCAATCGACGAAGTGTACGAATGGGCATGAGGTTGACTCCTGAACCATTGTCAATAAAAGCTCTTCGAACATCTATACCATTGACTTTGCCAGATAGGTACAAAGGTTTTATGTGCCCATGCACAACATCATCTTCATCTTTATCAGTAAAAGATATCACTGCATGGCATTCTGCAGGATTATTCTCTATGTGATAAATTTTAGCTGCAGCAATTTCAGCTTCAAATTCCTGAGGACTTGACAAAGCTTCGATGAGTGCTTCCCGAAGATCTTTTGATAGATTCAAAGCATCCAAAATTGATAATTTGGCTGGTACTTGGGCCAAGTGTTTCAATATATCATACTTTTGATCTAGAGGCCTGCGTTTCCCAATGGGAATATGCGGTTTAGCAGGTACTTTGGAAGCAGATGCTTTGGAAGCTGATGCATCTTGTATTGGAGTTGGCAACATCTTTGGTTTTGGAAAATTAGACTGATTAGATCCATTTACTTGCTGAGATAAAAAAGATGGAACCTTTAATCGGTCTTCCAAAATAACTGTGCCGAAGCTGAGTTGGCCATTGGAAGAAGAACTTGCTTGTTCATTTTGAGCTCGCTGAAGGGCTCTACCACGAGTTTCTGCTGCATATACAGTGCTAGCAGGGGTAGAATTAGAGTAGTGGCTTCGGAAAGATCCACGTCTTCCCCTATATCCTGAACCTCTAGAACTTCCTCGGGTTCCTTTATTTGATACAGGGAATTCAGGCTCATCAAGACTGGAATATGAATCTGTTAATTGAATCATATTAACAGAACCAAAGATTAACTCTTCGTCTGATAAAGACTCTGCCTGGTTAGCCTGTTTAGGCTGTGCCGTTTGGTGGGACGGTGCCCGTGGCTTTGAAGTAGATGGCATGAAATCTGCCAGAGTCAAAGACAATTTAGGCTTTGATACATACTCATCTTCTCCTGATTCCTCTTTATTCTTTGAATTGCGCTGCCCTTTTGAGGATTTGTCCTTTGATGGAGGCTTTACTGCAGCTTTTGTAGGAGACACAATTGGCTTCTTCAATTGTGTTCGAAAAATGGAATGGGTCCGATTGATTGTCTTCTTGACCATCCAATCATCATATTTTTTCGCAGTTTTGCTTTTGACTTCCTGCCACTCGCCTCCTTCTTCTGGATCTGTAGCGGTAATACACACTACATGAGCTGAAGAACCCTTCAATTTGACTTGTCCCAAGTCGACCATCTTTTGTAGGAGGTCTTTAAAGACAAAACACTCCTGGATGGGATGTCCTAACATTTGATGAAAGGGACAATAATTGGGACGGTCTTCATCTCCTTCCTTGTTTGGTTTCTTCAGCACTGGTAATTGAACCATATTATTTTCCAGAGCTGAAATGAAGTAACCAGGAACTTGCTCACTTCGGAAAGGGTATGTTTTACTCTTCATATCCTCAAATTGTTTTCGTCGTTGATCTTTTTGATCATTTGGACGAAACAGCCTTTGTTGTTGGCGTTCAGGAGGTGGAGCCCTTCGAGAAGATGAAGGTTTTGAAGTAGAAATAGGTACAGGTGCCTGTTTAAGCATAACTGTAGCAGTTTCTGCTTTACCCATTCTTCTTCCTGGAGCTGATGGAATTACACGAGATTTAACCTTAGCCTGCATAAGGGAATCTTCAATCTGTTGAGCGATTGAAGTAAGGTCTCGAAACCCTCCTGTGTATTTCACAGGGATCAATGGCGTGCGTAATTCGTCACGCAAATTTGCCACACAGATTGGCAACAATTCCTCCTGAGGGAGTGATAAACTCAAGGAATACGTTAATCCCTTCCAACGAGCAATGAAATCAGAGACTCTTTCATTCTCCCTTTGCTTACAATTTGTAAGATCGAAAACTGTCGTTTTTGGAAAAGTTGAGCTAAACTGAAGGAGGAATTTTTGACGAAGATCCTCCCATCCGATGACTGACCGGGATTGCAAGCTTGTATACCAGACAAAGGCTGGTCCTTGCAAGGTTCGCACGAAGCATCTGAGTTTCACTGCTTCTTGCTGCTCTGGAGTTCCCATCATAGGATCACAACAAGACACGTAATGCGTCAAATGTTGTTCAGGGTCACCTGATCCATTGAAAGTAGGGAAAATAGGGTTTCCAAAACTGGATGGAGGAGAAATTGAATCTACCCATTCAGGGTAAACTTTCTTTTCAGGTTGAACTTGCGCCCGTTTCCCTTCCATAGTTTCTAACCGAGCTGTTAATGACTCAATAGTAGTTATTAACTTTTGAGAAACGTCAAGTTGAACTTGGTTTTGGGTAGGTGCAATGAATGGAGCTTGGACAGCCGTGGAGGTTGGTGCTGCAACTAATGGTAGTGCTGCCAACCGTTGTTGCGTTTGACCCGTAGGATTAGACCTCTGTGGGTGTACTGATAAAGGAGGATATTCCTGATCCATCTCAGTAGTTACAACAAATTCCTTCAGCTGTCGGACTTCAGCATTCTTAAGAAGAAGACTACTCTGAAGTAGTTCTGCATTCAACCTTTTTAATTCTTTCATCTCTTCCTCCTGTTGTGCAAACCTTTGCTCTAATGAGAGCGATTGACCTCCTTCAGAGGAAGGGTGAGAAGTAACCTGATTCTTTCCTTTCCCTTTATTGGATCCTTTTCGGAGAGGGGGAAGTGGGTTACTTGAAGGAATACCCAGATTTTGGGTAAGCCTTTGATTACGTGTGCGCACACCTTCTTCATTTAGGTCTGTGTGCGCAACTTCTTGAGCAGGAACCTCTTCGTCTGATCCCTCTGATTGAGCCTCATCTGGTGAATCAGCAGCAACGACAGTGATGACATTAATGGATGCATATTGCATGGAATCCTTTCTATCAGCATTTCTGTGATATTGTCTCCTTCTATGTCCATGATAAGACATGGCATTCCGTTGACTTGATCCCTCAGGAATTTCTTGGAGAACCGTCACTTGGAGAGAATCTCCTGACATCTTGGCTCTTCGTTCCTCTTGAGGCTTATTCCCTAATCGAGAGAATACTGACTTTCTCTGAGGGAAGGATTGAAGATTTGAAAAAGTCCCCAGTCCGGTGGACTGGGGGTGTTCCTGTTGCTTTCGCTCAACTCCTCGAATCCCATTCGTTGATTCTGAGGGTTGGGTTAGAGAAGTCCCCAGTCTGGCAAGCTGGGGTGTCTCTTGACATGCTATGTCTGAGATCTTTTTAAAATCTCTCTTGATCTTGCGAATCTTAGTTCGGAAATTAGCTGGATGCATTAACCTGTATCCACTTTTATCACCTGGTTCAACAGACCGTTGGATGATTTCCGAAACTTCTGTCATTTGATGACGTGTTTGCTCCAGATGAGAGGCTTGCGCAATATTCTCGCCTGCTTGATGTAGGAGCAATTCAACAACCTGTTCTCTATATACTTGACTTTGAGAGGAACTAGTTGAAGCTTGATCTCGAGCAAGTTTTTGATTATGAACAAAGCCCATTGACTGTGGCCGGCCATGGGCAATAACATTGCATGAGACCATTTTCGGCGGGCTCTGCTGACCGAAAAGCACTGTGAAATGTAGTGCTCCGTGAACACCCCATCCTCTGATATGAACATTAGATGGAGCATTGGAAATTAACTGACGCAATCTTCTTAGTGCGCCAAGGCATGAACGTTGAAGGGTTCTCTGTTGCTTTTCAGCCTTCGGATACCGAGAGACTGATAGAGATGCCAAATCAATCTGGCATTGTAACCCTTCTATTATCTTAAGATGATTTTCATATTCATCGTAAGATAATACCTTCTTCTTTAATTGACAAAGAGTTTTCCATATGTTAAGACGAATATCATGGATTCCATCATCCGTCAACATCTTTGGAATGTCATACTGTGAATCAGCCAAAGGCCAAAACATGACTGGTACTTCACCTTTTGCCAGTTTTTTCCTCATGTTCAGCATTTCCTCTTTATCATTAAATGAAGATTCTTCTACCTGTTTGGACCAGAGTTGGTGTTTCCTTGTTGCTTCATCGGATTCAACAAGATTGGTAGAGGAATTACTATTCATGCTGGAAGATGAATGACCCAGGGAAGGTTCGGAGAATAACCTGAACCCCAGGCTATCTTCTGATGGAGAAAGAGTTTCACCTGCCGATAGTAAAGCATCAGACATGACTGGTTTTACGTTTTCAAGTGCCTCGAGATAGGAGGGCTTTCTCGTCACTACATTGCCTTCTGAAGAATTTTCGAGACAATGTGAATCACTACTGCGGAGAGGACTTTCGCAGCGAAGTTCATCACCATGAGGAGGACCTTCATGATGGGTTACAGCAAAAGATGAAATCTCTTGCTCCTTGGCCTTCTGACCACACAGAGGGTTCCTGTGGCTCTCATCTGAAGAAGAAACTTCAAGATTGACCGAATTTTCATGAAGAAAGTCTTCATGAGGAAGTGTCTGTTGAAGACCTTCGAGATTAATGTTCCTGTTATTGGGAACTGAGGGAGTAGAATCTTGAATTCCGACAGATAAATGTCTGAGGGCTTCACGAACTCCAGCATCGAGCAAGGCCTTGTTGTAGATTGGCCTTTGATCTTCTGACTATGCTGGGTGGATCTTTTTCTTAGATGCCTTCTTACTTGCTTTAGAAACCACTTGATGACGAAAGTGATTGCTCTGAGCAGGTGTATGTGCCTGATCAGGAAAGATGGTCAGGTTAGGCTGACAATCATCGCTCAAATCAGGTGTATGTGCCTGACTTGGTTGTCCATATGATATGGGGGAGTAGGCCCCACAACCCTCTTGGACTGGAACAGATGTGTGTGTCTGTTCCGGAGTGAATTGTTGATGTGTCACTCCACTGCTAGGGATAGATTTATGTGTCTGTCCCTGAGATGATGCTGAAGCTGTTATGATATCCTAGCAAGCATCCAGAATATGAGCAGGAATTTGCTTCTGCTCTTTCACCATTGACAAAATATGTTTGGTGACTTCAGCCGCCGGAACGGGGATATACGTCCATTCCGGGCTTAGAGTAGGTGTATGTGCCTTCTCCTGTCCTCGTTTTCCTGTCAGTGAATCCTGACAGTACTCAAGTGTGGAGGCAGAGAGTTTAGTCTGCCTCCTGTTTGTCGTCGGGGCTTTCCGACTGACTTCTCCGTGCGCTACCAAGCGAGACTGTTGGTAGGCTTGATTAGTATTAGCAGGTGTATGTGCCTGCTGATTACACTTCGCCAAATGCGGTTGACGAGATCCACCATATGTAGTCAGACGAGCCTGCTGACTAACTGCTGATGTATAAGCAGGTGTATGTTCCTGCCTATGGTACTCCGCCGGAATTGCCTGGCGGGATCGGCTTGATGCTGCCAGACGAGTCTGCTGGACAGCGGGATTAAAACGGGCAGGTGTGTATGCCTGCTCATTATTTGCCACCAAGTTAGGTTGGTGGACTTCTCCGGAGATGGAAGGGATGACAACCTGCCTATTGTTAACCGGATTCCGTCTCTGGCGATTCATCTTGCCTGCTCGGGTTCGAGGAACCTGAGCTGAATGCCTGGAGTCGGTACCCTCATCATGTTGAGGGCGCACTACCGCACGAGTCTGGCGGCGATTGTTGATGGGAGCCCTTGAGAAGGACTCCTGTCTTTTTGAATTAAGGTCCTGCGGGACCTGCTCATTCACTTCCTCGGAGTAAGGGAGTGAATGGAAATTGCGTTCCGGGGATAACGACCCGAAACGGTTAGAGACGGTAGTCAGCACCGTCTGCTTCTTGATTGCTGGTCGCCGTTGTCCGGACGACCAGGTAGAATTGTTAACTTGGAGGGCTTGACGAGCGGCCTCCAGAGTTGGGATAGTACCGTTGCGACGGTACTCCTTAACCAGTGCATTAGAAACACAACGTTGAAGACGCTGAGTTGGTGATGTCATCCTCAGAGCGGATGACGTTCCAGCAGGAGTAGCAGCATTGGTTTTCACAGCAGCAGACCTCATAGTAGAGGTGTTCCCAGCAGCAGTATTCACATGGGTGAATTTAAGGAAAGCCATTTTTGTAGAAGATCTTGAAAAAAGAGTGCCTGTTCCATGTAACAGACATAATCAAGATGAATCTGGCTACTGCATCTTTTGGATGATCATATGTCAATGATTGCCTTGTTGGCCCAAAGGGCATAACAGATAAGAAGAACATCACTTTAACTTGGTTAAGGATTCACGTCGGGTTCACCATTTTTTGTTTCACGCGGAATCCGGGGATGACCTCCTAGATGGGAGATTCAAACGTTCCGATCGGTTTCTAACGGGTTTGTTCGTAGAACCGGAAACATCCAATGATTCCACATCCGTTTGGACCTACATTCCAAAGGCAGGCGCTCATTAGCTTGTGGGCTAATGAGGCTTAGGAATTTGCATTGGTCGAGAGGATGGGAGGTCGGACTCATCACACCTTTTTGAGGGGAATTATTGTCTACTCCGGGACTCTCTTTATAGATTTAAGTTAAGTTCGTGAATCCTTATTACATTAACAAGTATAAAATGAGATTTCCTTTAGTTTTAACAATCAATGATTAAATATGCAAGAAATTTAGAGAATCTTTTATATGTATTCGAGGTTCTTCATCAATATAGAATCATCTATATTTGTTTAGAGATTCTTGGTCAATGGTATCCTTCAAAACATTTATATAAAAGTCTCTTGGTCATTTTGATGACCAGGCTGGTTTTAAAGCCACTCAGTGGGGCACTTGAAGTTAATCGTCATTCAGAAGGACAAAGATTATTTCAATGTTGGGATCGAACCCATAAATGGGCTACCTACGTATCCTTTGTTTTAAAAAAGGAATCAGAACCCACGTAGTTCGAGAAATGGGATATGATGTTTATGATTGATGGCTCAAAGATGAATGTCATAATTACTTTTACACTCTAAGCTCACGTGAGTCATGCTCGGTGTGAGAAACAAGAGGTATTGGTAAAATTTAGACAATTGTGCCATAAAAGATGCAATCATAAGAATTTGTTTTGGGGATTATGTATAGATGACTGCCCAGATAGACGAAGGTTTAGGATTTACTTTTAGGGAGAAAATCCAAGAACAGGGTCCACAAAGTTATATGTGCTTCATGGAGATTTGAATACTCTAATCTTGGGGCTTACTCCTAAGGAGGATGCCCAAGTTAGGAGGGGACTTATGATTGGGTTTTATTCCTGAAAAGGAAACCCAAATCAAAGGTAATTTATGACTGGTTAAGAGAAGTTTTAAGAAACTTGGGGCTTACTCCTAAGAAGGATGCCCAAGATTTATGACTAGGACTTATTCCTGAGAAGGAAGCCTAGGTTAGGGGACTTGGGGCTTACTCCTGAAAAGGAAGCCCATGGTTATGACTGAGTCTTATTCCTGAAAAGGAGACCCAGGTTAGGGATTAAGGTTTGGGGCTTACTCCTGAGGAGGATGCCCAAGATTAAAGGACTTGATTGGGGATTATTCTTAAGAAAGATGCCCAGATCAAAGGTTTTTTATAACTGGGGATTTATTCCTGAAAAGGAGACCCAGGTTAGGATTCTCTCATCTTAAAGGATGAGGTTGAAATGAATGAACTCTCAATCTTTGGTGACATAAAGATGTTTAAATCACTAGGTTTTGAGAGATATTTCACAGAATTCCTTTCAGATAAGGATGTCAAATCAAGAAATCATGCCATAAATGGCTTTGAAGAGTATCTTGAAGACTGAATCTTGAATAGGAAGGGTGAAATGGCTTAAGAGGGGTAAAAATGGGCAAGATGGGCACCCAAAAAGCTAGGGGCGCGCAAGTCTTGAAAGGCGCGCAAGTCCTGCGGCGGCGCGCAAGTATTGGTCGCGCAAGTATACTTGCGCGACATGAGGGGTACTTGCGCGATTTTCAACCAGTATTGAAATGCTTGAGCGACTCTTTATTAAACCCTTTACCATCCTCTTGAGGTTCTTCCAGAAGAGGGACGCGCAAGTTATATTGAAGGTATTAAGTAGGCGCGCAAGTGTTTGATAAGTTTCAACACTTAGGCCTTCCTTTTTCTCTTTAGATCTTCCGTTCTAGGTAAGAAATTACCTTAGAAGTGTTCCGGAAGCTTTGAGAAGAGACTTGGGCATCGGGAGCTTCAATCTGAGTTTCTAGAAAAAGATCCTCTTGAATGGGCGGCCCACAGGGTCTATTTATAGGCAAAAGAAGACCCCGGGCGGTTACTGGGCGGTTACCAGGCGGTTACCATTTATGTCGCGCAAGTCCCTTGCACGAACATGGGGAGTCGCGCAAGTATTGAGGCGGCGCGCAAGTGTACTTGCGCGACCAAGAGGGAACTTGCGCGATATATGGGCAATGTTCTCCTTTTTTATCCCTTTGTCGATTTTTGATGTTTCTTCAAAGGTTGAATCACTTTGAGCTCAGATATTCCCTTTTCCGATCTTTAGATTCTGTGACGAAAGGAGCGTCAACAATGAAATTGGGAATTTTTTTCCACTCTATCATTAATGTGTCCTTATATTATTGAATCATTTTATGTAATTACCTGTATGTCTCTCAAATGATATATAAAAGGGAACATCTTCTCCTCCATTATTAATATATTTTTAACTAAATAACTAATCAAAAAAATATTCAATTTAATTTCAAAGTTCCTTTCAATCATCCTAGATCTTCTTTTTTCTTATAATACTCATATTTCAAGGCTTATGGTGTCACACTCAAGTGTTCAATTTCTATCCTTTGTTTCAAATCCACTTTTGGTTCTTGGTTTTCTCTTGGTATCCGGGTGTTCCAGGATTATATTTGGTGTCTCAAGTGTTTCTAATCTAAGTAATTATTCTTGGAAGTGTTGGATGGTATTTGGAATTGTATTTTCTTAAAGGGAAGGTATGAGGATGAGGTGTTTTGGAAACATAATTGTGACTCTCCTAGTGGCACCTATAGTGTGGTATGTTGTTGGGGTGGTTTATACCCTTGAGTTGGATGAGTCTTATAATGAAAATGTGGTTTTATTTTGGTTAATATTTCCCTATCATTGTCCTATCTATCCACCTTGAATCCCCCTAGGCCCCCTTGAATCTAGAGTAAAATGGCATGTTTTTGGGTGGCCAGAACAGGCCACATGGTTTTTTAAACCACGCATCCAAACCAGGAAGCCCTATCCATCTCATTAAAAACATTTTTAAATTCCAATTTCCCTTCTAGAATAAACCCAAATACACCCATTTCTTCCCTATTTGGACCCTATTATCCATGGGAGGTCTCCAAGCTCCATAAATCTCCCTTGGAACTTATTTTTTAATTGGGTTTTGATGGGGAAACATCAAGTTCTATTTAAGTAAGAGATATTATCTTTGATTTCTCCCCATTATTTAGGGTTTCTTTCACAAATCTTTAATTTCCTTGTGTCCAATAGGTTGGTTTTCGAACTTATTGTTTAATCTATGTTTTCGTGGTCCATTTTTTTTGGTTTTAGGCTTGATCTATGTCCATTGTGGTGAAACGATGGTGTAGTTGAATTTTCGCACAAAAATTCAAGGGTTTTTACCCTTGTGGTTGGTGATTCCATGTGTAATCAATACTATATGAGTTATATTTGCTTAATTGATATTTTTAGCACACTTCTCCTTTATTATCCTTGCTACGAAATCAGATTTTGGTGATATTTTTTAAGTAAATGATTTCGGCTACCAATTTTGTGTTAAATTGGGTGTTTTAATTTCCTATTTTATGTTATTCCAATTGGGGTTGTATTATAACTCATGTAATGGGTTTATTTAAATGCTTTTGGTGCTGTAAATTCTGTTTTTGTGAATTTGCGTATGCACATGGTGTTCAAAGTTGGGTTTTAAGGGATTTTGTGTGAAAAACATTGTTAAAGTTTGTGAATTTGTTTTATTGAAATTATAGAGGTTTTATTGAGTGGTGTAAGTGGTGAAAAGAACTTTTAGATACTATTTTGAGTTTTTAATGACCATAACATATTTTTTTAGGTGATAATGGCTTTTGGTATCATGTGAAAGTGGTTTGAGCATAGAGTTGAAGCCTGATTATCTAGGAGGGAGGATATGTACTAGTACACTAGTGATTCAGATGGGTTTGGTCCCTATTTCACTAAGAAAAATGGATAATCATAAAAATAAAAAAACAATGTTGATGATTTTTAGGTACCACTAGGTTATGGGTATGTTCCCAACTAGTGGCTCATGAACAAGAATTAATTTTTCTATGGTTACTTTACACCGTGGTACGAGGTACATGGGGCATGAGACTACCTAGTTCCTAGGGTTTTACCCAGGATTGGTTATCATTTATTATTGTGTAATTATCTTTTTCATATGGTGGTTTTGATGGAAAATAAAGTATCATACATGTTTTCTTGAAATGATCTATTTCATGGAAAAATTACTTTGAAAACTATTTACATTCAAAAGTTTTATTCATTAGAAATTATTTCTTCCTCATCATGTTTATAAAAAATGGCATGATTTTTATCTTGTATTATTTACTCTCTGGAATATCTTAGTGGTATCCTATCGGGCTTAGGCTCACATCCTAATTACAACCATTAGGTGTAAGAATAATTGGTCATGTTTGACACAGGTAAAGGAAAGTATTTGGGTGATGGCGGTTCAGGGTATTAGTTCACATTCATGGTACAACGTTGTGAAGATGGATTGTGGGTGATGACCCCTTGTCATGTGGAGTCCTTTGGGATGTTTTTCTAGTTTTAGTATGTGTACTTGGACATATTTTATTGTGTTTATACCTATGTACTATGTTCTGGATTTTGATTAAATCTTGTTTGGTATGAATTTTTCAGATTCGTTTTATCGATTGGTTTTGATGTTTTATGTTTCCATACTTGGGTAAATTATTCCCAAAACAAAATATATGGTACCCGAGAACTTATGATATCCCATGGGGATAGAGAAGACCCTTAGATCCTTGTCACAGGGCAAGATTGGTGTCAATTTTGGTGGCGACCATATTTATATCGCGACAAAATGGCATCAAAAGAGGTTCATGTTCAGTCATTGGGTCATGATATTTGGGGAAGAGTCAAGATTGTCTGTGACTAGGATTTTTAGAACATGAAATTATGGTTTTTACTACTATTCTTGGACAGAACACCTTATGAAGTGATTAAATTCTTTAGGGGACGTCGAGTTTTATCAGAGTCCTTGGTTTTTTTGTATGATGATGATTGGGGGAAATGAAAAGAGAGTTGGGCTAATGGTCTCAGTGAGATAGTAGGGCCTGGAAAACCATGTGAAGCTAGGGATATTTCCCTTGAACACTCTCTATGATAGTGAAGTGATTATAATATGGCCACCACCTATATGTTCAAGTCACCCACTGAAACTAGTTTCCTCTCACATTATCTTGCGTCTCTTTGTTTTGGAATCTTAGGAACACGGGTTTTAATGAAAAATGACTTCATTTTAAGAAGTGTGAATTTTTTTTAAATTATTTTCTAGTCAATTAAAATTGGTTTTATTTCTAAAATTATAGAAATGAAATTTTATGAATTGTTTTGAAATGGTAAATGATGTGTTTACACAACCTTTTAAAACATAAATTTTGTTAAAGCGGGGTTTTAAAATATGTTTCAAATAAAAGTGTCTAAACTATTGAAATTATTATTATTTGAATGGAATAATGTGTTTCAGAATTAATGTTTGGGGGGTTGAATATGGATTTTCATTTGGTAACTAGTGAGCATTTGAAAAGTTTTATGAAATTTTGGAACCTAATTTTGAAATGAGAAGAGTTGAGTTCTTAATTAAATGAAGATTTATGGAATGTAGTTTTTCATGAAATTAGAAGTGTTATGAAATGGGTTGAAATGTATTGAAATATTTGTTCAATGAATGAAAGTGATTTTTAATGAATTATGGGTATTTTTCTAAAATGGATTGTAACCTATAAATTGGGATATTGATTTTGTGGTTATTGGTCTTAAGAAAAGGACGCATTTGTTGATTGTTTTGATTTTGAAAAGAGGAAAGGTTTGGTTTTGGTCTTTTGTTTTCTCAAGGGTTTCCACATGAATGGGTTTATATGGGAATATGGATGGTTAATGGAATGACAGGATGAGTGTAAGGATGGATATGAGGTGGGTGCCTGGTGTGGCATGTAAACATCCATGTGTGAGGATCATGAGATACAATTGGTAAAAGCGCACCCCACAAACATTGTTTTTTAAAATAATATTGAAGGAAAGTGTTGTGTTTTGATATTATGTGGTTGGAAGGTATGACTTATTTTTTTTGTATGGTTTTTGTGGGATGTTTTGAGTTTAAGAACCCCTCTCGTTAAAACACTGTTTTGGGTTTGTGTTTGGTTGGTAAGATGGGTTGAAGGACTAGTAAGTGGTCTCTTTATGAGAATTGTTTCGGGTTTCTATTACAATGGTTCCCTTTATGTGTTTGGTTTAGGTTTGTGGTATTTTGTGACCAAATTACCATCTTGGTTGGGTTTTCTTGTTTTCTTGGGTACTCCTGCATAAAGAGTTAATTCATGAATGATGTGTGGACCATAGTGATTCTCTATTGGATGACCCTCCAATTGATAAACATAATGAATTTCTTCTCCAGTGTTGGAGATTGAGTCCACACCCTTTCCATTCTTATATTTGTGGATCCTCTTGTAGCAGGAGAGTGCTTGTGGAAGGTTGAAAGGGACCAAAGTTTCTTAGGCTACCTAATTTGTCGAAGGTGAATGTAGTTTGAGGGTTATTAGTGTGGATGGTGTCTAATTGGGCTGCTAGGTCCTTCATAGTCTCTTTAAAGAGAGGACTGATGTTAAGCCACCTGTGTGGAAAATCTGGTCAAGATAGGCTATTGTGAACATTTATCAGAATCGTGTACTATTTACGTGTTAGAATAAGAATCCATTTCCTTGTCTTGTTCCTATCAATCATAATAGTCATGTTTGGTGATGTCTTATGATGAAATTTCTTAATTAGGCTATAATGGCGAAGGTTGGAAATCCAATAAGAGTCTCTATTATATTGGGAGTATGTCTCCCTGGGAAAAACATAAAAATCCTATGTTTTAGAGGAAGGTGTTTATATGTGTCATTTCCTTCTATTGTTTCTCACCTGATGAAACACAATGCGATTTGTGTTCATATTCTAAGATCATGTTTCAGTGAAATGTCAGGATAGGGTAATGTGAGTTTGGAAGGAGTGATGTCATGTTGAACCCATCTGGGATCAGGGTATATTTTTCATGGCACTAAAAGGATAAGTTCCATTTAGGGGGTCTCCAAAGCCTAACTACGAGGCTGAAGATGCTTCAATCACTGCAGCTCTAGCCAGAGGTCTCAGAGTGAAGCTATTATATAATTCGGGGAAATACCAAGGTTGTTCAAACCCTTCTATAAAGTCTTATACTCAGTATGAAATATATGAATAGTTTAAACCTATAGTGTCATTAACTTGATTTTGTTATTCCCATTCGATGGGAATAAGTGGGAGGACCTTGTGTCCATGTTATTGCCCAATTTAATTCCTTCCCACATTGGTTTCCATTGAGTTTTTGGAGAAAGGATTGATATTTGGATAGACAGATTAAAGTACACAGGTTGAAAATGGTTAGTAGTAACCGTGCACCAACCTAGGAAACAGTGAAATAAGATACATTAGCTACCGCATGGTCTCTATACATCTGTGTACCTCATCGCATGTAACCATGTGAAGATTCCCCTTTGGATAGAATGCTCCATACAGTTATCACATGGTTTCAAAAACTGTGTAGACTAACAATGCGGCTCTGCAAACTCTTTATATTTTGTATTATTTTTCTATCAGACCATGTTGGTCATTTAAGATGGCCAGTTCTTATGTTGGGAAGACCCACTATGAGTCTCATGTAAGATCATAAAATTCTAATGGAAGTCTACCCCTTGTATGGGGGAGTCCATTCGGGCCACCCCTGTTAGTTTTCTGATTCTTTACTGGGAAAAATTATGTTTGTTCCTATGGTGAGGAGTCCATTCATATTTACCCATATAAGTAACTCATTGTTTCCTTCGGTAAATGTTGGGAATGGATCATTCCCAATAGTTTTGTTAAAGTAAAGTTGTGGTAGCTTTATTTGGGTACGTTGTTTGTTTCAGTTGGATTGCTTGAGATTTTTCTAGATTTATTTTAGGTGTTTTGTTTTGGGGATGTAGTTTGAATTTTTTTTATTGTTCTAGGTAAGTGGGGTATGTTTTGGTTGGTGAGAGTACTCTATTCCATTTTTTGATCAACTGGAGGTGTTTGGACCTTTTTAGGTGGGTAAATAATTGGAAAGGGAGTCTTTTTGGTCTATTTTATGGGATTTGTTTTTGCATCTGGATTTGTTGTCGCTTTATGGGGCGGAAAAGCATTATGGTGGGGGAGAATTTTCACACCCAGATTTTCAATTTCCAACCTTTGTATTAAATTCACTTTTGGTTCTCGGTTTTCTCTGGGTCTCCGAGTGTTCTGGGATTAGATTTGGTGTCTCGGGTGTTATTGATCTATGTAATTATTCTTGGATATGTTGGATGGTGTTTGGACTTGTCTTTTTTTAAAGGTAAGGTATGCAGATGAGGTGTTTTAGTAAAAAATTTGTGACACTCCTAGTGGAACCTCTTTTGGGGTATGTTGCTGGGGTGGTTTATACCCTTGAGTTGGATGAGTCTTGGGGTGAAAAGGTGGTTTTTATTTGGGTATTATTTCCCCAATATTTGGAATATCTCTCCTAGTTTAATCCCCCCCAGTACCCACTTAAATCTATTGAAAAATGGAATGTTTTTGGGTGGCTAGAATAGGCCGCGCAGTTTGGCAGCACAGTTTATTAAACCATGTAGTGAAATCGTGCATCCCTGTCCAGCTCATTAAAAACATTTTGAAATTCCCATTCTTCCCTTCTTGAATAAACCCAAATCCACCAATTACTTCCCCATTTTGGACCTAGAATCCATGGTAGGTCTATAAGCTCCCCAAAAATTCCTTAGAACTCATTTTTGAATGGGGTTTTGATGGGGACACTTCATGTTATCTTCAAGTAAGTGCTTTAATCTTTGTTTTCTATCAATTATTTATGGTTTCTTCCCTTATTATTGAAGATTATTTTGTCTAGAAAGTAGGTTTTAGAACCTAGGGTTTTATCCAGGTTTTCTTGGTCTATTATTTTGGTTTAAGGCTTGATCTAAGTCCCTTGTGGTGCGACAATGCTGCACCTGAATTCTCGCACAAAGATTTATGGGTTTTTACACTTGTAGTAGATAATTACATGGGTAATCAATGCTAGATGAGTTAAATTTTTTAGTATATATTTTTATCAAACTTCTCCTTAATTATCCTTGCTGTGAAATCTAGTTTTGGTGACGTTTGTTAAGTAAATGTTTTTTAGCTACCAATTTTGTGTAAAATTGGGTGTTTTACATTCCTATTTAATGTTATGCCAATTGGGGTTGTCTTATAACTAATGTAATGGGTTTATTGAAGTGTTTTAGGTGATTTAAATTCTTTTTTGGTTAATATGGGTATTCACATGGTATTGAAAGTGGGGTTTTAATGGATTTTGTGTTCAAAACATTGCGAACGTTTGTGAAGATGTTTTATTGAAATTCTAAAGGTTTTATTGAGTGGTGTAAGAGGTGAAAAGCAAGTGTAGCTACTTTTCTAAGTTTATTAGGAACAAAACTGATGTTTTTATGTTATAATGGATTTTTTTATCTTGTGAAAGTGGTTTGATCATAATGGGGGAAGCTCAGGTATCTAGGAGGGTGGATATGTACTAGTGCACTAGTGATAAAGATGGGTTTTGTCGCTGTTTCACTAGAAAAAATGGATAAAGACAACACTAAAACACTCTTTTGATGATTATTTAGGAAAAATAGGTTATGGGTATGTTCCCTACTAGTGGCTCAGGCATGAGAATAGATTTCACTTTTTTTACTTTACACCGAGGTTCGAGGTGCATTGGGCCGGAGACTGCCTAGTGCCTAGGGGTGTTCCCAAGATTAGTGCTCACTGATTATTGTGTAATTATCTTTTCTATATGGTTGTTTTTGATGGAAAATATACCATAATACCATGTTTATTGAAATGTGATCTTTCATGTAAAATTTCCTTTGAATACTATATACATTCAAAAGTTTTATTCATTTGAAATTATTGCTGCCACTTCTTATTTATAAAAATGTCATGCTTTTTATCTTATAGTTTTTACTCTGTAGAATCGATTGGTGGTATCCTATTAGGATTAGGATCACACCATACATACGTTTATTGGGTGTAAGTAGACTTGGTGATGTTTGACACAGGTAAAGGAAAGGCTTTGGGTGATGGCGGTTTGTGGTGTTAGTTCCTATTCATGGCGCGGCGTTGTGGAGACGACGTGTGGGTGACAAAACCTTATAATGTGGAGTCTTTGTGGATGTTTTGATGCTATTAAAATGTGTATTTCGGCCAATTTTATTATGTTTAGATCTACGTATTTAGTTCTGGATTTTGTTTAAATCTTGTTTGGTATGCATTTTTCAGATTCGGTTTATCGACTGGTTTTGAGGTTTTATGTTTCCATACTCAAGTAAATCGTTCCCAAACCAAAATACATGGTACTTGGGAACTTGTTCCAGCCCATGGGGTTATGGAAAACCCTTCGGGGATTATTTTGAGATAATTTTGGTGCCGGTTTTGGTGGCGACCCGATTTGGTTCGTGACCTATGGTTTACGCCAAAGGAGGTCTCCTGAAGAAGAGGAATAAATCCCAATCAATCTCTTTAATTTTTATCATATTAAATATTATATAAACATATTTTATTGATAAAGTATTATAAATACCTTATAATAAATATAAGAATATGTTATTATGATTATGTATCAAATTTTTTTTTGCATTTTCTCTGCCAAATTGGAAAGGAAAGTATCATTCATCTTTATGTGTGGACTACCACCTCCGAGTAGAAATATGATTCATTATCCACCACCATCATTCAGGTTTTGTTATTAATATGGATTTAATTATTATATATGGAATTTATAACATAATTATTCTTCAATAATTATAATAAGTTATGTACCTTCTTAACATACAATATTGTAAAAAACGATAAAGCCTCTCCTTTATACTCATGGACTGAAACCTTGAAAAACCGTTAAGATTCCTTTTTCATGTCCACAATAACTATATGGTAATACATATATATTTCATAAATATGTATGATATTTATGGTATAATAAATATTTAGTAATGGTGAATTATTATTGACTATTCACTTCTAACTTCTATAGAAATGGGGAAACATCACTCATGCATACTTATGGACAATCATATCAATGAAGTAATGTAATTATTAATTCCTAATCACTTTATATGAAATAATATAAAATTGAAAATTATAATTAAATATGATAATTATAAAACGATCAAGATTATTTATTCCATGGATCCATGATCAATATTTAATGACCAGAACAAGAAAACAAAAATATATAAGAAAATCAAAATAGTTCAGACAGGGAAATGAGGATTTTAATGAATAATTATTAATAAACTAGTTTTAAATGATACAAGAGAATACTATATTATATTTTAATTTTTAGATAATTATTTTAAATATTTATAATAAATATAAATTAATTACACATGATGTTATAGAATATTTTTATTATATCATAATTTAGGTAATGGTTTATCATTTCAAATATTATTCTGTTAAGACATGTTTTATGCTATGAATATAATTATATTTATGTGGTTTATATAAAAACAATTTTACATTTTATATAATTTATAATTATAATTCAATTCTTATTTAAATATATATGTTAAATTATTTAATCACCATGGTTTTTATTTGAATGTTACCATTATGATAAGGGCTTATCCTATAAAATTTTCTTCATTGATAGATATGGTATGTAATAAAAGAATATTATTTTACAAGTTATATGTAATTCTTGTTTGATATGTGTATCATGAATATATATATATATATGAAAATTTTATTAATGTTTCATTTTAGGATTTTTCTTTTATTACACATATGACTCAAAATTTACCAAACTAGTAAGTATTTTTTTGTTACAATCTCAAATTGTACATGGATAGCTTATGATTAAACTTTTGATGATTAAATTATGTTATATTTATTTCCAAAATAAAATATAATTTCTTCTCCTATGAAAATTTATTTTGATTAAATATTTTCTTTCATTTTACTCTTATTAAGTACTTAGGAGAAATAAATAATTTTTTTATTGAATTACAAATTTATTTATCTCTTTGTTTAGGAATATTTTTCTTCTATTTTGATGTTATCTTTAAATTTTTTAAATAATTTTCTTCCCTTTCCAAATAATATTATAAATTAATATTTACCCCTTTTTTAACTTCTATAAAAAAATATTAAATGTAATCCTCATTTATATTTTTGAAATATATACTTTTTATTTTTTTTCCCAAAAATGTGAAAAGAATAATTTTTTTATATGAATTGCTTAAATAGCATGTATTGTCATGATGAATCCTCTATTAATTGAATAATTAAGTATGATATTCCATTGATTCATTCAAATAAACTGTTTCATCAATATTTTGGAATTCCTTTTGAAATTAAAAAAATATTTTCAAAATGCAATGGGTATTTTATTTATGAAATGTACCAATGAACACTTAATGAAATCTTTACGTATAAGAAAATTTTATTTTATTTTAATATTTACAGAGGATATGATAAAAAAATACAAACTTTATTATTTATCAATATGGGGTATGATTATAACAATGAAATATTGAATAAATCAATGTTATTTTCAATGGATTCGGCATTTAGGTAATAATAAATATTTTTTATTATCATATGGAATACATATGAATCGATTATGACTACGTGATAGGTTTTCACTTTATAAAACTCTAATAAATTTGGCGAATATTTTTTTTATTAGAAAAAATATATCATTACATGTTATTAAAATCGCAATAGAATATACTTATGTGGTCATATCAATCCAAAAAGAGAGTACACGAAATATAATCACAAGACCAAAAGAGGGTACTTTATAGGAAATCCAAATACTTAAGAATGTACAATAGTAGTGAGATTTATACAATCTTGTGATAAATTTATGTCAGGGAAAACATGACATAATGGTGATATGATTTTAATAATTCCACAATTTTTTATAAAATTGATATGTGTAAAATTATTTTTAAAAATACTTTGGTTTACTTCCCCATGTTTTTAGGTTGTTCTAGAGAGAAATTTTCCGTTTTGGAGGATTTTATTGTTGTCTATAGTTATGCATATAGTTAGGAAGACCATGATGTACAATCCTTGAGTCTTATTTATTAGTGATTAATGAGGAGTTAATGGAAAAAACACTATTACAGATACCGTGCTAGAGAACTGTGCATCCTCTTGAGGTTGATAAAGTTTAAAAAGCATGGTTTTTTTACAGTTTAGAAAATTGTGTATGAGAAAAATGTGGCATACCCTATTTGTGGTTTTTATTCTATCCAAAATTTTAAGTTATTTGGACCCATACCACAAACATTTGACTCTATCTTCTTCAGAACCGCTCCAAGGGTTATCCATTCCTCTTAAATATCACCAACATTTATTTCAATAAATTATTGGGCGGTCTCTCATTCAAATTATGAGGTATGATCTTCCACTATCATCAAATATTGATTTTATACTTTTATCCAAGTTCCAATGACTCTTGATTCAATTTTAATACAATTATCTTTGTTTGGGTTCTAGTAAATTGGGATTTTTTTTGAATAATGGTTGTAATCTATCCTTGGATTTCAATTTAGATCGATTTCATAATGGTGTACTTATTTCACAACATAAAGTTTCTATTTCTTGATAGATTTAATTTTTTTAATATTTCCTTGAATGTTTCATGATTAAATGTGATTTTGAATTAATGTGACATTGTATGTAATATCTAGTTTGATTTATAAATATTTTTTCATGCTTGGGTGGGTGTTTTTATTGGAACACTTTGGTTAAATTATACAGTTTAGTGGAAAATTGTTTTAAATTCGTATTTTTTTCATTATAAAATTTTGATTATAGACAAATAATGGTTTTTATTGAAATAAACACATATTCAATTGGTTTTATTCAAAATTAGGGTTTTAAATGTGGTTTATTTTTTTGGATATAAATGATTTCAAATGATTCAAAAGGTGATTTTCTTTTATAATGTCAAATTCTATTCCCTTAGTTTTTTTGATTGAAATTATTGATTGTTATAATTTATTTTAAAAATATTATAGTTTTTAAAATGTTAAAATATGGTATTTCTAAATGTATATTTTATTTTAAAAAGATAAATACCCAACTGGATATTTATGATATGTGGATTGGTTGATTGTTGATTATTACCTTGTGAGCCCCTTTTTCTTGATAATGATGTTATTTTTATCTAGGTGATTGATGTTGGACACTGATTCATTTTGTTCTTATATATTTGGGATCTTCCTAACTTATTTATATGATGTGAGATAGATTTTATTTTGGTTTTAGCCCTTCACTCTTTGAAATTGGGATGTGTTGACATTGGTTCTCATAGCCCACCTCATTTAATAATTCCATGAAAAACCCTAGGTTACCACGTGGGATGTATTTAGATATTTATAGTTCATTTGGTTTTTATTCAATAGATGTGGAACCCTAATTGTATATAATATCTATCCAGAGGTGTGTTAAAAATTAGACTATGTAAGAGTGATTCAGTTATCAGATGTTTGATTGTTAATCTTCATATAGTAGGCCCATCATAATGTCTTTTCTGTTTTCACATTATTCCATGTTTTTTTCTTCATTCTATGTATCATATGTTTTTTCATTTTTTATATATACTTCTATGTGTTTTATGTATATTTTGGTTTTAATTTCATTATTTATTAATCCTCTTATGGTGTAATCTTATTTTAGATTATTTTGATTATATAAATCTATTAGAATAAGTATTTGCATTCCGTGGTTGTGTTTTATAACAGATTCCATTATTCCCATTATTATCATTTTGTTGGTAGGTTAAATTAATTAATGGAAAAGGGATAAATGTGTTTTAAGTTGAATTTGTATTGAAATTCTATTTTTTTAAATCATAAATAATTTAATTTTTATATTTGTGACATTATAATGGTAAATGATTTGGTTTGAAAATGGAATTATTATTGGTAAAACCATGTTATGGGGTTTTATTCTGATTTACTATTTTGAGAAAATTCAATACCAATGTTTCGTTTACTCTTATACTATATATAGAAAAATAAAAACCTGTTTGTTTACTTTATTATTAAACTAGAATTTCTGGTCACCATTATAAAAGGACTGAATTAGAATCATGTTGGCTTCCTACTAGCATCATCTGAGACTCTATATAATCTATTTTGTTAGTCACCATGTCTTTTTCATGATTCATTAAGTCTTATCTTTTGTGCTATATTTGATGTCATATTCATTAGGGATGTGAATTTTTATTTGATTAATGGTGGGGACTGGTGAGTCACATGGGGATTGTAAGAAGATATTCGATTTCATAGAATCTATTGGATAATGTTTTGGTTGTTTTCCAATTTGGTCTTTCATTATTTTCATTCAAATTTATCTTAGTTTCATATTCATGTATTGAATATTTTTTTTGACACGTCCCTTGGAATTTATCATCATATATTTATTGTTATTCCATGACTGGTTCTTTATATTTTGTTTTATGAGGGTCAAACCACCCCAATAGTTATGTTTGATACCCATGAATATTTTTTTAAACCCAAGGGGATCGTGGATTATCCTTAGCTATATGAAGGATTGGTTCAAGTGCCACTATAGTTGGTGTACATACATATTAATTATAAAATGATTTCAAAGGATCAATTTTTCTTGAAGGGGGACTATGTTTTGGAGATACAATATCATTTTATTTTGGGGTATGTGGTTGTATTGATATAGGACCATTATAATTCTAGTGGTAAGACTGTGGATGATATTGGCCCAAATATCCTTGTGTTGTATATTTATTTTCCTCTAGAGGTCAAGATTCCTCCTTTAATTTTTTTTGTTTTGTTGTGTAATTTAATTAAAATATTTTGATGTGGTTTTCTATTGCTCTTTACTATAGAGATATTATGACATAAAGTCTTAGAAATTACTCATTATAGAGTGAAATTGGAATGAATTTATAATGAACATGGTTAAGGAACTTTGTTTTTAGAATTATTCATGGTTCAGGAATATGATTCTGGATAACTTCTAGTGCCAATCACATGGTTAGTTCACACTCTATCAAACTATGTATCCAAACATTGTGTAGTGGAGAGTGTTTTTAAACATTATTGTTTTTTATCATCTTCTACATTTAGATAATTATTTGGTTGATTTTATTTGTTACGGTTGTTTAATTTTAATTTCATAGATAGTGATGTTTCCATAATCAATTTTTCAAATTAATGTTTTGGTTGTGTTAGAATGATTTTATGAAATGATTTTGATCAAAACATGAGTTATTAAGAGAAAAAAGAAAGTGATTTAGGGGGTTTTCTATATAAAAACCCCGACATGAGTAACCAAGAGATAGTGGTTATTTGTTTCAATAGCTTGGAAACTAGTGTTCTAGTCCTAAAGGATTGATCAATATAGTAATCATGTAGAACCAGATACACACATGATACCACTTCTACATTTGGGGAAAAATATAAAACATTATAATAGAAAATATTAGGCATCTTCAAAATCATTCAAATAATTATTATTCATATCCAAGGGAAATAAAAAAATTAAGGGTGATATAAAATACACATTAAGGGTAACATATAGAAGAATATACCAGGATTATAAAAGTCATAATCTGTATGGTATGGTAAATAATTGAAAAAACAACCCATTTAATCAGTATCATGAAAAAATAATCATCCATGGATGATATCAATGAACACAATTCTTGGATAATACTATATAAAATCAAAATGGTGGAAATACATAGTATTGTAAATAATTATTTCATACATCATGATATATATTGTAATTACCCTATTCTAATATAGTGCAAAACAATGATTAATATGGCATTTAATTTTTTCAATTGATTTTTCTCATGAGACAAGTCAAATCATTGAGACGCTATATAATTTTGGACCCCACCCATCAATGGATTCTCAATTAATTTTTGATATATCTAATAATAGATTTAATTCATAAAAAACATGACTTATCTATAAATATTCATATTGAGTATATGATATGGATTATCACAATTTCCTTATCCAATTAAATAATATTCATTAAAAAACATTGTATGTAGAAATGTTATTTGGTTCATGGAATAAAAATATCACTGAGATAGTATATTGATATTTAAATGATATAGAATGTCCAATAATCACATGAAATTTATTTTTTTAAGAGAAATATAACAACCACACAATTAATTCGAGATATGAGTTGACCATAGATAAATTATAAGACTAGGTTTTGTAACAAAATAATCTGATTGTAGAAATGAATCATATTGAATTTAAATATTAAAATAATATTTCTTTTATTTTTTTCATTAAAAAATAAATGAAAATATTTAGAAGGTGATAAATTATTTTAAATGATTATGGTTTCATGAAATTTAATTATTGACATATAAATTAACAAACATTAAATTTGACTAATTACAAAGAAAGTGAAAAATGAACCTATTAGAAATAATTTGAAAGGTTCCTTTCAATACCATTAAAAATGAATTTATAATAGAAAAATTCATTAGTAAATATTTTGAGTAAATAAAAGTACTTTTTAAAATATTTTTGAAAGACTAGGACAAGAAATAAATATTTATTCTATTAAAAGATAAGTAAAATATATTATTCTTTAAAACAATATTTTTCCCGATTAAATACAAAAGAAATAAAATATTTTATAAGAATTGGTAAAATCCTTAAATATCCAATTTAAAATAAAATTATTGGATCATATGAAGGATATATGATATTATTTATTAAATGAAAATAATAGAAATCAAAAAATAAAGGTACTTTATAAAATAGATTCTTACATAATTGGTTACTTTTAAATTGTAAAAATTTAAAATAAAATACATGAACTTACAAATTAATAATTATGAATAAATATTTATTCACATAAAATACTTCAATGGGTAAATATATACAAAACACACAATTTAATACATGCTTAATAAGAATTAGGTTTTAATGATGTTTTAATTGAGACAAAATCCCATACCTCTAACTTACTTTTAGTTAAACATTTCTTAACCTTTTGTATAATGATTTCAGTAATTGTATTAATTTATAAAGAACCATAATCATATTTATTATATCATATATGATCCATTTATAAAATCTTACAACAAGTGTGATAATAAAATTTCATTACTACTATTATTTTGGGTGTTATGTACTTTAATTTTGCATCCATGTCTTTTCAAATAAGATTATATTATTTTGAATTAGACATAGAAACATATTATAGAGAATTATGTTAGTGTTATAAATATATTATTTTTTATTTAAATAACTTTTTAGAAGTATTATTAAATGTTTTCCATTAAAAATGAATCGCTTCGCTTTATGGGGACTACAGGACTTACGTACCCATGAGAAATGATATCCTTCCCTTAGTTGGTGAAACTATATGGAAGTGGATTACTTATTTATTTATAAGAAATAATATAATGCCATATTAATAATAAATATTAATTAGTTCAATTAATAATACTATTAATGGGAGTTGGTGATGGAAAAAATATTACATCGGTTCGCAAGGCGATAGTCAACTATAAAAATTAGAAATGGACTTGTGTCCCAATTGATGTAGAAAGATATGTATAAATATTATGAAATAAAAAAAATAAATTTTTATTTTATGGGATATTATAGTGTTGTAATATTTTAATTGTTAAAATATAACTGATGGTCATATAAAATGAATTAAAATAACAAGTTTAGTGAAGACCATTACCCTCTATTTTATGAATCTACTCTGGATATTTAATTAAGGACCCAAGGGTTGGAATATTTGAATGTAGAGATCCTATATGTTTTGGATAAAGATTTTGGGGATTTATATTGGTAGGGTGTCATTTATATAAATTTATTTATAGTTTTGATGATATAAGGGGAGTGAGATATCTTTTATAATTTAGGTGAGTGAGACACTTGTCATTTTATTATGATTTTCAATAATTTCATTCTAATTTCATAGACATATGGTTCCAAAAATGCCTCATATTTGAATATAAAATGTATTATATTTAAATAAATATATCCAATGGGATCTCATCCATTTTATGTCATTTCTGCTCTTATCTTTATAGATTAAACCCCAAAAATCTCATCCAATGTGAACCACTTCAATTAATATTTTTTGTTTTTACTATATAGTATGACAAAAATTTATGTTAAAACTATAAAAAATATTTATTATTTAGATTCAAAATAAAAAATATATTTTATAAATTTCAATTAATAGACGGTATGGAATGTTTTTTAGAAAATAAACAAGAAAAATGTGTTGAAAAACAAATTTTCAAGAAATTCATTTTTTAAGAATAATATGATCATATATTAAGTATATCAATAGTAATCTTTATTATATGGATTTAAATTCAAAAATATAGTTATAAATTATATATATACATATATATCTAATTTTAATTAACATTCACTAAAGATTATTTTAATTAATCAATATAGATATAAATTATTCATTTTTTTAAATAAAATTTCCTTAAAAAAATAATCAATCTTAGATCAAAATGAACTTATTTTTATTTATATAAAATTTATATTTATTAAATTTTTAGGTATAAATATTATAAAATAGTATTATAAATAAATTATTAAGTAGTAAATTACTACACTTTCAATTTTTCATAAAATAATATTTCAAAGGGAAAATTTCAAAATTTTATTTTAGTCATTGTTTTAAAACATAAGTTCTAAATATATGTTATTAGTATATATTTTAAATTTTTTGAAGGACTAAATTAAATTTTCATTGAATTATGGTTTTATTATAATATAATTTTTACTTTCTATAATTGAATCATGGGTGTTACATTCTTCCTTCTTATAAAATTTGTTCTTCTAAAATTTTTATTGATATTAAAATTAAAATAAATGATGGTGGTTATTATAAATGACCTCCAATTATTCCTATATATATTCTTTTATTTTATTATTTATTCAATGTACCATTACTAGTTGAGTAATCAGATTTTTCAATAGTTTCTCTCCAATTTCAAATATATAAATGGTTTCTTTACACTAAGATATGCCAGGTCATAATTGTATTTCATCATTTTTTAGCACATTTATCGGGTATGGCATGTGATTACATAAAAATTATATATGAAACACATCCTATTGTATGGATAGGCTCTATGGAATTACCAATTGAAAATCCCTATCACTCATTCATTCCATTATTACCAAATTTCCAATGTACCTAAGACACAGTTTCCATTTCTTACAGAACATTTTAACACCCATCCATAAAGATACATTCAAGAAAAATTGTATATATGACTTGAAAGTAAATATATTATCATTGATTATTCACATAACTATTTATCCTATTTTTATGTTAATTAATATGAGTATTAATAGTCATTTCTTCTACTGTTGTCTCCTAAATATGTTCTATACTTACATGATTCCTTTCACAAACTTCATCTCAACATGGTCGAGTATGAAATATCTTTTTATATAATCCTTCATATTAATTCATTTGAATACTTGAATGTAAGCTATTTTATAAGAAAAATTTACCATAGGAATATAAAAAACTATAATTTTATTACAAAATCATCAATTTCTTGGTTTAATGTATTTCAAAAAAATGTTCTAGAAAATCCCAACAATTCTTAGTTCTATCTAGGTGTATAAAGAAATTTGATCTATGAGTATTATATAAAAAACCAATTTTCATCTATAGTATAAATAAACACATATTCAGTTTTCATCTTCTAGAAAACCATCATAAAAATCTATTTCTAAAAATTTCACATCATTCATGAAATTAATTTTATTCGTAAATTCATCATCACTACATTGGGAAAATTTTACCTTTTTTAATGAAGTTCCTTTCAAAATCAATTTAAAATATAGTGATTTTTATACTATCTTAATAATTATTTTATTTATATATAATCTTTTCATTATTATAGGATCCTTGATAAAACTAATTTTGATAAAAACACTATTATTATTCAAGCTCAATGCATCCACTATGTTATTTTCCCTCAAATGAGGTACTTTATTGAGAAATCATAATCTTAGAGTAACTTGAGAGATCATATTTTCCCCATATTGATTTTTATATGAAAATATGTATTTTAAGCTCTTATGGTATTTCAATAAATTATATAATTTAGAAGAGTGATAATGTCTCTATATATTCAAAGTACAGATTATAGCTACCATATCAAGATCATGATATTGATAAATGTATTCAAGAATAATTTTCTATCATAATGAATATGAAATAAAAATATCATTATTCATAAGGAAACAACCAAACACCTTTTTTATTGCATCTCTATATATCATAAATCCTTTATTTCTAGTTGGTAGTGTTAGTATTTAATAATAGACAAAGATCCTATTTGATTCATCAAAAAAAATTCTTTACTTTACATTATACATATTAACATAACTACAATACATTTAATTTTGGATATCAGGTAAGCCAATATGGTAAAATTCTAAAAGAATAATTTATAATAAACTTACCAACCAATGATACTACCATACTCAATTATGTTCATGGGTATATAATATTCATTTTCATCAATTTTATTCATTGAATCAATTGATATTCTATCATTGGAGTCAATATGGACAATAATTCAATCATTCTGAAGGCCGAAATCATACATTAAAAAAATTCCCCAATAACTTATTTCTTATATGATTATAATGAATGATCCATAAGTTATTATCAAGGCCCTCATACCTATTAGAAAAAACCATGATATTATCAATGAATATAGAATTGAAATTATCAAGATATTCCTTGAATATTGTGTTCATTAATGCATAAAAATCGATGGTGAATTAGTTAATATAAACGAAAATTCAATATACCTGTAATGTACATACCTTTGTGAAATGTTTTTATGCATATATTCTTTTATTACTAACAATTTATGATACCCATAACGAAGGAAAATATTTGAAAAATATTGTTCCCCATGAAGTTGATTGAATACTTATTCCATTTATGGAAGAGGATACTTGTTCATTTTCATAAAACCATTTATTTCAATCTATTTAAAAAATATCCTCATGGATCCATATTTCTTATTACCAATGAGAATTAGGTCTCCCCACGGTGAAACAATCGGTTTAATGAATCACTAATCAAAAAAATAAACTTGGTGTTTTATACACCCCACTAATTCTACAATGGTTATTCAAGAATATTTGATATTGGAATTTCATGAGGTACTAAATCAATGGAGAAATCAACATCACACTCTGGATTATTTTCCAATAATTCATTAGGAAATAAATTGATGTATTTATATATAATAGGTATATCTTTAATAAGTGAATTACATTTTCCATTAATAGACTATGTTTACACATTATCCCCATGAATCAAATTTTAAAGAGTACTAGTGGTGAATATAGACATGATTTAGATGGTGATTTATTCCCTCTAAATATATGGAATTCAACATCATTATCATGAATCATTATTTACTTATATTTATAATAAATATTTTGTAACGTCTCTGAAATTTTTTGTAAAATTTTTTTTAAATGGAATTATTTTGAGACTGCAAAATCTAACGACACGTGATTCCGATTCCTGGAGTGCCCAGAATGATCCGTAAAAAAATTTAATATTTAAATAGAATGTCTGAGCATTTTTCATTAAAAAGTGTAATAACTCTTAAAAAGGTTTCCATATAAAAAATCTGAGTGCACCATTGTGTTTAGGAGGGCGGGATTACCCTAGGTGCGACTTAAATTTAGTCGGTGCAGGCCCCGAGTGAGAAAACCCAAAAATGAAATAACCGTAAATAAATTAATAAAATAAAATAATTTAATTTTTTAAAGGATTATTACTCAAAAATGGTGAATCAGATTAGAAATCCCATACCACCGATAAACTTCTTAGTGTATGCTTTCATTAGGTAGATACTAACATTGGATGGCGTGGGCCTCCAGTGGAAGTTAGTTTTTGGTCGTAAATAAAATAATTAGGCAAAAAATTATTTTATTGTAAAATCCATAACTTTTAAATAAAAAATAGGATCTAAAATCAGAGAGTACGGTTGAGATCGTGAGGCCAAGTTCCCCTTTAGCGGAGCCAATCCTCTACCGACACAGGTCAAGGGTGACAGTTAATAATTTTTTGAATTCTGTTAAGGTACGTTTAGTAAACATGTGGGCAACAAATTATATCTTTTGAATTGATACTTGGAATAAAAATATGAGGGCACCATTGAATTCATATTTCCTAGATTCGCTTAAGGGAAGATTATCTTCAACCAGCAAGGGTCAGATGAAAAAGCTAATTTTTGTACTTTATAAAAAATAATAAAATAACTTTTTGTTATTTTATTTTTTCTTTGTGAAACCATTTGAAAAACGGTGTTAGGACCGCAGTTCAATGTCAAAACCATTTTATGTCTTGACTCATAATTTCTATAAACACATAGTTGGGGGATTTAAATTAACGTGTAACCACACCATTGAGATAATTAATGAGGATCATTAAATATATTCATTAAAGAACCACATTAATAGTGCGGTGCGTTGATCCAATCCTTCGATTTATTTTAATGAAGCTTAGGAATGGGTTTTTGGAACATAATAAGGGAACCTATGATAAACTAAATTGACGACTTCTACCAACCTAGAAAAAAGATTCGAGCAACGGTCATTGGAGGAATCGATGGGTGATGACAAGCATCGATAGACACCTTTGTACGTGGACACTTCTTCCTCATCTGTAGCAGCATCCAACGAACTCGAGGTAGGGGTTATATGTTTTATTACTACCCTTTTTAATATATTCTAGAATATTATGAAGATCATGGTTCAACTGTCTAATGGGTTGAACCGCGTTTCTCTCTTTAATGTGAGAGGATAATGTGGGGTTTCATTATGGGAGTTTTTATAATCTAATAATCCTTCCTATGTTATAATGCTAACATGGAAGGTCCGGGCCTAACAAAAAAGGTCTGAACCCTCTACTAAAACCATTATGGTTGCATTCTACATAGGATATCGGAAGAAGTTGCCTTGGGATGGAGGCACACGGTGGGACCAGAGACCAAGGGACGCGGTGACCGACACCTGCCGACCGCAAAGGAATGGCGGTGCCCGAAGGCACTGCAGCGGAGAAGGGGCGGCCGACCAATGCCGACAACGTTGAAGCAGGGAAGCACAACACAGTGGAAGGCCAGGAAATCGAGATAATATGGAGGGAAATCATTCACCCGTGGGTCTATTGTGGGTCAGTCTATGAGGACCGGGCGATGCACTGTGGTGGCGCACTGCGGAGGAAGGCCGTGGCATCAAGTCGCAGCGGAGTGCAGACCCAATTTCATGGGTCCATAGTAGTTCGGTGCATGCGAACCATCCAAGAGATGCGGCACCACCTGGTACTGTAACATTATAGATTCAAATGGCTATGGATTTTGGGAGGGGAGCGGTCCGCCGTGCTCGATCAGCTGGTCAAGGGATTCTGCAGCCCGGCGGGCCACGCCCAACCATGTGGGGGGGAGGGGCAGGCTGAACCAATGGCCCAACGGGCCCAACATGTGGCCCATTGTGCCAGACCAGACCATGACCAACCGGGCCCCACATAGACCCTTCATCTAGGGTCAGGTCGGTCTGACCATTTCAGAACGGACCTGGAGCCACTTACAACCCGGTTCGCTTAAATGAGTGTATCTCCTAAAACGAACTTCCATTTGACGAACCTTCAGTGAATCTAGAACCCTTATACAAGGTGGTCCATTTGAGATAATCCATGTGGATTTTGATGAAATTTGGAGTTTTTCCAGGTTGGAACCTACACTAATCCAACTAGGTCCTAGGCACTAAAATGCCTATAACTTTCAGTCCGAGTGTCTTGTTGATGCACTATCTCTTGCGTTGGAAGCCTTGTGACATGAAAGATCATCGTGTTACATCCTTGTAAATTTTTTTGGTGGTTTATGTATGAGTGGTAACCTGAGTGGAAGAAAAAGTTTTTTTCTTGTTGTGAGAGTTAGGATGGCTACTCCCTTGATGACTTCAGGTGTGGGTATTCCTTACATCTATTCTTAGGTAGAGACAGAAGTCCCCTTGTCATGAGTGCGGGTTCTTTTTCTTCTGAGATGGTTTTCATATCATTGGATTTAGTACTCCCCTATTGGACTAGGGTTAAGGTTCTCCATAATTAACTCACAAAGAGTTAGGTACTGCCCTACTGGGTAGGGTGTAGGTCCTCTATGTTAGGAGTAGGTACTCCCCTGTCAACCCAGGGTGCAGCTCCACCTTAGGCAGTTCTATAGTAGAGTCGATACTCCCCCTTCCTGGCCAGAGTGTGGGTCCTTTAGCATGGGTTCAGTACTACCTATATGTACTAGGGAATGAGTCCCCCATAGCGAACAAACAACTAGAGTTGTACTCCCCTACTGGGTAGGGTGCGGGTCCTCACATATGGTGTAGTACTCCCCATTCTTCAAGTAGTGACGAGGAGCAGGTCCATTGGGGGAGTTGGAGTTCCCTAAACTGTAGGACACATTTACAAAGAGTAGGCCCCTCCACTGGATGTAATCAATACCCTAGGTAGAAGTTAGTACTCCCTCGACGGACTAAGGTACATGCCACTTCTTACTAGGGTGACTGAGATATTTTTGGTTAGACTTGAGCAGTGCTCCCCAAACTGAACACAGTGTCGAGGAGTGGTCCACTTCACTTGTTTTTCCTTGTTCCTGCCTCGGGTGCAAGACTATGACTACAAGACCTCCAGTGAAGGGAACTAGAATCCATTATAGTAGAAAGTTCTTGAAGGAGCACGTCCTTTCGAATGTTCCATTAAGAATGGTTGAGTTGTACCTGATAGAGTACATCTATCAGATATGTGCCATTAGGGATGGCCAGTTCATGGAGTGTGTACTCTTTATCCTTAAGTTAAACTTTAATCCTTCTTTTTAAATCATTTAAATGGACTGAGGTCGGGGCCTTATTATTTTTTTGTGGCTGAGACAATTATATCTGGATGACCTAGGTATATTCAATGGCTTTTACCTTAGTAGAGATGACTATGAATAATCTTTGTGGTTTACTTAATGGCTGTTTTGTGGTATTTTTCCTTTGTGGATTTATGAGAGACCATCAAGGGTCATGAGGTCCCCTACCGAGTACTGAGTTACCCAACCATGCACGGGCTTCACCCGCACATGTTGTATCTGGTGCAGACATTTAATGTTTTGATAGGGGATCTCAGGAAGATGGGACCGACAGACATTACGACAGTAGACATGGTGGCCAAGGACTAGGTAGACATGGAATACTACTTTGGATTCTATTAGCTTCACTACTACAACGATTAGGTGGGATCTTCTATAGATGGTCGTCAGTGCTGCCTTCATACCTTGCTATTTTAGTTCTTTTGTTGGGTTTGTATACTGGCCTGACTACATCACTCAGTGTTTTACATGCTATTATACTCTGGTTTCTGATTACTCAGTGTTCACCTTTCATATTTGTGGTTTTTTCTTGTGAGTGAATGTGTGTACATGTATCTAGGAAAATGCCTCCCACTTGCTGGTTGTCGCCTTCGGTGCTAGTCGCCAACCCTAGGCCTTCGAGAGGCAGGCATGGGGTATGTCACGAAACGAGCACCGGGGGATGGTTCGTGACATTTTTTACATCGTATTTTTATTCCATTTCATTCCATGGATTATATTAAATTAAACCATAGTTATCATCATGTGGTCTTCAAATTGAGTATGTTAATATATTATAATGGGATCTTCATAACACATCCTTGTCTTAGTGTGATTTCCATTTGTTTTTATGATCAAAAACTCTAATCTTAATGTTATAGGGAACTATATAATTTTCATAGAATACACAGAAGATACAAAAGGGTGTGATGATCCATAATCAAATTACACATTATCTAAATTTTTAGATATAATTAAATTACCTTCTACTATATCGTTACAAAATTCCATATATATTGTAGTGATTTAATAAGATTGGCCATGTCCACTCGGCCTCTAATACAAGATTTTCACTTGGTGTTGGGGGAATTATTGTGAATAATTTATTATTTCAGAAAATTTATAAAAGTTAAAATCATTTATTTTTTTGTTACCTATAAATTTAATATCAATATGACCCTTATCACTATAATATTTATGAACACCCATTTCCTTCATACATTTTCCCATATTTTTCTTATAAAAAATCCCACATGATGAGAAATGATTCAATATATTCTTATTAATTGACATGTTACATTTTTTATGGTTTTCAGATGAGATATTATTGTTATTATTCCCCTTGAATATATTAAATATAAAAAATTACATCTATTTCTTGACACTACATTGAATGATTTCATAACAGTATGAAACTGTTGTAGAAACTAGTACCCTTCAGAGACATGACATTTGATCAAAAAATAAATAGTTAATATTGAAGTCTCTATTGTGTATGTAATCCATAACATACCCCACTAGTTATGTAAATGTATCCTCATACTTCTAAAAACATTATAATTTCTTATTTATAATCCCAATGATCCTTATTTTTATTTCAGTTCATTTCTCATGATAGAAATAAATTTTTATGATTGTTTCAATAAAATTTCATCAATACATGTTTTGTTTTTCTTCTTCCTCACTATTATTTGTTTTTAAGGACCACCATTGATCAGAATCATATATTGACACATAATTTTTATATATAGATTGTAACATCCCTGGTAAATGAAGATTAAGAGATTTTAATATTTATTAATATTTGTGAATTAAACATTAATTTTACATTAATAGGGTTTCTATGTTCGATAGCGTACCCGATACCCAACAATGAGCTTCTTTGGAATCTTACATTGCACCCTAATAATATAATATTATTATTTTAAATGGAAGTTAAATCCTAGCTGTTGTATTGGAAAGAATGAAAAAAAAATATCCAACATATGATTATACATGTTTGTAAAATGTATTTACTTTTATCCAATAAAATTTAGAGGCTTTAAATGTGAATTAATCTAATTTTAAGCAAAATTTACATTAGAAGGTCGATTTACCACCTTTTAATGGCGAACACTCTTCTAAATCTAGTTTCAATCACTTTAATAAATTCTATTTGACCAAATAAAATCCTTCTTTAGAATGGGGACATCAAAATTTACTTTTTTTAAATTTTTATAATTTTTCGATAAAGTTTATTTTTTTTAATGAATAGTGAAAAATATTGTATTTTAATTAAAAACTGCATTTTAATCTAGTTTATTTATACAGTTAGATTATCTTTTTAATCAGTTTTAAAGTGTAATTAGAATATTTTTTTTATTTAATCCAATGTTGGTTACTGGAATTAATTTCCCTTTGAATTTGGACATAAACAAGTGTAAATCTTTTGATAGTTATTGTTTCTTAAAAACATGATATTTGTTTGAACAATGGGAATTAATTTTAAATTAATTAATGCAACATATATCTATATAATTTGGTAAAATATACATCATTTTTGAATTTGTAATATCAAATATATCTTAGGCAAAATTATTGGTATTTTTCTGAAAAACATCAATTTTTGATGAATAGTGAAACCACTTAGTTGTATTTAAAAAAACTGACTTTTTCATTTAAATGAAAATTTAACACTTCTTTGAATTGAATTTCAAAAATCTGACATAAATGGATTTTATTATTAAGTAAAATGTGGTTCAATAAGATGAAAATAATTTTTTTGTGAATAGTGACTTTTGACTTTTATTTACCGCGGTTAAAGGTAAATAGGGTAATTCAAGGTAAAAAGAATATTATAATAATTCAAAGTTACTTTAACACTTGTCCTAACCTTATTGGATGAGTAATTGATGACCATGGGAAACCTTGGGACGATTTTGGAACCCCATGGAGCCACTTATGAATGATAATGACACTTTAGATTAATTAATTTAAAGTAAAGGAAAAAAAATAACATAAACAAATATCTTTTAGTAAATTAATTTTTATATGGTGTTATATAAGTAATATTTAGGACTGTAAATATTCATTGGAAATATAAAAATACTTCTTACATTTTGGTAATTTTTTTATAATTTTTATACATAGAATAAATTTAATTATTTATGACAAAATAATGATGCATTGTTTACCTCATTAATAAATCATTTTAAATAAATAAGATTATAAATAATAAAACAACATCCAAAACCTATCCAATTATTATTGGATGATTTTATTTCTACCATGAGTCATCTTATCTTCGACTCTAATTATTTTTGGACCTTTAGAAACCGAATATCATTATATAATAAAATAATATTTTCACACACTCCTAAAGAGCCCCTCCTCCCCATTATAAAAGGAGACCTATTCTAACCAATTCCTCACACCTCTCAAGACTTTTGCCTCATCCAAACTCTACCCAATTAAGCTCCCTACATCCCTCTCTTCCACATAGAAGCCTTACCTTATGTAGAAGACACTTTAACAAACCATTTTGGTTCAAAGAAAGGGAGTTACCCAAATTAATGGTAACAATTTCTATTAACTTTTTTTCTTTTATTTTACTTCTCAAAAACATAACTCTTTTTATTACCTTATTTTATAACAACAATAATATCCTAAATATACTAGGATGTTGTTATGATAAGAATTCAAACTACACTTAACACACCTCTATCTAATGGGTGAGGAACAAACTGTTTCTGTGGATAGCAAACTAACACCACACGAAACGATGATTGCTCGATTATCTCCTACAGCTTATCATGGTGGAAATTATGATGACCCTATATTTATATATGATATATATTATTTTTATGTTTTTTTATTCTTATTTTTTTCTTTTATATCATTCCTTTATGGTTTCTATTATGGGTAAACACGATAATTTAATTTGAGGAAGTGCGGACTACCACCCCCTCAAAGTGATATGACTCGTTCATGCCATATATGGAACATATAAAGGGAAGAGATAATGGTATTATATATTATATTTTACTTGAATTATAATATACCAATGTATCATTATATTTTAATTACATTAAAATAATAAATAGAAATGAAAGTAGCGTTCATGCGTACGTACGGCTTACCATCTCCATGAACGGTGCATTTAATTTCGTACATCCAAATGATATGTTCTGTTTTAAATAAATAAATAAATAAATATATACTGGATATATATTATATATATGTTATATAAAAAATGAATACCATTTTGGGCATAATGAATTATTGACAACGTGGACAACTTGTAAATATAAGGTGTTCATTTTTGACTCAAGTACCAAATATCGACAAAACGGCCATTATTAACTTAAATGATTACATAATTTTAATAAAATGGTAATAATTGATATTAAATGAATAATAAACATGAAAATGGTTCTTAATAAATTATAAATTAACTCTAGTTTATTATTCAAGAGATTAAAGAATGAACGAGTAAAGTCGGACACGAGGTAAGGGACTTCATCTCAATCTCCTTTCATTGAGGCATATTTTATTTTAATACACGAATTTTTTTATACGATGTATAAACAACATTGACTTTTCAAAAGGAATATTTTTCTACGAAGTGTTTTACTAAACGACAAAAAGGAATGTTTCTTTTAACATAATCAGTGACAACGACTTTTCCACCACCGCGGGTATTATTTGTTCTTTGGCTTCCTTGACAATCCATAATGTTTTTTTCAAAGAAAATAAATAACATATATTATTTTATGTATTTTGGTATTGAAAATTGTTTTGATACTGGATTTGTTATTTCAATATATTTAAGTGGTATATTGTTATTAAAATGTGGAAATATTTTCTTTCCTTTATATTTGTTTTATGTGTCAAGATTTTATAATGGTACTTGGACATTTTACGGGTGGTTACATGATAAACCAAATGACGGGTGGTTCCGTGATAAACTAGGATGAGTGGTTATGTTATAACCTCCAATGAATTGGGTATGGAAGTTGTCCATATGGCTATTCCATTTAGTGATATGTGTGGAAGTCGACCATACTTTTATTCCATTTAAGTATGTTTATGTCCCAAGTTACCTTTATATGTTATGTGTTCTTTATAGGGGTTTTATGGTAATATTTTGGTTACAGAAGTGTACGTAGTGATCTTTTATTCAGTGAAGAGTATTTACTACTTCATAAAGGTGAAAATTATAACTTATGTTAAAGTATTTATGGTTTACTTGTTCTTTTGAAAAAAATAATGGTTTTCCTTCTTTGTGTATCCCTTATTGAGATTTTTATGCTCATCCATAGTTTCTGAAATGTTTTTCATAGGACATAATGTAGAATACTGTCAATTATGGGATCAAGGAAAATTCTTGTTCTCTTAAACATGGAACTAGACATGACTCTTTTTTTCAATAGTTCTTGTTTTTTGAAAAAATGGAAATTGAGTAGAAGTGTATACTTTGTATTTTTTTTAAATGAAACGTAATAGTTATGGACTAATTCTCAAATACTCAAAACCCGAAAAGATCCTTAATGTGAATTACTCATTTAATTCATGATGATGTAATGTTTTAATGTCGGGTCCTTATATAGATATTACATATTCTTATATTAATATTCATTACATAACATTGTGATCTACACAAAAATCATATTCATCTAGCATTATTGGATGGTTAGACGCATGAAATACATGTTCTTATATTTATCTCATTAGGTTCTTTATAAAAACACGCATCTTATTAATATCAAAATCTATACATTTAATCGTAACATGGGGAAAGTATACATAAGAAATGTTGTTCTCAGATGCCCAGTAAGGGATAATAAGAGAGATATCATTGATCACATATGAATTAGATGACCATAAGTATATGATAACCTGAAAATAAAATTTGAAAACCATTCAATCTATATAAATTATCACAATATAAATTATGGTAATAAATCTATACAGTTTATAAAATATAAATCATTAAAAAATTAATAATCATCAACCATTATAAAATAACATTGGCATAAGATATATAATTTTTAAAACACATAATCATATAAAATCATTTCCATTTTTTATGGATGGAATGAATTAAAGGTAAAAAATAATTCAAATTTAAAATTCTTCATAATATCATATATATCACATATATTATCAAAATCTATCATTTTTTACCAATATTGTATAAAGGAAATAAAAAAACCCAAATTTCTTCATAGTGGTTGTAGTCCACATATACACATGAACAATGTCATCCCCTTCTAATGGTTTGGATGGTTAAAATGTAGATATAATAAAATAAATACAAAAGAATAATAATTTTATAAATATAAAATAAAAAAATTAATCCAAACTTTATTTCCATTCTTGATAGATGTTGTTGTAAAATTAATTGTATCACCACATAGAGATGGTAATTCGTACGCACGCAAGAGAGAAACATTCAAAAATAATTTATGAAGATAAGAAGAATTAATTTTATTAAATAATCATTATAAAATTTTAGTGAAATGAGGATATTTAACTAATTATTTTATAATAAATACAATATATTTGGTAAATGTACAAAATGAATTAAAAATAACATGACCAGTTAAGTAAATTACTTTTTATTTTAAACAATACCTTTAGATATTATTTTAAGGGATCTAGGGATGTTAATTTTGGAATAAAAAAAATTCTATAATGTATCTATAGGAATTTATAGAATAATTTGGTTTATTTTGGTTGATCTAGAAGGATCAATGTTTATGGATGGTAGAAAATATATTTTTCCATTTTTAAATTACAAGGTGGGACACTCTATGAAATTAAAAAATGATTATAAAATATTATTGTCATTGTATGATAACATATTTTACTAGGTGTGTCACTTTATTAGTATTCGATTAATGCCATTATTTTTTATTTTCATTCTTCTTTAATCCTTGATAGTTGATTCTCATTTGGATACTGAGAGATTTTATTTATTATAATGACCTAATTTATGATATGTATGTTTATTTATTTATTGTAGTTTAGATATAAACATGTTTCATGGGATTATGAATATTTACAATGATTTTGGAAGTCTTGGGAATTTTTTCATCCTCTCTATTAAATCTTTTGTGCTTAGATCCACTTGAAAGAAACTTACACACCATGTATATATATTGAAATATGGGTAACTGTTTTCCAGAATATTACATGATTTGAATTCATGACATGAAATGGGTATTGTTTTTATCAAGTTACATAATGTTAATTTATTTACATAACATGTCATGTTCTAGTGATGTTAATTTCACTTTAGGTGACTCGAATTTTGGTATACCTCATAAATTGAGAATTAGAATCCATGTAATACATTTAAACACAAACCATTTCTTAGCCTTAGTGGTTATATGTCAGGATGTGCATTTATTTTACACCTTTATCAATGTGTATCCTTCCCTTCTCAATACCTAGGTGATTTATCTGTGATTTTGGAGATCCTTCCTTGATTTTAGAAGTCACGTTCAAGTGATCAATCCTTATTGAGTTGTTTTCATTTGGGTTTCTTCACTTTTATGTTGTTTTATGGTTATGGAAGTAGAAAATCATTATTTTAGTTGGATTGGATATTGATAATGATCATGTTTAATCTAGGTTCTTGTGATCATAATATTTTTTATTATTTATTTTCATTACATGTTGGAAGCATCGCGTTGAATGCAAGTTTTTACAGATGATCTGAAACCTAAACCTATAGACTATATATTAGCTCATGTATATGAAATATTATCATTTTAAAACACACCATGAGTAATAATTTATTAAATGATTAATTATTATAAATCATGTGTGGTACTATTCCAAGTATGACTTCAGAATCAATGGTGATGAGACCTAGCTTGCAGTTACCCATTGGGTGATCCTTCCAGTTTAATAATAATGAATTTTATAATAGATTAAGTTATGTTTACCTTGAATGGGATATCAGGTGATTACATTTGATAGATTCAATTTGTAAAATTATAAAATTTATAATTGAAATGGATATGTTTTATAAAATATGTTGTAATGAAAACTGACATGTTAATATCCTAAAACCCTCTGGATAAATGAATTTTTTAATTGGGAGACAAATGCAATTTTTTAGAATTAACAATTGAGGCTTATTATTTTATATAATGATATCCATACTATTTTTACTTATGTTGTGATAAATGTTGTAATGCTTATATTGAGGTATTGGCCCATTTTTATGTTGTAATGCTTATATAGTGAGCTTGGCCAAATTTTATGCTGTAGTGCATTTTTAGTAGGATAGGCCCAGTTTTATATTGTAATTTTTATATAGAGGGCATGGATTGGGATTCTGAAATGGTTATAAACAGATCATGGATTGGGATGATAAAATGGTTATATAGAGGGCTATTCCACGAATTCTGAAATGATTATACTGAGGGATTTTCCCAGATGTAGAAATATATATACAAAGGGATTTTATCATTTTCATAATTATTTCATGGATATGTGGTTATAGTTATTATGGTTTTTTACAATCTCAGTGATATTATTAAATAGTTACATAGAGTTTTTTGTTTTATTATATTGGGTGGGATAATTTAAAAACCTATTTATCACATTACTGTATACACTTATTATCAAAATTGTTCTGTTTTTTAATAACGATGTCTATATACTATGTTTTAATCCCACCCTTTTTGGGCCGTAGACTGGTACCATAGAATATTACATGGATTCATGACTAGACAAGGTAAAGAGACCTTATTACTGATTATGGATTGTAGATGGGATGAATTTTGGTTGTGTCACCAACATGGGGTTCATGAATGAAGACTTTTATTTTTATTTATATTTAATTCTTATTTTATTTGTATTAATTTTAGTTTTACATTTAGATATATTTCATCCTTTTATTACATGAATCATTATTTTTTTCATTCCACTTTTCTCATCCTAGTGGTATATTGTTCTATTTCTCTATTTTTTAACTATGGTGTTGATTTAAATTTCATATTTCCGCTGTATTATAAATTTGTATCAGGGGGAATAATATCACCACTATATCATCAGATACCAACGTCTAGTTAGTAGCCTCTGGAATAGGAGGAGGCACACCTGAGAACCTATAACCAACATGATATTTCTACATGAGAGGGTTCCAAATCTTGGGAAATTAAAAATTTGTATCATGGGAAAAATGTTTTTTTCCTATTTCATTACTATTTGGGAAAGGCATAATGCGGACTAAACTGTGTTGGGGCATGGAATTGAGAATTTTCATAGGAGTAAATAACCAATGTATGGGGTAAGATATGAGTACCCAAGGATGGAATTTTTGATCATGTTGTTTGTTAACATGGTTTATGTTATTTTATCTGGGGTTATAAACATGTTGTTTGATGTTTTTGTATCTTGATATTTATACTCGGGGACCAATGTTGCATGAGATGAGTATTCGCGCATCATGGTAGGAAGACTTTAATTTTTTCTTGACATAAAATTTCCATGATAGTGAAATATTTTTTGAACATGATATATAATTTCTTCCAAAAAATTATGAAATGAGAATACTGTTATATCTGATGAATAAAAATGAGAACAAATGAAGTTTTATGTCACCATAAAACATTTTTAAAACAATTATATAGATAACATTATCCAATGGATCTCTATTTTTATTACCTATTGTGGGAGACCATATTTTTTTGCCATTGTTATAAGAATATTGTTTTTATATTAGAGAAAATGAATCCCTATTCACCATGAGTTAAATATTAGTAGAGTGGTCCATAAAATGATTTTGACATTGCTAAACTAGAGCTTCCTATATATCCAATGTATTATATAGATGTTAAGTTTTGAGAAAGCTTTATATGGGACATGTGGTCCATGTGAAGGAAGACTGTTGACCTTGTTACTTTGAGTTATGAGCCGATGATAGAGTTATAACTACAACATCAGCTTGTGTTTACTAGAGAGGGATCCCCCATATAGTCGAGTTATGGATCTAGTTAGTCCAGACGATATTCAAACACCTCAAGAAATTAAATATAGAAGTTTAAATCTTACTATGTATATTATTTTTGGACCCACCAATCATTGGTGGGATATTCAATAAAAATATGGGAAGTAAGAGGAGTTACCAATGATAGAAATTGATGTGATGTTCCTAAGAAAGTTCTATCAAGAGACATTGATGAATTTTAAGCCTTATGAGTTCATTTATCTAATAGAGGAGAGCATGTGTGTTATGAATCAATCTTGACATTTCAATGATTTGTAGAGAGTTTAGTCATATTTAGATGAAGAATAGATCTGAGTGGTGATAAGTTTTCTGAATGAGAATATCTATGAGACCACTTCATAGGATTAAATATTACACTTGAGAAGTGGCGAGGACATGATGAATCAGTCACTCATTAGGTAAGGGAATATGAGATATGACATGAGAATTGTCTTAATATTTTAGTAGGGAAAATTGAGAGTTCTTCTTTTGGTCTCATGAAGATACAATATAATTATTTTCTCCAAGTAAATCGTGGGTAGAGTAGTCAAGGAAATGGGATATTATCTTTGGACTGTGTACCATTTTAGTTCTATTAGTGCAACATTTTTTTCCATAAGAGGAATTAGATTCCATACCCACTTTGGAGTTCCAAACTATTAGTATGATAGTACAAATACAAATGATTTTTGGGGGAATGTAACACTGGATAAGTGGAAGGGGATTTGGATAGGTACCACAGTCTGTAAAAGAATCACCTACCCCCAACAGACAAGTATCTAGAATTTCATGGGAGGTTTAGGTCGATTTAGGGGACGTGGTACCTTAGTTCTAGAAAAATTGTACGAAACAGAGGTAATATCCCATGGGATTAATACTAAACCCCAAGGAATATAGGCGAGTTATATGAAAATAATGTAGACTAATCCGACTAGTGTTGAAGTTTAACATTATACTATTAGTGGTACGATTCCTATATCATCTACCCTTTATTGATATTTGTTTGATCCAATAGAATCACATTAAAATTTTCATATTCTTTTTAAGTGGGTTGTTTTTTAGTTATGGAAATCATTAATTCTCTCTTGACCATAAATAAACGATTGGGTGTGTGGTAAGAGAGTATAAAACTATGAAAGGTGTGTTATTTATAAATCTGTGGGCACCATTTCTTTTGGGAGCATTATAGTTTTGAAATGGTAGTATTTTATTTGATTATTTTATGAATTGGTTACTTCTATAATAGGTTCATATAAAATATTACCATTTGATATTTAACTTTATAACTTCAGAACGAGGCATCTATTTTCATTAGGGTGAGTGAGATCTTAATGCTAGTCATGTTGGACCAATTCAGTGAAGATTAGATTGTCTCACGACTCAAATAGATTGATTTTTTCTAGATGATGTAATATTGTAGCATGATACATTTCCTCTATTTTTTGAATTTTTTTAGGATGGCCTTCTTGAAGAGGTCTATGGATAAACAACCAAGTGAGTGATTGAGTACACGACTAATTAGATATAGAGTAGAACTCGTTTCTATTCATCCTTATAACAAGGAACTAGTAGATAATCTTGAATTTATGGTTTAGTTGGATTATCTGGATAATAAAGGATTTATATGACCCAATAAATCTCCATAGAATTTTCTAATTATTTTCACTGATAAGGATGATAGGACATTTTGCTTATGTGTCGATTATTATAGATTAAAGTAGATGAAGGTCAAGAACCAATATAACCTTTCGAATATCATAGAATAATTGTATCATCTAAGAGGTCATTATATCATCTCCATGATAGAAATGTTATTAAGATACCACCATATGTGGGTGATACCATCCGAAATACCAAAAATTGGTTTTAAGATGAGTTACGAATTGTATGAGTTTATAGTGATACCATTGGGTTAGATTAATGAATCATAAATATTCATAAAATTATTGAATTAAATCATTTATAAATTTATAGAACAGTCTATGGTAGTTTTTGTTGGCCTCATAATTGTGTACTCAACGTTATTGGATAATAGATCCCAACATAATGAAATTTTCATGAGTATGTTTAGGGATGATCAGATTTAGATTATGCTACCTAAAGTGAATTTAAGTATTTGTAATTTGAACATATTGGGACTTGTCATCTTAGAGGAAGGAGTTCTTGTAGACCAATATAATATTTTAGTAGTGATATCATAACACCGAGCAAAGAATGTCCTTGAGATTCAATGTTTTCTTGGTCTAATAGGTTATTTTAAACATTTTATCGACGATATGTTTGGTCTTTCAGAACCAATGTCTTGGATGAAACTAAAAGTGGGGATGTTTGTTTGGTTTGACAGTTATGAGAGTTATTTTTAGGAGTTTATGAGAAGGAAAACCTTACCACCTATCCTCACTATACCGATGTTGGGTAAATCATATAATGTGTACTTTGAGACATCAAAAGATGTACTTATATCAGTTTTGATGCAAGATAATCAAATGGTTTTTTATGGATCCAAATATTTGAGATAGGATGATAGAAATTATCCAAATAACAATAGGTATTAAGATTATGTGGTACATTATTTGTGATTCTAGAGACATTACATTGCGGGTGAGGGTTTTTTGGTATACACAAACCAAAAGAGCCTCTAGTATACCTTTTCATTGCGATACCTGGACCTTCATTAGTGGATGGGGGTTGAGTATCTCTAGTCCTTTGAAATTGAGTTGAATTATACCCTATAAAAACAATTTTATTGATTATGAATTGATCGAGAAGATATTGATAGTGGCAGTGTGTGATTCTTGCAATGAGTAGTGGATGATGAAACTTTTTGTATATATTCATTATATAACTCAAGTGTCCAAGGATGATTATATTAGACATCAACACCATTTATAACATTTATTTTTTACCATATAATGACTTTTAATTTATCTAATCTGGAGTCATTTGTTCTAAGAGAGAGCCATTATGGTGCTGGTCCACTAGCTGAATGGTATCCAAGAATTTTTAATTCTCTACTTTTTCATGGAATAATATGGTTTCTAATGAAATTATGAAAGGAAATGATGAGCGAGTTTCATGCATCTAGATGGGAGGTACATCCAGGTTTGATGATGATTTGTTATTATAATAATATAAATACTTGTATTAAGAAAGTAATATGGAGGAATCATGTTTTTTGAGGATATGTTTAATCAGTCAGATGGTGAAATACGAGCATTAGAGGCATACTGGTTCAGTATAGCCATTACTTATTTGAGAGTGGAAGTTGGATGATAACACATTGGATTTTTTTATAGGATTTTTCTTGAAATCCAAAATTAATGCTGAAATATAGGGATCATGGATAAAATAATGATGGTATCTAGCTTCATGTGGTTCCTAGAGACCTTCACCATTGATGATACGAGTTGTATTTAAAAATATAAGATATTTTGGTAGTATGATGTTCTAAAGAATATCTTTTCTGATAGAGATTGTCATTTCACAACATGGTTCTAGAAGGTTCTATAGAGGTATCTTGGATTCTAGGTTCTTTAGAGTATTGCCTATCTTCCTTATACTTACATTAAATCTAAACAGACTAATTAGATTCTAGAGGATATGTTATTTTCCTATTTTTTGTATATCGGTGGATCATGGGAGTAATATAAGAAACTTGATGAGTTTACATAGAATAATATATTCTAAAAATCAATCCAAATGGAACATTCTAAGGAATTTTATAGATGTTTGATACATTGAAATATTTACTAGTTAGTAAAAGGAGAGTTATTTCTTGTTAGACCTAGTATCACATTGGAGATGTATGTTTAGGTTTAGTTGAGTATGTGACTATTTTTAATAATCCAAAAGTTGTAGAAATATTATGGTGGCCATAAAAAATGAGCACTATATTTTAAGGATGGTCATCATTTTTTCATTCAGGTGTCACCTAGTTTATGGAAATACTATATTAGTAAATTCAATAATATAGATTTTAGGTTTCTTTTACGAAATTTTACTTAGTGGATAGAGTCGGTCTTGGGGTGTACCGATTAGCCCCTCAATAGTAATACTGTTCCAATCACAATATGTTTCAGGTCTCACAACATTAGTGATACCATTCCATCCCTTTTAATATTGTAGATATTGAGGATGTTTACCTTTGTTTCAATTCATCCATTAAGAAGTATCTGATAAGGATTTTGAAATACAGAGAGAAATATCTTTGTGGAATGACCATACCCTTGGTTCAAATACTGTGGAAACATGAGAGAGTCGAAGAGACAAACTAGGTGTGAGATTCTACTATGCTTGAAAAGTGTCCAAACATTATCACCTATAACCCAAATTTATTGTTATAAAATCTTATAGGATAACTATTATATTGTGTGGAAATTACCAGATCCTGTCTATTTCTAGTTATGTCCCATTATTAGTTTTTCATTGAACATCAATCATTTGGGTTTTTATTCTTCTTTAATCCTCAATAGATGAGTTTTATTCAAATATGGATATAATTTGTTTGGGAAAATGTACCAAATTTTGGGGATGTATGTTTTTTTTAAAACAGTTGAGTCTAGTTATAAATGTGTGAAATGGGATTATGGGGGTTTCCCATTTGTTATAAAGAATTAAAAAGTGGTCTGAAGTCTTGTGAAACATTTTGGGGCTTAATGATTCTTACAAAACATTTAAAATCTATGTAAACGTATTGAAATACATATACCTATCTCCATATTGTTATTATGAATGGAATATAGGCCATTGAATTGATCATGGAATGGAATGGTTAGACATAATGAATCTACTTAAAAAATATGAAATGTTCAAGTAGGGGTAATATCACCCAAGGGGACATGAATTTCAACATACTTCATAAATAAAAAATTACATGATGTATAATATATTTACACTCCATGTGTTTCTCATGATTAAAATATATATGAAAGGTTGTGCATGGGGTTTATTCCTTCATAGAAATGTATCCCTCTTCTATTACACCCTATTAAATTTCAAAGAGATTTTGGATGACCTACCTCTATTTAAGACACCCCATTCATGTCATTTATCTCTGATGAGTTTGTTTGATTAGTTTTTACCTTTCTTCCATTGTTCTTTGGTTGTTTCAAGTAAAATTTTTAGAAAATGGTTGTTTGGGTGTTGATAAAATTCTTATTTGATCAATTTTCTTATTTGGATAATCATTTCCATAGTTCTTGTTGGTGTTACCTATTAGAAGCATCAAGTTGAGTTCTTGTATTTGGATGGTGGATAAAAACCTAACTTTATGGTCTATTTTATTTTATATGCATGAAAAATATTCCTATTTCACCAATAAAATTTGTCTAATAATTAATTTAAGTATAAATGTTGATAAATCATGTGTGGGATTATTCATTAGATCCTTTAGGATTCAATAGTGATGCAACATGGCTTACAATAAACCATTTCGCGAGCCTACCCATGAATAATAATGAATTATATAATGGTTTAATGTGTTTTATTGTGACATGGGATCTCATGTTATTTCTTATTATAGATTCTCCTTGGAAAATGGGTAAATTGATAGTTGAAATAGATATGTTTGATATGAACAGATTGTTCAAGAATTGACATGATAATGGTTTAAGACCAACTAAATGAAATGTGTAGTTGAAATAAAAAAATTAATTTGAAGAATTAACCATTGAGGATTATGATATGATACTGTGATATCAATGTTTTCATGACTTAGGTCTTGATGGATGATCTAATGTTTATATAGATAGTTTGAACATGTTCGATGATTTAATTATTATATAGAATATTTGGACTAGTTTCATCCTATGATTCTAATGTAGATGAAATAGAAAAATTTCCTGGTGTAATGATTATATATAGGGATTTGAAATGGTGATTAAATTATTATATAAATGTCTATTTCCATGATTATAAAAATCTTATATAGAGGGCACTTCTAGAATTTGAAAAAGATTATTCAGAGGGATTTTTTCAGTTATTTTATTATGCGAGGGATATGTGGAAATGGTTGGAATAGTTTTACTACAAGATTAATTATATTATATAACTGTTTTAATGTATGTTTTTTTTATGTTAAATTTATCAATAGATTCAGATGTTTACTGCATTATTTTATTCAATTATTATTAGACTGGTTTTGTTTAGAAATGGCGATGTTGAAAAAAAAATTACTCAAAACTTTTTGTTAACACCGTTTCTTACTCGAGGTTATTACACGCATAGATGCTTAGATATTGGACGAGGTACTTGTTGTTAATAATTTCTTGATGATGTGATGCATCTTGGATACTTGAATAACTTAGGGTTTTGGAAAGGGGTATTTTGAGTTTATTTTATTCAGATAGTTTTTTTGTATGACTTTCAGTTGGAAATTTAGATACATTTTTCCGTGTCATTATATTGTTTATTATTATTGGTTTATTGGATCCTCTTATCTCTTCCCAGTTGTATGTTCTATAGATTCTTCTTTTTCTATTACTCTGATATTTATATATATTGTTTATTAATACTGTATTGTAACTCTGTACAAGGATGTATATATACCCCACTACATCTTCACACCCCTGCAACCAATCGGGAGCCTTTGGCATGTGGTGAGGCTCACTTGAGGTCCCATAATAAACATAAATTTTCCATGTGAGAGAGTGAAAAATCATGGGATGTTAGAGTCATTTTCTATAAAAATGGTTCCCAAAAGACTATAAATGTACAAAGGATGATATTTTCAACCACATAACATCCCCTTGTCCAATATTAATATTTTTTTAATTCTAATGATTTAAAATAAAATATTACTTTCATAAAATATTATTATTTTGAATTTAAGCACAACTAACATAATTTGACTTAAAATACATAAAGATAAAGTGGGAATTTGAATATAATAATTTCACCCCTTTCAAATATTTCACAAATATCCATAAAATTCATGGAAAATATAAATAACCCAATTTATGTTTTTATATTTTTTTAATATCATTTATTATATTTTTTTAATTGAAGAAATTATTCTTTGGAATTAAATTTGAATTTAATGTAACTATATAATTACTAAAAAAATTAAAATAAATTTTTATCATGAAGATAGTTTTATTATTCAAATGATATAAATTTATATATATTCATTAAATTTTTTTGTTCCCATATAGGCATATAAGGGATATTTAAAACTAAGAGAGTGATATTTTTAACTTTCTATGATTAGACTATTTTACTGTTAATTTTATTGGAAATGGTTCTCTTGGAAAGTAAATTTTAGATTTTACCTTGATTATGGTAAAATTAACTTCATCTAGAAAAAATTTTATTGAAAAATGATGAACTTATAATTTACTTTTATCCTATATTAAGCTGATGAACTTATTTTTAGGGTCATAAATTTTATAATTTTTAGTATTTGTATTTCCTAAAAATAAATTGGATATAATTATAAAATTTTGACCAAATGATTCCAGATATAAAATCCATTTATCAAAATTCAATTTTAATAACGGGGGAAAAATGATTTTAGAATAATCATGAATACCATGATGAAAATCCTTTTTTTAGATAAATAAAATTTTAATCATTATATGGGATTTTGATTTTATTCCATGACTAGGAAAAATGATAGATGAATATTAAAACATTTTATTTAATGTATCATATACTCATTATTGTAAATTCATTCACAAAATGTTATTTTTTAATATATTAAGATACAATGTGTTTGAGTGCATAAATAATACTTTTACCTTGTAATGATTTTATTATTATATATAAATAATTTTTAAATAATTAATTTATTTTATACCTGTATAAATTATAAATGTTTGATAATATCACTAAAAATACTCATACACGATATAAAATGTCCAACTGATAACCATACCAAAATAATTTAATAAAATATCATGGTTTCATTAAACTTCATTGATCTATGTACCACAATTTATCAATAATAAATAAATTATTTAAGGAAAAATATATTATAAAATCATATGGTGATACATTCTAAAAACATTAATATAAATTTTACTAATAATATTAATTATTAAAATAAAAAAGAGGATAAATATGCCTCAACACATCATCAGGATCATCCAATGATTCCTCACATTTCTAAATTTTACTGAAAAACATTAACCAAGTGAGTTTTCTTATTTCATAACAATTTTTTTATGATCAAAAATATCTACTGGTTATTCCTCATAAGAGATATATTTTTTCAATGGTATGTTATCTGATTTTAGTACATGTGAAATTAGTTATGTACAAACTTTGAAGAGATACATAGAACAAAACATCAACATCACATTGATTTTTTGATGGCCTAAACAATAAGTTACTATATCGATACAATAAAAAATTTAATAAGGGAAAAATATATCTTTGGCTCAAATATATTCTCTTTCCAAACCTCATTAGCTTATTGAATAAAAATTTCTATAAGAATACCTTTTCCCCATTTTCAAACTCCATATATTATTAACAGTTGTCAGCATACAATTTTTTACTACATTTTGTATCCCTTATGTGATATTGAATATTTATAACATTATATTTGAGTTCCTCAGCAATATAAGTTCCCTATATCTTTCTTTACCCAAATTCATCCCACAACATTTGTGTTTTTCACATATATCCATAGATGGATTAATAAGGATCCATATAAATCACCATATGAAAGATATTTCTATATGATAACATTACTATGTGATTATGTTGATCCCATCCACCTTTTATATTACTAAAACAAAACCTGAGTGTATCCTCTAGGGATTTATTTGTTTTCTCATATTCAATTTGATTTGGGAAAATTTCTTGTAATGAAATTGAACTCTATAATAAGAGCCTACAGTAGGATTCTCTAAAACAATGACGTAAAAATACAATCCAAAAAATTTATGATTGAGAGTGGTACAAAATGAAATCTTACCACTTCTTTAATGTGAGTTTTCTAGTAGTGGTAATAATATTCTTTAATGGAAATTATGTGTTGTAACTTAATAAGGAGATAAAATAAAACCCATATATTAATATCCCCTTTAGACGTTCTAGTGTATCCAATGATGAAATAAATTGACATGTTTTCTATTCCCATTCGTTTATCATTAATGGTTTTAAAATCCAATTAAGTATTTTTCTCATAAAAATAACTTACTGAAAAACCAATCACCATGAAAGAAAATGTGAAATATATCTCTTTATTCCATTCCTCCAAAAATAGTCTTTCAAATATCGTTATATTTTTATACATATAGGGTGAATAGAAGAAGAAAAAATATGAGATTACACAATCATCACCTTCATTAAATCTTATATATAATGGAAACGTACACAATTTATAAACATTTTAATTCCATTTAAATAATGGTAAAACATTAGAACATTTTCACCATCTTTTATAGCTCCACATCTTCCTTATGTTCCCATTTAATCATAACTTTAATAGATGGTTTATAATCATTTGGGAAAGATAATATATTTTCCATTCCTTCAATATTTATATATCCTAAGACACTAAATTATTTATGATCCTTATCATAGATAAGGTAGCATTATCCTTTTGATTTAGTGAATTTTCTGCCTTAATTTCTTTCCACTAGTGGTAATTCATTGACATGTCACAATATTTAATCATCTCCATGCGTTTTATTAAGATCATTTTCATCTCCTTGTATGTAAAAATATAATTTAAACTTTAAGGATTTGTATATATATTACACCTTCCTAAATAATGATAATAATTCCATAATTCTAATGAAAACATTACCACTAAAAACACCCAATTATGAGTTGGATATTTTCAATTATAAACCATAAATTAGTGTGATATATAATATATCAATATATCGTTCTATATGACACTACATTCTTTTCCCTTATTAGATAAGTTATTATTCATTAAAAATCCTTATCATTATTAGGTAGTGCGAGGATAGGTTCACTGACCATCCTCCCCCTTAAATCATTTATATCCACCTCAAAAACATCATTAAAAGATACTTGGATCCTTCTTGAGTTAAAATGATGTATATATTAGACATCCATGAGAAATTCTACAGAAATCATTGATAATATCAAGACAAATCAAGAAAACCATAGATCTTAATCATTATGGTTTTTCTGGGCTAAAAATCAATAACATCTATCATTGTATGATCTATGAATAATCCCTTATATGATATTAAATGATCCATGAATGAATCATTATGATGAAATACCTTACCATTGGTATAATTTTCATAATGATTATCCTTCCCCAATATCTTCATCACAACCCTTAATGTAATCTTCATTCTCTTTATTCCACTTTCAAAATATAAAAATATCATCCTTAAAGATTAATATAATAATATTGAGGTAATATCTAAAGATACTATTCAGTAAACTTGTAAATATAGATGGTTCATTAGTTATAATAAATGACAGCACTATATATTCATGGTTTCCATGTCACATATGAAATGCTTTCTTATGTATATACTCTATATTTACCATCAATTAATTATATCTATAATAAATGCACATATTAAAAAATTATTGAGCTCTATGTAGGTAATCAAACAAGTCATCAATATAGGGTAGATGATACTTGTTTTTAATTGAGATATTTTTCATTTCTTGATAATAAAAAATAGATCCAAAATCATCTATCTTTATTCTTAATAATTTGAATAGGTGAACCCCAAGGTGATTTAGTTGGCTGAATAGATCCATCTTGAATGTTCTCATGGAGTTTCTTATTTTATTCTAATAAATAAATTGGGGATATTCTTTAAGAAGTATTAGAAATTGGTATTGAGTTATTTATGAGTTCTATTTGTAATACAATGTCAAGATTTTGTGAAAGAATATGAAACTATTCTAGAAATACATCAATAATCTCCCAAAAAATAGTCATGTATTATATTTTGAGTTTCTCACAAACAATTTCAAACTAATAAAAATTATGTTTCAGAATTAATACCCATAAGGTAGATGTTGTTTTCCTTGGATATTTAAAATATGTCTTCACTTTCTCAACAATCTATATAGACCCCATATATTTAAATCCAATCCATTACTAAAATACAATAAAATTCTACTAGTGGGGGAATATAAATAATTTTAATAAAGTAAATTCCCACAATCTTTAATCAATGATGAACTATATACATGATATGTGACTATTTAACCAAAAAGAGTTTTTATTATAAAATCAACTTATAATAATTGAGAAAATGAATTGAAATTCATCAAAACTTTTCCTTATATTGAATAATCCATATAACTAATGAAAACATGGTAATAAAATATTTGACAATATCTATTACCACCTAAATGTACTCATTCCATCTTCAAATCCCAACTAACACCAAAATATATTGCATAATAATTATGTATTCTGAATAGAATGATCGATCATAAAAAATAATTCATAGATTATCGAAATCAACGATCCTTATTTTCAATATATGACACCTTATTTATATACTTGGTTATCCATGATCATTAAAAAAATTAGTATTATACACTATACTTGGAATTATCCGCAGGTATCTCACTAATTTTTAACATCCATGTATTCATTGGATAACTAAAACATTCTATAATAAAAGTTTTAGTGGCCCAAAATATTCATACAAAAATTTTAAATCTTACTAGATAAATATTCATTAAATAACACTATTATTCATACTATAATTGTATAGTTATATCATTATTATAAACATAGAAACATAAGAAATTGGTTTATAAGTTTCCCCCATTATATTCTACATATCTTGAACCTTTTTTTAGAAAAACGATACATCATACCTTTCTTAATAAGACAAAAAAAGGAAACAAAAGAAATGGTGGACTCATACAGTGTGTATGGGTAAGTAAGGGAGAAATCAGTGATCACTTAAACATAACATGACCATACATAAATGGGAATAATAAAATGACATATGAAAAACATACCTAGTATATTAATGATCATAACCATCAATCATTAAATAATTACTATAATTTCATAAGATATGAATAATAAATAAATTGAATAACATAATCCATTAGTGAATAACATTGGCATAATTCATGGAACTGATGTAAATATATAATCCTAGAAAATTATTTCTATAATTAGTTATGTTTCCATTTAAATGCTATTATATGGTATTGTATTCAAACCAAATTAAATCATAGTATTAAATGTCCATTCCTTAGACTATAAAAGTGGAAAAATTTACTTATAGGTCTTGGTTCACATAAAATTATTCTCTTATTTAACATATGAGATATCAGTTTTTAACTAATGTAACAGAGTACTATATAATCCCTTTCCCACCCATCCTCATATATAATGTGACCACCATCCTTGTTTTATAACATAACCACTATCCTTGGTTTATATCAAAACAACCATAATTTTTTTATTATAAAAGAACACAATAATTAGATTATAACTTAATCACCGATCATATAATTAAAACCATACATACATGTGCAAATTTTTCATAAAATAATAATAATATAATAACAACATAACCAATGTAAAAATAACTAATATCAAAAAATTTCGTCAATTAATTATGAAACGACCTTAGGAAAAAAATTGGTGTCATAATCATATAGACATTATAATATAAAACATATAGATAAAGAATATAGATGGATCCATTTAACTATATCCCTATTAAAATATAATAAACACTAAAGGAAGTCTTAATGGATGAATATATATACAATTAAAATCATTCTTGAGGACAATATCTATAATATTTTGAAATTAATTGATTAAAATTAAAAAAATTATAAAATATTATGAAATAAATTTTATTTTTTAAATTATATGAAAAAATTTAAATTATTATTCAAATAATTTATTAATTATGATAGAGGGGAATTATGTTCTTTTCATAGAAGACAAATGGAAACATTCCATTCAAACTTTTATACATAATATCAAAAATTACATCATTCAATAAATGAAAGAGATTATTCAATTTTAAATATTTTTTAAATATAAAATCTAACTTAAAAATGATATTAAAGTAAAATAGGATATCTATAAAAGAATAATTTATTTTTCTAATAAAAAATTGATATCAAATAAAAAATATTTTAGAATGAAAAGAGAAATAATATTGAATTTCTTAAAAAACACTTTTTATATCCTAAATATTCAATGTTAGAAAAAATTAAGGACAAAATATATTCACAAGATTTAACTAGTGGATAATACTATGAAATTTATACTCTAAATAAGTATCATATAATTTACTAGTTGGAAATTAAAGAATAAAAAATCCCGATTAAAATAATATTTGAAGATAAATCCATTACCTCAAGTCTAACCTTTCTTCAAATGTTTTTGAACCTCATATATAATTAATTTAGATTTATTACACAAATATTACATAACCATGTTGATATTACTTATACAATATGTTGTTTATTTATTTATGATATCATATCACCTGTTTCTTAATAAATTCAATTATTAAATTCCTTGTTTAGGGACATATTTGCATCATTTTTCATGAATTTATTGGTATGTCAGTACCAATAAATTTACAATGAAATTTTTACAATCATAATCATAATATTAATAATAATTTAAATATCATATATCTGAATTATATATATAATTAGTGTAATCCATAAAATATCTTGATTAAAAAATGAACTGTAATGTTCATGGATATAGAAGGGAAATCATATAAATGAATGATGTTACAATGTTCTAACAGATGTAACAAAAGAATAGTTAATATGAAAAAACCATCGAAGAATCAAATTTATATAAAATTTATCATATATTTTGATTGAATCCATCCATATTACCATATGATAAGAATTTAAATGAAAAAAATCACATTGTTTCGTAGAGGTGGTATTAAACACATACACATGAATGATGTTACAATTTATCAACAGTTTGAAAGGTAATAAAGAACATATGATATTATCATTAAAAGGAATAATTATTTTACAACTATCTTATATAAATTTTATATACTTAATAGTAATAATAAATTAAATATGGTGATAGAAAATTAATTGTATCACTTCCTATAAATGGTAAGTCATACGTTCGCATGAATGATACTTTCTCATACCATTTGGTAGAAAATGTTTTAATATAGGTTTTAATATTCATAATAATATATTTTTTAAATTTTTATATGTATTTTATAATTTTATGTGGAATATAATATATTTAGTGGAGGAAAAATAATAATTAAAAATAATTTGATCTGTCATCTCGATTACTTCTTCTTAAAAAATAGAATTTCGTTTTCTTATTGAGGGCACTGGGATTGTACTTTTTGGAAGAAAATAAAATATGTAATTTGGATAGTGTTGTGAATAAGATAACATGGTATATTTTTTATGCTAAAAGTCCCAATGTGGTGTTAAGAAGAGAAATATGGGGTTCTCTTTTATAATTGAGTAGAGGGGCACTCTTAGATTTAATGAAAATATTAAAATATATTAGAGTCATCCTGAAGACATGTTTATTTATAGGTCCTATTAATGGGAATGAGATGAAATTTTTGACTATATATTATCACCCCTCTTCTGTTAATGTTTTTTATTTTTATTTAACTTAAAAAATTTTACTTTCATATAATTTTAATATTTACAATTTAGACAAAATATAATTAAATTTACATAAATGACTAAATAAAATTTTTGAATTCAAATAAAATTCATTAAAACCACTATAATATGTTCTAAATATATGAATAATTTTTAGAACACTATAACTCACCTAATTTATATTATTTTTAATAATTCTAAAATCAATTATAATATTTTTTAATTAAATAAATATTTATTTCAAATGGAACAAGAATATAATTCAATTATACAATTAATAATAACTAATTTCTTTAACCTGAAAAAAATTTCATTATTTGTAGAATAGTTATTTAGATTCATTCATAACATTATTTGTTCAACATGTTGAGAAATTAGAGATATTGAAAACTAAGAGAGTGACATTTTTTACGTATCTGTTTATTTAAATATTATACATGTAATAATTTGAAGAAAACTTTTTCCTTAAACAAACATGTTTCTAGAATAAGGTTATGTGGTTTTAATTTTCTCTAACAAATAAAAATTAAAATGAAAATGGATGACCTCATCATATAGTTTTAAAACTAGACTAACCATATTTACCCTTTACAGTGGTGATAAATCTTATAATGGTTAATATTCATAATCCTTAAAAATAAAAGAGGAATATTATAAAAAATTATATCTCTGAATGATAAATATGGAATCCATTTGTTTGAATTCAATTTATATAACTGGAATATACTATATTTAAAATAAGTAGAAAACATCTAATGAAAAATGTTTCTTTAGAAAAAAATTAAGCATTAAAATGGATTTAATTTTTTTTCAATGATTATAAAACAATATTATATTATTGTTAAAGTTATTTATTAAAGTTATAATATATATAATTCATTAAAATATTTAAAAAATAGTAATTTATTTAATATATGAAGATAAAACACATTTATGTGAATAAATATCCCTTTTACATTTAATGATTTTTTTATTTTTAATATATTAGCCACCAAATAATTATTTTTATATATGCATAAATCATAAATATTTTTTTTAATTCTTACTATTTATACCCTAATATCCAATATTCATGAAAAAATCATCTCTAAATTATTTAATATTACATCAAGGTACATTTAAAAATTATGTTGTGTGTGACGCACGCTATCAAAACTAAATTATTTAATGAAAAATATAACATTATATTTTCTTGTGTTACACATCACTACTCAAAAAATATACTATAAGTATAAACATCTCATATTCATCACATAAAGAGGAAATAACTATCTATTCATTGGAATAAATCAATTTCTCATCCACTACATTATTAGTATTCCCACTAAATTATGGGGGGTTCTATACCATGATAGAGGAACTCCAATCTCAAAAGCATGGAGTTTGTTTCTTCATTATTACATTGGAATAATATAAAACAAATTTCATCCAAACTTAATGAATAGTTTTTTACTTTTAGAGAACTAGATATATACATGATTTCTATATTACATTTGAAAACACAAATTAAAAATTATATTTTCCTAGAAAAACATTGTCCCCTCCAACGTATCCTTACACATTAATCATAGTACACTTCACAAAATAATATGAAAGGAAAAAGAATAAGGGTGAGTACAAATTCACATTATGGGTTATTTATAGTAGAATATATTAGCAATCAGCAATCCTAATAAATGCGGTTAGGTAAATAACTTAACACATATTCCATGTTTTTAGTAAACAGATAAAGATTTGTATCCTCATATAATATAAATTTGAAAATTTCATGGATAATAATCAACATATAAGTTTAAATAATTTAAAAAAATTAAATATAATAAATAACGTAAATATCATAACATAACAAGTAATAATCAATATGGTGAGGTAAATAACAGAAAACACATTCCATTTATAAAAAAATGAAACTAAAATGCATCTAGGGATATTATCACTGTATAATTAAAATAGATAATAATAAATAAATTCTAAATGAAGAATATTCATAATTATTGGTCATCATGTCTCAGGAACATGATACCTATATTATCAAGATCTTTGATCATGATAGTTTTAAACTGCTGTGTAAAAACCCATTGGGTTGGCCAACTGATTTTATTCTATCATACAGATTCACCTCATGAAATTACTGATGCCTCGAGTGGATATATATAACCAGACCCCACCTAAGTTGATGTTTCCCACATATTTTGGATATATTTAATAATCAATTGAATTTAAGAAAAATATTAATTTCCTTTAATTATCCTTTTTGATTATGGAACATGAATTTATTAATATTTCCTCATACCCTCAAATAACTTCCAATGTAAAACACCGTATACTTAAATGAAATTCTATTAAAGTAGAAATCATATCCATGATAAATGATATAGATTATTAGGAGATATTTATAGTATAATGATCATATAAAAGTGAATATTACAAGTTTAAATAAATCAATACAAATATGAATCATATAAATGAGTATTAATATTATTCTTGATTAAAATAACAATAAACCTTCTAGAGGAAAAATAAGGTATGTATCAATAAAACATATTCCAAGTGGTGAATATTTAAAATAGAGGGTTATTTTTATTGATTAATAGAAAAACCATATAATGATCTTCAAAAACATTATTTGGGAAAAATATCTTCTCATTTGGAAAATGAATTTTTTATGATGCAAAGAATTTTGGAAATAATTTTCATCGAAAATATATTTTAAAAACTATGAATTACTAGAATATTATGGATTTTTAAAAAATTAACTTCTTAAACATGCATGTAATGCTTCAAATACATTATGGGAAATAATTTCATACTATTCATACAAGTGTAGAAGAACATTAATTTTTCAGTTTAAAATGGTTAGAATAGTTCCATAGCTTGAAAATGAAATCAATATTCCACTAAAACCGTTTTGGTAAAATTAAAAAAAGTAAAAAAAAAAATTCATTTTCTAAATCATTGTTAAAGAGTAAAAAAATTTTTGAATTTTTTTAGAAAACATTAGTTTGAATGATAAATGATTTCTAGTCAAATATAGAATCAACTTTAGATATTCATATAAACATTTGCAAATAATTTTATGCATCAAAGAGTAGGAAAGTGGTTCAACTACATGAATAAATAAAGGAGAAAATAATTTAATGTTAAAATTAATTGGTTTTATTAAAAAAATATCAAATAATTTCATTTACCTAATAAGTATGAATAAATTTTTTGACGAGAATGAGATTGTTAAATAATCCCTTACAATTATTATAACGTTGAAGTTTGAATTATTAAATGAGTAGATTATGTGTATAAAGTATAAATCCATATAAAAAAGTTTAAATACATCATAATATAATTATAATTAATTACACACAAAATATTATAATATCAATCGTGATGGAGGAGTAAAACTAATCAATGAAAAGAAATTGAGTTATGATATTCATTAGCACTTATTAACTCTTAAGTAAAATTAATATTGATTAAATAATTCAAATTTACACTCAAAATACAAATAATTTTAATGATTAGTTGTTTCTATTATAAAATTGGTAGTGTATACAAAAAATAAATGTAATTGGTTCATAACATATAGATATACCTCAATGAACCAAAATTGAGACATAATCCCTTACCCTACACTACCTTTTGGTTAAAAATACATTAAGGTCACCTATTTTTTAAAAACATGTTATTAACGAATATTATAACCATATTAAAATTTATAATCACATATATGAACCATTTACGACATATCATTATCTACTCATTAATTAACTTTCATTATTTTCATTTTTTCACGTGTTAATTGCCTTATTTTTTCATGTCTGATTCATCATAAATGAACAAGTTCTAAGAAATATTATAGAGTTCTATAATATAAATAATAAAAATAATGAAATAATAATCATATTTCTACTTAACAATTTTACTATTATATCTAATAGTGAAATATGGTTTTGAAAAATTAATTATGTTATAATCATTAAAATCGTAGACCCTAGGTACACATGAAAAAAATACATTTTCAATTATCATTATGCAAAGGGTGTGTAAAATATTTTATCATTTATGAATTATAATATTATCATATATAAAAAATTATATCATTAAATATACTTAAAAATATATCACACGAACGATGTTATCATGAATAAGTCTAAGAAATAAAATTATATTTAATATTTTCAGAATGATAAATATTTCATTAATATCATAAATATTTCTATTATATCACACATATTCATTTACATTATCTTTATTACATTACATGTACTACTTTAGTGAAAGAAAAAGATCATCACTTTGCAAGGTAGTAGTGCAATGTACACATCAGTGATGTTATTATATCACATATGGAATGAAATATAAAATATATATATATATGATATAATGAATATATATATATATAAGTAATAAATAAAATATTTCTACTTTATATCCAACAGCATGCCCAACTATGAATTTTGGTAATGGAAAAATTAATGACATTGGTTCATGGGGTGGTAGTCTAATGTACACACAAATGATGATTTCATAACACATTTGAGGGAAGTGGGGATGGTAGAAGATAAATCACATTACCTAAAATTATCTCATTATGTGTAATATATATAGGTTATTATATAATAATGTTTTATTATAATTTAAGGTGGTGTACGAATAAAAAATATAAGAATACTCATTGAGGACAATAACCTATTCTTCAGGTATCCTCATTGGGTTTTCACTAAAGAATTCCTTGGATGTATATGCATAAAATATAAGGCATATAAGATGATATGAGGGTTTTTTGAAGTTATTTGGTAGGTATTTTAATATAAATTATGTTATATGATATTAATAATTGAGAAGAGTGGGTGGCCTTTTACAATTTAGGTGTGTGGACAAATTTTTATTTTATAAAAGAATGTTTTCCATCAATATTTTTTTCTTTTTACAAGGCTATAATATTTTAGAATTATCATTTATATAAGTTAAAAGGTATCATAATATCTATATAATATAATTTATAGATGGTTATTGGTAGATTCAACACGTTCCATTTTAGTTTGACTACCTATCGGACCAATTTTTAACTTAACCACAGTAATTAATATGTACACATTTCACAATACTTTTTTTTGAATATATTAACTAGAACTCATTATAAAATAATAAAAATACTTATTCCAAATATGGAATCCATTTTTCCAAATTAAATTCAATTATTATGAAGAGGTTAATTTAAATCTTATCCCAAAGAAGGGTTTTGAAATCTTGTTTGAAAAAAAAACATTTTTAAAAGTTTATAATGTTTTTTATAAAACTTCTACATGAAAATTGTCCAAATTACATAAATTATTATAATACATGTCAAATTTAAATAATTTTTACATTAAATAAATTTAATATATTAATTAACATTATATATTTTTTAAACAAATAGGTAATTTGAAATTAAAATTCATTATTTTTTAAAATTTATCCGAAAATGAATCATTTTTGAAAAATACCAAAAAATAAAACTATGGTAATTTTGATATTATGATATAAAATATAAAGTTAATTATATTAAACTAAATTTTTAGAAGTAGTAAAAATTAATTTAAAATCATATTCTCAAAGGTCAAGTAAACCATATGTTAAAAAATACAGTTTAACCGAAAACATTTACTTTTATATAAAATGATCTATATTTTATTTCAAATCTATAAATTAAAAATTAAACTATATAAAATATAAATTTTTATAATGTAGTTAATCCTATTCAAACCCTCCACTCTGATAGATAGGTAATAACTGTCATATTAAATAATAATATTTTAATGATTTATCCTCTTTTCTATTATCTTAGATTTGTGGGTAAGAAAAGCTAAACACAGAATTATGTGTAAGGTAAGAAAAACTCATTGTCTAATGTAACTCTAGAAAAAACTAGTATTGAATGTTACAAAAACTATTGAATTGACTGAATTTATTTAATAATATTAATATTAGGAATTCTTGAGGTGTTATATATTCATCAGTGGTTAGTGTGGTATGTCATACTGGATATTGAATATAATGTTCTTATATTTTAATTTCAGAGAGTTACATTATGACCCCTTAATTAAATTCAATCCTAATAATTTAAACATGGTCATTATAATAAATGGATTGATATCTGATTTTTTTTCAAAACTCACATTTTAAAAAGAGTTACTAAATCATCTTCTTGATAACAGAGAAATGGGTGTGCTGGGGTCATATAGAATATCACATAGCTATATTTCTATGTAGGAGAAAAATAGTCACATGTGAATATATAAATATTGATATAATGCATATATAATTATATAGATTGATTAAGGTTGTTCATCACAATAAATTGAATTATAAAAGGAAAGTGAAGGTCCTCAAAAACAAAAATTTGTTTGGATTTATATTACTGTTTAATTCATTAGATATGAATGTAATAAGATATTTTTTTAAATTATCCTTTTACTAAAGTGGAGAAATTATTTTACTATCAAAGAATATGAGGAAATATACATACATGATATTTTTTTATTTCATTACAAAAATTTTATATTTTGGTTGTTCTATGATCCATTTCCAATTAATTCATTAATCCTAAAAAATTAATATCCAAATATGAAATTTTATATATTAAGAACTATAATTAACATTTAATGGATTATATAATCCATAAAAGAGTGTAAAATCATTCAACCATTCCATAACTATTTTTCAGGACCAATATGTTTAGCATAAGTTGTAAATATAGTAAATCAATCTCTAAACCTAACAGTAGAACGACTTCTTAATAATTGATATTTAATTACATAAAACCAATGACATATTAACTAAGATATTTCAAAAGGATATGTTAGGTTCTATACCCTTATCATCCTTCGGTCTTGGGTTTAAGCTGCACAACCATACTAGATATGATAGGTTGTCACCCAATATATAATATTTCCTTCTTCCAATTTTATTTATATAATTTAATTAGCATTACTCAAATAATATTATTGAATCTATTGAAAAAAATTAGTCATTAAATATCCTACGTACTAAGGTTTTCAATATAAATTTTTTTCAAAATTTCTAATATTATTATTTAACTGTTATTAAAATGTGATTATTGAAAATATTAAACCTAAGACTGTTAAATAACATTAAATATATGTCTATAAAATGTATAATAATCATTAATAAAATATATTTTCCAATAAAACATATTCTTGTTGAAAATTTATCCAAAAATATCATAAATCATGTTATAAATGTATCAAATTTATTATAAAAGTGGTGTTTATGACATCAAAATTATGATCAAATATAAAATCATTGTCCCATGATAGTATCCAAAACTATTTTTTTAAATAAGATATATATGATTATGAAATTTACAAAATTCCTTAAACATTTCATGATTCTTAAACCAAAAATACCATTTGAAAAAATTCATCTATAATATAATTTGGGATTCCAAATAAATACATCATGAATTCTATTAAAATATATGTCCTTCCTTAGTCTAGGATTTAACCATTTGATGATGTAATTGACTCATATAACTCCCTATTTCTATATATATAATACAAAAAACTTAAAATGGATCTCTAGTATGAAATTAATTTATTTCAATTGTACTATAAATTTCAACTCATAAATTCCTTGCATTATTCTCTTCCTTTACACAAATAAATAATTTTACTATTCTATTGATAATGTTTCCCATATTTCTCCTTCCATGTTTCTATAATCAATGAAATTGATCCTTCCTTTATCTATTGTCTTTGTAACACAAGTTCATAGAGAACTCCATCAAACTATTCATTGTTGAGTATGAGAGTTGGTTAAGGTATGGATTAGTTAATAATATTTCCATATAGTTTATGTGGCCTAATAATGATATAATTCACACCTACCATCATCCCATTGTTTTCTCATATACACCACATTATCCTTCATGTTCAATGTTGATATGATTCCTATGGTTTCCATCCATTGTCTGAAACTAAAAATCATATATGAGAAACAATAATCATCATGGGAAAACCATAAGAACATTTATAGGGTGTCAAAATAATGAAAAAATATTTTCAATAAATAATATCTTATGTTTAACCTAGGTTATTAATTATCATTATCTACTAAAAACGTCCATAATGGTTCGTATATAAAATGATATTTATCTAAAACATATCACATGAGAGTGAAAAACCATTCATACAGTAAGAAATATTATCATTTACTCAGTTATGATTCAGTCATGCCCAATGTTCCCTTTTTAGAGTTATTACCACAAGGTACCTATATTTCATAACCATGTTGACATGTTTTATTTATACCAGAATTTATTCCTAGAAGAAACAAAAAATATCATCCTAAATAAATTATAATTTTCTGATACTTTTATTGAAATTTTATCATAGGGTTATGTTACCTAAACATCATTTTCCTAAAAAGAGTTTCCATGGAATCAACTAAATCTTCCCTAATACAAATTATATCAACCCTAACCATGGAATCCAAGAACGGTGTCTACTTTATTACATGGAATCATATCCTAATGGTCTGAATAATTTACTTTTTTTCTTAAACTAGATACATACATGATTCCCATATAAACATTTAAACAAAATATTACAACATAATTATTTATGGAATAACATTATTTCATATAGTATATCCTTGATCATCAATCATATTATACTTCATGGATTCTTTGGAAAGAAACAAATTAAGCACGAGACTAAATGTTCTATAAGGGTTAGGTATAATGTAATCAATCAAGATCATTATTCATAAAAAATATGGAATGGTAAATATCTACACACACATTCTATGTAATATGAAAAATAAGAGGGAAGTTCATTCATATATAATATCAATGAGATAATATGATGCTTAGTAATCAATATGGAAAGGTATATAATAAAAAACATACCAGTTAATAAATAAAAAACAAAATAAGTGAATCCACATATAATATAATTTAGAATATCTCATGGATAATAATAACAAACTTATGAATGTTGGAATTTAATAGTTATTGGATGTTAGGTCTTAGGAACATTATAACACTACAATCAACATTGATCCTCATAACTATTTAAAACTAATTGGAACAATACCATTTGGTTTGGGAAACTGATTTTATACTACCTTACTATTTTGCATCATGAGACAACTAATGCATCGAGGGGACATCTATAACCAAGAACCAACATTTTTTTTCATTATAAAATAATTCCAAATATATCTAATAAATGATTTAATTCATGAAAAACACACCTTACCATTAAAAATCTTCATTCAATAAGGAATACAAATTTTATCAATATATCCTCATTCAATTAGACAACATCCAATTTAATACACTATATGTATAAATTTTATATAGTTTATACTATAATCAAATCAAAAAAAGTATAGATAATTTAGGAAAATTTGTTGATTATATGTCATAGGAAATCGAATATCTAAAGGGGTAGTTAGTGACTATAAAAATAAATTAGAGAAGTGAATGTCAACACTCTCCTTGCTCAAAATAATCATAAGCCAACTAAAGGATGAATAAAGATGTAATAAATAAAAATTATTCCAATACTATTATATATAGATTATATTGTTTATTTTATTGATGAATGAAAATACCATAAAAATATATGTAAAAATATTCTTTATGAAAATATCACATTCATTTTGAAAATGAATTTTGAGGAAACAAAAATATTGTAAAAAGATTACATTGAAAATAACATTGAAAATATAATAATTTATAGAATTATGTGAATTAAAATTTCATTAAAATGTTAATTATATAATTTTTAGGGAAATCATCAATGAAATGATAACTGGTAATTCAATACCTTTTTGTAAATGTAAAATTTAATTTTTAATTTTTATTTGAAAATGAATAGAATATTATTTTGTTTTGAAAATAAAAAGATAGTTCCTTTCAAACCGTTTCTTAAAAAGTAAAACCTGGGTAAAACATTCCATAATATATAATTTTCTATATACTAAAAATATTTTTGAAAACATTTTTATGAAATATTTGTTGTGATGAATAATTATTTCCAATAGAAGAGAGAAATAAATATGTTTTTTAAAATTGTCATATTTTTGAAGTAAAAATAGTGGAAATTGGTATTATTTAATGAATATATCACAAATTAAAAGGGGGGACTATAAATTGAAACAAATTTTTTATATTTTTATCAAATAATTTTCATCAAATAATTTTCATCAATTGAAATTAATGGAAAAACAATCTTTATGACAACGAACTTTTGAAATAAACCCTTAAAATTAACATACCATTGAAGTGAGATTTTTCAATTAATATTATATATATATATAAATAAATTATGAATCATCATATAAAAATTATAAATATAAAATAAGATAATTAATTTTCATTACAAAAATATTCATATAATAACAAATATGAGAGAGGAGTAATATAACCTAATGAAAATAAATTGAGTTATGAAATTATTTACCACATATTAACTCTTAAGACAAATCCTTATGGATGAAATAATTCAAATTGATACTATGAATACCATGAATTATAATTTATTAATGATATTAAATGTTAAATGGGTAGTGTATACACCATATAAAATAAATAGGTTTATAACATACAAATGCACCTCAATGAAAGAAAGTTGAGGCAGAATCCATTACCTTACACTTCTTTTTGGTTGAATGTATTATAAACTCATGAACAATGATTTAAAACTTGTAATTATATTATAAAATAACTATATTAATATTATAATATTATATATTAAACCTCTATAAAATATTATATAATTTTCATTAATTATCATTCATTATCTTTATTGTTTCAGGGGTAAATTTTCTTGTTTTCTCATATATTTTTCATAATTAGTCATTCCATTATTTCAAATAACAATACATGAACATAATATATAAAATAATAATAATTAAATAATTATCATATTTATACATCAAGTTTACATTTAAACCCAATCATGAAAACTTGTTATGAAAAATGATCTATGTTATAATAATGGAGACGGTAGGCCGTACGTAAGCAGAATTAATGTTTCCATTTTAAATGATTATTATCAAAAAAGATAAAAGTAATATTTTATAATTAAATAATGGTAATAATATCATATATTCTATATTATATCATTAAAAATACCTATATATGTCATACATTTAGTGTGGGGATGAAAAAATAGTCACACTACATCATGAAGGCAGTAATCCACACATACACACATGATATTATCATCGTTAAGTGTATGAAATAAAATGATATATTATATTTTTTAATGATAAATTTGTCATTAATATCATAATTATGTCATTTATATCACATGTGTGCATTAAGATTATCCATATTCAATCCCATGTACATTGATAATAAAGGAAGAAGTGCCTCTCTTCGTGAGAGGGTAGTCCTCCATGCACATGAGCTCAGATAACATATCCAATTCAGAATGGAAATTAAACAGAATAAGAAATAATGAAACCATATGAATAAATATGTTACAAATATAATATATATATTTTTTATCCATCATCATACCTAACCATGAAGTGTGATTAGGAAAAATTAATGACATCTATTCGGTAGACAATAGTCCATCATACACATGAATAATGATTTCACAACCCAATTGATGGGAGTGGAGATAAATATATGTAAAAACACTAACATAAAAAATATTATATAATTATTGTATTATATAATCATGGTTTAATAAGAACATTTATAGGTTCAAGTATAAAAAAATGAAAACACTCATTGAAGAATGCTACCTCTTTTTTGAGTATCCTTCATTGGTTTGCACCAAATACATAGTAGGTTGTATTTCATCCAAATATAAGGCTTCAAGGATAATAATAGAGATTATGATAAGTTATTAAGTCATTTTATGCATGATATAATGAGGTTTTAAGGTGTGAAGAAGAGAGGATATTTTTGGTCTATTATTAGTGAGTTGATAATAACACTTTTAGTTTTCCAAAATAATGATTCTACCCAACGTGTTTTTCTTTTTAGAGGTCTGAAATAATATTAAATTCATAAAACTAGGAGTGGTCAGTTTGAATTATTTCCATTTAATATACTTTATATAATTAAATATATCAATTTTACCCTTATCATTTTAGTTAAATCACCAAGTAGACCAATTTGCACCTTAACTATACTAATTAATTTTTACTATTTTCAAAATTAATTTTGGTCAAACAATATTTTGAAAATATTAGAAAAAATAAATAATTCTTATTCAAAATATAGAATCCATTTTTCTAAATTTAATTCATATAAGTGAGAAAATTTAATTTTGAATCAATCCTATAAAAATGACAAGAATTGGCATTTTAAAAGACAGAATATTCAAAAGTTTACAATGTTTTTATATAAAACATAAATATTAAAATGATTTTAATGAAATAAATTAAGATAATTGATATAAAAGTGTTTTTATTATACATTAAAACTAATTGAAAATATCATTTACATTATAAATTATTAAAAAAGAAAGTATTCAATAAACATTTAGTATTTTTTAAAATTTATAAACTAATTAAATACTTCATAAAAATTGAAAAACATAACCCTAATATAATTTTTATATTGTAATATAATAATTTAATTTAATTTTATGAATAAAATTATTAAAATATATATTTTTTAATTTATATGCACATAGGGGGACTAAATTTTCTTTTATAAATAAATATATATATATATATATATATCTTTAAAAAAATTTCATTTTATTTGAAATAATTCTTATCTTATATCTAATTAATACGTAAACAATTTAACATGTGTAAGCTATATATTTTTATGATTTTTTAATCCTATTCATACCCTTCATTCCAAAAGCTTATTGATAACTATGTTATAAAATTATAATATTTTAATAATTTGTCACATTTTATTTATACTTAGTGTTGCATGTAAGGCAAGATAAACTCAGTAATTTAAGAAACTAAAGGTAAAAATATTGATTTGTGTTAAAAAATTTTAAAACACTTATTAATGTAACCCAAAATATTGATGAAGTTGAATTTATTTAAAAATAAATATATCTTAATGTCTCAGGTCGTTATATTCTTTATGATTGGTTTTGCATGTCATACAAGCTATCAGATAAAATGTTATTAATATAGAATTTATGGGCGTTACACCCCAAGAGATGAAAAATTGGAGAATAAAATTATGAAATGAAAATTTTCTTTATTTGTGAATATTTATTTCTTACAACCTCATTAAGATTCTCTATTAGAGTCACGATATGTTAAGTTCAAAAACTAGCTATATTTTCCTCCATAAGAGGACAATTTCTCCATTGACCATGAATATAGGTACAATTAGTTCTTCCACCAACCATTTAAAAATAAATAAGTACAATAGATTATATAATTAGATTATATAATTAAATTATGAATTTTAAATCATTACAAATAATTACGATTTTGGTGTAAAAAAATAAATATAATATTTATGGATTATTAATCTCTGTATTAGAAAACTATTTTATTCTGGAATATCATTAAATAATAGAAATATTTTCAAATCCATCATAATTTTTGTAACAAAAATGTGAATTTTTCCAATAATATATATTTTTAGTTTCAAAATAGGTGTTCAAAAAGGCATGTTATCATGAATAAGGTGACGATTGAGTCAAATACCTATATTCATTTTTTATTGTTATTATATCTAGGTAAAACTGTACTAGATTCACATCAACTTATAGTATCATGATAATGATTTATTTATAATAAAAATAAAATTACCTATATCTCATGAAACATTATTGATATTTATCTATAATGAGAAATATTCACAATTTCTATCATATGGTTATGATCCCTAATCTCTGTTTTTTTAAAATATTCTTCCTACGTGTTCTAGTAAACATCTTATGATATCAACTGTAATGTACCCAACTCTAGTAACCCATAAATTATCATTGTATTTTATCATTTTAATAGATAAATGGGGGTTAATCCTATTATAGTAATCAGTTTAGTATTCCTGAAGAATAAGATATATACTTGAGACGTATTTTTCATTAAGGATAAAATATAATACATAGTAATGAAAAATAATTGGCACCTACAAACTAATTAATAGAATTATTATTCATATCCGTTGGAAATAAAATAAAATAAAGGTGAGATAAAAAAATTTATAAGGGTTACATTGAATGAAATTTTTGATGATTAGATAAAGATTAATAATTAAGGTAAGGTAAATAACTAAAAACATATTCCATTTAATAAATAACTTGAGCATGAAATGATTTATTAGATAATATTAATGAAAATATATCATAGATAATAACAAATGAATTTTCAATAATGGAAATTATTAATATTTGATGTGTTGATCTCAGAAACCACTATATCTATATCATCACAACCTTGTGCCATGATAGTTTAAAACTAGGGGTAAAACCAAATTGATTTTGGATAACTGATTTGTCTTATGAGACATGTCAATTCATCAAGAGGCTATTTAATTTCAGGCCACACCCATAACTTCAAGTCGAATTCATTAATCATATATTTAATGATATATTTAATTTATAAACAGTTTTCATTATCAATAAATAATTGTATTTAGTAAAAAATTTCAATTTTATATATCTCCCTTATCAATCAAATAGATTTTAAATTAAAACACTATATATTGAAATGATATATAGTTAATGAAAAAAAATATTCATTATAAGTAATATGGATATTTAAGGGAAATTTTATGTACATTATTTCTATGAAATTGAATCTTTCAAGATAAATAAATGATCAAAAAAATTAATAAGAGGTAGGAATTGAATATAGATTTATTAAAATCCTAGGTTTTTTATGTAAATCATTTATTTAGGATAAATAAATCAATTAAATGTGAATTATGAAAATATAATTTCATTTTTTACTTTAAATTTTAAAACAATTTATTTTTTTAATTAGACAAATTTCATAAAAAATTTATAGCATGATAAATGTTTTTTATTTCTTTATATGTTAGAAACATTATTTTTGTTTTTTTTTATAGAAACTTAGAAAAAACCTTTTAGAAGACACTAAAAAGATTCTATTTATTCCACTATTAAATGTAATGTAAATAAATTAATTTTCATAATAAATATTTTGAGAAAATAAATTGGATTTTGAAATTTTTTGAAAAAATGACATGGAAGAAAAATATATATGTCAAAAAATAAAAATAAAATAATTTTTTCATTTTAAACATTCATTTCATTATTCATGCAACAAAGATATTAATTGTTATAGGAAAAAATAGAAAATTCTTCAATATTTATTGCATAAAAATTATTTTATGATATGATGAATAAATGATATAGTATCATGAAATAAAATAAAATCTATCTCAAAATATTAATAGATTGTAAAATATAGTCCTTCCACATAGGAAAATTTTCGATTGTAAGCCCTTGAATGAGTAAAAATCAATTTAAATAGTAATGATAGTTTTCTAATTTGTTTTGTTGTTATATAAATCAATGGTCTAGTATATAAACCACATAATTTTTATATGTTTATAATAAACAATATTTATTAATGGAATATAAATTGAGACAAAATCCTTTTCCCTCGTGGTTCCCTTTAGATAAACGTAATTTAACATATTATATAATAGTTTAAATCGTGTTATTAATTTATAAATGAATCAAATTCATATTTATATTATCCTATGTGATATTTTTATTATATATTTCCACCAATTCTGTAATAATATATAATGACAACAATTGTTTGAGGTTTTAAATGGTCTATTTTTGCTTTCTCTTTTATTGGTGATGATCTATTTCTTTTACTTTTTATATTGATCCATCCTATCTATAGTGAAAACAATTTTATAAATAATTTTTTTCATTATATACCCTTTAATATCTACTAATTAAATTTTTTGCTGGAAAATGAATCACATATCATTGTAGAGCTGGTAATATTTAGATATATAGATGCGACAATATCATTACCATAAAGAATGAATATTAATGAAAGTGGATGATTAATAAATTTAAATAATTAATATCATTAAAAATTTATCATTTATACTCACTAGTTTCTTCATTAATAATATTCATGTGATTATGTTATGGAAGACAATTACACCAGTTTGTGAGGTTTTAGTATTCCATACACATGAGTGATGGATATGTCTCACTATTAATATAGATGTAACAGAATAAATTTTATGAAAAAATATAATAACATATATTTTTATGTGAGATAATACTGTAATTAAACATTATTTTTTAAAACAAAATTGATTTCTGTAAAAGGAAAAGTAAAAAATGAAAGATAATTTAAAAGAAAATTAACTTTGTATTGAAGAACCTATTTTGGTTATCTTATTAAGGACCATAGGGTTGGTCATTTGGGAGGAACATCACCTATATTATATGGATATGGTTTTTTGGGAGATATTATTTCATTATTATGTTGAGATAAATTTCTTGAGAAGTGTGATGTAGTGAGGGGAGTTGTGCCATTTTGTAGTTTAGATGAGTGGCACACTTGTATGATTTCATTTTTCTCAATAATATTATGTTACTTTATTGAATATATGGCTCCAAAAATCTTATATATTAGATGGGGAAAAATAAAAAATTCCAATATAACCATAAAATTTTGTTTCAGATAGTTTTTAGATCATTTTGAACATTATAAGTATAGAGTAACCCATGATAAACTCATTTTTTCCTTAACAACAATTATTAATTTTGGTTGTTTTTCATACTAATTATGAAAAAAATTAAGTTGAACCAATATAATAATTATAACTTTGATGATTACATATGTGGAATAAATTTTATCAATTAAATTTCAATGAAGATGTTGAATATAATTTAAAAATAATCCTTACAAATGAATAAAAAATTGGTTTTTCTATAAATGCATTTTACTATATTAATATTATCTTATATTATCAATATGATGAGTAATCATATTATATAGAGTTAAATTAAACAAATTAAATATATAAACGATAAAATTAATTTAATTTATTCATCATTAAATATTATTTTACTTTTTTATAATGGATACACATTATGAATTTTTAAACAAAATTTTTTTTATATAAAACACTTCTACAAATAAATCCTCCATGTACCACCAAGTGATCAAATCATTATTTTTATGAAGTTAAGAGTTAACAAATTTTTAATTTTATATGTTCTTACATATTATAATTATTAATTAAATGAGTAATAGATAAATAAATTTTCTCCAGAAAAAGCGTATTTCTATGTGAATATTTAAAACAAATCATTCTAGGGATATTTCTACCAAGTATGATGAAAATAAATATTCAGCCTTTAAAATTAGGTTGGTTTTAGTGTTACATGTTTGTATAAAAATTATTTTGTTCTGTGCTATAATATATTTCCATATATATTACAAATTGTTTTCGAAAGTGGGTTTATACAACCATTATTTTTCTTAATCTTGTTTCTATTTTCTTTCTATGGAATTTTAAGATGATTTTTTAATTTTGATTTCCATGGCTTGTGTTTGTTCTATTTTAGTTGAAATTAAAAATGTATTTATTTATTGTGTTTTTTTAGATTAAAATCCCTAGGAAGGAACACTTATTTAAAGAATATAATTTTTTTGATAGTTATCTAAGGGATCCAAGTGTTTCTAATATAGTTTTGACTCTTCCCAGATATGAGGCTGATTTTGAGATTCATTTTCATCCCAACTCAGGGATCATACATGAGAGTTTCAGAATTTATTTTCTCCCGTATTATGTTGTTACTGAGGATATCCTGATTTTATTAATTTGATCATCATTGTGGAATATATTTTCAACATCCTACTAAATTCTAAAGCCTCTAGGGTGTGGTTCATTATTCCCTATATTTAATGATTGGGTATATTTGGTTGATATTTAATATTCAAGCCCGACCATTTAACAATCTCTTATAACGATATTTCAGTGCCTCCTTCATTATTTAGTACTATCCTAAAGATTTAATATTTGAGACGATGATGATTGTTTTGGGTAATCACTAGGGTGACCAGTTAGTGAACGAATATTTTGAGTATTTCCTAATTTTAGTACCCTTATCTCTTGTGTTTTATATTGATGATTCAATGAAGGAATGTGTTATTTATAGAGGAATTATTATGGAATTGAATAAATTAGTTCTTTAATATTTACTAAATACCTATATATAATTAGTTTATAAGGCTACATTTGTTGAGGGGAACATTGAAGGACGACATTTTCTAAGAAATTAATTGCCTAATGCTAGTGACTATCTAGATAGACTGATCAGAGTGAAGGGGAAGAATGAATGTGGTATGAGTTGTGAGTGGGTTCCCAAGACCAAATTTATTTACATAAATTGATTATCACAATAGAAAAACAATTTTTTATATATATGTGTTTATTATTACCATAATATTATTGATACTTAAGAATCCACAATTTACATGTTAATTTTATTTGATTACATGTCATATAAAAATGATATAGAATTTACTGAATATAATGATAACCTCTAGATTCTATGATAGTAATATTAAACATATATCATATTTTATACATATAACATATAGAAAAAACATTGATGATGTTTGGATATTAGGTGATGGGGTCTCATAATAATTGGGGCTTATTCTCATGAAATTCACACTAGGTAATATGAAGTAGATGTGATAATGAGGAAATACATGTTTATAGGATCCGAACATGTTTTTTGTTTCATTGGTTGTTCATATCTATGAACATGTGTTTTGGTCTCCAAACATGATATTTTTTACAATGTATACCAATTGAAATCATACATTGATTCATAGAAATAAACCAAGACATTAAAGTCTTTTTGACGTTTCTTGTATTGTCTATGTCATCAGTTGTATAGAGTTTGATAACTAGACAATATAGAAATTATCTCTTCCATGTTGAGGAACAAATATCTATAGGGTCTGTTTGACTAGGATTGTATTAAATTAATTGAATACATGTCTTTGGTATAAGAAGATATGTCAATCCAGAATGTTCAATAAATCAATAATGTAATAGAAGGATGATCAAAGATGTATGAATCATTCTCTATGAGATATTTTGAGATAGATATTATATTTCATAGAACATGTTTATTTGAGGTACTCATAGACTTGGAATCCCATATCTCTTTTGGTTCCATGATGGGTTTCAAGTCTTTTCTATTAGTCTATGAGTTTGAATCACTGCTATCAAGATTAGTACATAGAGGGAAACACAAAATTTGTACCCATATGATCCACCTATTCTAATGAATATGTTTTTATAACCAAGTAGTCCCCATATTTTCAAGTGATATAATTTCCATGAATTATCATTAACATTTAAAAATAAATCAATTATATTAGTCATGTTTAGAATAATTATGGTTGAATTTGTTTCTCAAGGTATTCACATATTGTTTACTCATAAAGGTGAATATGAAAAATATAATATTTTCAACGAGCATTGGATGTTCAAGCGTTTTGAAATTATTTGAGGATATTTGGCGATGATTTAATGGTTATAATTTAATCACATAACATATTATAGTGTTACTAATGAGGTATATGACATTTTTGATGTTTATAACATTTTTATTAAGTCATACATGATTGGAAAATTATATAATGAAGGTTATTAATTTGAAGGGAAGAAAGTGTAAATTTTGATAGAAAAATCGAGGTATAAATGTTATGTTTATCCAATTTAATAGTAAACACCAAGATTTAGAAAACTTTATTTACATAAACTCTCCTTTATTATCTACTTATGTTTTTATTGAGAAATTTTAATGAAAAAACAAGGACATGTCAATCTCGTTTGCTCAATTGTGTCCAAATTGTTCAAAAGATCAAGGAGAATTTTTATATTTATTTTATTTTCTATGCAAGAACCAAGAAAATATTGATCGATGATTTAGTAATTGAGGTTCAAATCTATACTACCTAAGTGATTATATTCCTGAAACATGTGAGCCTAGACAAGTTGACAGAGAGCAAATCAAACCGAAGACCTCAAATGAATAAAGTATCACAAAAACATTTGTTCAGTTTTACATATCTTTCTTAAAATTAATAAAGAATATTTCATTAATAAATTTTGTTATGGGTTTTCTAGGGTTACCATTTTTAACAAGAATCCAATAAAAAGAATTAAATTGTGTATTTTCATGATTTGGCTACACTCAGGGTTCCTTTAGATGGTATTAGAGAGAATATGCAAATTTCTCTGTAAAAAATATTTTTTTTCAATTATGAATTATTTTATTCAGTTATAGAGTTTTATAAAATCCCAATGATAATTATCAAACATCGATCTAAGTTATAATTTCCATGATAGTGTCCATTGAATATTTGTGGGTTTTGTGTTATAGTTGATATGAAAATGAATGTTTTTTTTAAACAAATTTAATGGATACTAATGTGACATATTTTCCACCTAAGTTTGGTGTGAGTATTTTAGTTGTTATCCCGATTTATGGGAAAATGGTTGGGGTAGTCTATTGGCAATAAAATATTTCTATGGAATTTTGATTTAATTTATTGAAATAAAAAATAATAATTTTATAACCCAATGTTTTCATTGGAAGCATACCCAAACCATCCATGGGAAGTATAAAAAAAGCTTCCATGGTAAGTTTAAAAAATAATTAAATGGGAAGATTGGACAAATACTCCATTGTATAATAACACAATGAATCCTTGGGAAGCGAACACAATTCTTCTGTGTAAAACAAACGCAATGTTTCCACGGGTTGCTTACTCAAAGCATCCATGGGAAGCTTATAAATATAAAATTTAACAAAACAATAAATGTTATGATATTTCAAAAAAATAAATTCCATTAATAGTATTCCCCACCATAGGCGAGACCATTTTTTCCTAGGTATAACTAGTCTAACCCATTTAATCATTCACTAGCCCTAATTTTTTTTAAAGGTTTTGATTATTGTCCAAATACAACTAAAAAATTATGAAGAAATTACATTAATTAAATTTATTTGTTTGGGATTAAGGTCATTATTTTAGGTTCCATGGGATGTATCTATAATTAATTAAAAATCTTGAAATTCAATGGTACATATTAAAAGTACCCTCAAGTTGAATTTTAGAAAATTTAGTATTTCTTATAAAATATAATTTTATGATGTTTGATCATGAGTTGATACTAATATATTCATGTTTGGTTTATTATTTATATGATTCAATTATTAAATATATGTTTCTTAAAATGTCAATAATATTTTATTTTACGAATCTACATAATTCCCCTCGGTATTTAATTTGTATAAGGTCTTTCCTATCCATATATTAGTATGAAAATTTAAATTTTCACCTCATGTTCCCCTCACCTACATGTTAGTATACATTATAAATATTTGAGTATCTTTTAGAGATGTGGTTTTAGTCAACATACATTTTAGATAAAACATGATGAATGCATGAGATTTTCAAGATCTATAATTCATGTCAGGTTATTAATTATAGAATTACAATAGGGTCTTAGAGAATCTATTATTTTATTAATGGTTTAACAAAGAGATAACATCTAATGACCATGAAATTATTTATTTATTTTATTATTTTCATGGTATAATATTTTGAGAAATTTTATTTGATATGCATGGTCACATAGTATAATAATAAACAAGTTTGAAAAGTTAAAATCAATATTTGTGGTGAATATTATATATTTAAACAGATTGTTATATTATGAGTGAGATTAAATAGAACAAGAATGTAAAATAAAATAGGGATTTAAATCTCTAATATTAACATACCAAATCCTTTAAATAAAAACTTATTCTATTAAATTCAATACACCACATAAATTTATACATAAATGATTGTTTAAGGGGATCATCATCCTTTTTAGAGGGTCCCTCATATGACTAATGTGTTTTTATGAGAATGGTGGGAAGACTTATCAATATTTGGACACAAATAAACATTCATATGTTGCATGTTACAATTTTAGTGTCTATGTGTTGAGAAATGAAAAGTAATTATTATAAGGATTTTGGATTCCACGAAATCGATCAAGAATCCACATGTTAATATTTTTTTCCTTCCAAAATCATTTTGTGAATTTCTCCAAAAAGTGGTGTCACCATAACATGAAGACTATGAGAATAGGTTTCAAGGATTAATTCCACTAGAATACCAAAAAAATGCATTTTGAATATAATAGTTGTAGGATACTTGGATTTTCTAAAATAGTTCGTGACATTTAGAATTAATAATTTTAAAATTTCTAATGGTAATCAAGACAAAATAGTGATCTATTAAGATTACTTAATCTGGATTATATGAAAACCGCATCTAATTATATTTCACTATGATCAATATTGGATAAAGAGAATATAAAAACTATCCATAACATCTAGGAGTTATATAAGAACTTGATCATAGTACCGTTTCAAGAGAGGATGATTTTTGTGCTTCAATCCCCACTTAATTCTGAGATTCCTCATTGAGTAATGGAGGATAACAATGAAAAAATTGAACTATAATGATGATGCACTAGATTTTTAAGGATTCATGTTGTCATCTCTGTCATGTGAGTAGTAAAAAATTCACAATGACAAAGATGATTTCTACATATTATCTCATATCCCAGAGTTATACCAGGAGAGAGATATTCCTAAAATATATGAGATATTGTGTGATTTTTATATATGTAGGTTTCTAAATTTACATCTTTCTTAATATAATGTACTAGATGTGATCTGGTAGATTGAAAAACATGATTTAATTGGATTAAAATACATCCATGATCTAGTAAAATATCTCATTCTAAAATCCTTACAATATATATTTCCAAAATTCATAGTTAATAATATAATTAATAACATGAATAATTCAATCATGGATTTGTTTGGATTTAGTTATCTATGATGATAATGACATGAATAATTCCAAATCGTTAGTCCTTATAATGAATAATAGGAGAAAGGTCATGAGTAAGGTGTCAAGGTAAATTTCTATGTCAAAAAAATGATGACCCGTCCATTCAAGAATATGACAATATAAAGGGATAAAATGATCAAGAGGCTGTCTTTTGTGGATGTGGCATGAAATGACACTAGAAGAATAATGGAATGACTAGGAAGAAGAAGTATGTTGGTGAATATTCTTGGGGAATAATTTCCATTAAATTAAATCTTTCTATTTATACAAGATGGGTATTAGAAAATACATGTGGAACACACATTTGTTTAAAATATAAGAATCATGTATATTAATATAATTAAAAAGGATGAGTGGATGTAAATGTTATATCTCTTATTTATATAAATATTTTGATGGGTTTTTATATGTGTTTCCACTGAATATTAAATTTATTTAATAGGATATGAGTCCCTAATATTTATGTTTTTGTGTTCTTTATAGGTCAATTTTTTTAATTATATGATGGAAAAGATGGATCTTGAGGAAAGAAAGAAATTAACACAAAATCTCTAAGAAGTTCAATTGGAAAACTGAAATATGAAGAAGTATCTAAGGATGATGGTTCAAGGAAAAGAGAATACGAGAGGATTAGAAGTAGATAAAATGAATATCCATGAAAAGGATCATTCAACATAGGAATATGACGTAATATTATGTATAATCATTACCCATAGTGAACCAGTGCAAGTCGTGATAGAAATACATGGCATGAAGTTAGTGTAATCATCATAATGTGAAGTTATAATGCATTATAAAATGAAAATTATGTATCCAATTGTGAAAAGTTTTATTTTTTACTATAAAGGATAAATTTTATTTATTCGAAACATGTAGTGAAATAATACACATCTTGTAAAATTTATACATCTTGAAAATGCCTAATAGAGCATTAAATATGGATTTTGATGTATTAATTATGGGAACCATATCTTTTTCCAAGATTCCTGTTAGAAATATATCTTTGTCCTAGGGTATCCCAACAATGACCAATAGGGTTATATATAAGGTGTATGGTGAAGTGATTTAGGATTTCATTCTAGGTGTGGAAAAGATTGACTGACGGAGGCTTCCACAAGGGTCTTAACCAGAGTTCACCATATATATGTTTCTATTTTTATTTTATTTTATATTTTATCCATTTCTATAAAAATTTAATTCTTTATTTTAAAATTAAAATCGAGTTTTTATTCATTTCATTCTCATTCATTCTTTTTTAATATATCCGTAATCGGTATTGGCCGATTTATCATCATAAACCACCAAACGAGGATTAGATAATGTTTATTTGGAATAGAGGAATTAGTAAATGGGGGATACAAATAAATAAATAGAGACTTTATTTCTCTTGAAAAGATGAATTTATTAAATAATTTTATGATTTTATATGAGTATATTTATTCATTATCAAACCATTTACTATATTCCTTCAATAATGAAAGCACACAAAAATGATTTGGATGATTTATTAATGGCCATCGAATTGAATTATTCATAATCTTTGGAAAATATAAATATAATGGAATTTTGAAATATTTATTCATTAGGTAGTGGAGAATTGAAATTCTATGGTAGGTTTATAGAGAATGATCATTATTTAGTTGATGAAATGTAATTATTGGGTAGATATCAAATATGATCATTTTTCATGCAAAGGGGAACCAATTTATTTAGTTAAACCTCCTCGAAAACTAGTTACCCTCTCTTATTATTTTATATTTGAATTTGTTTATATAAATGGACCCATTAGTTTAATAATGTTAAGTTGAAATTGGAGAGACTTGAACACTATTTATGAATTATCATCACTACCCTCCCCACTATATTTGGGATTGAACACACACATCTACTATACTACCCCCTTATAGTTTGTTTGTTTTGGGAATAAATATATTCATAATTTTATAATTCCTAGATAATTTTACAAAGCCTTTTGAGAACATAAAATATTTGACACCATTTCTATGGAGTAGTGCGGAATTGCCAACATCTCGATACTGATTTCATATGTTAAAAAATTTTCTTATCCCATTTTTATTTACTTATTTATTTTGTTCAGGTTTTTGTTTTTTCTTTCATTTATTATTATTATTATTATTATTATTATTATTTTATTATGCTTGTGTTACATTCTGGTGGTTTGCAGGAGGATTTATCAAATAAACTAATACTACTCCTTACTTCTAGAGTAAAATTCAAGAATTAATTAAATAATATCAAACTACAGAGAATATGGATGAATTAGTGGTGTAGTTGGAGAATTATGAAATCTATAAATATTATGACTTCATATTAATTTCATCACTTCTATCATCAAATTAAATGCCACGACCATTCAAGAAGAATCCAAAGAGGATGAAGAGATTGATAACCCAAAACGCCCAGAAAAAATATATGTTGTTGAATCCATGAATGTTATATCTATAGTAATAACCAATTAGAAAATGAAGGTGATGGATGAGCTGGATATTCATTAAAAAATAGTAGGTACTGGGAGGCATCCCATACATTAAAAATTTATTTCTAGAACTTATCTTTATTTAATTTTATTAGTTTAATAAATCAAACTATTTTTGATAACATTATATATTTAAGACATATATTTTAATGGACCACTAAATTAAAACTTTAAATTTATTTCTATTTCCCCTCGAAGAAATAATAACGTATCATGAGAAGATGTTGCAGAACCAACTCATGTTAATAAACACAGTCAAACATAACCTGGGCAACTCATTCAAAAAAATCAATATACATTGTGGAATATTTTTTATATTTTATATTTTATCACCCTTAGTATATTCCATCACATTATGTGAAAATAAAAAAAATTAAATGATTTTTTGGGATGAATTTAATTGAATTAGATTAACCCAAAAAAATGTTCATATAATTTTTCTTCTATTTTCTAATCTATGAGACATAAGAACTTTAGAGATATATGTTGAAATGTTCGATGATTTAATTAATAATTCCCATAAATAAAAATTATATTAGTTTAATTATTAAAATTTCATTTATTACTTTAATTTTGAATTTATTTAATATTATTTCTAATATGATTTTATTTCTTAACGTTGATTTCTAGAAGCATGCATTGAGCAAATTGATTATTGCTTTTCATTCCATGAGATGATGGAATTTCATTTTTTCTTAATTATCAATAGTATTATAGACCAAATATTTCTTATTTTCTAATCATATTCCTTGAGTGATGCTTGGGGAATGTAAACCTACTAGAACATTCATTGATTTCTTGTAAAATACAATAATGAAAAAATTCACGTTTGAAATGATTGGGTAATTTTAGTGAACAAACAATGTATCCTAAGGCCTAGCTTTATATTGATCCTTTTAATACATATAGAATCCATGGATTACCTTTTTAGGATAAAGCCATTTTAGGAGCAAATATTTAAATTCCTAACCAAATATTTTTATTTTTAATGATATTCAATTTAATGTGTGTGGGGAAGAGGTTGTTTATGGATGATATGGGAAGTTATATTATTATATAAGATTGAATGTTGATTACCTGGGTTTTTTGTAGATGTATGATATTTATATTCATTATATTCTATTTTATATCCCACTTGTTATTAAAAAAATGAAAAAAATCAAAAAACAAAAACAAAAAAAAGTTGGGGTTTTCTTTTGTAATAAAAAAAACATGTTTAGATTGATGATCTCATGATAATATGTGGTTATGTGGTAGATGTGACACTTAGTGTAGTTGAAGGTTCTGAAAAATAACGAAATGGGTTGTGAATTAGGATAATGAAAAGTCCCCATTATGAGAATGGTGATTTATTTACATCTCGTTAGGTGGTTGATATGAGGTTTATTCCAATTTGTTAACATTGAATAAAAAGGGTTAACAACAAGAATGATATGAATTTCATTACGATTTCATTGTCTACAAACATTTACATTTACAATTGGTAGGTGAGAGAGATGACATTATATTTTTGTGAGAAGTTATTAATTTTATTTTCTATTAAATTTCAAGTATTAAACATTAGTATTTAGACTCCACCATAAGTTGTACTTTATTTTATAACATTTTTACCCACCTACCCTCATCCTCTGAATCATTTGATCCTAATATAAAATTTGTCATGATTTACTGTGATATTTTTCTTTACATTGTGGTGAAATTTGATTCAATGCATGCCTAGGGTTAGGATCATTTACTTGAGGTATGAGAATAAATCTTACTAAATAAATACATTGAGTGATGAGTAAAAAAATAAATAGTTATTTAAACAAAAAATGGAATAAGCGTTGATAAAAAGGATAAATATGTGAGTAAATTTTTTAAAATGTCATAAATTTCAAATTATAAATAACGAATGATATTTGGATTACATATTGGGTATGTGTTGTTATTTTTCAATATTTAGTTATTTTTTTATGAGAATCATAATTGTATAATTCTCTTATTGGTGTATGTATCCATGGTATTTTGATGTTGATATTTTTCTAAAGGGAAAAAATATATTTTAGTATATGCTATTTAGCATATCTCATTTATATTCATATTTCAATGGGTTTTATTGGGTGTTTACATTGGATATTAATACATTTAATCAGAGATGATTCTCTACTATTTATTTTTTATATATTCTTTACAGGACCAATTTTTTAGTTTATGATGGAAAACATGAAAATTGATAAAAAATAAGAACATTGTTCCTAGATACTTTGCTACATGATGGAACCATGAAAATACGATGAAGTTTCATTGGATGATGGTTAATGCCCAAGAGATCAAAGGAGTATCCTGAGGTCCAAAACTAAATATTATGGAAAATGTAGATTCCAGCATAGTAACATGACCATATATTTTTTATAATCATTACCCATGGTTAAATGTGGAATGTCATAAAATAACTAAATAGTGGAGAAAATCATTATAATGTGAAGTTAACATGTTTTACAGCATGACACATTTGGGTCATACTAAGACACATTTTGGTTTTTTCACATGGAAAGGCTACAAATCATGAATTTGATACACATTTTACAATAATACACATTCTGTAAACATTACACATCATGTAAATTCCATAAAAAAAAGAAAAAAAATATATTTTTGAGGTATCTTTTAATTGAACCATATATTTTGACCTATATTTACATTAAAAACATATATTTGACATTAGGAAGCCTATTGGTAACATATAGGCTTAAAATAACTGGTACATCCAAGGGATTCATGATTCTATTCCAGTAACATAATGGATCAACTACTATGAGGCTACCATAGGGTTCTAGACCAAAGTTCATCATATATAGGTTTCAATTTTTCTTTTCTTTTCAATTTTATCAATCATTATAAGGGTTAAATTATTTCTAGTTTAATTCCAATAAATTTATTTTATTCATTCCTTCCTCATTCATTCTTTTATAATATATACCATATCGGTGTTATTTTATTCATTATTAGTGGCATCCCAATGGTGAATGGATAAACCACATATGGAAATGATAAATTAAATAAAGGGGTTTCATACCACAAAGAATGATTTACCTGCACACATAATGTTTATTTTATTACATAGTATCGTGTTGTGGATATATATCTACTTTATTCATCATATGACCATTGACTACATACCTTCAATAAGGAAAAAACACCAACATGATTGAGAAGATTTATTCATGAAAATTTAATGGACTTGTTTTTCTTCATTGGTAAATTTGAACATAATGAACATTGTCCATTTTTATTGATCAAAGAATGATGAATTATAATTATTGGGTATATTGATATTGAATGACCATTTATTCTTTTCAAAAAATTAAATGATTTTGAAGAAATCTAATATGATCAATTTTATAGATATGAGGAATAAATTTATTTAGTTAAACCAACATATAAATATAATTCCCTCTCTTTTGAATTTATATTTTAACTCATTTAATTAAATGTCTTCATACGTTTAATTAAATTAATCTGAAATCGGAGCGAACTGACCTGTTGTTAACAATTATAATTCCTACGCTCCCCGCTCTTTGTGAGATCGACCTCACACTTCTAATATAATATTCCTCTATAGTTGGAATGGTTCTAGAACAAATAAATTTAAAATTTGATATTTCTGAGAGGATTTAATGACTTGTTTTCCGATATGGGAGAACGCAATCAATTAAAGGTGTTGCAAACAAAAAATGAGTGGTTTTCCATTACTCATGAAGTTGATCATATTCTATAGTATTGTGTTATACCTACATGTATAGTTTTTTCATCAATAATCCATTTAACATATGCCTCCAATAATATATTAAGTCAAATATGATTGAGATGATTTCATTATGACCATTGATTGGAATTATTCTTCTTCTTTGGGAAATATAAATGTAATCCACTTTATCCAATTTGATTCATTAGGCCACGATGAATTATAATTCTAGGGTACATTGATATAGAAGGACCATTTCTTATGTCAAAAAAATTGAATGATTATGTATCTATCTAATATGATAAATTTTCAAATAAATAGGAACTAATTGTTTTAGTTAAACTGCCATAGAAACAATTTCCGCTAAATTATAATTTTAAATTTGAATTAATTTATTTAAATAGCATCAGAAATATAATAAAATTAATTGAAAATTGGAGTGGACATACCTTTTGTTATGATATATCATCGTTCCACACCCTGGTCTCTGTGGGACTGACCTTGTACATATTCTATACTATGGTTTTGTATTTAGTACAGATTAAGAAAAAATAAATTTCTAATTTTTATTCTTCCCTAAGGATTTAATGATGTATTTTGGCCACATTAACAAGACAGAAAATGGTGTAAGACTATTAACATAATCAATGGGATATTATCATCATACACAAATTAGTGGGATGGTTCATATACTATATAATTATAAGTATGTAACATCTATTACAAAAAAATAATAATATTATCAAGTAAAAACACTATGTTTTATTTTTTCATTTTTGGAATTATATTTTAATTTATGTGTAAAGATAACATATGTTATGGTATGCACAATAATAACAATGGGATTTATATTTATGGAATATAATATCCAATATTGGCCATAAATTAAAAATCTACCAAGAAGGACTAGTTTCCTACCCACCTATAGAACATTAGGAATGGTCATGTAAATGAGAATCATTTTATCAAACTATATTGACAAGTGTATTTAGACATCATAATGTTTAAAAAATGGATATATGTAATAGTATTTATAATGTAATATGATCAATGAACATATCAATGAAAATGGACAAAGTCCAAATAAGTATTTTAATTTTTTCATGCTGATGTTTGTGGTCAATTTCCAATGGAAATATTGGGTAATTTTTCTTATTTCATCACACATGTAGATGACTATAGAAGATAAGGAAATATCTATATAAAGATGTATATATAATATTCTTGTAGTATGATTATATAAATTTATATTTAATTAACTAATAAACATGGTATGAATATTAGTAAAATCCAATTAGATTCTATTAGAAAATATCTTAACGAAGGATGCACAAGTCATTAGGGGAATGTGATGTAGTATCTTAACTCACTCCACCTTATAAACTTAGTGGAATTGTGTTAGTGAATGGATGAATGAGAGTCTACTTTAAATTTTAAGATTTATGATGATTCATGAAACTATACCATTATACATTAAGGAGTATGCACCTCATATGCTGTAAAATAACCTAAACATAGTACCTGCTAAAGAATAGGATGTGATTTCATTTGAGTGTTTTTATTGAAAGAAATCCACTTTGTTCCCACACATGAATGTGGATGTGATGATTTTTCCAAGACCGTACCTAGTGAAAAATTTCCATCTCAAAGCATGAATTTCATCTTTATAATTAATCTGAAAAGAAGCTAATGTATGTTACCAATATAAAACATCTCATTGAAAGGTTGTTGTATCACTATAGACTAAATTCTTAAAAAGGGAATAGATTTTCAATGTAAATAGTTGGTGAATGATTTTATTTGGTGAATGGGACTCTCTAGACGTACAATAGGTATGGGAATAAGATCCACTAGGGAATTTTGGGGATAAATATGTTCATGATACACAAGTATTGGATAGGTCTAAAAAAGTGGTTATTGGACTAGAGATATATTTTTCAGTTATCATTGGTTAAGGTGAAAAATTACTCCTAGAGAATTATGATCATATGACCCATAAGGACGTAGTATATTGAAAGAATTACCTTAGATATAAGAAATATAAGCATTAAAAACTAGAGTCTATATACCAAAATAAGGATAGAATTTTTTTAGACCCACTAGAAGATGTATAAAAAATTTGGTGTACATAGGATTTCATGAAATTGAGGGATATTGATGGAAGTGTTAGAACCTATATAGAATAACTAGTGGTTAATGGTTTTAGTAAAAATTATATCATTGAATATGATGAAACCGTATAACTAGTAGATAGGATAAATTCAGTCTGAATATTACATTCAATAGAATCCTTCCATGATTATGAAATTTTTAAAACTAGATGTCAAAAATGATTTTATAAATGAGATTTTAGTTTAATATGTATATATTTCACAATAAGAAGGGTTTATTATGTCAAATAGTTTAAATAAAGTGTTAAATATGCATGGGTTCATTTATGGATTGAATAAATAAACAAGATCATGGAATAATTATATTTATAAGGCCATAAGAGAATTTAGATTCATTATAAATGAAAGCGAGTGCCGTGTCAATAATAAGGTTATTGAAAGTGCCATTATTTTACTAGTACTATATGTGTATGAAGTATTATGATGGTGGAATGAAGTGAATGTATTATTGTCAGGGATGAATTGTTTAAATGAATGCTTCTTCATGAATGAATTAGGTTAATCAACCTATATTCTATGTATCATGATCATTTGAGATAGGTCTCTGAGTATTATTGGTCTATATCAAGAAAATATAATGATATGTTAATCAAAAGGTACATTATGAAACACTTCAAGAGTGGATTATTAATAATGTCACATGAAATTAATCTATCAAAGAAAATGTGTCCACAAATGCAGGAGTAAATTAAAATAATTCCGAGAATCCCTTATGGTTGATTGGTGGGATTTATAATGTATTAAATGATATGTACTAGGTTTGATAATTCATTTACATTAAGATTGTTTGGAAGATAATAAGTAAATATAGAAGATAGGTATTGTACACCTGTAAATACAATCATAAAATAATTGTGACATACAAAGGATATGTTCCTTATGTATGGAGGAGATAAAAAGCTAGTTGTGAGGGGATACACTGATTCAAGCCCCCAAAAATATCATGATGAACAGAAATCGTAGTGAAACTATTCCTTTTTCCTAATTGGTGGTGTAGTGAACTACATGAGAATGAAGTAGTTTGTGGTTCCCAATTCTACATCAAAATATGAGTATATAGTGGCTTTTATTTATCTAAGTATTTAGTTTGAAATAAATGCTTTTTTTACAGTCGTAGTGTTTTAATAAGATATATTTACCCAATTACTGTATAAAGTGATAATATTGTAGAATTAGTTCCTCCCAAGTATACCAGGTTAAAAAAGGGGACAATGCATATACTTTGTATGTTCATCTATTAAGGGATTTTAGTCACAACCCGACCCAATGGGGCTCGAGCCGTGACTCCCCATGCCCGCCTCCAATAGGCCAGGGGCTGGCGTCCAGTGCCGAGATGGCTATCACACACATGGGAGGCATTAGCCCAAGGTACATGTACACAAACACCCACATAAACCTCCATGGAACAATGTAGAGATATATAAAACTGTAAATTAAATGCATGCATACAACTATCCCACAACCAGAGTACAATAGAAGTACAAAAGGGAAAAATAGGGCCCACAAAAAAGAAAACTACAAAAGTGCATCCAACTTACTCTGAAGAAGGGGAACACTGCCAAAAACACCCGCCAGAAAGCTACATCGGCACCGCACTGGTAAACACCTCAGTCAGTCTCGCTCACCCAGCTCTACCTGCTCCGGGTCCACTTGGGACTCCATCGAAAGGCATGTGGTCTGCACAAGACACAAACATGTGCGGGAAAAGCCCGTGTATGAGTGAGTATAAACATACTCAGTAGGCACCCCCAAAAACCCAAATCCAAAGAGAGAAACTGAAAGGCAACAGTCCGCTCATCCTAGCCATAGGGAACCCAAACGAGAGAGAAACTCCATCTCATGACCATCCTTGGATAAACACAACTAGTCAGCTCTGCTCAGGTGTAAGCCCATACATACACCTTGAACAATCAAGAAACACTCAGATCACGCAACAAGCCACCTGAGGTACCGACCTCAACACCAGCAACAGTTCACAACCAGGAGATCACACTCCACAAACACTGTCATCCCAGATGACACTAATCCGAGAGATACACTCCATCGAGTTTCTCACAAACCTCCCAGATGCTCACCCGAGATCTCACGCTCGTCGGATAGCATCATTGAGGAAACCTTGCTGAAACAACATAACCACCAAACTCCTCAGATAAGGGATCGCTCCTAGATTCCACTTGGGGATACCTGAACCCACTCAGGTAGACGAAGATCTCACAGATAGGGGATCACTCCTAGGGTCCGCTAGGGGATACCACAACCCAATCTGGCATTCGTAGATCTCATAGATAGGGGATCACTCCCAGGATCCGCTGGGGGATACCACACCCTAATCTGGCACTCAATAGAAGCACATCACTAAGATTGAGGATCATCGCCCATATAAAGGTGGTCACAATGATACCTGAACCCTATCTAGTATAACATGCAATGTAGGGGATCAAATTGATGATACCACAACCCTACTATAAACTACGCGCTGAGTAGGGGATCATATAACCAACGATGCTACAACCCTACTGAGCACGACCCACTGTGTAGGGGATCATATTCACGATGATGCCATAAACCCTATGGGGGTAACCAGTTAGATACGAGATCACCGCCTATGGATAAGTGGTCACAGCGATACCAAAAACCTGATATAGAGAAACAATGCTAGAGGATCCCGCTCTGGGTCCACTGGAGGGATGCCACAACTCTAACAGATTAAACATCCTATCAAGAAAATCACAAGCCTATACTAGGGTTGTGATGCCGCGCGAACCCTTAAAGGAATGAACCAAGGTAGTACCCTCAACCATTGCTGGTTCAAACGTCACTAACCGGAGCGACCTACAACAACGCCACACTGCGCACCTCCAAGGCTGATACCGAGGCCACCATCATGATCCATGCGGAAACACACGCAGGATAGGATTTTTACTCACCCGAAACAGACTATAGGTGAAAAATCACTATTCACCATAGCTAGCCTATGCGGGGCCCATACAATGATCCCAAAACTCATCAAGCGGATCATACCACGACGATCCCCTCGAAAAAACAGAAGGAATCGACTACTCATACATCTGAAACAGTCACCCTGTGGAAAATGCACTATTCACCAGAGCCAGCCTTGGTGAGGGCCACGCCTTGATCTCAAAATCATCGAATGGATCACGCCACTGCGATCCTCTCGGAAAAACACACATGATCAACTATTCAACCGCCAAAATTGGACTCCTGGTGCGAAAGCTGTGTTTATCCGCAAATGCCAAAACACTTCCGCATGGGGCACGCACCCCGTTCTCAGTACCAACACCCGGAAACCATCTCAAAAAGTCCGCCATACCATAAGGGTCTCAACGCCATAGACGGCACGTCATTCGGATGATCCGGGTAGAAGTTACAACGGCCCGAAGTCGTAAAATAATAAAATATTATTATTTTATACGATGTTTCTAACTCCCGAGCCCCAATCCCGAACCTTTAAACCCTCAAACCCACACCAGAGGGTTCGCCTCATCCCCAAGGTCACGTCCCCGTAGATGGCACGTGAATCCGACTTCAGGATTGCAGGAAACAAGGGTTTAAAGACCCATGTATGACAAAAAGAGGCCGGAACGACATGGACCGGCCGGTCTGGCTGGCCTGGAACGGCCGTCGCCGCCGGACCACCCTGGAAAGTGGCCCTCCTCCACGTCGCGGCCGGTGCCGCTGCGCTCCACCGGCGCACCGCCGCCCTGTGCGGCCGGCCACCACGCTCCGCCGCACCAGAGCCGCGCGGGCGGACCTTCTGCGGACCGCCAGGGGCTCCCCGGCGGTCCGTTTTGCGAGCCGAAAGCACTGGTGCAAGACTTGGGATGCGATCTTCCATGAAATGACCTAAAAAAAAGCAATTTGCAGCAAAAATGGGATTGAGGGATTAAAATGAAAACTGCCTACCTCGCGGGTGAAACGCCGAAGCTTCAGGTGTAGAACGACGCCGCCGACGCCCTGAAGCTCGATCCACAGACGATCGACATAGAAAACAGATGATCAGGGCTCAAATAAATGAACAACTGAAGGAGGTGTGGAGGTCTCCTCCACCTACGCCTAGGAGGAAATGGGGTAGGGGGAGATTGATAATGTTTTAATTTTTTTAAACAACTCATTTAACTCCCCACCAACTCGCCTCCGTCCCGGCACCCGATGTAGAAAAAGGTAAGGTCGCCCCTCGGGTAAACACACCATTATGAATGTAACGAAGGACTTAGATTTGCGATCCAAGACTCTATTCAATAGTTATTCGTGCTAACGTTCAAAAACTAATTTTTCCACTTATTTACGAAAATGCCCCTGGTGGTGCTTTCCACCGTAGGCCCGCGCCCGCAAAGTTTACACCTCGCCAAGGGTAAACGACACATTCTAGATGCAACCGTGCCCTCAAATTACCATTATAATCTACCGTTTAGGAGATATCACACCCCTCCACATGTATAGTATAAAAAATACGTAATATTTGTATAAAATAATTTCTGGGTACACCGGGCCTCGGAATTGCACGCCGTCTTCACTCCTAGCTCTAGTATTATTCGTAGAAATATTCCAAAGTCCCACAGGGCCAAAAAACCAAGTCGCTACATCCACCCCCCTTATAACTTTTCATCTTCGAAAATCCATAAGCACAAGGAATGCGACTGGACTCCCAACTGGGTCTCACACACTAGCGAGTTCACCAAAAAACACCCCTGCCCGAACGCATAAGTCAGAGGGACTCATCCACCACACCTTGATACTATCCCAAAAACCTGTCTCGGTGGGGGAAGGATCCCTCTTCCTCACACATTCAAATAATTCTGAACAACACCCACACAAGGTCTTACCAACACCCTGAACAAAACCTGAGCAATCAACAAAAAGGAAAGAGTACCGCTAAACAATGTCTATCAAACTACTGCAGAAAGTAGAAAAGAAACAAGGTGTACCACTATCCATCAGCGGTGCCTCTGGGTCAACAGCCACTAGGGAATGCAGCTTTCCTCACCCTCATCCACCGACTCCCTGAGATTGGCGTGTACCACCTGGGGTGTGGGGGGGGGGGGGGTGGCAACTGGTACCGCCTACCACCTCCTCTTGCTGCACCCGCTCAGCCGCCATGTCCGCCTCCCTACAGAGCTCCTTGCTCGAGATGTTGCGTCTACCAAGGCGGTCCATCGACCAGATCCCTCTATGCAGCACGTCGGGTCGGACAATCCTTAGAAATATGTCCCCGACCATCGCAAGCGTAACACCTCCTCTCCCGCGGAAGACCAAAACTGGCCTGCGAGCCTTGAGCCTCAGATCCTACATCCTGGGGTCGCCTTCTGAAACGTCGCCCACGCCCAGTCCCCTGTGCCTGCCATCGGCTACTAGATGCTAACATCTCCGCTCTCGTAATCCCAACACTAACAGGGGGGATCTGCTCAGCTATAAATCTCTCCACCACCAATGCTCGCTCCATCACTCCAGCATAGGAGGGAAGGCACTGTGAAACTACACCTGCTCGGATGTCCCCGCGTAGCCCTGATCGAAAGTTTGAGCCCTAAAGAACGGGTCTCATACCATATATAGGGAGTATAATGATAGGTCTGTAAACCTCACTGAGTACTCTGACACGGGAAAGCCCTCCGCCCGAAGCTGGAGAAGCTCCTGAATCCGCACTGACCTCTGCCTCACCAGATAGAACTATTCCCTGAAGAGCTGCTCAAAATCTGCCCACGTGAGTGTCTTCTTATCATGGGACTGCATCACCAAACTCCACCATTTCCTGACAGAACCATGTAGAAGGCTCACCGCTCGGACCACCATCTGATCTGGAGGTGTCCTCACTAGGCAGAAAACTCAGGTGACTGCCTCAAGCCAGTCATTAGCTGCCTGGGGGTCTGGATCCCCCCAGAACCTCAGAGGTTGCTACCTCTGGAACTTGTGCAGCGCACTCAGCCTACGCGCAACCTCACCCTGCACTGCCCGTACAACCAGATGCTCGACAGGTGGTGGCTCAACAGGAGGACCACCTAGAGGTCCAGCTTTAGAACCTGCGCCCTGGTCCACAACCTCTGCATGGGGTGGATCGTCACCACAATCCCGCAGCGGAACCCTCACTGGCTGTCGTCGTGGAGGTATCCTAAAATACATTCAAGACGCACCACATTCAATGAGAATATCTGGAGAGATGACTCAAGAAGGAAAAGGAAAACCCCCAAAACCCAGTCCTATATGATGCATGTAATGTTATGTCCCTACGACTAATGTACGAATGTCCCGAGTCGAACGGTAGGTTATTAGAGTCCTGGTGTACGGATAAGTCGGTTGCCACACCAACACCAGAGTCCCTGGCCAGAAAGCTGAACTCAATACATCCTAACACAATCGCTATGCAACCCAAACCAAACTCACAGCGAGAATAGCTATGCTCTGAGATCCCAAAGGTGGACCCTCCTCTGATACCACTCTATCATGACCCGACCCAATGGGGCTTGAGCCGCGACTCCCCAAGCCCGCCCCCAATAGGCCAGGGGACGACATCCAGTGCCTAGAAGGATATCAAACACATGGGAGGCATTATCCCAAGTTAGCTGTACAAACACACCCACACAAACCTCCATGAAACAGTCCATAGATATATAAAACTGTAAAGTAAATGCATGCATACAACTATCCCACAACCAGAGTACAACATAAGTACAAATGGGAAAAATAGGGCCCACCAAATGAAAACTACAAAAGTGTGTCCAACCTGCTCTGAAGAAGGGGAACACTACCACAAACACCCGCCAGAAAGCTCCCTCAACACCGCACCGATAAACACCCCGATCGGTCTCGCTCAATCAGCTCCTCCTACTCCGGGTCCACCTGGGACTCCGTCGAATAGCCTGTGGTCTGCACAAGACACAAACATGTGCGGGAAATGTCCGTGTTGGGGTGAGTATAAACATACTTAGTAGGAACCCCAAAAACACAAAACCAAAGAGAGAAACTGAAAGGAAACATTCCGGTCATCCCAGCCAGAGGGAACCCAGATGAGAGAGAAACTCTATCTCGTGACCATCCTCAGCTAAACACAACTCATCAGATCAGCTCAGGAGTATTCCCATACATACACCTTCAACAATCTAGAAATACTCAGCTCACGCAACATACCACCTGAGGTACCGACCTCAATACTAGCAACAGTTCACAACCTAGAGAGCACACTCCACAAACACTGTCATCCCAGATTACACTCATCCGAGAGATACACTCCATCGAGTTTCTCACAAACCTCCTAGACGCTCACCTGAGAGATCATGCTCATTGGATAGCATCACTGAGGAAACCTCACTGAATGAACATAACCACCAAACTCCTCAGATATGGGTTCTCTCCTAGGGTCCTCTAGGGGATACCAGAACCCCCTTCAGTAGACTAATATCTCACAGATAGGGGATCACTCCCAGGGTCCGCTGTGGGATACCACAACCCAATCTGGCATTCGTAGATCTTATAGGGAGGGGATCACTCCCAGGATCCACTGGGGGATACCACAACCCGATCTGGCACTCGAAAGAAGCACGTCACTCAGATAGAGGATGGTCACCCATATAAAGGTGGTCATGATGATACCGGAACCTTATCTAGTATAACTTGTGATGTAGGGGAACAAACTGATGATACCACAACCCTACTATAAACCACACACTGAGTAGGGGATTGCATAACCAACGATGCCACAACCCTACTGAGCATGAACCACTACATAAGAGATCATATTCCCGATGATTCCACAAACCCTACGGGGTTAACCTGCGAGATAGGGGATCACCACCCGTGGATAAGCGGTCACAATGATACCAAAAACCCAATCTAGAGAAACGATGGTAGAGGAACCCACTCCGAGTCCACCGGAAGGATGCCACAACTCTAACAGATTAAAAATCCCATCGAGAGGATCACAAGCCTATACTAGGGTTGTGATGTCGTGCGAACCCTCGTAGGAACGAACCAAGGGAGTATTCTCAACCACTGCTGGTTCAAACGTTTGTAACCCGAGCGACTCACAACAATGCCACACTGCGCACCTCCAAGGCTGATACCAAGGCCACCATCGTGATCCACACAGAAAAACATGCAAGATAGGTTGCTTACTTACCCGAAACGAACTACTAGTGAAAAGACACTATTCACAGTAGCTAGCCTGTGTGAGGCCCACACAATGATCCTGAAACTCATCAAGCGGATAATACCATGACGGTCCCCTCATAAAAACACATGGAATCGACTACTCATACGTCCGAAATGGTCACCTGGTGGAAAAGGCACAATTCACCAGAACCAGCCCAGGCTGGGCCCATGCCTTGATCCCAAAACTCATCGAACAGATCACACCATTGTGATCCTATTGGAATAACACACATGCTCAACTATTCATCTGCCAAAATCGGACTCCTGGTGCGAAAGTTGCATTTCTCCGCAAACGCTAAAACCCTGCCTCGTGGGGCCTACACCCCGTTCTTTATCCCAACACCCAGAAACCATCTCAAAAAGACCGCCGTACCATCAAGGTCTCAACAACACAGACGACACGTCATTCAGATGCTATGTGTAGAAGTTACAAAGGCCCAAAGTCATAAAATAAAAAAATATTATTATTTTATATGATGTTTCTAACTCCCGGGCCACAATCCCAAACCTTTAAACCCTCAAACCCACAACGAAGGGTTTGCATCGTCTCCATGGTCGCGTCTCCGTAGACGACACCCGAATCTGACTTTCGGATTGTAAGAAACATGGGTTTAAAGACCCCCGTATAACAAAAAAGGTCGGACCGGTCTGGACCGACCGCTGCCGTCGGCCCGCCCTAGCCGGCATCCCTCTGTCATGCCGCATCCAACGCCTCCGCGCTCCGCCGGCGCATCGCCTCCCTTGGTGGCCGACCACCGGGGGCACCCCGGTGGTCCGTTTTGCGATCTGAAAGCACCGGTGCGACCCTCAAGACACGATCTTCCATGAAACGACCTGAAAACAAATCAATTCGCAGAAAAAATAGGATCATGGGATTAAAACATAAACTGCCTACCTCCTCGGCGAAACGCCGATGCTTCGGGTGCAGAACGATGCCGGCAACGCCCTGAAGCTCGATCCGCTGACGATCGGCACAGAAAACAGACCATCGGGGCTCGAATCGATGAGGAACTGGAGGAGGTGTGGAGGTTGCCGCCGCCTGAGCCTAGGAGAAAATGGGGGAGGGGGGAGATTGATTATGTTTTTTTTAATCAACTCATTTAACTCCCCGCCAACTTGCCTTCGTCCCGACACCTGATGCAGACAAAGGTAAGGTCACCCCTATGGTGAAAACGCCGTTCTAAAGGCAACAAAGGACTTAGATTTGAGATTCGAGACTCCATTCCGAAGTTATTCGATCCGACTCTCAAAAACTAACTTTTCCACTTATTTATGAGAACTCCCTTGGTGGCGCTTTCCACCGCAGGCCCGCGCCCACAATTTTTACACCTCAACTAGGTTAAACGACACGTTCCAAACGCAACCGTTCCTTCAGATTCCCGTTCTGTTATACCGTTTAAGAGATATCACACCCCCACCATTTGTATAGTATAAAAATACATATTATTTTTATAAAATTAATTCTAGGCACACCGGGCCTCAAAATTGCATGCCGTCTTCACGCCTACCTCTAGAATTATTCGTATAAATATTCCAACGTCTGACAGGGCCGAAAACCTGAGTCGCTTCAATTTTACTCAAATTGGTTTAGTCATAGTTAGTAGAGTAACCATTGAGTATATTTTTTAGACCCCCTAACTAAACCCATATCTCAGAAAAAGCATTATAATCATGTGATTGCCAACAAGCTATGAATTTTTAGCAGTTTTCTATAGTGAAAGTTGGATTGGTGTAAGTGGGTTCCCTAGACCAAACTTCTTTATGTACTTTTATTAAAGTTAAATTTATATAGTTTTATATTAACGTGTGTTTATTCATAACAAAATAGTGTTACTAATTCAATATCAATTGTTTACATGGAAATTTTCTTTGATTATGTGTCTTATTAAATGTTCATAGTAGTTCCTATCTATATTGGGAACATTGTGGTTCTATTACAATTTTCTTAAACATACGTCCTGTGTACCAGATACACCATACTAAAATAATAAAGAATATTTTTGGTTATTAGGTGATGGGGTTTTATATTAATTGAGTCTTTATCTAATGATGTTCTCACTTGGTGATCTCATGTAGATGAGACCACGAGGAATGAACTACAAATTAGAGAATGGCATGTTTTGATTATCATTGGGAGTTTCTATCTAAAAAATGTCAATTGGTATTTGGGCTTATTATTTTTATCAATGTTTACCATTTGATTTTTTACATTGACTCAATGATAAAACAATGAAATTGAAGTCATGCCATGTTCACATTAGTTGGCTGCATAATAGGTGGTATGGAATTGTATGAATGATAATGGTATAATTTTTTTATACTATGTTTAGTATGATATATCTATAAGGACCAGTTTGAAAAGAATAGTTGTACCATTAACAAATCCATGGTCATGGTATAAGAAGGTATGTATATTATATAAATGTGATGATATATTTAATTTAAAAAATAGTGATGAATTTTTATTGTATACTTATTTATAGGATATAACAAGATAAATAGATTATATTCAACAGAACATACTCATAAGAGTTAGTAATTTTTATGATATTCCTTACCCTAATTGGGGACATTATTGTTATATTAAATATTCTCTTGTTCTAAGTCTTAAACTAACTGTTATTGTGATTTTGACCTAGAGGGTCACACACTATGTGCATCAACAAGGTACACCAATTCTATTGAATTGTAATTTTGGATGATGTGGGACCCATATACAGGGTGTTGGTGAATGTCCAAGAATGATTGATAAATAGAAAAAAAATCAACATAAGTATTTGTGTTTAGAATAATAATGATTTAATTTATTTTACAATGTATTTATAAGTTCTCATATAATAAAACATAATATGGGGAAATAATTTTTTCCAAACAAACATATGATATTCATAGTTCTTTAAATTATATTTGGAGAATACGGGTTAAGTGCGTGGTTGATATTTTATCACATATCATATTATAGTGACATAAGTGATTGGTAATGTATTTGTAAGATTAATTAAAATTGTATTATGTCATACAAGTGTGAAAAATTCTAAAATGATGTTTATTACTATCGAAAGACCAATATGCAATTTTAGAAAGAATAACCTAGGTAAAAAATATTATCATATCCTCTTGAAGAATGAACATAACAATTTGGTAAAACTAAGTGATATATGATGTCATATCATATCCTATCATGTTCTTAGAGAGATATTTTGAGGAATGAACAAGTTTGGATCGATCCCTTCTTCTCAATTGAGTTGGTGTTCTTCACATGATTGAAAGGACATTGTAATGATTTTATATATCCTATTCTAGAACCCGGAAAAGATAGATCAATGATCAATTTTTTTCATGTGTGGATGATTTAGAGGAATCATATGTTGGCACATTTAAACCCTACCATGATTATGGAGATAGAATCCAATTGTCTACTTAAGATGTACAAGGAACCCCTAATAATTTTTTGATACAATTTTTTAATCATAAATTTAATTACATGTTATCATTTATGAAATTTTGGAAATGTGTTAATTGATTCACTGTTTTTAACATAAATCTAAACCATTTTTTTTAAATTACATATTTCTAATACTATCTCTACACTCTAGGTTCCTTCAATTAAGATTAGTTTTAATATTCATATTATACATTTCCCATCTTAGAAACGTTGAAACTATAAATGTTTTTCGAATATAAAATGTCTAGTTATAATAGGGACTATTGAATATAATAATGAATGGCCTAGTATCACACTCGAAATTTAATTTATCATTGGTCTTAGTCTAGGTCAGGTTTTGGTTTTTTTCTTGGGGTCCTAGTGTGATAAGATGGGCATTTCAAGATGGATTTGTCATGGTTCAGGCTGAGTCCCAGTTGGAATATTGTGTTTTTGTTGATAAGTGAGTGTTCTAGTCTTGTCAGGGTTTGACACACATGTAGAGCACGGTCGAAACCATGTGGTCTCACCTAGGTCACAATGCACCCTACCCAGTATTCAAAAAATAATAACAATAATAATTATAATTAATGAGTTTATTAAAAAAATGAAAAAAATAAAATAATTAAAAAATGAAACTAAGAATTGTTTTAATAATAATAATAATGGTAATACTATTAAAGAATATTATTATTATTGTTACTGTTAATATTGTATTAAGTTACTAAAATTATTATTTTGAATATTAATATTATTATGATTATTAATATTTTTATTATGATGGTTATTATTATTATTATTTGTATTATTAGGAATTTAATATTTTTATTACTTTTTCGGGTCAGGGTTTTTTTCTTTTTTTATTCCCTTACCATATTCCTCCATCTCCTGATCATGTCCAACCCATCCTCCTTCTCCATGTCATCACACCCCAGCCCTCCTCTCTATCCACTCTATCACGCCCCAGCCCTGCTCCCTCCCTATCTATGCCATCGGGCTACCCATCCAACCCTCCATCTGAATCATGCTTCCCTCCCCCTTTTCTATCCCATCACGCCACCACCTAGGTAGATCTCCTTCCAACACATCCCCCCTTTTCTCTGATGGACCTCTAGAGATCCCCTCACACACGACTCAGTTCCAACAACCTCCTCCAGGTGTGACCAGCCCCAAACCCCTCACTCCTCCCCCTCTCCCTTCCCCATAGGTGTGAACCACTATGGAAATTTCTTATTCCTCTTTGTAGGGGTTTGGTTTGGTGTTTTTTGGATTATTGTTTAATCATGAGTTTTTTTGGTTTGATCTCTTGGAATATGATTCAATCTTGCCTCTCAATGGTGTGGGTGAGGTTAAATTGGATTTTCAAAACATTTTCTATCAATTTCTTCATAAATCGTAGGTGAATCCATGTTTTATCATTATTAGATGATTTTAATGTTCTTTATTGGTTATTAATATGTGTTCTAATGTTTAATTTTATTGTGTGAAACTTAATTTGGATGTTTTTTTGTCATGCATATATAATGAAATGTGATTTTTGAAGAAAATGTTTGAAAATTGTTAGGTACTTTGTTTTGGTGCTTCTTGAATGTGTTTTCAAGGTTGTATAAAAGGTGTAGAGTGGGGTTTTAAAGGAAATTGAGGTGTGAATGAGTTTTAAAGTGGGGTTATAAATGAAAATGGATTACTTCAAAAAATTCTATTTTTGGTAACTTTTAATGTGGTTTTTGGATTATGTAAATTATTTGAATCATGATATAAAGTGAAATTAGTTTATATGATGATTTTAAAGGGTCTTGGCCATTGGAATTAGTTAAATTGATTATCTGATTTTATTTTAATATTTCCAAATTGGTTTTATGAGTTATATATGTAGTGTAAAATGTATCTTCAAATGGTTTTAGTTTTAATTTGATTTTAAAGTGAATAATTTTATTGTGTTTTTTTGTGTAATGTGTTGTTATGTATCTTGGAAATGTTTTTTAAGTGATTGATTGATTTATTAAATTATATGAGTAGTGCATGGTCCCTTCTTTATGGTTTCGAGTCGTTGGGTCTTAGTTGACTCATATGCATTTGAATAAGTAAGTATATATATATATATATGGGATCCCCCGTTGTATTTATAGTCATCCATGGTAGTGAATATTCATGTATGGGGATAGGTGTGCCCATGTACATATAAGAAAATTCATATATAGGTAAGTGGAAACAAGTATATACATATATGAATATATGGAAGGATCCCCTTTCACATGTTCATGGACATGTGGGTGTGTGCATAGGGGATAAGTCTCCATATATTATTGTGAAGATGCATATGATCGGTGTGGGAGATACAACTCCTTTTTAGAAATCTCCAAGGGATGAATATTTGGTTTGGTTCCACCCTAAGGTAGGTCCCTAATTCCTAAGACATGAATTTGTATTCTATAATTGCATTCTTGTTTTAAGAAAATTTTTTATATGTTTTCTATACAAACAAGATATGAAATATGGTGGTAGTTTCATGAAATGATTATACCTTTTTTTGAATATTGAAATTCATTTCTAATACCTATTTCGTATTAGGTGAATTTTTAGGAAAATTCATTTCCTAATTTGTTTTGAATTGGTATTGAATATTTTAAATGGGGGTTGGAATTTTTGACTGTTTTGTTATAAAATTGTAATTACATGTTTGGTTTTACCAAAATCTATAATGTGATTTCCAAATATTGTTTTTGGTGTGAAATTATGGTCAAATGGTGGTTTGACTTTCATGAAATAATTGCATTATTATAAACATGGTTTAATGATTTTTTTTCAAATGTGTAGTAAATTTATTGTTCAATTGAACTTTTAAATGATTTTGGAAACTTAAAAGTGTTGAGAGATTTTGTGTTTTAAAATGAAAAGTATTTCTTATATATAATTAAGACCATTTGAACTTTAAAAATGGTTTGTGAATAAGGAAAACCCCACTTTAGGCATACCCCACTTGTTTTAGAAAATTATGTGTATTTTGAATGTGCAGATTGTGATTTATTCCTAGTAAATAGGGTTATGAATCTTTGTGTGACGGAAAAAGGGGGGATGTGCTCAAAGAGGGAGATCAGTGGTGAGAGGGTGAATGCATTTTTTAATAAAGAGAATGATATGTTCATGTATGATAGTTTCATTAAAACTCACCACCACTTGAAATAGAGAACATGGGAAGCCCATGGTATCTAGGTGAGTGGATTAAGACTAGTGCACTAGATGATTTAGAAGTGTTTTTCTTAGTTTCGTCTAGTAGGATTGACACCACAACAATATATAATAGAATATGGATGATGATAGGAGACTACTAGGGTTACGAGGGTGTCACCTACAAGTGGATCGTGCTTGAGAGTGTTGGTTTTCATGGTTTATATTCTACCTTTCACTAAGGTACAAGCTTCATATGGTCTCATTTTTGCTAGTTACTTATAGGGAATTACCATGGTGCTTACATGTTACATGGTGTTTGTGAAATTATTTCTATTTTTATTACTTTAAGCTTGTCTCATTCTTTGTAAGTTCCATGTTTTTAATTTGAACTATTTTCCTTTAGTTTTGGAATGTCAATGCATGTTTGGAAACTATTTTAAAAATATATTAGAATAGAAGTTCTTTCCTTAAAAATTTAAACTTTTGAGTTGAATTTGAAAATACGGAAAAAATTATTTTATTATGTATTATTTTCCAACTATCATGAGTAGATTTTTATTAAAGGTATGGGAAGAGGGAATTGTTGTATTTTGGATATTCATACTGAGCATCTAAGTGCTCACACCTACCTTTTCATTTCAGTTTCAGGTTATTGTTTAGGATCACTCTTGCAGTGAGTGTGTTTCCATGATTTGGTGTGACCCATGATATGAATTGGAGGTATATTTATCTAGAAATCATTATTTTATTTTCTACTGCTAGTATTTCCCTATTTTTTAGTTTAAATTTATATATTTATTTTCTATTTGTTTATGGGAAAAATCATTCTCAATTTTCTTACATTGATTTATGACACTTGTTTCCAGGCCATGGAATTCAGGAATTCCCTTTGGGTCTTATTGCATGTCGAATTGGTTGACCGGTTTAGGGTTGACCCATGATTGTTCATGACAAAATGACATCAGTTAAGGTCATTACCTTTTTAGTCTCTTTTCTTGGTGAATTTTATTGGTAGACCCTAGTTAGGATTGTCTGGACTTGACATTCCCGTCAAGGGAAAGTTACCTTTCTAGCACACCATATGATAGGACTCATGTTACTAGGGGAAGTTGGGTTTCATATGCGTTCCTTGGTCTTTGTGGTTTCTTGTTGTATGGAAAATGAAATGGGAGTTGGTTGAATAGTCTAAATGATATTACATGGCCTGGAATACAATTTAGAGCTGGGGAAGTTTTCCTAAAACACTCTCCATTATGGGGGTGTGACCGGCGTATGACCGCTAACCATATGACCGATTCACCCCACCAACACTAATTTCCTATTGCATAATCCTATTTCCTTTTCTATTTCAAGGTATGTTGGTTTGGGTTGTATTGAGTTCAAAAACGCATTGTTTGAATGATCTTTTGGGATTGTGCTTCATCAGTACGTTGGTTTGAAATAATGGATTGTGATCCCTTTCTAGAAGTGTTTTGGGTGGCCTTTGCGGTGGATCCCCTAGTGTGTGTGGTTTTTTATTGTGAAATGTTTTGGAAAAGATAAAAGTTTTATTGGGTCCGTTGTTTTCCATATTGCCTAGATTAAAACCCATAAAGAGTTAATGCATGATTGAAGTACAAACAGTTGTGGTTTTCCAATGGAAGATCCTCCACTTGATTAACATAAGGACTTACTTCTTGTGCTTTAAAGATTGATTATACCCCTCTTTTTTTATTAAGAGAATCATCTCATAGATAGGTAGAGGATGCATGAGGAGTTGAAGAATTTATTGGCATATATGAGTCTTTTGGTTTGCTGAAGGTGATTTTTGACACTAGTTATCCTAAATCACTTTTCTATAAGCTATGAAGGGAAATTCTAGTGAGGAATGTGGGAAGTGGTCTCAGTTGTTGGTATTGGCCGCTACATTAAAATGGTCATTGGATCTTCAATTGTTTTCTCCTAATAAAGGGTTCGTGCTAAGCCACATGTGGGCTAAATTTGGTCATGAGAGGCTTGTATAACCACTTACATTAATCTTACACCATTAGTGACTCGGTTCAAGGCCCCTATCCTTATAATATCTCTATCTGTTGCAAGAGTCATTTTCAGTGACCATTTAATGCTCGAACACAAGGTTGAAGGTTGTGCAATCTTCTGAGAATATCTTCTTTAATAAGAAAGGTGTTTTCCTTTGGGAAACTCGGAATTTATTTTTTCTTTGTGAAGGTACCTTCAGTATGTTATTTCTTAAAGTATTTATTGTTCTGTGTGAAAGGGGTGGAGCATATTCATCTTTTAACATCTTGGATTTCAAAAGTATTATAACAAAGTAAGTGATTGAATTTAAAATAGAAGGGATATATCCCATTACCTTTAGTGGATGCTTCATAAAGATTAGTAGGATCCTCTTAGTATCATGCAAACTATATGGTAGGTATATTGATTGGAAGAATGTGAGAAAATTAGTGCTAAAAGGATTTATAGTGAACATGAATGAGAGAGTGGGTGGGTATTTATAGAAAAAAATATGGGATTTTGTTTATGAATTTATAAAAATAACCCTTAGACATCTAAATAAAAAACTAAAATGTCATTATCCTTACCACTATTTAATAAAATAATATTTTCCAAGGAAACAGGTTTTTAAATTTTTTATTATTTTAATACCTAAATTTTAAATAATATTATTTTTAGTTTGATGGGATATACTTACATAAATAATTGTTTTTAAAGTCCTTTAATTATTTATTAGATTTGTATAGATTCATTATTGAATTTGGAACAAAATATTATCACATTAAAATGCCTTATTTTTATTAAATACACAAATTGTAGTTAAAAATTTCTTTATAGAGTTCATTACATAATTTTTTTTATTGTGATATAAGAATAGATACCATATATTCATAATGTATTTAATTTTTTCCCAAATAATTGAATATCTCAAAAATAATGTGAAATTCACCATTGGGTAATTTAAATGTTTTTATTTCAAGAATTATATTTATTTTATCAGAATAATTTTCTAATTGTTAATATTTTTTATTTTAAATGAAAATACAAATTTATTTAACAAATAATAGCTTTTATGATATAATCAGCTGTCCAACCCTTCTAAAAATTACAAAATAATTTTTAATGTAATACTGTCATTTATATATAAACAAGTACTATTTTATAGTTCAATCTAATTAAAATAAATTTTATTTAAAACTCATAAATTTATCATAAAAAATTATTTTAATTCAAATTATATATTTTTGGAAAATAAAATATGGTTTTTTAAAATAAAATTTTCTTTTATCATATACATTATTTATTCATGTTCATTTTAATTTTTATATAATTATAATGTAAATGAGATTGAAGTAATCATTTATAAAAAGAAAAATTACGCCTTTACATTATTAAGGTCTCAGTACATAACCCTTTACTACACTTACATACTTCATAAGGCTAAGGTGTGTAATGGTAGTTACTTCATGTGGTTTTTTGATGAACATACCATGGGCAATGATTTTAATAATATTTAAATTCTCCCATAAAATTTGTTTGTAATGGTTTAGTTGTTGAATATCTGCATAGTCATGGTTATGGGGGAACCCAAGTTGATGGCATCAATTATTCCTTATAATCAATTAGAGTTTATTATTACCCTATATAAACTAATATTAATGGCCCATTTATAATGGTTACACTACCAATGGTAATTATTCTTAATGTTCATTATTCCCAACCATCATATTATGGCTATATTTTATGATAATTATAAAGTGTTATTGATTTTTATTATGTATCATGTGTGTCTGTACTATATTTTACTACATAACTGAATATGAAATATATTCATTCAAATGGGAAATTTAATCTATAAAATTATGGGTCATTACATTTGAAAAATATTTACTAGAATGAATGCAAGGTATAACCATCCTAGTTATAAAAAACAAATATGTGGAGGAATACTCACAATAGATTCTAATTTATACGACCAAAAGTCTATAATAAATCTCTAAAGCACCACATGGTTCAATACTCAAGCTCAAATTTCTCAATAACAAAAATTTCATATTCCAAATGTGGACAAGGTTACCTAAATGGGCCCTTGAGCTCATAACTAAACTCAAGGAAGCCCCAAAATTTATGTCTAGTATAATGTATCAGTATTTCGGTTTAAACCCATGGCCATACATGGGTATGGCCTAAAGAAATTATGATCAAAGCGACAATTTTTGATATATGATTCCTTAAACAACTCATAAATTATAGGGATGGAAACTTAGTTTTCTTTTTTAGGTCAATCAAACTTTGTTGGCGAGACCGCATGTCACACATCACATTAAAAATGAACAAACCAGTAGGAATGGTTATGGACCACCTACCTCTAGGTAGTGAAGTTAATCTAGTATAATTCAACAAGTAAGTTTAGATTAAAATTGAAAAAACCAATAAATTTAGATAAACAACCAAATTTGAGAATAATTTATATAACATATTGAAATAGTGAAAGAAATGGGGAATAGATTAAAAAGGAGTTATATACATACCTATAGGTGAAACTTGGGACAAACTAATATTTAATCCAACCACTAAAAATGAGATAAAACTATTTAAATTGGATATTTAGAGTGATAGATAGTGGAGAACATGTATCTTAGAGTAAATGAGGGATAAAGTGTTATCATTCAAAAAGATTTTACTTTTAATTAAAATTAATTTAAATTAAAAACATATTCTTCACCCACTGAGATATCACATTACTCCCACAGAGTACCTGATGTCCATCGAGTATCCATTCTACAAACCCAGACCACATAGTGTCTTTCTTGGAATTTCCCCCTCTCATAGGGATCTATAAGGTACCTATCACCAACACACTAAGTACTTGATGTATTCTTTCATTAAGATATACATGTCTATAACTAGATTATTCTCTCAAAATAGACCTCATTTCCTTAGACAACAGCTCCAATAAACATAAGTCCTTAAAATGCATGATATTTATCCTAAATTATATCATAAATTGAAATGATAATATGTAGTGTGTTACAACTCCTCACTATGTAATAAACTTCCCCTTAGATGCATCATAGAGCCTTTACAACAAATAACTTCAACCACTAAGACCACATTTTAGCCTCTTTCCCCATAAGGCCTATTTTAAATATGACCATACAAACATTTCAAAAGTACCAAAGGGTCATTATCCCCAGATAAGATGTTATATATTTGATCCAATATTTTAATTAGTCATTCCTTGAATGAAACATCAGGTTGCAACTCAATGTCATTTATTCTGATCATATTAGAAGGATTGAGGTGGTATCCCTTTAGTTTTGAATCATGAAGGACATTATTAATAATTTAGGAACTCCTAAGAAGTACTAATTGATATGAAACAATACTAATCCACTTAAAAACATCCAAATTCCTCACATATCTAGTTTTTATATTCACATAACTCATAATATGAGGGTTTCCCAAAACAGTGTTTCTATCTAAATTGATGTATGATTACAATTTTTACAAGGGAACTCTTCTAAGGTGATTTTAAATTCCCATGAATCACAATAATTTAAGACACACCATATTATAACTCCCTCGAATATTTGCTTATAATTCTCATAACGGTCATCCTATTGAGGATGGTATGCTATGCTCAAATGCCTATGAGTATCAAGTACCTTTTATAGACCCTACTAAAAAAATATATATGTGAATTTAGATATTTAATCCAAAATGATAATCCTATTCAACTAGAAAAATATATAATATTGTAAAAAGAAATAATAAACCTAGTTCATCAATAGAATGATTATCCTTGATCGATATGAATTTCTCAACCTAGGTCAACTGGTCCATAACAACCCATAGTGCTACTACTGGAATCTCAGGCTATAACAACAGTTTATGACCATGGAAATAGGTCTTAAAAATATTTCTATATTTAATATACCTGATCTAGGGTATAGTGGATCTTATTGGTGTTATAATAGGGACACATTTATAGACACTATTTCCATCATGGAACTAGATATATTTCCATGGTGTTGAACTGTGCCAATAGATTATTCAATAGAAAGTATAACCATGGTTTTAATATAGGGTTATAGGTCTTGTTACTCGATTAACACCATAGAATTATACCTATATACAAAATATCCACCATGGATATAGAGTTATAGCCTTGGTTTAAAACTGGGGTTCTAGATAGGAATTTATAGAAATAATACCTATAATTTTAGCATGCATAATGATTTTTCCAAGTTCATGTAATTTCATTAATAATGAGGAAAAGGAAAATATTGATATTCTCCACATAAAATCCATCAGTTTGATTATGTCAAAGATAAAAATACTCTACAAGGATATAGAATTAGACTCTATATGAACCATCATATCCATTTCAATTCCCCCATTGTGGACTCAATTGGGGTTTTCCACTATTCACACCATCCATTCAGAAATAATGGTTCCTTATAGCCTTCAGGACCCAACTCATATACCCTTTCTGGAAGCATTATTCTAATATTGCACTCTTTAATGAAGTCACATATTCATTCCACAACAACAAGAGAAAAATAAGGGGGTACATCTTCATTTCATCTCAGTAGATACTTTGTTACCTAAATTATTTACTTGTGTCACAATACCATAGATTGGGTTGGTGGTGTAACTGCTGAAGAACAAAATTAATTCCTTAAAAAATGATGCCATTTTCTTCTAGTGAGTATATTATCCAAAAGAGAAAGAAATGCATTTTAAAATCACACCAGATAACATGTATGTGAATAAAGAATCCAGGTTTTCCCACAATGGAATAGTTAAATCAATATTGAACATGTAAATCAATTATAACCATGGTTTTTTCTGAAAAACCGAAACAAATTGATGAAGTCAAATAATTTATTTACCAATATCAAAAAGAATAAATCCAACTCAAAAGAATTATGGATGATGATTATGTGAATTAGCATGAGAACAATTTTTGGGTGGTTGAACAAGAAGCCATCTGATAGTTGACCTAAAAAAATATCCTTTAATGGCTACATGTTTCTCAACAATTTCATAGGATAGCTCATTAAAAACAATATCTATTTTAGTACCCATAGAATATAAAAGATTTTACATAAGTTAACTATGAATAGTCACTAAAATGGTAATTATAGGGCATGAAAATGTGCATCATCATTAGATCTTTAAAATCATATTTTACTGTACAAACCATGAAGTGTATGAATGTTATCTAATAATATTAATACCAACTAGTATAAGAAAATAAGAACTTTTAATATTTTGACACTAAGGATATATAATTATGTATACAAAACAACATCACCAGTACTCTGGTTAATACATCCAGATTTTATATCATAGTTCATGGATTTAATTTTTGTATATCATTAGTTTAAATTTCATCTCTTTCCATATGTGTTAACATTTGGTTTATCTAGTTTCAATATTATTCGATTAAACCTACAGACATGGATGAATTGTGATAAGCAATATGTTTTATTTTAAAATTATTCCTACTCACTACTCTTTAATTCCCTCTCTAATTTAATTATTCATTTATGTGCAATTGTTTTTTCAAAAACATAAAAGGCACCAATTATTTTTTCTACCTACTTATCATAAGGGATTAATGCTATAATTAGTTTTAAAAAAGTTATGTCAAATTAACCAAAACACATATAATTTTAGGAGAAAATATCATTGAATATATAATCATAATAGTATTTTTTGAAATGTAGACACATGCCACTCCCATCTAGCTTGGAATAAGATTATGACAGTTACAACATGAAATTGAATTAGTTTTAAGAAAATTAAATTAGAAAAATCATGTACATCCATTTGCGGGGGAGATAAAGTCAGAAATAAATATTAAAGAGAATCAACCATTAAAGTTATAATAATCTTACTAGAAACATTGAGTAATTATAAATCCACCAAAAATCCCTACTAAAATCGAATAAACTCTATTAATAACACAAAAATATTACTTTTGGAATATCACTCAACTAATTCTAACTACATTCTTGAAATATTCTTCCACATAATGCATTATGTAATTATAAAAATTAAACCTTAGGGTTACCCTCGAATGGGACTGTAAGAAGTTTCACAATCATCATTAAATGAACAAAGGAGATTTAACAAAACCTTAAATAACTAAAATTTACCTAGACAAAATCGAGTCACAGTGTGGTAGAATCAGACTAGTTGAAAAAAGTAAAATATTGTTTTAAAGATGACTGCTGAAAAATAAAATATAGATCTACTCCCCTACATAAAAAAGTAGGTTAGAGAAAATTATTATTTATCAATAATATTTAACTTCTTAAAAATGGTATTTTATCAAGAACTTAAGTTCATGAAAAATAAATTGTTTTGCAAGTACATATACTGAGACAATTGTAGAAACAACCCCTTGAATATTTACTTACTTATATTGATCATATTAGTTGAAGAAAATAATAATGGATAGATAGATAACATATCTAGATATACTAATTACAATAAGTCATATGTTTATCCATAAATATTTTATCTATGTAGAGTGTATATTTCTTGAGCATAGGATGTCTGAGTTAATATCCTTTCGTGTTATAGAGAAGGGGATTTTAGGATTTATATCCATGTGGTTAAAATTATTAGAAACTATGGTATATGGTTGGAACAAGTGTTGCACATTGATTTTTAGTATTATCTTTAATTTATACCACTATATTTTAGACATACTACTTGGAGGGGTCGTTCTAAATTTTATTCAAAAAGCAATTTTCATATTTTTTCTGGTGATGAAATGTTGTCATTACATGTCTTATATAATACCTTGATTAGGGATATCTAGGTAAATTTTATTTACTCCCTCTTTTATTACATTAAAACAGCTTATTATTTATGAGGGATTTTTTTACTATTACTATTGGAAAAATATCACTGATGAGTGTTCATTTTAGAATTATTGTCATACTGTAATTGACACCCCCCATTATTAAAAAATAATGAAAAACATAATAAAAATTCGATATCAATTTCATCATAGTAAAAAAACCCACATGATAATATTCAATGTAAAAACCATGTATAAAATATACATCATAAATGTACCTTATTATCCATACCACTAAAAAAACCAAGGCCCATGGAACCAAGTTCATTCCCAATCAATGTTGTCCCATTAATTCATATTGATGTTAATACATGATGATATATTTGAATTGTAATAATAATTTAATATTCAATATTATTTAAAAACATACTGAATCCAAAAATATGATATATATATATATATATACATTCCTAGTGCTAAGTAACAAAGAAAATAATAGAGCATAAAAATTTAATTACAGTAGTTATCAATAGATTAAATATGTAAGTGATACATATGGGGAGATGAACAATACATAAAGAGAATTTAGATAGAGATAATACATGAACAATAAATATAAGAAGTTTTAAATAATAAGAAGTTAATTGGGGAAACAAATTGGCATAAATACATTAAGACATTGACAATCTGGAATATATTAGATTTGGATAATACAATGGTGTAGAATGTACCTGATATAATTTAAAGAGGAAAATACAGATGAAATAAATTTAATTATAGTTATTATATATTATTTCAACTACAGATTTCATTTTCATAAATTTATTGATAAATTCCACTACATAATTCTATTGGAAACAAAATACATAACTCATATAAGTAAACCGCATGAATATATGTGTAAACTATATTTATACTGTATTCGAATAATGTGGAATAAAACTATATAAAAATGATATGGATTATCTATAGGAATTACATGGATAGTCTATAGGCATGACATAGGTATCATGATATTGTATACACAAAGAAATATCATGATATTGTATCATAATTAAATCTTTATGTGGGAAAAATGCATAGTGGAGAAATCTTCATGATATCTATGGATGAACACATCACTAAATAGAATATAAATAAGAAATTTTTAATAAATTCAATGAATCATACTTGAAACATAAATACCATGACTTTCTTTTCCATCATATCCATCATTTTCTATGGTTGTATTAGTAAATTCAAGACCCTCATTGTTTTCCTTTAAATTTCAGGGGAGAAAAAAAATTAATTATTAAAAACAATTTGTTAAAACATACATGAATACTTCTTCACCTATAATGTGAGTTAACCCAAAGAGAAAATAGGAAAAACATTACTGGATAATAATAGTTAAAGGATCATTGTAACAAAAATACTACAAAACAGAGACACAGTGGGCTTTTGAGACATGGAACACCTTGATATTAGGAGTAGATCGACCTTCATCACCTACATTAGTGGAATCTTGTCATTAATTTCTATTAATAATATCCTTGAAAAGAATATGAACAAAATCATTAAGCTATGATTTTCTAGGGGATAATGTTAAAGATTAAAAAATTATAAGATCACACCTTTAATTAGTGATACACATCTAGACCCATCATCATGATTTTTTGAATAAACATGCTCTTACTGGGAGAATCATGATTTCCTAGGGCATATGAAAAAATATTTACCAATAATGTGGGACACATATTTCTGGACAATAGACTAATAAAACCTTAACAACATTCATAGGATTCTTACTTCTAGAGTTAGAAAACCCATTAATGACATTTAATGAATGTACATGAAACACTAATAATTTATTTATAGAATGATTAGAAATGTGTTTTAAAATAAGGTAAAATAAATTGAATGAGTAGGTAATGATAATGAAATATAAATTATAGAGAAAGTGAATATACCATGTAAAGAGTGATATTTCTCAAACCAACAACAACTTTACAAATAATAAGGTACACTGCTTGTTTGGAATGTTTACCTAGTTGAAACGAAAATATAAGGGAAATTAGCATAAAAGGATTTGAAATACTCAGAAACTATGGTAATTAATATCAAAAGAATTAAAATATTTCAATTATTAATAAACTAAAAAGTCCAAAAAATATTTCATTACCAAGATTAGAATTATCACTAAACAAACATTCTAATAATACAAAGTATGTTATTCAAAAAAATTTAATCCTTAAAATAAATGATTCATAAAAATAACATGAAAGAAAAAATAGGAAATGGAAAACCGAAAATTGGATTCATGGATTCAGAAAAATACTATCAACGATAAAATAATGCATGAAATTTTGAATTATAAAAAATGTTTGGGTGAAAAATTGAAAGAACCATAGATTACATGTTGGCACTGTAGTGTGGAGACAAAGTGACTGAAGATAAAGGAATGAAATATGATATTAATAAATTGTGTATATAATGGATTCTAATTTAATAAGGAAGAAGATTATATAAAATTGAATAAAATGAAACAAGTGAAATATTTATGAGTTTATTGAACATGGAATTTTCATCTCATAAAAATTATATGTGGAAAGAAAGGGGAAATAATCATAAAAAATGATTTCCGAATTTATATTATTTATTCCTTCTACACAATATTCAAAACTAATTAAAAAAACTTGTGAAAAAAATGCATGTTAATGGATACATCAATAAAATAATAACACAAAGTGTTATCACACCTAATAAAAAATAGAAGTGGAATGAAAGTGAAAATACATTAATGTGTGAGAGTCTTCCATAGTAAGAAGTAAAATTTCATTTCCCCCATTTCAATTTTTCCAACATCCATTGTAACCTAAAAAATTTTATTTTGATAAAAAAATGAATTTCAAGAAACAATAAAAATTTAAGATGATGAGATTCAAGAAATAACATCAAACCTTTTGTGTGGTCTCACACTTGTTAGCCTGAAGAAGACTATGTCCTATATTGGTAAGTTGAAACATTATAAGGTATTATAAAAATTATAGGACCTTGAGTGAAACCATTTTATAAGATTTTTAAACTTTATCACAACTTTCATTAAGTAAAATGTCACAAAATTCATGGAATGTGTCAGTTGTAGAACTCATGCGTGGTCTACTGAAAGATGTAAAAAAAGGAATAATTTGTAAAGAAAAACATTTAACATATTCGGTAAAAAATAAAAGAAAAAAACTAGTTCTAAGATTTATTAACACATACCATAGAAGGTGTGTGGGAGGAGGTGGTAGGGAGGAATCCACATTGGAGTAGTTTTGGTGGGGAGGTGTTGTGGAAACATCATAGGAGGTGGATACAGTTATATATTACAATAATTAAAAATAAATACTACTAAAACAAACATCATAATCAAATAATTCAATAACTATAGAAACTAACAGACATAAAAATATACAATTCAGTATAATAATAAAACATGACTACATTATAAAATTTAAAATATAAAAATATAGAGTTTACATAAAATGTGAGAATCAATATCAATATCATAAGAACCATTGTAACTATTATATACACCACATTCAGAAACAAGATCACCACCTCTCACAACACTAGAAACATCATCACCACCAATATTGGAATCGACATCAACATTATCATATATATATACATTGGCATTGGTTCTGGAACCATCACCGGCACCATCACTAGAATAATTGGGGAATCTAAATAATAATAATGCATCGACTTTAAAATTGCATCAACATTTAAATAATCTTATCGTGGAACTGTGGACGAAAGAGTAGAGATATCTTTTATTATATGTTCATTTATCATCTTTTGATGTTGAATCACTTCTTCTTCTTTTTGATATATTTTTTCTTATTTTATTTTAGAATTCTTTTGTTCCACTGTAATCAAACTAGAACCAGTAAATAGATAAATATTGTTGGGAGACTAGTATCTAGGTGGTACAATCTTCTTTGCAGTTCAACAACACACTCTACCATGATTCTCATCTCTTAATAAATGATGTAGATGATCATTGGAGCCAAAAATTGTATGGTTCTTTTTACGCCAATGCCTCCAAAAAACTATTGAATGTAATATAACCGAAGTTAAATTAATAGAATAATATAAAGCATTAAATTTCATAAAAATAAAAGAAGTTTAATTATACTTTCCATCAAATCATGACTGTTGATATTTACCATAATATGATATTTTTCTTTTCCTTCTTGTACAAAACATGGTTGAGCGAGGAATGTGACCCTCAATATTTGATTTCATTTTAAAAAAATAGAAAATAAAGTTTCATTAGAAACAAATTTGAATTGTTTTGGCATAAAATATTTGATTTTTTATAATATATAAATCATAAATAGACAATGGGATCTTATTTTAATATTTTAAATGTTAATTTACCTATTAATTCCCATGTTATAGGAGAGAAGTGTGTTCATGAGTATGATCATATTTCATTTTATTATTTTTCTTTTATTTATATCTATTTTCTTTTATAAAAATAAAATAATATAATTCCATTAACATAAATAAAATAAAAATTTATAATTTAAAAATAATTTATAATTAAATAAATTTATATAAATATAAATTTAACTAATGAAATAAACTAGGGGATCTTCTAATATCTGATCATATCTCTAAATTGTGATATTGGGAAATCATGAATGAAAAAATTTCAACAATATCATTATCAAATCTCTCTTTACAACCAACATACAAGTCATACTTTTACCCTCACCACATATCACCTAATTACATTAACCTAGCATCCTTGGAAGTTTCTCAATCAGGAAAATTATATCAAATGTACTTTGGAAAAAAATTTATTTATAAAATATTATAAATTAATATATATAATTTTTTATTAACATTACTTACTCAAAACTCTGCCCATTCATTGTTCTTTATTTTTTGTCCATCCTCCATCTAACATATTGGTTGAAGCAAAATTATATTTTTGTGTTTATCATGTGTTCCAATAATACTTTTACATTCCATACTATTTTTCTAATTATAGAACTATCATATTTATATTGAACCATGATATGCATGTATCGATTCCAAACCTATTTCACTTTTTTGTGGCCTCATCATCTGGTGGAGGTTATAGCTAATCATGAAAAAAAATTAATGGAAAATAATATATAAAAATTTATAATTAATCACCATATATAATGATTAAAAAATAGTACTATAGGGGATATTTATGGATTTCTAATGTTCTACATCTTGAAGAGGTGGAGTACCCTCTGTGTTAGGTAGGATATCTATAATAGGAGTACTCTATAAATTTGATGATGATAAGTGTGATTATGGGGGGAAAACAAGATGGATGGACCTTTAAAGATGAGGGTGGATATGAATATGGATATGATGGGGGGATATATGGGTAGAAGTTCCCGGTAAAATAGATGGTGGGAATTGATAATAAAGAGGGATGGAAGCCTAAGAACTACCATACTATGAGGGTGTGGATAGAAAGGGATATGGAAAATGTGGGTATAAAAAATAATGAGGTTTCATCGTCAGAGGATGACCCCATTCTAACCAAAAATTGCTGAAGGGAGGCTGAACTAAATTTCCTCTCTGTGACTGATGTGTAATAGTGGTATGTTGAACTGTACATTCAGAATTTTAGTAACCCCTTCCATACTCTCATCCTCTACATCAAAATCCAAATGTCTCCTCAGGGATGCATCCTAAAATAACATGGATGATTAAATAAAACCAATAAATATATAATAAATTATTTTAATGATGATAATATTAAAACCTAAATTTAATGTACAATAGTGACCGGATGGTACATTAATAAATATATGATATTTGATTCATTTTCTCTGAATTCTTCTTATTCTAACATCATTATAATTTGTCATGTTGAACTAAAAATTTCAAATAATATTCTTAGATAAATATAAATGATGAAAATGTTAAATAATACAACTGTAACCGAAATCAATGATGTACATTTTTAAAAACATTGAATTTTCATTGATTGATGTAAATTTACATTAAAAACATAGATTGCTTAGAGATTATGTGTCTCATAAGGGGAATTATATTGGTAATATTTTTACATTTACTACCCATACAGTGAAAAATTCATATGACTCTCCATTGATTTTTAATATTAACTCAGTTGATAGAATATCCCATTTTCCCTTTATATTAATAATCTAGTAGCTCATTTTTTTTGGAATTTTTGGGTATTGTTTTTCATGAATGGGAATTTAATTTGGATGGAAATACCATTAAATTATTTAAAATTAAAATTAAAACATTAAAATACTAGCTTAGGGGACATGAACAAGTAAATTCTTAAATCTAGAGGTTTATATCAGAAAGGCATTGGATTTCTACTTAAAATATTAGGAAAAATTTATCACTCCTAGGAATTTTTCAAATGAATAAATTTGACTCATTACTATGTTTGAATGTCTACTGAATACCACAGTGAAAACATTTCTAGAGAAAATGTATTTTATGATTCTAAAATACTGTAATTTTAACTATTTGTTTCAAAATCTTATGGATGAAGGGGGTATGGATAAAAATAGATCCCTTATATAGATTTTGATGGGGATACCATTAATAATGAAGAAGATATATAAAATTATCTAGTTGGAAACTTTAACTATCTATTTAACCAGCAAGGTATTGATGTTCATAAAATTGTTCTAGAGCATGACTTCTATAAAAATGTAACTTATATGAAAAATAATTTTTGTATTAATTTACCTAATGTAACACCCCGAGATTTTATGAAAAATATTATTTTAATTTCATTAATGTCTTATGATTTATTCTACACCAAGATTACCTTGCGCTATACGCAACACCGTATTAGCTTGCAGTATACGCAACCCTATTCTTGGACCGTGTTACACACAATTTTGATAATAGTTATTCTACACAACATTGAGTATATATATATATATATATATTAAATGTATAAATGAAATATGGTTGGATTCTGTTATACGAAACAATGAAGGATTCTTTCGCAACACGAAACCCTGACTTGGCTTGCATTACACACAATCACGACCTTCCTCGATAGCGTGTGTTGTACGCAATAGCGGGTTTTAATAAACAATGTTATATTATTATAATATTGTCATGAACTAGCCGTTATGAATAGTATTAACTAAATTTTGAATTTTATAACATTATTATTCATCTTAAACATTTCTAGAACATGGTATAAGAACAAAATAACTTTTTCGGGTAAAATAAGTATTTTTCAAAAAATGCAGTTTTGCCGCCTTTGGATGGCGTACCCACTTTAAATCTGGTTTTTGACGTGTTTATATGTTCAATTTGACAAAATAATATTCTTATTTTGAATCAGGATATAAAAATTTACATTAGATAAAGTTTTGATATTTTTCCGATAACTTTCATATTTTAATGAATAGTAAAAACACGCTATATTTTAATTAAAAACAACTTTTTTCATCGTAATATCTTATGTGGTTAAATTGTAATATTGAATGGTTTTAAAGTATAAATAGAATATATTTTTACCATTTAATATAATGTATGTCATTAGCATTGATTTTACCTTGAATTCGTATGTTAAATCAATTCAATCTTTTGCAATGTTTTAAACAAAAACCCGTTTTTATTCGACAACGGGATTAATTTTAATTTAATTTCTGCAACTTATGTGTATGGAATTTTAAAAAATGGATTCCATATTTGGAATCAGTGGGTCCAAATTATGTTAATAAGATACTTTTTATTTTTGGGAATTATGAATAGTAACTACGGTAAATTTTATTTACCATAGTTAAAGGTAAATCGGGTAATTAAGGGTAAATATAATATTTTAAAATTACCCTAACAAATGTAAAAATCCTATTGGATGACTAAAAGTCGACCCATATCACCTAAGGGTCGGATTAGAATCATTTAATGAACATTTTTCTATGAAAATAACTTAATTATTATTAAAACCAAAGAAAGTGACAACATGTCACTCTCTTAAATTTTATAAGTATATTAATTTTAATTTAGTGATAAACTTAATGAAACTTCGAACATGAATAGTCTACAGAAATCTAATGAAATTATCTACATCATATAAATTTATTTATAATTTTTAGGGATTAAATAATTATCATTAATTATGACACAATAGTGATGCAGAAATTGTTTATCTAGTAAAAAATCAAGAATAATGTTTTTTTAAACTAATAGTGACCATAAAATGCACAAATACCTAACCAAAACTTATTGGACATGTAAATATAAACCATAAGCATCCAATGGTCGAATATTTGACCATTTGGAGCCTTATAAAAGCGATTATGACACTTATATTATTTTATTTTAAATGATGCCAAAGTTGTCACCTTCATAATTTAGTAAATATAACAATTTAAATATTGTGATTTTAAGATGATAAATTCGAGTAAAAGTATTATTTTGCAAGATAATATATTTATCTTCATCATAGAATTTTATTTTAAATTTTTATACAACAAATAAGTATATTAAATAATTATACAAAAATGATGTAGTAATTATTTTATTAAGAGATAAACCAAATAAATTGTTTTAAAAATAATAAAATAAATATTATATGAACTATTTAATGTGATACACTAATTTTATTGATACATATGACCTTTTATTAATATATTAAAGATTTTATTTCGAACATATCTTCTGTATATATTTTATTTAAATTCAAATAAATGAATAGTGTCAAAATTGTCACTATTGTTATTTTACAAAAATAACATATTATTAAATTGTTTAAAAATCACAAAAATATTTAAAAATTATAAATTTATATTTATATGGTCTATAATGTTATAAAGTAAACAATTATGGAAAATTCACAACAAATAAGTAATTATTTGTTATAATTTAAAATTTAGAATTTTATTACCACAAATAAACTTAAATAGATTAAACAAGGATAAATCAAAATGATAAGGTATAAAATAAGATCCAAACATGTCTAAATTTGATTGGTTGATGATATTACAACCCTATCTCATCTAAGCTTTGAATATGAGTCATTTTTGGAGGTTTTTATGTGGGGTTAGATTTATTATAAATTAATATTTTTAAGAATTCCTAAGGTGCCCCTCTCCTCCCTTATAAAAGGGCACCTCCTCCCCCTCCTCCTCACACCAAATTGAGCACTCAAGCTAGGCCAAACCCTGAAAAAATCCCTTCTCCACTTCCCTAGAATAATACTAGAGGTCCTGGTCTTCTTCAAAGACCAATTTTAGTTCCCTAAGTGGAGGATTCAAAGAGGCGTTTCGAAGAAGATGTAATATCCATTACCGATCTTTTCAATTTCTTTCTTCTTAAACTTCTTCTTCTTTAGTTGTTTCATGAAAAAGTAATAACATAAGTATTACTTACATACTGATATGTTATTATAAATATGAAACAACCCTAATCCACCTTCTATCCATCCTACGGAAAAAATAAAATCACCGCGCGTGCGTACGTACGGAATACCGTCTCCACGACGTGGTGTAATTTTTTCCACCACCACCTTAATAGGATGGGAATAATGGTGTAATGAGTAACTATATATGATTATTATAAAGTTATATTGATACTGAAATAGTCTACATACACTTCAACACAATTCCACGACCATGGGAACGATATCATCGCTCGTGCGTACGTACGGACTACCGTCTCCACGACGCGATGAGATTCATTCTCTACTTTAAACCATTCATGAATGATTATAAAGTATATATAATAAGTAATAATTAAATATATTACATAACAATGATACTGGATTTATGTGTATATATATGAATGTCATCTACTTAATTCAATTCAATTCAATAAGGAAACGAAAACAGCGTTCATGCGTACGTACGGACTACCGTCTCCATGAACGGTGTATTTCTTTCCCGTTAATAATTTATTATATATATGTATATCCTGAATATATATATATATATATAAATCATGTTTTATGTTCTGGAATTAAGTAATCATGATCTAAGTAATCATATGAATAATTACAAGTCAAAACACGGATGACAAATGAAACAATTTTACCCAAAACGCTCTTTATCATGGAATTTACAAAAGAACGGGTAATATAAATTCATAAGTGAACCATATATGATATCATAACAATGAATATGATTATTTAATAAGTAAATGACATTATTTAAATCATTATACAGGAGGTTCGGACACTTACGAAGCAAATCGGACCTAAGGTAAGGGAAATATCACAATCTCATTTTTATCCGAGATTGTTTATACGTTGGTATTTACTGGGGTGTATTTTATCATCCAAATATATGTTTCCTCAATATGTAATGTTATTTCCATCCATATACAATTGTTTAAATCCAATCTTACCCTTTGGTGAGTTTTTAGTAAAAGATATGAAAGGAATCTTTTGTCGTTTTTCGTACGAGGTACTTTTTGACTTTTTCGACAAAAGTACGAAGAATGTTTTTTTTAACTTATACGGCACGAACGGATTTTTACTGTTTTATAAAGCCTTATTTTCATGAAGCTTACTCTAAAAGATTTAATGACTATTTTCAATAAAATCTCTTTCTTTTAAAATTTCATGATGTTTTATGAAAAGAAATTGATTTTGAAGAAGAAAGGATATTTTCCTCAGGAATTCAATTCAAGTGTTTTATCAAAATTATTTTCCATCTAAGATAATAAAGGGTTCTGTTTGTATCCATATTTTTACATTGATTTGACTATGTTGTGATGGAATTATGTTTATGAATTCCTTTATCTTATATGAATGGTTTTATGATGTCATGTTGTTTAAGAATCCCATTTTTATTACATGGGTTACGCTATGATGTATGGTTTATGATTATGTGGCACACATAAGAAAGGATTCATTATAAGATGGGTGGGACCTATATCTCCCTCCAATGCATTGGGTAAAGATTTTATATCTCATGAGATAGACATGGCTGAAATGGTAGGTTATACCGGTTCAGTGAAACAGGACTGAAATGAGGGTTACTTGATTCAGAAAGGGACTTTGTCCACTAAGATAGTCTTGGCAATGAGTCTTGACTAAAAAGAAATGATTCTCTATGATTATGTGTGAATGCCACAAAGTTTCATGTTTTAAGTTATGATTATTGTGATTACATTTGACTGCCATGATTTATCCCATGTTATGAAATTATGCTCTCTTTTGCAGGTTATGATTTCCAAAAGTTATGTTCTTATGAATATGATGTGATTGATTTTTTTCTTTTGTTTACCCTTACTGAGCATTTGAGCTCAACCATTTATGTTTTATTTTCCCCAGGATATAAAGAAAGGTTTTAGGTAAAAACTAAGGGAAGATCTTTATGGGAGATATTGAAGATCTTTCACCACGATTAGAAGATTACGTTCCGAGTTTCCAAAGACACTAAACTATTACGATCCTTGTGTGCGTGTTTTTGTTATGTACTAAGTATTCCGCAAAAGTAATGTAAAGTCCTTGTACGTGAAGCTTCGGGTCTCTACAGTTGGTATCAGAGGAAAGGTTTAGTCAACCTTTGGAAACTAGGATGCGAGAACTTTAGTGAGATCCCTAGAGATATTTCTAAGGTATGTCTAGGGATGTCCCTAAGGATAGGTATACGTATAGGATACAGTCCAAGAACTACAGTAACGATCATAGAATTTAACCTAAGATGTTAGATATTAAGGGTACTCCCCCTTTACTATGTTGTTTTCCCTAGAATTATTTTGCCTCTCACACTATTCTTTTTGGGTTTTAGAAAATGGCTGGAAACAAGGTGATTCACGATAATGGAGGATATGCTGGACAATGGAATGGAATTTTTCATGAGCAACCAAATGAAATGGGATTTGGAAGTCCAAATATCATTATTATGCCGAATCAGCAATCTCATAATATGATTAATAAAGTAAAATTTGGTAAGTTTCCTGACTCGGCTAATAAGGGAAAGATGGAGTTTCATGATGATCATAGAGGAAAGAAAGTTAAATTTCCCCTATGTAAATCACGTGGGAAGAGGCATCAAGGAGAATGTTTCAAAGGAACTGGAAGATGCTTTGGGTGTGGAAAAGAAGGACACAAAGCAAGTAAGTGCAAAGGAAAAGGGTCAGTTAACACCATGGATGAGGATAATGGTATTGCTACGACATCAAAAATGGTTAAGTGTTTTAAATGTGGAATGTATGGGCATTATGCAAACAAATGCCCTAAGGGAAAGTCTCATGAAGATAATCAGTATGGTCATATGGGAAGTATTTATGTGGATGATGATGAAGAGACTACAAATGATATGTGAGATGAAAGAATTGTTGAAGCTCGGTCAATGGTTTAAGAATGTAGTGGAATGATTACATGTTTATCATGTGTAATGTTGTATAAGTAATCTCATGGCACTATGGAATAAAGAGACATGTAAGGATTGTTACATTGTTGTCTGATTAATGTTACCAGTATCCATGAAAGGTTATTCAGATATTTTTGGAATGTAGATGATATGCGCATAATGAAGGGATAAGGAGAAAATAAAATGTTTGATAGTATTCATGAGCTCATGACTGATATAAGGAGAAGGTTATATCATGGTTTGAGTATATTGAATTTTTGGATTTTGGTATGTGGAAAGAGTTAACTTTTGACAGCATTCATGTTTTCACTAAGGTTTAATGGGTATTCATATTTTTCAAGAGAATACACGATTAAGGACTTTGAATGTTTGGAATGTGACCAACAAGACATATCTTATGGGGATCGACGATGGTGTTAAATCTCAGGCAATCGTTTTCACTATGTTATGAGAGTGTACTAAAGTATTATGGATGAGCCTAAATATTGTAATGGATTATGTTGGACATAAGTTAGGATAAAATGTTTTTCGATATTATTGATGAGATGTTATAGTAATATAGCTTTAGAAAAAGGACAACCTGGAGGACGGGCGACAGCCCATCGCGTCGGACAAGGCTGTGGGAATCGAACCCACAACCGAAATGCGACTGGCCTTTATTGCCTACCACTGGCCTACAGGAAGTCCCTGTTTAGTAGAAACTAGTTTTATTATATTAAGCAGTATGATATATGAAGTATAAGTTCATTTTAGGAACCATATATGATTAATCTCACTATAGATCGACTTATGTATATAATTTTTTTTCTAACCTCTTGTTTGAGACAGATGGAATGACCCGTCATTCTATCACATGATCTGCTAACACTTCACAAATAACAAATTCAACTTCATTTATTTAAGAGATGAAGTGGAAATTGTTAAAGGCACGAACAACAGTGAGATTGTACCAAAATTAAGTAAGTATTTATTCTAAATTTTCAACTTTAGGGAAATGATCTTGAAAACCAAAAATGTTGTCCTAGTGATCTTATACCTGATGAATCGGATTTTACCTTATATCATCACAAATCTATGGATTTGTGATTACTGGCTTTTCCATAGCCATGTCCTCTACCACTCTCCATCAGAACATGATGGTTAGATTTCTCTTCCATATCCATATTTTCACCTATGTGGAAACCCAGTGATTAGTTTATTTGGGTAACCGTTACGTTTCATACTTTTGTTTTTAAAGATAAGTTTTGGTATTCCTTTTTACGATGTGGGTTTCTATCAAAGAAACTTTCAAATAGTAAACCATTTATAACCCCGACGAATTTCGAGGGCGAAATTCATTTTAAGGGGGGTAGAATGTAACACCCCGAGATTTTATGAAAAATATTATTTTAATTTCATTAATGTCTTATGTTTTATTCTACACCAAGATTACCTTGCGCTATACGCAACACCGTATTAGCTTGCAGTATACGCAACCCTATTCTTGGACCGTGTTACACACAATTTTGATAATAGTTATTCTACACAACATTGAGTATATATATATATATATATATTAAATGTATAAATGAAATATGGTTGGATTCTGTTATACGAAACAATGAAGGATTCTTTCACAACACGCAACCCTGACTTGGCTTGCATTACACGCAATCACGACCTTCCTCGATAGCGTGTGTTGTACGCAATAGCGGGTTTTAATAAACAATGTTATATTATTATAATATTGTCATGAACTAGCCGTTATGAATAGTATTAACTAAATTTTGAATTTTATAACATTATTATTCATCTTAAACATTTCTAGAACATGGTATAAGAACAAAATAACTTTTTCGGGTAAAATAAGTATTTTTCAAAAAATGCAGTTTTACCGCCTTTGGATGGCGCACCCACTTTAAATCTGGTTTTTGACGTGTTTATATGTTCAATTTGACAAAATAATATTCTTCTTTTGAATCAGGATATAAAAATTTACATTAGATAATGTTTTGATATTTTTCCGATAACTTTCATATTTTAATGAATAGTAAAAACACGCTATATTTTAATTAAAAACAACTTTTTTCATCGTAATATCTTATGTGGTTAAATTGTAATATTGAATGGTTTTAAAGTATAAATAGAATATATTTTTACCATTTAATATAATGTATGTCATTAGCATTGATTTTACCTTGAATTCGTATGTTAAATCAATTCAATCTTTTGCAATGTTTTAAACAAAAACCCGTTTTTATTCGACAACAGGATTAATTTTAATTTAATTTCTGCAACTTCTGTGTATGGAATTTTAAAAAATGGATTCCATATTTGGAATCAGTGGGTCCAAATTATGTTAATAAGATACTTTTTATTTTTGGGAATTATGAATAGTAACTACGGTAAATTTTATTTACCATAGTTAAAGGTAAATCGGGTAATTAAGGGTAAATATAATATTTTAAAATTACCCTAACAAATGTCAAAATCCTATTGGATGACTAAAAGTCGACCCATATCACCTAAGGGTCGGATTAGAATCATTTAATGAACATTTTTCTATGAAAATAACTTAATTATTATTAAAACCAAAGAAAGTGACAACATGTCACTCTCTTAAATTTTATAAGTATATTAATTTTAATTTAGTGATAAACTTCATGAAACTTCGAACATGAATAGTCTACAGAAATCTAATGAAATTATCTACATCATATAAATCTATTTATAATTTTTAGGGATTAAATAATTATCATTAATTATGACACAATAGTGATGCAGAAATTGTTTATCTAGTGAAAAATCAAGAATAATGTTTTTTTTAAACTAATAGTGACCATAAAATGCACAAATACCTAACCAAAACTTATTGGACATGTAAATGTAAACCATAAGCATCCAATGGTCGAATATTTGACCATTTTGAGCCTTATAAAAGCGATTATGACACTTATATTATTTTATTTTAAATGATGCCAAAGTTGTCACCTTCATAATTTAGTAAATATAACAATTTAAATATTGTGATTTTAAGATGATAAATTCGAGTAAAAGTATTATTGTGCAAGGTAATATATTTATCTTCATCATAGAATTTTATTTTAAATTTTTATACAACAAATAAGTATATTAAATAATTATACAAAAATGATGTAGTAATTATTTTATTAAGAGATAAACCAAATAAATTGTTTTAAAAATAATAAAATAAATATTATATGAACTATTTAATGTGATACAATAATTTTATTGATACATATGACCTTTTATTAATATATTAAATCTTTTATTTCGAACATATCTTCTGTATATATTTTATTTAAATTCAAATAAATGAATAGTGTCAAAATTGACACTATTGTTATTTTACAAAAATAACATATTATTAAATTGTTTAAAAATCACAAAAATATTTAAAAATTATAAATTTATATTTATATGGTCTATAATGTTATAAAGTAAACAATTATGGAAAATTCACAACAAATAAGTAATTATTTGTTATAATTTAAAATTTAGAATTTTATTACCACAAATAAACTTAAATAGATTAAATAAGGATAAATCAAAATGATAAGGTTTAAAATAAGATCCAAACATGTCTAAATTTGATTGGTTGATGATATTACAACCCTATCTCATCTAATCTTCGAATATGAGTCATTTTTGGAGGTTTTTATGTGGGGTTAGATTTATTATAAATTAATATTTTTAAGAATTCCTAAGGTGCCCCTCTCCTCCCTTATAAAAGGGCACCTCCTCCCCCTCCTCCTCACACCAAATTGAGAACTCAAGCTCGGCCAACCCCTGCAAAAATCCCTTCTCCACTTCCCTAGAATAATACTAGAGGTCCTGGTCTTCTTCAAAGACCAATTTTAGTTCCCTAAGTGGAGGATTCAAAGAGGCGTTTCAAAGAAGAGGTAATATCCATTACCGATCTTTTCAATTTCTTTCTTCTTAAACTTCTTCTTCTTTAGTTGTTTCATGAAAAAGTAATAACATCAGTATTACTTACATACTGATATGTTATTATAAATATGAAACAACCCTAATCCACCTTCTATCCATCCTACGGAAAAAATGAAATCACCGCGCGTGCGTACGTACGGAATACCGTCTCCACGACGTGGTGTAATTTTTTCCACCACCACCTTAATAGGATGGGTATAATGGTGTAATGAGTAACTATATATGATTATAATAAAGTTATATTGATACTGAAATAGTCTACATACACTTCAACACAATTCCACGACCATGGGAACGATATCATCGCTCGTGCGTACGTACGGACTACCGTCTCCACGACGCGATGAGATTCATTCTCTACTTTAAACCATTCATGAATGATTATAAAGTATATATAATAAGTAATAATTAAATATATTACATAACAATGATACTGGATTTATGTGTATATATATGAATGTCATCTACTTAATTCAATTCAATTCAATAAGGAAACGAAAACAGCGTTCATGCGTACGTACGGACTACCGTCTCCATGAACGGTGTATTTCTTTCCCGTTAATAATTTATTATATATATGTATATCCTGAATATATATATATATATATATAAATCATGTTTTATGTTCTGGAATTAAGTAATCATGATCTAAGTAATCATATGAATAATTACAAGTCAAAACACAGATGACAAATGAAACAATTTTACCCAAAACGCTCTTTATCATGGAATTTACAAAAGAACGGGTAATATAAATTCATAAGTGAACCATATATGATATCATAACAATGAATATGATTCTTTAATAAGTAAATGACATTATTTAAATCATTATACAGGAGGTTCGGACACTTACGAAGCAAATCGGACCTAAGGTAAGGGAAATATCACAATCTCATTTTTATCCGAGATTGTTTATACGTTGGTATTTACTGGGGTGTATTTTATCATCCAAATCTATGTTTCCTCAATAGGTAATGTTATTTCCATCCATCTACAATTGTTTAAATCCAATCTTACCCTTTTGTGAGTTTTTAGTAAAAGATATGAAAGGAATCTTTTGTCGTTTTTCGTACGAGGTACTTTTTGACTTTTTCGACAAAAGTATGAAGAATGTTTTTTTTAACTTATACGGCACGAACGGATTTTTACTGTTTTATAAAGCCTTATTTTCATGAAGCTTCCTCTAAAATATTTAATGACTATTTTCAATAAAATCTCTTTCTTTTAAAATTGCATGATGTTTTATGAAAAGAAATTGATTTTGATGAAGAAAGGATATTTTCCTCAAGAATTCAATTCAAGTGTTTTATCAAAATTATTTTCCATCTAAGATAATAAAGGGTTCTGTTTCTATCCATATTTTTACATTGATTTGACTATGTTGTGATGGAATTATGTTTATGAATTCCTTTATCTTATATGAATGGTTTTATGATGTCATGTTGTTTAAGAATCCCATTTTTATTACATGGGTTACGCTATGATGTATGGTTTATGATTATGTGGCACACATAAGAAAGGATTCATTATAAGATGGGTGGGACCTATATCTCCCTCCAATGCATTGGGTAAAGATTTTATATCTCATGAGATAGACATGGCTGAAATGGTAGGTTATACCGGTTCAGTGAAACAGGACTGAAACGAGGGTTACTTGATTCAGAAAGGGACTTTGTCCACTAAGATAGTCTTGGCAATGAGTCTTGACTAACAAGAAATGATTCTCTATGATTATGTGTGAATGCCACAAAGTTTCATGTTTTAAGTTATGATTATTGTGATTACATTTCACTGCCATGATTTATCCCATGTTATGAAATTATGCTCTCTTTTGCAGGTTATGATTTCCAAAAGTTATGTTCTTATGAATATGATGTGATTGATTTTTTTCTTTTGTTTACCCTTACTGAGCATTTGAGCTCAACCTTTTATGTTTTATTTTCCCCAGGATACAAAGAAAGGTTTTAGGTAAAAACTAAGGGAAGATCTTTATGGGAGATATTGAAGATCTTTCACCACGATTAGAAGATTACGTTCCGAGTTTCCAAAGACACTAAACTATTACGATCCTTGTGTGCGTGTTTTTGTTATGTACTAAGTATTCCGCAAAAGTAATGTAAAGTCCATATACGTGAAGCTTCGGGTCTCTACACCTATCTAAGAGATATTAACAATCCTTAATATTTTTTTATGTTTTTGTTTTTGTTAGTATGGATTGTTATACTAATAGATTATTCAAAATAATTTTGGATTTAATACATATTGAGATCACCCAACTCACTCAAGAGTTTTTTCATAATAGAGGTTTTTTCTCCATATACCAACTCTTGATTTAATATCCTTATCTCTAAGAAAGTTCATTTAAAAAAAGTGGCTAGATTCATACCCATTTAAATTAGTAATAACTTTCAAAATATCGTTAGAAATGTGGGGGTAATTATATTGGCTTATATAGAAAATACGATTGCTTCTCCTTATCATTATGGGTTTAACCCTGGGATAGTGGTTTAGGTGTGTTAATTAAAAACATTTTAATGTGTTAATACTTTTCAACATTGTAGTTATATTTGTATGTCATTATCCTAGGTTTTCTAGTTCCGCCTTTTTAATTCAATTATTAAATCATTATGTTCATATTATTTTCAAATCTATAAATAGCCTATGGATTTTTGGAAGTGGATTGAAAATTACATCCATAGTTTTATTTGGAATGATAGTATATATGATTAAGTTTGTGAATGTTTCAAGGGGTAATTTACATTAATTAAAATGGATTTCGATTACATGAAATTATGAAACTAGGACTATAATGATTCCACAAATGTTTGGTTTCTTTATCAATTACATTGGAACCCAGCTACTCTAACAAGCTTCCAGAGGTATAGATTATTTTCAAGTATTTATGAGGGGAATATTTTCTACAAAAAATCAATCGTATAGAAAATCTTACGTGACTCATACAGGTCAGTTGTGTAGTAGTTCATATGGGTTCCTCCAAGGTTATTTGTTCTAAATTTATAGAGTACAAATTATTTTGGTACACATGTTTATAAATCACAGTTCATTCATTCTGATCTAGATCATTTTAGATTTTTTGAATCTATTAATCATATCATTATGATTTAAGTTCATATTTCCCTAAAAATTTCTCATCATATTCATTATTATAGTTTAATGGTAAATACAATAACCCTTGATTATTTTTTTAGCTTAGTGGCCCCACTACTAATAATTTTTATTCTTATCTATATAGATTTTTTGATTCAACTCTAGTGTGTTTTGGGAAATTTGATAAGAAATTGATTCAAGACATGACATGGAATTCAAATTAGTACATATACAATAATTAGTAAAAAATATATGATCATCTTATTACTATAGGTTTTTAAGCTCTCTTCTATCACATAATCTCTATTAACTAACGATATTTTTTATTTTATTTTAACCTGTTTTAAAATTTTAGTCCCCATGCACTATAATATAAAATCACCCGGATTTTCTCAAGTAATTTTTCCAAATAATATTTGGGGACTTTTTTATGTTTTTTAGAGATTATGAAATTTTAATTCACATTTTAACCTTTTCCTCATTTTAATATGGTACAAATAAGTATTAAAAATAGAATTTTCAACAATTATGAATTATTTTAAACTACTACAAGGTTGTACGATTTATAACTCTTTCATTATTGTATGAATTGATTGTCATCTATGAATTCACACTAATGTATGGTCAATAATCATTCACCCATAATTTCTTATTGATTGTTGTGCACATTAATAGTATATTTTTAGTAATATAGATGGATTCCACTTTTCATCAAAAATAATATTCTGGGAACATAAAAAAATCATTATTTCATTTCAAAAAGTATTTTTTATTGTCTAATGTTTGATATTTTTAATTCATATTCAACACATTGTTTAAAAAATAATAATATATCATGTTATTTCATGGGGACATACTAATTAATTTTATGTCATGTATGAAATTTACAAAACATACAATACTCATATTATATCAGATAAATACTTACAAATGTGACTATACTATATGTGATCTGTGACAATTTTCCTCTCATAATATGTTCTATAAAATTCAATAATATGTTTGATCAAATGGAAAATTCATATAAAAACCGATAGGTTGATCCACAACATCATTATCATCCATTACATCATCAAAAATATGTCTAGGAATGATGTTAACAATAACAAAAAATTGTTGTTTTAACAGGTTATTTACATAAGAAAATAGACTTTCTAGTGATGCAAGAATATAAGATTCATCAATATCAATTAGGTTGTTAGCAACAATCACTCTAAATCCATAGTTATCAATATGAAATATTTATCATGTCATTGAATCAAACCACTTCCATTTCATCATTTTACCTGACCATGTATATATTAATCTAATAACATGATCTTTTCAAGAACCCCATAATAAGATATATTTTCGGACTAAGGTTCCTTGTATAATGCACTAGAATAACAATCTGTTGTACCACTTATCGTAACACCATCATGTTGTGTTGTCATTTTTGTTCGACCTATATTTATAAAGAATTTGAATCCACAGACAAACATTACACTACAATCCTGTAACATATTATTTGGACCATTAGGCATCACTCTTATTTTATATAACAAATCATTGATTAGTTAACATAAAACCTAAGAGATTCCAACACCAAATATTAATCTCATTCCCTTTATTATGTTATAAGGGGTAAAAGAAATCTATTATCCATGAATTTAACCAAGAAGTAAATTATTTGATGTGAAATTATTCCTTCCTATTATTATATAGAGAATCATGCAACCATTTTATAATTTCTAAATGATCTCTTCGTATATAAAATCATTAAAATGTCAGAAGATATAATTAAATCACACAATTAAAAAATAAATATTTATTATTTGACTTACATGAGGTAATAATCAGGCACACCACAGTTGAATAATATATAATGCTGAGACATTTCCCACTATTCCTTGATTAAATTAAAAATGAGAATAATCCAGAAATCCCCCTGTTTGGGTAAGATAATAAATGTATGGTCAATGTGATCTCATTTTCATCTTCAGTTCTCATTAGTTTGTTAGACCACGTATTGATGTTATCCAAGTATGATGAAACCCTATCCATTCATTATTAATGTAAATAGACTATCAAAATAGATTTTTTAAGATGATATTTATTTGTGACACAATATTTCAATATAAAAATCATTACCTTTATCAGATATATCCATGAAATTGAGAAAACAACTAAACATAACTTCTGTGAGATCATTCATAGTTATATGTAACATAGATGTGAAAAGTGACAGTGATGAAACTTTTTCAATGTTGTAAAGAATAAATAGTGCATATCTCTTCAATTTCTTAAAAAACTCTTTCTGAGTCTTTTGGATCAAATTTTATGATAAAAATTATAGAACAAAATCACCAAAATACTAACACTATGTGCAAGTAGATTTTAAATAGCATTTTAAATCAACTCATTTAATAATACATAGAATTCATGTATTTTAAGATATTTTAGTTTCACATATTTTGTATTCAACCTATTCAAAATGTTAATTAAAGAACCATATAGAACCATGAAATATTCTAAAATTGGAATATTTTTGTCACAACATTTGTAATTGAATTACAAGAAAAATGCACTTCCACTTATATTCCCCAATTATTTCAGAATGATGTCTTACTCTTATAAACCAAATAAAACTAATCAAGACATGACCACAAGTCATATTTTTTCCTATAAAATTTATGACTGTTCTAAGTAACATCTTAAATTTTTTTTTCTCAATAAGAATTCCATATAAACAACAACTAAATAAATTTGATGACTAATATAGAAACTCAAAGAATATACTTTTCTTCTTCGAATTGTTTTTAGAATTTAAATTAGTTTTATTTCACATTCTGATATTTGATTGAATGACTCTAAGAATATAATTCAATCCATATTTTTCTTTAACAATACAATTCCCTAAAATTCGTTGATGTGTTCCATTTATATCAATGGAATTATCAAACTATTTATGATTTTTCCAGTATGTATGATCCATCAGTTTAAATCTTCGATTCCATATTATGAATAAACATTCAAAAAACACTAGTCTTCAGGAATTTTTTTTCTTTATAGAAATAGTATAAGATAATTTACTTTTTGTACTCCAACTAACCTCATTCTATAAGTAGGGAAATATTTTATTATCCATAATAAAGCAACATTAAACCTATCTTTATCCCTTTTAAATTCTGAATATGCTGGAATACCAATAATCCAAAGCCCCTTTTACTAATATATCATTGGCTAAAAGTATAAGTCCATATTATTTCTAGGATCACTCAGTCTATATATTAGTATACTCATTATACTAAAATTATTATTCATAAACTTCAATGAAAGAAAGTTATAAATGTGAATACAAATAGTCTAATTACTATATAAAGAATGAATTTTGAGGAATGGGATGAAACCATCATAGGATAATACCAATCTAACATTTCATGAATTAGGTGAAAAATCAGGATGTAACCTATCAAATTTATTCCATGCTAACCGATCTATTGGATTCACTATTTAATCATTATCCCTATTTATTTAACATTAAATCCATCTTTTATTCTTTTCTATTTGTTTTTATATAAAATGTTTTTGATGCATGTGAATTAAAGGGAAGTGCCACATCACATTATTAGGTATTTGAGATTTTATTTTATCTTTATTAGTCTTCCAACATGATGTAAAAAACTGTTTTCACTGACCTAACTCTCATTTTTCCTTCCAGAAAAAATAATTTTCATTATGGTAAGAGTGAATCTTATTATATTGAAACCCATAGTTTTCAACCAACATTGATTCCATGAAATAATTTTTTAGAATACATGAATCATGAGGTATTAAATCATTAATAAATGTAAGGATATATTCAACTCTGGAATTACCAAATCTATACTTTTCTTTCTAATGGTACAATCATATGAAAAAATCATGTTTTCTAACTTATTCATATTAATAATATAATAGGGTATTCACTTCATACATCATCTTAATAACACTCTCAACATCATTATTAGGATTATTATATGAAAACAATATTTTAATATTAATTTATTCTTGAAAATAACTATAGGAGGAGATGGATTTGGAAAAAAATTGATAACTATTAGAAAAAAATTCATACCAATAATTTTTGTTAAATAAATGTCATTTTATACTTGAGAGATTTCTCAATTTTGATACCACACATGATTTTTTTGTAAACCATGTTTTTTGATATGGTAACTCACTTCCACATTAATTAATCATGGTATTCCCAAACTATTAGTACATGGGCATCAAATCAGTCTTTCTTCTCGATTATTCTTAAAGGAAAAGTCCAAAAAATATCAAAACTCCTTTTGAAACACATCAGAGACTTGATGAATATTATACTTACTACTTTCAACCATTGAAAGACAAATAACATGTTTATAAAAATATTATAACAAATATTTTAAATTGAACTTAAAATAATACACACACACACACACTCATAGAACGTATCATATGTTTTCGATTTCAATATATTTTTCATATAAATTTAATAAATTATATGTTTCTCTAAAGAAATAATTATGGTTCATTAATAATATCCCTATTTTCATGGTTATTTATGGTCAATGGTGCATAATTATGGAAAGGGTCTTAGACAAAAAAGATTTTGTGCAGGACACAACACATGTAAAATGTTACCTTGCGGTATAGAAAGGTAGTATAAGAAAACTGAAATAACAATATATAACAATTTAGATGACATTTAATATGTTTTTTTATGGTTATGGTAGTTGATCAATGCATCACATAGATTCTGGGACGATGGTGGAGAATTACATGACATACAATAGGTTTTTTTAATATATTATTTTAGTATAGGTGGGTCAGATAGTTCAAAAAGATGAAAAAAATAACAAGAACAAAAAATATGAAGGGGAAATGGAACACACAATGACACATCGCGCCATGGTGAAACATAGTGCATTCCATGACACACCATCTCAACTGGGAAATTACACAAGAATTGTGTGGTGGAATGGTACCTAGTGATAGCCATGGAACAATGGTGTTCCCCAGCACCAACCATTAATAACTACGCCCATTAGGGCGGTTTTATTTTCCACTAAAATAATTCAATGATTATTTTTTCATAGATAAATTCATAGCCATTAATAGAGAATGATAAATTATGTTGAAGAGGGAACATAAGGATAAAATGTGAAGCATGAACCTCTAAAATGAACACCTATATCCTGAGATATTATTCTTTTTTATTATTTATAAACTCTATGTCAAGGTTCCCCAAGCTCCCAAGAAGCCTCTCCCAAGCCTCTCCTAATCCTTTGGGATCACACTTCCATGTAATGGATTTCTTCCTTTCTCATTTTGCCCAATTTTCTTTATGTTGTTATGCATTTTTTTAATTACAAATATTGGGGTATGATTTCACACCTTCCCCATACTTCCCTCTTTTTTTTGGATAATGGGAGGCCCCTTTCCCTCTCTTTAATGCGTCCCATGTACACCTATTACCATGTTGAAATTCCGTGAGGTTTTTTTTCTCTCCTCTTTTACATCCAAGTAATTATTTTGTATTATGAATCTAAATTCCATTACGTTTTTTGGGACACATAACTATATGAAACCCTTACTGACCATTTCATGTACATATTATAAGACACCCTTTTCTCTCTCATCAACTGTTTTCATGATTCCTTATGTCACGTCGTTATGTGGCCGAAATTGCACCACGTTTTTCGAGCCAAGATCATTATGTAGTGAATACCATACCCATGTCTCTATTAGGGGTATTAACCTTTATGCATATATAAATATTTAATCATACTTTCATGTATTTATTCCAAAATACTTATTCGTGGAATAACTTATGTTGTTGATTGATTCCATGTTATATGATCCATGTGGCACACTTATACCTGAAATGAAATGTTTATGAAGGGTTTTACCTAATAGCTTTCCCATACATTGGGTAAAGTATAGTATCCTGATACATCATGTGAAATGAGTGTTGACTCATACTAATTCAAGTGAAATGAGGGTTTACTCGTGCTTCATGTGCAATGAGGGTTTACTCATGCTCTATATGCAATGAGCCTTGGCTCATGCTAATTCCACGTTTAGTGTTATTGTGACATATCCATGTTATGATTATCATGACTTTATGTTCATGTTTCTCTTATGCTCCATTGATATTTCTATTTTCTAGCATGTATTGTATTCCTCATGTTATTCCATGTTTATTCCCTTAATCTTACTAGGCTTTATAACACACCCTTTTCTTATGCATGTCCTCAGGTTGTCCCATGAAATGCTAAGTACGAGGGAATGTAGTGGTTATGTAAAGGATGTTTTCAATAAAGATGTTGTATTTCATGTTTTAAGTTTTTATGTAGTGATCCTATTCCCCAAAGACACTAGACCTCTCGATCATCCTTATTGTATCAAGTGATGATTATGTAATAAATCATGTTTAAGTGTGTAATAAAAAAGAAGGGTTGTTATATATCACATATGAAGTATGTATTATTTCATAATGTATATAGAAAATATGACTTCCTTTTATTGGCTACCAATTAGGGACCTCTGTTTCAAAATGAAATGATACTTTTATAATGAAAACACATGCAATGAGTCATACTAATCACACTATTCATTAGATTGATGTGAAACTGAATCCGTAATGTCAAAAATGTCTTATAGATCATTTTTCAAAACTATCAATATAATCCAAAAGTAAATGATTGGTTTTGATTTTTTAAATGTTTTTATATACTAAAATGATGATTTTGAATAAAAAAACTCACTTTTAGTCAAATCAGCTTCATGATATGTCAGATTTATCTAAAACCAATTTATATATGTAAAAAAGGACAAATGGATAATTTTCTAGAATTATCACGATAATATGAGTTTTTTTAATTAGTTCTTAGTAATAGACACATTTTTAACTAAAATGTAACATTTAATCTGAAATAATGAACTATGAGTCATACCAGACACACCATGTACTATATTGATGTTTAGTTGATTCCTACACATGAAAAATGACATATAGACCACTCTAAAATAGTATGAAGACAATATGAGCATGTTTTCTTGAATTTTGTATGTGACATGTGTTTCAAATTAAAATTTCAATTTTAATTAAAAAACACATTTCAAATATATTGGGCATACAATTTATCAAATTGATGTATGGTTAAATCGTACACATAAAAAATAACTTCTGATTTTTTCCTTATTTATTAATACAATTAGAATGAATTTGTGATTTTTAAATGTCCAATGATCTTTTTGAAATACAATGTTACTATTAAACTAAAAATAAAAACTTTGAGTCATACTAGACACACCATGTGTTAGATTGATGTTAAGACGATACATTCACATTAAAAATGAATTATGGATCATGTTCATAACATTTTTCATTAACACAATATAAAAAATGATTTGATTCAAAAGAGAATTAACTGTATTTCTATCCAACCTGAAAAAATCAAACAATGAACTAATAGGTTTGTAGAGAGAATAATAAATATGTAACTTATTTCCTCATCCTAATCGAGGACTTTATAAAGACTTTTTTTATAATCATTTGGTGCCTATAAAGAGCATAAAAGGACTCCATGCATAGTTAAAGTGCCCTAATTAATTTTATATTTCATTTTTATCATTAAGAAATATAATTACCTCTATATCAGGAAATTTTGTTTTTATAGGCCTAAATTATTATAGAAAAATAAATTATATATCACCCCTTGATGATCATTGTAAAATTAACTAAATAAGAGATATATAATTATGATATGAAATGTAACTAAATAAGAAGTAGATAAAACGATAATTTGTTTTATTAATTTGGATGTAGATAAATTCAATCCTTATGATCTTAGTAATTTAAATATTATTACAAATGGGATATCAAGATACCTATTGATAATGTCTAAATATTTTTTGACACCATATATTCGAACCAATCATTTATAATAAAATGTATTTCCTCTTTTGAATATGGTGATTTTATTTATTCATTACAGTATAGGAAAAAAATAAATAAAGTACTAAAAAATATTAAAAATGAAATTTTACTTTTGTTAAAAAATACATATTTGGGGAAACATGTATTTTATTAAAATATGATATCTTTCCTAAATTTATAAATATAATAACCACAACATTTTCCTTTGGTTTTCATTAGATTATAAGGAAACATTAATAAGAATATGTAATTTATTTTTATATATTTGTTTACAGGGAAATATTATTATATATTCCTTAATAGATATCCAGATGAAAAAATCGATAGGCTTATTATTATTAAGGGAAATCCTCATAACATGGTTTTTATGATATTTAATCATTTACCTTTCATAAAAAACATTGAAACTTAATAAAAAATAAAAATAGATTTTTATTTGTAAAATATAGATTTTATTGTATTAAAAATTGATAAACATCATCATTTCCAGATGGTTTGTTGGTAATCTATCCATTAAATACAAAAAAATATAGGGAGTACCCAAATCGATTTTAATGATCAATTAATGATCCATAATAAAATAATAAGTAATGAATGAAATTAAAATTTATTTTATATGATTAGATTATTCAGTTTTAACTCTTAATCATGGGTATTATGAAGAGACTAATGTTTTCATGTTTATTTTCAAACATTACCATATATTGTAATTTTTATTAAATTTTCATGTTTTTCTAATGGGAAATTTCAATATAATTTGTCTATTGACTATTGAGTCCTTTTTTTGGTTTATTGGGTTTATACATCACATATTACTAATATATATATTTTTTGTGGTAATGGTATTACCATTTCTTTTCACTAACTACAACTGGAATTATTTTTTCTTAATATTTTCGTATGAATAAATGTTTAATTGAGTTTAATGACATGTTTAATATTTTTATATACTATACATATAAATAATTTTTTATTTAAATTATAACTAATATTTATCAAGTCCATTAATTAATTTTATATTTTATTCTTCTATTTCATGTTTTTTATTTTTCAAAAATGTTCTAGAAGTTTTATGCTGAGTTCCCAGGCTAAATAAGCCATTTTGGAACTTGAAATATCATTTCTAAATGTTTCTTATTTTTATTATATTTAAAATTTCTTGTTCATAGTAATCCAATAAGTGAATCCATTTTCTAAATGAAATTCACATATTAGATTTGGTAAACTGTGATCTCATCCTCAGAAATATAGTCAGTATATAATTCAATGTCTTACTCAATAATATATATATATATATATGAAATAGAACCTTTTGGTTGAATTTTATTTTTGACATTGCGTTTAAAAATATTTAAATACCAACTAATGGTGTAAATACATTTATAATGTACATGACCACATGGTCGGATAACTCTAACCAAGTGAACTTTCAAATGAACCATCATATCAATGAAAGACTATGAGAAGAATATCCCCAATTCACATAATATAATTGTAATTTCCTTTTTTGTAATTTGAAATATAATATGGTCTATAACCTTAATAAATATATCTATGAAAAAAAAAATATTTTTTATTTTATTATAGATATTTTTAGGGGAAATACAATGTAAAGATACATGCATTAAATCTTATATCAAATCATGAAATTCATTTGATTTTAGGACCTGTAACATTCAATCATTAATTGAAAAGATTTTATTGATATTTTATTAATAACAATATTGAACACATAAATTATTTCAGAATTTTTAAAAATTGTTTCTTTCTTTTTGGGAATGAGTTTATGAAACTAGAGGAAGAAAATATTTCCTTTCACTGAGCCATTATGCCAAATTTTCTTATACCGCCATTTCAATCACGTCCTACCCAACCATAACTTGAACATTTTTTTTGAACCGTTTTTATAAATATTAAAAATAAACTATCACATACATTTATTTCTATGTGCATGAAATCAGGAAAATGTTGCATGAATAGAAAATTCCACAATGGTAATTCAGAAAATCAGATAACCTTTTTAATAAATTTTTATAATGTTTTTCAAAGAAGCTTTACAAAAATAGGTCACCATATCATTTAATTTATAAAATATTTAATCATCCATTATTGGATATAGTGTTATAACTTCATCTTAATTCCCATCAAATGATTTAATTCATTATTGGAATTGATTCCATCAAGGTTGAAATATTTGATGTCCAAGAAGCATAGTTATGGAAGAATGATTCAACCAAAATATGCATGTACCTTGTTTATAAATGAGATAACTTATCATTCCTTTAATTATATGTCCTAAAAATTATCCTTATGTAGGATATCCATTTATCATCCTATAAAACATGACTGTCATCATTAAATATTCATTTCCATATGAATCAAATAATATAACACCTATGTCACACATTAATTTTAGAGATATGATAAAATAATAAAAGTAAACATTAATATCATTAATAAGTATTCTTCGTTTTGATATAATTAAAGACACGATAATGTATTTTTTCTTTATTTGTAACCATGGTGGAATATTATAATTTACCAATATAAATGAACATGTACTATCAGGGATACATTATAGACCAAAATAGTCACTCTATTTGTAGATATTAAAAGACAAAGTCTTCTCATATAATTTTCAATTTCAAGATACTTTTGATGATTTTTATTCAACTAATGAAAATATTCAAGGTGATTAAGTTTTTCATCCTCAATTTTTATATCTATTTTTCATGTTAGTTTCCTTGTATTATCCTTACATTCATATGGGCTCCTAAAACATGGAATTATTGGAAAGTACCATAAAACTATGGAATGACTTGATTTATCTTTTTTGAGTCCCGAGGTGACAAATTTGGGGAATTTTTATGTGATTAATCGAATTTGTGAAGAAATATAAATTTATTTGTATAATAATGTATTCTTTTCTAAGATCGTACTCAATGACCATAGAATTCATTTATCATAACATTTTTATCATGGAATCTCATTATTTTCTAGTATCATATCATTCAAAAAAGAATGTATCATAGTAATACTTGTTTCAGTACATCTATTTCCATATTTTAAATTACATCAATTGGATATGGACGTAGGTATTTTATATTTAGTAAAAATAACATTCAATAGATCATTACCATTACTTTGTAACTCCCAAAATACATTTGGACAATTGTGAAATTCATCTTCAACACTCATTTTCATTTCTAGAAAATGATCTTTATCATTATTTAATCTATAAATCATATACTAAGTACAATATCCATTTTTTTTCTTACTTTTAACCATATCATAAGTTTTATAATGTGAAATGCTATCCCAGATAGTATAAACATTTAGTTTTTCTTCATGTTTAGTCTATTATTTATAACTTTCATCTATTTTGTGTTAGATCAATTATTTTTACACTCATATGGAAAAATTATTAACGAATAATAGAAACATAAACATATGAAAAATATTTGAGAAGGGTCATATGTCTTATCTTTTATAGTTCATATAAACTATTTAACCAAACCTTGTACTCTTTCATCATTCAATTTACATCTATTTTTTTCAATTCATATCCATCTAATTTGATTTAATAATATTCTTATATATCACAAACCATACACATATGGAATTATCTTAGAGTCCTAAAAGGATAGTCTATATGAAAACAAACATATTATTAATATATTTGGTATAAATTATCATTGCATCAACAAATTGATAGAAAAAAATAAATATGTAAAATTATATAAATAAAAAGTATTATAACACTAATTTTTTATTACATGTAGTCTCATATAATATAATAATTTCGTAAAATGTATTCATCAATTGAGAAAATTAACTCACTATCACTACCATTGTATATAATAAACCTTTGGATTTCAACAATTTTATATATATTAAGGTATGTAAAATAATATTTCACTATAAAAATATATATCAAAACTAAATAAATATTTATCTCATTGAATCTATAGTGTTCCGAAAAATGTAATCTCCTGGATTATAGTTAATTCATTTGTGAATTTTGAGATTAAAAAATATTTTAATTCATAATTTAGTAAAATTAAAAATAAAAATAAAAATATTTCATTGTATTTATACATATTGTCTCTCATAATTGATAAGAACTCTTCGTATTGATTATTATGTGGGAGTTGGTCTGAATCAACATCAATTGGGGTTTTATTTAATTGTTATTTGGAACATTTTGTTTATCTATGCCACATAGTTATTCATTTGAGTGATCTATGATCCAGACCTATGGATCATCCACTTTTATATTCTAGATATTATTATTTATTGGTGGAATAAAATATGAACTTTATAATAGTGGAAGAAGTTCTCGATATCTGATCGGTAAAAATTTAGGATTCATGGTAACTGTATGGACTAAGTAGCTCTTAATAAACATATCCACCTCTTCTTGGTGAGAAAATAAATATGAATCGATACTATAATAATAATATTTTTTTGGAATAATTTAAAAAAAAAATATAGAGAGTGGATTATGGTGCTGGTATTAGGGAGATTAAATATAGACATATTATCTCAGAATTATTTAATGAGGCTAATAAATAGTGTGTTTTACGAGAGAGACCCTATTCTTTTAATAGTCAATTAATTATTATTACGATTATTAATAATGAATTTTTTTGAGATATTATAAATAGTTACCCTTTTGTATCCCTTTAAGATGTATTATATTTTTTTGGAGAAAATATATTTTCATAAGAGGGATCAAAAACATTATCAAGGCGATTATGGAATGGGACATTTTTTTCCAAATCCAATGGGGCCCCATGGTGTTAATAAGGGTGATGGTGGATAATTCATAACCAATTTAATGAGTTATTCTTTAAAAACACTATAATTTTAGATTTTTTGTTTCTTTCAGGTTTGAAAATATCTCTACCTTTTACTTCAACTATTGACTTGTAGAAAATTCTTTCATGTATTGTTTTAAAAAAGATTTAGGCCCAGATGGTTGAGTTACTATTGAATATGGATCATGGATTCAAGCTAAAATAGTTGGTTGTTAATCTATTTTTGAATTATAAAATCTTATGGATAGTTAGATGCATTCAAAGGGTGAAACCATGTGTTCTAAGGCGACATTCATTTTAATTAGCCTGCCCTCATAGTAACTATTTTCATGGATTTGTACCATGTGTTTTTTTAAAGAGAAAAATACTTTGTTTATTTTATTGTATTAAGGTGGATATATGATAAGTGTAGATACTACAGGTGATCCTTTGAAATATTTTGTGGCGAAGAGTATTTTTTAATCATTAATATAGAATCCATGAAAATAGTTAATAGTTAAATGCATCATCAAGTGTGTGGACCTTTTCCATTTAACGACAATGAAATACACATATCATTCATTATGGGGTTATAGAAAAATTCAATGGGAAAGGGGTGTTTCTTATAGGTTCTCATGGTTATTTTCACACATCCACTAATGATTAAAACCCACTAAAATTTAATTCTAGGGTCGATTAAATTTATTTAATGGAGGAGTTACCTATTAGTAAAACCATATCAGAATTAATGAATTATATGGTTGGAAAAATAAGGCTAAAAACTATGGAAACATAGATATTTTTTTGCCAAAATTTGTAGCTATAAAAGTTTATACTATGATATATAGATGAAAATTCATTCAGAATCCTAGAAATACGTATAGAAACTCATTGGTAAAGACATGATTGATATAATAGAGGTAGATGTAGGAAAACACTAGTACATTCTTGTTGAATGAATGTTATGTGTTGGAACAATCATGGATATGAAAAACCATGAGTAGTTAAAATTCACCATTTTTGGAGTACATCATATTTCCCTAATGTGGTGTTCTTGTTTTTTACCTTGTTGGATTGCACATGCATCAAAGGGATAGATTATATGTTTGTTTTCTATGGATACTTTCTTATAGGGAGAGTGTGTTATGAAAGAGCTAATTATATTATGTTGTGTGAGGAGGTAAATATATATGTGATAAACATTTCCCATAATCAAATTACTATTTCGATTAACGAGCCACATGTACCTATGTTGCATTTTGTGATATTATATGGATACCATGCCTTAGTAGATAAATAAAATTCATGGGAGATTTTGAAGGTTCTATGAAATTATCCGCATGTATCTTTCATTATTAGGTGAGATTAAAATGAAAATCTCTATAATAATGAGAAGTAAGGAGGGCTTTCTAAGAATGGTTCCTCTATTCTCCATTTCTAGTATTGTATACTTCATAAGGATCTTTTTGACCTAGTGTCTCTATGGGGGTGTTTATTTAGTTTCATGAAAACAATTCCAATTGAAGGGTAATTTAGTGAATTGATACTCTGTTAGCATCAAGAACGTGGTGTTAAGTATTTTAATAGTATGATACATCCCACCTCTTACTAATTTTAATAAAATTTTATCATGTTGTCACTTCATACATAGACATCAGATAATTTCCATCATTCAATATGTGTGTTTATGTTAAAAATTATTTGGATCCAAAATTAAATATGTATATGGGTAGTTCAATCTTCTTGGTATTCATATAACAATAATTTTTGGGATAATATTTAGTGTGTTTCTTCCTATTTGTTGAACTTCAGTTTCCATTAGTATGTGAGGTTTTATATAAGGAGTTTTATAATTGCAAGGGACATGAAACACTATTATAAGGGTACTACTATGACAAGAACCATATATAATAAATAATATTTAGAAAAAATTATACATGGTGCTTTATGATAAGGAATGTTGTTATTTTATATATTCTAGTGGGACATTTATTAATCAATGTGATCATAAGAAAAACATTTTCCATCACTAGGTGTTAGTGAGAAGGAGAAAAAAATAATATTTCTATAACTGAGAGGGATAATTAATTTTGTATTATCTATAAAAGAGACACCCATAAGATAATAAAGAACTTTTATAGAAACCTATAAAAGTACAAGGAATGGACCTTCTCTATGTGTTTACATGTTGGGTTTGAATAGAGGTAACTACTACAATGAGAAAGGGGATTGACCCTGGGATCTTGGTAGGTAAAATTGTACTAGACATTAATAGTTTCCACTCGATAAAGGATAACATTTATAATGGTTTTTTTTCATTATAATTCAATAGATTTTTTTTCATGTCATGGGGACATATAGAATTTCCTTTAGAGAGTCCAATGGAATGATTTAATTTTAATTAAAAACATAATTGAAAATATCATCATTCTTATTATAAATGTCTCTAAACATATTAATATTTATGAATTCATACTCATTTGATTGTGAAATTATATTTACATGGGTTTTTATATGATTACCTCTTGGATTGTTAACTAAGATCCTCAATTTTATTTTCTATGAGCACTAATGTGATTTTTTTAACATATAGGCTCATCACGAACAATGATATTGTTTCTCATAAAATCCTTCTTCTTATCAAGACTTCTCATTATTCTAAGAGGTTGATTATGGCATTGAAATTCGATTTGAATAAGGACTATGATAGTGATAAATGAACTTTTATAGAATTAAAGATGTTTAAAATGGGACATGCCTCTATATGGGTTGTGGTGACTATGAAATATGTTTCTTTTATATCATTCTAAATCAAGGTTAATGGGGATATCCAAAACTTTTTAATCCAAATAGATATTTATGGCTTGTAGATCTTATTTATTTATATTTAATAATTCTATTTGTAGATTTTTCCCCTAATCTATTACAAAATTCTACGGAGGGAGGTATTTTCAATGGAGATATGCATTTTCAATAAAATAACATGATTTTCTATTTATTTTTTACTAATAATTTCCTTATTTTTTCAATGGAAGATCCCTAGGAACACTAGGATATTATGAGAATTATATAGTCTTTAAAGATTGAATATGGTAAATGTATTAATATTTTCATATTAGAGATGTATCTCAGTAGGGGAATTATTGTGTGAATTAAATATTGGATTTACATGACTTGTGGAATCATAGTTGTTGAGATACATAATAAATACATGGGTCTCTCAACCATATATAGGTGATCATAGAGGTTTGTTTTATCCATTATTCTAGCTAATGTCAAAATAAGAATACAGGGATGGTCAGGAAAAAGAATTTCAATGGGTGAGAAGGGGTTTCTCCTGAGAGAAGCGGATTTTGAAATTATTTATTATCTTATTTAATTATTAAATCACCTTGATTATTTTATTATACATATTTATTTATATTTCACTAATTTTTGGTGGGGTTTTTTGAGGAAGGAATACAATTCACTGCAATTATTTGGAGGATCTATACACACCAAAGGCTTGTGGCGGAATAAGATTTTTGGAATTGAACTCCCTCAACAATACACTTATGGATATGAATGGTTGGAGGATCTAGAGGGTCGATATGTTCAGTGTTTATAAGGTTATATAATTGGATAATGTTGATGGAATTAAACATTCTTCTATATTGGTTCATATACTTGATTATCCATTAGATAGAGACATGATAAAATATGATATGAATGTATGAGGTTATTGGAAGGAAGAAATTTTCTTTAATGATCATGACTAAAATGATATTATAGAAATTCCTCCTTCCCATTACATTTTAATGGGTATGTAATGATAGTTTGATGAGAGGTATGGGTATTATTTGGTTTACATTGCTAATAAATGTGTATTGAATGTTAAAAACTACTACGACTCTATACTTTTGAAGCATATTTGGAAAATTAGCATTTTTCTAAAAGAGGTACTCATATTTTGGTAGGCATACTATTGGATCCTTATGACCTATGAGAATCTAGTTGAAGGAAACATTTCGGAAAATTCATTTGGTTTTCTCTACATTGTTGAAAATGAGAATCTTTTACATGCCATTTTGTTGTGCTCTTAGGTTATTGATTTATGGTCCTCAAGTTCTAGTCAAGTGTGTGTAAACTAGAAGTGTGAAAACTAAGAGTGTCTACGTAATGTTAAGATAAAAATAAAATTTCTAAAACCCATCCCAACTCATGTATCATACAAACATTGTATTCAAATACTTCTTATTTCAAGTTTTGTAATATGTTTTGGTTAGATCATGTTTTAAAGGATGATATCATGTTGATGGAAAAAGATCTGAGATTCAATTCATCAAGGGGTTTTGATTCTGGTGACTCCTGGTTTAATAATCTTTGCCATTCATCTCACATATGGTAGAATCTTCCCCATAGTTTTATATAGGTAAACCAAGAAGTAATAATTCATTGTAGTTTTGGTTTAACACTTGTGGCCAGTGTCTATGACCATTCTAGTTCCCTAATTGAGGTTTTTAGTTGCAAGATGAATGTCATGAACCATCTCATCATATCCTACGACCCAACACCCATCTCAGTATGTGACATGCCCTGCAGATAATTCATGATCCCCATTGTCCGAAAACTAGTTCCGAACATCAAAATTAAAATGGTGGGAATGATTTTTCCAATAAATAAATGGAAAAAAAATAAATCAAAACTGAAAAATGAAAATGAAAAATAGTAGTAGAAAGAAAAATATATTGTACATACCTCCACCTGACCCTATGGGTCACCAGTGACCTCAAACCAATATTTCAATATGGAGACTACATTCGAACAAGAAGAAGTACCCAAAACTAAAAAAATTCTAAATTATAGACATGCATATTTACAAATCAGTAGGAATGACCAAATAATATATTCCCATATGTATTTAAATTAAATAATGTATCCATAAATTTAAAGATTGGAATAAATTATAAAAACTAGGTTTTTCACATAATTTATTATTAAAACATCTCACGGTCCATTTCACTTTTTAAAGTAGAAAACTAGATTCCAATTTTAAGAAGTTGACATTAGTAGTTTAAAGTGTTTATGTTGAAACTAAAAATGGATGAAGGAAGTGTAAATAATCTTTAAAATTTTTTTCCATAAACACTTGAAAGTTTTTTATCACCTTTAAAATGAAGCTACATTGCACAAGGAAACAATATCAAAAAATATACGACACATGCAATGAAAAAACAACACATTGGAGTAACCAAACAGAAAATGAATCTCAATCATTCGACGTAGATATAAATGTATCAGACAACATGGGAGAACCTTAGATCTCCTGAATATCTAGAACATTTTATAAATTAGACTCATCATGAAGGAATTACCTATACAATGACATTATAATGACCAAACTCTGGATCGTCACCCAACATGGCCTGCCTAAGGGGCCCAATCACAAAGTAGAGTAAAATTCATTCAAAGGGCTACTATCCCATGAATAATATGAAATAGTGAAACCATTTTTTAGTAAAAAATTCTCTCTATATTCTTGGTTTCCATGTTCAGACTAAAAAGGCGGGTGAACCATCTGTGTCAAACAAGCAATCCATCACATATACATGCATCACACACAATCAACACACACAATAGTCACCCTTGAAACACTCCAATGTATTTTATCCCTTTTCCTTCAACCATTAACATATGAGGGAAGTCCCATCTGAGGACCACCCATTCACATCAACAACTATTAAAGAAAGGGGTGCATACAAAAGGGAGTTTTCAAAGTAACATAATTTATATATGTACTAGTCGAGCCTCAACTAACCATTCGACACAAACCCATTTTCAAAATACCAACACACACCACATTAAAAAAAAAATACACTTAAGAAACCCATTTAGGAAACCCTAGTTCCCATTTTAAATCTAAAACTCATTTATAAGGGGAAATATGGTATTTTCTCAAACACATGATTTGAAAAATTGCAATCAAATCATTTATTACAATATATTACAAGAAATAAACCACTCCAATTCATGATGAAATTTTTTACCAACAATTCTATATCAGAAATTTATATAAAAACAAGGTTTTAAATGCAAGGAATAAACGATTCTTAAATTTAAAGGTCAATGCATAGAGATCATACATCAAATATACCACATTTGATGACGACTTCTCAAACCATCCCTTTTTCAATTACACATATATGTGTATATATATATACCCCTAGAAGCATTTCACATATTCCCTGCACTATGAGAGAATATGTACAAATATTTCATATAAATATATATATTCCTTACCGATTCACATGCACGCAAGGGATAATCACGAGTGATGGCTCGAAATTACATCAACAGGGTATGTGTGCTTTAGAAACAATACCAGCAAATAGAAAATCACAAAACCAATAATTAAAATTTAGTCTGAATTAAGAAATGAAAAAACCATTACTCAAAAACCATGGTGAATCTGCTACCCTTGAAAGCGATGACTATAAACGCCCTCTATGAGACCCAACAAACCCTAACCAACAACAATTGACCGAAATAAAATCCTTCCATGTTGGTTAAGATCCAATAAAATAATAAATCCCCAAAATAGAAACCATAAAATTGACGGAGGAGGGAGAGGGATGAGGAAAGTAACCAATTGAACTCACTGGAGGGGGCTACACAATCAGCCACCAGAGGAGAGGGCTCAACTCAGTAGAAGAGGCACATCGTCAGATTCCGGCCAGTTCTTATTGCACATGGAGAGTGGGATGAACAAGGAGAGGATTCCACCATTGAAGGACTAGGGCATGTGATAAGGTAGGAGGGCCACTGAGGAGAAGTTATAAGGGAGTATGAGGGTGGTCTGGAAAGGGGGGAGTGGGCGATGTTGGGAAGAGAGGGGAAGGGGGTGTGTGTTGTGTAGAGAGGGGAGGGGACCCTTTGTGGGTTAAAAATATAATTAATAATAATAATAATAATCATCATCATCATTATAATAATAATAATATTATTATTATAATTAAAAATTCACTTAATTTAATTTTATTTTATTTTAATTTTATTTTATTATTTTATTATTTTAGACATTGAGTTGGACATATTAATTGGACGGATGACTTTCCAGGCCATGCACCAATCATGCGCACCCCACTATTGGAAATGGGTACTCACACGGGATGGATACAAAATTTTCCAAACTCTGTGCCAACCATGTCGAGAACCTCTACTGGGTTCCCAGAATAGAACCAAACAATTACTGCACGATTTCCCAAACCATACACAAACCAGGTGCATGCCAAAAAACTCAATCGAATGTTTGAAAAGCCAAAATATTTTCCATGTCTCAACCTGAATCCCAACCTAAAAGATCTAATACCCTGAAAAGTATAAAATAAGGGTATGTCCAAGACCGAGGTGTGACATTGAAGGCATCAATGAATCCCACCATTTCAGATGTAATGACTATAATTTCTAGTGTGGAGTCATATTTTTCAATAGGATGGAAGGATGTTGTGATTGAATTATATTTTCAAATCATTTTAAGGAACTAGACGGTTTGGAGGTAGGATGTCAATAAAATGATTCTATTTTGAATAATATCTATATTTCATCATCTCATGTTACTTTTGGTATTTTTTCATTCATTTTTTGTGATGAGAATAAAGTGGATCATTTTCCTGATTCATTTTGAGGTTTCTCATAGTTTTTGTAGTTGGTTCACTCATTTCATTTGGATAATTTTTTTTCCTCTTCTGATATATAATATTTACTTTTTAGATAAAAAATGCCTTGATATTTTGATATTATTTATGATTTTTTGTAGAAAGGAAAAATGAATTCGTTTACCAAAATAACCCAAATTTTCATATTTGAAAATCATGAATTTGATGTTTTTAATTATTATAATATGATTAATGAGTAATAAAATTCATAAAACAAATAACATTTTTATTAAAATTATATAAACTAATGTATTTAAAAATTTCAATTATAGAAAATTGGTAATGTCCAAATTTTGATTCATCTCATTGAGAATAATGTGAACATTTATGATTATTTTTAACAATATTTGGAGATTTATATAAACTATAATTAGAAATTCAATTCTTATATGATATTTTCAAGAATTTTTATTTGAATGATCAATACAATTATCATTTATCTTTATTTAGTAATGAAAATAATTTATTTGACATAGAAAAATTTGACAGTATACTTTATGTTTTAAATTTAATTATATATCAATTTCAAATAATAATGAAAATAAAGAATAAAAAAATCCAGACAACATTTTTATGAATAAATGAAAAAATGGCTAGAAATAAATAATGATAATGTTATTTTTTCTCAAAATTCATAGAAAGATGAATATTTTCTAAATAATTATGAGAATGAGATAATATTTTTTTAATGGTAGGGGAAGAAACCATTAATTGATACAAAAAAACCCCTCTTATAAAAAGAGGTAGAGGGATCTAATTACATGTTCTTGGAGGGCCATGTGGGTTTTAACCCAAAATAAATGGACCTAATGTCCAATGAAACTATCGAAATGACCCATGACAACAACCATACAATATGGACCGATATATGCATTATACCTATTAGTTCTCTCTATCACCATCGTCACCCTTTCTTTGAATATGTAACACATAACCCCACCTATGGAGGCTTGAACATCCTCCCATTAATGATCATTCATCTCCTAACATACATCCTTAGTAGCCTTCCATCTCATTTGTAACATAGTTAATCTTTCAAATGTTTATTCCACTACAAAACATCTTTCCTCAGGCCCATCTGTCACAATTTCCCCATTTATAACATTCACATTTTTAAAAGGTATGACTATTTTTGATAACATACATTATTATCCACATAGAGTTTAAATGAACGACTAAATATTATTATTTAAATGTTAACATTATAACCTAGATATAAGAATGGTGGGTGGGAACCTAATTAGCTAAATTCTGTGAATATGCTATACACATGTATATATAATGAATTGTTTGGTGAATAATTTACTATAAATTAAATACATCCATTTTGTATATAAAACAAAATATTTTTCTAAAAAACTATATAAATGCACACAAGTGTGTTTTATAAAAACCAAATAAAAAAATCACTTGTGTTGGATTATATAAATTATATAAATATATATAATAATCAATATAATTATGAGAATTAAAACTATTTTTTTCTATACATTATATAAAAATAAATCCAATTTTATGCATAAAATGTTGATTTTTTTAAATATAGTTTTACTACCTATTGAATGGGAACTTCTTCAAAAACTTTATTTTGGAACATAAAAAAATTGTAGAAAAATAAACTCCATTTTTTAAATATCGATGTCCCAATTTTCTTTGGGTATTTTTGGTATTATTTTTACAAGTTTTATTTTTTAATTTATAGTGAAAACTACTGAGTTTTAATTGAAAACTAAAATTTAACATTAATAATTTATAATGATAGAAATATTTTAAATATGTTTTAAATTAATATCAAAAAAATTATACAATTTTTAATTACATTTATGCCATTGTAAGCGTTTTCATATAGAAATTTAATATTAAATAATTGAAAACTTTTGAACATTTTCATTTTAAAAGCATGCTTTCTCATCATGTTTGCGGTAAAAATTTTAAATTAAATTCTATAAAATATTTGAATTTATTTTTAAAAAATTGAATTCTTATTTGAAATAATATGGTAAAAATTTATTAAATAGGTCCCTTTTATTTTTGTCCAATATTTTTAATAACCTTGGTACTTTTTATTACCACAGAATAGGGTAAATCATGGAAAATCTAATAATTAGGGGTAAAAATAAAAGGATAAATTCTTTAAAATTACCCTCAAACATGATATTTTTATATATGAGTACTATTAATCCATAATACGTAATTTTTATAATATATATCCATTTGATTCTATTTATATGTTAATTTGGAATTTATAATATTTTATTTAATGAAAAAAAATTGTCACAATCATATTTTAAATAATTAAACTATTTTTAATATGAAGTTATCGAGAGGATATTATCAGATATAAAAATAAATTTCAAAGACCAGAGATTTATATTTATTATAGTAACTATTTTTCATTTTTACTGAAAAAATAATTACTCTAAATGAATAACCAACACTTGTGCATTAATTATATTATTACTATAAATATCAATTAAAAGTTATGAAAAATGTTAAATTAAAGATAATTTGATGTAATTAACATTATAGAATAATTTTATATACGAAGTTGACATTATTAGGATATATTAAATTAACTTTTAGATGTTATCTTGTTTTATTTATTTTTTTAAATGTCGTACTAATGAATATTCTTCAAATTGACATTATTTATATCTTAAAATAAATAACATTTTATTAAATGATATAAAATTGAAGAATATATTAAATTTAGAAAAATAAATAGTTTAAGGTTGAATATATCTTAATTGGGTAATTTAAAAGTCTGTTGGAATTTTATAGTAACTATATTAATCAAAAAAAGGAAGAATCAATGTTTTCACGGTAAGAGTTAAAGGGGTTAAAAAAGGCTTAAAACCAAATGATAAAGATTAAAAAAATATGCAAAAATTGTTTAATTTTAATTGAATTATAGGATTAAGAACTATTGTTATGTTATATTAAAAATAACACACTTTTTATCCACTTGGTGCTGAAAATTAATTTATATTAATTTAATATTTTGAGAAATTCCATGAGCGCCTCTCCCCCCTCATAAAAAGGGTGCCTCCTCTTCCAACTTATTCACACTTAAAAACCTATTTGGGATGAAAAATACCTATATATATATATTTCTAGAATATATACCCACATTCTTTAGGTATATTTTTAGATAGAACACCACCCAAAGAATTATTTATGGGCTAAGTAAAATAAATTGTTCAAAGAAGTGGTAAGGTTTTTAATCAAGAAATTCAGTTTTGATTATTCTTACACCTCCATCAAATATTTGTAAACTATAATAAAAAAATATCTACTATATCATCTATATATTGAGATGTTATTAAGCCAGTGTAATTACCTATATCTATCTCAACAAACATCAAATGATAAATGAATTAATCTTTCATTTGTAAGGCATACTACCACTTTACGAACTAATAAAATTCATTTTCCATCATTGTCTCTAAAGACTAGTTATAATGATTGAATTAATTTTTATATATGGTATTAGTGATATATTTATCATTATAGAAATATAATATATCATTTTTATTCTTACCATTACTTGGACAATGAACGATAACATCATTCATGCATATGTGTGAATTATCATCTTCATGAAGTGATGTGATTCATTTTTTACCACCACATCACATGAATTATATATATAAGTATATTGATAGAATTAATATGATATTTATTATAGTATTATCATTATATAAAGATAAAATTAAACTTAAATAATTTAAATAATGATCATTGAAAAATGGGAACGTTAATCATGCATAGAAAATGTCTAACGTCTCTATGATTGTAACATTATTACTCTTTAATATCCATATGTAATGGAAATATTTAAAATAATAATTGGTGTATTAAATTTATAAAAATTTCTGTAATATTTTTATAGAGATGGTGGAATAATGATCTATTAGACCATAGTAAACTGAATGATGTCCTTTTGGGATCATGTACTGAATATCATCAAAACATCGGACATGAATTTAAATAACAATGTAATTTGTTATAAAAATAAAATAAGTGAAATAAAACATAAAAAAGGATATCATGAAAGAAAATAATCAATATAAGTTTATTACTAAGGAATGTAACGAACATACGTAACAAACCAAACTCAATGTAAGGGAATCATAAACTAAAAAACCACCTTTTATATGAGCTAATGATTAATTTTTTCAATATATGTTTTTTTCCATGTTTTTAAAATAATTTAATGGATTATATTTAAATTGAAATGAAATTTTTAAAAACAGAAATTTAAAATTTCACTCAAATATTTTAAATAATTATTCTTTTGGAGGATTTATGGAATAAAATTTATTTTAATAAGAACCTTTAAAAGTACCTATTTAAACTATATTCATAAAGTTGAAAAGAAATGTATTTTAATATATAAAAAATGAATGGAATTTCCAATTTCATAGAACATTAATGAAATAATGATTCACTTATAATTTTTTTTGTTTTTTCAATTAAAATTGTTTTATTATCCAGTGTGTAGTTTTTTTATTTCAATTTTTTCACACAAAATGTATATTTTTATATACAAATGTGTATTAAAAATGTGTTTGAATGTGTGTTAAAGGTTTTAATTCATGAAATGGTACATGATAATTATATGAAACAAGTGAGCCTGATATAGAATATACAAAGCATTAAGACCCATTATAGCTCAAGGGTGAGCAAGATACAACCTATCTAAAGGGTTGACCCCTATTATAGCTCATTGGAGAGCTTGATATAGCTTATACAAAGCATTGAGCCCAATTATAACCCACATGTGGGCACAATATATATTATTCTAATTATAACCTAATAGTTCATGGGGGATCCCGATATAGCTTATAAAAAGGGATGATCCCCATTACAGCTCATATGTGGGCCCATAATATCTTATATGAAGGGTTGAGCCCCATTATATGTCAGAGGTGAGCCTGATATATCTTATAAAATGGTTTGAGACCCATTATAGCTCATGGGTGTGCTCGATATAAAATATAAGAAGGGTATATATCACAGGTGAGCCCGATATGGCTTATACGATGGTTTGAGCCCCATTATAGCTCATGGTAGAGATTTATATAGCTTATTCAATGGTTCAACCCCAATAAAACTCACTAATGAGCCCGATATAGATTATATGAATATTTGATCCCCATTATAGCTCATGTGTAAGCCTGATATAGCTTATACAAAGGGTTCAACTACATTAAAACTCATTGATCAGCTCATTATAGATTATAAAAAGGGTGATCCCCATCATAGTTCCCCAACACATTGGATAATGATTATATTAGAATTCTGTCTTGTGGTCATTCCAACTAAAAGTATTTTGTTATGGTTTTTTTGAATATGATTCTCTAGGCTTCCAAACAAAGGTTTTAAAATTGCATGCTATTTGTTTTAAAGGATTTATTATATTAAAACATGTTTGGGTTTTTATGTGAAAATATTTTATTTCATACACTCAAAGAACATTAAATTCAATGGTAAACCTTATATTAATTTTTATAATTTCACTAGATTGATATTTTTCATTATTTATGTACCTTACACAGTATTTTGTTCTCATCCTAGGATTAAAAATATTTTCCATAGAATTTTTTAGATGATTGGGCGTTTGAATGTGGTGAAGTTATAATTTTTGATGATATGTTATGAAGAGAAAAATTTGTTTCATAAAAAGTGTTTCTGCTAGTGAAAATATAGATACTGAGTATATGTATCCACTTTTAAAGTATGGGTTTATTATATAAGTGTTTTTTTAAATTCTATAAAAATAAAAAACTAAAATATATTTTCTAAATAATTTTTTTCCAAATATTGAAATTACTAGAATATGTTTAAGGCTCGTTCCTTGCAGTTAGAATCATAGAAGGTTTATGAAAACATTAAATATTATGAGGTTTTCATTTATGTCATTTTTAAGAGTTATGTATATCATCATGGGTTTATAATATGAATTTTGATCATATTTTTAGGGTCTTAGGAATCATTTTGAGGCTTAATGTTAGGGAATTTAATGGTGAATAATAATATTTTTGGAGAAATTTATTTTTGAGTTAATTATGGGTTATTACAATTTCCTAATATATCTTTTATTAGAAAAAATAAAATGGTGATTATATTGTTATTTTTTTTCACTATATTCTAACTATTTAGTGAACTCTATAAGATAAAAGTAAAAAAATAATAGTGTGGGGTATTTTGAAGAGTAATGATTGAATTATATTTTTGAATTAGATACATGATCTTATTTTCTCTAATGATAATTTTGGTTATTTATAAAAAACATAAAAATATCTAAATGATTATGTAATTATTGAAATTACTTCATAGAATGAAAATTTATGATTAATTGATATTATTTTCGGAAAATATTAAATTTATCTGGTTAGACTGTGTGATCAACTCCATATTATTTTTGGGTTTCAATTGTATTCTGGAATAATTTGAGAGATTTTGGGGATTTTTATTATTAGAATGATCTATATTGAATATTGGGTATTACTAATGAATTTTGGAGATTAATGTATATTTTAATTATAGAACAGTTTATTATTTTTGGATAATTACATAATAGTGTACTAATTATTTTCAATTTTGTTAATTACTAGTGACAGGTAGAATAGATAGATAATCAGTTGTGGATTTGGCGATCCATAGAAGGTTATTTTTATAATTTAACTATGAAAAATAATTCATGTATACTCATCTTTTGGAGAGAAGATAACAAAAAATTCTACTTATCATGTATGTATATTTCCCCATGTTCATATTCTAGGATGTAAAAGAATTCCTCAACTGTAAAAATGATTTTTTGAAAGAGAAATTTTATCCTTTTACTTTCATAACATGAAATAAATGGACTTTTAACCAATCATAGACTATCAATTTTGTGATGGTTATCTTCTTCAAGACCATGTTCACTATCACACCCTTGAAGTACTCCGGTGTTATATTTTTTTTGTCAATGTACATGTTTTCTCAGATGAAATCATAGTTATGTGTTATTTCATATAACCTTATTACTTCCCTTTAATTATTTTAAAATAGATGTTTTATTAATCCTTTCGTTCGATGTGGGATTTCAAAAAATATTTCGAAAAATTAATACCATAGTTACAAATCCCAAATATAAAATTGTGAGTATGAGGTTTCAAGGGTGGGGGGAATGTAACATTTTGAGTTTTTAAAATGAAAAACTATGTTCAATAACATAAAATATACACCACACCGAGCGTTAGTCACAAGTAAATATTATTATTTATATGTTACCATTATAAACAAGAAGTTAGAAAGTAAGCTATGATCATGATTAAATAAATTATCAAAATATATCTACAAAATTAATATATGATGAATTATTTTTTGACCAATTAATAATAAATTAAAATAAAACACTTTTGAAAATAAAAGGAAATCTCTCTCAGAAAATATATTTAAGTTTCTAGAAGTGTTATTTGCATAAATAAAATAAAAAATCACTCTTATTGGATTATATTAATGAAATATATATAATATATTAAAGAACATTTATCACATTAACCATATTTATATTCTTTAAATGATATAAAAATAATTAATTTTTAATATATAAATAAAATTTATGAAATTAGAACCATTTTCATTACGAACTTTGATATAAAAAAATTTAAAACATTTGAATATTTCTCTTTAAAACCCTGCTTTCTCATCATGTTCGTGTGACTAATTTTAAATTAAATTCTATCAATTATGTGAGTTGAATATAGAAAAAATGGATTAAATAATTAGGATTATATTTTCTAAATTTATTAAATAGATCCATTTTGTTCTTGATTAATATGTATAGAGACTTTGGGACTTTTGGTTACTGTAGTAAATGGTAAATTGTGTAAAAACCGAGTAATTAATTGTAAACATAATATTGTAAGGACTATAAAATGAAACATATGCTTTCCCCATTTTTGTATGGTGATTATATTTTATCCATAATCATTCGTGGTTGGAATATATTTCCCTTGGATTTCATTAATATGTTATTATGACATTTAAAGAATTTTATATAATGAAAAGGAAAATTTGTCACATGTATATTCTCGATAACTAAAATATTTTTAATACCATGTAATATAGAGTCGATTTTAGACTATATATATTAAATTGAAATAAAAAATATTTATCTCTTAAATGGTGGTTTATTTTTATTTATTAATGTAGAAATATTTACCTTAAATTAGTACACAAATTGATGTCATAATTATCTTATTAATGGAAATATCAAATAAATGTTATTAAATATTCTGAAATAAGTTTAAAATGAAATAATGAATGTATTAAAAGAACTATATATATTATTTTTAAATTGTATTTATTTATTAAAATATTTTTTTTTTCAAAATTATTTTGTTTTATTGATATTCTTGAAAGTCAATGTAACGAATAGTCTCCACACTGATATTAATAATATTTCAAAACAATTTATATATTATTAATTTATTTAGAATTAATAAAAATAATTATTTCTTACAAACTATTGGGATAAGGTTTCAACAGTCATACATGATTTACTTTTGGTCATTTTATATTTTATTTTAATTATGTTAACCTTAAGAAACCATGTAGTCAACGTAAGATTTAATGGGGTTAAAAAAGGGATTAAAAAAAGTATTATGAATAAAAAAATAATAAAAACTTATTTAAATTTCATTAAATTAGATTATATCAACTCATAATAATATTATAGTTGTAGTAAATAATTTTTTGAGCAAATTGGAATTGAAAGTTAAATTATATTAATATATTATTTTGATAAATTCCTAGAGTTCCACTCATATCTCTTATTAAAGGAATCCTTGTAAAGACACATAATTTTCCGATAATTGTTTTTATTAAATGGGAATTTTACGGGTCCGTGAAAATTGACGGCACATGATTTTGAGGCCCGTAGTGCCCATAATGAATTTGTAAACTTTTTTTCGGGTACGTTCAGTAAACGTGCAAGTGGGGTTTTCTAACTTTTGAACTAGTGATCAGAATTGTAAAATGAGGGCACTCTTGAACTCAAACCACCGATTTTCACTTATGGAGACTTTCACCTCGATGATAGTTGGTGGAGGGTAAAAGTTATTTTTTGGGTTTTTCGTGAAGGAATAAAATAAAAATACAATTGTGAAAACATTTTATTTTTATTTGAAGCACCCATTAGAATATTGTGAAGGTGGGACCACATGAGTTTTATCTTCCATGTGGAAGTTGGGATGTGGGGACCACCAGACCTTAACCTCCCCTTAGAGGTTATGGTTGTGGGGACCACCAAAACTTAACCTCTCATGAGAGGTTATGGTGGTGGGGACCTCCTGAGGGCTTTACCTCTTCAACTCCCTAATTAATGTGGAGGATACACTTAAGATTCCTCCACATTAATTGTGCCAACCCTCCTCCACTTTTTTTATTCCAACACACCACATTAAATTGTGCCAACGTAATTTAATTGTCTTGTCCCTTTTTAATTTTCAGGTAATAGCATCGTTGAAATTTATAAACATTCATAATAAATGAAGCGCCATAAATTCCATGATCATTACATACCTCCTCCCCCTCCTATATATATGGATCTTGGGATGATGATTTTGGATGGCTTTACCTAGTGATGAAGCACTGGTAAAGTGCCGTGACACCCAACATTTGGAGGATTACACTCTCCAATGAAGAATGCTCCACCGATGAAGAACATCGAATTCCTTCGACCTTCTTCCAAAATACTTCTTCCGACATGGGACGTCATCATCTTAGACTATGACGAACAAACACACGAGCCCAGAATTGGAGGTGTGTGGCAGATGAGATGAATGTCGAAAAATTCACCAACTACCCTATTCATCGACATCATGTAATGATCAAGCTATGGGTTTATTTATTATCACATCCCATGTTCTCCCCTTCAAATTATTTTGCAGTATTTTGGAATATAATCTGACGAGGGTTGTGGGAAGTGATGTTTTAAAATATCTTCCTTACACGTTCATGCTTCGTTCTTTGAGAACCGCTTGCTATCACTCTAATCACAGAATGTACGGGCCAAAAAAACATGGCCTGACCCCTCTGTCATTATTCTCTGGTGTTTTCTTCGAAATAGAGGAAGGTGATGAAGGTGATGAAGGTGAAGAAGGTAACGACACTGCCACCCGCAGCCTCTAACCCCTGTGCCACCATCGCGGTGTTCCGGTCTCCCGAATGAACCAACTGTGCACCCCATCTCCGCACCCCGGCTGAGCCACTTGCAGCGCTCCACACTCCTGGCCTAACTGGCCTCACGCCCCTACTCCATGCCCCGGCCGAGCCACCCCACGACTCTTCGGCCTCCCAGACAAACCAGCTGCGTGCCCTGGCTCTACGCCCCAGGTGAGCCGCCCCGCAGTGCTCCAGCTTCCCGGCTGAACCAACCCCATGCCCCCACGGTGCTCTGGCCTCCCGACCGAAATGGCCCCGCGCTCTGGCAGAAATTCCCTCGTCGTGGCCCTCCAAACCTCCCTGTCTCACACCTTCCATAGCCCTCCGAGCCGACCTAGCTTGCTCCACCCACCGGCCCTCCTAGCTGCCCCGCGACCTCGCTCCCTCGTAGTACCCGTGGCCCTCCGCAGCCCCTCACGACCTACCGGGCCAGAACCAACAGGCCTGACCACTCATCGGGATGACCTAAACCCAATGGTCCAGGCCACACTATGGGCCAGGCCAGACCAAATGGGTCGGGCTGGGTCGGTCCGACCAGGTCAGACTGGACCCGGGCCCACTATGTCCCATTTATCCTTTTTGGCCATATCTTGGAACCAGATGTCTGTTTAACGAACCGTCAGTGAAACTAGAAACCATGGAGCAAGATGGAAACTTTGAGTGATACTCCACTATGTTTTGGATTGATATGGGATACGACCAGGTTGGATCGAGCAAGAATCCAACCAGGCCCCTGAAAGTAAAAGGCTAATAACTCACAGATAGGGGGTCTGATTGACACATTGTCTATTGTGTAGAGACCCATATGACATGGTGTAACTTTGGGATACTTCTTCTTATGAGTTCATGGAAGTTATAGCATCGACCCATAGCTTGTGGAGTGGATCTCCAGGAGACGAGCGAGCATTTTTGCGGGAACCTAGTAGCTATCTGATACTTGATGACTGATAACTGTTTGACTTTGATTGACTCGACTGACCTAGTGGGGAGTGCCTTGGTGACACGGCAGACCCACAATGGGGATCTCTTTGGTGATGCGGCAGACCCACGGTACTCGACAGGAGGAGTACCTTAGTAGGCTTTGAGGGGGAGCGCCTCCATGTGATGTGGTAGACCCTCTATGGGGAGCATCTCTATGTGACGCAGAAGACCCACAGTACATGACAGGAGGTGTACCTCAGCAGTCCAAGGTTAGTGGGAAGCTCCTCTGTGTGACATGGCGAGCCCACTGTACTTGATAGATAAAGAGTTCTCCAGCAGATGATAGGTTCAAAATGTTACTTATTACTACCCTTAGAATAAATCCTGGAATGAGATGAGTTATAACCTCTATGTTTTCCTCGTGATTGAGATATATCACTTGATAACATAGGTATATGTATGGGTATATACCTAATTAATGTTATGTGTTGATTTCATATTTGGGTTTAATCCTTGTTGGATTTTTGTGATACCTTGAGGGTCTCGGGGTACATACTGAGTATCATTATACTCACCCGAGCACGGGCTATGCATGAACCTTGTTGTGATGGATGCAGATGATGGACAACACTAACTGAGGATGAGAGTACCAGGACTGGATGGTTCATGGAGGTGGACCATACAGAGTGTTGGTACATGGAGGAGACAAAAGTTCGTAGAGCTCTATGGTGGAAATCTATACCTACCCTTCTGGTAGAAACCTCTAAGGGTGACCCTGTAGCTTCCTTTTTATTTATCTTCAGTGGTATTGTATTTCAGTGGTACTTGTACCTTACCTGTTGGCCTTGTATTCCGACCCTTTTCACTTTTCAGCACTCTTTTTGTTATACAGTTTACTTGTGTTGGTATCTCATTGTGTACTTGGTTGTGAGTGTTTACATGTTATAAGGGTAATTCCTTCCTAATTAGTGAATTACGCCTTTGGTGCACGTCGCCAACCCCTAGCCTATGGAATACAGGCTTGGGGTAGTCATGACACGGGCCCTGGGGGATGGGTCATGACAAATTGGAATCAGAGGAGTCAGTTATACCAAATAACTTAGGACTCTAATCTATCTTTTTTAAAAAAATAGTGTTAAGTGTAGTGATTGTGGTTTCTAGTTTAGGGAGTCCAGTGTTGGTGCGGCCAGTGACGTATCCATACACCAGGACCCAGACTTCTGATATCTGACTCAGTGCATGAAAACACTGATTGTATGTGTGTTTTCAAGAGTCTTCTTTGTGAACTCTTAGAGTCATCTCACCAGGTCATCTCCCCAGGTAAAACATTTTGACCGTTTCGTACCTATTTCTTCTCAGGATACCTCCACCCAGACATCCACCCAGGGTTCCTAGAGTTGTACACATTGATAGCCCATCAGTGATGAGGCCTTGGTGTATGGATCTCTTCCAGTAGAGGCACCAGCGGAGGCACCAGTGGTACGATTCTCCATTGGGCCACTGATTCTACCAGCCCCAGCAGCAGACAAGACATGCCGCTTGAGCACATTTCATTCGTTCAGTGCCAGAGGCCACCTAGGTTCAAGGGAGAGACAGACCCATATGCGACTAAGGATTGGCTAGAGGTTGTACTGAGAGTCTTTCAGATTGGTAGGGACACCTTCTGATTTCATGGAGATCCTTGACACCAACCTTCTAAAGGCAGCAAAAGGTAGATGGTGGATCTTGATACTTCATGTTCATGTTTAGGTGAGGCTTCTCTAGGCAGACTATGAGAGCCAGTTCCAGGAAGAGTTTTTTCCAGCGACTCTTTGCGCAGTGCGCATACAGGAGCTTCTTCATCTTCCATGGGGCTGTATAAATGTATCTCAGTATTTAGTGAGGTTCACTGAACTCTCACGCCACTCCACAAATATGGTTCCATACCCTTTCATCAGGGCCTGAACTTTCGAGTAGGGACTCAAGCGGGAGATCAGGGGTTCAGTGATCTCACTCAGCATCCTGACATAGGCGGGGGGTGTTAGAGAGATCCCTCTTGGTGGAGAGTTTCCTTGCAGAGCAGTCACCAGCGGTAAGACCCACTACCATTCGTCACGTAGCAGAGTGTTCTATATCTGGAAGAAGGCAAAAATTATAGAGGTCTAAGAGGACCTAAACTACAGGTGGATGATCGCCTGACTCAGGATCGGTTGTGCGGGGCACCTGAAGCGGATCAATTCATGCCAGGAGCGGGCAGTGTTACGCTTGTGGCGTGTAGAATAACATGGCTTGTGACTATCCGACCCACCATTCGGATGATCAGCATACGGTCGAATGACCGCCCAGGTAGAGACAGAGGTTCGACTAAGGAGGTCCATAGGGAATAGGCAGACGTGGCATAGGAGTTGGTTGTGTAGCTAGCAGTGGGTGATGATTTGAGATGTTACCGCCACCACCACTAGGGGGTCCACCCCGACAGCCGGGAGCAGGAGGAATTGGGTGAGCTCAGCTCCAAGAAGCTGAGTCCTATGATCATGACACTCTGGAGATGATACGAGGTATGATCTGTATCTACTCCACCTTAGCTGCAGTACTTATAAACCCAGGTTCCAGTCATTCTTTCATTTCCCCCACCCTCATTCGGAGCTCAGAGATTCCGACGAAGCCATTGGCTCGATCCTTATGGCTGGAGACTCTTACGGGAGTAGATTCAATGATTAAAAACTTGTTTCAGCATTACAAGCTTACTCTATGAGGTGAGAGCTTCAGCTGGGATATCCTATAGCAGCATTGAGGCCTTACGACATCATCTTGGGTATGGAATGGTTATCTGTAGTCTATGCTCAGATTGACTGTATTAGGCACAAAGTGAGGTGTGCCCAAATGGATGAGACCAGGTTTACCTTCACTGGTGAGAAGGTATCCCTTGTAAGAAAGTATGGACTTACCCAGAGGAGAGTGCAGCCGATCACTCACCAGTTGGCTAGCCTTACCCTCAGAGTGGTTGATGTGGAGAGTCCAAATTATCCTACAACGGTGGACCAGTATGCAGATATATTCCTTGATGATGTTTCGGGTCTACCTCCTCACAGAGAGGTAGAATTTTACATTGAATTGTACCTCGGCATGGCACTGATATCTACACCAGCATATCAGATGGATCCCAAGGAGCATCGTGAGCTGCGAGTACAGCTTGAGGATATTCATGGGTAGGGATTCATCCAGCCTAGTGTTTCTCCATGGGCAGCCTCGATTATATTCAAAAAGAATGTGTGTGGGACCTTGAGACTTTTTGTCGACTATCTATGCCTAAACTAGGTGTCCGTGAAGAACAAGTACCCACTCCTAAGGGTTGACGACCTCTTTGATTAGCTGAAGGTAACATGATGGTTCTCGAAGATAGACCTTAGATTAGGTTATTTCCAGCTCAGAGTTCAAGTTAAGATGTTTAGAAGACTAATTTCATATGTTAGTACATCCATTATGAATTCTTGGTTATTCCATTCGATGTGACCAACACTCTAATAGTGTTCATGGGACTCATGAACATGATCTTTCAGCCATACCTTGATTTCTTTGTAGGGGTCTTCATAGATGACATTCTGATCTACTCGACTACTGAGGAGGAGCAAGCCTATCATTTGCAGGTAGTATTGGACACACTCTGAGAGCACCAGCTTAATGGTAAGCTCTCGAAGTGCCTGTTCTGGATCCGAGAGGTTCAATTTATGGGACATGTCATATCGGAGGCTAGAGTAGTAGTAGATCTAGTGAATATTGAGGTGATAATTTCTTGGGAGCCACCCATGAGTTTGAATGAGGTACGAAGTTTACTAGGTTTGGTCGGATAAAACCAGATGTTTGTGCCAGACATCTCCAAAGTTACAGAACCACTTTCAGCATTGAGGAAGAAGGGGAAACCCTTCGTGTGGGTAGAGAGATGACAATAAATTTTTCAAAAGCTGAGGTAGAGGATGACTAGTGCACCCATATTGAGGATTCCAGAGGAGGGCGTAGGGTATACAGTTTACTGCGATGCATCAGGGACCGGACTCGGATGTGTTCTGGCGCAAGAGTGAGTGGTGATCACATAAGGTTCTCGACAGCTGAGACATCACGAGAATAACTACATTACACATGAACTAGAGTTGGTAGAAGTGGTCTTCTCCTTGAGGAAGTAGCGACACTATGTAATTGGCGAGTGATTTACAGTGTACTCTGATCACAATAGTCTTAGGTATATCTTCTCCCAGAAGGACCTGAACCTGAGAAAATGAAATTGACTTGAGTTCCTCCAAGACTATGACTTCTAGATAGTCTATACTCTTGGGAAACATAACGTTGTTGCAGATGCACTCAGTAGGAGATATGATATATAGCATCTAGGAAAGGCGACGGAGCAGGTGGCCACTTTAAATATATCCTTTGTGGATGGAGACAAAGCAGCTTTTCTATAGTCTCTAACAGTCACTCCCCCACTTCTCTGCAAGTTAGGGAGGCGCAACATGGGGACACTGACAGCGAGACACGAAGTGCTCATATGTACACAGGACAGACACATGATGGATTTTATGAAGGTGGGGAGCATGTCATCCTCTTCAGAGGACATACCATGGTACCATTTTCACTTCTGAAGGAAGTGTTGAGGGAGTTACACACTTCCACTTTAGCAGTACATCCAAGAGTGGCAAAGATGTTCCAAGATCTCCGACGACAGCACTGGGGGCTGGGATAGAAGTAGGCAGTTGCAGAGTTTGTCTCTCGATGCCTCACTTGTTATCAAGTGTAGGTGGAGAATCAGGTACCTGCAGGCTTGGTTCAGCCTTTTGAGGTCCCATAGTGGATGTGGGATGGGATATCCATAGACTTCGTGATAGGACTTTCACATACATCCAGGGGACATGAATCTATCTGGGTCATCGTCGATCGACTCACCAAGTCGGCCCACATCCTACCGATCAGAGAGTAGGGTCCATTATACAGCTTGGGATGCCTCTATGTAGAGGATATTTTGAAGCTAAATGGAGTAACTTCAACGATTTTCTCTGATCGTGATGCACGATTTACTTCCCGGATATGGAAGGGGTTTTAGGAGTCTTTTGGGACGCAAATTCATTTGAGAACCGCCTTTTATCCTCATACGGATGGACAGATTGAGTGGACCATTCAAACAATCGAGGACATGTTGCATGCCTGTGTCCTCAACTTCAGTCACAGTTGGGAGGATCACTTAACTTTGGTGGAGTTTTCATACAGTAACAACTATCACTCCACCATTGGGATGGAACCATTGGAGGTGTTGTATGAGAAACCTTACAGATCAACATTATATTGAACTGACCCAGGGGAGTTAGCACGTATGGGACCAGAAATGGTATGGGGTACCACGGAGAATGTGCAGATCATCGAGGAGTGGATGAAGACTGCACAAAGCAGGAAGAAGTCATATGCTGACAGGAGACGAAGACCTCAAGAGTTCGAGGATGGTTACCACATATTTCTACGAGTCTCACCCCAATGATGTATATAGAGATTTGGTAGAGGAGGCAAGTTAACTATGAGGTTCATTGGACCTTTTCAGGTCCTCAGCAAAGTTGGCAAGGTGGCTTACCACTTAGCACTTCAACCTCAGTTGCACCGGGTGCATGATGTCTTTGATGTATCCCAGCTGAGGAGATACATGCATGATCCTTCTCACATCATCAGCCATGGAAAGCTGGAAATCAACGATGGGGTGACACTTAAAGAGGTTCCATTAGAGATTGAGGATTGATAGGAGCTTGTCCTTCATAGATGGTCAATACCTCTGATGCGTGTTTGCTGGAAGTAGGGGAACCTCCAGGAGATCCAATGGGAGTGGGAGGCTCATATGTGTGCTAAGAACCCCCACTTGTTTACCTTGTTTGATTTTTGTCTTATGGGGACATAGAGCCCTGAGGTTGGGAGAATGTAAAGACCCAAAATTTCCATGTAATTTTGTTTAATAAATGGGTATTTTACGAGTCTTCAAAAATTGATGTCACGTGATTCCGAGGCCCGGAATACTGGGAATAAATTTCTGAACATTCGTTCTGGTATGTTCAGTAAACGTGCAAGTGGGGTTTTCTAACCTTGGAACTGGTGCTCAGAATTGAAATTTGAGGGCACTGTTGAACTTGCAGCCCAGATTTTTGCTTAAGCATACTTTCACCTCGACGACAGTTGGTCAAGGGTGAACGCTAGTTTTTGGGTTTTTTGTGATGGAATAAAATAACAAAAAATTGTGGAAAAATTTTATTTTTATTTGAAGAAACCATGTGAATATTGAATAGGGGGGAATATATGAGTTTTATCCTCCTTGAAGAAGTTGGGAAGTGGGGACCAACAGACCTTAACCTCCCAAGAGAGGTTATGGTGGTGGGGACCACTCGAGGCCTAGACCTCTTTAACCACCTTATTAACATGGAGGGGCCTCTTGAGATTCCTCCACATTAATTGTGCCAACCCACATCCACATTATTGTATGACAACACACAACATTAAATTATGCCAACGTAATTTAATTGACTTCCCCTTTTTAATTTTTATTTAACATCATCTTTTGAATTTAGGAAGGTTCCAAATAAATGAACCATCATAAATTCCATGATCATTACATACCTTCCCCACCTATATATATAGATCATGGGAGGAGGATTTGGGATGGCTTCACCAAGCGATGAAGCATTGGTAAAGTGCTGCGACACCCAACATTTTGAGGATTACGCTCTCCAATGAAAAACGCTCCCCCGACGAAGAATGTCTGTAACACCCCCAAGCTTCTACGGTACGCTTCTCTTTGAATAATGTGATAGCGTGTGTTGTACGCAACACCGAGTTCTAACACACCATAACCAATCAAACTAGCCATTATGAATAGTAATACCTACTTTTTGAAATTATATATAATTTATATTTCAAAATGGACTTCATTTTTGGATTCGGAATATCTAATTTATCCTAAGATGAAATTTTGGTACTTTTCAGATAACATTAATATTTTGATAAATAGTGAAAATTACTAAATTCTAATTAAAAACAACTTTTTTAATCAAAATAATTAATAGTGATAAATTATGAATTTGAGTGGTTTTGAAGTATATTTAGAATATATTTTTACCATTCAATATAATGTTGGTCATTGGACATAATTTTACAGTTAAACCGAACATAAACAAGTGTAAATCTTTTGATAGTTATTATCTCTTAAAAACACGCTTTTTGTTTTGACAGCAGGAATTAATTTTAAATTAGTTTCTCCCACTTCTGTGTTTTGAATTTAGAAAAATGGATTCCATATTTGTAATCAGGATATCCAAATTGTGTAAATAGGTAACTTTTATTTTTAGACATTTTGAATAATTACTGTGGTAAATATTTTATTTACCATGGTTAAGGATAAATCTGGTAAATAAGGGTTAAAAAATAATTTTATAATAATACTAAGTTACCCTAAAACGTGTCCTAGACTTATGTTTTGATACATGTTCGACCATAGTCATCTTTGGGTCGATTTTGGGACCCCATGGTTCCACTTGTAGGTGATAGGGACACTTTTTTTTAATTAAGTTAAAATGAATACAAAAAATGACACAAGTATATATCTTTTAGAAAAACAATTTTTACATAGGGATATATATGTTTGATTTTAGATTATAAATATTCATCAGAAAGATAAAACTATTTCCTACATAATGATATTTTATTTATAATTTATACATTAAATAATTAAATTTATTTATGACACAATGATGATGTAGTAATTACAATAATAGTGAAAAATTAAACTAATTGATATTATAAATACCCAAATAAATATAATATGAAACTTTTAATGAATTAAACTAATTTTCTAGGATAATATTATATATTAGGATTGATTTAATGTACTTTTTTTTGAAGTAATTAATCTATTATGAGTTTCAAAAAAATCAACTATTGAATAGTGTCAAAATTGACATAAAAGAGTTCTTAAAACAAATATTATATTATAAATTGATATTAAATTCCTAAAAATCTAAGGTTCGGCCAATAGACTTATATCATGATAGGTTAATAACTAATGGACCACTTGGGGGTCTCTTGGATGTATATAGTATGTTTATTAACCATAATATCTCAAGCTTTTCCAAAGGTGCCCCTCACCCCTCTTATAAAAGGGCCCACCTCCTTCTCATTTCTTCACACCGTAAAAGCCTTTTGGTTTGGCCAAAATCTGCCCAAATACTCTCCCAACTTCCCTCAATACAACTTTGGGGACTTAGGTTGATCATAATGCCAACCTAAAGATCCCTTTTGATCAAATCAAAAGGAAGAACCCGAAGAAGAGGTAATGATTTCACCACCCTTTTCCAAGTTTCTTTCTTCTTCCACTTCTTCTTCCTTTGTTGTTACCATTATAAAATAATAACTCCAGTATCATATATATATTGTGATGTTATTATAAATATGGTACAACCATATTCAGTATTCTATCCACCCTTTGAATAACATGTCACCATACGTGCGTACGTACGGCTTACCGTCTCCACGTCGTGGTGTAATTGTTATTCAATATAATATTATTTGGATGGGTATAATAATGATGTGTAACTCATGTAAATAATAAATATAACATGTTAATGATCCTGTATATATGATATACCATCCATTTATATATTATTTTAATATCAAAAGAATGATATTGTCGCTCGTGCGTACGTACGGACTACCGTCTCCACAAACGCGATGAGATTCATTCTCCATCATAACCATTAAAGTATAATTATAATTTGATGATTTAAAAATGATGTCTAAGGACTTGATATCATTCTGGATATGAATAATATACAACCTATCCTTTACAAACATGTCTTACGTAACAAAACATACAAAAGAAAACAAGTAAGTTCACACCCGAAACAACGATAATACTAAGATATTATTATCAAATCAATATTAAAAGATCATATATGATATTATATTAATTTATATGATTCTTGTATAATTTAATAACAATTATTTCACTATTATACAGGAGGTTAACCTACCCCAACCAAGGAAAAGTACAAGGTAATGGTTATTTCACAATCTCTTCATTATCCGAGGTTGTACGTAATAATCTACTGGGATCTCGTTATCATCCACATCCATGTTTCTTCAAAATGTATTTCAAAACATTTTTTTTACAAGAATATGGGTTAAAGTCATTTATACCCTTGTTTGACTTTTTATAAGAGGAATCTTTCCATCGTTTTCAAAACATGGTCCTTTTTAACCTTTTCGACAGAATTAATGTATGAATGTTTTTCTTAACTTATACAGCGGGTGCGGTTATTTTCCACCATTATAAAATATTCAAAGCTTTCCTTACAATATTATAAGAATATTTTCAAGAAAATGTTTTATTTTATATGGCTCTTAAATGATTTCAAAAATAGAAAGATATATTTCTCTAAAAAGTGTTTTGATTTCATCTATGTCAACATCCTTTGATGGATTTTACGCTTATTTGAAGTTGATTTATTATGAAACAAAACTTCTATAATGTATTGAAGGTTTTGTGATATGTTTGACTGTGGATGTTCTATTTTTATACCATTCATAGTTTATGGTGAAATTATTGACATTTCGTATGCTAGTTTTAATACGAATGTTTATGTTATGATTAAAACTTTTCATATAGGAATTCATTGGACTTAATATGTGACGGGTGGAGCCCGCTATAGCTTCTCGATGCATCGGTAGGTCTCATGAGACAAACTAGTGTCTTGGCACAAGGCCTTGTCAAAATCTTATTTGTAGTCTTGGCACGAGGCCTTGGCTATGTGGTTATGATAGTCTGGCATTATGCATTCCTATATTATGAAAGTGGTTATTGATTTTGCATGTGATTATTCGATTAGTAGAATATCCATGTGAATAAGTAAATGGAATTATTTCATTTTATTTATGCCATACCATGTTGAAAGTTCAAGTTTTAAAGGATTTTGTTTTAGTAATTCATTGCCTTAAATGTTTATGCTTATTTTGAATGTTCTGCTATATTGTTATCCTTACTGGGCATTTGAGCTCACCCCTTTTCTATGTTTTATTTTTCCCAGGAAGTGAAGAAGTAAATTATGAAGGACCTTAAGGGATATTATGTGGGGATATGAGTGTGGATTATGGAGACATTATGTTGTTGTAATAGTTTTTCATTTTATGATGTAATGTAAAACTTATGAATATATCTAGTGTTTCCAAGGCTACTAAACCAATCGGTCTTTCGAGATTTGATCTTTCTTGTGATCATGCCAATGTTATGTAATAATGCACCGACTCTGGGTAACTAGGGTCGGGGCGTTACATTTGGTATTAGAGGAAGTTTAGTACAAACCTTGGAAGCTAGATTTAGATAAACTATGATTAGAGCACGTAGACCTAAGATGAACTTTGAGGATTAGTATAGATGAACTTCCTAGAATTTTAGTATTGTAGAGATTTTATGAGTTTTCTGAGCAATACATCCCTGTCTGGATACGAGCAGGTAGAGGCGGCTCTGGCATAGATGTACCTAGGGGTAAAACCTGAAAACACCGCTTTGAGCTAGACTCGAACGGGAAGTGGTGCACGACAACGGGCCTTGCTGCACTCTTGGTTACGACACTCCCAGGGGATATGCTTAGGATAACTCTCATTTTCTTTACAAATCATTATGAAGGGTTTATGAGTATATTCTTCCTCGAAGAAAACATTTTTATGAATATGGATTATATCCATAAATAGTTCAATTTATGTTAAGTGTTTTATAAGTATGGGATTATGTATTTTGATTCATAAACTGATCTAGTTTATGCCATTGTTTAGAAATGGCTCCTAGTGGAAGAAATGGAAACCGTATCAATGCACGCACTCCATGTAGGGATTTCCCTCCTGCTCAAGATAATTATAGTGGGGATGGTGATGCAACTGGTGCTGATCAGGTAATCACCATACTGGGACAACTTACTCAGGTTATGAATAATAACCCCACCTATATAGAGCACCCTGATCCAGAGCGTGGAGGATCAATTTTAGATTGATTCATGAGGCAACAACCACCAATGTTCAATGGGAGTACAAATCCCTTAGTAGCTAAGCAATGGATAAATTCCCTAGAGAAAATATTTCAGGCTTTGGGGAGCAGTGAAAGGGAAAAAGTTATCATGGCAGTTTACCGCCTCGCTGGAGATGCTGATCAATGGTGGTCATTGATTCAAAATACGAAGGAAGATGATGAAGTATAAAATATGGAATGGAGGGAGTTCAAAGATCTGTTTTTAGAAAAATACTTTCCTCGCGACCATCGAGCAGATATGGAAAGGCAATTTATGAGTTTGAAACAGTAGGAGGATAAGAATGTCACAAAGTATGAGGCTAAATTTAAAAGGATTGAAAGGTATGCTGGAGATTATATACGTAACCCAAGAAGTAAGATTGATCATTTCTTTGATGGGTTAAAACCATTTCTTCATCGAGCATTAGTCTCACAAACCTTTTCGTCGTACGAAGACATTGTCTCATGTGCTATCATGACCGAAAAGGAATTCTCTAAGTCTTATGACTTTAAAGCAAAACAAGAGAAGAAGAAACCTGCTGATCAATCTGGGAATGTAAATAAGGGGATGAAGGGAAAGGTTGAATATCCATCTTGTGGTAAATGCGGGAAGAAACATCCTGGTACTTTCTTGAATGGAATGAGAGTCTGTTACAAGTGTGGTGAAAAAGGCCACCAAGCTCGTGATTGCAAGGGGAAGAAGGAAGCTACCAATGTTCAGTGCTACAATTGCAGGGAGATGGGGAATTATGCAAATGAATGTCCTAAGCGTCAGGAGAACTTACCTCAAAAAAGGCCAAGGGATCAAGGCCAGGCTTATGCTATCACTACTGATGAGGTAGAAGCTCCGAAAGTCATAGTGGCAGGTAATTTAATGGTTTCCTCAAGTTTAGCAAATATATTATTTGATTCTGGATCATCGCATTGTTTCATATCTTCCTAGTTTGCTAAGAATATTAGATATTTCCAATTTAATTTAATAAGGGAGTTGTCAGTTAAAACTCCTAAGGGAAGTATCATTGCAACAATGTTTTGTGAATCAGTCCCCATTAGAGCACATAAATGTTCTTTATCTGATGATCTCATCTTCATACCAATGATTGAGTTTTATATAATCCTCGGTATGTACTGGCTTTCGCACTATGATGCGATGATTTATTGTAAGAAGAAAGAGGTTACAATTCTTGATGATAATGATAAGGAACACCTTATCTTTAGAGCAGAATCGTCACCACCTAATTCTTATTTAGATCCACCCCCAGTAGCTCAACTTAATTCAATTATTGGGGAGGAAGAGAATGAAATAACTGTCTATGAGGAAAGGAATGTTCAAATAGAGGATGTACCTGATGTGAAAGAATTTGTAGATGTATTTCCGGAAGATTTACCTGGACATCCTCCAGAACAAGAAGTTGAGTTTTCCATTTATTTGATTCCTGGATCAAGGAATATATCGAAGACCCCTTATAGAATGGCCACTATAGAATTAGTTGAACTGAAGAATCAACTAGAGGAATTGAGTAATAAGGAATTTATTCGCCCTAGTGTTTCTCCATGGGGAGCCCCTGTTCTTTTTGTTAAAAAGAAGGATGGGTCTATGAGGTTATGTATCGACTACAGGGAGATCCATGCTATAACAATAAAGAACAAGTATCCCCTACCACGTATTGATGATTTATTTGACCAACTACATGGAGCTCAATACATTTCAAAGATTGACCTTCGATCTGGATACCATCAGTTGTGTGTGAAGAATGAAGACAATCCGAAAACAGCATTTCGAACCAGGTACGGGCATTACGAGTTAACTGTAATGCCATTTGGATTGACTAATTCTCCCTCTATATTCATGGATCTGATGAATAGAGTTTTCAAGGAGTATCTCGATGAATTTGTGGTGGTATTTATTGATGATATCATAGTATACTCTAAAAGCTACGAAGATCATGAAAATCACTTGCGCATTATCTTGAAGACTCTGAGGAGGCATGAATTATATGGAATGTTTAGCAACTGTGAATTCTGGCTTCATGAGATATCTTTTCTTGGCCATATTGTCTCTAAAGATGAAATCTCTGTTGATCCTTCTAAGGCCAAGGCAATCCAAGAATGGCCAGAACCTACGAGTATAACTGAGGTACGTAGTTTTATTGGTTTGGCAGGTTATTATCGATGTTTCGTCCAGAATTTTGCCCGATTGGCTAACCCATTAACGAAGCTCACACGTAAAGGGGTTAATTTTTTTTGGACAAAAGAGTGTGAAGAATGTTTCGAAGAACTGAAGAGAAGATTAGTCAATGCTCCTATATTGACTCTACCATCGAGGAATGATGGGTTCGTTATTTATAGTGATGCATCAAAGAAAGGACTTGGTTGTGTCCTTATGCAGAATTATAGAGTTATTGCCTATGCATCACGACAGTTGAAAATTCATGAACAAAACTATCCTACTCATGATCTCGAGTTAGCAGCTGTGATCATTGCTTTGAAGATATGGAGGCACTACCTCTATGGTGGAAAATGTGAGATTTATACTGATCACAAGAGTTTGAAGTATATTTTCTCACAAAAGGAACTCAACATGAGGCATAGGAGATGGCTTGAATTACTCAAGGATTGTGATTGCACGATACACTACCACCCGGGGAAAGCAAACAAGGTGGCAGATGCTTTGAGTAGAAAAGACCATGGATTTTTGAACAATATGATAATTGAAAGGGATCCTATTTTCATGGATCTAGTGAAGATGGACATGGGAATAACCAGAGAAGGTGAAACATCAATGCTTTTTCAAATGGTTGCCAAACCATCTTTACTAGAAAGGATTAAGAGTTCTCAGACCGATGATGAAGAATTTCAAATGAATATTAAAGCTGTGAATGATGGGAGATTGAGAGAATTTGTGTATGAAGATAGAATTTTGAGATTCGGGAAGAGACTTTGTGTTCTCGATATACCTGATCTAAAAATGGAATTGTTGGATGATGCTCATAGTTCCAATTTCTCTATACACCCTGGGAGCACCAAAATGTATAGAGATTTGAAGGAACATTTTTGGTGGGACAACATGAAGAGGGATATTGCTGATTTTGTGTCAAGATGTATGGTTTGCAAAAAAGTGAAAGCTGGAAGGCAACAGCCTGGAGGAGTCATGCAACCTCTTCCCATACCGGAGTGGAAATGGGACAATATTACGATGGACTTTGTCATGGGGCTACCAAAGACTCCTAGAAGGAACGATGCAATATGGGTTATTGTTGATCGTCTTACCAAGTCAGAACATTTTCTTGCTATAAGAGAAGATCTACCCCTGGAACGTCTAGAAATACTATATATTAATGAAGTTGTGAGACTTCATGGAGTACCCCTATCGATTGTTTCTGATCGTGATCCCCGTTTTACTTCAAGATTTTGGAAAAGTCTTCAGAAATCCCTGGATACTGAACTTCATTTGAGCACTGCTTACCACCCTCAGACAGATGGACAATCAGAACAGACTATTCAGACCTTAGAAGACATGTTGAGATCTTGCTCACTTGACTTTCAGGGTATGTGGGATCAATATTTACCACTGGTAGAATTTTCCTATAACAATAGCTTCCATTCGAGTATTCAGATGGCACCATATGAAGCGTTATATGGAAAGAGATGTCGTACACCAACCTGTTGGGATGACATTGGTGAAAGAAAACTTGTAGGCTAGAACTGGTGGAGGAAACGGTGGAAAAGGTGAAGGTAATCCAAAATCACATCAAAGCAGCTCAAAGTAGGCAGAAGAGCTATGCCGATAATCGACGGAAGGATTTGTAATTTCAAGTCGGTGATCATGTTTTCATGAAGGTATCACCATGGAAGGGAGTCATACGTTTTGGTAAGAAAGGTAAATTGAGTCCCAGGTACATCGGACCTTTCGAAATTATAGAACAAATTGGGGCTGTAGCTTACCGATTGGCAATGCCGCCAAGTCTCTCCAAAGTTCACGATGTGTTCCACGTATCTCTGTTGAGGAAATACATGCCTGACCCAACGCATGTACTCACCTATGAGGAATTAGAACTGGAACCCGATATTTCATATTGTGAAGAGCCCGTCTGGATTCTTGATACGAGAGAACAAATACTGAGAAACCGGACGATGCGTCTGGTAAAAGTTTTGTGGAGAAACCATAAGATGGAAGCGGCAACGTGGGAACCCGAGGAACTTATGATGAAGAACCACACGAGTCTTTTCATGTGATAAGTATTCTTAAAATTTCAAGGACGAAATTATTTGATGTAGGGGAGAATGTAACACCCCAAGCTTCTAAGGTACGCTTCTCTTTGAATAATGTGATAGCGTGTGTTGTACGCAACACCGAGTTCTAACACACCATAACCAATCAAACTACCCGTTATGAATAGTAATACCTACTTTTTGAAATTATATATATTTTATATTTCAAAATGGACTTCATTTTTGGATTCGGAATATCTAATTTAGCCTAGGATGAAATTTTGGTACTTTTCGCATAACTTTAAAATTTTGATGAATAGTGAAAATTACTAAATTCTAATTAAAAACAACTTTTTTAATCAAAATAATTAATAGTGATAAATTATGAATTTGAGTGGTTTTAAAGTATATTTATAATATAGTTTTACAATTTAATATAATATTGGTCATTGGACATAATTTTACAATTAAACCGAACATAAACAAGTTTCAATCTTTTGATAGTTATTATCTCTTAAAAACACGCTTTTTGTTTTGACAGCGGGAATTAATTTTAAATTAATTTATGCCACTTCTGTGTTTTGAATTTAGAAAAATGGATTACATATTTGAAATTAGGATGTCCAAATTGTGTAAATAGGCCACTTTTATTTTTAGACATTTTGAATAATTACTGTGGTAAATATTTTATTTACCATGGTTAAGGGTAAATCTGGTAAATAAGGGTTAAAAAATAATATTATAATAATACTAAATTACCCTAAAACGTGTCCTAGCCTTATTGGTTGATACATGTTCGACCATAGGCATCTTTGGGTCGATTTCGGGACCCCATGGTGCCACTTGTAGGTGATAGGGACACTTTTTTTTAATTAAGTTAAAATGAATACAAAAATGACACAAGTATATATCTTTTAGCAAAACAATTTTTACATAGGGTTATATATGTTGGATTTTAGATTATAAATATTAATTAGAAAGATAAAACTATTTCCTACATAATTATAGTATATTTATAATTTTTAGACATTAAATAATTTAATTTATTTATGACACAATGATGATTTAGTAATTACTATAATATTGAAAAATTAAAATAATTGATATTATAAATACCCAAATAAATATAATATGAAACTTTTAATGAATTAAACTAATTTTATAAAATAATATGATATATTAGGATTGATTTAATTGACTTTTTTTGAAGTATTCAATCTGTTATGAGTTTCAAAAAAATCAACTATTGAATAGTGTCAAAATTGACATAAAAGAGTTCTTAAAACAAATATTATATTATAAATTGATATTAAATTCCTAAAAATATAAGGTTCGGAGAAGATACTTATATCATGATATGTTCATAATTAATGTACCACTTGGGGGTCTCTTGGATGTATATAGTAAGTTTATTAACCATATTATATAAAAATACAAAGAGACATTGTAAAAGTGAAACTAATTAATTTAGAGTTAATACTTAAAGATAAGGTTAATATAAGTACCCAAAACTGTCTAAATTCTATTGGTTGAGTTGTTTCCGACCTATACCCACCCTAAAATTTAAATAATCATCTTTGGAGCCATTGGAAACCGAATATGAATTTATTATAAACTAATATCTCTAGCTTTTCCAAAGGTGCCCCTCACCCCTCTTATAAAAGGGCACACCTCCTTCTCATTACTTCACACCTTAAAAGCCTTTTGATTCGGCCAAACTCGGCCCAAATACTCTCCCTACTTTCCTCACTACAACCTTGGGGCCTTAGTTTGATCAGAAAGCCAACCTAAGGATCCATTTTGATCAAATCAAAAGGAAGAACCCGAAGAAGAGGTAATGATTTCATCACCCTTTTCCAAGTTCCTTTCTTCTTCCACTTCTTCCTTTGTTGTTACCATTATAAAATAATAACTCCAGTATCATATATATACTATGATGTTATTATAAATATGGTACAACCATATTCAATATTCTATCCACCCTTTGAATAACATGTCACCATACGTGGGTACGTACGGCTTACCGTCTCCACGTCGTGGTGTAATTGTTATTCAATATAATATTATTTGGATGGGTATAATAATGATGTGTAACTCATGTAAATAATAAATATAACATGTTAATGATTCTGTATATATGATATACCATCCATTTATATATTATTTTAATATCAAAAGAATGATATTGTCGCTCGTGCGTACGTACGGACTACCGTCTCCACGAACGCGATGAGATTCATTCTCCATCGTAACCATTAAAGTATAATTATCATTTGATGATTTAAAAATGATGTTTAAGGACTTGATATCATTCTGTATATGAATAATATACAACCTATCCTTTACAAACATGTCTTACATAACAAAACATACAAAAGAAAACAAGTAAGTTCACACCCGAAACAACTATAATATTAAGATATTATTATCAAATATATATTAAAAGATCATATATGATATCATATTAATGTATATGATTATTGTATAATTTAATAACAATTATTTCACCATTATAAAGGTGGTTAACCTACCCCAACCAAGGAAAAGTACAAGGTAAGGGTTATTTCACAATCTCTTCATTATCCGAGGTTGTACATAATAATCTACTGGGATCTCATTATCATCCACATCCATGTTTTTTTCAAAATGTATTTCAAATTTTTTTTTACAAGAATATCGGTTAAAGTCACATATACCCTTGTTTGACTTTTTATAAGAGGAATCTTTCCATCGTTTTCAAAACAAGGTCCTTTTTAACCTTTTCGATAGAATTAAGGTAAAATGTTTTTTTAACTTATACGGTGGGTGCGGTTATTTTCCGCCGTTATAAAATATTGAAAGCTTTCCTTACAAGCTTATAAGAATATTTTCAAGAAAATGTTTTATTTTATATGGCTCTTAAATGATTTCAAAAATAGAAAGAGATATTTCTCTAAAAAGTGTTTTGATTTCATCTATGTCAACATCCTTTGATGGATTTTACTCTTATTTGAAGTTGATTTATTATGATACAAAACTTCTATAATGTATTGAAGGTTTTGTGATATGTTTGACTGTGGATGTGCTATTTTTATACCATTCATAGTTTATGATGAAATTATTGACATTTCGTATGCTATTTTTAATATGAATGTTTATGTTATGATTAAACCTTTTCATATGGGAATGCATTAGACTTAATATGTGACGGGTGGAGCCCGCTATAGCTCCTCGATGCATCGGTAGGTCTCACGAGACAAACTAGTGTCTTGGCACAAGGCCTTGAAAAAATATTATTTGTAGTCTTGGCACGAGGCCTAGGCTATGTGGTTATGATAGTCTTGCATTATGCATTCCAACATTATGAAAGTGGTTATTGATTTTGCATGTGATTATTCGATTAGTAGAATATCCATGTGAATTAGTAAATGGAATTATTTCATTTTATTTATGACATACCATGTTTAAAGTTCAAGTTTGAAAGGCTTTTGTTTTAGTAATGCATTGCCTTAAATGTTTATGCTTATTTTGAATGTTCCGCTATATTATTATCCTTACTGGGCATTTGAGCTCACCCCTTTTCTATGTTTTATTATTCCCAGGAAGTGAAGAAGTAAATTATGAATGACCTTCAGGGATATTATGTGGGGATATTAGTGTCGATTATGGAGCCATTATGTTGTTGTAGTAGTTTTTCATTTTATGATGTAATGTAAAACTTGTGAATATATCTAGTGTTTCCAAGGCTACTAAACCAATCGGTCTTTCGAGATTTGATCTTTCTTTTGATCATGCCATTGTTTTGTAATAATGCACCGACTCTGGGTAACTAGGGTCGGGGCGTTACAACACCGACCTCCTTCGACCATTTTCCTTGGGACTTCTTCCGACTTGGGTTGTCCTCATCTTCAACTACGACAAAACAAAGCACGAGCACAGAATTGGAGGTGTGTGGCGGACGAGACGAACGTCGAAAACTTCTCCTTCTTACCACTTCGTCGACATCATCTAACAATCAAGGTAGGGGTTTATTGATTATCACTTCCCATGGTCTGCCCTTCTAATTTTTTTGCAGGATTTTGGAATTGAAATTGACGAGGGATGTGGGAAGTGATGTTTTAAAATATCTTCCTTATACCTTCATGCTTCGTTATTTGTGAACTGCTTACTATCACTATAAACGCAGAGGGTGCGACCCAAACAAACATGGCCCAAACCCTCATCATTCTTCTTTGTTGTACTCATCGAAATGGAAGAAGGAGAAGAAGGTGATGAAGGTGACGAAGGCAACAACGCTGCCACGCATGGCCTCCAAGACACACACCGCCCCCGCGACATTATGGTCTCCCGGACAAACCAGTCGTGCACCCCGGCTCCGCGCCCCAGCTGAGCTACCAGTGGATATTTACCCTCTCAGCCAAACCAGCTACACGCCCCAGCTCCGCACCTCGGTCGAGCAGCCTTGCGGCGCTCCGTCCTCCTGGCCGAACCTGCTACGCACCCGGGCTCCACGCCCCGTCCAAGACACCCTACGACACTCTATCCTCCTACCCGAACCGGCCCCATGCCACTGCCAAACCACCCTCATCGTGGCCCTTCGAACCGCCCCAAATTGCACCGCCCAAGGACCTCGGAGCTGCACCAGCTTGCCCCGCTTGCTGGCCCTCTGAGCCACCCCGGCTGGGTTGACCCATGGCCTCACGCCCTCGTGGTACCCGCGTTTCTCCGCAGCCCCTCACGGCCTGTCAGCCTGGACCCAGTAGGTCGGGCCACTCAGCAGGATGGGCCGAACCCAACGGGCCGGGCCACATTATGTGTCGAGCCCACTACGACCCATATATCTTCTTTTGGCCATAACTTTGGCACCAGACGTCCGTTTAACAAACCGTAAGCGACACTGGAAACCATGGAGAGAGAAAATCCCTTTGAGTGATGCTCCACAGTGTTTTGGATTGAGATGGGATACGGTCAGGTTGGATCGAGAACGAATCCAACTGGGCCCGCAGGACTAAAAGGCTAATAACTCACAGATTGAGCATCCGATTGACATGCCGTCTGTTGTGTGGAGACAACTATGACATGGTGGAACTTTTAGATACTTCTTAGTGGGACTTTTTGGAAGTTGGAGAATCTACCGTTAGCTTTGGGATATGATCCTCTCAGAGACGAGCGAGCATTTGTGTGGGAACCTAGTAGCTGGTTGAGACTTGATGACTACTGACCGTTTGACATGGAGTGACTCGACTGGCCTTGTGGGGAGCGCCATGGTGACGTAGAAGACCTACAGTGGGGAGTGGCTTGGTGACGTGAAAAACCCATGGTAATCGATTGGAGGAGTACATCAGCAGGCTATAAGGGGGAGTTCCTCTATGTGACGCGGTAGACCCATGGCGGGGAGCGCCTCTGTGTGAAACGACAGACCCACAATACTTGATAGGAGGAGTACCTCAGTAGTCTAAGGTTAGTGGGAAGTGCCTCTGTGTGACATGGCATTCCCACTGTACTCGATAGAGAAAGAGTTCTCCATCAGCCGAGGTTTCAGAACATTACTTGTTAGTACCCCTAAAATAAATCCTGCTATGAGTTGAGTCAGAACCTCTGTGTTTTCCTAATGATTGAGATGGATCACTTGATAACATAGGTATATAGATGGGCATATAACTATATAAAGTTATCTGTTGATTTCATACTTTGTGTTTTCTCTTTTGTTAGATTTGTTTGAGACGTTGAGGGTCGTGGGGTACCTATTGAGTATTGTTATACACACCCCTACAGAGGCTATGACCACACCTTGTTGTGTTGGATGCAGATGACAGACTGCGCTGACTGAGGCTGAGAGTACCAAGACTGGATGGTGCCTAGAGGTGGACCATACGGCGTGTCGATAAGCGAAGGAGACAGACCGATGTAGAGCACCGAGGAGGTGATCTGTACCTACCATTCAGGTAGGAACCCAGGAGGACGACCTAATAGCTTCCTTTTTATCTATCTTTAGTTTTATTGTATTTTAGTTTTACTTCTACCTTTTCTGTGGGGCTTGTATTCTGGCCCCTTTCACTTTTCAGCAGTCTTTTTGTTATACAGTTCACTTGTGTTGGTATCTCATTGTGTACTTGGTTGTGATTCTTTACAGGTTATAAAGGCAATTCCGTCCCAGTTTAGTTAATTATTCCTTTGGTACTAGTCACCATCCCCTGGCCTATATAAGGCGGGCTTGGGGTAGTCACGGCACGGGTCCCAGGGGACAGGTCGTGACAATCCTCTTATTCCAATATCATAAAACATCAAAAACTTTCGATTAGACAAGAACTATCCATATATATAAATTAAATATCTAACTATATTATTGAGGTATTATTTTTAGCATAACACCACCGTTATTTTTCTTATGTTGTTAAAGAAAGAAGATTTTCCAAATTAGAGGTATTGTTTTTAATCAACCGCTTCTATTTGGTATATTCTTCCAAATCCCTAAAAAATTATTCAACCATGATAATATATTTTCTAAAATATCCTTCATATAATGATATTTTATTATGTTAGTTTATTTACATATATCTATCTCTACATCCATCAAATTGGAACATACTTAATCATCTATGTGTACAGCGAACTACCACCTCATAAAATGAAATAATTCGTTTTTCATCACTGTCTATCAAGACCTGTTATAATGATGAAATTTATGTTTATATATGATATTAATGAAATATTGATACTTATAGGTAGATAATATATCATTTACATTGTTACCAATCCATGCATAAAAAAACGATAACATCATTCTTGCTTACGTGTGGATTATCCCCTCAACAAATTGATTTGATTCCTTTTTCATGACCACATCACATGAATGATATATATAAGGATATTGAGATAAATAATATTATATTTATTATATTATTAACATTCTTTAAATAACTAATTATAATAACATTCTATACAAATGATCATTGAAAATTTGAAACATTACTCCTATGTTAGCATGACCTATCATCTTAATGATTGTAACATTGTTCATTTTCATATACATTTATAATGAATATATTTAAATGTATAATTTATTTATTAAAATTATAATAAAGAAATTAATATCATTCTGTAGATGAATGAATAGTGAAATAGTTGACCATATTAAACCGACTGAAGTAATTTTGGACTCATGAATTGAATAATGTCAAAAAATTAAACATGAATTTAAATAATTAGGTAATTGTGATAACATGGTAATAAGTTAAATAAAACATGAAAATGGATCTCCAAAAAGAAAATAATTAACAGAATTATTTATTATATAGAATAATGGACACATGTGACAAATCAGACTCATGGTAATTGACTCATAAACTGGAAAACATCGTTTTAAATGATTCAAAAATATATTTTCTAAATCATTCTCTTGTATGTCCATGATTTTAAAATTATTTTAATGATTTTAGATCTATAGATATTTTATCAACCCATACTTTTATAAAAGTATGTTCCATTATTATTATTAACTAATATATATTAAGTTATGTAAAATCAAAGACAGAACACAATATAAATATTATAAGTACAGAGTAAATTAATTAAGTAGTATTTATATAAATTAAGGAACCTGTACCAGTGTAACAGTGAATCGACTATTATGAATTTCAATATGTCCAATAAAATAGTAACCTATCCAATTATGTTATAAAAAAATTAGTCTACTTATATTTGAAAATATGATATAAATATATCATAGTATAAGTAAATAAATGTTATAAAAATGATACATTAAGTGTTGGTATTTTTGTAAAACATAAAATTTTATTTATAATTTTATAATTAATATAATTATTTAAAATAATATATATAAAATAAACTCATAAATTAATATTTTGGTGTTTTATCATTTTTATATAATTTATTGAGACCTTTATTAAATTTTCAACTAGTAAGAAAATAGTTTAAAATTTTCAACATTATATTTTTTGAATAAATGATGATTTTAATTAGAAATTAAATTTTACAAAAAATTAAAAAATTATTTACGCAACAAGAGTATAATTTTTGAATTCAATATATTTAAAAATTTATTGGAGGAGTTTTTTGGATTTTTCAAAAATTGATGAATTGTTTTTGTGAACAGTGAAATACGATAATATACAAAATAACCAAAATAAATTAATTATAGAGTCATGGATTTTGTATGTACGGTTTAATAAAAAATTAAATAACTATATATTGTGATTTCAATTTATTTAGTGATAAGGTTCCAACTATTCATAACGTAGATTAAAAAAATAAACTAATGAATGAAATAATCATAAAACAACCCCTCCAATATAAATACCACCACTACCCACCTCTTCTCCTCCCACATGTAAATCCTTGATTATTTTCCCAATTATACCCAATCCTCCATCCTAGCCTCTCACCCACATATAAGATCCTTTGGTATCAACATAAGTCAAGTCCAAACATCCTTATGGAGGTTCTTAAGGAGAAGATATCAAGAGGTAAAATCATTTTTATTTTTATTTTTATTTAATTTAATTTTATTTTATTTTCTTCCCCTATCATCAAATATTCTTATCCAAGTAGGATGATGAATATATTATAATTTATATACTATAATTTTTTTTATGTTAATGGAATATTTATAATCAATCTTTCTCTCTTTATTTCTTTGTAATTCTAAATTCCAATCACCACCCGTGATGTATCAATTTACTAACATCATGGATGATTTGTTTTAATTTTATTATACCTACTTATTAGATATTCATAAAACCATTATAATGGTTGATAAATATTTTAAAATTTATTTTATAACCATTTTTATGTTCTGGATCAAACTATTGTACATAATAATAATTACTTGAACCAAACTAGATTAAGATGAACAAAAACCTTCCATAATAATCTAGAAGATTATAACTAATGTTTTATCTAATGATTCACCATGAAACCATTTCAAAAAATGATATATAAAACCATTTAAAACTCTATATGACCATTAATAACATAAATTATTAATTATAGGTAATTATTCTCCTTCTACATGAACATCCATAATCATATTCAAGTGAAACGATCTTGGAATGAAAATAAATTAACACTCTTGAATGTAGAAATAGAACTCTATAACTCATGTAAAAGAACATAAATGAACTTAATTTAATTTTAACAAACCAAATAAATGTATAAATGGTTTTTAATAGAGTAATTAATTAATCTATTTTTATTTTAGAGGATATTAAGGTAATTTTCAATTTTAGAAATTTGGTAAAGAGATTCTCAGACCTAACTCCTTTTCCTTTGGTTTTACCTTTTTCACGCAAAATTTATTGTGGATATACATTTAATTTTCCATTAATTTAAACTTTGTATTCATTCCTTTTAATTTCACAGATCTATATTTTTTATACCAATGTTTGTGACAATGAAATGGATTTTCCAAAAAAACTATTGTTTTTAGAAACACATCTTTTACCTCTCTGGGGATTGTTTATTCATTACGTAAGATTAATCATTATTTTACCAAGTATGTTCTTCAGTTATATTTTTGTAAGTCTATAGATTAATCATGAATTTGTTCTTTATGAAATTATAATGTATACTATTTCAATTCTATGGTTTAATTTATGAATAATATGGTTGCATGTTCTATGTTGCACACATGATTATGTTAATGTTTTGATGTGACGAGTGAACATGAAATTATAAAGGCCTTCAATTAATTAGGTAATTTGATATATCTCATGATATATAGTGAAAAATTAGTTAACATGATACTATATTTGTTCACAATTAGGATTCTATGACGATTCACATATGTTATGTGTGAACATGATGATAGCTTTTCTCACAACTATGTGTGGTAGATGACCAAGAAGACATAATGATTCATTTTTATTATATTTTTTCATTACATTACTTTATGCTAAGAATAACCCCATCATGATGATGATGATCATGATCATATTGGGTGTGTATAATCCCTCATGGTATCATTGTATAATTTTTGGGTTGATTATGTTTGTTGAAAAATATGGTTTCTTGGGTTAGTTGGGGATGTTACAGAGTTTCTATTGACAATATTTGTTTACAAAGAACCACTAATAAGAATGTAAAATATTGAGGATGTATAAAAATAACAAATTTATAGTGCTATGTTTTTTTGTTTACCAGGTTTTGGGCTTCAAAATCTGAAAATGGAGAATTGTGTGTTTGGAATAGGATGTTGCGAGCAAGATTAAAGTTGGTATAGAATGTTGCGCAAAAGGCAAGTTTCAGAATCATCTCATCGAAATATGGTAAAGGCATCAAGTATGAGAAAGATTTGGATTTTCCATTAAAGATATATTTGTGTGAAAGAGTCATACACTTGCAATGCGACATCAAAAGGTGTTTTTCATACTCGATGAGGACTTTCATGTGCGTTATTGTTTTGTGCGTATGGGTCGTCGATGCTTATAAATAATATGTGACCCACATATAATTTAACATGACCAACACAGAGTGGAAATCATGGCTCTGTATCACATAATAATTGCATGAAAAGGGAGTTACACATAATATTGTTAGTTGTGGGGAATATTGGAAGTTGTGCATAAGATTGCAGTAGCACATATGAAGGAAGTTGTGCACAAGAGGAGGTTTTGTATAAAAACCCTAAAATTTGGGAGCAAGGAACAATAATTATAGCGTGAAATATTTTTGGTTTCCTAGTTGTATGGTGGTAAATTAGTATCCATAAGTGGATAACATTTGAACTTCATCACATAATCTATATATAGTGGAGGATTTAGTTTTTAGAGACAATGAAGGGACCTACATGTCTAAAAAATGTGAGTGGGTATTCGGAAGAAGAAGTGACCACACTTAAGTTGATAGAGTATTGAGATTTAATTTTGTAATTGGTTGTAAACAAGGATGGATATTGAGCGTACTTATTCCTTTTTAAACAATAGTGCACTTATAGTGGATTTTGTACACTAGAACATTGTTGGTGTATTCTCTGTGGACGTAGCCTAGTGAGGGTGAACCTTGTGAAATTTCTATCTTTCATGCATGTTTTAATTTCTATACAAAATGTGGTATGGGAAAGAGATAAAATAGAGTTTTTATAGTGAAACAAGAACAAAAGTTGAATTTGTCTTAATCATTCATACCCCGATTCACCCCTCCACTCAGGGTATTTGATCTGGTAGACATAAAAATATGCCTATGTTATGATGATGATGATTCTGATTACCCATATTATATTTATTCTTTTCCTTACCCATAATCTTACTAGGATTTTATCTCAACCATTTTTTGATTCATATCCTCAGGTGGTTTCATCTACTAAGAATAAATCTAGGTCCACTAATAATATAGAGAAGAATTAATTAAATAATGTTGATATTTTATTATGTAAATGTTATGTATGGTTCTAGTTTTCCAAAGACACTAATATCCATGATTGTTAAACAATTTTGTTTTTTTCTTTAAAATTATGTAATAGTTATGTAAGAAAAAATGGTCTCTATAGTTGGTATCATGGAATTGTTTAATTAAGTTGAGGATTACGATAAGATAACTTCATTAAAAGCAAATCAAATGAGACTAAGAATATGTAATCACCAAATAATCATGTTTTTAAAAAATTTTGAAAACTAAGAATCAAACAGGATATACATTTAGGGGTTAATTTAAAAATAGAATAAATTGTTTTTTGATGACCTGTTGAATTATGTTTTTTTTGAACCTTTTAGACTTTTAAAAATCATGGGAACTAGGAGAAACCATGAAAACAACCCATATAAGGGTCAATGTAGTGATTTACCTAATGTCATCCTTAATTCCTTGAGAGGTGGATTTGAAAATTTTATAGAAATTCATCTATAGTTATATCAGGGTTTGAACAATATCCAGAATAATGTGGAACAACCTCCTTCACCTTTGAGGTTGGAACTTGATATTGAGTCTTTTATATAGAAATAACCATCATTTCTAGGTGGATCCTTTGATCCAATCATAGTATATTAGTTTTAAACTCAATGGATATTTTATTTGATTCATAGCTTTGACATGGAGAAGGTGAATCTATCCATTTATCATCTAGATAGAGAGGCTGATCAATGTGGGAATTTATTAAAAACACCAATACAATGGATGAAATTGATGAGATAGTGTGGTTAGTATTTATGATAATAGTTCATAACAGGTGTTTACCTAGAACACTTTTTACAAATATAGAGAGAGAATTAATATATATTATGTAAAAGGAAGCTGAATCAGTCAAGGACTATGAGGGAAATTTCTCTATGATTGACATGTATGCATCATGTTCTGTTATCCACATTGACGGAATCATTGACAGATTCTTTAGTAGTTTAAAACCAGACCTTTTAAAGGGTCATCTAATTAGAGACACTGGTTGTTATTAAAGTATTTCCCTATGTTTCATCAAAGTGTATACGGTGTTTTTTGAATGGTCTCATGGCAATGGTGATAAGAAATGAATGATGGAGTTTCAAGTAGGAGGATCTCATGATAAAGTAGGAAAGAAACATAAACCCCCACATGTAAAACATGTGGAACATATTATCATGTGAATTTACTTAAAAGGGCAAGGAAATAATTAAAATTTGAGATAGGAGGTCACCAAGCTCATCATTGTTGGATACACATTATGAATATGACCAATATGATAGAGGAAATGAGAGCACCAACCATGGAAAAATGATTCAGAAATTGGGTTAAAGAGCACTATGAAATCCAGTAAACTAAACCTCGATTGATCAAGGGTAATTAGTGTGATTAGGCCCAAAAACCAAATTATTAAGGGATGTATTAGGCCATTACTACTACTTAATTGGAGAAATAAAATTAATTCATACAAGTTAAACTACCTATTCATTCAATAATGGAAAAAGTATTATTTGATTCTAGAAAAACAAATTCCTTTTTATCTTGAATGATTTATATGAGTATTGAATCAAAGACCTAAAAACATGAAGTATATATATATCCATAAAAACAAACAGTGGTGTGATCATTGTTAACCAAGTTTTGTACTATTCTCTTGTTGGAGTATCTGGGAAGGTTCTCCTAGGGAATCTAGTTATATATCCCTTTATTGGATTCGATGCTATAACTGGAATGGATTGGATATTATTATATATAGAACACATCAACTATTTATAAAAGAAAATATCATCTCAAATTACAAAACAACCCATGATACTATATAATTTCATGAAAAATCATGGATCTCCTTTGTAAAATTCTCTAATTATGTGGGTGTCGATTCCTTATGATATAGAATAACTCACTCAAATTGATGAGTCATTTGAAGATATAAACCTGAAGTAAATTCTTGTTGTAAGGTATTACTTTTGATGTATTTACAAATGATTTATCTAGGCATCCCCATGATCATGAGGTATATTTCTCAATAGAACTTATGTTTAGAGCTACTCATATCTCAAAATGTCCCTATAGGATGGACCTGATCAAATTGGATGAGTTATAGAAGCAACATCAAGAGACTTTGAACAAGGGGTTCACACTTCTTAGTGCATCACCATGGGGTGTTCAAGTGATTTTTGTAAAGATAAATGTATTTATCAATATGGATGTGTAAAAATTATTAGGAACTCAATAAGGTCATGATAATGAACAGGTATCATATTCTAAAGAAAGATGAATTGTTTGATCAAATGATAATAGAATAATACTTCTCATAGGTGTCTCTTTATTCTGGATATCATCAACTGATTGTGAAGAAGGAAGATATTCGAAATATTTCTTGGTACGCAAGGTATAGGCACTATGAGTTTACGTTGCTTCCATCCAGACCAACTAATTCCCCTATGGTATTCATGGTTTTGATGAAGAGTGTCATTAGATACTAACTGGAAAAAATAGAGGTATTATGTATCAATGATATTCAAATATACTCTAAGAGTAATGAGGAACATGAATAATATCTAAGGATTGTGCCGGAGACATTAAATAAAGAATAATTGTATAAAATGTTTAGAATGTGTGAATTTTGGATACATCAAGCCCCAATTTTTGGACACATGGTCATAAGTGATAGAATCCCAATAGAACATTAAAAAACAAAGGTAATTGGCGAATAGACCACAGCAACTACGGTCATGGAAATCTATAGTTTTCTTTGATTATTTGGGTACTACTGATGTTTTTTGTGACATTTCCCTGGATTGTATCTCCCTTTATTTATGTTAACAAGTAAATGGGTAAATTATATTTTGATGGAAGAATGTGAGGAACTCTTCAAGGATCTAGAGAAGAGGATGATCATTTCACTTCTACTCACATTACTAATTAGTGGAGATAGTTTTATGATATATAATAATGATTCAAATAATAGATTGGGTTGTGTACCCATGAAAAATGATTAGTTTATAGCCTATGACTCATGGAAGTTTATGATCCATGAGTAGAAGTACTTAAAACCTGATCTAGAGCTAGAAGATATGATTTTTCCATTGAAAACCTAGTGAAACAACCTCCATAGTGAGAAGTGTGGAATTTAAAATGAACAAAATTACCTAAATAATATATTAACTGAAAAAATTACAAAATGAATTAAATGAGATGTTTATAGATAATAAAAGACTATGATTACCCTATTAACTATCCTCCGAGAAGGGAAACAATGTAACTAATGCTCTTAGGTAAAAGAAACTTGCACTATATCCATGTTGTGGATTGAAAATGACCATATCTTTATGTATATGTAGAATATTTATTTAGAAATCACAAGGGAATGGAATATAGCATACCTTTCCAAAACTATTTCCCAATAATCTATCTATGAAAATATCTAGAAGACACAAAGTGATAACCTCATGCTTCAAAACATGGAGAATTTAGTTAAGAAAATGAAGATAAAAGTGTTCCATATCAATGTTGATGGTGTGATTCATTTTGGAAAAAGGATATGTGTGTATTCATCACATGAGAAAAAGAAGGAGCTGTTGGATAAGGAACGTAGCTCAACATTCTCTATCTACCCTAGAATTACAAAGATGTACCATGGACTTTGAGAATAGTTCAAGCCGTACAACATGAAGAGAGATATTATGAAGTATATCTCAAGATTCTTGATATTCCCTAATATAAAAGGAGAGCTAAAAAATTATGAAGGGATGATTCAACCATTTCTCGTACCCACATGGACATGGGAGAATTTCACCATGGACATCATCACTGGTCTCCCAAAAACATCAAATAGAATAAATGTCATATCTTTTGTGTTATATCAACTCAACAAGACATTCCATAGAATTGTTATTCGATAAGATCTATCACTTGACCAATATTCCATGATATATGAGATGGATGTGGTGAGTCTGCATGGGATACCACATTAGATCATCTCTGATCATGATCCAATGGTCAAATCAAAATTATTGAGAAGTCTCTTATATGATTTTAGTAATGAATTGAATTTCATCATGTCCTGTCATCCCTTAAATGATGTCCATTCCGAAAGGAAAATTATAGCAGTAGAGGAATTGCTAAGAGCCTGCTTGATTAATTTTAAGGTGGATGGGATCATCATCTACCATTGAAAGAGTTCTCAGAAAAGAAAAACACCCAATCAAGTGTTTAGATAGATCCACATAAATCTATATATTTAAAAGGATGTAAAACTCCTACCAATTGGGATTAATTTTGTGAATGAATGATACTTGGACATATTTTTTTGCAAGAGATGATAGAGAAGGTGCACACCATCCAAAAACATTTCAATGCTTGTAAGAGTCAAAATAATATTTATGCTGGAAATTGTTGAAGGGACTTAGTGTATGAATTTGGAGATAAATTCTTACTTTGAATATCACTATGGAAGAGATTCATGTGGTTTATAATGAAATAAAATCTTATCCAAAGGTAAATTGTCCCTATTTATATCATTGATCACATAGGAGTCGTGGCTTATTGAATATTCCTTCAATCAAGCATGGAAAAAATTCATGATGATTTAATGTATCTATCTTGAGGAAGTACATACCAAATCCCTCAAATGTATCTATCTTGAGGAAATAATTACCAAATCCCTCACATGTACTGATCTCAGTTTTGGGATAACATGAAGACTATCTCTCCTATGAGGAGGAGCCGTTAAAGATTTCGGACCAGAGAGATAAGGTTCTATGAAAAATATATAAGTCAACTTATCTCTATGTTGGGAATGAATCCTATATATGAGGAAGAGACTTGGGAACTGGAGGAACAATTTTGGGAGAAATACCCTAATTTGTTTATGTGAAAAGAAATTTTGAGGGAGAAATTTCAAAAAGGGGGGAGAATGTAATTACCCAAATTTTTATCAAAGTAAATATCCTTATTATAAATATTTCATATAGCATAAATCTTATAAAATAAAATATATAACATATTAATAACATTATAAATGGATAATAAATGAAATACGATGTATTTATAGAAATTAAAGAACCCATACCGTTGGAATATTGACTTGATCCTAAGGGATATTAATATAGCCAATAGAATAGTCACATCTCGCATAAAAGTATAAGTAAAATTGAGTGATCTTATAATTGATAATATGATTTAATTATATAATAGTATAATTAAATAAAAGTTTTAAACATGATAAATTAAGAGCTGGTATTTTTTAAAAACATAAATGTTTATTTATAATTCTATAATTATCATAATGATTCAAAATAAAATATATAATGTATACTCATAAATTAATATTTTCTTATCTTATTACTGTATGATAATTTTACGAGACCTTGATTATTTTTTCAAAGTTTCCGAAAATTAGTGATAATTCAAAAATTAGTATTTCTTTTAAAAAATGATGATTTTAAATAAAAATTAAATTTTCAAAATTTAAAAAATTATTTTCATAAAATGGATTTTATTTTCAAATAATGCACATTGATAATTTTTAGGGATAATTTTATGTATTTTTCTAAAATAGTTTAGTTTTTGGTGAATAGAGATATAAGATAATTTATAAATGAAAATAAATACATTAATTATAGAAACACTAATAATGTATAGATGATGTAAGTATAAAATGTCAAATTACCCTTCATTATTTTATTATATTTATTGATAAGGTTCAAAATTTTCATATTCTTGAGAAAAAATAATAAACTAATGAATAAAATTATCATTAAATTCACCTCCCTTACTCTATAAATACCACCCTCACCCCCTCTTCTCCACACAACTATAAAGTAATTTATCATATCCAAATTAGACTAAATTATCCTCCCTACCCTTTTCCACACTTCCAAGATTATTTTTTATCAATATAACACCATTCCAAACATCCCAAAGGTGGTTTTTAATGGTATGTTATCTATAGGTAAACCCATATTTCTTTTCCTTTAAATTTCATTTCAATTTCTTTTCCATTATTATCTTTTTCTCATATAACATTTTACATGTGGAATGATAAATCTAGGATTATTTATTTAATATAATTTTATTCTATTATTGGAGGATTCATTATTAAAATCCTCTTCACATATATCTCTATCTCTAATTTTATGAATTAAATCATCTCCCTTGATGTTTCAATTTACCAACATCATAGACGATTCATTTTTATTTTCCATTAAATCCTTCAAGGCTATTCCTAAAACCATTATAATTTCTATTAAAGATTTTAAAATGTATGTTTGAATTTTATTTATGTTTTTAATGATTTTTATACGCAATAATAATAATTAATAGAAGAAAACTATTTTTTGATGATCAAAAAACTGCCATAATAATCATAATTATTATCAATAATGTTTGAACTAATGAATCATACCAAAAAAATTTAACCAAATGAAATATATAACCTTTGAAAAATATTTATTTCAATTAATAACATATTAATAACATATAATTTTAATTCTGAAGAATTATTCCCATTCTATGTGAACATCAATACTCATAATTAAGTGAACTAATCATGTAAACCAAGAATATGAAAACTACTGAATGATTCAATTAAACAATATTAATATCCTAAAAATAAATAAAATAACTTAATAATATTATTAAAAAAAATGGATAAGAGGTTTTTGATATAGTAACTAATGACTCTAATTTGATTATACAAGATATTAATGTAACAAAATATTTCAGATATAGTGCAAGTAGATTCTCATCCCCATATTTACTTCATTGCAGTTTCAGACAGTCACACAAAATTTTGTGTCAATATTAATTAAATTTTCCATAAATGTCACATAATAATTAATTAAATTTTATTTTTAGGATATATATGTTGTCTTCATGAGTTAATTACAATGAAAACTATTTTCCATTGGAAATATTATTTTAAAAAACACATATTTTAATTATCTTGAGATTGTTTCTTATTCACTCATAATTAATGATTATTATAAAAATTATGTTATAGAATTTTATTTTTGGAACTCTGGAGTTTATTCATGAATTAATGATTTATGAAATTATCTTGTATCCCATTTCCATTCCATGGTGTAATTTATGACTGATATTGTTATATGTTCTATGTGGAAAACATTATTAAGTAAATTTTGTGATGTGATGGGTGCACTATGAATTATATAGAACTTCAATGCATCAGGTAATGTGATGTGTCTCATGATATAGTTAAATATGCATTAAGATTATGCTATATTTTTTTACGAAGATTCACATATGTTATGTGTGAACAATATTTTAGCATTTTTCACAACTATGTGTAGTAGTTGACCACTATGACATGATGTTTCATTTTTAAGCATTGCAACATTCAGTACCATTATATTCTATTTCCTCTCATTATTAGTATGATGATTCTATATTTATGTTATGATGATGATGATTATAATCTACCTTGTTATATTGACTCGGGTTGTTATCTATCCCCTTACTGGGATTTTATCTCACCCTGTTCTTGAGGTAGATTCTTAGGTGATTTTATGTACTAAGGAGAACTCAAGGGACACTAAGAAGCTAGAGAATATGGAGTTAAATAATGTTAATGTTTTATTATATAAATTTTATGTCTGGTCCAAATTTTCCAAAGACACGATACCATTGTTCTTGGATTGTTACACTATTATGTTCTTTATCTTTAAAATGATAAAATAGTTATGTACTAAAAGTTGGGTCATTATAGACATGAATTATTCAAAAATGGATGTTTGGAATTAATATAAAATGTTATCAAAATGGAATATTTTTAAGGTTTCATATGAAGTAATTTCTTTTAAAAGTACTCTTTTAATGTTCCTCATTCCTCTCTTTTCTACAGTGGTCAAATGAAATGTTTTTTGAACATATGTGACATCAAAAAAATTATAACTTTCATGAGATTTGATGATAGAATGTTTCATTAATATGTATTCATAATTATTTTCAATGAATAATGTTTCATTTTTATTTTAAAAATTTTTAGTTTTTAATATATAACATGACAATAAATTTTTATTTTGATATCAAAAATTGATTAACACATGGGTTCAAAAGTGTTCTCAATGGTTTAATTCATTATACAGTACATGAAAAATATATTAAATAGGTGAGCACATTATAGCTTATACGAAGGGAAAAGAACCATTTTAGTGCATATGTGTGGCCGATAAAGCTTATACGAAGGGATAAGCCCCATTATAATTAAAAGTTGAGCCTAATGTAGCATATAAGAAGGGTTAAGCCCCATTATAGCTCATAAGTGATCCTCAATTAGCTTATATGAATGTTTGATCCACATTATAGATCATAAGTGAGCCCGATACAGCTTCTATGTATAGTACAACCACATTATAGATAATAACTGAGAAAAATATAGATTATAAGGAGGGTTAAGCCCCATTATTTCTCATAGGTGAGCTCGATATAGCTTAAACGAAGGGTTGTGCCTCATTATTGATTATAGGTTTTCCAAGTATGTCTTATACGAATGGTGAGACCCATTATTTATCTCAAATAAATTTTATAATTATTAAATTGGAAGTCATCCATGTGGTCATTCCACCCAAAAGGGTTTTGAGAAGGATTCTTGAATATGATGGTCTTGGTTACCCCAAAAAAGTTTTGAAAATGTCAACTTATGGGTTTTAAATGCATTATTTGAGAAAAATGTTTTTGTGATTTTGATGTGAAAATGTTTTATTTAATACACTCAAATTACATTGACGGTAATAGTACAATTTATGTGAGTTTTCATATTTTTCACTAGATGAATGGTTTTCTTTCTTTATGTACCATACAAATCTTTTTGTGCTCATCCCATGTTTAAAATATTTTTCTAGATTTTAAGGAAGAGTATGGAAAAGGATGAGGTCAGGATAAAATTGTTGAATATAATCCTTAAAAAGAAAACATGTTTCATTTTAAAAGGGTTTTCATTGGTGACAAAATAGACACTGAGTATAAGTGTCCACTTTAAATCTATGGGTTTACTATGTATTAGTTTTTTCTAATTATCTAATACAATAAATCTAAATGTTATTTGAAAAAAATGTGATTTCATGTTTCAATATGATAATAATAGGTTTTGATTAAGGTCAAGTTCTGACATCATCCCTAAAATGTGTCTTGAACATCCCACATTGATGTCCATTCATTGTCCCCAACACTAGATCTGTTGATTCCATTTGTTATCCCTACATGAAGACCACCCATATAGCTAGTGAATCCCACCTTTCCGCTGATGAAAAATGTCTGAATCCATATGCACATTCATCCCCTTTGACACTATAATACCCCAACCATTATGGAGATGTCTCAGGCTCTTTGTTAGGTACTATTTTTCTTTTTTTTTGGTTATAACTTCGTAGGGTTTTTACGTTGGGGATATTTCTGTTGAAAATAAAGAATTTATTAGGCTTATAATAGAAGTTTGGGTTGTTCATAGTTAGAAAATATTTTTTTAAAACCCTGTACCAACATCAACAGACCATGAATCCTCAAAAGAGGGGGGTTTAAAAGAAATATATGGGTTTTCAAACCATTTCCCACTTAGAAGAAACTATTTTACCCAATGGTGTGTCACCTGAATATGGCGCATGTTTTGGAAGACCCCACCCCTACCCAGGAAACCATGTGCTTGAGTTTTAATTCTAACAAAAGATTATTATAAATCACCAACCCACTAGTATTAACCTAGATATTATCCCATGAGACCCTAAACCTATTCCTACCATTATTAAAGATCTCAAGAGTACTCAAAGACTCCACGTTCCCAATTTCTGTCGAATTTAACATCCAGTCGAAGTATTGTCTTCTCTCCAATATGTGCTTCCTTCTCTATTTTGGTTTTCACTCTCTCATGTCTCCCCTTCTTGATGAGGATGGATAATGTTTACACCATTTGAGATGATTTATATCTATGATTTAATAGATATTAATCCATTCTATTTTGATCTTAGATCATCAACAATATTATGATTTTGATCATTCTACTTAAATTTGGGGATTTCTACATGGGTGAATGTATATCAACAACCTTCAGGTAGGTGTTACATTTATTAATTCCATTATTAATGATTAATAATTCATTTATGTAATCATTAAATTCCAAATTCCATGTTCAATAATTGCATCTTGATTTGGAATTAATTATTTGTAAATTAATTAATGAAATTATGGAATTAGCGGAATAATTTGATTTCGAAATTGGTCAATTAATGAGTAATGGACTCTGGTGAAAATAGTAATTAAAGGTATTCCCCTAACCTTCATGTGTTATTGAATGCGATGATTAATTTATGATAATTGGATTAATGGTGAAATGTTTATACTTTTTCTTAGGAATAAAGTGATGAATCGTTATTGTTTAGATAAATTGATATTGTGAACCATGATTTTAATAATTTTTGTGAGGGATGGTTATGATTACGAAATAGAAATTTTATATAATTTATATATTTGACTTATCTCTAAATGGGATGTGGGACAATGACCGAACCTCCAAATTCTGACTGGGTTCCAGAATGATGGTCTAGGCCCCCAAATTCAGGAATCTAAATATTATAATATAATAAATGATTAAACATTCCAAATACCCTTGAATTCTGGGATTAAGAATGTTGTTACCAATACCCATGGGGTTACAGACACATTGTTCTAAGACCCATGATATTATCATTGGATTTATGTTCTAAGTGACCATGATATAAATGTGAAATTAAATTCATAATAGAAGACATGAAAGAATTGATTTTTATTTCCTATGATATATGGTTCGGACATTGTCATGGGTTGAAGCACGTATTTAAGGTGTATCTGTCATTGTAATCCCGAGAAATTTTATGGTTTAGAAATGAATAATATAAAGAGAAAATTGTTTAATTTATTAGTTACAAATTTTTCATTTTAGAACATCATACATTGTTATAAACTATTTTTATTTTAGGCATATTTGGTGGTGGTCTATTGAGTTGTAATCATACCCTAATCCGGAATCTAGATCGATCTAGAATAAGCTTCTTGTTTTTAGGACATGATAAGGGAATGACCCCTATGTAAGATGGCTAGATTGAGGTGGAGAATTGATGAGGGGACCAAACCTGATTTCGTGACATACTTGGGAGAGTCAACATGTCTCTATTTTTGTTTTTCAATTTACTCAAGACACATATGTTGCATCACATGCCTTTTTCTATTATTTGGTTATCATTTTTTGATTTTGGTTCATCATGTGATACTTGTCTTTATTGTTTATAGAATATATTTTTTTTATAATGAGTTTAGATATTGATTAATTATATCACCTATTATATTTATTGGAAAAATTAGAATAATATCGCAATGATATCTATATTATACACACACTGCTAGTAGACATCATCTGGTATATGCAGCGGGATTTTTGAGGTCATGTGACCAACCATCTCGGAGAACTAGTGTGTGGTACCGAAGTTTAGATGTCACAAAGTGTTATCATATGAGATTTATTTTCATTTATTTTTTCATACTATTTGGGTAAGTTATATAGGAGAATAGGGGGTGTTCGGCCTTGATCATCAGATGATGCATGGGAGTTGTTATCCCATGTACAAGGTTGAAATATAAGTAACTAGGGAGAGATTGTTGTCATTTATGTGTGTAGTTATAATTATATTTTTTGTCACATTAGGTGATTCTCTTTTTGTGTGATATTATCATTTTTCACCTTTTTTTTAATTTACCATTATGGAATGATATTTGTATATACATTAATTATTCTAGGAACTCAAGAACTATTGTTACATGCATCATTTTAAGAACACATTGAGAAGAACACTTTATTTATGTTGTTAAAATGAAAATTATTTTCATTATTTCTATAATATAAATATAAAAGCATACAAATATGAAATATAAAATTAAATGGATAAAATGATGATAAATTTAATATTTTTAAATTTAATAAAATATATTTCTAATAAGAACCTTGATATATAAAACATTCAAACCATTTTCATCCATGATCCATATGATGGATGGTTAAGTGTACTGGTAGTGACTTGCTCACAACTGTGTGTCAAGGTACGTGGGATGAATATTTATGGATTTATTTGAATCCATGTTTTAAAAACAGGTTAATGTTGAGTAATGTGTCCTTATATGTGTGTTTTCATTTAGAGATATTCCTCCACGAAGAATGTTTTTGGTAAGGTGGTAGGAGGATATGGCTGGAAATGGTCGTCCAACAGTTGAACCTAAGGTTCCCTTAGTTTTAACAGAATGAGATGAAGATAATATCCTTTAGAACGTTTCTCCATTTATATATATTATGTAAAGGGACACACTGACTATTGTGAAGAATATTTCTAATTTTACTTTGGAGTTCCAATTCATCACCCTATAACATTCACCTAAAATGGTGGACCTAATGTTGTTAAATTTGGGCTTGAGTCTGTCTAAATGATCTATAGACACATAAATATTTCTACTAATAAGAGAGTTAATCATTATAATTTTATGTAATGTGGTCAAGAAAAGTTTTTGTAGGACATCCAGTCTTGGGATTGAAAGCTAGTGAATATAGAGTGGAAGGAATTTTTGGAGGAGTTCTTGGAGAACTTTTACCCTAATATGTTTATACTGGAGAGGGAGGCTGAGTTTGTGAGGTTGACCTAGGGGATATTGTTCATGATTGTATGTGATGGTTGTTTTACTTATTTGTAGCACTTTTTTCTAGAGTTGGTAGGATAAGAGTATAATGCCAGAAAATTCATTCAAGAAGGGAGTAAATGTGAGATTATGTCCCATGATAATATTTTTCTAATGAATATGTTTTCAGATCTGGTGAAGCATGATCTCTTATCTGAGTTGAAACCTGATGGATGATTTTAGCAGAAGACATGTTGTTTCTTCTAGATGACCAAAAGGTATGTCTTCCAAGGATAGTAAGTGTTTCTATGATATTATTAACAAGGATAGTGAAAAGAAGAGTTTCTAGGATGAAATGTTAGTTACTTAGGATGATACTTGAGTGCTCCTCCTCTAGTGTGGTAGGTCGGGTCAAATTCATAGAAAATTTTCTCTAACCAATGATTGAATTATGAGATTTCAGTTTGTTGGGACATATACAATTGTTTTGTGGGAACCCATGATAAGTGGGTAATGAAATAAGATATATTCAAAATTAGAGTGGTGTTAGGGGTTATTATATCCCATATCTGTATAGTAGTTTGAGTTCTACAAGACATAGGGGTTGAGCTGGTTGAGGTGTTACTTATGGGAATGATCACTCTTATCAGTATAGGTGTGTGTCTCAGGGGAATCAGATTGCAACATAGGGAATAGTGGTAAGATAGTTGCATGCAGTTCAACATTCACTTGTGGATAGTGAAGCTAGACTATCGATCGTAATAGGTATTATTCCATTATCTTCTATGATTTCTAATGACTTAATTGATATATTAAAATCTTATTATTTTATAGCTAATGAACTTGTTAATTGTTTGATTCTAGATATGGTGTTCTTGAGTGGAGTTATGATGATCGACCCACCATTGGGAGTGTGGTTGAGAGTCCTCTGTTTATGTAACAGGTGTTGTCTCAGGGTTGGTGAGTATATTTTTCCTTTGGAATATTTACATACTAGATATTTCAGGGTTTGAATTTATTTTGGGTATGTATTTTTTGGTATCATACTAAGACCACATGGATTTCTTCCATAGTTGAGTGTCTTTTACTTCTCACGAGAGTGACAATCTTATTCATCGTGGGGAGTGTGATATCTAGGCAGGCCATCCATGGCCAATACATTAGCATCTTGGTGAGACCATTCCCATGTTTCACATCCATTTTTATATGATTGGGTTGTGAAGAAGGATGTAAATCATCTCATAGTGGACCAATTACAAGACATTTTTCCAAATGTCTTATTTGGGATTCAAGATGAGAGGGATATTGATGTTATGATTGAGATCATGCTGGGATAAAATCCCATTTTGATCTCTACTAGTAAATATATATAATCTAATAAATCTCTAACCATAGTTTAGAAGAACCATGAGTATAGAATGTCTACCCAATCATATACCCATGGTTTTTAAATACCATTTTTATAGGTTGATTTATTCCAACAGGTTTAAAAATCATTGATATAGACATTTTAATTTGGAATACCACTCGAAAACCACTACCCAAACACATTTAAACCATACCTACCTACAAAATAAGAGATCTAGGTGGCCCATCCCATCCCCCTACTAAAAGTGATTTCATTATCCCTCACTCCTCTCTTCAGGTATAATTGGATCAATTGAAAAGTCTTATTCCTTAATTTAAATCAGTTTTTTTGGAATCTTTGTAGGGTAATATTACATTCCCTCCTCTTATTTCATATCTTTTTTCTACAACATAATTGTTTTATTTCTGTCATAATGTATCATTTATGGTTGTGGGATGTTATTATTTTTTATTTGATGCATAAATGGATCTATGTATGTGAAAAAATAGATTAGATTATGTAAATATTTTTATATATGATGGGATGGATTAGTGTTTTTGGGTGAAATTAAGACTGTTTTTAATAGTATTTTGTGTTATCTTGAAATGGAAATTATACCCACTTGAAGGGTATTTCATGACTGGTTATTTTTAACTTGCGAAGTGAATGGATGTTTTGTTATTAAAATATTTTAAAAAATTATGAAGTATAAATAAATTATTATCAATTATGTGACTATGGTGTTTTTTTTCATAATCTGGATATATTGGTTTTAATATATTTAAATAAATCCATTTTTAGTTTGTAATGATATGTTTGGTTTTTTAATACTTAATTTTGTTTCATTTAATTAGACTTATTTTAATTTGAAAAAACATGATTAAAATGCAATTTTAAAAAATATATATCATTGTTTCAAATAATTGTTACTAAACCATCATTTATAATATGTATGGAATTTTTTGTTTATATAATGTTTTGGGATAAATGTAAAAATGATTCAATGAGATATCAACACACATTGTTGAATAATATAATGCTCGAGTTTGATAAGCGCCAAATACTGTTATATAAATTTGAATAATATCTTGACTGATATTGTTACTTATTATGATTTTCATATTAACTATTTTGTTTTTTATAATTTATCCCTTTAATATAAGGCTAGAAATAGTAGTTTCAAAGTGAATAATGGCCAAGAGTTCAATAGACTATTATGCCGATAGGTATATTGGCTAATTGGAAAGTTGGCCTAATTCATACTTGAAAATAGGCCTAATGGAAAATTGGCATATATGACTACTAGCCAACTAGCCTATAGGGATGATGTCTAATTGGGCTATAGAAATAATGACCAATTGGTCGATAGTCCAAATAAAGGATTATTCTATATACCTAATGTCCAATTGTTCAATAGGCCAAATGTCCCATTGGCCAATAGGCATAAATTCTATTATGAATATATTCCATTAACTAAATAGTGTTCCTTTGAATTATAAATAAAATATATAAATTTAAATTTTTTGAATTGTTCAAAAATTTATAAGTTGAATTATTCAATGTAGGGGCCTTATTTTGATATTATTGAAACGACATGAAAATATTTATGACTATTGATATGATCACAGATTAAATATCATTATAAATATCAAATTAATGTTTTCTAAATAGTTTATCTAAAAAATTGAAATATTAAATCAATTTTTTAATTAAAATTTCATTTATATATATATATAATAGAATCAATATAACGAATAAAATAGAGTTCCTATTTATAAAAAATTCGTAAATAAATATATTGTTCATATTTACAATTATCTTCCCATGAGGCGCTCGATGATATAGAAGATGAAAAATTTGACCAAATGATCATCTGAGGTATGTATTTGATGAAATACGATCTTGATTAATATTGTTACATAATAATATTTTTTTTACTGAATTTGATGTTTTATTGACATTTAACCATTTAATATATGGCTAAAAATACATTAAAATATTCAATTGGCCAATTTAAAGAAATGAATAATGGAGAACTGGCCAATTTTCATAATGGATAATTGGCCTCTAGGCCATTAGACCCAATGGCCAATTAAACTAGGAATAATAACCAGTTGGACAATAGGTCTAATGGGCAATTGACTGATATTTCTAATAGACAATTGGAATATAGGACAGATTCCCATTAGAAATATAGGTCGTTAGCCAATTATATTTCCTTATTACATAGAAATAAAATATTTTTTAATGGTTATGAATTTTTAATAAATACAAAATTTTAATTATTCAAATTAGGCTCCCTATACTAATATTATTGAAACCATATATTAATTTTTTTTTATAATTGATAGGATAAATGATTGAATGTTATTAACTATCATAAATTAAGATTATAAAAATAGTTTTTCAAAAAACATTAAATATTAATTCATTATATTTAATATAAATGGAATATATTTAAAGGAAATTATACATAATGAATAATATGATGTTCACATTAATATGAAATTTAAAATTAAATATCATTTTTTTATATTTTCATTGACCTTCCATATAGTTGCTCGATGATAAAGAAGACAAAAACATTGGGCCAAAATATCATTTTAGTTGGGTAGTTGATGAAATAATATCTTCATATATATTGTATCATATTTTGATTTTTTCACAAAATTATATATTAAATTTTTATTTTTACTTTTAATGTATGGCAGAAAATAAACCATTGAAATAGAAAAATGGCATAGAGGATAATTGGACATTATTATTATATGTTAATTGGCCTATATACCTAATTTTTAATTAGCCTAATGAAAATTAGAAATGGTTTCCATTAGTCAATTTTCCATCATTTTGAATTAGAAATAAAATATTTATATTTAATGAATAAGAATACTTTATAAATATATAATTTTAATTATTCAAAATATGGGCCTTATTTTGATATCATTGAGACCACCTAATAAGAAATTTTTTTTATTGATATGAGCACCATGGGAGTGAAATATGTAGAATTGATAAAATAACCATCCAATCAATGTATTGGTCCCTATCAGGATCCTATCAAACCATTCAGAACATTGATTTAAAAATTGATCATGAAAAATCCATTTAGGAATGAAATTGTTTTACTTAAGCCTGAAGGAAAAAAATGATCACCAAAAACTTCATGAAAGCTATAAAAATTATATTTGAATCACTTATATTAGAGGGTTATACTACATTTGATACATGTAAGGAATACATTCACTTTTTAAATGATGGAACAACTGATCCAAATGATGGTTACAGTGGTGGTGGAGAAGAATGTTTTGGAAATGATTATGATCATGATGACTCTGATCATGATGATGATGACAATGGTGATTCTCGAGATGATTCTTTTGGTAATGATGATATTGTTGATTGGGATGAGGATGAGGGTGTTGGAGGAGGGTGATATTCATCCCCTCTTTTTTCGACATAGTTGGAATGACACATTTGATGTATCTTAATTACTTAAACTGTTTGGTTTTATGGATGTATTTATATGTTATATCTATCTAAATGGTTTTAAAATAAGTTTGATCAATAATGAATATAAAATATTTGTATTGTATTGAATGCATATTGTGGTCATTATTATATTTACAGTTTTAGGGGTAGAATGAGCTATTGGTGCCACAAAATTGGTACATGAACCTGTATCCATGGATTGGGGAACCGTGGGTATGGTGAAATACTATTAGGACATACCCACATTTTCTATATAAAAATATATATTTCCCTATACCGATGGAAGAAAAATCCACTGTTACTAACACTATGGAAATATCCAAAACCCATGGTTTTATTTTCTAAAACTATGGTTCAAAACAATGGGTACATGGATGTTTTCTAGTAGTGATTTCCACCACATATAATTATACCAACAAAGAATCAACATCATTAAACTTAACTAGAAGAGTTGCTGGATAAGGGTTTTGTCCAAAAAAGTATACCACTAAGGGGGTTTACAATTTTTTTAATAATATGAATGATAGAACACTATGCTTATGTGTGGATTATTAGAAGTTAAATAGGGTGATGGTGAAGAATGAGTATCATCTTCTATATATTGAAAATCTCGTCACACACTTCAGGGGATCTTGTTCTTCCCCTAGATTGAATTGAGATAAGGGTATCATTAGTTATGAATCCGACCATTAGTTGTTCCATAGATAGATTTTAAAAGGAGTTATAACATTTATGATTTCATCATGATGTTGTTAAATCAGAGAAATTCAATAATAGTGTTTATAGCCATGATGATCTTATTATATCATCTATCCTTGGATATGATTTTTTGTTTTTGTGGATGAAATCATTGTATACTCTAATACTTGTGAGGATAACAACCAACATCGTTAAATCATCATGATAACATTGAAAGATCATCATGTATATGTCAATCCAATTAATGGTCAATTATGGATTGACTGACTATATTTCCTTGGTGACATTAGCTTAAAGGTAGGTGTGTTAGTGGACCTAGAGAAAGTGAATGATGTTATATCATGAGAGCAGTTAAAGAAAGTTTTTATCAACTTTATCTTTGTGGGTGTAGAGGGTTATTTTTTAAGGATCTTCCAGAAAATTTCCCATATGGGAGAACCACTTTCAATATAGAACCTAGTGGGAATTAAATTTGAATGGTCTACAATATAAGAGAATGATTTTGAGGATTTAAAGAAGTGGTTGACCACTAGAAAAATATTAATCCTACTAAGTCTAGGGGAATAGTATAATTTTTTTTTCAATAAATCATGGATATGACATGGAGTATAGATATCTTTTTATTTTTATGGGTTATGGTATTTTAAGAAACATGAATGTAATTACCCAATGCATGACCCTATTTTGGATTCATTGGTTTATTCCTTGACGTGTTAGAGAGATTATCTATTTGGAGATTAATTTACTGTGTATAAGGATTAGGAGATCATAAAGTATATATTTTATAAAAATATTTTAATCTTAAAAAGGCATGTTCAATTCAGTATAATCTGTCTTTCGATTTTTATATGTCTTATAAACCTTGGGAAGAAAAGGTTTTTCTGATTATTTAAGTTGAAAGACTCAGAACTAGAAATTTTTAGAGTCTAGATATGTGTGTATATTGATAAACACGTTGGATGTAATTATTGTGGTGGTTTGGGAGGGCTAGGAGTATATGACCCTCATATTAGCATTAGTTGATTCCAGGGTTTTTATCTAGATCATGGAAAAATAGTAAGAGGATCCAGAGTGCTTGGAATTAAAGGGGTACCTTAATGGTTGATAGTGACCTTCAAATTAGACTATAGATAAGGATGAGATCATATTTGTTAGGAAGTATGTTTTTATTACAACATGTACTGTGGAGGAAGTGATGTGAGGATTTCATACCTTAATGTGGGAGGTGCATCCATGTTTACCAAACTGTAATATGAACTACATCATAAATACTGGTGGATGAGATTAAAAAAAATGACATTTTAGGGTTCCTTACAAGATATAGTACATTCCAATTTGTAAAGGATGATAATAAATTAATATGTGGTTTACTATATTTTTTTCCCATTATATAATGGATGTGAGGAAACATTACCATGGACTTCATGGTGGGTCATTCATGGACTGTTCAGAAGAATGATGTTATATGGGATGTTATATATCGACTGATGAATGTAGCACATTTCATGTCTATTTAAGAGACATTATAAATGGATCAGTTGATAGAATAGTATGTTTAGGTGATAGTCTGTCTTCATGGGGTGCCATAAAGAATAGTCTAAGTCTATAAGTCACATTTCAATTCAATCATCTCAAAATTCAGGTTGAAGGTTCTTGGTACAAAATTATTTCTAAGAATGGAATTCTATAATCAGATAGATGGGTAATCAGAGTTCACTTTTTCACTACTTAAGGATATGATGCAAAAATAATTTATGGACCCTAGTAGGAATCCATGTATTCCAAAACACATTCTTGATTGATTCAATTATCTTATTGAAGTATCATCTTCTCTACAGTATTTTTTAATTTCTCTATTCGTTTTCCTCTTTATCCCATCTCTCTTTCCCTATGAGGTGGGAAATGTTTTACTCTAGTAGTGATTGTTTTTACATATTTTTTTATGGATCTTAATCTTTTGGATAATATATTTGGATTTTTTTCAAAGATCTTCTAGTCCCTTGTGATGTGATCAATCCATATTATTTTGGGGATTTATACTTTAGAAAAATCCATCAATAACCATGAGGTGGGTGGTATAATTTTCAGTTCTCATTGTATTAATTCAAATAATGTGCATGTAATTATGAAATAACAATTAACACATTTGTAAATTGAATCTTTAATTGAATTGATTAATTGGTTAATTAATTTACATCTATAAAGAATTAGTTTAATATATTTATTACGAAAATGGTTGATTAATGGGTTATGGAATCAGGTGCCGATGTGAATTAGAAGGTTGGTTTGCAAAAACATGATGTGTAATTGGATATTATGATTGAATTTTGATAAATATATTAATAGTGAAATGTTAAAAAAAATATGTGATTAATGTGATGAACCATAATTTTTTGACAGATTTAAATAGTGTAATATGATGAAATAAACTCATAAGAGGGTTAATGATGATTAAACATGATATATGTGACATATGGGATTGATAAAAAATTGGGTCTGTGATAATGAATGATGCAAAAAATATCCACGGGATGACAAACTGATGCTCTTGGCCCCTAAATTCATGCATTTTAATTTTATTGTATTTGATAGGGATTGATTAATCAAATACCCATGAGGTGTAGTTCATGGAATGATGCTCCAAATACCCGTTGGGTTTTAGATAAGATGTTACATGACCCATGATGTTAGCATTGGATAGTGGTACCATGTGACAATGACATAAATGTAGAATTAAATTCCTAATTTAACCCATGAAATAATTTATTTTTATTCCCTATGATATATGGTTTAGACTCCATCATTATTTGAAGTCGGTATTGATAGATTATACGTCATCTTGAACCAATGAAATATTATTTTAAATTAAAGTATAATATAACGTGAGAACTGTTTACTCAATCTTTTGATCCTTATTCATAATACCACTACACACACTATTATATACTGGATATTGTTTTTAATATTATTGGTGGTGGACTATGGAGTTGTACTCACCCCCAACTTGGGCAATCCGATGGGTACCCAGAAAAGTCATCATGTTTTCATGAAATGTAAAGGGCAAGGGCCCTATGTTAGATGGATGAGTTGGGATAGAGAATGTATGAGGGAACCAAAAATGATTTTGAGACATTATTTGGAGTTTCTATGTGTCCTTATCTTGGTTTTTTCATTTGACACTTGACCCATATGTAGCATGAAATATGTACTACATTGATTGGGATATTTTTTCCCTATTTTTATTTATCATGTTATACTAGTCCGTATTGGTTTTGGTACAATTCAGGTTATTTTTTATAACTATTTTTTCACACTGATTGTTTACATATTATAATTTTCTTATTTGATATAGAGGGTATAATCTCCTTGTGGAATCTATAATAGACCCATGATTCTAGTCGATAACCTATGGTGTTTGTTGTGGTATGCTTAATGTCATGTGACCAACCGACTAGGGGAACACATATGTCGAAATGAGTTTGGGATATTCCAAACATTCCACCCGCTTGTGGAATAATACCCACTTGACACTTCAACACTTATTTTCCCTATAAGTGAAAACTATAAATCTTGAAACCAATTTTTATGTTGTATTACTGGGCTCTTTTTTCCTCTCATGTTAAAAAACAATTACATGAGACAATATAATGAAGATATGTAAAATGAAGATTTCAAGAATTTGGTTGAAAGTGAAGTATAAATAAATATAGGAAAAAAATATTTTAATGTAAAATATATTGATAAATTATTTTTTATGAGTTCTTGAAATTCAAAAGGGGTCAAACATCAATAAGAAGAGAAGAACCACAAATATTTGAAGAAAGATTCATAACATCAGTAATATGAGGAGAACCAATGAGGTGAACTAGAAAATAATTAAAAACAATGAACGTTGGATTAAAAATGAGTAAAAAATAATATATCATCGATTTAAGGGTCGATTCATCTAAAAGAATCAATAGAATCAACCACATGATTTGGATTCCAAGAGAACTTGAATAGTGTGTATGATGCCTTGAACCTGCACTCTCAGATTCCATGCTAAAAAATCTATATATTTTTTCAAATTAAAATATTAAATATAAGAAAAAAATATAGTTTGATGATATTTTAAGTCTAGAATGTTGAAGGATAAGAAAAAGAATAAAAAAACTATCAAACTCCAATTATCATTTTTTTAAAACTAAATACTTCTCACACATCTCTTACTTTTCTCCATCTAATTTTCATAATCAATTCTTGTATTCATAGTTAATCTTACACAACTAAAATTCATGTGATTATTTAAAAAATTTAGTGAATTCATATGGAAAATAAGGGTTTTTAAAAATCACCGAACAACCATTTTTCTAAGATAAAAATATATTTAAAAAAAATATTTCAAAGTTATAATTATGAATTACCATAAAAACCATAAATTATTTTCCAATAGAAAATAAACATTCCCTGTTTTTTTAAAGAAACACTAAAATGAAAAAACCCTTTTTATTAAAACCATTCCTTAAATAAGACTAAGGAAATCTCGTAAAAATAAAATAATACTAACTTTTAAAGTTTATTAATATTTTAATTTATCCAACAACTTTTTTAGAAAAAACTTCACAAGCTTAGAAAACAAAAAGGTGAAGCAACATGGAACATATATGTTTATAACGGGCCTACCCAACTTAGTGGACATCGTCCCATGAGGTTTGAGTTCAATGTCCATTTCATGTCATGTTTAAAAAGTCCATGCATTGAATATAAATAAAACCATTAGGGAATTTTATATTTCACTAGATTTTTCAAAAATATCCCTAAAACCATTAAAATGGATGAAAATTTATATATATTTATATATAAATATAAGTTCATATTTATATATCTATATGTTCCATTACAAAGAAAATTCTTGATAATGAAAATCTTGGAAATAAAACATACAAGGGATACCAACTAAAATATAATATGTCTATATGATATATAATTATCAGATAAGTTTAAGGAATATATTTAATTAATTTAGGTGAAACTAATTCTAGATGTATCTTATTGTAATAAATTTATTACACACATAAAATGATATACATTAAAAAGGGACTTTAAATTTTATAGAATAAACAATGAAATTTAAAACATAATAAAACATATTCCTCCATAGAGGGATTTCCATTTTGAAATAGAGATAATGAAATCATACTTTAACATAAATTTATTTTTTAAAAAGTGTAACCCACTTTAAAAAAAAATTATAAAACATTGAAATAAAGAGAAATTACTTTTTCATAAAAAATAATAAATTTTAAACTACATAGAACCATTTTGTGAGAACAAGAAAATTTCAGAACATATCCCCTTTCATGAAAAAATATTTTGAAATCGTTAAATTAGTTGAAGATATTTTATAAATTCAAATATACATTCCCCCTATAAAACGTTTTCTGATTTATTTTTTCAGGAAAATGTTTAAATAAAAATAAAAGTATGATTGAAACATTAAAAAAATTTCAAAAATTAATCCCCTTACCGTGTATAGTTATCCAAAAACATTTCCATTTAAATATCACCCTCTTTAAGATAAATCCAAAATATCACTCATCTCCATCATTTAACATTTATTTCTATTGAAATACTTGGGTTTTGTATAATGAATCATCCGTATTTTCCAAATAATACCCTCCTTTATATACTTAATTATTAGTATATATTCTATGTGATTTCAAAGACCCCATTTCATATCAGTAATAATATTATTTTATGGATGATCATCTAAGTGGTTTAATTACTACTAAAGGAAGAAAATACATCCAAATGTTTGTTGTTAGCAATTAATTTTGTTGTACATTAATTTGCTGGTAGGTTTTTTCTACATATTTTTGAGTTTCAGTTGTAATGGTAGTATAATAAAGTGGTTTGAGTTCCTCTAGTGGCCCAATGATCTGTACATCAACATGTCATTTCATACATCCTTGATTTCCTTGAGACCTCCCATTCCACTTCCCTTTTTCTGTCATTGATTTTGGCCTGACTGGGTGTTAGAGATGAAGACAGAGGCCCAACAGGGGATAAAATCAAGACATATTTGACAATGTTAGTGAAATAGATTCATTGGGGATGGTGGGGGTGCATAGGTTTCCTTTAGTAATGTCAGGGAAGGAGCTGACATGGAATAATCATTATGAGATCAGTTTGTTGGAGAAAATAACAATTGGTGGTCATAATGAAGTAGGCAAAGAGAACTGATTTTTGTTTCATTCTTTGATATTAATATAATTTTAAATGGTTTCTCATATATATATACGTGTGTGTGTTTATTCATTAATTTTTATAACACCCAATTATTATAATTTTTTAATGAATGAACATATATGTATTAATCCAATCCAAAACTATTTTTAATTACCCTAAATTAATTTTTATGATTTAAATTAATTATTTTGTTATATTCAGACATAAATTCTTAATAAATATTAACATAATAATTTTTTTATTATTTTAATTTATTGCACCTATGTTTACCCATTTTAAATTGTCACAAAAAATTTAGTTCTGTTTTTGATTAATACTCATATACATTTTATAATAATCCCATATATAATTCGAGATATAATCTTCATATATTTGGTAAAAATTATTCATTAATTAGTTTAAAATTATTATTTTTATTATTTTATATCTTTTCCCTATCCTATATATATATATATATCATCCCTAATCATATTTTGTATATTTTGAATAATTCTAAAATTATCTTTTAAATCAATATATACATTCAAATTAATAATTATAAATTACATAATACTTATATTCCATTATAATCAATTTTTGCAGAATGAAAATTTTATAAAATATATTCTCATTATTATTAATTTTTTTATCTTTGAAAATTATTTTTATTACATTATTTAGTAAGTGTTAAATTTACTAAAATAATACTTTTAGGTTCCAAATTACTTACATAATATTAAAAAAATAATAGTTAAATATATTTATGAAATAATATATATATATATATATGTATAGTATTTTCATTGTTATTTAAATGAAAAATAATGAATATATTTTTTAAGGACTCGAGTCATTATAACCTTCCCTATATAAAATTGTGTTCATGAAATTTTAATTATTTATGAGAAATTTTTTACTTCCTAATTAAGGATTGAGCTTTAATTTTTTTTCTTAGCCATATTTAAAAATGATTTTTCTATATAATTTTAATAATAATTATAATTCTAGTAGAATATTATAAGAAATTACTACTGGAAATTTTTTCCAACTTATAAATAAATGCACATCTAAATCCTAAATCCATGATACTATTAACATATAAGGTTAGTGGAATTCAGTATATAGATTGGAAGGTATATCTAAGATCTATGTAACCGGTATTTTTGGAATACCCAAAAATTGAAATCACCAAAACCTAAAATTTAAAATTTTAACACTTAAATTATCTTTGATGTACTAATATCAAATGATTTCTAAATATTTACTTTAAAACCAATTAAGATGACCCTGCCCCAAACTCCAAGATCTAGTGTTAAAAACACTGTATATATTTTTTATGAATAAAATATTTAACATCACTAGAAATATGCAATCCAAGGATTAATTAAGTCTATATTTTTGAAGGATTAGGAAAAAATTATAAAAAACAATGTAACTCAATAAATCACTTTTTTGAACTAAATACCTCTGAGAAATCTCTGAATATTCTCTATCGAATGGGCATAATTGATACCATATTCTATGAAACTCCTACCCAACTATAATTTGTGAAATTCATATTTAATAAATATGTTGTGTAAGAAACTCAATTGCTTGTTTTAGAAAAATCAGGATGACATTTTAAAAAAAAATATGAAACCATCCATTAAAAAAATTCTTTAAAACCATAAAATTATTCATTAAATAAATCATTATAAAAAAATTAAATCTTCATGTAAATAATCCTAGAATTGTTTTCAAAAATAAAATAAACTGTAGCACCCCAAAAATTTTATGGTCTGTTTCTCTTAAATAAATCTATATATCACTGTGTTCCTTTAAAACAACACAAGGTTATTTAGGAGACAGTCAAAACCTATCCATTAAATATAATCTTTCCACTTCTATGTTTTGAATTCTGAAAAATGGTCATCTAGAGTTGTGTTCAGTAAGTCATTTGGAGTCTGATAAAACAAACATGATTTATGGTGAATGGTAACCTACCCTTATGAATAGTAATATGAATAGTAATATGACCCTTATGAATAGTAAAAAATGACATTATTTTATTTTCTTAAGGTAATAAGATAATGGGATCTTAATTAATTTTTCAATGTCACATAAAAATAATTATACATCTAAGATTGTTATTTTTCAATTTAACTATGTCTTTATTTAAAAATTTAATTAATACTATTTAGAAAATTATTTTTGAAAAATGGATTTCACTTTTTAATTCTACACATCGAAAAATGTTACGGTTTAATTTTTGTGATTTTTTTGAAATTATTGAATTTTTGATGAGTAGTGAAATCCGATAAAATACCATACATACAAATTATCTATTAAATTGACTAATTATGACATCATAAGTGATGTAAGTCCACCTGGTTCGAACTAAAATGTACTTAATAATGTTAGGGGTCACATGAAACAACACTATTAGTTTTTTTGATGGAAATAATAAAATAATGAATTAAATATTCAAAATTTACTCCTCTCCTTCACTATAAAAACCCATCACCACTCCCTATTCTCTTCACTCCTCTAAGGAATTATCCTCCTCATAGATCTTCCCAATTAACCTTCCCTAGTCTCTCCCCAAGTCCAATAATCTTATGGTCTTTCTAAAAGACGAAAACCCCTTCCCTTAAGGAGTTTCTGAAGGAGGTTATTTCAAGAGGTAAAGCACCCTTCTTTTTCATTTGGTTTCATTTCAATTTATCTTTTTTTGCTATCCTTTACTAAAATACTCTATCCAAATTATCATGATAACTTCAGTATCATCGATATACTGGAATTATATCATGTGAATTGAAGAACCATCATACATATTCTTACTCCCTCCTTTTTATTTTTATACACGAAATCAACATCCTTGAGGTTCCAATTTATAGCCTTCATGGATGATGAAATTTCGTTCTTCAATTTAAACTTTATTAATGGTCATGAATCCATATTTATGGTCTAATAAGACTATAATATTTTTATTATAACATAAATAATATTCATGAACCATAATATTTACATATAATTAAATTATATGACAAAACTAGTTCATAATAATCCAAATACTGCCGAATAATCGAAGTGGTTGTCATAAAATGATTCATCCCCATTCCATGTAACCAAATTATAGAAATTACCATTATCAATTATTTATGTTCATAAATAATATATAATTCCAATCCTAGAGATTTATAACCATTCCACGTGTACTTCGTTACTTAAAAACAAGTGAAAAAATTATGAAAATAAAGAAAACGAACACTGCAGAACAACCAAATTCTATATAATAACTTAAAAATAAGGGGATAAATGAAATAAAAAGAATTATGATAAACTAAATACATGCTTAAAAGGTTCTTAAATAAGTTATTAATAATTTATTAATAAGTATAATTTCATATTCTAGTAGCTTAAGTTCAAGAGCGTAACACATTTGGAGTTATGGTAAGGGTGTTTCCACCCGAACATCCATTTTCATTCGGGTTACTTTCATTGTCTGATTAACTCAATGAAATTATTATTTATTGTTATGTTATCCTCATGTTTTTTTTGAGTATTATATATATGTTTAAAAACCATAATACTACCTTATTTTATGGATAATTACACGTTTTAAGAGGAACATTCAAAATTGTTTCCAAAATACAAACCTAATTCAAGGGAATTTCTCAAATTCTTACCTATTTTCCAGGGCACTCTTTAATCTTTTTTGAAACCTTTATATTTATAAAATCACTAATTTATTATGAAAATAATATATTACCTCACTTCTGGTTTTATACAATTATTTTACAAAAAAAACTCTTCTTTTCAAAATAAAAGAGTATTTATCTCAAGAATTGCTTAATGATTTTATTAGAGTGTTTTCATCTAATTCAATACTCTTGTTGATTCCATGGTATTATTGGGTTTAATAATTTATGAATTCATATAGCATATTTTATTTAATGGTTTATGACTAAATCTATTTTGGATGATCTATCCTAAAACCATTCACCATTTTACTCGGAATGGATAGTGTTTAATGTTTAATGATTGGGGAAATTTTGTTACATTTCATATGATAGTTTCAATATGAATGTATATGTTGTTTATGTTGATCCCCGCTCATATGAGGAATGAATTTGACTTATTATGTGATTGGTGGGGCCCTTTATAGCCCCTCGATGCATCGGTTGGTCTCACAAGACAACTATACGTGGAATTTGTCGAGGCCATTCCCAATGTGATATGGATTTTGGCCGAGGCCTTAATCATTAGAAATCTTGGACGAGGCCATGAAAAAAATGTTTTAGAATGTCCGACATCTGAACTTACCTCATTATGAAGCTAGTAATTGAATGTTCATGTGGTTATTCGACATGTAGAATAACCATGATTATGTTTTTTATGGCATTATTTACTCAGCTCATATTCCGGCCATAATGTGTTCAAGTTTATTTTTAAAGGCGTGTGTTTTAAATTATTCACCATGTCTAATGTTTATTTATATTCCGCTGTATTGCTTACTCTTACTGAGCATTTGAGATCACCCCTTTCTTATGTTTCATTTTCTCAGGACCTGAAGAAGTAATTTATGAATGACTTGCAAACATAATCTATGAGAGGTGACGTTTTTAATGGAATAAATTAGTGTTGTATTTCCTTTCTTGATGTAATGTTGAACTTATTTATGTATCTTGTTTCTAATAATACTAAACTACATTTTCCTTTGGAATGCTTATTCCTTGTTTTTATGCCAATTTATTCAAATAAGGCACTGGCTCCGGACAACTGGGTTTGGGTAATTACTATTGGTATCATAGGATGTTTAGTAGAATATTTGGAAACCATATTTAGAAAATGAAGAATTAGGGAAGAGCCCCTAAGTTAGTCTTTGAGGATATACATACAATAATGTCCTGGTTTTTTGGTAAGTAATAGATTATGTGTATCTTTCAAGCAATACAGCCCTATCTGGATACGAGCTGGTATAGGCAGCCTTGACACATACGTATCTAGGGGTAAAAGCCCAAAACAACACTTTGATCTAGACTCTAGCGGGAACTGGTGCATGAAAATAGGCCTTGTTCCACTCTTGGTTACGACACTCCCAAGAGATATGCTTAAGATAATTCACATTTTCTTTACAAGCCATTATGAAGGATTGAAATGTAAAATAATCCTCAAGGAAACTGTTTTTGAGAATATGGGATTAGACATGCATAGGATCATAGTTTTTTCAAAGTATTTTGTTATGTTAATATTATAAAATATTATTCATAACCTAATATAGTGTATGCCATTATCTAGAGATGGATCAAAGGGGATGGAATGGAAACCGCACGAATACAAGTGTCCCCTGTAGGGATTTCCCTCCAATGCAAGATAATGATGTTAGCTCTAGTGCTGAGCAACTCATAACTAAACTGGGAAAACCTACTTAGGTTATGAATTATATCCTTACTTGTATGGAGAATCCAGATCCACCACGTGGAGGTGCTATGTTAGATTTCTTTAGGCGACAACAACCTCCAACATTTAATGGGACTACTGACCCTTTTTTAGCAGAGAAGCAGGTATGTTACCTTGAGAAGATATTTCTCACCTTGGATTGTAATGAAAGAGAGAAGGTTGTCTTGGAAGTCTATCGTCTATCGGGAGATGCAGATTAGTGGTGGTCCTTAATCCAAAACACAAAGGAGGAGGAAGAAATAGAGGATATGGAGTGGAGGGACTTTAAAGAAATATTCCTAGAGAAATACTTTCCTCATGAACAAAGAGTAGATATGGAGTGTAATTTCTTGAATTTGAGGCAGAAGGAAGTTGAAGATGTTGAAAAGTATGAAGCTAACTTCACAAGGTTAGCAGGAAAAGCTGTGGAATACATATGAAATACAAGGAGAAAAATTGATCGATTATTTGATGGCCTAAATCCATTCCTCTGACAGGTACTGGTCTCCCAACGTTTTTCATCATACGAGGATATATTTTCATGTGCTATCAAGAAAGAAATAGAATTATCTACATGTTATGACTTTAAGGGAAAGAAAGAAAAGAAGAGGGCTGATGAAAATCCTAGGAAAGGAAATAAGGAAACATGGAAGAATGGAAGAGTTGAATTTCCACCATGTGACAATTGTGGAAGGAAACACACAAGCGCATGATTAAAAGGAAAAGGAGTATGCAATAAATGTATTCATAAATGCCATCTTGCTGGTGATTGAAAAGGGAATAAGGAAGCCAATGATGTTCAATGCTCTAATTATCGGGATATGGTACAATATGATAATGATTTTACAAAAAGTCAAGGAAATATGCAACCGAAAAGTCCAAGGGATCAGGGACAAGCTTTTGCAATCAAAACATAAGAGGTTGAAGTTCCTAATGACATAGTGGTAGGTACTTTAATTTTTTCCTCAAACTTATCCAACACTTTATTTGATTCTGGATCATCGCATTCATCTATATCTTCCCTGTTTTCTATGAAAATTAGATATGTCCAATTTTATTTAATAAAGGAGTTATCAGTCAAAAACTCTTAGGGGATGTATCATTGCAACCAAGGCATGTCGACTAGTCCCCCTCCAGACACCAACATGTTCTCTAGTTGACAACGTTATCATCATACCAACGACTGAATTTGATATAATTCTCGGTATGGATTGGCTGTCAAATTATGATGCGAAGATTTATTATAAGAAGAAGGAAGTTACAATTTTTGAAGATGGTGTGGAATCCCTTGTCTTTAGGGAGGAAACTTCACCACCTGATTCTTGTCTAGAACCACCCCCAGTAGCTCTACTGAATACAATACTTGAAGAGGAAGATAAACCAATATCTATTGGAGAGGAAAGAAATCATCAAATTGAGGATGTGAAAATAGTTAAAGAGTACATTGATGTATTTCCAAAGGATTTACCTAGACATCCTCCAGAGTGGGAAGTTGAGTTCTCTATTTATTTAATTTCTGATGAAAGACCTATATCAAAGATTCCCTATAGAATGGACACTATGGAATTAGTAGGGCTAAAGAAACAACTAGAGTATTTGAGTGAAAAAGTATTTATTCGACCTATTGTTTCTCCAGGGGGAGCCCCTTTCCCCTTTGTCAAGAAGAATGATGGATCCATGAGGGTATTCATTGATTACATGGAAATCAATTATATTATAATAACAAATAAGTATCATCTGTCATAGATTGATGATTTATTTGACCAACTTCATGGACCTCAATACTTTTTGAAGATTAAACTTAGATCTGGATATCATCAGTTGAATGTGTGGAAGAAAGATATTCCTAAGATATCATTTCGGACCAAGTATGGGCATTACGAGTTTACAGTGATACCTTTTGGACTTACAAATGCACCCTATGTTTTCATGGATTTAATGAATAGTGTTTTAAAGGAATATCATGATAATTTTGTTGTGGTATTCATCGATGATATCCTCATATACTCAAAAATCAATGAAGACCATTAGAATCACTTACAGGTTATTCTGAGAACTCTTAGAAGAATTAAATTATATGGGAAGTTTAGGAAGTCTGAATTCTGGCTTCAATCAGTTTATTTTTTGGTCCATATTGTCTCTAAGGATGGAATCCTAATTGATCCTATGAATACAAAGGCAATCTAAGATTGGCCCACACCCAAAAACATAACTATGGTACGTAGTTTTATTGCCTTATTAGTTTATTATCGACTTTTCGTTCTGAATTTTTCCTGACTGGATAGCCTACTAACAATGCTCACATCTAAAGGAGTTAGGTTTGTGTGGACAAAAGAATGTGTAGAATTGTTCGATGAATTGAAAAGGAGATTGGTCAACGCTCCAATTTTTACTCTTCCATCTAGAAGTGATGGATTTGTAATATACAGCGATGCATCAAATAATGGACTCGGTTGCGTCCTTATGTAAAATGATAAAGTTATTTCTTATGCATCATGAAAGTTGAAGACTCATGAGAAAAATTATCCAACTCGTGATCTTGAGTTAGTAGGTGTATTGTTTTCTTTGAAAAAAAATGGAGGCATTATCTCTACGGAGAGAGATGTGAGATTTTTACAGACCACAAGATTTTGAAATATATTTTCAGACAAAAATAATTCAACATGAGGAAAAGAATATGGCTCGAGTTACTCAAAGATTACAATTGTTCAATAAACTACCACCAAAAGAAGGTGAATAAGGTGGAAGATGCATTAAGTAGGAAAGATCATGGAGTTCTGACTCAAACGAGGATTGAAAGAGATCCTATGTTCATAAATATACAGAATATGGATATGGGAATTGTTAAGGAAGGGGTAACATAACTCCACTTTCAAATGATTTTTGAACCATTTTTACTAGAGAGGATATAAATTTCTCAATCTGATTATGATAATTAGTATAAAAAAATTATTGCAGTTAAGGATGGGAGACTAGTTGACATCGTGTATGAAGAAGGAGTTCTAATGTTTGGGAAGAGGTTATGTATTCCATCTGTAACTGAGCTAAAAAATGGAACTATTACACGATTCTCATAGAACAAATTTCTCTATACACCCAGGTAACACCAAGATGTATAGAGATATTAAGGAATATTTTTGGTGTGATAATATAAAGTGAGAAATTGTTGACTATGTGTCAAGGTGTCTAGTTTGTCAATAGGTGAAGGAAAAGAGACAACATCCTAATGGAGTGATGCAACCTCTACCTATTATTATGTGGAAGTGAGATAACATTACGATGGATTTTTTCACCGGACTATCGAGGACACCTATAAGGAATGATGAAATATGGGTAATTGTTGATCGTCTCACTAAATGAGCACATTTCCTTCCAATAAGAGATGATTTACCACTTGATCACCTGGAAAGACTTTATATAAATGATGTTGTGAGACTTCATGGTGCACCTATATTGATTTTCTCTGATCGAGATCCCTGGCTTACATCAAAATTATGGAAAAGTCTCCAGATGGCTTTGAATACTGAGCTTCGTATGAGTACTGCATATCACCCTCAAACTGACGGACAGTCTAGAAATAATATTCAAACTCTGGAAGACATGCTGAGATCATGCTCTCTTGACTTCCAAGGTATTTAAGATCCATACTTTCCATTGGGGGAATTTTACTACAATAATAGTTTCCATTATATTATTCAAATAACTCCATATGTAGCATTATATGGAAATAGATGTCGTACTCCAACTTGTTGGGACAATTTTTGTGAAAGGAAACGTATAGGCCCACAACATATTGATGAGACCAAAACAAAGGTGATGAAAATAAAATCCCATTTTAAAGCATCCCAAAGTAGGAAAAAGTGTTATGCTGACAACCGGAGAAAGGACTTGGAATTTTAAGTGGGAGATTATTTATTTCTGAAAGTATCTCCATGTAATGGTGTCTTATGGTTCAGTAAGAATGGGAAACTGAGCCCCAGGTACATCGGACCATTTGATATTCTGGAAGGAATCAGAGCTGTAGATTACCAATTAGCGATGACATAAAATCTCTCTAGAGTTCATGATGTGTTCCACATATCATTGTTAAAGAAGTACATGCCTGACCCAAAGCATGTACTCACATATGAAGAAATAGAACTGGAACCTGATTTGCCATACTGTTAAAAGCCTATAAAGATTATTGACACAAGGGAGTAGGTATTGAAAAATAAGACAACTTGTCTAGTAACCGTTATTTGGAAAAATCAGAATATGGAGGAAGCTATAAGGGAACCTGAGGATGTTCGGAAAAAGAATCGCCCATACCTTTTTGTGTGATTTATACATAAAATTTCAAGAAAGAAATTTATGGAGGGAATAATGTAGCACCCCAAACATTTTATGATATGTTTCTGTTAAATACATTCTATACATCACTGTGTTCCTTTGAAACAACACTAGGTTATTTAGGATATAGTCAAAACCTATCCATTAAATATAAATTTTCCAATTATGTGTGTTGAATTTCAAAAAATGGTAATCTAGATTTGTGTTCAGTAACTCATTTGGAGACTGATAGAACAAACGTGATTTTTTGTGAATAGTAACATGCCCTTATGAATAGTAATATGAATATGAATATTCCTCTTATGAATAGTACATAATTATAACACTCCAAGCTTCCACGGTACGCTTATCATTGAATAATATAGCAGTGTGTGTTGTATGCAACTTCGAGTTCTAACACACACCACAACCAAACAAAATAGCCGTTATGAATAGTAATACCTACTTTTTGAAATTTTATAAATTTTATCTTTCAGAATGGACATGATTTTTTTATTCGGAATATCGAAATTATCCTAAGTTGAATTTTTTGTAATTTTCTGAGAACATCCAATTTTCTATGAATAGTAAAAAAATTCTTAAAAACAAATTTTTTTAATCAAAAACATTTATAGTAATAAATTATACTATTGTGTGGTTTTAAAGTATAATTCAAATATACTTTTACCATTTTATCCAATGTTGGTCATTATAATTAATTTCACTTTCAAATTGGACATAAACAATTGTCAATCTTTTTATTGATATTGTTTCTTAAAAACACGAAATTTGTTTTGACAGCGGGAATTAATTATAAAATTAATTAATGCAACATATATGTTTGTAATTTTTTAAAATAGAAACCATTTTTGAATTCATAATATCAATTATAGCTTAGGGTAAATGTTTGGTATTTTTCTGAAAAACATCAATTTTTTGATGAATAGTGAAACTACTAAGTGGTAGTTAAAAACTGATTTTTCGTTTAAATGAAATTTTACCACTTCTTTGAATTGAATTTAAAAAATCCACATTCATAATTTTAATTAGGATGTAAAATGTGGTTCAATGGGATTAAAATAATTTTTGGTGAATAGTAACTTTTATGTTCAATTAATTGCGATTAAAGGTAATTAGTGTAATTTAAGGTAAATATAATGTTATAATAATATGAAATTACCTTTACACTTGTCCTACCCTTATTGGATGAGTCATGGCCGACAATGAAAATATATGGGTCAACTTGGGGTCCCAATGGAGCCACTTGGGTAAGAAAATGACATTAATAACTTTTTATTTAAAGTAAAATAAAATTGTCACAAACATGTGTTTTTTTACTAAAAAAATTATTACATGGGGTTATATAAGTCAAATTTTCGACTATAAATATTAATTTGAAATCTAAAAATATTTTCGACATCATGGTAATTTTTTTTATAATTTTTAGGCATTAAATAAATAAATTTACTTATGACACCATGATGATGCATCGATTACCTCATTAATGAACAATTTAAATGAAATGAAATGATACGGTAAAATTTAAGACATAAACTTGTCTAAAACGTATTGGATGGGTATATTGCTAACCCTTATCACCTTATCCTCAAAATATAGCATTTAGGGTACTTTAAAATCTGAAAATAATTTCATAATAATGTAACATTTCATGACTTTCCAAGAGTGCCCCTCCTCTCCTCTTATAAAAGGCCACCACCTCTATAAGATTATTCACACCTTCAATGCCATTTGGCTCGGCCAAAATCTGCCCAAATACTCCTTAAAATTCCCTCTCTTACTCCTAGAAGCCTCACTTTGGGCAAATGTCTTCCCAAGGAATCCTTTGGCTCAAATCAAAAAGAGTTACCCGATTTTAAGGTAATGTTTTCTCTTATGTTCTTTTGTTTTATTTTTCTTTTCCAACCACTTAAACTCTTTTTATTTATTTATTTTGTAACAAAAACAGCATCTTTAATATACTAGGATGTTTTTATGAAAATTATTTGAATTATACTTACACACACCTTCGTTTAATGGTTAAAGAACATACTGTTTCTGTGGGTGGCGAATTACTGCCTCACGAAATGATTATTGTTCAATCAACTTTTAACACCTCTCATGGAGGCCATTAAGATGTAACTATATTTATATATGATATATATTGTGTTTATGTGTCATGATATAGCCCGTGTCGACCCTGAGCCAGTCACACGAGCCAGCTCACGACAAGTCCCGAGGGGAGTTCCCGATCCCCCCGGGATGGAAACAAGTGTCGGGCATCAAAACTTTAATCATTGGGAACGATTTGGCCGATGAAAAAGAGATAAACAGACAAATAAAAACTGATGATACAAATAAAATCCATCATTGGAACAAAACAAAACGGCACATACCTCCTTGTGACCCTTTGGTCACCTCCCAACTAAGGCCAACCTTACTCCTATAACGAGCAACTCATCCACGAAAACCTGAGCAAGGGAAACCTGCAACTGAAATGATAATGTAGGCGTGCGCATTAAAAATTCTTAGTAGGAATTCCAAAGTAACCACATAATCCAACCACGTCCACTTTCTAGAATCAATCCCAAAAAAAAGCACTAGTTTGCACATACAATGATAGAAAATAGGCTTTTCACATTTTAAAGGAGAAGGATCCTAATTTACCATTTCAAAACCAACACATGCCACAACCCATTTTTCCAAAACAATGCATTTCATAAAAACTGAATTTCAAGTCCATGTTTATCACATTTGTGCAAAAGGAGAACATGTAGTAAGTAAATTCTTAAAACCAAGTGCAAGTAAAAGTAAACAAGTAGATATAAGCAATAACCATGGGCGATCCTAAACATCCCTAGAATACCCTTGGACGTACTCAGTTTCAGACTACCTGCGAGCATGGTATTCCATAGTCAACAACCACTGGCCGCCCTAATAGCCAACCAATGGCACACCCCACAAGGCCTACCTACCAAGGGGGAACCAACCCACCTTATCGGGGATGGCTAGCAACCGTCTCTCGATAATCTATAAGACGCCCAGGAACCCATGGCGATTTTGATAATACTGTGTAAGTAGGAGGCCCTCGCACGCGTGACTCATCTCACCACACTTGCCAACCCCTTACACTGACACCACCACATGACAACCCTCGAAGGGAAGTCCCCCTTTAAAGATGCCCACAAATATGTATATATGAAATTCTTTCACATTCAACAAGGTTCCAACCGGGCCTTTACTACATGTGCAGTTTCAAAACATTTTGTAAATGAGTTAAGTTGCCAATCAGGAACACAAACTTTTCCCAAATGTCAGTGAAAACACCCCATTCAAAACCCCATACCAAATGGGCCTTCAAACCGAACAACCATTCAACTCACACCAAAGCCAACCGGGCCAACTTATTTTCATCCCTCGTTGAAATACCAAACCATTTTATCAAAAAACTATCATTAAGAAAATATAGTTTTTATGTGTCATTTTCATTTGGAGGAACATCCATGTGAGCACATAGTGCTCCAATGGATGTGCCAACATCCAACGGCACACCTAGTTTTTTTTTGAAGAATCCCCATAGAAACCATTTTCGTAAAATACTTCGCATTGAAACCAAACCCGATTCTTTTACAACACTTTATAAAATCAACCTGCATCTTTCAAACCAACCACCATTCACAAAACTTTTTCTAAAATAACCCATTGGTTCATCATTTTTTCAAACAAACAAGCCACACCAAATCTTACATTTCCAAAACACAATCACTATCATTTACAACCAAACACATCACAAGGCACTCAATTTAACTTTACTAAGAGCCTAATCATTTCATATAAACTATCATTAAAATCCACTTTCAGAAATTTAATATAGCAATATAACTATGTCATATATTTTTCATAAATGCAATAGAGATGCAAACGATATAAAAGGATTAATTGAAAACATTCAAGTTCTCAAGGTTTGAATCAAATAGGGAAATGGTTGGAAACACCTACCTCGACACGTGTGAAAACGGTAGAACCCCAACAGAAGGAGGGATGATGCTCCGCAGACCAACTGCACAACCTCGGTTAACCCATGTCCAAAGCACAGGAGACCTTGAAGTGCATATATATATATATGAATATATATATATATATATACAAATATTTACCTATACACCATAGGTATATAGATATATATCCTACAATGCAAACAGCAAAACATTGCTAAAACTAACAACTCAGATAAAGCTGACTATGGACCAGATAATGACCTCAGGGGTCCGCAACTCAATTTAATACTTAAATTGGAGTAAGAATATAAAACAATGTATAAATATATCATTACCCAAATATCGGCGATAAATGTAGTCGTGCTCACCCACGGTTGTTGGAGCGTGATCCAACGGTCCTGACAAGCTGCTAGCACCACCTTGAACATACAAAAAAACGTCACCGCATTAAGCCCGAGTTGCGGCTTCGACCAAACAAAAACAGATGAGGAAACAATATGGATAAGAATTAAATTAAAAACAAAAGTCAAAATAACATCTTCCACTTAAGAAAGAAAATAATTGGAGATGCGTATAGACATAAACTAGGAACCGACTAAAAAAATATTCTTAATCAATTCTAAAAAAAAATATCGGAACTATATAGAAAGTTAATTAAGTGCATAAAAAAGCTGCGAAACAAGTTTTAAAACAAAAAGGAAGAGAAAAAAATATTAGTGGAGTGATCCAAAGATAAAATACTCAAACTCATCTACACCGGAGGAGCGTAAATCCAATAGCGCTTCAACAGAAGGGGGAAATGAACTTTGCGGACTAAACACATACCCTAGATATTGAGAAAAACGCGCAAAAATGAACCGTGGTATTAGGGTAATGGCAGATTTGATAAGAACACCAAATATAATAAAAAAATGTAATTATACCGGAAGAGGAGGACACCAGGGGAAAAAGGGGGAGGGAGCAAAGGGGTTGCGCCGGACCGGGAGGGCAGCTTCGCCGGACAGGGATGTCGGGTGGTGGAAACTCACAGGGTGAGGTGAAACTGGCTGGGCAGGCTGGTCAGGTGCACCAAGGAGGCCGGAGCGGCGGTGGTCGGCAGGTGGAGGGGACATAATCGGATGGGGAGGCAGGGCCGTACAGGCGGAGGGTCGCGCTACATGAGGGACACTGGTGGAGGGGAGTGGTGGAGGGGCGCCGGGGCGTGGCTGGTGAGGCGCAGCCAGCCGGATGGTGGGCGGCAGCACATGGAGGCAGCGACGGGGCTGCAGCGCGAAGAGGGGGGGTCGGGCGCTGCGCAGAGGAGCTAGGGTGGGCCGCACCGTAGAATGGGGGAAGAGGGGAGTGCCCCCTTAGGGTTTTACTAAAAATAATAATAATTAAAAACAAATTAAAATAAAATGATAATAATAAAATAGATAAGTTAATATAAATTTTGATATTAATTATTGTTGTAATATTAATGATTAAAATTCTAATCATAATAATAGTGATAAATATAGTAATAATAATAATAATAATTAGTTAACTAAAATAATAATTATTATTATTATAATGAAAACATTTATAATAATAAAACCATTTAAAAATATAAACACACAGATATATATATACTTATATAGACATGTATACCTATATATAAACATATGTAAACACATATATATCTATACACATATAAAAATATATACACATATAAATAAATAAATATATGTATACATAACGTTAAAACATAAACATATACACACATATATATTTATTTATTTATCCGCTCAAACTACTAATTTAATAATGTTAAAACTGGATGACTGTGCGGTATTCGCGCACCGTACGGTACCCAAGCGAACTGCAAGCGGGCTGCACGTACCCAAGCATAAAGAACATTCCCAAGAAGACTACAAGTCCTAAACATACAATGTTCGCGCACTATCACAAACCATAAACTCTTCCCAACATCAAAATTTTAAACCGGGACTCACCCGAACTTACGCAAAATCACCCGACGCCAATAGAAAAAAAATAAATAAAATTACAAAAAATGGGTGTGACAATTCTCCCCACCACAAACACTTTCTGCCCCCACAAAATCACTAAGCCAACAATTAGCATAACTCATTTCCGTGCCCAGGAAAAACCAGAAGAAACTGAGAGGCTCGGGGTGACCATTTCTAACACAAGTCACACTCGACCAACTCGAGTACATACATTATCTGAGGTTGAGGGGAGAACACAGGAGGGTTCTCCCCACCACAAAAATTTACTAACATGGAGACCTTGAAACTCGAACACACCACCCCTGAGGGGGGGGGGGCAACACGGGAACCCCCAAATTGAACACAGTTAATTTATCCACATGGACCGAACACCCAGAGACTTAAACGGAAATCTTGCTAAGAAACGACCTAATAACCTGTGGATAATGAATTAACTCAACCCCTCACACACCGACCGAATAAAATCCTCACTGTAATCAGAGACTAGGAAATTCCTTGCCTGAACTCAGAGAGGATCCCAAAACAATGACTGTTAATTTCACGAAGCCAAACATTCCCCTAACGTACACAATTGAGACCCAACTCAAAATTAGAACGACCCATTTATTCATGGGCCCAAAATCCTTCAAGGGAAACCGAATGATTCAAGAACACACTGAGAATAGATAAGACTACTTAGACTGTGGTAGAACAAGTTCATCACATTACCACAACTATGATGAGTTTACAAAGGTGATAAGAACAGAACAAGGGAAACTTTTGATTTTTCCCTTTAGAAAGTTGGAAACATAATCCGATGCGAGGTTCTACACACCCTCAGAAACTCCTGACTGTGCGCAAGATTTACCCCGAGACCTGTGGCTGGGGCCCTGATGGCTGAAGCATCTCATGCCTCACAGTCAGGAATTTTCATCTTCTGGTCTCTAAATCCTTCACGAGCGACACTTCTTCCAGAACTTTCCCTGGTAGACTGAACTATCGCATGGTAGGAATACTTCAGAGTGATGCGACAAGCCAGCTTAGAATACCTAAATCGGCCAGACTAGCAGCAGGCGAGAGAACGCTCCAATAAACTGGGAGTCCATACAGATGAAGATCCTTGCCAGACGGGGAATCCTTACAAGAGACGACTCCCACCAACTACTCCTGAGACTCTAACGACAATGAGACATCCAACCTTTTCTCGTCCATAACTGAACTCTCAAATAAACCTGATACGGTACACATCCTAACAACCCTGGGAGATCCAAACAACCTAAAGACCCACTCCAGTTTCACAACCACACAACTGCCTCTAACGGACTTTGATTACTTTGATCGATAGGTAACATGCAAAAAGAACTGGAAACTAGGCATGACTCATTAGCATCCTTAACGACCTTTCTGGGCGGCATACTCATGACAACATGAGAAACATCATCGAAACCGACATCAAGCCAAAAATCAATCAAGAAACAACTCAATCCAAGGCAAGTAGGCACATAAGCCAAGCATAAACAATAATGAGCAAAAATCACTTTCCAAAGCCATCTTTTCTTTAAAATTTTAATTCCCTCCTATGGCACCTTATGAACCGTCACATGTGCATTCATTCAATCTCGCTCAAATCATCTGAAACAAGTGCCCCCATGCACTCTCTGTACATACCCACACACGTGTGACCCTCCATAAGGAGTACCAAGGTTCAAACACTTATTTTTTTTCTTACCAAATCCAAACACATACCAAGTTTTTCAAAACAAATACACTTTCTCATTGAAAACCCGCTTTACTAATTTCAAAATAAATTTGGAGGAAACCCCTTTTTTTCATTTTGAAATCACTTTCATTTTCAACACACAGACACTTCGACCGAGTTCAAAACGAAACACAACAAATTATAAACCATCCGAATGGGGTACTAGTGTCTGTACTTAACTCGGCGACATGGTGGTGAGTCATGCCCCAAGTAAGACATAACACTTAGAGGACATTAAACCGGGCACATGGACTCCAAATGGGTCACCACCCCACGTGAGGCCGCAATTTGAACCGATTCTCTCCCATTTTGATCTCTTAATCCAAAAAAAAACCAAAGACAAAAGACTCAAATCTCAGACTAAACCTGGTAACTCAGGTCTCGTCACGAGTGGTGGTGATCAGGCACTAAATCATATCTTACCTTCTGAGCCCCGACAGTCCTAATCTCCTTCTAACAGACATCCTAAATATCAAGGGCCTCCTTTGATACCATTTTGTCACAAATCAGCCCGTGTCGACCCTGAGACAGTCACCCGAGCCGACTCGTGGCAAGTCCCGAGGGGCGTTCCTGACCCCCCCACCCCCCGGGATGGAAACAAGTGTCGGGCAACAAAACTTTAACCATTGGGAACGATTTGGCCCATGCGAAAGAGATAAACAGACAAATAAAAACCGACGATAAAAATATAAACCAGCAGCGGAACGAAACAAAACGACACATACCTCCTTGTGACCCTTTGGTCACCTCCCAACTAAGTCCAACCTTACTCCCATAATGAGCAACTCTGCCATGAAAACCTGAGCAAGGGAAACCTGCAACTGAAATGATAATGTAGGTGTGAGCATTAAAAATGCTCAGTAGGAATGCCAAAGTAACCACAGAATCCAACCACGCCCACCTTCCAGAAACAATCCCAAAAAAGCACTAGTTTACACATAAAATGATAGAAAATAGTATTTTCACATTTTAAAGGAGAAGGATCCTAATTTACCATTTCAAAACCAACACATTCCACAACCCATTTTTCCAAAACATTGCATTTCATAAAAACTAAATTTCATGTCCATGTTTATCACATTTGTGCAAAAGGAGAACATGTAGTAATTAAATGATTAAAACCATGTGCAAGTAAAAGTAAACAAGAAGATATAAACAACAACCATGGGCGATCAAAAATATCCCTAGAAGGCCCCTGGACGTACTCAGTTTCAGACTACCTTCCAGCATGGTACTCCATAGTCAATAACCACTGGGCGCCCTAATAGCCAACCAGTGGCACGCCCCACAAGGCCTACCTACCAAGGGGGAACCAACCCGTCTGATCAGGGCTGGCTAGAAACCATCTCTCGATTATCTATAAGACGCCCAGGAACCCCTGGTGATTTTGATAATACTGTGTAAGTAGGAGGCCCTCGCACGCGTGACTAACCTCACAACACTTGCCAACCCCTTACACGGACACCACCACATGACAACCCTCAAAGGGAAGTCCCCCTGTAGAGATGCCCCAAAATGTGTATATATGATATTCTTTCACATTCAACAAGGTGCCAACCGGGCCTTCACATCATGTGTAGTTTCAAAACAATTCGTAAATGAGTTATGTTGCCAATCAGGCACACACACTTTTTCCAAATGTCAGTGCAAACACCCTATTCAAAACCCCATACCAAAAAGGCCTTCAAACTGAATAACCATTCAAATCACACCAAAAGCCAATCGGGACAACTTATTTTCATCCCTCTTTGAAATACCAAACCATTTTATTAAAAACCTATCATTAAGAAAACATAGTTTTTATGTGTCATTTTCTTTTGAGGCACATCTATGTGAGAACCTAGTGCTCCCATGGATGTGCCAACATCCAACAGCACACCTAGTTTTTTTTGAAGAATCACCTTAGAAACCATTTTCGTAAAATACATAGCATTGAATCCAAACCCGATTCTTTAACAACACTTTATAAAAGAAACCTGCATCTTTCAAACCAACCACCATTTACAAAACATTTTCTAAAACAATCAATTGGTTCATCATTTTGTCCAACAAACAAGCCAAAACAAATCTTACATTTCCAAAACACAATCACTATCATTTGCAACCAAACACATCACAAGGAACTCAATTTAACTTTACTAAGAGCCTAATCATTTCATATAAACCAACATTAAAAGCCACTTTCAGAAATTTAATAAAGAAATATAACTATGTCATATGTTTTTCATAAATGCAATAGAGATGAAAACGATGTAAAATGATTAATTGAAAAAATTCATGTGCTCAAGGTTTGAATCCAAAAGGGAAATGGATGGAAACACCTACCTCGACATGTTCGAAAATGGTAGAACCCCAACAGAAGGAGGAATGACACTCCGCAGACCAACTGCACAACCTCAGTTAACCCATGTCTAAAGCGCAGGTGACCGTGAAGTGCATACATATATATATATATATACAACTATATACCTATACACCATATATATATATATATATATATATATCCTGAAATGCAAACAAAAAAACATTACTAAATCTAACAACTCAGATAAAGCTGAATATGTACCAGATAATGACCTCAGGGGTCTGAAAATAAATTTCATACTTTAATTGGCGTAAGAATATAAAACAATTTATAAATATATCATTACCCAAATATCGGCGATAAATGTATTCGCGCTCACCCGCAGTTGTCGGAGCGTGATCCAACGATCCTGACAAGATGCTAGCACAACCTTGAACATACAAAAACACATCACCGCATTAAGCCCGAGTCGCAGCTTCGACCAAACCAAAACGAATGAGGAAACACTAGGGATGCAAATTAAATTAAAAAAACATCAAAATAATATCTTCCACTTAAGCAAGAAAATCATCAGAGATGCATATTGACATAAACTAGGAACAGACTTAAAAAAATATTCTTAATAAATTGTAAAAAATATTGGAACTCTATAGAAAGATAATTAAGCACATAACAAAGCTGCGAAACAAGTTTTAAAACAAAAAGGAAGAGAAAAAATATTAGTGGAGTGATCCAAAGATAAAATATGGAAACTCACCTACACAGGAGGTGCGTGAATCCAATAGTGCTTCAAGGGAAGGGGGAAATGAACTTTGCGGACTAAACACATACACTAGATACCGAGAAAAACACACAAAAATGAATTTTAGTATTAGGGTAATGGTAGATTTGATAAGAACACCAAATATAATAAAAAAACAAATGGAATTATACCAGAAGAGGAGGTCGCCAGGGGAAAAAGGGGAGGGAGAAAAGGGGTTGCGCCAGACCGGGAGGGAAGCTTCGCTGGATCGGGATGTCGGGTGGCGGAAACTCGCAGGGTGAGGTGAAACCGGCTGGGCCGGCTGGTCAGGTGCACCGAGGAGGTCGGAGCAGAGGTGGTCGGCAGGTGGAGGGGCAGAAATCGGACGGGGAGGTAGGACCAAACAGGCAGAGGGGCGCGCTGCCGGAGGGATGCCGACGGAGGGGAGCGGTGGACGGGCGTCAGGGCGTGGCCGGTGAGGTGCAGCCAGCTGGACAGTGGGCAGCAGCATAGGGAGGCGGCGACGGGGATGCCGCGCGAAGCGGGGGGGGGGGGGGGGGGGTCGGGTGCTGCGCAGAGGAGCCAGGGGGGCCACTCCGTATAAGGGGGGAAGAGGGGAGCACCCCCTTTGGGTTTTACTGAAAAAAATAATAATAATTAAAAACAAATTAAAATAAAAAAACTAATAATAAAATAGATAAGTTAATATAAATTTTGATATTAATTATTGTTGTAATATTAATGATTAAAATTATAATCATAATAATAGTGATAATAATAATAATAATAATAATAATTAGTTAACTAAAATAATAATAATAATAATTATAATAAAAACATTTATAATAATAAAACCATTTAAAAATATAAACAGACACACACACACACACATATATATATAGACATATAAACCAATATATAAACATATGTAAACACATATATATCTATATACATATAAACAAATATACACATATAAATATATATATATATATATATAATGTTAAAACATAAACATATACAAACATATTTATTTATTTATATATCCCCGCAACCAACTAATTTAATAACGTTAAAACTGGATGACCGTGCGGTATTCGTGCATCATACGGTACCCAAGCATACTGCAAGCGGGCTGCACATACCCAAGCGGAAAGCACGTGCCCAAGTGGATTGCGCGTCTTAAATGTACAGTGTTCACGCACTATCACAAACTATAAACTCATCCCAACATCAAAATTTTAAACCGGGACTCACCCGTACTTACGCAAAATCACCCGACGCCAAGAGAAATAAAATAAATAAAATGACAAAAAAAATGGGTGTGACATTATGTTTTCCTTATGGTTCTGTATTTCTCATTTCTGTCATACCTTTATGATTTCCATTACAGGTAAATACGATTATTTCATTTTAGGAAGTGCTGACTACCGCCCCCTCAAAGTGATTTGAATTGTTAATTCCATATTTGGGATATATAAAGGATGGAGTAAATGTTATTATATATGATATTATACTATAATTATAATATACCTTTATATAATTATGATTTCGGTCCATTAAATACGAAATATAAATGAAAGTAGAGTTCATGCGTACGTACGACTTACCGTCTCCATGAACGATGCATTTTATTTCATACTTCTAAATATTATGTAATATTATAAATTCATGTATATACTGGATATATATGATATATATGATATCTAAATCATGAATATAATTATGGATACAATGGATATTTCACCACATGAAGAACTTGTAATTATAAGAAGTTTATTTTTGACTCAAGTACCAATGGTCGACAAAACGACCATTATTAACTTAAATAATTACATAATGCTTATAACATGGCAATAAGTTATATAAAAGGAATAATGAACTTGAAAAATGTTCTTAATAAAGTATAAATTAAATCTATTTTATTATTCAGGAGATTAATGAATGACCGAGTAAAGTCGGACATGAGTTAAGGGACTTCGTCTCAATCTCCTTTCATTGAGTCATATTTTGTTTTATACAAAAATTTCTTTTATACGGTGTATAAACCCGTTTGACATTTACTTTTATTCAAAAGGAATATTTTTTATATGAAGCGTTTTACTAAACTACATAATGGAATGTTTTTTTGTCGTATGTATGCGGCGACAATGACTTCTCCGCCGCTGTGACCATTATTTGAGTTTCGGCTTGCTCTACAAGCCATAACTTTTTTTAAATGAAAAATAAATACCAAGTATTAATTTTCTTTTATTTTGGTATTGAAAATGGTTTTGATAATGTTTTTATTATATCAATGTGTTGTATTGATATCTTGTGGTTGAAATGTGTAAATGCTATGTTTCCTTTATGCATATTTTATGTGATACGATTATGTTATGGTTTATGATATGTTGAAACCTATTTATATGAGGAATGTATTGGACTTAATAAGTGACGATTGGAGACCGCTATAGATCCTCGATTCATCGGTAGGTCTCATGAGACAAACTAGTGTCTTGGCATGAGGCTTTGACAAAATCTTATTTGTAGTCTTGGCACGAGGCCTTGGCTACGTGGTTATGTTAGTCTGGCATTATGCATTCCATCATTATGAAAGTGGTTATTGATATTGCATGTGATTATTCAACTAGTATAATATCCATGTGAATAAATAAATGGAATTATTTCATTTTATTTTTTAAATATTATGTTGAAGTTCAAGTTTAAAAGTCTTTTGTTTTAGTTATACATTGACTTAAATGTTTATTTTTATTTATGAAAGTTCCCACTGTATTGTTATCCTTACTGAGCATCTGAGCTCACCCCATTCTATGTTTTAATTTTTCCTGGATGTGAAGAAATAGTTTCTGACTAAACTGTAGGGATAGTCTGAAGGGGAAATGAGTGTCGACAATGGAGACCATGTTATTGTAGTTTTTCACTTTATGATGTAATGTAACATTTATAAATGTATCTAGTGTTTCCAAGCCAACTAAACTAATCAGTATTTCGAGACTTGATCTTTTGTGATCATGCCAATGTTACATAATAATACACCGACTATGGGTAACTGAGATTGGGGTGTTACAATAATGATATTATTTTGTTTTCTTTAGTTAATAAGATTATGTGATCTTAATTATCTTGTCAATGTCACATAAAACTAATTATACCGCTAAGATTGTTATTTTTTGAATTAACTATGAATTTATTTAAAAATTAAATTAATAATATTTAGATTTTTTTAAAAAAATGGTTGAATTGTACATGTAAAAAAATGGTAGGGGTGAATTTTTGGGAGTTTTCTAAAATTCGTGAATTTTTGGTGAATAGTGAAATACGATAAAATAATGTATATACAATTTATCAGTTAAATACACTAGGTATGAAGTAATAATTTATTTAAGGCCACTTGGTTTGAACTCAGATGCACTTAGTACTATTTGGGGTCACATAAAACAATACTATTCGTTGTCTTGAAGGAAATAATAAAATAATGAATTAAATATTCAAAATTTACTCTTCTCCTCCACTATAGTAACACCTCACCACTCCCTCTTATATTTACTCCAATAAGCCTTTAAGATGCACAAATTTCTGCCCAATTACCCTTCCATAGTCTCTTCCCAATTCCAAGAAACTTTTGGTCTTTCAAAAAGACCAATCCCCTTCCCTTATGGAGTTTCTCAATATGGTTATTTCAAGAGGTAAAGCACCCTTCTTTTTCATTTGGTTTCATTCCAATTTATCTTCTTTTGGTATCCTCTCCTCACCTCCTCTGTCCAAATGATCATGATAACTACCGTATCATCTATATACTGAAATTATATTATGTTAATAGATAAACCATCCAAATTATTCTTACTCCATCCCTTTTATTTTTATAAACGAAATCAACGTCCATGAGGTTCCCATTTATAGCCTTCGTGGACGATGAAGATTAATTCTTTAATTTCTTCTTCATTACTGGTCATGGAACCAAATTTTTGGTTGAAACAGACAATAATATATGTATTATAACCTAATTAATATTCACGAACCACGATATGTACATATAATTATGTTATATGACAAAACTAGTTCATAATAATCCAAATACCACCGAATAATACAAGTGGTTGTCATCAAATGATTCATCCTAATTACATGTAACCAAATGATTGAAATGAAAATTATAAATTATTTATGTTCATAAATAATATATAATTCCAATCCTGGTGATTTATTACCATTCCACATGAACTTCATTACTTAAAAACATGTGAACAGATTATGAAATTAAAGAAAATGAACACCCCGGAACAATGAAATTCAATATAATAACTTAGAAAATAGGGTATAAAAGAACTAAAAAAATTATGATAAACTAAATAAATGTCTAATAGGTTCTTAAATAAGTTATTAATAAGAATAATTTCATATTCCAGGAGCTCAATTTCAAGAGAGGAACACGTTTGAAGTTAAGGTAAGGTGTTTTCCACCCGAACATCCATTTTCATTCAGGTTACTTTCATTGTTTGATTACCTCAATGAAAATATTATGTATTGCTATGTACTCCTCATATATTATATGAGATTTTTATATATATTTTTACTAAATAGAACCCTTCCTTATTTTATAGATAGTTACACATTTTATTAGGAACTTTTAAAATTGTTTCCAAAATACACGCCCGATTCAAGAGAATTTCTCAAATTCTTACCTATTTTCTAGGGCACTATTTAATATTTATTTTGAAACATTTATCTTTATAAATTCACCCATTTTATTATAAAAATACAATCTTAACTCACTTCAGGTTTTATACAAATATTTTTCCAAAAGAACTATTCTTTTCAAAATAAAAGAGTATTTATCTCATGAACTGCTTAATGATTTTATAAGAGTGTTTTCGTCTAATTCAACACTCTTTTTGATTCCATGGTATTATTGGGTTTAATCATTTATTAAGTGGTCTAACATATTTTATTTAAGGGTTTATGACTAACTCTATTGTGAATGATCTATAGTAAAACCATTCTCCATTTTACTCAGAATGGTTAGTGTTTTATGTTTAATGATTCGGGAAAGTTAGTTAGATTTCATATGATAGTTTCCATATGAATGTATATGTTTTTTATGTTAATCCTACTCATATAAGGAATGAATTGGACTTATTATGTGATGGGTGGCGCCCGATATATCTCCTCAATGCATCAGTAGGTCCCATGAGACAACTAGACATGAAATTGGCCGAGGACTTTCCCAATGTGATATGGATTTTGGCCGAGGCATTAATCATTAGACGTCTTGGCCAAGGCCATGAAAAAATGTTTCAGAATGTCCAGAATTTGAACTTTCCTCATTATGAATCTAGTAATTGAAAGTTCATGTGGTTATTCGACTAGTAGAATACCCATGATTATGTTTTATTATGGCATTATTTAATCAGCTCATATTTCTTCCATAATGTGTCCATGTTTATAATTAAAGGCATGTGTTTTATATTATTAACCTTGTATAAGGTTTATGTTATCTTCCACAGTATTTCATACACTTACTGAGCATTTGAGCTCACCCCTTTATTTTGTTTCATTTTCTCAGGACCTGAAGAAGTAATTTATGAATGACTTGCAAGAATAATCTAGGAGATGTGGTATTTCTAATAGAATAAATTCGTGTTTTATTTCCTTTCTTTATTTAAATTTGAACCTATTAATGTATCTTGTTTCCAATAATACTAAACCACTTGGTCTTTCAGGATGCTTATTCCTTGTTTGTATGCCAATTTAATCAAATAAAGCACCAGCTCTAGACAACTGGGGTCGGGTCCTCACATAAACTATGTATAAAAATTATATATAAATTGAAAAAAATATAATTTTCATACAAAAAATACTTGATTAAAATAATGGAAATCTCTTGTAAATATGACAATAATACCAATTAAAATAAACTTCTTAATTATGGAATCTAGTGAATGTTTTTATAATTTTTTTGAAATATTTTAAAACAAAATCAATAGGAATATTATAACATTAAAGGATATATATATTGTACATGTTTTATTATAGAACATTTCTTGAGAGTTTTATTTACCCACCATTTATTATCATGTTTACAATGATCACGTACAAAATTATAATAAAACATTTTGAGATTCCGATATTTTACTAATGTTTTATATTATGTAATTAAAACATTGAATATATATATATATAAGTGTATATATATGTATACATATATTTCATTATGAAGTAACAAAAAACACATGATCAAAAAACCATGGAATGTATAACATATATGATATACCTATTTAAATATAGTATGGTCATATGATAAATCATATATAAATTTCTTCAAAAAGATAATCTAATTTATAGAGGGGAAAAAATATAAAAGAATATTTTTTTAATAAAAATATTTCTCACATAAAATTATATACATGAATTGATGAATTAATATTTCATAGAACAAACATTTCTATTTAAAATATATCAAAATGTCTCCCCTAGAGAGGGTGTTTTATTTTAAAATCATAATAATTAAGACACAATTTCACATAAAAATATTCTTTTTAAAAGAGTAACAAAACTAAAATAATAATTTTGAAACATTGAATCCAATATAAATGCAATTTCAACAAATTATTATAGATTTTATCCCACTATGAATTAGTCCATGAAATAAAAAAATGTAAAAAATAAGCTTACATGAAACAATATTTTGAAACCAACCATTCAATTAATGATATTTATTAAAATAATTACTTGAAAATCCGATTTTCCTAATATAGAAAAATTTGGATTTTTTTAACGATTTGGATAAAATAAAAATAAGTGAATGTTTGCAAAAAATTAAAATATAATTTTTCAAAATAAATCCTGTCTTTCTGTATTGTTAACATATGACTATAAATTACCCTCCTCAAATAAACCTCCTGATGTTAACACCTGGAAATAAACTATTTCCCTCATTTCTCTGTTATTACAAGAGAAATATGTGTGTTATTTTATAAAGCTTCATCAGGTTTCATCAATGAATACCCTCCCAAATATATCCATTTTAATGTCTATTTTTATGTTCTTACAAACACCCAATTTAATCTCCACACCCACAAGGATATCTTGGATTCCATCTACGTTGTATCCAGGCATCTAAAAAAACATTAACAAGATATTTTTTATTAAAATTTAATTTTGTTTTATTTATTTTTTAACTAATATTTACACTATATATTATTGATTTCTAGTTATATGAGATAGTATAAGACAAGGGTTTTAGTTACCATAGTGGGATAATAATTGGTGCGTCACCCTACCTCTTCCCGTGGCCCAAGTTTTCATAAGACTTCCCATTCAACATTCCATTTCCATTAATTGAAGAAGATCTTTTCATGGGTAAAGGATGATGGTATGAGCTTTCCATGGGATATCAGTGAGAGGTAAGTTATGACATTGGTGTGGTGGGTATATCGATGATAATGAGTGTTATGGAAAAATATTGTCCCCAAGAATATCTAGGAACCATAAAATCATATAATCAGGTTACATATTTGGTACAAACAATTTTAAATATTTATAATGAGAAAATGTAATGTTTTTCATAAGAAACAATCCATTTAAAATATGGGAAGGATGCAATCATGAGATATGGGCATAGTTCCTACCAATAACTACTCTATTAACCCTAAATTTGTTTCTCAATCATTTGATTATATCATTATTGGGGGAGATATTGAGTTGATGGAACCTCCTGGTGACCATTCATCTGATCCTTATTTTAAACCAAAAATGTTTCGACATCGAGGTCACTCCACAATATCATTCTTTTCGAATGAGGTACTCATCCTCTCCTCAGATTATAGATTCACAATTCTTGGTATGTTTATAATGCATATTCCCACTTTTAAGTAATTAATTTAGACAAATTAAGAAATTGGGTGCTGTAGTTTTCGAATTGGATTAATGTGTTTTTTTCAATTTTCTTATGAAGATGGATAAATCTATTTCAAGATGTGGAATTCATGGATTTTTTGTGGCTAGCCGCAGAAATTTATTAAACGGATCCCATAATTAGATCCAGGCATTGAACTACGCATTATTCCAAACTAGTTTGGATTTTCCCCTTTTTATTCACCTATTCAAATGTGGATCCCAATTTCCAATTTCCAGGATAATTGGATAACCATTTAAAATGTACTATTCTACAAAAACCCAATCAATACCTTCAGTTGTGAGGGTTTTCACTGAAATTTAATTCTTTCAACCTCATTCATCATTTTATTTAATACATAATGGTGATTCAATATATTATCTCGAGATAATAATTGAAAACCTACCAGCCCATTGTATAATTTTAAAATTATTTCACATTCAACTAAATCCGGAAATTATGAATTAATAATCAAAAATCATCTCACCTATGAAAATTAGTTATGGGTAGAAATTAGAAATCAAAAACTAGTTCCCAATGATTGTAATAATCAAGAAGAAATTAATCTAGGTGGAAAATGGATCTAGATGGACATGTTGCTACCCATCCTCCCTAGGATACTGTGTTATTGGATAATGCTCAACCAAACCCTGAAGAAGTAGAAAAAGAAACTCCAATGATGATCACACCTAATAGGTTCATGTACGTTAATTCAAAAAATTTCCAGCCTCTAATTCCTATTATTGATTCCCTATCTAGAATATTGGATGTTTTTAATAATTATTAACCAAAATTTGTTACCTCAGAAGACACCTCTTCTTTTTAGAAGTAAAAATGTTGCAAAGTCTCATTCTAGTTATCTGAACATGATATAATTGATCAAGTATTCCAAATTGAGGATGAGTACCTCCAGTCAGTTGCTAAAAAAATAGAAGATGTTGATTGTCGACCTGGATGGATTTATTACACCACATTCAAGATAACTAGGAAATGTTCTGATTACCCTGAGTTTGAGAGATTTATTTCCACTAGTTCCATGGGGATTTATTTGGAAAAATCTGTGATCCCTCCCTACTAATGAGTTATTGGGGATCCCTCCACACCATTGGATGAAGGGGATTTCTCCTCGTCCTCATATTCATAGGAGTTGGAGGATGTCATTATGAACAAGAGTTTCACTCATGTTATTAATGAGAGTTTTAAGGGGATAGTATACCCATGGATTGAGGAAAAGGAGAGCCATTCCTTTGGAATTTATCTTTACTGGGAGATAACTATAGATGGGTATCTATGTAATAGATAATGGGTGTTTGATACGGTAGAACATAAACATGATAGAGACTCTAATTTGGATTTTCTAAATCTTATGTGGTAATATTTTTATGTGTATGTGTCTTTAAATGGATTTTGAACCATAGGTGTGGTTATGATTTCTTCTATTGATATGTTATTTTCATGCGATTTCCTACTTTATTTTTCAGGCTTATTGTTTTTACTATCGATCTTTTTTATGGGTTTATCTTACAGTTAATAGATTTAAATAGACTATAAATATTGACCATGGATTTTAATAAAGATTAGTGGAATGTTTTTTTGGAAGTTAATTTTGGATGATTCTGATAATAAATAATTTCTTATGTATTCTTTTATTTAATATAATTGATAGTGTATTATGAAATTTTTTCTATCTCTCTACTGTTGTTTCTGATTTTTCTATAGATTTACCCTCCATTTGATCCAAGAGGTAGTCATAAAACCTTATGAGAGGTTGATCATTGAATTTTATGATGGACGATTGAAGTTGGTTAGAATTATTACATTTTGATTGATGTTTTTTTTCATTACACATCATGTATAATTTCTTGATTCAGTATTTCTTTTGGAAGACCATTACTTTTGACATGTGTTTCTATCTTTGGATAAGATTTATGTATGATGTTGTTTATAAATAATGTTTTATAGACTTATACTAGATTTTTGGGGTGCTTCTTGTCTATTAAGCCTAAAAGTTTGTTGTGCTCATGCTCCATGATTGAGTGAAACATTAAATGATCAGTAAGTTGAGTATCACATGTTGGTATGTATGGAGTTTCTCTTTGATTCAAGTAGGTGTTATTGCTAGTCCAGGATGACCACCATGTTGGCTCTTATAATTATGCAGTTGAAGTTTCCATTTATTTAGTGGTTTCTTCTAACACATAAATGATGGCCTAAAATTGGGAATTACTTCAGATTGCAAGCTATAGAGGATATCAGTTGGATTATCTTCAACTACATAATCAGACGAATCTTGAGAAGTGTATTCTAATAATATTTTTGATATTATATAACCATTGAATAGATTATGTTGGTTTTTAGTTTTTTATCTCTATTTAATATTATGGTGCAATAATTTTTAACCTCATGTTTTCATTTATACATTTTTTTCTTTCTAAAAATTTTGTGTGGGTATGAGTTGGTTCTCCAACTCATGACTTGATCCATTTCATATAATCCATTGAAAATAAATTAATAAAATAAAGGAAGAAATGAAAAACCGAGATCACCAAGATATACCATTCCCCTAATCAACATGATCTGATGTACATAGAGAGAACACCACCGTGACCAATTCATTTATTAATAAGAAAATAATAGAATGAAATACAGAACCAAAATGAAAAGAAGATAATTAGAGAAACTTTTTATAGAGTATGACCTTGTTGAACATGGTGGTAGTGATGAAATATGTCATGTTGAGTCAACACCATACACTCCAGGACATAATCATGCACTGACCCAATAAGTATACTATTCCAATCATGATATTAAATATTAATTGATTATAGATCCATGAATCATAAACCATAACCTTGTATTATTAAATAGAATTGAGGGTCTAAAAACCCCTATAGTGCATAGTCATCGTAGACCGAAGGATGATTTGATCTCCAATGGATCTCAACTAGATCAATTCTTTGGTGATAGGAGGTGTCATGAACAAGATGGAGGGGATTGACGATGGAAGAAAAATTACTGTTTCCCTGTTATTTTCCGAGAATCATTCTTAATTTCAAGGAAAGATCTCTCTGGGAGCTCCCAATGATAATATCCAGATAAAAACCAAAAACCAAAAATATATATTAACTAGTCACCTCAAATAATGGTGCAATATAGAAACAATGGTGTTCTAGGATATCATTAGGTGGTGCGGTCAGAACCATGAGATGATAGATGTGTCAAATTCTGTGAATCCATAGGTTGTTCACCTAAAAAAATGTGTCATAGTAGGTGTGACTTGTGGCAAAGTAACATTGGGGAAAAATGGGTGAAACAAATCAAGTAAAAGGGAAGAAACAACTAGGAGAGGCAATGAACATTGGATTAGATACAGTCAATAGTCCCGATTTAATAGAAATACAATCTATGGAAAACATTATACATAAGCTAAAAGAATTCCATGTTGAGAATGGATCTGTGGGTATACAAACATTAAATACACCGTTTTAAACAACAAAGAATAATGAAAAATATCTATATAAAATCATATATGAGTTAAACATAATTGGAAACAAAAGAACTTAAGTTGAGACATTTATGGGGTTCCATAAAACATAAAATCTCTACCTCATAATTAAATGAATTTAATCATGTTTTATCATAACCTAAGTTAAAAAATTGGGAACAAAGTCTTTAATTTAAGGATGGGTATGAACATATACAATGGTATGGCCTTATTCAAACAACCTACTGGATTATCCATCATGGTTATCTTTATTATACTCACTATCCTGGATTTTATAATTTTCCTAATAAATGAAGTCCTTTTTTAATTATATATTAAATACCATTGTATACATTGTTCTTAGATAGGTGGAATGAAAATTTTATATCACTAAAAACCCATATACTATCAAAATACAAAGGCAACCTTGAAATAAATGTTTTCAAATATATAGCCTCCTTGATGTCTTCTGTCAAGGTAATATAACCTTCCTCAGTGGCGGTAAGGGAAACTACAAATTTCATGTTTTCCTTATAGGATAACAGTCCACTATATGAATGGAATAGAAAACAAGTTAGAGATTTTGGATTTTATATATTTACAATATAATCTAAATAAAAAATCACACAATTTCATCAATAAAACTATCAGTTAGCCAATATTGAATTCCAAATTTAGAATACCTTATGATATACCTTTGGAGCCACTTAAAAGTGTAAAAGTTAGGATTACCAGGTTTCAAAAAAAACGTATCTATGTACAAAAAACATTATATTTGGAATAGAACAAACCATATCATACAAAAGAGTTTAATCCAAAATAGCATTTGGAATCTTATTCATAACGGAAAACACATAAATTTGTAGGGAACTATTCCAATAATAGTTAAAAATGTTTTCTTAAAGGAATTATCATAGGTATAATATGACCAAGTTGATATACATTTTATAACCTCTTAGAATAAGAATACTAAGATAAGTGTAAGGCTCGATCCCACTTATATCTTATTTTTTCAATGCTTATTATTTGATTACCATGCGGTGAATTATTAATTTCAAATAGAATGTTCAATTAGATATTGATATAATTTCATATCCTTATATTTTCACAGATTAAAATAATGTCATAAATATTCAATAACATATAAAAAATCATATTTAATATATTTAAAGAATAAACATGTATCAAAATAAAATTATAAAAATACTTTCAACTATAAAGGAGTTACAACTTTTATACCATAACCTAGAAGATAGTTTATATCTTTATAAAGACTTATTATTGAGGAAAACGTAATTAAATTTTCATATATTGAAAAATATATATAGAGAAGTCATATAAATTATTTCATCAAGGTTACTATGTAAAAAATTATTTTTTATCCAATTGTTCAATATGAAAATTGCACATGGAAAAAAAGGAAAAACTATTCTTATATTTAAATGTTTAATTACTGTAGAGAGAATATCACAATCACAAGTAGAAAAAATGGACTATTTCCATGGTTCAGAACAGTGGAAATAGGGCCCAAAACCGTTGCCATAGCCTTTGGCCACAATTTTTTCCAACTGTGGGTGCTATCTCCATGGAAGTAGGGTCTGACCTATGGCAATAGTATTAACCATGGCAATAGGTGTCCTATTGCCATAGTTTCGAAAATCATGTAAATTGGTGTCTCTGCTGTCAATTGTGGCAGTTGACATATGGCCATAGTTTTAACCATGGAAATAGGCCTCCAATTTCCACGGTTTTAACCATGGCTATAGCCCTTGAAAACCGTGGCAATAGGTGGAATATTTCCATGGTTAAAACCGTGGAAATAGCCCTAGAAAACTAGGGCAATAGCCAAAAGATAATGTGTGTCTAGCCAGATTTGATCCCAACACCTTCCTTTCACGTTCCAATAACCTAACCACTACACCACCAAGGGTTTTGTGTATATACATATATAATATGATATATATATATATTATTAAATTATGTGGTAGTATCCTAAAAACTGTTTCAATAGTTCTTCCCACCATTTTTTGGCAGGAAATTTTTTCTCCTGCAAAAGTGTGGGTGACCTATCACCACAGTTTTCAAAACCCTGGCCATAGGACACATAACCATTGCCAGAGGATTGGGCTATATCTACAGCATTGAATTCCATAGCTATAGGCTATAAAAAAAACCTACAACCATGTTTTTAAAACCTTATCTACTGGTCACATAACTGTGGACGTAGCCACCTATAGAAATGGTTTTAAAACCATTGCTATAGGTACATGGTTGTAGCTTGCTTTTCTAGTAGTGAATGACCAGTACCTTCAAATTAATGGAGGATTTTATAAACCATTACAACCTTATATATTATTATAGTTTCTCCAACATTGTTATCCATTATCTTATATGTCCACTTATATCCTATAATAATTTTTATTAAAATTGGATACAACATCCCGGGTATGATTTTTATGTAGTGAATTACTCTCTTCTTTCAATACTACTAGACACCTAGTGGATTTTATATACTTAAAATCTTTTGAATAGATAAGAAATTCATCACCAAAAAATTCCTAATAAACCATAAAATTACATGTCACTATATCTGCAAGATTTAAAGTGATTGGAGGGTAAAAACTCTTCTCTCTCTATCTTAAGAGAGTTTGAAATCTAAAATATTAGTAAGATATTATATTTTAGGTTCATAATTTCAATCAGCATCAGCTTCACAATGAGTTTGAGAAAAATAAGGGGCAGAGTTAGTCCCATATTGGGACTGGTCATAATGTTCTTGAATAATTTCAACACTTATAGGTTCATGATATTTAGGGGATTCTATATACTTATTTTAAGAATCTATAGATTCTATTCATTTATCATTTGAGAGACCAAACTCATGAAACAGAACATTTCAATAAATGTACACATTTGAAAACCTTGTTAATCTATACATAGGAAATACCCCTTAACTCTATTTGGATATCCCATGAATATAAAGATCATGGAACTAGGATCTGACTTATCAATTCAAGTTTGAGCATAATATATTGATCTAAATTTCCTATAGTGTGTAATACTAAGGGGTGAACCTCTTCATAGCTCATTATTTGTTTTAAAATAATTAGTATAATATGGGTAGCAATTAATCTGGAAGACTACTGTATATTAATCCTCACCTAACAAGGACCTATGGAGTTTAGTATAGGACAACAAGCATCATACCCTTACTGTGATAATACAATTCATTCTTTATAATCATCCATTGTATTGTGTTGTTTCCATAATAGTTCAGTATATTTTAATTCCCTTAGATTTGAAAATTGTTATGAATTCATTGGAATGATACTCTAAACTATTATATATTATGATGGATTTAACATTCATTCCTAGTTAAATTTCATCCAAATATTTTTATTTCCTAAAATTTGAAAAGGTATTAGACTTACATTTGAGTATATAATTCCATAATTTCCTAGAGTATTCATTAATAAAGGATACAAAGATTAATATTACCCCATGGAAGGTGACCCTAAAAGGACCCCAATGATAAGAGTGGAAAAAATTAAGGAGTTATGTTTCCTTATACATTGACATACTAGGACCAGATCTTTTTGATTTTTGATATATGAAATATTCACAGAAATGCAGACTAATGGGAGTGAAATGACCCAAAAGAACTATTTATTTATGATCTTCAAGAGCATTGGAACAAATGTTCCCCACCCTTCTATGTCAAATCATGTATCTATCTAAATCTATGTTCTAAGAGGGGTTCAAATGACTTATATAAACCTTACCATAAGACATATGAAATCCATTATGATGGTTTACATTCATGACAGTGGGAGATCCTAGGAAAATTATTGAGACTCCCATAGTCAATCCTAATGGTATTTCCCATATAATCACTAGATCATGAGTAAATGATCTTACTTTTATGTTCAGGTACAAATTTTTTACTCCTCAATAGTTTTTACAGACTACCATGAATCTATAATTAATCTGATCATATACCCATTTTATGAAAACTCCTAATATTCCCTAGAAACACCTCCAAAGATTTAATTTCCACATAATCAATGATGAACTACCTCCTTGGAAACATGTGGAATGAACACCTATAATCAAGGATTCATTCATCAGAGATGAAGACATCAGAAACATTAAATACATTTTTCGTGTCAGAATCCTACAAAAATAATAATGAATGGCCATTACCAATGCCTCTTTAGCCACCTTCCTTATTTGGGATGTTCTTATCAGTTTGACATGGTTGCTTACAATTAAAGAACATAATTACGTTCTCTTAGATCTAAATAGTTTCTTATCAGTATGATATATTACCATCTTTCTACCCTAGGATCCATTATAATCTTTAGGTTTATACCCTCTTCATTAGCCTTAATACTACCCTTCCTTTGAAGTTATCTAGGGATAAAATCATATTTAACTTCTTTTAGATTAAGGGTGTCTTTTACAAACATCATGGAATTTTTAACATCATTAAATATATAATATAATACAGTTAATAGTTTTATAGCTTTATCTCCATGATTTAATTTAGTGTTCTTGTTGGAGATATTTAAAGAAATTTAGAAAATTTATTAATGTGTAACCTTAATGGAGTTCTAAGAAGCACTTTGAACGTATCTATTCTCATTTTTTATAACCTACTAAAAAGTGACTTGGTTAATTAATGATATTCTTGTTTAGACAATAAACTAATAGTCTATAACTCATATAAAACCTTTACATGAAGTTTATCTCTAGATGATAAAACCATTAATCTACATGCTTTCCTAAGGGCTTATTCTAGAACATCATTGTAGGTGATAGTATCATGCCCATCTAGGGTAAGGGTGGTCAGTTTCTATTTTATGATAAATAAGGAATTTATTAATTCATCTTGATCTAAATGTTATGTCATTTTAATCCTACATAGGATAAAATAATTATCACAATTAAATTTATCAATATCAACCACTCAAGAGTCTATTATCTACATTTCTTCAATATCTGATACCAATTTTTGGCATAAACAGTTGTACCCAAGAATATCCAATAACCCCATAACCGTATAATCGGGTTACATGTTTGGTATAATCATTTTAAAAATTTATTATGGGAAAATGAAAATATTTTCTTAAGGAAATATCCTCTAAAAACAAAAAACTGAAAGGGAGAAAGAAAGAAAAAATCGACAACACCAAGATATAACATGCTTCGGATTAGCGTGATCTGATGTACACATAGAGAACAACACTAATGCATGTTGATTTATTACTATGAAAATACAACCTAGAAATACAAACCCAAAATGAAAATAAGATTACCACATAAACAATCTTAGGTGGCAAACCTTGTTGAACTAGGTGGTGGTTATAAAATATTTCATTTATAGTCAATGACGTCAACTCTAGAACGATATCATGTAGACATCAAAGAATACATTTACAATCCTGAAAAAAAGCTAAATCACTAACAATGATAAGAATCATAAACTAAAACCTGGATATTATGTATAGAAGATAGGATCTAAAAAAACTTATAGTTTTTTGTAATCTTAAACCCAAGGTCACATCGATCCCTAAAGAATTTCAATCAGATTAGTACTATTGTTACATCATGTGAAATGAGAAACATAGAGGGATGTGTGAACGATCGGAAAGCATCTATTTCTCTCTTCATCTCTGAGATCCACACTATATGGAAATGCAATCAAACTCTAGGAGATCTCAAGGATGCATTCTATAGAAAAACCAAAAACCAAAATCAAAAATGAATTTATAACCTTGAATCAAGGCATAGAAGAGAAATAATGGAATTCCACAAGACATTTTAGTTTTGAAAACCAAAAAGTGAGATGAATACTGTATGGATGGCTGAGATTCCATGAGCAGTTCACCTAACATATGGATGAAGAAATTGTGGGACATGAGGAAGTCTAATAATGGAGTAAAATGAGTGACATAGATCACATATAAAGAAACCAAATACAATAGGAAGCAGAAATGAACATTGGATCATCCACAACCAATAGTCTATATCCCTCAGAGCTAAAGGGTATGGATAAAAAGTATACGAGAGATTAGAAAATGCCATGTGAATAGTGTCTATGTAGGTATTCCCCCATGAAAACAACAACCCATAATAATACATCTAAAATAATACAATATTGTTAAAACATAAGAAAAAACAAAGAAATTAAATTGAATCATTTATGGGGGGAGTAAAACAACAATGAGGGTAAGGGTGGTTACCGATGACATCGGGGATAAAGAGGTCATCAGATTGCAATGTTATTTTAGACTTGGGTTTCTAGAGGCAGCGAAGAGGGGTGTTTACGATGAAAGAGACGACGAGCCCCCATTTTTATTTTAGATTTTCATTCATTATTATTATTATTATTAAAAATGATTTCTTATATATATAGGTATGTATATATATATATATATCTGTGTATATATACACATGTATATATATGTATATATATATGTATATGTTTATATTTAATATCATTATATTAATGTGAATAAAAAAAATACTTTTATGTTAAATGTTTTATATTATAATAAATGTATTAATATTATGAAAAATGAATAAATAATATTATATATATCAGAAAAATATTCATAATTAAAAAATTATATATATTAAAAAATAAGAAAAATGGTTAAATTTTAAACTAAAATTCAATAAATAAAAAAAATTTATTTAAATAAAACTTATTCAAAATAATTTTCTAATTAAAAATAAATATTTAATAATTGTATAATGATCTAGATATATAAAATAACTATATAAAAGTGAATAATTAATAAATAAGTAAGTTAAATACATTTGAATAATATTATGTAGTAATAAATAAAAATGAAATAATGAATACAAATAATAAAACATTATTGAAATATTAAACGAATATTTTTTTATAAATTTAGGGTCCAAGATCTTTTATTAAAAATAAAAAGAACAAAGAAGGAAAAAGATGGATTCAAATATAGAAATACATACCTCATCAATAAGGAAGTCATAGACCTATGTTTTTTTACCTTAACCGCAATCATGTGTTCCTCATCAAACATAGCATTCTAATTAAATCACACATGCACACTTCCTCAAATTCTACGATAAAGGCATATTTTACATTTTTTCACTTATTTTTTAAGACTTTTAATGCAACTAACCTTCGAGATGGAACCTCCAATATCTTCCTGAACCTCCCCCTTAAATAATGAGGAAAAAAATGGTAATATCTTTATCATTCCCAAGGGTAGGATGATCTAAAATATATTGTATCTATCATTTAGAAATAGATTCTCGGACAATAGAACTACATGGCTCACAACCAACCTACACTATGTCTTCCGAATCTGCATTAAGAAAATCAAGCACTCCATAACGATTGTGTGTAATCACATGTGATATTAAATTTACATTTAATGCTTCAGAATTTTTTTCTAAATAAACAACATCCAAAGGGTTTGATCTCTATGGTTTTGGAAATAATGAATTAGAGCCCTTTCCAGGAAGTGGAGATTCACCGTTTTGTAATCCAAAGACCATGACTAGAACTATTGTTAACGAATCGTTGAGAATTAAAAATCTCATGGGATAAGAGATGTTTTTTTGAAATAATCCTGAAGCACAAGTACACAATTGATATTTTTAGTCTTCATTGGAGATTTAAGATTAATTTTTTGTTTTCCTTTGTGAGTCCTTGATGAAACTATCTTCTCCTATAGTAACTATTAGTTTACAAACTCTTTAACACCAACTTCGTCAACCTATTTTTAATCAAATAATTCCTCTTAATTGTCATCATTAATAAGAAATTTTGTTATGAGAACAACTCCAATTTCCTTCATAGAGTTTTTCAAATCCACTATGCAGGAAGCTATTGGCCCATATTCACGTTTCTTAGAAGACTACAACGGATTAGTGTCCACTTATTAAACAATTTATTCCCATGGATTTATTTTGCAAGAGGGATGATTATCAAAATCCACATCCACATGAATTGTAATAAAATGACCATCCTCCCCATCCTAAAATGCATGATTTTAAGAATTCTCAAGAGACGGTTCAGAAAAATGTTTTCCCTTATGTCTAGATGGACCCCCTTCGATTACCGTATCATCATAGTATCAATTAGTATACCTCAGAAAACTCTATGTTCATGGAAAATTAGCCCCAAAAGAATCAAAACTAGGTGCATTGTCTCCACAACTAGACCATCATTTCAGAATGTTTCCATGATCAACACCATTGGATTACAATCTATTGGATTTTGAAATAATTTCATTAATCATGACCTCTCGAGAAGAAAGATAATATTTCAGAAATTCTACAACTAACTTGTTATGTCCAGTAATTATAGAGTTCAAGTAGCATTAAATACATTTTTTATACTCAATATCTGAATTAAATTGGTAATCTTACGTTGAAAGGATGACTTTATCAAAAAACTCAAATCGAGTTTAACAAGAAAACTAGTGTATTTTTTGATACCAGCCAATTCAGTCTCCTTGTCCATTTTTAGTGGAATGTCAAGATCCATTCCATTGTGAAATAGAATTTGGGGGGGGGGGGGGTGGAAAAGTATCCAATTAAGACTATGTTATTTCACCCAAACTTGAATGCAGGAATTACATTCCTTTAGTGAAAGGAAAATTTGATCTCAATTCGGGATGTTATGTGTTTCTGGCTTCAGAGTCATTGATGCAAAGACCCACAATTTCATTTTTAAATCCTATGAGGGGAATTGAATGTGGAAGAAACCATGACATAAAGAGATGATTTTCCAATTCAGAAAATCCAAAATTTTCATGTGGTGTGAATCCAATTCACCAATTTTTCATGGTTCAGATTCCAATTGTAGGATAAACTGAGCAATGATGGAGTACTTACCTTTCTTCTGTTGACCGAAGATTACATTAGGGTAGGCATTCACATGAGAAACATTCCCACTCCTTTAAGGACCTTCTGTGATTGAATCCTTGAGGATAGAGAAAGTACGTCTAGATCTATTCTCAATATGTGAAACATCTCCGCAGATCCCACTACAAATGAACTTCTTGATTATCATATCTGCAAAAAAAATAATGAAAAAATCAAATCTTCCATGGAATAGAAAATCACTAGCCAAAGGTAGCGCAAATGAGAATGCCATGAGATCAAATCCATAATCTCTATTGAAGGGTTAAGAGAGTGCCTCTCATCTCGTACCCATCATACTCACAAAAATACATCTAAAAAATGAATAAATTTTTAAAATAATAAAATTGAAAAAGTATTAAAAATTTATTGATAATAATAAATAAATACATAAAAAAACATTTAACAATTTTAAATGACTAAATTGTAAAATATTTTAAAAATTAATAATGAAGCTTAATAATTTCAATTAATGAAGTATTTAAAAGAATAAATATTAAAAAAATTAAATATATTAAAATATAAATTTAGAAAGGCGAGATTGATAATTAAGTACTAAAATTATTGAATAAATAATAATTATATACAAATTTAAATATAAATACATTAAAATAAAAATAAATTAATATTATTTATATAAATTAAATACATATTCAAATTATCGAATATTAAAATTTTGAAATTTATAAATTAATATTAAAATGAATACATTATAAAAATATTAAATGAAAATATATTAAAATGAATAAATTATAGAAAACAAAAAAATTAATAAATGTTTAAAATGAATAAAAAATATTAAACGAATAAATGTAAAAAATGAATAATTTTTTTTAACATAAATTAAATTAAATTAGTTATAATTTCTCTAAATGAATAAATAATATTAAATATATCATTTTCAAAAATATTATAAATGTATAAACATTTAAATAATAATGAATAAATATTAAAAATACTTATAAATAAAAATGATTCATAATAATTTTATAATTAAAAAGGAATAAATAATAATTGTGTAAAGATTTAAATTCAAATGGATTAAAATAAGGATGAATAAATATTAAATATATAAATTACAATATTATTAAAAACATTAAATATTAAGTATTAAATATTTCTAAATAAATATTAAAAATTGTGTAAACTAAAATTAACCATATATATATTTATATCTATATAGAATTGATTTTATTACATCTGAAATACAAAATGATTTTTCATGTGTTTGGGTTTTAGTATATGTATATATAATCATTTATTATATCAAGATTCTTCAAATTGAAAAATGGATTTTCTTTTTATATGATTATATATTCATATACATAAACATAGAAAAAAACATTACATACATACATATACCCATCTACATACTCAATGACATACACGTACACTTACATACAGTTACACAAACACACACACACAGACATACATGTACATTCATATACCAGTATATAAACATGTATAATTGTATATACACATATATACATGTACAAAAACATATACACATACACATATATATAATTACATACACATACATACACATACTATATAAACATATACATACTAAATAAAAACACACAGACACACATCTACATACACATACACATACACATTCACATACACATACACATAAACATACACATACATATACACTTACACACACACATACACATTCACATACTCATACACATACAAATACACATACACATAAACATATAAATACACATACATACACACATACACATACAAATAAAAATAGGCACCTAAAAATTCACATATTGACATACACATAAACATACACATTCATACATAAACATAAATACACATAACTAGACAGAGAGACACATAGATATAAACACATACATATACATAACAAAAACATCTATGTACATACAAATAAACACACATATACACACATAACACTTATACACAAATACAACACATGCATACAAATACATTAAAAAAAATATGCATACATACTCATAAAAACAGGCACATACAGATGTACAGATGCATCCAAATATGAAGGAATTCATACACATGTAGACACAAACATAATAATATACATTTTTTGTCTAAATAATTTAATTTTAAAATAAATAATGAAATTTAAATACATGTTATATTTAAGTAAATATATATTCATTTATATTTTTATATATTTTTCAAAATAAAATTTCATTACATTATATTTATATGTATATTTTGTAATTAATGTAAAAAATATATTTCCATAAACATTTCTACTGATAATCCTAAATTTGAATATATATATAATAATTTTAATAATGTTGATAATTTTTTTATATTATAGTTTTATAAATCATATTTATATATCATATTTATATATATACTTATATTTAAATAAATCATTTTAAAAATTATATAAATTTTTATAAGTAAATTGAATTATTCATTTTTTCCTTTATTATGATTTTATTGTCATTATTAAAGGGGAAACTTTTATCAACAATAGTTAAAGTGATAATAAATAGATGTTTTATCAGCACTAAAAAAGTTATTATAAATGGTCACCCCTTATCAATGATTTTTTTATCACAGATAAATGATATATTTACCAATGCATTTAGTCAATACTAAAAAATGGCTCCCCTTTTCTATTGTATTTTATCCATGATAATGTAAAATAAGAAAAAATGCATGGCTATAGTAATGTGGTGGATTTTTTAATCAAGAAAGATGTATTGCAATACTTTCCATTATAAAATAATTACCTCGAGCCCCCCACCCAAAACAATTCAATAATAACAAATTCATAAATATATGTGAGGTTTAGATGAATTATATAAACAAATAAAAAAAATATATTGGGTGATATAATATATTTTGTAAGGGAAAAAGATTAATTGATTAAGAATCAATAAAAATAGAATTTGAATGAAAATCCAGAAAATGATGTAGCCAAAATTGTGGTCCCAATCGCTCATAATGCTATCTAAACAATGGGCCACATGATTTAATCTTCATCTAATGAATGAAAACCTAAACAAAGATAAGTCATCCTATAAGGACCATATCTTCCTAATAATAAATCAATAAGGCTGAAAATACTCTCTATATTTAGATATAGAGTTAACAAAAATTGGTGATCATATTAAACCATTTATTCATCGATCTTGTTGGAACAAGTGAGGAGAAGAACATGAGGTATAATATACCATATTCCATAGATAGATCCTAATAATCCCTATTAGTAAAAAATAAGCTTCATTAATCATCCCATTACATTGGTGAACAATGATCCCAACACCAACTATAGATCCTAAAGAGATAATAACATCAATATTAACCTCCATAAATCCTTATAGGGGAGGATCCCAACATGATATTTCCTCCTTAATAAACCATTCAGGGGAAATATCTTTGTTTCAATGAAAAAAATTCATCCAATTGGTATACCTCTCATATAAAATACCATATTTGGTAGAATTTTCCTAGAAAACCCATTCATACTATCTTGTCTGAACCAACCATGATATTATATAATTCATTCCAACCACCCAAGGTTTAATGGAGGAAATCATGTTATTAAAATTATTAGTATGTTTGAGATATTAATTAATAAAGTCATGGAAATTCTAACTACTAACCATTTAATCCAATTATGCACTTTGGAAAATAATAACTATATTGGGTGAGATGAAATATTTTTCATATTAGGCCTATGAATCATAGCAAACCTGTGAAAAAATATCACTTTGGGTGGCACAATGGGAGAAATAATATCATTCTTGATTCCAAAATGTGGATAATGTGGTGAGTTATTAATAAAAATCATATTTCTTGATTAAAATAAATAAATTCCATAAATTTCCAAATTCCATCATTGTTAATACATAACCATACCAAGATTAATAATAATATAACGAATTAAGTGATTATATATATAATTTAACAAACTAAACATCCTAAAATATTCCTAATCATCATGAAAATAATCATATAATCCAAAAAATATATCCTTTTACACACCCATGACAACAAGAGAGGAACCACTCAATCCATAACACTTACAAGACTTGTGTCCCAAAAAAACATCATTACAATTCTCAATAAAACAATATAAACCCTTCTTAAAAAGGTTCTTAGCTCCCCAAATACTCAACCATAATTTTTTTCCTACAACCTAATAAATAATGAAAACAATAAGTGGAATGGAAATATTTATCTAGAAAGAACCTTGAAAATTGGTAGTGTGACATCCCATTAATTTATTTCAGGTACATATTATATTTCTTTTTTGCTTCCCATTTTTTCATTCAATTTTGTCTTTTAGAGTAAGGGGGTTATTTTTTAGGGAAAATGCATTAAAGTTAAAGGATATATGATTCTTTAAACTAATGTAGTATAGGTATGAATATTAGAAAGGCTTTTAGGTACATGGACATATTGCTAGGATTTTTATATAGTGTTCTTTATTAGTTAATACATGTGATGGACACTTATGCCAAATATTTATAGATTATAATGTAGTTTCAATGCTTGGAAAATTCTATGAAATATATTTATGACACACTAATCATGCAATCCCTAAAAACACTTTTTCTACTATATATTACTTTTACATCGTAAGACCAACATTTATTCCATTAAACCTTTCATAAGATTATTAACCTAAGGCGGTGTCTTTTTTGGCATACTTTTGTGATTGGATTCTTACACCATAAAGTTTTCATTTATTCCATTAATACTTTCCTCTATTAGGTTTAAGCATACAATATATCTTTTATTCCTATTATTGTTAATGGTTATTCTCTTATATACACTACATTCATCCAAAGTGAGATTTTGTGTATCTCTTCCCCTAGAAGGTCATTTTTTGGTGATAGATCTCCATGGAGGTAGTGTCACTAATCTCTGGTGATAGGCCTCCATTATTATTTGTTTCCATTGATTTTTTTAATGATGTGGCATTTCTGATTTTAGTTTCTTCGACCCTATGGTGATGTTTTGAGTTTCTTCCTATATATCTATTCAGTGATCTTATCCAAATGCCCAACCCTCATGTTTTTTGTGTTTTGGAATTGGGGATCTTTGAGGTTTATTTTTTGATCTCCTTTAATGATTTTTTTTCATTTTGGTGCGATTATATGATATAGGAATCAATTCCTAGGCCTCTGTGGTATCAGTTTCATTTTTTCTATGTTAGTGGATTCCACCGTGGGCATGTGTAACCCAAGTTCAAGGTAGGTGTCTCTATCTATAGGATATGAATGATGAACTATATTACTCTACTACGACACCCTATGGTGTCACTATATATATTGTGATATTTTTTATGTATTTCCCCTGATTTTAGGAGTGTTATGGTTTGAATTTTTGAGTATGAGACAATTTTCCATTGGTGAACGGTTAAGGTGAATTGTTTTTTAACCTTGTAGGCCACCTAGGGTAAGTTTTGTGCCATGTTCATTGGGCCTATTTTATAAACACTATTAGATTACATGGATTATGTAACCATGAAAATATACTATCTAGGTCATGCCCCTATTAATAGAGATGATCCACATAAATTCAATATGGTTTGGAAAGATGTTCGAGGATACCGTGCAAGACCTCCAGGTTTGGGGTATTTTGGTATTCTCATTTTCAATGTAATTGAGGCTTCCCCCAAATCTATCCCACTCCAATTAGCTGACCCATAACTCCAAATGGGATTATTAATCCATCTAATATCATACATTATGGTTTCTTGGAGATTTCATGGTGATCCTTCATATGGATTTAGAGGTACGAGCCCATATCTTGTATCCATATTTTTTCTATCTATTTCTCAAATTCATATAAAAACATGGTTTATTACTGTTTTATTTTATTTTTATGGGATTTATTATTTGTGTATTATGGTTTTAAATAGTTTTGAGCCATGTTAGGAGTTCCTTTTTGGAATATTTTATTGAAGACAAAAATGTTACTCCCCTTGAGGTTGGTGTTTACATTACATTTTATTTTATTCAAGAGCTCCATTATTGATAAGGTATTCCAAACACATGTTTATAGTAGTTAATTTTGTTTTGGAACATGTGGGGTCAAATTTAAAATTCTTTATTTGACTTGGAGTGTTTTTCATTTGTAAAATGTGTGGAATTTCATGAAATAAGTAGTATCTACCCAATAATGGTATTTTATGAACTTCCCATGTTGGATAAAATTCCAAAAATGGGTTTCGAAAATAAGAACACTGATTATTAATGTTTTAGGAAAATTTTAGATTCTAATGTGGGGTTCCTTATTGTGTTAAAAAAGGAATTTCATGTATTAAAGAGTGGTTTAGAATTAAAAGGTGAAATAATATCTCCCTTGAATTGTTTCATTGCACTTGATAATGAATATGACTTATTTTGGGACTATTTGTTTTCCTATTTTATTAATAAGTGATACCCTAATGTATATATTATATGTATAAATGTGATGGAATAGTTAGAACCTTGATGAATGTCATATTTTCATATATTTTATACTATAAATCATTTTTTATAATCCCACCATAGTGTTATTGTATGGGTAATTGTCACGTTTTTAGGTTTTAGTGATATTTTGACCCTAATTGAAAAAATGGACAAAATCGGAAATTTAGAAATATTTTTATAATAGGGGTATTTTTGGAATAACATTTACATTATTATTTCAAATCGTGTGATTTTTTTGAACTCTATGATTTAGATTCAATAACTTTGTCTTCAAGAGGTAAGGCTGATTCAATTATTTAGAGGGCCTAAAAATAGTTTACTTTTGACAATTTTTCGGGCAAACAACGTGGACCCCACTTCTGTAATAGAAACCCAATTTGGTCTAACCACCTCCAAATTAGGTGATTCCACATGTAGATGCACGAAACAGCAATGGGGCGTTCACCCAATAATTGTCATAGTGTTTGGAATCCAATATGTGGGACATTGAACGACATATTTGTGAAAGAAACTTCTTAGAATCTTTTTCCAGAAAATGAAACAATCGATAATAAATTCAAAATTCTTTCAAGGCACCTCCAATGAAGCTGACATGTTGAGGCCAAACAGAGGATACATTATGGAACAACATTCATGAAGACACATATTAAAAATTCGGTCTTTAATGGCACACCCACATGGAATCTTTTTGATTAAATGTTTTGAGTGTGAATTCTTGACCTCCTAGCCCTATAAATTTGTATCTTCACCCCTTCTCAATGAATTGTAACTTCAATGTGGACATTTTCTATTGTTTTATAGTTTTTTTAAATTTTAATAGTATTGTGAATTTTTAATATAGTTTTCTATTCTTTTTCATATCATTATCATTTTTTTAATCTTTTGTTCGTCCACCCAATTTCTCTCCACTATGATCTCTTATACTCGTGAACATGAGTAACTAACCCACGGTAATTTCCATGGGATCAATCCATTATTGAACCCAAGTCATTGAATATTAATGTTTATTTTTTCTTATTTTATTATAGTTAGGTAAAGTGGGATCTTAGTGGGTAAGGCACCTTTATGTCTCCACATTCCACTTGAGGCTTAACTTTCTCTTTTATAATATTTTCCCTCGATCAAGGAGGGGGATGTGCATTCTCACGACGATCATTGAGAGAAATATATATTCAAAACCACAAATAAAAGAGGATATTCACACATACTATGTAGTGTGTTTATTAATTAAATATGAAACTGATAATGAGATGATGAAGGTTCAATCTAGGTGATTTTATAGGGAATATCTCTTTTCTGTCAAACATCAGTTTGTCTGCATTCATTCAGTCAACATTATTAATTGCATTGTCACTTTCCATTATATTGAATTCTCATATATAAAACCACAATTTCATTTAGTTTTGTTTAAAAATAATAAAAAAATATAAAAAAGTGAATTAGAAGTTGTTATTGATTAACCACCAAAGCTCCTCAACAGAATGACTTAGGTCAGCCCTTGTGCTACACATAATTATAAATATTTTTGAGAGCACTCACAACAAAACTTCATCAAACTAGCGCCGTTTCCATGGATCAAAGTGGGTTTCATTCACTATTTTATTCAAATTTTGTATAGAAACTATTTTATTGAAAAAACAAAAAATTTTTTTTTTTAAAAAAACCCTAAAAAATCTCTTTGTTCTTGATGTCTTATAATTTAAATTATTAATCATGGAATGAAAATTATCCGGTGCTGAAATTTTTTTTCAATGAACTTGATTATCAATTTCAAAGGATTAGTGATTAAGTTCAAAACCTAGAGAGCTAAATAGAATGGATTGCGGAATATGTGTGCACATACCAGGGGAAATCTGAACCTGAACCTGAACCTATACTGGAAGAAGTGGTTGAAGAGATTTCACCAATAATTGTTTATGTTAAAGAACCTGAGGTGGGTGAGAAGGATATTCTAAAATAATTAATCACATCATCACAGACTCAACCATTTCCTGAGGAGGTCCCAGAAGTACACATTCAAGCTAATGAACTCATGAGAGATCAATTTTTTTTGAAGAATCCAGGAATAACTTTGTGGAAGATTACTTGAAACATGATCTTACCATCCTTGATAATGAAACATAAGACACTTTCTACCTCTCTCTTTCTTTAGAAGATAATAAAGAAGATGCACTTACTGAGATTGAGTTTCCAATGGTCATTCTTGAAGAGATTAATTACAAAGACAAATTACTTGAAAGGGAAGATTTCTTTAAAAATTATTCATATTTTAATCTTATTCAAGATAAATTGTTTTCTGAATTCTCTTTATTTGAAATTTATAATTATAATTCCCCAGCATTAAACCTTACTTAATCTTGAGTTATTATAAGATTACACATTGAGGATCTTTTCAGGTTTAGAGTTTTAGAGAATGAGATCATGAAACTTGCATTACATTCCACATTTAAACAAAGTGGTTACATAAAAGACAGTATTCATCTTCCCATCAACGGAAATATATTTAAAATGAAACATGGATTCTTTCTTGACACATCCTTGACACTATCATCACATCATGTACCTTTCCCTTGACCTGTGAAAACCATTTCAAAAACTTGGGATGAGCATAAAAAGCTCAGGAAGGGTTATAAAAATATGGAAAGGAAACATGAGTTCATATATACATAAGAATGAAATCATACTTTACCCATAAAACATAGGGACTTTAACAAACCTCATCAAATCATGAATAAATATTAGAAATCATAAGACATTAAGGTAACTTGAGGCATTCATAACATTCTTACATAGGGAGTAACCCGCTTGGTTACGTTTGGAATACCCATCACAGTATATTCCTTAAATCTCTTCGGAGAAACCTTAACGTTTCACTCCTTCGCGTTACCTAATGCATTGGAGAGCTATATCGGGATTACCCGCCCTTAGTTCATCACAAAACCACCCGTTTTTATAACAATTCCCAATAACCATAACATAAACGTATCAGATAAAAAATGCATAAAGGAAATAAAACATTTCCACATTTCAATCACAATATAACATTTTAGTATTTTGAAATAATGAATCCATACAAAAAGAAACCATTTCCAAAACCATTTAAAACTTTTAATAAGGAGAATTTTGAATCAAAGTGTCCCATACCACCTTGAAGCTTAAAATTTTAAACCATTAATATTCATATAAATAAATCCTTAAAACCATTTTGAAAACATGGATATTAATAAGAACAAATAATTAAAACATTTAAAACGATATTTTGGTTAAAGGGGTTTTACCAAAATTAGAGACACTTGAATACAATAATTGAGTAATAACATTTAATCAGAACTTCATAATATCATGATAATAAATGGATTCATGATATAATATTCCAAAGGATAGTATATACACCATATAAGAGTGAATTGGTGCATAACAACAATGATGTCTCAATAGGGATGTAAAATGTGATGAAATCCCTTATAAGGAAGGTATCTTTAAATATAGGATAAATCAATATCAAAATTATGTGTGACAAATATAAATAAACCCAATATAATTGTATATTAAGTGTAAAACAATAAAAGTTCATTCACACATATTCAGAGGATGACATATTCAATAACTACATGTTGAACCCAAAGAAATTGAAATTGGGTTAAAACGTTCCCTTGGTAAAATTCGACAGCCTAACGGCGTCACTTCAAAAATTCAGAAAATGAGTTGATGAGAGATAAAAAGTGTATCTCATCACTTGGAAATAAAATTTACATCAATAAGGATATATTAGAACATATCCCAACATAACAATATTTAAATTAAAATACCCAACAAAAGAAGTCTTTTAAAAAAGAGGAGGGTGAAAGGTTCCCTTACCGACTTGGGTATCTTTCAAAACATACACCCCATGAAAGAAGGACAATAGATCATTGATGTAAATACTCATAAACAAAATTATATTACACAAAAAGTAGAATAATGGGCAGTAACTACACCACTCAATGGAATTTGTGGCAAATGTAGCATAAATCTCACGGGAATGAAAGTGAGATGAAAAATCCCTTACGAAAACTCGGTAGCCTAACGATGTCACATAAAACATCCAAATATGGATTGATGAGATCAAATAGGGTATTTCATCACATTACAAAAACATTTACAGCAAGAGGAATATAAAAGAACATCCCCCAACATTTCAAAGAGGAGCTTAAAAGAAGTGACATAAAGGAGAGTACTTAAAAAGAAAGAGAGAGGTTAGATCTCTTACGAAAGTTTGGCAGCCTAACGGTGCCACTCAAAACTTCCAAAATGGATTGATGAAAGAGAATAGGGTCTCTCATCACATGAACTTAAAAATTAAAGTAAGTTTAATATAAAACATTATCCCAATAACAAAAAAGATGAGTTTTAAAATGAATGACATAAAAGTGTGTACTTAAAAAGAAAGAGAGGAGTAGGATCGCTTACCCCGGGTCCGACATGACTCGATCCTTCTTTAACGTCCTGAATAATAAACTTGAGTTAATTTACACTTTATTTAGAACCTTTTTATAGTTCATTATTCATTTTAGATCACTTATTGTCAAGTTATAAACATTATGTAATCATTTAAGTCAATAATGTTTGTTTTGTCGATATTTGGTTCTTAAGTCGAAAGTGGACTTCTTACAATTACATGTTGTTCGTGTGGTCAAAGGTTATTTATATCCAGAATGAAATTCATGATTTGGATAGCATATATATAATATATATCCAGTATATACATGTATTTATAGTATTACATAATCATTTAGAGGTAAGAAATGAAATGCACCGATCATGGAGACGGTAAGCCGTACGTACGCATGAACGCTACTTTCATTTCTATTTCGTATTTTATAGAATGGAATAATAATGAAATAAAGTTATATTACAATTCCAGTATAATATCATATATATTATCATAGTTCTATCCTTTATACGTCCCACATATGGTATTTAACGAATCAAATCACTTTGAGGGGGCGGTAGTCCGCACTTCCTTAAATGAAGATATCGTGTTTACCCATAATGGAAACCATAAAGGTATGCCCAAAATGAAAAACAACAGAATATTAAGGAAAACATAAACATATTATATATCATATATAAAAATAGTTACATCATAATGGCCACCTTTGAAGGTGTTAAATGAGTATTGAACAATCATCGTTTCGGGAGGCAGAATTTCTCCATCCACGGAAACCGTATGTTCTTTAACCATTTGATGTAGTTGTGTAAGAGTGTAGCTAGAATAAATCTTATAAAAACATCCTAGTATATTGAAGATACTTCTGTTGTTACAAAAGAAGTAAATAAAAAGAGTTTAGGGGGTTGGAGAAGCAAAATAAAACAAATGAACATGAGAGAATGAATTACCTTTAAAAGTATAACTCCTTTTGATTTGAGCCTAAAGGCTTCCTTTGAAAGGATTATTCCCAAAGGGAATACTCTAGGATGAGGAGAGGGATGTGGAGAGAGTAAATTGGCAGGGGTTGGCCGAGCCAAAGGCTTCAGGAGTGTGTGAAATGAGGTAGAGGTGGGGGCCTTTTATAAGAGTAGAGGGGGGGTACTTTTGGAAGGTAAGAAATATAACTCTTAGTTGAAAATGTTTTTATCTGTTTAAAAGGTCCCACATTGATATAATTCGTGGATAATGTGATAAGGGTTAGAAATCCACCCATCCAATAAGTTTTGGACTTGTGTAGTTCATAGATTTTACATTATCTTTCCATTTTATTTAAATCGTCAAATAATGATGTCATCGCTACATCATTATTATGTCATAAATAATTTATTTTATTTAATGTCTAAAAATTATAAAAAAATTACTATGATGTAGGAAATATTTTTAGATTTCCAATGACTATTTATAAAAAAAAATCTGACTTGTATAACCCCACATAAAATTTGTTTTAGTAAAACATATCATGTTTGTGTCATTTTTACTTTTACATTAAATAAAAAGTTATTTATGTCATTTCCCAACCAAAGTGGCTCCATGGGGTCCCCAAGTTGACCCATGGCTTGTATTGGTCGGTCCTTACACATCCAATGAGTTTAGGACATGTGTCAAGTTCATTTCATATTATTAAATCATTATTTTTACCTTAAACTACACTAATTACCTCTAATCGCGATTAAAACTTAATAAGTTACTATTCTCCAAAAAATTATTTTTATCCCATTGAACCAAATTTTACTTCTTAATGAAAACCATGTATGTCAGATTTTTTAAATTCAAAACACAAAGATGGAAAAATTTCATTTAAAAGGAAAAATCAGTTTTTATAAGTACCACTTAGTGGTGTCACTATTCATCAAAAATTGATGTCTTTCAGAAAAATCCCAAAAAAACACCCTAAGGTATATTTGATATTACGAAGTAAAAAATGAAGTATATTTTACAAAATTCAAAACATATAAGTCAAATTAATTAATTTAATAATTAATTCCCGATGTCAGAGCAAATAGCGTGTTTTTATGAAACAATGAGTATCAAAAGATTGACACTGGTTTAAGTCTGATTTCAAAGTGAAATTAATTCCAATGACCACTATTGGATTTAATGGTAAAAATATATTCTAAATTCACTTTAAAACCAATTCAAAATAAAAACTAATCATATAAATAAATTAGATTAAAAAGGGGTTTTGAATTAAAATACAACATTTTAAACTATTCATTAAAAAATGTACTTTTTTGGAAAGATACCAAAAATTTACACAAAGTAAATTTTGATGTCCCGATTCTTAATAAGAGTTTTATTCAGTCCAAAATAATGTTTAATAGTGAACAAAACTATATTTAATGATGGTTCAACATCAAAAGGTGATAAGTGAACCTTTAGTGAAAACTAGGGCATATACGCCTAAAATTGAGTTCTTTCCGTATTTTAAGCCTCTATCCTTTATTGGATAAATGTAAAAACATTTAAAAACATATATAATCATATATTAGTTATTTATATCCATTCCCTCCAATACAACGGCTACATGTTAACTACCATTTAAAATAATATTATTTTATTATTAGAGTGCAACGTAAGATTCCCAAGAAACTCGTTGTTTTGTGTTGGGTACACCATCGAGCATAGCGTCCCCTTTAAAGTCATATTAATATTTTATTCACAAATATGGATAAATATGAAAATGTCATATTCTTTATTTACCTGGGGTGTTACATCCTTCCCCCCTTTTGGGAATTGCGTCCTCGAAATTTTTAAAATTGATCTTGGAAACATCCTTGAAAGTCCAACATCGGAACAAAAGTCGGTAAAACAAACACATTAAAATAAATAAAGATAAGTACAAAGGTCACCCGAGTTAACCCATACTAGGATTCCAAGTATGAAAATATGGACATGGAGGAAAAAACAAAGGGTCATGTTCTGATGGAGAGTGATAGAAAACATGTTTAGGAGAAAGTTAACCATGAGAAAATCACAAACTTGTGATGGGTTAAACGGTATTCGATTCCCCAGTTGGAAAAGTTAATAGACAACATTTTTGTTTTATGTTACTTTTTATTGAGGAATTTATTCATAAGGAAACATAATCACTTATCATTTTGACTTTCAACTTTTACACAAACTCATTTTTTCTCCAAAAGACGAGTATTTTGGACGACTTGTTCACATTATGAGTACTATAATCAACTTCTAGAGAATCACCTAATCCACAAAAGAGAACTATATACATCCCATGTCTTTAGACATTAACCAAAACCCAAACCAAAAAGGCTAGTACAAGATCAGATAATCCAGAAAAGGATAACCCTTTATAAAAAGAAAATCTATTCTTAATCTCCAAAATTTGTCCAACAAAACCCAATGTTCAACGAGGACCATCCGATAAAAAATTTGTCCATAAAATTCTTCAAAGTAAACCAATATAAGATTAAAACCCAAATATTTGAAGGATTTAGTCACACAGTCTTCCATGTTAAATCGTAACATTTATCTCCAAACAACATCAGTTGCTCCTAAAGTCTCGTATTGAAAAGTAATTAACCTAATCACATATCCTCCATGATAGGTTAATCATTTTCATAAATAACCCAAAATCAACTTACTATTAATTAATAAAATCAAATAACTAAAAATAATCGGTCAAAATAACCAGGGACTTCACGTAGTCTAGTGGTAGGCGAAAAATACCAGTCACACTTTGGTTGTGGGTGCGATTCCCATAGCTTTGTCCGACGCGACGGGTTGTCACACGGTCTGAGTGTTGTACTTTTTTCCAAAACTATATAATTCTTAAAACATTCCCCAAAATGAGATAAAATCATCAAAAATGATCATAAAATATTTTAACCTCAAGTTTAACTCATGCCTTTCATTTTCTAGCATATCATATAATAACCCATAATTACCTCAAAAGTAAGGATCATATAAACTATAATGGTTACCTTTATAATTATTACCTGAACATCCACATGGATTGGTCATCTCGTACATGATGTATTAAAGATCATACCAAGGTTCAGGTGGTTGATCATGAATCCTTGATAGTTGGTTTAGAACAACCACGAGATTCCTCATTGAATCCTCCATTTTATCTAGTATCTTAATCAGAGTACCACCACAATTTCCTTCAAACCTGTTGTCTCTTTGGTGCCTGCTAGATCCATCCATTCACTAAAAACAGAAATGTCAGTGTGAGTATATCAACAAAACCATCATGTACTAATGAGTAAGATAAACACTAAGATATAATTACTCATTCACTTTATCTAAAACTAGTACTCTTTCTGAAATCCTAACCATTATGGTAATGTCACTTATGCTTAAAGAATACCCTAACCTCTAAAGTTATCTAAACCGACCTTTGATACCAACTATAAGGCACCATCCTTAAACCTTACTTAATCTTGAGTTATTACAAGATTACACATTGAGGATCTTTTCAGGTTTAGAGTTTTAGAGAATTAGATCATGAAACATGCATTACATTCCACATTTAAACCAAGTGGTTACATAAAAGACAGTATTCATTCTTCCCATCAACGGAAACATATTTCAAATAAAACATGGATTCTTTCTTGACACATCCTTGACACTATCATCACATCATGTACCTTTCCCTTGACCTGTGAAAAACATTTCAAAAACTTGGGATGAGCATAAAAAGCACAGTAAGGGTTATAAAAATATGGAAAGGAAACATGAGTTCATATATACATAAGAATGAAATCATACTTTACCTATAAAACATAGGCACTTTAACAAACCTCATCAAATCATGAATAAATCTTAGAAATCATTAGACATAAAGGTAACTTGAGGCATTTATAACATTCTTACATAGGGAGTAACCCTATTGGTTACGTTTGGAATACCCATCACAATATATTCCCTAAATCTCTTCGGATAAACCTTAACGTTTCACTCCTTCGCGTTACCCAATGCATTGGAGAGCTATATTGGGCTCACCCGCCCTTAGTTTATCACGGAACCACCCATTTTCATAACAATGTCCAAGAACCATAACATAAATGTATCACATAAAACATGCATAAAGGAAACAAAACATTTCCACATTTCAATCACAATATAACATTTTAGTATTTTGAAATAATGAATCCATACAAAAAGAAACCATTTCTAAAACCATTTAAAACATTTAATAAAAAGAATTTTGAATCAAAGTGTCCCATACCACCTTGAAGATTAAAATTTTAAACCATTAATATCCATATAAATAAATCCTTAAAACCATTTTGAAAACATGGATATTAATAAGATCAAATAATTAAAACATTTAAAACGATATTTTGGTTAAAGGGGTTTTACCAAAATTAGAGACACTTGAATACAATAATTGAGTAATAGCATTTAATCAGAACTTCATAATATCATGAGAATAAATGGAATCATGATATAATATTCCAAAGGAGAGTATATACACCATATAAGAGTGAATTGGTGCATAACAACAATGAAGTCTCAATAGGGATGTAAAATGTGATAAAATCCCTTATAAGGAAGGTATCCTTAAATAAAGGATAAATCAATATAAAAATTTTGTGTGACAAATATAAATACACCCAATATAATTGGATATTAAGTTTAAAACAATAAAAGTTCATTCACACATATTCAAAGGATGACATATTCAATAACTACATGTTGAACCCAATGAAATCAAAATTGGGTTAAAATGTTCCCTTGGTAAAATTCGACAGCCTAACGGCGTCACTTAAAAATTCATAAAATGAGTTTATGAGAGATAAAAAGTGTATCTCATCACTTGTACATAAATTTTACATCAATAAGGATATATGATAACATATCCCAACATAACAATATGTAAATTAAAAGACCCAACAAAAGAAGTCTTTTAAAAAAGAGGAGGGTGAAAGGTTCCCTTACCGACGTGGGTATCTTTCAAAACATACACCCCATGAAAGAATTACAATAGATCATTGATGTAAATACTCATAAACGAAAGTATATTACACAAAGAGTAGAATAATGGGCAGTAAATACACCACTCAATGGAATTTGTGGCAAATGTAGCATAAATCTCACGGGAATGAAAGTGAGATGAAAAATCCCTTACGAAAACTCGGCAGCCTAACGACGCCACACAAAACTTTGAAATATGGATTTATGAGATCAAATAGGGTATCTCATGACATTAAAATAAAATTTACAGCAAGAGGAATATAAAATAACATCCCCCAACATTTCAAAGAGGATCTTAAAAGAAGTGACATAAAGGAGAGTACTTAAAAAGAAAAAGAGAGGTTAGATCTCTTACGAAAGTTCGGCAGCCTAACGGTGCCACTAAAAACATCCAAAATGGATTTATGAGAGAGAATAGGTTCTCTCATCACATGAAAATAAAAATTAAAGTAAGTGTAATATAAAATATCATCCCATTAACAAGAAAAATGAGCTTTAAAAGGAATGACATAAAAGTGTGTACTTAAAAAGAAAGAGAGGAGTAGGATCCCTTACATCGGGTCCGACTTGACTCGATCATTATTTAACATCCTGAATAATAAACTTGAGTTATTTTACACTTTATTAAGAACCTTTTTATAGTTCATTATTCCTTTTATATCACTTATTGTCATGTTATAAACATTATGTAATCATTTAAGTCAATAATGTTTGTTTTGTCGATATTTGGTTCTTAAGTCAAAAGTGGACTTCTTATAATTACATGTTGTTCGTGTGGTCAAAATTTCTTTATATCAAGAATTAAATTACTGATTTGGATAGAATATATATAATATATATCCAGCATAAACATTTATTTATAATATTACATAATCATTTAGAGGTAAGAAATGAAATGCACCGTTCATGGAGACGGTAAGCCGTACGTACGCATGAACGCTACTTTCATTTCTATTTCGTATTTTATAGAATAGAATAATAATGATATTAAGGTATATTATAATTCCAGTATAATATCATATATAATATCATAGTTCCATCCTTTATACGTCCCACATATGGTATTTAACGAATCAAATCACTTTGAGGGGGCGGTAGTCCGCACTTTCTTAAATGAAGATATCGCGTTTACCCATAATGGAAACCATAAAGGTATGCCCAAAATGAAAAACAAAAGAAGCTTAAGGAAAACATAAACATATTATATATCATATATAAAAATAGTTACATGATAATGGCCACCTTTGAAGGTGTTAAATGAGTATTGAACAATCATCGTTTCGGGAGGCAGAATTTCACCATCCACGGAAACCGTATGTTCTTTAACCATTTGATGTAGTTGTGTGAGAGTGTAGCTTGAATAAATCTTATAACAACATCCTAGTATATTTAATATACTGGTGTTGTTACAAAATATATAAATAAAAAGAGTTTAGGGGGTTGGAGAAGCAAAATAAAACAAATGAACATGAGAGAATGAATTACCTTTAAAAGTGTAACTCCTTTTGATTTGAGCCTCAAGGCTTCTTTTGAAAGGATTATTCCCAAAGAAAATCCTCTAGTATGAGGATAGGGATGTGTAGAGAGTAAATGGGCAGGGTTTGGCTGAGCCAAAGGCTTGAAGCGTGTGTGAAATGAGGTAGAGGTGGGGGCCTTTTATAAGAGTAGAGGAGGGGTACTTTTGGAAAGTAAGAAATATTACTTTATTTGAAAATGTGTATAGGTTTTTAAAAGGTCCCAAATTGATATAATTCGTGGATAAGGTGATAATGGTTTCAAATCCACCCATCCAATAAGTTTTGGACATGTGTAGTTCATAGATTTTACATTATCTTTCCATTTTATTTAAATCGTCAAATAATGATGTCATCGCCGCATCATTATTATGTCATGAATAATTTATTTTATTTAATGTCTAAAAATTATAAAAAAATTACTATGATGTAGGAAATTGTTTTAGCTTTCCCATGACTATTTATAAAAAAATATCTGACAAGTATAACCCCACTTAAAAATTGTTTTAGTAAAACATATCATGTTTGTGTCATTTTTACTTTTACATTAAATAAAAAGTTATTTATGTCATTTCCCAACCAAAGTGGCTCCATGGGGTCCCCAAGTTGACCCATGGCTTTTATTTGTCGTCCATTACACATAACATGAGTTTAGGACATGTGTCAAGTTCATTTCATATTATTAAAACATTTGTTTTACCTTAAACTACACTAATTACCTCTAATCGCGATTAAAACTTAATAAGTTACTATTCACTAAAAAATTATTTTTATCCCATTGAACAAAATTTTACTTCTTAATGAAAACCATGTATGTCGGATTTTTTAAATTCAAAACACAATGATGGAAAAATTTCATTTAAACGGAAAAATCAGTTTTTATAAGTACCACTTAGTGGTGTCACTATTAATCAAAAATTGATGTTTTTCAGAAAAATCCCAAGAAATCACCCTAAGCTATATTTGATATTCCGAATTCAAAAATGAAGTATACTTTACAAAATTCAAAATATATAGGTAAAATTAATTAATTTAATAATTAATTCCCGCTGTCAGAGCAAATAGCATGTTTTTATGAAACAATAAGTATAAAAAGATTGACACTGGTTTAAGTCTGATTTCAAAGTGAAATTAATTCCAACGACCACTATTGGATTTAATGGTAAAAATATATTTTAATTTCACTTTAAAACCAATTCAAAAGATAACCTAATCATATAAATAAATTAGATTAAAAAGAGATTTTGAATTAAAATACAACATTTTAAACTATTCATTAAAAAATGAACTTTATCGGAAAGATACCAAAAATTTACACAAAGTAAATTTTGATGTCCCGATTCTTAATAAGAGTTTTATTTGGTCCAAAAGAATGTTTAATAGTGAACAAAACTATATTTAATGATGGTTCAACATCAAAAGGTGATAAGTGAACCTTTAGTGAAAACTAGGGCATATACGCCTAAAATTGAGTTCTTTCCGTATTTTAAGACTCTATCCTTTATTGGATAAATGTAAAAACATTTAAAAACATATATAATCATATATTAGTTATTTCTATCCATTCCCGCCAATACAATAGCTACATGTTAACTACCATTTAAATTAATATTATTTTATTATTAGAGTGCAACGTAAGATTCCCAAGAAACTCGTTGTTGCGTGTTGGGTACACCATCGAGCATAGCGTCCCCTTTAAAGTCATATTAATATTTTATTTACAAATATGGATAAATATGAAAATGTCATATTCTTTATTTACCAGGGGTGTTACATCCTTCCCCCCTTTTGGGAATTGCGTCCTCGCAATTTTTAAAATTGAGCTTGGAAACATCTTTGAAAGTCCCACAACTGGATAAAAGTCGGTAAAAAAAACACTTTAAAATAAAGAAAGATAAGTACAAAGGTCTCCCGAGTTAACCCATACTAGGATTCCAAGTATGAAAATATGGACATGGAGGAAAAAACAAAGGGTCATGTTCTGATCGAGAGTGATAGAAAACATGTTGAGGAGAAAGTTAACCACGAGAAAATCACAAACTTGTGATGGGTTAAACGGTATTCGATTCCCCAGTAGGAAAAGTTAATAGACAACATTTTTGTTTTAAGTTACTTTTTATTGAGGAATTTATTCATAAGGAATCATAATCACTTATCATGTTGACTTTCAACTTTTACACAAACTCATATTTTCTCCAAAAGACGAGTATTTAGGAAGACTTCTTCACATTAAGAGTACTATAATCAACTTCTAGAGAATCACCTAATACACAAAAGATAACTATATACATCCCATGTCTTTAGACTTTAACCAAAACCAAAACCAAAAAGGCTAGTACAAGATCAGATAATCCAGTAAAGGATAACCCTTTATAAAAAGAAAATCTATTCTTAATCTCCAAAATTTGTCCAACAAAACCCAAAGTTCAACGAGGACCATCCGATAAACAATTTGTCCATAAAATTTTTCAAAGTAAACAAATATAAGATTGAAACCCAAATATTTGAAGGATTTAGTCACATAGTCTTCCATGATAAATCGTAACATTTATCTCCATACAACATCAGTTGCTCCTAAAGTCTCGTATTGAAAATTAATTAACCTAATCACAAATCCTCCATGATAGGTTAATCATTTTCATAAATAACCCAAAATCAACTTACTATTAATTCAAAAAATCATATAACTAAAAATAATCAGTCAAAATAACCAGGGACTTCACGTAGTCTAGTGGTAGGCCATAAATACCAGTCGCACTTTGGTTGTGGGTTCGATTCCCACAGCTTTGTCCGACGCGACGGGTTGTCACACGGTCTGCGTGTTGTAATTTTTCCAAAACTATATAATTCTTAAAACATTCCCCAAAATGAGATAAAATCATCAAAAATGATCAGAACATATTTTAACCTCATGTTTATCTCATGCCTTTCATTTTCCAGCATATCATAGAATAACCCATAATTACCTCAAAAGTAAGGATCATATAAACTCTAATGGTTACCTTTATAATTATTACCTGAACTTCCACTTGGATTGGTCATCTCGTACATGATGCATTAAAGATCATACCAAGGTTCAAGTGGTTGATCATGACTCCTTGATAGTTGGTTTAGAACAACCACGAGATTCTTCATTGAATCCTCCATTTTATCTAGTATCTTAATCAGAGTACCACCACAATTTCCTTCAAACCTGTTGTCTCTTTGGTGCCTGCTAGATCCATCCATTCACTAAAAACAGAAATGTCAGTGTGAGTATATCAACAAAACCATCATGTACTAATTAGTAAGATAAACACTAAGATATACTTACTCATTCACTTTATCTAAAACTTGTACTCTTTCTGAAATCCTAACCATTATGGTAATGTCACTTATGCTTAAAGAATACCCTAACCTCTAAAGTTATCTAAACCGACCTTTGATACCAACTATAAGGCCCCAGCCTTAAACCTTACTTAATCTTGAGTTATTACAAGATTACACATTGAGGATCTTTTCAGGTTTAGAGTTTTAGAGAATTAGATCATGAAACGTGCATTACATTCCACATTTTAACAAAGTGGTTACATAAAAGACAATATTCATTCTTCCCATCAACAGAAACATATTTAAAATAAAACATGGATTCTTTCTTGACACATCCTTGACACTATCATCACATCATGTACCTTTCCCTTGACTTGTGAAAAACATTTCAAAAACTTGGGATGAGCATAAAAAGCTCAGTAAGGGTTATAAAAATATGGAAAGGAAACATGAGTTCATATATACATAAGAATGAAATCATACTTTACCCATAAAACATAGGCACTTTAACAAACCTCATCAAATCATGAATAAATCTTAGAAATAATAAGACATAAAGGTAACTTGAGGCATTCATAACATTCTTACGTAGGGAGTAACCCTCTTGGTTACGTTTGAAATACCCATCACAGTATATTCCCTAAATCTCTTCGGAGAAACCTTAACGTTTCACTCCTTCGTGTTACCCAATGCATTGGAGAGCTATATCGGGCTCACCCGCCCTTAGTTTATCACGAAACCACCCGTTTTCATAACAATGCCCAAGAACCATAACATAAACGTATCACATAAAACATGCATAAAGGAAACAAAACAGTTCCACATTTCAATCACAATATAACATTTTAGTATTTTGAAATAATGAATCCATACAAAAAGAAACCATTTCCAAAACCATTTAAAACATTTAATAAAAAGAATTTTGAATCAAAGTGTCCCATACCACCTTGAAGCTTAAAATTTTAAACCATTAATATCCATATAAATAAATCCCTAAAACCATTTTGAAAACATGGATATTAATAAGAACAAATAATTAAAACATTTAAAACGATATTTTGGTTAAAGGGGTTTTACCAAAATTAGAGACACTTGAATACAATAATTGAGTAATAAAATTTAATCAAAACTACATAATATCATGAGAATAAATGGATTCATGATATAATATTCCAAAGGATAGTATATACACCATATAAGAGTGAATTGGTGCATAACAACAATGAAGTCTCAATAGGGATGTAAAATGTGATGAAATCCCTTATAAGGAAGGTATCCTTAAATTAAGGATAAATCTATATCAAAATTATGTGTAACAAATGTAAATACACCCAATATAATTGGATATTAAGTGTAAAACAATAAAATTTCATTCACATATATTCAAAGGATGACATATTCAATAACTACATGCTGAACCCAAAGAAATCGAAATTGGGTTAAAACGTTCCCTTGGTAAAATTCGACTGCCTAACGGCGTCACTTCAAAAATTCAGAAAATGAGTTGATGAGAGATAAAAAGTGTATCTAATCACTTGGACATAAAATTTACATCAATAAGGATATATGAGAACATATCCCAACATAACAATATGTAAATTAAAAGACCCAACAAAAGAAGTCTTTTAAAAAAGAGGAGGGTGAAAGGTTCCCTTACCGACTTGGGTATCTTTCAAAACATACACCCCATGAAAGAAGGACAATAGATCATTGATGTAAATACTTATAAATGAAAGTATATTACACAAAGAGTAGAATAATGGGCAGTAAATACACCACTCAATGGAATTTGTGGCAAATGTAGCATAAATCTCACGGGAATGAAAGTGAGATGAAAAATCCCTTACGAAAACTCGGCAGCCTAACGACGCCACATAAAACTTCTAAATATGGATTTATGAGATCAAATAGGGTATCTCATCACATTAAAATAAAATTTACAGAAAGAGGAATATAAAATAACATCCCCCAACATTTCAAAGAGGAGCTTAAAAGAAGTGACATAAAGGAGATTACTTAAAAAGAAAGAGAGAGGTTAGATCTCTTACGAAAGTTTGGCAGCCTAACAGTGCCACTCAAAACATCCAAAATGGATTGATGAGAGAGAATATGGTCTCTCATCACATGAACATAAAAATTAAAGTTATTTTAATATAAAATATCATCCAAATAACAAGAAAGATGAGCTTTAAAAGGAATGACATAAAAGAGTGTACTTAAAAAGAAAGAGAGGAGTAGGATCCCTTACCTCGGGTCCGACTTGACTCGATCATTATTTAACGTCCTCAATAATAAACTTGAGTTAATTTACAATTTATTAAGAACCTTTTTATAGTTCATTATTCCTTTTATATTACTTATTTTCATGTTATAAACATTATGTAATCATTTAAGTCAATAATGTTTGTTTTGTCGATATTTGGTTCTTAAGTCGAAAGTGGACTTCTTACAATTACATGTTGTTCATGTGGTCAAAAGTTATTTATATCCAGAATAACATTCCTGATTTGGATATAATATATATAATATATATCCAGCATATACATGTATTTATAATATTACATAATCATTTAGAGGTAAGAAATGAAATGCACCGTTCATGGAGACGGTAAGCCGTACGTACGCATGAACGCTACTTTCATTTATATTTCGTATTTTATAGAATGGAATAATAATGATATAAAGGTATATTATAATTCCAGTATAATATCATATATAATATCATAGTTCCATCCTTTATACGTCCCACATATGGTATTTAACGAATCAAATCACTTTGAGGGGGCGGTAGTCCGCACTTCCTTAAATGAAGATATCACGTTTACCCATAATGAAAACCATAATGGTATTCCCAAAATGAAAAAAAACAAAAGATTAAGGAAAACATAAACATATTATATATCATATATAAAAATATTGACATCATAATTTCCACCTTTGAAGGTGTTAAATGAGTATTGAACAATCATCGTTTCGGGAGGCAGAATTTCTCCATCCACGGAAACCGTATGTTCTTTAACCATTTGATGTAGTTGTGTGAGAGTGTAGCTCGGATAAATCTTATAACAACATACTAGTACATTGAAGATACTGGTTTTGTTACAAAATAAGTAAATAAAAATAGTTTAGGGGGTTGGAGAAGCAAAATAAAACAAATGAACATGAGAGAATGAATTACCTTTAAAAGTGTAACTCCTTTTGATTTGAGCCTAAAGGCTTCCTTTGATAGGATTCTGCCCAAAGGGAATCCTCTATGATGAGGAGAGGGATGTGGAGAGAGTAAATGGGCAGGGGTTGGCCGATCCAAAGGCTTGAGGAGTGTGCGAAATGAGGTAGAGGTGGGGGCCTTTTATAAGAGGAGAGGAGGGGTACTTTTGGAAAGTAAGAAATATTACTTTATTTGAAAATCTGTTTCGGTTTTTAAAAGGACCCAAATTGATATAATTCGTGGATAAGGTGATACGGGTTCGAAATACACCCATCCAATAAGTTTTGGACATGTGTAGTTCATAGATTTTACTTTATCTTTCCATTTTATTTAAATCGTCAAATAATGATGTCATCGCTACATCATTATTATGTCATAAATAATTTATTTTATTTGATGTCTAAAAATTATAAAAAAATTACTATGATTTATTATATCTGTTTATCTTTCCATTTACTATTTATAATAAAAAATCTGACTTGTATAAACCCACTTAAAAATTGTTTTATTAAAACTTATCATGTTTGTGTCATTTTTACTTTTACATTAAATAAAAAGTTATTTATGTCATTTCCCAACCAAAGTGGCTCCATGCAGTCCCCAAGTTGACCCATGGCTTTTCTTGGTCGGCCATTACACATACAATGAGTTTAGGACATGTTTCAAGTTCATTTCATATTATTAAAACATTATTTTTACCTTAAACTACACTAATTACCTCTAATCGCGATTAAAACTTAATAAGTTACTATTCACCAAAAAATTATTTTTATCCCATTGAACCACATTTTACTTCTTAATAAAAACCATGTATGTCGGATTTTTGAAATTCAAAACACAAAGATGGGAAAATTTCATTTAAACGGAAAAATCAGTTTTTATAAGTACCACTTAGTGGTGTCACTATTCATAAAAAATTGATGTTTTTCAGAAAAATCCCAAAACTTCACCCTAAGATATATTTGATATTCCGAATTCAAAAATGATGTCTATTTTACAAAATTCAAAACATATAAGTCACATTAATTAATTTAATAATTAATTCCCGCTGTCAGAGCAAATAGCGTGTTTTTATGAAACAATAACTATCAAAAGATTGACACTGGTTTAAGTTTGATTTCAAAGTGAAATAAATTCCAACGACCAATATTGGATTTAATGGTAAAAATATATTCTAATTTCATTTTAAAACCAATTCAAAAGATAACCTAATCATATAAATGAATTAGATTAAAAAGAGGTTTTGAATTAAAATACAACATTTTACACTATTCATTAAAAAAATGAACTTTATCGGAAAGATACCAAAAATTTACACAAAGTAAACTTTGATGTCCCGATTCTTAATAAGAGTTTTATTTGGTCCAAAATAATGTTTAAGAGTGAACAAAACTATATTTAATGATGGTTCAACATCAAAAGGTGATAAATGAACCTTTAGTGAAAACTAGGGCATATACGCCTAAAATTGAGTTCTTTCCGTATTTTAAGCCTCTATCATTTATTGGATAAATGTAAAAACATTTAAAAACATATATAATCATATATTACTTATTTCTATCCACTCCCGCCAATACAACAGCTACATGTTAACTACCATTTAAAATAATATTATTTTATTATTAGAGTGCAACGTAAGATTCCCAAGAAAATCGTTGTAGCGTGTTGTGTACGCCATTGAGCATAGCGTCCCCTTTAAAGTAATATTAATATTTTATTCACAAATATGGATAAATATGAAAATGTCATATTCTTTATTTACCTGGGGTGTTACAATAATACATCACAAATGGAGCAGAATGTGGATATTAAAAATGAGACTACCCAAGTGGTGGTGATTGAAGTAGAAGAGCTAGAGAAGATGGTGGTGCAACTACCTTCTCAAAAACAATTATCATACCATATATAGGAGGACACCACATTAGTTAATATGGAGCACCATTGTCTTATATTCCCTCCCAGTCTGGACCTTAATATCTCTCTTTATTATTTCTTTAGGGTTGGGAACTTTCTTATCTTCTTTGGGTCTCTTTACTTTCAGTGTTTACTCATGGAAATCGGGAAAAGTCGCATGTGGTAGTTCATCTCAATGAAACCACACCCACTTTCAGATTGGGGATAATCCACTGAAACTGCCTGACTAGGGGCAGTAAAAACCTAACACTTTCTTTGGGGTCTAAACAAAGCATTATATATTTTTTATTCCCTTTCTCTTTATTTTTATTTATTTTTATTATGTATTTGAATTACTTTCTTGTAGTATTAATGTGGTTGATTCTAGGAGATTAACTCAAGGAATCCGATTCAAAATTAATTCCAGGTTGTATATTTCCTTCTCTTGGACTTTTTACCTTTATATTAATATTTTGTTGAGTTGAAATGAGGGGTTGTACAATTTAAGTATGGGGGAATGTCATCTTGTTTAGTTCTTCTTATATTGTTTTCATTTTTTATCATATTTTTTGGATTTCAGAGATTTAATGAATATTCTTATCTCTTTTAACACATCAATTGATTTGGAAAGAGTTGAAATTATTTTTGAAATAATGGATTTTAAATGATTGTTGATATGAATTATTTTTCCTTGAAATGGATTTCAAGCATTTTTAGGAGTTTTACTAATTTTTGAAACCTATACCCATGAAACACTGAGTCAAAATATTTTCCCAATCCTTTGAGGTATTCTAAACCACTTTTACACATTCTTCCTAATACCCACACTTTTATGAGGGAAACTTGAATTTTGTGTGATAACCAGAATTTGTGAATATTCTCTTTCGAAGTGTAGGATTTCATAAAATGTTTTTATATAATTGAGGCATCTCTTTTGAAAGACACATTTTATCTTGAGACCCACCTTTACATTTATCCTTTGTAAGACCTTAGATTCCATGAATTTCCTTATATGTTTAAGCCACATTACAAGATGATTTTTCCTTACCTACCCACACTTTTAGTATTTTAGCATGGATATTTCAATTTTGAGTGCGGGGGAAAGGCCTTTCACGTGCGTTAATTGGGATGAGTATCATTTATTGGTGGTGCGAGGAGTGTGTTAATATTTTAGATAGTGGATAATAAGAGTATTGGGAATGTGTCGTCATTTCATTGTGCATTATTTGTTTCATCCATTTCTCCATAAAAAAAGGGAAAAATGGATATGGGCTTGAATTACTCATTGTAAATTCTTTTATGAATCATGAACCTTTAAAAAATCAAGGTCATGAATTTTTATTTGCTCATTGTATTCCATTTTCATCTTATCCTCCATGAAAGAGAAAAAGAAAAAAAAACAAAAAAAGTTGTGCCTTTCTGGGGCATTGAAAAAAAGGAGAGAACTTAGATGATATCATTTATTATAATCACTTATTGGCTCATGTGCCATGTCATAAAATTGGAGTGGTGTTGTTTTTCACATTTTTAAGAATGGTTGAGAGAGTAAGTTCATGCTCTTTCCCTTGAATTAATCATTCATTGTTCTTAAAAGTCCACCTCCTATTTCTGGCCTAAAACTTTTATCAATCATTTTCCCGCCAAACCTAAGACATAGAATCATTTGATCCATTAATTAAAGCCATAATTATTGAATTAAATTCCATGTTTCACACTATGTACAGATGATAATTCTCACAAATCGATGGTGATACATGCGATTTTCAAGTATGAGCATAACTCCTGATTCAATCCCTCTTGAGTGCAGAGTGACATAAAATTCAATTTGCAGTAGGTTCTTATTGGGACACAGATTTATTAATGAGGTTGAACAAATTTTAATGAATGAAATGAAAATAATAGAGATTTGTTTTTCATAAATGATACATGACAGAATTCTATTTTGGATAAGATGGTTGATATTTTCTTTTTTTTTGATTGTTGTGTGAATTTTGATTTGGATGTAAGATGATTTCCCAGGAGTGCAATGTTTATGTGTGCTGAAGTGATGAATTTAAGATTTTCATATATTTTATAATATAAATCATGGTTCATAATCCCACTACAGTGTTATTGTATGGGTAATTGTCTCATTATTAGGTTTTAGTGTTATTTTGAGCCTAAATGTAAACATGGCCTAAATCTGAAATGTGGACAGATTTTTATGGTACAGGTGTTTTTGGCATAACATTTACATTATTATTTCAAATTGTGTGATTAGTTTTTTGTTTAAATACATGATTTAGTTTACACAACTTTGTCTACATAAGGAAAGGCTGATTCGATCATTTATAGGGCCTAAAAAATAATTTACTTTGGAAATTTCTTAGGCGGACATCGTGGACCCCACTTTTGTAACAGAAACCCATTTCAGTCCACACACCTCCAAATTAGGTGAATCTACTTGGAGATGCTAGAAACCTAAATGGCTCATTCACCCAATAATTTTCACAACATTTGGAATCCATTATGGGGGATATTAAATGATATATTTGTGAAAGAATCATCCTCAAATCTCTATCTAGAAAAATAAACCGTCAATAATAAATTCATAACTCATTATAGGTGCCTCCGATAAATCTGAAATTTTAACTCCAACTGGAGGAGACATTATGGAATAACATTAATGAAGGAACCTGTTACATATTCGGTCATTTAATATCATACCCACATGGAATCGTTTGGATTAAATGTTTTGAGTGTGAATTCTTGACCTACTCTCCTTATAAATATGTATTTTCACCCCTTCTCAAAGAATTGGAACTTATGTGTGGCCATTTTCAATTGTTTTATAGTTTCTTTCCATTATAATATTATTATGCATTTTTAATATGTTTTTCTATTCTTCGTCATCTGATTCTCATTTTTTTATCTTTTGTTCTTGCACCCCATTTCTCTCCATTGTGGTCTCTTATACTCTGGATCATGAGTAACTAACCCGTGGAACTTCCTATGGGATTAATACAACATTGAAACCAAGTCATTGAATATTAAGGTTTATTGTTTCATATTTTATTATAGTTAGGTAAAGGATGATTCTAGTGTGTAAGGCGCCTTTGTGTCTCCACTTGCCACCCGGGGCTTAACTTTCTCTTTTATAATATTTCTCCTCGATCGAGGTGCTGGAAGTGCGGTCTCTCGATGATCATTGAGAGAACTGTATATTCAAAACCACATATAAAAGAGGATATTTATACTTACGATGTAGTGTGTTTAGTAATTAAATATGAAACTGATAATGAGACATTGATGGTTCAATCTTAGTGATTCTAGCAGGAATTTATCTTTTCCGTCTAACATCATTTTGCTTACATTCATTTTATCGGCATTATGCATTGCATGTTTACTTTCATTTATCTTTTATTCTCATTTATAAAACCACAATTTCATTTATTTTCGTTTAAAAATAATAAAAAAATAAAAAAAAGTGAATTAAAAGTAGTTATTCATTAACCACAAAAGCTTCTAAAGAGAATGAATTAGGTTAGCCCTTGTGCTACAATTAGTTATAAATATTTTTGAGAGCGCACACGGAAATGCTTAATTGTACCTAGTTTTGTGTTTATTATTGATTACATCCTTGATGAGGCCCATTTATTTTGATGATGTCATGGTTCTCCATGTGGCATATTCTTTGTTATGTAAATATCGTTTTAGTTGTGTGTTGGGTCTCACCATGTGGGTAGTGTGAGGGGTGGGACATAAACAATTTTAGTGTTATACCTCGGGGATTTTTATTTTCATTTGATGATGTTACTAATCATGGACCCCCACTTTTATTATTCCATCGGAAGACTAAGGTTTATAGTGGGGAGTAGTGACACATTCATTGGTTAGTTGATATTTTTCACTAAATAGGCCCCCTTATTTATATATATAACACATGAATTTTTGATACATTACTAAGGATATTTCATATATAGATTCAATTTATTGATTTGTGATAGTAATCCTTCATGTAGTTAGGTTCTGTTTTAAAATATTGTATTGTCCCAGTAGTCCTCACAGTGGTTCCTAATGCTATATATCTTTGTTGTGATTCATTAATATATATGTTGTTATGTGTATTATTTATTGCGTGTATGTACTTGTTTCATGAGAGAACCTTTACATTTTAGTAATGTTGTTTCCTAGTTTTATTCCATCTGTTTAAAGGCATTATTTATGACCCTTTTTGGTCATGCTGTTATCATTTCTCCCTCATTCTTTTTATAATCGTGGTTGAGTTTACAAATGATTTCAATGAAAAAAGGGGGAAGTCTTTTTAAAATGGAAGTCTTTGTTCAAAAAGTGAATTTGGAAATATTTTAATCCTTTTGTGGGATTATTTTTCAATATTGTTTTTTCTATATAAAATTTTTGTTTCCTTTGGAATTTGATATTTCTAGATAGTACTAATTTTAGGAAATGTTTTTTCAAATGGATTAATTTATGTCGTGCATGTTTGAATATGTTAACAATCTAATTACTATTAAATATAAAGGAAAATGTTTTTTAATCCCTATTTTAAATCTATGATAATGTTTTCTTAAAATAAATAAGTTAAATTGAATCATGGGGAAATCCTACTAACATCATCAAACACCCAACATAGTGACGTTGGTGGGTATGCAGTCTTCATGTCATGTGTTGATCTCTTTAGGTCCTATGTTGTCTGGTTGGATCTAGAGCCATCCATCATGGTAGAACGTAGTAATTGGGATCATTGTGGTGACTTGACTAATACAAGGTGATGGTGTTCAGACCATTAGTTTGTATAGATGGTTAGATCAAGTTTTCTTAGTCCTTCTTGGTCAAATATTTATGTTTTTTAGCTTATGTCATATCACTATATTAGATTTTATATTTATGACAACTATTTTGGAATTTTTTCACTATTTTTTATTTATGTTATTTATTTTCAAGAAATTGGTTTTAATAGGGTTTTGTTGATCAAACCATCCCTAATAGTTATCCTAAAAATCCTTGGAAATTGTATTTCGCTTTGTGGTTATATGGGTTCTCTTCATGTATGTGGGAGAACAATTCATGAGAAGGTTCAGATAGATAATTGGGTTGGTTCATTAAAAAATGGTATTAGAGGATTTAGGTTCTTAAATGTGGCCTAGGATCTTATGAATCAACTTCCTGTTAATTATGGTTGGAGTTACAAATGATATTGGATTATTAGGACTCTGGTGGCCTGTCATGGAATGTGGTTGGCCAACTCTTTATTACATTGAATATCATGTTTCCATGGCTGGTGGGGACATTCAACATGTTTTGATGTTATGACGGAATTTTATTGAGAGGTAGTAGGGTGGGGTTCCAGTAGACTTTGTTGTGTGGAGTTTTAAAATTCTTTTCCAGTAATTCCATGTTTTAGAGTTAAAATTGGAAGGATTTTAGGGGGATAATGGTTAAAGTGCATAGTCTGTCAAACCATACAAAGGCCATGTGGATCATTCTAGATATACTTCTAGTGAAAATTCCATGGTTGCTGCATGTTCTATCAAACTGTTCGTCAAAATGGGGGATAATGATGAATATTGGGAATTTTTTTCTCAATTGATGGTTTGAGCAACATTTGTGTTATATGAGGAAGGTTTCTAGATGCTTAACTGATGTTTTTTGGGCTTTGTAAATTTTTAACAGAAACAATGTTTTCTATGATTTTTTAAACCATGTTTTGGTTACCTTGGTTACTTGCGTAAAAATCTATTAAATTCATGGAATTGGATTTGGGTTGTTTGGGTTTTCAAATAAATAATTTCATAAGTTTATAAATGATGAATTACTTTATATTATTTTGGTGATTTTAGATTACCTTTTGAAAATTGTCAAAACCATGTTAAAATAAATTTCATGGTTGTGTTAATTTTGATATGATTTAGGATTGTGGGGAGAAGTGTTTAAAAATAATTTTGAAATTTATATTGTGATCATGACTTGGTTTCATTGAGTTTTTACCCCTATGTAAGAGTTTTGAGGTGTTTGATAATCCAGTTATGGTTTTTCATATTTTCTTTTTGTTATTCTTATGTTCATATCATTTAATGGGGTTTGGTTGAGTGATATTATTTTTTTTATGATTTTATAGGGGAACCCATGAAGGAATCCAAAAATTTTGATGGGAATACTTTGGGAGGTTTTTTAGTGATCTAGTAGTTTTCCTTTTGTTTATAGACCTTTGCAAATTCATTATGGTGTCATATATCCTTGAATATTCCATATTGTGGATCATGCATGAGAGTTACAAAACATTCACCCTATATTTATTTATGGTGACCAAGTACCGCATTATGAGATTGAGTGGTATTATAAGGTAGAAGAGTTTTATGACTCACTATAGATAGCTAAAACCTCTACGGTGTGACACATCATTCATTTGTTTGAAGGTTTGGGTCTATGATGGTAGAATATATCCATTAATTCCTAATCAGCCGAGGGCCTCAGTTAATTGTATTTAAAGGATTACTTCCTTTAGTATTTTTATCTTGTATAAGTGAGAGTTTAGAAGGAAATGAAGTGATTGTGTATCCACCAATGTGGTCAATGAGTGATAAAATATGTCAATCATTTCAGCACCATCGATACCTTCTCTCTGAGGTTATCTGTTGAAAATGAAGAAAAGGTACGGTCATTTACTATATGCCTTCATCCATATCTACAATTATTAGGGTTTCAGGGAAGCATGTATACCTTTTAGGAAGTGGTTTTAATAAATGTTGTTGTTAAAGAAATTTTCATAGGGAAACCTATAGTAGGTTGTGTATTATTTTCAATTGGAGTTTGTAAAAATGATACATATATTGTATAAGGGAATCATAAATGTGATAAGTGGATGAGTTTTCATCTAATCCTATATTTTATATCTCAATGAAATGTAATAATGTTGTGTGTTTCCCTTGTGGGTACTTTGGGAATGTTCAAACATCATTTCCATTAACTCTAAAGACCTAAAATTTGTGTGGATACCATTTTAACATTTGAAGGCTCTGTGAGATGGTTGGGAATCATATGATGATGTCTTAGACCAAGAGTTTTCTAGTTAGTGGTGTTCTTATTTGGTGATTCAATTAGAAACCATGGATATGGGATTTGTTTGGAGATTTCCCTTATTTAGTCACGTTCTTTATCTTTGGTATTGTCTCAAAACTTTTGTACCTAGTATCTATTTTTTAAAAATAAAAAAATCTTTTCAATCCAAACATCTCAAAAATTGGGATTTTTTCCCTGGTTTTTTCTCTTGTTCCTTTTATATTGTGTAAACCAAGGGCCATTTTCAGTTCCTTTATTTGTACACAGGAAGAACGTATATTTGAATGTTGTTTTTTGGGGTGAGATCTTAATTCTATTTGGTATGTTTATCACAAATTCTTTATATATATATTGGAATTACCATGGTAAATATTTCTAGTGAGGTATATGTGATAAAACTTATATACTATATTTGACCCTTATATTATAAATCTATCATTTCTTAGAATGGGATGAACATCTTATTTGTGCTTTTTGGATTTTTGTACTCCTTGTGATTTGAGGATCCGGCTAGAAATAATTTGGGATGTTCAACACTTGTGTTCTTTTCTTGGTCTCAGTTTGGTAATACCTAGTTGGTTGTGCTACATGTTTACCTTTAGAGTTTTAGGAAATGTGTTTTCTTGGTGTCTCCCTCATGTTTTGAATGAATATGTTTTCAGTTGATCCATCATTTTAGATAAACTATAAATGTTGGGGATATTAATGTTCGATCTCTTCTCTCTTTGAGATTAAGTTGTTTTGTGAAATTGGCTGGGTGTAATGACCTCTTGGTTGTTATAAATATTTCATGATCTTTTATGGTTCATTGTTGTAGCTAACTTGGTTGATTGAGCTCTGTCTCTTTGGAGAAGGAAATTTATTTTTAGGTACATATTAAATGTCCAAAATTGTAGAGAAATTCTATATGGTGGATGGAAATATCCTATAAATCTCTGTGTCTCTTCAATTTGGTCAAGAATATATATTTTTAGTATCCTAGTGACAATTTTTTTGAATTATGAAAAATTTAGTTTATGGCATGTATCCTTCATTTTAGAGTTAGAGTGGTTGGAGGAAACCTTTCCCTCTATAGGGTAGACTTTGAATTGGAATTACCACTCATCAAATGTATTTTAGGTGATTGATGGTGGAATAAATTATGATGGTTAGGTGTATTTGAATCCATTTGTGTAGAATTATTGGTTGTGATACATTGGTAGTTTTACCCATGATTTTGGGAGTGTTTTGGGTCAAAATATGAGGTTTTGGAGGATTTTATAGGGGTACACGATTAAGGTTCCTAATTTGTGAACCGTGCAGGCTCTATGGGGGAAATCGTGCACTGTATTCAGTGGTTATGATAGGATAAAATGGTTAAGTAACACAATTAACATAATAATGTGTCCCATCTGTGTTTATTAGATAACTCTTAATAGAGGTGATTCTCATGGATGTCTTAGGATTTGGAAAACCATGTGAGATAACTATACATACAATCCTAAAAGGTGGTATTATTTTTTATTACATTTAATTTTAATTGTGTCTTCCTACCTAGGCCTCCCAGTTGAACCAACCAACCTCAAGACCTTTTATGGTGATTATTTCTCCATATAAGATCCCCCTTTGTGGTTTCTAATAGAATTCTTAGTGATTATTTATTCAGACCTTGTTGCATGGGTTAGTATCTTATCTTCCTCTTGTTTCCTCTCATTTTCTCTAACTTCTTTAACCCCAAGGGTCATTCAAGGATATTTTAGTTTGAAATGCTTGTGTGACATGGCATGAGTTACTTTTGTTGGATTTAATTGAAAGAATCAAGTTTCCACCACATAAGGTATATATTTCCATTTAATTTAATTTAATTGATGAGTTTCTTATTTATTTGGCCAATATAATCCATGGGTAGGATATTTAGGGTTGTTTTTGGAAATATTTCACTAACTATCACAAATTTTTATGTGGAAAATGTGTGGGAATTAGCGTATGAATTTTTATCTTGAGGAAACATGATATTTTTTGTGAACTTCTCTTATTTAATAAAATTACAAGATTGGTTTTCACAATGAATTAAACTTGTTAATATGGTTTTAATAAAAATTATATTTCAAATATGTGTTTAATTTTTTTGTTAAATTAGGGGTTTCGTGTTTTAATTGGTTTTTTGGAACTAAAAAGTGAAATAGAGTGTCCCTTGTACAATGTTGTTTTCAGTTGTTGATTATTATGTATTCATTTCAAATTCTGTTGGCATTTGAATTTGTTTTAAAAATATATTCCACAATTTATATATCATATATATAAAATTTAATTCCCCTTTGTATTTTATAATGTGTTGAATAATGATTTTTGCCTTATTGATCAGAGTTCTTTGTAGATTTTTTTCTTATCTATCTGATGGATTCTTGTTGTGCATGTTTGTTGGGGATAACCATGAGGGTATTTTGGGATGTGGAAATGATGTGATTTTTTAGTTAACCATATGGGGTTTTTATTTTCATATTATGATTTTATTTTTCATGGCCCTTCTTCATTAATATTCCATCAGAATACCAAGGTTTCTAGTGGGGAGAAGTAGAAATTTAACGTCTTGTTGAGTTTTTAACTATCCATGCCCCCACAGTTGTATATAACACATGGATTTGGGGTTTGTTTACTGAGTATGATTTTTTGAGAGATTATGTGGATGGATGTGTGACTGATAACTTGTTAGCAGTTAAGTTCACATTTTCATGTCTTCTAGGGTTCTATTAGTCCTCATTGTTTTTCCTCATGTTGTGTATCTATATTATGATTATTTATTTTATTTTTGGGGATGTGAATTTTATATTTTTTACATCCACTTTTTCATGTGTTATCATTTATAAATTAATTTTTTTTGTATAGTTTAATTACATATATTTACTTATATTCTCTATATCTATTTCTTCAGGATGATATCATTATTTCCCTTATTTCCTTGTTCATGTTGAGTAAATATTAGGTAATATTGAAAATGAAAAAGAGAGAAGAGTGTATTAAATGGAATTATTGTTTAAAAAAATATGATTTTAAAATATTTGAATCCTTCTATGAGTATATTTTTCAAAAGTGTTATGTTTATCATAATTTTTTGGTTTCTTTTGTCATTGAATTTATTTAGAAATATCACAGACCTCTTGAAATGCTTTTCCAAAGGATATCTTTGAAGAAATTCATGTTTTAAATTGGTATTTCTCCAATGATTTTAAAACTATAATAATAACATATTTCTCTATTATTTTATTCAATATAGTGTATGTGGATTATTATATAAAAGTAGTAAAGTGGAATCATGGTGGTATCCTACCTTCTTAGATAACACTCCTTATACTCACATCTATGGTTATGTAGTATTTATGTTTTCTAATGGTCTACTCGTGTCATGGTCATTCGTGTAAGATCTAGTGTAATCTTCGTTTGAAGAGGACAGTATTTGGGATTGTGCTGGGGGCTTGGGTTTAATGAGGATATAAAGAATGTACCTTAAATTTGTATAACAAGATGAATCAAGTTTTTTTTCCTCCATGGTCTTCTCTTATTAGTTTCTATTAAGATATTATATATATATGTATTTAAATGTTATTTATTATAATTGATTTGGTTAGTTTTCAAATTTTCTTATTTATTTCATGCCTTCTCGAGATGTTACGTTTTTCTGGATTTTATAAGTGAAACCATTACCAATGGTTATCATGGATACCCTTGGGGCTGGTCATCAGTCCAAGGGGATCAAGGATTCCCCTCAGGTATGTATTCGGTTTGTTTAAGAACCAATTTATGGTACATATTGTTTTATAAATTGATTTATAAATGAAATGGAATAAATTATTGAATGATTTGATTGTATATAAGTGGGGTTTTATTTGAAAATATGGTTTCCCATTATGTTTTAAAAGAAATGATATTTTAAAAGAATTGGAAATTTATTTATGAAATGGTTTTCATAGCATGGTTGTGATGAAATTATTTATAAAATGATGAACATGTGATGACTTGTATACATAGGTTGATGGTTTAATTGTATCCCTAATCAATTGATACTATTAGGGGGCTTACTCATGGGATGTTCCTCTACACCCTAAACTTATTTTCATAGGACATGTTAGCAATTTTTTGGCGGTTTAATTTCTTGTTCGTTCCTATGCTCTATAAATTTGATGCATATGTATAGGTAATTGATGTTTATCATTGTATATATTTGGGTATGTGTATTTTAGATTGCCTAATTTTTAGTGATCCTGGAATTAATTTTACCAGTTACTTGGTTTGTACTTATTGGCTTCGATCACCTGATTTGGTATATATGACCAGGTATTTTTTTTTAAATGATAATTTAAAACTATGGAAAAGGAGGTATTTTGTACTATGCTTTTTATATAAAACTATTTAACATATAATCATTCCTTGTTTTCCTTAAAGTATTATATGTTTTGATTTCATTAAAGAGGCTTGTTATAGAAAACATTTTTGGGATCCGATCGAACATATTTATCACACACGTTGCACACCATTTGAGTGGTTTTTTGATCTCGTTATGTATTTTGATATAGTTAAAGTAAAAGCTCTATAGTGAGTTGGTATGTTTTATATCAGATGAGTTTGGATACTAGGAGGTGAGATGGTGGAGGTTTTCCGACAATATAACATGGAGTAGTTAGTTTGTATTTTTTTATTTTTTTTAGTGTTGGAATTGTACTTTGGGTTTTCATAACTATTTAAGTTATATCATTTACAATATATTCATTCCAAAATGGAATATATATTTTTATTTTTTATTTTGTTGTTTTTCTCATCTTTATATATGTATATATAATGTTTTATGTTTTATATTGGAATAAATTGTTCCCTGTAGGTTTTTTATGATTCCCAAGTTCTAGTCGCTAGCCTGTGGGAATTGAGAATGCCTTTTGGTTATGTGGAATATCGTGATAGGTGTTCAGTTTAAGGGTAACACATGTTTGTTCTTTCAAAAATTGTATCTAAGGCACTATTATGATCATTCATTGGATAATGGTTTATGGGAGATATGTATATTTGGAATTGATAGGTAGGTTGCAGTGATTTTTTGGCTACCAGTTGTCGTGATGAGAATCAAGTTACCATGGAATTTTGGGATATGGGTCTCCTATGTTGATTTTATGATACTAATAGTAGTGTTTAAATATTGTTTTCTTGTTTGATGTTATATTTTGTAGTTTTTTATAATTTATTCTTTTTTCAGTGTGGAGTGATATGACATTGAGGTAATTTCAATATGTAATATAAGATGTTGTAGTGAAATATCCTCAATGGTATCTATCTTTGGATCATAATAATATATATAATATATTTCAACTAGTTCTTTTAATGTTCCAAAATGTACCCCAATTATAGAATTACGTTTTAAAGGTACAAAAAGAGATTTTGAACAAAGGGATCCATCATGGGTGTTCTTATTTGGAAAACTACTATCCATTACGTCAACGAATGCGATCAAAGAGGGAAAGGAATGTCAAGAAAGTATTGATTTGATCATGTATTTCCTAGATACTCCTGATAATATCAAGGTGATGTGTATGGAATTCATGCACGAGGTTCATGAAAATGGATGGTGGGATTACATATTATTGAAATATTGAAAGTTAAGATTGTACAAGAAGGGTTTAAAGATCCTCTTCATAAAAATGTTGTTTCAAGAGTAATTGATGATGGAATAGTCTCTAGATATCATACCTCTATTGAAGAAAGAGATACTAGTTTCAACATACACCAACCAATTCATGGATTATGTTCATTTCTTCTTCATAGGTAGTGAATAATGATCAACTGGAAGCCAAAAAGTACCTATAGGGATTACATTAAAATATTATATCATATATATTCATGTTGAATATTTATAACTTTGTTTAAATAGTAGATATGGAAATAATATAATATATGGATATGGATGTCATGGTTACCTATTTTATCGCTTCTCTTCTATGTATTGGAATCATTAGATGCATTCATGGGAAGAAGAAGAAGTGGTATGATCATCTTAGTGGAACTAGAGGTAGTTCTCAATAGAAATCATCATATACCCTAATATTTATGCCCAAAATTATGCCATAGAATTTCTATCATTTTGGTAATTTCAGGAAGACTTCTTGTTCTTATTTAATGTCTATAAATATGTTAAATAGTTATTGACACTATGTTCATTTATAAAGGTCATATTAGGTTGTGTTTATGCCTCATTATGGTCAGGTATTATCATTACTAAAAGATAATGTTGTGTAGTCAGATGCTTAATTGTCTATATTACTATACCCACATGCTTTAAGAGTGAATAAAATTAATAAAGTATATGATTTTTAGAAGAAAAAATGTTTACATGGGTAGATTGACAATGAGAGGTACCATATTTATTGCATGTTCTATTGTTATAGGTTTATTTGATATTAGTTCCTTTAAATCATTTATTTTTTCAGATATTTTATGTGTGGTAACAATCAAAAGAGATCCCATCCATTGTTATGTAGTTTGAGACAACTCTTTGGATGATTAAAGATAAAGGGTTTTAGTGTCCTTGTTCACTAGATATATTGGATGATGATTTAGTTTGGAATTTCCTCTTTTGTTACCGTGGTCTAATTGATATCATCTATGGGATTGATTGAATTATCACTCATCATATTGAGGGTGAATATTATTATAATAATTTTTCATTCCTTGAATTCTATGAGGGTGATCAAGTGTTTTCGGGAGAGTGGGATCCTAGGTCTGGCCATACAGAACATTTCAACCCAGAGATCAAGAGTTTGTTATAAGCTATTATATTTGTACCCCATTTTTTTTAATGGTTCATGATCTTCCCTTGGTTGTCTGGAGTTTTATTGATTATTTACTTGGTGACTTCCACAATATTCCTTCAAAAAGGGAGGTGGATTTCAGGATTGTTCTGGTTCATGGTACACAATATATATTAATAACCTCTTATCCTATAGATCATGCAGTGTAGATAGAACTCAAGATTTAATTGGATGATCTAATGAAAATAATGTGTTGTTCATCCTATGGTTTCTCCTTAGATAGCCCTAGTGATCTATATATATTTTTCAAATGGTTCACTTATATTAAACATCAAATATTAGATGTTTAATTGGATGACAGTTAAAAATAGGTATCATATTCCCCAATGCAGATGATTTTTTTATCTGTTATATGGGGAATTTTTTGAAATATTGATATTTTATAAGGTTATCATAAACAGATAGTTCCGAAGTCTGATATCTTGAATATGGATTTTAGGTTCATGTATGGTCATTATGTATATCTTATAATTATTTTTAGTATGAATAATGTTTCAGATGTTTTTTTATGGATTTGATGAACTTAATATCTGATCAGTATTCTAAACATTTTGTAGCACTGTTCATTGATGATATTTTGGTTTATTATTGATCCAAGACTGATCATGAGAACCATCAATGTATGTTTTTGGGTATCTCGAGGAGTCATTATTTTTTTTGGAAAACATTCAAAAAATAATTTATGGTTCTAAGAATGGAAATTCATTATGCAAATATATTCTTAACACTGTATATCAGTTGATTCAGAGATGGGGGATATTTTATTTTCATGGGAGGAAAAAAATAAAATATTTATGATCTAAATATTTCTTGGTCTGGTTGGATACTATCAAAAATTTATCAAGGATTTCTTAAACTTTTAAACAACATTTGATTCTCTTATAAGAAAATGGGAGAAATTCACATTAGTTGAAAAATTTTAGTATTCATTAAATGAACTAAAATTGTATGTCAACATCATGTCTTATACTAATCATAACGTATACCGTTAAGGGGTTTGTGATATACTATAAGTCATCTGGTGCAGGTTTGGGTTGTATGATTATACCTAGTGATCATGTTGTGTATTATGGATTCGGTCAGCTTTTATTGTATATAAAGAATGTCCCCACACATGACTTAAATATTTCAATACTTATGCATAATCTTAAATTTTAGTGGTCCTTTCTCTAAGAGAAGTGGTTCATAGTCAATCCTTATCATAAGAGTCTATGTTTTAACTTTTTTCTGAAATACTTGAATATTTTATAGAGATAGTTAGCGGGATTGCTTCATAAGTTTTACATCAACACTTTGTACACAGTTTTGAATGGAAATATAGTTGCATATGGAATTTTATGGAATTTCTATCATAAAATATCTTGGAATTAAAGGAAGAGTACATCCATTTGGGAATCTTCACATTATTGCATCTTGATTCAGGGAGAATGTTTTAGTTATGGTTCTAAATAGTGTTCATTTTTCATTATCTCTCTTAGATTATGGTATTTTCGGTTATTAGTTGGATGTATAGTTCAATGTAATTTTAGATACCCATTATGGTGGGAAGAAATTTTCTAGTTTTTCTCTCATTTCAAATGATATTCTTATTATTATGGTTTATTTAATCATCCTAGTATCTATAAGGATATCATTTTTATTTGAATTTCATAGTTCGCTATAAACTATTCATTGATGAACTACCAAGATGTATTATGACCTAAGATGGGGATTCTAGTGGCTGGGTATAAAGAATGAAGTTTTTGACTTTGTGTCCCACTATTAAACATACCTATAGATAATGTCAAATCATGTTAAAATTTATTCATTTATCAGTCATCCCCATGATCTCTTTTATAAATGGAATTATGCATCCATGATCATTATTGTCGGGATACCATGGACTCCATGATAGAGGAAATGAAATCTGGGTGGTGATTGATCTGTTGATTAAATAATATCATTTAATTCTGATAAGGGAAACCCAAAAATTTGAAGACCTATGAATGTTTTATGTGTAGGAGGTTATGAGGTCACATGGAGTTCTCTATTACATTATTTAAGACATATATCCTATGATTACCTAACAATTCTAGCAGTGTATTTAGGAGGAAATGGGGACATAGGTTTGGATGAGTATAGCTTACCATCTAGAAATAGATAGTTAGACAAATCATGTTATTCAAATTCCGGAGGATATAAAACTTGACAATTTGACGTATTTTGTTAGATAAATCTAAATCCATTTAAGACTGGTTGATTTTACTTATAAAAATAGTTATTATCATCTAATCATAATGGAAACCTTTGAGGCATTATATCTCCTCCCATATAGGTCAACCATATTTTAGGAAGAGGGGGGAATGTACTATCTTTTGGGAATTTGACTCATTAGAGAGACATTGATATTGATTTTGGATATACTTTGGCATTTGGTTACAACTCATTATTGGAAAAAATTATATGTGGATATTCAACATCATAATTTGGAATTTTCCAATGGTTATTTGGTTTTCTAGATGGATTGTCCTCTGTTGAGTTACTTTCATTCAAGAAAATTAGGAAATATGGATCCAAGATATGTTGGACTATTTGAGGCCATTACGATGTCTGTGAAGTTTCCTTATTAGTTGGCATTACTGGCTCATTTGATAGCCTTTCATGATGGTTTCAAAATATATTTTCTTAGGAAGTACAATACTGATCCCTCTCAAGTTCCAAAATGAGTGAATATTGATTTATATCTAGATTTATGTATTATAGAGTTCTATTAGAGATAATTAATTTTTAATTGAAATACTTGATTGGAAAGTTGTTCAATTGGATAGATTGTTATCATTTTGCAGATCATATTCTCACGGGAATAAGAATCATGAAGCATTATTGAGGGTGTCATGGCCTCTCCTCTTTTTAGAGAACCCTTCTTCACATGACTTCCTAAGGAATAAAAGTATTATATTGGTGATATTGTAACAAATCATTACCTTTTTTATGTAATTATTTTCTCTCTTTTTTGTTTAAATTTTTATAATTAAATTTGGGCCTTTTCGGGATGTATAGTTCCTATCTGGGAAAATGACCTAATTGTTGGGGATGTTTGTTTGTTTTTGAATGAATGGAGTCTGAGTATAAATGTTCCAATGTCTTTATAGGATTTCAAGATATAGTTGTGAGATTTATGTATGGGTTTGTATATGGTACTACCTACAAAAAACATTTAAACCCTAAATGTCTATATTATGGTATTATTTGCAGACTAGTCACAATCCGTGAATATACTTTATGACAAAAGATAATTGTAAGATAGAAAGAACATTTTTATTCTATTAATTACTTTAATATCGTTAGACCCACTTCTATACAACAAAAACATCATCTGAGATTTTTAACCTGAGGTGACTTGTTTTTTGGTGCACCTATGCCATGAGGTACTTATTCCATAAGGGTTTATGTTATGCTTTACATACTACACATCATAAGGTATAACCATGTATTGCCTCTTATGATTTTCACTATCCACATAGGCTCTTCTCTACGTAAACCTAACTCTATTCTGAGTATAGTTTTGGGTTTTCCATCTCATTCAAAATATTTTCATTTATGGATTGTTCTTCATTGAAGTGGAGCCGGTTCTCCATGGTGAGTATCCTATCTACTTCCTCACTTGTATTTTATAATTTAATGCCATTTTTCTTCGGTTTTTTGGATCTTTGAACCATATGGAGAAGTTTCTTCCTTTCAATATCCATTGGGTGATATTACCTCAGAGGCTAACCCTTATTTTAGTTGTGGTGGGGCATGTAAGTTCTTTGAGTTATGTATTGTTTTATCTTTTTTTACCTAATGATTCTCTCTTTGGGGTACATTCTATGTTGTCTGAATCAATTTCATTGTATCCATTGATGTATTGGTATTCATTCTATGTTGTTGGATACCATTAGGGGTGTGTGAACCATTTTTTAGGTTGGTGGCACTATCTCTAGCCTATGTTTGATGAACTATGATACTCTAGTTTTAGAAATTGATTTGTAAATTAAATGGAATTATTTATTTCATGATTTGTGTGTGTGTAAACATTTTTTTGAAAAAAAATATGGTTTTCCACTTTTATTGGTATATAAAAACTTATTTTAAAGGGATTGTGAAATGGATTTTTGAAAACAATTTCAACCGAAGGTTTTGATAAAATGATTTAGAATATATTGCACATGGTAATCCATAGGTACTTGGGTGGATGGATGGGAAATATGCCCCATCCATTGGTACTATCGAGGGGTTCACACAAGGTGTGTTCCTCTTCCCCCTAGAACATCAGTTTTAGGGACTTATTAGACCAATTTTGGAGGTTCATATTCTAGGGTGTTCTTATAATCTCTAGATAGGACACATATGTTTTGGGATATGATGTAAACAATTATATATGTTTCGGTATGAGTATTCTATATAGTATCACTTGTAGTGATCCTTGGCATGACATTACATGTGCATTGATTTGTACTTTTTTGATCACTTTCATTGATATATGTGATATTCTTTGAAAATATATTACGTGTATTATTTAGAACATTGATAGAATGATAAATTTTTAACATGATTTTAATATAAAAATTATTTGACATATTATAATTCCTTATCTTCAATAAATTTTTTCATGTTCGTATTATTATACTATGATTTATTATCGAACTAATTGGTGGGATCCTACTAATCCATTATAGATAATTCTATTTAGATGCATTCAGTGATGTGTAGGCATGTTTATGTGTTTTAATGGAGAAAAAGGTAAGGCATCGTAGTGTGGTGGTGAGATTTTGGTAAGTTGAGTTTGGGTAGTTTGTGGTGAGATGGGGGATTTATTCTCATTCTATTTCATGTGGTAGTAAATTTCTTTTTTCGGTTGTCTGTTGATGATTGACATGTATTTTGGTTGTTCTAAATTCTTCTATTATATCATTGAACTTCTTTATTTTAGTTAAGGAGAATACTTTCCAATGTTATGTTCCCTTTTTTCACTATGATATTTATATATATTCTATGATTTTTGCTTCAGGTTGATAAATATCATTCCCTCTATATTTTTTTATTAATCGGTGCTAGTCACCATGCTATCGTGAATGATCATTCCCATCAGGTATATGGATGATCAATTCATGTGTTGTGTCTGAGGGTTATGAGAGTTGATTCTTTACTATGAGTCTGGAATGAAAAAATATTTAAATCATTCTTATCCAAAAGTGATTCATTAAGAAACATCAAATTACTAAAACCAATCCGACCAAAAAACATTGATAGAAAATACTATCCCAATACTCCTAGTGAATTACACATAATTTAATATTTTTCTCCATGCTTAAACCATTTCATAAAATGTATAATGATAAATGATGTGTGTATTTAGGACTACATGTCATGTGATCAAAAATATAAAATCATGTAACTATAGGACCTCATGATTTTTACAGCTACAATTTTTATATGAACCATTATCACCACACATCATATCATTCACCCTTCAAAAACAGCACTACCTACCATCTCATTATTTTTGATGTATCATTCCATCGATCCTGACCTCATTTTTTATACAGTGAATTTACATCCCAACCAACCATAAATTTGTTGAACTTGGTGTACACCTTCACTACAAACCTACATGATCCAAAGATACCCCCTTCCCATTATCACCATTAAAATGAATCACACAATCATTATCAAATAATCGCCCATTGTGATGGTTAATAGTGTTTTTATACTATGAGAAATGGAATAGATAGTGGAGAGAAGGGGAGTTGTGTCTAATGAGATCCCATAAATATGTGGGTTTCATCATGACATGTTCATCATCGAATGTAAGGAGGATCAAGAACTCTATAAATTGATCATGATGATGTTTAAATTTCAATGATTCTACTTATTATGGAAAATATGCAATAATATTTATCAATGTCAAATTTATACTATATAAAAGTTTATAAATGAACATGTTACACTAGGATGTATAATGTTAATTATTGTAATCAACATAAAATAATGAAATTTGAATGAGATAGTTTGAAGGACAATAAATAATTCAAAACAATTAACATCCTTATAGAGAATCACTAATACTTAGAAGGCCCGATCATTGATGATACATGAATTCATCCTTGGTCTAGGAATACTATTGATCCTTGATACATTATCCATCATCAATTCCATCTATATCACATCCCACATATCTTTTCCACACATGTGATAATTTATTTTAAAAAGGACAAACCTTGAGGAGTTCTTTATGAAATATTTTAAATTAACATGTTTGGTCAAATTGGTATTTTTAGACCTCAAACGGGCCCGATCCAAGGCCTAAAACAAGGACAAAAAAGAACAATTTTCCTTGGAATAAACAATTATTTTGGAAACATATTTACATTATAATTTCCATTAAATATTCTATTAATAAAATATATCATCAATATCTATATGAGTATATATTTATTTTTTTAATAGGTATTAATTATTCATTAAAATTAATCCAATTCAAAATTATAAATAAATTCATCCCAATGATGTACACCACATTCCAAGATCACTAAAATGATAAACAAAAAGTTGGTGTCATTTACGAGGGTAAATTTACAATTTTTCCTTTTTGAGGACTCAAGGCCCCAAATCTCATAAAAGTATTATGTCTCATTTGTGGAAAATAATATGTTTATACGACTTACAAACCATTAATATCCCCCCAAAACAAATAACTAATAAATCGAAAACAAAACCCTCTTAGAACAAACTCATATGAAAAAAAATTCATCCTTACTTTTAGTTCAACTATCTCTAGCTAAATATGCTCCAGAATAATCAGTGATGTAACCACATAGATAAGTATCCTCTACCCAAAAAATTCCATCATAATGATTTAATCTCAAATAACTCAACTATTAACTTAAATGATCAACCAATTATTTAAATAGGTCATTTATTACACATAATCATGAAATCACTTTAAAATAATATTTACATGATGTCTTACTAATGACCTATTTTACCGTGGGTCACCCATCATCTTGGAAAAGAGAAAAAACACAAAACATTAAAATTAACTTGTCTATTTATCATTAAAAAGAGAACCTCATGTGTGTGTTTCATGCTTCGTTTATTTGAATAACTACATATGATAATTTCATGCATGAATGGGTGTATTGGAGAAAAAACTACATCAAAAAAAAATCCATGAGAAGTCATCATAAATCTATGATGAACATTAAAACCAAATACACTTTGAGGCATGATTGAATAACTACTAATCACTCAACATGAAATATAAATAAAAATTAAAAGCACTATGTATAAGGATTTCACATGTTCTATGTATAATATTACCTCTAACATTAGTAAGAATCACTTATACATTGTTGCAGACAAGATCAAATAAACCAAAAATGATATGTCAGTCATGTTTTGGCCACACTCTATGAATGTTTTCGACAACAACATTAATGAAATGAATGAACCTGTCAAGGAAATATATAACCAAGATATAGGTCATATATTATCTATGTTAATATAATCAAAAGAGGATAGTCCTACTATATTAAGATGAATCTTCTCTATCATCCTCGATGCCCAAGATACACCTATTGAAACTCGAGTGACCAAAAACTTGAACCCAATGGGTAGTATCCTTCATTTCATAGCTAGTGTCACCCCAAAATAAACACCAATTCTTGATTAGAACTATACCACCATGGTGTTTTACCCATAGGTGACCATATCTCAAAATATACCATAATATCACCCAAGATTAACCATATAGAAATACCAAAATCTACCCCAGGATTATGTACTCCCAACCATTATAGAATTCATAAAGTGAAATACCTACGAATATATATTCCCAAGAAATCCCATGTTTTTTATTTTATATATGGGTTTAAATTAGTAAAATAAGATATTTCTGCCTATATGTATTCTTTCAAAGGAATTAATATCACCCACCCCTAGTAAAACCAACCACATCAAGTCTAATTGCTCAGAAATCACCACCATCATACAAATATTGAATTACATTGATGAAAATAAGAAACCATGATTAATTTATACTAGTTTGAACAATTAATAAATATCATCCAAAAAATTCATAGATTCCAAATTCTACTCCAACAAAATGAAATATAATTCCCTATAAGATCGGTCACTCTCCTCCAAGAACACACAACTTAAGAGCCTGGAACACAACTAAGAAAAGATTAAATACTCACATAACCCATATTATATGGGGTTCTATATATGAATACTAATTCACATGATCCCTTATTCTTATGAATATATTAGGAGTGTTCCTCACTTAGAACAACACCACAATGATTTTAGAATATCCCAAGAAACATTTAAGTGATGTTGATTGCATGATGTTTCCATGAAACCAAATATGTGATTATTCAGAACTGAAATTATATAATAACAACTTTCATCATGTTTCTACCTAAATATGTAACATTAATCCCATCCAAGCCTTTATGAAAATGTTTTCTCATACAAACCATCATTTCCCTAATCTAATCATAAATATGAGAACATATTTAGGTAGTTGACCTCATAAGGACATGTAATCCACATCTGATCACTACAAGATTAATGTAAAAATATACTTGTTCCTAAAAAGGATTTAATAGTTGTATGGGTCAAGACGCCCATGATATAACCAAAATAATAATTTTGAAACAAATCCATATAATAATTATAACTCTAAAATTCATCCATACGAATTTAAACTCCTTAATATCACTCTCACATTGCTCGAACATCAGGGGACCCACCTAGTCCAATAGTAAGCCATGTTTTCCACCTCATTCCTAAATCCAATTGAGCATGAAATGGAGACTAACATAAATAATTCAAAACACACATGAGATGACATAACCAATAAGGACCTAAACAAATATATATCATCATTTTTCAATAACAACCAGTATCTCTAGTAATATATGAAAAAATTACCTATATAAAATGCATTCATTAAACATAAATCAAAATTAATGTTCCATATTGGTATTATATCATAAGAGAAATAAATATAAAAAATCCACTGATATTGATAGGAATATGATAAGGAAAAACATCACCTCACTATAAGAAATCATTAGAATAGAATACCAATTACAATTAACAACATCATTAATAATCGAAAACTTTGTGAACCATACTTTAAGAGGCTATACAAACCCAAAATCAACAATTATTACCACTAAATAATGTTTTTTATTCATGAAAACAATATTTGTGGAAACAACCCTTATACATGGGTGAGTATAAGGATTGGACACCCTAAAACCATAAGAGAAAGAAGAGACCACTAGTTTACAAACCCCTAGAACAGGAGAGAAAATAGAATGTTAGGAAAAAACTAGAAATTTTATATAACAAAAATCCATAGCTACATGTGATGTCATATTCATTATAGCTAATCTACATAGAGGATTTCTATCTCACAAGAATCATAAGATATAAAACATATTGAAGGAACTATAAATATTTAGGTCAATAACCCATATATAAGCCACATACCAAAGGTTAAAAAAGTGTGTATTATACCATCAATGTGTTTGATCTACTTTACCATCCATTTTTATGTTTTCCATACAAAACCATAGAAGGGGACCCACAACTAATAGTGGTATTAGAATCATTGAAGTAATTACCAAACCCTATCATTAATAACTATCCAATCATATGAAAACTCATTTCTCCTAAAATAATCTATAGTAGGGGACTCACTACTCACTAAAGTATGAATACTAGTTGAGGGACTTCCAAAAAATGATAGGGGAACCATGCCATATTGAAAAAAATTATTTGAAATGAGGGTGTAATTTAATCTATAGATAAAAAAACCACACCCTTATATTAAGGGAGATATCTATTTTATCAAATGTATTGGGGAACAACATGTTATTAGGCACTTGGGAGTACCGAGATAACTCGTGAATATAGTATAGCTATTCCACAATCATGTGGAGGAATAAAAATACTATTTTAGAAATATCGGGGCTCCTTACGATATCATGAGAAAACTTGTAGGGGAGTACCAAAATTTTTGGCCAATCTAATCATCTCTCTAGAAACTAGTATTGGTCTAAGAAATGTGACTCATATATATTAGGCTTTTAAAAGTGATAGAAAAGAAATTATCTATCTTTTATTAGTACTGATGTGAGGCGAGTCTTTGAAACATGATCACTTTTATCTGTTCCAAAAAAAGTGTTAACAATGGATCCCCTTATTAGTGACTTTTTTCATGATAAAGGGTGACATTATCAGCACCAAAATTCACTGATATAATTAGGGATATATTTTTTTCATATATATAAGTGTTTTTAACACACCCGCACACCTTTTCTAGTTCTTGATTCCTCCTTTATTACCACTCCCTCAGCATTTGTCAGTCATGTTCTTATGATACACTCTCCAGACCCCCTTTATCAGTGTTATCTCCCCTACTAACAACTAAATGCTTCCCACCTCACTACTCACATGTGTGTTCCTCGATTTGAACACAGGACCCCTAGGTGGAAACCAAACTCTATTACCACTTCAATATCTTATTTTCCTTTTTTTGATATTTTTTCATACATATATATTTAATCATATATTTTTTATCCATAAATATAACAATTATATATAAATAAAATTTTAAAATATATGTTTATGTATGTTCTTATGTTTATATATATATATTTATTCATATTCATGTTTGTGTGTGTGTATCTATGTATCAAAATATATTATATATTAATATTAATTATCAAATAATATAATATATATAATAGATTTCTTATTATTAATCCAAAAACACACACATTTACATATAAACAATAAAAACAGAATTTTCTAGGAATATATATATATTCAAAAGATTTTATAAAGTAAATAATATGGTTTAATATTTTTTAAATAAAATGGAAAATTATTAGTTATATATTTTATATACAATTAATAATTTATTTTAAATGATGATATTTTTAAATAATTATTTGTAAAATCAAATTGTTATATATAAATATATATTAAATATATGTATTCTTGTTTATATTTAATTATAAATAACAGAATGATATGAATAATTAGAATGTATGAACACCATAACATCCATAGGAAAGTAACTCATATTTTCCCAAGGTATAATGGTAAATAATATAGAATAGGTGTTGGGGTGTGTATATTATGATTTTAAAATGAACTTATATTTTCATCCTCTTTGAGTATTATAATAGTCGGTTATTAGAATTACAGATGAAAGACATAATTGATCAGTTTTTCAAATTTTTGATGAAAAAAAATATCAGAGTAATATAAATATAAACTTAATGAAATGTATTTTCCAAAAATGAAAATAAAATGATTTTATTTTAAATTACTGATGAAAAATTTAACAACTTTTAAATAAAAAATACAAGTAGTATTAGTTATCCAACCAAATACTACTTTAAAAGGATATTAATTGAAATCACAAATTTATAAAAATGTGAAACATATATTCTTAAACAAGATCTACGGTATCCCTACATTTCAACCTATGATAATGTGTCCATTATTTTATACATATTATACGGTAATTATTCCTATCCCAAGAGGCTCCAGACCAAAAGTATTGATATGATATATCTTCTACCCATAATAAGTATTTATTCTATATCTTCCTAGACACATAAAGCCCCTATCATATAATTATACTTTTGGTATTCATATACATAGAATACATCGGTGACTCATGATCATTATAACAAATTAGAATTTAAATACGAAGGGATTTGTAAAGAAAACATCACACAATATTATCTTTTAGATAAATCACATATAATAAAAAATTACAGTGATCATAATAAGTAACATTAATTAGAAATTAAAAATAATCCATATGATCAAGAACATTTTGAATTATTTATGAAGAATCTATATATGTTATTCAGATTCTAGATGTGTGACATTATTTATACGCAATGATGTAAAAAACGTCTATGGTCGAATTCTAAAAAAATTGGAGTCAGTTAAAACAGGGTCAACAACAACTTCTCTATCTAATGATGAACTCATTATATTGATTAATCTACTGGTGAGTTAGATCCAAACTTCTATGATTATTTTAAATAATATCGAATTAATTATGAATTAGTTATTATAATGTTTTATTTTTATAAAAAAATTGTTCTAAGGTATTTTCGTTAATTAAATATAAATTTACATAAGCATAATGATTAAAAAAATCACAAGTTAGATATATTTAATTTAACGTGAATTGTAACATATAAAATAATGAAATATATTATTCATCGACTCAATGGAATCCAATTTTTTTAAAAATAAAACACACGCATGTATGTACAAGTGAGGTAACTAAAATTTAAAAGAAACATCACCATGTAATGCCCTTTATAAGAAATTTAACCCCCTCTATTTTGTGGAAATAAATGGGGAACATTTAAAATTAATAAATTAGTTAGATAATAAAAATGATTATAAACAATGAATATATTCTCAAATGTTTCCCCGTTTATAATTTCTAAAAATAAATAAAAAAGAAAAAAATATAATTAAAAATTAGAAATTGAATTATGTTTGATAATTGTCCTGGCATATATTTTGGTTTCTTTTGGATATTCTCCATCTCTTAGGATATTAATGAAAAATCCTTTCATCATGTTTGATGTAATCATTATATTCTATATCAATTCCATTTTGATCACGATTTCCTATCTCACATGATATTCTTATAAATTTTGTTCAAGTTGATCTTCAATATCTCTTCTATTCTGGTGAATCTTATTAGAAGTCTATATATATTAAAGGAAGTGATTCTACATTATTAGAAGTTCAGTTTTACCTTCTTCACTAATAAATATAGAGATGAATTAAGATATAACTGATTCTAGTACTATTTTTGAAAGAAACTATTTAAGCTGCAAATATGATCCTCTAATTTTCATCAAATAATAATTTAAGAAGATATTGCTAAAGAAAAAATTCCTATCATTGAAAACAAAATATAGATATTATATTGGAAATCAAAAGGACATGATATTTAATTCCTTATTTATGTTATTATGATTTATCTCATCCAAAAAGATTTCCTTTGAGGTAAAAGTGGATATCAAATAATTGATGGAGGACTAAAGGGAAAATATGTCATAACATATTATTTTATGAATTAAATTTAAAATATCATTAATTAGAAAACGGGAAATAGATTTTTTTGAAGAGTATAAATAAATCAAAATTCTAAGTTATCAATAAAATATTGAAATTTTTAACATATCCCCCTTAGTTAAATAATATTAAAAAGGTAACAATAAAAGATAAAGCAATAAATATGAAACCTTATTGATGTTATCATTTGATGGATGATATTCCTTTTCAAAGGTTGTTTTAGAAACATGATTTCATGAAAAATATGTAAGTATTTTAATTATAAAAGGGTAAGTTGAAAATAATTTGAAACTGAAAAAGATTTAAAATATTATAAGGTTGAATTATAGTTAATTTTGAAAAAAAAGGTACGATTAAGAAATGATATGTTTGAAAAAATTTTAATATTGAAAAATTATTATGTTTGAAAAATAGTTATATATTAGAAACTATTCTATTAGAAAAATATTTTTTTTTGTAAAATAAATGTTTGGAAAATTGTTTTTTTTTGAAAAAATGGATATGTTGGATAAAAGATAACATGTAATAAACAATTAAGTATGAAAATAGGTTATGTTTAAAAAGAATTATTTACGCAAAGAATATATTCTCCCCTTATTTTTAATATATGGTCTTATAATGCAAGGGGATATATAAAAAATGAGTTCATTGAAAATACACTTAGGATATTCATTCCAAACATTAGTTTGATTATTTTTATGATATTGGAAGTAAGTGGTTTTTTAAAAATACTAGTATGATGATTCCCAATTCAATTAATTTGACGATAATATCCCAACGTTGTGTCTGATTTCTAATTAAATGGTGTATTAAATATTTCTTCTTTTTTCATGAATTATGTTATGGGTTTATACTATAACAACCAAGATGTAAAACATAACATAATAATAAATTTGAAATAAATAATTCATTTTCATTCATTCTTAAAATCCATTCATGTTTATAGTTTTAGAGAAATAGGTTATAACTATAACATAATTTACCAATACATTATAAAGTTGACACCTCAACATGGTATCCAACTTTCCAAAATATAGTACATTTAAAATGAATCATGTTTTCATTTCATGAAAAATATTAGTGATTTTAATATTGAGTTCATTATTAATCCTACTCATATATAAAACCCTAATAAAAACATTTGGAAATATAGGACGTGAATAAAAATAGTATAAAGGGACATAAAAATAATAATAAAAGATACTTGTTAGTCCCCATCAAAATCATGATATCATTTAAGATAATTTTTATCTTAATAAACATTGAGATCAAATAATTCTTTACATACCCATGAAACGATATCCACATATTTTTTTTGTAAAATTGATTATAAGAGTTTATTGAGATGATATCATAATCATGTGGATTTCAAAAAAAACATGATATCCCATGAAAATTATTTTCATAAAAACATTCATTTTTTCCTAGGAAGGAAATAATACCAAAAAAGAGTAGCCATAGGTAGGACCTCTTCATACTTATTAATAGAGGAAAACATCATTAACCATGTACCAAAGGCCAAAAACAACAACTAAAGACCATCAATACCAAACCCATCACCATCCCCATGATAAAAAACATACCTCCACAGTCACTGATTCCCACTCCGGGATTTCATAATTCATCATAAATTTAGCATACTTACTTATATGGTTCAACCATTCTAATGAAATAAATTCATTATTAATCTTCCCAAATATTTCCCCAATTTCCTTTCGGGTAGAGGATCTGGTGGAAATTGGCATTTGCAGATAGGAGTAATCCTTCCTTGATCTTCTTTGCAATGAAGAAATCGTATCCTCTTTAAAAAATTACTATTAAAGTAGCTTATGAAACTAAAATACTTCCATGTAGAATAAATATCGATTATATAAATATCATGTAGGCTATATGGTACATCATATATTGAACCCTGATAAGAACCCTTAAAAATGGTACAACATACTCAGTTAATTCCAACAAAATTTTCTGGAGAACATAATGATGAACTAATGCATTGAAAAGATACAATAGGCCCAACCATCATAATAAAAACATACAAGGACCATAATATACATAAAACAGATAAAATATTTCCTTTAAATCATCAAAATCATAAAATATAATTTTTAACCCATAAGTAAATCATTTTCACATATTATAATATCCCTTTCAATTAAAACCCAAATTTCATAACTAAAAAATCACTGATGTTGTATATGTTAAAATTGAACATTTCTTTTTCCCCTTTGGTAAATAAATTGAAAACATTCCGTATAAAATATGTAAAAGTATTTCATTTTGAAAGACCTAGAATGAAATTAAAAATACACCTAAAATTTAATTTATAATACATTTATATCAATATAAATAAATCCATGAGAAAATTATACAAATGTGGACATGTAATAAAAATAATAGGAAAATTAATCCTTCGACCATTGAAACAAGGATTTAAAGTAAAATATGCCATTCATCGAGTCTGACTTGATATAAAAAACTATATATTCTGATATTATTAAAATATTATAATTATTTACTTTTATAATTATCATTTAATTGTTCATTATTACTCTTATATCACATAACTTTGTGTAATACTTAATTACTTAATCGAGTAAGTTCACATTAGATTTTTTTTGAACATTCAGTTTACTAGTTAGAAATAACATTTTTTGGTTTACTATTGTAAAATGGAAAAGTATTATATCATTTATTGAATAATAATGATGTTAAAATAATCGTTTTTATACATTACTTCTACTTATATAACTGACTATGTAGATTCTTTTGAAAAATGAGTTATGTTTCAACTTGATGATGGTAGTCTGTACATACACATCAGCAACATTTCCATTTTCAGTGAATAGGAGGGAATGAAGGTTATTATTGTTTTATATTTATATAGTTATAATTAAATCATAAGTAACATTATATTTTTTTAAATATTCCTTTTAATACTATCAATGTGAGGTTGTGATAAAAAATAACATACATGTCTTTGTGATGTACTAGTCTACACACACACACGAGTGATGTTTTGATTTTTATTAGATATAAAATAATTAATTATAATATTTATTAACCATTATATAATGAAATTTATATCATATATATCATTATATTTAATTATTCCACTATTATTACCATCTATAAGAGTCAGTTATGATACATTAAATATATCATATTGTGAGGCAATTGTCTGCACGTATAGTTCAGCAATGTTATTATTTTTCATTTAATGGTTATGTAGATGAAAATGTGTTATAAAATAAAACAATTAAATTTATGTATATATTATATAATAATGTTATTATTTGACAATGGTTGGTATAGGTTGGAAGGATGTAAAATATTAAATAAATATAAATCTCTTTGTCAATAACTATTCATTTTATCCAGACAACCCCCATATGTTAATACGTAATTCCTTCTTAGGGTGGAATTATAATAAAACAAGGAAATAAAAGATGTGGGGAGGGATGATATTAAATTATTTATGTAGTCCTTGTATTAGATAATAGGCCCTTGAAGTTTGGATAAGAGAGGACAGGGAGTGTCTTTTTATAATGGAGGAATAAGACATGCTTGGAATTGTTCAAAAGGCAAAAAAAAATTATTTCCTAACTCAAGATGAATGGTTCCAAAATGTACAATTATAGAATAATAGAGGCTATTATGTCAATCCATGAACATAAAATTTGATTTTCATAGATTCTTAATTCATTTTAACCCTTATCATTTTAGTTTTATCCCTTTTAACTATTTTTTTCTCTTATTGTGGTTACTGACTTTTTTTAAAAAAATTACTATTCATACTGGAAAAAAATGAATATCGAGTCAATAATAATATGTACATACTAATCAAATATAATTATTACATTTTATAAAATTTAATTTTTATAAGCGGATAATTTATTATAAAAAAACACAAAATACGATAAAAAACTATTTCCTGAAAATACATTTTAAGTATAAATGTTTTATTATACCAAAATAACGTTTAATTTCAATCCTAAAATAATTTTCAATATTATATTTATTCAAATAGATTTAAGGAAATTTTAAGAAAAATCCCCAATAAAATGCGAATTTGTAAACATATTAAATGAAAAGGTTGTTTTCTTAAAAATCGTTATTTTATAGTATTCACACAAAAATTAATTTTTTTTTATAAAATTACAAAAATATAATATATGTAATTTTTTATTGATGATTTCAAAAATGTATTTTATTTTTTCAAAATAACATTCTGAAATTTAGAAATTAATATTATAAATAAACTATATATTAAATGTAAACAAATTTTGTATGAATAAAACTATTTAAATTTTGAATGAATAATTACTAAATATTATTATATTGACTATAAATCTATAAAATATAATTAATCAATAGTTTTATGTAATTAAATTTATATATTATCTACATTAATATGCAGTTACAAATAGATAATTAAATGGAGCTCTTATTATAATAAATATTTACATTTTGGGTAAAAATCAAACCCAAACATCTTAGTGACTATTACATCTGTAACACATGAGAAAAATAAATTATAGTTTCTATATACTCTTTTTGAATATTGGAAAGTGATATATAATATTGTTTCTTATTGGAGAAAAACAATAAATCTTCTTATAATAAATGAAATATCTTGTAACTTGATTTTATATAAAACCTATAGCCTTGAAAGTCATCATCCGTGTTACTTTATAAAACAAATTAATATTTGGAAAAATATAACAATCCATGTTACAAAGTAACATTAAGTAATCTATAGATTATTTCTATCGAATTTAAATGATATTATATTATATTATCGTGAAATATTTCATAAAAATTCTAAAAATATAATGTATATTCTACTTTTAGTAATATATAGTACAATTTAAATCATACATATATATATTTTGTTTGATAAATCAGTTTACCAATTTCACCCCAATCATGTTTGATAGAAGCTTATTTATCAGTACATTTATTTGATGTATTTTCGAAACTAAATAATTTGAGTTATTAGTTGACACATTTATTGTATGTTTGGATATTTATTCCTAATTTTTGAGAAAGAGAAAAACCATATAATAATTTGAGTACTCTATTGATTCTCATCTGATAATCATTTTTTGTTATATTTGTAAAATATCATAATGATACTTTAGATTTGAAAAAAATAATTATATCAACAAAACAATGATCAATAATTTTGTTTTTAGATCATTTCATTATGAAATGGGAGGTATTAAAACTTCCATTACAAAAATTATTTTGGAGAAAATATTTGATAAGTATATCATACCAAGATCATCAGGATTATTTAAATCCATAGAATAATTTAGTAAGTTTTTATAAATTAACTATAAATTTATTATATTCAATACCCAATGGTTTTCTAACATAAAATTCATATGGTATATAACCATTTTTTTAAATCACTTTACTAATCCATTTAAAATAATGAAAAATTCATATGATATGTAAGTGATAATAAGAATATATAATCTAGTATAGAATCTATTATGAAAGACATCCATAGTATATTACTTCTTATTGAAAATGACATTTATTAATAATATTTTATTTATGTAAATATTTATTCAGTTTTTCTCACATTTATTTTATAAAAACATGATTAAGTCTAATTACATGTAGATCTGTGGGAGATTCAACAATTGTTAGGAATTTTTTCTATTCCAAATTATGGAGCTCAATATATTTGGGACATATTGAACATTAACCACCTAATGTATCAATTATCATTTTGGACCATACTATGATAGGTATGCATGCTACTCAAAATAGTTTCATAAAGAAACTATACTTTAAACTGGTTGAAATATATCCCCTATAATATAATTAGAAAGAAGATTCTATAAGATCGAAAAAATTTTATGTTAATTAGTATGATGAAATTGAACTAAACAATATAAATATTCTAAATAATTGGTTATGGATATTTAAAATATGATGGTCTTACTTGTAGAGGATTTATAATTGTTGGTTTTAAATTATCTTACAGTAAAGAATCATAAGTGTTATTTAAAAAAGGAATTGTTATTTTTTTTAATTGAAGGTTTTAGAAAAAAAGGATTGGACTCACCAAATTTAACATAAAATATTTTCTCAACATCAATTTGTTATTTTATAAAAAACAATAAATTCTTCACTCATTGTATAGTAACAAATACAAATACATACATTCTTTGGGATCAAATTTATAAAATTTATTTTTTATATTCATGATGAATACTATACATACAGAAAGAACAATGTTAGAATTTTTAGGTTTTATTCCTTCCCAAAATACATAAATATTTTCATTAGTAAATTTTCTGTGTAAATTTTTTTTTATAGTATAACATGCAGTACTTATAGCCTCATCCTAAAAGATTCTTGTGTCAATATATTTAATTAGAAAATATTGAGTAATTTCATGAATAAGTATATTTCATCGAATAACTGTAGAATTTTTTGTTGTTTTCTTGGAGAAAAAATAATAAGTTATACTTTTTAATATAAAAAATGGTAAAAATCAACTCGAAAAACTTGCATCCATGATCACACCAGATATTAATCAAAGGTATGTGTTTCTCATTTTTGACAGAAGCATGATGTTCCATAAAATGAATAAATGATTCAGGTTATTCATTGAGAAAATACTCCCATTTAAATATATTATTATCATTAACCAAGACATATAAATAATATTTAACCCGTGTAAATGTTGTTTTTGTTGGATCAAATAGATCCATCTTCCCTAACTATAATGATTAGGATATTGGAAATTAGATTCTTGATTTAAAACTCAACTTATATTTCTAACTAAATTGATAATGATCAATGACTCTTAGTTAACATTTAGAAGTTATAATGTCATATTATCATATTCCATTACCATGATAATTCTATTATTTTACTTAAACAACATAAATTCCCATGACATAACTTTTCAAGGTCACGTTGTAATGATTTTCATGCCTAATTGAAGATAAAAAAATTACTTCTACAATTTAAATATTACAATTTTCATTCCTAATATTAAAAAGATATACCTCATCAAAAATTTGATGTGTTCTAATAAGGATTTAGTTAAAATATAAAACATATTTTTTTGAAATTAATATTTTCAATGAAAAGAAATATCACAAATTATATTGATTTCACCATGTGCATTTTCCCCAAAAGTGAATCTCACACCTTTATATTTACCTAAATTTATGACCATTGAGTTGTTCTCTACGGTTTGTACTTAAATTTGTTTATTTAATATATAAAATTATGATCTTATTACCCACATATGGTTAGTTCATGTGACATCAGCAAGTAAAATTCATGGAAACCACATATATCGAAAACATTTTTTTGTAAATATTTGACTAGTGAAACCTATTCCTTGGATGATTTTGTTCCACCCATAGGTATCACATTCCTTACAGTGGGCTACAACTCCCACAATGGGGAAACCCTATGTTACTGTTCTAGAGCTGATCGATGACATCGAAAGGGTACTATAGTAGTGTATACTATTACATTGTTATTTTATCATCTCAAAATTTATAGATATAGGAACTGTTTCATGTCTATGGTGTTATTTCAAGGTATTTTCTATTTTATTTTTGGTCTAACATTTATTACATGGATTTCACATGTGTTTTTTAATAAAAAATGGGTTTTTGGGTTTGAAAGGAAGAGGTGCGTAGGTGGAACATGATTAGAAGAAACTAAGAGATAGCCCCGAATAATTCATCCACCCCTCCATAAAAAAATGGATACATCATTCCATATAGAAAATATTTCTATAAAGTTGTCATATGGTTTTGAAAACTATATGGAAAACCATGTTGCCTTCGGAATCATTAAATTTATTTGGGATTTTTAATTCTTCCCATTCTGGATTATTAAATCCAATAACCATCATTATTCTACCATTTGATCCCCCCAACCCAAGACACACCTCCATATACTACTCCACTCACATGGGCTCTAATTTGTTTTGTGATTTGGATATGGTTATCTATGAAAATATCCAGCAATATTCACCTCTCTTCTATTTTTCCATCTTCTCGGTCACTTTTATCTTATACATTGTGTTTTTATTTCACTAGAATATGGATTGATCAATGTGGTGTTAAATATAATTTATTAGGGTTGAATATTTTGGGTTTTGGTGAGTTATTTATTCATTATGATATCATCTGGGTTCGACATCTATATCCTACCCAAATTTATAATGATTTCAATGAAATGAAAGTTGGTTCCATGCCATGGAATTATTTAATGATTTTATTTTTCATTAATTATCTTTAAAAAGGGTTTTATAAATTTTTTGGGTAGTGGAAAAAGTGTTTTCAATTGGGTGTCAATGTGTGTACATGATTGAATAGTTAATTTACCCTTTAAAATGGTTGTTTTTCAAGTGTGATTTCAATTATTGGAATTTGGATTATATAAAATGGTATTCCACTTGATCTATGATATGGAATAAAGAACATGATTATCTTACTTATCTAGGTGGATAGGCTAGGTCTAGATTTCTAGGTGAGTAAACAAGGCCGAGGCACAGTCTCCCTAGCAGGACAACGTCGCCACATTAATCAAAAAACATGATGGGGATTGGATAAATCATAAAGGATATGTGCCTTGATGTATAGGATTTGATCAACAAAATTAAAAAGAGAAAAGGAATCATCTATTCCTAGTAACATAGGGATTACCTATGGTGCTCATACTAGGTTTTCCATTTCAAATTGTTTCCATATCCGATTCCAATTTTATGTAAAAATGTTATTAATTAAATTTTGTTATTATTTTTCATAAAAACCAATATATAAACTTAAAATTTCATATCACTACATGGAATGGTTTTGTTGATAACCTAATAGGTAGTTTTCCTCACACCCTATATACTCCTTAAGCTGTATACAGACCCTTTTATATTTGACTCTAGTAATGGAATAAATTTTCATTGTGGCGATGGTGGTACTATGTTTAGGAGGATTATTTTTGAGTAGGTGTTTGTGGATGGTGCATGACAGAACCAATCCACTAGTTTCATGGATGAAATTCTAATCTATTATTTATGCCTCTTTTTTTTTGTTTTTTGTTATAAATGTAAAATTTTTAACTCAAGAGTTTGGTGTTTCTGTTGACATTTATTGTTATTTTTATTTGTTATCATGTGATTTATTATTTTTCTGTGTTGATTAAAGATTATTCTCATATGATAAATAATTTCCAAAGGTGTTACTTGATGACCATGAACAATTTTATAACCTATGTGGATTTGGAATTCCCTTCAGTTCATGCCATGTGTAGGGTCAGGTGTCAGGATGGATGGATTACCATGCCAATTTATTGAAAAATTGTATCATAAGTTGTTTTAACCTTTATTAGGTCATTCGAAATGGGAGAGTTTAGATATAGAGGACCTAGGAATATTGGGGCATGAGGTTCTGGTTTAGAGTGGGGTGTTTGAAAAAACACACCTCATGACAGGACTTGAGACACCATGAAATGTTTGTGTTTTGGTTGAATCCACCTCTAGTGGTGATGTACATGATATAGACTATGAATAGACACTGAACATGGGAATACTGTTTTGATCTGTTGTTGTGTTCAATATGAATTCTTAATATTTTATAGGAAATATTAAATCTCAACTTGGTTTATATTTTTATGGGATATTAATTTGGGATTTTTAAACATATGTAGCATTATTCCTCCTTGGATACTTCTCTTATAACCATGAGAAGATAGAATATGTTTATTATCCATGACCTATGAATCATATTTTAGTAAAATTAATGGTTTTGGATGCTCAAGATTATGATTAGGGAGATAAAGCCGGTCCTGCTCAGGCTGACGAAATTGGACCATGTTTATAAAAGGACAACATTTAGTATTTTATCAAGAATAGAAATCCATTCTTTCAGGTTATAACAATCCTCAAATAAGATTAGGATTGTATATAAATGGTTGAAGGGAATTTTGAGTTCCTTGGGACACTGGAGGCCATTAAAGTAATGTATGCATCGTTCATGATGGATTTCCCTAGTCAAATGACATTGGAAGAATTTTATCAAGTTAAGAGACTCGAGAAGATGGATTGTAAGGTCTTTAAAATTGTTTATCATGAGCATTATTTCCCTGATAACTTGTCCATCAAAAATAACCATATTTTTTTGGATCTCCATTAGGGGGATAAAATAGTGTCAGAATATGCCAACCATTTTTATGAATAGGTATTTGTCACATGAAATGTTTTTTAATGAGTCTTTTTGGGCTAAAAGGTTTGAAATGGGGTCAAAACAGGATATTGGTCTAAAGTACACCTATATTCTTTTAGGACATATGATGTGGTCATAGATTGAGCCATAATTGTAGGAAATGTCTAGGAAGGTTATTGATCTTTTATTGGATGAAACTACCTATGAACCAAGGTATTGGTGGTATACATTAAAAGAAATGGAATAATGTAATCTAAGAGAAGAAGGTATGTGGTTTCTTTGGCAACACATACCTACTTCATTCAGCTATGACCACTGGTGGTGGGTCGGTTGTAAGATAACTACATGGAAGATTGGGGAATGTGTAGTCAACAGGTCTAGTTCCAAATAGTCCCAGCCATTACTATAGGTTTTTGGGTCACTTATATGGTATCTATAGGAGTGTTTTTTCAACTCATAGTGGTACAAGATACTTAGTTCATAGAGAATTACCACATCCATTTGGTGCATTAGGGGATACTAGTTCTTGATATTTTGGGAATGGTGGTAAGACTGTATCCTCTTATGGAAACATTCTGCTGGAGGAAGAGCCACATGTTAGTAATATACAATAGTAATCATAGAATATAAATCACCTTTATGATATGTATTAGGTTTTAGTGGAATTAGACGTAGAACCTAGAATAGTTCAAGGTAATATTCTTATGCATCATCCATTGTCATCAATTTATTTGACACAGGTTTGTCTAACTATTTTATTTCTACTCATCCAGTTGAACAACTGAAATTACCATATGTGATTATGACTTATCCAATAAAGTAAGATATGCCACATTGAATGAAGAGGAAATAGGGTTTTAGATGGCTATTTTTACATTCATACTCATTCATGGTTTGAATTGGAACGACACTTCCTGGTCCAAGATAAGGATTATTTTGATGTGATACTTGACATGGATATGATGGTACATCTCAAAGTGAATATCAATTTTTACTGATGATGGGTACCTTTTGTGGAACTCGATGAGTGTATTTGGATCTTTCAAGGTAAATGTGATTACTGGTTAGGTTGAGTTTTACCTCCATTTCTAGATTTGGGAAATCACATTTTCCATGTATAATCTCCTATACAAGAGGATGATGAAAGAGGATTTGAGAATAAAGTAACTCTTATAGTACAAGAGTTTCCAGAGGTGTTTATAGGTGATTTCAGATGGTTATCTCTATATGAGAATTTAGATTTTACCATAAATAATCCATCAAGAACATAACTGATATCTCTTACCTCATATCGTATGACCCCCCATGTTGAGGTTATTGATGATATATCTATATGATTTTGAGTCCAAAGGATACCTTCTCTCGATTTTCAAACACTAGGTCGACATAGTGTTGTTTCCTAAGGGATGATCGATCAATCTGGTTGTGCATCAATTACAAGAATTCAAATAGGCTCACTACTAGGAAAAACTACACCATTACCCACGTTGATAAAATATTTCATTATATCAAGGGGAAAGGATATTTTCTAAGTTTGACCATCACTTCAGAAATCATCAAGTTATTATTAGAGGGATAGAACATCCTATAACATTATCTAATGAATGTACGGATTCATTGACTTTTTTGGTCACTCTATTCGGAATGAAAAATTATTTGACAATTTTATAGCTCTTATGAACCAATTATCCCATTTATATCATTCCTCTTTTGTCACGATGTTTGTAGATGATATCCTAGTTTACTATAAGACAGAGGATTCTATCAAGAAGAATAATCAAATCATTATAGACACTCATTAGGACCCCCACATTTATGGTATGTTATCTTATAACACTTTCTAGATTCTTTTTTCCTCATCAAAAAATTTGGTATAATGTATGGTTTAAAAGTTAATCATTCACCATTGTTCAATCAGTTAGAATGGGCCAGATTCACCATGCAAGGAAATGTACATCTAAATAGATAAACTGTCTTGATACTCTTTATTTAATGCGTTATATTATAACACATGTCTATCACAAATCCAACCAACTTGCCAATTTCCATAAAAATATGTGAGCCTATGGTGCTAAATTATCTCATAATTACAGTATTACCTATGAGATGCTTCATATTATTCAAACAAATGAATTTATATTTCCTTCCTTTTAACTCATGTAACCCTGTTTTTATTATTATCTAAAACCTCACTACATGCAGTTTAAAAAAAATAATATTCTGTGTTATGTGTGTCATGTTTCTGGGTCATTTGATCTAAGAGTATTGGGTTTCAGGGGACCCTAATAAAATTAGAGTATTGATGTCATATGAGAAGATGAGGAACTACTTCGAGATCAGGAGACTCATGTCCCTGTTAGGATGCAACATAAATTTTTTCTGGTATTTATCTATGCATTCATAGACCATGAGTAACCTTACTCAAAAAGGTGCATGGTTTGGGTGGAATACAAAATTCGAGGAATCATTTGAGTAGTTTATGCCACAATTGGCCACTACCCCTATTTTGATCTTATATGAGTCTATAAAGGGATACATGGTCTAATTTGACCCTTCATCTAATGTCTTGTTGTGGATGTTGATGTAGGATGAGCATGTGAAAGCATATGTATCTCACCAACTTAGACCACATTAAAATAATTATTCAACCCAAGATCAGTAACTAGTCGTACTAATGCATTTAATGAAGATGTGTTGCAACTATAACTTTAGTTTTAAATATGTGGTTTCGGTAGATCATAAGAGTTTGTCCTATATTTTTTACTAGAAAGGGATAAATCACACATAATTCCAATGTGTTGATTATAATCTGTGGTTTTACATTGATATCATATACATCCCTATGAAAGGAAACATTGAAGTTGATTCACTAACTGGGGAGATTGTGGTGCTAGTTGTAAAAGAGTTCAGTGATGAATGGAATTTGATGGGGATTTATTTCCCATATGCACCTAAAAACTAAATAGTATAGAATATGAACATTCCAATCTAGTATTTACACGAAACACTCTCTTATAGAGATGATCCAAGAAGAAAATCACTCACAATGAACTCTATCGTCACATTGGGTAACTTTTATATGATAGTGATGTTCTCAGTGAGTGGTAATTATAATTTAATGGAATCATTCTTTTCTGAACATAATTTAGTGGTTATTCTAATATTGAAGAAGGTGGTGATGAATTATGTCCCCCAATCAATGTGGTTTGATCATCTCGAGACCAACAAGATGTTTTATGATACAAATCTCCATTTTTGGTGGCTATGTATATGGTGTGATATAGCTGACTTCATATCCTAGTGCTATGATTTTCATCCGCTTAATGCCAAACACCAATAACCCTCATGTATGATTCCTCCACTCATAATTCCTACCTTGATGTTTGATGTGGTTAGCATGGACTTCATCATTTCATTTCCTCATCCACCCCAAAGAAGGTAACACATTTGGGTGGTTTTGATCCATTTTACCAAGTCCACCCATTTAATTCTGATCAATTATTCTAGTAAAGAGGATGAGTTGGGCCAGCTTTATATTCCAGAGATTGTGGGGTTTTATGGTGTGATGATATTAGTAATTTTAGATAAGGACCCCTATTTTACCTCTTTATATTTATAAGGCCTTAAGAATCCAGTATGGTTTTATGTCAAACTCAGCAAGACAAATAATCCTCTAAAAATTAATTAGATACAGTGGAAAATTAAATTTTAAAAGAAATATTTGACTAATTAATTCTTTATTTTAGAGGTTCATGGGATAACCATCGTGTAATGGGGGAATTTTCATATGATAGTAGTTACCAATCCTTTATCACAATGTATCATTTTGAGTCACCATATGGCCAACCATGTTAATCACCATTATTCATGATGGAAGTCAACGAGACATATTTGCTGGGATGAGAGTTGAATAAAAGGCATGTGATAAATTATTGTTGATCATGTAGCAGTTGTCGAAATCATTGATCCTTGAATATTTTTATGTCTGTAAGTTGTGCTAAGGCTTGGAGTTTAAAAGGGGGGATCCTGTGTTTCTTTAGGTGACACCTGACTAGGGTCAATGTAATATTTTCTTGTTGGTGATGCTCACACGGAGGCATGTAATATCTATTGAAATTAAAATAAAATTTTTTAAGGTGTCATACTAATTGTATTTACCATCATAGATTTCATCTATCCATGATGTTTACCACATATCAAAATTAAATAAGTATAATCTAGATCCATAACATGTGCCGAATTGGGAAGAGCTAGAGATGAGTTCCAATTTATATATGGTTGAGTGACTAGTTCATGTTGTGGATTCCCAAATGAATTTTATTTAGGGAAAATCCATACCATTAGTTTGATTCCTATGGATGCATGACAATGTTTAGAACAATACATAGAAATGATTGTCTCAGGTAAAGGATCATTATCCTCTTTTATTCTATGAAAATACGTCCATTTGAATTTCCAGGGGATGAATTTTTTTATAATTGGGAGAATTGACATATACACAATGTTCTTTTGAGGTATTTCCTATATTTTTTTATCTTATATTTATTAAATGTATTTCTCCATAATTTTTTGGAAAAAGGGGGTTTTCAATCCAGACAGAAGTAGTCTAACAGTTAATAGAAACTATGTGACAACAAATTGAAAACCATGTGCCCTAGATAGTGGCACTGTCTAGGATGAAACACTATTTCTATAGGCATACACCCCTCCGTGAAAACTATGTGGAAATAGACTATCTTGTGAAATGGTTCCACATGGTTGGTGCATGGTTTGGGAAACCATACAGCCTACCATATATTTACATTTTTGGGATTTCAAATTCTACCCTTCCACTATTTTAACACACAAACTCTTAATTCATCCCCTATTAAACCCCCCATCCATAGTCTCACCTCTATTTCCTCATACACTATATTGGGATCCAATTTTTAGATGAAATGGGTACGATATTCAAGAAAAAATTAACTAATATTCTCTTATATTCTCTTAGTCCTTCTTCTTAATCACTCATATCTTCATCACTATATTCATATTTCTCCAATGGTTATATCAACCATTGTGGGGTTTAATATCATAACTTAGTTTTTACTATTGTCTATTTTTTGTGTTATTTCTTCCTTAGGATCTATTTAAGGTGCAGATATTGGTTTCTACCAATATTAGTGAATATTTCATGGAAATGGAAGCAGATTCTATGCCTTGACATTATTTGATGACTTTAGTATGCTTTGTTTTGTTTCAAAAAAGTTTTATAAACTATATGGGGGGGGGGGGTTTAATTGTGATTCCATTAGTTTCAGTGTGTTTACATGGTTTAATGGAGAATTTACATTGGTAAAATGGTTTATGTATAATGTGATTTTAATTATTTGAATTTGGTTGTACAAAAGGGTATTTCTTTTGATGTAGGAACTAGAATAGATAACATTGGAATCCTTGGTATCTAGGTGTGTGGACTAGGTCTAGTTCACTAGGATTTTCATCAGGGCTGAACCCTTATCAATCTAGTTTGTCTATGCCCCAACACTAACAAACAATACATGATGCATATCAGTTTTCTCAACCATGGGATACACCATCATGTTGGGAGTTTTATCACTAAGAGGAGGATGACACTAGGACCCTGTTAATCCTAGTACATAGAATTTTCCAATGGTGATCATTCCATATTTTCCATTTTATCTTGATTCTATATTAATTTCCCCATTTATGTTAAATCATATTTTTAATTAAACTATTTTCATATTTTTCATGAAGAAACAGTTGTCAATTTATCATTAAAATTCCCAACATGTATTTCTTTTGGTTGTAACCTAATGGGAAATTAATATAACACCCAAAATAGACCATTAAGTGTTTGTACACCATATTATGATTGAAAAAGGTAAGGTAAATGCTTTACATGGTGGTGATGTCGGTTCAATGTGCTAGTGGTTTCTTCATGGACATGTGTTGGTGGATGTGGAATGAGGAAATTGACCCACTTGTTTCATAAGGGAAATATGGTCTAGTCTCCCCCCTACCCATGTTGGTTATTTTGGTATTTGGTTATAAATATAGAAATTTTAATTCATGCTTGTAGTGATTCCTTTGATCTATCATGTTATGGTCATTGGTTATCATGTGTTGTTCTATTTTTTTGGTTTTTTATAATTGATTCTATTTCGAGAAATCATTTTCAAAGGTGTTAATATATGCCCAAGTAAAAGTTTCTATTCGAAGGGGATTGGGAAGACCCTTTGGCTCATGCCATAAGCTAGGTTGGGTGTCGGGATTGATGGAAACATATGCCAGTTCACGATTATTTTAGCATTAGGGACTTCCAGAAACCAATCACTATAGCACAATGGACATAATATGTGGTTGGTGGAATATGTGTAACATATTCTTTGTGATATCATTTCGATCCAGGGGTTTATACTCTAATATTAAAACCTATAATTCTTCTCTAAGATATAGAAACTTTTCCTCTTTTCAATGGATAAAGGAATCATTTCAAAATCTAGGTAAATCTATGTGTCTTAGAATAATATACTTGATAGTTTGGTTATTTTTTACCCTTTTACTAATGTTCTATGATTTTTAAGTTGTTCATTACTCCATGAATTTCAACAATGATAGGTATAAAAGGATGAGTTCATAAGAAAGAGGACACATTTTTATGACTTATATGATTGTATTCAACGTGAACACTCTAAAGGAATGACCCCTTCAAGTATTTAGAATATTGAACACTTGTTCACATATTTTCTTGTGTGCCTATACAACCCTGAAGTAAAGTATATTTAATATATAGAACACCGTAATTGTTAGTATATTTATAAAACAATCATTACAATACACTATATCCTAGAACTATGCTCTGAAGTAGGTTTTATTGTTTTATTCAGTATTTGAGAATATAATTATAAAATAACTCTTTACATTAAATAAATTAATACAGATTTTGAGGGAAATTAACTAAACTATCTTTGAATTGAGATAGTGTCATATGTAGAAAACCACTAATATCTGCTGGCAAGTCAGGTCTAGTGGCGAGTCAAGTTAGAACCAAGAACATTCTATGATAGAAATGGAGTATGGTTTGTGTTTTTATCAATCCTCTCATAGAACATCATAGAGTTTTTAATGGAATGGGATCCTATAGTTGAATCTAAAAAAAGTATTGATGGTTGCATCATTTCGCAGTGTTTTCTCAGTTTTGGGGTCTAAGAATTGGTAAATAGAGAAAAGTGATTTTGGTAATGGATTTTAAAGACAAGTTTGAACATAGTTTGGATAATTTCACTAGAGGAATGTTTTGGGATCATCTCATCAAAATATGACAATGTCAATAAGCACATGAAAGATTTAAATTTGCGTGAATGAGGAGGTTCCATAGAAGAGTATTACATACCAAATATGATATAAAAACCGGTTTTCCACACATGGATATATTCATGAATTTGGGGTCATCATGGCCTATAAATAGGTGGCTACCCCCTTGAAATACATAGAAAATTTAGACTGAAGATCAGGTTCCTCTACTACATGAATGAATTATGTGTGATGTTCTTTCAGATAGAAAATATTGTGTACAAATTTTCATTTTATACTTTAAATTCCAAATGAAACATACATTGTATCTACATGAAAGTTAATTGCTGCACAAAAGATAAGGGTTGTGTGAAAGTGATCGTGTGTGACAATCCCAATTCTTGTGCACATGAGTAGGTGTTGTGTGCAAGTGTTAGTTTATTCTTCTAGCTTGTTTTAAATATCTATCTTGTCTATTTAGTGATTTAAAGTTCATTAATTTAGGAATTAGATGCATGATGGGTATCATTAATGACAATGATAAGGAAATCAATACCAATATATTGAATAGACCTTCAAGTTGATAAACTAAGAAAGGCATCACATAAAGTAGTGAGCTAGGGGGAGTCGACATAATCATTCCCAGGGAAGCAATGAGTTATCCCTAAAATCATGTAACGGAAGTGTTCCATGAATATAGTGACTGTGTCTGAACTTCTATATTCGAATATTCCTAATGATTTGGGTATTTTTGTATAACTGACACACTATTAGTGTATTCTCCATGGTCTAGCACTTAATGGTGAACCAAGTAAAAATGGCGTGTTTTCATTCAACATATGATTGATTTATAAATTATATAATCCATCATATAGGTTTTATCAGTTCATAATAACATGGGAACAAGTTCCATCACATTAAATGTAAATGTATATAGTATGATTCAACCCTACCCTCTGAGGATGCTCGGGGGTCCTACATGTGGTATCAGAGCCCAGTTTCTCAAATGTTGAATACTATACAACAAATCCATTCTCTTTTTAATATATTTTTTTCATTCTAATGTAAACAATGAGGTTATGTTTTGATGATAATCTAGTTATTTATTAGCAGAAGTTTATATCCACCAAGACCACGATGAACATGAAAAAGAATGAGAATAGGCAGTTGACGAAGTCCCTTTTTTTCTAAATAAGATGTAGGATCCGGTTCTCCATGTATTTCTAAAAATTATTTCATATCATGATTGGAAGGTAAATAATAGTAAGAAAATTTTTCCATGAAATATATGGACAACCTTTCCACCGCATGTAAATAAAATTTTTTTAAATGATTAAGAGGTATGTATTATATCTTTTAAAAATTGTACTCAAAATAAAGATCCTTGCACAAGTGGGAATGTGGATGAATCTACTAACTCAGATAAAATTGAAATATCCAAAAAATATATTTATGATATTTCTGAATAAAGAGTCATTGTTTTTTAGAATATTTCTATATATGTAGGTAGAGATCACCCAGCTGGAAGGAAAAGTTTATCCTATGGAAAATGGATTATAATGAAATGTTTGTGAATGTGTAAGTATAACCAGAAAGGTTGAATCATTTGATGAAACAATGTGGGAACATGAAATATCATCGATTAAATACCGCAAATATTTTCAATAGAAAGAGGGAGTCAAAAAATAACTTGATGAAAAAGTCAATTTGTTCGAAATCAAATTTAAAAATAGAACTGATTTCATGGGTCATAAATTTTATGGAATAGCCAACAATATTAAAGAGGTTGACTCACTGATTCAGAATAATGTGATTCCATATAATATTTTTAAGCAAAATAAAGGATTGTGAGGAAAATATGATTATGATTGAAGATCTGAAAATCATCATCCATATAATAGATCAAAATTTGGAAGCCCAGTTGGTTAACACTGAGATAACTTATATTGCGGCATAACAAAATAAAGAAACTGTTGTTATTTCTACTCAATTCTAACTAGAGAATTATAAATCTTAAATACCTCAAACATGTGATAAGAAGATCATGACATATTTTTACGATTTATCTCAAGCAGTTGATAAGAAATATGTACCATCAAAATCATCTTGTTTTAATAGCTCTAATCCTATTATCATGGAGATTTCTATTTTTGTCAAAAATAATGGAAATGTATGGATGAAAAATGGAGATAATAAAAATAACACAATGGCTAGGGTTGATAGGAAAAAAATTACGAAAGATGTATGCACACGAGGTGTTCAACATGTCATGATGAAGTTCCAACAAACATATACAAGAGATAAAAAGAAATAATGATTTGTGGGTCAAGGTTGGTGAAGTAACAAATTTAGGAATTAGGGATTAAATCCTTGTTAAAATTTTAAAAATGAAAAAAACGAAATAAAAAAATCTCTGGGGGGAGGAATCAAGAGATCATGAAGAAATATCCACATGTCTAAATGCATCTATTTACAACCAATAGATTTTGAATGCTTGATAACATCTATGATGTTTGTAATGTTAGTGGTCAAATGGGTTGTACACATTTATCTCATTATGAATACATAATTGTTAAGAAAATAATACCCGAAATGTTGTTTATGTGTGAAAAAGATGTATTGGGAAAAAATTAGAAGAATTTTGTGAACATAACTTCAAAAAATTAATAAAAGAATAAGGGTTAGAAGAACCTGGAGTTTTATTCCAACAATGTGAAGTATAGTACATTCAAAAAGGAAACTAATATACCCTCTACGTGGAGGGAAGGATCTATTTGGTGAAATATACTATTTTGTAAAAGTTGTTCTACTATCTAATGATCAAAAAATGGCCTATTGGTATTCTCAAAAAAATTAATGTTCACATAAAAAACATTATTTGGATTGGTATCATTCTTGAAAGGAAACTTGAGACAATCCCATGGGAAACTTGTTTCAATCCTTTGGATATAGGTGGTATTGATGTTAAAAATATTTGGCACTTTAATGATGACCTTCAATCTAGACTCACTCAGAGATTGATTAATAAAAACAATGATTCCATCACATTCCTTAGAAATAGATTCACTAACAAACTTAGGAAATGCAATTTTAACTATGTCAAATCATCCATCCGTCCCTCCATTAAACAATATTTTTCACACATTATGTTAAACTCTAGATGGATGGTTAGTGTTGATTCTTCCATAATTTTTTTTGGATAACTGGACTGGTGTCCGTCTTATCACTAAGTTACCTGATAACTACATTCCGGTAAACAAAAATTGTACTATTAATGATATCATGCTATCCGGTAGTTACGACTTTCCTGATAACATCATTCATATTATTGATAATTATCCCTATACTAATGATGATTTCCTTATATGGGAAACTACTCCGAATGGGATCCTTGACTCAAAATTGTTTTACAATCATAACATTACTAATCCGGATCACATATTTTTTTGGTTAAAATACTATAATAAGAACTTGATTAAGCCCCTGAGACATAATCTTGTCTAGTATATTTCCCATAATCGTGTTCCCACATTGTTCTGTCTTCAATCATTTGGAATACAAATTTATTCTAAGTGCCTTTTTTCCATCAGTACAGGGAAGATGCTAACCATCTATTTTTGTCTTGTGCTACAACATCAGTGCTTTGGAATTATATTACTGACTTTTTTGGCTACAAATGGTTACCTTAGAACTCAATTAGTACTCAAATAAAATACTGTGTGGAGTTAAATTCATCACCGAAAATCAAAAACCTCTTCTTATTAGCAGTGACGGAGCTCCTACATGTGATCTGGTTTGATCAAAATTCCATTATTCCCAATAATACCTCATTCAATCTTAATGCAGGTCGTATGAAAATTCGAATGGCCATCAAGGATTCCGATTCAATTCAAAAATCCTATTGTGATAAATCAGTTGGTGATTTCGAGATCCTACGCCACCATAGAGTTTATGGTATCTACAGAGAACCGAAGCGCACCTTTATTGTTTTCAGAAAAAACCCGCTTCTAGGATGGATTACAATGAATGTTGATTGAGCTTCCAAAGGAAATCCTAGACCTGCTGGTTATGGTGTGATTTTCCGAGATTCTAATGGGAGATGCCAAGGATGCTACTTTGGAAACTATGGTACGACCTCATACTTGGATGTAGAAATGATGGGTGTGATTCACGTTGCAGACTTCATCATGAAAAAGGGCTGGAACAACATCTAGATTGAGAGGGACTCATCCACCATTGTACAAGATATATAGAATGGGGAATTAAATCTAGCCCGACCCATCACTACTTTATAGATTAGATACCTAGCCTCTCTCATGGAGATCAAATACATTTCCACACACACCTTTTGTGAGGCGAACAATCTTGCTGACAGTCTTGTGAACATGGATATCAGTCATAGTCTTACTTGGAAGGAGGATATTCCTTTTGAGATCCTTCTTATTTATGAAAGGGATTTTAAAAAAGTCAATTACATCAAAATCATGTAACCCCCCTTATTACATTAATAAATTGTGTCTTGGTCCCCGACTGAGACACCACTTGTTAAAAAAAAGAAAGCTAATATAAATAAAACTTAGAAGAATCTATGTAGAAGATCTGAACCATCATTCACAATTCATAATGATATGGTAGATTTATAGTTTGAATATTTTTACAGAATTATTAAACAAGATAATTCAAAAGCTTAGGATAGTGAAAAATGAAGAGAAAAGAATCTACATGATAAAGGAAAAGAGAATTTGTGTTTTCAATGAAAGAGAAACTCATATGTTAAATATGTTCAATATGAGATAGACAACAAATACCGTCACATTGAAAAAGTTTGATTAACCTTTACACCAAAATTGGAAGCATTCCTTAAGGGGAGTAGTAATTTTTCATTTATGATGACTATCTTCAAAAAAAATTATATAGAAAAAGTAGAAGAGTATATAAATTGATACTTTTTAGATATATATGAATCTGATCGAATGTTCACTAGTGAAAGCTTGAGAAATAGAGAAATTGAATCAACATTCTTTAAAATATTATATTAACCGTGATGTTAAAAATGATTTATTAAGGAGGAGCAACCATATAACCTTAGTAAATTGTGTATTTTATCTGTTCTTATTATGTAAGAAATTGAAGGTGAAACAATTTCTCTTAGGGGAGAACCTGATAAGAAGATTTGGTTATCATTTATTGATAGGGAAGATAAATTAGTCACCATCTTTGAATAAATTATCAATTATATATGAAAATGAAAATATGATGGAGAAATTTTTTTGTATGAAGATGAAGATGAAGATGTTCTATTTTGAAAAACTATATTAAATAAGTCACAAGATGAAAAAAAAATCACTTTTATATCATATTGAAATTTATTCAAATCCATTAATGTTGAGATCCCCCATTATAAATATTATGATAAGAATTTACCTTAGGGGAACAAAAATAAATAATGAAGAAGAAGATGACAAAATAATTATTTCAAACATTATCTAACATGGTTATTTATGAAATGGCATGATGATTACATGATTGGGAAAGAATATTTACTAGATAAGGGAAAGATTAAAATTATGAAATTTTGGAAGTCTTGTTAAATATTCTAGGACGGCATAAATAATATGAATAAGCAAAATATTTAGATGAATAAGAAATGACGGAAGAAACATCATCTGAACCTCACAAGAGTAATAAAAGTGTGGATATCGATCAATATAACATCATGGGGGATTGGAATGCTACCACATAGAAAAGGAAAATGGGGATTTATGAATTGTATGCCTTCATATCAATTATAGATCCATCCTCATTTGAAGATGTTGTGAATGAAGGATCATGGGGTGAATCCAGGAATGATGAACTCTATCAGATTAATTAGAACCCGACAATAGATCTAGTCAAGAGACCATAAAATCAAAATTTTGTTTATAATATGTGTATTTTTAAGAATAAATATGACGAGTATAGTAATATTAACATATATAATCTATGATTGGTGTGTAAGGGATAATTCCATATATTAGGTGTTTTTCTTGAAGAATCATTTTCTATAATGGATAGATATGAGTAAATCAGAATTTTTCCATGAATTTTCAATAGAATTCATTATCTTTCAAATTGATGTAAAAATAGCTTTCTTAAATGGGTTTCTCTGTAAATATGAATACATATAATAACCAATGGGTTTTGTAATTGGTATTGATAAAATAATATTTTTTTGAATAAAGGAAAAACACTACCATTTGAAGTAGGCACTGGAAGTAGGGTATTCCTAACCAGATTCTTATCTAAAGAAGACAATATTTAAAAGAGAAGAAGTGGATCAAAATCCCATTGTGAATAATTCTTAGAAAGATCAGAGCATCATGTTGATGTACGTAGATGATATTATTTTTATTGGTAGCAGGTAGGGGTCAGTGGATGAATTTTGCAATCACATGAAATCAGAATTTGAAATGTCTATAATTTGAGAACTCATTTACTTATTGGGGATACAAGTGGAATGCATTATATTTTCTAATGAAATTCAATACGTATGAATCCAAAAATATGTCAACTCTGAATTAATTTCTAAAAATGCATGGAATAAAAGAGGATATGACTTATGTTGATCCCACCATGTACATGAGACCCATTGAATGATTAAATTAATTAACTGAAACAAGAACCGAAATTTTCCTTACACAATTTTAGGTGGACAAACATAAAATTAATCCAAAGGAAGAACATATGGTGGTATTTAAAGGAATCATTAGGTATATTCAAGGTATACACAAACATGGGTTATACATTTCTATAAGAATAGATAAGGAACTATTGATATTTTTTAATGCTGACTGGGCACAATATTTGGTGGATAGAAAGTCCAAAAGTGGTGGATCATTCTATATTGGAAAAACATGTGTGGTATGGTTGAGTATGAAATAGGAATGAACATCTCTCAGTATTATTTATGTTGAGTATATATCTGCAATAAATTCATGAAGTCAACTACTTTGGATGAAGCAACAACTAACTGATATTGATGAAGAGTGAAAACCCATTGGTTATTCACATTTATAACAACTGATCAATTGATCTTATGAAGAATCATATTGAGAATTATCATATGAAACACATTGAAATCAGATATCACTTTATCAATGAAAAATTTGAATGTGGCATGATTAAAATGGATCATGTTGGAACTGATGATTAGGTTTCTGACATACTAACTAATACATTGTCTACACATGTGTTTGAGAACCATATCTTGAACTTTAGTGTTAAACCACGTCACATTGCCTGAGAAGGATATGGTTGATATCAGATCCCTAGTTGGGTTAACTCTTTTTATCTATTTGAAGATATTATATAGTTTTATTAGGGTTATACGATATCGGGAGAGTGTACCTTGATCTCAATACATCAAAATTATGTTTTTAAGGTTTATTGAAAATGAGGGTGAATGGAGAAATTCAATGATCTAATAGAGGAGAATGAACTATTTTATAGTTTCATGAAGATAGGAAATAGAGAAATTAAAAAAAATTACAATGCAGGAGAAAGATGAGATAAAAAGGGAGAAAATGAAGGGAGAAAAGGTGATTGGGGAAAACCAAGCTCTACTTGGACTTCATTAAGCATTCCAAAGAATGAGAACTCAATTCATGCTTCCTCTCCTATTTTCTACAATGATGAATTCTCATGTAGACTTAAAGTGTTGGCCAAGGTGTTCTTGCATATCAGGATATGATTGTGGCTGGTGATATATTGAATTTATCTATAGATTGTAGACAATCCCAAATGGGGGATATTATTGGAATTAAGGATAGTATTTCCCAGAAATGGAGTGTGGTTTTGTTTTTTTTTCAATCCTATTATAAGAAATTATGAAGTTTCCATGAAAAGGGATATTACAGTTCATGCCAAAAACACAGTGGATGGTGGAATTGTTTCCGAGTGGATGAAAACTGTTTGGGTCCAAATTTTTTTGAATGAAACAAATTGTTTTTGGAAATATAAGTCTCATGAATGTTTAAGGGTTTGTTGGATAGTTTTGTGGAAGGCTTGTTTTATGATTATTTAATAAATATATGGAGAATGAAAAAAGTGTAAAAAATATTAAAATTTGGTCAAAGTATGAGGTTGTGAGGGAGATGATTATGCATCCATGGTGACATAAAAAATGGGTTTCCATGTACGAATCGAATATTTAATATAGGGTCATTAGCGCCTATAAATAGGTGGCTTCCCCCTTGTATGATTTAAAAAGGTTCAGTGATGATCAGGTTCCTCTACCAAGTGAAACACATATGTGCGAATGATTTGGAGAAAAACATATTTCACCCTTAGTGTACTTTTATTCATTAAAGAGAAAGTTAAACCTACTATTTATATGGGAAAATGATATGGGGTAGAAAAAATATAAGGGTTGTGACAAAGTCATTTTGTGTGAAAATATTAAATCTTGTGTGGAAGAGAAGGTGTTATGTTCATGTTCTAGTATGTGATTTTATAATGTTTTAAAAATGCAACTTGTCTGTTAGGTGATTTCAAGTTTATCAATTATAGAATTTGATGCAAGTACAGTATTGTGCATGATAGTAAAAAATGCATCATTTCCAAACTTTTAAAGATAACTTCTTGTCAATAATTGAGACTTCATCCAATGTAATGAGATAAGTTGATTCGATAGAAGTGCTAAGAGGGACAAAAAAGCTACACCTAACATATTTTAATTGACGTGTTCTTGGAATAGAATAAATTTTTCTGAACTTCCATTTTCCAAACTTAGTGACGATTAGTGTATTTTGGTATGATTGATACACTGTTGGAATATTATTCTTGGACTAGCCCTTAGTGGTGAACCAAGTAAAATAATTGTGTATTCTTTCTACATATGAATGTTTTATTATTTTTCAAATCTTTTATACAGGTTTAATAAGTTCCTAACATTATGGGAACAATATCAATCACATTAAAATAAAAAGTCTACACCCTGATTCATCCCTCCTCTCTCAAGGTGCTCTAGGGTCCTATATGTCATAATGGTTATAGTACATCTGGGGGTAGGTCATATGGTGGTGAGTCTTCTTCATCAATAAATTATATTTAGTGGTGAAGCAACTTCAATGTTGACTCATGTTCAACGATGATTTTTCCAACATGAACACTTGTGATGATCTGTCATCTAGAGAAATGTAAAGTCTAGTGTTGATTCTTTTCTGGTGGTGATCATTTTTTAACTAATGAAGACTCATATAATCACTTATCCAAAAATTCATAAAAATCCCTAATAATTTTAAATTCATCGTAGAATAGTAATCCCTTTAAAAACAAAATTAACGTGATTAATGATCATTAAAACACGGGGGTGAAAAAAATATACCCATTATTGTTGATAGAAAATCATTGAATTTTATAATACTTTTATGAAATCAACTCTGGATTACAAATAGATTTAGGTGAAAAATAATTATATCAACTTATGACATTTAAATGTCAATATGGGTATTTTTACATTAATGTTAAAATAAATGATAAATAACGGTAGAATTAAAGGCTTGGTAGAATATGATATATATGATATCTAAAAACTACATTCCGTCATTTATGATATCATAAATAGAGGAAAAATATAAAATTAATTCCTTCATTATTCTCCACATTTTGGGATTATGAAAAATTGAAGATAAGTAAAAGTAAGTCAGTAATGATAAATATGAATAAAAACAGAATTTATGTAAAGGAATAAAGTGCCAATGTTACCTAAAAAATAATGATATAAAAATGTATCAATCAAAGTACAATGTAAAATATATTATTTAATATTCCTAGGTATTATAAACGATAGGTGAATTACCCTTGTCAATGACTTGGGGCAGAGAGGTAGAGGATGAGGTAACTATGGAAGTGGGTATAAGGACAGAGGTGGAAGAGGGTACCTCTCATATTATCACAAAAAGAAGAATTTATAATACTTTCACTGGTGTAAAACTGTGTGGCTAAAACATATAAGGAAATGGAGTACTTAGATTTTTGATAATAGTAGCATAGAAATATTCCCGGTTAGTGGATGGAGAAAATAAATGAGAAGTCACTAGAATGACCTCATGAGAAACTACTGCTGTTCCAAAATCATGTATGAAATGATTAATCAAATTGAATAATTCTATTATGATTATTACTCTATACACCAAGGAACTAAGTAATTCCTTTAATTCTTCAAAAAAATATGAATTACATGTTTCATTTCCATCAATTGGGTGACATTATCCTTAAAAGATATTTTGACTGGTGGCATGCGGAGGTTCTTTGATAGAAATTTGGTGTTTGAGTTGTACACCAGCATGGGGTAAATCTAGAAAACGTTATACATAATTGCATTAGTAATGGTTTCCCAATCATTTATTGAATTATTCAAGAACTAAATGATCATATTATAATAAGAATTACAATTGTGTCCGATCTAGTTCAGATCCTCAAGATGTTTTGTAGAAAACCCCTTGGAATAGAATGAAGTTCTTATCTAACAACATATCAAATTCGATCTCTATCATGAAAAGATATTTGGGGTATAGAACTATTATTATAATCTTATGAAGGTATATTTTACACCCTCTCCAAAAAAAAGATAAACTAGTAGAAAAATACGTCTTTATCCCCTCCACCACTAACCTTAGTGACTCTATCCCATAAACTAGCCATCTATTATTAATATCCAAATCATGGATGTAATGATTCATTTTGGGATCTATGTGGAATATCAATAGATGAAACAAGTATATAAAATCTATCCTACTGATCCCTAGGACAATAGGTTATAGAATACTTTGAATCATTTCAAAATTAGAAAGTAGTCTCTCTAAAAAAGACATCATATTTCATATAGAGACATCATTAATTGGCTCAGGTTCACCAATAATCACTCATGCAATATGTATCTCAACATAAGGCATAAATGCTTTTGCGAGCTGAGGTCTAGTAGGTAAAACTATATAAAATATCTTAAGTTATTATGTAGAAACAATATATTTAACCATGGATCACGTAGGATCTACTTCATCATGAATTGGGGAACCTGGATAACTATTATTTTTTAGAATGATCTCATTAACAACTAAATCAAAATATTCAAAACCAAGTATCACATACCCTATGAATCTTTCCCACTAATCTAAAAATGAGAGATCCAACATGGTAGAAGAGAAAACATCAGGAATAACTTATGTTGGATCAACTTGATGGCTATGAATGCATGGAGATTACCCCCTATAAAGATATTCCCTCATATAATAATTATCAAAAAATTATCATCAATATGTATAAAAAACATTATATCTCCTCAGATGTAGTAGCAAAAGAAAAAATTAGCGAAGAAGGATATTCCTGATCCATCTCAAGATCATTATGTCCTCTATGATCAGATCCATCACCATATCTTTCTACATCACCATATCCCTCATCCATTTCATTACCATTAATTAAATAATTTCCAATATCATTACTATAATCATCATAATATTCTTCTTAATTATATATATTATATTCATTTCTTCTTTTTTAATAATCAGATTAATCTACCACTACCTTAAAATATTTTGGTGAAGAATAATTTAATTACTATTCTCCTAAAAAATATGTATCCTTATCTTCATCTCCTTCAATTATGAGAATTTTTGTATAAGTTTGAGAACATGGAGTAAAAGCTATACCAAATGATACAAATAGGATCTTACTCATTTCATGTTCATTTCCCTCCATAATATAGACCTCCTCATCATCACTAGGCACATGAACCTCTATATCCTTTTTCACTTCATCAGAGTAAATTACTACCTCATCTGGAACAAATCCAAGATCAACAAGATTACTTATTATAAAAGGGTGATCTGTTGGATTAAAATCATCATAGATAATAACAACATAATTTTCCCATTCTATCATCCATAGGTTCCCAATTATGTTCATTCTCTTATAGGTGACATTGGTTGGATTGAAACCACCACACCTCACCTCATATTTTACATCCTCATCATCCAATTTTTTTCCTCATTAATCACAGAAATTAACATGGGATAGGTAATGGAATTTTAACTAGAATATATCCTATAAATTTTCATCAAATACATCATTAGGTACATATAGAAATTGAATTTGTATAATATTTTCATAATTTAAAGGAGATAAATATACTGATATATCATCATGTTGAAGAACCAGTTTCACATACATAAAATATGCTTTATAAATAGAAAAAGAAAATTTCAGCCACCCTCCAATTCAGTATCTGATTTTATTTTGAGAGTTCTATCTCCTATCACATTTTCTAGATCATTTTCAAACAAAAAGGAATAACATTAATTAGTAATTGATCCAGGATAGTCATTTAAAATAACATCATGAGGTACTTTAATGAACATAGTCTAGTTTTTAAAAAAGGCAACAACAATATATCAATCTGTCATGCTTCAAATCTGATCATTGTCTTCCCGAAATGTAAATTTGGACCATTGATAAAATTGGTGTACCATCCTCGGATAATAGAGTAACTAATTATTCAATATCCAATATATCCATACATGGTCTTATATTTCATAAACATTTGGTGATTTTCTAGAAAACGACTATTAAATATTCCCATATTTCCCAAAAACCACTATTTGATTTTCATGTTGTGGGTGTTTCAGTTTTAATATAAGTGTTATATATTATCCTATATGATTTTTTAACGGTCACAGCTTAGGATATTAAAAATCTTATTTATTTACTATAACCATTGAAACAGAGTTAAGATTGAGGTGAGGAATGGAGATGGAAAAGGCTGGGAGACAATGGTTTGTGGAGAGGTTCAAAGGAAAAAAAGAGAGGGGGAGAGAGTGTGTTGAAATTAGATTTAGGACCCAATTTATGTAATTTATTGATTTGAAAATAGAAAATAGAAAATAATAAATTTATATTATTGTAAATAATCAACCAGAAAAAAAATTAGTAATGGTAGGTTACTACCAATGGTTGGTCCTTTCAAACAACGGGTCATCTAATGGTGTGTAATTTCAATTGGTGGATAATTTCTAAAGTTGGGTAACATTCAATTATGGGTAATTTAAAAAGGTGGGTAATTTCCAATAGTGGGTTATTAAAAATATAGGTTATCTCCTATGGTGGTTAATTTCCAATGGTGGGTAGTTTTTAATGGTGGATAATTTTCAACATCATGTTATTTTCAATGGTATGTACCGAAAAATAATGATTACCAGAATTTATCATTCATAATTATTGTTTTAAGTTGTTCATTTTCGAAAAAATCAATGGGATAAAAAAATGTCTATAATATGATATTTACATCCTAGGAAATTAAGGTTTATATCAAAATCATTAAAAATGATCTCTCAAAAAATGATGTCTTAGAGCAATAGGCTTTGTTCTTAATTTATACATAGGAATATTGGTGATAATAATTGGACATGTATTGTCACAATTTATAAGAACATATTTAAATTAATATCTATAATATTGTGAAGTGTGTTTCACCCACAAAATTTGAGCACAACAACTACCTACAACTATTTATTTAGCATTTGAATTAGACAATGCAACCAAATTTTGATTCTTAATACAACAACATACTAGAGACATACTAAAATGAGGAAAAGTTCCATATGTGGTTTTTCTATCTAACGTACATCCACTAAAATGAGTTTATGAATAACTTACTATGTCAAGGTATTTTCATCTTGTGTATAATAATTAAAAATTTATTGTATATTTTGATGTTACTGAAAATCTATTTAATTGTTTATAAATGTGAATATTTTGGAAATCCAAGAAAATGGACACACATCAACAGAGTAACATGATATTTGGTTGAAAATTCGTTTTGTAAGAAATATATCCAATCATACATTTTTAATTGGATTGATCTACTAGTTTCCCAGCTTCGTCAAGATCTATCTTAAACGTGATTCTCATGGGAGTTTCAATAATGTAAGTACTATCCAAACAAATACATTTTAGATGATCTTTGGTGAACTTATACTGATTTAAAATTACTCTATTTTTTTGAAAAACATGAAAATAAAGTAAGAATTTCAGTTCACTCATTAATATAATATCAAATTAATTTTTCATAATTTATGAAAATTCATTACAAAAATTATTTTTTGAATATACTAGGATAATATCATCTAGATATATTTGTACAGTTAAAACATGTTTAGAAATTATTCTTATAAAAAGTGTAGGATTGATAATTAATATTCAAAATTTAGTATGAATTAGAAAATAGTTGATCATATAATTTATTTCCCTAAGATACTTTTTTAAACCATATAATAATTTGTTTAATTTAAATACATGATTTATAAAACGAGAAAGTTTGAATATTAGGGGGGTGTTCAAAACAAAACCACCACTATATATCCATTTATGAATCCACTTTTGACATGCATTTTTTATATTTTAAAATAAAAATTTACTGAGTATGAATGTAGTATTATAATGGATTCATATCAACCTATATGTGTAATGGTTTACTCATAGCCTATACCCACTTCATGATTATATCCCTATAAATGTAGTGTATCCAAATTTCTTACAATTGTACTTGATTTAAAAATGTTTTTTTAAATACCCAATTAGTTCTGATAGTTACAATTTCTTTAATTCAATCATCATGTTCCTAGACAATATTTCTTTTGAAATGGTTATTTTATTCTTTTATAGACATTATATATAATTCATCATTAAATGAATCAGTGATGTTATTAGGTTTAAGATGTCACATGGATTCTTAATGTTCAATAAAATTTCTAAGAGAATATCTAGATTATGAACCTCTATCTCATCATCTATATATAAAATCTAGAACACTATATTTAATATTCATATAATCTATAGAAAAAAAGGGATGGTTACCTAATGATCATCTATAGTTTTAGGTTCTGGTTGGAAATATTCCTCAAAGATGGATAATTTTTTATCTTATTTAATAGAACTGTCAGATGGCTTGGCTTTGAATCCCTTATTTGATAAGCCATCCATATGGGTATCTAATGGTATTTTAGGATCTTGTTGATCTATTTCATAAAAAAAGACATGAACAGACTCTTCTACATTATTTGTTCTCTAATTATGCACCCAATAGGATTTACTATATGTCAAAAAAATATGGAAAATTACTTCATAACTCTTGGAAGAAGTTATTTCCAGATAATCTTTATTATTAGCAATAACGAAATTTCAACCAAAAAGTATAATGTAATGAACCACAGGTTTATTATTATTACATAGTACATATAATATTTTCTTTTTTATAGGTCTAATAAAAATTCAATTAATTATATAGCATTATGTATTCACAACTTCTCAATAGAAGTAAATAACAAGTCCATATTCATTATTCATAGTCGGAGAAATTTCTTAATGTTTCCAATTTCCCTATTCTAATAAGTTGTCCTAGAAGTTGAAATTTTTTGATCATATGAAATTTTAGAGAAAAATATTTAAATTATTTGATTTCAAAAAGTCATAAATGATTAATTATAATGCTTTTAACCCAATGTTCAATAATATTTCTTATAGATATACCATAATTGGTAATGTAAGAGAATAGTTCACTTTTTTTAGATAAAAATAAAACTGAAGTATACAAATTAATGTAATATAAAAGAAATAATACATAGTTCTTACTATCTATAATAGAATATCTAGATGGTATAAAAAATCCCTGTGAACTAATTGTATGTTTTGAGAAGTTGAAACTTCATTCTTTGATTTAAAAGTTATTTTTTCTGAATCCATTTTTGATATGGGTTCAAAACATTATCATTTAAGAATGGAATATTAGGTATATTATTGACTAACTATTACATAGTTATCTTTATATATGATTAAATATTCTAATTTCCTAGTCTCTTATGTCAATTCCTTGATTCTTTATAGAAGGCGCATATGCATGAAGCATTTGGGAAAGCAATATATAAATTAAAAATAATTTTTTTTATTTATCAATGTACTAAAAACTAAATTATTTTAAGAATAAAATAAATTACAATAATTATTTTCCAATATCATAAAAAACCATAATCACATAGGTTTTAACTGAAAAGAAAATTATATTTTAAACAATATTCAAATAATACATTATAAATTAAAAATGTGTTAGAATTACCAACTTGGACAAGGAAAATTATTTTATTATGTTGGAATTGTCCACAAATGTGTCATGTACTCCATAAACCATTATAATGTTATTAATGCCTGAGTAGTCTATAATCATAAGTCTAGAACAACTACTCTCCAGGTACCATTGATTTTTTCTACATCTCTTTAACAGATTCCCTACAAAATACATTTTATAACAAAAATGATTTTGGAACAAAATACATGTTGGAAAAAAGGAAAGTAATTATGTCTTTTGGAACAAATATTTGATCCATGAGTTTCTTATAAATTTATCATAATTTTTTTAAATAGATACACTAATGGGTCTAGTTGAATAAAAACTAAGAATATATTTTCTAGAACTAGATTTAGGAATAAATTTATTCATGAAAATTCTCTTTGGTCCAGTTTGATAACATAAACTAGTTATGTACTTATGTTCTATTTTTTCTAGTTTTTGGTTAGAATATCTATACCATTAGGAAATATATATAAATCATTTTTTATTTTGTCATTAGATAATTTAAATTCATTATTTTCTTATAAAATTGGATAATTTTTATATGTTTCTACAGTATGGTGATGTTAATAATTAATTTTAAAAGTATGTTGTTTATAGAGTAATTTATACATATATTTGTCTTCATTGAAATTGTTTTATAGAATGTCACAATATTCAAAAATATATACATAAGAAAAATTTTCATCATCATTTTGATCACCATAAGGATTTAAATATAGTGTAGGAGAAGAAATAATTGAATGGGATACCTAAGTTTTCTTTTTGAGGAAACGTATATGATCCTTATCATGTTTGTCTTCATGGGTCGAGTCTGAGTCACCAGAGATGCTATTAGAGTAACATTAGGTTTCTCTCATTACATTCTTAAACAAGTTAACCATATCATCATATTTTATTTATATTTCATCTTTGGACATTCTTCATTGACATTCCATTTCCTTTGACATTCATAGTAGATGATCTCATTCTAAATACCATAATTCTTGATGTATTTCTTCTAATTTCGAAAGTTACTATATTAACCTTTCTATAAAGGTTTCTTATAGAATTTATATTTCTTATAAATCCATTGAACCATATAGGAATATGTTCTATCTATTTATCACTATCAACTGATGATTCCCTATCACATGAATATTTAACTTGAACATTTTTACTTCTATTTTGAATAAGTAGACTTGAGTGATATAGACTTCCTTTTAGGATTGTATTTCCCAAATCCATTAGTTGTAATTTATTCTTCATACATCAATATATTTTAAGCCAACTAATTACATGTATTTTACTAAAATCACAATATTCTCTAATTGATACTATGGTTCTGCTACACATTTTATGAGGACACCTAAACATTCATATGATTTGTCCTCTTTCAGTAATTATATTCCCCATAGCATTCATTATATTTAATATAACATTGAACTAGAGATATATGTATAAAATAACCACATTTTGGTTCATCATAAATATTTTATATTTAATTTTATCAGTATTTAATCTCTTTTAAATAACATTAGTTGTTTATTCATGAGAAAAAGATAAAGTGTCCAAATTTTTTATGCATTCTTACAAAAAAAACATTTGTTATATTCAGCATCACCTAATAAAAAATATAAGAAATTTTTGGAATTATAGTTCGTTTTTTAATAATTCTTTGTAGAATCATTCTATTAATTACATGTAGTATTGGTTAATTAATATTTATCTTCTATAATAGTCCATATCTCAAAACACAACCCCTCTATGTGAATTTCAATCTTGATTTTACCTTTGAACATAGTTATTTCCCTTAATTAATGGATTTTTGTTGGTAGTATAAAATATCTTATATTATTATTTAGGGAACTAAATTCATAACTAATAGATATCTATGATTTTAAAACGATAACTAATATCATATTTGAAAAATAATTTAAAAATACTCTGAAATGAATTGTTGGCCTTTGTTTAAAACTAAAGATGTGAAGAATTTATTTCATAATAAAACTATCTGGTAATTAAAGTTAAAATATAATCCCAAAAATAATATAATTTTTTTGAATTAATCAAAAGAGTCTTTTAATATAAAAATTATTTTTTATATGATTTTTAAAATATTGGTTTTTTGGTAGTTAAAAAAACAAAAAACACATTAACTATTGAAGTAAATTTCCTCTATCAAATATGTATATAAACACTACTTAAGATTTACTATAAATATTATAATTTATACCATACATTAAAAAGATATATTTTAAAGCATTATAGATAATGAATGAAAACCAAACACACAACAGAAAAATAATATCTTCATTCTAAAGTTGATACATAATCCCCTCCACATAGTAATCACTTTCCTTCAGGAATATTATGTAAATATAATATGATCCACAACCATGATTGGGTAAAAATATGACATAAAATTTTTCCAGACCACACATGGACCACTTCTAGAAAAAATGTTGGATGAAAATAACTTAGTCCATAGAAGGACCTCTTCCACAAATCCCATTAGTTTGAAGATAATGGGAGATAAATGATATTATCTGTTATACATTGGCTATATTGTGAGACACAATTTGTGTGGGTAAAAAACACCCTACTCGAATATAAAATCAACAAACATAATGTGAATAAAATAAAATAATATAAATATAGTGCTTCTCGGTATGATGTTCTCTAGATTATTGATTATCCTCATGTATTACTTGGAGAGGTCTCGAGCTAATTTTCAAAAATTAGTAGCAAAACATAGTGACATAAAGCTATTATTTTCTAACATATTTGAACATATTTAGTGGGCCTTATTATTTGGAATAGTTCCATCAATTATTTATAAAGGATCACGAATGATCTTCTATTCCACTTTTTATCATAAATTCACATGAACGAAAAAACTTTAAATAGAAATAACTACAGGATGAAGGATCTATTTGATGAACAATCATCACAATCCTCTAAATCCTTATATTGATATCTGAAATGGACTATAATGTTCCCTAAAATATCAAGGATTATAAATATAAAATAAATATGGACATTAAATTCATTAGTAATGCAATTTAAATAATTTAATTCAAATGTCTAAGAATTTTGATCGTGGTACATGATGAAAATGAATCATATCTAGTGATGATTCAAGTCATGTTTTCATGATTATGTATGTTTTTCAACAAGTTGTAGGTCATTTTGGAGATAAACATATACTATTGCGACCTGTATTTAGAGTTGAATCATCTTTAGCAGTGTCTCATGCTCAGCGGTGACTCATGTTCAATGGCAACACAGGTGATGGTGTGTAATTCGGTGGTATCTAAGTTTAGATGTTAATACTTTTGGGGAATGCGTATTTTTAAATTAATGGTCAAACAACACAACAATTATCCAATAATTAATCTGAATACCATAGTTTATAAAATTATATGATAATATAGTAAAGCTAATAAAAACATTGTTAACATGATTTGTTAGCATTAATACAATGAGGTTCTAAAATAGAATATTTCAGTAACTGAATGATGTTAATGGATGAATGGAATTTTAATATTAATCAATTTGACAGAAATGATTCTTGTTATTGGAGGATATAGACTAAAAATATATATTTATCCGATAAATTTTCACTTTCTTTTTTTTTGTGAAAAACCACGATTGATGGAGAATATGGAGTCGAAGATAGTGGATTTATAACTTTTTGGATTTTTGTATCTCAGGTTGGAAACAATTTGTTTTTATACATATTATTTGAGAAGATGATGGCTTGGTTTATGGAAAATCTCATAATATGTACATGAATCCTTATGCATCCAAAAAATTGTACAAGATGTGATAATTATACAATCAGAAGATAATTGAAGGGAATATTTTTTGTTATCATGCCAATAGAATCAACACCATTTCAATTCTATTTATCAACTTTTTGAATTATATATGATCATGATTTATGTTCCCTAGTTGCACTATTTTTATTACCCAATAGTTGGGAATCTAGTATAAAAACCATGTGTATTTCTTTTTGGAATAAAAATATTTTTCTGAAAGACGTATGTGACCCTATCCTTTGTGAGGATATTCAAAGAAGAAAATTAGGAAGATTATCCTTTTTATTCCTTTGAAAATTGATGGAATAAGAGGATTCAAGAATTTAGACAATTGTATTGTATGATAAAAATCAATAATAAAGAACTGTGTCAAGATAAGGTGACCATTCTTTACATGATGAACATGTAGGAAGAAATGAAACATAATGGAGAGTAAAGAAAAGTTAACATTACCAAAGAAACATATATATATTACAAAAAAACTGATGAAACATATGATGTGTTGGTGGAGATCATGGAAAACCATATGGGGTCATCAATTTTAGACTTATGGTCATCTCTTTATTCCACTTTGGAAAAGGGGTTCCTAAACAACTATTTTTCCCAATTTTTTTGCATGGTACATCATAATGTTGATAAAACCTTACAGGTTTGGGATAAGTGAGGTTCTAAAATTTAAACCAATAGTGGACATACTAATGTTCTTGGGAATATAAGATATATCTCTATATTGATAATGAATTTTATATCTATTTTGAATATTTTTGATGTACATCTTAACATGAAATTAACTAGCGGTGAATAGAATATTACTAAGGGATACATGTTAATATTTTAAGGATTCAAGATTGGTACACAATAAAATATGGTATAAAATTTCTAGGAAATAATTACAATAATAATTTCATTTGGGGAATCACAATTGGGACACTATAGGCATGTCCACATTAGTGGAAATGGTATAAATGTTTTTGAATAAAATAAAATCAATTGAAGATAATGTTGTTGGATTTGTATTCTATAAATATTTTATTAACTAAAATAAGAATAAGGAATAATTTTTAAAAGGAATTATAACATTGAATTTCAGGAATTGGGAGTAGGTGCATATAAATTTTTAGGGGTCAACACTAGTACGTTTTCATGGAGGGTCTTATTATTATAAGACATTTATTGATGACTCAATAGTGAAGGTATCAGTTAACATTAAAAAATATAAAATATCATTTTTTTAACATGTTTTAGATGTGGAATTATATGGTGCGGAAAAATTTTAGATCAATGTAGTAATGCATGAGGACTGAAAATGGTGGATATTTTCATAGTATTGTGGCCATTAAATTATTTTCCATTAATGAAATTTGGTTGGAGTAGAATCTTTCATGTAGACCATAAAAAAATGGTTTAACTAAAAGGCTCAACAAGATACTGATTGAATGTACTAGGAGTATGTGGAAACAATTAGGGTTTCAAAAAACATTTTAGGCACTCGTTTTATGAATGGTAGAAAATATCATCATTAGAAGTCTATATATACCAATGGTAGAATGCATACCTGAGGAGTTATGGTCATGAAATGAGGTACAACTCTCTTATCTATGATACTTTGGTTGTTTTACATATATACATATTGATGATTATTCATGGTATATTCTTGATGTTATGTCCAAATATGATTTTGTTTATGGTCTATATTTTTTGTACTTTTTCTATCATGTTTGGGTTGACAAGACCAAGTTGATTATCAAAATTCAGAACATGATAATTAATGAAGGTATCCCATATAAGGTCCATCATGTAACTGAAGGTGAAAATGGGAACAAAATCACATTATCAAGAAGAAGTGGAGAAGAATAATTTTCAGATGGGTAAATTCAATTAAATGAGTCGAGAAAGATATATTTGGATAAGAAGGAGGATATTTGTTTACTACATTACTAGAATACATGGGAGATAAAACCTATTCCACATAGAAAAAGAGCATTTTAGAAAAATTGAAATTCCATGTAAAGGAAGAAAATTATGGAAAGAGTAGGTACATGGAAAAGATAGCAGTGGATGTTTTTAAATAGAGATAAGGTTTGTATTTCACAAAATTTATCCAACATGCGGTGAAGATTCGCATCATCTGAGAGGTTCTTTGTAATACTACATTAGATTACTTAGACATTCAGAATTTTGATACCATGTCTATTATTCTTCATAGACATCTAGAGGAGGACATTATATGCAGAATCTGGTGGGCTATGTTCAGTTAGGGAAGGAAGACATTTTGTAAAAACACTAGAAGATATTATATGGGTTAAAAGGGGAACCCAAATAGATGAAAAATAAATTTGATTTATTTAGGAGAAAAACGAATAAAAAAGATGTGAAATAGACTAATGATACTATTGTATTTATGTTGTTGAAGGGAAAATTATATTTATTTTATATGTGGACGAGATACTCATTTGAAGATCATTTATGACAAGAATTGATGTGATGATTGGGAGGTTGAATAAGGAGTTCGAGATGAAATATCTTAGAGAAGCTTCCTTGATTGTAGGGATAATGATCAATAGAGATCATTCAACTAGAACATTTATATTATCAAAGAATGGATATATTTTAATGGTTTTAAGGAAATTTAGTATGTTGGAATTAAATCCAGACCATTTCCCCAAGAAATCCATATTAAATTATCAATGACCAAGCATCAAATATAGAAGAAGAGTTTGAAAACATTTAAAGGGTTCGTTGTACTATATCAGTTTGGAAGCTAGATGTATAACATTGTTAATACTAGGTGTAATATTTCCTATATAGTGGGATTTTTTAGAATGTAGGTGGATAAAATATTAAAAAATATTGGTATGTAGTTAAGTGGATATTATGTTATCTAAAGGGAAGCATGGAATCACCTTTGATATATAGAAATAAAAAATAATTTTAATGGAAAATAAATGATGACCTTATAAGTGAGGTTAACTTTAGGAGGAGTACCATGGGTTATATATTTACATAGGAAGAAACAATAGTAATCTTTATATCTCAACTATGAAATTTAGTAGTGTTATCTATCATAGAGGGAAAATACATTATTTTAGGAAAATACTAGAATGAGCTGGTTGGTATTGTGAACATCATGTGGGTAATAGAAAAAATGTTATATGAAAATATATTACACTGAAAATTTCAATGAGATATACACCTTAAAATGAACATAATGAGTCATTCCCAAAAAATAATATTTAATTGACGCACTATTTTATAGGAGGATTGATAGAGGATGGGTAGATAACATTTCATAAGACTTATAGAACCAATAATCTAGTAGATATGTCTAAAATCGATGGGTGATAAAGGATTTGATTCGCTATTGTGAATCTATTAGTATTCAGTGGTATTCCATGAATCATAATTTTAAAAGTGAAATATTGTTTAGAAATATCCATTTATAAAGTAGAGAATCTGAGGAGTTCATATTAAGTATGTGGTTTAAAATATTACCATTTAAGAACATTTTTTTTTGAAAAATGAGGCACTATGAGGGAGGTTTTTGTACTAGTCTAGCTTGATACTTTAAAAAAGATGGTCCAACCATTAGTGGCCCATATGCATAGTAGGTAATAACACATGTGGTTCGACAATGATAATTTACCTTACCAAAGATAACTAGAGACATCAAAATGGAATATTATGTGCATAGACATAAAAATTATTAAAATATAATTTTTCACATTGGACACAACAGTATTGTAACTTTGAAAGCATCCGACCAGAAGTTAGTGTAGTATATTGGACATACATTATAGTTTTTAGAACTATTATAGAATCCTCATTATTATTTGATTTTGATATTGTGTTTTATAATCTTTTATTGTACCTTGTAATTTTTGACTCAAGTCATAGTGAATTTTATACCTTACTTTAGAAATTGGGATCATTTTCTGAACCACAAAAATGTATGTGTCTAATGATAATCTTCATTGTAATTTCGTTTTCGCCTTTTACACTTCTTGTCTAAATAATCAATCATTTATTACTGCACACATTTATATAATAATACATTCACATGTTTATTTGAAATAAAATATTTTTTAAAACAAAACGACATATATTTTTTTAATTAACAATATTTCCTCTTCTGAGATCCTCTATGAAATTTAGTACAAATGGTGTAATTTAAGTACATAATTGTTTTACAGAAAATGAATTTTATTAGGATTAAATCCAATTCAATTTGAAGTTATACAGGGCCCTATTTTTTATAAATTTTATAAAAATATAATTAAACTAGCCTAATTTTATATAAAATATTATTTAAACAAAAAAAATTGATTTAAAATTAACTATAAAATTAAAATTATATTTATCATATTTCTGATAAATTATATTCTAATAAATTTAATTCATATAAGAAAATGTTTTTTAATATAATTTAGATTAATTTATTGTAATTTATAATGTTAATTTTTATGTACTTTATTATCTTCAATAATTTTTCTGTTCAAAAAATTATTAGTATTTTTCAATTAATTGCTTCCATAATTCACATGAGAATATATCTAGACATATCATCTATAATATGTAATGTTTCTTAAAATTTTGAGGAATTCGGATTTTTCACATTTTATGGATCTTCTTTTTCATGAATTGATGAATTTTGAATATTCATCTACAATATTATAAGCGAATTTAGAATAATGACTTATATTTGTAAAGGATCCTACTAATACATCTTGTATAGATAATTTTTCATTCATTATAATATTTACATAGAACCCCAAAATTTTTTGGATTTCTATTCCACAATCATTTGATCAAATATCGAATGATACATCATATTTAGTACTTCTCTGGGTAACTTATAATTTCAATATTTTTTTATTTTCTTCTAGAAACACATCATGACATTTTATTTGTCTTCTACAATTTAGGACAGTCAAGTATGATATGTCCATCCTTCTTGCATACATTTCAGATAAATATGGAATAATCTTTCTAATAATTTATGTCGTTCCTTTATTTATAGTCTTTCCAATGAACTTTTAAAAAATATTAATTATCGACAAGTTTATTCTTCTTTCATTGAATTCAGTAATGTTCATTATAATTGAACTATAAATAACATTGATATGAATGGTTAAATTTCTTATTTTATATAACATAATTAAAATTATTAGTAAAAGTTTTAATGATAATTAAATTAAGGTTACTTGTTGTCAAAGAGAATGATTTACCATTATTAATTTTTTTCATTTTTAGTTTCTCATATGAATCTTCTCTGATAATTCATCAATGTACCAATTAATTCATCCTTATGAAATTTTTTAAAATGTTTAGTTTCATAGATATCAGCCTTTTCAAATCCCATTAATTATGAATAATATTAAAAATAATTTCAACGAGGTCATATTCTAATAACACATTTTCACCCAAGGAGTGAAATATATTTACTATTTTCATAAAATAGATGATGCATTAAAGTAAATATTTCCCCAATAAGTTAACTAAAATATTGATAGTCACCACTTAGTAAGTCTCTATGAGATTTTAGGACATTTTTTGTTCTAAAATTTGTTATCAATAGCTTGTTAAAAATTACATTTTCCATTTCACATGGATATATTTTTCCATGGATGTTCATGGTTATAGAACACAATAGAGAATTATGAACATTACGGTTTTCCTAATATTATATCTTTTCATTTAATGATAATTTTAATTATATAATACTATGAATCATTATAGTATCATGTTAACAATATAATGTTGATGCCTCTTAAATTATTAATATATGACTTTTTATGATGATGGCAATAACCATAATCATCTCCACCAAAAATTTGTGGTATGGTAGAATTTTTGTTTAAAACAGTTCCAATTGGTACTCATACAAAAAAATATTTCTTCTACTAACAATGTTAATATATGGAAATTGGATGAAAATTTAATAAACATACAAAAACATAACCAGAATAATGCTATTATCAAAATTTGGGTAACGAACACCTCTGATAAAGAATACTTTCCAGGTGTGTGACTGGAAATAAAATATAACATGGGTGAATTTTATGTTTAATATAAAATTATGGTTTTCATCCAATTCAAGTATTTATATGATCAATTGATTGAATAATCATTTAAATTAATTAATTATTTGTTTTTTAAATCATTGATGAAATCAAATATTAGAGAAATAGAAATAGAAATATAATGTTATAAATTTGTCCTATTGGAAGTAAAATGACCAGTATTTTAATCTACGAATAAAAAATTTAAATCAGAATATGAAAACTAATAATGGAGTAATAGTAAGAAAACCAAATAACTCACTAAAGATATTAATTATAATCACACGTTTGATCCAAAGTGAATGATAGTTATCTAAAAATAATCCACAATATCCATGAAATTACACCATTTGTAAGGTATCCCAGATGTTATACATATATGAAGCTCTTTCTTCATATACGTTGAATTATATGACTAAACCTATCAGTAGTACATCACTTCCATATACCTGAAATACATGATCCATGTATTCTTAGACTTGTAATATATTGATAAGATGATCATAATTTCAATATTCATATCCCCATAATCCCCCGATCAATTTGGATAGGAATAAAAATGTTTAATCATGAAATTATTATAGGTTTATGAGGAACACCACAAACAATTTGTTTCTCTTAGCTAATGGTCTTAGAAAAAAAATTACACTAAATGATGATTTTATATTAACATGGAATAGAAAACCATATAAATGAACAATAACATCCAAAATGAATTTTCATATATATATATATATATATATGTTTGTGTGTGTGTGTGTGTGTTTTATTGATGCTAATGGTGTAGCTTTATTTATTATATGATTTGAAATAAACATCAATGATCGAATTCAACCAATCATAGAGTTAGTGGTAACTGTATTTAAAATAACATATATATTTAACAAATAACTCTATATATTCCTTCATCTACATGTGATCAACACCCACATAACTATAGTAATTATAAATAGTTTTGAGTTAATATGTCATGAGTAATTATATTACCATAGTTTAATAAAATCATTTTAGAGGTTGATATTTCAGTTATCATTTGTTCATTCTTCATAATCATAATGAACTAAACAAAAAAAATAAAGTTCAATGATTTTTGTATAATGTGTAGAGTCATTTATAAAATAATGAAATAAATAAGTCATTGAATCAACAATCTTTAAGAATAATTTTAGTCTCCATTTTAAAAAACATGATGATCATCTTAAACAATGATTAAATTCCATTGAATATTGGAAAAGAACTTGTTTGTCGAAAAAAAACTATATTGGAGTCATTTAAATACATTATTATTCTAAAAAAATAGAGGGAATGATTCTCCCAAAATTAAAATTCATATACATCTTCACGTGAATAAATTTAATATCTTAGAGACCCCAAAAGAAACCACCTAAAAATTGTGTTCATTTGATGTTCAAGATATATTTTCAACTTATTTGAATAGATTATTTGGTTTAATAATTTTTTATACCACTAAAATTATCTTATATTTATATTAATAATTAATAATTATCAAATTAATAATAACAAATATTGGTTAATTATTTTATAAACCAATTTTTTCTAAATATATTTTATATTAACTCTGTGTATATATTTTGTATTATATAAATCATATTTTAAAAAATATATTACAGATATATATATCATTATGAATATATATATAAATTATAATATTATTTTTTATAATATATAATAATTATGTAGGGAACCATTTATCCACAAAAAAAATCAAATGAAATTGGGTTCTTTATCATCGCTAAAAGAGCACGAAAAGGATACCTTTTATCAATGATAAAAAATATCTCATAAAGGATGATTTTTATCCACAAAAAAACAACTGTTCTTAATGAATTTATTTTTAGTGATAAAAAACAACTAATAATAGATTCCCTTTTAATTTTATTTGTTGATAATAAAAGACCCACATTATCATTTCTTTTATAGTGATGATAAAGAGTAATACTTAATAGAGAGAATTATGTAGTGGTGTTAGGTCATTTAACTACCAAAATCATTTTTAAATGATCTTTAATAATTAAAAGTATTTTACCATTATTCTATATATGATAAATCATTTGGAATGGTATTCTTACAAGTACGATACTGAATCTGGTGTGTGATTATAAACATGAAATCCAAGATGGCTCATAGTGAATGATATATAATTTTCACAAACTGTTTATTAGTCACATATAGTGGTGGTTAAATTGATAATATTTGATATCCATGAAGTGTAAGATAAATGGAATTTAAAAATAAGCTATATGTTTTATATAACTCATGAGATTCTAAAGCATGTATCACTAATACAAAATAGGGGAAATTTCCCTATCATATCCTTCAAAAATATATCGTGAAGCTCAAGGGTTAGTTGAAAAGTGCTCCATCGATACTAGAGTTAGGTTATTATTATAATACATGGAATGAAACCTTGAATACATGGAGTTTGTGGATATGTGGGAAATCAATGAATGCAAACCTTTACACAGTGAGTCCTATGGATCGACATACATGAAATGTATCTCATGGTACAATGATTGTAACATGTTTTTGGCATACGATAACCATAAACACAACCGATGATCATAAATGACATGTAATTTAGAACCTCACATCCTGTGATATTAATCTCAATGAATAATCCATAGTGATAAAGTGGGAATAATACACTTCTTATGTATCTAGCAGTAAATGTCATGTGAAAAAGAATCTCAAATCAAGAACTGTAATTGCCACTACTACAAAGTGCACAATATTATGTTCTAACAATAATTATATATAAAAAATTAATTATTAATGTGTGTTACTTTATCTATTCTAGTTATAATCTCTAATAACGTGTACAAATATTTGTGCAAAAAACCCCTAATAAAAGCACCCATCTGTTAGTGTTTTTTAGTTCTGATAATGATAACATTTTTAATAGATTTTTTGGATAAGAAAAAGGGTATCCTTTGTCAATGGTTTTTACCACTAATAGAAGTTATATATTATAAAAAGAGTTTATATATGAAAAATAATAATATATTAACATGTACATATATAAATATTGATATAAATATAATATATTTTATTATATATTAATTATATAATATTAAATTTGTAACTACACTTAATATATAATATATTTATTGAAAATGGTTTATAAAATAAATAAAAAATTATATTAAATAACAATTTTAAAATTATTATTCCGTAATATTCATGTAATAAAATTTAAATGATATAAAAAAGAAATAAATTTTGAAATTATCTAAAATAAGATGAAAATGTTACCAGAAATTAAAAAGACCATAAATTTTGATCCACATGTCAATTTGGGATCTAAAAAGTATTGAGACACCTAAGACCCGCACATCCAGATTTGGTTCTAAACATGAATACATTTTAATTTGTCACTAGAATTATAAAATACTTCCATGATAAAAAGATAATTTCCTTTGGAAACTAGGTAAATTCACTAGTAAAAACATGGTACTATACACACTTATCACAAAAATATTATACAAAAATGTAATTACATTATATCTATTTTTTTCTCAATTCCATTGGATATGGGGAAACAAAAGAAAAGGATGTCTGATACATCACATAATGAGATTAATAATGAAAACATATCATAAATGTATATCATGTGTGAACCATGATACATTATATAAGAATATAAACCATATAAAAATATTAATAACATGATCATAAGAAAATAATACATTACATGATCATAAGTTTGTGAGGAAATACTTGATCATAAGTAATTGAGGAAAAAAATGATCATTTGTAAATGAAGCATTACATGGTCATATGTACATTTTAAATATCATAGTCAAAATTACCTAAGTCATAACATCAAAATGTGGGTAGATAATAAACATGAGACATTCATAACATATCCCAAATGTCCATCACCATATATTCATAAAGAATACTACCATTGTTGTCCACTAAGACATCATAAATCATTACCATGGAATACTACAAATATATCATGAACATATCATCTCTAGAGATTAATTCTTTACCCAATGAATTGGAGTGTTATTAGGGTGATCCCTTAATGTTCATTAAATCATGTTTTCTATATATTATGTACATGTACAGATTCATTAATACTATTATCATTAGCCCATGTAAAATAAATTGGTTTTCAATGAAGGTATTTATATTTCTAATTAAATTCCCTTCAATAATATAATAATAATTATGGGTCATTTAAATATATAAAACAAATAGTAGATAGTTTATTCAATGATTCTCCCAGTTAATTGATTGATGAGTTTCTAGGTGAACACCCATGCATGAGAATATGTATTCATGGTTATCTATAAAGGAAATATATTGGAACAAAATTTATGTATATACGATGATAGAAATAGAGAATGATAGTGATATTCCATTATCAATAGGGATCTCATATCCACCACTGAATGTGTTTATATAGACATTTAGTTATTTTAGAAAGGTATGTACTATGAGAAATATGGATAATGGTAGTGAAAAGTATCATTGGTTATAAATCTAGTGTGATGAAATAACCTTCATATAATTATTGCGACTATCCAATTGAATCCCTAATAATCAACTTTAGAACTATAAAATGTTCACAATGAAGATGATAGTACCAAAATTGAGAGAATCATAATAAGAAGGGGCGGAGGGTACATTCATGGAATATGTATAAAATTTAAATTTTGTTCTCAATATATATATTAAAATCCTTTTCATGTCTCATAGTAATCATTGAAGTATCTAAAAGAAATCCCTAGGGCAAGTCAATCTAGGTGTACAACAATGCCCATTGTTGGGTACTTGGTTTTAATAGTGTTAAATCCCAATAAACAATTTTTTTAGTTGTTACAAATTGGAACAACTTTTATAGATCCAACACCACTTGTAGTATCCAAACAAGAACTCAATTTTTAAGAAAATCAAAAGCACCATTTTTTAAGAAATTATTATATTATGGATCCATGGAATAATATGTATGTTAGTACACTAAAAGGTAATTTTATAAGACAATATCGAAAATGTAATGAACTTGGAAAAGAAATGGTATGATTGAGGACACTTACCAAGTAAGGATGTTTCATAAATTTGGATTTCCAGTCTTGAGAACCATAAAAACACCGTTTATGGACTATTGAGAGGGTATTTGAGAGATAATTAATGATAAATTGATTTCTTGTGAAGAGTGGGGAGGTAATGGGTGATATTTATACTTGAGGAGGGTTAGGTTTAAAGTGATTAAATAAAAATTATTTTGTATTTAAGGAAAACCATTGCCAGGTTTAATTAATTTAATTAAATTTTAATACGAATTTATATTTTGAATATTTTTAAGGATGTTTTTAAACTAAACAACTTATTTAATTATTTTTCATTTTTTGTTATTTGAAATCTTTTCCTTTTAATTCAATCATATTTCATTAGTTTACTAGTACTACGATAACTCAGTTTTCACCAAATAATCTCTTTTATACCTAAAAATCATATTGACCGTACCATATAATTTGGACCTTATAAATCCAAATATTAAATTCAATTTTAATGTAATTTAATTATAAAAGTGACTAGAATTATTTCCAATTTGATACACATAGGGCTAATAAAAATATTTTTTTTAGAAAAAATAAATCCATGTTTTTAAAAAATTTATGCACGTGTTTTTAAATGTAAAAAACATTGTATTATATTATTCCTTAAATACGTGTGATAAAAAAGAAGTATTAATTAATTATAAATAATTATGATATCTTAAATATATCATAATTTTTATTATATTTCATAATAATAGTATTTTACCTTTTATCCAAAAAATCTCCCTTTTTGGAAATATACATAAATTATCCCTAGGACAATATTGATGTGATAATTTAAAAAATTATATTTAATTTATAAGGATTATTTTATATATATTTTAAATTAATATTTTAAATAATAAATTCATATTCACTAAAAATGAATGATTTTTTATAGTAAACTCTCTAGGGGTTTTAAAAATTAAATATAACATCGTTGATTTGTATTATCATATAAATATACTTTATTAAATAATTAAAAGAATATAAAATTTTTTAAATGAAAATATTTATCATAACAAATACTATTAATGGAAATAAAATATTAACATAGTATCCAGGAATAAAATAAAATATTCCCAATGACCAAATTATTACACAAAAATAATAATAATGTCAAATCATCTCATTTATAAATGGAAATAATTCCCAATGACTATATTTTCCAATATTCCTCATGCTAAATTTTAATATTTATATATAAATACATAATTATTTTCTCCTCCTCAATCAATACTTCTAATAAAATGGTTTTTACCCTACATTTGAGGATGTATATTTTTTTTTCTAATTCGTTATCTTCTTTTTACGATCTTTATGGATGGGGACATTTTACTGGAGAAATTCAAACCTATGGAGTTTCTTAGTAAATATAATATTCTTTAATGTGTATATAATATACTATTCATTGTTTTAGTATTATATATCTATACATAATGTTTTATTCTCTTTTTAAATGTAAATGTATATTTATATGATTTTATTATCAATGTTAATAGAATGTTATTAAGAAACGAGAGTTCCTTTTTATAAAAGAATAATATTTTTAAGGTAATTTCAAATATCTAATACAATAATGTGTAAGAATCATTGATCTAGTGAGGAAACTGAAATCTAGTCAGTGTGTTTATAATGTCAAAATATTCTCAGAATGCGTCTCTAATTTATTTTTTTCCAGGTGCCCTATATTTTTAGCATTCGTTGGAATTTGAGACTCATTTAAGGGGGTGATCTTGTATTTTTTCTGCCATGTCTGAATTTACTAGCAGGGATTAATTTAGGTGGATATTAAGGGGTTCAAATTTGTTTAATTTTTATATTATAGTGTATTTTATAATTAAATATTTTCATATTGATGGAGATATTTTCCAAATCTTTATATATAAATATATGATATATATATTTGTGGATTTCCTAATTTTTTTCATTTTTATGCTGAAATTGGAATATTGGTTATTCTATCTATGTAAATAGTTATCATTTAGTTCATTCAGTATTCGACATGGTTGTAATCTAATCCCCCATTTTATAATATAAAACAATTAAGAAGAAATGAATTCATAAGATGAATGAATTTACTATCAATTAAACTTATTTGTGTATTAAAATGTATGATTAAATGAGATAACACCGAAAGAGTGTTCTTAGGTGATTATATAAATATATATAAATTACTACCATGTAATGGAAGTATGTATGCTTTGATATCATGCTTGGAAAAAATGTGCTAACGACCATTGAACTTTTCATCATCCTCATTATGATATATAAGTAAAAGTATACTATGGAGGTAATATAGATCCAATGGAAATGTTGGATGATTCATCCTAGATCATGGATACCTGTGGAGGTTTGATGATTTCATTTTACACTTAGATATCAGTATCAAATGAATATTAATATAAATATAAAAGTATGTAGTGGATCTTTAGTTTGTGGAATGTATGTTTTTTATATTAATTATTTAGGTATTTTTAACAAGTTTCATATTTCAGGCCTTGAGATTCTCGGAGAAGTGTTTAAAAAATATTTATTGATTCAAATAATTGATAATTGACACTTATAAAACCCTTAGGTGGTATCATATAGAGTTCATTCATTGTACTTTTGAAAACATGTGGTTAATTAAACAAGAATCTATAAAAAGTGTAACTTTTACAAGTTTTTTTAAAATATGTTATTTTTTGTACCCTTATACAACTGAGCCGCATAATGGTAACAAAATAATTACCATTATGTTTAGTGATTTGATTATGGTTTATCTAACCTTATCATTTTTGTAGATTTCCCTATGAAAGGGTCACTTATTCTTACAATTATGTGATATGTTGCTATGTAAGGGTAATTTTGTTTTTCCTAAATTTGCGTAATGTTAACCAGATACATAGCCTCATGTGAGCCAGGGATATGTGAAGGTCACACCCTTAAACAACCACAATTTTTAAATGTTATACCCTAACCAAGTGTGGTTTCTTAGTGATGTGTAATGGTAAAATTGTGTATTATAAGTACATATTAGTTCTTTATGGTCATGTAACGGTATGTCATGACCTACCCTGATCTAAAGAATTCATGTAATGTTCTTACACTTATAAAAAATAAGTTATGTATAAGATATCTTCATATAGACTTTACGCACCACATAATATCTCTGTTGTGTAAATATATGGAGTGACTTACCTTTACTTATGTACTCTATAATAAGATTACCATTACATAGATTTTCTACATAAGGGTAGAGGTAGCTTATCTTTATGTAGGAATGGGTTCAACCATAAGGGTAAACAAAAAAAATTTAAAATTATTTTTAACATATAAAAATAATATAATGGATTATAGAACACCTATAAATCATTGTTAAAGGTATTTATATATATTCTATTAATTTTTAACCTATTTATATATTAATTAATTATAAACTTATTATGAATAGTTTAATGTTTATGAAACATTTATTATTAAATATTCTTTAAAAGTGAATTTTAATACAAGAAAAACATTTAACAAAAATTATTGCATGGATTTTCACCTAAAAATAAAAGTTTATATTTATATGTCATATGTTATAATTTATAAAGGGATTATAAATTATGAGATATGGATGTAAAATAAAATTTATGTATTTAAATTATAAAATGTTTATAATGAGAAATTTAGATTTTTTAAAATACAAATCGACCCTTATATACTTATTATTTAAGCCATGTCAAAATTTTTTGATGATTGATGTAATAAATGTTTAAATAATGATTATATATATTTTAGATAGAAAATGTAAAATGATTTCATAATATAATATTTATTATAAATAGTTTACAATTCATGAAATACCATATAATTAAAATTAAAATCCAATATAATGAATAATTTAAAAGTGTTCACATTAGAATGAATATATAATTTTTTTATTCTAAATTATGGAATGTATATAATTCTACATCTGTTAATTATAACATTTCAATAAGTGTAGTTTATTTATGATTTTTTATAGATATTAATATCAGTTTTAAATATTACGATTTTTCATTAATTTAAAGCTTATTCATGAATATATGTTCATGAAAATGTTTAATAATATTGAATACTATTTATGATTTAGTTAAAAAGGTAAAACTGATTCTAGTATAGGGTCATACATTACATAATCAATCTGGTTTTTCATCTACCCTGACCACATTTGGTAATTAATGTTTTTTTTAATTTAATGATTTAATATTGATTTCTCAAAAGAAGTGTTGGAGTAATGATTAATGGGATTCTTTTGCGAGTAGTGTATACTAGGGTAGAGGGATGTGGGTTCTCACTTCCGATATAACTATAGGTCAATTAATTTCTTAATAAAGTGAATGGGGTTGGATATTTACTGCTCAAGACTTTCCCATCTGGAAAATTTCAATATCATATGTTATTATTCATTTACTATATGTGTTTATATAACTTATACATATAATGAAGTTGGATATGTATGAATATGTAATGATTTGATTTTGTGTGTGTAATATAAACTATTTGATTATGTAAAGGGTTGATAATCAATATGGTTTTTACATATTGATTTTGTGGTGGCAACTAGATTCCAAAGAAAAATTCTTGAAGTGTGAATACTTAAAGGGGAATAAATTGATATATGATAGTGATAAAAAATATCATTAAAAAACTATGTGTGGGATTCCTTCTAATTCTGACCATTGAAAGACCTTGATCATCAAGCTTGGTAGTTTTTTCCCAAATAAATCTTCACATAGATTATCTTATTTACAAAAAGAATTTAATAAGTGACCCCTTATTGTCTGGTCAAATGGTTTCATTCAGAATATGGGTTCCCGTATTTTTTATTTTGTGAGCATGTTTTTGTTGTTTTCATTGGGTATTATTTAGCTTATAATCCCTAAAATATAGGATATTGAATTAATATATGTTATATTAACCATATGATAGATTTTTAATAGGTTTTTCTATTTATCTATCCATGAAACATATATAATACGATGGGATTGATTCCTTGACTAAATAATTTAGTGGTGAGAGGAATGCTAATGTGGGCTCATTACATACTGAAAAATGGATCATTGATATGAAGGTTCCAGGCACAACAAAAGCACATTAGTGGATGTGCCCACTTGGCTTTTTGTCATTAGAAATGTTCAATCCAAGATCAATACGATGATAAACGTCAGTCTCCACGGATCGATTCACATAAATAGAAAAAGAAGAAGAAAAGTCCCAGAACCACAAAAGTGAATTATCACAGGTTGATTATAACTAATTTAATTAACTAACAATATGTACCTTTTGGGTGTTCTTTATTTGTTGATATTCTTGATCACGTTCTGATGTGATTCATCATTGCATCGTAGAAACCAAGTGTAGAATTCCTATAGAGGTGATCCACATGTGCACCACGTATCTCTGGAGGTCGCCAAAGGTGTCTTCGGGTGCTACCATAGAGAAACCTTTACTTGCATCGCCCGCCTTAGATCATCTTGATCCGATGAAGAGGATCTCTCTCGATCTTGAGAGAGTTCTTGGAGGAAGGAGTTCTTTTGGTCTTGAGATAATTCTTCAGAAATGTTTTGCACAACGATTCTCTTGAAAAGAGTTGGGGTTGTGAGGATATTTATAATCAGGTTTGAGATTGTAGAGTTAAGATAATAATTAAACGTGTTACACATTTTATTTATTTCAGTAAATCTTTTGAGAACCCCAGGTTGAATCATTAATTCCTTGACATGCGCCCACGATGATTATAACAAATATCATTTAATAAAACGATATTTCCTCAAAATCCAATCAGGAAAGACTACATGGTGTGTTATCACAAATACACTGCGTGTACTTGTTTTTCATTAATAACTAAAAGATGTGTAATCATTAATACACGACGTTTACTTGTTTTCAAAATGAAACCTACACCTTTGTAATCATTAATACAGGGCATGTACTTGATTTCATTTCATTCTTCCTCCAACATTAAAACAATTTACTCTTCCATGAATAATTATTAAACCACGAACGAGAATAATCTTTATTCTACTTGAAATACTTGAATACACTTTGTGTGTGACCCTCTAGGCCCCTTTCTCAATGGTATTAGGCGGGCTTACCTAAAGTCGAAGATTACTATCTAGCAACGGGTCAAGGCACCCAAGAGAAAGAAGATGATGCTACATTGATGTGTCACCTCATATAAATGCTTACCCTATAATTTAATCCATTTGTCTCAATATCTCATCAAGCATATTTCATGGCAGTGTCATAAACCTATATGCTTGATCTGTCATTCTTTGACTTCCAAAAATAAACTCATTATTACACCATGACCGTGGAATTTGGGTGATAGTACTATTTCAATCAAAGGTCCTGATATATCTACCTCTATAAATATGGAAGGGACAAATCCTTCCTCAACTTATCCATTAACAACATGTCATTTGTGACACACCTAATGTACCCTACTTCCCGCTAACTATCTAAATGATAGTTTTTGGAAGAAAATTTAAGTGCGCGAGTCATGACATGAGTTAATGATAATATTCCCGTCTAAGGACCATCACACACACACACACAGATAGAAATATCCGATGATACCAAGACATGCAGAATTACTACTGGTGGGTTTTTTCTCATAATCTATCATCATAATGATTACCAAGTGTGAACTCCATTATAGAGAGTCTCGTCTGCTTATGAGTACTCGCAAATGATGGTCTGTATACTATGTGTCCTATCACAGTATGTCATCGAACCTTAGAACTTTATTTATGTACATTGTTATAGCATTTCAAGGTTCTCATCATAGCGAGGATCTGCCATGACCTTATAAATGCAACAAATATTCCAGGACATTATTATATTATAGTAATTCATAATAATGAACAATATACAATAAGAGTAGATTCATGTAATCAAATTACAAAATAGTTGGTTCTCAGGACACCAACTCTTAAAAAATCCCACTTGGACTAGAGCCAACTGCCTACGACTTTTAGTCTGATAGACCTCACATGATGATCATGTTTTAGCTGATTCATAGATTTATTCAACGGGTCTTCAAAGTTGTCTTCTGTTAAAATACTGCTCACTATATCTTCACTTCTCTGAGAAAAATCCCTTAAGAGATGATAATTTTGAAGTATGTGTTTTTTCCACTGATGTGACCTTGGCTTTTTTGTGAGTTCCACTCCTATAGTATTATCACAAAAGAGTGTGATAGGATTTTTACTGCTAGGTACTACATCCAGCTCTTAGACAACGATTCAAATCCATACTGCTTATTTACCTACCTCAGAAGCTGCGATATACTCGGACTCCGCTATAGAATCTACCACCACACTTTGCATTGAGCTCTTCCAGCTCATTGCACCTCCATTCAAACTGAAGATGTATCTAGTCTGTAACTTTTTGTCATCTTGATCAGCCTAGATACTAGCATCTACATGTTCTCTGATGACTATTTCCTCATCAACTCCATAAACTAGGAACATATCCTTATTATGCCTCAGATACTTAAGGACAGTCTTGACTGCCATCCAATGGCGGTCTCCATGATCAGATTGATATCTTACTACTACATTTAATGCATAAGCAACATCTAGCCTTGTACATAGAATATATTAACTGACTGACCCAATCATGGATGCATAAGGGATCATTTCCATTTTCTTTATTTCCTATTGTGTATGAGGACACATTTTCTTGGAAATATGAATGCCATGTGACACTGGCAATAATCCCCTCTTGGATTGTTTCATACTGAATCTCTTCAGTATCTTGTCAATGTATGCACTTTGACTCAGGCCCAGCATTCTCTTAGATCTATCACAGTGGATCTTGATACCAAGAATATATTCTACCTCACCCAATTCTTTCATGGAGAAGCATTTCTCTAACCATTCCTTATATGACAGTAAGACAGGTACTTCATTTCTAATTAGTAATATGTCATCAACATATACTATAAGGAAAATGACTACACATCCACTAAACCTCTTATAGACACAAGGATGACATTATTTCATAACAAAGCCAAATTCCATTACATATTCATCCAAAATAATGTTCCATGACCTTGATGCTTTCTTTAATCCATAAATGGATTTCTGCTACTTCCATACCTTGTTGGCATTCTTCGGAGTCACAAACACTTCAGGTTGTGTCATGTAGACATCTTCTTGGAGGTTATTGTTAAGGAATTATATTTTGGCATCCATTTGCTAAATTTTATAGTCATGGTAAGTGGTAATGGACAATAGGATTATGATGTATTTTAGAATCACAACCGGTGAAGTGGTTTCATCATAGTCAATTCCTTGACACTGTCTAAAACCTTTTGCAACTAGTCATGCCATATATGTTTTGAATTTCCCCTCCATGTCCAGTTTCTTCAGGAATACCCATTTATTACCAATAGGGTTTACATAAAATGGAGGATATACCAAAATCCAGACTTGGTTTTGGTACATGGAATCCATTTCAGAATTCGTGGATTCTTTCCACTTGGAAACTTCTATGCCTTCAACTGTTTCCTTGTAGGTAAGAGGATAATAATTGTCAACCAATAATGATTCATCATCCTTGGTGACAAGAATACCATATCGTTCTAGTTCTCTCACCTCTCTCATTCTCCTATGCAGTTCTTGTGTATGTGGAACAAATTTTTCTTCCATGGGGCATTGCAAAATCTGTTTTGGTACCAACTCCTGTGTTTCTTGAGCCTCGACTTCATCGAAGTCAGTCTCGCTCCAACTATCTCTTTTGGAGATGTGATCCCTCTAAAAGAATGAGTAATTTCTTGCCCCTGTATCCTTTTTGTATGAGGGGTTGTATAGGTAATATCCCCTTGTTTCCTTGGGATATCCTATAAATATACACTTATTGCCTCGGGTGCAAGTTTGTTACCTGAAGAGGCCTTAAAAAATGTTTCGCTACCCCACACATGTAAATTTGATAACATGGATTTGCATCCACTTCATAACTCATATGGAATACAATTTATCGATTTAGTTGGTACTTCGTTTAGTATGTGAGCTTTTGTTTGTAATGCATATAACCAAAAGGATAACGGAAGACTCACATGACTCATCATTGATCTCACCATGCACAAACATGGTGTTGTTCCTCCTTTTACTTACACCATTCAACTGAGGTGCGTAAGGATGAGTGAGTTGAGATTGAATCCCAAAGTACCCTAAGAAATCAATAAAGTCAAGATTAAGATATTCTCCTCCTCTATCTGAGCGAAGTTTCTTAATATTCTTACCAAGATGGTTCTCAATTTATTTCTTGTATTATTTGAACCGATCAAAAGAACATGAATTGTACCTCATTAGGTAAATATATCAATATCTACTAAATTCATCAGTAAAAGTTATAAAGTATGAGAACCAAACCCTTACTTCAACTAGAAATGGTCCACATACATCTATGTGAACTATTTTTAAAAGCTCTTTAGCCCTTTCACCTTACCCACTAAATGGGGCTTTGGGCGTTTTTCCATGTAGACATGCATGACATACACCAAGTGGTTTTAGTTCGAAAGAATCTAAACAACCATCTTGATGTAATATTGTAAAATTATTCTAATTGACATGACCTAACCAGTGATTCCAAATTTTGGTGTGGTATGAATCATGTGAATTAACTTTGTAATCGATTTCAATCACTTTGTGTATTCTAACACATAAAATCCATTATATAAATGTGCACTACCAAAACAAATGTTGTCATTATAAACGTAGAAAAATCCACTTCCAAACATGAATATGAATCCATTAGTATCTAATATGGATACTAAAATAATGATTTTGGTTATAGAGGGTACATAATAACATCCATTTAAAACCAAGACCATCATAGTAGGCAATGTTAGGTGGTAGTCTCTGACAGCTACCACTGTGAGTCTGGCTCCGTTGGCTACTTGTAGATCCACCTCACCTCAGTCAATATTTCTCAATCTACATGGTTCTTGTATTTGGATACAGATGTGAGAACCAAAATCATTATATAATACCTAATTGGTTGAAACAGATAGATTTAATTTGATGACAAACATATTTGAAGCTTCCCCTTTCTTTCGTGGATGGGTGCAGTTTTTCTTCTAGTGGCCCTTCTTGCCACATGAGAAACAAACTACCACCTGTTCTTTTTCCTCTCCTTTGATCATTCTATTATATAAGTCCTTGAAGAAGCTTTGGGATTAAATCTCTTCACCTTCCCTTTCCTTTTATTCACCATGAGGAAAGAAGGCTTTTCACGCTTCAAGTAATTGTCCACCTGGAGAATTAGGAAAATAAGATCAGACAGAGACTTCTCAATGTTGTTCATGTCGAAGTTCCCCACAATGTTTGAGATGCTACGAGGGAGTGATGAAATAATGGGATCGGTACCCAATTCTTTGGGGAGTTTAAACCCTAGAACCTCCAAGTGCTCAAATTAGCCAATGAGCTTGACTACATGAGGCCCGGCTGGGGCACCCTCTCCAATCTTGCTTTGAAATAGATCCTTGGAAATATCAAACCTTTCCTGTCTTGATCTCTCCTGGTATAGACCACAGAGGTGCTAGAGCATGCTATAAGCATCTATGTCTTCATAAGAATTCATGAGATCACTAGACATTGGCGATAGAATCAAACATATAACATCGAATGCATCGTTCAAATGTTGATCATAGACTAGGAAATCGTCATCACTCGCCCCTTGGGTAGGCAAATCTAGAAGTGAGGACTCCATCACGTAAAACATTCGTTCATAGTATAGGATATCCTGAAGACACTTAAACCATTCTTTAAAGATACTTCCGGTGAGGATATTGTCTTTGTCCAGAATTGATCGCAGAGAAAATGGGGTTGATGAGTTTTTTTATATTGATTCGACAATTTAAAAGAGAAGATTTATTAGTACATTTTGATTCATTTTATGAAAAGTAATAAATTAATTTATTAATTCTCACAATATTTTATCAATTTCCAATAGCCCTCAGCATTGAACCGAGAATGTCCAGCTATTTTGACATTCTAGTGGCAAGGATCCATACTTCCCTTCACATAACCCCAACAAGGGTTGGTCAAGATATTTGAAGGTATTTAGCTAGGCTGGTCTTTGCCAGCTGTGAGCTTACAGTTCCTTGATCTATTGAGTGGACTCCCCAATCCTAAAATCCTTACTTGGATTTCCTCAACTCTTGCCTCCAAAATTACATCAAGTCTATCAAGGGATACTCCTCTTGATGTAATATGGTTAAGTCTACCCGAAAACTTACATAATGGATTCCTTTATAAATGTAAGTGTCCCAATAAGGGTTGGTTAAACACATAGTTTTATTGAGTCTTTCCCTTAATGAAGTAACCAAAGCATGGTCTGACTTAATCTGGCATTGAAGAATTTTAATCCTTTATGCATAGTTTCGCATTATCACATGCTTTTTAATATTATGTGATGCATACTTAAGTGATTAACCAGGTTCCGATAATGTTTACACATAGTCCGTTATTTATTTTATTATATCTTTTAATGCTTGTTCATTTTATTATCTATGTGATCACAAAAACACATACATAATAAATAAACCATGGAATTAGACAGAAATAAAATAAGATGGCATGATCATGAACATTTATTGGTTAGCTTATCTACTAGTTTGATAAAAAGACACTGACCTAGGAAAAAACACTTTGAACCGATGGTTCATGTTTTGCAACTCCCACCTGTCCACCTTTGTATCTTCTTGGGTTGGCTTCACCTTAGCTTCAGGTTTTGAACAGTCTCTTCTGGATTGGGAGATCCCCCATTACAAGGGGTTTACATTAAAGAATCCATGGGCACGCATGCCCTATATTTTATTGTAATAAGCCTCTCAGGACAACGAATTTAAATTAAACAAATTTTAATGAAGCCAAACACACATACAAGTGGTCTTTGGTCTAGCTCATCATCATTCATAGCATGCAATGAAATTTATGTATATATATAATTCAAATTCATTTAATCGTTCTATTATTTAAGATAATTCACGCTTGAAATGAATTAATTATGATCTTATAATTAATCAATTATTTATCTTAAATTCATTTAATAATTTACTTGATATTCTTCTCATCCATATCCCTTGTATAGGTCTTTGTACTTTTGGAGGAAACTTGGTGAAATTCCATTTCTAGAAAGTACACGGTGTAGAGTTTATATTTAAATGGTGTGTATTTCTTTTCACCCTTTATCCAATGTACACGCTGGGGGATTTGACCTGTTTTCTCTACTTTGTAAATTTTGGAGTATACGACATGTAGATTAACATAACATGGCGTGTACTTCTATGTTACGCAGTTACCAGCCTGGTATTCCCGTGTACATGGAACATGAATTCTCCTTGTACACGGTTTCAATTGGTCTAGATCAGACTACACAACATGTTGATTCAACATACACACCGTGTATTCTGGTTCCACGTGCCGTTCATTTCTAGTCAACACGGTGGAATAAAACTCAGGTATACTCAATTCACACTGCGTGGTTTGGCAGACCAGTATGGGTTTGTTGAACCTACACACACGACATGTAGTTTTCATTACACGTTGTGTATTCCCATGTTGTACAGACAGAAAGAGAGACTCCTTTGAATGAGTTCCTCATTTTTTATTTTAATCAAAATTAAAATTAAAAGGTTGTTTCTGTGATGTGAATCCTGAAATGAAAGAGGACAAACATATCTGATTTATTCAGTTTAATATAAAAATTTATCAGGAATTGAATCAAATATAAATGCGTAAATTATTAATGAAAATTAAATAACTATAATCAACTTTGTAACCTCACTCTGATACAATTTGATGGTTCTGGGCGTAGTGGAAGCACGTAGGTGGATGTGTCCACTTGGATTTTAGTCATTAGCAATTATCAATCTTGGATCAATACGACGATAAATGTCAGTCTCCACAGATTGATTTACAGAAATAGACAAAGAAGAAGAAAGGTCCCGGAACCAGAAAAGTGGATCATCACAGGTTGATTATAATTAATTTAATTAATTCACAAGAAGTATATTTTGGGTGTTCTTTCTTCATTGATATTATTGATCATGTTCCGATGTGATTTGTCGTTGCATCGCAGAAGCCGATGGAATAATTCCACTAGCGTTGATCCACATGTGCACCATATATCTCTAGATATTTCCAAAGGTGTCTCCGGGTGCTAGCATGGAGAAACCTTTTCTTGTGTTGCCCGCCTTAGATCATCTTGATCTAATGAATAGGATCTCTCTCGGTCTTGAGAGCATTCTTGGAGGAAAAATTTCATTTGGTCTTGACAGAATTCTCCAGAATTGTTTTGCATAGCGATTCTATTGAAAAGATTTGGGGTTGTGAGGATATTTATAATCGGGTTTGAGGTTGTAGAGTTTTGACCATAAATAAATTCGTTACACGTTTTATTTATTTCATTAACTCTTTTGAATACCCAATGTAAAATCATTAATTTCTTGATATGCACCCACACTGATTATGACAAATACCATTAAATAAAATGATATTTCCTCAAAATACAGACTGGAAAAACTACATGATGTGTAATCATAAATACATAGCATGTACTTGTTTTTCATTAAAAAATACATGGTGTGTAATCATTAATACACGGCGTTTACTTGTTTTCATTTCATTATTCCTCCAACATTAAAACAATTTAGGCTTCCTTGAATAATTATTAAACCATGTATGAGAATAATCTTTAATCTACTTGAGATACTTGAATACACTTATTGTGAGACCCTCTAGGCCTTTTTCTTGTTGGCATTTGGGGGGCTTTCCTAAAGTCCAAGATTACTATCTAGTAACGGGTCAAGGCACCCAAGAGAAAGAAGTTGACGCTGCATTGATGTGTCACCTCATACGAACACTTACCATGTATTTTAATCCCTTTGTCTCAATATCTAATCAACTAGGTTTCATGGCAGTGTCATAAACCAATATTCTTGATCTGTCATTCCTTGAATTCCAAAAATAAACTCGTCACTACACCATGGCCATAGAATTTGGGCGACAATTCTATTTCAATCAAAGGGCCCGAGATATCTACTTCCATAAATAGGGAAGGGAAAAATCCTTCCTCAACATATCCATTAACAACATGTCATTCATGACGCACCCATGAAACCCTACTTCCCACCAACTGTCTTCATGACAGTTTTCTTTGTCAAATCTAAGTGAGTGATTCATGACATGAGATAATGATAATCTTCCAGTCTGAGGACCATTACACACGCTCACAGATATAAATATCCGATGACACCAAGACATGCAGAATTAATACTTGGGTGTCTGTTATCATAATCTCTCACCTTGGAGATTATCAAGTGTGAACTCTATGAGAGAGAGTCTCATATTCTTACGAGTACTCACACATGATGGTCTGTATACTATGTGTCCTATCATAGTATGTCACCCAACCATAGAATTTTATTTAATAATATTATTATAGAATTTCAAGGTTCTCATCATAGTGGGGATCTGCCATGACCCTATTAATGAAAAAAATATTCCAGGACATTATTATATTATAGTCATACAGAACAATGAACAATATAAAATAAGAGTACATTAATGCTATCAAAGTAAAAAACAATTAGTTCTCATTACACCAACCCATACATGATAACTAATGGACATGATAGATATTAAAAGGGGTCATCTTTTTATTGGGTTCTCATTTAATATATTTCCATATTAAATGATTACCAATTGATGATACTTATTTGATAAAATCATTTATTTTAGAAAAAATTATCATCACCTTGATCATAAAGATAAACTAGGTAATTAATCCTCAAAAAGGATAAAAATAATAAAATTATATATTAAGACTGGTAATATCAAAAATATTAATAAAAATTATTGTTGATTTATGATATTTTTTATGGAATAGTTATAATTCAACATGATTTGATTATACAAGATATACATGATTTTTGTGTGTGAACTTTATGGAATTTCCATGGTAGGTGTGGATTTCATAGAAATTGATTCTTTTATTTTTAATGGTATATGATAAAAAATGTAAATTTTAAAAAACATATTAAATATACAGGAGTACAAAATGAAAGAAAAATTGATCATGTTTCTATTGTATATTCATGAGATGTAGTAAATATTTACGACATCAATGATTTAAATGTAAATGATTTTATCTATACCAAATGAGTATAAGTAAAATATATGTATGTTAATATCATTTCACCATATGAAAATGAAGTATGTTTGATAGAAAAGTATTTTCATGAACTATTATTAAATTGTTATTTTTATACACAATGTTTTTGATTCCTCAATTTCTGCAACATGTTTCTAAGAAGAAGATATTGATACATTTTCGTTAAAATGGATAAATTTTTATCCAAGTGTTTTCTAAAATATGTGGAAACGTTTTCCCACAACCCAATGATGGTATAATTTAATAAATCCGTATTTTCAAATGGAACAGATCCAAATATATAGAATATCATATATGATATGAGAAAAAAATTATTTTTTAAATATTACCATGAAAAGTGAATAAATTTTATTTATTAACAACAGTGCTTTGTACATATTATAAAGAAATTTTAAAAAGAATATAACGAATTTAGTGAGAGTATGGTTAAACATAGATATGATTAAAATTAAAAAATAATGGTTCAAACAATATTATGTTAACGTAGTTTTTATCTTCCCCTAAAAACCACTTTGTGGATTGTTTGAATAATTTTTTATGTTGTTAAATTTTATGGAATATTTGGATTGAATTAGTTTAGAAGGATTATTATGTGGAATATATAAAGAATTAAAATTAAAATAAAATAAGTTCACATAATTATTTTTTATGTTTTAATGTTATGAAATTTGGATATGTTTAAAAATTTGAACACGTAGGAATATGATTACTAAGTATAACCATTATTCAAACCATTATACATCACATGTATTTCTCACTAATGATTTTAGGGGGGGTTAATTACCAGTTTCTCACATAGAGATATTACATGATTTAATGTTTTGGGAAAACCTAGAAAGTGTAAAAAACATAAGTCATGCCTAGAAGATTGTAAGATATATAATGATAAACTGGTTACTATATTGATTTTGTTTAATATTCTTAACTAGTTTAAGAATAATAAAATGAATCATTTTAAATTAAACATTTATTTTATCATTCATTAACATTAGATGAATTAATATTTATATACATATATATATTTCATGAAGTGTTATTATAATTTCCCACTCAAAGGCAAACTTTTATTTTATCGCTAACTAGTGTTTTTAAAGATGCATGATATATCATGATGAAATTTTATAGTAATAATGAGTAAGATTTAAGTATAGAGGTATGAAATATGATAATGAGTCACAATACAGAGAATATAATTATTATTTTTCAATGGATGGACCACAAATGTGTAACACAGTAAATTCAATAAAAATGTATTTGGTATACTAATGGGTGAATGGATTATATTTGAGTCCCCACTACCCAAGGTCATAGAGATATAGATCATGAGAACCTTAAAACATTGACACACTACATACATAAGTCTACATTTTGACTTAGATATAGAATGTATGGTTGATTATATTTCTTATAATGTAATAAGATGGTGATTAATTCAGATGGGACTTGAACTTTCGTATGAGTAGTGTGGTATCATTCACTTCAGTTTTGATAGACTATTAGAATGTGAATACAAAAATATATGTTATATATCCATCAGTTCTAGGATCATGTGATGTGTTTTTCAATAAGTATGAATGATATGTGATGTATTAATCAATCAGATCGGTTTATACATTAAGAATCGAGAATAGAGAGTGGTTATTTGGGATTGACAATCTCCATGTACCAGGTCACTCGATGTCATTTAAAATTTGATAATATGCACGCAAACATTTTGTATATTATTTAAAGTGGTGGACACAAGTATAAACATATATGTTTTTGATTGAGATCAACCAAGATCCATTTATTTCTTAAGTAGAAATTTCTCTTTTCTAGAAGACTCTATTTTATTACATATATTATTCTGGAGATTTTTATTTTCTAACAACTCTATAACGGTATTTGGGGTCACACATCAAGGATGGCCGAATTTGGATTCTGTGTGAATAAAATAGTTACACTAAATTTGTTGTAGTGTTAATTAATTTTTTTTTGGAGGGGTACTACAAATATATTAAATATGACGTCATAGAAGGTGAAGTTGTTGATAACTTTACAATATATTTTTGGTAGATATTCAAAATTAGTTGCAAATAATTTCAACTGTTATTAAATATAGTAAATTACAAAGTGAAATTACCACAAATATTTTTTGATTCAGCGAATGTGGTATAATGATGGTGGTATTACCAAAATCATTATATATATATATATATTTGATATATATATATATATATATATATGATATATATATATATATATATTATGTGAGGCATTAATTTTTTTATTATCTAGAAAGGGTAATATCATTTATACTACTTACAATGATAGTTATTATTTGGTAGGTAAAACCTTCTATATTGATATCATTTAATTAGGGGTTTTATATGATTAAAGGATTGGGAATAAATTCATTAAAAAGATTAATGCAATTACTAGCCATGAAATTTATTCATTTTTTATAATGCATGAATAAATTATATCACAGCCTAGGAGTGTCCTCTGTTGATTATATATATATTAATTTCACGTGATGATAGAGTGTGTTATTTGATACCATGCTTGGAAAAATCTCCATTAGAACTAAATCTCTATTTATCTTCCTCATTTACATATAGAGATACTCTCATACCATGGAAAGTACATGAATATCATCTGAACGTCATATGAGTCAGTCTAGCTCATGGATACTTATGGAGGTGATATATGTTAATTTGGGACACTATGATCATAATAAATTTCATAAGAAGATGGATATCAAATGTTAGAGTTTCACTTAGGTGAATGATACACATGTTTTATAGTGGTCTCTTTTTCATATGTCTAATATGTTTCATATTTATTACATGATACCCTTGAAAAATTTTGTAAATAATATACATTGATTAATTTTTTTATTAGACTATAATAAAACCCTCCAATATTTTCATATATATATTTATACATATTATAAATTAACTATATAAATAAATATTTAAAAATATTGATAGAAATAAATATTTAAAATTATTTACTTAAATTTTATATTCAAATATATACAAGATATGGAAATAAATAAATATTTAAACATACGATAATTATATTATAATAGGGAACTATCATTGTTAGTGAAGACAAATAATATTTGGAGTGTTTAATATAGCCAAATATATAATAATGTATCGAAAATTTCAAGAACATTTGGGTCACCATTATTACTATCAATGCCACGTAACACTCCATCTCTTTTTTTGGAAGCTTATGACTTTCATTTACTATCCATCTCCACCTATTTCCATTGATCATAGTTCCAACCATTTCCTAAGGAACCCCAATCATAACCAACCATTGAGATTCCAATATAGAATCCTAACCCATGAAATCTAGTGGTGTCCTCATCCCATCATCACCATTACACCAGCTTTAGTATGACAACAAAACCATTGACCCTTATGAAGTAAATTGTTTAATGTATATTTTAAGAAACAAAAGTGGTAGAGGATAAAGCATTCCATCATTTCATATGTTATACCACATTCATTATGAAATGAAAGGAGGATCAAGAACATGAGATAATGATTGAGATACATATATATTTTCTAAAAATTTAATCCTAAAGCATAATCCATAATTGAATTCATTTATGATGGATTACGAGTATATTAATGTCTATAATGTAATATATGTAATCATACAATATATAATCTATTATGGTAATCAACCCCAAATCATGAATTTTAAATGACACAAAACTAATGAGGATCCATAAACAATACATTTCACTATGTCATGGTGAATTGATAGAGAATCATGGGTTCATTCATCAACACTACACAAATTCACCCTCGATCCATGACATTTTTTGTTCCTTAATTCATGATCTATTGGCATTTCCACCAATGTTTGAACCCTATCATCTCAACCATCCATTATAGGGTTTATCTTAAAAAATGAAAAGATTAAGAGTAATTCCAAAAGGGTTTTTTTTAATTATCATGAGATAGTTCAACCCAAGATTTCATATCAAGGACATGATATGAATATTTAATGGGACCTGAAACCCACACAATATTAATTTATTACCATGTCATAATCAATCATTTTACACAAAACTACAGTGTTGGAATTTAAATCCTAGATTTCATTTTAAAATATCAATAACTACACTAGTGATACTAAATGATATATTATAATTAGTATTAAAAATTTCTAAAATTCATTCACCTCATTATTCAACAATAATTAAACCCTTGAATAAGAACTACATTCCATGATCAAAAAAATGGTAATAATTTTTTTTCTTTGATGTTTTCATTGGAAAATTCGTCATTTTAATCATTTTGGTGACCTGATATTCCATAAATCAAGAAATTGTAAAATCTTATTTGAGTAATGTATACGTCAATACAATATAGAATTATTTTTACTGTATTTCTTGTCTTAAATCTGAAAAAATTTAATAAAAACATAATAAATATTTATATTATATATATTATAGAATTTATCACACACCAACATAGAATTTATTTTTTATAAATTCATAATAAGATTAAATTTTTTCAAAAAATGTAATGAATATATATTTATGTGCAGAAATTATTATTATTATTAAAATTTAAGGGTTTAATTTCGTTTCATAAAATAGAAATAGAAGAATAGATGATGAGTTCAGATAAATAAAACTACCCTTATCAAATTCAAATCTTTCAAATGAAATGTTTTTTTAATATCATCATGTTCCTCAAGGATCTAATTGCGTCACACCCCCCCACACAATTAGTTGGACCACATTGAGGAACTCAAAGTCATCTATGAGGAACTCGTCACTAAGTGTTTACATGTTTCATGTGTCCATCGTGTTTTTTAGAGTACTCTATATTACTCCCAACTTCCAATGTTTGAACCGTTTCCCTCATAGAGTAATCATCAAGAAGGGAATCCTCACTTTCTCTATCCTCCCTTGATGGGGTATGTAGTCCACATGAGATATCCTAATACGCATCCTCCCTATAGAGGTCTTCATCATCATTATTTGAGACTATCAATGCAACCAAATTTTATTTATTTTTTTGAGAAAGTTATTTAAGGTCATTAATCGAGTGAAACACTGTAAAGATACTTGATATAGGCACCCATGCCTTGTTAATGTTTTTATTGGATGCTTGACCACTAGACATGACCAAAATCACATGTTCTCCTTCCAATGAATCAAGATCTACAAAACAATTTCCACCAAAGATCCATAAGTCTCATCCTTCTGAATTGGCTCAAGGCCCATGGGAGCTCTACATGTTGAAGAAGATATCTAGGGGGCTGTTGGAAGATGCATAAATAACCAACATATATTAATTTTACCAATAGACCATCAAAGGGTCTTATTTTCAACATGTTTTACTATCCAAGATATCTTTTAGAGCACCCACTAGATCAGAAGGTTGTCCAATGGACCTCCCAATTGGAGAACCTCCCCTGTCTACCACTATCATATAGGGTACATGTGAAATTGAAATACTTACAAAGGTTTCCATCCATTTATCTTGAGAAGGGAGTGTTTTTTCTCTCTTGATGTCAGAGACCATTCTTAAATTAAAAAATATAATTCTTACAATTGTGATCCATTGATGATACCAATTTTTTCTCTAGCCATAAATGATGATCATCTATATCATTCAATACACTTTTCCTATATAATTACTACCTAGTGTATATTATTTTCTATACTCCTCCAATCCATGATAATCAAAAAATATAATGGAGGGAGAATTTTTCTAATATAATTATATATCAACCCATGATAAGTGATGTTGATAAAGTTCCAATCCATTAAATAGTTCATTCTCTTACGTGTTGTGGAGGAATTACCTCATTTATTGAATAAAAACTCAATAGTGACAAACAGAACATGAGAATGAAAATTGAGTGTGGAGATAATGGAAGAAAATAATTGGGACATAGAAATTTAACATGGAAGAACCTTTAAATATAGAGGATTAAAAAACCATATAGAAACTATGAAAAATCTAGTATAAATGAGAGAGTAGAAAATTCCATATAGAACCACAAACATGAATTGAGAATACATCATAGAAAACCTCAGGGTCCATCCACACCATGACATGCCTCCATTTTCTCTCTAATAATCATCTCATAAAAATACGACACCCTTTTAAGATCAGAACCCCACATGTGACATCATCACATAATATAAGATAAAATTTTGGACAACCCAATTATCTCATTGAATGGGGTTGTCCACACTAACACCATCTATATATCTTAAATACACCTCCTGATTTTCACTCTCATCATCTTTTAGAACAATGCCTATTTTTTTCTTGCTCCTCTTCCCTTTATAGAACCATATAAGCCCCATATATAAAATTTTTAGACAATAATTTCAAAAAAAAATGCTTAGAAGATAGATCCCAAAAGGGTTATCTATTCAAATTTTAGAAAAAGATATGATATTTATATCTAAAAAGATATTTTCTTGGTAGATGATCCTCAGCAATCTCCCTCTTCAGTTCGTTAAAGAAGGAGATAAATTCCAATAATCATAGTTTGATAAAAAACAGGTTTTTATCACACCAAACATGAACCTTTATTGAAAATATGAAAATACACTTTAAAAAATCATTCAAAAACATAATATCTTCCCTATAAAGGAAATCTATATGATAAATTCTTCACGATGTCTAGGTTTTCACTACCAATAGTCGAATGAACAAAAACTAGCTCCCACATAATTCTGATCACCACAAAATCTAGAGAACCTATATGACTCAATTTCTCACTTTTCTAAACATTCTATATGTTTTCTGAAAGGTTCACTGCATCATATCAATCATTGATTTAGATTCATTCTTTTCGATTGAAACTCCCCAAAGAAAATTAGATAGATTTATGACGTAAAACTACATACCTCAACTACATCATCTTCCAAACCTTCTTAATCAAAGTCAATGGTCTTGTAATCATGCATGAAGATTATATATTCCACTAATATGATAATTTCTTCTTCACAACATCATTTTTCACAAAAAAATACACCTTTAGATTTTTCTTTCAAATATTTTCATCCATTATGTCTCACACGTAAACTATCGATCCCATAGAAAATGTGCATATTCTATTGCAAAATGAACCCTTGAATCCTTCATTATCAAGAGTAAAAGAATATAAAATTTTAAATCATATATCTGATATACTTTGTGCATCCATCGACATCAATGTAAAACATTCATTCGATCTTACACAAATATCACCATAAACAATTAAATCAGTAGAATATATAATTCCCATATTAAAAAAGAAAAACTCTCATTATGCATATGAAAATAATTATTCCCACATCAGTGTAGTATGGTACCCGGATTCAGAATAAACCCCTCCATTTAGTGCATATATCCAAAAAACAACAGTAAACAATAATTAAAAGTAAATCATGCTCACCATGCATAAGAATTATACCAGTATCCCCACTATCGTTGTTGTGAACCATATTTTCCTCATGATTTTGTGAAGCGTATCAGTTTCTCTACAAATGAACCTCCTTATCGCAAAATAAGTATTTATAATTTATCATTGTATTCATCTATCCTCTCTTATTACCATGCTAGTCGACCAATAATAAAAGATCACTATGATATGAATAATTACCATCATTTGTCATTAATCGACTCTCTTTCATCAACAAAGATGAAATCACATAATGCAGCATCGATGTTTATTTTGAAAACAAAAATTTTGTCACCATATTATCAGATGAATTAGGTAATTATCCCATGGGATGAAAATCCTTATATTCCTCATCATTTTCAATAGGTACCATGCTACCTTTATCATCAATCATGATTGTCACTAAAGACAACTCCATCATTTGTGTGTTATACATGTGAATATGGTTACTTAGATCTGCAATCCCTTTCATTCGAAAATAATAAAAACATTTTTTCAGATATAAATGATCTAGGATGAATATCAATTTATACCTGATTTGAAGCTTCATGGATATTTTCTCTAGGTCTATTAGATTCATTGCATCCTATAGGGTGGTATTAGTCAAATACATCTAAATTTTGATTATTACCTACCCTCTCAAATCCTCTCAGTAACCATCTATCATTGTATCAGGATTATCTATTTTTTTCTTCAACACCATCATTGTCTTATCTTGAACTAAAATATTTTAAACTCCTTTAAATAATAGTGTAAATTCATTTTTCCTACTGAAAATATATATCTAGGAAGAAATCACGTGGTGTGAATCACTCATATCCAATCATAAATAAAGAAAAATAAATAAATATGATAGAAACCTTCGAGAAGGAAGAAGATTGGTTCTTAAATTAAAATGCAGTTCTAAAAAAATTGTGTGAATATTCAATGAAAATATATAACGTAAATAAAATTATGAAAAAATATTGATATATAAATTAAATTTGAAAAAAATCTAGTTAATTGGATGAAAAACCACTAGGAAACTCTAAAAAATCAACTCTATAATAGGGAGTACAATAGAATAAGTACAATCTGAAACATTAATTGAATATAAATTATAGGAAACTTATGTGAAGATCCACACACTGATGCACCTTTATCACAACATAGATAATCATCTCGCAATATGATGTCATCCTTTCATGATAAAAACTACACATGTGGCATCATTGAATCCCCCCCAATAAATCATTGCAGAACCCAATTTTCTGACACCATGGTAATACCCAGAGACCGTGTCACTAACATATCTACTAAAAACCATCAAATTTTCTCTATAAGCTTCACTAAATAGCAATATTTTTTGGTAACCTTATACTCCCCCTTTTATAGGCCCATATAATCCTCAAAAATATAATGACGATAAGTCACCCATTAAAAAAAACTATCCCATTTGTTCAATCCAATAAATGGGTTTCATTTTTTAAATTGAAAAAATTATATGACCTTTATATAAAAAAATATCAAAATATGAGTTATGCACCTCATAATAATCCACTATTATGAAATAAAAGAAAGAGATGACTTTCAAAAAAATTGTAGGATAAATAAATCATAGGTATCACACAAAATATCAACCTCTACATAAAATATTATGATTCCCTTCTATAACTATTACTGAAACATAAAAGATTCCCAATAAATGAAATCCATGTATTCATCTATTCAATATAAATGTGATTTTTTTGAAAATACCAAAATAATCAAAGTCTATATCTCAATAATTATGATCACAACATGATCTAACGAACCTATAAGAATTCATTTCTACCACTACATTAAAACCATCAAATATTTTAAAAAATTCAATAAATCACCTCGATCTCTTTTATTAATTATTTCATCACTAGTGAAACTCTCTAAGGAAAATGAATTAGGTGTAAGACCAAAAACACCTGTCATGAAATTATTTGTCTCCCAAAACCTTTTTATCTTATTAGATGAACTTTGATTTCTGAATGATGATCTCATGTGTCACAAGACTATTGAATTCCTATTTGAAACTGCATTTACCACATCACCACACACAATTAAATCCTTATTTTAAAGTGATTAATCTATTAAACCACATTGATAATCCATATACCCTCTATAAATCCTCTATATTTAATTTTTAAATGAACTCCCAAATCCATCATTATCAAGAATACAGAAATAAATAACATATTATAACATATTCCTGGAAAATGTCCCCCATCCCATGACATCAGATTATAACCTAAATTCACAATGATACAAATATCACCAACGCCAATTAAAAAGTAGGATCTCTATTTCCCATATTCAAAATAATGATGTCACCATCTTCATAGGAATTAAATAATCCCTTCTTGGGTGTAATATGGTACGAAGTCATGGAATCAATTTTTCATTTTGTGTGATGATCTGACCTATGAAAAACAACACCAAATGCATTAAAATTACCCTCACCCTATATAATACATATTCTGCTATCCTAAATAATTATATTAAGTTCATTTTTCCTCCATAAAATTTTCCAAATCATAACATTTTCTTTACACGTGACCCTCATAGATTAAAAAAGAATTTACTACTATTTATTCTCTTTGACAAACCTCTCAAATTACCTCATCCATCTATCATGCCAGAATACAACTATTACCAAATTAATCACCATAAGCTGTCTTTTGTAGAGTGTTACGCATCAGAATTTATGAAATCATATCATCTGACTTTAAAGAGACTTTACCAAACAACAATGTGGGGATGATATTCTCATATGAGATAGGTAATGAACCCAAGAGAACAAAATCCATATCTTATTATCACTTTTCTATAGGTACAACATTAACTTTATCATCGATCTTTCCCTCTATTGAAGGCTTCTCAATCAAAAGTTTGGAATACACATCTAGGTGGTTACATAATTCTCTAATATCTAACATTCAAAAATTATACAATCATTTCCCCGGATTTAAAAAACATTTGACGAATATCAATTTATACCTACATTTATGCTTTATAATGATCTCATTCAAATTTGTACGATTCATTACTTACAAAAATGTATTATCAGCCAAATAAAACTAAATCATGATAGTAAATAACTCTCTCACATCCTTCCAATCACCACTATTCAATGTCTCCAACATCTGTAATATTTTTTTTATATCCTTCGATGACTGATCAAGTAATAATATATTTTTAACTAATATATTCCATAAAGTATTTTAATTTTTTCTTTTAAATAGTTTTATATTTTAAAAAATACCATGATTTGAATAACCCATATCCAATCAGTAAGAAATATTGTCAAATAATAATGATACAATTTTTTTTAATAATCTGATTTGTTTCTAAATAAAAAATCAATAATTATAAATAATTTTCGAGAGTCTCCAAAAAAATGGATCACATAAATAAAGGTAGAAAATATAATGTTAAATTGATATTTATCAATGAAAAAACTCAAATGTGGTGGATTAAAAACAATAGGACGACATTGAAAATTCAACTATAAATAATATATTAAAAAAATTCCTAGATGAAGCCCTAACATGAAATGAAACTATGTTACTGAAAATATTTATAAAAATGGCACCCTGATACATCTCAATCACCTCTAAAATAATCATATCTCAATAGAAATTCACTATCCAGAGATAAGAAAAACAAATTTTTTTAGTGAAACACCTACAGTAAACTATTTTAAAAACCGATTCTCCCACAAGATGGTGCTTCTCAACCCCAAAGCCACCCACCTATCCTTTTCACACAAACCTATTTTCTCTATCAACATCACCTTGAACCACACCTCATTCACATACTTTTACTCTCCCATTATATGACCATATAACACTCAGATATAAAATGAAGATAAGGCCACTCATTTAAAAATAACAAACTCATGTGTGAAAAAAAGGGGACCCCTTTTCAAAATTTTAAAAAGTAAAATCTATATCTATAAAAAGATCTTGATATGTGAGTTCTAATAAGATTAGAAAATAATTGGCCCCTCTATACAATGATTATGGTGAAATAAAACTAAATTGAATTTTTTTTGAAATAAAATTTATGCCAGATTTAATGTAGAAGCCCCCCTCCCGCAATGACAGGGGTAAAACCCAAAGGGTAATAGAAGTTTCTCACTGTGGTAAAATCTGGTTAAAGATTCTCACTCAATTATAAGGAGAATATAATAAATATATTCTCTGATAAACATATATAGAAACACCTAACAAAATATTTCACTCAAACGATGATGACATGCTTCATGAGAAGATACTGACGATAACTATTGGTGGAGGTCACATTTTATAGAATTCCCTCATCCAAACTTGGAATCAACTCAATTAAATGAATTTAATGTAATCTAATTAAGGAATAATGGTAGAGCTTCACCCTCTTTGAATGAATTCAATGAAACATAAATTAATAAAAAAATCACCAAAAGTCTTCCAAAAAATCTCTATCATAGGGTTTGACTAATTTCTAATCACATCTCTATACATCCTTTATAAACTCAAAACATGTTTGTTATGACTCTATAAGGATACTCAATGATCTACACCATACAATCTTATTAGATCCAATCACCATCATCATGAAATTGGCCATATTTTCTTTAGTGTGAATTTTATCCATATCCACACCTCCCTCCTCCACCAAATCATGATCAAAATGATATTTTATGACAATGTGATTTATCATAGAATTAAAATTTAACTTCATTACAATGTTCATAGTTACCTATCTATTATAAAAAAAATGAAAGATTCCCATGATTGTCCATAGGATCCTCTATCAATTTTTATGTCCAAATCTCCTCTTTTCAAGACAATGTAACTTCTATATACTCCTCCTTATTTGTGGATATGGAAATAACTAACTGTAATTTATAAATTATTCTCAAAAAATCCCTAAAAAAGTAAACATATTACTAGTAATGGATTTAATACAATCAGATTCACCTAAAAATATGAATTAACATAGAATCTAGAAGTAAAATTTGATCATGTGTTACATAAAGTAACATATGAGGTCTTCATGATGTATATCAAGACCCACTTAACCATGTCCCAATGATCTGGTCTTTGATTCTGTATGTATCAACTAACTTATCCCACAACATGCACAATGTTAGGTCTAGTATAATCCATAACGAACATCAGAATGCCCATTGTGGATTCATACAACACTCAAGAAACTTCAATACTATCTATTTCACTATTAGGAATCATTTTGAAGGATAACATGAAATTAGTGGGATGTGGTATAGAAATTATTTTAAATTCATACATGTTTAAGCACTTCAATATTATCCACTATAAAATATACTATGATAGCCAAAACATCCAATTATTTATATCTTATTGGATTTCTATTCAATATCATCAAAATTTCCCTATGAAAAAATGTTCTTCAAGAGACCTATCACATAGTGTACTCCTAGAATGGTTTCAAAATATGTCTTCCTATATCTTCAATTTTATGGTGGTAACTCAAATGATCTTCATGGTATAAGCATTCCCCATGTACACATGTCCTTATGTGATAGTTTCATACTAATGAAACCATTCCAATATATATGTAACATGACATGTTTCTCCGGAGTCAATATCAATGCATCATCGAGATATTGTCAAACTTCAGTAGTCATTTCCTCTTTACCGACTACTACATCGCCATTTTTAGATTTACTCTCCAAATTTCCTTGTGATTTCTTCTCACATGGCTTCTTATTCCATTAGTTTTTTCTACCATGCCCCGTCCCACCAAAATTATTACATATGATGTTTTTATTATTTATCCTTATTTTAGACCTTCCATGATTGAATCTCACATTAGAACCATGCCATGTCATTATTCCTATTTCAATTCACTGAGCATCAACTTAGTGGGATGTCTTCTATCTTCCATCCTTTTTCTTGTGTTTAATTTCTCTAAGAAGAACCTAAATATCAAAATTAATGAAGAGAAACATATCAGTATGATATTATTGGTGAGGTTGATGACAAGTTGATCATATGAATATTAAAAGATATAGAAAAAAATATATTAAGTTAAGTGTCCAAAAATAATATATACCTACATCATAATATGATATAACATGGTATTGAGGATGTAATAGTAGTCGGTCATTGAAGATGACTCTACAATTCGATGAGTGTAAAATATTCACTTCAAGGTTTTTTTGTGGATTGACTAATCCTCAAAGGGTATCGTCCTAGTATCTATAATTTTATATCATCATTTTCACGACAATACATGATAGGACCCCATCATTTAATTCCACATGTATATGGGAAATAACATTGCCTTACATGTAATTATATTTCTCCCCCATCTCACTCATTGGTTTTTTATTTCTTGTATGAAATTATATTTCTGTAACACCACTTACCACATCATTTCGTGCAATAAAAAATTATTTATATAGAATTTTTGGATCTTGAAATTTGAATCTATTCTGAGACAACAATTCTCTAGAATATCCTCATGCATGTACTTCCACTTTTATACCACATGATAGGATTAGAAATAATTTTCCCCTCATAATAATGAATATTGTATGATTAAAATAACAGAAACAAATTCTAAAATAAAAAGAACATCATAAGTAACATGGAATCCCAACAAATTAGATTGTTAAAGAAACATAAAAAAAATAAAAGGATCCCACCATGAAAAAAATATAGGTACAAACTCCATCAATAAAAAGGTGAAAACCCAAAAGACTTTCTCTCTGGAATATAAAGAGAAACACCATAAAAAATACTATATTCAATGATGATGTTGTGTTTCATGATATTTTCAGGACAATACCCATTACCTTGAATCTCATCTAGTAGAAAGAACTAAACCTCTATTATCTTCACCTAAATTAAATTCCATTAATCGAAATAAGTTATTGAATTATTGTAACGCCCCAACCCCAGTTACCCAGAGTCGGTGCATTATTACATAACATTGGAATGATCATGATAAAGATCAAATCTCGAAAGACCGATTGGTTTAGTAGCCTTGGAAATACTAGATATATTCAAAAAGTTTTACATTACATCAATAAGTGAAAAACTACAACAATATATTGTCTCCATATTCCACACTCATATCCCCACATACTATCGCTGCAGGTCATTCATAAATTACTTCTTCACATCTTGGGAAAAATAAAACATAGAAAAGGGGTGAGCTCAAATGCCCAGTAAGGATAACAATAAAGTGGAAACTTTCATAAATAAGAATAAAAATTTAAGGCAATGTATAACTAAAACAAAATCCTTTTAAACTTGAACTTCAACATAGTATGGCAAAAGTATAATGAAATAATTCCATTTACTTATTCACATGTATATTCTACTAATAGAATAATCACATGCAATATCAATAACCACTTTCATAATGATGCAATTCATGATGCCGAACTTTAATTTCTCTGTCGATGCCTCGTGCCAAGACTTAAGGGATAACTGTAACCGGAACCCAACCCGGAGAGCCTCTGTAACCGGACTCCATCCCGGAGTGCCTCTAATAACCAGACACCAACCTGGAGTGCCTCTAATAACCGGACACCAACCCGGAGTGCCTCAAATAATCGGACACCAACCCGGAGTTCCTCTAATAACCGGACACCAACCCGGAGGGCTTACTTTTACCGGTCCCCAACCCGGAACATACTAGTCCAACACATTCATCTTAAGAAGAAGATGAAATATAACATAAACATTTGTAATAACATACAAAATGTCAAAATTTTAATCATAAACCATTAATGGCATAAAAATAACTCATCCACAGTCAAAAATATCACAGAACCTTAAATACAATATGGATGATTTGTATCATAATAAATCAACTTGATACGAGTTTAAAATTTATCAAAGGATGTTGATATAGATGAAATCAATACTATTTGAGAGAAATATCTCTTTTTTTATATCATTTAAAAGTCGCATAATTATAGAGAAACCCTTTATTTTGAAATCATATTTATAAGCTTGTGAAGGAAGATTCAATGTTGTAATAACAGTAGAGAATAATCGCACCCGCCGTATAAGTTAAAAAAGATATTCTTACCTTAATTTTGTCAAAAGGTTAAAAAGGACCTTGTTTGGAAAACGATGGAAATATTCCTTTATAAACCACTTATAAAAAGTCAAACAAAGGTATAAATGTCTTTAACCCATATTCTTGTAAATAGTAAAAATGTTTTGAAATACATTTTTAAGAAACAATGGATGTGGAGGATAAAGAGATCCCAGTATATTATTACGTATAAACAACCTCGGATAATGAAGAGATTGAGAAAGAAACCCTTACCTTGTACTTTTCCTTGGTTGAGGGTAGGTTAAAATCCTGTATAATGGTGAAATAATTGTTATTAAATTATACAAGAATCATATATATTATTTTGATATCATATATGATCTTTTAACATTTCTTTGTTAATAATATCGTAGTATTGTCAGTGTTTTAGGTGTTAACTTACTCGTTTTCTTTTATATGTGTTGTTACGTAAGCCATGTTTGTAATGGTTAGGTTGTATCGTTTTCATATTCAGAATGATATCAAGTCATTAAACATTATTTTTAAATCATAAAATTAAAATTATACTTGAATGGATATGATGGAGAATGAATCTCATCGCGTTCGTGGAGACGGTAGTCCGTACGTACGCACGAGCGACAATATCATTCTTTTGATATTAAAATAATATATAATTGGATAGTATATCATATATACAGAATAATTATCATGTTTTATTTTTTATTTACATGAGTTACACATCATTATTATACCCATCCAAATAATAATATATTGAATAACAATTACACCACGATGTGGAGATGGTAAGCCGTACGTACGCACGTATGGTGACATGTTACTCAAAGGGTGGATAGAATACTGAATATGGTGGTACCATATTTATAATAACATCACAGTATATATAAGATACTGGAGTTATTATTTAGAATGTTAATAACAAAGATAGAATAAGTGGAAGAAGAAATGAATTTGAAAAAGGGTGGGGAAAACATTACCTCTTCCTCGGGTTCTTCCTTTTGATTTGATCAAAAGGGCTCCTTAGGATGGCTTTCTGATCAAAATAAGGCCTCTAGGTTGTATTGAAGGAAGTTGGGAGAGTATTGTGGCAGATTTTGGCCGAACCAAAAGTCTTTGAAGGTGTGAAATAATGATAAGGGGGAGTGCCCTTTTATAAGAGGGGTGAGGGGCACCTTGGAAAAACCTAGAAATATTAATTTATAATAAATTCATATTCGGTTTATAATGGCTCCAAAGTTGATTATTCAAAGTTTAAGGTGGGGATAGGTCCAAAAACATTCAACCAATATAATTTAGATAGGTTTGGGTTACTATATTAACCTTATCTTTTAGTTTTAACTCTTAGTTAATTAGTTTGACATTTACCATGTCACTTTGTATTTTTATATTATATAGTTAATAAACATACTATATATATCCAAGATACCCCCAAGTGGTCCATTAATGATACAACTATCATGATATAAGTCTCTTTGCCGATCCTTAGATTTTTCAGGAATTTAATATCAATTAATAATATAATATTGGTTTTAAAAACTCTTTTATGTCAATTTTGACACTATTCAATAGTTGATTTTATTGAAACTCATAAAAGAATTATTACTTCGAAAAAAGTAAATTAAATCAATAATAATATGTCATATTATTATATAAAATTAGTGTAATTCATTAAAAGTCTCAATTTATATTTATTTGGCTATTTATTATATCAATTATTTTAATTTTTCACTACTATGGTAATTACTGCATCATCATTGTATCATAAATAAATTAAATTATTTAATGTCTAAAATTATAAATAAACTATGATTATGTAGGTAATTTATTATATTTATAATGAATATTTACAATCAAATTTATCTTATGTATAACCCAATATTAAAAGTGTTTTAGTAAATAAACATTGATTTAACTCTTTTAACTCTTCTTTTAATTAAATAATAATAAATGTCCTAATCTAATCCAAGTGGTCCTAAATGATAATATTTTACTCCTGAGGTTGTTTTTTGGTCGAGATACACTTTTCCTATAGAATTATGACATGTCTTAGGGTAATATTAATATCATTTCTACCCTCAATTACCCTATTTACTTTTAACCGTGGTAATAAAAGTAAAAAGTTACTATTCACCAAAAATTATTTTCATCTCATTGAACCACATTTTATTTCTTGATATTAACCGTGTCTCTCGGATTTTCGAAATTCCATTCACAGAAGTGGTAAAATTAAGTTTTATGAAAAAATTAGTTTTTTTAACTACCACTTAGTAGTTTCACAATTCATTAAAAATTGAAGTTTTTCAGAACAATGCCAAAATTTCACCCTAAGCTATAATTGATATTCTGAATTCAAAAATAATGTGTATTTTACGAAATTCCATACATATAAGTTGCATTAATTAATTTTATAATTAATTCCCGTTGTCACAAAAAATAGCGTGTTTTTAAGAAACAATATATATCAAAAGATTGACAATTGTTTAGGTCCAATTTCAAAGTGGAATTAATTCTAATGAACACCATTGGATAAAATGGTAAAAATATATTCTAATTATACTTTAAAACCACTAAAATTCATAATTTATCACTAGTAATTATTTTTATTAAAAAAGTTGTTTTTAATTAAAATTTAGTAATTTTCACTATTCATCAAAATATTAAAGTTATCCAAAATGTACCAAAATTTCACCATAGGATAATTTTGATATTCTGAATCCAAAAATGAATTCCATTTTGAGAGATAGAATTTATAAAATTTCAACAAGTAGGTATTACTATTCATAACGGCTAGTTTGGTAAGTCATGGTGCGTTTTAACTCGGTGTTGCGTGTAGTGCAAGTTATTGAATTATTTTGAAGAAATAACACACTATGAAATCATGGGGTGTTACATTCTCCCCTCCTTAAATAAATTGAATCCTCACAATTTGAAATTGTTCTTTGAAAATAAAAGGTTGAAAATAAAAAATATCTTTGTGGGAAAACCCAGATCGGAAATTTGGTTACTAAAATTTAGTCTTAATATGAGGAAAAGAGAAATGAAAGGGTCACCACCAAATTATGATCTCGATTAGGAGAACATTGGTGGAAATTAGAGACATATAATTGGAGGAATAACATAAATATTTATAGGTAGTGATTGAGGTCATCAATCACAAACAAGTTTAAAATTGAGGCCCTTAAATTCATCAATCTATGATGATTTGAAATACCATCGGTTCAACAAAACATAGGGTATTAGGATAACACATTTTTGGTTTTAGGATTCATTAAATAAAGTATAAGAATTACTTTCTTCATAGAATAAGAGAAGAAGAAAAAATATATTCTTGACAAGTAGAGTTCCATCCTTTATCTAATTTCTACCACAGACTCATCTTTCACTCTAAAAGATAATAGAACTTAAAAATAATATTCCATTTATCCTATTCGTATAGGGTTAAAAAATGATATTTATAATTAATCTAACAGAACCATTAAAAAAACCACATTATTCAATCCAGGACATCACGTGGGTCAGTGTTAGGTGATACACCATTGTCGCCCTTTGGTTGTGGGTTCAAGTCTCACAGCCTTGCTGGACGCGACGGGTTGCCGCCTGACCTCCGGGTTGTCCTTTTATGGAAATCCAAAATAATCCAATCTAGAACTATCCAAAATACTTCAGTCCAAAATTTATAAGGAAGGTAAACACAATAAACATCCTTTTTTCCGCGTAATAACATGTGAACACCTTCATCATGTATTCTTTTAAAACAGTGAAACATCCTGAATTACCATAAAACCTTATTGATTACATTCATGGTCCTTTATTCCTTAAAGAATAATAGATATACTCCTTCAATCAAAAAATGTTTTAAACCCAAACAGTGATGGAATATACAAATAGTTAATCAGTTTCAAGGTAGTCAAGAATATCCAATATAATTTATCCAAATCAATCATGTATTATTCGAAAATCACTACCTCGGTATCAGAACTATATTATGGTTTATCATTCTCTCAACCATATATTTTCCAAAAATTTATCCTGATATTGAGTCACTTTTCTTTGCTCCACACAATCTCAAGTCATTAATGAAATAGTACTGTAGTGCAATCCTTATATACTCCATAATTATTATAACAAGTACATTGTTGATACAACACACAATTGACATAATCAACATGAGAACTCTAATCATTCCTCTTCATCTGTGGTAGTATCATAACTTGATTATTATCCAATAGCATCATTTGCAGCATAGTCTGATGACTAGGACATAGGTTTGCGTAGTGTCCAAACTCCTTGCAAATGAAGCATTATACATTAGAAATAATTTTCTTACCCTTGCAGTCACGTACTTTGTGCCCTTTTCCTCCACACTTATATCAAACTCCCATTCCTTTCAGGTATGTTCCAGGGTGTTTCTTCCCACAGTTATCACATATGGGAACATTCTTCTTTTCCCTCTTCCCTTTATCCATCTTTATCTCTTACATCCTTTTCTTCTCTTTCTTCCCTTCAAAGCCATAGGACTCAGTAAACTCTTTACTTATCTTATCAACACATGATATTATTTCTTCATATGATGATAATACATGGGAGACTATTTCTCTTATAAATTTTTGCTTAAGACCATGAAATATATGATCCTTCTTTCACTTTGGATCATGTGCATTGCTGGAGTTATCATTTATTCTACTGGGCGCCATTTCTAAACAATGGAATACACTAGATTAGTTTATGAATAACAATACCAAATCCCAAACTTGTAAAACACATAACATAAATTAAATTGTTTATTAATATAATCCATAATCATAAAAATGTCTCCTTTGAGGAAGTATATACTCATAAAACCTTAATAATGGTTTGTACAGAAAATGAAAATTATCCTAAGCATATCCTCCAAGAGTGTCGTAACCAAGAGTGCAGCAAGGCCCGTTGTCATGCACCAGTTCCCGTTCAAGTCTAGCTCAAATCAGTTTTTTCGGGTTTTACCCCTAGGTACATCTGTGCCAGAGCCGCCTCTACCTGCTCGTATCCAGACAGGGATGTATTCCTCGGAAAACTCACAAAATCTCTACAATACGAAAATTCTAGGAAGTTCTTCTATACTAATCCTCAAGGTCTATGTTAGGTCTATGAGCTCTAATCAGAGTTTATCTAAATCTAGCGTCCAAGTTTTGTACTAAACTTCCTCTGATACCAACTATATTTCCCCGACCCCAGTTACCCAGAGTCGGTGCATTATTACATAACATTGGCATGATCACGAGAAAGATCAAATCTCGAAAGACCGATCGGTTTAGTAGATTTGGAAACACTAGATATATTCATAAAGTTTTACATTACATTAATATGTGAAAAGCTACAACAATATATTGTCTCCATATTCCACACTCATATCCCCACATACTATCCCTACAGGTCATTCATAAATTACTTCTTCACATCCTGAGAAAAATAAAACATAGAAAAGGGGTGATCTCAAATGCCCAGTAAGGATAACAATAAAGTCAAAACATTCATAAATAAGAATAAAAATTTAAGGCAATGTATAACTAAAATAAAATCCTTTTAAACTTGAACTTCAACATAGTATGGAAAAAGTAAAATGAAATAATGCCATTTACTTATTCACATGGATATTCTACAAATCGAATAATCACATGAAATATCAATAACCACTTTCATAATGATGGAATGCATAATGAAGAACTTTAATTTCTATGTCGAGGCCTCGTGCCAAGACCTAAGGGACAACTGCAACCGGAACCCAACCCGGAGAGCCTCTATTACCGGACTCCATCCCGGAGTGCCTCTAATAAACGGACACCAACCCGGAGTGCTTCTAATAACCAGACACCAACTTGGAGTGCCTCTAATAGTCGGACACCAACCCGACGTGCCTCTAATAACCAGACACCAACCCAGAGGGCTTACTTTTACTAGTCCCCAACTCGGAACATACTAGTCCAACACATTTATCTTAAGAAGAGGATGAAATATAACATAAACATTCGTACTAACATACAAAATGTCAAAATTTTAATCATAAACCATTAATTTCATAAAAAATAACTCATCCACAGTAAAAAATATCATAGAACCTTAAATACAATATGGATGATTTGTTTTATAATAAATCAACTTGAAATAAGTTTAAAATTTATCAAAGGATGTTGATATAGATGAAATCAATACTATATGAGAGAAATATCACTTTTTTTAAACAATTTAAAAGTCGCATAATTACAGAGAAAACCTTTATTTTGAAAATATCTTTATAATCTTGTGAAGGAAGCTTCAAAGGTGTAATAATGGCAGAGAATAACCGCACCCGCCGTATAAGTTAAAAAAGACATTCTTACCTTAATTTTGTCAAAAGGATAAAAAGGACCTTGTTTGGAAAACGACAGAAAGATTCCTTTATAAACCACTTTTAAAAAGTCAAACAAGGGTATAAATGTCTTTAAACCATATTATTGTAAATAGTAAAAATGTTTTTAAATACATTTTTAAGAAACATGGATGTGGATGATAAAGAGATCCCAGTATATTATTACGTATAAACAACCTCAGATAATGAAGAGATTGTGAAATAAACCCTTACCTTGTACTTTTCCTTGGTTGAGGGTAGGTTAATATCTTGTATAATGGTGAAATAATTGTTATTAAATTATACAAGAATCATATATATCAATATGATATCATATATGATCTTTTAACATTTCTTTGTTAATAATATCTTAGTATTATCGTCGTTTCGGGTGTTAACTTACTCGTATTATTTTATATGTTTTGTTGCGTAAGCCATGTTTGTAATGGTTAGGTTGTATCTTTTTCATATTCAGAATGATATCAAGTCCGTAAACATTACTTTTAGATCATCATATGATAATTATACTTGAATGGATATGATGGAGAATGAATCTCATCGTGTTCGTGGAGACGGTAGTCCATACGTACGCACGAGCGACAATATCATTATTTTGATATTAAAATAATATATAATTGGATATTATATCATATATACAGAAACATTATCATGTTATATTAATTATTTAAATGAGTTACATGTCATTATTATACCCATCCAAATAATAATATATTGAATAACAATTACACCATGACGTGGAGAAGGTAAGTCGTACGTACGCACGTATGGTGACATGTTATTCAAAGGGTGGATAGAATAATGAATATGGTTGTACCATATTTATAATAACATCATAGTATATATAAGATACTAGAGTTATTATTTAGAATGGTAATAACAAAGATAAAATAAGTGGAAGAAGAAATGAATTTGAAAAGGGGTGGTGAAAACATTACCTCTTCTTCGGGTTCTTTATTTTGATTTGATCAAAAGGGCTCCATAGGTTGGAATTCTGATCAAACTAAGGCCTCTAGGTTATATTGAGGGAAGTTGGGAGAGTATTGTGGCAGAGTTTGGCCGATCCAAAAGGCTTTGAAGGTGTGAAATAATGAGAAGGGGGAGTGCCCTTTTATAAGAGGGGTGAGGGGCACCTTTGGAAAAGCTAGAAATATTAATTTATAATAAATTCATATTCGGTTTCTAATGGCTAAAAAGTTGATTATACATAGGTTAATGTGGGGATAGGTCGAAAACCATTCATCCAATCTAATTTAGACAGGTTTGGGTTACTATATTAACCTTATCTTTTAGTTTTAACTCTTAGTTAATTAGTTTGACATTTACCATGTCACTTTGTATTTTTATATTATATAGTTAATAAACATACTATATACATCCAAGAGACCCCAAAGTGGTCCATTAATGATACACCTATCATGAGATAAGTATCTTTTCCGAACCTTAGATTTTTTAGGAATTTAATATCAATTAATAATATAATATTTGTTTTAAAAACTCTTTTATGTCAATTTTGACACTATTCAATAGTTGATTTTTGTGAAACTCATAACAGAATGATTACTTAGAAAAAAGTCAATTAAATCAATCATAATATGTCATAGTATTATATAAAATTAGTGTAATTCATTAAAAGTCTCAAATTATATTTATTTGGGTATTTGTAATATCAATTATTTTAATTTTTCACTATTATAGTAATTACTGCATCATCATGGTGTCATAAATAAATTAAATTATTTAATGTCTAAAAATTCTAAATAAAATATAATTATGTAGTTAATATTATTATCTTTCTAATGAATATTTAAAATCGAATTTATCTTATGTATAACCTTATATTAAAAGTGTTTTAGTAAATAAACATTGATTTTAACTTTTTTAACTCTTCTTTTAATTAAATAATAATAAATGTCCTAATCTAATACAAGTGGACCAAAATGATAATATTTTATTCCTAAGGTTGTTTTTGGTCGAGATACACTTGTCCAATAGAATTATGACATGTGTTAGGGTAATATTAATATCATTTCTACCCTCAATTACCCTATTTACTTTTAACTGTGGTAAATAAAAGTGAAAAGTTACTATTCATCAAAAATTATTTTCATCTCATTGAACCACATTTTTTTTCTTGATATTAACCATGTCTCTAATATTTTCGAAATTCCATTCACAGAAGCGGTAAAATTATGTTTTCTGAGAAATTTAGTTTTTTTAACTACAACTTAGTTGTTTCACTATTCATCAAATATTGAAGTTTTTCAGAACAATGCCAAAATTTTACCCTAAGATATAATTGATATTACAAATTCAAAAATGATGTCTATTTTAAAAAATTCCATACATATAAGTTGCATTAATTAATTTTATAATTAATTCCCGCTGTCACAACAGATAGCGTGTTTTTAAGAAACAATATATATCAAAAGATTGACAATTGTTTAGGTCCAATTTCAAAGTGAAATTAATTATAATGAACACCATTGGATAAAATGGTAAAAATATACTCTAATTATACTTTAAAACCACTCAAATTCATAATTATCACTATTAATTTTTTTTTATTAAAAAAGTTATTTTTAATTAAAATTTATTAATTTTCACTATTCATCAAAATATTAAGTTTATCTGAAATGTACCAAAATTTCACCCTAGGTTAATTATGATATTATGAATACAAAAATGAAGTCCATTTTGAGAGATTGAATTTATAAAATTTCAAAAAGTAGGTATTACTATTCATAACGGCTAGTTTGGTATGTCATGGTGCGTTTTAACTCGGTGTTGCGTGTAGTGCAAGTTATTGAATTATTTTGAAGAAATAACACACTATAAAATCTTGGGGTGTTACATTTATGGTAGGTTGTAACCATTTTTGAATGAATAGAAAACATCATACATTAATTTATTTTTGTCTCTCTTATAGTGTTCTAAAAGTTTGAACAACATTGTTGTACAATATAAAAAAATCTTGAAACCAAATCTGTGATTTTTTTTTGACATAGAAGACCCATCATGATGCGGGTTCCAAGGTGAATATATTCCTTCCATTCCAAATGAAGACTAACTTTAAAAATTGGACCCTTATCCAAAAATATAGGCTTTTGATTGTTTCTGTTAATAGGAGTATGTGCATCCACAAAACAAATTCCACAAGACATTCCATGATCCTCCCTGGATTCACATACTTGAATAAGTTTGTTAGGAACATATTAAACATAGTAAAATTCATATATATATATATAAAATATTATTTCTACTATATAAAAGAAAAATAAATTTATATTTTAATTTATATAATAAAACCTTATGTACATAATACAAAAATATGTGTCATATGATTAATAGATTTTATTTTCAAAAAACTAAGAGACACATGTATATATGTGTGTTTATAAAGATATAAATTATACAAAGGGAATATTATTATTTAAATGTTAAATTATTATTATAAATAATTAATAATTTTTAATGAAATGATAATTAACATAAAATAATATTTTTAAAATATATAAATGTAAAATTATATACATTTACACATGGGAGGAATATCAACATCCTGAGGCGCTTTTATGAGTGTAATGGTGGTCCCTTATTAAGGTGGAAACAATAAATAACAACTAGAATAATTACGGTTCATGCAAAATGTGACACAATTAGGGTTTCAAGCCACTAGATTGGGTAGAGGCATGACATAGTGCAAATGAGGGCTCTAGGAAGATGAAAAAGATAATAAATGGGATATATACTATTGGAGACTTTGGCCACATAATAATTAAGGCCCCCTATACATAAAAATTGGGCTCTTATGGCACTTTGTTCATTAAAAGGACAGATATAAAAAAATATATAAATTCATATATATATACACAACTCAAATATATTGCACCATTTTGGAGTGAAGTTGCTTCAAACCAATATATGAATTATAAAATACCCCCAATGTATTATGTAATATATATATATAACAAAATTAATATTATTGATTATACCCCTACATTAATTTTTTATTATTAAATTTGTTTTCTATGTTTAAATTAAATTAATAATATTTCAATAAAATAAATCAATAAAACATATTATAATATATAATAATGTTAATTATTTAATTATATTAAATTGTATATCCTACATTCTGATATATATTTGTTTAATATTTATTAAATGAAAACTAATATAGAAAATTATTCATATATATTTAATGATATTTGAATAAAATAATTATGAATACTAAATTTATTTATTTGATTATTATTGTTATAATAAGATGAATTGTTTGAAAATTTATGTATAAAAAACGATCAATTTTAATTGTAAAAATATTGTTGCTATGCTGTAATGCCAAATTTTATGTTGCAATTTAGACATGTGCTAAAATAATATTTGTTTTGGCGTCTGTTAGATCAAACTTTTCATGTCAAAATGGCACTTTAATGCTAATATATCATTCATAATAGGTGATTTAATATATTTCAAAAATATTATTTATACATTCATTTATTAACATATATAATAATGAAAATATATAATAAATATTATTACAATTTACTAATTAAATGTGCATATATTTATTAATTTTTAATAAATTTTCGATTTTAATATATATATATATGTGTGTGTGTGTGTGTATTAATATTTTAATTACATACATATAATTATATTTATGTTTTCAATAATATAAATACCTGATAAAAAGGATTCCACATATATTTATCTTGGCACGGGTCACAAGGGATGGAAAGGAAAACTAGAAACTTGAAGAGCAGGTTGATGGGTGAGTAGACAGAGAAATGTAAAAAAATTTATTAAAAAACAAGTGTACACGTTGAATTAATAAAATTACTTACAAAAATTTAGTATAAACAATGTTAATATATTTTTCAATTTACCATGTTTCTTCAGTGTGAGTGAATTATCCATGTTTCTAGACAATGAATCTAACTTACTAACACTTAATTTCTCCATGATTTTCCAAAACAAGGGTTATTATATTATCCATGATTCTTACCATGAAAAACATACAAAACACCATTTTATATAATTTTTATAGTTCTTCATGGGTTACTAATTTCCCAAATACAATATATTAATTAGGAGTCCCCATACCTAGTACTTATTACATAGTATAATCCTAGATCACCCAATATTGGTATGAACTACCCTTTTAGATCATCGATATCTTTACATTTTTATTCTTTGGATGTTATCTTACACATAAAATTTAATGGTTTTTATTAGTCTAACCATTTTACAATATAACCAATATAATCATTTATTAAAACCCATGTAATCATTATGTATCATTTATCCCTATACAAATTCTTTCTTTTAGAGATTCAATTTTTGAGTTCTTATTCCCTTTACTAAATTAATATATTAAATCCATGTTAATCTAAATCAAATTAAATAACTAACAATCTATGTTTCAAATGTGAAAATAAAATCCATATGAAACAATATATATCTATATTCATCATATTCATATGGTACATTTAACCCACTAATTTAATGAATTATGATTATATGAACAAATATAATCCACAATAATAAGCATGGAGTAATATGTAGGTAACCCCCACTATTGAAAACAAGCATTAAGTCTATATGCCTTTAACAATGTCTATTAAATATGTTAGGACTCCAATTCAATTACCATTATATAATAATACAGTAAAGACCATCATCGTCTTCCAGTAGAGTTTGAGTTCATTGATTGGGGATTTCTCAGCATATTATATTTCTTAGGAAACATTTTGTTTGTTATACTTGGTATGTTGGCTGCAAAATTTTTATATCCCTTTGAGATTATGAAGTAGCTCAGAATGGTGGTAGATCAGTTGGACACACCATCCCATTTGACTTAGACACATGAAATGATCCATGTTTCCCTCATTTGGATAATTCAACTATATCATTACCAGGTGATTGAAGTGATTGAAGAAAGAATGTGAATCTTTATCTTGATACAATTATGGTTGGGAAAGATATCCGAAATATGAATTTTTGAGGGGGTATTACATTGTAAAATTATTTCACTGGTCTGTGTAATGTGGAAGTACATACGAGCTATCAATGAGATGCATGAGTGAGAATTCTTGACAATGAAATTATGTCCTTCATTCTTAGTGAGTCATGTGTATTTAAATATTTCTAGGGATATAATTTGTTTATGGTGGTTAGATTTTAACATCTCGTTACCTTTTTTATGGTACTTCATGTCAATTTTTTACTACCTTTTTTATTTTGTGTGTTTGGGCCTTGCATGGATTAATATATTTTTTCATAGAAAACGATCTAAAGTCATAGTGTAAATGATTCAAAGGTTTTATAGAGTAATCCTTTCCTTAATATTTTTTCATAGATTGCTCAATTATTTTTTACAGATTCAATAGTAGGGACTACACGTTGGGAACACTCACACTGTGAATTGTTTAAACAATGTAAATCTATTACATGGAAGAATCCATGACTTTGGATTAGAGAAAGAAAATTTAAATGTCGTGAAACCTTTTCATCACATGAATGAGTATATTGGGATTACTTTTACCCTTTTAAAACCCATTTTTAGTATATTTTTAATTTATGGAATTCCGACCATGAAAGGGTTTCACACTGGTAGTTTTTTAGGACCACTGGTTTATGATCATGTCACCCATCTAAATTTTATCTTATTTTATGTAGAAGTCTCCGTATTAAGACATATGGTATTGTTTGATGATTTTGGGTGATATTTATCCATCCAAATAATCTAATTAAACTTCTGATCACTTTAGTGGTTGTGTATTTTCTCTCTACCAATACATCCTTCCACTTATTCATTGAATTTAGTCACGACATCATTGTTGGATGTGTTTGTGGATAAGATTGTGACTGGGATTATGTTTTATGAAAATAATTTTATTTTAACCATAAATATTTATTATTTTATGGGCTATCTATTTTTTTACAATATATATTATCAACGGATACAAGGTTTTATCTACTATAGAAGTAGGAGTATATATACAATTTGTTCTATATAAGGACCCAACTTTAAAAATTTCAAAATCTTGAATTAAATGAATAATTCCCATTGAGGATCTTTTCAGGTTTAGAGTTTTAGAGGGTTGGGTCATTACTATTACATAATATCTCCAAAATTAAAAAGTAGACACTTCTACTCAGTTTCCATTTTTTCATAGAATAAAAACTCTTGACGAAAAGAGACATGTCTAGTTCCATGTTTTAGACAACCTGAATTTTCCATGATCCCATCGTTGACCCTATTCCACTTTATGTCCTATGAAAAACATTTCAAAAACATGGGATTAGCATAAAAATTTCAGTAATAGATACACAAAGAAGGAAAACTTTTAGTTTTTCGAATCAACATGTAAACCATAAATAGATTTTCACAAGTAATACATTTCAACTTTACGAATTACTAAATACTCTTAGTTGAATAAAAGATTAGTACATACGATTGTGTAACCAAAAGATTACCGTAAAACCCATATAATGAACACATAACATACAAAAGTAACATGGAAAATAAGCATAAATAAATGTAATAAAAACACTGTCGACTTCCACACATATCACTAAATGGAATAGCCATACGACCAACTTCCACACCCAATGCATTGGAGGTTATAACGTAACCTCCCATCCTATTTTATCACAACACCACCCGTCATATGGATTATCGTGTAACCAACCGTAAAATTCCCAAGTACCATCACTACAAATAAAATATTGCAAGTATAAACATTGCACTAATACCATTTTATTTGAAATCACAAGAAGTAATTTCATGATATTGAAATAATCAATCATTTTATAAATCATTTATAAAGTGATTTTTTATCAAAGTGTCCCATACCAATTTGAAGCTTTTAATGGAATTATATTTTTAAAAAATTAATTTCTATATAAACAAACACTCAAAACCATTTTTAATACATGGACATTAATGATAATTATTTATAATAATAAATCGTTAAATCATTTAAAATGATATTTTAGTTAAGGAGTTTTTATCAAAATGAAATACTCTTGAATAAAAATAATTGAAAAATAACATTTAATAAGAAATTTATAATAACATTATAATAAAGGGATTCATGATATAATATATAAAAGGACACTATATACACCATATAAAAGTGAATTTGTGCAAAATAACAATGAAGTCTCAATGGAAATGTTAATTGGGATGAAATCCCTGATAAAGACAGTATCCATAAATTAAGGATAAATCAATTACATAATTATGTGTGAAAAAATATAAATACTCCCAATATAAGTGGATATTATGTGTAAAAAAATCAGTGGTCATTCACACAAACTCATAGGACGCTATATTCCAGAAGTACCAATTTTTCCCAAAGAATTGAAATTGGGTTAAGAAGTTCCCTTTAACAAATTTGACATCCTAACGACGTCACATTAAAATATAGAAAATGAGTTGATGAGATAAAAAAGGAATCTAATCACTTGGACTTAAAATTTACATCAATAAGGACATATAATAACATATCCCAACATAATAATATGTAAATTAAAAGACATAACAAAAAAGAAGTCTTTTAAAAAGAGGAGGGTGAAAGGTTCCCTTACCGATTTGGTAACATACAAAACATACAACACATGAAAGAATGATCATACAATGAATATGTAAATACTCATAAATAAATGTATATTACACAAATAGTACAGCAATGTTAAGTACATACACCACATAAAAGAAAATAGTAGCAAATATAGCATGAATCCCACGGGAATAAAAAGTGAGATGAAACCATTTTCCACGTTGTAATCAACTATGTCATATAACCAAAAGTTAATAACAACCAAATGAATAACATAATACCTTTAATAAAATGAGAATAATGATAATTTATATCAATTGTAAGTACACAATAGACCACATTCATTGAATAAGTGGAGAACAATGGAAATATCACAGAATTAAAAGTGAGATAAGAAATCCCTTACCTTGTTGTCCGAGTTGACCCGTTCATTATTTAATCTCCAGAATAATAAACTAAAGTTAATTTATAATTGTTTAATAAACTTTTTCTATTATAATATTCTTTTTATATCTATTATTACCATGTTATAAACACTATGTAATCTTTTATGTTAATAATGGTTGTTTTGTCGATATTTGGTACTTGAGTCAAAAATGAACTTCTTATAATTACAAATTGTTCATGTAGTAAAATATCCATTATCTACATAATTATATTCATGATTTAGATATAATATATATCATATATATCCCGTATATATATGTATTTATAAAAGTACATAATATTTGGAGATAAAAAATGAAATGCCCCGTTCATGGTGACGGAAAGCCGTACGTACGCATTAATGTTACTTTCATTTCTATTTCTTATTTTAATGGACTTTAATCATTATGAAACATAGGTATATTATAATTCCTGAATAATATCATATATAATATCATTAAATATATCCTTTATATGTCCAACGTATGGCATTAATGATTCATATCACTTTGAGGGGGTGGTAGTCCACACTTCCTAATATGAAATTATTGCGTTTACCCATGATGGAAACCATAAAGGTATGATATAAATGAATAATACAGAACCATAAAAAACATAAACATAACATCTTTATTATATTAATACAGTTCTATTTAAATTTCCACCATGATAGGTGGTAGGAGATAATCAAACAATCATCATTTCGTGAGGTGTTTGTTTCCCACCCACAGAAATAGTTTGTTCTTCATCCATTAGATGGAGGTGTGTGTAGGTGTAGTTCGAATACCTCTCATAACAACATCCTAGTATTTTTATGATACAAGTTTTTTATAAAATATAGTAATAAAAATAGTTTATTGGGTTGGAGATGTAAAATAAAACAAAATAAAACAAAAGAATTTAAGAGAAATCGTTACGTTTAATTTGGGTAACTCCCTTTGTTTTGAATCAAAAGGACTTCTTAAAGTGCCTTATGCATAAGTTAAGGCTTCTATGATGAGTATAGGGATTTAGGGAGATTAATTGGGCAGAGGTTGGATGAGACAATGGCATTGAGAGGTGTGAGGAATGATAATGAAGTGATGGCTTTTTATAAGGGGGACGAGGGGCTCTTTAGGAATGTTTGAAAATGTTATTTTATTATAAACTCATCTTCTATTTAAAAAGGCCCAAATCTCATTAAAGCTAGACATAAGATGAACCATGTTTGAAATAAAACAATCCAATAAGAATTGGACTGGTTTCTGGATATTCTTTTAATATTAATAAGCATATTTATTTAAATAATTTATTAATGAGGTACATACTGCATCATAATTGTGTCATATATAATTTAATTTATTTGATGTCTAAAAATTATAATAAAAATACCATGATCTAGTAAATCTTTTAATCTTTACAATTAATATTTATAGTCTAACATATGACTTATATTACCCCATTTAAAAATTTATTTACTAAAATATATTTGTTTATGAAATTTTTGCCTTAACTTTAGGTTAATTAAAATAAAGTGCCATTATCATTCACACGTGCCTCCATGGGGTCCCAAAATCGACCCAAAAATTCCCATGGTCGGTTTATCTCATATAATAAGGCTAAGAAAAGTGTTAATGTAATTTGGTATTATTATGATATTATTTTTACCTTGTATTACCCTATATAACTTTAACCACGGTAAATAAAAGTCAAACATTACTATTCACCAAAAATTATTTTCATCTTATTGAACAAAATTTTATTTATTAATAACAACCATGTATGTCAAATTTTCAAAATTCAATTCACATATGCAGTAAAATATAATTTTAATGAAGAATTCAGTTTTTGAAATACTACTAAGTGGTTTCACTATTCATCAAAAATTGATGTTTTTCAGAATAAATACCAAAAAATATGCATAAGATATATTTGATAATGCAAATTCAGAAATTATTTCTATTTTAATAAATTTAAAACATATAATTTTCATTAATTAATTAATAATTAATTCCCACTGTCAAAACAAATTGCATGTTTTTAAGAAACAATAACTATCAGAAGATTGACACTTGTTTATGTCCAATTCCAAAGTGAAATTAATTCCAATGACCAACATTAGATTAAATGGTAAAAATATAATTTAATTACACTTTAAAACCAATGAAAAAGATAATCTATATATATAAATAAATTATATTATAAGACATTCTTGAATTAAAATACAGTATTATCACTATTCATTAAAAAAATGAATTTTGTCAAAAAAATACTAAAAATTTACCCAAAGTATATTTTGATGATCCGAATCTAAAGAATAATTTTATTTTTACAAATAAAACATATGAAATTGACCAAAAATAGATTTAATTAGGGTTCACAATAAAAAGGTGATTAATTGTCCTTTTAATGAATATTAGAGTATTTATACTTAAAATTAGATTCATTCACATTTTAAGCCACTCACATTTATTGGATAAAGGTTAAAATATTTAATCAACATATATAATAATATTTTATTTAGTTCTATCCATTACCTCCAATAAAATGACTATGTGTTAACAACCATTTAAAATAATTGTATTATATTTTTAGTGTGCAACGTAAGATTCCAATGAAACCTGTTGTTCTGTATCGTGTACGCCATCGAACATAGAATCCCCTTTAAAGTAAAATTAATATTTAATCCAAAACAATATTATTGAATATGACAATTTCATGTTCTCTATTTACCTAGGATGTTATATCCTTCCCACCTTTTGGAAATTGATTCCTCACAATTTTAAAATTGGACTCAGAAACCGAATTTAAAGTCCCACATTGGAAAAGGAGTGAATAAAACTATCACATTAAAAGAAAGTAAAAGAAACAAAAAGTTTACCCGAGATAACTTATACTAGGATTCCATGTAGGAAAACAAGGATATGGAAGAGAAAAAAAACCATCATGTTCGAATGGAGAGTGATATAAATCGTGATTAAGAGGATTTTATCCAACATAAAATCACAAACTTGTGATGTGTTATGCAGTCTTTAATTACCCAGTAGGAAAAGTAAATGACAACATTTTTTTTGTTTTATGTTCCTTTTCATAATTTTAGGAATTTATTTACTACACATTATAATAACATAAGAAAAAATACTTACCTTCATGTATAGTTTCATACATTATTATGTTTTTACCAAAAACTAATTTTTTCTCCAAACAAATTGCATTAAAAAAGATATAGTCACATCAAAATCCCAAGAATCAACTTCTAAAGAATCACAAAATGCACAAAAAACCTATATATATCCCTTGTCTTTATATATTACCCAAAACCATAAATGGTTAGTATGAGATTATATAATCCCCAAAAATGATAATCCATTATAAAAAGAAATACTACTCTTAATCTCCAAAATTCAACAAAAAGTACCCAATTTTTAAAAAACACCATTCAATATACCATTTCCCTAAATATTCTTCAAAATAAACCAATCTATGATTGTAACCCAAAACATAGAAATATTTAGTCACATTGTCTTCCACAGTAAAGCTTAACATTTATCTCCAAAAAATTCAACTACTCTTAAAGTCTCATACTATAGTGCAATTAACAGAATCCCATATTCTCTATGATAAGATAATCATTTCCATAAAAGACCCAAATCACCATATGTCCATAATAAAAACATATATTCTCCCAAAATAAAATTCCACCATTACTCATCCAAATAAAAGTCAATTGTTCCATGAATAACATTTCATATATCAAAAATCAGGGTTACACATACTCTAAAAATTCTTCCAATATAATCCCATTATCAAAAGAGCCTTAATACTTTTAAGTATTTCGTCATCTTAAAATCTACCATAACTCTTGAATCCCTTATATGTTGACTTCTTACTCATTTAAAATTATTCATGATATATTAAACATTCACTACCAACTTATTCTAAAATACTTCTTTCCTATAAAAAAATCTTGAATCATATCATAAGATTCAATAAAGTCAAAACATATGTTATGAAATAATCCATACCTTTCATTGGTCATTTTTAGATTTTTCATCCTCAATTGGAATGGAATTAGGTATTGGTAAAAATATATTTGTACGATCCTAGTGATCCCATCCTTGAAACAACTTCCTAGGAAATCTATTTTTATAATGACCATGCACACCACATTTAAAACATTCAATTGATCCCCCAGAAAGAACTTTTTTTCTATTCCTAGAGTCAACCAGATGATTCCTCTTTCTATGGTAGGTTCTTTCTTTGTGAACTTCATTCCAACATCTATATCATAATCTCGTCCCTTTTAAACATTTTTCTAGGTGTTTCTTTCCACATCCTTGACACATAGGTTTTTGAACATACTTACCTTTCTGATTATTACCTGAACTTCTGTAGGGATTTGTTTCTCACATATATGATGCCTTATAAAAATCACACAGTTTTAAGTTTATAATCATGACTCTAGATATTTTGTTGAAAATAACAACAAGAGTCTTCATTGCATCTCCCATTTCATTCAGTTTCACATTCAAAAAACCATCACCGTTTTTTCACATCCACTGTTACTTTAGTGCCTACTAGATCAATCCATTTACTAAAACCAAAAAGTTCAGTGTTAGTACATCATCATATAATATCTTATGATGAGGTTAAATACTAATATATACTTATTCATGTTATCTAAAACCAATTCAAAATAACTACAACTCTTTATAATATGTTAACCATTATGGATATGTACTGTATGCTTAGATAACACCCTAACCTCTAATGTTATCTAAACCGACCACTAATACCATCTATAAGGACCTGACCTTATCCATTTCATAATCTTCAATTAAATAAATAATTCACATTGAAAATATTTTCAGGATTAGAGTTTTAAAGAGGTAGGAAACTACTATTACATTACATCCCAAAAATTACAAAAGAAGACACTTCTACTTAGTTTCCATTTTTTCATAAAATAAATACTCTAGAAGAAAAGGGTCATGTCTCGCTCCATGTTTTAGACAACATGAATTTTACTTCATCCTTCATTGACCCTATTCCACTTTATGTCATGTAAAAAATGTTTCAAAAACATGGGAAGAGAATAAAAATATCAGTAAGGGATACACAAAGAAAAAAATTTCAGTTTTTCAAAACAATAAGTAAACCACGAATACATTAGCATAAGTAATACTTCTCACCTTTAGGAATTAGTAAATAATCTTCTTTGAATAAAAGATAAATACATACCATTTTGTAACCAAAATATTACAATAAAACCCATATAAAGAACTCATAACATATAAAGTTAACTTGGGAAATAAACATACTTAAATGGAATAACCATATGGTCAACTTCCACACTTATCACAAAATGGAATAGCCATATGGCCGACTTCCATACCCAATGCATTAGAGGTTATTATGTAACCACTCATCCTAGTTTAACAAAACACCACCAGTTTTATGGTTGATCACGTAACCACCCATAAAATGTACAACTACCATCATAACACATACAATATTGCAAACAAAAATATTTCTCTAATGACATTTCATTTTAAATAACAATAAGTAATTTCATGATATTGAAATAATCAATCAATTTTAATAAATCATTTAAAAAATGATTTTGGAATCAAAGTGTCCCATACCACATTGAATCTTTTAATGGAATTATAAATTTAAAACATTAATTTCAATATAAATAAATACTGAAAACCATTTTTAAAACATGGACATTAATTATGATGGTTTATAATAATTAATCTTTAAAAAATTTAAAACAATATATTAGTTATATAGTTTTTAACAAAATGAGAGACTCTTGAATAAAAATAATTGAGGAATAACATTTAATCAGAAATTTATAATATCATGATAAAAAAATTCATTATTTAATATGAAAAAGGACAGTATATACACCATATAATAGTTAATTGGTGCATAACAATAACGAAGTCTCAATTGAAATGCAAATTGAGATGAAATCACTAATAAAGACGGTACCCTTTATTTAAAGATAAATCAATTATTTAATTATGTGTGACAAATATAAATACATCCAATATAAGTGGATAATATGTTTAAAACAATCATAGGTAATTCAAACATATTCATAGAACTAAATATTCATGATGTACAAGTTTAACCCAAAGAATTGAAATTGGGTTAAGAAATTCCCTTGAAAAAATTTGATAGCCTAACAAAGTCACTTTAAAATTTAGAAAATGGGTTGATGAAATAAAAAAGTGAATGTAATCACTTGGATATAAAATTTAAATCAATAATGATATATATGAACATATCCAAACATAATAATATGTAAATTAAATGGCATAACAAAAAGAAGTCTTTTAAAAAGAGGAGGGTGAAAGGTTCCCTTACCGATTTGGTAACATACAAAACATACGCCACATGAAAGAAGGATCATAAAATGAAGATGTAAATACTCATAAATTAAAGTATGTTAAAAAAAGAGTAAAATCATGGGTATTAAATACACCACAAAATGGAAATATTAGCATATATATCATGAATCTCACGTGAATAAAAACCGAGATAAAACCATTTACCCCATTGTAATGAACATAGTCGTTTATCTAAAAGTTAATAACCACCAAATAAATCACAGAACACCACAAATACAATGAGAATAATGATAATATATATCAATTAGATGTACACAATACACCACATGCAATGAATAAGTGGTGAACAATAGAAATATCACAGAATTAAAAGTGAAATATGAAATCCCTTACCTCATTGTCCGACTTGACCTCTTCATGGAGAGGGTAAGCCATACGTACGCATGAACTCTACATTAATTTCTATTTCTTATTTAAATGTAAATAAAACATAATGATACATAGGTATATTATAAATACATTATAATATCATATATAATATCATTAACTCTATCATTTATACATCCCATGCATGGCATGAATGAGTCATATCTCTTTGAGGGGGCACTAATCCACACTTCCTCAAATGAAATTATTAAGTTTACCCATAATGGAAACCATAAAGGTATGATATAAATGAAAAATAAAAAATCTTAAAGAAAACATAAACATAATATATATCATATATAAATAATGTTCCATCTTAGTGTCCACCATTATAGGTGGCAGGAGAAAACTGAACAATCATCGTTTAATGAGTCGTTAGACATCGATCCACAGAAACAGTATGTTATTCACCCATTAGATGGAGTTGTGTGTATGTTTAGATTTAATACATAACATAAGAACATACTAGTATATTTAGGATAATTTTATTTTTATAAAATATAGGAGTAAAATGATTTTAGGGGATTGGAGAAGTAAAATTAAACAAAATAAAACAAAAGATTTTAAGAGAAACTATTACTTTTAATTTGGGTATCTTCCTTTGGTTTGAAAAAAAATACATATTAATGTGCCTTCAGCCTAAGGTATGGATTCTTTGAGGAAGATAGGGATTTAGGAAGTTTAATTGGGAAAATTTTGGATGAGCTAAGGGGCTTGAGAGGTGTTAGAAATGAGTTAGAAGTGAGGGCATTAAATAAGGGGGAGTAGGGGCTCTTTAAGAAAGTTTAAAAATGTTATATTATTATAAACATATATTCAGCTTCAAAAGTTCAAAAACTCATTATAGTTCAAGAAAAGATGACATGGGTTTGAAAAGAAATCATCTAATAAAAATTGGACATGTTTTAGATATTTTTTATTAGTAATAGTCATATTTATTTAAATCGTATATTTATTAGGTAAATACTACATCATTATTGTGTCATATATAATTTAATTTATTTGATGTCTAAAAATTATAATAAAAATACCATGATCTAATAAATCATTTTATATTTTCAATTATTATATATAGATGAAGATATAACTTATATAACCCCTTATAAAAATTGATTAACTGAAAGATATTTGTTTATGTCTTTTTTCTCGTTACATTTAATTAATTAAAATAAAGTGTCATTATCATTCATAAGTGGCTCTATGGGGTCCCAAAATTGACCCAAGGATTCCCATGGTCGGACATTACTCATACAATAAGTTTAATACAAGTGTTATGGTAATATGGTATTATTATGATATTATTTTTACCTTGAATGACCCTACATACCTATAACCTCGGTAAATTAAAGGCAAAAGTTACTATTCAACAAAAATTATTTTCATCTTATTGAAGCCAATTTTACGTACTACTAAAAACCATGTATGTCGAATTATCATAATTCAATTCACAGAATTAGGAAAATCTCATTTAAATGAAAAATTATGTTTTTGATTTTCTACTAAGTGGTTTCACTATTCGTAAAAAATTGATGTTTTTCAGAAAAAATACCAAAACTTTAGCCTAAGCTATATTTGATATTACAAATTCAAAAATGATGTCTATATTACCAAATTAAAAACATATAATTTTCATTAATAATTTAATATTAATTTCCATTGTCAAAACAAATAGCACGTTTTTAGGAAGCAATAAATATCAAAATATTGACACATGTTTATGTACAATATCAAAGAGAAATTAATTCTAATAACCAAAAATAGATTAAATAGTAAAAATAATAATTATACTTTAAAAAAATTAAAAGGATAGACTAACCATATGAATTAATTAGATTGAAAGGAATTTTTGAATTAAAATACAGTATTTTTCATTATTCATTAAAAAATGAATTTTATAAGGAAAATACCAAAAAATTACCCAAAGTAAATTTTGATGATCCGAATCTAAAGAAGAACATTATTTTGTCAAATTGAACATATGAAAGAGAAAAAAACTAGATTTAAGGAGGGTTCACCAAAAAAATGTGGTAAATTGACCTTTTAAAGAATATTAGAGTATATATACTAAAATTAGATTCATTCGCATTTTAAGCATCTATATTTTATTGGAAAACTTAAAAAAATTTAATAAACATATATAATCATATTTTAGTTAGTTCAATCCATTCCCTCTAATACAACGACTATGTGTTTACTACCATTTAAAATAATAATATTATATTATTATTGTGCAACGTATGATTTCAAAGAAACTTGTTGTTGCGTATCAAGTATTCCATCAAACATAAAATCCCCTTTAAAGTAAAATTATTATTTAACCAAAAAATTATTAGTAAATATGAAAATGTCATGTTTTTTATTTACATGGGATGTTACATTCTAATTCATGAACTGTCTTATGTTCTTCTCAATCCATTTGGTTTCCTTTTGAAATTGATATATTTAACATTTGAATAGATTTTTTATGAAATATGCACCATTTTAAATGGGTTTCATTTAAAATTGGATTTCCATGCACCAAGTGTTTGACTAAATGATTTAGAATTTTTTTTTGAAATTGATTTGAATAGACATGAATCTTTTTGTAATCATGGGTACATCAAGAAATATGCATTTCACTCTTTGATTGTGTACTTCCATAAGTGGATTTATGTCTATTTATTGTATGTAATTCCAATATACTGTATATTATATGGACCCCTTAGGCCAAGATTATGTATTTTCTTTCATGTGTATCATGTATACTCATAGGTTAGTGCCCAATGGAGTTCCTAGTCATTTATGTTTAACTTACCACATGATGGTATATTCATGGTTATTTGATCAAATTCTTATTTTTACTAAATCCATTGTGGTTTTTTATTTTCAGTTCATATGTTATTGAATTTACATGACATATTCTTAGATTTAGTGAATATGTTATCTTTTATGGAATGTAATGGATGATTTACTAAATGGTTTTGTTTTTGGAAATTTCTTTGTATGTTGGTTTTATTTTGAAGTTAGAACTAATGCATTAGACAGACTGAACCTTTTTTTATTTTCAAATAATTCATGTTTTGGGTAAGTGAGAACCTACAAACTCACCGGATTCCAAACCCTTCCACCTCTCAAACTCATCATCGACATTCACCACAGGTATTCATGAAATCACTGGGAACTCTTCACGGACCACAAACAAGACATCCAAACATCATACCAGAAATTCACAAAGAACCAACAGAAAACCAAATCACAATCACAGATTCATTTAACCTCCTGCAAAACACCACAAAAAGTCTGAGAAAATATGATCTGCCACCATGAAGCCATCCCAGAACATCGCCAATCACCCAAAACCACGATTTCGATCACCAATAATTCCTCACCAGCCCCTGATTCGGAGCCGAGTCCACACCGAGCGCTGCAATAATCATCGAACCACGAAACCAAGAAAAACACCTAGAAATAAACGAACAGACACAAACCAGGCTAGATCTCACTGGTAGGGGACCCCTTCGCAATCCTATGCTGAAAATCCTGGCGCCACCTTCAAAACAGCACCCAGGGCCTGATCTACCCATCACACCCATAGAAGACATGAATCACAACATCAACCCCCAGACAGCAGCACCGACCACCCTAGACCAACATCGCGTCGCCATGGAGAGCCCTATACAAAGCAATCGCTGCAGCAAGGATGTTCACCAGAGAATATGCTGCCGCCACTGGAAGACACGCAAGCCACGAGTGCACCGAGCAGAAGGGGAACAAGGCAGATACTCAATGGGGGAGAAGAAGGTGGTGCTGAGGGAAACCTAGCATCGAGAGAGCCCCCTTATGGTCTCATCCTTCACTAATGCATTAGAGATATTAGAACATATATATATATATATATATATATTACTTAGCGGAATCATGTAGGTATTTTTTATAACACCCTACCTTTTCCTTTATAGGTTGTATATATTTTTTATATAGGACTCATTTAAAGGTATTGGCATTGTGTAGAATTTCAATTTCTCTTACTTGTTATCATCGTCAATTCAAGATGGTTTTGTGGTGAAAAATTGTCAAACATGGACTTTTTTAGACTTATGATTTTTAATATTTTTTGGGATATCCTATTTGGATTGAATTTATTTGCATCATGGATGATTATCATTCTTATATGTTTTTATATAGTGATATACCGTGGTTTTATTACACCTAAGACTTGTTTTTGTTTTCTATGTTTCGACTATATAAGTGGATGGTCCTCTCAGGTGACTTGTTTAGTTGACTTGGGATGATTCCTTGCAATATTTCTCAGAATTTATATAATGTTTATTTTCATCATTTGGAATATATATTTATGATCCATATTTATTTCATGGGTGAAACAGAAATTTTATATCCCCCAATACATTATGTGAATATTTATATCTAGATAAATGTTATTTTTGGGATTAGAGCATAAATTCTGAGAAATAACATTTATCTAGATATAAATAATGTCAGAATAATAACAATGATTCATGCCTTATGGGGATGAGAAATTTTTATACTTATGGAAAAGGGTTTCATCAAGCATCAATCTACCTTAAAAAAATAAACAGTTTAGTAAATAAGATTGAAATAAATATATTTCATCTTATGGTACCGTTAATAATTCAATATCATATTTTTGGGTAAATTGAAAATTATCCATTATCAACTACCTAATTCAGAGAATAACCATGTTGATAAGATTCACCAACCTCCTATACCATGTAGAAAATAGAAATATTATGAAATAACTAAACATTACATGGAAATTGATATTTATGTTAAACAAACCCTCTAACATATATTTTTATTCTAGGATGAATCATATAGTAATTAATCTAGTAAAAAAACATCTCTCCTCTATGTTGTGTTAGATTAATGTGATTTTATAAATGTTTTGTTTCACTCCACATAGATTGGAGATTATTTGGAATAACGATATCACCTTTTATATCATCCTATGATAGTTAATTGACGTATAATTATGTACAAATTTTATTAGTAAATTAAATGTGAGACTCAATACTAAATAATGGTAAACTCTTGGCTCAAACTATTGGAGAAAAACTCAATTCTCGGGATAATCCACTCCAAAGGAAATATATACATTTTCTATGATTATAATTTTGATATCACTATAGAAATTATATCTTGAGTCCCATTTTTCTAATATAGAACCATAATTAAATTTTATATTAGGTAATCATTAATTGTATGAGCATAAGAATTATTTAAGGAGAGAGAAATAAATAACCTAATATTTTAATGTTTTTTTCCTCAAATTATGTTACTCTGTTCGATAACTTTTTCCCCACACACCACAATACAAAATCAAAACTATGGTATATATTTTTAAAATTAAAATACAAATGTATGAATAGTAAAAAAAAGCTATTGAATTTTTAGGAATAAATTTGAGTAACCACATAATGAACAATTTATAGAATGAAAATAATGTCATCTTTTAATAGGAAATAAAATCAATTTTTTTCCTAAAATGAATGATAAACAATTTTTATTTCTAAAATAATTATTTCTAAATATATTTTATGATATATGGTTTTTTATTTCCATAAAAACATGGTTAATGATTAAAAATTTATTATTAAATTAACAATTGGTTAACACCAATTTTGTTATCAAATCTTATGACATAAAGATAAAAAATAATTGATATTTGGAAATATCATCCTCCAATGAAAATGGGTTTCAACTATATTTTATTACTTTATTCAAAAAGTGAATTTAAAAATTTTATAATATAAATTTATGAAAATGGGAATCATTTTTTAATTAATAACATTATTATATCATGTTTTTATATCTTCTAATACAATATGTTTTTATGCCAACATTAAAAAAACCAATTCTTCTAGAAACAATCATTTTAAAAATAAAAAAAATTCAAATATTGAGAAAAAAATTTATATAAGAAATGTATATTTACTATTTCATACACATAATTATAAAATTATATGTTGAATTTGTAAAACGTATGTTTATTATTTTCAAAACACATGAAATGTTTCACAAAAAAGCCTGTTTTTCTACACTTATATTTAAAATTAGAATTTATCACTTTTTCAAATTAAATATAAAAAATTAATTTATATTTGTGTTCAACATGTCTATTTTAGTGAATGATTTCTTTCTAATTTTTATCAAATTAGTTTATATACGTATGATTAGTGTTAATTACCACGATTTAGGTAAAATGACTTTTTATTAAATGAATGTTTTTGTTAATTAATGTAATTTATATTTAATCGTTATAGTTGATATTATTTCAATTATGATTATAATATTATTTTTAAATCTATATATTCCTATATGAATACTCATTAAATTTTAAATCAGTACTAAATAATATAAAAAACACATAAGGGATAAAAGTAATTTTTTTACAAAATTGTTTTTTGATATATTATATATTTTAATTTAAAGGGTTTTTCCTTATATTTAGAAATTTAATTTTAGTAATTGATGAATAAATTATTCATAAAAATATAAAAAATTCTTATAAAATGTAACATTATATTTTGAAATAAAATATACACTACTTAGTCAAAAACCAGTTTATAATATTAAAATCAAAATGTAAAAATATAAAAACCTAATGTAATAGAGATGAAAATTGTTTAAAAAAAGGTTCGGAAGTCAATAAGGCGGTTATATAGACACATGATAACCCAAAAAACAATTAGTATTAAATTTTTTATTTATTGTTCAAGTAATGGTGTATTAATATCACGGAAGTGTAAAGGTTATTCCCTAAATTTCCATTTTCTTCCATTACAGAAAGGGATTAGTTCCACCCCTCCACAGTAAGGAATTGATTTAAATTTCACATGAAAATGTACATAAAATAAATCTCCTAGAATTAAAATTTCACCCAAAATATCATGTTATCAATAATATATCTCAAGGTATTCACTTTGACAGAGGTCTCTAAAAGGAGGACCAAGTCTTAGATGTAAGTATTAAATTTTTCCTAACTTCATATTTGTAATATTTATCCTAAAAATATTTATTCTCATAGAAAAATATTGTTTTGAGAATATTTAATATATTGAATTTTTATTATAATATTATAATAATTATAATTATTCCTATCTATCAACTAATAATGAAATCATTGTTAGTGCATTGCGTGTACTACTACCTCCACAAAGAGTAATCATTGGATTTTCATCGCTGCCCAAAATGGATGATAAAACAGATATAATGGATGAAAAAATATTATATAAATATTACTATAAATTTTCAAAATTATCATTTACCTTCTTTCCCTCTAATTCATTTTTAAATGGAAATATTAATTAGGTGTATGAGAAGAATACCACTTCCATTTGCAAAGAGTTTTATTTTCCATCACCACCAATAAGGGTTTGATTTTAAAATATATTTAATATGTAAAAATTATTATAATAACTATGTTAATATTATTTATAATATGAATATGTTTTATAATGATTTCACCTATGATCAAAATACATAATGACTTACATAAAAATTTATCAGAAACCCCGAATAAAATATACCAGAAAAAAAATATTAAAAAATAGTAGAAAAAGATGACAAATAGAAATTAGAAAATTAAATATGGATAAATAACGTTATTATATATATATAATGAAATTAATTTTATTATTTTGGAATTTAAGTGAATGTGTATAATTTTCTCATACTCAATGTAAGAATTTTCTTCACAATTTTTCATCATTAAGTCCTTCTTTAGTGCTATGCACAAATTTTATAATTAGATTCTTTAAATATTTTCCAAGAATGTATTTTCAAATAATCCAAAACATAGTTCCTATTATTTAAAAAACCATATTATTTTCAATATTTTGATGACTTTTGATTAAAAAATATCTATTGTTGTATGAATTTCATCTTAAAATTTTCATTATTTGAGAGACATTTTTTATGAACCAAATGTATTTTCAATGGCGTGTATAAATTAAATTTTATGCTTAATATCATATATTTTCTTTATTAATTTTATTTTAACTATAAATTAAATAAATCTCTTTTTATGAGGTTTTTATTTGAGTGTTTCATAAGCATCAAGTGGTCTATCTGAATCACACTTCATTCAGGCATTCTATGATGTTATGTACCGATATCTTATTTATGGTGTTTCCACTTACAATGTGACCCATACTATCATAAATTATTATTTCACACGTAAAAATCACTTCCTTTCATGAATTTCCTTATTGATAGCTACTATTGATGTTTCACCTAAATTTTAATAGACTTTTATAACACAATATTCCTTATCGAGTAATAATGTGGCTCCTTGAGTTTCTCTATAATTATAAGTTTTATACCACATATATATATATATAATGGGAGTTAAAAAATTAATAAAAAATTATTCGTCAGATTCCTTCTAGAATATGATATCATGATAAGAATAATTCTCAACCTCATTAAAAGTGTTCACATTATGTTATATAATTCCTCTTCCATATAATTTAATTATTTTGGTTCGAAGATGAATTATGATTTTATTTATGATACCTTAATATTTAAATTATAATCCTTTCAAAATAAATTTTTATTATTCATCTTATGACATGGGATTAAAAAATGTGTTTTTTAAAATACAAAATGTTACATTTATAACACAATCATTAAATATCAGTTTCAAAATCAATTTTTTCTTTATTTTTTATATAATATTTTTTCATGAACATATTTTATTTTTATAGATATTTCTTTAAATATGTACCTAGTTCAATATCATTTTTACAGTGTTATATATATTTTTAGTTCCCCTCAAAATTACGACATTCATGTAAATATGATTTAAGGAGACTTTATTATATATTTTCTATTGTTATGTATCTTCTCCATTAAATATTATAGAACCATGAATGTTTTTAAATCAATATTCATTATTTTTCAGAGAAACCTATTATTTTAATTATATTTATTGGAGAAAATATAATGCTTCGTAAATTAAAATGATCCAGTACATATCAAGGTTTACCAAAGTGGTGTATTTTTATTCCTAAATCTCCGTGATCCATCTCATGAATGTTACTATATTAAAACTCAATGTTCCCAACCTATGCTTCTTTTAAAAAATTTAACATCCAAATGAATTAATTACTCATTATCTTGATAATAATTATGATTTAGAGTTTCCTAATAAGATGAATCAAAATTATGAAAACAAATTTATTCTCATGGGTTTTGTCATGATAATGATTTATGTATGGTTTAATTTCCTCTTTTGGCGTGCATATTTATGAATTTTATTTATGTTATGGGTGGTCTTGAAATTATATATCATCTAATGCATAGGTAAAAACATTATATCTCTTGATATATTATGTAAGGGATCAAGGAATGTTCTTAATCCACTATTTAGACTCTATCAACCATATTTTGTTGTCTTTGGAGAGTCCCTTGACTGATATTTTTGATATTATGTTCTATATTGAATTAAAAAATTTATGATCTTTTTTCATAAATTTATTTTTCCATGCTTCTATTATTATGATCATCCTTTTAATGAAATCATGTTTTGAATCTTGAATCCCATGTTATGATTTATTTCTTTGTTTATTTCATTATTTAGAGTTTATTATAACACATATCCTTATAAATTTTCCATAGCATATCCAATATATTTTTATAACATCCATGGGAGTTAGGATAACTATTTAGAGTTTAAATAAATATGATTTTTTATATAGGACGATGCATTTTATTGTCTAATCTGTCAAATTTATTAGAACACATGATACTAGACTTGTAATTACTGCAAATGTTGGTTTGAATTTATGAATTAATACATGTTTAACTCTTATATAACCATTCATAGAAAATATTCATCAAACAAAAACAAGTATTGAAAAGAGATCATATTTCACCAGGATGCTCATTTTAATGAAAAATTATATATAGATTGGTAATTGGAAATTATAATATTCTGATATGTTGAAATACATTGGTAAATATTGATCTTCTATAGAAAAATAATATATAAAATTTATTATGAAGGAATATAAAGGTAAATACAAATTATTTCAGGACTTGAGGTAAGGGTTTATGTTTCAATCACATTTTAATGGGGATTTTTTATTCATGAGTATTTATTTGGGGAGTTTATTTTTTTAATGTATTTAAACCCCTATATTTTTCTCATCTTATGGTTATTTATGTGTTTATTAAATTTTTCTTTCAACCTCTCCTATTTATTATTTAAAATATTGGATAAAATCTCTTTATAAAATGCCAGCATTATTTTACCTCTCTCTAAATTTTTCTCTTTTATGCGCATGATTGTAAAGTTATTTCAGTAATTTTTTTTCAATGCCAAAATGACTATAAAAATTAATTTAACCCATATTTTAGTTTATTTTAAAATTAATAATTATACCTTTTTATGATTTTATAAATGATGGACTTTTGGAAATTAAAAAAATAATTAAAAGGAATAATTGTTTTTAATGATTACATCATGAATGGATTATCCTTATTCCATATCATTTATTTTTATTTTAGAAACATTTTCATATTTCCAAGATTATTTTCAATGAGAAATATATTTATATGAATTACTAGACTCATTATTTAAAATTTTTTCTAAATAAAAGATATTTTTTACACAATTTCATGGAATGGTTTGAAAGGCCATTTAAAAGTATTTTTCATCTATGTCAAAATAATTTGATGTTTCTTATGATTAGTTTGGGATAAAATATAATTTTTTCATCGACATTATTTATATAGATGGTTCATTATTATGTGATGAAAATTTATTTTTGAAATTCATTTCTTTTCCCTTAGTTATGATATTATAGAATGATTAATTTTTATATGATTATATAAAACATATATGTATGATTTCCATTATTTGAAATATTGGATTGGAATTATATAACCTCTAATTAATTGGGTAATTATTTATGTCTAATTATATAATATCAGTGAGGATGTTGAGTAAACCCATTTAGAGAATTAAAAGAGGTTAGAGAGTGCTCCTAATCCATTATTGGACATTATCCACTATGTGATCATAATAATTGAAATAATAACTGACTAAGAAGTGAATTTATATTATTATGATTGTGCCAAAATTATTTTTACACACTGGTATGATTATGATATTTTCCAAAGTCTAAGGATTGATCCATAATTATTTCTCACTATTATTATTCATTAATTTTCAAACTATAAAATTTTATTCTAGGAATATTGATGTATGATCATTTAATGATTAGGTATAAAGTGTGAATGTAATGAATATTATGTGATGCACTTATACTTATATTATAATTTCCTATAATCCTCAATTCATATCTTTCATGTTTACCCTTATTTTGAATCATATACCGCCATTTCTTAGTTTCCATTTTTCCTAGGTTATTAGGGAATGTTTTAGGTATTATATATTTAATTGGTGTCTAATGAGAAAATCACATTAATGGAGATATTGATTATATTTAAAGAAAGAAATTTATTATGTATCTAGTAAATAATTGAAATATATACATATGATTTTGGGGAATGTTTTGTTATGAAATGTATTGAATATTATTATAAAATGATGAAATATTTTAATATGTTATGCTCATGTTTCCCCGACTTCCACTTTCCCTATACCTCTAAACCAACTACTATCTTCGAAAAACTACAACACACCACAATCCTCCTGAGGAATAACACTATAAATTTCATAACACCATGAAAAAGTTTTTTTAATGGGACCACTACATCATCTCTTTCTCATTAACATGCTTCTTTATTCCTATTCGATGTTGATCAATGAACCTTGTAGTCACTTCCGCTCGGTTAGATATATGACACTGAGTAATGATATCCCTGAAAATCACCCCTCCAAATATAGAATGTGTGAGTCCTCTAAATGTGACCTTTTAGGATTGGGGTTCATGTATGATCAGTCCTACAACAATATGCCTTTATTCCTTAATGAAAAGTTTTTCACAAAAATAAGGGGAATCGAAAAAATTACACAGACTAATTACCTGAATAAACGTAGTGATCACCTCAAAATTAGTATCAAATACCCCTTCTGAGAACATGAGTTATGACACATAACTATAACATATTGAACAATAATCTTTTTTAATTATGGCCTATATTATTTTAACCACCTAGATATTAGCTGATGTACCATCTCATGAAACTTATAAACTCTCGAGGTGTAGGAACACCAATATCCTATAGTGTTTTTAACTTCAACTATCAAACAATAATTAAGACCACACTCCATGAAACAATATGTTCCATTGATATATAACTGATCTTGGGTAATTTAAGGATCAAACACTATCTATGTATGTCTCCAACAGTTTTTAGAAATATAAAGTATGGCCTCTCTATAAAAAAACATTCCATTAGATTGAAAATGGAACTTAAAATTCATTTATCATATAAACAATCTCATGTATTTCTACCATTAATGTAGGTAGAAATACATATTGAAACTAAAAAATTGCAACACTTGTTGTTCCAATATTTCTTCAAAATAATTTCATCTTTCATTGAATGTGTAACATCCCATGTTTTTTAAAAGATTCAATATGTTCGATAGTGTACATAATTGGCCACATCTATCTTAAGAGAACAACTAAATATTATTTTGTTACCTTATAAAATAGATGTTAAAATGGAGGGAATGTAAACTATTTATTGATTTATGAAAATATCATTTACACAAGTGTTTAATTAATTTTGTCATCTAGTATTTATAAATAAAAATAAAACCCTTTTAATTAAAAAGAAATATTTTTTGGAAAAATTAATTAAAATAAAAAAGATAGTTTATCAAATAATAAAATAAATCTTTATAGATATTATCAATGAATTATTTGTCTAATATATTAAATTTAATGTTTAAAATTCTTCTTATTTTTTTCTACACATTATATAAGATCAAATTCAATTTTTCGGATAAAAAAAGTATTTTTCAAGAAAATATAGTTTTACCACCTTTTGATGGTGAAACATTTTTAAATATATTTTTTTCTACTTATATATATCTTATATGGAAAAAGAAACTTCTTATTTTGATTCATTAAATCAAAATTTAGTTTGGATAATTTTTTTTATTTTTTGATAACGTTCATATTTTAATATGTAATGAAAAATACAGCATTTTAATTCAAAACTACTATTTAGTATAATTTATTTATATAGTTATATTTTTTAGGTATTTGTATGTAGAGTTTAATTAAACTATGTTTTTATAATTTTATCCAATTTAGGTCATTGGAATTAATTTCATGTTGGAAAAATATAGAAATTCTTTTCAATTTTTTGAACCTTTTATATTAAATAACTCGATTTTTGTTTTATTTGCGGAAAGCATTTTAAATAAAATATTACCAATTATGTTTATTTAATTTGATAAAATAGAATAATTATTTGGAATAATAATTTAAAAATTAGGTATTAAGGTAAAAATAGTTTTCAGTTATAGAAATGTTACTATGGTAAAAAAATTATTTATCGTACTAATTGTGAAATTTTTACACGGGTTAATGTTAAAAGTTAAAATAATCACATACATATAAACTAAAAAATTTAATAGTTGGTTGAGGTGTGTCTTGATCCAAATAATACTATACAAACTTAATTACAATAAGAAGTCTTGGAAATAAATTCCACCTCTATATGGTTAGCTTTTAATATTAAATAATAAATAAATTAATCACTTAAACCTACCCCTCTTGAACTATAGATACCGAAACTCCACCACCCTATTTTGGTCCAAAAATCCATATAGCTACTCAAAATATCTACCCAAAACTCTCCTAAATCTCCCCACAAACAAGATCATTTAGTCTTACTAGAAGACTAAATCCAAGGTCTTTAAGGGACTTGTAGGATGGGATATTCAAGAGGTAATTTTCCCAAAGTACCTCCCTTAATTTATTTATTTATCTACATTCTCCTCACCTAATTAATCCATAAATTAATGATTAATCCAATATCATGTATATATTAGTGTTTTATGTTTCAAATGGAATATCTCACATCCATTTAATTTATCCCCTATTCTTATCTAAATAAATGAAATTGTCTTCCACGTTATCCCGGTTAATCACCCTTGAGGATAATGTTTTTATTTTTTTTATTTTACTAACTTCATGGATGGTCTCAAAACCATTATTATATTAAAATAATATTTTAAAATTTATATTTTAACCTATTTAATATTCTTTTTCTACTATATTGAATATACATTCATGCTTTCCATATTTTTGTTATACGATAATCTCGTTTGATGAAGTGTGGATTCCCGCCCCCTCAAAGAAATATTAATATTTCCCACAATACAAGGAACATATGAAGGATGGTTTCATTAAAAATATGAAACATATATGAAATTAATATAATACTGGAATTATAATAATCTCCATTTCCATTAATATTACAATGAAATGAAAGTTTCATTCCTGCGTATGTACAGCCTACCGTCTCTAAGAACGGAGCATTTCATTTCTCATCTCCAAATATTTTGGATTATTTTTAATAAATATATAATGTATATATATGATATTTAATTTGTTTAATATAGGTGTATATGATTTATGTTTTACCAGATGGAAAATTTATAGAAAAAGATCCTTATATTTACTCAAGTGCCGAATATCGACTAGACGTCCGATATGAAGGTAAATAATTATGTAATTTTTATAACATGGTAAAATGCAATATAAAAGGATTAATAAATGTAGATAAGTTTCCCAAAAAATTATAAATTTACCTATTCTGATTATTCAAGAACATAATGATTGCACGCTAAGAGTCGAACTCAAGGTAAGGGAACTTCTTAACCTAATTCCCAATCTTTGGGTAAATCTTCTACTTCATGATTATGTCGTGATATGATTATGTGAGAAATAAATTTTGATATAATTTATTTTAATTATAGATTTTTTATGATTATTTATAATGAATACACATAATCTGTCAATTTGATTAACAAAATTATCCTTGAAATGGAAATATTATCTCAATCTCCATTTATTGAGTTAAATATCTATGTCATTGGTTTTTTCTATGAATATATGTGAATGTCCTATTATTGTTTTAAACATAATACACACATATATTGGGTGTACATATATTTTTCCCATATTATTATGTTAATGATATATCCTTGATTAAATGATACAATCATTGTAAAAGACTTTATCAAAATATTCTTTCATTGAGGTCAATTTTCATATTATATATTTAGTGTATAATCAACGCCTTTTACTTTAAATTTCATTCAATTTTTTTAGAAAGGAATATTTTTTATATGAAATGAATTTATAAATGACCAATTGAATTTTTTACCATTTGCAGTGTCAATGACCTTTCCACTGCCTTGACCATTATTTGGTATTTTGGATTCCTCTACAAGATGTAATGTTTCTAAAAAAAATATCATATACCATTATCGTCTATTTTGGTATTGATAGTGGTTTTGATAAATGATTTATTATGTTAATATCTTGAAATAATCTATTGTGATTACAATGTGGAAAGATTATTTTTCCAGTATGATTTTTTGTGTTTTTATTATATTATGGTTCCTAGACATTTGATAGGTGGTTACATAATAAACCAAAAAAGGTGGTTATGTGACCAACCAAGGACACACGGTTACTTTATAACCATTAATGAATGGTAGTGGAAGTCAATCATATGGATAATCCATTTTGTTATATGTGTGTAAGTCGACTATATGGTTATTCCATATAAGTATGTTTATGTCCCATGTTACCTATATAAGTTATATGTTACTTTCTATGCGTTTACAGTAATATTTTGCTTAAAAAGGGTAATAAATGAGATCATACTCAGTGAAGAGTATTTACTACTTCATATAGGTGAAAAGTATTAACTAATGGAAATGTATTGGTGTTTTTCAGGTTTTCAAAAGGAAAATAGTTTTCAATCTTTTTATACACATTACTATGATTTTAATGCTCATCAAATGTTTTGAAATTTTTTTCAAAGGTTTTAAAGGGTAATAGAGTCAAGGTTGGATTCATGAAATTGTTATAACACTTCAACATGAAATAAAACCACATTTATTTTTAAAGGATTTTATTTTATAGAAACATGGAAAGAGAGTAGATGTTCCACTCTGAAATATTTAAGTTGTTAGGTTTCATTTATTAACTAATTTTATATTTATCTCTACCATAAATGATCGTTGATGTAAATTAAAGTTAATTTCATGACTAATCTGAATATTAAATATTGATTATGGTCGGGACCTTATAGTTGGTATTAGAGGTTGGTTTAAACAACATTAGTTATTCAGAGTTTTGTTCAAAAATATTGTAATATTATATGTCAATTATATTTGTTAAATCCTTGTTCTATATTTTTTTAGATTAAGTAATGTCAGTTATATATGGAAGGAGGAGGATCTCAACCAATATTCCTATGACTCCCTAATGACTTGCTTGAAATAATTCTTACAATGTCATGTCCGGATGATTCTGTTTCTTTTTCAAACTTATAGCTCACATGAAAACAATTTTTAGAGATATCAAAGACCTATAGTATACCTCGATACCATTGTGGATCATGTTTTATTTTTATTGAAATATTATTTTCTTAATATTATCATATTTTAAAAAATGGTATATATTATCATAGAAATTTAAGATATTTTATATATTAACAATATTATGAAGTAAATTATGATTTTAAAAAATCTTCTATATAAGAAGACCCTCGTAAAACTAATTTTTATTTGATTTTACAATATAGTACTTCATTCATACTAATGGTAGTTTAAAATAACCATTTATTGAATGTTTTAACTAAAACAAGGTCCAAAGGTTTTATATAAAGAATTTATTATCTGATTTTATGAAATTATTTGTCATTCAAGATTATTTTTGAAGACAATTTCTCTTCGAAAACCCATATGATATATGTTTTAGAAGGTGTATTTTTACATTGCAGTAACGCGGTTTGAAAGAATCCCTAAATCATTGTTATAGTTCTTGGAATTAATATCAATGTAAAAAAAATGACGATGAAACCAGGTGGATACCAGGATCATAGTATGATGTTCTTTCTTTTGGGAATATTTTTATAAAATCACTTTGAGGTGAAATAAAATAATATATGTAAATATATATATGACATCATGAATTAAGATGTCGACATCATTATGAGTTGCTGTGAAAATGAGATGTATAAGATAGTCTTTATGGTTAATACATTTTATGGTTATTTTTGAAGATATTATCTCATATTGTGAGTATTGAATAAGAATAATATAGTTTTTTAAAAATTAAAATCCATAGCAAGGGTGAAAACCAATCACGTCCTGCAAGGCAATGGGAATCAAACCAACAACTTAAGGGAGGTAATGGGCCATCGAATACGAATGGCCTACGTGAAGTCCCTGGTCAGTATGACTTCTTTTTTTGTCAAACAAGTTTATTAATTGTAATAGGTTTATTATGGTAACTTATATTTTATCATATGGATATCCATGGTATTGGAAAATGTATTTGGGATTCAGTGATAAATGTTATTTTTGAATCCTTTCACTATTTTGGGAACTATATATGATTAAGGGAAATAGAATACTATGGAATTTTAATGTTGTAATTGTTGAAGAATATTTTTGGAAAAATATGTGATTTTAATAATGGATTTAGGGTAATTATCAAATTTATAGAAATTATTAAAATATCATGGAGAATTTGTCATGGGGTTAATTACATTTTAGTATGTTACTTAAAGAGTGGTTGAGGTTTTTAGAGGTAAAAGTTATGATTTATCATAGAAGGCCATGTAATCAAATACATATGAATTATGGGATTCAACATTTGTTTAGGATTATTTTAATGAATTAAAAGTATAGTTATTTGTGAGTGGTCTATGTAGAACTTGGGTATTACTGTTGAAATTAGGATATTAGAAAATTTCACTCTCTTTATAATGTATTAATATTTTTGGCTGAATTGTCTTATCAAATCCAGAACATTTTGGTTTTGGTTAATATCTCAAGGTAGTAGTAATGAATAGTTAATCATTTATGGATAATGTGATAATCTAAAAGTTTATTTGTAGATCTTCAGGAGAAAAAATAAATTCATCTTGAATACTCATCGTTTGGAGAAAAAGATGCGATAGTGGTGGAAATTAATTAAATTATGAAACTATAATTTTTGAGTATGTATCATTGAGATCTTATTCTAGATCATAAATAAATTTTTCAACATTATGAAAATTATTTCATAAAAATAACATTTTAGGTTTAATTTTCCTTATACAAAATTAAAGACTGTTTAACCCATCAGATGTTTATTGTTTTCTAATTGTTACTTTTACCGTTATCATGTTTTATATAACACTCTATCAGGACAATATGGTTTTTTATTCATCCTTATTCATTCCTTCTTACATGAAATCCTAATATGTGTTATATAATGCGACCTTGGTACATCAATTTCTTTCTTTTTCGGTGGTAGTTTCGTTAACCCTTTTTCGGATATGGGGGTTCAATAAAGGTGTTTGGAAAAGTCATACATTAGTTACCAAAACAAAATTAAAATTATGAGGATGAAAATTTCAAATTGGGGGGAGGGGTTGGAGAATGCAACATCCTGTGTTTTTAGAAGAGATACTATGTTTAATAGTGTACATAACACGTCACATAAAAGTTAAGAGAAAAACTAAATATTATTATATTACCTTATATCATAGATGTTTAAATTGAGGGAATGTGAATTATTGAATTATTTATGAAAATATTTTTTACGCATGTATTTAATTAATTCTGTGAACAATTATTTAAAAATGAAAATAAAACCCTTTTAATGAAAAGGAAATGTTTTTTCTAAAAAACTATTTAAATGAAAATAACTATGTTTATAAATTAATAAAATAACTATTTATAGATTTATATTAATTAAATATATATATATAATATATGAAATTTAACATTTTAAATTCATCTTATATTTTTCCTAGACATGATATAAGAACAAATTCAATTTTTTGGATGAAAGAAGTAGTTTTAAAAAAATACAGTTTTACAGCCTTTTGATATAGAACCATTATATATATATATTTTTCTATACATTTATATATAATATTAAGCAAAATGAACTTCTTACATTGAATTGGGACATCAAATTTTAGTTTGGGTATTTTTTGGAAAACATTCATATTTTATTGAATAGTGAATGAAACTGCATTTTAATCCAAAAATTATTTTTGGTCTACATTATTTATATAGATATTTCTTACTTATAATAATTTCTGGAGTTTAATTAAACTAATTATTTATCATTTATAGTAATTTAGTTCATTTTAATCAATTTCCCGTTGAAAATATATTTAAGAACATTTCATAATTTTGAACATTTCACTTTCGAAACTTTTTGTTTGTTTTGTTTGTGGAATTAATTTTAAATAGAATTTACCAAATTATTTGAATATGAATTGATAAAATGGATTCAATATTTTGAATAATAATGGCTAACTTAGGTATTAAGGTCAATTTATTTTTTATTTATATAAAATTTACCATGGTAAAAACATTATTTACCGTTGTAAAAGTGAAAATTTGACAAGGTGTAATGTTAAAAGTTAATTTCTTAACATACCTAAAAAATAAAACATTTAATGGTTGTTTGAGGTGTGGATAGGCCCTAATAATACTATAAAACCTTAATAAAAATAAAATTTTAGGTAATTTAATTAAACCATTATATGTTTGGAATTGATTATAAAATAAAATTTAAATTAATAACTTGAACCCACCTCTCCTCAAATATAAATGACACCTATCCACCATACTATTTCTGTAAAGAACAAAATATTGAAATACATTGAAATTAAATTACTTTTGTGGAATACTTAATAAATTACAAAAATAGACACACAATTACCGTATTAGTTTAGTGTCTTTGAAAACTCAAAACATAATCTTCTAATCCTGGTTAAAGATCTTCAATATCTCCCATAAATATCTTCCCCTTTTGTTTTCTTACCTAAAAACTTTCTTTATATCCTGGGGAAAAGAAAAAATAAAAATGTTGATCTCAAATTCTCAGTAAGGGTAAACATGGAGAACACAAAGCCACCCCGAAACATTTGAATGTAAGAACATGAACATAAAATATCAAAATCAAGAGTAATGGCATAAATCGTGGAAGTACATAAGGCATAGATCATAAAAGAACATTATCCATCATAAAATATAATGGTAATAAAATTGGTAACTGTGGAAAACCATTAAACACCTGATATTATTTCCATAGTATCCAAGGAATTGCTGCCAAGACCATCCTAGCGGACAAAGTCCCTTACTGAATCGAGTTCACTCCTTGTTCTAGTCCTGTATCACTGATCCAGATTAACTTTCCATTCCAACCATGTCCATTTCATGATATATAAATCTTTACCCAACACATTTTATGGAGATATAGGTCCCACCCATCCCATAATGAAATCATTCTTACCTGTGCCAAAACAAAGACATAAATCATTCATCATAACCCGAAAAATATAATGGGTTTCATAAACATCATCTCATCATAACATAATCCATATAAAACAAATGGATATAATTTCATCATAATAAAATTGAAACTATGTAAATTATAGAGACATTATACTTGAAACAAAAACATATTAAATAATAACATTTTAGATGGAAAATAGTTTTGACAAAACACTACAAATAAATTCTTATGGAAAATATCATTTCTTCTTCAAAATCATTTTCTTTTCACAAAATTAAATGCAATATTAAAAGAAAATTATTTTTTTTGAAAATAACCAACAATTATTGTAGAGTAATATTCATGAAAAAAAGGAATTATGAAATCGTAAAAATATTTTCAAGCCGTATAAGTTAAAAAACATCCTCCTCTTACTTTTAACGAAAAAGTCAAAAAGAACAACGTATGGTAAACAAAAGAAAGATTCATTCCATAAGAAAATGTAAAAGTCAAAGAGGGTAAAGCATGACATTAAACATACATGGAAGAATATTATGCACTTTATGAAGTACATTTTATGGTCATAGATGAAGGATATAACCCCAGTAATACTTACGTATTAGCAATCTTGGATAAAAATGAGATTTCAAAATTATCACTTACATTAGGTCTGATATGATTCGTACGTATCCGAAACTACTATATAATGATTTAAATAATGTCATTTAATTATTAACTAATCATATTCATTGTTATGATATCATATATGGTTCACTTATGACTTTATATAACCCGTATTTTTGTAAATTCGATGTTAAAGCAGCGTTTTGGGTTAAATCGTTTCATTTATCGTATGTGTTTTGACTTTTTGTTCATGATATTATTACTTATATCCTGATTTTCATAATTATAGAATTTAAAACATGATTTATATACAATATATATTCATCATATAAATATATATGATAGATCGATAAGCGGAATGAAATACACCGTTAATGGAGATGGTAGTTCGTACGAACGCATGAATGTTGTTTTCGTTTCCTTATTGATTTGAATAGAATAAATAAATGTAAAATAAATGTATGAGAATCCAGTATCATTATTATGTAATATATTTCATGATCATTTATTATATATACTTTATAATCATAATTGAGTAGTTAATCATGGAAAATGATTCTCATCGCATTCGTGGAGACGGTAGTCCGTACATATGCACAAGCGATGATATCATTATTTTTATTTAAAAATCATATATAATTGGATCATATATCATATATAAAGAATCATAATGATGTTATATTTATTATTTATATCATTTATACTCATTATTATACCCATCTAAACGATGAAATGTTTGACTAACAAACTACACCACGACGTGGAGATGGTAACCGTACGCACGCACGTGCGGTGACTTTTTCATTCATAGGATGGATAAAATAACTAATATGGTTATACCATTTTTATAACAAGATAAAATTATATAAAACATACTGGTGTTATTATTTTATATTGTAAACAACAAATAAGGATGATGTGAAATAAGAAAGAAACTTGAAATAGGTGGTGAGATATTTACCTATTCTTCCTTTTCTTCCTTTGATTTGATCAAAAGGGATCCGTAGGTTATATTTATGACTAAAGTAAGGCCTCTATAATAAAGGGAGGATATTTTATAGGGTATTTGGGTATGGTTTTTCATAGAAAAATGGATTGGGAGGAGTGAATGTGAGAGAAGAGGGAGTTCCCTTTTGTAAGAGGGGTGAGAGGCACCTTATGAAAAACGTAAAATATTATTTTATAATAAATTCTTATTAGGGTTATAATGGCTCCAAAGTTACATATTTAGAAGCTAGGGTGGTGATGGGTCTAAATAATTTCATCTAATAGGTTTTAGAAAAGTTTAGGTTACTATTTTAACCATATCATTTAGATTTTACTCTAAGTTAAATAATTTAACTTTTACTGTGTCTTGTTATATTCTTTCACTATATGGTTAATAAACCTACTATATACTGCCAATAGAACCTCAATTGTTTATATAATGTCATATATATTTTTATATATGTCTTTTGGACGAACCTTAGATTTTTTCGACCATTATATCAATTAATAATATAATATTTGTTTTAAAAACTATTTTATGTCAAATTTGACACTATTTGGTATTTTGTTTTCTTTAAATTCATAACAGAATTATTACTTAGAAAAAAATTCATCTAACCAACCCTAATACGTTATATTAACTTATAAATTTATTTTAATTCATAAAAAGTCTCATATTACATTTATTTGGGTATTTATAATATCAACTATGTTAATATTTCATTAATAAATTAATTACTCCATCATCAATGTATCATAAATAAATTAAATTATTTAATCTTTAAAAAATATAAATAAAAAACCATTATGTAGGAAATATTTATTCATTTATAATTAACATTTATAGTCAAATTTTACTTATCTATAACCATACATTAAAAATGTTTTATTTATTAAACATTAATTTTAACTATTTTAACTATTCTTTAAATAAAATAATAATAAGTGTCCTAATATAATCCATGTGGATCAAAGAGGTTCATATTTTATTTCTAATGTTGTTTTTGGATGAATTAAATTTATCCAATAGAGTTAGTACATTTTTTAGGGAAATAATAATATCATTTTTACCCATAATTACAGTATTACTATTAACCGTGGTAAATAAAAGTAAGAAGTTACTGTTGAACAAAAATTATTTTTATCTTGTTGAACAAAATTTTAATCCTTGATATTAACCATGTCTCTTAGATTTTTTAAATTACACTCACAGAAGCGGTAAAATTATTTTTTTTGTAAATTTGCAAATTTTCCTAGGAGGTGGGTAAAAGACGGTGAAATGTTCAATAAACTTTTTATATATCTAAAATAATTATAAAATGCCTACAATGAATTACATTGAACTTATATAGGTATTATCTATCTATTTTGATCTAAAATAACATTAAATAAAATATGTAATTATCCAAATAAAAATTCATTTTTAAACTATAACTCATTGTTTCTCACTATTCATAAAAAATTTAATGTTTTCAGAAAAATATCAAAAATTCACCCTAGGATAATTTAAATATTCCGAATCCCAAAATGAATTCCATTATGAAAGATTAAATTTATAAAATTTAAAAAAGTGGGTATTACTATTCATAACATCTAGTTTATATAATTTTTTTATAAAATATCGTTTTTAGTGAAACTTGGTATTGCATATAATGCAAGCTATCGATGAAGGTTTCTCTTGCATATAATGCAATCCAAGAATAGTGTTGCTTATACTACAAGCTAATACGGTGTTGCTTATAGTGTAAGATAATCTTGGTGTAGCATACACCAAAAGACATCAATGAAATTAAAAATAATAATTCTCATAAAATCTCGAGGTGTTATATTCTACCACCCATAAAATGAATTTCGCCCCTGAAATTCGTCGGGGTTATAAATGGGTTTCTACATGAATGTTTCTTTAATATACACCCACATCATAAAAAGGAATACTATATCATAATTTTAAAATGGAATGTTAGAAACATAACGGATACCCAATGTAACTCATTACTGGGTTTCCACATAAGAAAATATAGGTGAAAATATAGATATTGAAGAGAAATCTATCCATCAATTTCTGATAAAGAGTGGTAGAGAACATGGATATGAAAAGGCCAACAATAACAATGCCAAAAATTTGTGATGATCTAAGGTACCATCTGATTCATCCGATATGAGATAACATAGACAACATTTTTTGTTTTCAAGATCATTTCCCTAATGTTGAATAATTTTTAAATTAAAAGAAATACTTACTTGATTTTGGTACAATCTCACTATTTTTCATGCCTTGAATAATTTCCACTTCATCTCTTAAAGAAATGAAGTTTAATTTTCATTATTGATGTGTTAGTAGATCATACAATAGAATGATGGGTCATTCCATTTGTCTCAAACAAAAGGTTATCAAAAGTTATCAAATATACATAAGTCCATGTATGGTGAGGTAAATCTTATATGATTCAAAAAATGCACTTATAATTCATCTATCATACCTCTTATTAAATAAAAAATTGTTTATACTAACCAGGGACATCTTGTATGCCAGTTGTAGGTGATAAAGGCCTGTCGCACTTCGGTTGTGTGTTCGATTCCTGCAACCTTGTTAGACACGACGAGTTGTCGCCCGTCCTGCAGGTTGACCCTTTTTCTAAAACTAAATTATTATAAAATTCCATCAATAATATCGAAAAAAGTTTTCTCCTTAAACAATACTATCTTATGTCTAACTAAATTCATTATAATCTTTAGGCTTAAACAAAATACTTCAGTCCAAGCTCAATGTATAAAGAGAAAGATTACTTGAAAGGTCACATAACAAGAACATGAATACCATCATTTATCTCCCATATATCATAAGATATATCTTGTTTATGACATTCCAAACATGTGAATACATTAATCATGAATTATTTTGAAACATGAATTACAATATAACCTTATTGAAAACAAGAATGCTGTCAAAAGATAACTCATTCCACATACGAAAATCCCAAAATTTCTATATACTCAATCCATGATATCACTTTGTCCTTATATCAGTCATGAGTTCATGAATACTATCAAACATTTCATTTTCCCTTTATCCCTTCATTATGACCATATCATCTAATTTCCAAAAATATCTGAATAACTTTTCATGGTTACCAGTACCATTCAACACATACTTTCAAATACTTTAGGAAAAATCATAGTGTAACAATCATTAGATGTGTCTATATTCCATAATACCATTACCAATACAACATAACTATTGATAAACATAAATAATTCCAATACCTTCTTAAACCATTGACCAATCTTCTACAATTCTTTTATCTCACATATCATGTGTTGTCTCTTCATCATCATCAATATAAATACTACCCATATGACCATGATGATTCTTTTCATGAGACTTTCCCTTAGGGTATTGGTTGGCATAATACCCGTACATTCCAAATTTAAAACATTTAACCATTGTTGATGTCTTAACAATACCATTATCCTTGTCCATGGTGTCAACTGAACCTTTTCCTTTGCAATTAATGGCCTGGTGTGCTTCTTTTCCACACCCAAAGCATCTTCCAGTTCCTTTGAAACATTCTCCCTAACACCTCTTCCCACATGATTTACATGAGGGAAATTGAACATTCTTCCCTCTATGATCGTCATGAAACTCCATCTTTCTCTTATTAGCTGAGTTGGGAAACATAACAAAGTTGAGATTATTGATCATATTATGATATTGTTGATTAGGCATAATAACAATGTTTGGACTTCCAAATCCTGTTTCATTTGGTTGGTCACGAATAATATCATTCCATTGTCCATCATATCCTCCATTATCGTGAATCTTCTTGTTTCCAGCCATTTTCTAAAACACAAAATGAATAGTTTGAGAGGTAAAAATCATACTTGGAAAACAACAGAATAAAGGGGGAGTACCTTCAATATATAACATATTAAGTATAATTAGAAGATATTTACCGTAATTCTAGGAAAATAACCTATACTTAAACATAACCTTAGGTACATCCCTAGACATACCATAGAAATATCTCTTGGGATCTCACTAAAGTTTTCACATCCATGCTTCCAAAGGATGACTAAACCTTTGCTCTGATAACAAATTTAAAGACCCAAAGTTGACATACATGTTCATTACATTACTTTTGTGGAATACTTAATACATGAAAAAAACAGACGCCGAAAGACCATATTAGTTTAGTTTCTTTGGAAACTCAGAACACAATATTCTAATCATGGTGAAAGATCCTAAACATCTCCCATAAAGTAATTAAACCTTTTCTTTCTTACCCAAAACCTTTCTTTATATCCTGGGGAAAAGAAAACATAAAAAGGGTGATCTCAAATGCTCAGTAAGGGTAAACCTGGAGATCACAAAACAAACCCGAAACATTTGAACGTAAGAACATGATCATAAAATATCAAAATCATGAGTAATGACATAAATCCTGGAAGTTCATAAGGCATAGATCATAAAGGAACATTAACCATGTTAAAATCCCAAGGGAATAAAACATGTAATTTTGGAAATCCATTAATCTAATGATATGATTTCCATAGTAGAAAAGGCATTGCTTCCAAGACCATCCTAGTGGACAAAGTCCGTTACTGAATCAAGATCACTCCTCTTTCCAATCCTGTATCACTGAATCAGATTAACCTTCCATTCCAGCCATGTCTATCTAATGAGATATAAATGTTTACCCAATTCATTAGAGAGAGATATAGGTCCCACCCATTTCATAATTAAATTATTTATACGTGTTCTACAACATAAACAGAAATCATTCCTCATAACCCAAAGAATAAAATGGGTTTCATAAACATCATCCCATCATAACATAATCTATATAAAACAAATGGATATCATTTCATCATAAGAAAAGTGAAAACATGTAAATCATAGAGACATTATAATTGAAACAAAAAAATATTAAATAATGTCATCTTAGATGGAAAATATTTTTGTCCAAACACTTGAAATGAATTCTTGAGAAAAATATCCTTTATTCTTCAAAATCGTATTGTTTTCACAAAATGCCATGTAATTTTAAAAGAAAATGATTTGTTGGAAAATAATCATGAAATATTGTAGAGTAATCTTCATGAAACTAAGGAATTATGAAACCCTAAAAATCCATTCATTCCTTATATGTTAAAAAAACATTCACCTAGTACTTTTAACAGAAAAGTCAAAAAGTACCACACATGGTAAACAAAAGAAAGATTCCTTCCATAACACAAATTAAAAGTCAAATAGGGATAAAAATGACATTAAAAATACATGGAAGAATATTAAACAAATTATGAAAAACATTTTATGGGTATGGATGAAAAATAAAACCCTAGTAAATACTTACGTATATACAATCTCAGATAAAAACGAGATTACAAAATTATCCCTTACATTAGGTCTGATATGATTTGTACGTATTCAAAACTCATTTATAATGATTTACATAATTTCATTGACTTATAGTAGAATCATATTCATTGTTATGATATCATATATGGTTCACTTATGACATTATATTACTCGTACTTTTGTAAATTCCATGTTAAAGCAGCGTTTTGGGTAAAATCATTTCATTTATCGTACATGTTTCGACATGTTGTTCTTGATATTATTATATATATCCTGATTTACTTAATTAAATAATGTAAAACATTATTTATATACAATATATATTTATCATATAATAATATATGATAAATCGATAAACGGAATGAAATACACCATTCATGGAGATGGTAGGCCGTACACACGCATGAACACTGTTTTCATTTCCTTATTGAATTGAATTGAATCAGGTAAATGAAACATATATGTACATAAATACAGTATAATTATTATTTAATATCATTAATGATTATTTATTATATATACTTTATAATCATACTTTAATGGTTAATCATGGAAAATTATTCTCATCGCGTTCGTGGAGACGGTAGTCCGTACATACACACGAGCGATGATATCATTATTTTGATATTAAAATCATATCTAATTGGATGGTATATCATATATACAGAATCATAATAATTTTATATTTATTATTTATATCATTTATACTCATTATTATACCCATTAAAATGATTAAATGTTTGCATAACAAACTACACCACGAGGTGGAGACGGTAAGTTGTACGTATGCACGTGTGGTGACTTTTTACTTCATAGGATGGATACAATAACTAATATGGTTGTAAAGTTTTTATAACAACATCAATGTATATACAATATACTAGATTTATTATTTTATATTGGAAACAACAAAGAAGGAGTAAGTGGAAGAAGAAAGAAACTTGAAATAGGTGGTGAGATATTTACCTTATCTTTGTGTTCTTCCTTTTGATTTGATCAAAAGGGCTCTTTAGGGTGGCTTTCTGACTAAAGAAATGCCTCTAGAATATAGGGGGGATATTTTTTAGGGTATTTGTTCAGGGGTTGGCTAAGCAAAATGGATTGGGAGGAGTGAATGTGAGAGAATATGGAGTGCCCTTTTATAATAGGGGTGTGGGGCACCTTAGGTAAAACGTAAAATATTATGTTATAATAAATTCCTATTCAGTTTATAATGGCTCAAAAGTGACTTATATCGAGGATAGGGTGGGTATGGGTTGAAATACTCTCAAACAATATGTTTTAGAAAATTTTAGGTTACCATTTTACACTTATCATTTAGATTTAACTCTAAGTTAAATAATTTAACTTTTACCACGTCTTCTTATATTCATACCCTATATGGTTAATAAAAATACTATATACTACCAATAGAACCCCAATTGGTTCATTAATGTCATATATATTGTTATAAAAGTCTTTTGGCCGAACCTTATATTTTTAGGACGATTATATCAATTAATAATATAATATCTGTTTTAAAAACTCTTTTATGTCAATTTTGACACTATTTGGTATTTTGTTTTCTCTAAATTCATAACAGAATTATTACATCGAAAACAATTCATCTAACCAACACTAATATGTTATATTAACCTATAATTTTTTTTAATTCATAAAATGTATCATATTACATTTATTTGGGTATTTTTAATATCAATTATGTTAATAATTCATTAATAAGGTAATTAATGCATCATCATTGTGTCAGAAATAAATTAAATTATTGAATTTTTAAAAAATATTAATAAAATATCATTATGTATGTAATCATTTTATATTTATAATGAATATTTATAGTCTAATTTATCATATTTATAATCATATATTAAGAACTTTTTAGTTATTATACATTGATTTTAACTATTTTAACTGTTCTTTAAATAAAATAATAATATGTGTCCTAATCTAATCCAAGTGAACCAAAGAGGTTCATAATTTATTCATAATATAACGACCCATACTTTACATACATTGTTATTACTTCAGAATTTAAGAACACTTATTACAACATATAACAAAACCAAGAAAGGACCGTATAGGTATAGTGTCTTTAAAAACTGGGAAACATAAACAACTGGTTCATAAAGCATCTACTTTGCCTCCCATTTATTTCATCATATCTAGAGTCCCTTTTTGGAATATTCTACTTAATAACCTTATTCCTGACCTTGGTAAATAAATCATACAAAAGGGTGAGCTCAAATGCTCAGTAAGGATAAACAAACGAAATATCAATCACATCATATTCATAAGAACATAACATATTGGAAATCTTAACCTGCAAAAGGGAGCCTAATTTCATAACATGGGATAAATCATATTAGTGAAATGAAATCCCAATAATAATAACATAAAACCTGAAACTTTGTGGCATACACACATAATCATAGAGAATAATTTCTTGTTAGTCAAGACTCATTTCTAAGACTATCTTAGTGGACAAAGTCCCTTTATGAACCGAGTACACTCCTTGTTTCAGTCGTGTTTCACTGAACCGGTATAACCTACCATTCCAGCCATGTATATCTCATGAGATATAAAATATTTACCCAATGCATTAGAGAGAGATATAGGTCCCACCCACCTCATAATGATACCATTCTTATGTGTTCCACAAAATCATAAACCATACATCATAACATAACCCATGTAATAAAAATGGGATTCATAAACAACATGACATCATAAAACAATTCATATAAGATAAAGGAATTCATAAAAATATTTCCATTACAACATAATAAAATCCATGTAATAATAGGGATAGAAACAGAACCCTATATTATCTTATATGGAAAATAATTTTGATAAAACACTTGAACTCCATTCTTGAGGAAAATATCCTTTCTACTTCAAAAACATTTTTCCTTTCTTAACATGTCATACAATTTTCAACTAAAATAAGTTGATTAAAAATTAACTTGAAAACATGTAAAGGAATCTTCTTGGAAATAATGTTTTAAAAATCCATTCATGCCGTATAAGTTAAAAAAAAATTCTTCTCGTACTTTTGTCGGAAAAGTCAAAAAGCAGCTCGTATGAAAAATGACAAAAGATTCCTTTCATATATTTTACTAAAAACTCACCGAAGGGTAAAATTGGATTTAAAAAATTGTAGGTGGATGGAAATAATATAACATATTGAGGAAACTGTTGAGTCAATAAGGTTTTCCTTATGACTTTTCCATTCCTTCTTGTTTTGAAAATCACAAACACCTTATCTCAAGGAAAAATGCATTCTTAAGGAAAATCCCTTTTATAAGAAAAATGCTTTCTTAAGGAAAATCGCTTTTATAAGAAAAATGCTTTCTTAAATAAAATCGCTTTTATAAGATAAATGTTTTCTTAAGGAAAATTGCTTTTATAAGAAAAATTGCTTTCTTAAGGAAAATTTCTTTTATAAGAAAAATTGCTTTCTTAAGGAAAATTGCTTTTATAAGAAAAATTGCTTTCTTAAGGAAAATCTCTGTTATAAGAAAAATTGATTTCTTAAGGAAAATCTCTTTTATAAGAAAAATTCTTTCTTAAGGAAAATCGCTTTTATAAGAAAAATTATCCTTATCTTATTTTCATCCATATTTTTTTCTTAAGCATGAGATTTGGATTCATTTATATTTTCTCGGAATAGTTGAAACTTTGATATAAAGCATTTTGTTGTAGGATTCGGATTCTGGATAAGAACTATAAGGAAGTTTCATTCCGAATTCCAGATATGAACTCTGACTAAGTTCTATTCCAGATTCAGGATACGAATTCCAATGAAGAATTCTCATTATGAATTCTAATGAAGAAATCTCATTCCGAATTCTCATTAAGAATTCTGATGAAGAATTCTCATTACGAATTCTGTTGATGAATTCTCATTACGAATTTTGATGACGAATTCTCATTACAAATCCTAATGATGTATTCTCATTACAATTTCTGATGACAAATTCCTATTCCGAATTCTCATTCCGAATTCACCTATTAAATAGAATTTGAGTATCTTTGTTTTATACACTCTGAATTAATTCAGACTCCGAAAAATATTTTGGTTAGACTCTGAACTTCTATATTACTTACATTTCTATAATTTGTCTACTCTTTATTATTGTTCCTTTCACTCCGAACCTTCACTCCGAAGTTTTCACTCCGAACTTTTATGTTAGAGTTTAAAACGATGTCGTACATTCTGTTACACTTGTTTTTTCTATAAAACGATGTCGTCTATTCTGTTTCTTATTAACCATTGTCTAAGTGACATGTGTACAGGTCCCTCCGATCTTTAAGGAAAATATGACCGTTGGAGAAGGAGCCGACCTTACCTATAAATAAGATCTCATTTGAAAGAGCTCGTGGTTGATGAAAGGACTTATGACAGATGAACAACTTGGTTTTGTCCATACATGCTGTTGAATTGAATTCTAGAGAGAGAGGCTCTTATTAACTATCAAAGCTTCGTGCGACTCCGAATGTTGGTGACTACATTCGAGGGCTTCTGTGGATAGGAATACAGAGGTTCCGACTACCATGAAGTTCGAGGGCTTCCTTGCTGTGGAAGACAGAGGTTGCCAACTACCTTGAAGTTGAGGGCTTGCGGGGATAGCAAGACAGAGACTCCGATCTTCGTATCGAGGGCTTACCCCGGTGTGGGTAAGACAGACTTGCTTGAAAGTATAAATCAAGGGACCTTTATCCAAGGTTGTTGGATACCCTTCTCTTTGGGTTAAAAGACTTATATCTTGTTACTTGTAGTTTTACTACTCGTTTTTATTCCGCTGCATTTTGTAATATAAGGAAAGTATAACTTTCTTATACTTCCTTATTTGTACCCAGTTTCATTTAGATTCTATACGCTTTAAGGTAGAATCTCATATTGTAATCTTTTGTTAAGTTTAAATTTCCGGAACAATATTTTCGGAACCCTCATTCGGAATCTCTTTCCTAGTTTGCATTCAGTGTTAAGAGGTGTTGTGAATTTTCTTAGTTTAACTTTGTTAAACATAGCCTTTTTCTTTTCTTAAGGAAAACATAGTTATTCTTAACTAACTTTAAAGGTTCCAAAGGAATTTTTAAAGTATACCATTCACCCCCCCCCCTCTTGTATATTGAGCATCTACATCACTATTTCAATCCTACAATTGGTATCATAGCAGGTCTCTGAAATACTTGTACTCACATACAAGTTTTTCTTGCTCACTTTTTTCATTCCGAACTTTGTTATTACGATTCTTTGCCACTAACAAGTTTGTGTGCCAAAAGTTATTTCTAGTATAGAAGGAATTAATGTTGGATCAATTGACAATCTAAATCCTACAAGACCACCTATATTTGATGGTAATGACTATGAATACTGGAGAGATCGTATGAAGAATTTTGTTATCAATACTGGAGTAGACAACTTTGTTATGCTTACTGGTGATTATAAAATTCCTGACAAGGAAGTTAGATCTTTTACTAATCAAGAAAAGCCAGAATATCAACTAAACTATAAGGTACGCAAAACTTTACTATGTTAAATGACCAGAAATATATATAGCCAAATTTCTTCTTGTGAAGAAGCTAACTGTATATGGAAGAAGTTAGAGGTTACACACTTTGGGACTTCCAAAGGGATTGAGACTAGAAGAGCTATGCTTAGAGCTGAATATCATGGCTTCAATTTTCCTTATGGAGAACCTATCTGTAATGTTCAAAAAAGATTTATGACTATTGTCAACAGTCTACAATCTATGGGAGAGAAAAGTTTAGATGATGAAGCTCTTGTGGATAAAATAATTGATATTATGCCCAATGAGTGGGAGTCCAAGAGAACAGCTATAGATGAGAACAAGAAGGTAACTCAAATTACTCTTGATGAGCTTTTTGTAACTCTTCTACAACATGAAACCAGAATGAAGGGAGATACAGACAACATCAAGAAGAAGAATGGAAATGGTACTGTTTCTTTTACTACAACTTCAAATCAGATGAAAGCTAAGACTCCTGAGAGAGTAACCAGATCCAAGTCTAAGAAAGTTATTTTCCAATCCGAATCTAGTGAGAGTGAAGTCTCAGAAAATGAATTAGCAAATATTGCTTGAAGGATGAACAAGATAACTGGACAAAGGAATTTTCAATCTTAGTATAAGAAAAAGGAAAGGAAAGATAAGAAAGATGGAGAAGTTACTTGTAATGAATGTAAAAGAGCTGGACATATTAGACCAGATTTCCCTATGCTCAAAAAGAAAGAAAGGAAGGAAAGACATTCAGACAGGAACAGAAAGAAGTATTATAAAGCTGAAGCTAAGAAAGTTCTGAAAGCTAATGACACCTGGAGTGCTAGTGGTGGTGACTCTTCAGATGAATATTCTGATTATGAATCTTCAGGACAGAAGAATCATGGTCTTATAGCCAGATTACATATTGATAATCATTGTCTTATGGCTAAGGTACGAAATGTTGAATCATTGACCAATGTTTCTTTAAATTCTAATGATAGTAAGTATTATAACTCTTCTGATGAAGAATCATCTTCTGATGAGGAAAATACTTTACCGACTTATGAAGAAGTATCTAGGTTTGCTGAAATTCTTAAGATTGAGAATTCCAAACTCAATAAGAAACTTGATAAGGAAAAATCTAGGAATTCTATTCTTACAAAAGAGATATCAGATCATTCTAAAGATCTTGATAGGAAAAATGCTGATTTTGAAAATATTTCAAAAAATCTTGAGGAAGTAAGTTCTGAGAAAAATAAACTTTCAAAAGAATAAGAAAAATTAATTTCTAAGAAAAATGATTTCGAGCCTAACTCTAGTTCAAAAACTAATGATTTTGAGGATAAAAACTTGGTTGTAAAACTCATGTCTGAAATTTTTTCGTTAAAGATGTTTTTATCAAACATTACCCATGGTAAAGAAAATTTTGATAAGATGTATTCCCAAATTCGACCTTTAAGAAATAAATCCAGATTTGGTTATACCCATGCAAAACCTATTTTCAGTAACAATTATTTTGTTCCTCAAAGTGCCCAATTTTGTACCAAGTGTCAATGTGGTGGTCACTGGGCAAAGAATTGTTCCTTAAACAAAACCCAATATCTAGGATTTCACAAATCTTGCTTTTCTAAGAAGATGTGGATACCTAAAATTTTATTGTCTGGAAATCTTGGATCCAAACAAGTTTGGATTCCGAAAATCTAATTTTCTTATTAATTTCAGGAAAACAAAGAGAGTACCAGCAACTATACATGGTACATGGATAGTGGATGTTCCCGGCACATGACTGGTAATAAAAGTTTTTTTGAAAAGATTATCAAAACGAAAGGAGGAAAGGTAACTTTCGGAGATAATGCTAAGGGAGAGATTGTTGGTATTTGTAATATTGTTTTTCTTGGTAAAACCTTGATTTCAAATGTTCTTTTTTTAAGGTTCTTAAGCACAACCTCATTAGCGTAAGTGATTTATGTGATGAAGGTTACCTTGGGAATTTTAGGAATGATAAGTGTTTAGTTCACAATTCCAAGGAAGAATTTATTCTCTTATCCAATAGGCAAGAGAATGTCTACACTTTGAACCTAGAAGACCTCAGGAGTCAAGATTTACCTTGATTAAGTGCAATAGAAGATCATTCCTGGTTATGGCATAGAAGATTAGGACACTGTAATATTAGAAACCTATGTAAACTCTCTAAGAAGAAACTAGTTAAGGATCTACCAGAGCTTAGATTTGATTCTTCTAAAGTTTGTGATCCTTGTCAATATGGAAAGCAACATAAATCTAGTTTTAAGTCAATCAGTGAAGTCTCAACAACCGATGCATTACAGTTAGTGCACATGGATCTTTTTGGTCCAACACAAACTGGAAGTATTGGAGGAAAATACTATGTGTTTGTTCTAGTTGATGACTACACTAGATTCACTTGGGTCTATTTTCTAGCAAAGAAATCTGAAGCTTTTTCCTATTTCAAAAGTTTTAGAGCTCAAGTTAAAAATGAGAAAAACCTTCCATTGAAAACTATTCATAGTGATCATGGAGGAGAATTTCAAAATTCTGATTTTGAAACTTTTTGTAGTAAGAAAGGTTTTACTCACAATTTTTCAGCACCTAGAACTCATCAACAGAATGGTGTAGTTGAAAGAAGAAATAGAAATCTTCAAGAAATAACTAGAACCATGTTGAGTGAATATTCTATTGCTAGACATTTCTGGGCTGAAGCTGTAAGTACTGCTTGCTATACTATAAATCGAGTTTTTATTAGACCTTTTCTTAATAAAACTCCTTATGAGTTATGGAATGGTAGAAAACCAAGACATTCCTACTTCAAGGTGTTTGGTTTCAAAGTATTCATTTTGAATACTAAAGATAATTTACCTAAATTCGCACCAAAATCAGATGAAGGAATTTTCTTAGGATATTCCACATCCTCTAAGGCTTATAGAGTTTTTAATAAAAATACTTGTACTGTTGAGGAAACAGTACATGTAAAATTTGATGAAACAGATCCTTTTGTTTTTAAACCATCTCAACTTACATCTTCGGATGTGTTTTGAAAAACTGATTTTCAACCTTTGATAGAAGAACCTTTTGATAAGGAAATTGTTCTAGAAGATACTTCTGAAACATTTACTCCAGAAGACTTTCTACCCTATGTTGATGAACCGGTTTTACAAAACCCAAATCAGGTGTTTCGTAAGAATCATCCCAGTGAGAGTATCATTGGTGATGTAAATCAACCTGTAAGGACTAGAAGTTCTTTAAAAAATGAAGTAGAACATCTTGCATTTCTTTCCCAATTAGAACCTAAAAGCACTGATGAAGCTTTAGGTGATGATGATTGGATTAAAGACATACAAGATGAACTAAATGAATTCGAAAGAAATAATGTTTGGACCTTGGTTGAAAGACCTAAGGAAACTTCTGTTATTGGAGTAAAATGGGTTTTCAGAAATAAATGTGATGAAAATGGAGTCATTGTTAGAAACAAAGCTATACTTGTTGCTAAAGGCTATAATCAGCAAGAAGGAATAGACTATGAAGAAACCTATGCTCCAGTAGCTAGACTTGAATCCATCCATATTCTACATGCCTTTGCAGCATTCTTTAATTTCAAACTTTTCCAAATCGATGTGAAATGTGCTTTTCTAAACGGTTATGTTCAAGAGGAAGTTTTTGTTGAACAACCTCCTGGCTTTGAAGATTCAAAACATCCTAATCGTGTTTTTAGACTTACCAAAGCTTTGTATGGCCTTAAACAAGCCCCACGAGCATGGTATGATAGACTCAATGGATTTTTGCTTCAAAATAACTATGTTAAGGGAAATTAGATCCAACCCTTTTTATAAAGAAAGATAAGAAAAAAAAGTTTATTGTTCAAATTTATGTTGATGAAATTATATTTGGTTCAACTCAGCAATCATTGACTGACTATTTTGCTAGTCTAATGAAATCTGAGTTTGAAATAAGTATGATGGGTGAGTTGACATTTTTCCTTGGTTTTCAAATTTCTCAAAAACCAGAAGGAACCTACATATCTCAACATAAGTATATTAAAGATCTTCTTAAAAAGTATGGTTATGACAACACTAAGAGTATAAGTACTCCCATTGGTACCTCAAACTCTTTAGATCTTGACGAAGCTGGAAAACCAGTAGATCAAACATCTTTTAGAGGTATGATAGAAAGTCTACTTTACTTAACAGCTAGTCGACCAGACTTACTGTTTTCAGTATGTTTATGTGCAAGATATCAATCCAATCCTATGTAACCTCACTTAAAGGCAGTAAAAAGAATTTTTCGCTACCTTAAGGGAACCATGGATCTAGGATTATTTTATACTTCTGGAAATGATTTTGTTCTAAAAATCTTTTCTGATGCTGACGTTGGTGGATGTAGAATGGATAGAAAAAGTACATCAGGAACTTGTCATTTCTTAGGAGATTATTTAGTTTCTTGGTCCTGCAAGAAGCAACATTCTGTAGCACTCTCCACTGCTGAAGCTGAATATGTAGCAGCTGGAAGTTGTTGTGCACAAGTGTTGTGGATGCAACACACACTCACAGACTTTGGCTTGAGTTTTACTAAAACTCAAATTTTGTGTGATAACACAAGTTCCATTTCCCTCAGTAAGAACCCTGCACATCACTCTCGTGAAAAACACATAGATATTAGGCATCACTTTCTTAGGGATCACACACTGAAAGGAGATATTATTCTTCAGTTTATCGGAACGCAAGATCAACTTGCTGATATTTTCACAAAATCTTTGCCTTCTGATAGATTTGAATATATTAAACAAAAGTTAGGAATGATAACCGTAAGGTAATCTATCTTAATTAACTTTCTGTTGAAAAAGTCTCCTTACAGTAATAAACTCCTTTTCATAGGGGGAGTACATTTGATTGTTTGTTTAAACAAAGTTTTTCAAAATTTGTTTTCAAACTTTTCGGAACGACGATTTCCGGAATGGAACTTCCAGAACTAAAATTTTCCAAAATGGACATTCTCGTACAGAATACTTCTGGAATGGAAGTGTTTGTATTAAAAATTTCTAGAATGGAAAATTTACGTACTGGTAGTTTCATAACCAGATTTTTGTACCGATTTTACCCGTAATGTGTTTTTTGTATTGACGTTTTCGTACTGAGCTTTTCGTAGTGAGATTGTTTTCCGTAGTAAACTATTGATAACTTTGTCTTTTCATAAGAAAGTTTTTTTAATCATCTTTTTATATTATCCATTACGAATAATCCTCCTCAGCCAATCCGAAAGGTATTATTTCCTTACTCAAGTTTTCTTAGTCATATTTTGCTTGCTGGAATTTTCTTGTATTATGTTTTCGGATTTTAGTTTTCTTAATTCCTTGTTTAAATAAAAACCTCAAAAAGATAGGATTCAAGTTTTCAGCCGTCAGATCTGTTCTCAGCTCATTCTAACCGTTAGATCAACTATGGAAGGTGAACCGTCATCTCGTTGCCTATATAAAGGGAACCCAAATACTTGTCCCACATCGATCTCAAGCTCTCGCGTCCCGAATCTCTGCTTCTCTGATTTAAGGCCATTCCGAAATACAATTGTCTCCGTTCTGAACTTCTCAGAGAATTACAGATCCGAATGTCTGCGGAGTTAGCATCTCAAGAAATGTCATCCACTAAGCCTATTTCGCAATGGTTAGTTTACAGAGAGAGGTTAGTCCATCCATATTTCTTCTACAACTATGATTCCCTTATTTCAAAGAACCTTAAGTTGAATGGCTGGGAAGATGTTGCAGTGTCAAAAACCGGGAACCAAGATGAAGTGTATTCAGACTTACTTGTCAAGTTCTATGAATCAGTTTCCTTCTTTAAGGAAGATAATAGGGAGAAGTTCTCTTTTAAGTCTTATGGAAAGACTTACAAGCTTTCTCACACCAAGGCTGCAAGCTTGGTAGGACTGACTTATGAAGGAGAAGCCGAATTCATTTCGCACGTGTTGCCAGACTCTAAGGGTAGCTTCAACAAGGAAAAAGCCTTAGAAACTCTCGGACTGGCTGATGACAAGGCTCCGAAGATCACCCGTTTATCTACAAATTTCCGGATTCTTGAGTTATGGGTAAAAGGGCTTATCGTACCGAGGAAAGGTGATAAAGATAGCTTGATGAAAAGTGAGATCTATATCTTAGATTTCCTGATAAATCTAAGGAAGTTTAACTTGATGAAGCACATCCTAATTACTATTGAAAATTTGAAGAAAGGAAATCTGAGAGCTCAGATTATTATGTATCCAGCAATCCTCTCCAAGTTAATTGTTCGGTGCCTTGAGTCTTTCAAGGAGGCTTGAAAATCTAAACCAAGAGTTTGCAAGATCATGCTGGTCAGCGATGGTACTCTTAAGAGGATGGATGTGGGTTTCAACAAGGAAACTGGTGAGTTCTTCGATTTACCAAATCAAGAAGAAGTGGCTCCGAAGGCTGCTGAACCGGAATCGTCTAAGCCAGTTAGGAAGAGAAATCTCAAGGAAGTGGAAGTACAAGCAGAGAATCCTAAGTCTAAGGAAGTCCATTCCACACCTCCAAAACCAAAGAAGAAGAAAGCCTATCCTGATGAGGTTGTTACAAAGTGGAGAGCAGATAATGAAAAAAAGGAAAGAAGGGGATCCAAAGTTCTGATTGGACCCTGCGAAGGCTAAGGCCTTGAAGGTGAAAATTGCTGATGAGATTGAAAAACAAGAAAAGAAAAAGAATCCCAAGAAGAAGATGTCTGAGGATGAGGTAGCTCAGGCTTTGTTAAAATTCAATGAAATTGTTTCAGCAACTATTCCAGTTCCGAGATCTTTCTCCTTGGAATCTCTACCTGAGACTCCAGGAAGAAATTTTGTTGCTCCGGAAGAAGCTATTGCTAAGAATACCGAGGAAGAAGAGCAAGTTGAGCAAGTGGAACAAGTATAAGATGGTGCTGAAGGATGCGGTGAAACCAGAGATGTGCTGAAACAAGTAGATGATTACAAGGGGACACCTTCAGAACACTTATCACTCCGAACTTCAGAAGCTGAATCTTTGAAGATAGTTACTCCAGCAATGGAAGAAGATAAAGGAGAAGAAGAAGTTTCTTATCATAGAGAAGAAGAACATATTGTACTTGATGTTGCTCAGGAAGAAATAATAGGGGTTCCTGTTCAGGAAGTCGCTGATGAAGAAGATAATGTTGTTCATGTTTCTGATTGTGAGAAGAGAACTCCGGAACGGGATTCAATTCCGGAAAAAGACAAGGGAAAGAACATTCTTGCTGATACTCCGAGCTCAGAAGTGAGGAAGAGGAAGGAAGTTGGTAGCTCTTCAAAGAGAAATCTAGAACTTGTTGAAGAAGAAATTTCTCCAAGCAAAGTTTTAGATTCAGAATCATCTTCGGTGGGGCATGATTTTGTTGTTCAGCCTTTGAAGAAGTTGGAGGGAACCATTCTGACCTTCTCAAGTATTGATTCTAGATGTCAGATGCTCCAAAATGCTTTAAATCAGAAAACTGACTCCGTATCTATGGTTATAGACAAGTGTGTTGAAAAAGAGGCTCAGTTCAAAACGTTTTTCGTTGGCTACGAAGCTCATAGAAAATCTTGCAAGAGGATGAAAAACTGGTCGAAGAAGACTGTGGAAGAGATGAGGTTGTTCGATGAGTTTCAAGACATTGTCAAAGATGCTTTTGAAACCGAGGAAAAGAAGATAAATGAGTTAACTTCATCCTTTGAAGAGAAGTTGACTGATGAAAAGAACTTCCGGATTCAAGAAGTGAGAGACCTGAATGGGAAGCTCAATTCCGTTTCTCAAAACTGGAAGTTTGAAAGGGATCATCAGATTGATTTTGAAGAAAGGATGAAGGCTCAGGAAGAAAAGATCAAAGCTCAGGAAGAAAAGTTGAAATCCCAGGAAGAAAAAATTGAATCTCAATCTGAAAGAATAGTTGTCTTAGAGAAGCAAGCTGAAGAAGATCATAAAGACCTAAAGAAGATCAAGACTATTCTAAAAGGGATCATGACGAAGGAAAAAGATCCGAAATAACCAAATCCGATGTTTTTGTTGTATTATTTTTGTTTCTGAGATTTCAAATTTAATGAAATTTGTGCCTCTCGTTTCTATTGTTGTCATTACTAATTTTTTTCAGGTACTCTGTTATTTTTTTCCATTCCCTCCAATTCTTTTCAAAAATCACAAAGGGGGAGAAAGAAAAGATCCTTAAGAAAAAGAAGAACTCTAATAAGATTTTATCAAAGGGGGAGAAAGAAAAGATCCTTAAGAAAAAGAAGAACTCTAATAAGAGTTTATCAAAGGGGGAGAAAGAGAATATCCTTAAGAAAAAGAAAAACTCTAATAAGAGTTTGTTTAAGGGGGAGTTTTTTTATTAAAGAAGACCTTCTTATTTATCACTCCAAAAATCTGAATACGATCCTTAGAGTTTCAAATCCTAAGGGGGAGTTAGTCGTATTCATCAATATCCTCAAAGCAAAGGGAGATAAGCCTTAATGTTTTTCTTTCTTCTTAGAATTTCTTTTTCGTAAGGATGTTTGTGCTTTCCAAAAATGGGGAGATTGTTGAGTCAATAAGGTTTTCCTTATGACTTTTCCATTCCTTCTTGTTTCGAAAATCACGAACACCTTATCTCAAGGAAAAATTCTTTCTTAAGGAAAATCGATTTTATAAGAAAAATGCTTTCTTAAGGAAAATCGCTTTTATAAGAAAAATGCTTTCTTATGGAAAATCTCTTTTATAAGAAAAATGCTTTCTTAAGGAAAATTGAATTTATATTAAAAATTGATTTCTTAAGGAAAATTGCTTTTATAAGAAAAATTGTTTTCTTAAGGAAAATTGCTTTTATAAGAAAAATTTCTTTCTTAAGGAAAATCTCTGTTATAAGAAAAATTGCTTTCTTAAGGAAAATCACTTTTATAAGAAAAATTTTTTCTTAAGGAAAATCACTTTTATAAGAAAAATTATCCTTATCTTATTTTCATCCATATTTTTCTTAAGCATGAGATTCGGATTTATTTATATTTTCTCGGAATAGTTGAAACATTGATATAAAGCATTCTGTTTTAGGATTCAGATTCTGGATAAGAACAATAAGGAAGTTTCATTCTGAATTCCAGATATGAACTCTGACTATGTTCTCTTCTAGATTCAGGATACGAATTCCAATGAAGAATTCTCATTACGAATTCTAATGAAGAAATCTCATTCCGAAATCTCATTACGAATTCTGATGAAGAATTCTCATTACGAATTCTGTTGACGAATTCACATTACGAATTCTGATGACGAATTCTCATTACGAATCCTAATGATGAATTCTCATTACGATTTCTGATGACAAATTCCTATTCCTAATTGTCATTCTGAATTCACCTATTAAACAGAATTTGAATATCTTTGTTTTATACACTCTGAATTAATTCAGACTCCGAAAATTATTTTGGTTAGACTCCGAACTTCTATATTACTTACATTTCTATAATTTGTCTACTCTTTATAATTGTTCCTTTCACTCCGAACCTTCACTCCGAAGTTTTCATTCCGAACTTTTATGTTAGAGTTTAAAACGATGCCGTACATTCTGTTACACTTGTTTTGTTATAAAACGATGTCGTCTATTCTGTTTCTTATTAACCGTTGTCTAAGTGACACGTGTACAGGTCCCTCCGATCTTTAAGGAAAATATGACCATTGGAGAAGGAGCCGACCTTACCTATAAATAGGAGCTCATTTGAAAGAGCTCGTGGTTGTTGAAAAGACTTATGACAGATGAACAACTTGGTTTTGTGCATACATGTTGTTGAAGTGAATTCTAGAGAGAGAGGCTCTTATTAACTCTCAAAGATTCGTGCCACTCCGAATGTTGGTGATTACATTCGAGGGCTTCCGAGGATAGGAAGACAGAGGTGCCGACTACCTTGAAGTTCGAGGGCTTCCTTGCTGAGGAAGACAGAGGTTTCCAACTACCTTGAAGTTGAGGGCTTGCGGGGATAGCAAGACAGAGACTCTGATCTTCGTATCGAGGGCTTACCCTGGTGTGGGTAAGACAGACTTGCTTGAAAGTATAAATCAAGGGACCTTTATCCAAGGTTGTTGGATACCCTTCTCTTTGGGTTAAAATACTTATATCTTGTTACTTGTAGTTTTACTACTTGTTTTTATTCCGCTGCATTTTGTAATATAAGGAAATTATAACTTTCTTATACTTCCTTATTTGTACTCAGTTTCATTTAGATTCTATACGCTTTAAGGTAGAATCTCATATTGTAATCTTTTGTTAAGTTTAAATTTCCGGAACCATATTTCCGGAACCCTCATTCTGAATCTCTTTCCTAGTTTGCATTCGGTGTTAAGAGGTGTTGTGAATTTGCTTAGTTTAACTTTGTTAAACTTAGCCTTTTATTTTGATTAAGGAAAATATAGTTATTCTTAACTAAATTTAATGGTTCCAAAGGAATTTTTAAAGTATACAATTCACCCCCCCTCTTGTATATTGAGCATCTACCTCACTATTTCGATCCTACAGAAACATGGATTTGGATGATAACATACACCCCAGTAAATACCAAAGTATAAACAAACCCGGATAAAAATGATATTGTGATATTTCACTTACCTTAGGTCTGATATGCTTTGTACGTGTCCGAACCTCCTGTATAATGATTTAAATAATGTTAATGACTTATTACAGAATCATAATTATTGTTATGATATCATATATGGTCATATTCTTAGCTTCTTAGTAGTAATATTTCATTGCTACTTGTTATTCGGGTGTTTATAACTTTTTGTTCTTATGCGTGTTTTGTCGAATAAATTCTTATTCTTCTCTTTAGGTTATAGATACCTCATTTCCAGAATGGTATTAGTGTAATATATATCATATTAATTCATTCAATTTATTTATATAATCATTATGAAATGAAGATCATGTAGAACTTGTCGCATCACATCGTGGAGACGGTATTCCGTACGTACGCACGAGTGATGATATCATTCCTATGATCGTGGAATTGTATTGGAGTATATGTATACTATTTCAGAAATAGTATCACTTTATAATAGTCATATATAGTAATTATTTACACCATTATACCCATCCAAGTAAGGTGGTGGTGGAAAATAGATTACACCACGGCATGGAGATAGTATTCCGTACGTACGCACGCGCGGTGATTTATTTTTCCGTAGGATGGATAGATGGTGAAATAGGGTTGTTTCATACTTATAATAACATATCGGCATATGAGTGATACTGATGTTATTACTTCATAATGAAACAACTAAAGAAGAATAAGTGGAAGAAGAAATAAAGATGAAAGAATCGGTAACAGACATTACCTCCTCTTTGAAGTGCTTCTTTGAGACCTCCTTTTAGGGCACTAAAATAGGTCTTTGAAGAAGACCAGAACCTCTAGGATGTCTCTAGGGAAGTGTAGAGGAGAAAGTGTCAGGGGTTGGCCGAGATTTAAGGCTCAAAGTGGTGTGAGGAAGAGAGGGAGGAGGTGCCCTTTTATAAGGGAGGAGAGGGTCACCTTTGGAATAACAAAAAATATTATTTTATTATAAAGTCATGTTCGGTTTTAAATAGCTCCAAATTGATTTATTTAGAGGATAAGGTTGCGATGGGTCTAAATCCTCTCATACAATAGAATTTAGACAAGTTTAGGTTCCTATTTTAACCTTATCATATAGATTTAACATTATGTTAAATAATTTTACTTTTACCATGTCTTCTTGAGTTCTTATACTATAAGGTTAATAAACTTACTATAAGCAGTCAAAAGAAACCCAAGTTTTTTATTATTAGTATATATAACCTTATTAAAGTCATTTTACCGAACGTTAGATTGTTAGGAATAAAATAACAATTACTAATATAATATTTTTTTTAAAAACTATTTTATGTCAATTTTGACACTATTTAGTAATTAATTTTTGTGAAAATCATAACAGAATTATTAGTTCTAAAAAAGTTAATTAAATCAATACTAACATGTAATATTAATCTATAATATTAGTGGAATTCATAAAAAGTGTCAAATGACATTTATTTTGAAGTTTATAACATCAATTATGTCAATATTTCATTATTAAGATAATTACTGCCTCATCTTTGTGTCATAAATAAATTAAATTATATAATGTCTAAAAATTTAAAATAAAATACCATTATGTAGAAAATCTTTTTATCTTTATAATTAATATTTATAGTCGAAATTATCTTATGTATAACCCCATATTAAAAATGATTTAATTATTAAACATTGATTTTAACTATTTTAACCCATCTTTAAATAAATTAATAATAATTGTCCTAATCTAATCCAAGTGAGCCTAAATGGTCATATTTTATTCCTAAGGTTGTTTTTGGTCAAATTACACTTGTCCAATTAGAATTAAGACATGTGTTAGGATAATAATAATATCATTTTTACCCTTAACCACCCTATTTACTTTTAACCGCGGTAAAAACAAGTAAAAAGTTACTATTCACCAAAAAAATTATTTTCATCACATTGAACCACATTTTACTTATTGACATCAACTGTGTTTCTCGGATTTTCAAAATTCCACTCACAGAAGAGGTAAAATTATGTTTTATGAAAAATTCAGTTTTTTAACTAGCACTTAGTGGTTTTACTATTCATCAAAAATTGAATGTTTTCAGAAAAATACAAAAATTTCACCCTATGATAATTTTGATATTCCGAATCCAAAAATGAAGTCCATTTAGAAAAATAAAATTTATAAAATTTCAAAAAGTGGTTATTAATATTCATAACGGCTAGTTTTAATAATAATTTAATAGCATATCATTGTTTAGTGAAACTCGGTATTGCGTACGACACAAGCTATCGAGGAAGGTCGCGATTTCGTGTAAAGCAAGCCAAGCATGTTTTGTGTGTATAAAAATATTCCTTTGATGATTTGTAACGCCCCGACCCCAGCTACCCAGAGTCGGTGCATTATTACATAACATTGGCATGATCACAAGAAAGATCAAATCTCGAAAGACCGATTGGTTTAGTAGCCTTGGAAACACTAGATATAATCATAAAGTTTTACATTACATTTCAAAGTGAAAAACTACAACAACAACAAAGTCTTCATATCCACACTATTAACCCCTCATAAAATCCCTGCAAGTCATTCATAATTTACTTCTTCACTACCTGGGAAAAATAAAACATAGAAAAGGGGTGAGCTCAAATGCCCAGTAAGGATAACAATATAGCGGAACATTCAAAATAAGCATAAACATTTAAGGCAATGTATAACTAAAACAAATGCCTTTTAAACATGAACTTTCAACATGGTATGGCATAAATAAAATGAAATAATGCCATTTACTTATTCACATGGATATTCTACTAATCGAATAATCACATGAAAAAATCAATAACCACTTTCATAATGTTGGAATGCATAATGCCAGACTATCATAACCACATAGACAAGGCCTCGTGCCAAGACTACAAATAAGATTTTTCCAAGGCCTTGTGCCAAGACACTAGTTTGTCTCATGAGACCTACCGATGCATCGAGGAGCTATAGCGGGCTCCACCCGTCACATATTAAGTCCAATGCATTCCCATATGAAAAGGTTTAAACATAACATAAACATTCGTATTAAAACTAGCATACGAAATGTCAATAATTTCACCATAAACTATGAATGGTATAAAAATAGCACATCCATAGTCAAACATATCACAAAACCTTCAATAAAATATAGAAGTTTTGTATCATAATAAATCAACTTCAAATAAGCATAAAATCCATCAAAGGATGTTGACACAGATGAAATCAAAACACTTTTTAGAGAAATATCTCTTTTTATTTTTGAAATCATTTAAGAGCCATATAAAATAAAACATTTTCCTGAAAATATTCTTATAAGCTTGTAAGGAAAGCTTTGAAGATTTTATAACGGCGGAAAATAACCGCACCCGCCGTATAAATTAAAAAAAACATTCTTACCTCAATTCTATCGAAAAGGTTAAAAAGGACCTTGTTTTGAAAACGACGGAAAGATTCCTTTATAAACCTCTTATAAAAAGTCAAATAAGGGTATAAATGACTTTAAACCATATTCTTGTAAATAATAAATTTGTTTTGAAATACATTTTGAAGAAACATGGATGTTGATGATAAAGAGATCCCAGTAGATTATTACGTATAAACAACCTCGAATAATGAAGAGATTGTGAAATAACCCTTACCTTGTACTTTTCCTTGGTTGGGGTAGGTTAACCTCCTGTATAATGGTGAAATAATTGTTATTAAATTATACAAGAATCATATACATTAATATGATATCATATATGATCTTTTAATATTGATTTGATAATAATATCTTAGTATTATCGTCGTTTCGGGTGATAATCGATTCATTCTTCTTAAATGTTTGGTTACGTAAGACATGTTTGTAATGGATATATTATATCTTAGAATGATATTAACATTATTTTTAACCCTAAAATGATAATAAGACTTTAATGGATACGATGGAGAATGAATCTCATCGCGTTCGTGGAGACGGTAGTCCGTACGTACGCACGAACGCTACTTCCATTTAATTTTTATTTTAAAAGAATCGAATCCAAATGATACATAGATATATTACTATTCCAGTATAATATAATATTTTATATATGCTACTTAAGTTCATTAACACCATCCTTTATACGTTCCATGTGTGGTATGAAAGAGTCATATCATTTTAAGGGGGCGGTAGTCCGCACTTCCTCAAATGAAATTATCGTATGTATATACAACATGAAACGAATAATGATATGAAATAAAATGGAATTACAGAAGCTTATATATAAAATATATATCATTAATATCATATTTAATTACAGTGCCATCATAATGGCCACCATGAGAGGTGGTAAGATGTATTTGAACAATCATCGTTTCGTGAGGCGTTAGTTTGCCATCCACAGAAACATTATGTTCATCATCCATTAGATGGAGTTGTGTGTATGTGTAGTTTGAATCCTTCCTATAACAACATCCTAGTATATTGAGGATACTGGTGTTGTTACAAAAGAAAGGAAATAAAAAGATTTTGGGGGTTGGAGAAGCAAAATAATTGAAAATAATTTAAGAGAAATCGTTACCTTTAATTTAGGTAACTCACTTTGGTTGGAACAAAAGGACTTCTTGAAATGATTTCTGCTTAAGGGGAAGCTTCAAGGAGGAGGAGAGGGATGTGGGTAGCTTATTTGGGCAGAGTTTGGACGATCCAAGTGGCTTGAGAGGTGTGAGTAAATGAGAAGGAGGAGTGCCCTTTTATAAGAGGGGTGAGGGGCACCTTTAGAAAAGCTAGAAATATTAATTTATAATAAATTCAAATTCGGTTTCCAATGGCTACAAAGTTGAATATTCAAATTTTAGGAGGGGATGGGTCGAAAACAACTCATCCAATAGAATTTAGACAGGTTTGGGTACTTATATTAACCTTATCTTTAAGTATTAACTCTAAGTTAATTAGTTTCATTTTTACAATGTCTCTTTGTATTTTTATATAATATGGTTAATAAACTTACTATATACATCCAAGAGACCCCCAAGTGGTCCATTAATGATTAACCTATCATGATATAAGTCTCTTGGCCGAACCTTATATTTTTAAGAATTTAATATCAATAATAATATAATATTTGTTTTAAGAACTCTTTTATGTCAATTTTGACACTATTCATTAGTTGATTTTTGTGAAACTCATAAAAGATTGATTACTTCGAAAAAAGTCAGTTAAATCAATCCTAATATATCATATTATCCTATAAAATTAGTTTAATTCATTAAAAGGTTCATATTATATTTATTTGGGTATTTATAATATCACTTATTTTAATTTTTCACTATTATAGTAATTACTGCATCATCATTGTGTCATAAATAAAATAAATTATTTAATGTCTAAAAATTATAAATAAAATATCATTATGTAGGAAATCCTTTTATCTTTCTAATTAATATTTATAATAAAAAATCCAACATGTATAACCCTATGTAAAAATTGTTCTTCTAAAAGATGTAAGCTTATGCCATTTTTATTTTTATTTTAACTTTATTAATATAATGTGTCATTATCACTTACAAGTGGATCCATGGGGTCCCCAAATAGACCCAAAGATGCCCATGGTCGACCATGTATCAACCAATAGGATTAAGACACGTTTTAGGGTAATTTAGTATTATTATAATATTATTTTTAACCCTTATTTACCGGATTTACCCTTTAACCATGGTAAATAAAATATTTACCGCAGTAATTATTCAAAATGTCTAAAAATAAAAGTTACCTATGTACACAATTTGAACATCCTAATTACAAATATGGAATCCATTTTTCTAAATTCAAAACACAGAAGTGGCAGAAATTAATTTAAAATTAATTCCCGCTGTCAAAACAAAAAGCGTGTTTTTAAGAGATAATTACTATCAAAAGATTGACACTTGTTTATGTTCGGTTTAATTGTAAAATTATGTCTAATGACCAACATTATATTAAATTGTAAAAATATATTCTAAATATACTTTAAAACCACTCAAATTCATAATTTATCACTATTAATTATTTTGATTAAAAAAGTTGTTTTTAATTAAAATTTAGTAATTTTCACTATTCATCAAAATATGAAAGTTATCCGAAAAGTACCAAAATTTCACCTTAGGCTAAATTCGATATTCTGAATCCAAAAATGAAGTCCATTTCAAAATATAAAATATATATAATTTCAAAATTTAGGTTTTACTATTCATAACAGCTAGTTTGATCGGTTGTGGTGTGTGTTAAAACTCGAAGTTGCGTACAACACACGCTACTATTTTATTCAAAGGAAAGCGTACCGTGGAAGCTTGGGATGTTTCATTTTAAATTTTTTGATGTCTCCATTAGTCAAAAAGTTTAAAATATTGTATTTAAAAAGGTTTCACTATCAAAAGTTGATAAAAGTGCAATACTGAAAATGAATCTGTTCTTGCATTATGACTAAGAAACTCATAATATGGATTCTAAAATTATAAGGATTATATAAAGTTTAAAATTTAGTTAATACTATTCATGACCTCTTTTAATGGCTTTTTTTGGTATGTCATGGTGCAATTGAACTCGGTGTTGCGTGTAGTGCAAGTTATTGAATTATTTTGAAGAAATAAGACACTATGAAATCTTGGGGTGTTACATTCTCCCCTCCTTCAATAAATTGCGTCCTCGCAATTTGAAATTGTTCTTTGAAAATAAAAGGTTGAAAGTAGAAAATATATTTGTGGGAAAACCCACATCGGAAATTGGGTTACTAAAATTTAGACTTAATATGAGGAAAAGAGAAATCAAAGGGTCACCACCAAATTATGATCTCGATTAGGAGAACATTGGTGGCAATTAGAGACATATAATCGGAGGAAAAACGTAAATATTTATAGGTAGTGATTGAGGTCATCAATCACAAACAAGTGTATAATTGAGGTCCTTAAATTAATCAATCTATGATGATTTGAAATACCATCGGTTCAACAAAACATAGGGTATTAGGATAACACTTTTTTGACGTTTCAAAATATCTTAGTTGAAATCCCACATCGAAAAATGAATTAACGAGGCCTCTATTTAAACTAAAGAGTGGAAAGTATGAAGATTACCGAAAATAACACATACTAGGGTTCCATGTAGGAAAATATGGATATGGAAGAGAAATATATCCATCAATTATCTGATGGAGAGTGGTAGAGAACATGGCTATGAAAAGGCCAACAATCCCAAAGCCATGAATTAGTGATGATTTAAGGTACCATATAGGAAAAAATTTTTGTTCAAAGTTGCTTTTCTTAATGTTGAGGAATTTATTTATGATATTGGCTAAGATCATAAGGAGATATACTTACTTTATAATTAGAGTTTTATCCATTAATAAATTTCAACCACAAACTCATCTTTCACTCTTAAAGATAATAGAATGTAAAAAAATTCTATTTACACTATTCGTATAGGGTTCCAAAATAAACGAATTTATAATTCATCTACAAGATCTTTTAATAAAAACTACATTATTTAATCCAGGACATCTCATGGGCCAGTGGTAGGTGATACACCCTTGTCGCCCTTCGGTTGCGGGTTCAAGTCTCACAGCCTTGCCGGACGCGACGGGTTGCCGCCCAACCTCCGGGTTGTCCTTTTATGGCAATCCAAAATAATCCAAACTAGAACTATCCAAAATACTTCTATCCAAAATCACAGTCCAACATTTATAAGTAAGATAAACATAATGTAGAACCTTTTTACCCCGTAATAGCATATGAATACCTTCATCATGTATTCTTTTAATACACTGAAACATCCTGAATTACCATATTCCATATTAATTACATTCATGCTCCCTTATTCCATATAGAAAGCTGGATATACTTCATTAATCCAAAAATGTTTTAAACCCCAAAAATGATGGAATATACCAATCATTAATCAGTTTGAAGGTAGTCAAGAATATCCAATATAATTTATCCAAAACAATCATGTATTATTACAAAATCACTACTTCGGTATCAGAACTATATTATGGTATATCATTCTCTCAACCATATATTTTCCAAAAATTTATCCTGCTATTGAGTCACTTTTCTTTGTTCCACATAATCTCATGTCCTTAATGAAATAGTACTGCAGTACAATCCTTATATACTCCATAATTATTATAACAAGTACATTGTTGATACAACACTCAATTGACATAATCAACATAAGAACTCTAATCATTCCTCTTCATCTGTGGTAGTATCATAACTTGATTATTATCCAGTAGCATCATTTGCGGCATAGTCTGATGACTGGGACATAGGTTCGCGTAGAGTCCAAACTCCTTGCAAATGAAGCATTGTACATTTGAAACCATTTTCTTACCCTTGCAGTCACGTACTTTGTGCCATTTTCCTCCACACTTATAACAAACTCCCATTCCTTTCAGGCAAGTTCCAGGGTGTTTCTTTCCACAATTACCACATATGGGAAAATTATTTTTTTCCCTCTTCCCTTTATCAATCTTTCTCTCTTCCATCCTTTTCTTCTCTTGCTTCCCTTCAAAGCCACAGGACTCAGTAAACTCTTTACTTATCTTATCAACACATGATATTATTTCTTCATATGATGATAATACATGGTAGACTATTTCTCTTATAAATTCTAGCTTAAGACCATGAAAGATATGATCCTTCATTCTCTTTGGATCATGTGCATTTCTGGAGTTCTCATTCCTTCTACTGGGCGCCATTTCTAAACAATTGCATAAACTAGATCAGTTTATGAATCGAAATACATAATCCCATACTTATAAAACATTTAACATAAATTGAACTATTTATGGATATAATCAATAATCATAAAAAAATTTTCTTTGAGGAAGTATATAATCATAAACCCTTCATAATGATTTGTAAAGAAAATGAGAGTTATCCTAAGCATATCCCCCGGGAGTGTCGTAACCAAGAGTGCAGCAAGACCCGTTGTCGTGCACCAGTTCCCGTTCGAGTCTAGCTCAAAGCGGTGTTTTCGGGTTTTACCCCTAGGTACATCTGTGCCAGAGCCGCCTCTACCTGCTCGTATCCAGACAGGGATGTATTGCTCGGAAAACTCACAAAATCTCTTCAATACCAAAATTCTAGGAAGTTCTTCTATACTAATCCTCAAAGTTCATCTTAGGTCTACGTGTTCTAATCAGAGTTTATCTAAATCTAGCTTCCAAGGTTTGTACTAAACTTCCTTTGATACCAACTGTAACGCCCCGACCCCAGCTACCCAGAGTCGGTGCATTATTACATAACATTGGCATGATCACAAGAAAGATCAAATCTCGAAAGACCGATTGGATTAGTAGCCTTGGAAACACTAGATATAATCATAAAGTTTTACATTACATTTCAAAGTGAAAAACTACTACAACAACAAAGTCTTCATATCCACACTATTAACCCCTCATAATATCCCTGCAAGTCATTCATAATTTACTTCTTCAGTACCTGGGAAAAATAAAACATAGAAAAGGGGTGAGCTCAAATGCCCAGTAAGGATAACAATATAGCGGACATTCAAAATAAGCATAAACATTTAAGGCAATGTATAACTAAAACAAAAGCCTTTTAAACATGAACTTTCAACATGGTATGGCATAAATAAAATGAAATAATTCCATTTACTTATTCACATGGATATTCTACTAACCGAATAATCACATGCAAAAATCAATAACCACTTTCATAATGTTGGAATGCATAATGCCAGACTATCATAACCACATAGCCAAGGCCTCGTGCCAAGACTACAAATAAGATTTTGCCAAGGCCTTGTGCCAAGACACTAGTTTGTCTCATGAGACCTACCGATGCATCGAGGAGCTATAGCGGGCTCCACCCGTCACATATTAAGTCCAATGCATTCCCATATGAAAAGGTTTAAACATAACATAAACATTCGTATTAAAACTAGCATACAAAATGTCAATAATTTCACCATAAACTATGAATGGTATAAAAATAGAACATCCACAGTCAAACATATCGCAAAACCTTCAATAAAATATAGAAGTTTTGTATCATAATAAATCAACTTCAAATAAGCGTAAAATCCATCAAAGGATGTTGACATAGATGAAATCAAAACACTTTTTAGAGAAATATCTCTTTTTATTTTTGAAATCATTTAAGAGACATATAAAATAAAACATTTTCCTGAAAATATTCTTATAAGCTTGTAAGGAAAGCTTTGAAGATTTTATAACGGCGGAAAATAACCGCACCCGCCGTATAAATTAAAAAAAAACATTCTTACCTCAATTCTATCGAAAAGGTTAAAAATGACCTTGTTTTGAAAACGACGGAAAGATTCCTTTATAAACCTCTTATAAAAAGTCAAATAAGGGTATAAATGACTTTAAACCATATTCTTGTAAATAATAAATAGGTTTTGAAATACATTTTGAAGAAACATGGATGTGGATGATAAAGAGATCCCAGTAGATTATTACGTATAAACAACCTCGAATAATGAAGTGATTGTGAAATAACCCTTACCTTGTACTTTTCCTTGGTTGGGGTAGGTTAACCTCCTATATAATGGTGAAATAATTGTTATTAAATTATACAAGAATCATATACATTAATATGATATCATATATGATCTTTTAATATTGATTTGATAATAATATCTTAGTATTATCGTCGTTTCGGGTGATAATCGATTCGTTCTTCTTAAATGTTTGGTTACGTAAGACATGTTTGTAATGGATAGATTATATCTTAGAATGATATTAACATTATTTTTAACCCTAAAATGATAATAAGACTTTAATGGATACGATGGAGAATGAATCTCATCGCGTTTGTGGAGACGGTAGTCCGTACGTACGCACGAACACTACTTCCATTTAATTTTTATTTTAAAAGAATCGAATCCAAATGATAAATAGGTATATTACTATTCCAGTATAATATAATATTTTATATATGCTACTTAAGTTCACTAACACCATCCTTTATACGTTCCATGTGTGGTATGAAAGAGTCATATCATTTTAAGGGGGCGGTAGTCCGCACTTCCTCAAATGAAATTATCGTATGTATATACAACATGAAACGAATAATGATATGAAATAAAATGGAATTACAGAAGCTTATATATAAAATATATATCATTAATATCATATTTAATTACAGTGCCATCATAATGGCCACCATGAGAGGTGGTAAGATGTATTTGAACAATCATCATTTCGTGAGGCGTTAGTTTGCCATCCACAGAAACATTATGTTCATCATCCATTAGATGGAGTTGTGTGTATGTTTAGTTTGAATACTTCTTATAACAACATCCTAGTATATTGAGGATACTGGTGTTGTTACAAAAGAAAGGAAATAAAAAGATTTTGGGGGTTGGAGAAGCAAAATAATTGAAAATAATTTAAGAGAAATCGTTACCTTTAATTTAGGTAACTCACTTTGGTTGGAACCAAAGGACTTCTTGAAATGATTTCTGCCTAAGGGGAAGCTTCAAGGAGGAGGAGAGGGATGTGGGGAGCTTATTTGGGCAGAGTTTGGACGAGACAAGTGGCTTGAGAGGTGTGAGTAAATGAGAAGGAGGAGTGCCCTTTTATAAGAGGGGTGAGGGGAACCTTTGGAAAAGCTAGAAATATTAATTTATAATAAATTCATATTCGGTTTCCAATGGCTCCAAAGTTGACTATTCAAAGTTTGAGGTGGGGATGGGTCGAAAACAACTCATCCAATAGAATTTAGACAGGTTTGGGTACTTATATTAACCTTATCTTTAAGTATTAACTCTTAGTTAATTAGTTTCACTTTTACAATGTCTCTTTGTATTTTTATATAATATGGTTAATAAACATACTATATACATCCAAGCGACCCCCAAGTGGTCCATTAATGATTAAACTATCATGATATAAGTCTCTTGTCCGAACCTTATATTTTTATGAATTTAATTTCAATTAATAATATAATATTTGTTTTAAGAACTCTTTTATGTCAATTTTGACACTATTCATTAGTTGATTTTTGTGAAACTCATAACAGATTGATTACTTCGAACAAAGTCAATTAAATCAATACTAATATATCATATTATCCTATAAAATTAGTTTAATTCATTAAAAGTTTCATATTATATTTATTTGGGTATTTATAATATCACTTATTTTAATTTTTCACTATTATAGTAATTACTGCATCATCATTGTGTCATAAATAAAATAAATTATTTAATGTCTAAAAATTATAAATAAAATATCATTATGTAGAAAATCCTTTTATCTTTCTAATTAATATTTATAATAAAAAATCCAACATGTATAACCCTATGTAAAAATTGTTCTTCTAAAAGATGTAAGCTTATGCCATTTTTATTTTTATTTTAACTTTATTAATATAATGTGTCATTATCACTTACAAGTGGATCCATGGGGTCCCAAAATAGACCCAAAGATGCCCATGGTCGACCATGTATCAACCAATAGGGTTAAGACATGTTTTAGGGTAATTTAGTATTATTATAATATTATTTTTTAACCCTTATTTACCGGATTTACCATTTAACCATGGTAAATAAAATATTTACCGCAGTAATTATTCAAAATGTCTAAAAATAAAAGTTACCTATTTACAAAATTTGAACATCCTGATTCCAAATATGAAATCCATTTTTCTAAATTCAAAACACAGAAGTGGCAGAAATTAATTTAAAATTAATTCCCGCTGTCAAAACAAAAAGCGTGTTTTTAAGAGATAATTACTATCAAAAGATTGACACTTGTTTATGTTCGGTTTAATTGTAAAATTATGTCTAATGACCATCATTATATTAAATTGTAAAAATATATTCTAAATATACTTTAAAACCACTCAAATTCATAATTTATCTCTATTAATTATTTTGATTAAAAAAGTTGTTTTTAATTAAAATTTAGTAATTTTCACTATTCATCAAAATATGAAAGTTATCCAAAAAGTACCAAAATTTCACCTTAGGCTAAATTCGATATTCTGAATCCAAAAATTAAGTCCATTTCAAAATATAAAATATATATAATTTCAAAATGTAGGTTTTACTATTCATAACAGCTAGTTTGATCGGTTGTGGTGTGTGTTAATACTCGAAGTTGCGTACAACACACGCTACTGTTTTATTCAAAGGAAAGCGTACCGTGGAAGCTTGGGATGTTTCATTTTAAATTTTTTGATGTCTCCATTATTCAAAAAGTTTAAAATATTGTATTTAAAAAGGTTTCACTATCAAAAGTTGATAAAAGTGCAATACTGAAAATGAATCTGTTCTTGCATTATGACTAAGAAACTCATAATATGGATTCTAAAATTATAAGGATTATATAAAGTTTAAAATTTAGTTAATACTATTCATGACCTCTTTTAATGGCTTTTTTGGTAAGTCATGGTGCAATTGAACTCGGTGTTGCGTGTAGTGCAAGTTATTGAATTATTTTGAAGAAATAACACACTATGAAATCTTGGGGTGTTACATGATTTATATAACATAAAAGTCTCGAGTGTTACATTATACCCCCCTTAAAATGAATTTCTCCCTCGAAATTCGTCACTTTGTAACAAACAGATGAGGATACCTCTCCCTCGTCATATCCTCAAGCTCCCATGTAGATTCTTCTAATTGGTGGTTCCTCCATAAAACTTTCACCAATCGAGTGGTCTTGTTTCTTAGGACTTTTTCTCTACAATTCAGAATCACTATCGGTTGTTCTTCATAAGAATGATCTTGCTCCAGCGGTACAACTTCTGAGCTGAGTACATGTGAAGGATCAGGTATGTACTTTCTCAGGAGAGATACATGGAACACATCTTGAACTTGAGAGAGATTCTGTGGAAGCGCCAATCGGTAAGCTACCTTCCCAACACAATCCAGTATTTCGAAAGGAACGATATATCTAGGGATCAACTTCCCCTTCTTTCCAAATCTCATAACCCTATTCCAGGGAGATATTCGTAAGAACACTTTATCACCCACTTCAAACTCTAGGTCTTTTCTTCGGTTGTCGGCATAACTTTTCTGTCGACTCTGAGCTGCTCTTATGTGTTGTTGAATAGATCTGACATTTTCTGCCATTTCATCAACGAGTTCGGGTCCTAATAGCTTTATTTCCCCAACTTCATCCCCGCAAGTTGGATTCCTGCATTTCTTTCCATAGATATCTTCATAAGGAGATATCTGAATACAGGAGTGAAATCTATTAGTAGAAGAAATTTCCACCAAAGGTATGTTTTGATCCCAACCACCTTTGAAATCCATAGAGCAAGCTCTCAACATATCTTCTAGAGTTTGAATTGTTTTCTCAGACTTACCGTCTGTCTGAGGATGATAAGTAGTGCTAAAACTCAACTCTGTATCCAGAGTATGCCGAAGACTTCTCCAGAACTTTGAGGTAAATCTCGGATCCCGATCAGATATAATAGATAGTGGTACTCCATGAAATCTTACCACTTCCTTTACATATATCCTGGCAAGCTGATCTAGAGAGAAATCCTCTCTAATAGCAATGAAGTGTGTAGACTTTGTAAGACGATCAACTATGACCCAGATAGCATTGTTGCCTGTGGATGTTTTAGGAAGTCCTGTGACAAAGTCCATAGTGTTGTTTTCCCATTTCCATTCAGGTATGGGTAATGGTTGTAACATCTCCTTAGACTTCTGTCTCTCAGCTTTAACTTGTTGACAAACCAAGCATCAAGAGACATATTGTAACACCCGAGACTTTTATGTTATATAAATCATCAAAGGAATCTTTTTCTACACAACACATGCTTGGCTTGCTTTACACGCAATCGCGACCTTCCTCGATAGCTTGCGTCGTACGCAATACCGAGTTTCACTAAAAAAAACAAAATGCTATTAAAACTAGCCGTTATGAATAGTAATAACCACTTTTTGAAATTTTATAAATATTATTTTTCAAAATGGACTTCATTTTTGGACTCAGAATATCGAAATTAGCCTAGGGTGAAATTTTGGTATTTTTCTGAAAACTTTCAATTTTTGATTAATAGTGAAACCACTAAGTGGTTGGTTAAAAACTGAATTTTGCGTAAAACATAATTTTACCGCTTCTGTGAATGGAATTTCAAAAATCCGACAGACACGGTTGATATCAGTAAGTAAAATGTGGTTCAATGAGATAAAAATAATTTTTTGGTGAATAGTAACTTTTTACTTTTTTACCGCGGTTAATAGTAAATAGGGTAACTAAGGGTAAATATGATATTAATATTACCCTAACACATGTTCTAATTCTATTGGACAAGTGTAATTCGACCAAAAACAAACTTAGGAATAAAATATGACCATTTAGGCCCACATGGATTAGATTAGGACATTTATTATTAATTTATTTAAAGAAGGGTTAAAATAGTTAAAATCAAAGTTTAATAAGTAAATCATTTTTAATATGGGGTTATACATAAGATAAATTCGACTATAAATATTAATTAGAAAGCTAAAAGGATTTCCTACATGATGATTTTTTATTTGTAATTTTTAGACATCAAATAATTTAATTTATTTATGACACAAAGATGATGCAGTAATTATCTTATTAATAAAATATTGACATAATTGATGTTATAAACACAAAAATAAATGTAATTTGAGACTTTTTATGAATTCCACTAATTTTCTAGGTTACTATGATATATTAGTGTTGATTTAATTAACTTGGTTCGAACATATAATTCTGTTATGACTTTCACAAAAATCATATATCAAATAGTGTCAAAATTGACACAAAATAGTTTTTAAATCAAATATTATATTACTAATTGTTATTTTATTCCTAAAAATCTAAGGTTCGGCCAAATGACTTAGATAAGGATATATATATTAATAATAAACAATTTGGGGTTCGTTTGGCATGTTATAGTAAGTGTATTAACCATATAGTGAAAGAAAACAAAAAGACTTGGTAAAAGTTAAATTATTTAACTTAGAGTTAAATCTAATTGATAAGGTTAAAATAATATCCTAAACTTGTCTAAATTCTATTGGTTGATAGGATTTCGACCCATCCCCACCTTATCTTCGAAATAAGACCCTTTGGAACTATTATAAACCGATTTTGACTTTAATATAAAATAATATTTTGAGATATTCCTAAGGTGCCCCTCTCCTCCCTTATAAAAGGGCACCTCCTCCCCCTCCTCCTCACACCAAATTGAGCACTCAAGCTCGGCCAACCCCTGCCCTTTTCTCCCCTCCACTTCCCTAGAATAGTCCTAGAGGTCCTGGTCTTCTCCAAAGACCACTCTTAGTTCCTTAAGTGGAGGATTCAAAGAGGCGTTCCAAAGAAGAGGAGCTTCGGACACATACAAGGAAAATTGGACCTAAGGTAAGGGAAATATCACAATCTCATTTTTATCCGAGATTGTTTATTCGTAAGTATTTACTGGGGTGTATTTTATCATCCACATCCATGTTTCCTCAATATGTAATATTATTTCCATCCACTTACAATAGTTTAAATCCAATTTTACCCTTTGGTGAGTTTTTAGTAAAGAATATGAAAGGAATCTTTTGTCGTTTTTTTCATACGAGGTACTTTTTGACTTTTCCGACAAAAGTACGAAGAATGTTTTTTTTAACTTATACGGAATGAATGGATTTCTAAAACATTATTTCCAAGAAGTTTCCTTTACAAGTTTTAAAGTTTATTTTTAATCAACTTCTTTTAGTATGACATGATAAGAAAGGAAAAAACGTTTTTGAAGAAGAAAGGATATTTTCCTCAAAAATTCATTTCAAGTGTTTTATCAAAATTATTTTCCATCTAAGATAATAAAGGGTTCTGTTTTTATCCCTATTATTACATTGATTTGATCATGTTGTGATGAAATTATTTTTATGAATTCTTTTATCTTATACGAATTGATTTCTGATGTCATGATGTTTCAAGAATCCCATTTTTGTTACATGTGTTGTGTGATGATGTATGATTTATGATTATGTGGCACACATAAGAAAGGATTCATTATAAGATGGGTGGGACCTATATCTCCCTCCAATGCATTGGGTAAATATTTTATATCTCATGAGATAGACATGGCTGGAACGGAAGGTTATTTCAGTTCAGTGATACAGGACTGAAACGAGGAGTGAACTCGGTTCAGAAAGGGACTTTATCCACTAAGATAGTCTTGGCAATGAGTCATGACTAACAAGAAATGATTTTCCATGATTATGTGTGCATGCCACAAAGTTTCAAGTTTTATGTTATGATTATGAGGATCTCATTTTCACTTCTATGATTTATACCATGTTAAGATATTATGATCTCTTTTGCAGGTTTTGATTTTCAAAAAGATATGATATGATTTTTATTTCCTTTATTTGCCCTTGATGAGCATTTGAGCTCACCATTTTATGTTTTCTTTTCCCCAGGTCAGGAAGATGGATATTAAGTAGAATATGCTAAAAGGGACCCTAGATATGATGAAATAAATGGGAGACACTGTAGAAGATTTATGAACCAGTTGTTTATGTTTCCCAGTTTCTAAAGACACTATACCTATACGGTCCTTTGTGGTTTTGTCATATGTTGTAATAAGTGTGCTTCAATTTTGAAGTATTAACAATGTATGTAAAGTATGGGTCGTTATACATATTCAGTAACATCTCTTTCCATGCCATCCCACCAAAAGTATTCTTTCAAATCCCTATACATCTTCGTGCTTCCAGGATGAATAGAGAATGAAGAACTATGTGCCTCATCCAGCAGCTCCTTCATTAATTCGGGGATGGGAGGAACACAAACCCGATTCCTGAAATTTATTATCCCATCACAATCAAGGATGAATTCAGGAACATTTCTCACCTTCTTTTGTAACTCGACATCTTCTTTCTGTGCCTCTTTAATCTTCACATGTATAGATGATTGATCATTCATTTGAGAAAGATACGATTTTCCCCTTTCTTTATAATTCCAAGATCCTTCCGTTGTAAATCCATAAATATTGGATCTTTTGTGATCCTCATCAAGGATAAACTAGCATGGTCTTGTCGACTTAATACATCTGCCACCTTGTTTGCTTTCCCAGGGTGGTAATGGATTGAGCAGTAGTAATCCTTAATCAGCTCCAACCATCTTCTTTGGCGCATATTCAGCTCCTTTTCTGTGAAATTATACTTTATACTTTAATGATCAGTATAAATGTCACACCATTCTCCATAAAGATAATGCCTCAAAATCTTTAATGTTAAGATTACCGAAACTAACTCCAAATCATGAGTTGGGTAATTTTGCTCATGTATTTTCAACTGTCGTGAGGCATAAGCTATCACCATATCATTTTGCATAATAACACACCCCAATCCCTTCTATGATGCATCACTATAGATCACAAACCTTTCTCCACTACAAGGCAGTGTGAGCACAGGTGCACTGGATAACCTTCTTTTTAACTCCTTGAAATTCTCTTGACATTCCTCTATCCAAACAAACATAACTCCTTTCTGAGTCAACTTGGTGAGTGGATTAGATAATCATGAAAAATATTTCACAAAATGTCGATAATATCCAGCCAAACCCAGAAAACTTCGGATCTCGTTTACTGTTGTTGGTCTCGACCATCTTTCGATAACCTCTGTTTTTGCTGGATCCACAAATATCCCCTCCTTTGAGATTATGTGACCCAAAAATGCAACTTTTTGAAGCCAAAATTCACACTTGGTAAATTTTGCATAAAGCATCTCCTTTCTCAGGGTCTTCAATATAATTTTCAAGTGATATTCATTTTCTTCCTGTCTCATTGAATAGACAAGAATATCATCTATAAAGACTACAACAAACTAATCAAGATAGTCTCTAAAGACTCTATTCATTAGATCCATGAAGATAGCAATGGCATTAGTAAGACCAAATGGCATCACTATAAATTGATAATTTCCATACCTTGTACGGAAAGTCGTCATTGGTATATCCTCCCTTTTGACCCTTAATTGATGATATCCTGATCGAAGATAAATCTTGGAAAAGTATTGAGCTCCGCGTAGTTGGTCAAATAGGTCATCAATGCGCGGGAGAGGATATTTGTTCTTGATAGTAATCTTGTTAAGTTCTCGATAATCAATGCCGAGTCTCATTGATCCATCTTTCTTCTTAACAAACAGAACAAGTGCTCCCCAAGGTGACGTACTAGGGCGTATGAACCCCTTCTCAAGATTCTCTTGGAGTTTCTTCTTCAATTCATGAAACTAAATTGGGGCCATTCTATAAGGTGTCTTTGAAATAGGCAAAGCACCCGGTACGAGTTCTATTTGAAAACTCAACTTCACGATTCGGTGGAAGACCCAGTAATTCCTCTGGAAAGACATTATCAAACTCCCATACAACGAGCATATTCTTAATCGTGAGTTTCTCACCAACCATTTGAGATAAATAACCTTCATTTAGTGGAATCAATACCCATAAAATGGAAGAAATTTCCACTGGAAGGTTATGTTCATCCTTGCATCGATAGACGATCATAGATTGATCTGGAATATGAAATGTGACTTCCCTTGTTTGAAAATTGATATGAGCTCCATGTAGAGAAAGCCAATCCATGCCAAGAATCACATCAAATTCCACTATAGGAAGGATCACAAGATTTGCAGGAAGCACTTTCCCACAAACATAAACCAGAGAAGAATTATAAACTTTTGATGTGACTGTTGTGCCATTAGGTGTTGTCACAACTAACTCACCATCTAATTGCTGAGGTAATACGGTGATACCCTTAGAAAATTCTTCAGAAATAAAGGAGTTGGTGGTTCCAGAATCAAATAAAACATTTTCTACTTTATAGAGGATGGTATGTGCACCTTTCAGCACATCGTTATCGTACTCCACATCGCTGATATAAATTGCATGTGTCTTTCCTTTGTCTTTAGAATTATGAGTTTGTTGACGCCGACCATCATCATCAACCCTTGGATTAGGGCATTTATTGGCATAATGTCCCATCTCCTTGCACTTGAAGCATTGAAGTGTAGTAGGTTCATTCTGTGTATCCCTTCCTTTGTTTGCATCATTAGATATCTTCTTCCCATCATCGCGGCATTCAAATGCCCGATGACCTTCCTTTCTACATTTGAAACATTTACATGTCCCTTTAAGACAACTACCTCCATGATTCTTTCCACACTTTGAGCATAAGGGAAAGCTCATCTTCTATTCAGTGTGCTCTTTAGACTTTCCTTTGAATTCCATTTTCCTCTTCTTATCAAGCCCATATGACTGATGGGTTACTCCAATATCCATCTCAACTTTGAGAGCACATCGAACGATTTCCTCGTAGATATTGAAGTCCCATATGGCTATGGCCCTTCGAAGACTTGGTTTTAAGCCACTAAAGAATCAATCGATCTTACTCTCAGGTTGGATAATAATACCAGAAGCGTACCTTGCAAGTCTTGTAAAATTTGCTTCATAGGTACCAACATATTCATCATCCTTTTGCTTCAGTTCAAGAAACTCTTTCTCCATCTTTGTTCGGAGAATACGAGGGAAGTACTTATTAAAAAATATGTTCTTGAACTCGTCCCATTCCATGGACTCAATTTCATCCCTTTGCCTCGTATTCTTAATAAGATTCCACCATTGATCAGAATCACCTTCCAAACGATACACTACTAATATGACTTTATCATGCTCGGAACATTGAAGAACTGAAAATATATTTCCAGTAGTACTAATCCACTGTTCAGCAACTAATGGATCAGTAGACCTGCTGAATGAAGGTGGACGCTGTTTCATGAAGGATTCAATGGAATGTTGATCCTTCCTTTTCTCTTTTGGAGGTCCTACATTATTCATAGCTTGAGAAAGTTGTGTGATCATGGCTACAAGATTTTTTATTCCAGCTCCCATAACGTTTGGTTGCTCAGGGGGACAATCATTGCATTGCTCGTCGCATTCCGCATTAACACGATTCCTTCGGGTTCCAGCCATTGACTAAAACCAAGAAGAATAGTGTGAGCAACACTAATTATAATAGAAAACCACATAATCAAGAATAAAATTTCACACTTAAGGTCTTATCCTAGGTTATTCAAGTCCATTTCTAAAACACTAAGATTGTGTTCTATGCTTAGACTTATCCTTAGGGTTCTTACTAAGGATTTCACATCCTAGATTCCAAAGGATGACTATACCTTTCCTCTGATACCAACTATAACGACCCATAATTTACATACATTGTTATTACTTTAGAATTGAAGCACACTTATTACAACATATAACAAAACCAATAAAGGACCGTATAGGTATAGTGTCTTTATAAATTGGGAAACATAAACAACTGTTTCATAAAGCATCTACTTTGCCTCCCATTTATTTCATCATATCTAGAGTCCCTTTTCGACATATTCTACTTAATAACCTTATTCCTGACCTGGGGAAATAAAACATACAAAAGGGTGATCTCTAATGCTCAGTAAGGATAAACAAACAAAATATCAATGACATCATATTCATAAGAACATAACATTTTGGAAATCTTAACCTGCAAAAGGGAGCATAATTTCATAACATGGGATAAATCATAGTAGTGAAATGAAATCCCAATAATCATAACTTAAAACTTGAAACTTTGTGGCATACACACATAATCATAGAGAATCATTTCTTGTTAGTCAAGACTCATTTCCAAGACTATCTTAGTGGACAAAGTCCCTTTCTGAACCTAGTTCACTCCTCGTTTAAGTCCTGTTTTACTGAACCAGTATAACCTACCATTCCAGCCATGTCTATCTCATGAGATATAAAATCTTTACCCAATGCATTGGAGGGAGATATAGGTCCCACCCATCTCATAATGATACCATTCTTATGTGTTCCACAAAATTATAAACCATACATCATAGCATAACCCATGTAATAAAAATGGGATTCTTAAACAACATGACATCATAAAACAATTCATATAAGATAAAGGAATTCATAAAAATATTTCCATCACAACATAATAAAATCCATGTAATAATAGGGATAGAAATAGAACCCTATATTATCTTAGATGGAAAATAATTTTGATAAAACACTTGAACTCCATTCTTGAGGAAAATATCCTTTCTACTTCAAAAACATTTTTCCTTTCTTAACATGTCATACAATTATAAACTAAAAGAAGTTGATTAAAAATAAACTTGAAAACTTGTAAAGGAAGCTTTTTGGAAATAATGTTTTAAAAATCCATTCATGTCGTATAAGTTAAAAAAGAATTCCTCACGTACTTTTGTCAGAAATGTCAAAAAGTACTTCGTATGAAAAACGACAAAAGATTCCTTTCATATCTTTTACTAAAAACTCACCAATGGGTAAAATTGGATTTAAACAATTGTAGGTGGATGGAAATAATATTACATATTGAGGAAACATGGATGTGGATGATAAAATACACCCCAGTAAATACCAAAGTATAAACAATCTCGGATAAAAATGAGATTGTGATATTTCCCTTACCTTAGGTCCGATATGTTTTGTACGTGTCTTAACCTCCTTTATAATGATTTAAATAATGTTATTGACTTATTACAGAATCGTAATTATTGTTATGATATCATATATGGTCATATTCTTAGCTTCGTAGTAATAATATTTCATTGCAACTTGTTATTTGGGTGTTTATAACTTTTTGTTCTTATGCGTCTTTTGTCAAATAAATTCTTATTATTATCTTTAGGTTATAGATACCCCATTTAAAGAATGGTATTAGTGTAATATATATCATATTCATTCATTCAATTCATTTATATAATCATTATGAAATTAAGATCATGTAGAACGAGTCACATCACATCGTGGAGATGGTATTCCGTACGTACGCACGAGTGGTGATATCGTTCCTATGATCGTGGAATTGTATTGAAGTGTATGTATACTATTTCAGAATGAGTATCACTTTATAATAGTCATATATAGTCATTATTTACACCATTATACCCATCCAAGTAAGGTGGTGGTGGAAAATAGATTACACCTCGGCGTGGAGACGGTATTCCGTACGTACGCACGCGCGGTGATATCTTTTTCCATAGGATGGATAGATGGTGAAATAGGGTTGTTTCATACGTATAATAACATATCAGTATATGATTGATACTGATTTAATTACTTCACAATGAAAAAACTAAATACGAAGAAGTGGAAGAAGAAATAAAGATGAAAGAATCGGTAACGGACATTACCTCTTCTTTGAAGTGCTTCTTTGAGACCTCCTTTTAGGGCACTAAAATAGGTCTTTGAAGAATACCGGAACCTCTATGATGTCTCTAGGGAAGAGGATAGGAGAAAGTGGCAGGGGTCGGCCAAGCTTGAAGGCTCAATGTGGTGCGAGGAAGAGAGGGAGGAGGTGCCTTTTTATAAAAGAGGAGAGGGGCACCTTTGGAATAACTAAAAATATTATTTTATTATAAAGTCAAGTTCGGTTTTAAATAGCTCCAAATTGATTTATTTAGAGGATAAGGTGGGGATGGGTCGAAATCCTCTCATCCAATAGAATTTTGACAAGTTTAGGTTCCTATTTTAACATTATCATGTAGATTTAACATTAAGTTAAATAATTTTACTTTTACAATGTCTTCTTGTGTTCTTATACTATAAGGTTAATAAACTTACTATAAGTAGCCAAAAGAACCCCAAGTTGTTTATTATTAATATATATAACATTATCTAAGTCATTTGGCCGAATCTTAGATTCTTAGGAATAAAATAACAATTACTAATATTATATTTTTTTTAAAAACTATTTTATGTCAATTTTGATACTATTTAGTAATTAGTTTTTGTGAAAATCATAACAGAATGATTAGTTCAAAAGAAGTTAATTAAATCCATACTAACATGTCATATTAATCTAGAAAATTAGTTTAATTCATAAAAAGTGTCAAATTACATTTATTTTGGTGTTTATAACATCAATTATGTCAATATTTCATTAATAAGATAATTACTACATCATCTTTGTGTCATAAATAAATTAAATTATTTAATGTCTAAAAATTACAAATAAAATACCATTATGTAGGAAATCGTTTTATATTTCTAATGAATATTTATAGTCGAATTTATCTTATGTATAACCCCATATTAAAAATGATTTACTTATTAAACTTTGATTTTAACTATTTTAACCATTTTTAAAATAAATTAATAATAAATGTCCTAATCTAATCCAATTGGGCCTAAATGGTCATATTTTATTCCTAAGGTTGTTTTTGGTCGAATTATATTTGTCAAATAGAATTAGGACATGTTTTAGGGTAATAATAATATCATTTTTACCCTTAACTACCCTATTTACTTTTAACCGCGGTAAAAAAAAGTAAAAAGTTACTATTCACCAAAAATTTATTTTCATCTCATTGAACCACATTTTACATGCTGACATCAACCGTGTCTCTAAGATTTTCAAAATTCCACTCACAGAAGCGGTAAAATTATGTTTTATGAAAAATTCAGTTTTTTAACTAGCACTTAGTGGTTTCACTATTCATCAAAAGTTGAATGTTTTCAGAAAAATACCAAAATTTCACCCTAGGCTAATTTCGATATTCCGAATCCAAAAATGAAGTCCATTTTGAAAAATAAAATTTATAAAATTTCAAAAAGTGGTTATTACTATTCATAACGGCTAGTTTTAATAATATTTTTATAGCATATCATTGTTTATTGAAACTCGGTATTGCGTACGACGCAAGCTATCGAGGAAGGTCGTGATTTCGTGTAAAGCAAGCCAAGAAAGTGTTGAATGTATAAAAAGATTCCTTTGATGATTTATATAACATAAAAGTATCGGGTGTTACACATAAGGTTGTATTTTTTCGAATTACACTTATCTAATAGAATTATGACATGTGTTAGGGTAATAATAATATAATTTTTACCCTTAATTGCCCTATTTAATTTTAACCGTGGTAAATACATGTAAAAAGATACTATTAAACAAAAATTATTTTTATCTTATTGAACCACATTTTACTCCTTGATATTAACCATATCTCTTTTTTTAAATTACACTCACAGAAGAGGAAATATTAAGTTTTATGTAAATTTTCAAATTCTTTTAGGAGGTGGGTAAAAGATGGTGAAAAGTTCAATAAAAATTTTATATATCTAAAATTATTATAAAATGACTCCAATTAATTATATTCAACTTATATAGGTATTTTGTATCTATTTTGACCTAAAATAAATTTAAATAAAATAAGTAATTATTTAAATAAAAATTCAGTTTTAAACTATAACTCGATGTTTTTCACTATTCATCAAAAATTGAAAGTTTTTAGAAAAATAAAAAAAATCATCCTAGTATTATTTTGATCTTCAAAATCAAAAAATGAAGTCCATTTTGAAAGATGAAATTTATAAAATTTAAAAAAGTGGGTATTACTATTCATAACGGCTAATTTATTTAATATTTTAATAACATATCGTTGTTTAGTGAAACTCAGTATTGCATACAATGGAAGCTATCGATGAAGGTTTCTATTGCCTCTAATGAAATCCAAGAATAGTGTTTAGTATACTACAAGCTAATACATTGTTTTGTATAGTGCATGATAATCTTGGTGTAGCGTACAACAAAAGACCTCAAAGAAATTAAAAAGAATAATTCTCCTAAAATCTCAGGGTGTTTCAATTTCGACCCCAAATTCCCTATAGATACTCCAATATCTTCCCGAACATCTACTTATCACTCTCCCCATGCCCAAGTGCTGATGGTATCACCAAAATACCAAATCCAAGGTCTTCAATGGTCATTCAATGTGGGGGTGATATTCAAGAGGTAATTTTGTCAAAGTACCACTCATAATTAATTTATTTTTCTAATTTTGCCTCACCTCCTTCATCCACCAATGCATGATTACTAAAAAATAATATATATACTATAGTTTTATGTTTATAATGTAATATATCACATAAATTTAATTTCTTACCTTCTCTTATTCAAATAAACAAAATTGTTGTCCATGTTATGTTAGCTAATCCCATTCGTGAATAATGTTTTTTATTTTTTCATTACCACATTAATGGATGATCTTAAAACAATTATTATTGAAAAATATATATTAATATTTATATCATAACTTTTTTAATATTATGGATATTTTATATTAATGATACATTCATGCTTTCCATATTGTTGTTAGAAGATAATTTTGTTCGAGGAAGTGTGGACTACCGCCCTCTTAAAGTGATATAAATTGTTCCCCCTATACATGGATCATATAAAATAGGGTATTATTAAACCTTTGAGATATATATTAAATTAATATAATACTGGTATTATAATTAATTACTATTATTTTAATATGACACTGAAATGACTGTAGTGTCCAGGCGTTTGTATGACCTACCATCTCGATGAACAGTGCATTTAATTTCATATCTCAAAATCATATGGATTATTTAAAATACATATTTTCTAGATATATATAATATTTAAATCCTGAATATAAATTGATATTTTTGAATTTTTTCCACATGGAAAATTTACATCAATACATGTTCATTTTTACTTAGGTACTGAATATCTAGAAAACATCTGATATAAGATTAAAAAATTATATAATTTTTGTAACATGGTTTAAATTAATATAAATGGAATAATAAACATAAAAAATGACCTCAATGAAGAAAAAATTAACCTATGTTTATTATTCAGGAATATAAGGATTATACGTGATGATTTAGACTCAATGTAAAGTTATTTCAAAACCCAATTTCTATTTTTGGGTTAATCTTCTACTTCTTGATTATGTCGTTCTATGAATATGTATTAAATAAAATTTGAAATCCACTAATTTATTTATATTTGATAAATTTTTATTTGTAGTGAATATACATAATCGACCTATTTTAATAACAATATGATCTTTGTAAGGGAAATATTAACTCTATATCCATTGGTTGAGGTAAATATCCTTGTCATTGGTTTTCTTTTTCCAGGAATATGTGTGAACGACCAATGATAATTTTACAATCAATATAAATTTATATTGTGTGTATTTATATTTTTCACACATAATTATTTTATTGATTTATCCATGATTTAATGATATGATCCTTGAAAGGGACTTCATATTAATCTCCTTTTGTTGAGGCATTTTTTTGATATTATACACCACATTCTATTATAAAGTGTATAATCAACCCCTATTACTTTTAATTTCATTCAACTATCATTAAAAGGAAATATTTTTATATGATGTGTTTTTTTAAATTAAATAATTTAATTTTTTTAAACATATGCAACGATAAAGACCGTTCCTCCGCCTTGAAAATTATTTGGTATTTTGGATTCCTCTACATGAAGTACTTTTTTAATAGAAAAATAAATACCATATACCATTTTCGTGTATTTTGGTATTAGATTTGGTTTGGAGAAAATATTTATTATTTCCATATCTTGATTGGGTCTCTTGTGATTGCAATATAGAAATTTTATTTTTCCCTTATGCTTGTTTTATGTGTTATGTTTATGTTATGGTACAAGAAAATTTGACGGGTGGTTATATGATAAAACCAATACAGGTGGTCTTATGATAAACCAAGGTTTGGAGGTTATGTTATAACCTCAAATGAAATCAGTGTGGAAGTCATCCTAATGGATATTTCATTTAGTGATACATGTGTAAGTAGACTGTATGGACAATCCACTTAAGTATGTTTAGGTCACAAGTTACCACTGTATGTTATATGTTGTATAGATGGTTTTATGGTTATCTTTTGGTTACATAAAGGGAAGGGAATGATATTATGTTCAATGAAGAGTATTTCCTACTTCATAAATGTGAAAATATTACATCATGTTATAGTATTCATGGTTTTTGTGTTTTTTAAGACTAACAATTTTTAATTATTATGTACCCCCTACTGAGCTTTTTATACTCATCCAAATTATCAAGATGTTTTTCACCAGTTTTAAAGGAGAATAATGTCATATGTGGGATTAAATAAAAGTTATAAGTTTTCATCATGAAACAAAACCATGTTTTTCAAAAGTTGTTAGTTTATGAAAAAAAATTATAGAGAGTATATGTGTCTACTTTGTAATGTTTTAGTTGTTATATTTGATTTATGAATTAATTATCAAATGATCTAAACATGAACAGATACTTTCTAAGAATTAATGTAAAATTATTGAATTATTTCAAGATTATGTAATGTTTATGGTCGGGACCTTGTAAAATGATATAGTTCTCAATAGTTTCTCTATAACCAACCTTCAATTATCTTGTTACAGATCATGACAACCATTCGGAAAACCTACCTAATGATAAAATACTCAATCAAATAGAAGTAAAACACTATAATAAATTGATTATGATACATAGACATAGAATGTAAAATTATTTATAGATCCTCAATAGCCACTATTTCCAAAAACATATGGAGGAACACACTTTCAAAACAACATGGAGTTTTTATTTAATGTTTCCCACTTCACTACCTTGTTTAGTAGAAGAAAATACTTATAGGGAATGGTCATCAAAGACCATATCACCTGTGAAAAAAATAAATATTACATTCGAGGGATAACTGATGAGAAATATTTTTCACAAATCCACCACTAATAATTTATTAATTAAATATTCATGAATATAGTGCACACTAATGGTTGATCTCTCGAAGAGGCTACTCACACACTTATATATCCTATTGTAACTATTTATAAAATATATAATATAATAATTATGTAAAAATAATACAATTATGGGGGTTGGAAAATGAAATATATTTGTAAGATCCTATATTCAGATGGATTAAATATTTACGATGGAACATAGATTTTACTTACCGGCTGATCAAATATTGAATCAAGAATTAGAATGGATTACTATTATATTTAATGTCTCAAAATGGTATTTTTAAATAGGGAATCACACTAGAGAGGTAGAATAGGTTCTTAGTGGAACTATGTAGACTTTAGTTAATTTTTTATGAGTTTTGTATATTTTTTTCCAACATTCATAGTTTTGAGTACAAGGTTTAAGAGAAATAGTGGGACACCATTATAATCAAGAGGTTTTTGGTTCAATTTGAACAAAGAATAATTTATTTGAATTTTTTGAATAAAATTATGGGTATACTATTTTAGGAGAATGTAGAAACCATTCATGGATTTGGAAAATATGTGGAATGGCGCATGTGATACACATAGTTTCATAAAGATAGTGTGTGTTGTTGTAGAAGGGAGACAGAGCTAACAACACAATTTTCAAATGGTTTATCAAACTATGTGCTCTATCTATGCAGGTAATGGGTGTAAGATATTAGGGGGTTTCACAGTTTTGAAAACCATGTAGACATAACATGTGAGTGGTTTGGTCATAAATATATCCATCTACATGGTTGTCTCATTATTTGGAAAACCATGCAGCCAAACAATGTGGCTTCCAAAATTTTATTAAAAATAGTTATTTAACAAAAATACCCCCTTAAGGGTTTATCCAATCCACCTTCATTCTCCTCCCATGGATTCTCATAGACAAGAGGGTTCGCAAACCCATTCCCCATCTTATATCCATTGATTTTAGGGAGAGTAGGTTGTGACTCCTCGGCATTTGTGGTGATTTATCATCCTATAATGATTTAAAATATTGTTCTTATTTCTTATCACTAATTTCATGTTCTAATATTTAGGTTTTATTTATTATTCAACTATATCATAGTGGAATCATCCGTTTCTCATGGAGATTTTGGTAGTCTTGTGTAAAGGAGGTCCCATGACAGATTCTGAACATCGTTTCATGGAATTTCATCAAATAATGTGACCATTGTGAAATTTATTTGGTTTTTATAAATGATTTAATTCAGTTATAATTCCAATTTGTATATAATATATTTTATTTTTTCTAGAAGGTGGTTGGTGCTGTTTAGTAGGTCTTCGATGAGTGGTTAGATTTGGTTTATATGCGGAATGATTGATCAATGAGTTTTTGGAATTTTTCCATGCGAGTTTTTGGTTAATTTATTATTTATAGTTATTTTAATAGATTAATATTTTTTTATGCGAGGTAAGGGAATGAGTGGTGTTGATAATCTCAGTTGAGATCTAAGGGACTTGGATGGTTTTTTCATATATTTCGACAAGGACATCATACCTTGGGAAATGTGTTATAAAGCTTCATTGAAGTGGTAGGTGGTCTATTATCATTACACATAACCTTGTTAATTTATTTTCATGTTCATGTGGGTTTCTAATTATTTCCCAATAGTGTGATGTGTTGATTTTTGGTTTGAGTAATGTATCTAGGTGATGAGCTTATCTTGATTAATCTTATTGGTTTTTTAGATTATATAGTTAAAAGGGATAATGGTGAGAGCATTGAAATAAATTATTGTGACTTGTTAGTGGAAAAAATGTGGTGTCATATGGTCCATATTTTGTGATATGAATGTTAGGATCTTGGAAAGGGTTTTAATTTTATGTGTTGGGATTTTGATTTTTTTTTTGTTTTCAATGGTTGAATGTTATATTTTTACATAATTCTCATATTAAAACGTGGATTCGGCCACTAAGTGGTTTATAAATGGGGTTTAGTTGGTTTTCTATTTTTTTTTTCTGAAATTGGTATGTGGTGGAGTCATTAGTGAATGTTCTATAACAGATCATGTTATGATTTTATTAGAAATGTAGGCCACAAAATTTGTATCATTTTTAAAAGGAATGAAAAATGTTTTAAAAGTGTGATTCTAGAATGTTTATTGAGGGTTATTTTTTTAGTTATATTTCATGTCAAAATGGGTTGGTATTTGTTGGGTATTGTTTTGGATTTAATGAACTATAGGGTCCATAGTACATGTTAGTGGTTAAAAGTGTTTTTTGTGATTTTCTTGAACTATTCATGTATTCGGGATATCGAGAATTAGTATTCATGAAATTATGAAATGGTTTAGGTGTTGGAGTAATGCTTCACTCACAAATATTATACTATAGTTATGGTGTCACACTAAATATGGGGATTATTATAGTATATTTAATAGTTATATAACAATACTGATGCTATTGGAAATGATGGTATAACTAATGAGATAATATTTTGGACTGATTCAGCTCATCCTTGTGCTGGGCCAGATTTATGCTCTAGGAACCAGTGACGTCATGTATAGATGGATGCCTGAATGAGGCACTATAAACCATTGTTATGTTTTTTGAGCTTGAATGAAACTGTAAAGGCCTGGAAAATTGAAGTAATTTTTTTTCTTAATTTCTTTGGAATTTTAAATGTATGTGGTTCCTGACAGAACCTAATTTCAAGGCCCGGTGTGCTAGGAATCAATTTTCGAAGATTAGCTCGGGTACGTTCAGTGAACGAACGAGTGGGTTTTTTCTATCTTTTGAACCGGTGCATGTAATTGAAATCCGAGGGCACCGATGAAATCACAACATCGGTAATTACTTAGGGGGACCTTTGTCGTAGCTGCGTTTTGAGCGGGTGGAGGTTTAATAAATGGGGATTAGTTTAAAATGGATAAAATTTGTTATGAACAAATTTATCTAAGGAAGGTGAATTTAATCCTACAAAGGGGGAGTTAGAGGTGGGGACCACACCCACCTAACCTCCCATGGCAGGGTTTAGTGTGGTGGGACCCACACGAACCCCTAACTCCACACCTCCCCATAACTCCCCATGACCTCTTAAATCCTTCCTTGTTAATTTCTTGGAAAATTCCCTTCTTAAAGAGGATCCTCTCCACATCCAAAACTTAATGATCCAACTAAGGGGATTTAATAACCTTATTAATTATCCTTGTCACACCTCTTGACTTTTTGAATGGCATGGAGATCTTTTAAAAGAACAAGGCTGAATGAAATATTTTCTTAGAAAATATTTAGGGAGAATTTGAGGAGATCCTTTGTGTGAAGAAAGACTAGAGTTCCTCCTTCGTGAAGAACTTCACCCTCCCATAAAGAACGACTCCCTCCCTCGATGAAGAACGGTTCTCCATCCGTCGGATCTCCAACAAACGATGTTCGAGCCGGATCGAAGGCCTTTGAGGAAACAGTGAATGCCATCGACCATTGTCATCTTTATTTCATCCCTTGCGACGACGTTGACGAACCGACGTCCACCCTCTCGTGATATCGTCAACAAACGACGAACGACACGAGGTAGAGGTTTTAAGTTCAAATTTAATGGATTAAATTTGTGCTCTCTTGAAGATGTTGATTTATTTTGGCCACCTATTATGGAATTAACGGTAGGAGGTCGGACCGCACGAACATGGCCGTTCCTCCTCCCCCTTTGTTGATGTTCTTCGTTGCGGTTTGGGACGAAGGAAAAACGGTGCGACAACACCGCACGGGGATGAGCAATTTCCCCATGGCAAAGGAGCGTGGCACCGTCGCGCTGCACCGTTGAGGCCGAAGGGGGCCGTGGCCGGAGCGAGGCCACGACGGAGGGGTGCGGCCCCGTCGCGCCGCGCTGGTTGGACAAGGCCGTGGCATAAAGCTGTAGTAGTGCAAGGAGGGGAGGCTGGAACCACCGGCTGCTGGCACTTCAGCGGGGCGGGACCGCGGGTTCCCATGGCGGCAACACTGGCCGGCCATCCGATCAGGCCATTTCAGAAGAACCGGGGGTCGTAACCCCCGGCGGGCCAATAGGCGCCCCCCCCCCCTCATGGGTGCCGTTTCTTCAATCAAGGGGGGGGGGCTGCCCCCCCTCCACATCCCGCTTGGCCAAACGGCCGAGCCGTTGTCCACGTGGGATGCGCCCACGTCAGGCAGGACCAGACGCACAGGGCCGGGCTGGGCTGCGCCCTAAGGTCCGTACCGAGACCTGGGTCGGGTCGACCCGGTTCGGGCCGACCCAGGGGGTCTTGGGCCGGGTCAGTTGGGGCCCAAAACCCCCTAAAACCGGATAGGTTCGTTCAAATTCCCATAACATGGTCTACGAACCTCCGATCTACACAACGTCAGTTGCGATGTGATCCTTGGATCGAGACTGTCGTTTCGAGATATTAAACTCATGGTTTCAGAGAACTTTGGGTACAGCCGGGTTGGTTCGAACCCGAAACCAACCGGGCCCTCGGATCGGAAACGCTTATAACTTGAGCTCCGAACGTCCTATTGACGTGTCGTCAACTTTGTTTGATTTTATTTCGGTGAGATGTATCTTTTGGCATACTTCACCTGAGGTTTGGACGTAGTTGGAATATGGCCGGGTTGGTTTGTACCAGAAATCCAACCGGTCCCTTGGAACAGAAAAGCCGATAACTTTCAGACGGGACCACCATTTGACGAACTATAAGTGTCATTAGTGATCACGTTGAGAAACCGTCTCTATGAGAATAACCTATGTTATTTTGGGGTACAATTGAGTTACAGTTGTTTTGGTTCGTACACGAAACCAACCGGGCCCCTAGGACAAAAAGACTAATAACTCACTGAGCGGGCGTCCGATTGACGCACCGTCTGTTGCATTGAGACCCCTATGACGAGGTGGTCCTTAGAGATACTTCTTCATGGGACTTTTTTATGCTTATAGTATCAACCAGTGGCTCATGAAGTGGATGCTTTTGGAGGCGAGGACACGGAGTATAATGACCTTGTAGCTGGCTGAGACCTGATTACTGCTTGATCGATTTGATTCGGAGTGACTTGCATTGCCAAGTGGGGATCACTAATTTGTGAGGTAGTAGACCCATGGAAGAGGAGCACTACTTTGTGAGGTGGCAGATACAAAGTGTTCGATTGGAGGAGTACCTCTGTTGGATTTGATGGGGATCACTACTGTGTGAGGTGGTAGACCCATGGCGGAGGAGCACGACTTTGTGAGGTGGCAGACCTGTGGTACTCGACAGGAGGAGCACCTCAGCAGTTTAAGGTTAGTGAGTGAAACCTCGGAGTCTTGACAGGACTACTACACTCGACAAAGGTGGAGTTCTCCAGTAGCCGTGTTTTTCGTCATCGTGAATAAAAATACTGGTATGAGCTAATTCAATGACCTTTGTGTTTTCCCCATGATTGAGATGGGTTACTTGATATCTTATGTATATGTATGGGCATAAACCTAAGTAAAGGTTATATATTGAGATCTTTATTTTTGGTTTATCATTATTGGATTTAGTGAGACCTTGAGGGTATCGAGGTCCCTATTGAGTATCGCTATACACACCCCTGCATGGGCCATGCATGCACTTTGTTGTGTTGGATGCAGACGATAGAAAACACTGATCGTGGTTGAGGCTTGTAGAACTGGACTGTACCCGGAGGTGGACTTCACGAAGAGATGGTACCCGGAGGTGGAATTCATGACGAGACAGTACCCGGAGGTGGAATACACAACGAGTTGGTACCCGGAGGAGACAGACGGACGTGGAGTGCTGAAGAGTACATCTGTACTTACCCTTCAGGTAGGAACCTGAAGGACAATTCAAGAGATTCTTGTAACCTTTCAGCTATTGTTCTTTGAGTTGTACATTACTTTCTGTTGTATTTGTACCTTTCATTTGTGCTTGTATTTCAGGACCCTTGTACATTCAACACGTTTGTTATACTGCTTTACTTAGTGTAGCTTCTGCTTGTACTCTGTTTGTGTGTTCTTTCATTTTGTAAAGGAAATGACTTATCTTTTATTGGGATTTACGCCTTTGGTTTTAGACGCCAGCCCCTGGCCTATGGAAGGTGGGCTTGGGGTAGTCACGGCATGGGGCCCGAGGACAGGTCATGACAAATTGGTATCAGAGGAGTCGGTTCTACCGCAGAACTTATAACTTTTGTATTTGTTTTCTGTGAAGCAATAGTGTTAATTGTACTATGTGTGGTCTTCCGTTTAGAGAGTCCAGTATTGGTGCGGTCGGCCGACGTATCCATACACTAGGATCCTGACTTCTGATTTATGACACAGTACATGAAAACACTAATTGCTTGTGTGTTTTCAGATGATTTCCTCTTAAAACATCTCAAACCAGGTCATCTCACCTGGAATAATTGTTTGACCGTGTCACGTATGTTTCTTTCAGGATGCCTTTCCACAAACGACTAGCTATAGCACAGAGGGATGTACGTACTGACAGCCTGCTGAACGACAGGTCTTTAGTACAGGGCCCTCCTTCAGTTGAGGCACAAGCGGAGGAACCAGCGATACTACCATATGTTGGGCCACCGATGCCACCAACTCCATTAGCAGGCGATGCATGCCACTGGAGCATGCTTCACGAGTTCCAGTGCCAGAGGGCACCCAGGTTCCGAGGAGAGACAGACCCACAGGTGGATGAGGATTGGCTGGAGGCTTTGGTGAGAGTTTTCAGGATAGTGGGTACACCAGCGGACTTCATGGTGATCTTTACTGCCAACCTCCTTCAGGCAGTAGCAGGCAAATGGTGGAGACAGATGCTCCAGTTTTGAGATGAGATGACCTTCACATGGGGAGATTTCGAGACCTTCTTCAGGATGGAGTTTATACCAGTGAATCTACACCCTGAGTGTTTTCAGGAACTGTTTCCCTTGCCGCAAGATTTTCCATTAGTAGCCAAGTCATCTGTAGGTAGTAGAGAGATGATGCAGGGGTCCAAGAGGACCGGACTAGCAGATGGGTGACCTGGGGATACAGGTTTGGTTCGGAGAGGAACACGAAATAGAGCCATCCATTCGAGGAGCAGGAATTGTTATTAATGCGGTAGGAAGGGTCACACAACAGGTGACTATCTGACCACCAACACAATTGATCTGCATGCATTGGAGGAGCCACTGAGACAGAAGCAGCGTTGGGTGCTTGAGCAACAACTGAGTAGTGGAAAAAGTAGTAGGGCTCCATAAGCTGGTGGACAAGAGTAGAACTAGTGGATTCCTTTGGTCCCTTGTACTTCTAGTTCCATTTTTCTATTGTATTTGTGTCATTGTACATTGAGCTGCAGTAATAAAAGACACTTATCTATGTGATGTTTACTTTCTTGTCATTTTGTTTGGTTGGTACTGAGAGGTCCCAGTTAAAACTATTGACTTGACCCTCACTTTTGAGATTTCTAATAGTGGATACCCAGTGACCTCACACTGATTCCGACAGTGTGACTCCACCCTTGGAGGTGAGAGTAACGGTTGGATCTCTTGGTAGTAACGTTGAGGCCATACAATGTCGTCCATGGCATGAATGCATCATTCATGTCAGGATTGACTGTATTAGGCAATGGTCATGGTCCATCCAGGTGATGAGACCACGTTTCTCCTCTCGGTAAAGGATAAATCTTATCTGTCCTTATAGATTGTAGGTGGAGAAGGTGCAGATCATCCAGGAGCGGATGAAGACTGCATAGTGCAGTAAGAAACAGGAAATTGGTGCCAGTCTTAGAGAGTCGCGCGTGTAAAATGTATCAAGAAAAAGAAGTGATAACGACCGATGAGTCTGCGTAGCAGCAGACGTGGAGGCAGAGGTAAGACTAGCTATATGCATTCAAGGAGTGTGAACCAATGGCTCTAAGAATGATTCAAGGGACAGTCTGTGTCCACTACTAGCTATCGTGGCAACATACATTAATAAGAATCATTCCTTCCTTCCGCCAATCTTGTCCTAGACCTAGAGTTTCTGGTAAGCCATAGACTTGACCCTCACGTTTGGGATACCTTTGGGAGGAGACTTGATAATCACACTTATGTCGACAGTGTGATCTGACCCTCGAGGCAAGATTTTCAGTTGGAATCTATTGGTGGAAGCATCGAGGCCTTATGACGTTGGTTTTAGTATAGACTGGGCAATCACAGTTCATACACAAATTGACGGTATTAGGAAAAAATGTTGTGGTTTATCTACAATGTAGGGATGGGTTTTCCTTGGTTAGAGAAAATGAAACCTTATGCAGCACATGATAAACTCATGGATCATAGGGTGTGTCTGTTCACTCTTGAGTCGGTCAGCCTTACCATTGTGGCAGCAGGAGTTTTGAGTTTCAGTTCTAATCTGGAAATGGAGACCTCTAGAGTTTGAGGATGGCGACCACATCCCTATACGGGTCTCACATCGATGAGGTTTACAGAGAAATGGATGAGGTGGAAAGTTATCTCCGAGGTTCAATGGACCTTTCTAGGTCCTGAGCAGGGTAGGCAAGGTGGTTACCGCTTGACCTTTCCACATCAGTTGCACTGGGTGAATGATATCATCCACGTAGCTCAGCTGAGGAGAGACGTGCATGATCATTCACACATCATCGAACCTAGGGAGTTTGATGTCGATGACAGGGTGACATGCATGGAGGTTCCAGTGGAGATCGAGGATCGATAAGAGCGGGTCCTACCTGGATGATAGATTCCTCAGGTGCACTTTCACTGGTAGCATGGGAAACTCCAGGAGAGCACATTGAAGTGGAGGGCTCAGATGCATGCTGAGTACCACTTTTTTCCCCTAGTTTGTGTTATAGCTTTACAGGGACGTAAAGCCCTAAGGTGAGAGTAATGTAAAGACTTGAAAATTATAAGAAATTTTTTTCTTATTTTCGTTGGAATTTTACGAGTATGTGGTTCTAGATGGCACCTGATTTCGAGGCCTGATGTGCCTGGAATCAATTTCCAAATATTAGCTCGGGTACGATCAGTGAACGAACGAGCGGGTTTTTCTTTCTTTTGAACCGGTGCTCGGAATTGAAATCCGAGGGCACCGATGAACTCGCAGCGCTGGTAATTTCTTAGGGGGACCTTTTTCATAGCTGCATTTTGAGCGGGTTGAGGATTAATAGATGGGGATTAGTTTAAAATGGATAAATTTTCTTATGAAAAAATTTATCTAAGGAAGGTGAATTTAATCCTACAAAGGGGGAGTTAGAGGTGGGGCCCACACCCACCTAACCTCCCATGGGAGGGTTTAGTGTGGTGGGACCCACACAAACCCCTATTTCCTCACCTCCCGATAACTCCCCTTGACCTCTTAAATCCTCCCTTGTTAATTTCTTGGAAACTTCTCTTCTTAAAGAGGAGCCTTTCCACCTCCCAAACTTAATGATCCAACGAAGGGGATTTAATAACCTTATTAATTATCCTTGTCACACCTCTTGACTTTTTGAATGGCATGGTGATATTTTAAAAGAATGAGTCTTAATGAATTATTTACTTGGAAAATATTTTGGGAGAATTTGAGGAGATCCTTTGTGTGAAGAAAGACGAGAGTTCCTCCTTCGTGAAGAACTTCATCCCCCCGTGAATAACGACTCCCTCCATCAAAGAAGAACGGTTCCCCATCCGTCGGATCTCAAACGAATGACGTTCAATCCAGATCGAAGGCCTTTGAGGAAACGACAAACACCATCGACCATCGTCATTTTTATCTCCTCCCTTGCGACGACGTCCATGAGCTGACATCCACTCTCTCGCGATATCGTCAACAAATGAAGAATGACACGAGGTAGGGGTTTTAAGATCAAATTTAATGGATTAAATTTGTGCTCGCTTGAGGATGTTGTTTTATTTCATCCACCTGTTATAAAATTAATGGGAGGAGGTCAGACCGCATGAACTGGGCCGTTCCTCCCCCCCTTGTTGATGTTCTTCGTTGCAGTTTGGGACGAAGGCGGCATAGTGCAATGGCACCGCCCGGGGAAGAGGAATTTCACCGCGAAAAATGAGCGCGGTGGCGTCGCGCAGCGCCGTTGAGGCCGAAGGGTTCCACGGCTGGAGCCGGATTGCGGCAGAGGGGTGCGGCGCCATCGTGCCGTAGTGGTTGGACAAGGCCAGGGCGATGCAAGGAGGGGTTGCCGGAACCGCCGGATGCTGGCACTTCGATGGGGCGGGACCGCGGGGTCCTGCGGCGGCAGCACTGGCCGGCCAGCAGGGTCGGCCGTTTTGGAAGAACCGGGGGTCATAACCCCCGGATGTCCAAGAGTCGAGCCCCCCTCATGGGGGCCGTTTCTTCAATCAGGGGGGGGGGGGGGGCAGTGCCCCCTCTACAACCCGTTCGGCCAAACCACCGAGCCGCTAGCCACGCGGGCCGCACCCGCGTCATGCCGGACCGGCCGCACCGGGCCGGGCCGCGCCAGCCGGGCTGGGCCATGCCCAAATGGGCCAGACCAAGACCCAGGTCGGGTCGACCTGGTTTGGGCCAACCCAGGGGGTCTTGGGCAGGGTCGGTCCGGGCCAAAAACCCCCTAAAACCGGACAGGTTCGTTCAAATGCCCGTAACATGGGCCACAGAACTCCGATCGACGCACCGTCAGTTGCGATGCAATCCTTGGATCGAGACAGTCATGTTTTATATTACACTCATGGTTTCAAAGAACTTTGGGTACGGCCGAGTTGGTTCGAATACGAAACCAACTGGGCCCTCGGAGCTGAAACGCTTATAACTTGAGCTCCGGACGTCCGATTGACGTGCCGTCGACTTTTTTGGATTTTCTTTCAGTGAGACGGTTAATTTGGCATACTTAAGATGATGTTTGGACTCAATTTGAATATGACCAGGTTGGATTGTACCTGAAATCCAACCGGCCCACTAGAACGGAAAATCTGATAACTTTCAGACCGGACGACCGTTTGACAAACTGTCAGCGGCATTGGTGATCACATTGAGAATCGGTCCCTATGAGTATACCCTATCTGAGATCGGGGTACAGTTGAGTTACGGTCGGGTTGGTTCATACACGATACCTACCTAGCCCCTGGGATGAAAAGGCTAATAACTCACAGACTGGGTGTCCGATTGACGTGCCATCTATTGAGTTGAGACCCCTATGATGAGGTGGTCCTTTGAGATACTTCATCATTGAAATTTGCCATACATGGAGTATCGACCAGTGGCTCGTGGAGTGGATCCTCCCATAGGAGAGCATATGAAGTACGGTGACCTTGTAGCTGGCTGAGACCTGATGACTACTTGTCTGATTTAATACGGAGTGACTTTCATAGCCCAGTGGGGAGAACTACTTTGTGAGGTGGAGACCCATGGCTGAGGAGCACTACTTTGTGAGGTGGCAAACCCATGGTACTCGATAAGAGTATTACCTCTGTATGATATGAGGGGGAGCACTGCTATGTGAGGTGGCACACCCATGATAGAGGAGCACTACTTTGTGAGGTGGCAGACCCACGGTACTCGACAAGAGGAGTACCTCAGTAGTCTATGGTTAGTAAGTGAAACCTCAGAGTCGTGACAGGACTACTGATCTCGTCAGAGGAGGTGTTCTCCAGTAGCCCTGTTTTTCATCATCATGAATAAAAATCTTGGTTTGAGTTAAGCTAATGACCTTTGTGTTTTCCCCATGATTGATATGGGTTACTTGATAACCTAGGTATATGTATGGGAATATATGTAATTAAAGGTTATATATTGTTATATTTTTTTTGTGGTTTATCCTTGTTGGATTTAGTGAGACCTTGAGGGTCTCGGGGTCCCTACTGAGTACCGTTATACTCACCCCTGCACGGGCTACGCCTGCACCTTGTTGTGTTGGATTCAGACGACGGACATCACTGATCGTGGTTGAGGCTTATAGAAATAGATGGTACCCGGAGGTGGACTTCATGACGAGACGGTACCTGGAGGTGGACTTCACGATGAGACGGTACCCATAGGTGGACTTCACGACGAGTCAGTACCCAGAGGAGACAGACTGACGTGGATTGCTGAGGAGGACATCTGTACCTACCTTTCAGGTAGGAACCCGACAGACAATCTCGGATCTTCTTGTCAACTTCTAACTGTTGTCCTTTGAGTTGTACTTTACTTTCTGTTGTAGCTTTACATTTTTTTTGGGCTTGTATTTCCATCCCCTTGTACTTTCAGCACATTTGTTATACTGCTTTAATTAGTGTAGCTTATGGTTGTACTCTGTTTGTGTGTGCTTTCTTTTAGTAAAGGAAATTCCTTCCCTTTTATTGGGATTTACGCCTTTGCTGCTAGATGCCAACCCCTGGCCTATGGAAGGTGGGCATGGGGTAGTCACTGCACAGGCCCCGACGGCGGGTTATGACAGAAACAATGTTAATTATTTGTACAGATAGTTGGTATATGTTTAGGTTTTAGATAGAGGTTACATCCATGATTTATATAGAAGTTGATAATTAATTTAGATTCCATACAAATTTTCGAAGAACTAATGGCATAACACATGGGATAGAAACCCTGGATGTATGTTTTATGCCTCCCTCAACATAATGAATTGGAAACAACCCCATTTTTTTATAAGAGCAGAAATTAAATTTTTATTTCAAAAAGAACATTTGAGGAAAAAGTGGGAAACCCAAAATAAAATTATAAAAATGTAACTCCGATCTAGATTACTAGGAACTGACTCCTCAGCAACTACATCGTTATGTCATGCATTCACCTCAAATAACTGCTTGACATGTTGTCTTGTGTAGGGTTGCATGAGCCTGGTACCAATGGCGAAATCCATACCCTCTCGTTAATCCAAATCCAAATGGTCATGAAAGATGAATGCTTCTTACTCTGAATCCCCATCTACAACTGATCCTTGTAGAGTGATTCTTACTTCACCGTCCAAATTCAAAAAAAAACCACATTCCAAAAAACATCCTCAAAACCCTCCGAATTTAGATTTCAGAAATCACTACTGAAAAAAATCTAAAATTCAAATAAAAAAAGCCACTATAAAACATCAAATCGATAATTGCTGAAGAAATTTCTAATCGAACTGCTAAATCTCATATCTCAATGGACCAAGAAGAACACCATGATGCTCCTCCTTCGATAGAATGAAGGAATCCTGGAACCATTGTAGAGAACAAAGAAAATAGAGGTAGGAAAAATCACAAGTCTTATATGTGATGCACCATCTTTGTTATTTTAACACCCTAAGATTTTATAGTGCTATATCTCTTTAAAATAATTCATTATCTTGTGATAAAGGAAGCATCGAGTTTGAGTGCACCACGACTAACCAAAATAGCCATTCAAAAAGAAGTTATGAACAATATTAACTACATTTGGGATTTTATATACTCCATATTATTTTAAAATCTATATTATTTGTTTCTTATACATAATATAAGAAGAAATCCATTTTTTCAGATAAAAGAAGTATTTTTCAAAAAACTCAAATTTACCTCCTTTTAATGGAGAACCATTTTTAAATTCAATATTTGAAACTTTTATATATTGAATTTAATGGAATTAAATTTATATATTGAACCGGGACATAAAAATTTATTTTGGATCATTTTTGGTACTTTTCTGATAACATTCTTATTATGATGAATTGTAAAAAATACTAAATTTTAATTGAAAACAATATTTTTAATCAAAATAATTTATAATATTAAATTATTAAATTTAGTAGTTTTATGGTATAATTATATTTTATTTTTATCATTTAATATAATTTTGGTTATTTGATGTCAATTCACATTTAAATTGTACGTAAACACATGTCAATCTTTTGATTGTTTTTTGTTCTTAAAAACCCACTTTATGGTTTTGTCAATGAAAAATAATTATAAATTAATTAATGAAACTTATTTTTTTTTGGATTTGGTAAAATATGCCACATTTTGGGATTCAGAATATCAAAATTATCTTATTGTGAATTTTTGTTATTTTTCTGAAAACATTTAATTTTTAATGAATTGTTCAAAACTATGTGTTATTGTTTAAAATCGACTTTTATTTAAATAATTATAATAATAATTTATTTTAATGTAAGAAGATATAAAAAATATCTATATTAGTTCAATGTAATTCATTGGAGTCATTTTATAATAAGATTAGATGTATAAAATTTTATTGAGTATTTTAACGTCTTTTAACCACCTTCTAGACACATTAGAAAAATTGAATAAAACGTAATTTTACCACTTCTGTGAATTGAATTTATAAAATCCACGAAAAAATATTGACATCTATATATAAAATGTAATGAAATTCGATGAAAATATTTTTTGGTGAATAGAAACTTATAAATATTATTTACCAAAATTAAAAGTAAATAGGGTAATTAATGGTAAAAATGATATTACAATTATCCTAACACATGTCCTAATTCCATTGAATAATTTTTTTCAACCAAAATCAACTTCAGGAATAAAATATAATACTCATTGATCCACATTGTTTAGATTAGGAGATTTATTATTATTATTTTAAAGATGAGTTAAAAGTGTTAAATTCCAATTTTTAAATTTTTTTTTAACATAGTGTTACACATAATATAATTTCGACTATAAATATTCGTAAAAGATAAAAAGATTTAATATATAATGGTATTTTATTTATAATTTTTTTACATTAAATAATAAAATTTATTTATGATATAATTATGATGCAGTAATTACCTTATTAAAGAATGATTAAAATAATTGATATTATAAATATACAAAAAAAAATGTAAATTTAAACTTATGATTCATGGCACTAATTTTCTAGGTTTACATGACATGTTAGTATTTATTTAATTTCTTTTTTAGTAATCATGAATTTTTGACAGTCAGAAAAACCAAATACTAAATAGTGTCAAAATTGACATATTGAGTTTTTAAATAAAATACTATTTATTAAATGATATAATATTCATAAAAATATATGTTTTGGACAAAGGACATAAATAATGATATATATATCATTAAATAATCACTTGAGGGTCCATTGGAATTTTATAGTAAGTTTATTAACCATATAATATAAACAAACACGGAGACATGGTAAATGTCAAACTATTTATCTTAGAGTTAAATCTACACGATAAGGTAAATATGGTGACCTAATCTTGTCTAAAACCTATTGGTTGAGTGGATTTCAACACACACCCACCTTATACTAGAAATAAATTTATTTTATGTCATTATAAATCGAAAATTATCTAAAAATAAAATAACATTTCATGCTTTTCCTAATGTTTCCCTCACCTCTCTTATAAAAGGTTACATATCCTTCTCTCAAATTCAAAACTCCAAAGCCATTTTTACATGCCAAAACCTTCTCAAATACCCTCCAAAATACCCTTAATTCAACATAGAGTCCATATTTTGACCAGAAACCCAACCTAAAGAGACCTTTTGATCAAATCAAATGGAAGAACCCGAAGAAGAGGTAATTATTTAATCAGCTATTTCAATGTTTTTTTCTTCAAACAATTCCTCTTTATTTGTAGTTTCCATACCAAAATAATAAATCCATTACCTTATACATACTAATATGTTATTATAAATATGGTTCAACCATATTCATTATTCTATCCATCATATGAATAACAAAGACACCATACGTGCGTATGTATGACTTACCGTCTCCACGTTGTGGTGTAGTTCGTTATTCAACACTTTATTATTTCGATTAATATAATAATGATTTTAATTTATGTAAATAATAATTATGATAGGTTAATTATTGTTTATACATAATACACCATCCAAATACATACAATTTCACCATCAATCCAATGATATTGTAGATCGTGTGTACGTATGGATTACCGTCTCAAATACGCAATAAGATTCATTTCCACATTCAAAATTCAACAATGATTATGAAAATATATAATATTAATAATTATGTAATATATGAAATAATAATTTTAATATATATATATATGTATGTATTTACATATATCTCATTCACTTACTTCCATTCAATACGATAAAAAAATGGAATAAGCGTTTCTGTGTACGTACGGACTACCGTCTCCATAAATAGAAATTTCCATTTCATATATATATATCTATTATAAATATTTATTTTCTGAATATATATTATAAATAAATACTTTTTTATATTCTTTAGGAAATTAAATCATGATATTAGTGATACAATCAAGAATAACAGGTTAAAACATGTACAATAAAGAAAGCGACTATTACTCGAAATGTTTTTTACCTAAAAATTGTCATTAAATGGGTAGTATAATGTCATAAATGAATCATGTATGATATCATATTTATGAATATGGTTTTGGTATAATTTAATATCATTCTATGGTCATTATATAAGAGGTTAAACATACCCTCGAGCAGAGGAATGTACAGAGTAAGGGTTAATTCCTCAGTCTCATTATTATCTGAGACTGTTTATTAGTATGTATATACCAGGAAATATTTATCATCCAAATCTATGTATCATAAAAATGTTTTCAAAAGAAATTTTTTAATGTATTTTGGAAGGTAATATTTAACTATGTCATCATTTTAAATATTTTAATGATTTATTATTGAAGTCTATTTAATTAATTTCCATGTTTTCAAAATGATTTGATGGATTTATTAAAATGGATATAATTTTTAAAAAATGTTAATTCCATTAAAAATATTCAAAGTGGTGTGGGACACATAGATTCAAAATTATATTTTAAATGAATTCCTTTATAAATTTCGAGTCTTTTAGTTGATTTCATGAAAAAGGGGTATTCTTCTCCAAGTGTTTTACTGATCATTTTTAACTATGTAAACATCTTTTACTAGATATTATTCTTGATTTAGGATGTTCTATTATAATAAAATCTTCCATATTTTACTGAATGAGTTACGATATGGTTTACTAGGATGTACTATTTTTATACCATTCATGGTTTATGGTTAATGTATTGACGTTTCGTATTCTATATTTAATATGAATGTTTATGATTTGTTTCCCCCTTTTCATATGAGGAATGCATTAGACATAGTTTGTGATGGGTGGATCCTGATATAGTTGTTTGATACATCAGTATGTCTTATGATAAAAACTAGTGTCTTGCCACAAGGCCTTGACAAGATTTTTATTTATAGTCTTGGTGCGAGGCATTGACTATGTAGTTATTATACCAAATTTATGCATTCCCTCTTTATGAAATTAGTTTTTACATGTGATTATTTGACTAGTTTAATATCCATGTGGATGTTTATATGATAATTTTTTATTTAACTTTTCCCGTATTATGTTCATGTCTTTGTTTAAAAATGATGTTGTTTTTTTACACATATTTCTTTAAAAGTTTATAGCATATGCTAAATTATTTACCCTTACTGAGCATTTGAGGTCACCCCTATCTTATGTTTTATTTTCCTAGGATGTGAATAAGTGAGTTATAATTAATATGAGTGGTTATGCTAGGGGAATAATGGATTTATCAAAGTATTATTTATGTTTTTTTATTTTAGAAATTATAATGTAACGTTCATATATGTAATAAATTTTCCAAGACTGCTAAACTGATCGGTCATTTGGGACTTGAATCCGTGTAATCATGATAATGTATTAAAATAATTCACCAAATCTGGCTAACTAGGGTCAGGAAATTACAGTTGGTATCATAGGAAGTTTATCCACAACCTTGGAAATAGATTTAGAGAAACTATGGTTTATAAATATTACCCTAGCATAAACTATGAGTGTTAGTATTGAAGAACTTCTTAAATTTTGGTAATGTAGAGATTTGGGGAAATTTCCAACCAATACATATATGTCTAGATACGAGTAGTAAGAGGCTACTCTGCCATAGATGTACCTAGGAGTGGATACTCTGACGTGGTGTTTTGGGTTTGACCTGAGGTATCCTGGTGCATGACAACGGGCCTTTCGGCACCCTTGGTTATGATAATTCGAGGGGATATGCTGAGTATAATTCACATTTTTGTTAAATAGAATTATGAAGGAATCAAAAGTAAATACCTCTCAAAGAATTTTTTTTTAATTATTACAGATTATATACAAAAATTTTTCAATTTATGTCAGTTATTTTACATGTTTGAATTATGTGTTGTGATTAATAAAATAACCTATTGTATAAACTTGTTTATAAATAGTTCCCAGTAGAAGGAATGAGAACTCCAGCAATACACATGATCCAAAGAGTAAAAAGGATTATATATTTTATGGTCTTAAGCCAAATTTTTTAAGGGAAATAGTCTCCCACAAATTCCCATCAAATAAATAAATTGTATCATGTGTTAATAAAATAAGTAATGAATTATATGAGTCTAATTGCATTGAAGGAATTCTCGTGAAGAAAATGACAGTAGAGAGAATGATTGAAAAAGAGAAGAAGGGAATGAAGGATTTTCCCCTATGTGATAATTGTGGAAAGAATCACCTCGCTACATGACTATAAGGAATGGGAGTTTGTAATAAGTGTGGAGAAAAAGGCCACCAAGAACATGATTGAATTTTTAAGAAAAAGGTTTCAAATGTACAGTGATACATCTAAAAGGAGTTGGGAAACTATACAAATAAATGTCCCAATAATCAGAGTTTACCGCAAATGATTTTGTGGGAGTATAATCCAGTTATGATACTACCGCAGATGAAGATAATTGACTAGTTTTCTTATGTAGATATTAAATAATTATTTCATTTGAGTGTTGTATCAATGATGTACTAGTTATAAGAAATATAGAGTATATAAGGATTGTACTATAGTACCATTTCATTATGTATTTGATATTGTGTGGTACCTAGAAAAGTGACTCAATAGAAAGTTAATTTTTTTTAAACAAATGGTTGGAGAAAAGATAAACATTAATATGGTCCGGAAACTACGGTACTGATTTTTGAATAAAATATGATTTATTTGGATAAATTATATTGAATATTATTTACTACCATGGAAAAAATTAACGGTTTGTTTATTTCATCATTGTTGGAGATTACAACATTTTTGGATTTAAGGAGTACATCTAATATTCTATGTTTTACATAATGAGTAAGGAAGTACATATGTATTCAAACATGGTTTTTTGGTAAATCATTTTATTACCATATTTTTAGAGAATACATGATGAAGGTATTCACATCTATATTATGTGAACTTCCATATAAATTTTGGGTTAGGAATTTGGACATAATTATTGTGGATAAGTCAAAAGGTTGGAATGGATTAATTTCGAAATTGGATAATAGAGTTAAGGTTAATAATTTCTTAATATTAATTTGGGATTGTTATAAAAAGGAAAACCCAGAGGTCAGGTGACAACCTGTCGTGTCTGGCAAGGCCACGAGACTTGAACCTACAACCGAAGGGCGACAAAGGTGCATCACTTACCACTAACCTACATGATGTCAATGATTGCTTAATGTAGTTTTTTTAAAAGTTATGACAAATTAATTATAAATTCATTTTTTTTGTAACCCTATATGATTAGGCAAATAGAATATTTTCGAATTCTATTATCTTTTTGAGTGAAAGATGAGTTTGTGGTAGAAGTTAGTTGAAGGATGGAACTCTATTTACCAAGTATTTTTTTCACTTATTCTATGAAGAAATTAATTCTTAAACATTATGGAAGGGATGTTAAAACAAAAAATGTTTTATCCTAATAACTTATGTTTTGTTGAACTGATGGAATTTAAATCATAATAGATTTCTGGATTTGAGGCCCTCAATATTCTATTTATTGTTCAGTTGTTTGTGATTGATGACCTCAATCACACCCTATAAATATTTATATTTTTCCTCCAATTATGTGTCTCAAATTTAAACCAATATTCTCTAATTGAAAATCATAATTTTGTGGTGATTTGTTTATTTCCCTATCCCTCACATTAAGAATAAATTTTATTAACCCTATATCCGATGTGGGTTTTACACAATGGTATTTTCTATTTATAACATTTTATTTTCGAAGAAAAATTTAAAATTATCAGGATATAATTTTTTTAAGTAGGGGAGAATGTTGAACCCTAGGATTTCATAGTACCATAACTCTTTAATGTAATTAAATAGATTGTGCTACATGCGACACCGAGTTCAAATGCACCATGACTTACCAAACTAGCCGTAAAAAAGAAGTTATGAATAGTGTTTACTCCATTTTGAATTATATATACTCCATAAAATTATAGAATCCATATCATGTGTTTCTTAGACAAAATATAAGAACAAATTCTTTTTTAGATAAAAGTGGTATTTTTCAAAAATTGAAATTTTACAACTTTTTAATGGAGAACCCTTTTTAAATCCAATATTTGAAACATTTATATATTAAATTTAATGAATTTAAATTCTTTTTTAGAAGCGGGACATAAAAAATTTATTTTGGATAAATTTTCGGTACTTTTTTGATAACTTTCATATTTTGATTTGTAATAAATAATAATAAATTTTAAGGGAAAATATTTTTTTGATCGAAATAACATATCATTTTAATTTTTTTATTTGAGTTGTTTTAATGTATAATTAGATTATATTTTTATCATTTAATATAATGTTTGTCATTGAATGTAAATACACATTTTAATTGTACATAAACAAATGTCAATCTTTTGATAGTTTTTACTTCTTAAAAACCTACTATCTAGTTTTGTCATTGGGAATTAATTTCAAATTACTTTATGAAATGTACATATTTTTTATTTGATAAACTAGTCATAATTTTTTCATTCAGAATATCAAAATTAGCTTAGGTTGAATTTTTGGTATTTTTCTGAAAACATTCAATTTTTGATGAATAGTGAAAAACAATTTGTCATTGTTTAAAACCGACTTTTATTTATATTATTTTTATTTTTATTTACATTTATTTTAAATTCAAAATTGATACATAATACTTGTAGTAGTTAAATGTGATTCATTGGAGTCATTTTATAAGAAGATTAGATGTATAAAATTATATTAATATTTTTTTTACAAATTTTACCCACCTTCTTAGCACATTTACAAATATGCAAAAAAAATAATTTTACCAGTTCTGTGAATTTAATATGAAAAATCAAAGATATACAGTTTACATTATTAATTTAAATGTTGTTTAATTGGATGATAATTATTATTTTTGAATAGTATGATTTAAATTTTATTTACCACGGTTAAAAGTAAATAGGTTAATTAAAGGTAAAAGTGATATTATAATTACCCTAACACATGTACAGATTCTATTGGACAAGTGTTTTTCAACCAAAATCAACATTATGAATAAAATATGATCCTCTTTGATCCACTTGAATTAAATTAGGACATTTAATATTATTTTATTTAAAGAAGTGTTAAAAGTGTTAAATACCATTTTACATAACAAAAACATTATTAATATTGGGATATGCATAATATAAATTCAACTATAAATATTAATTAGAAAGAAAAAAATATTTTTTACAGAATAGTATTTTATTTATAATTTTTAGACATTATATAAATAAATATATATGTGAAACAATGATGATGCACTAATTACATTATTAATAAAAAATTAAAATAATTGATATCAAAAAAATAAAAATAATTTTAGATTGAAACAATGAATTAATTAAAATAATTTTCCAGGTTAACATGGCATGTTATTATTGATTTAATTTACTTTTTCTATGTAATCATCTTTTTTGACTTTCACAAAAACCAAATAATAAATAGTGTCAAAATTGACATAAATGAGATTTTAAAACAAATATTATATTATAAAATGATATAATATTTCCAAAATTATAAGGATCAAATAAAGGACATAAATAAAGATAGAAGTATCATTAATTAACCTCTTGAGTTTCTCTTGCAATTTTATAGTATGTTTATTAACCACATAATATAAAAATACAATGTGACATGGTAAATGTCAAACTATTTAACAAAGAGTTAAATCTAAAAGATAAGGTTAATATGGTGAACTTGTCTTAATTAAAACATATTGGATGAGAATTTTTCTACCCTTACCCACCAGATACTTTAAATAAATTAATTTGAATCCATAAAAATCTAAAATTAATTTATAATAAAATATTATTTCAAGCTTTTCCTAATGTGCCCCTCACCTCTCTTATAAAAGGGTACTTCTCCTTCCCTCAAATTAACTTATCCTAATCCATTTGGCTCGGCCTACCGCTACTCAAATATCCTCCCAACTAAACTCAATTTAATCTAGAGGCCTTACTTTCAGCATAAAGTCATCCTATGTATCCCTTTTGATCAAATCAAAAGGGGGAACCTGAAGAAGATGTAATTATTTATCACATCTTCCAATGTTCTTTTCTTCTTCCTCATTCTCTTACATTTTTGTTTCCAAACCAAAATAATAACTACATTATATTATACATACTTATATGTCATTATAAATATGATATAACCATATTCAATATTCTATCCATCCTATGAATAACAAAGTCACCATACGTGCATACGTACGACTAACTGTCTCCATGTTGTGGTGTAGTTTTTTATTCAACACTTCATTATTTGGATTAGTTAATAATTAGTATAATTTAATAAATAATAAATATAAAATGTTAATTATTATGTGTATATAATATAACATCCAATTATATATGATTTGACCATCAATAGAATGATATCGTCGCTCGTGCGTACGTACTGCTTACCATCTCCACGACGCGTTGAGATTCATTTTCACATTCATCATTCCAAGATGATTATAAAAATATATATTATTAATAAGAATTTTATTTATGACATAATAATGATACTATATATATATATATATATAAATATCATTCACATACTACTATTCAATACGATCTGAAAATTGAAACATTGTTTATGCATACGAACGGACAATCATCTCCCTAAACCGTGTTTTCCATTTTATATATCTATCTATTATACATATTTATATTATAAATATATATGATACATAAATAATTTTTTATATTTTGGAAGCAATTAAATCATGATATAAGTGATACGATCATAAATAACAAATTAAAACACGTATGATAAAGAAAGCGATTATTACCCAAAATGTTATTTAATCATTGAAATTATTTTTAAATGGGTATTATAAAGTCATAATTAATAATTTATGATATCATTAATTTTAATATGGTTCTTTTATAATTTAATAACAATTTATGTTCATTATAATGGATGTTAAATGTACCCTCCACCAAAGGAAAGTAGAAGGAAAGGGTTAATTACTGAATAAAATTATTATTTGATATTGTTTATATGTATGTATATGTTGGGACATATTTGTCATCCATTTTTATGTTTCAGAAAAATGTTTTCAAAATAAATATTTTATGGTATTATGGAAGGGACACTATAACTATATAATCATTTTAAATGTTTTAATGATTTAATTTTCCAATCTATTTAATTAATGTAAATGTTTTAAAAATTATTTTAAGGATTAATTCATATGAACATAATTGTTTTAAAATGGTAATTACATTCAATTGTCCCAAAGTTGTATTGGAAACTTTTATTCAAAAAAAATATCTTTTAAATGACAACCTTTATAAATTTTGATACTTTTAAATGATTTCATGAAAAAAGGGTTATTTCTCTCAAATCATTTTATAGATCATTTACAAATAATTGAACAACCTTTATTGGATATTTTTATTGATTGAGGTTTTTTTATTATAATATAATCTTCCATATTGTATTGAATGAGTTATGATATGTTTTAATGTGGATTTAATATTTTTATACCATTCATCATTTATGGTTAAAGTAGTGACATTTCGTATGCTAGTTTTAATACGAATGTTTATGCAATGTTTCACCCATTTCATATGAGGAATGCATTTGACTTAGTAGATGATAGGTGGAGCCTTTTATAGCTCCTCGATACATCAGTAGGTCTCATGAGACAAACTAGTGTCTTGGCACAAGGCCATGACAAAAGTTTTATTTGTAGTCCCGGCACGTGTCATTTAATATGTGGTTATTATGTCCGATATTATGCAATCCCTTAATAAGAAATTAGTTATTAAATGTGACTATTCGACTAGAAGAATATCCATGTTCATGTTTATATGTTATTGTTTGATTTATTTTTTCTATATTATGTTCATTTCTATGTTTAAAAATATTTTTGTTTTTATTACACATCTTGCATAAAATGTTTATAGATTTTGCTAAATTATTTACTCTTAGTGGGCATCTTAGCTCACTATTTCTTATGTTTTATTTTACAAGAATGAGAAAAATTGTGTTATGATTGATTTTCCATGGTAATATAGAGGAATAATTGCGGTCTCAAAGGATTATTTATATTGTGTTTTATTTTATAAATTTTAATGTATAGATCATATATATAATTTATTTTTATAGTCTCTAGGAAACTGGGGTTGGGGAATTTCATTTATTCTTTAGAGGAATAGTTTTGGTTGTTTCATGTTGGTATAGTCTGGGTATCACCTTATAACCAATGAAAATATGGGAACTAGAATAGCTAGTGAGTTATTTGGATTATATCAAATTATCTATACTATTTATTTACACCCCTTTTTACAAACATTCACTATTTATATTTCTGTTTTCTGACATAGAAACCATAGGTGGTGGCCTACTGTGTTTTATTCACACCCTGATTGGTCCTTAATTTCATTGTGTTATGAAAGAAGCTATCACATGTTATTGCAGACAAATGTTTCGGCAGAGGCTATGCTGACTAATATCAAGTCATGTATGATTTCTCATGTGGTATCAGGTGAGTAGTATGATTGTGATTTATGATGCTATGGTCAAATTTTTTAGTCGATTTTATTTTGGTAAATTATATAACTAACATAATTGGAAGTTATTTGTATGTATGATATATCCATTCAGTTATTTATTGAATTTCTTTTTTTATATTATGTTTCAATTCTGGCATAATTATTCTTCTCATGTACTATGATTTGAATGATATCTATTTATTTACATCTGGTTTCACAGTGTGATATAGGTGTGTAGTCCCCTCACAGTACTAATTTAGTCCCCCACTGTATGTTAGTAACCTGTAGCATACCAGGAGGCAGAATTTACGTCATGCCATGAACATAGTCGGAGAACCTATTTAGTGACTCCATGGATGGGAAATTAAAAAATGATATAAGAGGTTTTTTAAATTCCTAAAACAATTCTATTTGGGACATTATATAAAATAAATTTATGGATGTTTTAGAGCATGTGATAAAACTCAGGTTGGTGCATCGGTAACACTTGTTTCGATAATAATTCCATGTTACTAGGGGGTGGATAGCGGTTTGGATTTTTTATGTCCTAGCGGGATACAATTTTTACTTCAAGGGACACACGTGTTGTTTTTTCATTATTGAATTGTTATGATTTTATGACTATTGTTCATTGAATAGATGCCAAATTTTTTTGACTCATGTATTGTAAAGAAAAGATTTATACAATGCATCATGTCAGGAACACATGATCTCTATATTATAGGATTACTATTTTTTTATTTAGGTATTTCTTTTTTATCGTAGGTTATGTTGAACTATAGTGAGATTAATGATGAAAATAATAGTTTTTTATTCATGGTTGGTTACTTGTCCCTAGAGGTGAATTATGGTATAATTATTGGAACATTGGACACCATGTACATGGGTTTTATTGTATATGGTGGTATGCCCAAGTTATCCAATGAGCCCTATGATTTTCAAATTCCTTGAGATGATGAGTGGCAATTTTACGTGTTGATGGTTAGTAAATGTCACTTTTATAGTGTTAGACATTGGATGATGGTTTTATGACTTTGTGATGTTGTGTGATGACGAGACGGGGGTATGTAGAAGGCCCTTGAGTTTTGTTCATCCATTAGTTGGGGTAGAACATGGGTGGTTGGACATAGTGACCTTTTGATGCGACTTTTTCCTCAGAATTGGATTCATGATTATTTTAAGGGTGAACCATGTGAGGATTCAATTAGTCTACGAGTGCTTCTGGGTTCATATAGAATAGATTGATTCTTTGAAAACTTGAATATAGATCAAGAAGTGTCCATACTTGAATGGGGTTTAGTCATGTAGGATGACATCAATTTTGAGAAGGTGCACATTAGTGATAATGGTTTATCTGTATGGTTGGTTTCTCTTGGGTAGTGATTATTAGGTTCCTAGTCTAGTTAGTGTATATGCATATGAGTGTTCATGGGGGTCCTGAGTTGGTCCAAGATCACATGGGGTGCTTAAAGAAATGTCGTTTTAGGTGTACAACTTCACCTTTTGGAAAAAAGTGTGGGTCAGTTGGTATTTATGAGGTTAATGTAGTTTTCTTATTTTCATAAAATAGTAAATACTTAGATCGATTGTGTAGTGGTGGATTGTGTTGTTTCATAGGATATTAAATTTTTGGTTCCTGGATCGGTTAGATTTGGATGTCTCTATCAGAACCTGGAAAAAGTGATAATGGTAAATGTGTATATTTTGAATGACTCTCATGTCATGGGTGGTTGTGAAAGTGGTCTTGGTTTGGTGAGTTACTTATGGGTTTGAAAAGAAAAATGGGTTAAATATTATGGGTGAAAAGCACATGAGGGGTAGGCATGGCCAGTGGATAGGGATTGTAATGTAAGGAATCCTAAATATTGACCTATGTGAGTAAAAGTCATGTTATGTGGTGTGTTCATAGAAAAGTGGTTGCGATGGTTTATTGCTACTAGGATCTCAATTTCTGGAGTTGATGATAACATGCTGTTTCATTTGGTTTTTCAATCAGATGTTACAAGAGCATACATCAGATGTGCCAGAGTAGGAAATATATCAATGATTAGTCTAAGAAACATTATGGGTGTCATAAGAATCTTGCGTGTAGGAAGTATTGGGGATTGAGTGTGCTTTATATACCAATAGTTAGAGGTTACTTCGTTAATTGGTGGGTTTTAGTGGTGCTCGTTGACAGAACCTCAGTATACATGTAGTCCAGATATGAACATTCTGAATACGATAACATTGTCTTGAGTACATTGGTAGGGAAATGGATATATTATAAGATACCCAAATTTCATTTGGTTGTATATGGGGCCTCATTGATGTTATTCTCCTGGAGTGATTATTGTGAGGTCGTATATTGGGAAGTGCACTGTAGACACTTTATGGGTGAGGTCCTCGGGATAGACCATATGTCAAAGGATGACAAGTATTCCATTCTCGGATGATGGGGATAAGAAATTATTGAATCATTAGTGGAAAAAAAATATGGTTTTGATTCAGTATAGGATCTAAATGTGGAATATCACTATGGGTTATGTTTGGATTCCAGTGCTCAATATGGGAGATTGTGGAGGTCGTTTGGGAGTGAAGGAATTGAAGTAAAATGAGATGGAAATATGATAGAAGATGGAGTCTGGTGCATTGTAAATGAGTCTTACAAGATAGTATGATAGGGGTTAGAAGTTAATGTGGGTGATATAGGATTAATGTTAAGTTTAGTTTTATTTTGTAAAAATATATGTATGTTGGGTTTTTGTTGATCATCCAAGGGAATCCCAGTATGATCATAGTTCGTGCATGTACGATAGTTATGCATCAATTTTAGTTGATTTTTTATGATGAATTTGGGTTCCAAAGATGTTTGGAAATATCAAGTGTGTTGTGGTATGTTAGGTTGGGAGAAATGTTGGGTATGTTTTAGGTGTAGGAGTTGAGGTTTCGTTGGGTTTTCCTCAAGAAAGTATATTATAAATCAGATAATCGTGGTTATAAGTTGGAAGTTATGGTGGGAATTACCATAGATCAATTACTACTTGTGTGATATAACAAAAAATGATTTCGTGGGATAGGATAAGTAATCAAAATCAAGTATTTTGGTTATTATAATGATTGTTATTTTAGATTTATGGACATATTTGATCCTTGAGATGGAGGATGCTTCATGTAAGTTTTTGAGGATGTCAAAAGTTGATTGAGGATGTTCAGTAAAATATGGTGAGAGAAATAGGTTTTCTAATGATTATGAAGGACCTCTAAGGCTTCTCATGGATTATAATTTTTATGGTTCGGAAGTTGTAAAATCCCACCACTAAATGGAATTGAATTTGATGAAGGAATTATAATTTTTGTATCTAGGAAAACTAAATCATGAATCAAGACTTGGAATTTATCGTTGAGAGTTTTTATATTTTAAAAGGATGGTTTTATATGAGGAATGATAATTTAGAGGTATCTGAAGTGTTAGGATGATCTCTCAAGTATTTGGTTCATGTTTTATTAGTGTTGGATATCTCTTCCAACATTTCATGCTTTGGTGTGCACAGTTTTGGAGAAATCATGTGAAGCCTCATTTAATAAGAGGGGTTTTGTTAAATTTTCATTGGACATGGTGGAGTTTCATGGTTAAATAATTGTTGTGTTAATAAATGCAAGTAAAAATGATAAATTACGCAATTACTAGGAGGTTCTAAGGCATGGATGTTGAACTACACAATGTTTTAGTAAAACCATTAACCTTTTATAGAATGTGAAATTAATCATAATATATTTGGTTGACAGTATTTCAAAACATGAGGGGAATGGGTATTGGGTAGTTGGGGTGTGCATAGTTGGTGCATGATTAAACAATGGTGTGTCAAACTTTTGTGAGTAGGTTGGCCTTGGAATGATCAAACTGCATGGTTGGAGCATGGTTTTGCAACCCATATGACTTTCTATACATCCTAAAAATGATATTTTACCAAAATTCCACCTTTAGTTTTTATCCAATCTTCATCCATTCTTCTCCCTATGATGCATGTAGACTATGGGGTTCCTAAACACCTTCATACTCCTCTCACTTTATTTTACAATGTGATCATGGATACTCCTTGGTGTTTCTAGTTAGTTCTCCTCCTCTAATTATTACCTTTAATGATATTATTTTTTATATCTAAATTTGGAGTTCTTTGGTTTAGGTTTTGTTGACGATTCACCAAATCATGGTGTATTCATCAGTTTCCCATGGGAATTTTTTGCATCTTGGTTAAATAAGAACATGAGAGTAATTTCACACATCCTTTCATGAATTTTCATCATGTCATGAAACCATGGTGAACTTTTGGAGTTTTTTTTCAAATGATTTAATTTATTTAGTTGTAAATTCATAGTCAAATATTAAGTATTTTTCTTATAATGATGTTGAGTTTGGGTTGTGGGTATTTTGGGAGTGGTTGGATTCAGTTTCGTTGTTGCATGATCGCTAAGTGGGTTTTCTAGCATTATTATAAGTAAGGTTTGGGTTTATTAATTAAATAAAAATGGTATAATTGATTAATCATTGTAGTTTTGGGTGATGTAAAAGAACCTATTACCATGAAAATCTCGGTTGAGTGATGATACAATTGGATATTGCTTATATGGGTTTCGACAAGGACAACATGGTTTGAGAAATGTGATGGAATGCTTCTTTGACAAGGTAGGTGGTATAAGAGCTATGCCCATTGTCTGATTAATTTATTTTCATGTGTATGTGGTCAGTGAAATAATTCTATTGAGTGTAATGTTTACTTTCATAGTCGGAGTAATGAAGGTGGTTAATGAGATCAAAATGAATATGCTTTTTGGTTGGTTTGATTAAATAGTGAAAATGGATAATGAGTAGAACATGGAAGTAAATGGTAACGACCTGAAAGGGGATAAAATTTTGTGTCTTATTGGTTGAGTTTTTTGAAATTAATGTGGGAAATTGAAATGGTTTTTCATTACATGTTTCAATAGTGGATATTGTTTTGGTTTTCAAATGGGGTTGGTTATGTTTTGAAACGATCCATGTTTATTAATGAGTTGTTAACCTCCAACTGGGTTATAAAAGGGGTTTTATTGTATTTCATACGATGATTTTCAATGGGTATGTGGTGACGTATTTTTTGTAAATTCCGAAATGTCTATTGTGATTATTTTAATGGAAATATAGGATTTCGGCCATTTTTAGTATTTAAAGCAAATGTACCTTGTTTTAAAAGTGTGGTTTTGAAATTTTTAATGATGGTGTTTTGTTTAGTTCATTTGGAATTTGAAAACGTGTTGGGATTTTCCAAGGCATATTTTTATTTTGGTTTCCCATAGGGACCTTAGTATTCCTTAGTGATTAAAAATGGTTTTTATGGTTTTATTTTACAATTTGTGAAATCATTATGTTAAGGAAAAGTATTTATTAAATGGTTTAATGTCATATGTATTAGATTGATTCTTTAGTAAATGGTATTTAAGAATAGATGGAATGGATTAGGTGATGGAATAATGATCCAAGAACAAGTAGTATACTATGAATATGGTTTCAGACTGAGGATATGTACACAAATAGTATACATCATGGTTTTATCCCCAAACTGATTCTCTAGGTTACGATGGTATACACTGTGGTATATGATATGGTACTAATTATTCTCCTCATTGGACTAGTCTAAAATGATTATAAAGGAACCAATGATGTCTTGTATATATGGATGACAAGAAGAGGCTTCATGTACTTTTTTTATGTTTTGTTATGAGGTTAATAGATATGATATTCAGTCTTGGTATCGATAGTAAGTATTTGGTAAGGTGTTAGACAGAGGATCCAAACATATTTCATATTGATGTTGAAAATTGATTTTGATACCAAACTAATGTTCTGTACTCTAATGACTTTGGTACAAGATACATATGTTGTGGATGTATGTTTTATTGATCCTTTAGTTGAATTAATAGGAATAAACCCATTTTTTGTCGTATATGCAATGCACTGCTTATTTTATTCTATAGGGGACCATATTAGGTCATTTCATGTATGGTTTTTCTGGTAGTAACTATGAAACATGCGGACCAATGAGTACTAGATTTCCTGGAATGTTCCAAGGTTGTCTCCCTTTACTTATACTATTTATTTATTACACAATTTTTCATCATACACAATTTCTCTAATTGGTATTTTTTTATACACCATTGATGGAAGCTTGTTATGTTTTAGGTACAGCCTAATCAGGTCTCATTTTCACGTGGGTACCCGAGAAGCTCCCACATGTTACTACTATTATAGGTTTTTGTTGAGGTAGGGTTTAGAAATATTAGGTTGAGCAGGATTGCTCGAGTGGTATAAGATGAATGGATTTTTTCATCTTAGAGATGATGTTCAACATTATTTTTGTTTCATTTATTTTGGTATTTAATGTAACTAACCTTGTGAGTTTTTAGTTGTATGTATGGAATGGTTATTCTGATCATTATTGGATTTAACTTTTTTAATGACTGTTTTAGTTCTATTTTATTTATTCATCCTACATACTATGATGTGTGTGATATCTAGTTTTTTTACTTCCTGTTAATCACTCTAATATGTCTCTATAAATATCCTCTTTAGATCCCCACAACTATTAAGTAGCCTCTGGCGTATGAGGAGCCATGCTATAGGTCATGCCACAACAAGATCAAATATCCATTTTTTGGTTCCTCACCAAGAACGTTAAAGTTTAAATAAGAATATATATTTATATATATGATATAAATATATCATGATATATAAAAATAAAAAAAACTAAAAAAATTTAGTGGTATGGGTTTTTTTATGATTTCATGAAAATGTCATCATTGTTCTATAAACAATTAACTAAAATATTATATTCTTTGTAAAAATAAAACTATTCACTCTACAACCTACCCTTAACTGATATCTCCCCAAACCAACCTTCCACATGGAAGATCATAATACCAAAACTCATAACCACAATGCTACTATACAACATATTAATCCTTATGGTGATAAATGAGAGGAATGAAAATGTACAAGATGAAGAAAACAATAGTAGATAATATGGGGTGATCACGTCACAATAACCAAATGAACTATTACCAAATTATCTAAATTGAATAAAGAAGAGTAATTATGTACATCAAAATCAAGAACCACCACTCCCCTAATCAACAATGTGGGTAAGTTCCCAATTGATATCAATATTAAAATGATCACAGTGGCTGAAAAGGAATAATGAAATAAATAAATAAATAATTAGAGGACTAATATAATTTATATTGAAAATATAAAAAAATTAGAAAAGAAACACCACCATATCCCACTAAAATATATTTTTCTTGGAATGAAATATTATGAGCAAATTTATAAGGAAAAGGGTAGGCATATTTCCCATAAAAAAATCTTAATAATGTTTTAAATTTTTCTTCTTAATAAATTATAAAATATAGCGATGTGGAAAATGATAAATTTTTTAATATATGTATTATATCATCACCCCTAGTCATTTTATCCATTGGTAAAGAGTATCACGAGTTATGAAAATTTGAGTATAAAAATATTTTATGCTATGAAGACTATTCAAATCTCAATGGACAAGGTTCCCAGGAATTTATAGACATTAAGGAAGCATAATTTGTAATGGAAATAGTTAATGATTTTTTTCACACAGTTCTTATATATCACTTTATAGGATTCCACCCCATTTTAGTTAGAACATATTAGATATAAGCTCATATTTATAAGTAGATAGATCCACGCCTAGATTTCATGTCCCGTATTTTGAGTGTGTTTTGGGGGATAATAATTTCGAATTGATAATTGGATCAATTTGAATGAAATAATTAAAATAAAAATTTTTATCCAAGAAAAAGTAATTAATTATTTAAATTGTTGTAGAATAATTTATAACCAAAATAACAAACTGATTTAAAAATATTTAAATTCCAAAATTAGGACATTTTTAACCACGAAGCTCACATTTCTAATAAAACATTAAATTGTAAAATTTATGTTAAATATATGAAATTTGTGGGATTAATTTTTTTTTGGAGATTTATATATGTGAATTTGCGAGTTTCCTAAATTGACTACCTGTTAAAATTATACTTCTGATGAATTATCAAACATCTGAATCCAAATTAGCTCAAAAATCACAATTGAGAAAAACGAAATCATACATTTATTAAAGTTAAAAGTACATAAAAAGGAAAAGAAAAGAAAACTGTCACATATATCACCAGTCAATTATGATCTCCTCTCATAATCCCAATTTAACTTCCCAAAACTTATGATTAATAAAAAACATAATGGAATAAAAATTAAATAGAAAGAATGATACACGATAAATAAATTTATCTCGTTCCATCCTTGAATTATGCTCCTAGATTCTACAACTTCATCCCAAATGTAGTAAAAAAACATAACAAATCAATGAAAAATAAATTGAATGGGAAAATATTATAAAACATGGTTTCAACCTCAAAGGGTGGCTTGGTTTTTAATTACCATAGACCGGCAGTTGTGTCACTTTATCCCCAATAAGATGGTGGGTGTGATTTATGTGATTTTAACAACCACATTATTCTCCATCCAAATGTTATTATTTTAAAAAATATTCATAAATAGATAAAGTAAAATAATTTCATCCCCTTATCAATGTATTAAAACATTCATGGTTAATGAAAGAGAAATAATGGGTCTTCATCCTTTATTAACACTACTTGTATGGGCTCTAAAAATCAACATATTGGTCCCACTATTGTGATAATATTTAAATCAATTAGTGAAATGGATTTAATAAGACAATTAAACATGAATATTAATAAAACAAACATAATTTATAAAAAATTTCCCCTTTCATGTATGTTAGATTGATACATCATTGATTCAGGAAGAGCTGATAAAAACATGATCTCAATAGGGTCATCTTCTTTATCTTCATTCAATTAAATAAAGAGGTAGAGAGGTATAAATTTTCCATTACCAATGATTCAATTTTCAAAAAAATTTATCTTCAAAAAATCATGACAAGTATTCGTAAAAATCAGGTTGATCCCCCACATGTACATCAGTTATCATTTCTTCATCATAAACTGCCTCTTGAAATTCTTGGTAATGGAAAGATGGATATTCAATGGATTTCATTTAGGCATACATATGTTATAAGACTATAAATATTATTAAAAATTTTACGTTTTCTTGAATGTGTTGATGTTTCTGGTCATACATCAAATAATTTATTTCATTATGAGTACTGTAAAGGATCATTATCTGGTTTTTTAATTATTCAAACAGCATGAGATTTTATTCACTCAAATTAAATATTTTTGACTATGAATCTTTAAATAATAATCCTTCAGATTCTCATACGATTGAATATCAACATGAAATTTATATGAATAATCACAATGAAATACCATCCTTGAACACAGACAATAAATATATGAAATAAGTTTTTTTTTCTATTTTTGAAATGTACGATTTTTTGGTTTAAAAAAATTCTAATACTATGCTACTGGAATCCTAAAAAATAATACCAAATAAATTATATGTATTTTTCATAAATCTATTCTAATTTTTTTCTTATTTATTTAGAAATTAAATATATTTGAAACTTTGGATTGATCACTCAAGGAGTCCACATGTACCCAACAATTTCTTTTTGGCAGTACTTATAAAATATCTAATATTATAATAAATAAATTAAATAGTATAATAATATGTGTTTTTAAAATTAATGATATAAATATAAATAAATGAATATATATAATATATAATTATATGAAAATATGAAATAATGTATAATACTCAAATGTTACTAAGAAGATGTTTCCGTTAATAAGAATTCATGATGATGATGTCATTATTCTATAAATTTTTTATCTCATTATCTGATTAATTATATATATTATCCCAACCACTCTAAGACACCTCATTGGATTATTATTATCCCTCACTGACAATACATGTGCAGGAAAATTATCCCACACATTATCACCACAAATGCTAACACACCCCATATGAATTCGTATGATGACAAATGAGAGTAATAAAAATATACTGTATGTAGAAATAAAATAGTATATATGGCGGGGTGATCCATTCACCAAACCATTTTTTCTAATAAAATATTTTTATAAATGAATTAATAGAGTCATTTATGTTTAAAAATAACATTCACTAGAACTCTCCCTACCATAAACAAAAAAGTAATAATTCCTTATTTTCAAGGAGACTAGAATGAGTGTTGTGGGAAAAAATATAAAAATTAAATTAAAATAATGTGATAAGCAGAGAACTAATATAATATATATTGAAAATATAACGAATTATTATTGAAGAAAAAATCCACCATAGCCTCTTGAAAATTTATATCTCAGGGAATGAAATATTAGGCAAGTATAAATAGGTAGAAGGGTGGGCATATTTCACGACAAAAATTTCCTTAGAAAATTTTCAATTATTAACCGTTAAAAATGGATGAATATATTTTTGTGTTAAAATATAATTTTGTTAGGATATTATTGTTCTACCTATATAAGAAAAATTTGATCCTCTTGAGGAGTATGTTATTTGTTATAATAGTTTTATTATAAATATTTTTTGATCAAGATATTTTTTGAATTACAATATATTGAGTTCCAGTGCATTTATCACACTGGAGAGAAAATAATCTGTAATAAACTGTGTTACTGAAGATGTTTCCCCAATATGTTTTCTATATAATTGTAAATATTAATATTAATTAGGTTATCACGTTGTGATATATGGGTCCATCATCAAATGTATCAATATATGTGCTTATATTTCGTGGCCAAGATTGTGATCAGGTTTTTGGCCTTAAGATATTGGATTAGGTATTAAATCTAGTATAATTAAAGGATCCCAATGGTGTTTCAGATAATATAAAAAATAGGATTTAATTATTTTAATTAGTTTATAAAATGTTAAGGTTGAAATACAAAATAGATGTAAAATGTTTTTATTATAAAAATAGGTAATTTTAACAATTAAGCTCAAATTATTAATAATCCATAAAATAGGAAAAATTATAGAAAATATATAAATTTTGTTGGATGAAAACATTAAATTAAATAAAAATATATGAGAAATTATGTTTTTTATCAATGGTTCAGATAATGTTTCATACATCAATTGGAAACCATGTGAAATATTTAATTTCATTATAACAAGGTGAATCTGAGTTTCAAGGAAAAACTATTTACCTAACTAGATTCAATGGAACATATCATACCAACACATTTCCCATGGATATATCCTACCTCTCTATACATATAATTAGTATCCATGAATGCAGGGATGTGGTCACCTTGGTACCACCTACCGTTAAAGCTTCTCATTTGGTTATATGTTTCTACCAATGCATCCATGTTCTGCCTCTGTGAATCTGGCCTCCAACCCTATAGATATAATTCCTTTACATTCCATCATATCTATAAAGCATGTCACAACCTATATATATATATATAGAAAATATCTATGTTCACTTGGCTCATACAACTTTTTGATAATTACGGGTATAATTCCACTCTACTCTGACCATTGTAGATGACCTCTCCCAATATTGAGGGTAGCCACTACCTCAACTGTTTCACTGAATGAATAGTGGATGATATATCTCGTATTTATCACACTTCACAGAAAATTCCTATAGAACATCATTCTACTAACAAATGTTTCCTATTTAGGCAACATCATTCATTCCTTCAAAATATTAATAGGTCATTCAGGTGAATTCATAGAATTTTCATCCTCAACATTCCCACAGTTGAGAATCTCTGTGATGAATTTTTTTGAAATGATATAATCTATTTTCTTCCACTAAATTCACTCAGAAATTTCAGATGAAATTGTTTTTGTGAAATTATTCCACTGCCCTAAACTCATACCACCATCAATTCTGAATTTTTATCCATCATACATTTTTATGTGTATCATTTGGATGATTTTGATTCAAAACATTCAACACATGTTCCATAACATAGTTCTCACACAAAACCTAAAAAAGTCACCAAATCTCTATTTATGCTTTATAAAATTTCTCCCTTGCACAAGATGTTCATTAGAAGTTAGAATTCAGTGCTTTATTTTATATTAGATTATTTTTATGATAATATGATAATGGCTCGACTAACATGGACGAGATGAGCAGTAATGATTTTTTTATTATTTTGTTGATTTGTTTTTGGATTTTGATGTGAGTAAATAGAATTGTTATGCATCTATGATGGGTTTGGTATTTGTTTCATTCCATTTATATAGATTCATATAATGTTATTATTCCTGATTTAGTGGAAAAAAACAATGTATGGTTGCTGAAGGATTTATTTAACTAGTTCCGGAATGACCTACTTTTCTGTGATGAAGGCTATTAGCTTTCATTGTTGAATGAAAATAATCTCGTTCCCTTTAATAATATTCCATATAGTTTTTATTTATTTGGAATTAATTCCAGCTTTTTTTGTATTTTTATGAGTTATAGGTTCATATAGGGTTATAATTTTGGACTCAACATTACAAAAAATTCATTATAAATAACTATATTAGGTCCAACCTATTTACTTGTGGGGGATAAAGTTATTAACATAGATATTTTCCTCTATTTTAATAGAGGTGTTTCTCATAAAAATAACAGAGAGTCCATTTCAATAGTATTATATAGAGAAATAAATGAGGAAAATAGTAATTATTTATATGGACTTTGTTTCTATATAAATGGATGTAATGGTTTTTTTTAGTTTTACTGACGAGCACTGAATGAACCAGATAGAGGTGGAGGTGGGTCCCCTTCCAAGCATTCCAACCTTGGAACACGCAAATTACCAGATGTACTAAAGCCAAATTCATAATTCCATCACCACAAGGGAAATATTTGAATGGAGGGAGGGGAAATAAGTTCCGATTGAATGATGTTTGTGGCACATCATCTACTGATCTTGGTATTGTTCCCTAATATGGTAAATGTTGTACCCTAGAGGTTTATTCTCATTGAATAAATGTGATACTTCTATTAACACATGGATATGGGATGAAATTTCTAAACATGTAGTTTTTATGGTTTTGTGCTTTATTCTTTCCTCTATGTGTTATATCAGGTTCCATTATTTAAATTTATTCATTAACCGGATAGAGACCCAAATAGGAATACAATCTAATAAAGGGATGATTTGATGTAGCAGTTGGCGTGTCTTGAGTTTCTTGTTACAAAACCAAAATTTGCTGGGAGGGGGTCTTCATGAGATATGTTCCATGTTTTCCCCTAAATCCATGTTCCCTAACACAATGTATCAAAGGGATTGGTTGATGTATCTAGGTATAGAACATGATGGAAGGAAAGTAGTGAAGCTGTTTATCATGGATATGGAAAGACATTACTAGGAGACAATGATGGAACATATTTGTTTCCAGTGTATTAAATTTCTAGTTGAAAAAGAGTATTTATGAGGCATGTTCCATTTTTGGTGATAGTTAGAACATGGTGGAGAACTATAGGGGTTCCTCAAGTTAGGTGGTCTTTCTGGTTTCCAGAAATATTACACTAGATTATGGTAGTGGTATTAGTGGTATTGCTAGAATATCAAAAGTATTCCTGGATTCATGATTCATGTAGTCTGTTTTATTCCATGGGGGGAATTTGGAGATTGGTGGAAGGATACTCATATTCTAAAAATTTTAGAGTCAAACCAAATCAATGATGTTAATGTAAAATTCCATGACATTAAAAACACAAGCACTGTTCCATATGATGATGTTTGTTGTAAGATAACTCATGATCCTAGAATGTGATGTTAGATATAACATACAATTTTTTGTTCCTTCCAATGGAAAATTTGGTTGGTTTACATTTTATGAAAATAATCTACTATAGAGGGGAAATGTTATAACATTTGAGCCTATTGTAACAATATTTTGGTGGATCATTAGAGCAAATGATGTTCCATTTTTGATAAATATTGGATCACAAAGATTTGGAACTGGGATGGATGTAGTTAAATAAAATGACATTATTTCCCTAGTATAGATGAAGAAAATTACCGCGGGAGTTCATCATGATGATTAAATCATTCTTTTTGGATGAAATATTTACCATATAATGGCCAATTTAGAATGGTTTATAGGAGTATTATGTACTAGAAATATATTTGTTGGTGCATGGACATGGTAGTGGAGAGTTTCTAAATTCATGGAAGTGTAATAGAGAGATACTATGGATATGGTGAGAGATATAGCTTCTTTATAGAAATTTTAAAATATTCCCAGAATGAGAAAACATTCCTGATATATTTGGAGAAATTTTCAATAGAGTTATTCAAATGGGATTCACGTAGTCAATGCAATGTTTAGAATATGGTTCCAGAAAACTAATGAGGAGCTACATTTTTAGGATCATGGATGATTCAAGTGGCATGGAGTGGAGAACCATTTAGGAAATATAAAATATCTGTGTATGGATGTTTGACTGGTTTAAAAATTAGTGTGATAATGGGAATAGTTTTCAAGTAGAATACTATTGGAATCAACCTGTAAGAAAAATTATCAAGAAATAATTGATTAATATTTATAAAAATTATTAGAATGTGAGAAATTTATTTATAGTTATATTTTTAAAAAAATTAGTATAATACTTTCTCTCTACCTGAATGGATATTTTTATCAATATTAATGGATGGGAAAAGGAATGTTATCTTTATTAATTTTTTATATGGAATTGGTTTCTTCCCCTCAGGAGAAGATCAGTGGTAGATTCTCCTATGAGTCTTGGGAAGGTATTGAGTTCAGGTATCACTAAATAAATCCTATAATTGTATGTTATAATCTATTAATTGTAATATATCCCCTTTCCTTGAACATGTTGAGGCTTAAAACTCATATTTTATATATATTTGGTGTTGACATAAATGGATGTAGAGATTTTTTTGAATATTAATGATGAATTGTGACACGACCTAATAGAGTCAGAGGCATACCACCTTAACTGGAAGACAACCTATGAATAATAAAAGTATTAGAGGAACCATAGACAAAGGATAAGGTTGATAGATGAGAAATATTTCTTCGGAATAAACTATAATTTGACATTGTTGGTGTTGGGAAAATTAAAATTATTATAAATAAAAAATATAACGATATTAATGGATATGTGACATTTATTAGTATTCAAATATTATTTTTTATATACTTATGATCATAATAATGATTTATTTTAGAGTTTATTAATGGGAATTTTCAAAATATTACAAGATGCATTTGTTAGGTTGGGTTATTAAAACGCATTACATGACTAATGTAATATTTTTGATGAATTTATGGATGTAGTTATTGAGAGAAAATATTCCTATATATGTCAAAAATGTTTGATTCATGTGAATAAATGTCCATTTACATTGATGAGGTTGGTTTTGAAGCCAAATGAGTGTTTAGAAGTGGTTTCTAATATCTAACCTAATATTATCTCCATAGAGAGTACCAATTGTGATTAAAATATTGAGGTTGATGTTTACTATGATGTGCTAAATTATTTAAATGGGGATTAATTTTTTATCATCTATTGGAATATTGAGTATGGGGGGAAATTTTTTTTATAGGCTCTTCATATTATCTAGTGATCAATTTTATATGGAATTGAAATTTAATTATTTCAAATCACATTTCAAAGGAAAATACTAACACATGTATGAAAATGACATTGATTATTGGATTTCATTTATAGATTGATATATTACTTTTTAAAATAGATTAAAAGGTGGAATCACATTTTTAGTGATAGATGTGTAATTCAAACTAGTTATCAATATAATTGAGTTTTTTGATGGATTTTTCTTCATTCATAGGATGATGGGTGAGATGGATAAGGTTCAACCTAAGATTTAAATAATAGATAATTATTATCTTTACATGAACATTATATTTAATATTTTTGATATAAGTTGGTAAAATGTTTTAGGGTCCTCTATACTTTTGATGTTTAAGATATATTAAGTTAGTCTGATTCAAGAATAGTTTTATGGGAATAATATTTAATGATGATAATATTCAAATTGTGGGAAATATATTTGTTTCATGATATATATATATATATATTACAATGAAAATATTCAACCAGAACCAACATTGAGTAGATTCTACATTATGAGGTATAAATTCAATTATAACAAATGTTATAAGATGTCCTACTTTTAAGAGAATATATGATGCATGGCCAAATTTGGCATTTCATATTACATACATCAAGTGTATTTTAATATTAAATTTTTAATTTTCGAATTTAATATGAATTTTTAATGAGAATCTAAGGCCTCCTACACAATTATGAAAAGAATGAGTTTTATGGGAATCCACAATGGCTCATCACATATATGTCATACGTAACCAACAACATATATTGTAGGGGTAATTTTACTGATAATTTAAATGTAAATTATACTAAACTCAACAAAAAATGGTTGTAGATTTTATTATAGAAAAATAATATAATAAATACATAAATTAATGATCTTCATTTTATTATAATAATTCATAGTCCTTATTTTTACACTTATCTCTATATTTTAATGAGGATAATGTTTATCAATAATGCTATATTATAAATATTTAAACTATTGAGAATTCAGGTACATATTTTAAAAAAATATTATTCAATAGTTAATTGTATGTTCCGAACCATACAATTTTCATGCTTCCAATTACATTTAACATCATAAAAAATATATATTTAAGGGTATAACCTCAATGTTTCATTATATTTGAAATTTGTTCATTCATATATCTACTTTCTTTTACATTTTGTCTATAATTACTATTAGATGTTTTATATCACGGTTTATCTTAATCCATGGTATATTAGCTTAAAATATAAGATATCATAATTCTAAGCATTGGTTATTCGAATGTTTCCTTAAAATATAGTGTACTCTTTGAATCACCCATTATTGAGGGATGCTGTGATATTATTTACCAATATACATTTTTATGGTTTATCTACAAACCCATTGAAATAAAATAACCCAAATTATTTTTGAACATAGAAAATTCACTCCTAGTCATGGTATTCCATTTTAGTGTTTTTGATTGAATTTTATATTAAAATATAAGGGGCTTTCAAAACTAAATATGCTCTCATAAACTATAATTTTTAACATTGAGTTTCATATTTAATTTCAAATGGTATAAAATATTTATTTTTTAGGATATGAAAATATTTTAAAGCCATTTTTAATGACTTCTTCTATTCCATATTTAAAATGTAACAATGTTAAGAATAATTCCCATTCTATTAAACCATTTTTTTCTACAACATGTCAATAATATCACATCCCAATAATATTATTATATTATATGGAAGAATAATTATTTTTTATTTCATGTGAATGTAAAATTTCCATTTTAAACATACCAAAAAATGTTTTATTATTCTTTTTATGATGTGGTTTTCAATAGTGGTTTTTAAAAACATAAAATTGATATTCTTTAACACCCTCATTACTATTGATTTAAAAATACCCTTTATATATTATCAATTTTTATATAGTATTATTATATTTAAATTAATCTATTAATATATAAATTTCCCTTACATGTATACCAAGATATATATTATTTTCTTTGTTGGGGTAATATATGACTATTTCCCTTTGAAATTCTAACTTTAGGTAAATCTGATTTAAGGTAACTATATTTCTAATTGAATCATGTCAATAATAACCTCCATTGAATTAAATTGAACCATGAATATTGTAACACCCCAGGTAAATAAAGAATATGACATTTCATATTTATCTATATTTGTGAATAATATATTGAAATTACTTTAAAGGGGAAGCTATGCTCGATGGCGTACCCAACACGCAACAGCGAGTTTCTTGGGAATCTTACGTTGCACTCTAATAATAAAATAATTTTAAATGGTAGTTAATATGTAGCCGTTGTATTGGCGGGAATGGATAGAAATAACTAAAATGTGATTATATATGTTCTTAAATATTTTTACATTTATACAATAAAAGATAAAGGCTTAAAATACGGAAAGAATTCAATTTTTGGCGTATATGCCCTAGTTTTCACTAAAGGTTCACTTATCACCTTTTGATGGAGAACCGTCATTAAATATAGTTTTGTTCACTCTTAAAAATTCTTTTGGACCAAATAAAACTCTTATTAAGAATCGGGACGTCAAAATTTACTTTGTGTAAATTTTAGGTATCTTTCTGATAAAGTTCATTTTTTTTAATGAATAGTGTAAAATGTTGTATTTTAATTCAAAACCACTTTTTAATATAATTTATTTATATGATTAGATTATATTTTGAATTGGTTTTAAATTGAAATTAGAAAATATTTTTACCATTAAATCCAATAGTGGTCGTTGGAATCAATTTCACTTTGAAATCAGACTTAAACTAGTGTCAATCTTTTGATACTTATTGTTTCATAAAACACGCTATTTGTCATGACATCGGGAATTAATTATTAAATTAATTAATGTGACATATATGTTTTGAATTTTTTAAAAAGGACTTCATTTTTGAATTCATAATATCAAATATAGCTTAGGGTGAATTTTTGGTAATTTTCTGAAAAACTTCAATTTTTGATGAATAGTGAAACCACTAAGAGGTAATCAAGCAAACTGATTTTTCAGTTAAATGAAATTTTACCACTAATGTGTATTGAATTTTAAAAATCCGACATACATGGTTGTCATTAATAAGTAAAATGTGGTTCAATGAGATTAAAATAATTTTTTGGTGAATAGTAATTTATTAAGTTTTTAATCGCGATTAGTGGTAATTAGTGTAGTTTAAGGTATAAATAATGCTTTAATGATATGAAATGACCTAGACACATGTCCCAACCTTATTGGTTGTGTCATGGACGACCAAGAAAAGCCATGGGTCAACTTGGGGACCCCATGGATCCACTTTGGTTGGGAAATGACATAAATAACATTTTATTTAATGTAAAAGTAAAATTGACACAAAAATGATATGTTTTACTAAAACAATTTTTAAGTGGGGTTATAAAATTCATATTTTTTATTATAAATATTCATTGGAAATCTAAAAAGATTTACTACATAATAGTATTTTTTTTTATAATTTTTAGACATTAAATAAATTAAATTATTGATGACATAATAATGATGCAGTGATGATATCATTATTTGACGATTTAAATAAAATGGAAAGATAATGTAAAATCTATGAACTACACATGTACAAAACTTATTGGATGAGTGGATTTCGAAGCCTTATCACCTTATCCACGAATTATATCAATGTGGGAACTTTTAAAACCGAAACACATTTTCAAATAAAGTAATATTTCTTTACTTTCCAAAAGTACCCCTCCTCTCCTCTTATAAAAGGCCCCGACCTCAACCTCATTTAACACACTCCTCAAGCCTTTGGATCGGCCAACCCCTGCCCATTTACTCTCTCCACATCCCTATCCTCATCCTAGAGGACTCCCTTTGGGCAGAATCCTTTCTAAGGAAGCCTTTGGGCTTAAATCAAAAGGAGTTACACTTTTAAAGGTAATTCATTCTCTCATGTTCATTTGTTTCATTTTGCTTCTCCAACCCCCTAAAATCTTTTTATTTACTTCTTTTGTAACAACACCAGTATCTTCAATATACTAGGATGTTGTTATAAGATTTATTCGAGCTACACTCTCACACAACTACATCAAATGGTTAAAGAACATACGGTTTCCGTGGATGGTGAAATTCTGCCTCCCGAAACGATGATTGTTCAATACTCATTTAACACCTTCAAAGGTGGCCATTATGATGTCACTATTTTTATATATGATATATAATATGTTTATGTTTTATTTATGCTTCTGTATTTTGCATTTTTGTCTTACCTTTATGACTTCCATTATGGGTATACGCGATATCTTCATTTAAGGAAGTGCGGACTACCGCCCCCTCAAAGTGATTTGATTCGTTAAATACCATATGTGGGATGTATAAAGGATTGAAATATGATATTATATATGATATTATACTGGAATTATAATATACATTTATATCATTATTATTCCATTCTATAAAATACGAAATAGAAATGAAAGTAGCGTTCATGCGTACGTACGGCTTACCGTCTCCATGAATGGTGCATTTCATTTCTTACCTATAAATGATTATGTAATGTTATAAATTCATGCATGTACTGGATATATATCACATATATGATATCTACATAATGAATACAATTCTGGATATAATAAACATTTGGCCACACGAACAACATGTAATTGTAAGAAGACCACTTTCGACTTAAGAACCAAATATCGGAAAAAAAATATTATTAACTTAAATGATTACATAATGTTTGTGACATGGTAATAAGTGGTATAAAAGTAATAATGAACTTGAAAAATGGTTCTTAAGGAATTATAAATTAACTCAAGTTTATTATTCAGGAGATTAAAGAACGATCGAGTCAAGTCGGGCCCTAGGTAAGGGATCCTACTCCTCTCTTTCTTTTTAAGTATACACTTTTATGTCATTCCTTTTAAAGCTCATCTTTCTTGTTATTGGGATGATCTTTTATATTACATTTACTGTAATTTTTATGATCATGTGATGAGAGACCCTATTCTCTCTCATCAATCCATTTTGGGAGTTTTGAGTGGCGCCGTTAGGCTGCCGAACTTTCGTAAGAGATCTAACCTCTCTCTTTCTTTTTAAGTACTCTCCTTTGTGTAACTTTTTCTAAGCTCCTATTTGTTATGTTGGGGGATTTTCTTTTATATTAATCTTGATGTAAATTCTATTCTAATATGATGGGATACTCTATTTGATCTCATCAATCCATTTTGGAAGTTTTAAGTGGCGCCGTTAGGCTGCTGAGTTTTCGTAAGGGATTTTTCATCTCACTTTTATTCTCGTGAGATTTATGCTACATTTGCCACAAATTCCATTGAGTGGTGTATGTACTGCCCATTATTCTACTCTTTGTGTAATATACTTTCGTTTATGAGTATTTACATCAATGACCTATTGTCTTTCTTTCATGGGGTGTATGTTTTGAAAGATACCCAAGTCGGTAAGGGAACCTTTCACCCTCCTCTTTTTTAAAAGACTTCTTTTATTGGGTCTTTTAATTTACATATTTTTATGTAGGGATATGTTATCATACATCCTTATTGATGTAAATTTTATTTCCAAGTGATGAGATACACTTTTTATCTCTCATCAACTCATTTGATGTGATGTCGTTAGGCTGTCAAGGGAACTTTTTAACCCAATTTCGATTTCTTTGGGTTCAACTTGTAGTCATTGAATATGTCATCCATTGAATATGTGTGAATGACCTTTTATTGTTTTACACTTAATATCCACTTATATTGGGTGTATTTATATTTTTCACACATATTTTGAGATTGATTTGTCCTTAATTTAAGGATACCTTCTTTATAAGGGATTTCATCACATTTGACATTTCTATTGAGGGTTCATTGTTGTTATGCACCAATTCACTCTTATATGGTGTATATACTGTCCTTTGGAGTATTATATCATGAATACATTAATTCTCATGATATTATAAAGTTCTGTCTAAGTGTTATTCCTCAATTATTGTATTCAAGTGTCTCTAATTTTGGTAAAACCCCTTTAACCAAAATATCGTTTTAAATGTTTTAATTATTTGTTCTTATTAATATCCATGTTTTCAAAATGGTTTTAAGGATTTATTTATATGGATATTAATGGTTTAAAATTTTACAAGCTTCAAGGTGGTATGGGACACTTTGATTCAAAAATCTCTTTATTAAATGTTTTAAATGGTTTTGGAAATGGTTTTTTTTGAATGGATTCATTATTTCAATATCCTAAAATGTTATATTGTGATTGAAATGTGGAAATGTTATGTTTCCTTTATTCATGTTTATGTGATATGATTATGTTATGGTTATTGGGAATTGTTATGAAGAACGGGTGGTTCCGGGATAAACTAAGGGCGGGTGAGCCCGATATAGCTCTCCAATGCATTGGGTAATGCGAAGGAGTGAAACGTTAAGGTTTCTCCGAATAGATTTAGGGAATATACTGTGATGGGTATTCCAAACGTAACCAAGAGGGTTACTCCATACGTAAGAATGCTATGAATGCCTCAAGTTACCTTTATGTCTTATGATTTCTATGATTTATTCATGGTTTGATGAGGTATGTTAAAGTTCCTTTGTTTTATGGGTAAAGTACGATTTCATTCTTATGTATATATGAACTCATGTTTCCTTTCCATATTTTTATAACTCTTACTGAGCTTTTTATGCTCATCCCAAGTTTTTTCAATGTTTTTCACAGGTCAAGGGAAAGGTACATGATGTGATTATAGTGTCAAGGATGTGTCAAGAAAGAATCCGTGTTATATTTTAAATATGTTCCCGTTGATGGGAAGAATGAATACTGTCTTTTATGTAACCACTTTGTTTAAATGTGGAATGTAATGCAAGTTTCATGATCTAATTCTCTAAAACTCTAAACTTGAAAAGATCCTCATTGTGTAATCTTGTAATAACTCAAGATTAAGTAAGGTTTAAGGTTGGGGCCTTATAGTTGGTATCAAAGGTCGGTTTAGATAACTTTAGAGGTTAGGGTATTCTTTAAGCATAATTGACAATTACCATAATGGTTAGGATTTCAGAAAGAGTCTTAGTTTTAGATAAAGTGAATGAGTAAGTATATCTTATTGTCTATCTTACTCATTAGTACATGATGGTTTTGTTGATATAGTCACACTGACATTTCTATTTTTAGTGAATGGATGGATCTAGAAGGCACCAAAGAGACAACAGGTTTGAAGGAAACTGTGGTGGTTCTCTGATTAAGATACTAGATAAAATGAAGGATTCAATGAGGAAACTCGTGGTTGTTCTAAACCAAATATCAAGGAGTCCTGATCAACCACTTAAACCTTGGTGAGTTCTCTAATGCATCAGGTACGAGATGGCCAATTCGATGTGGAAATTCAGGTAATAATTATTAAGGTAACCATTAGGGTTTATATGATACTTAATTTTTAGGTAATTATGGGTTACTCTATGATATGATGGAAAATGAAAGGAATGAGATAAACTTGAGGTTAAAATATGTTATGATTATTCTTGATGATTTTATCTCATTTTGGGGAATGTTTTAAGAATTATATAGTTTTGGAAAAAGGACAACACGCAGACCGTGTGACATCTCGTCGCGTCGGACAAAGCTGCGGGAATCGAACCCACAACCAATGTGCGACTGGTATTTATTGCCTACCACTGGACTACGTGAAGTCCCTGGTTAGTTTGACTGATTCATTCTAGTTATATGATTTTATGAATTAGGAGTAAGTTGATTTTGGGTTATTTTTGAAAATGATTAACCTATCAGGAAGGATATGTGATTAGGTTAATTACTTTTCAAAACGAGACTTTAGAAGCAACTGATATTGTTTGGAGATAAATGTTACGATTTATCTTGGAAGAGTATGCGACTAAATCCTTCAAATATTTGTGTTTCAATCTTATATTGGTTTACTTTGAAGAATTTTATGGACAAATTGATTATACAATGGTCCTCGTTGAACTTTGGGTTTTGTTGGACAAATTTTGGAGATTACGAATAGATTTTCTTTTTATAAAGGGTTATCCTTTTCTAGATTATCTAATCTTGTACTAGCCTTTTTGGTTTTGGATTTGGTTAAAGTCTAAAGACATGGGAAGTATATAGTTCTATCTTTTGGATTAGGTGATTCTCTAGAAGTTGATTATAGTACTCTTAATGTGAACAAGTCTTCCTAAATACTCATCTTTTGGAGAAAATATGAGTTTGTGTAAGGAATCTAATAAAGGTTGAAAGTCAATATGATAAGTGATTATGTTTCCTTATGAATAAATTCCTCAATAAAAAGTAACTTAAAACAAAAATGTTGTCTATTAACTTTTCCTACTGGGGAATCGAAGACCGTTTAACCCATCACAAGTTTGTGATTTTCTCGTGGTTAACTTTCTCCTAAACATGTTTTCTATCACTCTCCATCAGAACATGACCCTTTGTTTTTTCCTCCATGTCCATATTTTCATACTTGGAATCCTAGTATGGGTTAACTCGGGTGACCTTTGTACTTATCTTTCTTTATTTTGAAGTGTTTGTTTTACCGACTTTTGTTCCGATGTGGGACTTTCAAGGAAGTTTCCAAGCGCAATTTTAAAATTGCGAGGACGCAATTCCCAAAAGGGGGGAAGGATGTAACACCCCATGTAAATAAAGAATATTACATTTCATATTTATCTATATTTGTGAATAAAATATTGAAATGACTTTAAAGGGGAAGCTATGCTCGATGGCGTAACCAACACGCAACAGCGAGTTTCTTGGGAATCTTACGTGGCACTATAATAATAAAATAATTTTAAATGGTAGTTAATATGTAGCCGTTGTATTGGCGGGAATGGATAGAAATATCTAAAATATGATTATATATGTTCTTAAATATTTTTACATTTATACAATAAAAGATAAAGGCTTAAAATACGGAAAGAATTAAATTTTTGGCGTATATGCCCTAGTTTTCACTAAAGGTTCACTTATCACCTTTTGATGGAGAACCGTCATTAAATATAGTTTTGTTCACTCTTAAAAATTCTTTTGGACCAAATAAAACTCTTATTAAGAATCGGGATATCAAAATTTACTTTGTGTAAATTTTAGGTATCTTTCTGATAAAGTTCATTTTTTTAATGAATAGTGTAAAATGTTGTATTTTAATTCAAAATCACTTTTTAATCTAATTTATTTATATGATTAGATTATATTTTGAATTGGTTTTAAAGTGAAAATAGAAAATATTTTTACCATTAAATCCAATAGTGGTCGTTGGAATCAATTTCACTTTGAAATCAGACTTAAACTAGTGTCAATCTTTTGATACTTATTGTTTCATAAAACACGCTATTTGTCATGACAGCGGGAATTAATTATTAAATTAATTAATGTGACTTATATGTTTTTAATTTTGTTAAAAGGACTTCATTTTTGAATTCATAATATCAAATATAGCTTAGGGTGAATTTTTAGTAATTTTCTGAAAAACTTCAATTTTTGATGAATAGTGAAACCACTAAGAGGTAATCAAGCAAACTGATTTTTCAGTTAAATGATAGTTTACCACTAATGTGTATTGAATTTTGAAAATCCGACATACATGGTTGTCATTAAGAAGTAAAATGTGGTTCAATGAGATTAAAATAATTTTTTGGTGAATAGTAACTTATTAAGTTTTTAATCGCGATTAGTGGTAATTAGTGTAGTTTAAGGTATAAATAATGCTTTAATGATATGAAATGACATAGACACATGTCCCGACCTTATGGGTTGTGTCATGGCCGACCAATACAAGCCATGGGTCAACTCGGGGACCCCATGGATCCACTTTGGTTGGGAAATGACATAAATAACATTTTATTTAATGTAAAAGTAAAATTGACACAAACATGATATGTTTAACTAAAACAATTTTTAAGTGGGGTTATAAAAGTCATTTTTTGATTATAAATATTCATTGGAAATCTAAAAAGATTTCCTACATAATAGTATTTTTTTTTATAATTTTTAGACATTAAATAAATTAAATTATTTATGACATAATAATGATGCAGCGATGATATCATTATTTGACGATTTAAATAAAATGGAAAGATAATGTAAAATCTATGAACTACACATGTACAAAACTTATTGGATGAGTAGATTTCGAAGCCATATCACCTTATCCAAGAATTATATCAATTTGGGACCTTTCAAAACCGAAAAACATTTCAAATAAAGTAATATTTCTTTACTTTCCAAAAGTACCCCTCCTCTCCTCTTATAAAAGGCCCCCACCTCAACCTCATTTAACACACTCCTCAAGCCTTTGGCTCGGCCAAACCCTGCCCATTTACTCTCTCCAAATCCCTCTCCTCATCCTAGAGGACTCCCTTTGGGCATAATCCTTTCAAAGGAAGCCTTTAGGCTTAAATCAAAAGGAGTTACACTTTTAAAGGTAATTCATTCTCTCATGTTCATTTGTTTTATTTTGCTTCTCCAACCCCATAAACTCTTTTTATTTACTTCTTTTGTAACAACACCAGTATCTTCAATATACTAGGATGTTGTTATAAGATTTATTCGAGCTACACTCTCACACAACTACATCAAATGGTTAAAGAACATACGGTTTCCGTGGATGGTGAAATTCTGCCTCCCGAAACGATGATTGTTCAATACTCATTTAACATCTTCAAAGGTGGCCATTATGATGTCACTATTTTTATATATGATATATAATATGTTTATGTTTTATTTATGCTTCTGTATTTTTCATTTTTGTCTTACCTTTATGGCTTCCATTATGGGTATACGCGATATCTTCATTTAAGGAAGTGCGGACTACCGCCCCCTCAAAGTGATTTGATTCGTTAAATACCATATGTGGGATGTATAAAGGATGGAAATATGATATTATATATGATATTATACTGGAATTATAATATACCTTTATATCATTATTATTCCATTCTATAAAATATGAAATAGAAATGAAAGTAGCGTTCATGCGTACGTACGGCTTACCGTCTCCATGAACGGTGCATTTCATTTCTTACCTCTAAATGATTATGTAATGTTATAAATGCATGAATTTACTGGATATATATGACATATATGATATCTAAATAATGAATAAAATTCTGGATATAATAAAAATTTGGCCACACGAACAACATGTAATTGTAAGAAGACCACTTTCGACTTAAGAACCAAATATCGGCAAAACAAATATTATTAACTTAAATGATTACATAATGTTTGTGACATGGTAATAAGTGGTATAAAAGTAATAATGAACTTGAAAAAGGGTTCTTAAGGAATAAGAAATTAACTCAAGTTTATTATTCAGGAGATTAAAGAACGATCGAGTCAAGTCGGACCCGAGGTAAGGGATCCTACTCCTCTCTTTCTTTTAAAGTATACACTTTTATGTCATTCCTTTTAAAGCTCATATTTCTTGTTATTGTAATGATCTTTTATATTAAATTTACTGTAATTTTTATGTTCATGTGATGAGAGACCCTATTCTCTCTCATCAATCCATTTTGGGAGTTTTGAGTGGCGCCGTTAGGCTGCCGAACTTTCGTAAGAGATCTAACCTCTCTCTTTCTTTTTAAGTACTCTCCTTTGTGTCACTTCTTCTAAGCTCCTATTTGTTATGTTGGGGGATTTTCTTTTATATTCCTCTTGCTGTAAATTCTATTGTAATATGATGGGATACTCTATTTGATCTCATCAATCCATTTTGGAAGTTTTAAGTGGCGCCGTTAGGCTGCTGAGTTTTCGTAAGGGATTTTTCATGTCACTTTTATTCTCGTGAGATTTATGCTACATTTGCCCCATATTCCATTGAGTGGTGTATGTACTTCCCATTATTAAACTCTTTGTGTAATATACTTTCGTTTATGAGTATTTAAATCAATGACCTATTGTCTTTCGTTCATGGGGTGTATGTTTTGAAAGATACCCAAGTCGGTAAGGGAACCTTTCACCCTCCTCTTTTTTAAAAGACTTCTTTTATTGGGTCTTTTAATTTACATATTTTTATGTTGGGATATGTTCTCATACATCCTTATTGATGTAAATTTTATGTCCAAGTGATGAGATACACTTTTTATCACTCATCAACTCATTTGATGTGAAGTCGTTAGGCTGTCAAGGGAACTTTTTAACCCAATTTCGATTTCTTTGGGTTCAACTTGTAGTCATTGAATATGTCATCCATTGAATATGTGTGAATGACCTTTTATTGTTTTACACTTAATATCCACTTATATTGGGTGTATTTATATTTGTCACACATATTTTGAGATTGATTTGTCCTTAATTTAAGGATACATTCTTTATAAGGGATTTCATCACATTTGACATTTCTATTGAGGGTTCATTGTTGTTATGCACCAATTCACTCTTATATGGTGTATATACTATCCTTTGGAGTATTATATCATGAATTCATTAATTCTCATGATATTATAAAGTTCTTTCTATGTGTTATTCCTCAATTATTGTATTCAAGTGTCTCTAATTTTGGTAAAACCCCTTTAGCCAAAATATCATTTTAAATGTTTTAATCATTTGTTCTTATTAATATACATGTTTTCAAAATGGTTTTAAGGATTTATTTATATGGATATTAATGGTTTAAAATTTTAAAAGCTTCAAGGTGGTATGGGACACTTTGATTCAAAAATATCTTTATTAAATGTTTTAAATGGTTTTGGAAATGGTTTCTTTTTGAATGGATTCATTATTTCAATATCATAAAATGTTATATTGTGATTGAAATGTGGAAATGTTATGTTTCCTTTATTCATGTTTATGTGATATGATTATGTTATGGTTCTTGGGCATTGTTATGAAGAACGGGTGGTTCCATGATAAACTAAGGGCGGGTGAGCCCGATATAGCTCTCCAATGCATTGGGTAACGCGAAGGAGTGAAACGTTAAGGATTCTCCGATGATATTTAGGGAATATACTATGATGGGTATTCCAAACGTAACCAAGAGGGTTACTCCCTACGTAAGAATTCTATGAATGCCTCAAGTTACCTTTATGTCTTATGATTTCTATGATTTATTCATGGTTTGATGAGGTATGTTAAAGTGCCTTTGTTTTATGGGTAAAGTATGATTTCATTCTTATGTATATATGAACTCATGTTTCCTTTCCATATTTTTATAACTCTTACTGAGCTTTTTATGCTCATCCCAAGTTTTTTAAATGTTTTTCACAGGTCAAGGGAAAGGTAGATGATGTGATGATAGTGTCAAGGATGTGTCAAGAAAGAATCCATGTTATATTTTAAATATGTTCCTGTTGATGGGAAGAATGAATACTGTCTTTTATGTAACCACTTTGTTTAAATGTGGAATGTAATGCAAGTTTCAGGATCTAATTCTCTAAAACTCTATACCTGAAAAGATCTTCAATGTGTAATCTTGTAATAACTCAAGATTAAGTAAGGTTTAAGGCTGTGGCCTTATAGATGGTATCAAAGGTCGGTTTAGATAACTTTAGAGGTTAGGGTATTCTTTAAGCATAATTTACAATTACCATAATGGTTAGGATTTCAGAAAGAGTCTTAGTTTTAGATAAAGTGAATGAGTAAGTATATCTTATTGTCTATCTTACTCATTAGTACATGATGGTTTTGTTGATATACTCACACTGACATTTCTATTTTTAGTGAATGGATGGATCTAGCAGGAACCAAAGAGACAGCAGGTTTGAAGGAAACTGTGGTGGTTCTCTGATTATGATACTAGATAAAATGAAGGATTCAATGAGGAAACTCGTGGTTGTTCTAAACCAAATATCAAGGAGTCGTGATCAACCACTTCAACCTTGGTGAGTTCTCTAATGCATCAGGTACGAGATGGCCAATTCGATGTGGAAATTCAGGTAATAATTATTAAGGTAACCATTAGGGTTTAAATGATACTTAATTTTTAGGTAATTATGGGTTACTCTATGATATGATGGAAAATGAAAGGAATGAGATAAACTCGAGGTTAAAATATGTTATGATTATTCTTGAAGATTTTATCTCATTTTGGGGAATGTTTTAATAATTAAATAGTTTTGGAAAAAGGACAACACGCAGACCGTGTGACATCCCGTCGCGTCGGACAAAGCTGCGGGAATCGAACCCACAACCAATGTGCGACTGGTATTTATCGCCTACCACTGGACTACGTGAAGTCCCTGGTTAGTTTGACTGATTCATTCTAGTTATATGATTTTATGAATTAGGAGTAAGTTGATTTTGGGTTATTTTTGAAAATGATTAACCTATCATGGAGGATATGTGATTAGGTTAATTACTTTTCAAAACGAGACTTTAGAAGCAACTGATATTGTTTGGAGATAAATGTTACGATTTATCTTGGAAGACTATGCGACTATATCCTTCAAATATTTGGGTTTCAATCTTATATTGGTTTACTTTGAAGAATTTTATGGACAAATTGATTATAGAATGGTCCTCGTTGAACTTTGGGTTTTGTTGGACAAATTTTGGAGATTAAGAATAGATTTTCTTTTTATAAAGGGTTATCCTTTTCTGGATTATCTAATCTTGTACTAGCCTTTTTGGTTTTGGATTTGGTTAAAGTCTAAAGACATGGGAAGTATATAGTTCTATCTTGTGGATTAGGTGATTCTCTAGAAGTTGATTATAGTACTCTTAATGTGAACAAGTCTTCCTAAATACTCATCTTTTGGATAAAATATGAGTTTGTGTAAGGAATCTAATAAAGGTTGAAAGTCAATATAATAAGTGATTATGTTTGCTTATGAATAAATTCCTCAATAAAAAGTAACTTAAAACAAAAATGTTGTCTATTAACTTTTCCTACTGGGGAATCGAAGACCGTTAAACCCATCACAAGTTTGTGATTTTCTCGTGGTTAACTTTCTCCTAAACATGTTTTCTATCACTCTCCATCAGAACATGACCCTTTGTTTTTTCCTCCATGTCCATATTTTCATACTTGGAATCCTAGTATGGGTTAACTCGGGTGACCTTTGTACTTATCTTTCTTTATTTTAAAGTGTTTGTTTTACCGACTTTTGTTCCGATGTGGGACTTTCAAGGAAGTTTCCAAGCGCAATTTTAAAATTGCGAGGACGCAATTCCCAAAAGGGGGGAAGGATGTAACACCCTAGGTAAATAAAGAATATTAAATTTCATATTTATCTATATTTGTGAATAAAATATTGAAATGACTTTAAAGGGGAAGCTATGCTCGATGGCGTACCCAACACGCAACAACGAGTTTCTTGGGAATCTTACGTTGCACTCTAATAAAAAAATAATTTTAAATGGTAGTTAATATGTAGCCGTTGTATTGGCAGGAATGGATAGAAATAACTAAAATATGATTATATATATTCTTAAATATTTTTACATTTATACAATAAAAGATAAAGGCTTAAAATACGGAAAGAATTCAATTTTTGGCGTATATGCCCTAGTTTTCACTAAAGGTTCACTTATCACCTTTTGATGGACAACCGTCATTAAATATAGTTTTGTTAACTCTTAAAAATTCTTTTGGACCAAATAAAACTCTTATTAAGAATCGGGACATCAAAATTTACTTTGTGTAAATTTTAGGTATCTTTCTGATAAAGTTCATTTTTTTAATGAATAGTGTAAAATGTTGTATTTTAATTCAAAACCACTTTTTAATATAGTTTATTTATATGATTAGATTATATTTTGAATTGGTTTTAAAGTGAAATTAGAAAATATTTTTACCATTAAATCCAATAGTGGTCGTTGGAATCAATTTCACTTTGAAATCAGACTTAAACTAGTGTCAATCTTTTGATACTTATTGTTTCATAAAACACGCTATTTGTCATGACAATGGGAATTAATTATTAAATTAATTAATGTGACTTATATGTTTTGAATTTTTTAAAAAGGACTTCATTTTTGAATTAAGAATATCAAATATATCTTAGGGTGAATTTTTGGTAATTTTCTGAAAAACTTCAATTTTTGATGAATAGTGAAACCACTAAGAGGTAATCAAGCAAACTGATTTTTCAGTTAAATGAAAGTTTACCACTAATGTGTATTGAATTTTGAAAATCCGACATACATGGTTGTCATTAAGAAGTAAAATGTGGTTCAATGAGATTAAAATAATTTTTTGGTGAATAGTAACTTATTAAGTTTTTAATAGCGATTAGTGGTAATTAGTGTAGTTTAAGGTATAAATAATGCTTTAATGAAATGAAATGACCTAGAAACATGTCCCAACCTTATTGGTTGTGTCATGGCCGACCAAGACAAGCCATGGGTCAACTCGGGGACCCCATGGATCCACTTTGGTTGGGAAATGACATAAATAACATTTTATTTAATGTAAAAGTAAAATTGACACAAACATGATATGTTTTACTAAAACAATTTTTAAGTGGGGTTATACAAGTCATATTCTTGATTATAAATATTCATTGGAAATATATAAAGATTTCCTACATAATAGTATTTTTTTTATAATTTTTAGACATTAAATAAATTAAATTATTTATGACATAATAATGATGCAGTGATGATAACATTATTTGACGATTTAAATAAAATGGAAAGATAATGTAAAATCTATAAACTACACATGTAAAAAACTTATTGTATGAGTGGATTTCGAAGACTTATCACCTTATCCACTAATTCTATCAATGGGAGACCTTTTAAAACCGAAACACATTTTCAAATAAAGTAATATTTCTTTACTTTCCAAAAGTACCCCTCCTCCCCTCTTAGAAAAGGCCCCCACCTCAACCTCATTTAACACACTCCTCAAGCCTTTGGCTCGGCCAACCCCTGCCCATTTACTCTCTCCACATCCCTCTCCTAATCCTAGAGGACTCCCTTTGGGCAGAATCCTTTCAAAGGAAGCCTTTAGGCTTAAATCAAAAGGAGTTACACTTTTAAAGGTAATTCATTCTCTCATGTTCATTTGTTTTATTTTGCTTCTCCAACCCCCTAAACTCTTTTTATTTACTTCTTTTGTAACAACAACAGTATCTTCAATATACTAGGATGTTGTTATAAGATTTATTCGAGCTACACTCTCACACAACTACATAAAATGGTTAAAGAACATACGGTTTCCGTGGATGGTGAAATTCTGCCTCCCGAAACGATGATTGTTCAATACTCATTTAACACCTTCAAAGGTGGCCATTATGATGTCACTATTTTTATATATGATATATAATATGTTTATGTTTTATTTATGCTTCTGTATTTTTCATTTTTGTCTTACCTTTATGGCTTCCATTATGGGTATACGCGATATCTTCATTTAAGGAAGTGCGGACTACCGCCCCCTCAAAGTGATTTGATTCGTTAAATACCATATGTGGGATGTATAAAGGATGGAAATATGATATTATATATGATATTATACTGGAATTATAATATACCTTTATATAATTATTATTCCATTCTATAATATACGAAATAGAAATGAATGTAGCGTTCATGCGTACGTACGGCTTACCGTCTCCATGAACGGTGCATTTCATTTCATACCTCTAAATGATTATGTAATGTTATAAATGCATGCATGTAATGGATATATATGAAATATATGATATCTAAATAATGAATACAATTCTGTATATAATAAACATTTGGCCACACAAACAACATGTAATTGTAAGAAGACCACTTTCGACTTAAGAACCAAATATCGGCAAAACAAATATTATTAACTTAAATGATTACATAATGTTTGTGAAATGGTAATAAGTGGTATAAAAGTAATAATGAACTTGAAAAAGGGTTCTTAAGGAATTAGAAATTAACTCAAGTTTATTATTCAGGAGATTAAAGAACGATTGAGTCAAGTCGGACCCGAGGTAAGGGATCCTACTCCTCTCTTTCTTTTTAAGTATACACTTTTATGTCATTCCTTTTAAAGCTCATCTTTCTTCTTATTGGGATGATATTTTATATTAAATTTACTGTAATTTTTATGTTCATGTGATGAGAGACCCTATTCTCTCTCATCAATCCATTTTGGGAGTTTTGAGTGGCGCTGTTAGGCTGCCGAACTTTCGTAAGAGATCTAACCTCTCTCTTTCTTTTTAAGTACTCTCCTTTGTGTCACTTCTTCTAAGCTCCTATTTGTTATGTTGGGGGATTTTCTTTTATATTCCTCTTGCTGTAAATTCTATTGTAATATGATGGGATACTCTATTTGATCACATCAATACATTTTGGAAGTTTTATGTGGCGCCGTTAGGCTGCTGAGTTTTCGTAAGGGATTTTTCATCTCACTTTTATTCTCGTGAGATTTATGCTACATTTGCCACAAATTCCATTGAGTGGTGTATGTACTTCCCATTATTCTACTCTTTGTGTAATATACTTTCATTTATGAGTATTTACATCAATGACCTATTGTCTTTCTTTCATGGGGTGTATGTTTTGAAAGATACCCAAGTCGGTAAGGGAACCTTTCACCATCCTCTTTTTTAAAAGACTTCTTTTATTGGTTCTTTTAATTTATATATTTTATGTTGGGATATGTTATCATACATCCTTATTTATGTAAATTTTATTTCCAAGTGATGAGATACACTTTTTATCTCTCATCAACTCATTTGATGTGATGTCGTTAGGCTGTCAGGGGAACTTTTTAACCCAATTTCGATTTCTTTGGGTTCAACTTGTAGTCATTGAATATGTCATCCATTGAATATGTGTGAATGACCTTTTATTGTTTTACACTTAATATCCACTTATATTGGGTGTATTTATATTTGTCACACATATTTTGAGATTGATTTGTCCTTAATTTAAGGATACCTTCTTTATAATGGATTTCATCACATTTGACATTTCTATTGAGGGTTCATTGTTGTTATTCACCAATTCACTCTTATATGGTGTATATACTATCCTTTGGAGTATTATATCAGGAATCCATTAATTCTCATGATATTGTAAAGTTCTGTCTAAGTGTTATTCCTCAATTATTGTATTCAAGTGTCTCTAATTTTGGTAAAACCCCTTTAACCAAAATATCGTTTTAAATGTTTTAATTATTTGTTCGTATTAATATCCATGTTTTCAAAATGGTTTTAAGGATTTATTTATATGGATATTAATGGTTTAAAATTTTAAAATCTTCAAGGTGGTATGGGACACTTTGATTCAAAAATCTCTTTATTAAATGTTTTAAATGGTTTTGGAAATGGTTTCTTTTTGAATGGATTCATTATTTCAATATCCTAAAATGTTATATTGTGATTGAAATGTGGAAATGTTATGTTTCCTTTATTCATGTTTATTTGATATGATTATGTTATGGTTCTTGGGCATTGTTATGAAGAACGGGTGGTTCCGTGATAAACTAAGGGCAGGTGAGCCCGATATAGCTCTCCAATGCATTGGGTAACGCGAAGGAGTGAAACGTTAAGGTTTCTCCGAAGAGATTTAGGGAATTTACTGTGATGGGTATTCCAAACGTAACCAAGAGGGTTACTCCTTACGTAAGAATGCTATGAATGCATCAAGTTACCTTTATGTCTTATGATTTCTATGATTTAATCATGGTTTGATGAGGTATGTTAAAGTGCCTTTGTTTTATGGGTAAAGTATGATTTCATTCTTATGTATATATGAACTCATGTTTCCTTTCCTTATTTTTATAACTCTTACTGAGCTTTTTATGCTCATCCCAAGTTTTTTAAATGTTTTTCACAGGTCAAGGGAAAGGTACATGATGTGATGATAGTGTCAAGGATGTGTCAAGAAAGAATCCGTGTTATATTTTAAATATGTTCCCGTTGATGGGAAGAATGAATACTGTCTTTTATGTAACCACTTTGTTTAAATGTGGAATGTAATGCAAGTTTCATGATCTAATTCTCTAAAACTCTAAACCTGAAAAGATCCTCAATGTGTAATCTTGTAATAACTCAAGATTAAGTAAGGTTTAAGGCTGGGGCCTTATAAATATCTTCTAAAACCCTAAATAAATTTTAATAAACCCTCTGGGTTCAATTTATTTTTGTGAAAAAATAAGTATTTCATTTTTTAAAATAATCAAGTACTTATGAGGATTTACCAAAACAGTTTGGTTTTATTAAATCCTTTACATGATAATTATTATCAAATTATCTATATTAGTACTAAATTTTCACTAAAACTTTACTTTTTCAAATATAAATATCCAAATGATTTAATTTTTAATTTTATGGGAAATCCTTATGATTTAGTCAGCGGTAATGCCTTGAGTCAAAATTATGAAACTCACTTTATTATCATATTTTGACATTTCTTATAATTTCTTTAATTATTATTTTCCTCATGTGGCTTGCATATATATGATTTTAATTTATTTTAAGGATCATAATAGAATTATAAATCCTTCATTAGCATTAGGTAATGATTTATATATCATGAGATGTTATGTAAGGGATTTGGGAGTAAACATAATCTACCAATGGACAACATCATCTAAATGATGTTGACCTTGATAGTGAACCCTGAAATATGTTTATGATATCATGTTCTATGTTATTTCAACAATTTTCTAATCGTATGATATAATTTCCATTTTCTATGTATTTATGCTTAAGATCACACTCTTTATGATATCACGTTATTACTCTTGACACTAATGTTATGCTTTCTTTGCAAGTTTATTCCCGTGATAGGGTTTCATTATCAACCATTTCCTAATGTATTTTCACTAAGATATCCTATTCCATTTTAAAACATCCATGGTAGTCAGCAGCATTATTTGGAGTTTTAAATAAAGTTAATTATTATTTTTGAGATGAGGTATTTGAATTTCGAATCATCCAAAAAATGTACCTATAGATCATTGGATTGTTTTTTTTTTATTTATGTTGTGAATTATGAAATAATTTGTGTTTAATTCTTTATTCATGATAAATTTAATGAAATCATAAATCATTATCATGAATGAAAAATGGAACAGTTTTCACAAGAATGTTAATTTCACTGATGAATTATCTATATATGGGTAAATGGAAATTATAAGAGAATTTTATATTTATTGATAATAATGAATATGGTTTTAGTATATATGTATAAAAAATTTAAACTTTTTATTCATGAGCATAATAGCACATACTTAGAATGTATGGAATTTCTGTGAGGGTTTATGTCACATTTTTAATCCGGATTTCCTATACATGAATATCAGTTGGGGGTATTATTAACTATATATATCATAAAATATATTAATTTTCTTATACTATGTTTATTTATATTATTTTCATAATTTAATTTGTTCTCTTCTATTTGGAACATAATAAATTTCTTGAAATATTTCAATGATAATACATCCTTTTTTTATCCTTGGTTGAAAAACATTTCATTACAATTCAATTTTCATTAAATTAATTTATGTAATGTATTTACCAAATATATAATTATTATTAAAATATATATACTATATTTTAAATAATTATTAATTTTTTAATGTATTTTTTAGTTTTACAAATAGTTATTTTTGGACTTTTAATCAAAATTTTGAAAAGGATCACTATTATTACACATACAACATGAATTGATTTTTTATCCTTTATAAATATTATAGAAATTAATGATATATGTTTATTTTTCCCTGGATAGTTTCAAATAATTTATTTTTCGAAATATTTTTATGAAATTTTATTTTAAATGTTGTCAATAGAAAATGATATATTTTTTATGTTTTCAAAGAAAGGTTCGAATGTTATTTTAAATGATTTTTTCATTACTTTTACCATCCTTTGATGTTTCATATGCTTCATTAGGTTTATAATATAATGATACCATCAATATAATTTACCTAGATTTCATATTATTATGTGATTGTATATTATTTATGAAACTCATTTACTTTCATAGAGTTGTGGCAATATTGAATGATAAATGTTACTATGATCTTGTGTAACACATATATAAGTACTTCATTATGTGACATGAGATATTGATATTATATATCCCTCTAATAAAACATGAATTGATTTATATCTCATGAGAAAATATGAAAGATGATGTGGAGTGAACTGATTCATAGAAAGAAAAGTAGTTAGGGAGTGAACTAAATCCCTTAAGGGACTGTATACACTATGTTATAATGGCATTAACAGTGAGAGTTAACTAAGAAATGATTTTCTATAATTATTAATGCATCATAATTACTATTCCATAAATTTATGCTTACAATATTCTATCATTAATAATGATTTATCAATAATGAATCCCCAATCTTATGACCCATGTGTTTTTAAAAGATAAATAATTTTTCCAAGAATCATTATTTATGACTTTTGAGTGATTGGGTATAAATTTGTATGTAGTGATCATTATCTCATAACCTTTTTCACATCGTATGCATACATATAATTATAGATTTTTATCTCCCATGTTAATCTTTTCTCTCCGTATGAGATCCCCATTTTTTAGGTTTCCATTTTCCCCAGTTTATTAGGAATTTTTTATGAACGATATCTTTAAGAAGCATACAATCATTGAAGTTACTTATCATAGACACTAAATATATTCCATGAAATATGATTATTATGTATATAGTATATAAATACAGTAAATTTATATTGTTTTTGGGAACTTATTATTGTAAAATATATATAATAGTCATATAAAATGATGAAATATTGATGTATGTTATGCTTAGGTTTCCTCAAATTCCACATTCATTATTCATATCATGCCACAACTATCATCTGAAAACTAAAACAAACCTTGTTTCTCTTGAGTACCAAAACCAAAACATTCAAGGAACATTATTGAATAATTTACTCTTATTTTATATAAAAATAAACTAGAGACCAACAAAAACATGATTGAATTCTTATTCAATGTGCATCCTTCTTCCAAAAATTAATATCTCTAGTTACATTCAATGTATTAACTATGTGAAATCTTTGTACTCCCTAAATAATTTTCTAAGAATCCATTGGGAACCTAAGGTTTTTCACTATCCTTCTCAAATTAATTATGAAGATTCCATGCCAGAAATTCCACTATATTTGACATGCATAATCATTATACAATTTACCATAACCATTATCCCCATGCATGAATCCCCCACCATCTCAAAATTTATCTATAGAAACTTGATCCTTCCAATGATAATTAGAATCATCATTTGATAGCTAGGACCATGTCACACACTTTATAATTGAAAAAACTCACCCTTGAGTTATATAGAATATGAGACCTAATTCCTCTTGGATGTTGATCGATGAACCCCGAAGACTCTTCACAAGACATTGACATAGGCTCAGGATTATTGGATACACCTCACAACCACCCCCTGTAACTATGAAATGTTTTAATCCTCTAAAATATTCATTTTATGAATAAACATTATGTCCTAGTAGAACTACTATAAAATCCTTCTATTCCATCCAACATTTCTACATAATTTTATAAGGGTAACTAGGAAAATTAAACCAACTCATAAGTTGAATGAACCATGTGATTCCTTCAAATTAACAATCAAGTCCACCTTATGACAACATGAGTCTTACTATCAAATAATAACATCTAGAACACCACTATTCTAGATATCTTGGCCTATAATTTGTTGACCACCTCAATTTTAGATTAATTTTCATCCAATAAATAGACACAAATTCTCTACAGGTAGCAATGGTAACAACCTCTAATTTTTTAGTTGCCACTATCATATCATCTAACATACGTTACACCATTAAATATTATCTTATCAAGACTGGACACTACTATCAGGTAACTTGTGGATCAGGACAATATATAGAAGTCTCGATTACATTCCATTAAACTAAAAATATTCCATCGTAATGAATGAAACATGCCATTATACTCATAATGGTAATGTAAATTACGTCAGAAAACCCAGACTCCATAATACATCAGTCATCTACACTGTTAGAAATCATCAAAATAACATAAAAATTACATCACCTAGGGAACCTATTAGTCTCTCAACCATGATCTTATTTATTATATTGATAAATTGATCAATAGAATTGGTACAACCAATAATTGATGCCAACAACAATTATATAATCCATCACAAAGATAACCACTAAAACTCGAAGAAGTGTCCCACTAGAAGATATGTTGGGAATAACATATCCTTGGCACATCCAGAAATCAAAAAATCCCCTATAATCATTATGTACATAACCTAGGAAAAAACACATCTTAGTAACCACAAAGAGTTGTTAGTCTCTTTTTTAATCACCCATCCAATTTCACTATGAAAGACTCTATTCATCCAATAAAAATGAATTACATGAATAGAAGAGAAAAATTTTTCAAGAATTCCTCTTGAGTGATAACTTATGAAATGGATTTTTTGGGAATCCCCAAATAATAATTTATTATTTAAATAATCATACTATATAGAGACCACCCACGATCAGTATCTATTGGAGGATTATCACATAAACTAATTTCTTATTGCCACTATTTATAAAATATAAAATATAATATTAAATAAATAAATTAATATAATTACCAGATGCTTCAAAATAAATTATAAAAATATTCATAAATTTATATGATTTAAAAATATATGAAAGTTCTAAAAAATTACACAAAAATGCTAGTATAAAGAGGCTTCTTTTTAGGTGTTTAAGACGACGAAATCATTTCCAATAAAAACTAAATTCCATTATCCAATTTAATTTCTATACATAACCTATCACACTTCAACTTTTTATTGAATTCTTATTATCCAACACCTACCCTCTACATGCTGGGAAATATGTCCCCCCACATCATTACCATTATTCTAGAACATAATATATGGAATTTTAAGATAATTAATGAGAGTAATAAAATTCTATGGGAAGAATAAAAAAATAGTTGATAAATTGGGGTGATCCATTTTGAAGTATTATATTGAGTTTTGATTGTTTCTATCAGAAAATATATTTTTACCTAGAGACTATTCGAATTCCTATAAAACATGTTCCTTCAAATATAAGTATTTAAAGGATCTATAATTATTTATAGCTATATTTAATGAATTTTTTCCAAAATGATATTTATATCAATGTATAATTTTATCAAAATTGAGTTATCACTCAGTGAGATATTACCCATCACTAAATGTATATAGAGATGTGTACAGTTTTTGAGGGCAAAATTATGAGATGATTTGTGCCTTAAGATGTTTGATTGAGATTTTTTCCGATTTGAATGAAATGAAACCCTAGAAGAATTTTATATAAAAAATGTTTTTAATGATTTATATTAGATTATAAAAATGTAGAGTCAAAATATAAAAAAGATGTAAAAAATTTAAATACCAAGAGTAATTCAGATTCAAAAATAAGCTCAAACTATTAATAAAAACTAAAATTGTGAAAAACGAAAAAAATAAACATATGGGATTAAAATGTTGAATAACAAAATAATATATCAAAAATTTGGAGTTTCATGAATCCCCCACATATTAACATTACACTTTTGTGGAATCATCAAATATCTGAATCAAAATAAACACAAAAATATATTGTGAGAAAAATGAAAAAATAATCATTGAAGCTCAAAATACATAAATAAATAAAAAAAATTGAATATGACAGAAAGAACCCCAGTTATGTTGACACACCAACCAAATAAATATTTAATGACCCTTATTATTATATTTACAAAATAAAAAAATGATTGAAAATGTAATGTGAAGGAAATAACAACCTATATTTGTTTTTCTAGTGTATTCCATGAATTAAGATTCTAGTCGCTACTATATATATATATATATTTGAAATAAAAAACATTATAAAATATTTATAAAATAAATAAAAAGGGATAACTAATAGAAATTGGTTTGACCCCCCTAGTGGGTGATATGTTTTTATTTCCCCTTATGTAGAAGTTTCCACACATTATCCTCAATCCGATGGTGGGTGTGGATAATGTAATTTGAACCACCACATTGTTTTAATTAAAATTAATCTCTTTCTCAATGGTTTTAGAAGACACCATGGGTAGTTTAAAATAATTCCACCCCTTTAGAAATGCAGTGAAACTATCATATTTGGGAAAAAATATTGAATGGGTCCTCTTCCTCTACCTATATTACTTGTGTGGCCTCATCATATTCAATGTCTAGAGCGTTTTATTATGACACTAGTTCAAAAAATTTAGAAAATGGGATGTTAAAAAATAATTAAAATATAATATGATTAATACATGAATAATTAATAATAAAATTTTCAACTTTAAACATGTCAACCCGATTCATGATTCCTTTACGAAAATTAATCCGGAACATAATCTCTATATTGCAATATTCATTATATTAATTCAAATAAGGATAAATGTGTATATGTACTAATATATTATTATAAAACATGGGATGATTACAGACCTTTTCATATTTAAAATATTATGATGAATATTTATTCAAATCATGTCGATCTCTCTCATGTGCAATAGTAGGTTTTCCTTATTCAGAAAAATCCTCTTGATATTGAAGTGTAAGGATAGATGAATCTTATATATATTTATTTAATGCCTAATTATGTTAATAAACTCTTTATATTAGTGTAAAATGTTTTACACAATCATTAATGTGTTTTGATGTTTCTTCAACCTCAAATATTTTATTCCCTCCAAATAAGTGGATATGATCTTAATTTGGTTTCAAAATCCTTCAAAAATCCTTGAATTTATTCAATAAATTTAAAATTTTATTGCAATGGAATATTAAAATAATAATATATGTACTTATCATTCATTTTATTATCATTTTTACATTCATACTAAAATATAAAATGAAATTCAATATTTTATTCAAGAAAATACAGATGTTCAATAAAGTTATTCTTATTTTAAATTTATGATTTCATAGTTTTTTTGAAAAGAGTTTATCGTATTGTACTCCAAGATAATGGTAATAATTTATGATAGGTATTTTTAATTAATACTTTACTAGTAATTTCTAATTTACTTAAGGATTTAATACATATCACTTTTAGGGTCGATCACTCGATGAAGTTGCTCACAAACACACATTTCCTATTATCACTATTTATAAAATAACTACTATGATAGTAAAAAAATATAATTATTAGGTGTTCTAAAATTAATTATATAAATCTAACTATATATATTTATATATGAAATTAAAATACATTACAATACAATATAAAACAAAAAAATAATGATGTTAGTGAGAAAATATTGTTATTCATAGTAGTTCATGATGATTATATAATTATTATATAAAAATTTAATCACATTATCTAATTTGATTTGTAGATAAACCCTATCACTCCAAAAATTATAATTTATTTATTATTATCCCATACAAAACCACTAAATGTAGGAAATTACCCCCTCACATTATCACGACGATGCTACTACACCCCTATGGGCAGTATTTTGATGAAGAATGAGGGGAATAAAAATATTCTAGAAGAAGAAAACAAAAGTAGATAAAATGGGATGATACCTTCAGAAAAACCAGTTTAGAGACAACTAAATTCTTAGAATTGAATAAATAGATCCATTTTTGAACAATGAATTTATGCTCCATCATTTATCCCCTGAAACAAAAATCGGGGTTAGTTCTTTATTTTTATAGAGATAAATATGATCATCGTGTGGGAATCAAAAAATATATAATTTTAAAAAAATAATAGAAGAAGAATAGATCAAAATAAATTAATATTTTAAATATAAATAAATATTAATGAAACTAAACTGCACCATAGAAACTTGAAAATGGTTATCACTTGGAATAAAAATTGGAGGACCATATTTATATGGAGAAGGTCGTTCATATTTCCCTCTAAATATTTTCAGCAAAATATGTAAATTTTTTATCCTAATAGATGGATTAATGTTCAAAAAAAATTTAGACTATAATGTTGATAGGTTATATATCCCCTCTATACTCTTAAAATTTAAAATCAATTGGAAACTTTTTGTCTTAATTAAAATAGTTTTACATAAAAAATATTTTTTAATATAAAGAATTTTTTAATTCGAATGTAGATTGTAACTTTAAATTTATAGCCTTGAAAGTAAAATTATTAGGTGTTGTAAATGCCACTAAAATATTTCCCTTGGATTTTATATATATCCTTGTAAAATTTTATGGGAATTGGGTTTCCATTTTTTGATATATTGGTCCAGTTTTAAAAGTTACATGTTGCATGCATCGATCATGAAGCCTAGATTATGATATGGACTTGTATATTTTGATATTGGATTAAGCATTTGATCTAGATTAATTAAATTAATCCTCTAATTTTTTTGATCCAATAAACATATAATTTCATGATTTCATTTAGTTTATAAAAGGTTCTGATACTTACACCAAGTTGATGTAATAACATGTATATTCTAAAATTTATTTATTTTAACAATTAAGGTCAAATTATTGTAAAACCAATTTTTTTTACAATTACACCAAAAAAATATGAGATAAAATAAGTGAATTATTGAAAAATATATGTTAAATTTATAGTTCAATAAGTTTTTTATATAGGGTTACCTACTTCCATGGAAAAACACATTACAACATTGACTTCTTTGGGACAAGTTGAATCTATGTTTTATGGAACATCTCATCGCCAACATAGTTTCATGGTTACATATCATATCAACACCATGCCAATAAAAATGTCATATCACTAAAAATACTTTCATGAAGATCCATGAATGAGGGAATGTGATCCATTATGTAGAACCTCCCTCTATAGCTTCTTATATTGATTATGTATCTTTCCATCATTCTATGTCCCGCCTATGGACATGATGTCTCTAGCTTTCTACTAATGATGAATTTACATTCCATCATCTCTAAAAATATTTTCACATTCCATTTATATATAAGAAATTCCATCAAAACAATAGGCTTTTATCACCTTCAAGTCTTTATGTGTATAATTCCACTCCAATCTAGTCATTATATATGAGGTCCCCATTATTGACGGTTTACACTTCCACAACTAGTGAACCTGATGAAAAATGAAAGATATATCTCATATAGAAAATGCTTCCAATTAATAGCATTGATACATCATACAATTACATGATGTCTCAAATTCTATCTACATAACTTCTTCCTTATGATCATTAATAGGTCCTCTAGGTGAATGAATTGAATTTTCCTTCTCTATATTCCCACACTCTTGAATCATTGTGCTAAAATTTTCAGCCTAATATCATCTAGTTTAATTTACTTAATTCCCCAAGAATATTTGGGCTTCTTCAACTGACCTCAACTTAGACCAGAATAGTGGCTGTTGTTGTCTCTATCTATCATAAAAAACTTTTGGTTTTCAAGGATTTAATTTTATATCCTTAACACTCAATCCATATAATTGTTCTCACATATAGCCTATAAAAATTCCCCAAATCCTAGTTTATAATTTAGTGTTTAGTTCTCTATAGCTGGATCTTTACTAATAGTGAAACTTCAATTCCCTTTTTGGACCGATTGACTTGTGGTTGATATGATATTTTCTTTACTGACATTGGATAGTTGAGTAGTACTACATGTTTTCTACTTTCTATTGACTTGGGTTTGGATTTTAATGTGACTCATGGGAAATGATATGGTACAATGATGGGATTTATGGGAAAGCCATTCCTCTAATCCTATTTTTTATAAAGTCATTCGGCTTGAGTTGGCGGTATAGACTAATGTTTGGTTGGTGATGGATCTATGTATCGGGTGTCAAGATAACCTATATTTTGTTCATATAGGTTTATATTAGGTTTATTTGGAAGAAAAATTACTATTGGAATCTAAAAGGCATTCATAGTGACCTTGATATATTTATAATGATTTCTAGCCTTCATTTTCTGTTTTTTATTATTAATTACTGTGTGGTAGGTTTTAGTCTCAGACTGAACATGAGAAAAAAATTCTCCAGTAATAATTGGTTTGGGTTTGACCCTATTATTGGAGAGAGATAAATGTTTTAATATGAACTTTTTTTCATCATTAATAGAGGTTTTATGTAATCCTTAGTAGATAGTTTTTATCAATAATAATTTCCAGAAACTGTAATAATGAAAAATGTAATTATCTATATGCAGTTGGTGGCATTAAAAATTAATCCACTAAATTTTTCATATGTATAATGGATGTCCTCTGATAAGGCCAGATAGTGGGGGAGGTGTCTACCCATCCTAGGATTCCAATCTAAGATATCCTAAATTAATGGAGACATAAGATCCAAAGACAGATGTCAATACCCGCAAAGTTGAAGACCAAAAGGAGGGACATAGAAGATGTGATGATTATATTTTGTTAACAGATCATAAGCAGGTGCTCTCCATAGTGATCTATAAGATGGTAATTTTTTTAACCTATATTTTTATCCTAAATACATGAATCTGATGTTGATCTTCTCCCATGGATATGGGATGACTTTTCAAACCATCTAATTCTAGTGTTCATTTTTTTTCACATTAGGATTGCATGAATTTTTGATTTTTCATGAAAAATGATTGGTTTTATTTATTTCTCGGAATAAACACCATGTGATGAAAAAAAACATGATGAAGGTATGAATCAGTGGGGTAGTTGGGGTTTGTAGACATTCTCATTTTAGACACCAAATTTCAATGGATATTGCAATGTAATGTTCCTCATTTTTTTCTTCCTATGCTGATCCCAAACACATGTTATTAGAGGTACTTGATGAAGTGTTTGGTTGTAGAACACATTGTAAGGTGTATGTTGATGTGGTTTATTAATTATGTGGAAGGACATTACCCATAAAAAATGATATTACCATATGTGTTTCTGGTATATTGAAATTCTAAATGACCAATACATATTATGAGACATGTTCTGTTGTTGGAATGCTCCTAGGAAACCACTACACTCTCTTTATCTAGGTCAGTAGATTGTCCTACCTTAGATATTATGTGACCCCAAATGTGAACCATATTGATCCAAAAGTGGAATTTTTTGATCTTCACATATTTTTGGTTCACTCTATGTTTATGTAGGACAACGTAAAGATAATTGGAAAGGATTGGTCTATTGCGTGAATAAACTATGATTTTTACTATAATGAATACCACAATAGAATCAAGGTATGAGGGAAAAACCCAATCCATTAGATCCATAATTATTATCATAATTTTCATCAGAATGAAAGACATAACTAAATACTTTTACAATCGGTAAATATTCTGGAACACATTATGTGGTATGTCATATTTCTTCACACACACATGATGGTAGACGAACCTCAAATCGGTCATCGAGAAATGATTTGCTCCACAAAGTTGATCAGATGGTAATCTATTGGTGATAGTGGATATTGATTTCTAACTGAATGTTAGTTCATATAGTGGTAATTCATGCCCAATATATAGTTACCATATCCTTTCATGGAAAAAAGGAAATATAAACCCCAAGGAGATATCATAGGTTGGATAAAACCATCATAATATAGATCAGCATGATTCTTATTGTGTTTGAAGAACTATTTCAGTTCCATTATATAATGTTGAATGGACATTGTTGTTGTACCTTGCACTAGCATCCCGATGAACTCAACCTCTCTCTGAAGATGAATTTTAGAGAATTCATCTAGGAAAAAAATCCTAAAATTAACCAAACCCGTAAGAAATTATACTAATTACATTCCTTGATCACTTGTGAGGATACCATCCAACCAAGTTATCACTCCTCCCATCCATGTACAACTAGGTCCCATATGGATTCCATTCATATACCATTCTATCTTATGAGAATACATATTTCCCTTTGGTGATGTAAATGATGATGGATGGAAATAAAAATCAACATTAGAATGATAAGGAATACTACATTTTATTATGAAGATGACATAAAAACTTTCCATCAAGAAAATGAAAACCCAAAAATAAATGGCTCCAAGAAAATTCAAGGGGGTACACCATGTACTGGAATATGCGATCTATTTTGTCATGATGTGGTGTGTGAGGAGACATAAAACCACGGAAGTACTAAGTTACAAGACCTAAATATCTCCAAAACTCAGTAGATATTAATGAGTATGAAGAAAATATTTCCAAATAGGAGAAACATAAGTCTTCTATACCGGTATATTACCTCTGACCATAGAGGGCCTTAGACACTTCTCCTCAGGCATAGGCTGCACTATATAGTTATGACCTTAACTACTTCCCTGATAAATTGAATAACTAGCTTGAGTAGGTCAACTATGTTGATGGTGACTTTATAAATCTTAACTACTATAGTAATGGCCATTTTGACATCAGCTTGATTAGCTAGTAGAAGACCAACACAGAACCTGAAATGGTGTTTCATATCCTATACTAGATGGATGAGTTGGTATGGATCGCCACTCACTAGATGCTAAAGAAAAAAACTTGTATAAGTACTGAAGGTGACCCATAATTCTACATGACCAACAATAAATTGAGTTTCATGTGCATTGAGAGAACTTATGGATAGCCTACCACATTGGTGAAACACAATTGTGCAGTCAGTGTGTGTAACATGGCTGGGAATTATCCCAAGTGAGCTATCAATAATACCCTTTCTACTACAGGAATATGCATTGTTATTCTATGGAGCTTCACTGGAATGGATTATACTTCAATCTTCAATGAGATTACATTATGTATTTAGGGTATGGTTCTCAATGTACTTATTTTTATTCAACCAAAGGACATCCTTCTGTGAGGAAATAGTGTAACCAAGACTGTCCTCAAAATGTTTCACAGTCATCAACTCATCACCGGTCATAGAAGGACAGAAACTCTGAAGCACAATAAAGTGAGTATAATAAACTATAACAATCATAGTACCTCAATGAAGATGCATAAACACCATGTATTGATCCAATCTAAGAGTTTGTAAAAATTATTGAACGTAGAAGGCCTTCTAGAAGGCTGATAGAACATACTGTGATAATTCTCATCCTATGATATAATGTCCAACAAATTATCAAAAGAATCACATAACACAAAGGGGGAGAGAATGACCCTCAACTCTAGAGGAATATCTAGATGGTCAATGATTTATACTAGGGATTCTAACCATGACTCAAATTCTTGAGTTCATCCATCCCCTAAGAAGGTTAGAGGATGTCACCACTGGAAGTCCAGAGACAACTCTACCATATTAGGGGAAGGCTGGGGAGAACATGGAATAGGTTGTATGACACATATAAGACTTTCATGAAATTGTGAATCGACATATAGTGTATTATCATTATGAGGTTCTTTAAGTGGCACTACATGATGAACTACAGGTGGCTCAAGGCCCCTACATCTAGAGTGTGGTCATCCCAACTCTCTTGGCGTATATCACAGGGACAAGATAATTGCATAACTCTACTATTTCATAGATAACATCTCTAAAATTAATTAACTATTTATTAGAAAGGAGGATAGGAAAATAAGAAGAAAGTAAATACATGCACAAGGTCATACTGCTGAATAATCATAGCAGACTTATAACATCCAAAGTTATGTCTGGGTGAAGATAAATGGTCAATGAAGAAACAAAAGTGATATTTCTTACTTCTCAAAAATAGATTGGATCAGATTCAATGGATTATATCACATATCCGTCAGATAAGAATTTCATTTTAAGGTTGTTATTAATTTCAAATAATTTATTTATGTGAATCACATTTTTAATGGTTGAATGATGATGATTACTATATTCAATTTATAAGGTTCCATACTCAATATATATTTAATATTGACTCTGTTTAATCATAAACATTACACAATCTGCTTACAATTAATAAAACCTTTTACAGAATAAAAATAATCTCACATATAACAATCCCTTGGAAAACTTGAAATGCAAGCTAAAAAGTAAATATGGAATGGAATAATAAATTAAATTTTCATGCTATACTTCCTAGTGTGATGCATGCTTGGTAAATCATAATATCATCAGTATATGGTTGGTGAAATCCAAAAATATCAATAATTTATTATATAATATTAAAAACTAGAACAAGTGAATCCCCAAATAGTGTAATCAAGAAAAATTTAATAGAAAAAGAAATAATAGTATTTACCTATAGTAATAAATTCATCGATTCCCATATATGTTGGGTAGCTACTCATAGGAACAAGCCCATTACCAAATTCCAATGTATTAGTCTCATGTCTAAACCCAAAAGGAAGGCAAAAAAATTAAATAGCCCTTTGATACAACTTTATAGTATCCCATACCCAATGCCACTTAACATAGACCTAATACAGTGACCAAAAGACCTCAATTGGTCCTTATTGAATTCCAGAGTCTTCCTAATAGTAGTGAGAGCCTATGGTGTATCAATGGGGAGACTATTCCTTCATTGTTCAGAGTATACACAACAGAATACGGTAGAAAATAAATAGATGAAGCATAAAATGGAAACATTTAGTAGAGGAAAAAATGAAATAAACCGTGCATGGTAAATATTTACTTAGACGAATCTGAATGAAAATAATAGATATAATTATGCTAATAATGGTAATGCAATTAAAAATGAATGTATTGTGGATTATTAGATACATGAATATACTACATGATGGAAAAATATACCATTAAGTTACAAAATTTTCTACAAAAGCATCTCCAAGATAGGATAGGCCCTCTACCTCCAAATCCATCCAAATATATCGATTAAACAAGCATTAGAATCCTTACTCTCCCTTAAAAAAATATACACAAGTCTGAAGCCTGCTTCGGTCCCAATGGTTGCCCATGTTGTGTGTGAGATAAAATCTCAGTAGGCATACACCCATGGTTCCTAGGCCCGTCCATTTTTTGTAATAAATAAATGAGAAGTGTTCCAATAAGATAAATTTAGTGAAATATATGAATAAATAATAAACACTTGGTCTGAGATTAAAATTTTACTCAAATCTAATACCACCTTATTTAGTATAAGAAAAATGTATAAATCCATGCACTTGTGTGAGAAATAATATGTATACGTGGTCCATTGGGAACCATGCCACCATAGAAGAGACACCCCAAGATTGTAAATTTTCATGAGGGTTATATCATCGTCTCATTATAATAGTGTGATCAGAAAATAAAATAATATCACATAAGGCACAAACAAGCAATCCATCTAATCCAATGGTGGAGTCCCAATCCCCAGAAAGGTGATCTATATATATAAGAGGGGTCACTAAAAGTGTCTCTAGTAAAACCAATTCTACTTTGCGCAGCCAAGGAAACATGTATGACATCCCTTGTATCACTCGTAGAATGTTAAACTAAGAGTCCATACCACATATCATGTATTGGGGAAAAAATATCAATTGAGGAGTGGAACATCCATCTCGCTAATGGATCCATCATTGATTTAACACCTAGTGAACTAGTCTCACTCACGAATATATATATATATATATACCACCAAGAGGGTTCATACCAGGAAAACCAATGTCTCCCTCATGGTGTGTCAAATCGATCCAAACTAGGCATGGAATGTCCATCGACAATGTCCTTGAACTAAGACCCATGGTCTCTCCCGACTTGTAAGAGGTGATCATTTCAAACAAGGCATATATCATATGGCATATTATATACAAAAATATGTAATCTATAAGGGTTTCAATATCACAAGATAAAAATCAAACTCGTTCATAAAAATCAAGCCAATAAACTATGGTATTTGACATTAAAAACATGCATAAGATCTAGTCTACAGGGCATGATCACTAAGAAACATGAAATAGGAATAAGTAAAGAAATTAAATCCTGATAATATGGAATTTACAGGGGAATATTTCATATGTAGTAGGTTTGATCCAAAATATCTAATTACAAAAATAGAAATTTATAGTATAATATATGAGGCATCATGATTAAATCTTAACTCAAGGAAAACCATGTATCCTGGTTAAATTCATTAATTTATACATCTATAATATTAATCACACACACACACACAATATATGGTAATTAAAAATTCCATGACTTGGAAATAGGAAATTCAAGGAGGGAACACCTAAAGTGCAGGACAATTATGAGACATGAAAACTGAAATATGTGTATCACCATAAGAATGGGTCACATATGACATGAGAAACCCTTTAAATTAAATTATTAAAATTATTATAGACTCACCAGAAGGGTCTGAATGGTTGGACAATAGCGTGTAATTTTAAAATAGATGAATAATAGGTAACGACAGAGAACACATCTCTTAATTTAATATCAATATATGTGTCTGTTATCCATAATATAATCGAACATGAATAGGAGGAATCAAAACATTCTTCCAACACCTTCGAAATAAGAAAAACTATGTCACACAATGATATACCAGCATTTATGAGGAACCTTGAAATAGATTTAAGAGGAAGGAGAAGATTACCGAAGGATTTCAATTTCTTTCGAGAGAGAAGGAATCCGTTGCGAGATGAGAGAGATTGAAAAACCCTATAGAGATTGAGGAGGGAGATCCACACATGGAAGAGGATGTAAAAACTATTAAGAAAAAGAAAGTTGAGAAGAGGGGAAACTGAAAATCATCAACAAGAAGAAAATTAATAATATCACCAATAAAAAGGGAAACATAGTTTGTTCTCATGGTTGGACATATGATGGGCCAACCATGTGACAAGTCACAACTATAATGGGGAACCTCATATAGGTAGGCACATGGTTTTTCCAAACATGTGAGAACCATGATAAAATGACATTTAAAAAACTATATATGGGTCACATGGTCTTTCTCCTTGTATATCATGGTTGTAGACAAACTATGTGCCCCCTAGACCCCATTGTTTGCAACTACATGATTTAGAGGAACCATACTATATGGGTAACACTATTTCATCTAACCATGATGCCTATAATTTGAACATAGTTTTAGGGATCCATTTAAAAAATGATCCCCTACCAAACCTTGTACCTCTATGACTTAATTAGGAATAAATATTAGGATCATTTTATGTAATTTAAACAAAAATAAATAAATAAATGTCCTGTACATTTGAGGAAATATGATATGTTATGTTCTCAACCGTACATTCTAGAACTCATAAAAACCATTATAAATTCATGAAATTTATCTTTTCATATAACAACCAATTATAGTATACAATTGAATAGAAAATAATATTAAAATTAATAGAAGACATGAAACTACTTATTACATTATAAAAAATATAATTACATTCTTGTATTTCAGTACAAATAACAAAATATTATATTTATGAGGGTTTTAAAATTAATGATACTAACTTCAATATATATATATATATATATATGATAAAAATATCAAAAAAATAAAAAAGTAAAACACACACAATGATGTTAGTAAAAAGTGGATATCAATACTAAGAGTTCACAAACATTATAACATTGTTCTATAAAAGTTGAATCACATTATCTTATTCAATGTAGATATCTATCTAATAACTCCACACACTCATGGATTTTTTATTATCCTTAAACCCCCCCAATGAATTAAAATACCCCATCACATCATCTTCACAATGATACTTTACCCGTATACAACATTGTAATGATGAATGACAAGAATAAGTGGGAAAATGAAAATAAGAGAAAATAAAGCAAGGTGATGCCTTCACCAAAACCAATTTATCTACTACTTAATTAACTACATTAAATTATCCTATAGTAAGTTGTATGAAATTTATTTATCAATACTATTTTATTTACTTTGAGATGATTAAAGGTTGTCCCTTTTATCCAGGATAGAAAAGTGTTGATAGTGCCATTTTATCACTGTTTGAAATGTCTTTGTTAATGGTCATATGACTGTAGTGTACTATTAAAATTACAACATGCTGCAGTAAAAAATATAGGTATTTGTCAAGTTTAAAATTTCATTGAAATAAAAATTACATCAAAATATAAAATACTAATACTAATATTGTATACATATCAATATTTTTTATACAATTACGTTAAAAATTAAAATTTATAAAAACATTGAAAAATGTTAATGGTTTCAATTTCTTTGTCACCTGACGCTTCAAAAATATGAATCGTTGTATTAGTTGACTATAGAAAAACTACAACCGGTGAAGAAAATCCACCTATATAAGAAACTAATTATATTTTTAGTAATACTACAATGAAATAAATTGAACATAAATATGAAACTATACATTAATAAAAAGTCATTTTAAATGGAACCCACAAAATTTGAATCATACCCGGCATAACCCTGTATTTGATTTAGTTGATGTTGATTTTTACATGTAAAAATGTTTTATGGATTGGTTTCCTAATGTTACAAAACAATCTGAATGGATTATATTCTTCTGGATTATTTCCTATGTGTTTTTAACTAAAATGTCATTTTTAAAATCCAAACACATAGTTTGAGTCATACCAAGTAGACTATGTAACATATTAAGGTGAGTTAGATACCTACATGTTAAATCTATCGTATGGATCAATGGAATATAATATCAAAACAACACAAATTAGTTTTCTCACTTTTTTATACGAAATGACTTTTGAACTAAAATGACTATTTAAAATAAAATTAAATAATTAAATTCATTTTGGTAAAATAGCTGATTAGTTTGAAGTGATATTGATTCGTACACATCAAAAATTATATAAGGATTTTATAGTAGTGTATTAATAAAATAAAAATTAATGTTATTAATTTTGAGTATGTCACATTTCGTTTTTACAAAATTTTTAGTTTTAACAGAAAACAAGAACATTGAGAATTACCAGTCATATTATGTGTCAGTTTGACATGAAATTATTTTCAACATGTAAAAACTGTCTTATGAATAATTTTCTGAAATTATCAATAAAATTTTAGCATTTTTTCAATGTTTTTAGTTAAGAAGACATGTTTTTAACTGAAATGATAAATTTAAACTCATAATAGGCAATTTGAGGCATACCGAGAACATTGTGTATTAGATCGATATGTGGATAATTTCTATATCTTAAAAAATATGAATGGAAAATTTTACAAATGTTTGAAACCAATCAAAATGTTTTTTCATTATTTTGAGTATGTGCTGTGTGATTTTATATAAATTGTCAATTTTGAATAATAATATATACGTTGAGTCATTACAGTCACATGGTGTATCAGATTGACATGTGGATAATTCCAATATGTAAAAATTAACTTGATTATTTTATTAATAAATTATCCAAATAGTATGAATTTATTTTCCTTGTTTTAAGTATGTCACACATCTTTTTTTACAAATCATGAAAGTATCTTAAAAACACGCATGTTGAGTCAAACATGTCATAAATGGTGTTAGTTTGTCATTAAAATGATTCCTATATATCAAAAATATCTTATGAATCATTTCTATAATGTATCAAGAAAATATAAGTAGGTTTTATTTGGTGGTAGTGAGTGACGCACATTCTAAACTAAATTGTTAATTTCAATTTTTCAACAAACTATTTCAATTACACTAGTAACATGATGTAACAGAATGATGTGGGATTAATTTCTACACATAAAAAACTGAATTATAGGATTTTTTACAAAATAATCGATGTAATATAAATGTTTTTTTATTCTAGTATTTGACATGTTTTTTGAACTAAAAGGATTATTTTAAATTAGAAGACATAGTTCAAGTGAAATCATCCACACCATTCATCAGATCGACGTGCAGTTGATTCCTATACATAAAAATGTCTTTTGTATTGTTTTCATAATGTATAAAGACAATTAGAATGTTTTTTCATATATTTGAGTCTGTCGCATGACTTTTCTACAAAATATCAATATAAATAGAAAAAAAGCCCATTGAGGCATACTGATCACATCATGTGTTCATATGATATGAGAATAAATCCTAAAAAGAATAAATATCAAAAGAAATATATTCATATTTATTCTATAAAATATGAATCAATTTTCTTAGTTTGGTTCACATGTTTTGAAAAAAAATTTAAATTTTAAACCAAAAATAGACAATTTTTATCATATTAGTCACTTAATATAGCAGAATTATATTTGAAAAATTCATATATGTCACCAATTAATTATGGATCATTTTCCAAATGTACAAAAAATAATATGAATGAGTTTTCTTGGTTTTGATTGCATATGTGGGGTTTCAAATAAAAATCTAATTGTAAATAAAATGAAATGTTTAGAGTCAAACTAGTCACATAGTGCATCATAATGAAATGAGTTTTATAACATCATGTTAAAAATGACATAAGGATGATTTTATTAATGTATCATGAAAATATTAATATGTTTTCTCATTTTTGAGTAGGTCATGTTTCTATTTTATTTAAATTTTATATTAAACTAAAAACACACATTTTGAGTCATAGCAGTCACATCATTTATAGGTTTGACATGATACTAATTAATACTCATCATAAATGACTTATAAATCATTTTACTAAAATATAAGTGAAATATTAGAAATTTATCTCAGTTAGAAATGAGTGTCATAGGTTTGGAACTAAATTATCAATTTTTAACTAATAATAGACACTTTGAGATATATCATCCACCCAGTACATTAGATTAATGTTCAGATGATTCCTATACATTAAAAATAAGTTAGTATTTTTTATATGTAAAAGCCATCTAAATGTATTATTTTTTATTGGAGTATGTAATGTGGGTTATGAACTAAAATATCAATTTTAAATAATGAGATTCACTTGGAGTCATACCAGTCACACCGGGAGTCAGATTTACGTGAGGTTGATTCATACATATAAAAAATTACATAAGGATCCTTTTTTAATTTTATCGATTGTATCTGAATGGGTTCTCATGGTCTTGAATATTCCAAAATTATTTTTAACAATATTTCAATTGAAACTGAAAACACTCACATTGAGTCATACGAGTCATATAATGTATTTGTTTGATTCGAGACTGAGTCCTAAACATCACATGTGACTTGTGAATAATTTTCCTAATGTATAATTAAAATTCATGAGTTTTTCATAGTTTTCATTGAGTGACCCAATATTTGGACCATAATTTCATGTTTTCACCAAAAACATACACTTTGAACAATTCTAAGAACACCATGTAACACATTGCGATGTTGATGATTCATACACATCACATATGACATATGGATCATTTTTCCAATGTATCAAAACCATATGAATTTTTTTATCACTTGTTAACATGTGACATGTGTTTTGAATTAATGAGTAATATTAAAAAAACACTATTCAAGTATTATCAAGAACACCATGTATTTGATTTATGTGTGGATTATTCCTAAACATCAAAAATTACATCTAATTTTTTTTCAAAGTATTCAATAAATATACATGAGTTTACTCATTTATCAGTATATAATGTGTGTTTTGAACAATGATTTCAATTTTAAACTAAAATAATTCACACTGAAAAATAATAGGATTACATTATATGAAATTGGATTAAGGTTGATTCATATAAATCTATCCCTGACCTTTTATTTAAATAGAATTTCAACATTCTTGGTTTTCTAACAAATTTATTGATTGATAACCCTAAATGTGGAATAAATTGTCGAATAATGATAAAAGTGAATAATCACATATGAATAATCCTTATTGAGTGAATCATTATAGTACATAAGAGAATAATTTTAGTTTCATCCTTTTAATAATTTTTTTTATATATTCATATATATATTTCTAAATCTATACACTGAGGAAATATGAAATTACCAGGCTTGGTGTGCCTGAAATTAATTTTATAAATATATTAAATATATTTTTATATTTCACACATGAATCAAATTAATGAAAATAGATAAATATGAAATAGATGATTAGATGGTAAATCTGTGGCCATGGTGGGGTTGAGAACATAGTGTTTACACTTGGCATGACATAATATTAGTCGACATGTGATGCTCAGACCTCTCACTCATCGGTGGTGCGTTTATGTGAATTAATACATTTTTTTAATAAATTGATTACTTTTTGACCTAATACAACATTTATAAATATATTGATAAGGAAAATTATCTTGGTTTTTACTTACCATTTCTATAATTTCTGATAATCTCTCCCCTCCTCCTCCCTTTGGAAAATGACGATGAAACTTCATAATCGAGAGGACCAGGAAACAACAAACACAAAATATTCATCCAATAATTTTACAAGTATGTTCTTCATCTCTGATCAATCCGAAATAGAGTTAAAACATATAATTTGGTGAGTTTCTCCTCATGAATAAATGTTTGAGTAGATTGAAAATTGTTCATTGATCTGCACACCTCCCTACATCATTTGTAAGTGCGATACTATAGAATTTGATTCATTTATTTTTTCTTATCTAACCATGGATCACATTCTTAATTTTTGGAATAGAAATCTTAGACAATAACCATTATACTCTTATTTGGTGTATTTCTACTCCAATTATTGATGTTACTCACCAATTGTATCTGCGAGGTTCCAATTCAACAATTGTTAGGTGACCCGAGAATGATCGGGTTACCATATTCACAGTGGATTGGAGAAATGAATAATATATTGTGAGAGAAGAATAGATATAGTATCATCATGAATCATTGATGCTTGATCTATTGGTTTGATATAAATAAACAATGGACGACAGAACGATGACATTTAGATAACCCGACGAAACCCCCATGCATGATATTGACTGATTTCTAGTGAGCAGCGACCTAAAATCAAGTTTTCATGGTAGATTAAATTTTTTAACATAGATAGTACTTGATATGATATTGTGTGACCATATTGGAATGATAATAATAGATCTAGAAATATTTAATTTCTAGTAAAAACCTGACTACATTCTATGTACATGATAAATAACAAGGTGTGTATCATCACTAACTATAGCTACTTCGGTTTCAAGGATGCTAAGGAAGAAACAACATATAATATTCCCTCAAATTAAATATATCGTCTTTCTAGTTGTACATACTATATAGCTGACCACATAAACATGGTTTCTGGTACATACACATGAGGTATGGTATATTGAAAAGGCTAATGAGACAGAGGTTGTTCCTGTGTCGTAGGGACACAACGTGTAGTCAACCTAAATGTTGTGTACCCCTACATGGATAGAGAGACATGTACCATACAGATACATATGAATGTGGTGTATCATGATAACAAGATGTGGGGGTACACTTGCAATTTGTGTTCTACATTCACTCCTTTCTGGAGACTTCAAACATTCGTATCTCCTTCGTTTGAACTTATATTTTGGTCTGTGAACAGTCTATCCTGAGTGTATTTCCACATAGAACCTGATGGTTCCCTCAATTTGAGCATTTAAAATATGATGCGAAATGTTTGGATCATGAAACCTTGTTGGGAGATGATCAACAATGGGAGTGATTTGGTAGGATCACTAGAGTCCATCCCAGGTGGTACCCTCCAACAAGAATCCTCTGTGGAGTTCCCCAATAATCTTTCAGAATTACACTCTTGTAGGACTAGTTAGTTGAATTCCTAGAGTGTTTGTGTAGTACGTTTAAGTAGGGATGGAAAATAGAGTTCCCTAATGACCGTACTAGGATTAACCCCTAGTAAGTATTATTATTGGAGTTCCCTGATGATATTTCTGAGTTACCGTCAACCAGGGATGGGAAGTTGAGTTCCTCGATGTTCTAGGTGGCACCACACAATAAGATTGGGAAGAGGAGTTCATCGATGAAATTTCCTAAGAGTTACCCTTTAATAGGGCTGTGAAGTGTTTTTCCTTATTTCCTATCAGAGAAGGACCCTCCTCTCCTACCAGGACATGGGTTCCTTACCCAGAGTTGTGTCACCTTGACTGTGTGGCCAATTGTTGAGGCATGACATGATGTACATTTTAAATCTTTTTTAAGAGGGAAAAATTTCCCACTTAGATATATTATCAAGACCTGGATAAAAACTATGAGGGTGAGTAAAAACATTCCATATAATATAGTTTAATGGAGTGGTGATTGCGTCCCTTAGACTTCAGTGTTTAGGGATGATGCATGGAATGTTGTGCATCATAGATGGACATTATTTGGGAACTGTTGGATACTATTTTTCTATTGTTGAAGTTAGAGATGTATGTCCCATTACCCACTCATTTGGGATTATTTGACTTGGCGTATATATATATATTATTTCTTTTTGATTGTCACCATGGATTTAGATACTCTCCTTCCAGGATATGTGAAGGTGCACTCTGTGTTTCGCGTGATTTCCATGTCCAACTTCTCATTTTTGGTTGAGTCTAATATACTACTACAGGTGGTGAAGGCTAAACAAGAATTTAATTTAATTAACCTTGTTTATCCCCTTATTTTTGGATGATATTGCATTTATTATTTACATGGTTGGATTGTACACTATTATCATACCTTATCTATCTACTAAATACCATTTTTATTTTATCGTTTACTAAACCTGCTTCTCTTCATTCATGGTATTCAACTGGTTATTTAAATACTGAACTTTCATGGTATTTCCCACATGTTTCTTGTCTTTTGTGGATGAATGAAAATTCAACCATGACTTCAAAGTATCTTAGATGTACTGGGTGCTTAGACCACATATGACAGTCTTCTATTGGGATACATCAGGTGGTCTTTCTCATCAATTAATCTATTGCAATTTTTAAAAAATTTAGACACTTTTCTGGTGGCCCATGTATTTTTTCACATTTTCATTTTAGTATACACTGCCGTAATTTCTTCACTATCTAAAGTCTCATGCATGATTCTTAATTTTATATCAGTGTTTCATCTTTTCTATTTAACCTCTTCAATTATTTTTTTATTGAGTTGGCTATGTGTGTGTATAATGGTTCATATTAAAAGGCCTCCCAGTGTTAGATATGACTACAAACACAAGTCTTAACCACCTGTCCTATGGAGGTAGGCTTGTGGTAGTTGTGGGATGAGGCTCTATAAGAGTCGGGTTGTGATAGTCAAGACTGTATCATTATTATTTAAGAACTCTATTAAAATTATCAAAATAATTATCCAATAAAAATGATATGTATTTTAAAAAATAAATATTAGATAAAATAATGAGAAAATCAACTACATAAGTAGTAAGATGTAACCTCTTCAAGATCCCTATATACATTTTGACACCATGTATTCTTCCTATTATTTTTGTAGAAAATAAATCTCTTATTTTGGATATGTAAACTGTCAATAGATATGGTATTACAAAAAAACATAAATAAATTAATGACCAATTAAAATTTTAAATAAAATTATAATTATCATTGGAAATAAATCATTAGTGATGCTATTTTTTGATGTAAAATGATATCTTTCATAAATTTTCATACATAATAAGATAATTTTTTTTCCATATTTTGGAGTTCCTAAAATTTTTTTTGAACTAAAAATTTAATTTGAAATTAATAACATAAAATTCAGTTCATATTGGTCATATTGTGTATCTAAATGAGTTGTGGTTAATTACAACACATCACAAATTTTATTATTTCTAAAATCATTTAAAAATTCAATGATATCTAAAAATATTATTGTTTGATATCGCATAATGTTGAATGCATTGATGAATGAAAATAAAATTGCATCATCATGACTGCATTATCATTGTAGGAGATGTTATTTCTTCATGATCTCTATGAATATTGCTAAAATAAGTATCATATATAAAGATAAAGAAATTAACTAATAAATAATATATAAAATGATTAGAAAATTGAATGTGTTTGTAATAGGATGTCACCTCTTCATTATACCTATATAAATTTTCACACTATGTATTCATTCCATTCATTTCTAAATATGTATTTTTTTCTTTTAAATATGTGGATTTCCAGTATTCCTTGTAGTAGTAGAAAAATATAATGACACCAAGGAAAAACATATATTCTAAATGAAATTGTATTTAACATTGGAAATACCTCTATAATGATGCTAATTTGTTTATAGAGTATCATATATTTCCTCAATTTACAAACGAAACAACAATAATATCTAACATATGTTTATTAGGAACTTCAGTAACATTTATGAATGTATGTAAATTTTTTTGATAAATGTTTTTATAGTGAAATATTATTATATATACCATGATACCTAACTATTTGTAGAATTCGATTGGATTTTTGTGTTCATGGACAATCCTCATGCCATGATTTTGATTATATTTAAAAACCACCCTATAATAAACCAATTATCATTATAACATAGTATAAAATATATATCATGATGTTTATTTGTAAAATGTTTCATGTACTGTATTGAAAATTGATCAATGACATCAAATGTTGTCCATTTTTTGGGTATCTATGGATTGAATCTTGAAACTAAACCATTAGATTATCCAAAGTGATTGAAATAAAAAACAAATACAGTCTTAAAAAATGGAATATGTAATGAATGGAATAAAAAATTGTTTATATTATTAAATTGTTTATTTTACGGCTACATCATGGGTTTTATGAATATTCTTTCACCATTATTTTTGATTTCAAACAATTCAACTCATTTTCCAAGTATTTCTTCTTATAGTTTTGGATATAATTAGAATAGTTATATAGACATTGTGTGGAGAACACTGAATTAAAATATATATTCATTGGAATTTTCCCTCATTTTATATTGATATTTATTCCTACAAAAAATATGAATCATATTTAACCACAATTAACACAGTAGATTGGATATTGGGGGAAAATCATGAAAACACAGCTCATGTATACATTTAAAACTGTTACTCTAATTATTTTTGAATTAGGAATTAAATTACAATATATGGACCAAGATTTTATATAATGGCCACTCTCTATATTTGTTATTCAAAACAAATTATGGTTGTATCAAAACATTTTAATGTTGTATCTACATAAAAAATTACTTATAGTAAATTTGAAAAGTGAATGGTTTTGGTAAATGTTCTTTATACTGCACATTTTTATTAGTTTTCTTATCCTTTAGGTAAATTTTATTCAAATTTCAATTTCACCACATCCCTTTCTCCAACTATAATAACATTCATCAATTAAGGATAGCTATATCTTATGAATTTCTGCATCATTAAGTTGAATATGTAGCTCAATTCTTAACTCATTAGCTATAAGGATCAAAAAACTCAAATGACATATGGGGAGTTGTCTGTTCATTAGAATATATAATTTTAATATTTTAAATGTTACCATGAGCAAAAAACTTAAGTTTGGGTGTTGATAGATATAAATCATATTCATTTTCCCATTATAGAATATATGTTCATGAAATGTATCATTGACATATTTATTAACATATCAATGATAAAATTATGTAATAAATGGTTATATCCACTATGTAATACATTTGTGGTAAATTAATCTCATCAAGGATGGTGGGGGTAGGGTAGGGAGATCATCACATATTGGTTGTTCTATTGGTTATTCATATTGATTCCATCCCATAAAATTTTATAATAACTTAGAATACAAGGAAATATTTTCTTCTGGAGTATCTAAGAATGCATATATCAATTCCATCATAATATATTTAACCCCATTAATTTATCATATCAAAATATGTTTTGTGTGATGCCCTAAAACATACACAATTGATACAGTGAAAATGTTTTGTCTTCTTTGAGGCCACTAAAAGTAGCTATCCATCAAGTACAGCTGATGATAATTCATATTCTATGTCAGAAAAAAATATAGTTAAATAAATTTTCATTGACATGCAATACATATTTAATTAAATTTGTTATTATTTAATACATAGACATGATTTCCAAGGTTTTTATGAGTTTTAATCATTTTGGATCTCATAAGTATATACATTAACCTCCTTCCATATAACATGATGTGGGATGTATCTTCATTTGTATTTCAATTCATCAATATTCGTATGAAATAAGGAACATAATATTGTTTTGGTTTCATGTCACATAAAATTTCTAATCAATATATAAAGTAAAAACCATGTTTTTTCATGTAAATAATACCCCATTGAGACATTATAATATGGGTATGTCTGTTTTTCTACATGAACATTATTTTCAGTACCCAGGTTATATTTTCAAAATTAATAATTCTTAATCAATGTGATCAATATATATATATATATATTCATAAAATGAATTATGAATCACAAGATAACTTAACATTTTTCTTCTCATAAATTATATTAATCAAATTCCACATCTTTATTGTTTATCAAGTGTGCATACATTTATTTTGGGTGTCAAATTATATTACCATAAGGATATTAGCAACGATGCTACATAATAATTTTCTCAAATCCACTATTATCCTTTTGAGGGAGTATTAATAAAAAAGTGAATCATTATTAATCTAATATACATTATCTCTGAAAGGTACATTTAATATTAAATAAACATATTTTGAGTAAAATAATGATTTTATATCATAATATTTCTATCCCCTCTTCCCAAACTTGTCCTCGAACCATTATAATAACATTAATTCATGAATATATAGAAAAAATTTACATTTGATTGGTGATCCCAATTAGATATTTAACATGACATTATGGGGTAAATTGTCTTTTCATGTGTATTTTATCCTACCTCAAATTCTCTATGTTTTTCGATAGACTTAATATTTTTTTTAACCCTTACGAAATATGAATCTTTTTTCTTTCTAGGATATAGTTTTTTCACAATACATCAATACTTCAGAACCAATATCTTTTATATGTGGTTCCAATATATTTTTATCACCATCATATGTAGAAGATTATTTTTCCTCTATGATGGGAGAATCATTAGATTGAAAATCCTATTGTTTCTTGGGAATGGGAGCATCGACATGTGTGTAATTCATTATCTATAAAAGTAACTGAATATTTAATTAAGATTAAATAAATTGATCAATTAAAACATTATAATATATGGTAACATAATTAATATTTAAAAAATAACAACTTTATTATTGATCCATTTTTATTGTTTGACGGACATTACCCCTCTATTGAGTATATAAATTCCATAATTGTGGTATCCTTTGATATACAATACCACATCTATAATGGTTCTATAGTGAAGTGTTTACAAAATCCCAATGAAATATTAATACATAGTTTAATTTTTATCCAACTGTTTAGTGGCTGTGTTCAATAATAGAAAAATTGATCACTTTTAGTTTGTAGGATATAGAACAAAGAAACATTTAATTCAAGGGATTCCATTATAAATAGCTCTTCTTTGTACACTTGCATAATGTAATCCACCATCATGAATCCCAACTGTTTAGTGGCTGTGTTCATACCTATTATCAATCCCAATTCTTCTTCTTCTTCAACTCTGACGAAGAACACGAAGAACGCTCAACTTGACGAAGAACGCTCAAGTTCTGACGAAGAACGCCGCACCGCTCTTCTTCATATTCCGTGTCAACGAGAGGGAACACCGCTTCTTCCTCAGATTCCCTTCGTCGACATAAGAAGTTTCGCCAACGACGTATCTCATTGGACGCATCTCTTCGTCAACGGAATTGACGAACGACGACCGCGACGCCTGACCTCCGCGACATTGTCTTCCGCGGAACGTTGTCAAATCTACGAACCTATACCCAAGGTAGGGGTTGTTGATTTATTGATTATTTATTTCATTCTTGATCGTGGATCTAGCATGTCTAACATGAGGCAATTGATTATTTTATGTTGTGTTATTATTTAACGTGAGGGGGGGGGACCGCATGAACACGGCCGAACCCCCTCCATCGTTCATGTTGTTTATCTTGCGGGCGGAAGCAAGGTGGCGTGGTGTCGTCGCACCACGCGGATAATTGTATGTTAATCTTACATGACGCTGTCGCGCGCGCGCCATGGAAGAATCTTCAAGAACGTGACGCTGTCGCGCCGTGTTGAAAGAAATCAGGGTGCGGCTGAGGGGCGCGGTGCCGTCGCACCGCGCCGGACGACGAACACCGCGGCCGGTTCCGGGCCGCGGCGGAACGAGGAGACCGGAGGCCGGGCCGCCGGCGTCGGAAGCCGAAGAGGGGACCGGATTTTCCGGTCCCGTTGGAGAAAACCGGCCGGATGGCATTAAACCGGGGGAAATTAATCCCCCGGCCGGCTCACAAAACCCCCCTCTTTATGAGGGGGGCGGTTCCCTTGAGGGGGGGGGGGGGCAGGAGGCCCCCCGGTTTTTATTCAAGTCGGCCCCCACGTGGGGGCCGTTTTCTTGCAAAGGGCGCGGCACAAGGCCGTGCCGCCATTCCAATCAGCGGGGGGCTTTGCCCCCCCGCATGCCGCCAGGCCGCCCCGCATGCCGCCAGGCCGCCCCACATGCCGCCAGGCCGCCGCGCCTGCCACCGGGCCGCCGCGCCACCGCCGGGCCGCCGCGCCACCGCCGGGCCGCCGCGCCACCGCGCCGCCGCGCTGCCGGCCGGCCGGGCCGGGTCGGACCGGGGTCGGGACGATTCGGTTCAGGTCGACCCGGTTCGGCCGACCCAGGGGGGGTCGGGCCGGGTCGACCCGGACCCGGACCCCCCCGTTTCGAATCAGATTCGGTCTTTTGGCCATAACATGATCCTCGGACCTCCGCTTGACGAACCGTCTGCGGCAACGTGATCCTTGGGTCGAGACGGTCGTTTCGGTATATCGCACTCAAGGTTTCGGATTACTTTGAGTTCGGCCGGGTCGGTTCATTCACGAAACCAACCGGGCCTTCGGAACGGAAACGCTCATATCTTGAGCTACGGACGTCTAATTGACATGCCGTCAGCTTTGTTGTGTTCCTCTTAGTGAGACGGATCTTTTGGCATACTTCTCCCGAGGTTTGGACGCAGGTGGAGTACGGTCGGGTTGGTTTTGCCTTAAAAACCATCCGGGCCCCGGGGACAAAAATGCCAATAACTCTCAGCCCGGGCGTCAGATTGACGCACCGTCTATTGCGTTGAGTTCCTGTTGACGATACAGAACTTTTGGATACATCAACTCTGGACTTTGTGACAGTTGATATATCAGCCTCTCGGCTCGTGGAGCGGACCCTCCGAACGAGCTTGCTGTGTGCGGGAACCCTAGTGCTGGCTGCGACTGCTACTACTACTGCTACTGTGACTGCGACGACGACAGTACAAAGATCCTGTGTGGATTCGACGACGACGACTACAGCACTCAGCGATCCTACGTGGATTAGTGCAACAGGTCCTGTGTGGGCCCGATCCTGTGTGGGTCGAATCCTGTGTGGGTCCTTGCGCTCAGCGGTCCTGTGTGAACCAACGCCTACAGGTCCTTTGTGGGCCCGATCCTGTGTGGGTCTTTGCGGGGGTTAGTTACCTATCGATCCTTCGTGGGTCAGACGACTTAGATGGATCAGAGATCATCTTTATCGTCCTTTGAAGAAGTATACCTGTGTGAGCTGAATCTGTTGCTTTCTTGTGTGGATTGTGTTGTGCAATCCTGTGTGGATTACGTTTTGCTTTCCTGTGTGGAATACGTTTACTTTCCTGTGTGGACTGAGTTGTACTTGGGCTCGGAGGTTTGAGCGTATTTGAAATTGATGACTTAGGTATATGTATGGGCATATACCTAATCAGTGTCGGTTGTTACTTCGTGATTGTACCTTTCTTCGTGGTTTATCCTTTGTGGATTTTGAGAGACCTTCAGGGGTCTCGGGGTCCCTACTGAGTAGCTTATACTCACCCCTGCACGGGCTTTGCCCGCACTACGTTGTGTTGGTTGCAGACGAAGGACAGCATTGATCTTAGCTGAGGCTTGCAGAGCGGGACGGTACCCGGAGGTGGACCACTGGGCGGGACGTGCTCGGAGCGGACGGCGGGACCCGTGGAGCAGAGGAGCTATCTGTACCCACCCTTCTGGTGGGATTTCCAGTGGACAGCTCGGTGTAGCGGCTTTTACTTTTCAGTTGCTGTTTTCCCTTTCGAGTTTTACTTTACTTTCAGTTTGGGTTTGTATACTGTCCTATTTACTTTTCCGCACTTTCAGTTGTACTCTGCTTTTGCTTAGTTTTTACTTTCCGCTTGCTTACTCTGTGGTGTTTGTTTACTTTACAAAGGAAATGCCTTCCCTTTTTACTGGGATTTACGCCTTGGTGCTAGTCGCCAGCCCCTGGCCTATGGAAGGCGGGCTTGGGGTAGTCACGGCACGGACCCCGAGGGCGGGTCGTGACAATATTCATGATGTAAAATTATATTTATTGTATAACCTTTAATTAAATAACTGTTATAATATAATATATTAAAACTTTGTCCTCTATATAGTCTTTATAATTGTTCTAATTTTTAATATGGATTTCTAGTTGGCTCCTTAAAAATATAGTCTTCACACCATCTAATATAATATTTATTATTTGTATTTGATATCAATATTTTGGAAAATTATGGCTTCATTTTACTTAGAATTAATTGGTGTGTTTCCAAAAAACGGTAAAACCACTAAAATGTTATTCAAAATGTAACGGTGATCATGCTTAAACTCTATAATATTTAGTGTGAAAAGATCTAATCCGAAATTTTCATTACCAACAATTATCTTGGTTTGACAAGATCTTATTAGGAAAATTTTATTCACATAAAATTGGTAGTAATTATGTAAATAAACGAAATTCTCAATAATATATTTCTCTAATATAAGACCATACGGTCAAATTTTATTTTACACAGAACCATTCAAAATTTTCGTATACTGTCTAATGGAGTACATCCATCTATAATGTATAGGACCAGATAGTAGAATCTGTTTTACCATGCCAATCATCATGTGAACCATCATATCATATAATACAAACATGAAGAAGATCATAAAGTCCAACAATATGGAAGAAATTTTATTCTTCCATCAGTGGAAATTTCATTAATTTGATAACTTATCTACAAATATATTTGAAAAAATAGTTCATAGTTAATTTATTGTTTCTATTTTTTTGGAAAAACTCCATATGATGCTAAAGTAATAAGGTATTTCTTCAAAACATGAAAATCATGTGTTTTCAAATGATTTTATATTAAATAATCCATTTACCTGATTTTCTTGATATTTGATGCATACCCCTATTGAACATTTACATCATTCACGAATATTAAAAACTGATATGTCTCTTTTCTACATAGAGAGTTTGATTATATAAGAAGAAATTTTCATTTTCACTCTTCACTATGTCCAAATCTTCCAATATCTCCATTTTATTTACTTCCAATATATCATTAACTCAATCCATTGTTTTTCAAGGTTCATTTCTTATCATTCCAATAACACAATAAAAGACTATTTTCTCCATTAAAAACATCAATGAAATGCTTGACATACAAAACAATCATATATGGTAAATAAAAAAACTAATAACTTTATTAAAATACATTTAATATTTTTTTTAAAGGATTACCAAATGAATTTTCAATATCAATCAATTTCTTGAAAAGTTTATCACAGATTAGTGGAGAAGGTATTTTACCTAATTCTTAACCACTATAAAATGTTTTCAAAAAAGATCATAATTTATGTCAGTTGTGTAGATATATGAAATTTTATTAATAAATAGTCTATGATGAATATTTCAACCTAATTGACTGTGTACCTTGTTCACAAATGAGACACACATGATAAAATTTTATTCTATATACTAAAACAATTTCTTATGTTGGAATGTCATTTATCATAAAATATAATGTGGCTCCCAATATTAAGTCTTTATATCAATAATCATCATAAAATGTAACCCATGAATCCCAGAATATTTTTACATCAGAGATGAATAGATCCTAATAAATAACAATATGAAAAATGAATTTTTTCCTGATATATGTTTAGATAAGGGAATTTATTTTCATTTTATGCATTACCACAAAGAATGTATAAAATTTGCCTACATATTTGACCATTTATTATGAATGATTCTTTAAAAAACCAAAGGATTCATTCCATAAGTATATAGTACAATATGATGCATTCTTGGAATGTATCAAAATTTAGTGTAATAATGATCATTTTTATCCATTGATGAAAATGTGGAAGGAGATGATGTTTCAAAATTTAATTATTGTTTCTATGTTCTACGTCACTTTCAATGAAATCTTCTCACTTCTATATAGGTTCTGAAACCATTGAATGATTGGAATGTCCCCTAAAACATTTATTGAATCAATTAATCATTGTTAAATTGAGGCACACCACACTATATCGATATTTTTGTTACTCTCACTCTATGTAAAATGGTATACAATCATCTAGACATGAATGTATTATTTTATATATCATACCCATTGAATGTATCATTAATCTTGCTTCATATGTCCAATAAGGAATATCATTATTTATTAGGATCATATAAATAAAGAGATAATTTAGATCAATGAAATTGAATTTACTCCATTAAATTCTAGATTTTATATTATGTAGATTCAATATAGATGATTTTTTATGTTTAGTACAACAAACATTAATGAAATATTTCGACCACTATTTATGTTTTTAGATGATTTGGTAAAATTAAGATGTTCATCTTCATCAATCATTTTCATATTCTCCACACAACTTTCATCATCATTCACTGTTGTCATGATATCCTTGATAAAATATTCTTTATTATTGACACCATTAATCATATAAGATTATCAATAAGATTAAATGTTATCCTATTCACTAGAAAAATTCACATTTTACCCATGTTTAGTCCAACATTTATAATTCTGATATACTTTTTTATAGATTGATTATTCTAAAAAATATTATCGACTAATAATATTGATAACAATAGCGTTGACATAAAAAATAATTTGAGAAAGGTCATATGAACTATATTTAAAAAACATCATAATCTATTTAACACCATACACATATAATTTTTTCATTTGATTAGAATATTTGAGTTTTCAATTTATATCCCCCCTATTTTATTTAGTAATACAAATATTTAACAAAATAAATAAACATATGAAATGTAAGATCATAAAACCCATGAAATTTCATTCTTATTGAATCATGTAAACTACTTGAAGCCATTATTTTGTAATAATAATACATGATTGATGATTATTGGGACTGTTTTTTAAGGGTGGAAACAATTAATTGAATTTAATTTGTGATATCCATAATGTGGGAATTAATCATGTTAAATTTGAAACTATTACAACACACTAATATCAAAGATGGATTCCATATCTTTGATGTGTAGGTGTGCAACAAGAGAGATAAGTCGATTAGTGATCTTATTCCAGAAAATGGAAGACACTTTTGGATGTTCATTTAAATGAAAATTAAAAAATGTATTTAGGGTTTTCTTCTTAGTTTTGGTAGAAATTGATAATGATTATAGGATTTCAATCTAGGATAGATAGAAGCATATCTAGAACTTGGAGAAAATGTCTCTCTATGCTTAGTGAAAACCCTACTAACACATCATTTGATATTTTCCCCTTATAAGATAGGTGTGAAGATTTTTCACAATGCCTAGATGATCCTTACATCTAGAATCTTATTTAGTAGGGATCTTCATGAAATTATTCTGATAAATTTTTTATTTAATATATCATATATAGGAAATTTGATGAAACACTATATGATTAAATGTATAGAAAGGGATCAAAAATATTATTGAACAAATAAAATCAATAAGAGGGGGAACTTAATGTTTATTCAATTATTCCCCAGGTATTCAGTGGTATAGTTGATGTTTTGGTGACAAGATGATTAAGAACAGAATATTATCATTTATCAGATTTTGAAAAAATTGATAGGGCCCAATTATATGGTAATTTTAACTCAACAATTGAGGAAGTAATTGAATTTAAATCCATTGTACTAGATGTATTGTTCTAGGGTTCTCATGATACTATGAATTTAAATGACCAATCATAATGGGGTTTCATGAATGCATTAAATTTATTCATTTCACACCACTTGGATAAAGGCTGAAAAAACAAAAATCAAAATATTATAAATATTTATATTATCCATCCTCAACATTTTGAAACATATTTTATTGTTTTTTAAATTTAAAATTAAAATTAAAATATATCATTCCATCGATGTTATTTAATTGATTATACATTATACATTTCACAACAAATTTTCCAACTTTTTTAGAAAAGGAAGGTGGAAATGAATACGATTTAAAAATATGTTTTAATAAAAAGAAAACTAAAAAATTTGGCAACATAAATTTTTCCTCATAGAAAATGTATACTAATTTATAAAAAATATAAGATCATAAATTTGTTATCTAAATCATATAACATGGAATGAGATGATTATGACATGAATTTGAAACATTATGTAAATCAGATGTAGGTCTATTGACTTAAAATTAGAATGATGATGAGTTATCTTGTGAAAAAGATAATGGTGATTAAAAGGATGAAAAATATGAAATAGATTTTTTACTAAACTAAGATATTAAGGATATTATTTTCAAATTGTAATGTTTTATAAAGAGAAATAAAATGAATATGGACTCTCAAAAATTTAATAATTAATATCTATTCACCCCTTTCTCAGAATGAGTCAATATTATTAATGGAGAATAAACTATAGAATTTGATACTTTTTGAAGAGAATAAGTTGTGTTTTATGAAAGAGGATGTTAAATAAAATGGAAAGGAACTATGAAATGTTTTTAAAATAACATTAAAAAGAGTAAATCATTAAAAAAGTTAAATCATAATATTAATATGCCTATGCGGGATGTTATGGAATGATCAAAGAGAAATGTTAATATTTTTTAGAGCCTATAATTTTTTTGGAGTGTATGAATCTTAAAATAAAAAACCTAAATGGGTGAAATGGTTCGTTTTTTATTAAAGGAAAGGATAAAAAATTCAATGAAACATGAATGTCAAACAAAAAAAAACACTCTATAATACATTAGAATGTTGAATGGTTGGGAAAGTCCCAGTCCAAATATTTTTTAGTATATAAATGTCACATATAATTAATTTGGAGATCCTAAAAATGAAACCATAAATTCAAATCATATGAGTAATTTTACCACTGAAAAACTTTGATCACCCATTTTCTAGTCATGGATAAATTAAGTGGCACCGACCCCTAGCAATTCCTAATATAAAAAAATCATATATACTTACAAATCCTACCCCACAAAATTTTTCATGAAAACTTTTATGTATTACATTTAACATTATATGGATGATAATATTTCATGAAGAATAAAAGGGACTATAAAATTGAATAAAAATTCAATAATAATCTATCTACATTGAGAATAATGAAAGTATTTGTTCTATATGTTGTGTGAAAAGGAGTAAGAAGATTTACATTCATCTTGAATAGGATAATTTCATGTGGGAAGTAGATAATATGAGTTTCACGGTATTAGGATTGAGTGAGGTGTTTATGCATTACGGTTCCATATCAACTATGTTGAGGGAGGTGATATGAAAACATCAAGGATTGAATAATGAATATGATAAATCATTGCAAAGGATAAATAATAATATACCATATGATTTGAAAGGGATTATCTATCTGACAGATGATTGTGTGTTTGTGTGTGTGTGGGGGGTGGGGGGTAGAACAAGACATCAGTAAGAGCTTCAATGGAATTAGAGATATTGATTTGGTTAGAGTTAAATTTATAAAACCGAAAGGGTTTTATGTGTTATTTTTAAATAAAAACTAAAAAAGATGGGTTTTATCTGTGATAACATTATATGTGCTGATATATCCCTCGATAATCACTTTAGAAAAACATTAATAAATATTTGTCTTTATTAGTACTATAATTTTAACGATGAGAACGAAAAGTTTTATTGGTGCTAAATATTATTGTGTTGATAAATCTATATCATTATCAGCTCTAGATATGCACTAATAAACACCAATATAATTAATATTTAATAATATAAATAAAATTTTTTAATTTTTAATTGAATATAATTATAAATAAATATAAATTTACATAATTATAAATTAATAATTAAATAATTATAATATAATTTAACAAATTGAAAATATGTGTTTATGAATATAATTATGAATATAATATATATAATTATAAATATTTATTATTTAAATAATTATAAATATATTAATAAAATTATACATATGTATTTATAAAAATATATACATATATATAACCATGGTTATAAATAAATATATTTCTAAAAATATTTATAAATGGTTTTATATAATTAAAAATATATTTAAATAATCATATATATATATATATTAATATGTAGATTTATATAATTACACATGTTATAAATATAATTATTATTTAAATATATGTTTTTTTGTTTCAAAATTAATTAAATATATGTATTAACATCGTTGAAAATATATAAATATTTATATATAAATTAAATTACTCACTATGACCATTATTAGTGATAAAAATTGTTGATAAAGGAGTCCCTTTTAGTAGAGGAAAAAATATGAAAATGAGAGAATTTTATCAGTGCTATATAATTGTTCTGAACATGTTAAATTTTTATCAGTTCTTAATATAGATATGATAAAAGAAAAATTTACCTTTTCTTTTTGTGAGTTCTGATAAAATTCCACCATTAATAAAAACTTTTTTTTCAAGCACAAATACTGGCCAGAACAAAATATCATTCAATCTGTGTAAGTGAATATCATAATTGAATAATGAAACCAATTTATGTCCAATGAACTTAATAACTGCCACTCCACCCCCCCCCCAAACAAAAATTAAGTTTATTTATTCATTTTTAGGGAGATGAGAATGAGTAAAATGGGTGAAACATTGAAATGAAAAATGGAATGAAAAAAAGAAGACGAGAATTAAAATAACATACATTGAAAATAGTCTTCATCTATTAAAACAACAAAAAATACAACATAGACTATACAAAATGACCACCCCTTTCAATTCTTAGGGGTAAGGGTGGCCATATTTTCTTTTAAAATCAAATCCAAAAGTCCTAAATTTTTGGCATGTTAAATGGATTAATATGGAGAAGTGGAAAAAGTAATTTTTATTGATATGTATCCTCTCTCAAAATAAAAGAATTTATATCCATTATAACAGTTTTGTATGACTTTTAATAGATTTAATCTGGAAATATTTTATTGTTTGGACACTATTTGAATTCTAATACAGCTTGTTCCTTTGCATTTATAGCCTTAATTTCAATATAATCATGTGATACGATAGTTAATGGAGTTGTTTTTTATTTGATTTTACATATCATCATAAAACATTTACACTGAAATGGGTTAATAACTTTTGATACATGGAACAATCAATTAATGTATCCAGATCTGTGCACTGTTTGGATGCCCTAATTCTTAGACGGTTTTGTCCCTTAGGATGATAGTATGAGGTACGTTTCTAGTTAAATAAAATGATTCACATGATTATTCCATAATAAAATATATATATCATGATTTCAATTAGTTTGAAAATTTTTATGTCCCAAATACAAGACTAATGTACAAATATTTTAATTCAAGTATTATTCTATTTTCACATATACACTCAAATTACTAATAAAAACTAAAATTGGTCAATTTATCCTAAAAATAAAAAATTGGTGTGTTGAAAAAAATTGAGTGGAAATAATATATATATATATGTGTGTGTGTTATTTTTAGTTTCAATGATAGTTTAGATAATGTGTCGTACATCCTTCTGAGCGAAATCTAACATCATTCGGTTCATCGGAACAAGGTATGTCTATGTTTCAATGTCAAACTCACATAAAAACCAAGAATAAATGGAACATATCTTACTAACAGTCACTCCATTGAAATATCCCCCCAAAATAATGATTATCGTGAATATTAACAAATGAGGGGATATGAACCATTTAGTAACTTCATCGTCTCATTTATGATGTAGCTCTTGCTACAATGTTCCTCCTATGGCCCTGAGGTATCCAAACATCAACTTTCAATGCATTTATATTCCATCTTCTCTAGAAAAATTCCCAAATCTACTATATATATTAAAAATTCATTTTTACCATTAGTATTCTTCTACCATTTGATCTTCACGGGTCAAACACCACATAACTTTGATCATCCGGTATGACCTCCCACATTGTTTAGGGTTTCCACCAACTAAAATGTCTATCTGATGAACAATTTAATATATATCAAATATTTATCAAACTTTCAATCACTAATCATTGACCTTCGTGTTATTTATTGAATTTCCCCTTCTTTACATATTGCTCCTTTGTCCATAACATGAATAGGTCCTCTAGGTGAATGCATACAATATTTCTCATCTACATTCCCATACTTGGGAATCACTCAATAAAATTTACTAGACTACTATCATCTAGTTTCTTGTAATAAATTCAGTCAAGTATTTAAATTAACGAACCCTTGGTGAACTTATTCTGTTGACATAAAACCATCCCATCATAGAGGGTGTTTTTTCTGTATTTGAATATCACATGTTTATCATTTGGAGGATTTAATTTCAGAACATTCGATACTTATCACAAAAATAGTTCTCAAACCAAACCATATTCCACTAAATAAAACATATTTCATGATTTAGAGCATATTTTTCAATACATAGTTATTCAATGGAAGTGAAACATCAGTTTTGAACTGCTGATCCATTGATTGGGTATTTTTCACATTGATGGATGGAATGACAAGGGAGAGTTGATCATTACTAATGGTTTTTATAATGTGTTTTGTCGGGAATGGATTTTCATGTGATTCATTGGAATAGTTATGCTAACATGATGATATTGGTATGCATTTCGTTACACTTCTCCAATTTTTTTAAAAAGAGGTTCTACATGATTTGTTGGAATAGACTAAAGTATGGTTGGGGAATGATCTATGAAACTATAACTTGAGTGACCTACTTTAGTGATATATAGGATGTATGTGTGAAGAGATTCTTGAGAAATTATAATTGGCCTCTAATAATCTTCTTATATGTTCTTTATGAATTTTTCAATCTATCTAGAATTTATTATGTGTCTTTCATAAGGTTTTGTTATGTGGAGGGTATGAGTTTGGTAGATAACTCAAAAAACAATTCTAAAGTCTTAACTTATTTGGGTGAAGCCCAATAATTGGATGGATATGAATTTATTAATGGTGATATTTTTATCACTATTAATAGTGGAGTTTCTATCAACATTAATAGAGAGATATCCTCAATATTTTTGGTTAAAAAAATTTACTACATTAATAAAAAATATGGACTTGTTATATATATAAATAGATGTGATTATTTTATTTACGAAGTATAGTGATAACTAATAAGGTTGGAAAGAGTTGTAGGGGACTCCACTTCCTAGGAATCCAGCCTTGGTGTGAAAAAATTACTCATGGAATGCGAGAAAAAGGAAATGGTAAATAATAATAGTAAAGGAGATGAGATGGAGGGGTTTGGAAGAGCAGACATTAAAAATGTCTTTGTGGAATATTTTTTTGAGATCTAGGTATATTTTTAGAATATTTTAATAGTTTTAAGATATATGTACAACCTTTTTGAATGAAATTGATTCTTCCATTCTCCCATAGAATTGAGATTAATATCTAAATTTTGTGGTATTTTTTTCCATTCTTTTGTACATAGTTATTACTTGAATATTTTTTTCATGATCCCATTTTTATTGTGTTAAATGTTGTAATTAAGTCCTTGAGAGGAACAAAAACATATGTAAGGAAAACTCGATGCATTGGTTCAAGAGAAGATCCGCAAAACATGGTATCATAGGGATTAAAATAAGTGACTAGTTTCTGAAAATGGTGGAAATCATATGGTGAAGCTATAATTTAAGGATTAGAAAGGATTTTATCAGATGTAAATGACAATACTGGAGGTATTTAAAGGATATCAAATATATTATTTTCCAACAAGTGTTATGGGGTGTAATCAATTGTTGGTGATTGTAAGGACATGGTTGAAAGAATATCTCGTAACTAATGTTAGGTGGTCTATCATGTATCTAAAATAATGACATTATATTATTGTGGTCAAACAAGTAGTTATAATGTCATGTCAAAATAATAAAAGGATTTAGGTTTCATGTTGCGTGTTTTATTCATTGGATGAAATATTGAAAAATGGGGTACAACCACAAAATTTTCACAACCTTAATTAAGAAAATAAATCAATACTGTTGGCCTGGGGACTTGAACCCATGACTATGTCCCAAAACCGTCCCCGCCGATAAAACACTATCCTATCATAGGGGGTATTAGGTGAAATTTATAACTTGGTAGAAGACTTCTGATATAATGAAAATGGTGGAGTCAGCCCAATAGAATGGATATAATTGAAAATTCCTTATCATCAATCACTTAAGGATTGTTCAAAAGGTTCATTTTAGGTGATAGATAACTCATTTCCCCAAATGTTTATGTTAAATAAATCCATAAATTGTTAATTTATATTGATGGATGATTCATTCAGTGACAGTGTTCTCCATGAAATTGTTGGTAGAGAGGGGAGATATCAACATTAGAATTTACAATAATTATATTTTAGAGGATCATTATATAAATGGATGATACTTTTACAGTAATGATGGGATCTCAAATGAATTTAATGAAGATAGAATAAGTGCTACCAAATGATCTTGTTTGCATGGTTTCGTTAAATGATGTTTCACTGGGGGTTCATAATGCTGATGACATCAGAATATTATAAAGATATGGTTACTAGAGTGAGTTTGGTTCTGATGGTTTTATTGGAGTCTGGTGTACCGAAAATCTTTTTGGTAGTATAGAAACCTTCTTTCGGAGTCTCAATACAATATAAATGGATTATTAATTATCTATAAAATTCATTTAACAATGATAAAGAAGCATTGTTGATATAATATCCTTCAAATGTTATACTTTTTTCAACATTAGAAAATAATTGATAATATGAATCCTTTAGCACTGCTAAAAAGAAGTTAATAAAGGTGAACCTTTATCAAGACAAGTTTATGTTTGATAGAGGAATTCCATTATTATTGATATCTTAACATTGATAATGTTTAACCTGCTACAATTTGCTATTAAAACTACAACAGACTTTAATAGGTCAATCATTGTACACATGTTAGACATTGTTTTCTGATAATTTATAATTTAATGAAATAAAAATTACAATATAAATAAAATATAAATAAAAATTTATTATACAAATTATAGACATTGAATTTTACAATTATTTTATCATTTACTATCATCAAAATTTAAACACTTTATTGATTTTATGGTCTATGGAACTGAAACCCCTCTCAAAAATCCTGATAATGGGACTAGTTATCCAAAAAATTACTATAACATGAGAAGAATGATAGAACACTATAAAAACAATTCCTATGTTTTTAATACAATAAATAAATAAATAAATCATTAAAATGAAAAAATAAATAAAAAAAATTCAATTTTAAATAAACAGACACACTTAATGTCACACCAGTCACACCGTGGACCAGATTGACATAGAGTTGATTCCAACATGTTGCAATTGTCATATGAATCATTTTAAAAATGTATCAAAAAAAAGGAATGTTTTTTCTTGTTTTTGAGTATGTAACATAATTTTTTTATGAAAATGCAAATTTAAACTAAAAACACACACTTTGATTCATATCAGACACATACTTTGAGGATTTAATGTGAGACTAAAAACAACACATTAATAATTACCTAATAATTATTTTCCAAATGTTTTATGAAAACCAAATAATTTTTTCTCAGTATTAATTGAGAGGAATAAACATTGTACAAAATTTTAAATTTTAAATTTATAATGGTCACTTTGGGTCATACTAGTAAGACCATGTGTAAGATTGAGGTGCAGCTTATTCCTATACATAAAAAATGACTTATGGATCATTAGACTAAATTTTCCAAATAAACAGAATGATTTTTCATAATTTTGACTATGGGGCATGTGTTTTGATCTAAAATTACCTTAAAAGAAAGGAATCACATGCAGTCGCAGTGGTCATACCATGCATCATATTGATGATTGATTGATTCCAATATATGAAAAATTACATATTGAACGTTTTTAATAGTATCAAAACAATACGAATGAATTTACAATTTATTTAGAATGTAAAATTCTTTTTAAAAAATGTTAATTAAAATAGAAAACACATAAATTGGGTCATGGTTGATAAATTTTCTGTCATTTTGACTAATGACTAATTCATATATATAAGAAATTAGTTACGAATAATATTTGTAATGTATAAATACTAACCTAGAACATTCATTCATTTTTCATTGAGTGACACAATATTTTCACAAAATTGTCAATTTTAAACTACTAACGGACAACTTCAGTCATATTGGGCACATTTTGTATCATATAGATATGAGTTCGATTCCTACATATCAAAAATTACATTTTGATTATTTTTTGATGTATAAAAAGAATCAACATTTTTTTTGTCAATTTTGAGTATATGTCATTTGTTCTGTACTAAAATGACAATTTAAAATAGAGGAACATACTTGGATCTATACCATTCACACCATGCATTTTACTAATGTGTGTTTTTTATACACATTAAAAATTAATTAAGGATTATTTTGAAACTGTATTAATAAAATATGAATGATTTTTCTTGTTTTTGATTATTCCAAATTTCAATTTATTAAAATTTTAATTTAAACTAAAAAACACACTATGAGTTTTACCAGTTAGGTTATGTGTTTATTTTACATGATACTGATTCCATCTTGTCAATAATTACAGACGAATAATATGAATAATGTATCAATACAACCAAATATTTTTTCCTTGGTTTTTAGTGGTAAAAACACATATTTAACTAAATTTTCAATTTTAAATTGATAATGGAAACATAGAGTAATATCAAGAACAACACATATTAGACTTTCTGCGTCTAATTCATAAAAATGAAAAATTACATATAGATTATTTTACTAATGTATCAAATCAATAACTATGCATTTTCCCATTATTCAGTTTGTAACATGTCATTGGAACAAAAATGACAATTTTAAAATAGAGGACACACATGGAATCATAATGGTCAGAAAATGAATCATTTTGACTCTCACATGTCAAAAAAGAATTATTAATTAGTTTCCTAATGTATGAAAATAATGAGAATGTGTTTACCAAGATTTGAGTATGTCACACACATTGTTTACTAAAATTTTAAATTAATATGAAAAGATGAACATTAAGTCATACCCATCACATCGTGTGTCGGTGTAATGCAAGGAAACATCCTAAAAACCACTATTGATTTATGATTTTTTTTAATAATGTATGAATACCGTTAGTGAACTTTTTCTTAGTTTTCAACGAATGGAATACATTTTTAGCATAATGTATAATTTTGAAAATGTAATGGATTGGTTTTGATATACCTTGAATTCCTTGTACCATGTTAAGGTGATCCTAATTCATACATAAAAATTATGTCTTATATAAGTTTTTAATAATGTACAAAAATAATCATAATTTGTTTTCTGAGTTTTGAGTATGTGATGTGTGTTATGAATAAAAATTTCAACTTCAAATAATGGGAATGAATTGGAAACATAAACATTATTCCATGAAACTGATTAATGTGCAGTGGATTCCCAAATGTAAAAAAACAACATGATGATATTGTTCCTATATAAAAAAAAATCCAAATGTTTTTAACCCATTTGAGTATATCATTATTATTTTTACAGAAATGTAAATTTATAATGATAACACACACTTTGAGTCAAAACAGTCACATCGTGTCCCAATTTGATGTGATAATATTTTCTACACATCAAAAGTGAATTATGAATCATTTTATTTATGTAACAAGATAATGAAAGGTAATTTAATTAGTTTTCACTGAGTGATATATATTTTTGTTTAAATTTCCAATTATAAATTGATAATAGATACTTTGAGTCATACCAGACACACCACATATCAAATTGAGGCGATTCTGATTCATAAACATCAAAAATGACTTAGGGATCCATTTCATAAATTATTAAAACAATTTTAATTTGTTTTGTGGTTATTGAGTATATAATTTGTGTTATGAACTAGAATGTCAATTTAAAATATAAGGATACACATGGAGTTATATTGATCGTACCATGAATCAGATTTCTGTGAGTTTAATCCGTAAATTTAACAATTGAATTAAGGATAATTTTCCAAATCTATTAATAAAATACAATATTGTTTTCTAATTTTTGATATTGTCATGTGTTTGTTTTGATAAAATTTAAATTTTTACTGAAACATGAACAATCAGTCATACTAGTCTCATCTTGTGTCGGTTTGAAATGAGATTAATTATACATTTTCAAAATGAAATTTGAATCAATTTCCTCATGTATAAAGGAAATTGAAGGTTGTTTTCCCACTTTTCATTGAGTGAAACAAGATTTTAACTATATATTTAATATTAGAATGATAAAAAAACAGTAAATCATAAAAGGACATCCATTTATAAAATTGAGTTATGATTGATTAAAACACATATAAATTGATTTATAAATAATTTTTTGTTAATTATAAAAAACAATTTTAATTGTTTTTATAGGTTTTGAGTATGGGACACATTTTTTGAACTAAAATGGAAATTTTAAACACAAAACACATAATTTGAGTCATACTGGATGCACCATTTATCATATGAAGGTTCTTTGATTTATAAAACACTAAAATGACTTATATGTCATTTTAATAAAGTATAAAAACAATAAAAAAAATTTATTTGTTTTTAGTATGACATTTGTATTTTAAGCTAAAATGAAAATTTTAAAGTGAGAACATGAACATTAAGTCATACCAGACTGATCTTTTATTGAATTAAGGTGTGGTGAATTTAGATATATCACTAATAACTTAAGGATGGTCTTAATAAAGTATAAAATAAATATGATAAGTAATTTAACTAAAAATAAGGTGAAATTACAATTATATAAACTAAATAAGTAGTAGGAATTCACCTCTCCATGATGTCAACAATCATTCGGAATCCAGGTATACTGCCCATTAATTTCTAAATATATTATAACAACCCAAATTTTTTAATAATATTTATTTTCTAAATTGGTGTGTTATTTTATAATGAAAAATATATATAATATAAATAATGAAGTTAGTATAATTAAATGTGACCGTTGGGTTTCGACTGTTATATGACCGCTGGTCAATATGACTATTAGAAACAACACTCTGTACATTACAATTTTTATTTATAAATACAAGCGATCTGGGTTAATTAATATAGAAATAAGGGTCAATGTTCTCATGTAGTAGTCTTTGGCCTTAAGAAGCCCATCCGTCAGAGCTTCAGAAAGAGGTAGCATCTTTGGGATTTGCTCTGGACCAAGACCAAGCTGAGCTTCACCATGCAATGCTTGAATGAAATCGCCTAAGGGAGAAGTTCAAGTTGATAGAAATCACCACATGGGTAGTGTTTTCCAAGCCCCATGAGATTCTATCACCATAGTACACCTTACACTTAGTTCCTAGGCATGTGTTATAATGTGCTATGCAATGAGGCCTTAGATACATTTTGAAATCTCTTGGTATAAATAAAATTGTTATTTCCTCTTATGGTAAAATTTGGGAATTTAAAATGTCGGGATTAATGTAGGATGAATTTATTGAAGTTCTATATTACTAATGAATTTTGGAAAAATGGTATTCTAAAATATTTATGTAAACATTAAAGAATTAAAAATGTAAAATGATTTTGGGAAAAACTGGTCTCATACAGTTGTGACCAGTATGAAATTTAGATTCTAAAAAGATCAACGTAATTTTTATTTAATAGTATAGTATGAATAGTAAAAAAACCTTATGAATATGAATGAGTAGTAAATAGAGAAAAAATAGTAACTTCACCCATTAATGTATAAAAACAATTTTGAGATCTTAAAAGTGAAAAATGATCACAGTACATGATTTTGTATTTTTGTATGTCTCAAATACATTATTTACAATTTTATAATTAATTTAATAATTAAAAATGGAAAATTATTTTCATAAAATGTAATCATAAATTGTTACTTTTTTGAATTATGGTTTTATGATAATTTGGCGGGACCTTCATTATTTTTCTAATGTGTTACAAAACAAGTTATAGATTTCAAGTTGATTATTTAGAATTAATAATAATTTTATTTAAAATAAAATTAAAACTATTTAGAAAATTATTTTCATAAATAGGAGTTAATTATTGACTTCATAGCATCAATATTTTGTTAGGGATTATTTTTTGGATTTTTCTGAAATAGTTGAATTTTCAGTGAATAGTAAAAATATAGTTTTGAGTTTTGGGTGACTAATGACATCATTGATGATGTAATCATTATGTAATAAATACAGTCAACTTTTGAATAGTAAGATATTTTATGAGGTGTCCCATGTTGTTTATACAATGGGAAAATACCATTGGCAAGCTCATGGTTTTGCAAATACCACCGATGTGGTGTCCCTTGGAAATTAATTAAATATTCCCTATCATTCTCCATAAATACCATGCCATTGACTCATTCATTTCATTCCAGAATTCTCCTCAATGAAGTTCTGGTCTTATTTCTACCCAAGGAGTCCTCCCAATGTTCCTTCAATCCACCAAGGTTCCAAACATCATGCTTTTGAAGTTACTCTTCAATGTTTGGGATTATTTCACCTGCCTCCGTGAAGTCATGACATCATTTATGTTATGGCTTCTAGTTTCCATGTTATTATGTTGGGGTATTTTATTATATATATTAATTACTTTACATTTTATTTCCAATTGATGAGATATCTTTTACACTATAGTCAACCTATTTTGTGAATTTTTATGTGATGTTGTTTGGGTGCCTAATTTTCGTAAAAGAAATTTCATCTTCACTTTTCCTTCAAATTTTGTTTTCATATGGTATTTCCGTCAAATATATATACCATGATCGTATTTCATTTTATTATGTATTCATACTATATTTTGAGTTTTTTATGATTGGGTGACTCTTTTCCCCACTCTTTTCAATGTTTTCTAAACCCATGTAATATAGATGTTATGCTGCATAAATTTTGATTCAAAATTTCTCTCTCTTTCTCTCATTAAATTTTCTTGATTATTTATGAGAATTACCAGAACTATTTCGTTTCTATGGGTGTTCATAAATACAAAAAAATTATATATTTCATTCTGGAATGGACATACATATAACCCTCACTCCCTTCCCCTGGGTTATAAATGACATAATGAACATATTTTTAAGGACATTTAAAACGTCACAATTGTGAAATGAAACCCATTTCATTTATTCTATTTGTTTTATTTTTGAAATGTTTTATTATTATCTATGTGTATCACAAGAAATTAAAGAAATATTAAGGGTGTGACCTAATAAATCCCAAATACATTGGGTAGAAAATTAATTCTCTAAAGATGACAAGTTTCACGATCCCATGGTGAATAACCATGGTAATTTTTTGGACACCTTGGGGATGAACCTTGGGGATAAGTTCATGAATGTATAAATTAAATGTTTAAGCCACATAATCATGTTATGAATCAAGTTTTTTTTATTATGATATTACTCTACTTCCATTTCTCATGTCTTTATGTTATTTATCATGTTTTTATTGATTTCACAAGTAAACTAATTCTTTTGATTTAATACTAGGCCTTCTGCTCACCCTATCCTTTGATGTATGTCTCCAGGTTATGAGATGAAATAAATTTATATATATAGAACTTATGAAGAACACTTAATTTTGGATTATACTAATTATTTTTATTCATGTTTTATGTTACAAACTTCTAAGACACTAGACATTAGAGATACACTATCGTAAAACGTAATCAAAAGTTAAGTAATAAAAAGGCGGGATTCCATAGTTGGTATCAAAGAGATGTTTAGTTATTTATGTAAAATAGGCAATGAAAAATTGAGGATGAACCCTTCAAAATATTTTAAATATAGGAATACTTCTTGGTATTTTTGTGAGTATTGAGTAAGTGGTTAATAAAGAAAATACATCCCTATCGGGATTTGAGCTGGTATCGGCAGCTCTGGAATGGATATACCTAGGAGTGAATACTATAATTATGAGTTTCAGGCATGACCCAAGGAGTCCTGATACATAAAAATGGGCCTTGCAACACTCTTGTATGAAACACCCCTGGGGGATATGTTTGGTTAATCATATAATTTTTATGAAACATTATGATGGATTTAAAGAGAAATGTAATTGTTTAAAGCATGAAGTTTTAAGTCATAAAACACTTTATAGTTAAAAGACTCAAAAATGAAATAATATTCTCACTAACGTTTTATTAATTTTGAAAATGTAGGGTAATAGGACAAACCATGAAAATGGTGACTGTAATGGACCATGAACCGACATCCCTCCTTTGGAAGCTGAAATTGAAATTTCAATGTGGACGATGAACCAAAAAACTCATGTTATAGGAAATAACTTGAATCAAGCTGAGAGACCGATCTCACTATAAAGGGAACAAATTGATACTGAATCATTTACGTGTCAACGACCACAAACCATTAGTGAATCTACCGACACATTGATTACTGAAAAGTGGATCAGCTCTATCAAGAAGATCTTTTCTAAGCTCCATTGTTCTAAACAAGAGAGGTTTACTGTGGTTGTTTATCTCTTAGTGGGAGAAGCAGATTAGTGGTTGGAACTGATTAAAAGCATGAGTCCAAGAGTGGAGGTTGAAGCTATGGAGTGGGAAGAGTTTATAAGGATCTTCTTCAATATGTATTTCCCTCGATCGATGAGAACAAGAATATAGAAGGTGTTTCTGCAGATGAAGCATATTGAGAATGAATCGGTAGGAAGAAATGAGATGAACATCACAAGGCTTTCACATTACAACTCTATCTATGTCATGGATCCTAATGGTAAGGATGATAGATTATTCGATGTACATAGACCTCATCTGTGGAAGAATCTAGTGAACCGAGATTATGATTAGTATGAGGAGATCATGTGAAGTGCGATGAAAGTCAAAATGGAGTTTGGTGGGATGTAATGGTCTCATAAATCCAATGAAAATAAATGATCGAAGGAGCCGTTCTTAGGGTGGAGCATTGATCATGGAATATGAGGCAAGAAAGAACAACATGCCACATGTAATAAATGTGGGAAGAAGAATTTTTGGAACTACCTGCTCTGGAGCGGGAAGTGATACATGTGTGTTATAGATGGCCACATTTTGTGGAATTGTCGTATTGGGGTGAAGGCACAACATCCCAACACTAATGGAAAAGGAATGATGGTGCATTCCCTACATGATTTCCAATTATATATGTGTTGACAACTTTGGAACTTGGCCAATCACTGTCCAAATCCAAGGGTAGTGGAGGGGAATCACCATCAGCCTTAGCAATGACCAAGAGAACATGGTTATTCATTTTCAATCACTATGGTTGAAGTTGAAGTGCCAAATGATGTGGTGGTAGGTACACTTGTTGTTCTCTCAATTCTAGAAATTACTTTGTTTGATTCTGGTTCTACGCATTCCTTTATTTCCTTCAAGTTTCCATATAATTTAGAATCTACCCCGGATTTTCTAAATGTAGAGTTATTAGTCATGACATCTGGTTGGATTTTCCAGCATAGTCAGTGTTTAGAAACTGTAGTATTTACATTAGTGAGAAAAATCTTATAAAAAATAGTAGTCATTCTCATGCAGGAATTCAACATTAAACAAGGGATGTATTGGCTCTCAAAGTATAATTCTTGGATCAGATGTAGAATCAAGGTAATCTTAGTATTCTTGAATTGAAAAACTATAGTTTTCTTCCAAGAAGAGCTCTCTCAACCTGATCTATGTCTAGAAGAACCTCATATAGCCTTCTTTATAGAGTTGATCGGTGAAGAAGAAGATGTGAATGAGAGTTTATGGATAGAAAATTTCCCCATATTCTAGGAATACATTGACGTATTTCCTAAGAAGTTACCTGGACCTACACCCAGAAAGGGAGGTAGAGTTTTCCATTGAACTCATACGTGGATCCCATCCAAAATCGAAGGCCTCGTATAGGCTGGAAATTGTAGAGCAGGAGGAGTTAAAGAAACAAATCCACGATCTTTTGGTGAACGGTTTTAGCCGACCATGTGTATCCTCTTGGGGAGAACTAGTTCTCTTTGTGAAGGATAAGGATCGATCGATGCAGCTATGCATTAATTATAGAGAACTAAATGAGATCACATGGAAGAACAAATACCCACTTACAAGAATTGATGACTTATTTGACCAACATCATGGGTCTCAATTATTATCTAAGAATGATATTCAATCTGGTTATCATCAATTAAGGGGGAAGAAAGAAGATATTAAAAAAACAACCTTCCGATCAAGATATTGGCATTATGAGTTTGTCGTTATGCCATTCAGGCTAACCAATACACCTGATATTTTTATGGATTTGATGAATAGAGTCTTTAAGGACTACCATAATAACTTTTTAGTGGTTTTTGTTGCTGATATTCTGATATTTTCAAAAAGTAACAAGGAGTATGAGGATCATCTAAGGGTTATCTTGAAAACTCTATGGAAGGATAGGGTTTTTGGGAAGTTCAGAAAATGTGACTTATGGTTACAATAGGTTGATTTCTTAGGGCACATTTTAACCAATGAAGGAATCACAGTTGACCCTGCAATGACAAAAGTTTAAGAGGAGTGGAATTTTCCAACAATAGTAAGTGAGATTCATAGTTTCCATGGATTAGTGGGATATAATAGGAGCTTGTGAAAAAAATTTCAGGACTTTCTAATCCTTTAACCATGTTAACATGAAAAAGTGGTCAAGTTCATCTGGATAGAAGAGAGTACAGAATGTTTCCATGAGTTGAAGAAGAGATTGGTTACTACACCCATGTTAAACTTTACCTCAAGTGGAGAAGGATTCGTTAGTTTTAGTGATGCACCTCTGAAAGGGCTATGGTGTGCCCTCATGCAAAATGACAAGGTCATTGTTTATGCCTCTCGATAATTAAAGAAAAATGACAGAACTATCCTACACATGATCTGGAGTTGGTTGCGGTAGTTTTTTATTTGATGATATAGAGGAAATATCTTTATGAAGAGAAATTTGATATATAGACAGACCATCAATATTTGAAGTATGTTTAACACAAAAGGAATTGAACATGAGACAAAGGATATGGTTGGAACTTCTCAAAGACATTGATATTTCAATTTTTTATCATCTCGGAAGAGCTAACAATGTTGTTGATGCATCAGGAAGGAAAGAACCTATTGTTCGTTCCATGATGAGGATACAAAGAGATCCATTGATGAATGACATATTAAAGCTAGACATGGGAATTGAATGGGAAGGGACATCATCAACCCTAACCCAAATGATTTCTTAACCATCATTAATAGAGAAGATCAAGAAAGATAAAAAAAGATGATCCTTTGTTACAGAAGAACATTGAGGCAGCGAAGGGTGGGATGTTTTCTGAGTTCAATATTGACCAAGAAGGTGTACATTAATTGTTTGCAAGAAAATGTGTTCCATCAATTATAGAAATATAGAAGGAGATGATGGATGAAGCTCATAGCTCTACTTTCACTATACATCCTGCAAGCACAAAAATGTATAGGGACCTTCGAGATCATTATTGGTGGGATAATATAAAAAGGGAGATTGATTGTAACACCCGAGACTTTTATGTTATATAAATCATCTAAGGAATCTTTTTCTACACACGACGCTTGCTTGGCATGCTTTACACAAAATCACGACCTTCCTCGATAGCTTGCGTCGTACGCAATACCGAGTTTCACTAAACAATGATATGCTATTAAAATATTATTAAAACTAGCCATTATGAATAGTAATACCAACTTTTTGAAATTTTATAAATTTTATTTTTCAAAATTGACTTCATTTTTGGATTCGGAATATCGAAATTAGCCTAGGGTGAAATTTTGGTATTTTTCTGAAAACTTTCAATTTTTGATGAATAGTGAAACCACTAAGTGGTAGTTAAAAAAAATGAATTTTTCATAAAACTTAATTTTACCGCTTCTGTGAGTGGAATTTCGAAAATCTGAGAGACACGGTTGATGTCAGTAAGTAAAATGTGGTTCAATGAGATGAAAATATTTTTTTGGTGAATAGTAACTTTTTTACTTTTTTTACCGCGGTTAAAAGTAAATAGGGTAGTTAAGAGTAAAAATGATATTATTATTACCCTAACACATGTCCCAATTCTATTGGACAAGTTTAATTCGACCAAAAACAACCTTAGGAATAAAATATGACCATTTAGGCCCACTTGGATTAGATTAGGACATTTATTATTAATTTATTTAAAGAAGGGTTAAAATAGTTAAAATCAAAGTTTAATAAGTAAATCATTTTTAATATGGGGTTATACATAATATAAATTCGACTATAAATATTCCTTAGAAATCTAAAAATATTTCCTACACAATGGTATTTTATTTTTAATATTTAGACATTAAATAATTTAATTTATTTATGACACAAAGATGATGCAGTAATTATCTTATTAATGAAATATTGACATAATTGATGTTATAAACACCAAAATAAATGTAATTTGACACTTTTTATGAATTACACGAATTTTCTAGATTAATATGACATGTTAGTATTGATTTAATTAACTTTCTTAGAACTAATCATTCTGTTATGATTTTCACAAAAATTAATTACTAAATAGTGTCAAAAATGACAAAAAATAGTTTTTAAAACAAATATTATATTAGTAATTGTTATTTTATTCCTAAAAATCTATGGTTCGGCCAAATGACTTATATAAGGTTATATATATTAATAATAAACAACTTGGGGTTCATTTGGCTTCTTATAGTATGTTTATTAACCTTATAGTATAAGAACACAAGAAGACACGATAAACGTAAAATTATTTAACTTAATGTTAAATCTACATGATAAGGTTAAAATAGGAACCTAAACTAGACTAAATTCTATTGGATGAAAGGATTTCGGCCCATACCCACCTTATCCTAGAAATAAATCAATTTGGAGCTATTTAAAACCGAACATGACTTTATAATAAAATAATATTTTTAGTTATTCCAAAGGTTCCCCTCTCCTCCCTTATAAAAGGGCACCTCCTCCCTCTCTTCCTCACACCACTTTGAGCTTTCAAGCTCGGCCAACCCCTAACACTTACTCCTCTCCACTTCCCTAGAGACATCCTAGAGGTTCTGGTCTTCTTCATATACCTATTTTATTTTCCTAAAAGGAGGTCTCAAAGAAGCACTTCAAAGAAGAGGTAATGTCTATTACCGATTCTTTCATCTTTATTTCTTCTTCCAATTCTTCTTCTTTAGTTGTTTCATTATGAAGTAATAAAATCAGTATCAATCATATACTGATATGTTATTATAAGTATTAAACAACCCTATTTCACCATCTATTCATCCTACGGAAAAAGAATTCACTGCGCGTGCGTACGTACGGAATACTGTCTCCACACCGTGGTGTAATCTATTTTCCACCACCACCTTATTTGGATGGGTATAATGGTGTAAATAATGACTATATATGACTATTATAAAGTGATACTAATTCTAAAATAGTATACATACACTCCAATACAATTCCACGATCATAGGAACGATATCATCACTCGTGCGTACGTACGAAATACCGTCTCCACGATGTGATGCGACTCGTTCTACATGATCTTCATTTCATAATGACTATATAAATGAATTAAATGAATGAATATGATATATATTACACTAATACCATTCTGTAAATGAGGTATCTATAACCTAAATAGAAGAATAAGAATTTATTCGACAAAACACGCATAAGAACAAAAAGTTATAAACACCCGAATAACAAGTAGCAATGAAATATTAGTATTAAGAAGCTAAGAATATGACCATATATGATATCATAACAATAATTATGATTCTTTAATAAGTCAATAACATCATTTAAATCATTATACAGGTGGTTCAGACACGTACAAAGCATATCGGACCTAAGGAAAGGGAAATATCACAATCTCATTTTTATCCGAGATTGTTTACACTTTGGTTTTTACTGGGGTGTATTTTATCATCCACATCCATGTCTCCTCAATATGTAATATTATTTCCATCCACATACACTTGTTTAAATCCATTTTTACCCTTCGGTGAGTTTTTAGTAAAAGATATGAAAGGAATCTTGTGTCGTTTTTCATACGAGGTACTTTTTGACATTTCTGACAAAAGTACGAGAAGAATGTTTTTCTTAACTTATACGGCATGAATGGATTTTTAAAACATTATTTCCAAGAATCTTACATTACAATTTATTGAGTTTATTTTTAATAAACTTCTTTTAGTTTAAAATTGTATGACATGTTAAGAAAGGAAAAATGTTTTTGAAGTAGAAAGGATATTTTCCTCAAGAATGGAGTTCAAGTGTTTTATCAAAATTATTTTCCATCTAAGATAATATTGGGTTTTGTTTCTATCCCTATTATTACTTGGATTTTATTATGTTGTGATGGAAATAGTTTTATGAATTTTTTTATCTTATATGAACTGTTCTATGATGTCATGTTGTTTAAGAATCCCATTTTTATTATATGGGTTATGCTATGATGTATGGTTTATGATTTTGTGGAACACATAAGAATGGTATCATTATGATATGGGTGGGACCTATATCTCCCTCCAATGCATTGGGTAATGATTTTATATCTCATGAGATAGACATGGCTGGAATGGTAGGTTATACTGGTTCAGTGAAACAGGACTGAAACGAGGAGTGAACTCAGTTCCGAAAGGGACTTTGTCCACTAAGATAGTCTTGGAAATGAGTCTTGACTAACAAGAAATGATTCTATATGATTATGTGTGTATGCCACAAAGTTTCAAGTTTTATGTTATGATTATTGGGATTTCATTCCACTACTATGATTTATCCCATGTTATGAAATTATGCTCCCTTTTGCAGGATAAGATTTCCAAAATGTTATGTTCTTATGAGTATGATGTGATTGATATTTCGTTTGTTTATCCTTACTGAGCATTTGAGCTCACCCTTTTGAATGTTTTATTTCCCCACGTCAGGAATAAGGTTATTAAGTAGAATATGCGAAAAAGGGACTCTAGATATGATGAAATAAATGGGAGGCAAAGTAGATGCTTTATGAAACAGTTGTTTCTGTTTCCCAGTTTCTAAAGACACTATACCTATACGGTCCTTTCTTGGTTTTGTTATATGTTGTAACAAGTGTGCTTCAATTCTGAAGTAATAAAAATGTATGTAAAGTATGGGTCGTTATATTGATGACTACATTTCAAGGTTCCCGGTATGTGAGAAAGTGAAGGCAGAGCGACAAATTGTTAAAGGTGTATTACAATCACTACCCATACCATCATGGAATGGGATGATATCACTATGGACTTTGTCACTAGTCTCTCGAGAAAATCCAAAGAAAACAAACCGATATGGTTTATTATAGACCGTCTCCCCAAGACTTCACATTTAATCTCTATTCAGAAAGAGTTATCTCTTGATAATCATGCCTCGATTTATAGGAAGGAAGTGGTAAGGCTTCCTGGAGTTCAACTTTCTGTCATATCTGATCATGATCCGAGGTTTAAAACAATATTTTGGAGATGTCTTCAACATGCTATCAGAACTAAATTGAATTTCACCACAACCTATCTCCCCTAACCTGATGGCCAATTAAATGGGCTATTCAAACACTCTAGGATATGCTGAGAACATGCTCAATAACATTTATGGGTTGATGGGATCAATATCTCCCTATAGCTGAGCTCTCTTACAACAACAAATTCCACTCATGCACTCAAATGGAACCCTATGATTCTCTATATGGTTAATGATGTAGAACTATTACTTTTTTGCATGAATATGGTGATAGAAAGCTTCTTCAGCCTGATCTTGTGCAAGAGATGACATAGAAGTTCTATGCCATCCAGTAACACATTAAGGCTGCTCAGAGTCGTCAAAAGAGCTATGCCGACAACCCTTGAAGGGACTTGGAGTTTGCTGTTGGTTATAAGGTCGTTATTTGAATTTCACATTCAAGGTTTCATAAGGTTCGGTATGAAAGGGAAGCTCATCCCTTGGTACATTAGCCCCAATGAAATCCAACATCACGTGAGAGTAGTGGCATATTGACTAGCACTTACTACGAATTCAGCACATGTTCATGATGTCTTCCATGTATCCTTCTTGAAGAAGTACATACCTGACCCCTCACATGTACTAAATTCAGAGGAGGTACAACTAAAACATGACCTTTCTTAGGAAGAGATGACGGTGGAGATATTGGATCATAGATACAAGGTTCTATGCAAAAAGACAAGCCTCATTGTTAAGGTGGTGTGGAGAAACCACAATTTTGAAGAAGCCACGTGGGAACCGGAGGAGTCTATGAGGAAGAAGTACCGACACTTTTTCTCATCACAGGGCATGAGTTAAAAATTTTGGGACAAAATTTCTTAAGGGTGGAATAATGTAACTACCCAAAATTTTTAATAATAATTATCTCCTAAATTTCTGTGTTATTTTATACTCAACAAAAATATATCCTTTAATTAAGGAAGTGAGTATAATTAAATGAGACCATTGGTTTTTGACTGTTATATGATTTTTGGCCAATATGTCCATTGGAACCTAAAATCATTACATTACAAATATTGTTTATAAATACAAGTGATCATAGATAATTAATACAGACAGAAGAGTCAATGCCCTCATTCAGTAGACTCTGGCCGTACAAAGCCCATCTGTTAGAGATTGGGAAAGAGGTATCATCTTTGGACTTTCCTCTAGACCAATCCCAAGATGAGCTTCAACAAGTGAAGCTTGAGTAGATTCTCCTAAGGGGGATTTTCAAGCTTATAGAAATCACCACTCAAGCAATGTTATCCGAGCTGCCCCAAGATTCTATCACTATAGAACATCTTACACTTAGGTCCTATACAAGTGTTATAAAGATCTATGTAACGAGGAATTAGATACTTTTTGTAATCCATTTGTATGAATAAAATTTTTATTTCTACATATGGTATAATTTTTGAATTTCAAATGTCCAGATAAATGTAGGATGAATTTATAGAAGTTCCAATTTATACAACTTAAATTTAATAAAATGATCATAGTATATGTTTTTTTATTTTTTAATTTCATAAATAGAATATTTATAAATTTATAATTAATATAATAATTTAAAATGGAAATTTATTTTTATAAAATTGAATAATAAATTGTTACTTTATTTCCTTATTGTAATATGATAATTTTGGGGGACCTTGATTACTTTTTCAAGGGGTTACAAAAAAAGTAATAGATTTAATATTGTTTATTTAGAATAAATATAGATTTTATTTAAAAAATAAATTAAAATGTTTAGAAAATTATTTTCATAAAATGGAGTTCATTTTTTAATTCAGTGCATCGATATTAGGTTAGGGTGAATTTTTTGGATTTTTCTAAAGTAGTTGATTTTTTGTAGAATAGTAAAAACACAGTTTTGAGTTTCGGGTGTCAAATGACATATTTGATGATGTAATAATGATTTAATAAGCCTGATAGACTTTTGAATAGTAATATATGTTATGAGGTGTCCCATTTGGAAAATACCATGGGAATTTACTAGGGGAGATCCCATGGGTTTTCAAATACCACCGATGAGTTGCCCCTTGGAAATTAATTAAATATTCCTTCTCTTTCCCTATATATACCAAGCCATTACAAAATTAATTTAATTCCAAAACCATCCTCCAGAAATCTATGGTCTTGTTACTTCCCAAGGAGTCCTCCCAAGGTTCCCTGATGCCCCGAATTTCCTAGCCTTCATGCATTCAATGTTACTCTTCTATGTAATGGATTCTTTCGCCCTCCTCCTTTAAGGCATGACTTCATTTCTGTTGTGGATTCATGTTTTCATCTTATTATGGAAGGGTATGATCTAATATATCCTTATTAATGTCCATTTTATTTCCAATTTATGGGACATATTTTCCACTCTCACCAACCGATTTTATAAATTTTTATGTGACATCGTTAGGCAGCCGAATTTTTGTAAAAGAAATCACATCTTCTCTTTTTTCCTTCATGATTCATTTTCATATGGTGTTTCATTAGATATCCATACCAATATATTTTTTATATTATATACCAATAATTTATTATTACTTATTTATGATTGGGTGAATCTTGTCCCCACTCTTTTTAAGGTTTTCATAAAAAAATTTATATAGCCGTTATGTTGCAGCAATTTCGTCTCAAAATATTCGTCTCTTTCTCTCATTAAATTATATATTTTATTTATGTGAATACTCAGAACTATTTCGTTTCTATGGGTGTTCATAAATACCCAAAAATTATATATTTGATTCATTAATTGACAAACATACAACACTCACTCCCATTCAATGGGTTATAAATGACATAACAATCTTATTTTTAAGCACTTTTAAAACGTCACGATTTTGAAATGAAACACATTACTTTTATTCTATTTGGGTAATTTATGAAAATTTTGATTATTATATATGTGGATAACATGAATGTGAAGACATATTGATGTTTTTCCTTGACAGATCTCTATTGCATTGGTTAATGAATTTAATCTCTAGAGAAGACTTGTTTCACTATAGCTTGGGGAATAACATTGGTAATTTTAATGACACTTTGGGGATGATCCTAGGTGATATGTTCATGAATTCCAAAATTAAATGTTTCAGGCATATAATAATGTTATGATTTATGTTATTCTTATAATTATAATCATCTATTTCCTTTTATCATATCTTCATGTTTTTTATCAAGTTTTTATTTATTTCACAACTAAACTGATTCCCTTGCTTTCTTCACTGGGCCTTCTGCTCACCCTGTCCTTTGATGGATGTCTCCAGGTTATCATATAAAACAATTGTACTTAGGAAATACTTATTATGAATCCATTCAGGTGAATTAAAAGAAATTTTAATGTTTTCTTCATGTTTTATGATTCCGATTTTCTTGACACTAGACTTAAAAGATCCTCTGTTTGTAAAATGCAATGAAAAGTAAATTAAAAAAAGGTGGGATGCAATATATATGTATTTCATCTTTTGTATACATGGCCTATCAAAATTCAAATTGGAAATAGTAAATATATATAAAAAATTATTAATAAATACTTTAAATTAAATTGTTATTTATTTCAAAAATACATCTTCAGGGATGCTAGTCTGTTAATGGTATACGATATGTTTAATAAATTTTCAAACAAAATAACCATTATAATTTCAATTATTGTTTTTCAAACACCCAAAAAATAGTAAAAAACATTTATTGGTATTGTTATATTTTTTGAAAGTGAAATATTATTATATATACCCTATTACTTATCCACTTTTAGGTGTTTATCAGATCATTATGCTCATTGAATGTCCTCATCCCATAATATTGATGATATTTAAACAACACACTATCATAAGAATATTTTATTTTAAATTAAGATTTATAAATTTAAAATGATGTTTATTTTTTTAATGATTCGTATAGTGTATTTCAAATAGATCAACATTGTCACATGTGGTTTTGTTTTTGGGTATTCAAAGATTGAATCCAGAAAATAAATATTTTGAGATTATACATTGACTACAACTAGTAACTATAGAGGATTTAAAAAATGGAATATGTAATTAAATGAATGAATTTTTTTTTGGTATGATTAAATTTTATTTTTATACTTCTACATCATGGGTTTTATGAAGAGTATATCTTTTATAAAATTGCATTCAATCATTGTGGCTAGTTTTTTCACTATTCCTTCATATTGATTTGCTTCCAATGATAATTCTTATAATTATGTGATATGAAGACTAAAGATTTTAATTTTTTTTAGTTTTTTAACTTCAAATAATATTATAATATATAATTACAAAAATTATTAATATTATTTATACATATATAACATAATATGTTAGTGAATGGAGAGACAAATCAGGAATACACACCACATGTACAAATTTAAAACTGATTCTCCTATCCATTCATTCATGAGAATTTATTTTACATTGTGAATACCAATATAGTCTATAATGGACTCCATATATAATTCATTTTCCAAATCAATTACTGTAAAATCATCACAATTTATCATTTTACCCATAAGAACCATTACTGTTAGTAAATGGTAAAGTTGAACTGGATGGGGATGAATATATTGCAGAGATCTTTTTTATTGGTTGGAGGGTCCTTTATATAAATTTGAGTTGAATTATTTTGTAGTATTCCAATTTATAGTCGATGACATCATTCATTGTTTAAGACATTTTTATTAATTGTTAATGTTTTTTTCGGGAAAAATTGTAAATCAAAACCTAGTTTTATAAAAATAATTTCAAAATTACTAACTACCATGCTATGAAATTAAAAATCGGTTGTTCAACATATTGAATCTATGTATTATCACATATAATAGGTACCTCAAAACTCATCTCATGAGTTACATGAATCTTCACACTCACATGATATATTGGAATTTCTTTGGTAGAGCAAGTCCTTGGATACTGTACGTGGTACACCTCACAATATAATTATAGACATGTTTTGATTGATATAAATGCAAATAATTTTCATCCTATAGAATAATAATATTATAAGGGTATCACTATCTTCCAGAATCATGTTTCATAGAATAAAACATGATAATAAAAATTACCACTTTTAGGTGATCTCTTTGAGTGGAATGTATTATCTCAATTATTGGGGGGAAGGTGTCTCCATATAGTGTCTTTTCGTATGTTTTTTGTAACATAAAAAGTAATTAATGAATAATAGATATAGTTATCTATGTCTTTTTATGAATTAGATAGTGTTTTAGAGGATTAAAATGAGAATTAATCCAACCTAAAGTATGAAATACTCTAATATTTTTAAAAGATTTTTTTACCGCCTTTTGATGGCAAACCATATTTAAATATATCTTTTGAAAATTTTATAATCTATATTTGTCAAAATAAACTTATTATTTATGATTGGGACATTGAAATTTACTTTGGATAAATTTCTGGTATTTTTATGATAATGTTCATTTTTTTAATGAATAGTAAAAAAGGTTGTATTTTAATTCAAAACCTCTTTTCAATCTAATTTATTTATATTAGTAGATTATCTTTTTAATTGGGTTTAAAGTGAAATTAGAATATATTTTTACCATTTAATCCATTAGTGGTTGTTGGAATTAATTTTACTTTGAAATTGGACTTAAACTAGTGTCAATCTTTTGAAATATATTGTTTCATAAAAAACGCTATTTGTTCTGACAGCGGGAATTAATTATTAAATTAATTAATGTTACTTATATGTTTGGAATTTTTTAAAATAGAAATCATTTTGGAAATCGGAATATCAAATATAGCTTAGGGTGAATTTTTGGTATTTTTCTGAAAAACTTCAATTTTTGATGAATAGTGAAATCACTAAGTGGTACTTAAAAAAAATTATTTTTCGTTTAAATGAAAATTTACCACCTATGTGTTTTTAATTTCAAAAATCCATCTGACATGGTTTTCATTAGGAACTAAAATTTTGTTTAATGCGATTAAAATAATTTTTTGGTATATAGTAACATTTAAGTTCAAATCGCGATTAGAGGTAATTTGTGTAGTTTAAGGTAAAAATAATCTTTTAATAATATGAAATGACCTTAACACATTTCTTACACTTATTGGATGTGTCACTGCTGACCAAGACAACCAATGGGTATAATGTTTGGGCCCCATGGAGCCACATGGGTAAGATAATGACATTAATGCCTTTTATTTAAAGTAAAAGTAAAAATGACACAAACATGTATTGTTTTACTAAAACAATTTTTACATGGGGTTATACAAGTCAGATTTTTTACTATAAATAGTCATTGGAAATATAAAAAGATTTCTTACATCATAGTATTTCTTTTAATTTGTATACATTAAATAAATTAAATTATTTATTACATCATTATGATGCATCGATTACCTCATTATTTAACGATTTAAATAAAATGAAAAGATAATGTAAAATTTAAGGCCTACACATGTAAAAAACCTATTGGATGAGTATATTTAGAACCCTTATAAAACTATACCCAAAATAAATCAATTTAGGACCTTTAAGATTTGAATATCATTTGAAAATAAAGTAACATTTTATACCTTTCCAAGAGTGCCCCTCCTCTCCTCTTATAAAAGGTCCCCACCTCTACCTCCTTACCCACACATCTCAAGCCCTTGGATCATCCAAGATCTGATCATTTTGTATCTCCAAATCCCTATCCTCATCCTAGAATCCATACCTTAGGTAGGAATATCTTAAAGAAATCATTTTGGTTCAAACCAATGGGAGTTACCCGATTTTAAGGTAATGTATTCACTTGTGTTATTTTGTTTTATTTTTCTTCTCCAACCCCTAAATGCTTTTTATTAATTTATTTTGTAACAAATATAGTATCTGTAATATACAAGGATGTTTTTATAAGAATTATTCTAGCTACACTTACACACACCTACATCTAATGGTTAAATAACATATTGTTTCTCTGGATAATGAATTTCTACCTCACGAAACGATGATTGTTCAATATTCTATTAACACCTTCAAAGGTGGAAATTAATATGTAACTATATTTATATATGATATATAATATGTTTATGTTTTCCTAAATCTTCTTTATTTATCATTTATGGAATACCTTTATGGTTTCCATTATCGGTAAACGCGATATCTTCATTTTTGGATGTGCAAACTATCGCCCCCTAAAAGTAATTTGATTCGTTAATACAATTTGTGGTAAATATAAAGGATAGATTTAATGATATTATATATAATACCATACTATAATTATAATACTATTATGTATCCTTATGTTTTAATTCCATTAAATATGAAATAGAAATGGATGTATGAGTACGTACGGCTTACCGTCTCCATGAACGGTGTATTTCATTTATTACCTCTAAATGTTATGTAATATTATAAATGCATGTATATAATGGATATATATTATATATATTATATCTACATAATGAATATAATTTTGGATATAATGGATATTTTACCACATGTACAACTTGTAATTACAAGAAGATTATTTTTTGACTCAAGTGCCCTGGGTCGACAAAACGACCATTATTATCCTAAATAATTACATTGTGTTCATGACATGGCAATAAGTGATATAAAAGGAATAATGAACATTAAAATGGTTCTTATGAAAGTAGAAATTAACTCAAGTTTATTATTCATGATGTTAAAGAACGATCGAGTCAAGTCGGACACGAGGTAAGGGACTTCGTCTCAATCTCCATTCATTGAGGCATATTTTGTTTTATACACAACATTGTTTTATACGGTGTATAAAACCATTTGAATTTTACTCTTATTCAAAAGGAATCTTTTTTATATGAAGAAATTTACTAAATGACAAAGGGAATGTTTTTTTGTCGTATGTATGTGGCGACAACGACTTCTCTGCCGCCGTAACCATTATTTGAGTTTCGGCTTCCTCTACAAGCCGTAACCAAAAAATTTTTTGAATGAAAAAAATACCATGTTTAACTTTTATTTTATTTTGGTATTGATAATGGTTTTCATAATGTTTTTATATCAATGTGTTGTATTGATATCTTCTGATTGAAAAGTGGAAATGTTATGTTTCCTTTATGCATGTTTTATGTGATACGATTTTGTTATGGTTCTTGGGAATTGTTATGAAGACTAGTTGTTCCCTGATAAACTAAGGGTGGGTGAGCCTGAAATAGATCTCTAATGCATTTGGTAACGTGAACGGGTTAAACGTTGAGGTTTCTCCAAATAGATTTAGGGAATATACTGTGATGGGTATTCCAAACGTAACCAAGAGGGATACTCCCTATATAAGAGTGTTATGAATACCTCAGGTTACATTTATGTCTTATTATTTCTATGATTTATTCATGATTTGATGATGTATGTTATAGTGCTTATGTTTTATGGGTAATGTATGATTTCATTCTTATGTATATATGAACTCATGTTTCCTATCCATATTTTTATAACCCTTACTAATCTTTTTATGCTCATTCCATGTTTTTGAAATGTTTTTCACAGTTCAAGGGAATGGTACATGATATGATGATAGTGTCAAGGAAGTTTCAAGAAAGAATCCATGTTTTATTTTAAATATTTTTCCATTTATGGGAAACATGAATAGTATATTTTATGTAACCACTTTGTTTAAATGTGGGATGTAATGCATGTTTTATGATCTAAATATCTAAAACACTAAACCTAAAAAGACCCCCAATGTGTAATCTTTTAATAACTAGTGATTAAGTAATGTTTAAGGCTGGGGCCTTATAGTTGGTATCAGAGGTCGGTTTAGATAACATTAAAAGTTAGAATTCTATTAAATGATTATCGAAAAATATTTTTTTGTGGTCATATTGAAATGATATAGCATTTGATGATTACCATGTTGCTTCATCTAAGACATGTTTGTTCAGAATGTTTTTCCATAGAAGAAACATGGAAGTAGTGCTAGGAAGAGATACAGATGGAAATGGCCTTACGAATCAGCATCCTGAGATGGTTGGAATTGGAACTGAATAGTTTGTTGTAGTAACAGAGAAGTTGAATCAAGCGATAAATGGTGGTGGTATACATGCACGAGATCAACCAAATCAACCATAGAGGAACATGTCAGTGGTGGAACATTTCATGAGGCAACATCACCCATCATTCAGAGGATCATCTGACCCTATGCTAGCTGACGGGTGGATTAAATCACTGGAGAAGATTTTCGATGTCATGGGCTATTCAGACAATAATAGGTTAGTCTAGCTATTTACCATTTGGAGGGTGAAGCAGATCAGTGGTGGTCGATGGTTAAAAATATCAGGGACGCTGATGAGGTTGATGCTCTCGACTGGGATGAATTAAAAGGTATGTTTTTTGAGAGCTATTTTCCTAACGCTATTAGACTTAGTATGGAAAATCAATTCCTAGAATTGAGGCAAGAGGTGGACTCAGTGGATGCCTATGAAGAAAGGTTCACTCGATTGGCAAGGTATGCTCCAAATTTTATTAGAGTCCATGACAGTAAAATCAATCATTTTTACTCAGGATTAATGCCAAAATATCGAAGAGCATTAGCTTCTCGTGAGTTCAAAAGTTATGAAAAGCTTGTTGGATGTGATAAGAAGGTGGAAATGGAGTTTGCCGATGATCAAGTGTTCTATAACAACCAACAGAAGAAGAGACCGAGGTGGTAGGAGAAAGGGAATAATTATTCAAAAAAGTATGATGGTAAGGAAACTAAGTTTCTAGTTTGTGATAAATGTGGTAAAAGGCATTCTGGGGAATGTCTTCTGAATTCTGGAAAGTACTACCGATGTGGTAAGTTGGGACAGAAGGCTCGTGATTTCACTGAAAAAGATCAGGGTGATGGTAAGACCACATTTTATTTACAGTTAGTGAAATGTTTTAAGTGCAATGAGATGGGTCACTATGAAAATGAGTGTCCAACAAAGATCTTGAGTGATGGGAAGAAGTTAGACTACAAGCAGAAAGGGATGGTGAAATCCTTTGCAACTACTTCAGCAGATGTCGGGCCATTAAATGAAGTTGTATCAGGTACATTGTTTGTTTTTTCAGATTATGCCATTGTGTTGTTTGATTCAGGGTCTACACATTATTTCACCTCTGAAAACATTTCTAGTAAAATGGGAATACCATCTCCAGAAATGACTGATGAACTTGTGGTAAAAACACTTGGGGGAAATGTTGAGGCAAAAAGAATTTATAAGAATCTTCCTATCCTTATCTGTGGAAAGAACCTACTTGTGAACCTTATTGTTTTACCTCTAGTAGAGATTGATGTTACCTTGGGTATGGATTGGCTCTCTATTTACCATGCTAATATTGAATGTAAAGCTAAAGAAGTTTTTTTAGAAAGACTTTCAGTTTGTGTACAAGAATGAAACCTTACAGTTGATAACATTTCAAGAGGCAGAGAAACTTGTAAAAGATGGAAATGAATGTTACCTTGCACATATCATTGAAAACAAGGGAACTGTTCAGATTAATGATGTGCCAGTGGTAAATGAGTATCCTGATGTTTTTCCTGATGAGTTTCCTGGAATAATACCAGATCGGGAAGTTGAATTTACTATTGACTTTGTTCCTGATCCTAAGAAAATTTCAAAACCCCCTTATCGAATGGCTCAATTTGAACTTTTAGAGTTGAAGGATCAATTTCAAGATTTATTAGAGAAAGGTTTCATTCGACCTAGCACAACACAATGGGGTGCTCATATATAATATTTTAAAAAGAAAGATGGTTCTATGAGACTTTTCATTGATTATAGAGACTTGAATAACATCACTATTAAGAAAAAGTATCCTTTTCCCCATATCGATGATTTGTTGGATTAGCTCCAGGGAGCTGAGTATTTTTCAAAGATTGAACAGAGATAGGGATACCATCAGTTGAAGATAAAGGAAGCAGATGTTCTGAAAACCGCGTTTCGTACAAGATATGGCCATTATGAATTTTTAGTAATGCATTTTGGGATAACAAATGCACCAGATGTATTCATTGACTTAATGAATAGAATTTTAAATGAGTTCTTGGATAAGTTTGTGTTGGTTTTCATTGATGATATTTTGGTGTTTTCTAAAAGGTAAGAGGAGCATGAAAGACATTTAAGGGTTATTTTGCAAACATTTAAAGAAAATAAATTGTATGGGAAATTCAAGAAAGTGTGAGTTTTGGTTTCAACAAATTTCTTTCCTTGGTCACATTTTTTCTAAATATGGGATAACTATTGATCCTTCAAAAACAATGGTTGTTGAAGAATGGCCAAGACCCACAAATGTAACTGAGATTCGTAGCTTCCTTTGTTTGGCATGCTATTACCGATGGTTTGTTAGGAATTTTTCACGGTTATCTATTCCAATGACTAAGCAAACTCGGAAGTGTGTTATGTTTATCTGGACAAAAGAATGTGATGATTGTTTTCAGGAATTGAAAAGAAGATTGGTGAATGCTCCAGTTTTGGAACTACCTTCCAGGAATGGTGAGTTTGTCATCTACAGTGATTCTTCATTGAAAGGGCTTGGTTTTGTTCTAATGGAGAATGATCAGGTAATTGCATATGCTTCACGTTAGTTGAAAACTCATGAGGTAAATTTCCCCACACATTATTTGGAATTAGCTGCTGTTGTTTTTGCTTTAAAAATTTGGAGGCATCATTTGTATGGAGTAAACTGTGAAATATATACTGATCAAAAAAGTATAAAGTATATATTCACTCAGTAGAAATTTAACATGAGATAGAGGAGATGGCTAGAATTAATCATGGATTATTATTGTACAATTCATTACCATCTAGGAAAAGCAAATAAAGTGGCTAATGCTTCGAGTTGAAAATTAATGCTTCATTAACAATGTTGCATTTGGAATGTGATCCTTTGGTTAGGGATTTGATGAACATTCGCATAAAAGTTTTTGGTGCAGGATGTCCATCTGTTTTGTTTCAGGTATCAGTGAAATCTTTTCTCTATCAGATAGAATCAAGCAAGCATAGAAGTAGGACAGTGTGTTGTAGAAAACGTTAGAGCTGGTTGAAGGGTAAGTTGCCTGAATTCAACTTTGATAATGATTATGTTCTGAGATTTGGGAAGATATTGTGTGTGCCTTGTGATTTTCAGTTGAATAGAGAGTTGTTATGTGAAGCTCATAGTTCTCAGTTTTCAGTTCATCTAGGAAGTACTAAGATGTATAGAGATCTTTGGGAGTATTACTGGTGGGACGAAATGAAAAGGGATATTGTTGATTTTACTATTAAGTATTTTACTTGTCAACAGGTAAAAGCAGAGCGGAAGTTACCGAAAGGGATGCTTTGGCCTTTACCAGTACCAGAGTGGAAATGGGAGAATATATCTATGGACTTCATTGTGGGATTGCCGAAGACACCTCGAGGTAATAATGCAATCTTGGTTATTGATGATCGCTTGACTAAATGTGCTCATTTCATTGATATACGAGATACCTTTTCTCTAGATCAACTTTATCGTTTATATCTTAAAGAGATAGTCATGTTACATGGAGTTCCCCTCTCCATTGTATCTGATCATGATCACATGTTTACTTCTAACTTTTGGAAAGGCCTTTAGAAGTCGTTGGGTAATGAAATAAATTTTAGTACAACCTTTCATCCACAATCAGATGGGTAGTTTCAACGAACAATTCAGACTTTGGAAGATATGATATGTGCTTGTTCGATGGATTATCAGGGAAGTTGGGACCAAAATCATTCTTTGGTAGAATTTTCATTAAATAAAATATTTCATTCCAGTATACAGATGGAACCATTTGAGCCGTTATATGGGAAGCGGTATCGAACTCCAGCTTTCTGGGATGAAGTGGGTGAAAGGAAGTTGATGAGACTAGAATTGGTAGATGATTTGGCATAAAAAGTTCAGCTGATACAGAGACACATGAGAACAGCTCCGAGTAGGCAGAAGAGTTAAGCAGGAAATAGGAGGAATGATCTCTATTTTGAGGTAGGTGATCATGTCTTCCTCAAAGTTTCACCATGGAAAAGTGTGATGATATTTAGTAAGAAATGAAAAGATGAGTCCAAGGTTCATTGGAACATATAAAATTTTGGAGAGAGTTGGATCAGTTGCATACAGAGTGTCTTTACCTGCGAGTTTATCTCAGGTACACAATGTTTTTCATGTTTCGATGTTGAGAAAGTATATGCCAGATCCATCTCATGTTTTGATCCTAGAGGTAGTTCAGTTGAAAGAGAATATCTCTTATGAAGAACAACCAGTGAAAGTTCTTGACCGAAGGGAGCAAGTGTTGTGAAATAATGTAATTCACTAGGTAATGGTTTTGTGGAAAAACCATATGTTTGAAGAGGCAACGTGGGAATCTGAAAAAGCTATGAGGGATAAATACCCCCACTTATTCGATAAGTAAATAAATTGCGGGGATTAAATTTTCTAAAGGGGGGAAGTATGTATCATCTCAAGTAATTAATTAATAATATAAATAGTTATCTATGTCTATTTAAGAAATATATAGTGTTTTAGAGGCTTAAAATGAGAATAAATCCAACCTAAAGCATGAAATACTCTAATATTTTTAAAAGATTGTTTTACCGCCTTTTGATGGGGAACCATTTTTAAATATATCTTTTTACAATTATATAAGCTATATTTTTCAAAATAAACTTATTCTTTAAAATTGGGACATTGAAATTTACTTTGGATAAATTTCTGGTATTTTTCTGATAATGTTCATTTTTTAATGAATAGTGAAAAATGTTGTATTTTAATTCAAAACCACATATTAATATAATTTATTTATAAGATTATATTAACTTTTGAATTGGTTTTAAAGAGAAATTACGATATATTTTTACCATTAAATCCAATAGTGGTTGTTGGAATTAATTTCACTTTTAAATTGGACTTAAATTAGTGTCAATCTTTTGATATATATTGTTTCATAAAAACACAATATTTGTTCTGACAGCGGGAGTTAATTATTAAATTAATTATTGGAACTTATATATTTTGAATTTTGTAAAATAGACATCAATTTTTAATTCAGAATATCAAATATACCTTAGGGTGAAGTTTTGTATTTTTCTGAAAAACTTCAATTTTTGATGAATAGTGAAACCACTAAGTGGTACTTAAAAAAACTGATTTTTCGTTTAAATGAAATTTTACCACCTCTGTGTTTTGAATCTCAAAAATACTACATACATGGTTGTCATTAGGAAATAAAATGTGGTTCAATGGGATTAAAATAATTTTTTTGGTGAATAGTAACTTTTATGTTTTAATCACGATTAGGGGTAATTAATGTAGTTTAATGTAAAAATAATGTTTTAATCATATGAAATGACCTTGACAAATGTCCTACCCTTATTGGACGTGTCATGTCCGACCATGAAATCCCATGGGTTGATTTTTGGAACCCCATGGAGCCACTTGGGTAAGATAATGACATTAATACATTTTATTTAAAGTAAAAGTAAAAATGACACAAACATGTTTTGTTTTACTAAAAAAAAATTACATGGGGTTATACAAGTAATATTTTTGAATATAAATAGTAATTGGAAAGCTAAAAATATTTCCTACATCATAGTATTTTTCTTATAATTTGTAGACATTAAATAAATTAAATTATTTATAACATCATGATGATGCAGTGATTACCTCATTATTTAATGATTTAAATAAAATGAAACGATAATGTAAAATCTAAGTCCTACACATGTAAAAAACATATTGGATGAGACTATTTCGAACTATTATCATCTTATCCTCAAAATACATCAATATAGGACCTTTAAAATCCGAATCGCATTTGAAAATAACGTAACATTTTATACCTTTCCAAGAGTTCCCCTCCTCTCCTCTTATAAAAGGCCCCACCTCTACCCCCTTACCAACACCTATCAAGCCTTTGGCACAGACAAGCTATGATCATTTTGTCTCTCCACATCCCTATCCTCATCCTAGAAGCCTTACCGTAGGCAGGACGCTCTTCAATAAACCCTTTTGGTTCAAACCAAAGGGAGTTACCCGATTTTAAGGTAATGTCTTCACTTGTGTTCTTTTTTTTATTTTGCTTCTCCAACCCCCTAAAATCTTTTTATTAATTTATTTTGTAACAACTACAGTATCTTTAATATACTAGGATGTTGTTATAAGAAGGATTCGAGATACACTTACACACACCTACATCTAATTGTTAAAGAAAATACTGTTTCTGGGGATGGTGAAGTTATGCTTCATGAATCGATGATCGTTCTATATTATTTTAACACCTTAAAAGGTGGGTATTAAGATGTCACTATATTTATATATGATATATAATATGTTTATTATTTCCTTAAGCTTCTGTATTTTTCATTTATGGAATACCTTTATGGTTTCCATTATGGGTAAACGCGATATCTTCATTTTAGGAAGTGCGGACCACCACCCCCTCAAAGTGATTTGATTCGTTAATACCATATGTGGTACGTATAAAGGATAGATTTAATGATATAATATATAATAACATACTATAATTATAATACTATTATGTATAATTATGTTTTAATTTCATTAAATACGAAATAGAAATGGAAGTAGCATTCATGCGTACGTACGACTTATCATCTCCATGAACGATGCATTTCATTTCATACCTCTAAATGTTATGTAATATTATAAATGCATGTATATAATGTATATATGTGATATATATGATATCTAAATAATGAATATAATTTTGGATATAATGGATATTTTACCACATGAACAACTTGTAATTACAAGAAGTTTAATTTTTACTCAAGTGCCCAGGGTCGAAAAAACGACCATTATTAACCTAAATAATTACATAGTGTTCATGACATGGTAATAAGTGATATAAAATAAATAATTAACTTGAAAAAGGTTCTTAAGAAAATATAAATTAACTCAATCTTATTATTCAGGAGGTTAATGAACGATCGAGTCAAGTCGGACACGAGGTAAGGGACTTCATCTCAATCTCCATTCATTGAGGCATATTTTGTTTTATACACAACTTTCTTTTATACGGTGTATAAACCCCATTGAATTTTATGATTATTCAAAAAGAATATTTTTTTATAAGAATAATTTTACTAAATGAATAATGGAATGTTTTTTTTGCGTACGTATGCGGAGACAACGACTTCTCCACCGCCGTAACCATTAATTGAGTTTTGGCTTCTTGTACAAGCCATAACCTATGTTTTTTTTGAATGAAAAATAAATACAATGTTTTACTTTTCTTTAATTTTGGTATTGAAAATGGTTTTCATAATGTTTTTTTATCATTGTGTTGTACTGATATCTTGTGATTGAAAAGTGGAAATGTTATGTTTCCTTTATGCATGTTTTATGTGATACGATTATGTTATGGTTCTTGGGAATTTTTATGAAGACGGGTGGTTCCGTGAAAAACTAAGGGCTGGTGAGCCTGATATAGCTCTCCAATGCATTGGGTAACACGAAGGCATTAAACATTGAGGTTTCTTCGAAGAGATTTAGGGAATATAATGTGATGGGTATTCCAAACGTAATCAAGAGGGTTACTCCCTACGAAAGAATGATATGAATTCCTCAAGTTACTGTTATGTCTTATGATTTCTATGATTTATTCATGATTTGATGAGGTATGTTAAAGTGCTTATGTTTTATGGGTAAAGAATTATTTCATTCTTATGTATATATGAACTTATGTTTCCTTTCCATATTTTTATAACCCTTACTGAGGTTTTTATGCCCATCCCATGTTTTTGATATTTTTTTCACAGGTCAAGGGAATAGTACATGATATGATGATAGTGTCAAGAATGTGTCAAGAAAGAATCCATGTTTTATTTTAAATATTTTTCTATTGATGGGAAAAATTAATATTATCTTTTATGTAACCACTTTGTTTAAATGTGGAATGTAATTCAAGTTTTATTATCTAATTCTCTAAAACTCTAAACCTGAAAAGATCCCCAATGTGTAATCTTGTAATAACTCAAGATTAAGTAATGTTTAAGGCTCGGGCCTTATATTTTATACCCCTAGATTCCACCCCATAATATTTTTTAATAAATATGACTAGAAGTTATGTTATTCTTTATGAGGATCTATGAATTCATACAAATCTTCTATTTTCTAATCTTTATCCCCCTATTTTTTTCATTTCTAAAATTTTGTTCATGGTTACTCCAAAAAATACTCCCCTTTGAAGAATTCATACTGTTCTTCATGCATCAAAGAAACTGATAGTAGCTATTCATCAGGTACAACTAATTATTAGTAATGAATATAAGTCAGATAAAAAATAAAAAAATACAAGTAATCTTAATTATGTAATAATAATTTGAAGAAATTTTTTTATTATGTTATAATTACACACGATTCCCAATTTTTTTTTATTTTCATCTATTTGTATCCCTTCTTTATTTACATGTTCCACATATTATAGCATGTGATATGGGATGGAAGTGGGCATTAATTTTGATTGATCAATCTATATATAAACATATGAACACAATTATGTTGTTGTTTCATTTCACATAAATGTATAGTGGTGTATTTAATGTACATAAATTTTTTTCAACTAATGCATACCAAATTATTGCCTTATATAAGGGTATGTTTATTTTGAAACTCATTTCATATTTTCATCACTTATTTGTTGTTTTATAAATTTAAAATTATTAATAAATGTTACTAATACATGTATTTTTGAGAAATGTATTGCCAATAATAACTTTCCTGAGATGATTTCCCTCATGTTGACTACTAAACCAATCCCTTGATTAGTGGTATATCTCGTGTACATAAATATGTGGTCGGTGAAGGTTTATTTTTTCCTTCAGAATATTTAAGATGTCACTCTGTAAGAAATTTTTGAAATCCCCTATATGCACTTATAGAGAGAATGTAACATCTTAGAAATTTTTATGTGATTAATAAATGAATATAAATATATAACGAATTATAATTTATAAAATTAAGTAATTTTATTTATTAAAAATAAAACATTATTACAAGTTATTTATATTGTTTATAATAATATATTATCATTAAAAACTATTATAAAATAATAATACATTGTATTATTTCTTTCCAAATATATAAATATTAATGTATTAATATTGTTTATTAATAATAATTTCATGAAAATATTGTATTCAATTCGAATTTTATAATATTTTTAAATATTTTGTTTGAAAAATGATTAAAATATATCTTATTAAATATTTTTATAAATGTAATACTTTTCTATTTAAGATCATTTTAATTTAAAAATTTCTATATTATTATTTATATAAATATAAAAATAAAATTAAAAAAATATATTTATAAATATTTTAATGGAAAAATAACATTAGACTAAATATTATGTTCCAAACACACCTACCACTATTTCAAGCTACCCACCAAGTAATACTTATTGAATCCAAGAATAAATGCCTTCCAGATGTGATGTAATTTGTGTATGTTCACTTCTTTTCACCAATGGTTTTGTGGTGTCCCTCGAGCCTTATTATTTGAATGATATGGTTGTCCTGAAGGCCATAGTCCATGAAATACCAAATCGACTGAATAGTTCCATTGATATTGTTACTCATAAAGTACCTAGTCTAGGGACTAGTACAATACAACTTTGGTAACTCAATAAAATTAATTTTCCTGTAATTATAATTAAAAATTTATTTTAAACATACTATATCCATTACTAAACTAAATAATTAATATATTAATATCCAATTTTATAATAATGATTATTATAATTTTTTTTATTTTCATTATCTTAGATACACTAATTAATAAATTTATGTTTCATTACTGTTACCATTAAAACATCTATTTGAAATAAAAATATTATATAACATGATAAAACAAATACCATATTAATCATCTTAATTTTTTTGAATAGTTTTGTTTTATTGACAATGAAAATTTTACTGACAAGTAATTAAAAAATTTAAATGAAATAATCTTGATATGTGAAGATATAAATATGATTTTATGATTAATAATATCTTGAAAAATTATTTATAGGTAAATAATATGATCTTATTAATTAAATAAACCAATCAAAAATAATATATGGATATCAATGATATATTGTTAACTACTTATTTTATCATAAAGAAATTTTTTATGAATATTTAATTTTTTAATTTGCAAAACATATATTAAGTAAAGAATTTTCTTTAATGAATAAAATTAAAATTAAAAATACAAATATATTTGGATCCTTGGTCATATAATATGTTCAAACCAATGTTGTATGAGATGGAATGTTCGAGTGAAAAATAATTATCTGTCGAAAAATATCACTCCTGAGAAGTATGTGTCTCCCAAACATTCAATCGCAATCCAATTGCATGTGGGTGGTGAAATGACTTTCAAATTATTTTGTAAAATTAAAATCTCCCAAATAAAACATAAAATTCTCAAAACCCATAATGGAATATGTCAATTCCACCAAACAGAGAGTGATGGAGAAAGAGAGAGAGGAAATTCATGTGAGGGTGAGGGAGAGTCGCAGTGTAAAACACTATTAGGGGGAATCAGTAGCACCAGTTGCAGAGAATATGGGTAGTGATGATAGTGCACAATGGTCAGGGTGATAGAGAGAGAGATTTGTGAAGATAGAGTGTATTGTAAATGAGGTGAGAAAGTTATAGAAGTATTGATGACTATATGGTGAGTGAGCGACACTTAGTTCTCAGGGTGGTGATGGAGGGAGATCAGCGATGAAGAAGGATGTGACGGAGTTAGATCCATAGAACTAACTACTACATGGTTTTTGAAAACCTATTTAAAATTTTCAATGTTAATAAACTCCTTATCACATCATTAATGTTCTTATACATTTCATAGAATGTGATAATGTCTTAAGCTCAGATACCTCACTGAATGGCTATAACAGTTCCTTACAATTATGGGAACCTATAATTGTAATGGTAGTATTCATAAATATATATTCTATAGCCTAATAAAATAATTTGAGTGGCCCAAATAATATTGCCTATCTAGGGTGGAGAATCATAGGACATTTCAGAACATTCCAACGAGGAACTCACTTCGTAATATCCTCTGCATGATATTATAAGAATGAGATCTGCCAGAAAGAAATTGACATTTATATGTGTAGTTTCTTGTTACTATCCAAAAATGTGTGTGTTTATACTTATAATTTAATATTATTGTTAATTTTTATTATATGTTGTTTAATTTTATATATTGATTAAAATTATGATGACATATGTTCAAAGTGAGGTAAGATATATTGGGTGTGGCACAAGTAACATTTCATTAATTGATATTGAGATAAATGATTTGTACCATCAATTCATTAACATGATTTGATATCTCAGGCCCATTGATGGAAATGATATATTCTAAATAAATCCATGGCCATGGTGTTCTATACACAAGTTTTATTATATTAAATTCAATGAAAGAAACATCGATCAAATCTGTTGATGAAAAAATCAAGAAACATTTTTATTAGATATATCATGATAAATGGATTATACTACACTCTATGAATTTATATGATTAATTATGTTATTTCAATAAAAAAATTATTTCTCTAGAGAATCCTTAATATGTTTCTCGATTCTAACCATGGAGGTTGGCCTTCTTAAAATAATGTCACTAAGAAAGAGGACCAGAGGGTCACTGTAACATCCCAGGTAAATAAAAAATAATACATTTTCATACTTATTAATATTTACGAATTAAATATTAATTTTACTTTAAAAGGGGTTTCTCTGTTCGATAGCGTACCCCATACGCAATAAAGAGTTTCTTTGAAATCTTACGTTGCTCAATAGTAATATAATAATATTATTTTAATTGGTAGTTAACACGTAGCCATTGTGTTGGCAGAAATGAATAGAAATAACTATAATATGATTATATATTTTTTTAAATTTTTTTACATTTATCCAGTAAATGATTAAGGCTTAAAATAAGAAAAAGAATTCAATTTTAGGCATAGATACTCTAATATTCACTAAAAGGTCGAACTATCACCTTATGATGGAAAAACCTCATTAAATATAGGTTTGGTCACTCTTATACATTCTATTGGACCAAATAAAATTCTTCTTTAGAATTGGGACATCAAAATTTACTTTCTGTAAATTTTTTGTATTTTTCCGATAAAGTTCATTTTTTAATGAATAGGGAAAAATGTTGTATTTTAATTCACAACCTCTTTTTAATATAATTTTTTTATATGATTAGATTATTTTTTTTAATTGGTTTTAATGTGAAATTTGAATATATTTTTACCATTTAATCCAATAGTGTTCATTGGAATTAATTTCACTTTGAAATTGGACTTAAACTAGTGTCAATCTTTTGATATATATTGTTTCATAAAAACATGCTATTAGACATGACAACGGGAATTAATTATTAAATTAATTAATGTAACTTATATTTTGTGAATTTTATAAAATAGATATCATTTTTGAATTCGGAAAATAAAATATAGCTTAGGGTGAATTTTTTGTATTTTTATGAAAAACTTCAATTTTTGATGAATAGTGAAACCACTAAGTGGTACTTAAAAAACTGATTTTATTTCATTTATATGAAATTTTATCCACCTATCTGTTTTGAATTTCCAAAATCTGACATACGTGTTTGTCATTAGAGAGTAAAATGTGGGTCAATGGGATTAAAATAATTTTTGGTGAATAGTAACTTTTAAGTTTTAAATCACGATTAGATGTAATTAGTGTAATTTAAGGTAAAATTAATGTTTTAATAATATGAATTGACCTTGAAACATGTACTACCCTTATTGGATGTGTAATGGACGACCAATACAATCCATGAGACAACTTCGGGACCCCATGGAGCCACTTTGGTAGGAAAATGACATTAATAACTTTTTATTTAATGTTAAAATAAAAATGTCACAAACATGTGTTGTTTTACTAAAAAAAAATCAAATGGGATTATACAAGTCATAATTTTGACAATAAATATTTATTAGAAATCTAAAAATATTTCCTACATCATTATATTTTTGTTATAATTTTTAGACATTAAATAAATTAAATTATTTATGACACCATGATGATGCATCAATTACCTCATTATTTAACAATTTAAATAAAATGAAAAGATAATGTAAAATATAAGACCTAAACTTGTCAAAAACTTATTGGATGGGTGGATTTAAAACTATTATCACCTTATCTTCGAAATATATAATATTGGGACCTTTAAAATCCGAAAATCATTTTATAATAAATTAACCTTTTATAACTTTCCAAGAGTACCCCTCCTCTCCTCTAATAAAAGTCCCCCACCTCTACCACCTTACCCACACCTCTCAATCCTTTTTCTCGGCCAAACCCTGCCCATTTTATCTCTCCACATCCCTCTTTTACTCCTATAAGCCTCACCTTCGGCAGAAGTCTTCCCAAGGAAGCCTTTGAGCTCAAATCAAAAAGAGTTACCCGTTTTAAGGTAATGGCTTCACTTGTGTTCTTTTGTTTTATTTTGATACTCCAACCCCCTAAACTCTTTTTATTCATTTATTTTCTAACAAATACAGTATATTCAATATACTAGGATGTTTTTATAAGATGTATTCGAGCTACACTTACACACACCTACATCTAATGGTTAAACAACATACTTTTTCTGTGGATGGTGAATTTCTGCCTCATGAAATGATGATTGTTCAATATTCTTTCAACAACATCAAAGGTCTCCATTTAGATGTCACTATATTTATATATGATATCTAATATGTTTATGTTTTCCTTAAGCTTCTTTATTTTTAATTTATGGCATACCTTTATGGTTTCCATTATGGGTAAACGCGATATTTTCATTTTAGGAAGTGCGGACTACCGCCCCCTCAATGTGATTTTATTCGTTAATACAATATTTGGTACGTATAAAGGATATATATAATGATATTATCTATGATATTATACTGGAATTATAATATACCTTTATATCATTATGATTTCACTCTATTAAGTAAGAAATAGAAATCAAAGTAGCGTTAATGCGTATGTACAGCTTACCGTCTCCATGAACGGTGAATTTCATTTCTTACCTCTAAATGTTATGTAATATTATAAATGCATGTATATAATGGATATATATGATATATATGATATCTACATCATATATATAACACCGAATATAATGGATACATGAACAACTTGTAATTATAAAGAGTTTATTTTTGACTCAAGTACCAATGATCGTTAAAACGACCGTAATTAACTTAAATAATTACATAGTGTTCATGACATGGTAATAAGTGATATAAAAGGAATAATGAACTTTAAAATGGTTCATAAGAAATTATAAATTAACTCAAGTTTATTATTCATGAGATTAAAGAACGATCGAGTCAAGTCGGACCTGAGGTAAGGGAATCTGTCTCAATCTCTTTTCATTGAGGCATATTTTGTTTTATACACAACATTATTTTATATGGTGTATAAACCCCTTTTACATTTAAGATGATTCAAATGGAATCTTTTTATATGATGCGTTTATTAAACAACAAAAGGGAATGCTTTTTTTGTACGTATGCGGTGACAACGACTTCTCCGCTGCCGTGACCATTATTTGAGTTTCAGCTTCCTCTACAAGCCATAACTTTTTTTGGATGAAAAATAAATACCATTTTTTACTTTTCTTTTATTTTGGTATTGAAAATGTTATTCATACTATTTTTATATCAATGTGTTGTATTGATATCTTGTGATTGAAAGGTGGAAGTTTTATGTTTCCATTATGCATGTTTTATGTGATACAATTATGTTATGGTTTTGGGAATTGTTATGAAGATGGGTGGTTCTGTGATAAAATAAGGGCGGGTGAGCCCGATATAGCTCTCCATTGCATTGGGTAACGTGAAGGAGTTAAACATTAAGGTTTCTCTGAATAGATTTAGGGAATATATTATGATGGGTATTCCAAACATAACCAAGAGGGTTACTCCCTACGTATGAATGTTATGAATGCCTCATGTTACCTTTATGTCTTATGATTTCTATGATTTATTATTGATTTGATGAGGAATATTAATGTGCTTATGTTTTATGGGTAAATTATGATTTCATTCTTATGTATATATGAAGTCATGTTTCCTTTCTATATTTTTATAACCCTTACTGAGATTTTTCTGCTCATCCCATGTTTTTGAAATGTTTTTCACAGGTCAAGGGAAATGTACATGATGTGACAAAAGTGTCAAGGAAGTGTCAAGAAAGAATCCATGTTTTATTTTGAAATATGTTTCCACTGATGGGAAAAATGAGTACTAACTTTTATATATCCACATTGTTTAAATGTGGAATGTAATTCATGTTTTATGATATAATTCTCTAAAAATCCAAAACTGAAAATATCCTCAAGGTGTATTCCTTAAATAACTCAAGATTAACTGATGTTTAAGGCTGGGGCCTTATAGTTGTTATCAGAGGTCGGTTTAGATAACTTTAGGAGTTAGAATTATATTAAATGATTATCCAAAAAAGTTTTTTAGGGTCAAATAGAAATGATAGAGCATTTAAAGATTACAATGATGCTTCGCCTAAGATATTTCTGTGTTAAAAATGAGTTTTCATAGAGGAAACAGAACAGCTTTTCTGGGAAGGCATACAGAGGTAAATGACCTTTCAAATCAGTATCATGAGATGGTCAGAATCAGAAATAGATAGTTTGTTGTTGTGATGGCTCAATTGACTCAGGTAAAAAATGTCGGTTGTTTTCATTGATGATATTTTGGTGTTTTCTAAAAGTAAAGAGGATGATGTAAGACATGTCAGGGTTATTTTTAAAACCTTAAAAGAAAAGAAATTGTATGGGAAATTCAGAAAGTGTGAGTTATGGTTGAAAAAAATTTATTTCCTTGGTCACATTGTTTCTAAAGATGGGATAACTGTTGATCCTGCAAAAACAATGGTTGCTGAAAAATGGCCAAGACCCACAAATGTTACTGAGATTTGTAGCTTCATTGGTTTGGTAGGCTATTACTGAAGGTTTGTTAGAAATTTTTCACAGTTATCTAGCCCAATGACTAAGATAACTCGGAAGGGTGTTATGATTATCTGGAAAAAAGAATGTGATTATTGTTTTCAATAATTGAAAAGAATATTGGTGAATGCTCCAATTTTGGCACTACCTTAAAAAATGGTGAGTTTTTTATCTACAGTGATGATTCATTAAAAGGACTTGGTTGAATCCTAAAGCAGAATGATCAGGTAATTGCTTATACTTCACGTCAGTTGAAAACCCATGAGGTAAATTACCCTACACATGATTTGGAAATAGCTGCTATTGTTTTTGCTTTAAAAATTTGGAGGCATATTTTTTATAGAGTAAAGTGGGAAATATATACTGATCACAAGAGTTTTAAGTATATATTCACTCAGAATGAATTAAACATGAGACAGAGTAGATGGATAGAATTAATCAAGGATTATGATTGTACAATTCATTACCATCTGGGAAAAGAAAATAAAGTGGTTGATGCTTTGAGTCGAAAAAGTAATGCTTCATTAACAATGATGCGTTTGGAATGTGATCCGTTGGAGAAGGATTTTATTAACATTGGCATAGAATTTGTTGGTTCAGGATGTTCTTTTGTTTTGTTTCAGGTATCAACAAGATCATCTCTATCAAACAAAATTAGGAAAGCATAGAAGCAAGACAATGAGTGGCAGAAAAAGGTAGAGCTGCTTCAGAAGTGTAGGATGCCTGAATTTAACATTGATAATGATTGTGTTTTGAGATTTGGGAAGATATTGTGTGTGCCTTGTGATTCACAGTTGAAGAGAAAGTTGTTATGTGAAGCTCATATTTCTCTGTTTTCAGTTCATCCAGGGAGTACTAAGATGTATAGAGATCTTCGGGGGTATTACTGGTGGGACAGAATAAAAAGAGATATTTCTAATTTTACTGTGAAGTGTTGATTTATCAATAGGTTAAAGTAGAGCAGCAGTTATCGAAAGGGATGCTTCAGCCTTTACCAGTACCAGAGTGGAAATGGGTGAATATATCCATGGAGTTCGTTGTGGGATTGCCGAAGACACCTCGAGGTAATAATGCATTCTGGTTTATTGTTGATCGCTTGACTAAATCTGCACATTTTCTTGCTATAAGAGATTCTTTTTCCCTAAATCAACTTTCTCGTTTGTATCTTAAAGAGATAGTTAGGTTACATGGAGTTCCCCTCTACATTGTATCTAACCGTGATCCCAGGTTCACTTCTATCTTTTGGAAAGGACATCAGAAGTCGTTGGGTACTGAATTAAATTTTAGTACATCTTTTCATCCTCAATCAGATGGGTAGTCAAAACGAACAATTCTGTCTTTGGATGATATTCTATGTGCTTGTTCGATGTATTATCAGGGATGTTGGGACCACCATCATTCTTTGGTTTATTTTTCTTATAATAACATTTTTCATTCCAGTATACAGATGGCACCATTTGAGGCATTATATGGGAAGCAGTGTCAAACTATAGCTTTCTGGGAATAAGTGGGTGAATGGAAGTTGATGGGACCAAAATTGGTAGAAGAGATGGCAGAAAAAGTTCAGTTGATTCAGAAACACATGAGAATAGCTCATAGCAGGCGGAAGAGTTATGCGGATAACAGGAGTAAGGATCTATCTTTTGAGGTAGGTGATCTTGTTTTTCTCAATGTTTCATTGTGGAAAAGTGTGATGCGATTTGGTAAGAAAGGAAAGATAAGTCCAAGGATCATTGGACCATATAAAATTCTGGAAAAAGTTGGATCAGTTGCTTACCGAGTGGCTTTAATACTAAGTTCATCTCAGGTACACAATGTTTTTCATGTTTAAATGATAAAGAATTACATGCCAGATCCATCTCATGTTTTGATCCAAGAGGTAGTTCATTTGGAAGAGAATCTCTCTTATGAAGAACAACCACTCTAGATTCTTTACCGAAGAGAGAAAGTGTTGCGAAATAATGTAATTCATCAGGTAATGATTTTTTGGAAAAACTATATGGATAAAGAGGCAATTTGGGAATCTTAAAATGCTTTGAGGGATAAAAACCCCCACTTATTTTGATAAATGAATAAAATTACAAGGACGTAATTCCCAAAAGGGGGGAAGGATGTAACATCCCAGGTAAATACTGAATAATATATTTTCATACTTATTAATATTTACAAATTAAAAATTAATTTTAATTTAAAAGGGGTTGCTATGTTCGATAGAGTACCCGATACGCAACAAAGAGTTTCTTTGAAATCTTACGTTTCACAGTAGTAATATAATAATATTATTTTAATTGGTAGTTAAAACGTAGACTTTTTATTGGTGGGAATGGATAAAAATAACAAGAATATGATTATATATATATTTTTAATGTTTTTACATTTATCCAATAAAATATAAAGGCTTAAAATAAGAAAAAGAATTCAATTTTAGGCATAGATACTCTAATATTCACCAAAAGGTTGAACTATCCCCTTTTGATGGAAAACCCTCATTAAATATAGTTTTGGTCACTCTTATATATTCTAATGGACCAAATAAAATTCTTCTTTAGAATCTGGACATCAAAATTGACTTTGTGTAAATTTTTTGTATTTTTCCGATAATGTTCATTTTTTAATGAATAGTGAAAAATGTTGTATTTTAATTAAAAATCTTTTTTAATATAATTTATTTATATGATTAGATTATCTTTTGAATTGGTTTTAAAGTGAAATTAGAATATATTTTTACCATTTAATCCAATAGTGGTCATTGGAATAAATTTCACTTTGAAATTGGACTTAAACTAGTGGCAGTCTTTTGATATATATTGTTTCAAAAAAACACACTATTTGTCATAACCGTGGGAATTAATTGTCAAATTAATTAATGTAACTTATATGTTGTGAATTTTTGAAAATAGATATAATTTTTTAATTCAGAATATCAAATATATTTTAGGGTGAATTTTTGGTATTTTTCTAAAAAACTTCAATTTTTTGATGAATAGTGAAACCACTAAGTAGTACTTAAAAAACTGATTTTTTTCTCGTTTAAATGAAATTTGACAACCTCTGTGTTTTGAATATCAAAAATCCGACATACTTGGTTTTCATTAGGAAGTAAAATGTGGTTCAATAGGATTAAAATAATTTTTTTAGTGAATAGTAACTTTTACGTTTTTAATTGCGATTAGAGGCAATTAGTGTAATTTAAGGTCAAAATAATGTTTTAATAATATAAAATCTCCTTGACACATGTAAAACCCTTATTGGATGTGTTATGGAATACCAAGACAATCCATGTGTCAACATGGGGACCCCATGGATCCACTTTGGTAGGAAATTGACCTTAATAACTTTTTATTTAATGTTAAAATAAAAATGTCACAAACATGTTTTGTTTTACTAAAACAATTTTTAAGTGGGGATATAAAAGTCATAATTTTGACTATAAATATTAATTATAAAGCTAAATATATTTTCTACATCATGATATGTTTTTTATAATTTTTATACATTATATAAATTATATTATTTATGACACCATGATGATGCTGTGATTACCTCAATATTTAACGATATAAATAAAATGAAAAGATAATGAAAAATCTAAGACCTACACTTGTCAAAAACCTATTGGATGTGTGGAATTAGAACTCTTATCACCTTATCATCGAAATATATAATTTTGGGACCTTTAAATCGGAAAATCATTTTATAATAAAGTAATCTTTTATAACTTTCCAAGAGTGCCCCTCCTCGCCTCTTTTAAAAGGCCCCCACCTATACCTCCTAACCCACACCCCTCAAGCCTTTTTCTCGGCCTACCTCTGACCATTTTGTCTCTCCACATCCCTATATTACTCCTAGAAGCCTTACTTTGGGCTGAAGTCTTCAAAAGGAAGCCATTGAGCTCAAATCAAAAAGAGTTACCCGTTTCAAGGTAATGTCATCACTTGTGGTCTTTTGTATTATTTTGCTTCTCCAACCCCCTAAAATAATTTTATTCATTTCTTTTGTAACAACTCCAGTATCTCCAATATAATAGGATGTTGTTATAATAAGTATTTGAGCTACACTTACACACACCTACATCTAATGGTTAAATAACATACTGTTTCTGTGGATGGTGAATTTCTGGCTCACGAAACGATGATTGTTCAATATTCTTCTAACACCATCAAAGGTTGCCATTAAGATGTCACAATATTTATATATGATATATAATATGTTTATGTTTTCATTAAGTTTCTGTATTTTTCATTTATCTAATACCTTTATGGTTTCCATTATGGGTAAACCGGATATCTTCATTTTAGGAAGTGCGGACTACCGCCCCCTCAAAGTGATTTGATTCGTTAATACCATATATGGTATGTATAAATGATAGATTTAATGAAATTATATATAATATTATACTATAATTATAATATATCTTTATATCATTATGATTTTACTCCATTAAGTAAGAAATAGAAATGGAAGTAGCATTCATGCGTACGTACGACATACCGTCTCCATGAACGGTGCATTTCATTTCTTACCTCTAAATGTTATGAAATATTGTAAATGCATGTATATACTGGATATATATGATATATATGATATCTAAATCATAAATATAACCTTGGATATAATTTATACATGAACAACGTGTAATTATAAAGAGTTTATTTTTGACTCAAGTACCAATGATCGTTACAACGACCGTAATTAACTTAAATAATTACATAGTGTTCATGACATGGTAATAAGTGATATAAAAGGAATAATGAACTTTAAAATGGTTCTTAAGAAAGTATAAATTAACTCAAGTTTATTATTCATGAGATTAAAGAACGATCGAGTCAAGTCTGACTCGAGGTAAGGGAATCCGTCTCAATCTCCTTTCATTGAGGCATATTTTGTTTTATACACAACTTTCTTTTATACATCCCCTTTACTTTTACAATTATTCAAAAGGAATATTTATATACAAAGCGTTTACTAAACGAAAAAAGGGAATGTTTTTTTCATACGTATGTGGCGACAATGACTTCTCAGCCGCCGTGACCATTATTTGAGTTTCGGCTTCCTCTACAAACCATAACTTTTTTTGAATGAAAAATACATACCATGTTTTAATTTTCTTTTATTTTGGTATTGAAAATGGTTTTCGTAATGTTTTTATATCAATGTGTTGTATTGATATGTTGTGATTTAAATGAAGAAAATGTATGTTTTCTTTTATTCATGTTTTATGTGATACGATTATGGTATGGTTCTTGGGCATTGTTATGAAGACGGGTGGTTCCGTGATAAACTAAGGGGGGGGGAGCCCGATATAGATCTGCAATGCATTGGGTAACGCAAAGGAGTTAAACGTTAAGGTTTCTCCAAAGAGATTTAGGGAATATATAGTGATGGGTATTCTAAACATAACCAAGAGGGTTACTCCCTACGTAAGAATGTTATGAATGCCTAAAGTTACCTTTATGTCTTATGATTTCTATGATTTATTCAAGATTTTATGTGGTATGTTAAAGTGCTTATGTTTTATGGTTAAAGTATGATTTCATTCTTATGTATATATGAAATCATGTTTCCTTTCCATATTTTTATAACCCTTACTAAGCTTTTTATGCTCATCCCAAGTTTTTGAAACATTTTTCACAGGTCAAGGGAAAGGTACATGATGTAATGATAGTGTCAAGGATGTTTCAAGAATTAATCCATGACTTATTTTTAAATATGTTTCCCTTGATGGGAAAAATCAGTACTATCTTTTATGTAACAACATTGTTTAAATGTGGAATGTAATGCATGTTTTATGATCTAATTCTCTAAAAATATAAACCTGAAAAGATCCTAAATGTGTATTCTTGAAATAACTCAAGATTAAGTGATGTTTAAGGCTGGGGAATTATAATCACATAGTATGTGTATCCATAATCTCTATTAAATTATATATTATTATTTATTATAAAAAAATTTTAATAAATTTTATTCTCATATATTCTTTAATAAATATTCATGTTTGTTGGATTGAATATATTTTTTCATGATTAATTTGAGTGAATATTATGTGAGTATAATATTAAATAAGTAATTATTTAATTTATAGAAAATAATGCGGTGATATTTATTTGTTAAATTAATCATCATTATTCAAGGATTGATAAAAATTATAGAGGATTGGTCAACAAAGTTTAATGGTGTGATGTGAAATACTAAACATTTATTATTATTTTATTAGATAATATTTAATTATATTCATGAGTTTAGTGTATGATGTAAAATAATAGTACTATTATTATTACCAAAGACATGGAGTTCTAAATTGAAAAAATAAATAATAAAGGCTACATGTGAAATTATTTATTTCTAACCCTTTTTTTATAAACACAATTATATAATATTTCAATAGAACCAATTCACTTAATTGGTTGTGCTCAATGAAATCCATTGATTCCTCTCGATTCCCCATGTTCTTCCCTTCTCTAAGAATTATCCCAATAACAGAGAGTGATCTTCTTCCAAGGTAAACACACAAGTCAAGTGTTATCAAATAGAATCAATTGGAAGCAAATCTCACGATAATGGATGGAATCTAAAGAAAGATATATGATCTATCATGTGAGCACCAAGAGATTCCTCTAACGACATTTAAATTTTTATAGAAGATGTGTGGATAACCGATAGACAGAATCTATTTCTGATTTCTACAATGAAACAATTTTATGATTTACATCCATTCTTAGATCTGTTAATTAAAAAATAATTATTTAATATGTTAATTCTATAATTTCTCAAATGAACTATGAAAAAAATGTGATGGAACTTTGGTTTAGTTTCAGTAATTTTTCAATTGTATGTGTTCTTTGATTAAATTATTTTGATCATAGAAATTATCATCCTTTAAATCATAGATTAATCATTTTACTTGAAGAAAAATATATATATATAAATTACCCATCAAACAATTTTATTTCACACATACCTACAAGTTGTATAAAAGTGGGTCTTATTATTATATATAATTATTTAAAAATTATTCATTTAATTACAGTTATGTTATTTTGTTTTCAATTCACATTTATTATTTCTAAAATAATAATTGAATGATATGATTCTTCCTATAATTATCGGGTATATATAGCCAAATCATACATATTAATGATTTTTTTTAATATATCATATAGATGTGCTAATGAATCTGGCATGTTAACATGAGAGCATGCGTCATGTAACCCAAAGGTACAAACATTTTACTAGTGTTTAATTCCCTAATAAATAATTCCAGAAACATTAATTTTTTAATTTAATAAATTTATTTATAATCTACGTGTTTATTGGGACATCTGGGTAAACATTCATCTAGAGTGCACACCATGTATCTATCGTACATAGAGTGTAGTACATATGCAAGGATGAGGTGTGTATCTTATTAAAAATACTAGGTGACTCATGATAGTGTAACATGGAGGCCACATGAAATGTATCCCATGTATGTGCAATGTAATCTAATATTTTCCTGGAATATTTACGCACAGAGTCCACATGTGTGTGCGTTGGATAGAAAACAAGAATAATACATGTCAAGTAGCTAGCTGGGAAATTACTTGTACTTATAAAAAATTACATAGAATTTAATATTTATTTATTTTAAATTCTAAAACATTTCAATTTTTTGATTCTTTTTCACATTAAGTTGAATGTATGTTAATTCTGATGGGTTTTTATATATATAAGTATAAAACTAATTTATGAGTAATTTTTGGATCAACATGACATGTAAAATTAATATTATAGTTATTACTCTACACATTGAATAATTAAAATCTACAATAGATAATGGAATAATCCAAATGATGTGGTCATTATATTGATAGTACATGTCATGATATTTTGTGATTTTTGGTGTATGAAACATTTCTCAAGAGTAAAAAACATTTTATAGGCTTCATTTAATTCAATGTTAAACCAATTTCTCTATATGCATTCCATCTCTCCCCATATTATGTAAGGGCCTACATGTCCATGGTTGCTTTTATATATACCCATTCCCCTCACCTATGTGTTTTTAAAATAAGATTTAATAGATGGAGATAATAATCTAGTGGAGGTAGTTCATTTTCTTAGTCGAGGAAAAACTAATCAATGGTAGATACATAGGTAGACCAGTAGAAACTGCAAAACAAACCATAAATGGTACATGGTGTTTTCCCTTAGCTCAACTGTTAGTTTATCATCAGCTATATAAACTTACTATCAGTAAAACATTATGATCATACCAATTTAATATTTTTATATCAGGATTCAATTTTATTTCATTATGGTCATTATGTATTGATCAAATAAATTAATGAATTACTAAGGATGCAAGATAGAACTAAAATAAACTACAGTATGTGTAAATATTTTCTAAGACATTGTTAATCAGTTAATTAAATATAATTCACAATAAAAATGTAATAAATATTATAATTGGTAATTTGTGAATAAAATATAATACTATTGTTATATATATTAATTAATTATACACTTCTACTAGTTGAGTTTAAATAAAACCATAGTTCAATGGGTTTAACCATCCAATGATAGAAGGATTTCAATTTTCAAGTAATTCTAACATGTTGTTTTTGGTTTAAATAACACAGTTCAAATTAAATATTGACTTGAAAATAAATATATTATTTAATGAAGATGAAATAGATTAAATAATCTAATTTATGGATTTTAGGATTTGAGAGCCCACTCAACAGATCAAGGAAATGTGAGTTAATGTAGTTAATACTATAAATTTCTATGTAAAACCCTTCAAATTAATTGAACAAAAACTTTTGGGTTAATGATAAGGGATTATTTATTAGTGCCACTATAATTTCAAATTTAAAAAATATTATGTAGCCAGTGGTGAGGGATACTGGGTTTTGAAAAAATAGATGAAGAATATTAATTTTTATTTATTTGTCAAAATTTCATTTGAAAAAGTAATAAAACACATCCTATATTATTTTTTGAAAAAAAATAAATTGAATTTAAAAATAATGATGTTATCCATAATTTATAAACATAAACTGATAATTATAGAAATATTCCATGAATTGAAAATGAAATTATGCAGTATCCTACTATATGAATTTAAATTGAATGTGTGAGAAGAACCTATTCCTGATTGGCCATTTAATGAGGCTAGTGAAAGAGGGTTTATCTCTTTGAGAAAAAATTTAAAGGTGATTATATGATCAATGTTTCATTATATAATCCAAAACGAATGAAATTTTAAATTGACATGAGGACATAGAAGAATATTTCATGATGTATTCCCTTCAGGATCTGTATTAACAGAATGTGAGAAAAGAGAAATTTGAGATATTCAATTATCTATTTAAGACAATGCTTGTAGATTCTATGATATAATTACCTCATTTAATCAAGATTATTATATAGATTTAACGGTTATAAATCATTATGGTTAAGTTCCTGGATGAGTTTCACACTTATATCAGACATTCCACACCACTGAAGACATTATATAGAATTATTGTAAATTATACCATAATGAGTAATTAAAAGATTCATTTTGAACATCTTACTAGGAATCTCTATGTGGATAAGGACATAGGAGTGAAAACCCGTCATTTCTTATAGAAAATATGAGAATGAATAAATTTGAAATGTGTCCCAAGGCTCATAAAAAGTCTAATAATAAAAGAATTATCTTTCTAAGAAGCAGATGATCTAGAGGTATGAAATGGAATATGAGGTATTAGGTTTTGAATGTTGAAGAAAGGCCACTGAAAGGGGAACAACACCAAGAATCAATGGGAAGCTAAATGTGTGTTCACTATTATGTGTAATCATTCAGTATCAACACATTGGTTATTGTATATATCTTGTAGTTCTGAAAATTATATCCAAAGGTAAGAACCATGTATATTCAGAAATATTTCTAAAGGATAGGTATATTTTTGACTTTCCAATGGTGGGAGGTTGGTTTCTCTATCCATTGGTGACTACCTCCTTTTATTACCAATAAGAATGAAATTGGATATAAGGGATTGCTATTATGTAACAATGGCAAACATGAATGAAATTTATGTATCATTCCAAGATGATGTGGGTTTTCTCTTCCTGTGTGGAAATAAAACATGTTTCTTTTATAGAGGATTTTTTTTTTATTTTATGTCAGAATTAAATATATGTCTGTATATAAAAATTTATAAAAACCATGTGATGTAAATAGATAAACAATCAAGTTCACGCAACTCTTATAAGACCTAGCAAGGGAATCACTATCTTGTTGATAGAAGTGGGGATCATTAGGAAAATATCTATCATGATAGTTATTTATAATCATATAATATAAAACCAAATGAAATAAGAAATATTTCATTATATGAAAAAATGAACAATCTATTATTTTTTCGTTAGGGGGAAAGTGCCACCGAGCCTCGAAGGATTTGTACAGACTAATCATTGGGGACCATTTCATGTAGAATCTAGAGGTTGGAATTATTACATCATAACATTTACCAATGACTTGAGTAGATATGGATATGACTACTTGATGGTAAATAAGATTTATTCCTTTGATAATTTCAAATAATTCATGAATGAATTGAAGAATCATCATGGATGAAAGATAAATAATATACAATCGAATTGAGGTTTTGAATATTATAACCATAATTTTATGTACTATATATGGTATTTTGGGTTTCAATCTTAACTCTCTAAACCTTACACGAAATAGTGGAATGGTTTTAGAGAGTGGAGGAATAATAAATTGTTATATATTTTATGGTTTATGATGAGTCATGCAGATCATCTATTATCCTTTGCAGATATACATTATAAATTGCAAAAAAAAATAAACTGAGTACTAAATATATTGTAAAAATGAACTCCCATTGAGTTATGGAGTGGAATGAAAAATGATTTTCATTTAAACATATATGGGGTTGCATGGAATTTGTTAAGGCATTCTCCAGAAACAATATGACACCCCATAGGACAATGGGTATCTTTATATGGAATCATAATGAAATAAAGTTATATAACCTATACACACCCTGAGAGAGGAAACTTATTGTCTTGAGATATTCAATCTTTAATGAGAAGGAGAACATCATCAAAAAGGATATTGAGAGTAAGATGGAATTTTATGACCTTAATACTAAAGATTCAAAATATTTGGTATGAGATCAGATTATACAGGGTCCCAAGGAATAAGTTCTTCCTCAATCATAAGTACTATGTTGGAGCACTATAGAGGTTGGAGATCCAGAAAGAGATGGGTTTCTATTACCTAAATATGGAGTATCATTATTCATAAAAAATTGTGAACCTATATCCTATAAATATGTTCTATGGTGATTAGATGCCACAATATGGAAATAATCCATGAATTCTAGAATGGATTTTATATATGGAAACCATGTTTGGGTTCTAGTTGATGTGTCAGTTGGAGTTAATTTCATATAATAGAAATGGGTATTCCAGAGAAAACTAAAAATAGTAATGTATTGTAAATCCATATAAAATGTTATTTTCTAAAGGGTCTGAATATCATCATGTAATTAACTATGATGAGACCTTTTCAACTATTTCCATATATTAATCCATCAGAATTCTACAAGATATAGTAGTTAAACATTACTAGGAAATTTTGAAAATGGATGAAAAAATATATTACGTAATGGGAACCTTCATTAATATGTCTATATTAAACTTCTATAAGTATTTGTGACACCATGGGATTCCAAAATAATTTGTAATATTCAGATATCCATTTATGGATTGAAGCAAGAATCTTGGTCCAATAACATTTTATTCGCTGATGCTATAAGATAATACGGTTTAATTACGAATGACTGTAATCTATGCATTGTAAAGTGTAATATTTGGAATGTGGTAATTATCATAGTATTATATGTTAATGTCAATTTTCTTATTGGAAATGGAATACCGATTTTGAAGTCAATTATAAAATGTTAAAACAATTGTTTCTCCAAGATGGACATTGGTGAAGTGGATTATATTCTAATAATTAATATCATTTGTGATAGATCAACAAGGCTACATTTACTATGTCGGGGTACTTAAATTTTACCAAAAATAAGGTTATTTAATATGGAACAATCCAAGAGTAGATTCATCCTAGTGTCACTTCGTATACATCATTATTAGAAAAATTTTCCTAAGACATATTAGGAGAGAGAGATAATGTGTAATTTCCCACATGATTTAGTGATAGAATCAACCATGTTATCCTTATAATGTTCCAGAACAATTGATTCATTCTCATTGAAAATGGTGAAATATATAAAGAATATATTAGGGAAAAAATTTGGGTGCTACTAAGGTTATCCTCTTGTATCAAAGAAGAACTAAGAAAATGATCCAACAATATGGAGGAGATGAGGAGGAAGTAATCAGAGTTTATATTGAATATAGTTTAAAAATACAATAGAATTATCAAAAGCTATAGGGAGGATTTTTTTTCTATCATAATGAAAGACCTTTGAGTTTGAAGAGTTCAATTTAGTCAGTTCCCCTTAATTCAATAGTGGACTCCAAGTATATTTTGGAGTATGATATACAAAAGGAATCTGTTTGTATAAGAAACTTTACCTATTAGCATGATGTGGAACCTAGTATTAAACACCCTAAACCATTGTGTTGTGAAAATACAACGGTGTTGGATCTTATGAAAGTTCCAAGGTCACACCAACATACAAAGAACCTACAACTGAAGTATCACATCTTGAATGATATAGCCTTAGGGGTGATGTTCTAACAAGCAGTGTTCCCATCGAATAAAATGTAAAAACCCACTTAACTAGAAAGCAAACCGAACATAATCATGTGAATTCATTGATTTAATTACATTTCCCATGGGGTTTATTATCATGTAAATCTTGGATTTATCATCGACCATGATAAAAAAAGAAGTCGGAAACGACCCATCACATTCAATTTTTATACCCGAAAACTATAAGGGGGGACAGCGACAAGATTTTAGTTATTAATGAGTTTGAAAGCCATGGATGAATATATTTATTGTGGTTAACTTTATATAGTTCTTAAAGGATTTTATTAGTGCTATGAAATCATCGATAAGAGTCCAATTTAATTGTGCAATAAAAGGACAAATATATATTTACTAATATTGTCAATATAATTAAAAAATTTAATTGTATATAAATATAGATATATATATATATATATAAATAATAATAAATAAATATTTATATAATTATATGCATATTAAATTAATTATAAATATTTATTTAGAATTATTATAAAAAATACATATAAATATAAATTGATAAATATTTATACAAATAGAAATATATTTAACTAAATTTAAATATTCATTTAAAAAAATAATTATAGAAATAAACTTATAATAATAAACATAAATAAATATTTTAATATAAATAAATAAATATATATAGAAATATTTAAATATTTAGGTAATAATATATGTATATATATAATTAAAAATATATGAAATATATATATTATAATTTTATAATTTTCGAAATATGTAATTATTCATTTATAATTATTTAAAAAATTATTTATTTATAATTATATAAATACATTTTAAAATATATATCTCTCTATTTCTAATTTAAAATATATAATTTTACAAATAATATATATATATATATGTTTATAAAGATATTTTTAGGTTTTCATCCCAATTTGAATCTGGAGGTTGACTATTGATCATCATGGAATGGATGTTGAATCTTGGTGGAAGTGTATTACGGATAAAAAGATTGATCATGAAGCATTCACTAGCCACAAAGGAAGACCTCATCTAGGGAAGCATTATAAAAAGAATCAGGTGGATGATATGGATGTGTTGGAGAGTGATGAACTAGGCGATTCATGGAATTATTCATGGGTTCCATTTGTAAAGCATGATTCAGAGAAAAAGACAAATATGGCCTTACGAGAATTAGATGGTCTTAGACTTGATCCTTCCAATCTTACATCTGATATACTTGATCAGTTGGCCTCCTCAAACATGCATAATGATGGCTCAACAAAATTTGTTGTGAATATATCTAGAAATACATAGATTTTAGATCCTTTTAAATCCACATGAAAAGGTGCTTAATTCGTGGAATCCCTTTTCAATGATAAATATTAGGAATATTATCATTTTTAAATGATTCTTGGGATACTTAGATTTTCAAATTTGAAGATAGTAAATATATGGTAATTTTCAATCCTATGGTTCTTGAAGAATGGATTCAAGACTATAAGTCTCTATGATTGGGATGTTAGTCCTCTCTATGGGATACAAACCATTGATCATAAAAGAGTTGAAAACCAGTCCCTCTAGGTATTAGGTCACTATAAATTTAAAGAATGTCCCCACTAAAAGAGGAAGCATACACCTTATTTTTACATATTCCATTGATAGATCAGTTCCATGTATATCTAGATACTTCTCTCGAAATCATGGTATCATTTTTCTACTATATTGGGTGATAAATTTCATCCCCTATTGGAAAAAGAACTGTAATTCCAAGATTTTCATGATAATTCACAGCCTTAAATGGGTGCTCTAAAATCTATTAATTAAGAATGATCTGGTTTCCTACATTGATGTGCATGTTATGAGGGTTCAGAACAATGTGTAAGAAAAAGTTTTTTATTATTCTTGTTTTTTGTAAAAGGTGTTTATGTTGAATACTCTACCTAACTATGCCGCATTTGACGATAATGGCAAGAAAATTGGGGTTACATTTGAATAAAAGTCCATTCCATCATTTTTAAAAAAAATTGAGGGTGCTGGGGAATGACCTAGATAACTATATAAATCTGAGTAATATTAAGTTGTATAAGGCAGTTAATAATTCACATCCATCCTAAAGAAAAAACATCTCGACTCATCCAATATGGAATAGGTGAAGAAACCTATTGATACACAATTAAAGTCTATGAACTGTGATGAAGTTCCCATGAAGGGGATATCGAATTCTAAGTAATTATAATAGCATACGTCATCCAATATAACTAAATAATATGTATTTAAGGATCTAGAACCCTTAATACATCCAAATCAGCATGGTGGTTTGACTTTTGGCCTTAAAGAGGTGAATACAAGGGGGTCTCTGAACTGAATGTCCACTGGTTCTTCAAATAAAAATTATACTAAATTGAAAAATCAAGATGTAATGAAAATGATAACCTTTTTTCTTCCTTTTAGGTTGTTCCTATTATAAAAAATATAATCCCATACATAATAACTACCAGCTTATTCTATTTTTTAGATTTAGGACCAATATCATGTTGACTCAATGTTTTGGGAGGAATAAACTCTTCAAAAATAGGAATGGGAAAATGTGGATTGAATCTCCACTCCCATAGAAGGTAACCAAGACTATATGTGATTCTATATTCATTATTGAGAATGTTGACAAACCTATTGGTATTGTATTGGATGAAAAGGCCCTAACTCCCACAGGTGTTAACATTTATGATACAACTGATGCATCAACCTCTAGTAAAACAGTTTTTTTGTTGGAATGAAATAATTAATAGATATAATATAAAGGAGTATGTATATGAATAATTTAGGAATTATTATGAACATATTCAAATTGAAGGACAATTATCAGGAATTGAGAAGGTTAAGGCATAACCGGTTAGGCAATAGGTTAATCAGTCACTAATGGAGCTGTTATCACTAGATGATAACACAGAGACTCCTGTGGATGTTGTGAAATGGAAAAAACCCAATACATAGAGGAGGTTATGTCATCTATGAGGTAGAGTATTTGGTATCCATTCCGTTAATGATGACCTCCAAGCCCCTAGGCGAGTCTTCTTTTCTTTTTGTAGGAGTTATTTTTCACTTTTTTTACTTTCCAACTACGTTTTATATGTTTATTTTATGTTTAATTTAATCTATTCTCAGACCACAGGTCCATAACCCATGGTTCACGCCAACATGGAATAAATATATTAATATAAAAAAAATATTAAAATACTTATTTAAAAAGATTTATTTGAAATTATATTTGTAAGAAAATATTTCAATAATTATTAATGAATGTTCAATAATAAATAAAGAAAAATGATTAAATAAAAATAAAAAAATAAAAAAAATTTAAAAATTAATTATTAACAAGAAACATTCTTAATGAAACATAAAAATGATAAAAATGAATAAATAAATGATATACATTATATACATAAGAGTATTTCTTAAAATGAGTTATATTGATTCTATGAAATTATTAATAATTGAATTTAATTGATGTAAATTATAATAAAATAAATTAAACAGACACGAATATATTTTTAATGAATTGATAAAAAAATTCTATATTAATGATGAATAAATAAATAAATAAAAAAATACTAAAAACAATGTGATATTAAAATAGAATAAATTTTATAAAATCAATAAACATACACGTTCACATAAATACATATACACATGATAGGCATAATATGTACAATTAAACATCCATACATACACACACGTACAAACATACACTTAAAAACAATACATGTTCCCCTATTTTCAATTATTTAATGTTGATATAAATATTTAAATAAATATATTATGATTAAATAAATTTATAATTATGATATCTTTTTTTTGTTAAAAGTCATATAAATGAAAAATATATTATTATAACTTATATAAAAATATTTTAAAATAAACCATATATTAAAAAAAATTATATTTTTATGTAATGTAAATTAATCAACAATACATTTAGCAGTGATAAACAGAAATGCACTCATAAAGGGGTCACTCTTATCTATGCTAGAGATAAAGTACTGACAAATGGTAGAATTTTCCCAATGTTAAAAAAACCACTTAATTTTTTTACCATTTATATGTGTTAGACAAAAATCACTTATGATGTGTGGACTTTAATTAGTGCTTTTTTCACTCTAATAAATGTTTGGTTTATCAGTGATTTTTTTGAGTATTAAAAAATTTCAACCCTTAATCAGTGATATTTCTCTAGAGCTGATAAATGATAAAACTGAACATTGGTCGATCTATGTTAGTGTATAGAAAAATGAAAAGATTTTGGATAGAGATAGGCTATGTAAATGGTGAATAACACTACTTTGTTTTTGGAATTTCAAGAAAATTAAAGGATGGAAACTTGTTCCCGATTGCATTAGAAAATTTTTCTATGTAGGCAATCAGATTTGTTTCTCATAGTCAATAAAAATTTTTGGATTGAGTTTCCAAAATATTATGGAGGTGATATATCACTTGTATCCTAGATGATTTATGTGGTATGTAGTGGATTACTATTTAGGCATTGTATTAGAACAATAATGGGAGGGTGGATTAGTTTCAACATTTTTTTGAGCCTGAGAATAGTTTTTGAGTGGGATATTTTTGGAAATCACCTAGAAATTTTTTTACTACAAGTGTTGATCTGGATCTTGAAAAATTACTTGATATGTAGATATATAAATTTATCAATGAAGCTATTTTTAAAAACTTGACGATCAATTTGTCTCTCCACATCAATGGAGTGTTATTCTAAATATTAATGGATGTAAAAAGGAAGTTTGACTATATTAATTGTTCATATGGACCTTTTTTACAAAACAACACACACACACACATATATATATAAATATATTGATGTAGTTATATTTTTATTAGGAGTGAAAAGTGCCTCGATGGCCTTATAGAGGAGTAGGTGTCTCCACATTCGAGGAAGAAAACCCCAAAACACACAATTACTGAATGCATGAGAGACAATGGCGATGGTCGAGACATGACCAATATTCCATAGGTATGCACTATAATTTAATTTCCTAGGGTTTTTTAAATTTTATTTCACTATTAATGCATTATAAATTGATATTGATGGATTTTAAATATACATTAGGTATAAACTATAAATATTTATCTACCTGTGTTCTTGATAATGATGGATTTTGGATTTCATTGAGACATTTTTTCAAGAGGATTAATGATATATTAATGAGGATGGATGATTTAAATACATTACATGACTAACTTATTGTACATGATGAATTAAAAAAAATTAGTTTTAGAGAATAAATAATTCTACTAATTCTAAAAAAGATTGTTTCATTTGATTAAAAGTTATCTCACTAGGAAGAAGATGGTTTGCAATCTGAATTTGATTTTTGGTGAAGTTTTATATCTTTCACCTTGTTTTATTTCTTTAGTGAGAAAAACATGTTATTAAATGATTAATGATGAAGTTTAGTGTAATGTGTTAGAAGTTTCAGATTGATATAATTATATTATCTAATATTCTAATATTTATCCAGTGGAGATATTAATTCATGTAGTCATTTTAGATTATGTTTTAATATAAATTATTTGGAATCAAAATATTATTGGTTAAAACCTTGTTCAATAGTAAAATATAAATAAATTTATGCTATAATTTTACGTTTAAATTTATTTTATACAAGGAAATTTTAATATTAGGACATATTTCAAAATTTAGGATGTCAAATTTTCTATACAAGATGATGGTTTGTGTAATGAAATCATGTTTTAAATCTAATTGAGTTAGTTTGATATAACGATCATATTTAATAGGATGATAAATGTCACACCCAGATTAACAGAAATAATATTTATAATGGTTATTTTGAGATGACATTTAATATTAGAGAGATTTTTTTTCTTTTTTGTCCTTTTATATTGTTGTGATGATTTAGATATATTTATAGATGTCAATGCACTATGTATTTTCGCAAAAATAATTTTAAAATCGTTTTAGTGAGATATTGATTTTTTGAATTAAATAGATATATTTCTCAAAGAATCTCCAAAAAACCATCTTGGAATATATACACCAATATAGAGTATAAATTTACAATTTTTCTATGCTAAAACCTACTAAAGTTTGGAGATAATATACAATGTAATCCCAAATACCACATTTCATAGTTGATGTATCAAATTATTTTATTATTTATTATAATTTTTGTTTTTTGTGGTTATAGTAATTTTTTTATAAAATAATTATTGTTCATCATCTCATCAAAGTTAAGCTTCAGTTTTAGAGTCATACTCAAGGCTTCATCACACTAATGTCATCATTGATGTCATATGTGACATACTATGTATTTTTCATTTTTAATTTTCTTGAAAAATTAAGAAAATATTATAATTAACAAAAAAATAAATGGGTGGGATTTTATTAAAGAAAATAATTTAGGGGATTCCTTTATTGAACATCTCTTTAATTTCATCACTAATATTATCACTAATTTCATCATTTATGTCATAACTAATGTCATCACTGATTTTATCCCTTATGTCATCACCGATGTCATAGGTAACCTACAAAAATAATTATGTGGAATTTTCATCACCAATTATTAAAATATTAAAATTAAATCATGTCAAAAAATGGTGTGATGTTATTGTAGATAAATAAAACACAAACATAAATATAGGGTCCCCATTTGATTGTAATATTACACATTCGTTATTGATACTATATTCTTTATATTTGTATAAGTGAAAATTTTATCTGTAATGATATATTGTAAATATTTTATGTATAAGGATTTTATGTTCATAATGTTATATTATAGCTTATTTAAAAATTATTTAATGACTAAAATCAATTTATACATGTTTAGGTAGGGATGAATATATTATACTATTAAATAATCACTTTGGACTCTTTGGAAACTTTAAAAAGCACAAACTTATATGTGAATGTTAGACACGCCAATAAATGATATCATGATGTCTATATTACTGACTCTTAGTTTCCTAACCATCAATAATTCATTTTTTATTTCTTATTTCAAATGATCTATCGTAAATATTAGTACGAAAACCAATCTAAATGCATGAATAAATTCATCTATAGACATTCATATAAGGCTTTTTAGAGGGATTTTAGGCATGTTGTAAAAGTAGATTTCCTAAATATTCAGTAATAATTTTCCTATCATCTCCAGGTAAGGTCATTTTTTATAATATATTACGATTTTTTAAAAATATTTATAATCATGAAAAATTTATTTAGAACTATTAAAATTGAAAACAATTAGGGAAAAATTTTGTATGTTTTAAAAAATTCATAAATTTTTTCAAATCATTGATATATAATATGTAGGTGTAGTAGGATATAAAAAAGAAAAAAATATTTTAATTTATAAAGGGAAAGTAAATATTGAAAAAACATAAAAGAAATAATTATACATTTTATATAGTATTTGAGTTCCAATATAATTACATTTATTAATTTAGTATTATAGATCCACCTTTTATTAGTACTACTAAAACCTTTTATCATCACTGATGTCCTAAAAATTAGTGGAATGGTATTCCTTTTAGCAAAGATAAATAAGGACTAAATAATGGGTCCTTAATCAATGCTAAAAATACTGGTAAATGATTTCTTTTATCAAAACTAGTTTAGCATTGAAAAAGGAGGTCCTTTACCAAGGATGTTTTTCACTAATAATGTTATCTTTTATTACTGCTAGAAATTTCATTGATAAATGAAATTCTACTATACTTTGATACTAATATTATAGCACAATTAAACCATAAAAATATATTTTACATGAAATAAATTTTATAGCACCAAAATAAGAATAAAAAAATATATTATAGAAATGTTTCACATTTATTTTATAATTAGATTGATAAGTACAATTTTTAAAGAACATTACAAATAATTAATGTTATACTGTCTTTGGACCCCCAACCCCCTCTCAAATGATCCGAATCAAGCTATCAGTTTCAAAAAAAAACCTCATCTCGAGCAAAATTGTTCACCAGTAGAGGAAAATAATTATTAATTTTTGTCCTACTATAAAGAAATAAGTTAAACATAAAAATGAAACATTATATTAATAAAATCAAATTTTAAAACCAATACCACCCATTTTGATGCATATCTATCTCAATGTGTTTCAAATTAACTTGTAGGTGATTCATACAATTAAATTTTATTTTTGTACTAATAAATCCCATCAATTTCAAGGTGTTATCTTGGTTTTGATTATGTGACATGTGTTCTGAACTAAAGTGTGAATATTAATCTAAAACCAAAATATTTGAGTCATAAAACGCACATCATTTTTAGTATTTTAGTATCGATGAGATATACACATCATAAATAACTTATCAATCTTTTCATAATTTATCATTATAAATTGATTGTGTTTACTTTGTTTTGAGTACATAACATGTGTTTTGAACGAAAATATTAATATACAAAAACAAATATCCCCTTTGAGTTATAATAAGTACACCATCTCTTATATTTAGGTGCAGTTTTTTTCTATACATCACAGATTATGTATGGACCATTGGTCAAAATTATCAAACTGTAGTTAATGAATTTTTTCAATTTTGAGAATTCGACATTTATTTTGAACTATAATATCAATTTTAAAAAAAACAATAGTCATTGATACAGAACGATCACACCGTGCATCAAATTGATGTGTGATTGATTCTTGTTTTTCCCAAATGAAAAATGTATTTTTTTCCTAATGTATTAAGATAATACAGACATGTTTTCTTGGATTTACGCTAGTGAAACACATTTTTTAATAAAATATAAAATTTTAATTGAAAACATGAACTTTGAGTGATAACATCCAAATAATTTATTTTATTGACATATGACACATTCTAACATGTCAAAAATGACATATTGATCATTTTAGTGATTTACCATGAATATGTAATCATGTTTTATTCGTTTTTAGTCGGTGACACATGTTTCTAACTAAAATATCAATTTTAAATTGAAGACCCACATTTCTTTTCATTCCAGTCACACAGTCATTTAGATTGAGGTGTGGATAAAAATTAATAATGACTTTGGGATCTTTTCACAAATACAAAAAAAAATAATATGAATCTATTTGTTCAGTTTGGATTACATGAAATATTTTTTAACATAAATGTTATATTAATACTAAAAACACACACTTTGATTCATAACAGGAAAACCATGTATCTATATATGGTGGGGGTTATTACTATATGTGACAAATTATTGACGAAATAAATTTTACAATGTATAAAAAAAAGACTATGTTTTCAAGATTTTGTTCTTGTGAGTTTTGTTTTGGACTAAATTTTCAATTTCAATAAATAACATATTTCAATTCATATCGGTCAGACGGTGTTTCATATTGATATGTGGGTGATTCAAACACATCAACAAACACCTTAAACAAGTTTCCATCAATTATGAACCATATTCGAGTGTGTTTTCTTGGTTTATAGTGGGTGACTAGTTTTTAACTAAAATTTCCTTAAGAAAATAGAAACAAACTCTTTAATTCATAGTAGTCACATCATGTGTTAGATTTATGTGAAATTTATTCCTACACATCCAAAATAAATTATGGATAATTTTACAAATGTATTAAAATAATTCTATCATGTTTTTAAGGATTTAGTGAGTGCACATGTTTTTAACTAAAATATATTTTTTAAATCGAAATAAAATTTCTTTTCATATAATTTCTATTATGTGTAATATTGAGGCTTGGCTAGTTTTAACATGTCAAAAATGACTAAGGATCATTTTTATAATGTATAAAATAGTTTTGAATGTGATTTCTATTTTTAGTAATCCTTGCAACATTCCATTACTAAAATGTCAATTTAAAAAGAAAACATTCACTTTGAGTCATTTCTAACATGGAAACATACTCCACTAACCATAAAATGTTTAATTAATTAAAAAATAACTGTATAAAAAAACAAATAGTAGATGAGTGAATTATACATATTGAATAATTTTCCACGAATTTTTTTTCTAATAATTTTATTATCTTAATAGGGAAAAATAGTATAAGAAAAATTATTCTTGTTGAAGTAATTTTCTTATTTTTTTAAAATAATAACTAAATACATTTTAAATAAAGTTTTTAAAAATAATGAAAAAATTATCTAAATAAGTATTAGGAAGTCATTTTTCATGATAGTTTTATACACCCTCACACCATGTTTGTCTCTCAATACTCTATAAAAAATCTATTATCTATTTTGAATATGAATAATTTTCATAGTATTGGTATTAGTTAAAAAATATAAAAAAATTATTAATAATTGTTTTAAAATAATTTTTAATTATCATTGGGAATACATCTTTGGGGATGCTAGTTTATTGATGAAATATGGTAATTTTAATTAAATTTCATTTATAATAACGATAATAATTTCTATTAGATTGTCTTGGAAACTGATAATACCTTGAAAAATATATGTAATTTTTATTGATATATGCTTTGATAGTAAATGAATATTTTAATTACCATAATATTTATCAACATGTAGAATTTGGTAGTCTTCTTGTGATAATGAAATATCATAATTCCTTGATTTTGACAATATCTAATCATCACCCTATTATAGGAAAATCATTAAAATGTAATATTAGATGTATACCGTGAATTTTAATTGAAAAATTATGCATGTACTATATTTAAAATGATAACTGTCACCGAATGTTGTCTATTTTTTGGAAACCCATGCATTGAATCCAAAAAATAAATCTTCTATGTATCAGAAATTATTTAAATGAGAAACAAATTATTCATAATTAAAATAAAATGAATATCTAATCAATGAAATGAAAATATATTGGATATGATTTATATAAATAGTTTTACCCCTACATCATGGGTATGGAGAAGTTATTATCATCTATAATTTTGATTTAACACACTATAGAATTTTTTTCACTATCACTAAATATTCCACTTAATTCAATGTGTTTTTATATATAATTAATGCGAGGACTGATGAGTAAAAAATATTGTAGGATTTTAATTTAAAAAAGAAATTTTATATATGACTTTCAAAAATATATAAAGTATTTATCATTAATTAAAATATTTTCTTAGCAATTAGATAATCTAATTATGAAAACACACGTTATTTATACATTTAAATCTAAGACATTGAGCTATAAATTTATGATGATTTCATCAACATTCTGAATACCAAGAATGTTTGTAAGGGCCTCTCTATACATTTTTTTATTTAAAATCAATTATTTTAATTAAGTAAATTTTAAAATCTATATTCAAATGAACATATAAGGTTTATAAATACACAAGATGAACTAGTTAAATCTTGAAGGTCTTTTTGATTGATCAGAAGATCTTCTAGATTATTTATATTTATAATTCAAATTATTTTCTTCCCTTTCTCCCTCTATAATAAAATAAATATGTTTAGGAGGTTTTTCAAAAATTTTAACGGGTTTTAATACAAAATAATTAGGGAATGTATACATTTTTACCAATATGTATTTTTAAAAGATCAAATGTAATTTCAATGAATGTTACAACAACTGTAACACCCCATCCTTACCTCATTGGCTTGAGGAGGAAGTGAGGGTTACATGGCCTTAAGCGACATCCCCAAGATTCTAAAGGCTAGCAATAAATACCGAAGGGTTTCAAATACAAGTGGGGGATGATTTACCCTTTAATAAATAAAAAAATAAACATACAAACAATAACCAAACATTCACTATAATATTCATGAATGGATGTAAGACAACCCAACATCTTCATATATCTCAAACCCATATCAATGTATGCAACAATAGAAGAATAACCAAGTATCAGAGTACATAGAAAATAAACGATACAAGACTCTCTAAATACCACAAGACTCCATGCTCCATAATATTCAAGCTCCACAATCTCCGAACAGCCCAAAAATCAGAAGGAGGTGCTAAAAAGGTGTGATACATTACCTTTTCCCCTATCCTGGAAATTAGCATCTACAAAAGCACTAATGGTCCAAAGCAGGGGTGAGTATAAAACTCAATAGGTTTTCCCCAACCACTTCCCTTCTCACTCCACTAGGATAGAAAAGTTAGTCACATTTATATAGTACAATTTATATTGAATTATTTTCCAAAACAATTTATAACCAAATATAAACAAGTTTCCAAAACCATGTATAACCAAAATCATACATGTGCAATTGAAACCAATTTTTCCAACAAGTTATTTTTTCATAAAAACAACTAAACATTATTTAAAACCATTTCTCAATATCAATTTGACATACCCAATTAATTCCATACATCCACACAACCAACCCAACATGTAACCTGGATTTTCCTATACTCTCGAGTGGTGAGTCATCCTTTCACTAAGTCATCCCTAGTGAACTAATTGACGGGGGAGAGCCCAAACACTTATCCATCCTCTTAACGATGCGGGAGAACCCTAACCCTTATCCGTCTTACATGAACCCCTTGCTGGGGGAGATCCATAACCCTTATACATCCTGTTAATGATGGGGGAGACCCATAACCCTTATCTGTACCACATGCCCGTGAACACACACAACCATCATGTCCAAAACCAAGTGTGTTCAACCAATTCAAACAATTTCAATAAAATTTTAATTTTATTGAGAACCAATGAATAGACCAATTTCAAAATAGAAACTTCACTTTTATAAACCAATACATTTTATTGAAGAACTATAATCCAAACCATGTGTCACAACTCTAGAAAATCCCCATTATAAAATCTCAATTTTAAGAATTAAGAACCGAAGCACTCATTCAAAATCCCCAATTTTCCATATTTCACAACCATCGCTCAAGAAGGTTCCCAAAAAGTGTTAAACAACCAAATAAAAATCAATTCGACACCACACATTCAATGTGAAAGCATTATAACCAGTTATACTAAGTGGAGTCGAGAAAGAATCCTTCTACCTCGAAGGTTTTGACGAAAACCATAACGAATGATAACCGCACAAGAAAACCGGGTTGATTCATTAAGAAGCCACCTTAGATCTCTTTTACTAGAAATTCCATGACCAAAAATCCTGATATTTTTCATCCACACAATTAGATCTACCCATAAAATGCATATATTTAAGAAAACAATACAGAATGATGACGAACGATCACATACCTAAAAAATCCAGCTTTGATTCACCATAGAAAACCTTCAAATTGCCTCAAAACGTTTGGGAGATGTTTTCCTTCTATCAAGGGAGAGTGATACCATGTTATGTATGATTAGGAGAAAAAACAAACCATTTAGAGGCAAAAAATATTGAGATCCATTTTTTAGGATCTCATTTAAGTGCCTGCACTGTTAGTTCACACAGTTTGAAAAACCGTGCGCTAACTGTGAGTTAGCCACTGCCTCAGAAGACCCTCTCAAAACCTCCTCGCACGTTGTCCTGAGCTGTACTCCAATTGTGTAGGAGCCACTGCCTAAAAAGTGTCAACTACGCATGGTTTGGCCGCATGATTAGAAAAACCGTGCACCACCCGTGTGACTGCCCCTTTTCCTCAAAACATCTTTCCAAGATCTCCTGACTCTCTCATTCATCAACCTTAACTTTATAATCAATAAAATAATTAAGTAATGGTTATATAAAAGAAACCAGGGGTACTAAATTCTCCCCACCATTGGTCCTTCTGTCCTCAAAAAGTAGACAACACATGCTGGTCAAAAATAGTTCCAACCACTACTCTTTCATTTCATTCCCACGTTCCCACATCTCTTCTTGAATCAGACAATGTTGCCATAAAACCTACACTAGGCTGATGATTTTCCCATGAAATACTTTCTCTTGTCTATCCATGATCCAAACTAGAATATGTACCGGTGATACACCCGGTTCTAGCTCAATGTGATCCCATCTGATCACATGGTCAGCATCAGGGTGATACTTTTTCAACTAGGATACGTGGAACACATTATGCACCAAACTAAACCATAATGGAAATGTCAACTGATATTCCACTCCTCTAACCCATTCATGTATCTCAAAAGATCCTATATATCTAGGAGATAACACGCCCTGCTTACCAAAATGATGATGTCCAATCCTCGGAGAGATCCTCATGTATACAAGACCACCCACAACAACAACAATGGTCTTCGACGGTGATTTGCATAATATTTCTGACGACTATGAGCTATCTCCATCCAATTTCTAATCTACTGGATCTTCTCTATTGTTTCTTCGAAAAGGCTTGTCCTGACTAGTTATGTTTCACCTGTTTTCAACCATTATAGTGGTGAACAACAAGGACGCCCATACAATACTTCAAACAGATACATGTGTATCGAGTATTGATAGCTTTTATTATATGATAACTCCACTAAGGTTATATGATCCTCCCATGAGGCACTAAAATCAATTACACAAGCCTGAAACATGTCTTCCAATGTTTGTATTGTCCACTCAGATTTCCCATCCGTTTGAGGATGATACACGGTGCTCATAGTCAAGTGAGTTCCCAGGGCTTTCTACAAAGATTTAGAGAAACGAGATATAAAACTTAGATCTCTATTTGAGGCTATACACACTTGTACACCATACCTCTTTACAACTTCTCGGATATAGATTTTTGACAGATCCTCCACCATATGAGTTTCACAAATATGGATGAAATGGGCTGACTTGGTTAAGAGATCCACTATCACCCAAATGGCATCGTGTTTCTGGACCATTCATTGATGACTTGTAACAAATCTATTGCTATTTGATCCCATTTCCACACTGGGATGGGCAATGATTGAAATATAATAACTGATCTCTAATACTCTGCTTTAACCTACTGACAAGTTAAGCACCACGAGATGAACTCGGCCACCTTCCATTTCATGCCGCTCCATAGAAACTGCACCTTCAGTGCCTTATACATCTTCTATGTACCTGGATATATATCCAATATTGAATGGTTGTACGAATGAAGTAGTTGTTCCTGAAAAACCATAGGTACAACCATCTGATCTCTAAAATACTAAACTGAACCCCCATCAGGTTTCCATCCACCAATGGTCTCCCCACCATTGAGTTTTGAACTTACAACTAGACATTCATCAACCGATGTTTTTGCTTCTTTGAATATTTTTACAAGATCAAGAACAAGCGTAGTTGAAAATAAAACTGCAACATCACCTCATTCTTTACATTCAACATGCCTGTCGGCTAAGACCAACTTCAACTGCAATTCATCTAAAGCTTCTTTCGCCAACTGAGCATATGAAATTATACTCAATGCATCTGCCACCGAATTTACTTTCCCCTATGTGTATATCAAGTCAATCTCAATCATTTGGAGAGAATCCATCTACCTCCTTTGCCTCAGATTCAAATATCTCTCTGAGAAAATGTATTTCAATCTTTTGAGATCTGTAAACACAATAAATTTCTCACCAAAGAGATATTGTGTCCATGTTTTCAAAGCATGGATGACTGCAGCTAACTCCAAATCATGTGTTGGGTAATTCTTCTCATGCACCCTCAAGTTCCTTGAATCATAAGCAACCACGCAATCTCTATTCATGATAACAAAACCCAAACTTGATCCCGAAGCATCACTATACACCCCATACCCTTGTCCCGATTCTTGAAAGGTTACGATATGTGCCGATGTAAGCTGAACATTCCGTTCCTGGAACGACTTCTAACATTATTATGTTCATTTGAATGAATCATTCTTCTTTTTTAGAGCTGTCATTGGTGAATGTAGTCGTGATAAATCACACACAAAGCATATGTAGTAACTAGCTAGACCAAGAAAACATCGTATCTCGAACACATTCTTCATTGGTTGCCAGGAGATAAGGGATTCTATTTTTTCAGGATCAACATAAACACCATTACGAGAAATGACATATCCATGGAAACATACTTCCTCTATCCACAAATCACACTTTGATAATTTGGAATAAAAATGATGATATCTCAAGATTTGTATCACTGTTTCTAGGTGTACATCATGATCTACCCTTGTCTTTTAATAGACCAAAATGTCACCCACAATCCGCACAACAAAAGAATAAAGATATTATTTAAATACCTGATTCATCAATGCCATGAAGAATGCTGGTTCATTTGTTAGGCCGAATGTCATGACTACATATTCATAGTGTCCATATCTTCTTCTCAAAGCTATCTTTTGAATATCCTCATTCTGAGCTCATAATTGCTATTAACCTAAAAAAAAGTCTATCTTGGAGAACCACTAAGTTCCCCAAAATTGATCTAATAGATCATTAATGCATGGAAGTGGATATCTATTCATTGTCATCACTTGGTTAAGCATACGATAATCAACACACAACCAAAGAGTTCCATTTTCCTTATTCATGAACAAAACTAGTGTTTCCCATGGAGATGTACTATATTGAATGGAATCCTTGCATTCCAGATCCTCTAACTACACTTTCAATTCCCGTAAATCTGTTGCTTCCTCCCTATAAGATGGAAGGGAAATAGGACAGGTCCCTAGAATGAGATCAATCGTCAACTCCACTTCCATTAGAGGTGGTAACCCTAAGATGTTCTTGTAATGACATCTAGAAATTGATCCAGAAAAACTAGAAAAATATTTTCCTCGATCTATTCCATTGACTCCAAAGTCAAATATTCCGATTGGTAAGATATTGTTACCACCTTTGGTGCCAAAAATCTCTTTTGACCTTTAATTATAGTCCACTATCCTCTAAAGAGATGCTCGATATCATCCTTAGTCATGAAACTAACGGTTCTCTTATAACAGTCGATTTGAGCCTTGAACATTGTCGGCCAATCCATACCTATTATTACATCATAGAAATACATATCCAATGTCAAAAAGTGCCATTTTAACTCCACTCCATCAAAAGTTATAGAACATGCTCTACACAAAATGTCTTCACATTTTCTTTCACCAAGAAGAGTTTTCAGTTTCAAAACAGAAGGCATCATTTCCAGTTTTAAAAATAAAAAGTCAATAGTTTGAGAAAAAATGAAGGAATGCGATGAACTAGTATCAAAAAACACTTGTAAAATGGTATAAATTTAAAATAATCATACCTCTTACTGTATATGGTCCAACCTGATCATCTACAATCATCTTCTCAACTCCATACAATTGTATCTTCACTATACTGTTCTCTTGGTTTCTTTAGTGAGGTTTCCCTGGTAGAGGAGTCATGGTATTTCTTAAATCACCACGGATAGCTCTGCTCTACTAATGATACTGATTCTTTTATCCTTGTCTAGTCGAATCATATGATACTTGAAATAGATGAGAAGTGTCTCGAGCACCTGACCTTGGAGCACTGCGACAATGGAGCTGAAGATGTCCCATCTTGTTACAATTATGACATGCTCTAGGATGTGCCGTTCAATCTCTCCTTATGTGGTCAAGCTAACCACAATGAAAAAAACTTTTTTTTCTCTGGTGTTGTGGAGGAAGGTTTACTGATTTATCCAACTGGTTCTAATTTCCACTGTCACTAAGGAAATAGGTGTCCCTTTTCTTTCTGTTCCTAGTGGTTGAGTTCCCACCATTTCCTGTAGGAATCATCATTCCTCCTCCTATCGATCCCGAGATATCACATTCAGAAATAGTTGTCTGTTCACCATCTCTGTATGATCTGTAATATATAGAACCACAATCATTGACCAAATCTCCTACCTTAGCCCTGATTCGAACATGCGTGCCTTTGAAGACGCACATGCCGCAACCTCTGGTGAAAATAGACTAAATTCTTGAACGTAGTCGCATACTCTAGGACAGAGAGGATCTATTGTTTAAGGCTAAAGAAGTCCGTTGTTTTCTGGATTTTGAACGTGTGAGGATAGAATTGTTTGTTGAACAATTCTTCAAAATCCTCTCATGTAATCCCTTCATCTAATTTATCCTGCACTGCTAAATCCCACCACTAATGTGCTAGATCCTCAAGAATATACTTCACCAACTTAACCTTGAGCTCAGATGGTGTGCCTTGGAAATCGATGATATGATTCATCCTACATAGACACACCTCTGCCTTCTCAGGTTCTAAATCACCCCAAAATTTTAGTGGATTTTTCTTCATGAACATAATTGTATGATCTACATGCCTTGGTTCATTCCTACAGTTCCCCTTATCCACAACATGAAAATCCCAGACAATACTCTGAACTAGCTCTTGGTTCACCCATGGTTCATGTGAAACCACATTCTCTGCAACTTTTTAGGATTGTTTTCGACGATGCCTACCACGTTCCATTTTCAAAACCAACAACAAAATCCGTCAATATCACACTCTTGCAACTGATGGATTTTCATTTAAAATTATATCACATCAACTATCACAACATTCTATTCCAAAACATACTTTTTCCCATGGTCAACTATTTTTGAAACCACTTCACATGATTTTGAAAATTAATCCATTTTCAAAATTCGATAATCATTTGCTTTTTTTAAATCCTTCATTTGAAAACCAATTCAATACTTTTCAAAACAAATGAACACTTTTTTCAACAAGATGAATCATTTCTAGAAATGATGAATACACACTTAGTGGGAATTCATTCCTCTATAATGCATGTCATGCTCGTCTCATTGGCTAACCCCATCCCTAGGAGATTTCAAAATCCAAGAAGTGCCACCAAACCCTTATTTACACAAATCCCTGGTAACTGGACGTTCAGCATAAAAGTGTTACCTATGTCCTTTTCTGCTATATAGTTAATGTTCCGTCAATCCTTCTCCTTTATAAGATTACCACCCAAGGAATAGAAAAGTAGGGATTTCATCTCCAAAACTAGTAACATCGATGACTACATGTTAGGAAGGGATAGAATAAACTAATACCACTTGTAACTCCCCTCCCCTAACTCATTGGCATAAGGAGGTGGTGAAGGTTACTTGGCCTTAAGGGACATCCCCAAGACACCAAAAGCTGGAAATAAATGCTGAAGGGTTTCAAATACAAGTGGGGGAAAATTTAACCTTTAAGAAATAAACCAATAAACCTACAAACCATAACAAAAAATTCAATATATGATGCATGAATGAATGAAAGACAACCCAACATCTTTATGTGTCTCAAAACCATATCAAAGTATGCAACAACTAAAGAATAACCATGTATCACAGTATAGAGGGGATAAATAATACCAGACTCTCAAAAGACCACAAGAGTCCATGCTCCACAATCTTAAAGTTCCACAACCACAAAACATTCCAAACATCACGAGCATGTTCTAAAAACATGTGAGACATTACCTTTTCCCCTATCCCGGAAGATAGCATCTTTAAAAGAACAAAAGTGCCAAAGCAGGGGTGAGTATAAAACATAGTAGGTTTTCCCCAATGACTTCCCTACTCATGCCACTAGGATAGAAACGTTAGTCACATTTATATATAATAGTTTTTATAAAAAAATTAACAAAATATTTTACAAACAAATATAAACAAGTTTCCAAAACCATTTATAACCAAAAGCATACAAGTACAATTGGGAAGAATTTTTCCAACAAGTTATTTTTTTCAGAAAAATAACTAAACATGAATTAAAAACATTTTCAAATATTCCTTTTACATACCAAATTAATTCCATACATCCACACCACCAACCCTTCATATAACTTGGAGGTCCCTATACTCGTGAGTGGTGAGTAATCCCTTCACTAAGTTGTCCCTAGTGAACTAATTGTTTGTGGAGAGCCATAACCCTTATCCATCCCGTTAATGGTGGGGGAGACCCCTAACCCATATCCACCCCAAATGAACCCTTTGATGGGGGAGAGACCAAACACTTATCCATCACAGTAATGATGGGTGAGACCCCTAAAACTTATCTGTCCCACATGCCCATGAACACACACAACCATTATGTCAAAAACCAAGTGTGTTCAACCAATTCATACCATTTTAATAAAACTGTACTTTTATTGACAACTAAAGAATAATCCAATTTCAAATTAGCCACTTCACTTAAATTTAACATTACCTTTTTTGAAAACATCTAATCCAAACCATGCGTCACAACCCCATAAAATCACCACTTTAAAATCCCTATTTTAAAAATTGGGAACCAAAGCACTCATTCAAAATCCCAAATATTCTAGATTTCACAACCACCACTCAAGAAGGTTTCCAAAAAGTGTTCAACAAGTAAATCACAATCTATTAAACACCACACATTCAGTTTGAATGCATGACAATATATTATAATAAGTGGAGTCGAGATAGAAGCCTCATACATCGATGGTTTCGACGAAAACCGCAACGAATGAAGAACACATAAGAAAACCGGGTTGATTCTTCAAGAACCCGCTTTAGATCTATTTTCCTAGCAAGATAATGACCAAAAATCATCATATGTGGCATCCAAACATTAATATCAACCCATAACGGGCATGGATCTATGAATCCCAAAGAAAGGGAGATGTAGATCTAATAAACTGACCAAGAATGATGATGAACGATCACACGCCTCAAAAATACGTCTTTGATTCGCCATGGAAAGCCTTCAGATCACCTACAAAACTCTTGGGAGAGGATATTATACCTTCAAGGGAGAGTGATCCCGAGTTACGGCCGCATAAAAGTAAAAACGATCAATTTAGAGGCAATAACGTGTGAGATCCATTTCTTTAGGATCTCATTTAATTGCCCACACGGTTTGTTCGCATGGTTTGACAAACCATGTGTTAACCGTGCATTCACCAGTGCCTCGGAAGACCCTCCCAGGACCTCCTCATACAGTCTCCCGAACCATGCTCTAACCATGTGGGAGACACTTCCACAAAAGTGTTTACTATGCATGGTTTGGCCGCACGGTTAGACAAACCGAGCACTGCCCGTACGACTTCCCCTTGGCCTCAATAACCTTCTTGACCATATGATCATCTTATTCATCATGGGAAATATATTACACTATTCTTGAATCATGATATACATGAATACCGATTCTCACATGACCTTTTTGATGTTTCTTATTGTGTATAATTAGTGCATGTTACACACACTTACATACATAATAAATAGATCAAAATTATTGACCGTCACTTTTTTGAAAACTAACTTTCATTTCACATTTATGATGTTCAATAATCACATTATAAATGTTATAAAAAAATTCTTAATGGATGAACAAATTCATGAAAAAACACTCATATTTGGACTTAATGATGGATTTTAGGTCCATGATAAATGGAATTTGTTTAAATAGTTTTTAATTATATACTTTTCACATATATATATTGATATTATCTATTATATGTTAATATTTTTAGATTTTATTATAGATAATAAAAAATAAATATTAAGAACTATTAGCAGGGAAAAAAAATTTGAAAAAAAAATTTGAAAAAAAATAAACACAAATTTTTAATATATATATATATGTTTTATATAATAAATAATATACACGTCACCTTTATATATAATAAATAGTCCCATATCAGTATTTTTAATTCACCGTTAATGTAAATATTTTATTATTGTTAGGTTAATATTGAGAATGTGATGCTTTTAATAGTACTTATTTGACATTTATATATGTCAATCATTATAAGTACACCATTCTTTCATTGAAAATTTCCTCATTAAATTGTTTCAATTTCTTATTGTATATAATAGCTACATATAGTATCCAATAAAATTGAAAATCCTTTGGAAAATTATAAACAATAATTAGAGTTACATTAAAAAATATAAAAAATAAATCTAAATTATATTATCTCATTATAAATATATTTATATTAAATAATTTCAGTATAGTTATCGATACATATTTATTAATATTTAATATTTATAAGATAAATGTAATTTACAAAAAGATATATATTGTTTAATTTTTTTTCAAGGATTAACATTTTCAATTGAAATGTTATAATGACTTTGTTTTTCTAGTTTAGTTCATTGAATATTTCAACCATTATCAATATTTTTCAATAGATTCGGCACTATTTTTTGGTGTTTCAGGACACTAGAAATAATATGTTTAAAATATTAATATATATTTATGAAAATGCATGCATATTTTTAGAATAAAAGGTTTTGAAATTTTTCAGGAGCAGTGGTGGAAATTTTTATACAACATTTAAATTTATAATAAGGATTTTACACTATGTGTGACATAAATTTTTTGGTCATTGTAAAATAGTGACATTTTCTCTAAAATAAACAAAAACTATGTTCGATAAAATATATAACATGAAACACTAACCCTCAATGAACCACGAAATATTTTACTTTCATAGTCATAACCAAGCTGTTAAATTGAAAGGTAGGATTTTAATTAATAGCTTTATGAAATATATACAAATTTAAAAAAATATATAAATTTATTTATAAATACATATTAAAAAATAAGTCACATTTATTAGTAAGTTTATTTTTTGTTTCAAAAATTCATTCGGATAAAAATGATTTTGTTTTTTTGTGAGTGGATAATATAATGAATTTATACAAATTTAGGAAAATATTTTATTAAAAATGGTAGCTTTTTTAAATTTGATTGTCAAAATTATATTACATTTTATTTTTTATAATTTTATAGAATGTTTTATTTTCAATAAATCATAATAAAATGTAATATTTGATTTAAAAATGATTTTTATTTTCAAGTATTTACAAACTAAAAATATATATTGGATTAGTTTTAATGTTTCATCAGTTCACTATGAATTTAAATATTCCATTTATATTTTTTTCATTGAATTTATACTCAAATTTGGGATAAAAAATTTTTTATACATAAAAAAAATTATAAAAAACCATTTTTCTTTGGGGTTTCCAAGCTAAATCATTAATTTATTTTCAAGAACACTTATTTTTAAATAAATAATAATAATTTCATATATAGAATCATTAAGAATAAATTTGGTTAATTGGTTTATTTTTTTAATTATTGTTATAAGTAACTATAATAAATATTAATATCCATGGTAAATGTAAAATGGTTTAATTATGGGTAAAAATAATTTATAATTATTGAATAGTTACCCTAAAATAGGCCATAATTTTATTAAATGATTATATTTCATCTATATAAATAGAATATTAAAATATATGACCATTTTTTAAAATGTACATGATTATGATATTTATAATACATTATGTATAAAGTAAAAAGATTTTCCTTTTCATTATTTGATTAAAATTAATTTTTTTACACAGGGATTACAAGTAGCCATGTTCGGTTCTAAATAGTTATTTCAAAGACACATTTTGTTTGATGTATTAATTATTTTTAATATTTTTTAATGAAATAATTCCCATAAATAACTTCAAAATACTAAAAAAAATGTTTCCCTAATTAATAGAAAATTAAAATAAAAGAATTCAAAAATTAGTAAAAGTAATATAATATGATTGAATTATCTTGTTACATAATTTGTTTTGTAATTATAACAAACTTCTATCTTGTGGAATGTTTATATTGAAATTTCATCTCTGTATATATATTTTTAAAGTAAATTTATATTTATAGAGTCATAATTAACATTAATGATTTTTTTATTATAAATAATGTTTCATTAATTGATTTAAAATTATAAAAAAAATTACATTCCTCGAATGTAATTGGAAATGGTTGATTATATTGTCCTTGGTACTTTTAATGTCTTTTTTTCCTTTTATAGTAACTTTCTTGACCCTTAATGAGTACAAACATTAATACCACTATAATTTTCAAAAAAGAGTTTAATGTGTTAAAATCATATAATGATGGAAACATCACATAATCATACAAAAATATTATTTTACGAGAGTATGTATACTCACCCTCATATTATCCTGTAATATTATCAATATTTTTCCATTTAAATGTGAAAACAAATTTTGATTAATTTAATATATTTATAAATTCTAAGAGCTCCCCTACCCTCTCTTATTAATCGAACATCTTCTACTCTTTTCAAAAAATTTCATGAACCATTTTTCTGGACAATTCCTAACAAATCAATTCTTTACATATCTTCCCATTTCATATAATTCTTTTTTATCATAAAAGAAACCTCAGAAATCTTTTGGTGTAATCTTTTATGAGGTTTTCTATAGAAGAGTTGAAGTTATCTACCATGCATTTTCATATGTTCTATTCTCTAACCTTGAAAAAATATTCTTCAACCATGATAAAATAATTATAAAAATTATTTTACATATACTATTATGTTATTATGTTAATTTAATAATACATATCCCTATTTTATTTCAACAAATGGAATGTGAACCATCATTCATGTGTATGGTAAACTATGTAACTCCCCAAGCTTCTACAGTACGCTTCTCTTTGAATAATGTGATAGCGTGTGTTGTACGCAACACCGAGTTCTAACACACCATAACCAATCAAACTAGCCGTTATGAATAGTAATACCTATATTTTGAAATTATATATATTTTTTATTTCAAAATGGAATTAATTTTTGGATTCGGAATATCGAATTTATCCTAAGGTGAAATTTTGGTACTTTTCGGATAACTTTAATATTTTGATGAATAGTGAAAATTACTAAATTTTAATTAAAAACAACTTTTTTAATCAAGATAATTAATAGTGATAAATTATGAATATGAGTGGTTTTAAAGTGTATTTAGAATATATTTTTACCATTTAATATAATTTTGGTCATTGGACATAATTTTTCAATTAAACCGAACATAAACATGTGTCAATCTTTTGATATTTATTATCTCTTAAAAACACGCTTTTTGTTTTGACAGCGAGAATTAATTTTAAATTTATTTCTGCCACTTCTATGTTTTGAATTTAGAAAAATGGATTCCATATTTGGAATCAGGATGTTCAAATTGTGTAAATAGGTAACTTTTATTTTTAGACATTTTGAATAATTACTTCGGTAAATATTTTATTTACTATGGTTAAGGGTAAATCCGGTAAATAAGGGTTAAAAAATAATATTATAATAATACTATATTACCCTAAAACGTGTCCTAGCCATATTGGTTGATAAGGTTTCGACCATAGGCATCTTTGGGTCGATTTTGGGACCCCATGGTGCCACTTGTAGGTGATAGGGACACTTTATTTTAATTAAGTTAAAATGAATACAAAAATGACACCAGCATATATCTTTTAGAAAAACAATTATTACATAGGGTTATATATGTTGGATTTTAGATTATAAATATTAATTAGAAATATAAAACTATTTCCTACATAATTATGTTTTATTTATAATTTTTAGACATTAAATAATTTAATTTATTTATGACACAATGATGATGAAGTAATTACTATAATAGTGAAAATTAAAATAATTGATATTATAAATACCCAAATAAATATAATATAAAACTTTTAATGAATTAAACTAAATTTTCTAGGATAATATGATATATTATTATTGATTTAATTGACGTTTTTCGAAGTAATCAATCTGTTATGAGTTTCACAAAAATCAACTATTGAATAGGGTCAAAATTGACATAAAAGAATTCTTAAAACAAATATTATATTATTAATTGATATTAAATTCCTAAAAATCTAGGGTTCGGCCAAGAGACTTATATCATGATAGGTTCATCATTAATGGACCACTTGGGGGTCTCTTGGATGTATATAGTATGTTTATTAACCATATTATATAAAAATACAAAGAGACATTGTAAAAGTGAAACTAATTAACTTAGAGTTAATACTTAAAGATAAGGTTAATATAAGTACCCAAACCTGTCTAAATTCTATTGGATGAGATTTTTTCGACCCATACCCACCTTAAAATTTAAATAATAAACTTTGGAGCCTTTAGAAACCGAATATGAATTTATTATAAATTAATATTTCTAGCTTTTCCAAGGGTGCCCCCCACCCCTCTTATAAAAGGGAACTCCTCCTTCCCATTTATTCACACCCTCAAAGCCTTTTGGTTCGGCCAACCTCTGCCCAAATACTCTCCCAAATTCCCTCACTACAACCTAGAGGCCTTAGTTTGATCCCAAAGACAACCTAAGGATCCCTTTTGATCAAATCAAAAGGAAGAAACCGAAGAAGAGGTAATGATTTCACCACCCTTTTCCAAGTTCCTTTCTTCTTTCACTTCTTCTTACTTTGTTGTCACCATTATAAAATAATAACTCCAGTATCATATATATACTGTGATGTTATTATAAATATTGTTCAACCATATTCAGTATTCTATCCACCCTTTGAGTAACATGTCACCATACGTGCGTATGTACGGCTTACCGTCTCCACGTCGTGGTGTAATTGTTATTCAATATATTATTATTTGGATGGGTATAATAATGATGTGTCACTCATGTAAATAATAAATATAACATGTTAATTATTCTGTATATATGATATACCATCCATTTATATATTATTTTAATTTCAAATGAATGATATTGTCGCTCGTGCGTACGTACGGACTACCGTCTCCACGAACGCGATGAGATTCGTTCTCCATCGTATCCATTCAAATATAATTATCATTTGATGATTTAAAAATAATGTTTAAGGACTTTATATCATTCTGTATATGAATAATATACAACTTATCCATGAAAAACATGGCTTATGTAATAAAACATATAAAAGAAAATGAGTATGTTAACACCCGAAACAATGATAATACTAAGATATTATTAACAAATCAATGTTAAAAGATCATATATGATATCATATTAATGTATATGATTCTTGTATAATTTAATAACAATTATTTCACCATTATACAGGAGGTTAACCTACCCCATCCAAGGAAAAGTACAAGGTAAGGGTTATTTCACAATTTCTTCATTATCCGAGGTTGTTTATACGTAATAATCTACTGGGATCTCTTTATCATCCACTTCCATGTTTCATAAAAATGTATTTCAAAACATTTATACTATTTACAAGAATATGGGTTAAAATCATTTATACCCTTGTTTGACTTTTTATAAGAGGTTTATAAAGGAATCTTTCCGTCGTTTTCCAAACAAGGTGCTTTTTAACCTTTTCGACAAAATTAAGGTAAGAATGTTTTTTTAACTTATACGGCGGGTGCAACTATTTTCCGCCGTTATAAAATCGTCTAAGCTTACCTTACAAGCTTATAAGAATATTTTCAAAGAAAATGTTTTATTTTATAAATATATGACTCTTAAATGATTTCAAAATAGAATGAGATATTTCTCTAAAAAGATTTTTGATTTCGTCTATGTCAACATCCTTTGATGGATTTTACGCTTATTTGAAGTTGATTTATTATGATACAAAACCTCTATTTTGTATTGAAGGTTTTGTGATATGTTTGACTATGGGTGTGCTATTTTTATACCATTCATGGTTTATAGTGAAAAGTATTGACATTTCTTATGCTAGTTTTAATATGAATGTTTATGTTAGGTTTAAAACATTTCATATGGGAATGCATTGGACTTAATATGTGACGGGTGGAGCCCGAAATATCTCCGCGATGCATCGGTAGGTCTCATGAGACAAACTAGTGTCTTGGCATAAGGCCTTGACAAAATCTTATTTGTAGTCTTGGCACGAGGCCTTGGCTATGTGGTTATGATAGTCTGGCATTATGCATTCCATCATTATGAAAGTGGTTATTGATTTTTCATGTGATTATTCGATTAGTAGAATATCCATGTGAATAAGTAAATGGAATTATTTCATTTTATTTATGCCATACTATGTTGAAAGTTCAAGTTTGAAAGGCTTTTGATTTAGTTATACATTGCCTTAAATGTTTATTCTTATTTATGAAAGTTTCTGCTATATTGTTATCCTTACGGGGCATTTGAGCTCACCCCTTTTCTATGTTTTAATTTCTCCCAGGAAGTGATGAAGTAAATTATGAATGACCTGTAGGGATATTATGTGGGGATATGAGTGTGGATTATGGAGACAATATGTTGTTGTAGTAGTTTTTCATTTTATGATGTAATGTAAAACTTATCAACATATCTAGTGTTTCCAAGGCTACTAAACCTATCGGTCTTTCGAGATTTGATCTTTCTTGTGATCATGCCAATGTTATGTAATAATGCACCGACTCTGGGTAACTAGGGTCGGGGCGTTACAGTTGGTATCAGAGGAAGTTTAGTACAAACCTTGGAAGCTAGATTTAGATAAACTCTGATTAGAGCACGTAGACCTAAGATAAACGTTGATGATTAGTATAGAAGAACTTTCTAGAATTTTGGTATTGTAGAGATTTTGTGAGTTTTCCGAGAAATACATCCCTGTTTGGATATGAGCAGGTAGAGGCAGCTCTGGCACAGATGTACCTAGGGGTAAAACCCAAAAACACCGCTTTGAGCTAGACTCGAACGGGAACTGGTGCATGAAAACGGGCCTTGCTGCACTCTTCGTTACGACACTCCCGGGGGATATTCTTAGGATAACTCTCATTTTCATTACAAATCATTATGAAGGGTTTATGAGTATATGCATCCTTAAAGAAAATATTTTTTATGATTATGGATTATATCCATAAATAGTTCAATTTATGTTAAGTGTTTTATAAGTATGGGATTATGTATTTTGATTCATAAACTGATCTAGTTTATGCCATTGTTTAGAAATGGGGCCTAGTGGAAGAAATGGAAACGTATCAATGCACACACTCCATGTAGGTATTTCCCTCCTGCTCAAGATAATTATAGTGGAGCTGGTGATGCAACTGGTACCGATCAGCTAATCACCATACTGGGACAACTTACTCAGGTTATGAATAATAACCTTACCCGTATGGAGCACCCTGATCCACAATGTGGAGGATCAATGTTAGATCGATTCATGAGGCAACAACCACCAACGTTCAATGGGAGTACAAATCCCTTAGTAGCTGAGCAATGGATAAATTTCCTAGAGAAAATATTTCAGGCTTTGGGGAGCAGTGAAAGGGAAAAAGTTATCATGGCAGTTTACCGCCTCACTGGAGATGCTGATCAATGATGGTATTTGATTCAAAACATGAAGGAAGATGATAAAGTATCAAATATGGAATGGAGGGAGTTCAAAGATCTGTTTTTAGAAAAATTCTTTCCTCGCGACCATCGAGAAGATATGGAAAGGCAATTTCTGTGTCTGAGACAACAGGAGGATGAGAATGGCACAAAGTATGCGGCTAACATTACATGGTTAGCAAGGTATGCTGGAGATTATATATGTAACCCAAGAAGTAAGATTGATCATTTCTTTGATGGGTTAAAACCATTTCTTCGTCGATCATTAGTCTCACAATCCTTTTCGTCGTACGAAGACATTGTCTCATGTGCTATCAAGACCAAAAAGGAATTCTCTAAGTCTTATGACTTTAAGGAAAAGCAGGAGAAGAAGAGACCTGCTGATCAATCTGGGAATGGAAATAAGGGGAAGAAGGGAAAGGTTGAATATCCATCCTATGGTAAATGCGGGAAGAAACATCATGGTACTTTCTTGAAGGGAATGGGAGTATGTTACAAGTGTGGTGAAAAAGGTCACCAAGCTCGTGAATCATTTCCCATTAGAGCAAGGGAGTTGTCAGTTAAAACTCCTAAGGGAAGTATCATTGCAACAAAGTTTTGTGAATCAGTCCCCATTAGAGCACATAAATGTTCTTTATCTGTTGATCTCATCATCATACCTATGATTGAGTTTGATATAATCCTCGGTATGGACTGGCTTTCGGACTATGATGCGAAGATTTATTGTAAGAAGAAAGAGGTTACGATTCTTGATGATAATGCTAAGGAACACCTTATCTTTAGAGCAGAATCATCACCACCTAATTCTTATTTAGATCCACCCTCAATAGCTCAACTAAATTCAATTATTGGGGAGGAAGAGAAAGAAATAAATGTGGGTGAGGAAAGGAATGTTCAAATAGAGGATGTACCTATTGTGAAAGAATTTGTAGATGTATTTCCAGAAGATTTACCTGGACATCCTCCAGAACGAGAAGTTGAGTTTTCCATTGATTTAATTCCTAGATCAAGGCCTATATCAGAGACCCCTTATAGAATGGCAACTGTAGAGTTAGTCGAACTAAAGAAACAACTAGAGGAATAGAGTAATAAAGGATTTATTCTCCCTAGTGTTTCTCCATGGGGTGCCCCTGTTCTTTTTGTTAAAAACAAAGATGGATCTACGAGGTTATGTATCGAATACAGGGAGATCAATGCTATAACGATAAAGAACAAGTATCCCCTACCTCGTATTGATGATTTATTAGACCAACTACATGGAGCTCAATACTTTTCAAAGATTGACCTTCGATCTGGATACTATCAGTTGTGTGTAAAGAAGGAAGACATTCCGAAGACAGCATTTCGAACCAGGTACGGGCATTACGAGTTTTTTGTAATGCCTTTTGGATTGACTAATGCACCCTCTATATTCATGGATCTAATGAATAGAGTTTTCAAGGAGTATCTCGATGAATTTGTTTTGGTATTTATTGATGATATCTTAGTATACTCCAAAACCTACAATGATCATGAAAATCACTTGCGCTTTATCTTGGAGACTCTGAGGAGGCATGAATTATATGGGAAGTTTAGCAAGTGTGAATTCGGGCTTCATGAGATTTCATTTCTTGGCCATATTTTCTCTAAAGATTGAATCTCTGTTGTTCCTTCTAAGACCAAGGAAATCCATGAATGGCCAGCACCTACGAGTATAACTGAGGTATGCAGTTTTATTGGTTTGGCAGGATATTATCGACGTTTCGTCTAGAATTTTGCCCGGTTGGCTAACCCATTAACGAAGCTCACACGTAAAGGGGTTAAATTTGTTTGGACAGAAGAGTGTGAAGAATGTTTCGAAGAACTGAAGAGAAGATTAGTCAATTCACATATATTGACTCTACGATCGGGGAATGATGGGTTCGTTATTTATAGTGATGCATCAAAGAAAGGACTTGGTTGTGTCCTTATGCAGAATGATAGAGTTATTGCATATGCATCACGACATTTGAAAATTCATGAACAAAACTATCTTACTCATGATCTCGAGTTAGCAGCTGTGATCTTTTCTTTGAAGATATGGATTCACTACCTCTATGGTGAAAAATGTGAGATTTATACTGATCACAAGAGTTTGAAGTATATTTTCCCATAAAAAGAACTCAACATGAGGCAAAGGAGATGGCTTGAATTACTCAAGGATTATGATTTCATGATACACTACCACCCGGGGAAGGCAAAAAAGGTGGAAGATGCTTTGAGCAGAAAAGACCATGGAGTTTTGAACAATATGAGAATTGAAAGGGATCCAATTTTTATGGATCTAGTGAAGATGGACATGGGAATAACCAGGGAAGGCGAAACATCAATTCTTTTTCAAATTGTTGCCAAACCATCTTTACTAGAAAGGATTAAGAGTTCTCAAACTGATGATGAAGAATTTCAAAAGAAGATTAAAGCTGTGAATGATAGGAGATTGAGATACTTTTTCTATGAAGATGGAATTTTGAAATTTGGGAAGAGACTTTGTGTTCCCGATATACATGATCTAAAAAGGGAATTGCTGGAAGGTTCTCATAGTTCCAATTTATCTATACACCATGGGAGCACCAAAATGTATAGAGATTTGAAGGAACATTTTTGGTGGGACAACATGAATTGGGAGATTGCTGATTTTGTGTCAAGATGTATGGTTTGTCCGCAAGTGAAAGCTGGAAGGCAACAGCCTGGAGGAGTCATGCAACCTCTTCCCATACCAGAGTGGAAATGGGACAATATTACGATGGACTTTGTCATGGGGCTACCAAAGACTCCTAGAAGGAACGATGCAATATGGGTTATTGTTGATCGTCTTACCAAGTCAGCACATTTTCTTGATATAAGAGAAGATCTACCCCTGGAACGTCTAGCCGGACTATATATTAATGAAGTTGTGAGACTTCATGGAGTACCCATATCGATTGTTTCTGATCGTGATCCCCATTTTACTTCATGATTATGGAAAAGTCTTCAGAAATCCCTGGATACTGAACTTCATTTGAGCACTGCTTACCATCCTCAGACAGACGGACAATCAGAACGGACTATTCAAACCTTAGAAGACACGTTGAGATCTTGCTTACTTGACTTTCAGGGTATGTGGGATCAATATTTACCTCTGGTAGAATTTTCCTATAACAATAGCTTCCATTCGAGTATTTAGATGGCACCATATGAAGCGTTGTATGGAAAGAGATGTCGTACACCAACCTGTTGGGATGACGTTGGTGAAAGAAAACTTGTAGGTCCAGAACTGGTGGAGGAAATGATGGAAAAGGTGAAGGTAATCCAAAATCACATCAAAGCAGCTCAAAGTAGGCAGAAGAGCTATGCCAATAATCGAAGGAAGGATTTGGAATTTCAAGTTGGTGATCATGTTTTCCTGAAGGTATCTCCATGGAAGGGAGTGATACGTTTTGGTAAGAAAGGTAAATTGAGTCCCAGGTACATCGGACCTTTCGAAATTCTAGAACGAATTGGGGTTGTAGCTTACCGATTGGCAATGCCGCCAAGTCTCTCTAAAGTTCACGATGTGTTCCACGTATCTCTGTTGAGGAAATACATGCCTGACCCAACACATGTACTCACCTATGAAGAATTAGAACTGGAACCCGGTCTCTCTTATTGCGAAGAGCCCGTCAGGATTCTTGATACGAGAGAACAAGTACTGAGAAACCGGACGACACGTCTGGTAAAAGTTTTGTGGAGATACCATAAGATGGAGGAGGCAACGTGGGAACCCGAAGAACTTATGATGAAGAACCACCTCAGTCTTTTCATGTGATAAGTATTCTATAAATTTTGAGGAAGAAATTATTTGAAGGATGGGAGAATGTAACACCCCAAGCTTCTACGATACGCTTCTCTTTGAATAATGTGATAGTGTGTGTTGTACGCAACACCGAGTTCTAACACACCATAACCAATCAAACTAGCCATTATGAATAGTAATACCTACTTTTTGAAATTATATATATTTTATATTTCAAAATGGACTTCATTTTTGGATTTGGAATATCGAATTTATCCTAATGTGAAATTTTGGTACTTTTCGGATAACTTTAATATTTTGATGAATAGTGAAAATTACTAAATTTTAATTAAAAAAACTTTTTTAATCAAAATAATTAATAGTGATAAATTATGAATTTGAGTGGTTTTAAAGAATATTTAGAATATACTTTTACCATTTAATATAATTTTGGTCATTGGACATAATTTTAAATTAAACCGAACATAAACTAGTGTCAATCTTTTGATAGTTATTATCTCTTAAAAACACGCTTTTTGTTTTGACAGCGGGAATTAATTTTAAATTTATTTCTACCAATAATGTGTTTTGAATTTAGAAAAATGGATTCCATATTTGCAATCAGGATGTTCAAATTGTATAAATAGGTAAATTTTATTTTTAGACATTTTGAATAATTACTGCGGTAAATATTTTATTTACCATGGTTAACGGTAAATCGAGTAAATAAGGGTTAAAAAATTATATTATAATATTACTAAATTACCATAAAACGTGTCCTACCCTTATTGGATGATAAGGTTTCGACCATAGGCATCTTTGGGTCGATTTTGGGACCCCATGGTGCCACATGTAGGTGATAAGGTCACTTTATTTTAATTAAGTTAAAATGAATACAAAACTGACACAAGCATATATCTTTTAGAAAAACATTTTTTACATAGGGTTATATATGTTGTATTTTAGATTATAAATATTCATTAGAAATATAAAACGATTTCCTACATAATGATATTTTATTTTTAATTTTTAGACCTTAAATAATTTAATTTATTTATGACACAATGATGATGAAGTAATTATTATAATAGTGAAAATTAAAATAATTGATATTATAAATACCCAAATAAATATAATATGAAACTTTTAATGAATTAAACTAAATTTTATAGGATAATATGATATATTATTATTGATTTAATTGACTTTTTTCGAAGTAATCAATCTGTTATGAGTTTCACAAAAATCAACTATTGAATAGTGTCAAAATTGACATAAAAGAATTCTTAAAACAATTATTATATTATTAATCGATATTAAATTCCTAAAAATATAGGGTTTGGCCAATAGACTTATATAATGATAGGTTCATCATTAATGGAACACTTCGGGGTCGCTTGGATGTATATAGTATGTTTATTAACCATATTATATAAAAATATAAAGAGACATTGTAAAAGTGAAACTAATTAACTTAGAGTTAATACTTAAAGATAAGGTTAATATAAGTATCCAAACCTGTCTAAATTCTATTGGTTGAGTTGTTTTCGACCCATACCCACCTTAACATTTAAATAATCTACTTTGGAGCCTTTAGAAACCGAATATGAATTTATTATAAATTAATATTTCTAACTTTGCCAAAGGTGCCCCTCACCCCTCTTATAAAAGGGCACTCCTCCTTCCCATTTCTTCACACCTTAAAAGCCTTTTGGTTCGGCCAACCTCTGCCCGAATACTCTCCCATCTTCCCTCAATACAACCTAGTGGCCTTAGTTTGATCAGAAATCCAACCTATGGATCCCTTTTGATCAAATCAAAAGGAAGAAACCGAAGAAGAGGTAATGATTTCACCAGCCTTTTCCAAGTTCCTTTCTTCTTCCACTTCTTCTTCCTTTGTTGTTACCATTATAAAATAATAACTCCAGTATCATATATATACTGTGATGTTATTATAAATATTGTACAACCATATTCAGTATTCAATCCAGCCTATGAATAACATGTCACCATACGTGCGTACGTACGGCTTACCGTCTCCACGTCGTGGTGTAATTGTTATTCAATATATTATTATTTGGATGGGTATAATAATGATGTGTAACTCATTTAAATAAAAAATATAACATGTTAATGATTTTGTATATATGATATAACATCCATTTATATATTATTTTAATATCAAAAGAATGATATTGTCGCTCGTGCGTACGTACGGACTACCGTCTCCATGAACACGATGAGATTCATTCTCCATCGTATCCATTCAGGTATAATTATCATTTGATGATTTAAAAATACTGTTTAAGGACTTGATATCATTCTGTATATGAATAATATACAACCTATCCATGAAAAACATGGCTTATGTAACAAAACATATAAAAGAAAACGAGTAAGTTAACACCCGAAACAACGATAATACTAAGATATTATTAACAAATCAATGTAAAAAGATAATATATGATATCATATTAATGTATAAGATTCATGTATAATTTAATAACAATTATTTCACCATTATACATGAGGATAACCTACCCCAACCAAGGAAAAGTACAAGGTAAGGGTTATTTCACAATCTCTTCATTATCCGAGGTTGTTTATACGTAATAATCTACTGGGATCTCTTTATCATCCACATCCATGTTTCTTAAAAATGTATTTCAAAACATTTTTACTATTTACAAGAATATGGGTTAAAATCATTTATAACCTTGTTTGACTTTTTTATAAGAGGTTTATAAAAGAATCTTTCCGTCGTTTTCCAAACAAGGTGCTTTTTAACCTTTTCGACAAAATTAAGGTAAGAATGTTTTTTTTAACTTATACGGAGGGTGCGGATATTTTCTGCCGTTATGAAATCGTCGAAGCTTCCCTTACAAGCATATAAGAATATTTTCAAAGAAAATGTTTTATTTTATAAATATGTGACTCTTAAATGATTTCAAAATAGAAAGAGATATTTCTCTAAAAAGAGTTTTGATTTCATCTATGTCAACATCCTTTGATGGATTTTACGCTTATTTGAAGTTGATTTATTATGATACAAAACTTCTATATTGTATTAAAGTTTTTGTGATATGTTTAACTATGAATGTGCTATTTTTATACCATTCATGGTTTATGGTGAAAGTATTGACATTTTTATGCTATTTTTAATACGAATGTTTATGTTATGTTTAATCCTTTTTCTATGGGAATACAGTGGGCTTCATATGTGATGGGTGGAGCCCGCTATAGCTCCTTGATGCATCAGTAGGTCTCATGAGACAAACTAGTGTCATGGCACAAGGCCTTGACAAAATCTTATTTGTAGTCTTGGCACGAGGCCTTGGCTATGTGGTTATGATAGTTTGGCATTATGCATTCCATCATTATGAAAGTGGTTATTGATTTTTCATGTGATTATTAGATTAGTAGAATATCCATGTGAATAAGTAAATGGCATTATTTCATTTTATTTAGGTCATACTATGTTGAATGTTCAAGTTTGAAAGGCTTTTTTTAGTTATACATTGCCATAAATGTTTATTCCTATTTATGAAAGTTTCCGCTATATTGTTATCCTTACAGGGCATTTGAGCTCACCCCATTTCTATGTTTTATTTTTTCCCAGGAAGTGAAGAAGTAAATTATGAATGAGCTGCAGGGATATTATGTGGGGATATGAGTGTGGATTATGGAGACAATATGTTGTTATAGTGGTTTTTTATTTTATAATGTAATGTAAGACTTATGAATATATCTAGTGTTTCCAAGGCTACTAAACCAATCGGTCTTTCGAGATTTGATCATTCTTGTGATCATGCCAATGTTATGTAATAATGCACCGACTCTGGGTAACTAGGGTCGGGGCGTTACAAACTATCTCTTTGGGAACCTATGTAATTTATTTTCCATCGTATCAGTTTATAGTTGGTTGTAATTATGTGTTTAATGTTTATATATATATTATATTAAAGAAATAATTGTCACTAGTAAAAGTTAATATATATTTTTTCATTATTACCATTCAATTCCGTAAATAATGATTATTTCGTTCATGCGTACGTGTAGACTATAACCTCCATAAATTGATGTGATTCATTTTTCATCATCACATCACATGGATGATATATTTAATAATATTAAAATAAATAATCTCATATTTGTTATATTATTTTTACATTGTAATGATAAAATAATACATACCTTCATTCCATAATTTTTGCTAAATAATATAAATGATACTCATGCATATGTATGACCAACCATCTCCATGATTGTAACAATGTACATTTTTTAATATCCATATCTCATAGATTGGGTTAAAAGTATAATTGGTGTTTAAAAATGATAATTACAACATGATAATTCATCTTTTTAATACATAAGAATAACCAATTTGGACATAGTTAACCTACCAATGTCATTATATATATGTATCTGTTATCATCAAAATGTCTCACATTAATTAAAATTATCATGTAACTAAATATATAATGCTATAAAATAAAAATAAAAATAAAAATAAAGATTAAATTTTGTCATTATCTGTTATTTAATCAATATAAGTTTATTATTCATGAAGATCAATAATGTTCTTGATCAGTTAGTCTCATGGAAAGAAACACATTTCATTGAAACAAGATCTCTATTTTATTTATGAATCATTTAATGAGGTTGCTTTATTTAGGAATAAGGATTATTTGAAAACAATCTTAGAACACACCATGTACTTTTGAGTACAAAATGTGTACCCGGTTTCCATGTGTAGCTTTGTAATGGCTGTGTAATGGCCAATTACATGGCTGTGTAGGTGACCTAACATATCGCATAAAGAGGGGGAGAGTTCATGATAATACATGAAGTCTACATTAAATGATCATTACAAGTAGTTTTCATTTTTTATTGACGAATTAGAGCAGGTTCATGTCTCATCTCCATAACACACCTATTCTCCACTCGGTTTATATAGGAGAGCGACGAATGGCTGAAGAACGTAGAGATCCCCCTGATTCTTCGTCCGACCGCTGATTAAGAAGCCACCTGGTGTGTTGGATTCCCACTAGTTAGTTACCTATTCTCCTAGGGAATTTCTTCTTGATTTCTCTTATATAGTGAGTATTTCAGAAATTATGATTTTACCCCTATTTAGATCTACGCAATTCTAGGATGATTCAAGGGATAATGTTTGAGAGTGTAGATCATACAATATCAAGGTAGGTGGTTTGTGCCATTATTTGATTGTGTTGGGATTATATATTCGCAAATTGATGAATACCCTTATTTGGGGTATTGAATTCTTTGGAATTTAGAACTATTATTTACCTACTGTGGATTAATTTATTGAAAGTGGTTTTATTTGTACATGAATAAGGTTAGATGCCTTGTTTACGAGACACCCCATTGGTTTCTTTTTCCAACTTGGACTTTTTATGGCCATTTGGACTAGGATGACTATGTGAAATACCTTTTTTCCATGCCTTGACATGTTTAGGATGAGGTTTGATTATATTATATGAATTTAATTTTATATTATTATAAATGATATCTATGTAGTTGTTATATATTAGATGTTTTTACTTTCAATGATATGTACAATGATCGTCCAATGGACTGTGCGAGCCTTGGACTAGAAAAACTGTGGGGATTTCCATGTTTATTCTCACCAGACCATGTGAGCCTTGAAGTAGAATTTCACAAAGTGGTATTGACTGTGAGTGATACAATGGGGGTCATTTATGATTACTTATGCTATGTTGACCCAGAATATATTGACCGTGGGAGCTACCTGGTGGTCGTTTATATGTTATTAATTCCTTGTTGACCTAGGGGTATTGACCGTGAGAGATACCCAGGTGGTCGTTCATAAATTTTTAGCACTATATTGAACTAAAAGGGTTAGTCAATGGGAGAATTCCCAGTGGGATGTCATTGAATAAATGAATTATTTCGATGAGTCTGTCAAGCTAAATAATAAGCTTTAACTTGGCCACACTTTATTGTTTAGATTTTCTTCTCAGAAATATATTCATTGCTATTAAACAAGGGATACATAGCATAGGCTAGATCCTATAATTTCAATATTCATTGATTTAAATAATTAATAAATGTAAATGAATTTAATTCAAAACTATATAATTGTTTACATTTTTATACTTACTAGTGTATTACTTCATTTATGCATATTACCTACTATATATATTCACTGACAGTTTGGCATAGATAATTTGGTGGTTTCCTATTGGGATTCGTCTCAAATGATGTTTTCATTATGATTTTGGACCCAAAAAGATTATATGATTGCATGTATAGATAAGGAAAAGATCCCTTATTCATCAGGAACATGATTTATATTGGAGCTACAGGGCATGGGACCAAGTTGAGGCTTGGGATGTTGTTGGAGTTTACTTGTTTTTCTATTGTACGTTGGTTTTATTATTGATATCCATCATTGTGACTTGTTTAGATTTTTTACTAGTTATATGTATCATGCATCATATATATATATACATATATATATATATTCTTTTTGTCATATTCCTATAAATCATCTATTTTTTACTTATTTGGTTGGTATTAATGTTTCTAAAATTGGTTAATATTGTTATTCCATTGTGTATACTCTTCGAATGAGGGTACAATTTACCCATTATCAAACCATGGCCCTCATTACCAGTCAGATGCCTCTGGCATTTCGGTAAATGCTCTGGAGGTCAAGTGACCAACCAGGTATGGGGAACACTTGGGAAGCACCCGGAACTAGGACGTTACAACATTACATTGGAAACATCATTTAAAATGTTTTAATGATTTAGTTTAAAAGTCATTTTCTTCCTTGTCAATGTTGTTTGAAATGTTTCTTTAATATTATTATTTATGACACAATAGTTTCCAAAGATAAATTTTGATCATATTTGAAATTGATTGTAATGTTTTATAATGGGTATATTTTTTATGGCATTACTTTTGGAATTTTATTTAAAAACATCTATTTTGATGTTTCCCTACAATATCTTTTTATTCCTTTTACATATATTTAAAATTATTTTATGGATGTATTCATTTGGAATCAAATTAAATATAGTGGATATTGTATTTATTTTTTCACTATAATTCAATTCATTTATAAATCATTATTTTTTCATATTTTATACGTAAATTTTTGATGTTATTTACAAAAGAAATAAAGGAATGTTCTATTTTAACAAATAGGGTGATGAGCATATTCCCATAATTATAAATTTTATTTGATATCTTAATTAGTTTTTCACCATCCATGATTTCTTCAATGTGAATCCTCCTTCTATGTGTTCTTTTAATTTCAAAAACAATTTTAAAACGGAATTTATATTTCAATATCATGATATTTTTTTCTGATGGGTGAAATGAATATTTTTAAAACTATACATTTTTTATGTTATGATTATGTTTTGGTATTTAGTAATTGTTTATGATGAGATATAGGTTTGTTACAATCTATGAATACGTTTTTCCCTGAAATCTCTCCAATACATTGATTAAAATTTATATAGGAAGTTGATTATTATGTTATGCCACCTATAATGTTGAAAGTTATTTGTTACCATGAAGGAAATTTTATTTATAACCATGCAAACTATTAAATTTATAACCTTGAATCTAATGAAATATATAATAATGTTACAAAAATAATGGCTACGGTTACTTATATGATTTCTCTATTATTTCAATGGATTTTGTGAAAATATATTAATTTCAAAAAGACATGAAAGGAGTTTATTTATTTATGAAACTATATGATACTTCTTAATGGTGAAAATATATGTATGTGAAAAAATTTTCATAATATGTTCTTGATTATAATGAAATTATTATGTTATTTTATTTCCCTAAAAATATTGAAATCATTTATGGAAATCTTTTTGATGGTATGTTGATTTCATGTGTTAGAAAATATTTATTTTGAAAGTAATGCTAATTTAAAAAATGAATTCATTTATTTAGTCGTTGGTTAATATTTTTGTATTTAATTTAATGTCCTTCGATGAGATTTTATTGATCATACCACAAATTAATTTATTAAAAATTGTTTTAATGATTAGTAAAGAAATTTTTGAGGTCAAGATGGAAATTGTTATGATAGGACATTAAAAAGTTTTGTATATCATAAAATAATGGATTTGTGGAAAAAAAGTATACTAAGTGGAAGTGTCCACATTATGATGTAATAGTAGTATTTTTATGGGTGATGTACTAATAATCTAAAACTACAAAGCTAAAATATCTTCAATATTATATGAAATTAAATTCTATTTTGAAAACACTGGAATGTGTATTGTTTACAAATAGGTCAATATATTTGGTATTAGATAAATGTTTTAAATAACATTTGAGATTTGTTTGATTTCATTTCAGGTTAACTAAAGAGTTATGGATTCCATTATGGGTTTATAAGCTTATGTTTTATCATTATTTCAATTAAATATTCACATATTTAGAGTTTTCTTGTGTGATGGGATTTTAATGTGATTAATTATATTTAGATGAGGTTTTATTGGGTTGATATATATGTTAACCTTAGGGTTATCATGAATGATTATTTCAAAAAAATGGTGTTACCTTTTATAGGGATATATGGGGAAAGTTATAATATAACCTTTGATGATAATTTTTTTAATGTTAATGTTATTATGGTTATTTTTTGATTATTTCACGGTTAAATTATTACATAATTTATATAGGTAATTTATTTAATGGGAAAATATTAAATTTTACATAGCGTACCTAACATTATGTTTAATGGATGTTATTATCTATAGATTAATGATTATTAATAAAAATAAAAGGAAACATATCTCAAAAAACCATATTATCCCTCACATATGATTAAATCATCACAATCATGGAAAAAGGTTGATCAAATGATTTTGAATTATTTTTGAATATCCAAATCACCTACAATATACTATTTGATAAATCAAACAAAATTTTACATCACTAAAATAGAATTAAATCTGGGTATTTCTTTTATTTTATTTAAGAATATCATTGTAACCATCTCATTTGGCATGGTAAATCCCTATAAGGAATATAATATTTCTTTTATGGATATATGGACTTCAACTAGAAGATAAAGGGAATATAAATAGAAAAAAATAATACCATGATGATTGTATTAATGTTCTGAATTATTTTATTATCCTATAAATATGAATCTTTATTGAATTGATATTTAGTAATAATATTGACATATTTAATATCATGTAATATTACGACGAACAAAGGAAAATATTTATAAATTAGTTTGAAAAATATATGTATTTATTAATGATATTTTGATATTTACTAAATATTATTTTGATTATGAAACATTATATTGTAGATTTTATGGGGTAAATTTTGAAACAAATATTAGATATCATATATAACATTGCAATGTGATTTTGAAATTGGTTATAATTTTTCGATGACTAACTTATGGACATATGATAAAGGGAAAAATGAACATTTTAGTTTATAATTACTTTATTATAGTAAATTAATATTATTTTTATTTAGGAACAATATTTTTTTACAAATCCTTTGAGGTTTAAAAGTTATTTTATGATTAAAGATATTTTTTAGGATGTCTGTTATATTTTTTATTATTATAAGAGTTATAATAATATAGTTCTAATAAAAAGTACATCCCATCAAATCTATAAAGTCCATATGGCTTTATCCCAATAAAAAAGGACGATAAGTGTTTAATGCAAACCAATAGACTATATGGCGTCCTAAAAAGATTAAATTTATTTAAATGAATTGAAAAAAAATATTACATTGATTTGAGGAATATATGTTTTACAATATAGATCAAAATGGGGCTGAAAAGTGATTTGGTGATTATGTGATTAATGTATGTTTAGTAGAAGATCACTATATTTTGGGTAACATTATAATATTAAGGTAAATTGAATATTATATGGTTTTATTTTAGGATTAATGGAAATGTTTTCTTTTGGAAGAATACATGAATTTAATGTGGTTTAATCACGATTCACGTCATTTTTTGAAATGATTATTATTTTCTAGAGACTATATAACAATTAAATAATTTTTTTTGTATGAGACATTATGATTGATTGACACTATATATAAAAAAATTTGAAATTTATCTTATAGGAATATGTATTTAAATCATTCTAATATTGGTGTTTTAATCATAGCCTGAATAATCATGATGAATTTAAAGGATAATTGTTAATTTAGTGTTTTTTTAACTTTTGGTATTCCTGTTGAATCATGGAGATAAATGTATTATTTACTCATAAGGAGGATGATTCATTTTCTAATTTATTTTATCATTTTATTACAATTTCAATTTTTTTAACATATAAGTACATGAGTATTTAATTTTCATCCTTTGGTAGAATTTTTTTATTTCATAGAATTGAATTTTATTGGTCAACATTTAACAAATTGTCATCAATAAACATTATTTGGAAAAAAGGGGATATTACTGTAAAACATGATGAGATTATGAAATTTTACATTCCTATTAAGTATATATTCCTTAACTTATATGTCTATATTTTAAGAAATTCTTCAATAATTTGAAATATATCTGAAAATAAAAATGTAACCCAATTAATTTCCCTTTTAATGAATTAATTGTATTTTTCACACCTAAATGGTTTATGGTTTTATAATAATTATCTTTTTCTTGATCATTTACTTTATTGTGATAAATTATCTCCTTTCACACAAAAAATATATGGAAATTTTTATTTTATTTAATGTCTAAATTTTCACTTCCCACTCTATTTTTATATTTGCAAATCATTTTATGTGTTATTCCGGATGACATTCATATTTCTGTTTCCCTTTTTTTCATAAGGAATTAGCATCAACCATTATTATGATGTCTTATTTAAAAATATGTTTTTCCAAAAGGGAATTCATTGATTTTTATTATTATGGTCAAATTTTTGAAATAAAATATATAAAATTGTGGGAGAATATAATACCTCATGTTTAAAAAAAGAGAAATATTTTTAATAGTGTAAACCGCAAGAAACACCAAACATAAATATACTATGAAAAAATTTAATATGGTCATTATAACATACCTATTAAACTATAGAGTATGAATATTATTAATTAATTATAAAATATATATATGGTCCCTCTCAATAAATATTAGTTGATAGATTCTTTTTAATATTTATTTTTTTAAATTCACATTATGTTTGAAAGATGCATTTTTTTCAAAATTGATTTTTATTGATTTTTCTGAGTAGATAATATAAAGAATTTATGTCACTTTTGGAAATGGTATTTTATAAAAATTATTTCATGTTTGAAACCATCATCTAAATTTCATCTTATAGGATAATATTGCATTTATTTTGTAGAATTGTCATTTTCAATGAATAAGTTAAATTCTAATTTTTTTTAAGATATTATTTTTTTCAACTATTTTCCAAGTGAAATTATATTTTCGATTTATTTTAATTTGAAATTGGTTGATTTTTATTAATCATAATATAACTATAGTATTTATAATGAATTTTATACATGAAATTGGGAGAAAAATATTTTTGTACATCAAAAATGAATTTTGATGACAAACTGTTTTCCATCATTATTTTATGATTTAAAATTTAAATTAAATTATAATGAAATATATTTTGAATCATGATAAAAAGATTATATATATGGAATTAGGATTTATAAATTTAGTAAGTATGAATCTTTTATTTTTTGTCATTATGAACTATAAAACATAGTAAATATTTTTCATAACTTAAGGGTAAAAATAATTTTTATGGACTTCAACTGTCCTTAACACATTCCTTAATTTTATTGTATGAGAATATTTAAAACTTCATCCTTCAAGGTTATATTATATCTCATTTTGTTTATATATGGACATGATTATGAACTTTATAATATAGTATGTAAAGAAAGAACAAAAATGTCATTTTCATTGTTGTATTATATATATATATATATATTATATTAGAAAAGAATAATGAATGTAAGATTATTAATTTTTTTTAAATATAAGTGATTTTTTAATCTTGTTAATTTAAATCTATGTTTTTAGAAATTAAATAATTAAAATAAATTACCATGTAATGGTGACAAAAGTTTTATTTAGTTAAAAGAAGAATAAAATAAATTATTTAAAAAATATTATTAGTAATATAATTTGAATAAATTATTATGATAAAAAAATTGATAAGTATAAATTATTTTCCATGTGTTAAATTTTTAAAAATTAATTCTATATTATTATAGATGTTTTTAAATTTGAAAAAATTAGTATTATTAGAAATAAAATTTGTAATATTTTATAATGAAAAATGTTTCAATAAATGAATTAAAATTTATAAAAACTTAATATTTAGAACAATTAATGGTAAATGGTTTATACAATATTCCATGGTCATTTTTTTAGATTTTTTATTATTTTAATGAGTTATTGTCCTCCATGAAAGAGTAAAAAGTTTAATATCATAATAATTGTTCAAACGGATAAAAACTAGTTAAAAGAAAACGAAATTGGTGAACAAATCACCAAAAAAATTTAATTTTTTAATGTATGAGTTTATATATACATAAAATAATCATATATTTGAATATTATCAATTTGGATTCATTAGAATATGAAAATTAATTTATATTAAATTAATATTTTAAGAAATTCCTAGATTGACCCTCCCCTCACTTATAAATGGGAACATCTTCTTCTATTCTATCACACATCACAAACCATTTGTGTCTAAAATAATTACCATATTCCAACCAAACTGTCATTTATATATTTTTGATGCCTTTTATTGTCTTACAACCATCTTATGAATGCTTTTAATGGAATCCTTAAAAGGCGATCAAGAGAAGAGGTGTAGTTCTTATCAAATATTTTTCATAACCTTTCATCTCTTTAATTGTTAAAATAATCATAAACCATGATTAAATTATAGAAATTGTATCTTACATATATTGGGATGTTATTATATTAATATCATAACCACTATCATTTTTATCTTGTCTTAAATGGGAAAAGAATCCATCATTCTTATATACGACAAACTACCGCTTCCTGAACAAATGTAATTAATTTTCCATCACATCCTCTTATGGATGGTTGAAATAAATGAATATATATATAAATATATATATTCACTAGATATTTACCTATCTCAAATTAAAATTTAGAATTTTCTTTTTTTCATTTAAAATCACTAAATAAGGATAATGTCGTCTATAAGTACATCTAGACTACCTCTACTAAGAAGTGATGTGATTCGTTTTTAATCACAAAATAAGATGGATGATATATATATATGAATATTTTTTGAAAAAAACTATTAGTTATGATATTATTAACATAGAATACATAAAATGAAATTATTATCCTCATTTTATAATGATCATTGAAAGAATGGGTACATTACTAATTTATACACACAAAATATCATCTCAAGGATTACTCTGTAGTTATTTTTTATAAACATCTCGCATGGATGGTTTTTAAAGTAAAATTGATATATATAAATGGTAATTATATATCTATTATTATTTATAAGATTTGTGGAATAATGAACAATTGACAATAGTAAACCAACCGAAGTCATTTTGGATATATGAGCTTAATACTTTCAAAACATCTGAGACAAATTAAGATGATAAAGTAACCAACTAATAAGGTATAAAATAAAAAAATGAATTATATACATGAAAATGTTAATTTATCATGTAATTATATAAAATTATTTTATTATTCATTGCTGTAAATAATATATGTTCATGTCAGACTCATGGTTAGGGACACGTTGCATTAAAAAACATTTTTAAAGGTTTTAAGGATTTAGTTTCTTAATATTTTCTTATTATATTAATGTTCTGAAATATGATTTGAAAAAATTATTATTTATGAATAAATGGATTCTAATGAAAATTTTTTACCATATTTTATTTTATTCATAATTTTTTAAAAATGGAAACTTTTTTTTAGTGGAAATTATTTTAATGAAATAATTATTTAATGTTTCACTTCAAACTCCTTTTCTTACATTTACAGGAATTTAAAAGTACTTTATTGAAGTAATTATTTTGGAATAAATAAATTATAATGGATAATTTTTATCTCTTTTAAACATCATATCAATGGGTTTTTGAAAGGAATCATTTTATATAATATTTTTATTTTCATTTCAAAATATAAAATGGAATGTTATATTTTAATAAATATAAAGAAAATGAATGTTCCCCCTATCATAACCATAATTTTATATTTTATTTACAATATATGTTTCAATATTTTATTAAATGAATAAAACTCCTTCCTTATGTTGGGGTTATTTTCCAAAAGGGATTTAAAGTGGAATGGATATTTCGACATCTAGAAATATTTTGTTATGGGTGAAATAGACTTTTTAAAAATAGTATGTTTTTATGTGTTAGGATTATGTTATGGTTCATGAGAAATTTTTATAATTATGGGCGGTTCAATTATAAACAGTGTATGAGTGGGTATATGTTATCTATCTAATTCACGAGTTAATATTTATATAAAAATTTGACCATAGGTATTATTACACATGTCATTATAATGTTTATTTGTGACAATGAATAGTATTCTTCTTCTAACCGTGAATGATATTATATTTATAATCACTATGGTTATTTCATATGTATGAGTGATAAGATAATTATAACACAAATTACCTATATGATTTATCTAAGATTTCCATGATTTTTTTTGGAAATCTAATGATTTCAGAATGGTAAGAATTAATCTTATTTTTTAAGAAAGTATATTATACTTCTTAATGGTAAGAAGTATTTTCTTTATGAAATATTTTTCCTAATATTTTCTAGATAAAAATGAAACCATGAGGGGTTTTTTAATTTTATTTTAATTTATTCTAATAATTTTTTTGAAAATATTTGTATAGAGAATCTCATTTCTAATGTAATAAAATGTTTATTTTTATCCCAATATTGATATTTCCAATGGAAATTATTTATACGTTTTCATGGACTAATAGTATATTTCATCCTTTTTATGTCCTCCACTATGAGTTTTATCCTCATACCACATTTTAAATGTGGTTTCATAGGGTGATAAGGATAATTATGTATAAGGATGAGGTGATGATGAAAATTTAAACACGAGACATGTAACAAAGTATTGTTATTTCTGAAAGTTTTCTTTTTTTTAAAAAATGGATACTATGTGGGTTCAATTTGGGTTGTAACAATTATTTTAATAAGAGAAGTGTCCTAATTATCTAAAACACTAATCCCAAATGATCATTGAGAATCAATAAATATTAATTTGTCACTTAAAAAAATATAATATCGATTTTTTGTGGTTGGGTCCTTATAGACATCAAGATTCTAGTAAGGGGAAATCATTAGTGACATGTTAACTATAAAAAATAAAATATTTTCAATATATTTTTAAGACCTAAAACCATATCCCTATAAATAAATATTGTATCATATAAATTACCAATAATTATCTACATAACCCTAGTATATTAGAGCATAGAATACATTTTTCATAATTGAAATATCAAGATCATTGTATCGAAGATGAATGATCAAGGGTAATCCAAATTCAAATAAATTACATAGTAAGATCATCACCATTATCGATATTAGATGAATTCATGAAAAAAATTTGATCTACAATTAATGTAGGGAATAATTTTTTTTGATGTCCACCATTCATTTAAGTTGATAAGAATTGAGAGAATATATAATTATATATTTTTTAATATATACAAACTTCCCAAGATCCCTGATATGGGAAACACTCTTGATCTGATTTATTTATAATTTTTGATCTTTTAATGAACAATTCTATTCTATTTTAATTATTTTGGGACATGATAACCTATGAAAATTATGGTTTATCAAATCATTTATGTTCATTCCCCCAATATTATTTCAACTATTCATTATTGGCCCACATGGTCATTTTATGAAATTTCCTGGATGAATTTGGGCCTGATCAAACACTATTATTCGTGGAGTATGTGTGAATAAAAAACCTATCAGTGTTTTATTGATGGATCAGAGTGTATTTTGGGATTACATGGTTGGAGAAATGGATCAAAGGATCAATCATTGGTTTCCATACATGGGTGAGGTAATGTATGAGTGTGGTGTGATAGCGAAGAACCACAAAAGGTTCAGGTTGACAAAATATGGCCAATAGAAATGATCATGTGTTGTCTGACCTAGATTTATGTTCCATATCATGATTTAATGTAGAAATTATATTAATAATAGTATGAGTGTGATGTTTGTTGGGGTCACCAGTTTTTGGAAAATAACGACATTCATAGTGTGTTGTCCAGGAACTTATGTTGTGTAGGAACCTAATTATGGATGGTATGGTTTCAAGTGTAGGTAATATTCCAAATGGTGTGTGACCCATACATATCGTGTGAACTAGTTTAGGTGGATCAACATGTACCCCAAGAGTACACAACCATGGACACAACTAGGTACATGGGCACAATCAGAGTATAGTGGTATGACCATATACTCGATTATAACAAGGATACCAGGACATATCCAAGGTACATAGGAATGACTATTGTAAATGGGAACTGATAAAAATATATAGGAATAAGCTAATTAGACCTATTCATACATCAGGTCTCAAAATAAAATTGTGTACTGAATTTATACATGGGGTAATTATACATTTATATCCAAACTCGATACTAGTGAGGAAATGCTTAGGTGTCTAGGCGAGGTCACACACTGCATGACAGTATATACATTCCATGTACATCCCTCATTAAATTTCACCATTTATATCTCAATCATTAAGAAATGTATTTGTTTCTATGAGTATCCAATCATATGTTTTTTCTTAATTTTATGTGATCATGGACCACATTTTGGAATTATAGATATGAAATAATGCAATAAAAGTAGTACACATCATTAAATATATCTTAGCTGATGGCAGTGAAAAGGTTTGATAATTAGAGAGACACTTGGATTTATGTCCCCTATTCTACAAGAGTGAAGTTAACCAATACCCTTTATACTGGTAGAGTTAGTATTCCCCCATACTAGAGAATTTTCAATCCCTCTGTCTATGGTGTGGTACCCTTGTTATTGAGCAATAGAGAGGAGTGGGTTCTATAATAGATATATTCTTCCTTTCCTATGGACCACAGTGTGGAAGAGGGATCCATCCACATAGATTCTTGTGTAGTTTCTCATGATGATAGGAATAGTAGATGGAACATTGGATATTCATGATGAATCATCATTCATAGTTGTGTTGTGTAGATGGAGATAAACTTTTTATCATTCATGGATTTCATTATATTCATATATGATAGGGCTCATGTCCCTATTTCATATGGATTGATATGGGACTTTTTACGTTCTATGGATCACTTATTAGTTTTTGGATTTCCTACTAGGTATGTATATACTCACCCTATAATTCACTTTTACTACATGTGTTGTGTATTTTTTATATGAAAAATTGATCAATGATTTTATTTTTAGACCACGTTATAATATATCATTTGTTGGATTTGGTGGTATATAACCTAATACTTTGTATTTTAATCATTAATAAAAGACTTATCACATATTTATTGTTCATCTGCGTAAAAATTCATGTGATAATGTCTTATGGACAGCTTTTGCATTAAAGGGTCATTGCAGATCCCTGCTATGATGAGAAACCAGAAGTGCCACAACACTGTTATTGAATATATGTTCTATAGACGGATGATATTATTTCAGGGGAAAAAAATAATACAGGACATTAGGGTTGAGGACTCATTAAACATTGAGGCATTTTCTCATGGTGTGCACCGTTAGTAATATCCAAGAGGATATTATGAGAATGAGGCCCGCCAATAGGAAATCCACATTTTATAGTGTCATTGGATGTACCTATCTACGAACGTGTGTATTGGTCCATAGAGTTTACGATTATTATTAATGGGTATTACAACTCACGAACTTAGATGTATTGATGAAAACTGTGATGACACACTGTTTACAATGAGGTAGGATACGTTGGGTGTGTCATGAGTAATATTTCATTAATAGATAGTGCGAGAAAGGATTTGTCCCTTCTGTTCCATAACAGAAGTAGATATCTCATGCCCATTGATGGAATTGACATAGACTAAATAAATCCATGGCCATGGAAAGGTATGGGTGAGTTCAATTCTGGGATGTCAAAGAAAGATTAATCAAGCACATTGGTTGATGGCACTAGCATGAAACCCGCTTGATTAGAGATATTGAGACAAAGGGATTATATTGCATAGTAAGTTTTCATATGAGGTGACATGTCATTGCGGCGTTAACATTATTCTCTATGGGTTCCTTGCCAAGTTTCTAGATGCTAACCTTGGACTTTAGGCAGGCTCCGCCTAATGCCACTAAGAAATAGGCCTAGAGGGTCACACACTAAGTGTGTCCATGTATCTCAGTGAAATATTTACTTAACAAGATAAATAAAGATTATTACCGACTTTGGTTTAATAATTATTTAAGGATTCCTAATCCCAATTATTTCGACACTAGTTATTTAAGAGAATATATTGTTGGAAAAATAATATGTTTATTAGTGAGTAATGCAGTTACATTTATTTAAGAAATAAAGAGCAATTACTCAAGGTTTAAAAAATGCAGTGGAAAAAGGTAAATAAAAGTATATGTCGTGTATATTAAATATACACGTCATGTAGTTTTATGGAAAACGAGTATACGTCGTGTATTAATGATTACACACCGTGTTGTTTTTTCAGTTGGGATTTTGAGGATATAATATTGTTTTGATAAATGATATTTATTATAATCAGTGTGGGTGCATGTCATGGAATTAATAATTCGACATGGGGGGTTTAAAAAAGTGTTAATGAAATAAATAAAATGTGTAACATGTTTATTTATTGACATAACTCTATATCCTCAAACACGATTATAAATATCCTCACAACCCCAACAATTTTCCACAAGAGAATCATTATGCACAAAAATTCTGAAGAATTATTTCAATCTCGAAAGAACTCCTTCCTCCAAGAACGCTCTCAAGACCGAGAGATCAAGGAAATCGAAGGCAGACATCACAAACGAAGGTTCTTCTACTCTATCACCCGAAGATCCCTTCGGTTACTTCCAGAGATATGTGGAACATATGTGGATCACTGTTAGAGGAATCCTACACTTGGATTCTATGACACAATGACAGATCACCGAATCATGACCTGAATCGTCAACAAAGAAAGAATTCCACCAAGGTAATTCTTGTGAATTAATTAAATTAACTATAACCAATATATGATGATCCTATCTCTATGGTTCTGGTATTCCCTCTTATTTTTGTTATTCGTTCTCTTCCAAAGATCTAACATTTTATATCATGACAGATCTTGGTTTGAGCATTGTTAAACACTAAAATTAACGATGGGCAAACCCACCAACGCACTTCTGATGCGCCCGAAAACTACAAGTGGTATCAAAGGGGTAATATGGTTGATTATAATTATTTATTTTTTTGTTGATGTTTTACGCATTTAACAATTTAGTTGTTTCAATTCAATTTTAATCTTTCTAGAAATATGAATCTCGAGATCTATTCCTCCTCCATCATTTATCGTTCACCTCACAGAAACAATTTTTTCTTTTAATTTTGATTAAAATTAAATAGATGAACTTATTCGGAGGAGCTAATAATTTCTGGCCATACAACACCATAATAAACGGCATGTATTCAGAATTACATGCTGTGTAGTCTAGATTCATGCATCAGAATGATCCACTAAATCAGGCTGTGTATTGGATCCTATCTAAGTCATTAATGACCCCATGTGTTCACTAGGAACATGTGGCACACAATTTATATATTACACGTTGTATGGTCTAATGAACATAGCGTGTAGCCCCTTCGGGTTAGGGTTATACCGTGTACCCCGTACACGGCTTGACCAGCTAGAAACCGTGTAACGTGGAATCTACACTTCGTTTGTCCCACTGAACACGCTGTGCACTCTGAAAATTTCTTAAGTACATTAACACGCCATCTCCCTGGGCGTGTACTTCAGATGGATAGTGAACAAAAGTACACATCGTATAGTCAGAACTACACGTCGTGTACTCATTCAAATTACGCAATGAACGATAATTCACTGAGTTTCCTCCAAGGTACAAGTTAAATACATGGATAATTTGAAATGAATTTATTTATTTAAAATTATTATGGATGATAATTTAAAGGAAATTTAGAAAAATGATTTAAGATAAAAGAATTGATTAATTAAAGATAATAAATTAAATCAAGTGTGATTTATCGTAATCAATAATAATTAAATAATTGAATTATAGATTTATTTATGCATAAATATTGTTGCATGTATGGATGATCATGATCTAGACCGAGACCTCTATATGTGAATGGGTTCTTTTAATTTAATTATTTAAATTAAATTTGTTGGTCTGTGAGCCATCTCTTCATTAATATGTAGGGCCTGCACGCCCAAGGATTATTTTATTTAAAAACCCCTTTTTACCCCTCACCTTAATGTGAGATAAATGCATAAGTAATGGATGGAGCTCCCAAGCTAGTGGAGGCATCTCAAGTCAGGATCTAAGGTGAAACCAATCCAAGGAGATATAATGGCGAACTGGTGGAAAGTTGTAAACACGAACCCATAAGGTTCAAGGTGTTTCTCCCCTATGTCATGGGTTAGTTTATCAACCGCTAGATAAACTAACCAATAGATCAATATCATGATCATACCATTTATTTAATCTCTGTCAGGTTCATTGTTTATTTATTGTGGGTGTGTTGTCACGTTCACACAATTAATAAATTAAACAAGCAGGAAATATGGAACTAAAATAAAGCTGGATTATGCATAAATATTATCTTAGACATGGTTAATCACATAAGTATATCCCACTTAATATTAAAAATCATGTAATCAAAGATAATAAATTGGAAATTTACGTATAATGATAAAATCCTTCAAAGAAATGTTAAGTCGGTATAGCCTTCCATAATCTTGGTTAGAATCGAACCATAGTTCAAAGTGCTTGACCAACCCTAGTTGGGGTGCTTTCAATTATTGGGGAATTATAATTCAAGGTTTTGGGTTGAATTAACTTGGTTCGCATCAAGGGTTGACTTCCACAGCAGGACTTGGTGTGTCCAAGAGGAAAAGGTGGAGGAAATATAAAATAAAAGGATTTTAGGATTGGGGAGTCCCTTCAGCAGATCAAGGAGCTGTGAGTTAAATGCAGTTGGAATTTGGAATGAATATCTAAAAACCCTTCATGTTTCTTTAACAACCCTTGTTGGTCTAATTCGAAGGTCAATATAGATCCTTGTAACTAGAATATTCAGGAAACAGAATATTACGAAGTCAATGGTAAGGGCTATTGGATTTCAATAAAATAGTGGGAGACTAATAAGTATTAATTTATTTATTTGCCTCATTTTTTTAATAAATTACTAAAACTTTTCTCATCTTAATTTGTATAAATGAAAAAAATGACTTCAAACATATTATTGTGCACCATACTCGAGAAATAAAACCTTCTAACCGACACTAATTTTCCAGAGTGGCAGAGGTGTTTACGCGTCATCCTTCACCACGAAAAGAAATTGTATGTGCTGGAAGAGCCTATTCCAGTTGCGCCAGAGAAAAAGGCCAGTGATGAGGACATATATCTCTATGAAAAACACATGGATGATCCCAGAGATTTCCAGTGTTTCATGCTATCATCAATGTCTAATGAGCTCTTGAAGCAACATGAATTCATGGAAGCGTATTGCATGATGTCTCACCTTAATGATCATTACCAAGGGAAGGCGAGAAAATAGAGATATGAGATCTCCAATGCTTAATTTACAACTAATATTGTAGAGTCTGCGCTAGCTGGGCCACATGTAGTCTAGATTATTGGCTACATTGAACACCTGGACATCTTAGGGATTAAATTCACAGATTATTTTCCTACAAATATCATCATATCATCACTTCCCAAGACCTTCTCTAGCATCATTTTAAATTATAAAATGAGCGGTAATGAAAAGATACTATTAGAGCTTTTGACCATGATTCACTAGGTAGACAAGGACAAGGGGTGTGACAAACCCACAGTCCTTATTGTGAAGAAGAAAAGGAAGGACAAGGCAAAGGGTCCAAAGACATATAAACAGTCTGAAGCCCCAGAGCACCATCCCTCCAATAAGGGGACGATCCAGAGGCAGGGTATGGAATGGTAGGTAGTGTGTTTTTTATGTGGCAATCAGGGTCACTGGAAGAGGAACTGAACACAAAAGCGTGGGGATGCTAAATGTGCGTTCATTATCGAGTGTAATCTTTTCATTTCTACACATTGGGTATTAGATATAGCTTGTGGGGCACACATCTATATTAAATGCAGGAACCATGTAGATTTAGAAAGTTAGCCAGAGGAGAGGTGGATCTTCATTCTTCCAATGGCACAAGGCTGGCTACATTGGATATTGGAGATTACAACCTCTCATTGCTAACTGGAGTGATTTTGATTTTATATAACTGTTATTATGTGCCTAGTGTTACCAAAAACATAATTTTTGTATCTTGTTTGGATATGGATGGATTTATTTTCATGTTTGGAAATAAGGGTTATCTTTTTTATAAGAACAACGTATGTTATGGTATGACACATTTAACTAATGGTTTGTATGTATTAAATTACAAAAACAAAGTGTTGGAAATTGATAATGAAACAAACTCACATGACTCATACATCAACATGTTGTGGCATCACCATCTCAGTCATGTAAACAGGATGCCCTTGACCATGCTATGCCAAGATGGCTATTTAGACTCTACTGAGCTAAAACCACTTGATATATGTCACACTTGTTTACAAGAAAAGATGACCAAGCCTCCTTTTGGTAGAAAAGGTGAAATGGCTATAGAGCTTCTAGGATTGGTACACACAGATGTGTGTGGACCATTTCCAGTAGAAGTTAGAGGTGGATATTCTTACCACATTACATTTACTGATGATTTGAGTAGATATGGCTATGTCTACTTAATGAGGTATAAGTAAGAGTCCTTAGAGAAATTTAAGGAATTCATGAATGAAGTAGAGAATCAGCTTGGTAAGAATATAAACAAGATTCAATCGGATCGAGGTAGAGAATATCTGAACCAAGAGTTTATCGATCTACCCAGAGAGTCTGGGATTCTATCTCAGCTCACTCCTCCTTATACACCACAGTAGAATGGTGTTAGTGAAAGGAGGAACCACACCTTGTTGGACATGGTGGGTTCGATGATGAGTCATGTAGATCATCCATTATCCTTTTGGGGATATGCATTACAAAATGTAGCATACACATTAAAACGAGTACCAACTATAGAGAAAAATGGAATTCCCTCCGATTTGTGGAATGGGATGAAACCCATTTTTTCACATACATGTATATGGGGATGTGAGGCGTTTGTTAAGGCCTTCTCAGGCAACAAACTAGAAAGCTAGGGCACAAAGTGTATCTTTATAGGATATCCTAAGGAAAAGAAAGGATATTACTAATATAAACCTCAAGACAATAAATTGACTGTCAACAGACAAGCCGTCTTTCTTGAGAGGGAGCACATCCTCCAAAAGGATAGTGGGAGCAATATTGAATTCAACGAAGATATTGCTCAAGATACAAAAGAGTTGGTATAGGAAAAAGTTCCATTGGTCCCCGTGGAAGAGGTTCCAGAAACACAAGTACTGCGTAGGAGCTCAAGAGAGGTATGGGAATCATGAAGATTTGGTTTCCCAGTCACCGAGGATGGTGAATCATTATTATTGGACAATGATGAACTTATCTACTACAAGGAAGTAGTAGAAAGCTCAGAAGCTTCCAGATGGATAAAAGCTATGAATTATGAGTTGGATTCCATGTATCAGTACCAAGTTTGGGTTCTGGATGATGAGCCAATTAATGTGAATCATGTTGGATGCAAATGGGTATTCAAAAGAAAAATGGACATGGGAGGTCAAGTTAGCACCAATAATGCAAGGCTAGTGGCTAAAAGATTCAGACCGCGTCATGGAATTGACTATGATGGAACCTTATCACCATTTTCCATGTTTAAATCCATATGAATCATACATTACATGCAGCTTTCCATGACTATGAGATTTCTCAAATGGATGTCAAAACAACATTCCTTAACAGGAACCTTTAAAAAGATTTCTATATGACACAAACAGAATTGTTTGTGACACCAGGTGAAGCCAAATGGGTTTGCATGTTTCAAAAATCCATTTATGGATTGAAGCAAGCATCCAGGTCATGGAACATTCGATTTGATGAATCCATAACTGAATTTTATTTCATTATGAATGAATGTGAGCCATGTGTTTTTATGTAGATTAATGGGATTGCGATCATTATCCTAGTAGTATATGTTGACGACATATTAATAAAATGAAAATGATATACCTATCTTACATTTAATTAAGGAATGGTTGAATAAGTGTTTCTCCATGAACGACTTAGGAGAAGCAGCCTACATTATAGTGATCATGATCATTCATTATGGATCCAAGAGGCTGCTTGGACTTTGTCAGGGTGCATATATTGACCTGATACTAAAGAGATTTAGTATGGAACAATCCAAGAGGGGATTAGTTCTAGTGTCACATGGCCTGAATAATTCTAAGAAAATGTGTCCTCAGGCATAACAAGAGAAAGATATAATGAGTAAGATCCCATACGCTTAAGATATAGGATCTATCATGTATTCCATGTTATATACTAGGCTTGATGTTGAATATGCACTGATCATGGTAGGAAGATATCAAGCAGATCCAGGAGAACATCATTTGACTGCTGTTAAGACTATCCTTAAGTATCTGACAAGAACTAAGGATATGTTCCTAGTGTTTGGAGGAGACGAGGATCTTGTCAACAGAGGGTATATTGATGCTGGTTTTCAGGAAGATCAGAACAATCTGAAGTCACAATCTGGATATTTGTTTATGTCTCAATAGAGGAGCTATGAGCTGTAAGAGTTCATAGAAGCCAGTTATCGCTGTTTCTACAGTGGAGTCTGAATATATAGAGGCTTCTAATGCAGCCAAGGAAGCCATCTGGATTTAGAACTTTTTCCAGGAGCTTGATGTGGTGCCTAGCAGTAAATATCCCATTACATTGTATTGTGATAATACTTCAGTGGTGGCTCTTGCAAAAGAACCAAGGTCACACCAACAGACGAAGTACATACTCATGAAGTTTCACCTCATGAGGTATTTCTATCAATGGGGTGAAGTTCCAGTGAGCTGAGTTTCCACAGAAGAGAACGTGGTGGTCCCCATGACTAAATGCCTATCTCAGCAGAAGCGTGAATATCATGTGAGAGCTAACAAGTTAATGGTTTTTAGTAGTTGCCTCTAGTCCAAGTGGGAGTCTATTAGAGTTGGTGTCCTAGAAATAACTACTTTTTACTTTATTCATTAATAAAACCATTATCACATCTTGATTGTTCTTCTGCGAAAAAATTCACGTGATAATGTTTTAAGGACAACTTTTGCATTGAAGGGTCATAGTGGATCCCTGCTATGATGAGTACCCAGAAGTTCCATAACACTGTTCTTAAAAATATGATCCATGGACAGATGATATTATTTGAGGGGCACAAATAATACAGGTCATTAGGGGTGAGAACTCAGAAAACATTGAGGCTCCTTCTCATGGTGTGAGCCCTTGGAAATATCTAGGAAGATATTATCAGAGTGAGGCCCACCAGTAAGAAATCAAAATTTCACAGTGTCATTGGTTGTTCCTATCTACGGACATGTTTATTGGTCCTTATATTTTAAGATTATTATTAATGGGTATTAAAACTCACGCACTTAGATGTATTGATGAATACTGTGACAACACACTGTTCACAGGATGGTAGGATACGTTGGGTGCATCATGAGAAATACTACATTAATAGATAGTGCGAGAAAGTATTTGACCCTTCTGTTCCATAATAGAAGTAGATATCTCAGGCCCTTTAATAGAATTGATATAGCCTAAATAAATCCATGGCCATGGTAAGGTATGGGTGAGTTCAATTTCAAGAATTCAAGGAATGAATAATCGAGCACATGGGTTGATGGCACTAGCATGTAACCTGCTTGATTAGAGATATCGAGAAAAAAGGATTATATTAAATTCTAAGCATTCTTATGAGGTTACACGTCATTGAGACTTTAACATCTTTCTCTATTGGTGATTTGGCGTATTTCTAGATGCTAACCATTGACTTTAGGCAGGCTCCACCTAATGCCACTATGAAAGAGGCCTAGAGGGTCACACACAAAGTGTGTCCATGTATCTTAGTTAATTATTAATTTAACAAGTTAAATATATATTATTCCCTACAGTGGTTTAATAATTTCTTAAGGATACCTGATGCCATTTATTTCGACACTAGTTATTAGAGAGAATATATTGTCGGAGAAATAATATGTTTATTAGAAAGTAATGCTGTTACATTTATTTAAGAAATAAATATCCATTACTCAAGTTCTAATAAATATGGTGGAGGAAATAAAGGAAAATAAAAGTACAGGACATATATATTAAATATAGACGTCATGTAGTTTTATGGAAAAAGAGTATACTCCATATATTAACGATTACATGCCGTGTCATTTTTCCATTTGGGATTTTGATGATATAATATTCTTTTGTTAAATGATATTTATTATAATCAGCGTGGGCACGTGTCAAGGAATTAATAACTCAACATGGTGGTTTTCAATAAGAGTTAATGAAATAGATAAAACGCGTAACCTATTTATTTATTATCATAACTCTATAACCTCAAATCCGATTATAAATATCATCACAACCCCAACACATTTCCACAAGATAATCATTGTGCAAAACAATTCTGATGAATAATTTCAATCCCGAAAGAAATCCTTCCTCCAAGAACGCTCTCAAGACCGAGAGATTAAGGCGATGAAAGGTGGACAAGGCAAGCGAATGTTCTTCCAGGATAGCACACAAATCCCTTCGACGACATCCGAAGATTCGTGGCACAAATGTGGATCACCACTTGAGAAATCCTATACCTATATTCTATGACGCAACAAGAGATCACTGAATCATGACATGACACATCAAAAAAGAAAGAATTCCACAAAGGCAATTCATATGAATTAAATAAATTAATTATAACAAACATATGATGATCTTATCTCTATGGTTCAGGGATTCCCTCTTTTGTTTTTTGTTCTTCATTCTATTTTGAAGATCCGACATTTTATATCATGATGGATCTCGGTTTGAACGTTGTTTAACACTAAAATTAATTTTGGGAAAACCCACCAACACAATTCCACTGTGCTCAGATCCTACATCATTGATGTACCGAGAGGAGATGATTGTGTTTAGTCTTCCTCCTTAGAGATTGTGAGATATGATCTATTTAGCCACTATTTTTATAAGTGTTTCCAATTACTGACCATTTTTTGGAATGTATTTCTCAACATAATTTTTTACTATGATGTTTTACATCGATGCATTTCTTAAGAATGTTTAATGAATATTTTATATTATTGAAATTGATTCTTTTATTTTACCTCTATACTGTTGCATAGAGATTTTTGTTTGGCTGTGTACATGTACTTAGGATAAGTCCTCCCAATTTATTATTTTATACTTAGATCTCATATCTAGCCACAATATTATTGGAGGAAATCATGTAGTGTGCCACACTACATATAACCACTCTTGTGTGCCTTGGTGGGAAAGTTCAAGACAGTGTTTTATAAAGGTATGTGATTCCAATATAAATATAGTGGCACCCTGATCATCTTCGAGATCTACTATGGATTGATTCATCCATTGAAGACAGTTCCCCTCGACTATGGAGGGTTGTGGTGAGGTGTGATCTCTCTACATCGATTATTTTGAATTTTTTATGATTCATTACATAAGAGATGTATCATTGGAGTTGTATGAAGTCTCATTATTCAAATATGGGTTGTGGAGATAGATATCCCATGTTTCTTTCTATTTGGGTTATTTATAATAATATATGTTATGTTTTCTTTGTCTCTTAATTGTGGGTTAAGATAATAGTTCTGGCTATCTATTACTTTGTTTATGGTTTTTTGGGTGTCCTACTCAGTATTAATATACTCCCCTTAAATTTGTTTTCACACATTTTTGTATCTAATGCATATAAAAAACAAATCAGTGATGACATTGTTAGACCATGGTTCAGAGTAGTATAGATATAACAAGATGAGATGACCATATTTGGTGTTCATCTTTAGATTTTGTTATCTTGGATATATTTAGTATCCCCTTTTCATGTTGTAGATTGGTTGGAATCACTTTTCTTATTGGGAATTTATTTTTCAATATTATACTATTTATACTACAATTATATACGTTGATACATTCATATAGGTTCTTTCTAGATTAGTATCTACTCTAGATGATAAGTCATGTATTTATCATTGCACTGTTGCATGGAATTTGTTCATAATGTGTGAAAAGGTACTTTGGTTATGGTCTCCTATATAAAAATTTCATACATGATGATTATTTTCAAAACCTAGCATATTAATTATGGGTTTGTGGTCTATCACATAGCTTATCATTGACATAGAGATACAAAGTGGGATTGTTTGTGAGAAAATAACATGTGCTCATTAAAAAATAATGTCAAATTTAATAATCCTACTTAGTGAAATAAAAAAGAAATTATAAATATTTTCTTTAAATATGTGATAAATTATAATTTATTCACAAAATATTTTCCTTATGTGACATGATATACATTAATGAATAATAATAATATTTTGGATAAATGAGTTTTTTTATGAATTTTAATACCTCTTTATATATGGGTATATTGGGATACATTACATAGCACATATTCCATTTTCCAAGTGTCCAAATACATTTACCTAAGTCCCAATGCATCATCTTGACAACATCATCCTGGCTACATTATCATCTGCATCACCACATCCATAATACTGTAATAGTTCATGCACCATTCAGGGTGTGAACCCAATATCTAATGAATGTTGTTTCTTGAAAATATGTATAACCCATATGAAACCATAGAAAAAAAATGAAAATAATAATAAAAACATATAAAAAATGAAACTGATTGGATAAAAATAATAATTATAGCTATGAAAATTTATTATAAATCCTAAAAAAAACTGATATGCAATTTATTTCAACATGTCGTAAATTGATAAAATATGTTGTTCTAATTTCTCAAAAATAATATGTGATACATTTTTTGGTTTTAATAAATAATGATAAATTGAAAAGTATTTAATGACGTAGAAATGATTTATTAGCAAAATTACAGTTCATATGATTCTTTTTTAAATCAAATTTTAATTTAATATGAATTTATTAATGACATTGGAAACACCACATCAATATCCAAGATATAAAATGATTTTACACTCCCCACCATCAGGTGATTATAAAATTTAAACATTTATTTTGAATAATATATGATGAAAAAAACACCCCACTAACTAAATAATGTCTCACAAGATAAGAAAATACTATATATAGCTCAACACACACAATCATTATTAGCGGAAGAAATAACTAAAATAAGACTTTTTTATGTGGTTGGGATAAATAATCCATACATCCATGGGGGAAAAAAATTTAAATATTTCATTAATCAGATATATACAAAGTCTATAATGAAAATTAGAAATATTTTTCAATAACGAATTAATCTATTTTCCTACAAAAAAGACATATGTCATTGTGGTCCAACTATCCTTTTATAGTAATTATTTGATAGTTATCCCATTATAATCCCATATGGAGTACATAGTTGACCCACATACTTATTTTGATTATGGTCCATACCATGTAGTATCTGACACCTATCCCCAAATGCTGGTGAACATGAAATATGCATTGATGGAAATGTCAAAAAGTACTGAGTTGTGAAAATTTGACTAACTAGTTTAAAACTACTCAACTAAGAAACTATGTAACCAACATCCCACCACAAAATGATCCCATCTATCATTTAATTGATATAGTCGAGTTTTTTTCCAAGGCACCATCTATATGTAAACTATTTATATTGAATAGAACATGCTTCACATCCAAAAAATATCCCACATTAAGAATACGTCAATGATTCTCTAGAAAATCCTTCGAAAACATTGATAAAACTCTATATATAAATAGTAGTTTCTCTACATATGTACATTTAACCATATTAAATTGAGTAACAGTGTTTTAATAGGATTTCATGTACCACTAAAATTGTTTCCATTGGAAATCTATTCCTGTGAATTGTCCAGGACTCCAAATACATCACCTCTAGAAACATCATAAAAAATTTATACATCATGTCAATGTTCTTCATCTTTTCACGTGAAAAAGTATTTTGGGCTATGTGAATTACAATATAACTATCATAGACAAATATATATATTATTCTCTCTTCCAAGTTCCTTGAAAATACACCTCATCCATATCATCTTTATCCATACACCCATTCTATTAATATATTCATATTTTCTTGTTGAAAATGATACTAATAGTTAATATCTTAACTTCCTGTTCACTATTGATCCTATTTGTGTAAACAAAAAACTATCTGTTCTCATTCAAGTGTTCAAATCTCTCAAAATGATAACATTAACAAAATATTACAATATATCATTTGTTCTTAATCATAAAGTATTATCTTATTTTATTTGATATTCCAGATGATCAATTTCATACATTCCCAATCATAATATCCCATAATCGATATTAAATGACTAAAAAAATCCATTAAAATATAAATTTCAGGACTAGATCACAACATGGTGTATATCATATTTCATACAACTAATGAAAATGAAATATTATCTTTGAGCTTCACGTAATCCTCTATATTTTCTTCATAATATTTAGGGAACATGATATCTACAATAATAGGGGTCGAGTTAGGATTTAATCATAACATACCTAATCTATTGATAACTTTCTAGAAAAAATACTTATAAGATAAACCCAATATTATAGATATCTTTGTCAAACTATAGGTCGAATATTTTATTCTCATCCTTATGGTCCTTAATTTCCAATATACCATCCAAATAATTATTCACCTCTTGAATAGTTTAAATATCAAAACCCGCATTAATTATGTAACAAATATTCAATTCTAACCATATGAAAGTATTACCTATCAATATAATCTTGTAGTAACATTTATCTATATTTCTCTACACAAATCCTTTCTTGGGGATATAAATACTTTTCTTCTAGTTTATCTATATTGGTTTTTATTTAAATATATAGAGATTACTATATAGCATTCATAACACATCCTTGTTATGATGATAAAAAACAAACTAGTTACCGTATGAAAATTTCTTACTCTAAATCAAGATAGAGACATTTCTTCCCAAAGGTTATATATATATTTTTATGTTACGATTTATTCATAATGTTGTCATGAAATTTAGGGTATTCTTAAAATATGTATTTTCTTTATTCACCAATATTGAGGAAATTCAAAAAATTTAAAAAATGTATTTTACTTATTTTATAATGATATAAAAAATAATGTTTATAGTTTTGGATACTATTTGCCAATTTTTTATAACAATTTTTATTTCTGCATATGGAATGAGTAAAAACCATTTCTAGAAGAAAATTATGTTCATATTATAAAAAGAATTATTTCAAATTTATTTTCTAGTAAAAATTGTGACATGATTGAAAAATATTTTTATTTAATATATAATCTTGAAATATCGTTTAAATCCTTAAAATTTTCTTAAATATAAATTATTAATTTAAAAAGTCATTGCAACCTTAATAATTCATTTCTAAAAAAAATCAATTTTCACAATCAAATTATTTTAAATTTATTTATAAAAATTTATAATCTATTTAGGAGTGATTATTAATTATTTTAAATATATAAATCATAATATATTAATATATTTAATACTATAAATAAAAAAATTAACATTTAAATAAATCAGAAAAAATATATTAATAAGTCTTTTTTATAACAAAATACCCCTTCCAGAATTTATCTTTTCCTATAATAATATGAATTAATTATAATCATTCAATATTGGTAACTTATTTTATAAGAAATTAAAAAAATGATTTGTTAAGAAAATGTTTCTTTATATATTTCATAATTCAGTTACTCTTATTTATAAGAACCAATCTAATAACAATGTAATAATAATCATATTTAAATAATAATATTTATATATTGTATCATGATTCATTAATTATAGATGTTTCATGTGGTACATACTATAAAAAATTTTAATTTTTTGAAATAAAAAAATATTAGGGTCTCAAATTCTGCCTCTTCCTGAAAATGTGAAATCATAATTTTACATCCTGTTTGTTAAAATGTTTCATTAAAAATTTAAAAGTCCCACTCTGAGAAGTAAATATAAGGCCCAAACATTAAACCATACATAATATTGAGTTATATCAGTAATTCAAATTTAGAATATTTTTTGTTTTATAGATTTAGATAATTAGTCAAAAACTATTACATTACATCTCCATAATTACAAAATAGACAATTTTACTCTATCCAATTTTTTCACCACAATAAAAATCCTTAAATAAAACAACAATTAGTTTAATGAAAAAAATAATATTTAATTCATACATTATCCCATCTATCCTTATAACATGTTAAAAAATTTAAAAAACCATATATGGGAAAAAATATCATTACTGAAATATAAAATAAGTAAAAAATATGTTATTCTATGAATATTTAAAATCCATGTTTTTTTCCCACAATATCATATTTTTTACCCATAAAACATAATCTTTATAAATTACACCATGAAACTAAAATATTCATACAAAACATCATAGAAACCATAAAAAATAAAGGAAACTTGTTGCATCCATATCTAACATACGTTGTAGCATCCCCAACTACATATGGAGTAACCGTCATGGTTACATTTCAAATACTCATCACTGTATTTTTCTAAATCTTCCAGGAGAAACAATATCGTTTACCTCTATCACATTACCCAATGAATTGGAGAGATATCATGGACTCATCCACCTTATGTTTATTATTGATCCACTGTTATTTGGTGTATGATGTGACCGACCAAAAAATGTCCATGTACCATTACATAATCCTTACACATAAAAGGTTGAAATTTTTAATATTCCACTCATCAACCACAAGAAATATATTCAAGATATTGAAATATTCAATCAATTTCGAAAACTAATTAAAATATTTAACAAAGTGATTTTTGAATCAAAGTGTCTCATACCACTTAGAACTTTTAAATAAATTGCCATTTATAAAACTATAATGTCTATATAAATAAATCCTTATAACCATTTTGGAATCATGTACATTAATAAGAATGATTTATAATATTAAATATTTAAAACATTAAAAATGATGTTTTAGTTAAAGAGTCCCATGACATAGTAGAAAATACGTGAATAAAAATAATTAAAGAATAACATTAATCAAAACATATAATATCATGAGAATAAGTATATTCATGATATAATATGTCAAATGATAGTTTATGCACTATATAAATTCGATTTGGTTCATAAAAAAAAATAATTCTAAATGGAATATAATTTGAGAAAAAATCCCATACAAAGATCATATTATTAGATTAAGTATATATTTGTGAGATAATTATGTGTGAAAAATAAAAATATTCCAAATATAAATAGATATTCTATGTAAAACAATCAGATTCCATTCACACATATTCTTGAAAAAATAAAACCAATGACACACATATTTACCTCAATATAAAATCGATTGAGTTTTGATTTCTCTTACAAAGATTGTATAAATGGTGTAAAAATACATGAACATGGTGATTATGTCAAGCAATTGTAAATCCACCCAAAGAGATGTGGATATAACATAATACATAAAAATATATTGATTCCAAACATAATCATGGTGTAATATAATCAACTAACTATGCCTAAACTAAATTAGTATATATAGAAGTGAAAGTGGTATTGGGAAGGTATAATACTTATTTTGGGAGAATATATCAAGACCCCTACCAACTCATAATATTAATTAATATTTACCATTTTGTTCCTCAATTTCAATTTCTAGAACTCATGAATTAGGGAATGTCTATATCTGGTAGGAATTCCAATATCACAATCTATACAAAAATTATTAAAGGAAATTAAACTCTAACCAAATAGGGTAATTCTTTCTATAGAAGCTAATAATAAAATATTAATGGTTAAAAAAAGAAGATTTTATAGGTTTATTCTATATATGATTTTAGATGTTTTCTAATCATATGAGAACTTCATTATTAAATCCCTAAAAAGTACTAATAAAATGAGTATATTTTATATACATTTTATTCAAACTACCAGGAACTTAATGATCTATATTTTAATTTCTCTATAAAATTTATTTTATTTTATGGATATTTTCATCATTTTAAGTGAAATTACTCATTAAAATTGAGGTATTGACTAAATTTCATTGATTATGATAATTAAAATTGATAAATATTATAATTTCATATCTATATTTCTCATTTATTATCAAATTTTTGAATGTGTTCATGAGTTATGATCCCATGATAGGTTTGAAATTTCTTTATAAATCCGCGTCGGCACTATGTTTTTCTCAATATATTGCTAATTTAGCGAAGAAAAAGAGATCATCATCTTTTTATCATTCACAATTACCTTGGAAAATGATAAAGGGGTTATCCTTATATACCCAAATATAGAAATATTATAAATAATATTGAAATAAGAGATACTTAATATGTAAAAGTGTTTTAAAATAAGGAATTTTGTTGATATGGGTGTTAACGATGAGAATCATTGATCATATTTATTAATGGTAAACTATGGAATACATATCATACATAAATTTTATCTTCCACAACTACATAGGGAGTAACCTTCATTGTTATTTTTGGAATACCCATCACAGTATATTCCCTAAATCTATTTGGAGAAACATTATTATTTACCTCTGTCATGTTACCAAATGCATTTGAGAGATATCACGGGCTCACCTGCTATAGGTTTATCACAAAACCACCCATATATGGTTTTTGAAGTAACCCCCATCTAATCTCTAAATACCATTATATAATTAGAAATCATAAACGATTGAAATTATCAACATTTTATGCATTAATCATAAGAAATAAATTCATGATATGAAAGTATTCAATCAAATTACAAAACCATTTAGAATATTTAACAAAGAGATTTTTTAATCAAAATTTCCCATATTAGTTTTCAAATTTTAAAGGAATTATCTTTTATTAAAATTAGTTTCCATGTAAATAAATTTTTAAAACCAATTTGAAAACATGGACATTAACGAGAAATATTTATATGATTAAATCACTAAAACATTTAAAGTTTTTTTTAGTCAAAGAGTCCATTAACACATGAGAAAATATGGGAATAAAAATAATTAAAGTGCAATATTAAAAATACTTATAATATCACAAGAATAAGGATATTCAGGATATAATGTGTCAATGGTTAGTATATGAACCATATAACAGTGAAATGGTGCATAATAAAAAATCTGTCTCAATGGAATTTAATTTGAGAGGAAATCCCATAAAAATAACGTTTCATCAGATTAATTGAAAATAAATGAAATAATTATGTGTGAAAAATATTAACATAACAAAATATGATCATATTATGTGTAAAAAAACATAGGTCATTCACACAAATTTTTGGAAGATCAAAACCAATGACATGCATATTTAACCAAATAAAAATAGACTGAGTTATGATATCCATTACAAAGATTGTATAAATCATATAAATATTGATCAATGGGGGAATTTTATGTAAAAATAGTGTATCCAAACAATGAGATGTAGAAATAACATGGTAAATAAATAAACAGTGATACCACACAAAATCATGGTGTAATATAATCAACGAATTATGCATAATATCTAATGAGTAGAAATTGAATTTATTAATTCCCATACAAATGCCATTTTCCTAATAATATATGATAAATTATGTTTATTCACAATTAATATTCATTTTTCATGTATTAATACAATATTATATATAAAACTTTATTTCTCAGATATTCATTACATGACATAATCAAGAAGTGGAAGATCAAACCAATGAATGGAGATTGGGTTAAGAAGTTCCCTTACAATGTTAGTATAAACGACAAAGGAATTTATCAATGGGGGGATTATGTTCAAAAATAGTGTATCCACATAATGGAAAGTGTAAATAACAACATAAATAAATAAACAGTGACTCCACACATAATCTAGGATTAATATAATCAATGAAGTATGCGTAAACCCATTGTGTGGAAATTGAGTTTAGAAATTCCCTTTGAAAATTTCCGCAGCCTAAAAAAATCACATACAATGTCATAAAATGAGTTTGTGAGAGAAAAATGAGTGTCTAAACAATTTACAAAATATTTATTGAAAGTGGTGTTATTGAAGGATATATCTTAACCTAATAAAATAGAAATTAAAAAGGAATAACATTAAAGAATTTCTTTAAAAGATAAGGGTGGTAGATTCCCGTACAAAGATTATTTTTTATTGAAATTGATTTATTATGTGTATTGACAGTAATTAGACATAAATCATGTATAAATAAAATACTGGATATCAAAATTTATTTCTCACATATTCATAGAATGACCTAATCAAGATGTAAAAGATTAACCTGAATAATGGAAACTGAATTTCGATGTTCCTGATCATAATTCATATAAATGACATAAGAATTTTTCAATGGAGGTGATTATGTGTTGAAAGAGTATATCAACATGAAATTTAGGGGAAATTAAAAAATAAATAAAAACTCAGTGTTTCCACACATAATCTTGGCATAATATAATCAATGAAGTTTGCGTAAAACCCAATAATGGGAAATTCAGTTTAGAAATTCCCTTACAACGATCATTTTGTTAACAAAATAGATTAATTATTTGTATTCATAATAATTAAACATTAATAATGTCTAAATAAAATATCAGTTATGAAATTTTATTAATCACATATTTATAGAACTACATAATCAAGAAGTAGAAGATAAACCAAAGGAATGGAAATTGAGTTAACAAGTTACCTTACCTTGAATCCGACTTCTCCCACTCATTCATTAATTTCATTAAAAATAAATATAGATTAATTTGTAATTTTTTTATAACATTATTAATGTTATTATTAATTTTAATCCACTTATTACAATTTCATATCAATTAGTTAATTATTTGAGTGCATATCAGACGTTTTGTCGATGTTCGGTACTTGAGTCAAAAAATGAACGTGTATGGATTAAAATTATCAATGTTGTCATATATCCATTATCTATATAATTTTAATCATTATATAAATAACATAAATATAATTTATAAATTTATTTAAAATTTTCCATAATATTTAGTGATATGAAATGAAATCCACTGTTCATGGAGATGGTTGGCCTTACGTACGCACGAACATTACTTTAATATCATTTTTATATTAATGGAATAAAATATAAATGATACGTAGGTGTATTGTAATTATAGTATAATATATATGTTATGTTTGTTTCATATGATCAATAATTTTATAATTTATTTGTTCCATGTATGGAATGAATGAGTCATGTCACATTAAGGGGTCGGTAGTCCACATTTCCTCAAATGAAAATATAGTATTTACAGATTATGAAAATCATAATGTTATGTTGTAAAGGAAATTAATGAAGAATTTAGACAATAAAAATATAATATATATAATATATAAATATATTTCCATCATAATGGCCACAAAGATTGGTGGTTAGTGAAAAATGAACAATCATTGTTTTGTGAGGCAATTGTTCACAACACACAGAAACATATGTAAATATCCATTAGATGGAAGTTTGTGTAAGTGTAGTTAGATTAATTATAAAGAAAACATCCTAGTACATTTATGATACATTTTTTGTTATTTAATCATAGAATTAGAAGATAATAGGGGGTGGTTAAGGAATATAAAGGAAATGAACATGAGAGAAGACGTTACCTCTAAAACGGGTAACCTTATATTATTTAAGCCAAAATGTTTTCATGAATTCACATCATCCAAGGTAAGACTACTAAGAGTAAGGTATGGATTATAGGATTTTATATGAGCTAAATTTGGAAGAGTCGATGGGCTTGAGATGAGTGGTTATGTGGGTAGAGGTGGTGGCCTTTTATAAGAGGTGGAGGGGCACTTTAGGAATGTTTTGAAATATTTTATATTATATATTTATTTTAGAATTATAATATTTAAAACTTTATATATTTTAAGGATAAGAAAATATTGTTCCTAGACCCTATCATACAAAAGGTTTTATATAGGTTTATGTCACAAAATTTACCATATCTTTTATCATTAACCATCAGTTAAAAACACTAACTCTTACCTTGTCTTTTTGTATTTTCTTAATATATGGTTACCAGAGTTACTACAAAATGAAATGATAACCAAAAGTGGATCATAAATAACATTCAAAACATTATAAAGTCATTTGTATGAATATTATTTTTAGGAATATTATATCATTTAGTAATATACTATTTTTTTTAAAAACTCAATTTTTTTCAATTTTTACACTATTTAGTAATTAATTTATGATAAAGTAATTAAAAAATTATTCCTTCAAAAAAGGTAATTAAATCAAATATAATATGTCAAATTAATCCATAAAACTCATGTACAACATCAAAATGTTCATATCAATATTATTTTAAAATGTATATTATCCATTATTTGATTATTTCATTAAAATGGTTATCACTCCATAATCATTTTCCACAAATAAATAAATTTATTAAGTATATAAAAATTATATATAAAATACCAATATGTATGAAATACATTTATCATAGAAATTACTATTTTTAGTAATATATATTTATTATACAACCTGAATTAATTTTTTTCTATTAGAAGCATGTTTATGTTATATTTTAATTTACTTTAAATTAATTATTATAAAATGTAATTTTCAAATCCAAGTGGAGGCATGTGTTAATAAAATCGACCCAAGAATGACCATGGGTGGAAATATCTATTCCAATAATATTGGAAATTTTGTTAGGGTAGTTTAATTTTATTATAATATTATTATTTACCCTTATTTACCAAATTATACCTTTAACCATAGTATATAAAAATAATTACTAAAGTTACTATTCATAATGTCCAAAAATAAAAGGTACTTATTTAAAAACATTATAACATATGATTATAATTATGGAATCATTTTTTATGAAATCCAAACACATAATTTTTCAAATTAATTTAAAAATAATTCACGTTGTCCATACCAGAAAATGCGTTTTTAATAAGTAAAAACTATCAAAACATTGACATGTGTTTGTGTACAATTTAAATGTGAAATAACATCCAATGAAAATCTTTGGTTAAATGATAACAAAAAAATCAAAAAAATATGTAAAAATATTTAAAATGACAATATATCTATATAAATAAATTAGATGAAAGGAAAGTTTTGAAATAAAATTTAGTATTTTTCACTATTTATTAAAAAATGAACTTTAGCAGAAAATTACAAAAAAAAATATCCAATGTAAATTATGTTGTCCTGATTCTAAATAATGAATATATTTTTTCATATATAACATATAAACGTGACAAGAAAATATTTTTAAAATGTTCTCAATCAAAAGATGATAAATCGATTTTTAAAAATGTAATAGTATTTCATGCTTAAAATTGGATTCATTTTCTATTTATGACTCTATTATTTATCCGATAAATGTAATTTTTTTTAAAATAATGTATTATAATATTATAGTTAGTTCTATAAATTATCTCAATTACGATGACTGGGCGTTAACTACCATTTAGAATAATAATATTATTACAGTTTTTTCATATAACTCAATGATTTGTGCAATGTATGATTTCGGAGAAACACATTGTTGTGTGTCGAGTATAAAATAAGAAAAATTTTATCATTTAAAATAAAATCACTATCATATTCATAAATACTATAATATATGAAAATGTATTATTATATAAATACATGGGATCATATAGTAAAATATAATTATAAATTTTTGAAAATAAAGACATTTTAATTAATCTTGATAAAAACTCATTTCAAAATTAACATTAATTATTATGGTTAGAATAAATGAAACATAATTTACTAACTATGTTTTAATATATGAAATTTATATTTTAATACACGTACTTGATAATGAGTTTCACAATGCAGCTCTTTATAGTTGAGAAATATTTTCCATATAAGTCTTCATATACTTTTCTTCCTCTTTTTTGAGTTTCTTAAATATTATTCCAATATTATATAGAATTATGTGTATATTTATTACTAACTTATTTCCATGTAATAATATTAAATTATTTATTCAATTGTGTTTCAAGTAGATTTCTATATTTTCTTCATCACATATTCAAAATAATAAATAACAATAATTATTATTTTTTAATTCTTGAAGAACTAAAAATAATTTTTAATAGATCATAAGCACCAAAATAGATTGTAAAAACTTTTCTATTATTTTTTACATTATCAAAATTCAATAATTGTGAGCACATGTTATAATATTATATAATATTAATAAAAATTTATATAATGAAATAATACTTTAATCTCCAAAAGTCTCAACAGTAATTCTTAATGTATGAATAAAATGATTACATAAATAACTAAGATTAAAACAAATCAAAATATACAATACCTAATATAAATCTCAAAAAAATTATGGATTTAATTACATATTCTTCAATGATGAAATCAAAATTTTCATTAGACAACATCAACCACTTTTATTGTTATATGCCAAAAATGTATATGCACTATTCAAAAAATCTCCAAAATATGTATACAATTTCTAAAATTGAATCATATATTATTCAAAAGATCACTCAACCATTAATTCCAGAATAATTTCAACTAAGTTGACCTAAAATACCATATTATTGAAACCATTGTCTTTTAATGTAATTTCTATAATGATTCAAAAAAATATATTAATCTTATTCCCAAATAATATTAATCACTTTGTTTATAAATTAATTATCAACACCATAATTATCTTTATAATAGAAAATATTCATTACAAAATTTAAATGAAAAATATTTATTAGGAATATCTATTATTAAATCAATATAAATGATTATTTAAACCATAAAGGTTATCTTTACCATATATATTTTTCCACCATCTAAATAAAATTCATCCAAAATATCATTTTTTATATCATTAAAAAAATGGGTTATATTTACAAAAATATTTTAATAAAACCCAATATTTTTGTCCAAAATATTATTATTAAAATTAAATACAATCATAGAAAACCTAAATAAGTAATATTTACATTTTAATATATGATTATTCATAAACAATTTTAATCCTTATATAAAATACCAATAAATCATAACAATCATTGCAAACCCTTCAATCATCCTTCATAAACATTTAACCATTCTCTTTCATATTATTTCTTAATACATACGTACCATAATAAAAAATATGAATCATGTTATAAAATCATCAATCTAAATACACATATGTTTCCAATAATCACATGTAATACTATAAAAATAATTCATAAATGTAATAATATATTTTATGTTTTTTATACATTATCTCCTCATATTTTGATTTTTAAATAATTATTTATATGATGTTGATGATACACATTATGAGATTTTATCCAAAAAAATCAATTTTAATAATGCATTTACTCCTAGTATGTGAATCGTCATCTAGTTTTACTATGTCATTTCTCCAGATGCTTCATCCCATATTCCTAACAAATACGAAGTTGTCTATTTTTACATTCATGGTATATACCACCAAAATATACATAAAATGTGATATTATCTTTCATTGTGTGTTATAAAACTAACCTAGGTTTGAATAGTTAATTATATCTTTAGATAACTGGTTATGAATAATGATAATAGTTTTTAATCCAATATTTATCCCACTTAATTGATAATTTTTAAAACAACTACAATGTCAACCATATCAGTTGTTAACATGTTTCATGCTATATCTATCCATTTAATTAAATAAAATTTCTAACTATCAGTATATTTAATTAAATAATAACAATACATAATAAATACTATATTTTCTTACTGTGTTGTATATTTTTAAACTTCTTAAATTCTGGGAATGAAAAAATATTTCTACGTAAATTAATAACACTTAAGGTTATAAAATATTGTTTTCTTATGATTGAAAACCATATTACTAACCAATATTTTTTTCCATTTTTTATAAAATTATTCTTATATAATAAAATATTATTCTATAACGTCATATATGTATTTTATATAAACTTGGCTTCCATACTCTATAACATAAACAACCCATAATTACTTGATTTATATGAAGGAATATAATTTATTATATTCTATTGATATTTTATGTTAATAGTTTGATAGATTTTGGAAAAAACATGCATTTATATTGGGAACACAATAATAGAGTTTAAGTGTTTTCTATAAATTATGTTCTTATGTTAATACAACTATTTTATTCACAATAAAATTTTTCCTCATTTATTATTTTTCACCATTAACCATGCTATAATGTGTAAAGACCCGCAAATTTCAAGGAAATTTTTTTCTTAATTTTCTTTGGAATTTTACAAGAGCGCAGCTTCAGACGGCACCTGATTCCGAGGCCCGGTGTGCCCGGAATCAATTTCCGAAGTTTGGCTCGGGTACGTTCAGTGAACGGACGAGCGGGTTTTTCTATCTTTTGAACTGGTGCCCGGAATCGAATTCTGAGGGCACCGATGAAATCGCAGCGCCGGTATTTGCTTAGAAACGCCTCTTCCGGAGTTGCGTTTGCTCAGACGTGGTTTTTAAATTTTGCGGCTTTAAGTCAGAAATAAAATAAAGTTTGTGCGACAACTTTATTTTATTTCACTTAAGCTGCTTGGAAGCCACTTGAAGTCACTTTAAGACGGCTTGAACTGAGTTGAACTGGATAGGATACTATCCAGAAATATCCTACCCCCTTGGTAGGATATTTGTGCGGTGAGACCTGCACGAGCCCCGCCGTTTCTTTCGTTAAGTAACGCACCCGCGAAAACCCGTCAAAGTAACTGAAAAGTCAACCGACGCGTTTTCTTTAATTCTTAACAGACCATTTAATTGGGCGGTTTATTTCGTGAATTAAATGGACTGTTTCTTCGTGAATTAAATGGGTCGTTTCTTTCGTTGAATTAATTCAACGAATTGATGGATCGTTTCTTAACCGGTTTCGTGTTGGCATGTTTATAAAATAAGACCAACATAAAAATCCTTGGAAAGGATTTGAGAGAATCTTCGTTCCTCCACCCTCTCCGCGAAGAACGCGAAGAACGCGAAGAACGCGAAGAACGCGAAGAACGCCGGCGACCGGAATTCGACGACGCACACCAAGATCTGCGACGTCGACGAGATCTACCCGCGACGTTCTTCGGCGACGCCTCTTCTTCCGCGGCCGACCCTCGTTCGGCAACAAAGGTGAGAATCAGATCTTTTCTTCTCCCTTTTTAATTTCAATATCAACGGATTTAAACTAATTAAATCCGTTGATCTTGATCCGTAGATTGGCGACGCGACGAGCGATTCCGCGACGACGCGACGATCTCCATCTTCCGCGACGAGCAATTCCGCGACGACCCCTCATCCGACGACGACGATAAGGTAAGGGTTGATTGGAATATTTTCCTTCCGTGATTTATTTCTTTTAAAGTAAAGAAGCATGATCTTCGAACAATTTTAACATTTAAAATTGTTGTTGATTGTTTTATTGTTCCTCCCGTGGATTATGACTAACGCGGAGGGTGCGGGTCTAACGAACAAGACCCGGCAACCCTCCGTCGATCTCCTCTTTTTGCGCGGATTTGGCGGACGACGACGAACCGTGCGGCAAGGGCAATTTGTTGGCTCCGCAGTGAAGATCGTCCCCCGGGAGGAGCATCGGCGCAGACGGGAAAGAAATCGGGCCACCGGAGCATCTCCGGCGGCCCGCGGAAGGAGGCGGCGGCGCCAGGCGCGCCGCCGTGGAAATCTTCCGCCGCGGCTGAAGCCGCGGCGGCGGCGGCAGCCGGTTCCGCGGCCGCGCGGAACCGGGACGGACGCGGCGGCCCGGCCGCGTCCGCGTGACAGGCGGCCCCCCGCGGGGCCGCGGTTTCTCTCAAGCCGCGGGTTCAACCCCGCGGCGGCGGCGGTTCGGCCGCCCGGCCGAGGCCGAGCCGGCCGGTCCGGTCGGCCGGGCCGCGCCCAGGCCGGACCGGACCCGGCCGAGCCGGTTCGGGCCGGGTCGGGCCGACCCGGTTCGGGCCGACCCGGTTCGGCCGACCCCAGGGGGGGGTTCGGGCCGGGTCGCGCCGGGCCCAGTACCCCCGTTTCGGGCCCTCTACGGTCTTTCGCCCATATCTTGGGCCTGGGACCTCCGATTGACGAACCGTCAGCGGCTACACGATCCTTGGATCGAGACGGTCGTTTCGGTATATTATACTCAAGGTTTCGGAAGACTTTGGGTTCGGCCGGGTTGGTCCGTACACGAAACCAACCGGGCCCTCGGAGCGGAAACGCTCATAACTTGGGCTACGGACGTCCGAACGACGTACCGTCAGCTGTGGTAGTTTCCTCTAAGTGAGACGGAACTTTTGGCATACTCCGCCCGAGGATCGGATACAGGCGGAGCACGGTCGGGTTGGTTTTGCCCTAAAAACCAACCGGGCCCCTGGGACGAAAATGCCAATAACTCTCAGACCGGGCGTCCGATTGACGCGCCGTCTGTCGCGTTGAGATCCTGTTGTCGATACGGAACTTTTGGATACATCAACTTCGGACTACGTGTCAGTTGATGTATCAGCCCCTCGGCTCGTGGAGCGGACCCTCCTAAACGAGCTCGCTACGTGCGGGAACCCTAGCGCTGGCTGTGACCTCGACGACAGAGCAGAGATCCTCCGTGGACTGCGACGACGGCAGAGCAGAGATCCTCCGTGGACTGCGACGACGGCAGAGCAGAGATCCTCCGTGGACTGCGACGACGGCAGAGCAGAGATCCTCCGTGGACTGCGACGACGGCAGAGCAGAGATCCTTCGTGGACTTCGGCGACGACTGTGCAGAGATCCTCAGTGGACTGCGTCGACTACTGCACTCAGCGATCCTACGCGGATCAGTGCCCGATCCTATGTGGGTCCTACTACCGGTTCTGTGTGAGCCACTGCCTACCGGTTCTGTGTGAGCCACTGCCTACAGGTTCTGTGTGAGCCCGATCCTGTGTGGGTCTTCTGCGGGGGTTAGTACCTATCGATCCTTCGTGGGTCCGACGACTTAGATGGATCAGTGATCATCTTTGACGTAATCTGAAAAAGTATACCTGGTTGAGCTGAATCTTATGTTACTCTCCTTTGTGGATTGTGTTGAACCATCCTTTGTGGATTTACTATTTACTCTCCTTGTGGATTTGAGTCTTGCTTTCCTTTGTGGATTGAGTTGTTCTTGAGCTCGTGAGCAGAGCTAGAATTGGGGACTTAGGTATATGTATGGGCATATACCTAAGTCGAGTCAGATGTTACTTCGTGATTGCATCTTTCTTTGTACTATATCCTTTGTGGATTTCGGGAGACCTTCGGGGGTCTCGGGGTCCTTACTGAGTAGTTGTACTCACCCCTGCACGGGCTATGCCCGCACCTTGTTGTGTTGGTTGCAGACGACGGACAGCGCTGATCACGGTTGGGCGTGGAGCAGGACGGTACCTGGAGGTGGACCACTGGGCGGGACGTACTCGGAGCGGACGTGGGACCCGAGGAGCTTGGAGGCTATCTGTACCCACCCTTCAGGTGGGATTGCCAGTGGACGACACGAGGCCGCCGTCTTTTCTTCAGTTGCTGTTTTTCTTTTCAGTTGTACTTTACAGTTGGGCTTGTATTTCCGGCCCCCTTTACTTTCTGCACTTTACTTTCCGCTTGCTGACTCTGTGTGGTTGTTACTTATAAAGGCAATGCCTTCCCTGTTTACTGGGATTTTACGCCTTGGTGCTAGTCGCCAGCCCCTGGCCTATGGAAGGCGGGCTTGGGGTAGTCACGGCACGGGCCCCGAGGACGGGTCGTGACAAATTGGTATCAAAGGTGGTCGGTTCTACCGCAGACTCTGATCGTCCTTTCTTTCTATGTGAAGCAATAGTGTTTAGTGTATTGAGTGTGGTTATCAGTTCAGGGAGCCCAGTGTTGGTGCGGCGGCCGACGTATCCGTACACCAGGACCCTGACTCCTGATTTCCGACTTAATGCATGAAAACATTGATTGCGTGTGTGTTTCAAGTTTTCCTTGTGATTACTTGTGCCAGCTCACCAGGTATACTGTTCTGACTGTGGTGCTCTTGTTCTCCTTTTCAGGATGGCCCCGCGACGACTGCCAGCTAGGGTTCCGAGTGTAGGGCGCGACGGCAGCCCACCGAGCGACGAGGCCTCGGTGCAGGGCCCTTTGCCAGCAGTGGCACCGGCGGTAGCCATACCCGCCGAGCCACCGATGCTACCAGTACCAGACGCTGACGATGCACGTCGCCTCCGGGCACTGCATGAGTTTCAGAGCCAGCGACCGCCCAGGTTTCGCGGTGAGGCGGACCCCCAGGCCGCCGAGGACTGGCTAGAGGCGGTGGTACGGATCTTCAGGCTAGTGAGGACACCAGCGGATCTCATGGTGATCCTCGCAGCGAGCCTCCTGCAGGCGGCGGCAGGACGATGGTGGAGCCTGATGCTCCAGGTTCACGATGAGGCATCCTTGCTCTGGGCGGACTTCGAGAGCCTCTTCCGCTCTGAGTTCGTCCCGGCCACCCTCCGAGCGGTGCGCATCCAGGAGCTTCTCCAGCTGCGCCAGGGCAGCATGACGGTCGCTCAGTACGCGGCGAGGTTCTCGGACCTATCTCGCTACTCGACCGACATGGTACGGGATCCCTTCTTCCGGGCCCGGACCTTCGAGCAGGGCTTGCGACAGGAGATTCGGGCGTCGCTGATCTCCCTCAGCATTCCGACCCAGGCGGGAGTGCTGGAGCGAGCCCTCCTGATCGAGAGCTTCCTGGCAGAGCCTTCTTCAGCAGCGAGACCTAGCGCAGGGCGGCAGGTAGCTGAGTCATCGGCAGCAGGCAGCCGACGGATGACTCACGGGTCCAGGCAGACCAGACCCCCTCGCAGACGGCCTCAGGACACCGGCTCAGCGGTGCAGGGCACACAGCGGAGTGTCAGCCTTTCGAGAGGCAGGTTGTGCTACTCTTGCGGCGGGCAGGGTCACATGGCTCGTGACTGCCCGACTCGCCGACCAGAGGAGCAGCAGACGGTGGAGGGGCCACCCAGGCAGAGGCAGAGGGTCGACCGTGGCGGTCCGCAGGGAGGAGGCGGACGAGGCAGAGGAGCTGGCCGAGCAGCGGGTGATGGGCGACGCTTCCAGGCTCTACCCCCACCACCACCAGGAGGGCCACCTCGACCACAGGGAGCTGGCGGGCAGAGACAGGCCCAGCTCCAGGCAGTGGAGGCCTACGACCCCGACATGCCAGAGATGATTCGAGGTACGATCTGTGTCTATTCCACCCTTGCTGCAGTACTTATAGACACAGGAGCGAGTCACTCTTTCATAGCCTCTGCCCTTGTTCGGAGCTCGGAGATTCCGACTGAGCCGTTGGCTCGATCCTTACGGCTAGAGACTCCTACGGGAGCAGACTCGACGATTACGCACTAGTGCCGGCAGTGTGAGCTTACTCTAGGAGGCGAGAGCTTCGGCTGGGATCTCCTTGTAGCGGCGTCGAGGCCTTACGACGTCATCTTGGGCATGGATTGGCTATCCACGGTTCATGCCCAGATCGACTATTTTAGGCGCAAGGTGCGATGTGTTCGTACCGACGGGAGCAGGTTTACCTTCACCGGCGAGAAGGGAACCTTTGCAGCACAGGATGGACTTCCGCGGAGGAGAGTGCAGCCCATCTCTCATCAGTTGGCTAGCCTCATCCTAGGAGCAGTGGATGTGCGGAGTCCGGCTTTTCCTGCAGTGGTGGACCAGTACGTGGACGTCTTTCCCGACGACGTTCCAGGGCTACCTCCTCGTAGAGAGGTAGACTTTTACATCGACTTGTACCCCGGGACAGCCCCGATATCTACTCCAGCATATCGGATGGCCCCCGCCGAGCTTCGAGAGCTGCGGGTACAGTTGGAGGACTTGCAGAGCAAGGGGTTTATCCGACCCAGTGTTTCACCCTGGGCTTCCCCGATTTTGTTCGCCAAGAAGGCGGACGGGAGCTTGCGACTTTGTGTCGACTATCGTCGCCTGAACCAGGTGACAGTGAGGAACAAGTATCCGCTGCCACGGATTGATGACCTCTTCGATCAGCTCAAGGGAGCGCGGTGGTTCTCAAAGATAGACCTCCGGTCAGGCTATCATCAGCTCAGAGTTCGAGACGAGGACGTACAGAAGACGGCCTTCAGGTGTCGGTATGGCCATTATGAGTTCTTGGTTATGCCGTTCGGCGTAACCAATGCTCCAGCAGTGTTCATGAGCCTCATGAACAGGATCTTCCAGCCATACCTCGACCGATTTGTCGTTGTCTTCATTGACGACATTTTGGTATACTCGACGACTGAGGAGGAGCATGCCTACCACCTGCGAGTTGTGCTAGACACACTCCGAGAGCACCAGCTTTATGGCAAGCTCTCAAAATGCCAGTTCTGGTTACGTGAGGTCCATTTCTTGGGGCACGTCATTTCTGAGGTGGGAGTTGCAGTGGATCCCGCAAAGATCGAGGCAGTGCTAGCTTGGGAGCCACCCAAGAGCGTGACAGAGGTGCGGAGCTTCTTGGGCCTAGCGGGATACTATCGGAGATTCGTGCCAGACTTCTCCAGAGTTGCAGCACCACTCTCAGCCTTGACGAAGAAGGGAAAACCCTTCGTGTGGTCAGACAGATGTCAGCAGAGCTTCCAGGAGCTGAGACAGAGATTGACCAGCGCACCTATCTTGAGGTTGCCTGAGGAGGGAGTTGGGTACGTAGTTTACTGCGACGCATCAGGGACTGGACTCGGGTGCGTCCTGATGCAGGAGCGGGCCGTGATCGCCTACGGATCACGTCAGTTGAGGCCGCATGAGCAGAACTACGCCACTCATGACCTGGAGTTAGCAGCAGTGGTCTTCGCTCTGAAGACGTGGCGGCACTATCTGATGGGCGAGCGCTTCACAGTCTTTTCTGACCACCAGAGTCTCAGGTATATCTTCTCTCAGAAGGACCTGAACCTGAGACAGCGAAGATGGCTTGAGTTCCTCCAGGACTATGACTTTGAGATAGTCTATACTCCTGGGAAGGGGAACGTGGTAGCCGATGCCCTCAGCAGGAGGACGGGCATTCAGCTACTTGAGGAGGCGACGGAGCAGCTAGCCTCCTTGCAGATATCCTTCGTGGATAGAGACGGAGCAGCCTTTCTTCAGTCTCTCACAGTCTCTCCTCCACTTCTACAGCGGGTCAGAGAGGCTCAGCGTGGGGACGCTGACTGTGAGACCCGGCGTGCACTGATATCCTCAGGTCAGGCGCCTGATGGTTTCTCCCTTGGAGCAGAGCACGACATCCTTTTCAGAGGGCGTACCTTCGTACCAGTTGCTTTACGAGAGGAGGTGCTGAGAGAGTTTCACACTTCTCCCTTGGCGGTACATCCCGGAGTGGCGAAGATGTACCAGGATCTCAGACGACAGCACTGGTGGCCGGGCATGAAGAAAGCTGTGGCAGAGTTCGTTTCACGATGCCTCACCTGCCAGCAGGTGAAGGCAGAGCACCAGGTACCAGCAGGCTTGGTACAGCCCTTGGAGGTCCCGGAGTGGAAGTGGGACGGCATATATATGGACTTCGTGACTGGACTTCCACGCACTTCCAGAGGTCACGACTCCATTTGGGTGATTGTCGACCGACTCACCAAGTCGGCACACTTCTTACCCATCAGAGAGCAGGGCTCAGTAGAGAGCTTGGGACGTCTTTACGTCCAGGAGATCGTACGGCTTCACGGTGTGCCATCGTCTATCGTCTCCGATCGAGATGCTCGTTTCACTTCCAGGCTTTGGAAGGGGTTGCAGGAGGCGTTCGGGACGCGGCTCCATCTGAGCACAGCCTTCCACCCTCAGACGGATGGACAGACGGAGAGGACCATACAGACACTCGAGGACATGCTCCGTGCATGTGTTCTCGACTTTGGTCGCAGCTGGGAGGACCACCTACCCTTGGTGGAGTTCGCGTACAACAACAACTACCACTCCACCATCGGGATGGCACCATACGAGGCGTTGTACGGCAGACCCTGCAGATCACCGTTGTGCTGGACAGACCCTGGGGAGTCAGAACTCGTGGGACCAGAGATGGTCCGAGCCACGACAGAGAAGGTCCAGATCATCCAGGAGAGGATGAGGACAGCTCAGAGCCGGCAGAAGTCATATGCTGACAGGAGGCGGAGGCCACTAGAGTTCGAGGATGGCGACCACGTCTTTTTGCGTGTCTCACCTCGACGTGGTTTACGGAGATTTGGCCGAGGCGGCAAGTTGTCTCCACGTTTCATCGGGCCTTTCCAGGTCCTCAGCAGGATAGGAGAGGTGGCTTATCGCCTGGCTCTACCACCTCAGTTGCACCGGGTGCACGACGTCTTCCACGTGTCTCAGCTGAGGAGATACGTGCACGACCCGACGCACATCATCGACTTTGGGGAGCTGGACGTGGACGATGGGGCGACTTTTGCGGAGGTCCCAGTGGAGATCGAGGATCGACAGGAGCGGGTCCTACGTGGGCGGTCGATTCCTCTTGTGCGCATCAGATGGCAGCACGGGAACCTCCAGGAGAGCACTTGGGAGCGGGAGGCTCAGATGCGTGCTCAGTACCCCCATTTGTTCCCCTAGTTTTTGATGTATCTTTACGGGGACGTAAAGCCCTGAGGTGGGAGTAATGTAAAGACCCTCAAATTTCAAGGAAATGTTTTTCTTAATTTTCTTTGGAATTTTACAAGAGCGCAGCTTCAGACGGCACCTGATTCCGAGGCCCGGTGTGCCCGGAATCAATTTCCGAAGTTTGGCTCGGGTATGTTCAGTGAACGGACGAGCGGGTTTTTCTATCTTTTGAACCGGTGCCCGGAATCGAATTCTGAGGGCACCGATGAAATCGCAGCGCCGGTATTTGCTTAGAAATGCCTCTTCCGGAGTTGCGTTTGCTCAGACGTGGTTTTTAAATTTTGCGGCTTTAAGTCAGAAATAAAATAAAGTTTGTGCGACAACTTTATTTTATTTCACTTAAGCTGCTTGGAAGCCACTTGAAGTCACTTTAAGACGGCTTGAACTGAGTTGAACTGGATAGGATACTATCCAGAAATATCCTACCCCCTTGGTAGGATATTTGTGCGGTGGGACCTGCACGAGCCCCGCCGTTTCTTTCGTTAAGTAACGCACCCGCGAAAACCCGTCAAAGTAACTGAAAAGTCAACCGACGCGTTTTCTTTAATTCTTAACAGACCATTTAATTGGGCGGTTTATTTCGTGAATTAAATGGACTGTTTCTTCGTGAATTAAATGGGTCGTTTCTTTCGTTGAATTAATTCAACGAATTGATGGATCGTTTCTTAACCGGTTTCGTGTTGGCATGTTTATAAAATAAGACCAACATAAAAATCCTTGGAAAGGATTTGAGTGAATCTTCGTTCCTCCACCCTCTCCGCGAAGAACGCGAAGAACGCGAAGAACGCGAAGAACGCCGGCGACCGGAATTCGACGACGCACACCAAGATCTGCGACGTCGACGAGATCTACCTGCGACGTTCTTCGGCGACGCCTCTTCTTCCGCGGCCGACCCTCGTTCGGCAACAAAGGTGAGAATCAGATCTTTTCTTCTCCCTTTTTAATTTCAATATCAACGGATTTAAACTAATTAAATCCGTTGATCTTGATCCGGAGATTGGCGACGCGACGAGCGATTCCGCGACGACGCGGCGATCTCCATCTTCCGCGACGAGCAATTCCGCGACGACCCCTCATCCGACGACGACGATAAGGTAAGGGTTGATTGGAATATTTTCCTTTCGTGATTTATTTCTTTTAAAGTAAAGAAACATGATCTTCGAACAATTTTAACATTTAAAATTGTTGTTGATTGTTTTATTGTTCCTCCCGTGGATTATGACTAACGCGGAGGGTGCGGGTCTAACGAACAAGACCCGGCAACCCTCCGTCGATCTCCTCTTTTTGCGCGGATTTGGCGGACGACGACGAACCGTGCGGCAAGGGCAATTTGTTGGCTCCGCAGTGAAGATCGTCCCCCGGGAGGAGCATCGGCGCAGACGGGAAAGAAATCGGGCCACCGGAGCATCTCCGGCGGCCCGCGGAAGGAGGCGGCGGCGCGGGTCGCCGGCGCGGCGGCGCCAGGCGCGCCGCCGTGGAAATCTTCCGCCGCGGCTGAAGCCGCGGCGGCGGCGGCAGCCGGTTCCGCGGCCGCGCGGAACCGGGACGGACGCGGCGGCCCGGCCGCGTCCGCGTGACAGGCGGCCCCCCGCGGGGCCGCGGTTTCTCTCAAGCCGCGGGTTCAACCCCGCGGCGGCGGCGGTTCGGCCGCTCGGCCGAGGCCGAGCCGGCCGGTCCGGTCGGCCGGGCCGCGCCCAGGCCGGACCGGACCCGGCCGAGCCGGTTCGGGCCGGGTCGGGCCGACCCGGTTCGGCCGACCCCAGGGGGGGGTTCGGGCCGGGTCGCCCCGGGCCCAGTACACCCGTTTCGGGCCCTCTACGGTCTTTCGCCCATATCTTGGGCCTGGGACCTCCGATTGACGAACCGTCAGCGGCTACGCGATCCTTGGATCGAGACGGTCGTTTCGGTATATTATACTCAAGGTTTCGGAAGACTTTGGGTTCGGCTGGGTTGGTCCGTACACGAAACCAACCGGGCCCTCGGAGCGGAAACGCTCATAACTTGGGCTACGGACGTCCGAACGACGTACCGTCAGCTGTGGTAGTTTCCTCTAAGTGAGACGGAACTTTTGGCATACTCCGCCCGAGGATCGGATACAGGCGGAGCACGGTCGGGTTGGTTTTGCCCTAAAAACCAACCGGGCCCCTGGGACGAAAATGCCAATAACTCTCAGACCGGGCGTCCGATTGACGCGCCGTCTGTCGCGTTGAGATCCTGTTGTCGATACGGAACTTTTGGATACATCAACTTCGGACTACGTGTCAGTTGATGTATCAGCCCCTCGGCTCGTGGAGCGGACCCTCCTAAACGAGCTCGCTACGTGCGGGAACCCTAGCGCTGGTTGTGACCTCGACGACAGAGCAGAGATCCTCCGTGGACTGCGACGACGGCAGAGCAGAGATCCTCTGTGGACTGCGACGACGGCAGAGCAGAGATCCTCCGTGGACTGCGACGACGGCAGAGCAGAGATCCTCCGTGGACTGCGACGACGGCAGAGCAGAGATCCTTCGTGGACTTCGGCGACGACTGTGCAGAGATCCTCAGTGGACTGCGTCGACTACTGCACTCAGCGATCCTACGCGGATCAGTGCCCGATCCTATGTGGGTCCTACTACCGGTTCTGTGTGAGCCACTGCCTACCGGTTCTGTGTGAGCCACTGCCTACAGGTTCTGTGTGAGCCCGATCCTGTGTGGGTCTTCTGCGGGGGTTAGTACCTATCGATCCTTCGTGGGTCCGACGACTTAGATGGATCAGTGATCATCTTTGACGTCATCTGAAAAAGTATACCTGGTTGAGCTGAATCTTATGTTACTCTCCTTTGTGGATTGTGTTGAACCATCCTTTGTGGATTTACTATTTACTCTCCTTGTGGATTTGAGTCTTGCTTTCCTTTGTGGATTGAGTTGTTCTTGAGCTCGTGAGCAGAGCTAGAATTGGGGACTTAGGTATATGTATGGGCATATACCTAAGTCGAGTCAGATGTTACTTCGTGATTGCATCTTTCTTTGTACTATATCCTTTGTGGATTTCGGGAGACCTTCGGGGGTCTCGGGGTCCTTACTGAGTAGTTGTACTCACCCCTGCACGGGCTATGCCCGCACCTTGTTGTGTTGGTTGCAGACGACGGACAGCGCTGATCACGGTTGGGCATGGAGCAGGACGGTACCTGGAGGTGGACCACTGGGCGGGACGTACTCGGAGCGGACGTGGGACCCGAGGAGCTTGGAGGCTATCTGTACCCACCCTTCAGGTGGGATTGCCAGTGGACGACACGAGGCCGCCGTCTTTTCTTCAGTTGCTGTTTTTCTTTTCAGTTGTACTTTACAGTTGGGCTTGTATTTCCGGCCCCCTTTACTTTCTGCACTTTACTTTCCGCTTGCTGACTCTGTGTGGTTGTTACTTATAAAGGCAATGCCTTCCCTGTTTACTGGGATTTTACGCCTTGGTGCTAGTCGCCAGCCCCTGGCCTATGGAAGGTGGGCTTGGGGTAGTCACGGCACGGGCCCCGAGGACGGGTCGTGACATAATGCCTAAAAATTTATAATTAATGTGAAAAAAAATATTTTAAAACATGGAATGAAAAATCAATGTCCAATATGGGATATAAAAATAATGGAAATCCATTTTTTCAATTAAAAAAAGAAAATACATAAGATTTATTTCCATTAAAAAATTAAAACTGCATTTCAAATAATATATTTATTCACCACTAAGAAATCTTAAAAATCCAAAAAAATAATAATTTTATTAGTAAAAAATTATTGGAAAATAATAATATTTAATTTTACTATGGAAAATATTATAACTGACGAGAATAATTCTTCATAAATGAAGACTTTTACCTCTATATGATCATAATAAATACATTGAAAATGAGTTGTTTTCTAATGAAATCAATTATCTACATTAAAAAACATATTAGTATATGAAAACTGTATAGATATCTTGAATAAAACAGTTGTGTAACTGTTTCAATCAAAATTATAATTACGCCTATAAATAAATTACCTTTGGGATTAATTCCATTGGGTTATTTCTAAAGAACATATATTTGACTACTGAATTTTAAAGACATATAGGACCCAACGATCATCATAAAAAATTTACAATAACTAAAAAATTAATAACACACATAAAATATTCCATTTTTATGTTAACTATTCTAAGAATTGGTATTTGATTTTATAATAAAAATTAAATTCAAAATAATTGATGAAAAACCTATTATTTTGAAAACATTAAAAATATAAAATTTCATAGATTTATAGTGAAATGATACTTCATTAAAAACAATATAACATTTCATATTCATAATAATAATGTGTAACATCTATGAAAGTGAAAAAGGTGGTGATGTGATCAATGCTAAAAAAACATTCAATTTACACTCTTAAAATGAAAGGAAAAAATTACTAAAATTTAAAAAATTAAAAGAATCATATTTTAATTCTTTTTAATTAATGTAAAATATAGTTGAAAATCGCATACAAAAATAGTGTATATATATATATAAATGGACATTAATAAAACTTTTAAATGAATATTGAAATAGAGGGAATATAATTTAGAACATTTAGTACACGGTTTTAATGAAACATTCATGTGAATTGAGTAACTTTTGAATCAAAATATAATTAATGGCGTGAAGATGAATAGAATTGGTGAAGACATGAATTTTAGGCAATTAATTTTATTCTTTAAACTGATGTTTTTTATTAGTAGAAAAATGTGACGAATATGAAAGAAGTATTAAAAGAAGAAAATATTGGTGGAAAAATATTTTATATTGTGTCCCAACTTGTTACATATGTTCTATATTCTCTTGAATGATTGAAAAATATTAATTTTATAATGGATTGATATTTTATTATGTTCATTACACTATAACTATATGATTTTTTCTTTTTCTTTTTCTTACTAAAATAATTAATATATCATTCTACTTTTTGAGATCTTAATGTTATCAATCTAAAAAATAGATTCTATGAGTTAATAATGGTTAAAGTGGTTATGGTATCATCATCACTAGAATATTTAAAAATTGATAATTTTTATTTTAATACATTAAATATAATTTTAAAAAGATCCTTGTGTGGTGGTAATGATTAATTAATCACGTCATTTAATGGTCATAGAAGTCTATATGGACACATGAGCATCGTTTTAATTTTCCTAATTGACGAATTAGGGGAAAAGTAGAAATATGTTTTAAATTTAATAATCATAAGAATATTCTAAAAAGCATATTTATTCACTAAATACATCATTACTTAAATATACGAGACATGATAGTGAAAAATGAAATGAATCAGTTTGTGGAGATGATAGTCTAAACATATGGATGAGCGATGATTTGATTTCCCATTTGATGGATAGAATGTGGAATTAGGTTTTCCATAATTATTATAATAATTTAGTATAGTGAAGTTACTTGTGTCCTAATTATAGGTGTTTTTAGAAAGATTAGAATGTGTTACTAGAAGAAAGAAATATGAAAGTGTTTAATTGTTACTTAATCCTCCTCTTTAGATATCATCATTCAGCTTAAACCATATGTATTTTATGATTGGTATTTAATTGAGACTAGGACCTATATGAAATGAATAAGACAATTGGTAAATTTTTTGGGGATATTTTCTTCATGTTGGAGTTCTTAAAGTGTTTGGATAAGTGAGAAGATAAGATGTCTTTTTTTTAGTGAGGGGAGTATAATTTTTGTAAATATTAAGAATATCATATTATACAAAATGAATATTCATGGTTGAATAGAACCAAGGAAGCATAGTTTATAAGATAATATAGTTTAAGGATTAAATCCAATTAAAAATCATACTTATATATTTGTAGAGATTTTTTATTAATTTCAACTTCTTTTAACCACCTTATTCAACCTTTTTACACATATTATGGTGAAATGTTTTTACAATGATGACTTATATAAATGAAAAATGCATAATATTTATTTCATATAATTTTCATAAATTAAATAATGATTTTATATGCTAAAAAAGTTTTTATTATTTAATATTGATGAATTATTCAAATTCATACAGAAATTGAATCTATTTTGACAAGATTGTTGAAATTATGAATTCAATACTTAGCATATTTATTATGATTTACCGTGTTTATATTATAAGTACAATTATAAATCATTGTATTTTAATAAAATTTCTATATGTAGGGTTCTTATTAATATTATAATATTGAATTTATAAATTGGGACGGATATTTCAAAATCTAATTAACATAAAATTTCTTATTCTAAAAAACAGTCGTGTGGTTTTAATCCTCCAGTGGCTATAAACATTATGTGATATTAAATTCATTCAAAATTTCTAAGATAAAAAAGAATTTATTTATCTAATATTTAAATAGATTTATTTTATATATATTTATTTTTTTTTTATATTTGTGTGTCTAGAATTAGTTAAAGAGGGATTGGGATGGTATAATACTTGTGTTGGGAGAAGATATCACGACATCTACCGGCTTATAACATTAATTAATCATTACCTTTCTGTTAATCAATTTCAATTTCTAAAACTCATGAATTAGGAAATTTCTATATCTGGTAGGAATCCCTATATCCCAATATGTATGAAAATAAGTCATGTAAATAAAACTCCCACCTGAATGTTATATGATTTCTATAGAGGCTAATAATTAAATATTAACAGATGAAAAAGCAGATCTTGTAGGGAAATTCTATATTGGATTTGATATTTCTACTAATCATATGAACAGTGCATTATTTAATCCCTAATAATTTAATTATCAAAATAATTTATATTATATACATTTTATTCTAACTACCAATGAGATAGTGATACATATTTTAATTTTCATATGAACTTTTTATTATTTTTAGGCATATTATCCTTATTTCCAATGAAATGATTCCTTAAAATAGTGGTATAGTATAAATTTTAATAGTATTGATAATTAGTGTAATTTCATAGCTATATTGATTATTTATATCCATATATTGAATGTGTTCATGTATTAGGATTCCAGGATAGGTTTGTATCTTTTTTATTAATCAACACCAGAACTCTGTTTTTTTCATTATATGGAAAATTCTAGGAAGATAAAGGGATAATCAACTTAATATCATTCCCAATTAACGGAGATAATGATAATGGGTTGATATTTATATAATAAAATATGTAAATACTATAAATATTAATGAAACAATATATACTTAATAAGTAAAATTGCATTAAAATAAAGAATTTTGTTGATATTGGTGTTAACTATGAGAATCATTGATCATATTTATTAAAATGGTCTTGTAAAAATATTCATATATGGGACTCATTTTAAAAAACAACTGTTTTTATGTTCTTAGAATGATATGTACTTCTATGGTCAATATTTGATAACAATTTATAACATTTATCATTTTTGATATGAAGTTTAAATAGATAAAATTCAAAAGAATGACACATCGGATATAAAATGGTATTTCAATAAAATATATAGATAAATTTTTCTATTCACTATTTATATAAGTGATAAGTAAAATAATTTATTATTATAAATCACTCCATATTATTTTTGAGGACCCTAATATTATATCATCCTAATGTTTTACAACATTATTGATGTTTTTTCATTTTCAGAGTCCAAAAAAGATCAATGAGGAATTTAATTATGATTATTTTCCATTATTCTAAAATGTATAAATAATATTTACAAGATTATATTAGGGAATAATAATGTTATATATGTCCTGTTACTCATTATACGTCATAAAAATTATACATTTAGGTTTTCTAAACACTATTCATTTTATCATTATAATATTTGTTTTATTTTTTATAATAAAATAAATTTATAAAAAATGGAAATTAACAATGCTTCTGATAAATAAATATACCCTTGATAACAAATTTAAGGTGTTTTTTTTTGGATTTCATAGACATGATTCAGTATTAATCTAATATATTTTTAATCATTATAATATTTTGACATATCATTATCATGATGTTTTAAATTACTAGTTTCTATGTAAGTGATATGATGATGGATAAAATAATATTTATGTTCCATTTATACTAATCTAAAGGATATACCAGTATGCTATAAATTCTAGGAAGGGTAGAAGATGATAATGTATCACGATTGTGGGTTAATTAGATTACAGACTATGTTACAATTTTTTTTATATATTATATAGATAGTGTGTATTGATGATATATTTTAAGTAATTCAATGAAAATTTAGTTCGGAAATACTTTGCAATGATTTATATTTGACAAACTATTTTTTATTATAATTTTTATATGTGAATATATTCAGATATTTTATTAGGTGTGAATCTATTTCTATCAAATAAAAACAAAAATGATTTTGACACTATTTTTTTATTGTAATGAAAAACAACGTTGGAGATGATTTGATAAAATATTATTCGATATAAAATTTATTTTGTTTATTTTGTGAAATTTAATAATATAATTTAATTTTTAGAATTTAATTGTGAAATATTTATAGTGTATTTATTATCAATTTTTAAATAAGATTATACTTGTAAAAATTTTAATAGATAATTGAAATATTTTTGAAATGGACTGGTTATCTGAAATGATGAGTTTTTATAATATTAATAATATTTTATTATATTTTTGAATAATGAAAATAAAAGATTCATGTTTTTTATAATAATTAATGTTTCTTTGAAAATAACTTTAAATTTTTTTTAATTATAATAAATATCGTATTTATTTTAACAGATATAATAAAACTAATTATAGCATATATGGTAATATAAATAATTTTTTAATATTTATAAATTCTATTATATACTCATATAATTGTGTGTGTATATTAGTATTGTAATAATTATATTTTAATAATTTTATTTGGGCCCATAAATTTGAGAAATAGTGTTTCATGGAAAATTTAGTGATAAGGACACATATATGGGTAAAATGTTATACATTAGAAAATATAATTTTACTAGAAAATATAAAATTTTGGGAAAATGGAAATTATTTTATATTATACATATACCATAATAATTATATATTTATATAAATTCATAGGTTTATTTTGTGCTAATTGAATCTTATAATATGTAACATAGGATAAATAAACATAACACTAACATAATAAAAAATATTACATAACATGTAATAAAAACTTTTTTTTATAAAATGTATATTAACATATTATTTAGTTCATAAGTGACATCATGAGTGGTTGATTTTTTTCAAATTTCCATGCATTATATCAATTAATATATATATCATCTTATTACACATATCAATAAGAATAATCATCAGTTGAATCCTATAAAAATTAATAATAATAATGTAATTAATTTTTAAAAAATAAAATTATTTTAAATTTTATTATAATATATATGTATCTCTTCCAGTTTCAGGTATTTAGTCCTTTTTATGACTTTTTATGAGTTTAATGTGAACGTGATGACTTTGGAAGATGTTGGGAGAGTTTGGAATAGTCATGAATAAGTTTGACAGCTTTTCTAATTGTGCACAATTTGAGCACAGATAAGGGAAACCGTGTGGATTCTCCATGAAAATGTGATGGGGGAGATAGTAGGCTTTTCATGGACTATGCACAGTTTTAAAAATCGGGAGAGAAACCCATGAAGTTCCATCCTCTCGAGATAGTGGCATGTTCATGGTTAGTACATGGTTTGTCAAACCGTGTAGACTGACCGTATGACCACATAAATGTACAGTTTTTAAATCTAGGCTCACTCGGGGATGACATATTTTAGTCTAATCCTTGTCCCACTCGAGCCTCACTCATTATTTTCGGTTATCAAGGGTTTGGAGGGGCCCTCCCACATGTTTTGGAAGTATGTCGAAGTGGTTTCAAGGAGGTTTCGAGGTTGGATATCCCGGGAAAGTCTCCCCACATGGTTTCTTTGAGTTCTCTCTATATCAACATATCTCTATCATGTTTTCTATATTTACACCTATTATTTGTAGGTCAAGGTTTTTGGTTTCCTAGGATGCTAATTTTAAGGCTTTTGGATATTAGGGAATGAGATATAGAACGATTTTGGTGGTGCATTCGCAGGATGTGGGGTTCGATTACTTGTAGTTCGAATTCATCAGAACCCTAAAGGTATGTGTCTTCTCTTTCGACACAAAGTGGATAGAAATAGTGGGATTGGTTACAATTAAATTTTTTTATGAAGTTAATTTGATTTTGATGTGCTAAATTGGTTAGAAATCCTTTGGTCATGTTTTGTGGATTTTTGGGGAAAAGGGGTTTTAAAATTGAATGTTCTTGTTGTTATGTTATAAAATTTAGATTTTAATTTTTTTTTCTCGGCTTGTATATGAAATGAGTTATGAAAATGGTTTTCAATTAAGTTATTGGTTTACTAAATCAGGGTTTTGGCATGGAGAAATTTTTAAGGGTGGTTTCAATTTATAGATGATTTATTGAAATGTTTGGCATGTTATGGAAATGGTTATTTGATTGTTGTTGTGGCCTTGAGGGGATATATGTTTGGTTGTGGATTTTTGAGATGGGATGTGAAAGTGGGAAGGTAGTCTCACTATAAAAGGGGATGGATAGTGGTCGCAAGAGCCACCATATTGGATAGTGGTCCGAAAGCAGCGCTAGTAGTGAATGTGGTGAAAGGGATGGGAAGAAGACCCACCGTAATGGATGAATTGTTGTTTTTCCCTTTCAGAAGATGCTATTTGTTGTGCTTATGTTTTATGGGGATATGAATTATTTAGTGGTTGTGTATTTCCATTTTGTGGTATGGTTTGATAAGGGTATTTTTTCTTATGGTAATGGACACACTATTTAATGTTTTATATAAACTATTTTATATAATGTTCTAATGGTTTTATCCTAATTTTGGGCATAGGGAAGTCATTTGGGGAAAATCTACTGAGTATTAGTACTCACCCCTTACATTGGAACTTGGGTTCTAATGTAGATGTAGAATTCTAGAACATATGTAAAGGTAAATCAACTCATGGTTAGTGGTTTGTAGTGTTGCCTGGGAGATGTGGTGGTTCTTGGAGCATGGAGCTTGGTTTGGAGTTGTGGAGGGTGTCTTGGTTTATTTTGGGTCTCTGGTTTAGTCTTCCACATGGTACTTTGATATTGTGTTTGGTTGTTTTAGTTCTTGGGAATTCATGTGAAATTGTTGGTTGTCTTATGGTAATGTATGGCTTTGGTTATTTTGCTATCATGCATCACATAGTTTGTTATTAGTGGAATATTTGGTTGGTTTGATTTTATCTTAAGGGAAATTGTTCCCCAATGATTCTTGAATCCCATGGCATGTTTTTCCAACCTTTTCCACCCTGTGAATTTATTTTTAGGCCAAGTATCATTATTCCACCCTCTAAAACCAATGAGACGGGGAAGGATGTTAAAAGTAGAATCAGTTTGTTCAGTCTTTAGGATTCAAATGAGGGGAGTTGTTTGATATGTGGTGTTGATCATTGGTCTGGGTGTTGACATTTGTTCTTGGCATATTCCTTGATTCAGGATTGTAGCAAGCTGTATGATTTTCTGAACATGTAATGTATAGAATAAAAGGACGTAGCTAACCCTTTTATGATGAAATTCAATTTACAAGGGAGTTGGGTACATAAGTGTTTTGAGACAATAATTGGCAATAGATATCTCATTGTCATGGTTATAGCCAATGAGATGAGCATGACATGCATGGTAAAAATGACTTCCCTATAATATGCATAATTCATTGGGGTATAATGAATTATATTGGGACATTAATGTGTTTATTTTGAAAATCTATATTTGGTTTCACAATGGAAGGATTTGAAACTTGGAAATTGTTGATATTTTGATAATGGGATGACATTCAAAACATGGTGGATATTTTTAAAATTTTGCAATATGGGGAATGTAAACATTTGGAAATCTTGATCTTGATAGTTTTAGTGCAATATAAATACAATTTGTGAATTATGTGCTACTAAAATAAAAGGACTCATGGTTGTTTTTTTTGAATAGAAATGGCACCAGGTAGGCGTCGTAGAGACAAACCTGATGAGGCTGTTGAAAATGTGGTTCCACCTGTGCATCAATTGAACCAATAGCTAGTGAAAAGTATAGTGAATGCTTTCTAATGTGTGGAATGTGGAAATAAATTATATGAACCGAGGCATGTGGATCACACAATTTAGTTTCAAAAGAAGAATCCACCCATCTCCAGGGGTGATTCAGTGCCAGAAAGGGAAGAAGCATGGTTTAATAGAATGAATAAGATCATCAAATTCCAAGGAAAACTAGTAGTGTAGAAAGTTACGTAATCCACATATATGATGGATGATCATCCCCTTCAGTTGTGAGAGTTGGAGGTCCAAGCTAGAATGGATCTATGTATGTCAAGGGACAGATTTGAGGAATTGTTTAACAAACAGTTATACCCTCATACATTCAGAATTAAGCGCACAATAGATTTATTCTCTTTGAAATAGAATATCTTTTCGGTCACAAATTGTGCAACTATGTTTATGAACATAGTAAGGTTTTCACCTAGGATGGCAGGTAATACATCATTGAAAGCTCATAAGTTTGATGTTGGTTTGAGGTAGAACATTAGATCCAAGATAGTAGTACTTGGTCTAGATGATTATACAGAGATGGGGAATAGATCCTCGGTGGATGAAAGGGGTCTCTTGGGGGATTCGAGTGAAGGAAGTGTATTATTATCCATTGGAATTGTGGAAACTTGAACTCTAGGTTAAATCAAACGAGGGGAACTTATTTTCCAGGTGAGATTATGACTTAGAATCCCACTACAGGATTGGTGAGTCTTCCTATGAAGCCTCTGAGTAATTCTGAATGTTTTTAGCATGGTTCTATGAGCCACAGAAATATGGATTGTATGGAACTACTTAAAGCTTATAATAATTGTAAGAAGATGTGGAATCTGTAGCGTTATCATCAGAATTCTCCAAGGCCAGGTGTCTCTGACACACTTCTGGGGTCACAAGGGACTTATGCCTCGATGGGACGATGGTGGTAGCATACCCCTCGGTAGCAGAGTAATGTGGGTCATGGTGATTCTTGGAATACCACAATGCCTCAATAGGGTAATAAAGAGTAGATCATGGAAAGTAAGCAGTTGTTTGGAGCTGAGCAGGCGGTGATGGATGATCATTCAGGACCATCCACAGTGCGAGGTAAGGTTATTTGGAATTCCATCTTGATGTAAGAATTGTTTGATATGAGTGATTTTGATTCTTTTATTTCTTCTCTCATCATTGATTTTTATGGGTTTAATAGTAGAAATGATTCCTATGGTTCTCAAACTTCAAACTCCACTGGGTAAAAAAGGGTGTGATGCCTTTCTATTTAGAGCATGTCATGTATTTCTGGATGAGGGGGAGTTTACCTGTGACTTCTATGTGCATGAGATGGATGTGTACTTTATCATCATGGTAATTTATTGGTTTACATTGTTTAAGGCCAACATTAAATTTTATGTGTGAACACTTATTTTGTGATGGTGGATGTTGTTAGACATCTCTTTAGAGGGGAGAAGAAGGAAAATTTGGGTTCAACGAATTTGTTGGCACCAGATATTGGTAGGAACCCGTATCAGTTTTAATTCTTGTTGTTTTCATTGTTAAAGGTGTTAAGATGAGTGATTTTGTAGTTATCATATATCAGTTTGTTGATGTATACCCCAATGTATTCTCAGGGTTACCACCTGTGAGAGAAGTAGAGATTATGATTTATCTCTTTTCAGGGACCCGTCCTATCACAGTTCCTCTTACTAAATGGCACCACAAGAAATTTAGGAATTAATGGTGAAATAGGATGAGTTAGAAATCAAAAGGTTCATCCGGCCTTTCATGTCTCTATGGGCATCACCTGTCTTGATTGTTAAATTGGTATATGGAATATTGTGACTCTGTGTTGATTATAAAAGAGTTAATAAGGTTATGATAATGAACTGATATCAACTTCCACGCATTGAGGATTTGTTTGACCAGTTGGGGGGATCTTAGTAGTTCTACAAGATTGACTTTTGATCTGGGTATCATCAGATGTGGGTGTGGAAGATCATTCAGGACCATCCACAATGCGAGGTAAGGTTATTTGGAATTCCATGTTGATGAAAGAATTGTTTGATATGAGTGATTATGATTCTTTTATTTATTCTCTCATCATTGATTTTTTTAGGTTTAATAGTAGAAATGATTCTTATGGTTCTCAAACTTCAAACTCCACTGGGTGAAAAAGGGTGTGATGCCTTTCTATTTAGATCTTGTCGTGTAGTGCTGGATGAGGGGGAGTTGACCTGTGACTTCTCTATGCATGAGATGGATGTGTACTTTATAATCCTGGTAATTGATTGGTTTACATGGTTTAAGGAATAAATTAACTTTTATGTGCGAACACTTAGTTTTGTGATGGTGGATGGTGTTAGACATCTCCTTAGAGGGGAGAAGAATGAAAATTTGGGTTCAATGAATTTTTTGGCACCAACTATTGGTAGGAACCCGTTTTAGTTATAATTATTGATGTTTTAATTGCTAAAAAATGTTGAGAAGAGTGTTTTTTTAGTTATCATATATCAGTTTATGGATGTATACCCCAATGAATTCCCAGGGTTTCCACCTGTGAGAGAAGTAGAGATTATGATTGATCAATTTTCAGGGACCAGTCCTATCACAGTTCCTCTTAATAAATGTCACCAGAAGAAATTTAGGAATTAATGGTGAAATAGGATGAGTTAGAACCTGAAGGGTTCATCCGGCCTTTCATGTATCTATGGACACCACCTGTTTTGATTGTTAAATTGGTATATGGAATATTGTGGCTCTATGTTTATTATCATAGAGTTAATAAGGTTATGATAATGAACGGATATCAACTTCCATGCATTGAGGATTTGTTTGAGCAGTTGAGGGGATCTTAGGGGTTCTACAAGATTGACTTTTGATATGGGTTACATCAGATGCGGGTGTAGAAGTAGTATATTCCAGAAATTGATTTCAGAAGTAGATATTTCCATTAATAGTATGTTTTTATTACCATTGTTTTAACAAATGCATTAGCAAATGTTCATAGAATTGATAAATCTGATATTTTATAGATATCTGGATTCTTTTGTGGTGGTATTTGTAGATGATACATCAGTGTATTCGAGGAAAATGGTAGAGCATATGAAATACAAGGAAATATTGTTGGGGATGTTGAGGGATCATTGGTTGTATGAAAAATTGTTAAAGTGTTACTTTTGGATATAATAGGTTTATTTCCTTGTCCATTTCATTTTTAGATATGGGTGTTTCAGTTGTTCTAGAGATGATATAGGATGTTATCACATGGAAACCGCAAAAGAATGTATCTGAGATATTGAGCTTCCTGGTATAGGTGGGTATTATATACATTTTGTTTGGTATTTTCTAGGATTGGTTTCACCGGTGATAGATTTGACATGGAATAATATCACATTTCAATTGGATGAGTAGTGAAGAAAATTCATTGATGAGTTAATGATTCTTCTTACATCACCACCAATCATGGGTTTTCCAGAACTGGTGAAAGGGTCTGTGGTGTGTTGTGATGCATCTGGATCAATGTTGGGGGGTGTTCTCATGCATGGGGGTCATGTGGTAGTGTATGGAACATGATAGTGGAGTTTTCATGAGAAGAAATACCCAACACATGATTTGGAGTTGGTGGCATAGGTTCATGCTTTAAAAATGTTTTCTCATTATCTCATTAGTGAGAAATTTATAGTGTTTACCGATCACCTGAGCATAAATCACATCTTTTCACAATGATATTTTAACCTGAGGAAAAAGAGAATGATGGAATATATCTAGATGTTTTATTTCCACGTAATGTATACACCAGGTATGGGAAATACGGTGGAATATTCATTAGGTAAGAAATCATATGCTGATATGGTGAAACAAGCATTAGATCAGGGGTAGTTGATATTAGTCATAACAGACATGTAGTTTGAATATGAGGATCGGGGTAAAAGTTTTTTCTTATTTCTAGTTTTGTTCCTTCTTGTATTGGTCATTTTAGTTAAAGAGGCAGAGACATCTGATTACGAGTGTATGGAGATGAGGTCGAAACTCAATTGTGGGGAGACAAGTGAGAACTGGAACTGAATGGTAATTCAACCCTCTATTGTGAAAATCAGATGACTGTACCGGTGGAACATAAGAAAAAACTTATCAGGTTTTATCATCATTTAAGGTGGGATTTCAATCCTCAAATTCATAATATTTTTTAGGAATTGAATGATAAGTATTGGTGGCTAGGTTTGAAAAGGGATGTGGTTGATTTTGTTTTGAGAGGCATGACTTTTCATATAGTCAAAAAAGTGTATCAACATCCAGCAAGAATGTGGTAGTATTCACCTAGACCAGTGTGTAAATTGGATCAAATAGAAATGGATTTTTTGATGGGTCTCTGACGAATGGTTTGGAAGAACGATTTCATATGGGTAACTGTGAATCGGCTATCAAAGTTGGCATATTTCATCCTAATTCATGAATCTTATATGGTGGATGATATGTCCAAAATATATATCTTATAGGTGGTGATTATGTAAAGTATTATATCATTGAATGTATCATATAGAGATCTGAGGTTCACATCTCATTTTTTGAAATCATTTCAGCAAGGCCTTGGGACACATTTGACTATGAGCACGACATATCATCCTCAGACTGATGACCAATTTGAGAGGACGAGACAACCCATGGAGGATAACATACAGCTTATGTAGGTATCCTACAATAACAGTTATCATGCTTCGATGAATATGGCTCTGTTTTAGAAATTATATGGGTGTCTGTGTCATTCTCTACTATGTTGGGTATAAACAGGCGAGACTCAAAGATCTGACTAAGCCTTATGCAAGATACTACAGAGAAAATAATTTTGATCAGGTATAGGATTGAGATGGCTCAAACATGTCAAATATTGTATTCGGACTGTCATCGATGACCATTGTTGTCAGGGTGAGTGATCATGTGTTTTTTAGATTCTCTCCTCGGTAGGTAAATCGTTGGTTTGGGAAGAAGGGTAAGTTATCTTTGAGTTATATTGGGCCATTTGAGATACATGATCAGATTGGAGAGGTGACCAATAGTTTTTCTTTTCCCCATGGTTTACTGTGGTGAAAAATCTGTTTCATGTGTCGCAATTGAAAAAGTATCAACTCGATCGGGACCATGTGATTCGTTGGGAACCTATTGAGCATTAACCAAATGCTTCCCTAGTGCACGTGGGGATTTTGGATAGATAAGAGAATGTATTGAATGGTGAAATCATAAGTTTAGTTTGTGTTTTTTGGTAGCATGGTATGATTCAATGGGATACTTAAGAACATGATAAAAAGATGGTCGAACAATGGCCTTTGTTCTTTCGGTAAAGTAATGGTTCCCTACTTTCTAAGGATGGAGTTTCAAATGGTGGGGAGACTGTAAAACCCATATTTAGAGGTATGTAGCCTTTATTTATGAATTTTTATGTGTTTAAGTGCATGGGATGAGTTGGGAATAGGTTGGAATAGTTTGTAATGGTTTGGAATAAGTTTGGAGTCTTTTCCATGGGAGCATGTTTTGAGCACAATTTTGAGAAACCGTGCAGATTCTCTAGGAAAACGTACATGGGGAGATATTAGGCTTTGAATGGCTTCTTCTTTGTTTGAAAAACCAAGTGAGGAAACCATATGGGCCCCACCTTTCGTGATTATGTCATGTGAACCGTTAGCGCACGGTTTTCCAAACCATTGAAGACTAACTGTGCGACCACTTTAATGTAAGGTTTTTAAATCCTGGCTCCCTCAAGCTTGACCTATTTCAATCCAAACTCACTCCAACTCGATCCCCAATCCAAATTTTTTGTTCCAATGGGTTGGAGGGGCTCTCCCACATGTATTGAAAGTGATTCTAAGGTGTTTCAATATGGAATCCAGCTGGTTTCTCTTAGGTAAGTCTCTCATTTTGGCTTCATTGATTTCTCTCTATATCTACATCTCGCTATAATTTTTATAGATATGAAAACCTTTTGAGTAGAAATAGTGTTTTGGTTTCCTTGGATGCGAATTTTACGGATTTTTGATATTACATAAGGGGATCTAGAATAGTTTCGGTGGTGTGTTCTCTATATTTGAGGCCTTGTTGATTGTGGGTCGAAATCACTGGAACATTAAAGGTAAGTGGATTCTCTCTCGACCCCACTTAGTTAGAACTAGTGGGTTTGTTTATAATTAATTTTTTTTGTGTTGAAATTAACTCTGATTTTGATTTGTTAAATTGGTTAGAAATCCTTTTGACATGTTTTGTGGATTTTAGGGGAAAATAGGTTTTATGTTTGAATGTTCATGTTGTTAAATTTTGAAATGTTGGTTTTAAAATCTGTTGATTGGATTGGGTCAAGGGAATGGTTTATGAAATTTTTTCTCAATAATGAGTTTTTTTATTGAATTGGTGTTTTGGTATGGAAAATAATTTAAGGTTGGTTTCCATAAAAGGATGATTTATTGAAGTAGATTGTCATGTTATGAAAATGGTTTTTTTCATGTGTTTATGGCCATGGTGGGTTATCTTCTTGGTTGTGTCTTATTGAGATGAGATTTGAATGTGGGCGGGGAGTCTCATTGTAAAAGGTGATGGTTTTTGGTCGGAAGAACCACTATATTGGATAGTGGACAAGAAGCACCACTAGTTGTGAATGGGGTGAACGGGGTGGGATGAAGTCCCACTGTAACAGTTGCTTTGTTTTGTGTGGCTTTACGAAGATGGATTTTTTTTAATGTGTGATGGGGATATGGCTTATGACATGGTTGAAGATTTTTGTTGTGTGATATGTCTTGATAAAGGTTGGTTTGGTTTGTGGGAATGGTTTCAATATTTAATGTTTTATATATACTATTTTATATAATATGATAATATTTTATACTAGTGGTGTGTGTAGGGTAGTCATTTGGGGAAAACCTATTTAGTATTAGTACTCACCCACTACATTGGCACTAGGATGCTTTTGTAGATTTAGTATATCGGGACACAGGTAAAGTTAAAGCATCTCATGTCTAGTGGTTCATAGTGATTTTTGAGATATTTGGAGGTGCGTGGAGTAGGGATTTTAGTGTGGAGATCTGGAGTATGTCTTTGATTAGTTTGGGTCTATTGTTTATTCATCCACATGGTACTCTGATATTGTGTTTGGTTGTTTTGGTTCTTTGGAATTATTGGGGAATTATTGGTTTTCTTATGGTAATGTAGGGTTTAGTTGTTTTGTTTTCATGCATGATATAGTTTTCTGTTAGAGGTATATTTCATTGGTAGATTGTATCTTAAGGGTGAATCGGTCACCAATGATTTTTAAAGCCCATGGAATTTATTTCTAGCCTTTGGTGCCTTGGGAACATCGCTTAAGGCCACGTAGTATTCCTCTTCCCTCTGAAGCCTATGAGATGGGTCATGATGTTACAATATAGTAATATTTTTTCATGACATATATTTTGATGTGTTTTACATGTATTACATTATTTTCATGAAATATAGCTTCTGCATATTATATAACATGAATTTCATCTTGAATAATTTATTTTTAATGAATTAATGAATCATGGGGATGAACAAATGGAAACATATTATAAAATGGATACCACATTAAATACTCAGGATATTAATGTCTGTTAAAAATATGGATACAGTAAGATCCATTTAGACTATAATGAAGAGTGTTTCAATGGTTTTATTTGTTATGAATATATGAATTGGTAACAATGACATTGTTTGATTATGTTTAGGGATTAAGTAATTGGCCATTGAATGAATCAAAATATATGAGATACAACTTGTATTTACAGTATATCAATTGTATTGATACAACCAAACATATAGCGTAGTCAGGGATATTTAGTTATTTATTGTAAAAGGAGTTTTCCTAAGATTTATGTTAAATAAATAATAGAAAAGTAAAATGAGAATTGTTATTTTATTTAGAGTCCACAAAAATAAATAATCCAAGAAGAAATAAAAAATAATGATGATTATGAAGATAATATTAATGAGAATCAAAGTAAACTGTTAATGGATGGAGAAATCACATTTACCCACATATTACATTTAGAATTTGAGAAGTTTTATATTAAAAATTTCAATTTTCTATGGTTGACAATTTAACTCCCTATTATTTTAAAATAATACTATGTTTAATAGCATATACACTACACACCACTGATCTTAAACAATAGAAGAAATGTTATTATTACCGTTTCATCAAGGCCATTATATTTCAGTTTATTAATAGAATTAAAATAATAAATAAATATATATAGTTCAAACTCAATAGTAATGTATTGATAATTTATTAGGATAAAATAAATCATTTTTTATTAGAAAAAATTTACGAGTCAAAAAATGTTTTCTTAATTAATTTTTTTTATAATTTTTTTTAAAAATTATATAATATTTGTTTCACTTTTAGATATTTTATCTTTAAAACAGAAATAAATTTTTGAAAAAATAATTCAAAAATTATCTTAGAATGACTTTCTAGTATTTTTGGAAATGATTGATGTTTTGATGAATAGTAAACAATAGTCAATTTGTTTTAAAATTTGATATTTTGATTGAAGAATTTACAATGGACTATTTTTTTAAAATGATTTTGAATTAAAAAATGTTTATTAAACTATAAATAATATAATTATATTTTTTATAACATATTAAATGATTTCATTAGCTATATAATAATTTTTATTCATAAAAATGAAATTTTATGGGGAAAGAATCTTTTACTTGTGTTTTTTTAATTTAATTCTCCTCATTTATAGAGATTTAATCATGAAAAAAATTATATATTTTGAATAAGGTGTTCTGAATTTGATAATTGTTCCCATTTTATGACTATGAATTGTAACTGTGGAAAAATTTATTAACTTAGTAAAGTGTAAATTGGATTATTGTTGTCAAAAACTAATATTTAAGGATACAATTTTTCAACATGATTATTATTTCATGATTTAAATTATTCTATTATTACATTATTCTAAAAATATAAAATTTTAAGGGAAACTCTTCATTGAAAACAACCAATATAATTTTTGAATAGTGAATAATAAAAAATGTCTCTCTTGTAATTTTAAATATATCGTATCTGTTGACAAGTGGATAAAAGAATGTTGGGAATGAATAAAAATATTTATTTTCAACATAATGATTTTTTTGTTATTGAAATATATTTCTAATTATTAGTAATTATATTATTGATAAAATGTCTCATGTAACCCTGAAAAATTATTTTTTAAATTATTAGAAAAATAAAATGAATGTTTCTTATAAATATTAAAAGTAATATAATTTTGGTTATTATTAATGTTACATGAATTTTATTGATGAATATAATATATTTTTGTTGTGTTAATGAATTAAATTTTATTTACACACTTTTTAGATGTCTTTAATGCCAAAATAATTGAATAGTCCCAAAAAAAGCATTAATATTTTTAAAAATAAATAATATTTTATTAAATGTTTTAAAATTCTTGAAAATATTGAATTTGGAAGGATTAATGGGTTATAGTTTAAAATATAAACCAATTATTATCTACGAGACACTTTTTTATTTATTCTAACATTATTAATCCTTTGATATTGTAATAGTAGTTCCCATGGTTAAGTATGAAATGGTAAACAAAGGGGTTAATTGAAAATTATATTGTTTAAAATGACACAAAAATAAGTTTACATTTAATATTATGATGTTTTTTTTGACATTATACTCTTTTTATTACAACACATGTCATTTTGGAAGCATTAGAAATTATACCTAATTAATTATAATTTAATATTTTCAAAACATTTAGGTGTTCCATCTCCCTCCATTATAAAAATAAACCACCGCTTTCTCTTAGTTACACAACTATGTGATTTATATCTCAACAAAACCACTTCAAATTATACTATAAACATATTTATCTGAATAATATATGTTCACACCTTCCCAAAAAATCAACTATTGTGACCTTAAGAGGAGATATAAAGGAGTTCATTCGAAGAAGAGATAATCGACCTAACAGATCAATTAATTTTTTTACATATTATTTTACAAAATATTAATATGTAGTATTTATAATAAAATATTATTTTATTACTATCATATATATACTAAAATGTTATTATATTTTCAAAAATCATTTATTCTCCTAGTTTCACATCAAACGGGAAGTGAACGGTCTATTGTTCATACGTACGACTTACAATATCCAAAAAGTCTTGTAAATCATATTCTGTCACCATATATTTTGTTTGGGTATTATTAGGGTTTTAGGATTCATATATGGTATTTATTAAATACTCAATCTTCTATAATTATAATATCACATCAATATTCTTACCTTGTAATTCCTTGAAAAATGAAAAAAGCAGTCATGTGTATGCATGTAGAACCACCTCCACGAAGTTACACAATTAGAGTTTCATTTCTAATTAAAATGGTTTGTAATAAAGATAGTTTTATGAATATATATTATGTATATTATATTATAATATTTCATAATTGCTTAGTTATCATTTTCCATTCTTTCATTCCATCAATTTTACAGTGAAAATATTGTTCCTCTATATGGGTGGCACACCATCTCCCTGAATAGTGCCATTCATTTGTTAACTATAAAATTTTGGGATGATTCAATATATATATATTATAAATACATATTATATTCATATAATTATTAAAATAATATATATGATATATGGATGGTAAAATTAAAAATAATGGAACTATTGAACTGTAAATCTTATAAAAAATGAATCATTTAACACACAGAAACGACAATTTGAATAGTGAATTATTTATAAATGGGTATTTAAATGTTATAAAGTGATCATATATGATATTATTAGTATATATATATCTATAATATTATAATAATTTTTATAAATTTGTTATTCATATATATGGATCACGTTAACATCTAGTGGAACTCGAGGTAAGGGTTTTATGTTACAATCATGTTATTTTTCAGTATTTTTTTTGATTTGTTTCAGATGATTAAATTTCATGATGTTCATCTAAATATAATCTTCAATTTTATTATATATATATATATTCCATTTTTTTTCCTTTTTTTAATAACCAAATAGACCAAATGAATGTTTTTAAGGAAAATGGAATTGATTTATCAATTCGATCAAAAATAATACTTAATACATATGAATGTTTTCATAAATTATTTTAATATTATATTTAATATTACCCTATGTTGTTTTCAATTTATTTTAACCTATAAATGATTTAAAAAAATAAAAATAATGTTCTTCTCATTTTTTAAGGGAGGTAAATTTTTTATTTTTAAAAAAATATGAAAATAATGATTTAATTTAACTTATTTGACTTGAATATTATTTTAAATAGTAATGATATATCAAAAACAAGAAAATAACATTGAATTTTTCAATGTTTATTTTCACATAATATTTTTCCTTAATAATTATGAAATATTTACCATCAAAATAATTGATTTTAAATTGAAAATATGTTTTGTAACAAATCCTCCAAGGAATATTTTAATATAATTCTCATATAAGATGAAACTATTTTAAATTGCATCGGAATTTTTGGGGATATTATCCATATATACTATCCTTTTTATATATCTAGATGGTTTATTATTATGAAGAAAATATTTTTATAATGTATATTTCAATTTCAAGGGTTATGTAATGATGATTTGATGAAATGATTATGAAAACCAAATCATGGCATGGGTTATTCCTTGATATAATGTATATGAAACCATTTCGTTTTTATGAGGTAATGATATAATAACATCTTATTATTTTTTGGATGAAATGTATATGATATTCATTATGTTATGGTGGTGCCTAAAATTGTGTATCCCTTTATTTCATTTGTTATAGATGGTTAGATAATGAAATATAATGGATTGGAATGGGTAGTGGAACTAGTTAATTATAGGACATTTCACACTATGAAATTTTTGTGAGGGAACACTGACTACAATAACAATTTGGGGAGTGAACCCATTCCACTATTATTGTCTTCACAATGTGCCTTGAATAATAAGGAATTTTTTTATGATAATGTTTTTAATCAAAATATATTTCTATTACCAATGTTATGATGTCCATGAATATGTTCTTTGATTCCCTTTGGATTCAAGTCTTATTAAGTGAAATTATATAATTCAATACTCAAGATAGTGATCGCTGATATGTAATGAATGGTATAAAGATGTTATTCTCTTATTATCATACAGTAATAATCATGTTATGTTAATGTGATCATTGATATATCCCTTGTTTATCCATTCACTAAAACCTTGGTGAACCATTATTATGTTCCGTTTACATAGTTTATGTAGACTTTTATTAAGTATGATATGTATAATAAGTGTTATATTTATAAAACAATTAGTGGGAGATGGTGCACATCACTTAGGAAAAAGCTGTTTTTATAACCAAGCATCCATAAATACAAGAAATATATGATTCCATCATGTATCATTATATTATGTATTTGATATTCTGTAAATAAAATGTAATGTATAAGTATGTAATCTATGGTTTTATATAGTTGGTATCAGATAAGTGTTTAACTGCCTTTGTAATCTTGTATGAGAAATATTTAGTGAAACCCAATGCATAATCCCATGTATAATAGAATGTATTCATTATAAATAAATAAATAATGGTGGGTTTCCTAGAAAAACAAACATTTATTGATACTAATTGTGGAATTGGTTTCAGAATAGATTAATCTAGGTGTAATAACCCAAAAAGACTTGTTCAAGTATATTATTTTCATTCTTATTGTGTAAAATTAATATTCCCTAACACACACCGATTTTTTACACTATATAGGGATATTTTTGGGTTAATTTAAAATTTAATTATAATCCATTATAATGGATTCTAATAGTTGAAGATCATGTACAATCATGGTTAAACTTGTTGATTCATTGATTGAAAATATGGTCTCAAGATTATCAATAATATAAACTATATCTCAATTTGATTATTGGAACTCATAAGTTTATTTTTGTCTTAGTTAATGTCTGGTACTAGGTAGTGTTATATTAACACTAAATGTGAAGGAAATTTTAATTATTTTCCTCATGATCAACTAAATGAAATGGGTGAGATGTTGAGGGATTTGTAATGAAGTAACACCTCTGAGCGGCATCAGTGTTTTCCCCCTTCCCCGAGATGGGGTTTCTACAGCGGGTTCACGTCTTCCCTCCTACGGCTTGTCTCAGTTGTTTGGCGTCGATGTTGTCCTTTGTCACGGATCTGGACCTAGTTTTTTGGCTTCACCCTTGTCTCGGTGCCAGACCAGGTGCACCCTCGGCTTGATTCGGTGTATCCTCAGTGTGGTGATGGTGGTTTCATCCTCAGCTGGAGTCATATCTTGTGATTTTCTCATCATTGGTTTGGATTCAATTTTTGGAAACATATCTAGATCTGTGACAGATCTAGTGACTCCTTGGTCTGGAAATGGCATTGTTGCCCTCAGCTGGAGTCAGTTCCAATGTCTCAGCAACGGACTGGCTCAGCTTGTTGGCAACAGATCTGGAGTTTTGTGGGGGGTCGACATTGATTTTGGCTCAGGGGTCATCAGTTGGTGTTTTTAAGGACCGGGGAAGGATATGGCGTTCTTTATATAGAGGCTTGACTTCGACTTTAGTGCATGTCCGAGGGGTGAGTTTAATGTTCTGTTCTTTACAGGTTGAGGGGATGAATCCAGTGCTACCGTTGGATATTTTGGGAAGGTTCGTAGGGGAAGGTTCTCGTTTTTGGTTCGGAATTTGCGGAGTCGATTCTGTTGGAGCTGGTTCTATGGTTTCTGTGGATCAGGTTGCGGTTGAGGATGGTTTTTGATTTCCCGTTCTGGTTTCTTCATAATCATTTGTGGATGGCTTGTCCATTTCTCGTTGCAAGGAGGGTCTGAGAGAACTCCATTCAGAGTTCGATAACAATTTTGTGGAATTGGGCTAGTGTCGATGGTCGCACTGGTGGGTGATCAAGGAAGCTGGTATGAGGTTTGCACAACTTTTCTTTTGTTTGTGTTCCCTGGTTAGTGGTTTCTCAGCTTTCTCTTTGGTGGTTTTGTCTCATGCTGTGATGGTTTGTTTTTTTGAATGTTTGAATTTGTTTGAGTTGTTTGATGCCATGTGTTAGGTGGTTTAAGTGGTGAAGTTGTGTGACTTTTAGTGGTGATGTCTTGAAATGGTGAATTGTTGAAGAGGTGGAGTGGTTAAGTGGTGATGTGATGTAGTTGTCTTGGTTTCTCACATTTTTCCTCAAAAGTGTTTGTATAATAAAAAAAAGTGTTTTCCGACAACTAAAAGAAATGATATATGGAATGTAAAAAGCTGTTATTACTCCTAATCAACTATCTCATTGTATCATTAACAATATCAACATGGGGGACATTAATAACATATCTATGAAGTGAAAAATGGAGTTTCATGTTGACTATGGAGGGATGGAGATTCAATTGCCTAGAAGTCATGTATTTGGGAAGATGCACATTAAGAAATGTATCAACGGAATACGAAGATTATTTGTGTGTATAAAAGTTAATAGATCAAGTAATTTCTAATGAAAAACAATTATTTCACTAGAATAATATAAATTTCATCATAAGGTACCATTAATATTTCAATAACCAATTTGTGGGGAATATGTTAATTATCCAAGTTAATGCCCTAACCCAAGGGTTAACTCATAAACCAGGAAATTTCCATTTCTATGAAAATCAATGAAGCAAAATCATTGAAATACTTATGTATTATAATACAAGAATTATGTCATAGATTATCTGTATCAATTATATTAATATTATAGGAACTAAAATACATCAAAATATTTTTCTATTGTAGTATTTATTTAATTATTTTTTATATTATGTCAAATAGTACTAATAACAAAGAAAAACGCTTTTGTAGTAGGGTGATATTTTTAGATAATGAATAATTAAGATAATGATAACATTTAATGTCTACCTAATATTGATTTAATAATTTATTATGGGATATAGATATTATTTCCTTTGATAGACTTAATTAAATAGTTTTAGTTACCTTTATATCAATTATATATTAGATGAAAATGTGATTTGTGCCGTCATTGATGAAGTTTGTTTTTCAAATTTTTGGATTTATAGAATATATTGTACAATCTTTGATTTTATTTGTGGAGTAACAATTTTGTTACTTTTTTGAATTATATATATATATTCATGTAGGGTTAACATTAGAGTTAAAGACTCCATTATGGTATTATGAATTTATGTTAGATCATATGGTTAGATGTATTGAATCAACTATTTTGGTTTTAAGTGATATGTTTTTTAGAAGATTTGGAACATTTATTGGATTTAGTGAAGAATTAACAATTTATTATTAAATAACCAATTTTATTAGTATATAATTTTATGAAAAGTTAATTACTTTTTATTTGATTTTGGTATTTATATAATATTTATGTTTTTAAAGTGAAACATTTACAAGGAAATAATTTTAGAGATTTTTATTGTCAAGATAAGTATTACCTTTATGGTAAGCTTTTAAATATAATCCATGATATTTTAGGGATTTATATTATATTAAATTTATATATAGTGACTTATAATAATGAATACTGATATTTTTTGGGGATTATTATTTGTTTGGGTTATATTTAACATGTTCGTTTGACACAAAATTAAACATGATATAATATTTGGGAAGAATGAAATTACATTTTTAGGGATTAAAGTTGAATGTCATGAGATCACCTTTAAGGATAAAAGATATTTAATGTTTAGTTTATTAATTATTTTTTAATAGCGTGGTAGTTATTTGTGGAATAATCAATGTTGATCGTATAGAGTTATTATTGAAATTTTGGAATAAAATTTAATATTTCATCGCATGAATGTTGAATAATTTATATATTTTTTATCTTATTCTAACAAATTTTGGGTTTTGAATATATAAATATTGTATTTGTAGATTCTATAATATTATTGATTATTTTATCCATTGGATGTTGATTTTGGTGCTCCATGAATGAAAAATTCATCTTAAATGCACATCATTTGAGGAAAAGATGAGACTTTGTTGGAAAATTATTATAGGTTGAAATTAAACAAGTCATATAATTATAATTGATTATGTTATTAGTCACAATGGTAATGTAATCCCTCATTTTAAGAAAAACGATCTTGAAAAAAATTATCTTATTATGATAATTACTAAATAATGGATGTTGTTTTTCACTCCTCATTAATTTATGTTTATGTGTTAATTGTCCTTCACATGATAATCTTCCCTATTAATTAATATTATTACATTGATGATATGTTTTTACTATATCTGAGTATTTTATCATACCACAAATATTATTCTATTCAGAAACCCAGTTATGTGTTATTCGAGATGACTATCCTTATTCTCGTTCTCTTTTTTCAAGAGAAATATTTATTAACCCTTTTCGGATGTGGGTTATCAAAAAATGAATTTTAAAATATTAAGTCATTTATTATTGAAAAAAAATTATAATTCGGAGGGATAAATTTTTTATAGGTGGATTAGAGGATTTAACTTCCTTATATTTTAAAAGAAAACTACGTTTGAAAATTTATACAGCATGAAACACCATCAATAATGGAACCAAAAAAATATTATTTTGAGGTTTTTAACATAGACATAAAATTTTAGGTTATGAATATAATTAATAACATTAAGAAATATATATATATATAATAAATATATTGTTATTGATAAATAATTATTTAATAAGAACACAATATTTTTTAAAATAATTTTATATGCTAAAAATATTTTTTCTTCAATTTTGATATTTTTTTTGTAAAATAATATAAATAATTCAATCCACTTGAAATATTATTTTTAGTAAATTAACTTCAATTTGAAAATCAACAGTCAATAATTATCTTACAGTGATTATTTTTATAGTTTTGTTTAAATATACTTATTTCAATGAATTGGGGAAAATAATAATTTCTTTAGAAAAGAATATTTTCATTTCATGTTTATAAAAAAGATATATTATTTAATTTTAAAATTATTTTAATTTAAAAATATATATATTATATTATTAATAAACCAATTTAGTTCAGTTTAACTGAAAATGTCGTTGAAATTGGTATAAAAGAATATTCTATATAAAAATAAATGTTTTCAAAAAAAAATTCATTGAGTTTTGTGTTTCTATAATATATTAATTAATTCCATTTATATAAATAGGTTCTTTAATTACATTTTATATGTATATAATCAGGATGGTAAATTATTGGAAATATGTATCATTTGTTTTGGAACATTTTAAATAGTAACCACTATAGAATTTATTACCATGGAAAAGGGTAAATCTTGTTAAAATGTTAAAAAAAGAGTTAGGGTCACCATTATTCATATCAATTATTATTTTGTATTTTTTTAACCTTATCATGTTCAGATAGAAATATATTTCATAGGGAAATTAGTTGATTAAAATAACTATTATATTATTTAATGAAAATAAAAATATATGATATCTCTATCTTACATTTAAATATCCCGCATGTGTTCTCATTGGTTGAAATGAAAGTTGTGAATCCACATTAATGGATATATTTAGAATTACTAAAATATTTTCATTATGGAAATTTATTTATAGTTTTTAATAATCAAATAAATATTATGAATTTGTATGTAACACTAACACAATATTTCATCAAATTGTAATATAATAAAATAATTTATTTTTTAAATTTTTAAAACAAAGATAATTTATTTTATTTATATTGTTCAATGATTTTTATATATGAATGTAATAGATTTTTACTGTATTAAAATATCAATCGGGTTCCATTTGGTTTCCACATTTCAAATTGTGATAGTGTTTCTAACCCTTCATTATTCCAATAGTAGTTATTGTTTTTATAGAAAAAATAGTTAACAAAGGGGTTAATAAAAATGTTTAGGTTTTAAAAGAAACAAAAAAATGTAAAAATATAATTTTTTGATTTTTTATCATATAAACGTGTTATTCTATGTCAATTACACTAAAAACATTTTTTATGAGAATTAATTTATTATATTTTAATCTTTTATGAAAATAAAAATTCTTCCTCTACACCCTTATAAAAGGAAACACATCCTTTTTCTAAGTTACTAATATTTGAGCATTCTAGTTTTTTCAGTCTGTGTAAAATTATTATAAAAAAATATATCCACATTATAGTGGGTCCATCGTTCAAAAAAACACCACCATAGGCTAGTTAAAAGGATATCTAAATCAGTCCTTTCCATGAAAGGGTAATCACCATAAGTGATAAATATATTTACATATTATTTTACATCCTCCATATATATGGTATATATTATTAAAAAAGTAAAATTAGTTTGAAAAATATAATATAATACTTGTACTATTATAAAACAATACTTATTTATCATCTTTTACATTAAATGGGATGTAAAATTAATGTTTTTTACATACACATGATTTACTATGTCCACATAGTGATAAAATGTATTTGTCGTCATCCTATTTTATGGATAATTATTATAATGGTTTATATATATATGATATTCATTACCTTATTGTTTTCTGGAATTTTAATATCATATATTTATTCTTACATTCAAATCCATTGGAATATTATAACATCACTTGTGTGCATATGCGGACTTCCACCACCACGATGAAATATGAAGAAATTTCAGTTAAACTTTATATAAATGTTACTATGTCTGAATTTGATGAATATATATGATTTATATAATATTTTAATTATTCAATAAAGGTTAATTACTACCTATTATTATTTCTTTACTTTTTTTGACAATCTAAAACAGTGTTCATGCATACAAACAACCTAACATTTCCATGAATGTTGTAATTGATTTTTTCTATAGATATTTTTTTGTATTAATAAAAATATATTTTATATTATTAATATATATGATAACAATATCAATATTAACATCCTAGATATTATAGAACTATGATTAAAGTAGAATGACTTGATACACCAAACCAAAATTCATATAAACATGAAACATTAATCCCAAGGAAATGACAATTTTAATAAGGAGTTATTCCAAAATCTATGATAAAATATTGTAAATATATATGATTTGATATTATAAGAATGTGAATGATTCATTTATAAATTTATATTAATTTAAATTTATTCTCTATGAAGATATAACAATTTAAAAATTTTAAATCATGAGGTGAGGAATTATTGTTATAATCTCAATATTTATCATGAATATTTCTGATTGATTTCCAATGGTGATATTTCATGATGAAACTCTCAAGAAACTATTCAATTTTCAACACATCTTATTATATATAGAGATTAGTTTTCCCCTCATTTTTCTCTCTTCGTAATCTAAATAGACTAAAATAATTGTTTTAATGAAACCCAACTTTATTTCTCCATTTGGTCTAAAATACATTATCGTCCATAACAATTTTTTATATAAATTTCTTCAAAAATGGTTTTAATATAAAAATAATTGTGTTTTATATATTTTTTCCCATGAAGAACTAATAAAACATTAATTGGAATAATATTTTTATTTTTTAAAATAATAACATTTTGAGTTTTTAAAAAAATGTTATAGGAATGTTTTTTAACATATATGAAATGGTACAAATTTCCACCATATTTAACCCTAAATAATATGACGATTCATTTTAGGTTTTCCAATGATATTTGAAAATTATGGGTTTTCATTAATAATTTATATATATTTAAATATTAATGAGGTTATTTCGAAGTTAATATTATATTTTGAAAAGTAAATTATCAAGGTGATCATATAATGTAATTTTTAAATAAGATGGATCCTTTTGATGTTCGTTATGATTTACACGAGATATAATATTAATATAACATCATTATTTATTTTATTCATGGTTTATGGCTATCATGATAAGATTTTTATGAATCTAGCTTCATTTTTAGATGTTATTCTACGATGTATTGACCAAATAATTTTGAATCCATACTCATATGATGGATTATACAATAATGAAATGATAAAAAAACTATTTATTTTTCAATGGTTATGATATTATGATGCTTCATGATATTTTGTAACACATATATATGATGTTATTTATATAATTGGTGTGGCTGAAATTATATAGACCTAAAATTCAATGGGTAAATAAGGATATCTCATGAGAAAAATAGGATTATAATTGAAAATGAAACCAGTTCAACAATAGAATCTGTTGATTATGATAGATTCGATAGTGATCATTGACTACTTTGATACTTTAGGGAGTGAACACAATATACAATTAGAGGCTCAGATATGAGTATTGACAACCATGTAAATGAATTTATATGCTTATGTGCATTCCATAAATCTATTTTATATGATAAATTTTTTCTCCCATGGATTATATTCATTAATTACTTTATGAATAACGTCTTAAAAATAAAAAATCTTTTATCCATGTATCAATATTATGATCTAAGATATTGTGAGTATGGTTTCGAAATGTTATTCTATTGTTCTCATTTATATATACTGATGATATTTTTATCTGATACTTTATATTTACCTTATTTACCCTTACTAAAAATATTATACCACCCATTCTTATATTTTTTTACCCAAAGTTATGAAGAAACATATTAAGTATGATTAGTCTACGTGGGGTGCAAGTTAAAAATAACTTAGTGGGGAATGATTTATTATACTTATAAACTAGTTGTTTATTTATCCATGATTCCAACTATACAATGAAAATATGATTTTACAATGTATCATTATGTAATGTAATGAATAATCTTATAATAATATAAAATATTTATCTATGAAAAGTACATGACACTATAGAATTAGTATAAGGGATGGATTGAATATTCTGAATCAATTGATGGATTAATAATATTAATGTATTCATTAAAAAATATACAATATATGGTAGATGATGATTAAAAACTGATGAGTTTATTGATGTTGTTTTTTAGGTAGTGGATTTTCATGAAATAATCAAGTATGAGTTGTTAAGATATAATAATTTCTTTGGAATTATGATAATGTGATGTTATTAGGTTTGATATATTTTAATTTACATTAAATGTAATATGAGATGATTAATAATTGCTGGAGAATCCCTAATAATGACTAAATTGATTATCATTTAGTTTAGTTCATTATTATAATTATATTAATGATTTTAAAAATGAAAAACCAAGATAAAAATTAACATATCCATTCTTGTATCAAAATAAAAGAATGGAGAATAATCATGAATATATTCCATAGAAATGTAATAATCTACATTATTTCATATAAGAACTTATAAAATCCAATAAAATCATAAGATATTTTGAATATGTAATAATGTTTTTTAATATAATAGTGAAAATCAACGAAGAAAAATATCTTATGCAATAAGGAAAAAATTCAATAAGATAATTCTATAAAAATGGAATAGGTAAGAAATGTATCTTGTATTTTCAAAAAAATATGATTTTATTTAAAGATAATGAAATAAATCATTAATTTAAATTATCTTATATAATACATAAGATATTTGAATTCATGAATAATTTATTTTCTAGAGTAAGGTAAAATGACTCAATGTCAAAAATCATGTAGATTGAAAAATTTATTTAAGAGGTACACGTAATATATTACAAAAGGCTCATGAAAAGACATCATTATTTAGAATACCAAACACATTAGATAAAATTTTATTATATCATTCATAAGATATTTAGATCCCACATGAGTGGTATATAAGAAATTGAATATCTTATTAAAGATTGTACGTTTAGAAAAAACTGAGGGTCTTGAATCTATTTTGGATCATAGTTCTGAATGATTAGTATATTGATGCTGAAATTTTCACAAAATGATTTTAGTATTACAATTATTCAATGAAATTTTATTATTCATCATGATAGTTGTGAAGATTATATATATGTCATGAAGAATAATTACATGTTGTAAAGTAGTTTATGAATAAAAAAACAGGTGAAGATAGTTCAATAATTTTAGAAGAAGCCAAAAATTAAATAGAATTCAAGGTCATTTGGTTTTATAAAGAAGGGGATCAAGTGAGATAATCATTTTGTGATAGTATCATTGTATAAATATCACATAAGAGGTAGTCTAATAGTATCCCTAATTATATAAATAATAATTGAAAATTAAAGGAGAAGTTCACTGATAAATTATTTCTGAATTTTCATATACAAATACATGAATATAATTTATTATCATAAATGATGGAGGATATATTGAGAATAATATTAACTATTTTTAAAAATAAGAATTGTATTATTATAATATGACTCAAGATAAGATATTAAAATCAGGATAACATTATGATATTATGGGGTTTAGTCTCATGTGATTTAGTTATAAAATTATGTAAAAAAATTTAGATGCACAAAATTTTAATTAACATGTAGTTTACTATTCATAATATTTACATATATTCTCATCATTCAATTTTTAAATTAATAATAATATAAATGGTGAAGTTATTATGATAAAAAACTTGATACTAATTTTATTCTTTTTATAATCAAATAAGAATATAAAAAATTGACGATATTTCTATTAGTGGGGATGTAATGTTAAAGAGAAAGAATGAGATAAGGGTTTTAGAGGAAAACCCTATGTATCAATTAAGAATAAATGGAATAAAGATAAGCATGATTTAATTCTTTCCAAATGATATTTCTTTATCATAGATGATGACTTAAAAGAAAGAATATGAATGAAGATGATGTAGATGATAATGGACAAAGAGACTGATATGGCCAACTGATATTGGTTACAAATATTTTCATTACACATAGATATTGAGGATAACCAAGGATTGAATATTATAATAGGATCAAGGAATGATGTGTTTAGTTTGAAATCAGTCTATTTTGTCTATAATATCTAGAATATTGATTAATTAAAGGATTCGATGTGACAAAAACTATTAAATTCTATAATTTCGATATTAAATACTATAATTGGGGAATAAAATCTATCCTTTTTCATATAGTGAAATATAAGTAATATAATTATATCTTTATTAGGAGGAAAAAGGAGGAACATTGATGAAAAGTGGGATCCAATATAATCTACATATAATAGTTGTGGTATTTTAGGTAGGTTAAGAAATAGTTTTTCTGTTAATTAACATTCCCTTCTTGTTTCCTTAAATGGGATAACTTCCCAATAAACATTTAATAATTATTGATTTTAGTGTAAAAACTATGTTTCATACAATAAATGTACATTATGAGAAGTGTATTCCCATACTAGAGTTGTACATTATAAATATACTCCATGGTAATATATATATATATATATATATATATATATATTTTTCATTACAATTTTCATGTATTTGTTTTTTGATGGGAAATTACAATGATATCAATATAAATTATAAATTATTATCATTTTTTTATATTAATAGGTTAATATCAGAGAGGATAATAAAATTTCATCGAATAATATCACCCTTAACCACTCACTCTATTAGGTTACTACACATTCCCTATTGTATAACAATTGGTATCAATGAAAATTAATGTTTCCAATGAATTGATATATTTTCATTCCCAATTGTTTTTATTACACACACACACACACTCATAAATCATATTTCTATATGTTTAATAGAATCAATGGACAGTAAATATAATCCCCTTAAATGACAATAGTAATTTAAAGGATTCTTTCAAATAGATAATTAAATATAAGAATAATCAGGTATATAATTGATTAATGGAATCAAATAAAAAATTTGGTATATGATTATTTGAAGTAAATCTATATGGTAATTCATTTATTAATTTTTTTTGTATTGAAGTCATTAATGAAACAGGTTTAAAAAGTAGATAGAATTGATCTACTGAAATATTAGAAGATAATTATCTTTATGTTAAGGTTCACTTAGAGAATAATATTGTTAAATTGTTTCATATTTATTTTTGATAATTTAGGAACAGTATTATGAGATATCATAAGAACTGATAGATTCAAAATATATTCAATAATAATTGAGTAAAAATTTTCAAAATTGAAAGACAGACATCAAGAAATCAGAGTCCGGAGAACATATTTTATTTTACTTTCATGAAAAAAATCACTATTTCTGGAGAACAACTGTAAAAGAATGAAATTATATTTTTGAGATGATCAAATCCAATAAATAAAATATCAATTCTTTAGAATAACTTTAATATGTATTATTTTAATCGTGGATACCCAAGAGGAGATCATAAAAAATAATTTAGTACTATGGTAATTAACTATGATAAAGTATCTAATATAATGATGATTATTTTGAGAAAGTAAATAAACCATGAGGTCAAAGATGGATTTCAGTTGAGGGTAGAAATAATTCCCTCAATAGGACATGTCTTTATCTAATAATAAATTTTAGGGTTATATAATTTACATATGATAAATCTTTCCATGTTATTGTGAAAATAATACATGATTCATGAAATATTGGGATTAGTGTATTCAGACTACAAATACTCACATTTGTAAAAATAATTTCTTAACATTTCCCAAATAAATATTTAATAAATGATTACGGAATATGAATCTATTCTATAAAAAATATTGTATTTTACTAGTGATATCTTAATTGATATTACAAGTTTTAATCAAATTTAAAAAAAAATTGGTGAAAAAATATAAGAAAACCCCTATCACACCATGACTATATATATAAATGTGTCATAAGAGGGGTTCCTAAAAAGAAGCACAAATGATGGTTTTTTTTAAAATGTATAATGGTAGTAAAGATTTATAAACATTAACTAATAGAACAGAAAATCATTCATTACACATTATTGGTGTTATTGGAGGTTCTAAAATATGTATAATAGTCCACGCCATTAATTGTTACGAAAATTTGGAGAATTTTTTTTAGCATTTGTCAGGGGGAAATAGTAATTTATCTTATCATATTGGCTCATATATTTTTTCAATGCACAATATTGGATGAATAATATATATTTTTCCTTGTACTATAATTTTCTCAAATTAGGCACCATTATTATTTTTATTAAATATTTAATATTTAATTAATTCAATATTAATTATTTTCACTTATTAAAATGATTATATATTTTATTAAGGGAACCAAAATGTGATTTTAACTTATCAGTTGAGTCTGTAATAGTTTTTTCTTCAAGATGAGGAATAATCCTATTGAGGGAGTCATGGCTAGTCCCATGGCCAATTTTAGTTTTATTTATTTTTTACTTTTTATCCCTTTTCTTTTTCCATTTTACTTTAATATTACCCCATATTCATCCTGTGTTTGCCTCCCCAATATGGGAGAAACATGAAAAAGTGTGGTGGGGTGGAATGGAATAGGGATAGGGAGAGGTGATTTCGATGAGGAGCTCATTGAGATCTGGATGACATCTTGATGGTTGTACCCCATGGATCCAGGATTGAATCATCCTTGTTTTACACACAAAGGAATACCCTATTTAATTTTTCATCTACATATCCCTCTATAATCTTTTTTCAGTTTTTAAATACATAACTGATTCTATGGAGACCCATTGATGGAGGATATATGAATTATTTTAGGAGAAATAGTGGTTTCATAGGCTTTATAGTTGTTTCCATTTAGGGAAACCAATATAAATGGAATGTAGTTAGAAGAACACATGTCATGGGTTCATATCTATCAGAAGAGGGTTGAATAAGTGGAAAACACAATTCTTGTTTTTTTTACATATCATTTAGAGAGAACATTGGGTGTTATTGAATCAAAATCAAGAAACCTTGTTTCAGAGACCACAGATATGTAGGGTACATTTATACACCCCATGCAAGGTATAAAACCAGTGGCCATATAAATTTTTTTACTAGACCTCATGTGGAGAACATGGGGAGGCACTTGAATAGACACCCCCTTATAGTAACATGCCAAGTGGAATTAAAAAATTACATTTATATTAGAAAGTAATATCCAAGATTACCAAAGTTATATGACCTTAGTTTCAGTAAGGGGCAACACGACTAGTATATGAGGCTAACACCATTAATGTCTATTTTTTAGACATTTGACCTATTTTTCTCCTTAATGTTAAAATATTATTTTTGAGTATTATATTAGGATTCTTTTTCCACATATATTATATTTTTGGAATCATTTTAGTATGAACATTCGACATGGAGTGTCATTTAGATTGGTTGAGTTTTGATTGAGTATTTCTGTAATGTTTTGATCATAATACTCATTTGTGGTGGTATGTGATATGTGAGTCTTGAGTGAGGGTTTAGATCTTATTTAATGACATGGTTTGTGGATGTGACATCGTTTTTTATGTTCTTTCAGATATATCCCAAAATTTCAAATAAAATAAAAATAATATAGGAGATCATTAATATCAGGTTCTATTTTATTTCACCATTTTAAGGTTAGAGTAGTGGAGTTTTTTATAAATATTATTTGTTTTTTCATATTAGATCCATCATAAAGGATTAATTTCATAGGATGGAGGGTATGACAAGAATATATTGAGGATATAGTTATATAGTTCCATAGGATCGATTATTAATTACCTTAAAAGATATGTAATACCTGAGGATGGGTTATATGACAAGAAAGAAATATTTTTTTTTCTAATGATGAGATTTTATTAAGTTATCACATATATCGGGGATCCCATCTTGGAGTGTCATAATATATATTTTATGTAAGCCCTTGTTGGTGAGTTCACGATCATGGTTTTGTTAGGTGTTGAGTAGTCTTTTATGATTTATTACATTGTGAATAGCTCATGTTTTTATATATATAATCCAACAAACTGTTAGAAGGCCTTGTCTTGTTTAATCAATCAATCAAATGATAAATTCTCAAAATTGATGAGTTTTGGATCCCCCTTATGACCTAGAGTCCAATGGTTTTAGAATGTATAAACTATTTTGGTTTTCAAGGTGAGCATATAATTCATGATATTTTTCAAAATCAAGATAGTTGGTTTTAATGATTTTTCAGTTTAGATGATGGATTTGAGGGTTGAACAAACCTTTATTTTATGCCCATTAGTCTGGGATGTTTGAGGAAGATTCAACTTAATATTAAATATATTAATAGACCTTTGAGATTTAATTGGATTGTTTATTCTCCTATTATTTTTCTAGTTCTATCCCCCTTTGGATGGATAATTTAAAAAAGAAAAAGGAGATAATGGATGATTTGGAGGAGTGATACTAACCACTAGGCCCAATAATTTTTACCTCATAGGATTTGGGTTTCCATGGTTCCAGAAATTTAAAAAAACCCAGGGTATAGGGTGATACCTTTCTTGATTTTATATTTTATGGAGATAGTTAGTTTTAAAAGTGTATCATTCTTTGTATAGGTTATCTTATTGTTAGTAGAGTTCCTATTTCTATTTTGGATCATTCCATTTGAGTCCTAGACCCTAGTATTGTAGTTTGTTTCCATATGAAGGCCTATGGTTATAACTCAAGGTTAGATATTCATGTCTATTTCATTTATTAAGTATTCGATCCACTGAGTAGATCTATTTTATGTTCACCATGTTATGTGACTATGTGATCCATCTACATAAGTCCCCTTGAATGGGCCAAAATAATGGTTGATTTACCTCAGGTGTAATTCTAGAAACCAAGAATAGTTATTTTGTTTGATTTCATTTATTAACCATTTAATTTTTAATATTATTTATTTATTATTGGTGCTATTAGTTTTCAAATGGATTAGAAATGACATGTGTTTGTGCACTTGTTGCAATGATTGATTATTTATGTACTTGGGGGGGGGGTATAATGGTGTATTTATCACCCATATATATGCACATTATGGTCCATGGTGGTCTTATGTTTTCTTTATGGTTTACCACATGGTACACAATGGAATGGATTGAGGCCCGGTGGGGTATGATCATGCAGAGCTGATCAAGGGGGGTTTGTGGTTTTCTTTAGACCACATTATCTATTTTGGGTGATTGGGTATGCGGATAAACTCATTTATTGAAATAAAGACTTGTATATTTTTATTTAGTTATATTTTATCATATATGGGTGATTATTTATGATTATGATTTATTCGTGGGAAAACATTATTGTCAGTTTGTATAATTATTTTCAACATTAGATTTTATTATTACATGATTCGATTTTAACTATTGATTTCAGATAATATAATGTTTATGTTGTGGTTCTATTTTTTTAATTTTTATCTTATTCCACATTGAGTGAAGTTGTTTCATAACCACTATATATTTTATACCCTTTACAATAGTAAGTATATTTTCTCACATTGGGAGTCATTCTTGAGGCCTGTTGGTGATCAAGATTATGTGACATTTCACATCAACCAAAGACAATATGTTAAAAAACATTTAAAAGAGGAGTCTGGTTTTAGGATTTATAAATTTATTAGCATGGTTTTCTACACATGTGACATAACATTTAATTCATTATAGATATGTTTTAATGAACACCATTATCAATAATAATAACATGTTTCATGGTCATGGGTTTTTTATTGGTTTCTATTTTTAAGGTTGTATGATTCCACCTTTCATGGTGAATTCAATGTTGTGGATTTATGGTTTATTGGTTTTTATTATTATCACTTTTGAAGGAAAAAAGTATTCATGAATCATAATTGGAATTTAGGATGGACATGATATATTCTAATTTGTCTATGATTTTGCTGATAATAGAGGATTAGACATTTAAAAATTTCCTCAATGATATATAGGTTGTTGTGACATATACATCTATATTGTAATTATACTAAAATGAATAATAATAATTATTTCTATAAATATTGACATTATAGAGTCAATGGTGATATATTCATCGATGGTGGCAATACAGTCCCCTCATTGTAGGATTTGTAGTGACCATTGTGGATTGGTTGGGGTGTTGGAATCCCTAATACTATTAATATCTCCACATGTTAATGTATTCCCCATAAGTGTTTCGATTGGAATTTATTTTCCTCAAGGGTGATTTTTAATTAATTTTTATCATTCGAGACATTGGGGAATGAATTCTGTTCATTATTTATGCATTCATTCTGGTCCAGTAGTGTGGCCTTGTGTATCAGCAATCACCAGTGGCTTGGGTGGGAGGATTTGATCATTCTATTTCTATTTCCTGCAGGTCAATGACATAACAAGGGGTTCATTGAATGAGAAATATCATTTTGTGATTTGATTCTCTTTAGAAGTAGAACTTTATGATTACCTGTTACTTTGATGGGTGGATTTGGTAAGACACATATCCTGGTTATTTTTTATTGTGAATTGGGTGTCATGGGGAGAAAAAGAATAGATTAACATATGATTAAAAAATCAATGTAATGATTTATAGTGTAGTTAATCATGGTGTGGGGGATATGTTTCAATTTTGGAAAGGAGAACTGATGGTTTTGAGATTATTGGATATAAACTGTGTGAGGATCATGTGTATTTGATTATATGTGTTATTATTGGTTTCTGATTTTTAATCTCATGTGAGTTTTGGAACCTTTGTGCAGTACATAGATAATCACTCTTAAATGATGATGAGATTGGAATCTAGTGTGTTTTTTTATTATATGCCTATTATGATGTGGTAATGTGAAAAAAATTTATATATAGTTTTGGTTTTTGTGACGTTTAGCTAAATGGGTTGGGGCGGGTTCATGGTTAGTGCCTCAAGACATGAAGAAACACATGTAGTGTAGCTCTGGTGGACCTATTTATTTTTTTATATAAGGACTAGGGTAAGAAAGATTTTTGGGGAATAGCACAACATTATATTTTAGATGTTGTGATCCTTGTTTTATGTGGTTTTTTGATCATGGATGTGGATTTTTCTAGTGGGAAGGTGATGGGTGATTTGGTCTTTTTATACTAGTACTCAGGTGCATGTGAGTTGGAGACATTGAATATTTTCAATAAATACTAGATATACTATGTGATATTAATGTAGGGGTTTCCTATAGTTTCATAATGATGAATATCATGTGTTGTGGAGAATTTGAATAGTTCTGGTTGAGTGTACCCTATGTTAGGAGAGTTGTAGGTGCTATAGTACTAGTCAATTGATAATTTAAATGTGTTGGTTTTCCTTGATTCATGTGGTGAGCTCATGGTAGATGTCTTAATATTGGGGAATATTGTTGGAGGTAATTGTTATGGTGTGATTTTTTTTAATAACCCACATATTTAAATGTTGAAAAAATAAGGTAATATTTTAAAATTTCATTTCAGGGAATTTATCTGTAGAAAAATATTAATTTATCATATATGATGATCTCAATTTTTTTTTCCAAACACTATGTTGTACCAATAATAGGCTTCTTACCTTTGTAAATGAGTTTGGTACTATTCCAATCCATTTTAATTTTTAGGGGAAAATTTTATATTTAATTAATTAAATATTAATTACTTTCAAATGATCAAAAAGTGATATATTTTGTTCATATAATTATTTTATATTTATACTCAACATTTGAATCTAGAATATTGGGGATTTTTTAAGAGAAGAATAAAAAAATAGGGGTTCCAATCCCATGGGTAAATTAAAACCCATCCTCAAACACCAGATGATGTAAACTAGTAGTGAGTGTCTATATAGGTATTGTGAGAGGCTATAACCCTTATATCAGAGTGAAAAATAAAATATTAAATAATTCAATATAATCCATCCTAGTAAATAAGAACTCAATGAAATACAAAATAAACAAAACTGGTAATAGTTGAAGTATAGTATAGGCCCAAACTATAATTCCATACAAAAAACTAAGCTCCCAAATAGCCAGATATATATATAAAACCTAAATAAAGTATAATAAAAACAAACATTTACTTCCACCATAAAACATACCTCATCCTAACCAATGTTATCATATGAGCTATCCCACTCAACAATACCATCTTAAGTATTTGTGAAACATTTTATTGTAATATCCATGATAGAGCTACTCGGGTACCCATGCACAATGGGGTCCCAATCACAGTGCAAGTAAGAATATAATATTGGAACCACCATTTCTTCCTCATACCTACTAGTTTTTTATATGACATGATCATATTAATTTCTATGATTGAATTAATGAATAAACTACCTAACACAAAAGAATACATAAAACACCCCCTCGATACCAACTTTGACCTACTTTTGGAGTGCCTATGAGCACGTCATGATGTCTGTACAAGTATATAACCACCACCATCCATTTGGAATACATATATAACCTAGTATAGGTCCAAAATCATTAATAATTCTCTAGTCTACAACTTTGAGTAACCACACCTAACTTTTACAACTCCAGAATTCTTATAAGCATGAGAATCACCTAATATGAACACCAATATAGACATCGAGGATCACATCCCCACACCTATACTAATGAGAAATGTATCATGAGGCATCAACATGAATCTATAAACTTCAATTCATCTAGATAAACCAGAAAGATGTACATTGGAGTTCTTGAAGATAGGATGATGACTAATACATAGAAGGGGGATAAAAAATATTATACCTCCATGCATGAATGATTCATATGAAATCAATTAAATCAAATAGAGTACTCTCAATAGATCTCATTGTCAATTTCATTGGAATAAAATAACACAAAACTCCTCAAGTGAACCATCACCAGTTCATCCACCTGATCCAAGTGAGGTGTTCTAGGCATTGATCAAGGAGATACAACAGTCAATATATTTGTGTCTAAAATCCATGCTTAGGGATATACAGCCACCAAAAACCATATCCCGTTATTTTAATCCTGGTAATAATTAAAAATAATAAAGGTATACTATTATTTATATTTTGATCATAGTAAATGAAAATTCACAATGGTATCACTAATTCAGAAGAACCCATAGTATCTTCTGAGTTATTATAGATGTGAAAAAATAAGGTTCTGAAGCTAGATATTTGTATCCACCTCTATGAATACAACATAGATTCAATCATATATCTATATGATATTTGAGAAAATAATTATACATAATCTATTATGACATCAGTTCCCTAACATATATAGCATCATGAGGCCTCATCAATGATTTATATTACTTCTGGGCAATTCTTAGTTATCTCATCAGTTCTAGGCCAAACATTTGATTCCTAGGACTACTAGTTAATCACTCTAATTTAAGCACAAGGGCTTCAACTAGGTTCTTCCGGGGAAAAAAATAGATGAAGAATCCCCACAAGTATCATCAAAGTCCTCTGGTGAGCACCCAATAATCTAAGGACATTACACCTAATATAATCATTAATTTGGGTAGAATGAACTCACAAGTTACATGAGGTTCTCCACATAATAAATAGTCATGGTGATGTCCCACAATACATCTCTATCCTCAAGGTAACTATTATTCTGTCCACTCACCCAACAATTCACCCATAACCTATAATATATCCACATCAGATAATAACATCTCATAATAAGGCATTGACTATAGATGGTCAAGGTAAACCAGTTTTGACAAAGTTCCATTGGTGGCGGAGGAATAACCACCACTACCAAGGTCCAAAAATAGTATTCTCCATCCAGATCCATGATCAACCATTCTTATCTCAATAAACTGATGTCCCAAATAAATATGATCATCAATAATTAATTAATTATGAAATTTACAATATATCAATTATTTTATTCAATACGAACTAGTATAAATCTAGATTACTCATCAGGTCCTTCCTTTATAACGTAACTACACCCAATTATACCCCAAGGGCCCATCCCTCACTCCTAATACAATTATAAGAGGAATACCTTACATGAAATGTAAAATAAAATGGAATTTCAATGTTATTTTAAATAAAAATGTAAAATACCTTGAATTTGTAATGTAACTCAACCAAAATGATGAAGAACCATAATCAAAAAAACTTCCATAGTCACCATATTCATAGTTTGAATGGAATAACCACAATCAGCATCTAATTTCAAAATTCTCAAATGGTATCATAACAGAAAATGATAAAAGAATTTCTCGAAATTATAATTGGGAAGGATGAGAAAAACCGAGATCATTTGAGCAATATGAAGGCCTCAAATGAATGATGTAACACCTTGAAATTATCTCATAAATAGAGGGATGTTAAGATGGATAAGGGGGTAGTGAAATCAGGGAGTGAAATTGAAAAAAAGGGATAAGATAGGGGGTTTTCCTTAAAAATATATGGGGGGGGGAGATATTCTATTTTCCACTTTTGAAAGACCACCAACTAACTGGTGATCCTGAAAAGAGAGATATGATACTGGTTACCCCACATTCGAGTTAATACCTTGCCACTAGCTTGTCGGTGGCTATAGGTTATAGTCATATTACAACCTGAATTCCTTAGGCAACCAATAATACTCCACTAATCCCTAATACTCATTAATGATCCTTAAACCACCTTCAATTAATTCCTCTTATGGTTCACAAACTAATATTATTCCATTCAAAATCCCCTTTCCAAAATATTCCCATCTTGCAAATGAAAGCATGAATTTCTTCTCTACCATCCCATTATCATATAGACATGATTTACTAAAAACACCCCCACACAATTTGACTAATTGTTGAGATGAAATTGTTGTTATCCACACATGAAATGACACCTTCATCGATCATTATTATCAAAATAATGTACCCTATCTTTACCGCAATTGAAAAATGCATTTCTAATAGATCATATAAAATTGAATATTATTAAGCAACAAAGACATGTCACAGTGATAATAATAATTATAGAATAATGTGTTGGTGATATTAGGATATCATACATATAAAATGACAATTACATTTTTATCTTAATGATCATCTAGAATAAGTCTCACCCAATTATACAAATTTTTCTCATAAATAAATATTTTGATGCATTAACACCACATGCATCAGATTTAAAAATCAAAACCTCATGTTCACATTCAACTAACATTACAGATGTGGTTTCCAATTCTTATACACAACATAATTGAGAACCCTCATCCAACCCTGGTCCACCTCCCTATTACAAATTTTTATGAAAAAAATGGCTTTATACCCTTATCCATTTAGAATACTAGAAAAGGTGTATTTTCATCATATATACCTATCCAAATCCTGAAATAACCTATCATAACCCAAATGGTGTATCTTATGTGGTTGTATTCTCCCTAGATTCAATATCATTAAAATAAACAGTCAAACCAATTTGGTATCCTCCTCTTAAAATCTCTCAACTACACTAGAAAAATAATTAAAATATTACACATTCACGATGTATTTACTCCTGTAAAGACCACTTGATTGTACAAAAGTTTTAAAAAAATTACTTTCTGCAATATTGATGAGATTCATTAGTTAGATACTCAATCAATGAAAATGAATATCATGTACTATCCCTTGAACCGACTCATATTTGATCCAGACACACTTGGGTCCCCTTAAATTCCTCACAAATACTAAGACCAATGCTTGGTCTTGAAAAAAAATCAAAATTGATTTTTCTATATGGGATTAACCAAGGTATCCAAACATGAATCAAATTTATCAAACAAAATAATTATAATTCAATGATTATTATCAAATGAATGATCCCATAATCTCATGACCCACTCACCTAAGGGTTAAATACCGATGAATGACATCCCACTCCCTACTATAAGAGGGTCCATATAACTGCCTCACCAATTCATAAGAAAATTGGTATATTCAATGTCCTATCAATTACCATATGTCATGGCTAGACATGGTTGAACCTGCTAATACCAAAATGCAATAAAAAAATCAATTAACGCCAACTCCTAAACTTTAATTTGGCTGACATCAACAAATTATTAAGGGTTAACCCCACCACACATTAGAAGAACTATAATATTCATTAAGTGAATCCTAAATTGGGTCATCCATCCAAAAATATTGTATCTCATACGAAACCACGCTCACCTCATACCAGAAAACACACTCCATTAACAACTCCTAGATCACTATGGCCACCGTAGTTGATACTTTTCAAAAATAAACCTCATAATTGGGAACACTTTATTTCCACCAACCCTCGAAAAAACAATGTTTTCATTCTATCCTCACAAACATCAGTCCACATCATATACCCAATCTCTAAATAATTTTAAATTTAATAGGAACCATACTTACTAGTGCACACATCAGTGATTTGTTAAAAAACCATGGGTAGGATGCCTTTAACATTACCAACCACAAATCCATTAGTCACTATTATATGGGTTTCGTGTCATCATAATTGAATTTCCATAATAAATGACATTATATATAGCCAATACACCTACAAACATCACCTTTATCGAATGTAGTTTCAAATCATTAAGGGTTTACTCTTGATAAATTTCTTGTCCATAGAATTATCCCTGGAGGCGCATTCCCTATGAATCTATTTCTTCATTAAGACTCTATAATATAATAGATATCAAATTATATGCATAAATTAAATAACACAATGAAATCTTGCATGATTCATTAATAAAAGACACCCATAAAATCAATGGACAACTCTCACATGATTCCCTCTCCTATAAATCCAATTCAACCCACTTATCATAGAGTCATTTGGCAAGGTCTGTAGGTCGACCCACCTAGGCCAAACTAATTTCATAGTATGTTAATAACACATGGGAAACCCTATATGGTTCCCACTAACAAAAACATAGAATATAATATTCCAAAACCCCCTTCATTTGATCATATATACAACAAAACTACATTCCAACCAAACATCATATAATGACCCCAAATTTCACAATTAATCCAAACACATGACATCACCATATATAGATTTAAAGATAATTTATCCCCCATACGTTAATCTAGGTTAACCTTTATTAACAATACATAGTCAAAAAGGTTTAGTTATATATAATTCTATTCAATGATATTTGGGGAAATACCATATCAGTTGTTACATACACATTCAATAACCAAACGCAAGTCACTCACACTATTCGTACATTTTCACATTAGACTGATCCATATATGGCCAAATAACCCAAATTTTACATCCAACATCATCATCCTATATGATCTATATTAAGTAAAATATATTAATACACACACACTATTTGGTATAATTTATGTCCATCCTATACTAGAAAACACCATATAGTTTGTTTCTTGCACATTAAATAACTTGGTATCTTGTAACACATCACTGTCAAACAAATATTATAAACATATCACTAAGATGACCTATACCCCAAAACCACCATCACATGATTTACTTATTTATAGTGGAATTTGTTGATATTTGTGAAAACACCATATATTTTTTTACTAGAAAATTAAATAATTGAATAGACAAAATACTAACCTCATTTGGTGTACTATTATGGAAGTAATTACACATATTGACTCCTCAATGTATCTCAGCGTCCCCTTCAAAAGGGACCATATCATCATTTTTTTCATCAATAATCCCACCATTGGATCCATAGTGCCTACAACGAGTATTAATTATATAAATAAATATACCCAATTAAGTAGGAATATATTATGTAAATACACAGGGAAACACTGCATGAAATGTTGATGAAACATTATAAATCTATGTTCTGATATTTAGTGAAAACATTAAAATATAAGGCTAGTACCATTTCATTCCAATGTTCCTAATATGGTACATGAGACTCTTTCTGTCTATATAGGCCATGATCAAGATTCAAGACTAATATCTTTTCAATTAGATAAATGAAAAACTTTAACAACTAATAAGTCATATAATAAAACCTCAGTGGAGTAACATAAGGTAAAAGTCATAATAAAAATTAAAATAATTTGAAAAATGAATCAATATAATACCCATGGTAACTTAAACTTCTTTTATAAATGGTTTTCATGATGCACTTTTCATATTACTATAAAGATCTCTAGAACATTTTTTCTATTTAGTAATCCTACTCAAAAAATAATTGGAAAAAATAAAATAATCAACTTATATCACATTTTAACACCCATGATTAAAATAATCAATGAACAGATGCTGGACTAGCTTGAAAAATAACCTCGAAACCTCCTCCCCAAACACCAATGGATCCCAAATAGGAGTGGGGTCTAAGGAGGTACCATTGGGAGAGAACATCCAATGTATCAAAGTTTTCAAGAAAATATTAATTATCTAAATATCATCCATCTCAAAAAAAATTAATTTAAATTTAATAAATATATAGATGGATTACACTAAATGATACATAGATATGGTTTGGACCAACTTTCCATATATAAAACTACCTTCCCACAGAGCCAGTTACATATAGGTTACATATAAAAGAATAAAACATGGAGCTGCTACTGCGCAAATGAATACAACATCCACACCTCCAATAATATCTGATCAATCTTAATCGGCTATATTATCATGTGAATCAACCCAAAATGTTCTTTCAATTACCATGAGAGCTCTTAACAGTTACATATGTTCAATGGCTTCTCGAGCAGGGTGTGAGTTCAAAATTCTCTAGGAAACCACCAAAATTGGTTGTGCTAACTAATACACATTCTAATGTGTGCATGTGGCAAGATAATATTAAATAATTTAATAAAATGTAAAAATAAAAATAAATAACTATAAACAAAAACATGATACATGGTTTTGATCGATCTTATATTGAACTTGAGAACATATCACAAACTGAGCATCTATTGTAACATAACTATCCCATGAGTGTGCATACATAACCCTCTGTATGAAAAAAATAAAATATGATCGTTTGGTTTGGGAACCTTATCAAATAAAAATATCTAGTACATTTTGTTAATGTCTTTGAACATGAGAATCTCAAATGATGATATTTTTTTTAAACTAGAGAACCCACCTCCCCACCTCGAATATTGTGCCAGAGATTTGGGACATCACAAGGAGTCGTTAATTATCAACCCATTAGGGTGAATCCCTCATTTGTACATAGGTGCCAAAATGTCAAGACTATGTTCAATTCTTAGTTAGGGGCCCTAGGTATTCTTATACTATAAAGACACAAATTGGATCTACCATTGAGAATGGAGGGGTGAATTAATAGTTTATTTTTAAAAATATTTTTATTTTTTAAAATCCCTTAAACATGTTAAGTGTTATGATCCAGTCAATATTATCGCTTAATATATACTTTTTTGGTGTTTTATAATGGATTGAGAGACAAATAATATTTATAATATTTTTGAAAATGACAAATCATTATTTTAATATGGTATTCCACCATGTTATTAATATTTCACAATGATTTATGTGATTACACTAATTCCACCACCATATAAGAGACATTAATTATTTCCAACAAACTCTATAACTTTATTTAATCATGGTTCTAACTATTAGGATTCCCCAAATACAAAATCCAACTAAAAATATTCTATTTCTTCTTGTTTTGACCACATGACGTCTTCAATTTTTTGATTTCGGAAGCATTGATAGAAATATATTAATACTGATGGATGATTATCTTCCTCAGTAAGCCTACAAGATTTAGTGTTATCAATTATAGTTCATGATCCTTCCACAAACACTAATCTGGTCTATTGGTCTTGCTCAAATAATTATGGTCACTTGTAAATGAATAGTTTTGTCAGCATAACAAATTCACGGGCTAGAATTATTCTTTCTAATAAGGTCATGACCTCACATAGATGTGGGAAAGAGGTTTGTAATAAAAATTCCACAAATATGTTATGTTTTATAGTACATGAAAAATATTAATTTAGATTCCCTATTTAAATTCACAACTCAATCAAATCAATATATCTTTAAGAACTGATGTTTAATTCATGGTGAAGGATATCCAAAACCATAAAATATTATATTTTCAATTTTTTCATATATTATACTTATTTATTCACAGTAATTTGAATTCAAGTTATTAATAAATGCAAGATATATCCCCCATAAATGAATGAAAGTCTCAATAAAATTAAATATTTATTCATTTATTTATGTTTCACAGTGGATCACTCTATTCACAAATGAATAAAATAATGAACTAAATCTATTTAACTAACCAAAATGGGTGGGGAGCACATATTATGTGCAATGGTTTATGTAGCCTTTTAAAAAACCATTATTCTTGTGTAGAATGGATCATGCTTCACATATAAATGTGGGAATATTATTAAGGGTATCATAAAATATTGAATGGTTTTGTGGAACAAGATCTTGAAGAAGCTATCTATGTGTGTTAAACATATGTCAAATTACCACAAGATATCCAATTTGGATTTACATAATATAATAAAAATTGGGATTCATTCATTGTGGAGTCTTAGGATTTTCAATGGTTTTTTATTTAATATTGAAAAATGAGATCTTTATCAAGTATATTAATAGTACTATCTAGTGCGGTGATTATACGTTTGTTGGCATTCTCACCTCCTTGCCTCCAAATTTCACGCTATATCGGGGGACCTAAATCTAATTCCATGTCAAATATATTTTTAATCATAAATATCATACATTTAATTACATAGAATATGGGTTATAATTTTAGAAGATGTTGGGAAAAAAGGAATCCCTTGTTATAAATAGAATCCTCACATTATTGTTATATCGAACACATGTTTCTTATATCAAAATTCTCCAACTCATCCATGAATATCATATTCCAAAACATCCATCTTTAACTTTGTTTTCATTAGATATTGTATCCTTAAAATTATATACAATCATGAATGATGTAGATATTATGAATTAATTTATGAATATTATGATTCATTATGATGATCATGTTATTTTCTCAGTAGTGTAGCTTGATCTGTTAGAGTTTCTTTTAGAACTCTAGGGTAGTTAAACCATTTGACATGTGATGAGGTTATAGAGGGTATACCATGGTTATTGGAATACACATATCAAATTAATTTATAATCTTATTTCATGTCTTTAACTTATAAAAAATGGCTATAATGAATCAATGTATATCATTCCATATCTAATTGATCAGTAGTTTAATAGTTCTCAATAATAGTTCTCATGCCGATTTTAACTAATGGTATTGTAGTAGGGGATATGAACCCTCATTGCACCACACACACCTCACATGCCACACTGTACCTATGATGGATCCTCGAAGCCACCGGACCTTGAACACTCACCTTAGTGAACTCCTGGAGGTATACTCACTTGTCCATTCACTTCTACATAGTGTGCTTGTTTTACTTCCTCCCATGCATGGTTGAGGCCTCCTCTTTCAAGAGCATGGTTGTGATAGCTATGTTGGTTTGTGTATGTTTCCCCATTTTTTATATACTCTAATAAAAATGTATCGGATATTACATGATTTTTTCCATACCAACCATTATTAATATTATTCTCATATTTTTCTTCAAATATTCTTCATTTGAAATTAAAATATGTTTTAATTTTCATTATTTTAATTCTTCCTGAAAAAATAAAATATTCCCTGGTCTTCAACTTATTGAATGTGATGTGTTCTCCAGATAAAATATATTTCACCTTTAATATCAATTCAGTCAGTCATAACAATTTCCACAATAATTTCTCATGAATAATATCCAATTAAATTATAAAAATACATAAAATAAATATCCCCAAATCTAAAATTCATATTCTTCTTTCCAAACAAATTCTTGAATATCATTGACAATAAGTGAATCATTTTTTACAACAATATCAGACAATGTATTTTTCCTCAATGTAACATCACTTATTTAAAATTTAATTTCTGTGCTCAATCATTCAATACATTGTGACAATCATATACAATGATATTTGGGGGGTTTTATATAACATTTTAAAAAATTATCCTTACATTAAAATATTATTTCTTGAATACTTCTAAGTGAGGAAGGATATTACTTGGTTATGTTAGAAAATAACATATAGTTCATCCACTATTAGTATACATATGCTAACATGGAATATGAAAGAAGAGACATATAACCATGGTTTTCTATGATATCCATAAAGTGAAATGTATTTGAAATCATATAATGAACAAGAAATTTTAAATAATATTTGTTTCTTGAGATAATGTGTGTTATTTGTATATTTCACTCTAAAAAACTATATGTATTCATTAATGAAGTTGGTATGGAAGGAAATGCGACTATTGATTTTGATCCATTATATTCTCACTGGTCCCATATGACTATTGGTAAACATGAACATTGAAAAAAATATTCCTGATTAAAAAATTAACGTTATAATTAGTGTTTAAAAGTAAAAAAATGATATTATATAATTAATTCTGAAAGTATTAGTGATAGATTAAACCCCTAGAGTAATGTAATAAAAAGAAAATTTGACATAATAAGGAAGGTATATATCATAAATTGGATTCTCCCTTTACCAGTACCATGCTGAGCATCAACTGGTGATCCTAGAATGAAATCCCTTAAGGGGAAATATCATGTTAGTAGAAATTTGTACTCAGATGTTGATAGTGGAGCCAACCCATTAATATATCACCATTTCACACCTTACCCTTATGAAATACAATGGTGTTATTATTGGACATGTTTTGAAGTATTACTTAGTCAATGTTTAATTCCACTATATAAACAATTATTTTTTCTATCAATTTCATTTTAAGAATAATTTATCTTAGAAAAATAATATGATTAATTTAATAAATTTACTTTTCAAAAACAAAATGACACTTAAAAAAGTTATTTATGTTAATATAAAATTATTGAATTATGAATAATTCATTTTAAAGAAATTGTTTAATAAAAAACAATTTATTAAATATAATTGAAAAAATATTATTATTTTTTATGTGTTAGTAATTTTACAATACATTTTCAACACATGTTTATTATTTATAAAAAAGAATTTGTTATTTAAATATAATAATTATATAATATAGATTAGATATATTATAAAAAACATATTATTAAATAAGAATGTCAAAATTACGTTGTAGTTCATTTATGATTATTTTCTAAAAATCTTTATATTTCTGTGAAAACAAAAAATACATTTTTTATGTTTTTGTTATGTTTAATGACATCACAATAATTTTATACTAGTTTTATATTTAATCCAAAACAATCCATAGACTAAAATGACTTTTTTTATATAATAATGATTTTTAATATATTTTAGTAAATTTTTTAAAAACCATATTAACATTCTAATGTCTAAAATGGAATAATTAACATTAAAAACCTTATTTTTGTGGGAAATTTAATTTTCCATGAAAAATAATGGAATATAAAATGATCATAAACATTTAGGGATAAAATTTACCTAAAAATTACCAAATGGGCCAATACCTTGGGAAAACCCATGGGAAATACCATGGTTTTTCATTTTCCCCAACCATATTTCTAAGGCCTATATTTGGATAGTATTTAAAAACCCTCTAATATGTCAATAAATACCCACCCATTTATAAAATTACATTCACCAAAAATACATAAAGCACAAATATATGGAATTTTACCCTTAAACTCAGTCTATCAAATGTATCATCAATTCCCTATGGTTTGAATCCACACGTTTTAGGACTATAGCTTTTTGGTAAAGGAAATTACACTAATTTTCTAGTCAATTCAAGAACCGCTTTATGACTGTGTTTTATAATTGTTATTATCTCTCCCTATTATTATACTTTTTATCAGAAAATTTTTACCATGTTTTTTGATTCAATGTGATACCATTTTTTCATATATTTTTTTCTAAAACAACATTTTCTACTCGTTGTGCTGTCGAAGTAACTACTCAAAAATGATAACATTCACCAATTTAATATAATTGTATTTTAATTTATGATTTCACAAACAGAATTATTTTCTAGGGTTATTCATATAGTTTTATATATTATATATTTAAATTTCGGATTAAAATAAATGAAACTAAAATCCATTTCCTTGTGTTGAAAATGAAATAATGATTATTTTTACGCGCTTTTCAAACTTCCTAATTTAGATGTGAATAACATTTTATATTATTATCCATGGGATTTATTTAAAATGATTTAATATGATATATTTGGATCAAATTAAATTAAAAAAACATAAAATTTTCTTCCTAATATTAAAGTAATTTATTCGGTATTTTATTAGTTCTCAATGATATGAAATGTTTTACGATACCTTTGTGAATAACCTCGGTAAATTTTATAACACCTTGGTGATAAACCATATTTATGTGCTTATAAATGTATCATCGAAATGTTGTAGCCAAATATACATTATATGAAATTTGTTTTATAATGATACAAATATTTTTTCATTTTTCAGGGCATATTGATTTTTTTCATGTTCTTGTTCATATCCCTCACAAATATATATAAACAATTTCCATTACATTGGCTTATTCTCACACCTTTATATTTAATTTATGTCCCCAAGATATGATATGAATTAAATTTACTAATGATTAACCATTGAATAAACCATTAAAGTGGATTAGGAATACATCTTATTTTTTCATTTACTAATTTTCATATTTTCCAGAAACTAAATATTAAATTATAATTTGATTGTAAAATGTAATCGAATGTTATGTTGAAATATTTTTTGATAGAATAGTTGCTATCAAAGAATTATTTATTTGTTTTTTAAATTAGTATTGTAAAATATTAGTAATAACCCTAGATAAATGCATAAATATAGTAAATCATCATGGTATTTTGGTTATATATTAAGTTAGTGGTTTCTAAGCAAAGAAATCACTATCAATATATGAACAAGTTCATGTGGCTCTAGAAAAGATGTATCGAGGAGTGACACCTAAAATCAATAAATTAGAATTGACACAAATGGGATGTGTCTGACAATAAAAGAAATCTATACACTCTTAATTTGAAACATTTGAGAGATATTTTTAGTTAATAAAAATATTTTTATGAACCATTATAATGGATTTATAGAAAATGTAATTGTTTTGAAATCATAATAAATTTATGCATTATGTTTTAAGACATAAAAGACATTTAGAGTTATCTAATTATAAAAATAATCCCATATCCAACTATGGATTTTTAGTTTTTAAAATGTGATAATCATAAAGAACCACATAAATGGTGATCACAACTGACCATGTGCTTATGGCCCTCTCCTGGAATCCGTAATGGAAAAAAACATGATAATGGTGAATTAAGAAACATGAGTTATGAACAAATAGCTTCAGTCAAGTAGAGAGACCGTATTCACCTCATAGAGACAATACATATGTTGAGTCCGTCATGCATCGATAAAAATATTATTTTAGTAGATATATCAACCCATTTATTACTGAAAAATGGATACGCTCTATAGAATAGTTCATTTTGGTACTCCATTGTTCATAACATGGTAAAGTTATTCTGGTTGTGTACCACATAGTTGGGGAAACATATTAATAGATGAAAATGAATGAAAATAAAAATACAACAACATATATTAACTCTACATAGTTGGTAGAGTTCTTGGGATCCTTTTCGAAAATATAATTAACTCATTCAACGAAAACAAAAATGGAGAAGGAATTCCATGATCTAATGAATTTGAAAAATGAACCGTTGGGAATATATAAGATGGCCATTTTAGGACAATATTTTTATGTCTCTCAATTCACATAGGCTCATCCAATACTTGAAAAAATTGTCTCCCAAAATTCATCCCATTGAAATATAAGCCTGAATTTGGATATAAGTCCATCCAAGTAATCCCTTTTTTTCAAATTATACGGAGTGATCCAATGGAGAGGTAACATCCTTCCTCATGCTCTATTCTTTTATTTTCAATATCCACCGCCTTAATTATTATTATTACACAATTATATAATATAATAAGTATCCTCAATATACATAGTTTTTTTAATTTTAGGGTTTGACACACACACACACACATCAATCTCATAGGTATTGAACTTACCACTAATGTACGATGAACAAAAGACTCACAAAACGATGTTGTTTGTTATTCCTCTACCACAACTCTCGAGTGGTAACTATGAAGGGAATTTGTTTGTATATTATATAACTTATATTTATATTTTCATCATTTTTATATAAATTTCAGGTTACAAATACCATTATTTATTCAATTCGGTTTAAATAGGATAACATCATTTTTGGATGTGTCGCCTACCTCCTCTTCAAAGTAATGTTACATTTTCACACACAACATGGAATGTATTAAGTAATTATTTAATTAAAAATACATGAGATACATTAAATATTAATTGTAATCATCAAATAATTAAATTTTTTTAATATAATAAATTGTTTTCATTTTTGTTTTGTTCACACACTATAGAGAGAAAAAGTCATCCATAGACGTGTGGACTACTGCCTCTTCGGCCCAAGAAGATTCATATAAAATCACATGATTTTGTATATATATTTATATATTATTATATAACATGGTATTTGTGATATAATAATCATCTTGGATGGATAAAGTTTTATCAAAATTTTATCCATAATGATTATTGAAATATGGTAACGTTACTTATGCGTACATACGACCTACAATCTACATGATTGTAATATTGCATCATTATTCATAACCATATTTATGGATTGGTTATGAAAGTATATTTGATTTATAATTACAATTATTATGTCATTATTATTATTGTAGAGATGTTTGTGACCCATTTTACCATTGGAGACCAAATAGTGTTGTTTTTAACACATGAACTGAATTTGGTCCAAACACCCAATGTAATTTTTTTTAAGTAGATGAATAAAAAAATTTAACAAGTGATGTGAAATTAATAAAAACATGAATTTTTTATAAAAAACATATATATTTATCTTACGATTATTCAAAAAGAATATATATAAAATATTACATGTTATACTCAAGGTAATGGTTTTATCTTTCACATTTAATTCCCACGAGACACAAGCCTTAATAAACTCCTATTTAATATATGTGGTGGTTATATTAAACATGTATATAGACTAATAATATTATAATTTAATTTAGTTTTATTGATATATACATTTTTTGACATTTTTTTCTAGGTTTTTTTGTTTCAAAATATTGAAAAGTAGTAATGTTGTTTTTCCTAATATTTCTTTCTTTGAGGCACATGCCATATTATAAAACTCTATAATTCTATAAGGTGTATACACTAACATTTGACATATAATATCATGAATAAACTTATTTTCACGATATTTAATTCATCATGTAATGTTTTGATTTCTATTATGTTATTAACTGGTGTTACCAATGAGGAAGTAGTTTATTGGTATGATTTAAATGTATATCATAACTGTATATGATTAGGCTTCTATTAATGAATTCATATAGACCAAATTTCATGAAAATTCATGAATATTCTTACCCATTTGGTTATCCATGTTATATCCAAGTCATGTTTTCATTTATCCTCTATTTGGAAATTAAGATAGTTAAGAAAACGTTTATATGGATTTCCAATTAATTTCTCTTTTTGGTCAAAAAGTTGTGTTAGTTTAAAACTGTATTTTCTAAAAATTATTTTCCAAAATATAAAAAATTAATTATATAATGGGTAAAGTAAATATTTAAAAATGTTTTACTTATTAGAATATATTTTCCCATTTAATCTTATTTTAATTTTCTGATCCATGATCATATCATAAATGTTACATTGCAAAAGTAATGTTCAGCATTAATGGAAATACCCACCATCATGGCCATAATTTTCTTGTATCATTCATTGTATTTTTTAAAAAATATTTTTTTAAAATAAAAATATATTCTTAAAATTTTATAAATTTATTGATTTATATTTGGTAATTTCGGAGAATGGTTTTGGAAAATATGTGAATAAAGTACATTTTTTTATATGGGTTCATAATGATATTATCTATTATATTGATTTCAATTATTTCATGATTTTTTATAAGTTATAAATTCCAATTTCTATTAAAAATTATAATTTATAATGAATTTTTATTATTTTTCAATTTATATTCAAATAAAATGTTGTCATTTTATTCTTCATGATTCTATTAAAATAATTCAATGAAAAGTGTAACACACTTAGATTTTATGAGAAATATTTATTTATGTCCTATGTTATATGAAACACCAAAGGAATCATTCACTACACACAACACTGGCTCGGCTTGCGTTACACGCAATCACGACCTTCCTCGATAGCGTTTGTAGTAAAAAAGACAGAGTTTCACTAAAAAATGATATTTTGTTATAATATTATTATGGAATAGCTATTATGAATAGTATTTACTAAATTTTTAATTTTATAAGATTATTATTCATCTTACACATTTTCTACAACATGGTACGAGAAAAAAAAAATTATTTATGGGTAAAATAAGTCTTTTTCCAAAAATAAAATTTTTCTACCTTTTGATGGAGCACCCACATTAAATCTACTTTTTAACATTTTTATAAGTTTGATTTGACAAAATAAAATTCTTTTTTGGAATCAGGATATAAAAATATACTTTGGATAAAATTTTCAAATTATTCTGATAACTTTCAAGCTATATTTTAATTAAAAACATTTTTTTTCATGACAATAATTTATATGGTTAAATTATAATATTGAATGGTTTTAACATATAAATTGAATACATTTTTACCATTTAATATAATTTATGTCATTTTCATTAATTTTACATTGAATTCATAGGTAAAAATATTTCAATCCTTGGCAATGTTTTAACTTTTAAAACCCATTTTATTAACAACGAGAATAATTTTAAATTAATTAGTGCAACTTCTGTGTTTTGAATTTTGGAAAATGGATTCCATAATTGAATTATGTGGGTCCAAATAATTTTAATAGGTTACATTAATTTTTTTTATATTATGAATAGTAAATACAGTAATTTTTATTTACTGTAGTTAAAGGTAAATCGTGTAATTAAGGGTAAAAATAAGATTTTAAAATTACCCTAACACCAAAAAAAATCTTATTGGATGGCTAAAAGTCAACCCATATAACCTAAGGTCGAAATAGATTAATTTTATTGACATTTCACCTTGAAAATAATTTAATTATTATTAATAACAAAGAAAGTGACAACATGTCACTCTCTTAAATATTATAAGAATAATAATTTAATTTTGTGATAAACTTCATGAATCTTCAAACATGAATAGTATAAAGAAAGATAATAAAATTTTCTAAATCATTTGAAATTATTTAGAATTTTTATTGATTAAATAATTATTATTATAGGTGACACAATAGTGATGTTGAAGTTATTTTATGTATTAAAATATCAAATAAATGGTTTTAAAAATATTAAAATAAATATTATATGAACAATTTAATGTGATCCACGAATTTTATAGATACACATGACATGTTATGAATCTATTAAATCCTCTATTTGGAACATATATTCTGTGTGGATTTTATTAAAATAAAAATAAATGAATTATGTCAAAATAGACACTATTCTTATTTTATAAACAATGCATAATATAATTTTTTTTAAAAATAACAAAAATATTTAAACATTATAAGTTAAAATTTATATGGTCTAAAATTTCATATATTATCAAATTATGGAAAACTCACAACACATAACTAATTATTTATAAAAATTTAAAATTTCAAATCATATTACCACAAATAAAAATAAATAGATTAAATAAGGATAAATCATGTTGATAAGGTTTAAAATAAATTTTCAACATGTCTAAATTTTATTGTTTGATGAAATTAAAACTCTATATCATCTAATATTAGAAGATGAGACATTTTTTGAGTTTCTTAAGTGTGGTTTTATTTATTAAAAATTAATATTTTTGAGCTTTCTAAAGGTGCCCCTTTCCTCCCTTATAAAAGGGAACCTCATCCCTCTACTCTTTACACAACATTGAGCCTTTAAGCTCGGAAAATCCCTACCAGTTTCTCTTCTCCACTTACCTAGAAACATTCTAGAGGTCCTGGTATTCCTCCAAGACCAACTTTAGTTCCCTAAGTGGAGTTTAAGAAGATGCGCGCCGAAGAAGAGGTAATATCTTTTACCGATTCATTCAAAATTATTTATTCTTATACTTCATCTATATGTGTTGTTTCATTATTAAGTAATATCTCCAGTGTCAATTTCATACTGATATGTTATTATGAATATGAAACAACCATGTTCTATCTTCTATCCATCCTATGAAGGAAACAAAAGAACCACGCGTGCGTACGTACGACCTACCATCTCCACGCTATGGTGTAATCTTTTATTTCATCACTAACATACTTGGAGGGGTATATGATGGAAGAAATAACTATATATGATAATTTTATAGTAATATTGATTATGAAATATTATACACCATACACTTCAATACAATTCCATGATCTTGGGAATGATATCATCGCTCATGCGTACGTACGACCTACCGTCTCCAAGATGTGAGGCGGCTCGTTCTACATGATCTTCATTGAATAATGATTATATAAATTAATTTAATGAATAAATATGATATATATTACAGTAATACCATTCTGTAAATGAGTTATCTATAACCTTAAAAGATGAATAAGAGACTATTCGACAAAACACGCATGAGAACATAAAGCAATGAACATCTGAATAACAAGTAGTAATGAAATATTACTAATAAGAAGATAAAAATATGACCATATATGATATCATAATAATGAATATTAATCATTAATAAGTCAATGACATTATTTAAATTATTATACATGAGTTTTGGATATGAACAAAGCATATCAGACCTAAGGTAAGGGAAAATATCACAATCTTATTTTTATCCGAGATTGTTTATACTTCAGAATTTACTGGGGAATATTTATCATACACATACATGTTTCTTCAATATGTAATATTATTTCTATCCTCCTACAATTTTTTAAATCCAATTTTACCGATTTCTGAATTTTATTAAATGATATGAAAGGAATCTTTTGTCATTTTCAGTACGAGATACTTTTTGAATTTTTCGTCCAAAGTACGAGAAGAATGTTTTTTTAACTTACACTACATGGATGGATTGTAATGATTTTATAGAAAATTATTTCCATGAATATTCCTTTAGAAATTTTCATGTTGATTTTTAAATAAATTATTTTCATTTAAATTAGAATGATATGTTAAGAAAGGAAAAAAAATTTGAATTAGAAAGGATATTTTCCTCAAGAATGGAGTTCAAGAATTTTACCAAAATTAATTTCCATCTAAGATAATATAGGGTTCTGTTTCTATCCCATTTTTTAAATTTATTTGATTATGATATGATGGAATTATTTTTATGATGTCCTTTTTTCTAATATGGATTATGTTATGATGGAATGATGTTTAAGAATCAGATTTTTATTACATGGGTTCTGCTATGATGTATGATTTATGATCTTGTGGAACACATAAAAATGGCATCATTATGAGATGGGCGAGACCTATATCTCCTTTCAATGCATTGGGTAATGATTTATGTCTCATGAGATAGACATGGATATAATGACAGGTTAATCCGGTTCAGTGATACAGGACTGAAATGAGGAGTGGACTCGGTTCAGAAATGGACTTTGTCCACTAGGATAGTCCTAGCAATGAGTCTTGACTGCTAAAAAATGATTATATATGATTATGTGGGTATGCCACAAATTTTCATGTTGTATGTTATGATTATTGGGATTACATTTCACTACAATGATTTATTCCTTATTATGATATTATGATCTCTTTTGCAGGTTAGGATTTTCAAAATGTTATGTTCTTATGAATATAATTTGATTGATATTTCCTTGTTTTACCCTTACTGAGCCTTTTAACTCACCCATTTGTATGTTTTCTTTTCCCCAGGTAAGGAAGAAGGATATTAAGTAGGTTATGCCAAAACCGACTCTAAATATGATTTCATAAACGGGAGACAAAGTAGATGCTTTATGAACCAGTTGTTTTTGTTTCCCAGTATCTAAAGACACTATACCTATATGGTCCTTTCATGGTTTTGTTATATGGTTTAATAAGTATGCTTAAATTCTTATGTAATAACAATGTATGCAAAGTATGGGTCGTTATAGTTGGTATCAAAGGGAGGTTATAGTCATCCTTTAGAAATTGGGATGTGAAAGCCTTAGTAAGTACCCTAAGGATATGGCTAAGCATAGGAAAAAATCATAGTGTTTTAGAAATGGCCATGAATAACCTATGATAAGACCTTAAGTGTGAAATTTTATTCTTGATTGTGTGGTTTTCCAATTACGATTTGTGTTTCTCACACAATTCTTATTGGTTTTAGTCAATGGATGGAACCTGAAAGAACCATGTTAATTATGAATCCAACGGGCAATGAAATGATTGTCTCCCTAAGAAACCAAACTTTATGGGAGTTGTAATGAAAAATCTTGTAGCCATGATCACAAAACTTTCTCAAGATATGAACCATACAGGACTTCCAAATGAGAAAATGAAGGAGCAAAATTCTATTGAATCCTTCAGGAGGCAGCGTCCACCCCCATTCAGCAGGTCATCTGATCCATTAGTGTCTGAACAATGGATCAGTACCACTAAAAATATATTTCCAGTTTTTCATTGTTCTGAACATGATAATGTCATCTTATTAGTATAACGTTTGGAAGGTGAAGCTGATCAATTGTGGAATCTTATCAATAATACGAGGAAAAGAGACGAAATTGAGTCCATGGAATGGGACATGTTCAATAACTTATTTTTCAATAAGTACTTCCCTCATATTTTTCGAACAAAGATAGAGAAGAGTTTCTTAAACTAAAGAAAAAGGAGGATGAATCTGTTGGTATCTACGAAGCAAATTTTACAAGGATTGCATGGTACGCTTCTGGGATTATTATCCAACCTGAGAGTAAGATAGATCGATTCTTTAGTGGCTTGAAACTAAGTCACCAAAGGGAATTAGCCATAAGGGTCTTCAATAGTTATGAGGAAATTGTTCCTTGTGCTCTCAAGGTTGAGATGGAAATTAGAGTAAGACATCCTTCATATGGGTTTGATAAATATAGTAAAATGTAATTCAAAGGTAAATCTAAAGACCACACTGAAAATAAGATGATTTTCCCCTTATGCTCAAAGTGTAGAAAAACCATGGCGGGAATTTTCTTAAAGGGACAATTAAATGTTTAAAATGTGGAAAATAAGGTCATCAGGATTTTTAATGTCATAATGATGTGATAAAGATGTCTAGGGATGCAAACAAAGAAAAGGCTACATAGAATGCACCTCCTGCACTTCAATGTTTCAAGTGCAAGGAAATGGCGCATTATGCTAATCAATGACCTAATCCAACGGTTGTCGATGATGATCGATGTCAAAAAACACTTAAGGCCAAAGAAAAAGGAACGTCACATGCAATTTCTATCGGTGATGTAGAGTACGACAACAAAGTAGTGAAAGGTACACTTACAATCCACTCTAAAGTAGCAAATGTTTTATTTTATTCTGGATCCGCCCAAAAATTTATTTCTAAAGAATTTTATAAGGGTATTTACATATTACCTCAACAATTATATGTTGAGTTAGCTGTGACAACCCGTAATGGCACAACGGTCACATCAAAAGTTTACAATTCTACTCCGATTGAAGTTTATGGGAAAGTGATTCCTGAAAATCTTGTGATCCTTCATATAGTGGAATGTGATGTGATTCATGGAATTTATTGGATTTATTTATATGGATATCATATAAATTTCCAATGAAGGGAAGTCACATTTCATATTCCAGATCAATCTATGATGGTCTATCGATGCATGGATGAACATAACATTTCAGTGGAAATTTCTTCCATATTATGGGTCTTGAATCTACTAAATGAAGTTTATTTATCTCAAATGGTTGGAGAGAAACTCACGATTAAGAATATTACCATTGTACGAGAGTTTGATGATGTCTTTTTTTGAGGAATTTCCGAGTCTTCCACCAAATTGTGAAGTTATGTTTTCAATAGAACTCAAATAGGATGATTAACCTATTTCGAAGACACCTTATAGAATGAACCCAATTGGGTTGCAAGAATTGTAGAAGAAAGACCAAGAGAACCTTGATAATGGATTCATACACCCTAGTGCATCACCTTGGGGAGCACCTGTTCTATTTGTTAAGAAGTATGATGGATCAATGAGACTCTTTATTGATTATCGAGAACTTAACAAGATCACTATCAAGAAAAAATATCATCTCCAATGCATTGATTACTTATTTGAACAAATACACGGAGCTCAATACTTTTCCAAGATTGATCTTCGTTCAGGGTATCATCAATTAAGGGTCAAAAGGGAGAATATACCAAAGACAACTTTTCGTACGAGGTATGGACACTATGAATTTATAGTGATTCCATTTGGTCTTACTAATTCCCCTACTATTTACATGGATCTATTGAATAGAGTCTTTAGATACTATGTTGATCGGTATGTGGTAGTCTTTGTAGATGATATTCTAGTCTACTCAAAGATCAAGTAAGAACATGAAGATCACTTGAGAATTGTATTGAAGACACTATGAAAGGAGAATCTTTATGAAAAAATTACCAAGTTTGAATTTTGTCACAAAAAATTTTCATTTTGGGTCACATAATCTCAAAAGAGGGGATATATGCTGATATAGAAAAAACAATGGTTATCGAAAGATGGCCAAGACCAACAACAGTAATTGAGATCCAAAGTTTTCTTGGTTTGGCTGGATATTATAGATGTTTTGTGAATGATTTTTCATGATTATCTAATCCACTCACCTGGTTGAATCAAAAAGGATTTAAGTTCGTATGGACAGAGGTGTGTGAAGAGAATTTTAATGAGTTAAAAATAAAGTTATCCAGTGAACCTATTCTCACACTACCTTGTAGTTGAGAATGGTTTGGGATCTACAGTGATTCATCCAAGAAGGGATTGAGGTGTGTTCTTATGAAAAATTATATGGTGATAGCTTATGCCTCATGACAGTTGAAAATCCATGATCAAAATTACCCAAATCAAGATTTAGTGTTGGCTGCAGTAATATATACATTAATGATTTGGATGCATTATCTTTATGGTGAAAGGTGTGATATTTATACTTATCATAAAAGTTTAAAGTATATTTTCACACAAAATAAGCTGAATATAAGCCAAATAAGATGGTTGGAGCTAATTAAGGATTACGCCTGCTCATTTCATTACCACCCTGGGAAAGAAAACAAGGTGGCAGACGCATTAAGTCGACAAGACCATGCTAGCTTATCCATGATGAGGATCACAAAAGATCCAATATTTATGGATTTTCAAAGGATGGATCATGGAATTATAATGGAAGGGGAGAAATATTATCTTTATCAAATGAATTTTCAACCATCTATACATGTTTGATTAAAGAGGCACAGAAAGAAGATGTAGAGTTACCAAAGAAGGTGAGAAATGTTCCTGAATTCCACATTGATTGTGATGAAATTATAAGGTTCAGGAATCCGGCTTGTGTTCCTCCCATCCCAGAATTGTAGAAGGAAATAATGGATGATGCTCATTGTTCTTAATTCTCTATTCACCCTAGATGCACTAAGATGTATAGGGATATGATAGTGTACTTCTGGTGGGATAGTATGAAAAGAGATGTTGTTGAATATGTCGCTTGATGCTTGGTTTGTTAGCAAGTTAAAGCTGAGAGACATAAGTCTAAGGGGATGTTACAACCATTACCCATACCAGAATAGAAATGGGAAAACATCACTATGGACTTTGTCACTAGACTTCCTAAAACCTCCAAAGGAAATAATTCTATCTGGTTTATTGTTGATCATCATACGATGTCGGCACACATCATTTCTATTAGAGATAATTTCTATCTTGATCAGCTTGCCAGGATATATGTTAAAGAAGTTGTAAGATTTCATGGAGTACCACTTTCAATTATATCTGATCGGGATCTGAGGTTTACCTCGATGTTTTGGAAAACTCTTCAGCATACTCTGGATACACATTTGAGTTTCAACACTGCTTATCATCCTCAGATAGATGGTCAGTCTGAGAGGAAAATTAAAACTCTAGAAGACATGTTGAGAGCTTGCTCTATGGATTTCAAAGATGGTAGGTATCAACACCCACCTTTGGTGGAATTATCTTGTAATAATAGCTATCACTCCAATATTCAGATGGCTTCTTATAAAGATGTCTATGGAACGAAATGCCGAACTCCAATATTACTGGGATGAAGTTGTGGAATGAAAGATATTAGGACCAAATCTAGTTGATGAGATGGAAAAAAATGTCCAATATATTGAAAAACACATAAGAGCAGCTCAGAGTTGACAAAAAAGTTATGCCGACAACCGAAGAATATACCAAGATTTTGAAGTGGGTGATAAAGTGTTCTTACGAATATCTCCTTGGAAGAGAGTAATGAGATTTGGAAAGAAGGGAAAGTTGAGCCCTAGGTATATTGGACCTTTTGAAATACTGTATCGTTTTGGGATGGTTGCATACAGATTGGCGCTTTCACTGAATCTCTCTCAAGTTCATGATGTGTTCCATGTATCTCTCCTGAGAAAGTACATACCTGATCCATCACATGTACTAAGCTCAGAAGTTGTACCGCTGGAGCAAGATCTGTGTTATGAAGAGAATTTGATAGAGATTCTGGATCATAGAGAAAATGTTCTACGAAACAAGACCACCCGCTTGGTTAATGTTTTATGGAGGAACCACCAATTAGAAGAAGCTACATGGGAACTTGAGGAAATAATGGGGGAGAGGTATCCTCATCGGTTTGTTATGAAATGATGAATTTTGAGGGTGAAATTCATTTTAAGGGGGGTAGAATGTAACTCCCTGATATTTAAGGAGAAATAATTTTTTATTTCTTATGTTATATGAAACTCCAATGGAATCTTTCACTACACACAACACTGGCTTGGCTTGCGTTACACGGAATCATGACCTTCCTTGATAGCGTGTGTAGTACGCAATATCGAGTTTCACTAAACAATGATATATTTTTAAAATATTATTTTGGACTACTCATTATAAGTATCATTAACTACATTTTTAATATAATGAAATTATTATTCATCTTAAAAATTTTCTAGAACATGGTATGAGAACAAAATAAATTTTTTCTGGTAAAATAAGTATTTTTTAAAAGATCATTTTTGCTCCTTTTTGATGGCACAACCACCTTAAATATATTTTTTTACTTGTTTATATATTCAATTAGACCAAATAAAATTCTCTTTTGGAATCAGGATATAATAATTTACTTTGGATAAATTTGTCATATTATTCTGATAACTTTCACACTATATTTAAATTAAAAACAACTTTTTTCATTGCAGTAATTAATATGGTTAAATTATAATTTTGAATGGTTTTAAAGTATAAATGTAAAATATTTTTACCATTTAATATAATATATGTCATTACAAATAATTTTAAATTGAATTCAAAGATGAAATCATTTAAATCTTTGGCAATGTTTTAACTTTTAAAACCCGTTTTCTTAACAACGGGAATAATTTTAAATTAATTACTACATCTTCTGTGTTTTTAATTTTAAAAAATTGATTCCATATTTGAATTAAGTGGGTAAGAAGTATTCTATTATGTTACTTTAATTTTTTTTGATATTTTTAATAGTAACTATAGTAATTCATATTTACTACAGTTAAAGGTAAATCGGGTAATTAAGGGTAAAAATAAGATTATAAAATTACCCTAACACCAGAAAAAAATTTATTGGATGACTAAAAGTCAACCCATATCACCTAAGGGTTGAAAAAGATTAATTTTATGTACTTTTTACCAAGAAAATAATTTAATTATTATTAAAACTAAAGAAATTGACAACAAGTCACTCTCTTAAATATTATAAGTATAATAATTTTAATTTAGTGATAAACATCATGAAACTTAGATCATGAATAGTCTCCAGAAATATAATAAAATTATCTAAATAATTTTAATTTATTTATAATTTTTGGGGATTAAATAATTTTCATTAAAGGTGACACAATAGTGATGTTTAAATTAATTTATGGATTAAAATATCAAATAAATGGTATTAAAAATATTAAAATAAATATTATATGAACTAGTTAATGTGATCCACGAATTTTATATATACATATGAAATGTTATAAATATATTAAATATTTTATTTCTAACATATCTTCGGTGGGGATTTTATTTAAATTAAAATAAATGAATAGTGTCAAAATTGACATTATTGTTATTTTATAAAAATAAAAGAATAAACAATTGTTTAAAAAACACAAAAATATTTAAAAATTATAAGTTAAAATTTATATGTTCTACACTATCATTTAATATCCAATTATAGACAATTCACAACACATAAGTAATTATTTATAACAATTTAGAATTTAGATTCATATTACCACAAATAAAATTAAATCGATTAAATAAGGATAAATCATGTTGATAAGGTTTAAAATAAAATTTCAAAATGTATAAATTTTAATGGTTGATGAGATTAAAACCCTATATCATACAATATTTTAATATGAGTCATTTTGGGAGTTTTTTAAGTGGGTTTTGATTTATTATAAATTAATATTTTTGAGGTTTCCAAAAGTCCCCCTCTCCTCCCTTATAAAAGGGAACATCCTCCCTCTCCTCTTTACACAACTTTGAGCCTTCAAGATCGGACAAAATCTGGATATTTCTCTTCTCAACTTCCCTATAAATAAACTATAGGTCTTGTTATTCCTCCAAGACAAACATTATTTCCCTAAGAGGAGGTTAAGAAGAGGCGTGTCGAAGAAGAGGTAATATCCTTTACCAATTCTTTCAAAATTATTTCTTCTTCTACTTCCTCTATATGAGTTGTTTAATTATTAAGTAATAACTCCAGTATCAATTTTATAATGGTATGTTATTATGAATATGAAAAAACCATGTTATATCTTCTCTCCATCATATGAAATAAATGAAATCACCACGCATGCGTACGTACGGCCGACCGTCTCCTTGCTGTGGTGTAATCTTTTGTCTCATCACTAACATACATGGATGGGTATATGATGGAAGAAATAACTATATATGGTCATTTTTATGTAATATTTATTCTGAAATATTATACACCATACACTTCAATGCAATTCCACGATCATGGGAATGATATCATCGCTCGAGCATACGTACGGCCTACCGTCTCAACAATGTGATGGGACTCGTTCTACACGATCTTCATTAAATATTGATTTCATAAATGAATTGAAGGAATAAATATGAGATATATTATAGTAATACCATTCTTTAAATGAGGTATATATAACCTAAAAAGAGGAATAAGAATCTATTCGACAAAACATTCATAAGAACAAAAAGCAATGAACATCTGAATAACAAGTAGTAATGAAATATTAATAATAATAATATAAGAATATGACCATATATGATATCATAACAATTTATATGATTTTGTAATAAGTCAATAATATTTTTTAAATCATTATACAAGAGTTTGGGACATGAACATTGAATATTGGACCTATGGTAGGGGAAAATCTCACAATCTCATTTCTATCTGAGATTATTTATACATAAAAATTTACTGGGGAATATTTATCATACACATCCATGTTTCCTCAATATGAAATATTATTTATATCCTCCTATAATTTTTTAAATCCATTTTTACCTATCAGTTAATTTTAGTAAAAGATATGAATGAAATATTTTGTAGTATTCGGTACAAGATATTTTTTCACTTTTCTGGCCAAAATACGAGAAGAATTTTTTTTAACTTACACGGCATGAATAAATTTTTATGATTTCATAGATCATTGTTTCCATGAATATTCCTTTACATGTTTTCAAGTTTATTTTTAAACAAATTCTTTTAGTCTAAATTAGTATGACATGTTAAGAAAGGAATTTTTTTGAATTAGAAAGTATATTTTCCTCAAGAATAGAGTTCAAGCATTTTATCAAAATTATTTTCCATCTATGATAATATAGGGTTCTGTTTATATACATATTTTTATATTGATTTGATTATGATATGATAGAATTATTTTTATGATTTCCTTTTTTCTTATATGGATTATGTTTTGATGGCATGATGTTTAATAATCCCATTTTTATTACATTGGTTATGCCGTGATGTATGATTTATGATCTTGTGGCACACATAAGAATGGTATCGTTATGTGATGGGTGGGACCTATATCTCCCTCCAATGTAGTGGTTAAAGATTTATATCTCATGAGATAGACATGGTTGGAACAACAAGTTAATCTGGTTCAGTGATACAAGATTGAAATGAGGAGTGAACTCGGTTCAGAAATGGACTTTGTCTGTTAGGATAGTCTTGGAAATGAGTATTGACTAATAAGAAATGATTCTCTATGATTATGTGTGTATGAATTTTTTTTCATGTTTTATGTTATGATTATTGGGATTACATTTCACTACCATGATTTATTCCATGTTATGATATTATGATCACTTTTACAGGTTAATATTTTTAAAATGTTATCTTCTTATGAATATGATATGATTGATATTTACTTTTTTTTACCCCTACTGAGCATTTGATCTCACCCTTTTGTATGTTTTCTTTTACCCAGGAAAGGAATAAGGGTATTAAGTATATAAGGCCAACAGGGACTCTAAATATGATGAAATAAATGGGAGAAAATGTAGATGCTTTATAAACCAGTTGTTTATGTTTCCCAGTATCTTAAGACAATATAACTATATGGTCCTTTCATGGTATTGTTATATGTTGTAATAAGTATGATTTGATTATGAAGTAATAACAATGTTTGTAAAGTATGGTTCATTATAAAAAGCATGTATTAGAAATTCTCCCAAAGAATTTTTCATTAGTATTCATTTTATTTTCTAATAAAATTGTTTTTAAATGTGTTAATTATATAATATTTTGTTCAAATAAGAAAGATTGTTTTCCTCAATATGTTTATGAAAAATATATTTCAAAATTATTTTCCTTTTATGATGAATAGTTTGATATAGTTTATGCTATATTTTGAATATGATACTAGAATACTACTTATACTCCTTGAGTGGTTTATGTTTGTACCATAATATTTTTATTATACCTTTTATTCATCCACATGTTATTGGATTTTGAATCCAACTTATTTTCTTAGGTTATCATCTGAAGATATGATAATGAGACCTATCTCTTTCCATATATAATGATATGATGAAATGTTTATCATACCAATTTCATTTCTTGTTTTATAAAATAATTTTTTATTATATTGTGGAACTATAATATATTATTTCATGAAGATATTTGTGGGAAACTTTTCTCCTTACAATGAATTGGGTATATATTTAAATATCATTTGTTAATAATTGGATTTAAATAGATGGGCTTGATGCACTATGGGATGATGTAGAAACTAGATCCACAATAGGGAGATGGGGAAAACCAATCCATAATGGGAATATAGGGAATCTTAATCAATTAAATAATTATGTGGAAACCTGAGCCACTATGGGTAGTTACTGAATCCACATCCCTTTCATGCAAAGGACAAAGATTGGGGTTGTTGGTGTGTCCGTCCATGTAGGTGTAGTTCCCATGGAGTTCCCAATTAAAATTTGTCAATTCGCCTTGATGTATAAAGAATAATTTTTCATTTTCATGTTTCTGCCAAAAATTCTATGTCTTATTTTTATGTTATTATTTTACGTATTACGATATGGATTCCCCTATAACTCATGAATAGGTAACTACCAATATTTATGCCATGTGTCATGATTATGATCTATGATATACATGGTATGATCTTTGAATGTTTTGATCACACTCTCAGAAACTTATGTTCTTCTTATTGTTACACATTTATATCATTTAACCTTACTGTTCAGTCAATAACTCCCTTTATTAGGTTTTCTTTTCCCTATGTTATGAAGGATGGTTTTAGGTAGATGTTTTAGAGGGGATGTTATTTACTGAAGACATTGAAGATCATTCACGATGATATAATATTTTATTCCATGTTTCCAAAGATACTAATCTATTATTGTCCTCAGGAATCTGCTATTGTATTATAATGAATATTCAAAACAAATGACTAAATATCATTGTAAATTATGTTGGGGTTTCTATAGTTAGTATCAATAGAATACTTTAGTCTTACATTAGAAAACATGATGAGAAAATCATAGGTATATCCTATTGGATATTTCTAAGGTTATGTCCAAGGATGTATCTAAGGATTAGACTAGCATGACATAAGAAGTTGTTATAATTTATACATCTTATAAGGTACTTCTCTAGTTAATTTTTTTCCACTTTGATAAGTTATTCTCACACAATTATTTCTGATTTTAGTCAATGGAATTAAATTTAGATACTTGGATAATGTTGAATGGGACAGACAATATTTTGATGAGGAGTAAAATGGGATGATCACTAGAGTAAAGTATCTTGTGATAATTCCTAGTTAGTTTTAATGGGAAATGATTAACATCATCTACTTTGAACAACTCTATAACATAATTATAGAGATAATGAAGGGGTTATCTGAGAGTTTTGTTAATGGAGATCATAGAGGGATAATGATTATATTTCCATCTTTTCAATAATTTGGAAAGAAACACCCAAATGAATATATTAGAGGAAGAATATGTTGTTTGGACTATAGAAAATAAGGACACAATTCATGTAAATACAAATGAAATTTGAAGATTTCATTTTACACAATGGATGTGAATATTGGTCTCCCTATAATATCATTAATGATTAAATTATTTATTTGGGGAATTTATGGTCCTTATTTAAATCGATGCCCAATGAGGAAGGATCATGGAGACAATCAATACTGTTGTCTGAGTAATGGTTATATTTCTTATTTTGTGGATAACATGGATGAAATGTGAATGGAAATAGTTATTATGTAATAGAATTTTTCAGCCTCGTTAATGGCTTATGATGTCTATGGCATAATCATGTATTTATGTATCTGAATTTATGAACTATGAATTTTGTGATATATAAGAACTGTTCCGTTTATGTTTTTCACTAATTTTTTACATGAATATGATGGATGGTTTCAATGTAATTAAAAATTTGTTTCATGGAAAGGCAGTGTTCATCAAGAACACAATATTAATTTATGATAATCATTAATATTTTCCATATGATAAGACAACGATGTTTGGATAATAATATGATGGGTATGATTAAGTAAACTCCACGATACGGATTACCTTGGACTAATTAAAGATTTATTAATAATTGGTTTATGTATACATGGATAATGTTAAAAAATTATTTGAATTAAGGAAAATATCATTTCATCTTCAAAATAATTCTGAACGGATGTTCTCGAAATGGACTTACACTAATTCATGTTATTACCATGTTTCATAAGATGATGGTATACACATTTTTAGAATGTGATAACCAAGAGATTAATTATGATATTTGGGGTATCATTGTAAAGAATATTTAGATAATTAATTTTTTTGTGATTTTGGTTTTTATCATATGGAATGATTTCAAGCATACCAACTTATGGAATTGCTAATGTTAATCTCTAGATTATGGTTGTATTATCTTACCTTATAAGCATTTATGAATAACCTATAATGACCGAAATAGATATATGGAATGAATTTTAATTCTATTTATTGATCAGATGATTAGACAAAGTATTATGAATGATAAAATCAACATTATTTAGGTGATTAAGAGATGAAATGGAATATTATCAATGAAGAAAAAAGGGTGAGATTGTGTAGACATCCAGTAATTATATATTCTTAGAAAAAGTTGTCTACTTTAGCAAAATGGGGTCTTTAAATAAATGGTTGTCAGGTTATCATCATTTCTGAGGATATCAATGATGTTTTTAAGCCTCAATGGGTTATTGATTTCTGATTTTTATTATACTCCAAATAATTCTCTCTAGAATTCTCCATAAAAACCATATTTTTAATTTTTTTACCACATTAATGTTTTCATATTCCTCCAATGTTCCTATTGGTCATATCCTAGTCATGTGATACTCTAGGTAACCGTTATATTTCCATGTTTTCATTTCAAATGTAAATTTTAGTACTTATTTATATTACACAGGTATATCTATGTGTAAATTTGATGTATTAAAACATTTAATCCATTGATCAATTTTGAGGGTGAAATTCTTATTATGGGGGATAGAATGCAACTCCCATTGATTTTGTGAATTTCATTCAAATAAGTTTAATCTTTTTGATTTTCTCCCATTCACCCAACACTAATGAATTTTCGTAAAAAAAACTATGTTTTTCTTGAATTATAAGAAAAAATGAGTTCAAATATCAATACACACAACAATTATATTAGATTTTGGTATATACAACACTGAGTTATTTTGTGTTACATGCAAGATAGAGTCTTGCAACATTTATAGAGGGATCTTATTAGAATCAAATTTATGAAAAAATTGTTATTTTTATATGTCAAAATAAATTTCATTTTTAATTCACAATGTAAAAATCATATTAGGTTGAATTTATGGTATTTATTAGAGAGGATTTTTTTTGATGAATAATAACAAATAGTGCATTTTAGTTTAAAACTGCCTTTAATTTTAAAATACTATTAATGTAAAATAAAATTTTTTATTGGTTTATGAGGTTAAAATTGATTAATTTTTAATATATTATTCCAATATATGTAATTATAATCATTTTTATATTTAGTTTAAAAAAAAAATCTAATTTACCATTTCTAAATTTTCAATATAAAATGTCACATTCTCTATAGGTCAATTGGATTAGCTTTATATTTAATTTTCACTCTCCTAGGAACTAAATTTTGAAAAAAATACAAGATTGTAATTTGTATAATATTTTTAGTTTATTAAAATCATTTTAATTTCAGAAAAAAATACATTATTTGTAGTAATTAAATAGATCATCATTTTCTCCAAGAAAAATATATTATTAAAATTATTTAAAATTAATGACAACAAATTTCATGAGGGTCAAAAACATAAAAATATGAGACGGAATGGCCATGACACTTGTCCAGTAGACATTGTATGACAATAGTTCCACGATATCCCTTATTGGATCAATTTTTATGAGTTATTGTGATGATATTTAATGGATTTTCCATATATAATCAGATATGTAAAAATAAGACATGAAATGAATGTTCTTTAAATATACCTTTTATAAAGCCTGGATATGTGGAAAAAAAGTCAAATTTTTTGTTCTAATTTTTTTTAAAGATTAATGGTTTACTTTTATCATAATTTTTTCAATAATTGTTAGGGGTAATTTATTTACAAAAAATGACTAAGTCATAAAAATAAGGTGATTTTTTAGTTAACAATTATTTTAAATAACATGATACAAAAAATATTAAAAGTGACGTAATAGTACATAATTTTTATAGACAAATATAACTTGATAAAAATATGTTAAAATAATATATTTTAATTATAATATTTTTTTTGACATTTTTAGATTTATATAAAATAAATAATGTCAGAATTTACATTAATGTTTTTATATAATAAATTATATTTTTTTATTTGATTAAAAAAAAATCATACCTTAATTAATGATATATTTAATTATTAATTAATATCAAGTATGGTCCATTAATAGGCTGATTTTCCTTTTATAATTATCATATTCTCCTATATATAGTAAATAATCATGGTTAGCAAAATCCAGGTTAAAATAGTTCTAATGCCCGTTACATGCTGTTGTTTTAATATTAATTATCTAAAAATGGGATTTTTAGTTTGTAAATTTGATATAATGTAAAAATTCAATGGGTATTTATTTCCTAATAAATCTCACATTAATTTCTTCTTCATGGAAATATTTATTATGTTATAAATCTAAGATTATTAATAAAACCCAAAATGATAAAATTTGGGTAACATAGAATTTATGGAACTGAATTAAAAAAAATCCACTTATTTTTGTGTGTTAGAGGTTATTATAAACCATAATAATAGTTTAATCTAATATTTTTTCCATTTTTATGGTACTTGTGATAAATAAGTATTTATAATTGTGCTTACCTTTCTATATTTACAAGAATGCAACTCATCCACCACTATAAAATGAAAATAACCCTTCTCATTCCTTACACCACACAAGACACTATTGATTCACCAAACACAACCCATATATTTCCCCAACTCCCTCCCCTCAACCTATAACTCTATATTTTTATGTAAATCCATCTGAGGAATCCCATTGGTTGGAACCATAATAAGTTATCCAGAGAAGAGGTTACATCCTTCCTCGTGCTCCTTTAAATTATATTAATTCTCTTGCAGCTCAAAAAAAATATTGAATTGTTATATAACAACCTCATAATCCTAAATATACTTATTTTATTATTCTGTGGGTTTTACCTAGAATAACATACACCTTCATATAATGCGTAATGAACTTATCATTCATGTATAGAAAATTATTGCCTCACGAAACGATATTGTTCGTTCTTACTTTACCACCTATCATGAATGGTAACTATGATGGAAACCCTATTTTATAAGATAATTTTGTTTTAATAATACTTATTTAATAGATATATAACACATAATTTATTCATTTTATTTTTTGTAAATATGATAACCTCATTTTTGGTCATGTGAATTATTGTATCCTCAAGGTGAAGTTATATGTTCACAACTAAATGAATGTATTAAGGATTATTTTAATTAAAATAATGTGACATAAATAATATATATATTATATTCATTGCATAATTTCCGTTCTTTAAATATTAAATATCATTTTTATTATTACCCTTTTCGCACACTAAAAAGTTATAACGTCGTTCATGGACGTATGTACTAATGCCTCATTGACGTGATATGATTCCATTTAAATAATATTAAAAATATAAATATATATTTTTATATGGTTAATTAACATGGTGTTTATGATATAATAATTATATTTTAAATATAAATTGTAACATTCCTTCGTGATATACATTTTTTAAAAAAATGGGAAAGATACCCATTTGTACGTATGACCTACTGTCTCCATGATTGTAATGTGGATTCATTTTTCATAACCGTATTTCATGATTTTAATTAAATGTATAATTGATGTATAAATTTTATAATTATTTAATTATTATTTTTGGGATGTTTTGTATGACCCCTTTGGCCATTGTTGTCCTACTAATGTCATTTTTATCATATGGATCGAATTTGTTCAAAGTGCCTGATGTAAATTTAATCGTGTTAGTAGTTGTATATAAAAATTAATAGTTCATGAGAATTTAAAAATAATCATGAAAATATTTATTAATAATCTAAATATTTATCCTATGAATATTATAAATAAATTTAATAATATATGTGACATGTTAGACTCAATGTAATGGTTTTATTGTTTCACTTTTATTTTCTGTGAGAAACAAGCCATATTCCCCTCTTGTTTCATATATGTGGTGTGTGTAATACCCATGTATTTATTTTATTATTATTATAATTTAATCTCTGTTTATTTATATATCTTTTTTTATTATTATTTCATTTGGTTTTCATTTCAAATTATTGAAACTTAATAATGTAATTTTGTCTCAATTTTCCTTCTTTGAGACACATGCTATGTTATGCGCCTGTATTAATCTACGAGATATAATAAATACCATTTGAAAAGATATCACATGAATATCATTATTTTCATGATAGTTTAAGATTCATTAAATTTTATACTTTTTATTTTGTAATTATTAAATTTCACTAATGTTGTAGCAGTCTACTACTACAATCTCGTCATTTATTGAGATTGTAAATGATTATGATTATATTTACAATGTATTATATCCTTTATCTAAAAAAGAATAATTATTTTTCTTCACCTCATCCATTAATGTTATTGCCATATAACTGTAAAATCTTTCCACTCTATAGTACTTAAGATAATTAAGAATATTTTTTATGAAATTCTGACTTTATTTATCATTCTTATTAGGAATATGTCTTCTATCAAAAAATTTCATTCTAAATAAATTTTAAAAAATATTTTATTATTTTCCTATGATGATTAATGTTCATTTTTTAATTTTTTTTATTTTTTAGAAAATTTATATAGAATTGTTATCATCATTTTCTAATCAAGTAACTATTCAAAAATTTGATCATCTAAATGTAGTGTTTGATAGGTATGGACTTCCCCACCATCATGAAATTTATTTACATGAAGATTAATTTTTAGGATTACGTGTTTTTTAAGATAATTATTTCTTAATATTATTCAATGTTTATCGATATTAACATGGGTTTCAATGTGAATGGTTTTCAAAAAAATATTATGTTTAATAAGTGATTTTCTCAATAAATTTTTTGGAAGGATTAATTTCAATGAAATTGATTTAAATTATTTCATTATTTCATTATGTTTTTTGAACCTCATTTCATTAAAAGGGATTACAAATATTTTCATGCCTTTTTATAAATTTTCAAAATATTTTCAATGAAAAGTTTTAATGAAAATGTTTTCTAGCTTATTTTTTATGAATTCTAGTGAAAAAGTTTTCAAATTGTTTTTTAAAGAATCCGTAATAAATATTAATGTTATTTTCAATGAAAATTGTTTTCAAAAGGTTTTATGTTATGAATAGTTATTTTCAATGATTAAATTTTGTTTTCCTCTAGATTTTTTTAAATGAAATTTCTAAATTATTTTCCATATAAGATGACATACATTTTATTTCATATCATCTAAGTAACATCCCCGACCCGGAAGCCACTAAACCGGTGCTCCGAGCTACGTAGTTACATAAACATAAGCATGCCTCCCCATAAGCCAAAGGCAGCCGACTAGAATTGGGGGTCTATATGGTCAAGTGGGGAGACTATACCACCTTTTTATCAGAGTAAGCCACAACAAAAATAAACCAATAGCAGAAACAAAAACCAATAAAAATGAAACATTTATAACAACCATTTCTATCAAATAATATGTCATGTTCTACTATAAGTGAAAAAGTGAACAAAATTCCAAAATAAGGACAACAACCAAAATCACCAAAATGGTCTGACTCCAAGTCCAGATCCTCCACCATGTTCTACCCATTTCCACTCGACTATCTATAAAGGAACATTTCCCTTCTCTTGACCTGCAAACATGAAGTCTTCTTGGGTACCTAATGGAGGACCAAGCAGGGTGTGAGTACAACTCAGTAGGCCACCACCAACAGTGTCTACAAAATATCCAGTATGAATAAGTAGTGCAAGAAAAAGGAATATTAATGATAATTTCCAAGTTATTATTTATGTTTACATTAGCTAGTTCAGAGTAAAATACACTACCACATTCATTACCATTCATTTCATACCAATTATCATCACTCTTCCATGGCTTAATCACATACATAATGTCACAGGGTCTAAGGCCAACAATCACATGTAAGAGGGTAAACACATCGTTATCCTATCTCACTAGGACTAACCCCCTCATCGTATCCATATTTTCTCCTCAAAGCCTCAGTCTGGGTGGATGCAACCATTTCCTCACCTCGAATCCTCAGTCCGGGTGGATGCGACCATATCCTCACCTCGAAGCCTCAGTCCGAGTGGATGCAACAATATACTCACCTAAAATCCTTATTCCGGGTGGATGCAATCGTTTGGAGACTAGATCCTCCGTCCTCATTCCCAACCTGTGCATTTAGGGTGGATTTTAGAGCATCAGTATTCGCTCGACCCGTGGGATTAAATCTTCAAGTCATACCCCACTCTACCAAGCCATGTGCACCTAATTATATATATATGTAACCATCAACCAACCATAACATTTCCCCATGGAAAAACCATTCACAAAAAACCACACAGAAATTCAAATTATGCCATAACCCATTAACATATTAAAATTTCACATGATTTAACCATTCACCCAATTCCTATATGTTATGCCTATCTAACTATGCATTCAACACTAGACCCATAACCTCTACCATTATGGTCTTTAATCAGTTTACACATAAACCCAGTTAACCCGTTCATCATTTCCATGAATCAACCATTCAACCCATTCTAAATATGTCCTAGGTTATTTCCAAGTCTAGGTGCATCACCTAACATATATTCCAAGTTCAACCAATCATACCAACATATTCGTCAAGGGATCTACCATTTATTACAACAAGTTCACTTGTTTAATAACAATCCCTAAGTCTGGGAAAGCCAGAACATCCCATGGATGGCCCAAATTAGGTCAAATCATCCTTAACACATCCCATGGGGATTGTAAGGGTTCCTATTTACCATTTTATGCATCCTTTATACCAACCGCATCCCAGTTGATCAAAGCTCATCAAAAGAAAACCATGAGAAAAGCCACACATGCATAAATCCACTGTAAAACTATGTGATAATGTTTTAGAACACATAACATGAAACCGTGGTTGAACGCACTCTCAATCGAGTCCTTAGTCCTTGATCCGAAAAAAATTTGGAGCTTCAACAAAAAACACAACCAAAAGATATGGTTTTAGAGCTTCAGAACAAGAGGTTAAGAAGATACAAACCCAAAACGAAAAAGAGAACCAAAGATGGGATTAGCCTTAACCGGAGCTTCAATTCGCATCCAACGACACTAGAAAAACTTTATAAATGAGGTAGATAAATCTCATGGAGCTCTTGGGAGATTTGGTTCATTCCTAGGGTGAAGAGGGAGGAAAGGATAGGAATTCCCGAGTGGGTTCTTCAAATCCTGGGGTGGCAATTTTGTAAATTTTCACAACATTAAGAGGCCACACGGTTTGTCCACATGGTTTGAAAAACTGTGCGAAAACCATGAACTTGCTACTATCTGGAGGAGTAGGGTTGCAAGGTTTACCTGGGCAGGCCACATGGATTGGCCTGGCCATGCACATGTCGTGCACCCAGGCCTGTCATGTCCAGTTTTCCTTTTATTCATGCCCCAAGCCCTCGAAATGCCCCAAGGCCTCTCATGATTTTAGAAGACATCCCTTGAAGCCTGAAACAAGGGATTCAACCAAAACATAACGAAAAAAATCCGTTAAAAAAACGGGATCTTACACCCCCACCTTATAACGGATCATCCTTGAGCCGAGCTCCCAAGCCTCATTGATCCACCGAAGAGAAAATTTCGGGCCACTGAGCCTGCATATCTTATTCCAGCTCCCAGGTTTCTTCGTGAACATTTCCATGCTTCCATAGTACTCACAATAATGAAAAAACATTTCCTCTCAAGACCTTCTCACTACGATCCACCACACAATCCATATGCTCCTCAAATGACGCATTAGCCCCAAGCTCCACATCCACAACATCAAACACGTGAGATGGGTTAGGGTGATACCATCGAAGCTGTGACCCATGAAACACATCATGAATCCCACCATACCGTTGTGGAGGAGCCAATCGGTAATCCACGGGTATGATCCTCTCCACAATCTCAATAGGTCCCACATACTTGGGTGCCAACATACCCTGCATTTGAATCCAATGGTGACCCAACCTTGGAGACACCCAAAGGAACACTTTATCAGCCATCACAAACTCAAGAGGTCTATTTCTCCGATCTACATATGACTTTTGCCTACTCTGAATTGTAGCCATCCGCTTCCTGATCAACTTAACTCTCTCTGAAGTCTCCTGCACGAGACTTGGCCCCAACAACAAACATTCACCGACATCTAGCCAACACAACAGAGATCTACATGGCCTTCCATAGAGTAACTCAAACGGTTCCATCTGAATCGTAGCCTAAAAAATATTTGTGTAGGAAAACTCAACTAACGATAGGTGTCTCTCCCAAGAACCACCAAAGTCCAAGACAGAAGCTCTTAACATGTCTTCCAACACTTGGATCGTACACTCCAACTACCCATCCGTCTACGGGTGGAAAGCCATACTCAAAAACACCTGCACACCAAGCACCTTCTACAACCCTATCTAGAAACGCGACGTGAAACACAGATCTCAGTCTGAAACTATGGTTTGTGGAACACCATGTTACAACACTATTTCCCAAACATACAGCTCACCCAACTGGTCGACTGTGAAGGTCTCATGAATCAGTAAGAAATGAACCACTTTCATTAACTAATCCACAACCACCAAGATTGCATTATTCTTCTCTGGCATCCTTGGAAGACCCACGACCAAGTCCATCAGTACACCATCGTAAATCCATTCTGGAATGGTAAATGGATGCAACAAACCACCTGCGTGTTAATGCTCGGCCTTCAACTGCTGACAAGTAAGGCACCGTGCCACAAAGACCGCAACTTCCTTCTTCATTCTAGGCCACAAAAACTTCATTCGGATATCACAATACATCTTGGTCCAACCAGGATTCACTTCACACTTTGATGCATGGAACTCACACATCAACTCTTCCCGCACACACTTTGGCACAACCCCAAGATCACGAACACAAACAACACCTTCCACGTTGACGGCCCAACCAGAAGGTAGCTCCCCAAATTTAAGCTTTTCCTTCAGGAAAAAACAATCAGGATCATCAATATTACCTTACTTAACTCGACTCTAATGCGTTGACTCCATTGTAAATGAAGCAATATTGACATGACCACTCTCCTCCTGCACCTCCAGGTGCATCTCTACAGCAAAGCCATCACCTTCCACTCGGTGCTGGACTCCTGAACTGCCTGATTCTGAACCTTCTTGGTCAAAGCATTAGCAACATTATTCCCCTTTACCTGTGTATACACCAATTCAATGTCAAAATAATGGAGATATTCAACCCATCTTCGCTTCTGAAGATTCAGATCCCGTTGTGAGAAGATGTACTTTAAACTCTTACGGTCGGTAAAAACAATAAACCGTTCTCCCAATAGATAGTGCCTCTAGCACTTCAAGGAATACACCACTGTAGCCAACTGAAGGTCATGAGTGGGATAGTTCTGATGATGGGGTCTCAACAACCCTGACCCATAAGCCACAACCAGCTCATCCTACATCAACACAACCCCAAGTCCGACTCCAGACACATCATAAAACACAATTTACTTCTTAACTGGCTTAGGTAAGATCAAGATAGGTGCGGTCGTCAACAACTTCATCAACCCTTGGATGGAATTCCCACAAGATTCATACCACTCAAACATGATTCCCTTCTTGGTCAAGCCCATGAGTGGTGCTTCCAAGTGACATAAATCTTGAATGAACAGTCAGTACTACCCATCCAAACCCAAAATGCTCCGAACATCAAAAACACTCCTAGGTTGTTCCCAAGATACAACTTCCTAAAAATTCTCTTAATCCACTATCACACCTACGTCCAAGATGATGTGACCCAGAAAATGCACCTCACCCATCCCGAATTGACACTTTGACAGCTTGGCGTATAGCCGATGCTCACTTAGCGTACCCAGGACGATGTCAAGATGTTGGGCATGATCGTCGTGAGTTTTCGAGTACACTAAGATATCGTCAACCTAGACAACCACAAACTAATCTAGATAAGTATGAAAGATTCAGTTAAGCAAATCCATAAACACTTCCAGTTCATTGGTCAAGCCGAAAGGCATCACCACAAACTTAAACAACATGTACCGACTTCAAGAATGCAGTCTGCGGTACGTCAGAAGACCTCACCCTCATATGGTGATACCATGACCTCAGATCAAGCATAGAAAACACTGATGCACCCCTCAACTGATCAAACATGTCATCAATTCTAGGAAGAGTGTACCGATTCTTCACTGTCATCTGATTCAGCTTTCAATAGTCAACACACAGCCTCAACGAACAATCGTCTTTCTTTGAAAAAAGCACGAGAGATCACAAAGGAGACGTACTAGGACTGATAAACCCCTTAAGCTGCAACTCCTCATGTAGAACCTTCAGTTCTTGGAGTTATACCAGTGCCATTCGGTATGGTGGAATAGAAACTGGCTCCGCTCCCAGAAGCAACTTGATCGTGAACTTGAAATCCCTATCAGGTGGTAACCCCGAGACATCCACAAGAAACACAGCCTGAAACCGATCCACCACAGGGGTGAAATTAGATTTCTTCCTCCCTCTTCATTATCAAGCACGATACATGCCACTTCAGTCATGAGTCCACTCATCTGTTGACAAAATGGCCCCGCACGCCCTGCTCGAATATCTCATTCCCCACAGTGGACTTAAGAGTCACCCTCACGCGACATGAACGATACTCTGTGATGATAACAATCTATGTGCACCTGATACAACACCAACCAATCCATTCCCACTATTAGTTCAAATACTGACATCTCAAGAACAAACAAGTCCCACAGACAACGATACCCACCAACATCCAAGGCACATCCCTTTCACTGCTTGATATCCTCAACCCACACCCACTCCACGGGTAAACCCAGCACAACCACAATCTGAGTGGAAACAAAAGAGTTTGTGGAACATTTTTCAAACAATACACTAGAAAACGTAGAAGCTAAAAGGATCGTACCTCGAACAGTTTACAGTTCAGCCCCGCCATCACCAGGCGCAAACTAATCTGCCTGATGCTGACTTGCCCCTCTACGCTGGGCTCCATCCTGAGTACCATGCACCGCACTGCCCTGCTGGCGTGAGTGATCTTGACCTAGAGTTCCACGTCCACCACCCCTACAAATATGACCCATGGAGCTCCAACTGCCTACCTGATACGGGGCAACTGATCCCCTTACCATACTCGGTACCTGCCTTTCATCATCATGCTCACCCACCTACCGAGAGTTCCTATAAAACCTCTGCACATTCCCCATCCTTCCACACGACCAAAACTCACCTGGAGGTCAAGGAAACTTACCACACATATGCCCCGACCTACCACACTGATAATAGAACACCTGGTTCCCACTCTGAGAGGCTGACCCTCTCTTATGAACACGTAGCTGGAAACTTTCTAAATGGCACTTCTGATCCTCAGAAGATGCACCACTTGTCTGCCCAACTAGCACGGCAAGCCGACCACCCGAACCTCCCTTCAGGTTCCCTTCAGAGATGAGTGCCTGATGTGTCACCTTGACAAACCTCTTCAAGCGGATGATATTTACTTGAGACCTGATCTCATGTTTCAACCCATCTTGGAAATGCCTTACTACCGCCACCTCATACCCTGCTAACACTGGGACAAAGAGCTGCAAATCATTGAGGTGACTCGCATTGTCCATCACCGATTGTGGTCCCTTAGTCATAATCATAATCATTGCAGCCCATTCCTACCTCAATGTCTCTAGGTAGAAATGCTCCAGAAACTTCTCCTGGAAAACCTTCCACGACATCCCATCAGCCTGCTTGGTTTGAGCCAAAATGTCCCACCAACACCTTGCCTGGCCCCGCAACATATAAACGTTCAGCTTTACTCACTTTTCAATAGGGGTCTCCAGATGATCCTGTATCATCTGAAAAAACTCTAACCACCACTCCGCTACCTCTGACCCACCCTCTCCGGTGAGGGTTGGAGGGTGCTACATCTGGAACTCCCTGGTCAGCTCAAACATACTCGGTGAAACCCGCCCTGGGTCACGATTCATCATCTACATAAGTTGAGCCATGTTCTCCCGGAACATGTCTTCTCTACCTTCACTAATGAATACATTTTCTTGCTCCTCTACAAGAAGAGTGTTCTCAGCAACATCTTCCAGTTGCCCAACTGGAAACCGAAGTTGTGGTGGAATCTCTCTATATTTCCAATCATGAGATTTAGCACGCATAACATAAAACTTTCACAACTTCATTCAAATCCCTTCACTAGACACAAAAAAGCATTTCATATACTAACTCAAATACATTAACACCTCAAATCACCACCCTGACCAACCCTACTGTGGGCCATGGTCCACATGGGGTAAACAACCAGGCACTACCACCAAACTCACACAACATTTTACAAGAACATTTCCCACTTCATTTCAACCCTTACATACATTAAAAATTATTTACCCACTTTTTTTCATTATTTTCATTATTTCTTGGTTTCATGAAATGCATGATGCACCCTACTTTCCTACGTCACACACCCAACCTGTGTGTGTGCCCAACACAATGCTTGTCACCTATCTCCCTTGGTGCCTACAATGATGGATGATTCTAAATCCTTATGCTATTAAGTACATGAGCCAAATATCATAAAATAGTCACATCATACCACATGTGAATCACCCAACGATGAAATATCATCAACTGTAACAGCACACAACCATGGATAATATTTCTCCCCATGGTGACTTGGGTTTTCCCTCATACATCGGTTAGCTACTCCCAAGCACGAGCTCATTACTAAGGCCCGGCACATCATAACCCTTGGAAACCTATCCCAAATAACAAGACCTCAGAGAAAGAGAAGAAATACCTCCTTTGATACCACTTTGTAATGTCCCCGACCTGAATTCCACTAAACTGGTGCTTCGAGCCAGGTAGTTATATAACCTTAAGCGTGCCTCCTTGTACGCTAAAGGCTGCCGACTAGCAGCGGATGTCAATGTGTTCAAGTAGGGAGACTATACCTCCTTTTTATCAGAGTAAGACACAACAGAAATAATCCAATAGCAGAAACATTAACCAATTAACCAGGAACATGTATAACAACCATTTTTAACAAAAAATATATCATGTTCTACAACAAGTGCAAAATTGAACAAAAGCCCAAAATAAGGACAACAACCAAAATCCCCAAAATCATTTTACTCCAAGCCCAAATCCTCCACCAAGTGCTACCCATTTCCACTCAACTATCTAGCAAAGACCCTTGCCCTTCTCCTGACCTGCATACATGAAGTATGCTCAGGTACCCATTGGCAGCCCGAGCAGCGTGTGATTACAACTCAGTAGGCCACCACCAATGGTGTCTAAAATATATATTTTATGAATAAGTAGTTCTTGAAAAATAAATATGAATGATAATTTCCAAGTAATTATTTATTGTTCCATTAACCAGTTCACATCCAAAGACATTTCCAATTCCATTACCATTCATTTCAAACCAATTATCATCACTTTTCCATGGGTTAATCACATACATAAGGTCAAATGGGTCTAAGGCCAACCGTTACAGGCATGAGGGTAAACACGTCGTTATCCTATATCACTAGGACTAACTACCTCATAGTAGCCATATTATCACCTCGAAGCCTCAGTCCGGGTGGATGAAACCATATTCTCACCTCGAAGCCTCGGTCCGGGTGGATGAAACAATATCCTCACCTCGAAGCCTCAGTCTGGGTGGATGAAACTGTTAAGATAATGACCCTCAGTCGTCATTCCTAACCCATGCATTTTGGGTGGAGTTCAGAGCATTAGTCTTCACTTGACCCGTGGGCTTAGATCCTCAAGTCATACCCCACTCTACCAAGCCATGTTCACGTGCTTATATATATAAGTAACCGTCAACCAACCATACCATTTCCCCTTGGACAAGACATTCAAAACAAACCACACATGAATTCACATTATTGCTTAACCCATTAACACATTACCATTTCACATCATTTAACCATTCACCCAATTCCCATGTGTTATGCCTATCTCACTAAGCATTCAACACTAGACCCATAATCTATCACATTATGGCCTTTAATTAGTTTACACATTAACCCAGTTAACTCGTTCATCATTTCCATGAATCAACCATTCAACCCATTCCAAATAACCCTTAAGTTATTTCCATGTCTAGGTGCATCACCTAACTTCTATTCCATGTTCAACCAATCATGACAACATACTCGTCAAGGTCTCTACCATTTATTACAACATGGTCACTTATTTAATAACAATCCCTAAGTCCGGGAATGTCGGCACATCCCATGGATCACCCCAATTAGTTCAAGTCATCCTCAATGCATCCCATGTGGATCATGAGGGTTCCCATTTAACTTTTTTAAGTATCCTTTATTCCAACCACATCCTGGTTGATCAATGCTCATCAATGAAAAACCATTAGAAAAGCCACATATGCATAAATCCAAAAAAACTATGGGATAACGTTTGTAGAGCACATACCATGAAACTACGGTTGAACACACATTAAATCTAGTCCTTAGAATTCGATCCAACCAACCTTTAAAGCTTAAACCTAAAACTCAACCAAAAGACTTGGTTTTAGAGCTTTGGAATAAGAGGGACAGAAGATACAAACCCTAAACCAAAAAGAGAAGCAGATATGCGATTAGCCTTACCCAGAGATTCGATCTGCATCCAACGGCACAAAAAAACATTAGAAATGAGGGAGATTGATGTCTTGGATCTCTTGGATGATTTGTTTCGTTCCTAGGGTGAAGAGGGAGGAAAGGAAAGGAAATCCTGATTGGGTTCCTAAAATCCTGAGGTGGAATTTTTTTAATTTTTTCCAACTTTAAAATGCCGCATGGTTTTTCCACAAAGTTTGACAAACCATGTGCAAACCGTGCACATGATACTGTCTAGATATAGAGGGTTGCACGGTCTCCCTGGGCAGGCCACACAATTTGGCCTGGCCATGTCCAGGTCATGCGCCCAGGCCTTTCTTTCCCCTTTTTTATTTTCTTTCGTTCCCTAAGCCCTCGAGACACCCCCAAGGCCTCTCATGCTTTCAGAAGACATCCCTTGAAGCCCGAAAGAAGGGTTCTAACCAAAACATAACAAAAATATACCATTCCAAAAAACTAGGATCTTACATTCTACTAGGTAAATATTTCAATAATACCATTCATACTTATTATTATATGGTTTATGTTTTGATGGAAATATTTTTGTGATAATTGTTTCTCTTCCACCGGTTATATGGTTTTAAAGTCCACATTTTATCTCAGTATATTCATTGAGAAAATGATTATGATCCCAATTTCATTACCACATTTAATGATATGATGAAATATTTATGATACCCATTTAATTTATGGGTTATTTTATGATTGTATATGATCTTTTGGAATATGTATTTTTTATTTTATAATGATATGGGTTGGACTTATATCTCCCCCAATGAAATGGTTATATATTTAAATATCATGAAAAAATAATGGTATTCATGTCGACAATGTTGATCAAACATGGGATGATGCATAAACCTTATCCATTATAGGAACATGGGGAAACATTATCTACTCAAGGATGATGGGAAAACCCATAAACTATAAGAACAGAGGTAATCTATATATGTTATAGGAAAATGGGGAATTCTAATCCATTTCAAGGAAAAGGCTGTGATTGGTTATGGTGGTCTATACTGCCTAGTAGGTGTAACATCCTAGGTAAATAAAGAATATAAAATTTTCATATTTATTAATAATTTTGAACTAAATATTAATTTTACATTAATTGGGATGCTATGTTTAATGGAGTACCCAATAAACAACAATGTGATTATTTGAAATCTTATGTTTGACACAAAGATAAGTCATACTGAAAATAAAAATAATAATAATTGATATGGTAGTTAATACCTAACCATTGTATTGAAGATAATGGATATAACAAACTACAATATTAATATACATGTTTGTTAAATGTTTTTACATGTATATAATTTATTTTAGAGGCTTAAAATAAGAAATAATCTGATTTTAAGCATAAATACTCTAATATTCATTAAAAGGTCGATTTACTACCTTATGATGGGGAACCCTCATTATATATAGTTTGGGTAATTTTTATATTTTTTATTTGAAAAAATAATATTCTTATTTATAATATGGACATCAAAATTTACTTTGGATAAAATTTAACTATTTTTCTGATAAAATTCATTTTTTATGAAAATTGGGAAACACTATATTTTTATTCAAAACATTCTTTTCATCTAATTTATTTTTATGGTTATATTATCTTTCAAAATGGTTTTTAAGTGTAATTAAATTATTATTTTACCATTTAATCCTATTTTGGTCACTTAATGTAATTTTACTTTGAAATTGGACATAAACAAGTGTCAAAATTTTGATGGTTATTAAATTGTAAAAAACACTTTTTTTAAAATGATAATTATTTTTAAATTAATTTATGCCTATTCTATGTTTTGAATTTAAAAAAAAATTAATTCTATATTTGGAATCTAGAGGTCCATATTGTAACACCCCGACCCCAGTTACCCAGATTCGGTGCATTATTACATAACATTGGCATGATCACAAGAAAGATCAAATCTCGAAAGACCGATTGTCTTAGTAGCCTTGGAAACAGTAGTTATATTCATAAAGTTTTACATTACAACATAAAAATGAAAACTAAAACAACATATTTTCTTCATAATCCACACTCATATCCCCACATACTATCCCTGCAGGTCATTCATAAATTACTTCTTCATACCCTGAGAAAAATAAAACATAGAAAAGCTGTGAGCTCAAATGCCTAGTAAGGATAACAATATAGTGGAAACTTTCATAAATAAGAATAAACATTTAAGGCAATGTATAACTAAAAAAATCCATTTAAACTTGAACTTCAACATAGTATGGAAAAAGTAAAATGAAATAATTCCATTTACTTATTGACATGGATATTCTACTAATCCAATAATCACATGCAATATCAATAACCACTTTCATAATAATGGAATGCTTAATGCCAGACTATCACAACCACATAGCCAAGGCCTCGTGCGAAGACTACAAATAAGATTTTTCCAAGGCCTTGTTCCAAGACACTAGTTTGTCTCATGAGACCTACCGATGCATCAAGGAGCTATAGCGGGCTCCACCCGTCACATATTAAGTCTGATGCATTCCCATATGAAAAGGTTTAAACATAACATAAACATTCATATTATAACTAGCATAATAAATGCCAATACATTCACCATAAACCATGAATGGTATAAAAATATCACATCCACAGTCAAACATATCAAAAAACCTTCAATACAATATAGAAGTTTTGTATCATAATAAATCAACTTCAAATAAGCGTAAAATCCATCAAAGGATGTTGACATATATTAAATCAAAACTCTTTTTAGAGAAATATATCTTTCTATTTTGAAATCATTTAAGAGTCCTATATTTATAAAATAAAACATTTTCTTTGATAATATACTTATAATCTTGTAAGGGATGCTTCGACGATTTTATAACGGCAGAAAATAACCACACCCACCGTATAAGTTAAAAACACATTCTTACCTTAATTCTATCGAAAATGTTAAAAGCACCTTGTTTGGAAAAAGACTGAAAGATTCCTTTATAAACCTCTTATAAAAAGTCAAAAAAGGGTATAAATGAATTTAACCCATATTATTTTAAATAGTAAAATCTTTTTTATATACATTTCGAAGAAACATGGATGTGGATGATAAAGAAATCCCAGTAGATAATTACGTATAAACAACCTCGGATAATGAAGAGATTGTGAAATAACCCTTACCTTGTAATTTTCCTTGGTTGGGGTAGGTTAACCTTCTGTATAATGGGGAAATAATTGTTATTAAATTATACAAGAATCATATATATTAATATGATATCATATATGATCTTTTAACATTGATTTGTTAATAATATCTTAGAATTATAGTCGTTTCGGGTGTTAACTTACTCGTTTTCTTTTATATGTTTTGTTACATAATCCGTGTTTGTTATAGATAGGTTGTATCTTATTCATATACATAATGATATCAAGTCCATAAACATAATTTTTAAATCATAAAATGAAAATTATACTTGAATGGATACGATGGAGAATGAATCTAATCGTGTTCGTGGAGACAGTAGTTCGTACGTACGCACGACCGACAATATCATTCTTTTGATTTTAAAATAATATATAAATGGATGGTATATCATATATACAGAATCATTAACATGTTATATTTATTATTAACAAGAGTTACACATCATTATTATACCCATCCAAATAATAATATATTGAATAACAATTACACCACGACGTGGAGATGGTAAGCCGTACGTACGCACGTATGGTGACATGTTATTCAATGGGTGGATAGAATACTGAATATGATTGTACAATATTTATAATAACATCACAGTATATATAAGATACTGTATTTATTATTTTAGAATGGTAATAACAAAGAAACAAGAAGTGCATGAAGAAAAGAACTTGAAAAGGGGCGGTGAAAACATTACCTCTTCTTCGGGATCTTCCTTTTGATTTGATCAAAAGAGCTCCTTAGGTTGTCTTTATGATCAAACTAAGGCCTCTAGGTTGTGTTGAGGGAAGTTGGGAGTGTATTTGGGCAGATGTTGTCCGAACCAAATGGATTTTATGGTGTGAAGAAATGAGAAGGAGGAGTTCCCTTTTATAAGAGGGGTGAGGGGTACCTTTGGAAAAGCTAGAAATATTAATTTATAATAAATTAATATACGGTTTATAATGGTTCCAAAGTTGATTATTCAAAGTTTATGGTGGGTATAGGTCGAAAACCATTCAACCAATAGAATTTAGACTGGTTTGGGTTACTATATTAACCTTATCTTTTAGTTTTAACTCTTAGTTAATTAGTTTGACATTTACCATGTCACTTTGTATTTTTATAATATATAGTTAATAAACGTACTATATACATCCTAGAGACCCCCAAGTGGTCCATTAATGATGAACCTATCATGATATAAGTTTCTTGGCCGAACCTTAGATTTTTTAGAATTTAATATCAATTAATAATATAATATTTGTTTTAAAAACTCTTTTATGTCAATTTTGACACTATTCAATGGTTGATTTTTGTGAAACTTATAACAGAATTATTACTTTGAAAAAATTCCATTAAATCAATACTAATATGTCATATTATCCTAGAAAATTATTTTAATTCATTAAAAGTCTCAAATTATATTTATTTGAGTATTTATAATATCAATTATTTTAATTTTTCACTATTATGGTAATTACTGCATCATCATTGTGTCATAAATAAATTAAATTATTGAAAGTCTAAAAATTATAAATAAAATATTATTATGTATGAAATCCTTTTAGATTTTTAATGAATATTTATAGTAAAAAATACAACATATATAACCCTATGTAAAAATTGTTTTCCTAATATATATTTTCTTACGTCATTTTTGTACTTATTTTAACTTAATTAAAATTAAGCGTCCCTATCACCTACAAGTGGCTCCATGGGGTCCCAAAATAGACCCAAAGATTCCTATGGTCGAACATGTATCAACCAATAAGTCTAGGACACGTTTTTAGGGTAATTTAGTATTATTATAATATTATTTGTTTAGACCTTATTTACCGGATTTACCCTTAACCATGGTAAATAAAATATTTACCGCAGTAATTATTCAAAATGTATTATAATAAAAGTTACCTATTTACACATTTTGAATATCATGATTCCAAATATGGAATCCTTTTTGCCAAATTCAAAACACAGAATTATCAGAAATTAATTTAAAATTAATTCCCGTTGTTAAAACAAAAAGCGTGTTTTTAAGAGATAATAACTATCAAATGATTGACACTTGTTTCTGTCTGGTTTAATTGTAAAATTATGTACAACGACCAACATTATATTAAATGGTAAAGATTTATTCTAAATATACTTTAAAACCACTCAAATCAATAATTTATCACTATTAATTATTTTGATTAAAAAAGTTGTTTTTAATTAAAATTTATTAATTTTCACTATTCATCAAAATATTAAAGTTATCCGAAAAGTTCCAAAATTTCACCATAGGCTAAATTCGATATTCCTAATCCAAAAAAGAAGTCCATTTTGAAATATAATATATATATAATTTCAAAAATTAGGTATTATTATTCATAACGGCTACTGTGATTGGTTGTGGTGTGTTAGAACTCGATGTTGTGTACAACACACGCTATCACATTATTCAAAGAGAAGCATACCGTAGAAGCTTGGGGTGTTACATTCTCACCTCATTCAAATAATTTCGTCCTCGAAATTTCTAGAATACTTATCACATGAAATGACTCAGGTGGTTCTTTATCATAAGTTCCTCGGGTTCCCACGCTGCCTCTTCCATCTTATGGTTTCTCCACAAAACTTTTACCTGACGCGTCGTCCGGTTTCTCAGTACTTGTTCTCTCGTATCAAGAATCCTGACGGGATCTTCACAATAGGACAGATCGGGTTCCAGTTCAAATTCTTCATAGGTGAGTACATGCGTTGGGTTAGCCATGTATTTCCTCAACAGAGATACATGGAACACATCGTGAACTTTGGAGAGACTTGGCGGCATTGCCAATCGGTAAGCTACAACCCCAATTTGTTTTGGAATTTCGAAAGGTCTTATGTACCTGGGACTCAATTTACCTTTCTAACCAAAATGTATGACTACTTTCCATGGAGATACCTTCAGGAAAACATGATCACCAACTTGAAATTCCAAATCCTTCCTTCAATTATCGGCATAGCTCTTCTGCCTACTTTGAGCTGCTTTGATGTGATTTTGGATTACCTTCACCTTTTCCATCGTTTCCTCCAATAGTTCTGGGCCTACAAGTTTTCTTTCACCAACTTCATCCCAACATGTTGGTGTACGACATCTCTTTCCGTATAACGCTTCATATAGTGCCATCTTAATACTCGAATGGAAGCTATTGTTATAGGAAAATTCTACCAGAGGTAAATATTGATCCCACATACCCTGCACCTAAAGTGAGTAGGATCTCAACATGTCATCTAAGGTTTGAATCGTTCGTTCTGATTGTCCATTCGTTTGAGGTTGGTAGGCAGTGCTCAAATGAAGTTCAGAATCGAGGGATTTCTGAAGACTCTTCCAGAATCTTGATGTAAAACTGGGATCACAATCAGAAACAATCGATTGGGGTACTCCATGAAGTCTCACAACATCATTAATATATAGTCTTGCTAGACGTTCTAGTGGTAGATCTTATCTTATAGCATGAAAATGTGCTGACTTGGTAAGACGATCAACAATAACCCATATTGCATCATTCCTTCTTGGATTCTTTGGTAGTCCCATGACAAAGTCCATCGTAATATTGTCCCATTTCCACTCTGGTATGGGAAGAGGTTTTATGACTCTTCCAGGCTGTTGCCTCCCAGCTTTCACTTATTGAAAAACTATACATCTTGAGAAAAAATCAGCAATCTCCCTCTTCATGTTGTGCCACCAAAAATGTTCCTTCAAATCTCTATACATTTTGGTGCTCCCAGGATGTATAGAGAAATTGGAACTATTAGCATCATCCAGGAGTTCCCTTTTTAGATCAGGTATATCAGGAACACAAAGTCTTTCCCCGAATTTCAAAATTCCATCTTCATACACAAAGTCTTTCAATCTCCCATCATTCACAGCTTTAATATTCTTTTGAAATTCTTCATCATCGGTCTGAGAACTCTTAATCCTTTCTAGTAAAGATGGTTTGACAACCATTTGAAAAATAATTGATGTTTCACCTTACCTCGTTATTCCCATGTCCATCATCACTAGATCCATGAAAATTGGATCCCTTTCAATTCTCATATTGTTCAAAACTCCATGGTCTTTTCTGCTCAAAGCATCTGCCACCCTGTTTGCCTTCCCTGGGTGGTTGTGTATCGTGCAATCATAATCCTTGAGTAATTAAAGCCATCTCCTTTGCCTCATGTTGAGTGCTTTTTGTGAGAAAATATACTTCAAACTTTTGTGTTCAGTATATATCTCAAATTGTTTACCATAGAGGTAGTGCCTCCATATCATCAAAACAAAGATCACAGCTGCTAACTCGAGATCATGAGTAGGATAGTTTTTTTCATTAATTATCAACTTTCTTGATGCATAGGCAATAACCCAATCATTCTGCATAAGGACACAACCATGTACTTTCTTCGATGCATTACTATAAATAACGAACCCATCATTCCCCGATGGTAGATTCAATATAGGAGCATTGACTAATCTTCTATTCAGTTCTTCGAAACATTTTTCACACTCTTTTGTCCAAACAAATTTAACCCCTTTACGTGTGATCTTCGTTAATGGGTTAGCCAATCGGGCAAAATTCTGGACGAATCGTCGATAATAACCTGCTAACCCAATAAAACTATGTACCTCAGTTATACTTGTAGGTGCTGGCCATTCTTGGATTGCCTTGGTCTTAGAAAGATCAACATAAATTCCATCTTTAGAGACAATATGGCCAAGAAAAGAAATCTCCTAAAGCCAGAATTCACACTTGCTAAACATCCCATATAATTCATGTCTTCTCAGAGTCTTCAAGATAACGTGCAAGTGATTTTCATGATATTTGTATCTTTTAGAGTATACCTAGATATCATCAATAAATACCACCACAAATTCATCAAGATAATCCTTGAAAACTCTATTCATCAGATCCATGAACACAGAGGGTGCATTAGTCAATCCAAAAGGCATTACAGTAAACACGTAATGCCCGTACCTGGTTCGAAATGTTGTCTTCAGAATGTCTTCCTTCTTCACACACAACTGATGGTATCCAGATCGAAGGTCAATCTTTGAAACGTATTGAGCTCCATGCAGTTGGTCAAATAAATCATCAATTCGAGGTATGTGATACTTGTTCTTTATTGTTATAGCATTGATCTCCCCATAGTTGATACATAACCTCATAGAACCGTATTTATTTTTAACAAAAAGAACAGGGCCCCCCCATGGAGAACCACTAGGGTGAATAAATCCATTATTACTCAATTTCTCTATTTGTTTCTTTAGTTAGACTAATTCTATAGTGGCCATTCTATAAGGGGTCTTCGATATAGGCCTTGATCCAGGAATTAAATCAATGGAAAACTGAACTTCTCATTTTGGAATATATCCAGGTAAATCTTCCGGATATACATCTACAAATTCTTTCACAACAGGTACATCCTCTATTTGAACATTCCTTTCCTCACCCACAATCATTTCATTGTCTTCCTCCCCAATAATTGAATTTAGTTGAGCTACTGGGGGTGGATCTAAATAAGAATTAGGTGGTGACGATTCTGCTCTAAAGATAAGGTGTTCCTTATCATCATAATCAAGAATCGTAACCTCATTCTTCTTACAATAAATCTCCGCATCATAGTCCGAAAGCCAGTCCTTACCAAGGATTATATCAAACTCAATCATAGGTATGACGATGAGATCAGCTGATAAAGAAAATTTATGTGCTCTAATGGGGACTGATTCACAAAACATTGTTGAAATGATACTTTCCTTAGGAGTTTTAACTGACAACTCCCTTGTTAAATCAAATTGGAAATATCTAATTTTCTTAGCAAACTGGGAAGATATGAAACAATGCGATGATCTAGAATCAAATAATGCATTTTCTAAACTTGAGGAAACCATTAAATTACCTACCACCACATCATTTAGAGCTTCTACCTTAGCAGTAGTGATAGCATAAGCTTGGCCTTGATCCCTTGGCCTTTTCTGAGGTATGTTCTTTTGAAGCTTAGGAAATTCATTTGCAGGATGTACCTTCTCTCTGCAATTGTAACACTAAACATTGGTATCTTCCTTCATCCCCTTACAATCACGAGCTTGGTGGCCTTTTTCACCACACTTGTAACAGACTCTCATTCCCTTCAAGCAAGTAACAGGGTGTTTCTTCCCACATTTACCATAGGATGGATATTCAACCTTTCTATTCTTCCCCTTATTTCCATTCCCATATTGATCAGAAGGTCTCTTCTTATCTTGCTTTGCTTTAAAGTCATAAGACTTAGAGAATTCCTTTTCGGTCTTGATAGCACATGAGACAATGTCTTTGTATGACGAGAAGGATTGTGAGACTAATGCTCGACAGGGAAATGGTTTTAACCCATCAAAGAAACGATCAATCTTACTTCTTGGGTTACGTATATAATCTCTAGCATACCTTTCTAACCTTGTAAAGTTAGCCTCAGACTTTGTGACACTCTCATCCTCCTTTTGTCTCAGACTCAGAAATTGTCTTTCCATATCTGCTCGATGGTCGTGAGAAAGTATTTTTCTAAAAACAGATCTTCGAACTCTCTCCATTTCATATTTGATACTTCATTATCTTCCATCGTGTTTTGAATCAATGACCACCATTGATCAGCAGCTCAAGTGAGTCGGTAAACTGCCATGATAACTTTTTCCTTTTCACTACTCCCCAAAGCCTGAAATATTTTCTCCAGGAAATTTATCCAATGCTCAGCTACTAAGGGATTTGTACTCCCATTTAACGTTGGTGGTTGTTGCCTCATTAATCGATCTAACATTGATCTTCCACGCTGTGGATCAGGGTGCTCCATACGGGTAAGGTTATTATTCATAACCTGAGTAAGTTGTCCCAGTATGGTGATTAGTTGATCGGCACCAGTTGCATCACCACCTCCACTATAATTATCTTGAGTACGAGGGAAATCCCTACATGGAGTGCGTACATTAATAGAGTTTCCATTTCCTCCACTAGGCGCCATTTCTAAAAAATGGCCTAATCTAGATCAGTTTATGAATCAAAATACATAATCCCATACTTATAAAACACTTAACATAAATTGAACTATTTATTGATATTATCCAAAATCATAAAAATGTTTTCTTTGAGGATGTATATACTCATAAACCCTTCATAATTATTTGTAATGAAAATGAGAGTTATCCAAAGCATATCCCCCAGGAGTGTCGTAACTAAGAGTGCAGCAAGGCCCGTTGTCGTGCACCAGTTCTCGTTCGAGTCTAGCTCAAAGCGGTGTTTTTGGGTTTTACCCCTATGTACATCTTTTCCAGAGCCGCCTCTACCTGCTCGTATCCAGACATGGATGTATTTCTCGGAAAACTCACAAAATCTTTACAATACCAAAATTCTAGGATGTTCTTCTATACTAATCCTCAAACATCATCTTTGGTCTACGTGCTCTAATCAGAGTTTATCTAAATCTAGCATCCAAGGTTTGTACTAAACATCCTCTGATACCAACTGTAACGCCCCGACCCCAGTTACCCAGAGTCGGTGCATTATTACATAACATTGGCATGATCCCAAGAAAGATCAAATCTCGAAAGACCGATTGGTTTAGTAGCCTTGGAAACACTAGATATATTCATAAAGTTTAACATTACATCATAAAAATGAAGACTACAACAACATCTTTTCTTCATAATCCACACTCATATCCCCACATACTATCTGTGTAGGTCATTCATAAATTACTTGTTCATACCCTGGGAAAAAATAATCATAGAAAAGGGGTGAGTTCAAATGCCCAGTAAGGATAACAATATATCAAAAACTTTCATAAATAAGAATAAACATTTAAGGCAATGTATAACTAAAACAAAAGCCTTTTAAACTTGAACTTAAACATAGTATAGAAAAGGTAAAATGAAATAATGCCATTTTCTTATTCACATGGATATTCTACTAATCAAATAATCACATGCAATATCAATAACCACTTTCAAAATGATGGAATGCATAAGGCCAGACTATCATAAGCACATAGCCAAGGCCTCGTGCCAGGACTACAAATAATATTTTTCCAAGGCCTTGTGCCAAGACACTAGTTTGTCTCATGAGACCTACAGATGCATTGAGGAGCTATAGCGGGCTCCACCCGTCACATATTAAGTCCAATGCATTCCCATATGAAAAGGTTTATACATAACATAAACATTCGTATTATAACTAACAAACGAAATGTCAATACTTTCACCATAAACCATGAATTGTATAAAAATAGAACATCTATAGTCAAACATATCACAAAACCTTTAATAAAATATAGATGTTTTTTATCATAATAAATCAAATTCAAATAAGCGTAAAATCCATCAAAGGATGTTGACATAGATTAAATCAAAACTCTATTTAGAGAAATATCTCTTTCTATTTTGAAATCATTTAAGAGTCATATAATTATAAAATAAATCATTTTCTTTGATAATATTCTTATAAGCTTGTAAGGTAAGGATTGACGATTTTATAATGGCAGAAAATAACCGCACCCACCGTATATGTTATAAAAAACATTCTTACATTAATTCTGTCGAAAAGGTTAAAAGCACCTTGTTTGGAAAACAACAGAAAGATTACTTTATAAACCTCTTATAAAAAGTCAAAAAAGGGTATAAATGAATTTAACCCATATTATTTTGAATAGTAAAATCTTTTTGAAATACATTTCGAAGAAACATGGATGTGGATGATAATGAAATCCCAGTAGATAATTACGTATAAACAACCTTGGATAATGAAGAGATTGTGAAATAACCCTTACCTTGTACTTTTCCTTGGTTGGGGTAGGTTAACCTCCTGTATAATGGTGAAATAATTTTTATCAAATTATACAAGAATCATTTATATTAATATGATATCGTATATGATCTTTTAACATTGATTTGTTAATAATATCTTAGAATTATCGTTGTTTCTGGTGTTAACTTACTCGTTTTCTTTTATATGTTTTGTTACATAAGCCGTGTTTGATATGGATAGGTTGTATATTATTCATATCCAGAATGATATCAAGTCCTTAAACATCATTTTTAAATCATCAAATGATAATTATTTTTGAATGGATACGATGGAGAATGAATCTCATCGTGTTCGTGGAGACGGTAGTCCGTACGTACGCACGAGCGAGCGACAATATCATTCTTTTGATATTAAAATAATATATAAATGGATGGTATATCATATATACAGAATAATTAACATGTTATATTTATTATTTACATGTGTTACACATCATTATTATACCCATCCAAATAATAATATATTGAATAACAATTACACCACGACGTGGAGACAGTAAGCCGTACGTACGCACGTATGGTGACATGTTATTCAAAGGGTGGATAAAATACTGAATATGATTGTACAATATTTATAATAACATCACAGTATATATAAGATACTGTATTTATTATTTTAGAATGGTAATAACAAATAAACAAGAAGTGCATGAAGAAAGGAACTTGAAAAGGGGTGGTGAAAACATTACCTCTTCTTCGGGTTCTTCCTTTTGATTTGATCAAAAGTGCTCCATAGGTTGGCTTTCTGATCACACTAAGGCCTCTAGTTGGTAGTGAGGAAAGTTGGGAGAGTATTTGGGAAGAGTTTGGCCGAACCAAAAGGCTTTTAAGGTGTGAATAAATGAGAAGGAGGAGTGCCCTTTTATAATAGGGGTGAGGGGCACCTTAGGGAAATCTGGAAATATTAATTGATAATAAATTCATATTTGGTTTCTCATGCCTCCAAAGTTGATTATTCAAAATTTAAGGTGGGTATAGGTCGAAAACCATTCAACCAATAGAATTTATACTGGTTTGGGTTACTATATTAACCTTGTCATTTAGTATTAAATCTTAGTTAATTATTTTGACATTTACGATGTCACTTTGTATTTTTATAATATATAGTTAATAAACATACTATATACATACAAGAGACCCCCAAGATGTCCCTTAATGATGAACCTATCATTATATAAGTGTCTTTGACGAACTTTAGATCTTTAGAAATTTAATATGAATTAATAATATAATATTTTGTTTTAAAAACTCTTTTATGTCAATTTTGACAATATTCAATAGTTGATTTTTCTAAAACATATATCAGAATGATTGCTTCGAAAAAAGTCCATTAAATCAATACTAATATGTCATATTATCCTATAAAATTATTTTAATTCATTAAAAGTCTCAAATTATATTTATTTGGGTATTTATTATATCAATTATTTTAATGTTTCACTATTATGGTAATTACTGCATCATCATTGTGTCATAAATAAATTAAATTATTTAAGTCTAAAAATTATAAATAAAATATAATTATGTAGGAAATATTTTTATCTTTCTAATGATTATTTATAGTCAAAAATCTAACATTTATTACCCTATGTAAAATTTTTTTTTCTAAAAGATATATGCTTATGTCATTTTTTTACTTATATTAACTTAATTAAAATTATGTGTCCCTATCACCTACAAGTGGCTCAATGGGGTCCCAAAATCGACCCAAAGATGCCTATAGTCAAACATGAATAAACCAATAAGTCTATGACACGTTTTTAGGATAATTTAGTATTATTATAATATTATTTTTTTAACCCTTATTTACCGGATTTACCTTTAACCATGGTAAATAAAATATTTACCGCAGTAATTATTCAAAATGTCTAAAAATAAAAGTTACCTATTTACACAATTTGAACATCCTGATTAAAAATATGGAATCCATTTTTCCAAATTCAAAACACAGAATTGGCAGAAATTAAATTAAAATTAAATCCCGTTGTTAAAACAAAAAGCGTGTTTTTAAGAGATAATAACTATCAAAAGATTGACACTTGTTTATGTCTGGTTTAATTTTAAAATTATGTAGAATGACCAAAATTATATTAAATGGTAAAAATATATTCTAAATATACTTTAAAACCACTCAAATTCATAATTTATCACTATTAAATATTTGAATTAAAAAAGTTGTTTTTAATTAAAATTTAGTAATTTTCACTATTCATCAAAATATTAATGTTATCCGAAAAGTACCAAAATTTCACCTTAGTATAAATTCGATATTCCGAATCCAAAAATGAAGTCCATTTTGAAATATAAAATATATATAATTTCAAAAATTAGGTATTACTATTCATAACGGCTAGTGTGATTGGTTATGGTGTGTTAGAACTCGATGTTGCGTATAACACACGCTATCACATTGTAACACCCAAGACCATTATGTTATATAAATCATCAAAAGAATATTTTTGTACACACAACACTTTCTTGGCTTGCTTTACACAAAATCGCATCCTTTTTCGATAGCTTGCGTCGTACGCAATACCGAGTTTCACTAAACAATGATATGCTACTAAAATATTATTAAAACTAGCCATTATGAATAGTAATAACCACTTTTTGAAATTTTATAAATTTTATTTTTCAAAATGGACTTTATTTTTGGATTAATAATATCGAAATTAGCCTAGGGTGAAATTTTTGTATTTTTCTGAAAACTTTCAATTTTTGATGAATAGTGAAACCACTAAGTGGTAGTTAAAAAACTGAATTTTTCATAAAACGTAATTTTACCGCTTTTGTGAGTGGCATTTCGAAAATCCGAGAGACACAGTTGATGTTAGTAAGTAAAATTTGGTTCATTGAGATGAAAATAATTTTTTTGGTGAATAGTAACTTTTTTCTTTTTTTTACCGCGGTTAGAAGTAAATAGGGTAGTTAAGGGTAAAAATGATATTATTATTACCCTAAGACATGTCCTAATTCTATTGGAAAAGTGTAATTCGACCAGAAACAACCTTAGGAATAAAATATGACCATTTAGGCCCACTTGGATTAGATTAGGACATTTATTATTAATTTATTTAATGAAGGGTTAAAATAGTTAAAATCAAAGTTTAATAAGTAAATCATTTTTAATATGGGGTTATATATAAGATAAATTCGATTATAAATATTCATTAGAAATATAAGAAGATTTCAAACATAATGGTATTTTATTTGTAATTTTTAAACATTAAATAATTTAATTTATTTATGACACAAAGATGATGCAGTAATTATCTTATTAATGAAATATTGACATAATTGATGTTATAAACACCAAAATAAATGTAATTTGACACGTTTTATGAATTCCACTAACTTTATAGATTAATATTACATGTTAGTATTGATTTAATTATCTTTTTTAGAACTAATCATTTTGTTATGATTTTCACAAAAATTAATTACTAAATAGTGTCAAAATTGACATAAAATAGTTTTTAAAACAAATATTATATTAGTAATTGTTATTTTATTCCTAAAAATCTAAGGATCGGCCAAATGACTTAGATAAGGTTATATATATTAATTATAAACAACTTGGGGTTCGTTTGGCTGCTTATAGTATGTTTATTAACCTTATAGTATAAGAACACAAGAAGACACGGTAAAAGTAAAATTATTTAACTTAATGTTAAATCTACATGATAAGGTTAAAATAGTAACCTATACTTTTCTAGATTCTATTGGATGAGATGATTTCGACCCATACTTACCTTAGCCTCTAAATAAATCAATTTGAAGCTATTTAAAACCGAACTTGACTTTATAATAAAATACTATTTTTAGTTATTCCAAAGGAGCCCCTCTCCTCCCTTATAAAAGGGCACCTCCTCCCTCTCTTCCTCACACCACATTGAGCCTTAATGATCTGCCAACCCCTTCCACTTTCTCCTCTCCACTTACCTAGAGACATCCTAGAGGTTTTGGTGTTCTTAAAAGTCATATTTTAGTGCCCTAAAAGGAGGTCTCAAAGAAGCACTTCAAAGAAGAGGTAATGTCTGTTACCGATTCTTTCATCATTATTTCTTCTTCCACTTCTTCATCTTTAGTTTATTCATTATGAATTAATAACATAAGTATCAATCATATACTGATATGTTATTATATGTATGAAACAACCCTATTTCACCATCTATCCATCCTACGGAAAAAGAAATCACCGCTCGTGCGTACGTACAGAATACCGTCTCCACGCCATGGTGTAATCAATTTTCCCCCACCACCTTACTTGTATGGGTATAATGGTGTAAATAGTTACTATATATGAATATTATAAAGTGATACTAATTCTGAAATAGTATACATACACTCCAATACAATTCCACGATCATAGGAATGATATGATCACTCGTGTGTACGTAAGGAATACCGTCTCCATAATGTGAAGCGACTTGTTCTACATGATCTTCATTTCATAATGATTATATAAATTAATTGAATAAATTAATATCATATATATTACACTAATACCATTCTGGAAATGAGGTATGTATAACCTAAAGAGAATAATAATAATTTATTCGACAAAACACTTATAAGAACAAAATGTTATAAACACCCGAATAACAAGTAGCAATGAAATATTACTACTACGAAGCTAAGAATATGACCATATATGATATCATAACAATAATTATGATTATTTTATAAGTCAATAACATTATTTAAATCATTATACAGGAGGTTCAGACACGTACAAAGCATATCGGACCTAAGGTAAGGGAAATATCACAATCTCATTTTTATCCGAGATTGTTTATACTTTGGTATTTACTGGGGTGTATTTTATCATCCACATCCATGTTTCCTCAATATTTAATATTATTTCCATCCACTTACAATTTTATTAATCCAATTTTACCCTTCGGTGAGTTTTTAGTAAAAGATATGAAAGGAATCTTTCGTCGTTTTTCATACGAGGTACTTTTTGACTTTTCTGAAAAAAGTACGAGAAGAATGTTTTTTTAACTTATACGGCATGAATGGATTTTTAAAACATTATTTCCAAGAAGATTCCTTTAGAAGTTTACAAGTTTATTTTTAATCAACTTATTTTAGTTTAAAATTGTATGACATGTTAAGAAAGGAATTTTTTTTTTGAAGTAGAAAGGATATTTTCCTCAAGAATGGAGTTCAAGTGTTTTATCAAAATTATTTTCCATCTAAGATAATATAGGGTTCTGTTTCTATCCCTATTATTACAAGGATTTTATTATGTTGTGATGGAAATACTTTTATGAATTCCTTTATCTTATATGAATTGTTTTATGATGTCATGTTGTTTAAGAATCCCATTTTTATTACATGGGTTGTGCTATGATGTATGGTTTATGATTTTGTGGCACACATAAGAATGGTATCATTATGAGATGGGTGGGACCTATATCTCCCTCCAATGCATTGGGTAAAGATTTTATATCTCATGATATAGACATGGTTGGATTGGTAGGTTATACCGGTTCAGTGAAACTGGACTGAAACGAGGAGTGAACTCGGTTCAGAAAGGGACTTTTTCCACTAAGATAGTCTTGGAAATGAGTCTTGACTAACAAGAAATGATTCTCTATGATTATGTTTGTATGCCACAAAGTTTCAGGTTTTATGTTATGATTATTGGGATTTCATTTCACTACTATGATTTATCCCATGTTATGAAATTATGCTCCCTTTTGCAGGTTAAGATTTCCAAAATGTTATGTTCTTATGAATATGATGTGATTGATATTTTTTTTGTTTATCCTTACTGAGCATTTGAGATCACCCTTTTGTATGTTTTATTTCCCCAGGTCAGGAAGAAGGTTATTAAGTAGAATATGCCAAAAGGGACTCTAGATATGATGAAATAAATGGGAGGCAAAGTAGATGCTTTATGAACCAGTTGTTTATGTTTCCCAGTTTCTAAAGACACTATACCTATACAGTCCGTTCTCGGTTTTGTTATATGTTGTAACAAGTGTGCTTCAATTCTAAAGTAATAACATTGTATGTAAAGTATGGGTCGTTATAGTTGGTATCAAAAGAAGGGTATAGTCAACCTTTGGAAACTAGGATGTGAAAGCCTTAGTAAGAACCCTAAGGATAAGTCTAAGCATAGAACACAATCTTAGTGTTTTAGAAATGGCCATGAATAACCTAGGATAAGACCTTAAGTGTGAAATTTGATTCTTGATTATGTGGTTTTCCTATTATAATTAGTGTTTCTCACACTATTCTTCTTGGTTTTAGTCAATGACTGGAACCCGAAAAAATCGTGTTAATGCGGAATGCGACAGGCAATGCAATGGTTGTCCCCCTGAGCAACCAAACGTTATGTGAGCTAGAATGAAAAATCTTGTAGCCATACTCACACAACATTCTCAAGCTATGAATCATACAGGACCTCCAAACGAGAAAAGGACGGAGCAACATTCTGTTGAATCCTCCATGATACAGATTCCACCTTCATTCAGCGGGTCTACTGATCCATTAGTTGCTGAACAATGGATTAGTACTACTGGAAAGATATTTTCAGTTCTTCAATGTTCTGAGAATGATAAAGTCATCTTAGTAGTGTATCGTTTGGAAGGTGATGCTGATCAATGGTGGAATATTATTAAGAATACGAGGAAAAGGGATGAAATTGAGTCCATGGAATGGGACGAGTTCAAGAACTTATTTTTCAATAAGTAATTCCCTCATATTCTCCGAAAAAAGATGGAGAAAGAGTTTCTTGAACTGAAGATAAAGGATGATGAATCTTTTGGTACCTATGAAGCAAATTTTACAAGAGTTGCAAGGTACGCTTATGGTATTATTATCCAACCTGAGAGTAAGATCGATCGATTATTTAGTGGCTTAAAACCAAGTCTTCGAAGGGCCTTAGCCATAAGGGACTTCAATAGCTACGAGGAAATTGTTTGATGTGCTCTCAAAGTTGAGATGGAGATTGGAGTAACCCATAAGTCATATGGGCTTGATAAGAAGAGGAAAATGGAATTCAAAGGAAAGTCTAAAGAGCACACTAAAAAGAATATGAGCTTTCCCTTATGCTCAAAGTGCGGAAAAAAACATGGAGGGAGTTTTCATAAAGGGACTAGTAAATGTTTCAAATGTGGAAAGGAAGGTCATCGGGCATTTGAATGCCGCGATGATGGGAAGAAGATGTCTAATGATGCAAACAAAGGAAGGGATACACAGAACGAACCTACAACACTTCAATGCTTCTAGTTCAATGAGATGGGACATTATGCCAATAAATTCCCTAATCCAAGGGTTGATGATGATGGTCAACGTCAACAAACTCTTAATGCTAAAGACAAAGGAAAGTCACATGCAATTTCTATCAGCGATGTGGATTACGATAACAATGTGGTGAAAGGTACACTTACCATCCACTCTAAAGTAGAAAATGTTTTATTTGATTCTGGATCCACCCACTCCTTTATTTCTGATGAATTTTCTAAGGGTATCACCATATTACCTCAACAATTAGATGTAGAGTTAGCTGTGACAACACCTAATGGCACAATAGTCCCATAAAAAGTTTACAATTATTCTCCGATTGAAGTTTGTGGGAAAGTGCTTCCTGCATATCTTGTGATCCTTCCTATAGTGGAATTTGATGTGATTCTTGGCATGGATTGGATTTCTCTACATGGAGCTCATATCAATTTCCAAATAAGGGAAGTCACATTTCATATTCCAGATCAATCTATGATCGTCTATCGATGCAAGGATGAACATAACCTTCTAGTGGAAATTCCGTCCATTTTATGGGTATTGATTCCACTAAATGAAGGTTATTTATCTCAAATGGTTGGTGAGAAACTCACGATTAAGATTATGCTCATTGTACGTGAGTTTTATGATGTCTTTCCGGAGGAATTACCTGGTCTTCCACCGAATCGTGAAGTTGAGTTTTCAATAGAACTCATACCGGGTGCTTTGCCTATTTCAAAGACACCTTATAGAATGGCCCCAATTGAGTTGCAGGAATTGAAGAAGCAACTCCAATAGAATCTTGATAAGGGGTTCATACGCCCTAGTGCTTCACCTTGGGGAGCACCTGTTCTATTTGTTAAGAAGAAATCTGGATCAATGAGACTCTGCATTGATTATCGAGAACATAACAAGATTACTATCAAGAAAAAATATATTCTCCTATGCATTGATGACCTATTTGATCAACTACGTGGAGATCAATACTTTTCCAAGATTGATCGTTGATCAGGTTATCATCAATTAAGGGTAAAAAGGGAGGATATACCAAAGATGGCTTTCCGTACAAGGTATGGACACTATGAATTTATAGTGATGTCATTTGGTCTTACTAATGCCCTTTCTATCTTCATGGGTCTAATGAATAAAATATTTAGAGATTATATTGATCAGTTTGTTGTAGTCTTTATAGATGATATTCTTGTCTATTCAAAGAGCAAGGAAGAACATGAAGATCACTTGAGAATTATATTGAAGACCCTGAGAAAGGAGAAGCTTTATGACAAATTTACCAAGTGTGAATTTTGGCTTCAAAAAGTTTCATTTTTGGGTCACATAATCTCAAAGGAGGGGATATCTGTGGATCCAGCAAAAACAGAGGTTATCGAAAGATGGTCGAGACCAACAACAGTAACCGAGATCCAAAGTTTTCATGGTTTGGCTGGATATTATCGACGTTTTGTGAAATATTTTTCACGATTATCTAATCCACTCACCAAGTTGACTCGGAAAGGAGTCATGTTTGTTTGGACGGAGGAATGTGAAGATAATTTCAAGGAGTTAAAAATAAGGTTATCCAGTGCACCTGTGCTCACACTACCTTGATGTGGTGAAAGGTTTATGATCTACAGTGATGCATCAATGAAGGGATTGGGGTGTGTTCTTATGAAAAATGATATGGTGATAGCTTATGCCTCATGACAGTTGAAAATACATGAGCAAAATTACCCAACTCATGATTTAGAGTTAGCTGCGGTAATCTTTGCATTAATGATTTGGAGGCATTATCTTTATGGAGAATGGTGTGACATTTATACTGATCAAAAAAGTTCAAAGTATATTTTCACACAAAAGGAGCTGAATATGCGCCAAAGAAGATGGTTGGAGCTGATTAAGGATTACGACTGGTCAATCCATTACCACCCTGGGAAAGAAAACAAGGTGGCAGATGCATTAAGTCGACAAGACCAAGCTCGTTTATCCATGATGAGGATCAAAAAAGATCCAATATTTATGTATTTACAAAGGATGGATCTTGGAATTATAATGAAAGGGAAAAAATCGTATCTTTCTCAAATGAATGTTCAAACATCTATACATGTGAAGATTAAAGAGGCACATAAATAAGATGTCGAGTTACAAAAAAAAGGTGAGAAATGTTCCTGAATTTATCCTTGATTGTGATGGGATAATAAAGTTCAGGAATCGGGTTTGTGTTCCTCCCATCCCCGAATTAAAAAAGGAGCTACTGGATGAGGCTCATAGTTCTTCATTCTCTATTCATCCTGGAAGCATGAAGATGTATAGGGATCTGAAAGAATACTTCTGGTGGGATGGCATGAAAAGAGATGTTGATGAATATGTCTCTCGATGCTTGGATTGTCAACAAGTTAAAGCTGAGAGACAGAAGTCTAAGGGGATGTTACAACCATTACCCATACCTGAATGGAAATGAGAAAACATCACTATGGACTTAGTCACAGGACTTCCTAAAAAATCGAAAGGCAATAATGCTATCTGGGTCATAGTTTATCGTCTTACAAAGTTTGCACACTTCATTGCTATTAGAGAGGATTTCTCTCTGGATCAGCTTGCCATGATATATGTATAGGAAGTAGTAATATTGCATGGAGTACCACTTTCTATTATATCTGATCGGGATCCGAGATTTACCTCGAAGTTTTGGTGAAGTCTTCAGCATACTCTGGATACAGAGTTGAGTTTTAGCACTGCTTATAATCCTCATACAGACAGTCAGTCTGAGAGAACAATTCAAACTCTAGAAGATATGTTGAGATCTTGCTCTATGGATTTCAAAGGTGGTTGGGATCAACACCTACCTTTGGTGGAATTTTCTTATAATAATAGCCTTCACTCCAGTATTCAGATGGATCCTTATGAAGCTCTCTATGGAAAGAAATGCAGGACTCCAACTTGCTGGGATGATGTTGGGGAAAGAAAGCTACTAGGACCCGATCTTGTTGATGAAATGGCAGAAAAGGCCAGATCTATTCAACAACACATAAGATCAGCTCAGAGTCGACAGAAAAGTTATGCCAACAACCGAAGAAAAGACCTAGAGTTTGAAGTGGGTGATAAAGTGTTCATACGAATATCTCCCTGGAAGAGGGTTTTGAGATTTGGAAAGAAGGGGAATTTGAGCCCTAGATATATCGCTGCTTTCGAAATACTGGATCGTGTTGGGAAGGTAGCTTACCGATGGGTGCTTCCGCTGAATCTCTCTCAAGTTCACGATGTGTTCCTTGTGTCTCTCTTGAGAAAGTACATACCTGATCCTTCACATGTACTCAGCTCAGAAGTTGTACCGCTGGAGCAAGATCTTTCTTATGAAGAACAACCGATAGAGATTCTGGATCGTAGCAAAAAAGTCCTATGAAACAAGACCACTCGATTGGTGAATGTTTTATGGAGGAACCACCAATTATAAGAAGCTACATGGGATCTTGAGGATATGATGAGGGAGAGGTATCCTCATCTGTTTGTTACAAAGTGACGAATTTCGAGGGCGAAATTCATTTTAAGGGGGGTAGAATGTAACACCCGATACTTTTATGTTATATAAATTATCAAAGGAATATTTTTCTACACACAACACTTGCTTGGCTTGCATTACACAAAATCGCGACCTTCCTCGATAGCTTGCGTCGTACGCAATACCGAGTTTCACTAAACAATGATATGCTATTAAAATATTATTAAAAATAGCCGTTATGAATAGTAATAACCACTTTTTGAAATTTTATAAATTTTATTTTTCAAAATTGACTTCATTTTTGTATTCGGAATATCAAAATTATTCTAGAGTGAAATTTTGGTTTTTTCTGAAAACATTCAATTTTTGAATAATAGTGAAACCACTAAGTGGTAGTTAAAAAACATAATTTTTCATAAAACATTATTTTACCACTTCTGTGGGTGGAATTTCGAAAATCCGAGAGACACAGTTGATGTCAGTATGTAAAATGTGGTTTAATGAGATGAAAATAATTTTTTGGTGAATAGTAACTTTTTACTTTTTTTTACCGCAGTTAGAAGTAAATAGGGTAGTTAAGGGTAAAAATGATATTATTATTACCCTAACACATGTCCTAATTATATTGGAAAATTTTAATTCGACCAAAAACAACCTTAGGAATAAAATATGACCATTTAGGCCCACTTGGATTAGATTAGGACATTTATTATTAATTAATTTAAAGAAGGGTTAAAATAGTTAAAATCAATGTTTAATAAGTAAATCATTTTTAATATGGGGTTATACATAAGATAAATTCGACTATAAATATTCATTGGAAAGCTAAAAATATTTCCTACATAATGGTATTGTATTTGTAATTTTTAGACATTAAATAATTTAATTTATATATGACACAAAGATTATGCAGTAATTATATTATTAATGAAATATAGACATAATTGATGTTATAAACACCAAAATAAATGTAATTTACACTTTGTATGAATTACACTAATTTTATATATTAATATGACATGTTAGTATTGATTTAATTAACATTTTTGGAACTAATCATTATGTTCTGATTTTCAGAAAAATTAATTACTAAATAGTGTCAAAATTGACATAAAATAGTTTTTAAAATAAATATTATATTAGTAATTGTTATTTTATTCCTAAAAATCTATGGTTCGTCCAAATGACTTAGATAAGGTTATATATATTAATAATAATCAACTTCGGGTTCGTTTGGCTGCTTATAGTATGTTTATTAACCTTATAGTATAAGAACACAAGAAAACACGGTAAAAGTAAAATTATTTAACTTAATGTTAAATCTACATGATAAGGTTAAAATAGGAACCTAAACTTGTCTAAATTCTATTGGATTAGAGGATTTCGACCCGGCCCTACCTTAGCCTCGAAATAAATCAATTTGGAGATATTTAAAACCGAACTTGGCTTTATAATAAAATAATATTTTTAGTTATTCCCAAGGTGCCCCTCTCCTCCCTTATAAAAGGGCACCTACTCCCTCTCTTCCTCACACCACATTGAGCCTTCAAGCTCTGCCAACCCCTACCAATTTCTCCTCTTAACTTCCCTAGAGACATCCTAGAGTTTCTGGTCTTCTTCAAAGACCTATTTTAGTGCCCTAAAAGGAGGTCTCAAAAAAGCACTTCAAAGAAGAGGTAATGTCCGTTACCGATTCTTTCATCTTTATTTCTTATTCCACTTATTCTTAATTAGTTTTTTCATTATGAAGTAATATCATCAGTATCACTCATATACTGATATGTTATTATAAGTATGAAACAACCCTATTTCACCATCTATCCATCATACGGAAAAAGAAATCACCGCGCGTGCGTATGTACGGAATATCGTCTCCACGCCGTGGTGTAATCTATTTTCCACCACCACCTTACTTGGATGGGTATAATGGTGTAAATAATGACTATATATGACTATTATAAATTGATACTAATTCTGAAATAGTATAAATACACTCCAATACAATTCCACGATCATAGGAACGATATCATCACTCGTGCGTACGTACGAAATTCCATCTCCACGATGTGATGCGACTCGTTCTACATGATCTTCATTTCATAATGATTATATAAATGAATTGAATGAATTAATATGATATATATTACACTAATACCATTCTTGAAATGAGGTATCTATAACCTAAAGAGTAGAATAAGAATTTATTCGACAAAACACGCATAAGAACAAAAAGTTATAAACACCCGAATAACAAGTAGCAATGAAATATTACTATTACGAAGCTAAGAATATGACCATATATGATATCATTAAAATAATTTTGATTATGTAATAAGTCAATAACATTATTTAAATCATTATACAGGAGGTTCGGACATGTACAAAGCATATCGGACCTAAGGTAAGGGAAATATCACAATCTCATTTTTATCCGAGATTGTATATACTTTGGTATTTACAGGGGTGTATTTTATCATCCACATCCATGTTTCCTCAATATGTAGAATTATTTACATCCACCTACAATTGTTTAAATCCAATTTTACCCTTCGGTGAGTTTTTAGTAAAATATATGAAAGGAATCTTTTGTCGTTTTTCATACGAGGTACTTTTTGACTTTTCTGACAGAAGTACGAGAAGAATGTTTTTTAACATATACAACATGAATGGATTTTGAAAACATTATTTCCAAGAATCTTGCATTACAAGTTTTCAAGTTTATTTATAATCAACTTCTTTTAGTTTAAAATTGTATGACATGTTAAGAAAGGAAAAATGTTTTTGAAGAAGAAAGGATATTTTCCTCAAGAATGGAGTTCAAGTGTTTTATCAAAATTACTTTCCATCTAAGATAATATAGTGTTATTTTTCTATCCCTATTATTACATGGATTTTATTATGTTGTGATGGAAATATTTTTATGAATTCCTTTATCTTATATGAATTGTTTTATGATGTCATGTTGTTTAAGAATCCCATTTTTATTACATGGGTTATGCTATGATGTATGGTTTATGATTTTGTGGCACACATAAGAATGGTATCATTATGAGATGGGTGGGACCTATATCTCCATGCAATGCATTGGGTAAAGATTTTATATCTCATGAGATAGACATTGCTGGAACGGTAGGTTATACCGATTCAGTGAAACAGGACTGAAACGAGGAGTTAACTCGGTTCAAAAAGGGAATTTTTCCACTAAGATAGTCTTGGAAATGAATCTTGACTAACAAGAAATGATTCTCTATGATTATGTGTGTATTCCACAAAGTTTCAGGTTTTACGTTATGATTATTGGGATTTCATTTCACTACTATTATTTATCCCATGTTATGAAATTATTCTCCATTTTGCAGGTTAAGATTTCCAAAATGTTATGTTCTTATTAATATGATGTGATTGATATTTTGTTTGTTTATCCTTACTGAGAATTTGAGCTCACCCTTTTGTATGTTTTATTTCCCCAGGTCAGGAAGAAGGTTATTAAGTAGAAAATGCAAAAAGATACTCTAGATATTATGAAATAAATGGGTGGAAAAGTAGATGCTTTATGAACCAGTTGTTTCCCAGTTTCTAAAGACACTATACCTATACGGTCCTTTCTTGGTTTTGTTATATGTTGTAACAAGTGTTCTTCAATTCTGAAGTAATAACAATGTATGTAAAGTATGGGTCGTTATACTCATTATTCAAAGAGAAGCGTACCGTAGAAGCCTGGGGTGTGACACATATTTTGTAAATAGGTAACTTTTAAATTTTGACAATTTAAATATTTACCTTAGTAAATATTTTATTTACCATGGTTGAAGGGTAAATATGGTAAATATAATAAAAAATAATATAATTATAATTTTAAATTACCACAAAATGTGTCTTAATCCTCTTGGTTGATACATGTCCGACCATGGTCGTCCTTTGGGTAAATTTGGGGACCCCATGGAACAACATCAAATTGATAGTGACACTTTATATTAATTAATTTAAAGTATTGAAAACAATGAATTAAACATATATCTCATAGAAAATCAATTCTTACATGGTGTCATATAAGTTATCTTTTCTACTATAATTATTCATTTGAAATGTAATACGTTTTCCTACATGATTATATTTTTTTATAATTTTTAGACATAAATATTAATATTATTTATGACACAATACTGATGTTGCAGTTACTCATTAATGAATGGTTTAAATAAATAAGATTATAAATATTAAAATAATATTAAATACATATCCAATTATTATTGTATGATTTTAATTCAATCAAGAGCCATCTTATATTTTACATTAATGAGTTTTTTACGTTTATAAAACAAAAATAATAAAATAATATTTTCAAACATTTTAAAAGAGCCCCTCCTCCCTCTTTTAAAAATACTTCAACTATAACACATTTTTCACACTTCTGAAGCACCTTGGCATAGTAAAATTCTACCCTGATAATCTCTCTATATACCTATCTTCCTCTTAGAAACCTTACATTAGGTATAAGCCTCTCCATGTATTACTTTTGGTTCAAACCAAAGGGTGATACCCAATTTAAAGGTAACATCTTCTGTTAAGTTCTTTTATTTTATTTCACTACTCCAACCCCCTAATATATTTTTACTCCATTATTTAATATCCAAAAACGTATCCTTAATATAATAGGTTGTTCTTTTGAGATTTATTAAAACTGCACTTACACACACCTCCATATAATGGGTAATGAACTAACTGTTTCTTTGGACGGTGAAATACTACCTCACGAAATAAAATTTTTTCAATCTTCTCCTACCTCAACTTATGGAGGCTGTTAAGATATAATTGTATTTATATGTGATATATATCATATTTATGTTGTTTCTATGCTTCATTATTTTTCGTTTATATTATTCCTTTATGGTTTCCATAATTGGTAAATGTGATAATTTCATTTGAGGAAGTGAAGAATACAGCCCCCTCAAATTGATATGACTGGTTCATGAAATATGTGGAATGTATAAAGGATAAAGATAATTAAATTATATATGATATTATAATGGAATAATAATATACCTATTTATCATTACATTTTTATTCCATTAAATTTGAAATAAAAATGAAAATTATGTTCACGCGTACGTACGGCTTACCATCTCCATGAACGGGGCATTTCATTTCTCATATCCAAATGTTGTGTACTATTAAATATATATATATATATATATATATATATATATATATTGGATATAAATTATACATATTACATCTAAATCATGAATATCATTCCAGAGATAATGGAATTTTGACCACATGGGCAATTTCTAATTATAACAAGTTCATTTTTTACTAAAGTTCCAAACATGGACAAAATGTCTGATAAGAACTAAAATAATTCATTATCTGTTATAGCAAGGTAATAATTGATATAAAAGGAATAATAACCTTGAAAAATATTTTTAATCATGTATAAATTATCTTTAGTTTAATATTCATGATAATAAATAGTGATCAAATCAAGTCAGATAAGAGGTAAGGGATTTCTTATCTCACTTTTAATTATGTGAGATTTCCATTGTTCGCCACATATTTCTTGCATGGGGTGTATTTTTTACTAATATTTGATATATATATATATATATTATCATTATTCTTTATATATTTATTGTATTCTGTGAATCATTTAGTGGTTATTAATTTTTTCTAATACGAATCGATTGATTGATACGTGGTAAGGGTTTTTCATTTAACTTATTATTCCAATGAGAGTCAGGATATATTTTAACTATTTACTTTTGTAAGGTGGATGTACTAACCAGGACTGTATCATATGTTTAATATAATTTATTTTATGGGTATTTACATCTACATTCAATTATCTTTCTTTCATGTGTTGTATATTTCATATGATACCAAATCGGTAAGGGAAGCTTTCACCCTCCTCTTTTTAAATATCCTTTTTGTTATGTCATTTAATTTACAAATTATTATGATGGGATGTGTTATTATATATCATTATTACTTTAAATTTTATGTCCAAGTGATGAGATACCCTTTTCTCTCTCATCAACTCAAATTTTTAATTATAAAGTGAAGCTGGTAGGCTGACAAATTTCTATAAGGTAACTTCTTAACACAATTTCAATTCATTGGGATAATATTATACTTCATGATTATTTCGTGCTATGAATTTGTGTGAATGTCCTCCAATTTATTTACACATAATATCTACTTATATTGGGTGTATTATTATTTTCCACACTTAATTATTTCATTAATTTATCCTTTAACTTTTTATACCATCTTTATAAGGGATTTCATCTCAATTTACATTCCATCGAGTCTTTATTATTGTTATGCGCCAATCCAAATTTATATGGTCTATATACTTTCCTTTGGAATATTATACCATGAATACATTTATTCTCTAGATATCATAATGTTTTTATTAATTTTATTCCTAATTTTTTTTATTCAAGTGTCTCTCATTTTGTTAAAAACTTTTTAACTAAAATATCCATTTAAATGTTTTAAATATTTATTCTTCTAGATAATTTACATTAATGTCCATGATTTTAAAAATTGTTTTTAGGATTTATTTATATGAACATTAATTTTTTCATATTATTATTCATTTAATATTTTCAATGTTAAATGGGACACTTGGATTCAAAAAAATCTTTATTAAATGTTTTAAATGGTTTATGAAAATTCTTTGATAAGGAATTGATTATGTCAATATCTTGAAATAAAATAGTGTTATTACAATGTGGAAATGTTTTATTTCCTTAATGCTTGTTTTATATGTTCTGACTACATTATGGTTCTTCATCATTGTTTACGAATATGGTTGGTTCCGTGATCAACATATGGCGGGTGAGCTCAAGATAACACTTAATGCATTGGGTAAAATGATAGAGGTTAACGTTAATGCTCCTACAAAGAGATTTAGGGAACATACTATGATGGTTATTCCATCGTAACTCCCTACATAGCAGTGCTAGCTACAATGTATGTATGAAATGGATGCCACGAGTTACCATTATGATTTATGATTTATATCTGTTATTCCTAAATCATACAATTTCATGTTGAATGTTATAATTTAAAAGTATGGTTTCCTTGATTTATATTTATGGATGGGTTAATGTTTCAATTCCTTATTTTATTACCCTTTATATGCTTTTTAGGTTCACCCCAAATTTTGAAATGTTTTTTGAGGATGTAATGATGAATAGAGTCAAAGATGGGATCAAGGAAAAGTCATATTGTCTAAAACATGGAACTAGATATGTTTTTAGAGTTTTTATTTTATGAAAAAATTGATAATTAGTAGAAGGGTATACATAGTAATTTTTGAAGTGTAATGTAATTGATATAGACTAATTCTAAAATACTTTAAGCCAGATAAGATCATCAATGTGAATTCTTGACTTAACTCATGATTATGAAATGTTTATGGCTGGGCCATTATAATTGTTATCAGAAGTCGGTTTAGACATCTTTTGGGATTAAGATTTTTAGTTAAACACATGCATAGTCCTTATTTTTATTATTTTAGTTAAATCCTATTCTTATAAATTATTTAGATCATGTAACATTAGTTACAAATGGAAAGGGGAGAATCTGAAATGATGTTTGTATCTATTCCTAATGAAAAGCTTGAAATAATTATTGTATAGTCATGTTCAGATGATTGCAAAAAAATTTCTATCAAAAAACTCACTTGTAAGCAGTATATGGAGATATCAAACACCTCAACTATTCAATTATACCATCGTGATTCATGGGTAGAATTTAATCAAATCCTATTTTCTCAATATTCTATTATTTTCAAGAAATGTAATTTTTATCGATGAATTCTTAAATATTTTACATTATCATATGATTTTGAAGCATAAAATGATTTTGAAAAAGGTGCTAATGAAGGAGACCCTAGCACAAGTTATTTATATTGGATTTTACAATACATTCTCTCATCATATACTTATGGTATTTAAAAAGGACAATTTATTGAAAGCATCAACTCAGACTCGGTCAAACTATTTTATAAAAATCATGTTTTATCAAATTTTTTGAAATTATCTGTCATACATGATTATTTACTGAAACTGTATTTCTGCAAACTATCATATGACCCATGTTGTAAAATGTGTATTTGGATGAAGGAAACAAATGATTTTGAAGGATTTATAAGCCATTTTTGCAATGCATGGACCTTATACCTACGTAAACAAGGTGATGATGAATGCATATTGACACCATGATCAAGGTATGATGTTATTTCAATTGGGAATAGTTTAATTTTATCATTTGAAGGTGAAAAAATGAAAATATATAAGACGTTGAGGTCTTATAGTATTGGGGTGAAAATTAAAGGAATAATAAAACAGTTGAGTGTAAAACATGTTAGGGTTATATTTGTGTTTTATAAAAAGGTCAACCCATAAGATTGGTGATAACCTGTCACGTCTGGAAATGTCGTATGGATCAATCCCTCAACAAAAGGGTGACAAGGGTGCATCACCTAACATTTCCCTATGTGATATCCCTGGTTATCTTGAGTTATTATTTTTAGTTAAATGATTTTATGGATCAATATTAGTTGATTTTGGGAACTTATGTTTAATCTAATGGATGTCAGTAATATTGGATAATTATTTTCTATTAAGTGATAGTGGTTATTTTAGAAGATATTTGCTCTTTTGAAAGCATTATATGCTTAAGGGAAATAGAATATTATTGGATCTCATTTTTGGAGTAATGATTGAAATTTTATTTTGGAAGAATCAATTTCTTTATTGTAAAAATATGAATATGTGGTTTATTTATGGAAATGATTAACCTATCATGGAGAATATATGATTAGGTTAATTACATTTATGTATAATCCTTTAAGAGTAACTGATGTTATTTGGAGATAAATGTTATTATTTATTTTAAAAGACTATGTAAATAAATCATTATGAGATTTCAGTTTCAATATTAGCTTGGATTACATTAGATAATTCAATGGATAGTTATATATTGAATGATCTTTCTTCACCTTTTGGTTCTTTTTTTTTTGAATTTTTTCCATTAAGAGTAGTAATTATTTTTATAAAGGATTACTCTTTTGGATATTTTCTGATCTTGTACTAATTTTTTTTGGTTTTGGATGATTTCTAAAGATAGAGGAAATATATAGTTCATCTTTTGTAGAGTATGTGATACTATATATATTTATTTTAGCACTTCAGGTGTGACCATGTCATCTTGAATACTTTCCATTTTGAGAAAAGATGGGTTTGTTGTAGAATATTTTAAAGGATGATAGTCTAGATGACATGTAAGTATATTTCCTTATGATCTTATTCGAGTTATTAATAAAATTATTCAACTATATTAAAAGGGATCATTAAAAAAATTATAAGCTCTCTTTTATCATCAGACTTTTACACAACCACAAATTTATGGTATTTTGGTGGTTAAAGTTTTGTGCTCATTTTCTCTATCACTCTCTATTAATCTAGGAGGGATAGTTTCTCTTCCATATACATGTTTTCCTGGAATCACAATATCCGTTGTCTTGGGTGTTATTTGTACTTCTCTTCCATTATTTTAATGTGATATTTTAATTGAATCTTTTTTCAATGTGGGACATTTAATGATGTTTCCACGCCCAATTTTAAAATAGAGAGGACGCAATTCCAAAAAGGGGGGAAGGATGTAAAATCCTAGATAAATAAAGAATATAACATTTTCATATATGTTAATATTTTTGAATTAAATATTAATTTTACATTAAAGGGGATTCTATGTTTGATGGAATACCTGATAAGTAACAACATGTTTCTTTTTAATCTTTTGTTGCACACAATGCTGAGCCATATAGAAAAATAATAATTTAATATTATTTTAAATGGTAGTTAACGCCTAGTCAATGTATTTATTATAATGGACAGACAGAACTTCAATATGAATTTACATGTTTGTCAAATATTATATCATTTATCCAATAAATTTTTTCGGCATAAAATAAGAAAGAATCTGATTTTAGGCATAAATACTCTAATATTCATTTAAATGACAATTTACAACGTTTTGATAGTGAACCATCAATAAATATATTATTGGAAACTTTTTTATGTTATATTTTTCAAAATAATATTCTTATTTAGAATTAGGAAATAAAAATTTACTTTGGATAAAATTATGGTATTTATCTAATAATTTTCTTTTTTTATGAATAGTTAAAAACGGTATTTTTATTCAAAACTGCCTTTTAATATAATTTATATATATAGTTAAATTATCTTTTTAAATGGTTTCAAAGTTTAGTTATATTATATTTTTACCATTAAATCCTATTTTTGTCATTTTATATAATTTCACTTTGAAATTGTACATAAACATGTGTCAATCTTTTGATATTTATTATTTCTTTAAAATCAGCGTTTTTGTTTTGACAACGGGAATTAATATTAAATTTATTTTTTCCACTTTTTTATTTTAAATTTGGTAAAATAGATTCTATATATGGAATCATTAGGTTCAAATTGTGTAAATAGGTAACTTTAATTTTTAGGTATTTTAAAGATTTACCATAGTAAGTATTTTATTTACCATGGTTAAATGGTAAATCAAGTAAATAAGGTAAACAAATAATAATATAATATTATTAAATTAGAATAACATTTATCCAAATCCAATTGGTTGATACATTTCCGACCATGGGAATCCTTTGGGAGGATTTTGGGACCCCATGGATCCACTTAAGAGTGATAATGACACAATATATTAATTAATTTAAAGTAAAGTCAAAAATGACTTAAACATATATCTTTTACTAAATATATTCTTTCATGGGGTTATATAAGTTATCGATTTAACTATAAATATTAATTATAAATATATAACGTTTTCCTATATGATTATATTTATTTTATAATTATTAAACATCAAAAAAATAAAATTATGTGTGACCCAATAATGATGCAGTATTTACCTCATTTAGGATTGATTTAAATAAATAATATTATAAAGATTAAAATAATATCTAAATCCTGTCCAATTATTATTGTATGATTTTATTTAGAATATGAGTCATCATATATTCTACTTTAATGAGTTTTTTGACCTTTAGAAACCGAATATCATTTTATAATAAAATAATATTCTAAAACATTCCTAAAGAGACCCTTCTCATCCCTATAAAAAGCCATCATTTCTAACCAATTTCTCACACTTCTCAAGAACCATGGAATGTCCAAACTCTAATAACATAATCTCAATGAATCCCTATTTTCCTCCTAGAATATTAATCTTCGGAATTAGGCAGTTTAAGTAATCCCTTTGGTTCAAACCAAAGGGAGATATCCTATTTAAGGTAACCTCTTCTCTTAAGTTCTTTTCTTTTATTTTACTACATCAACCACCTAAAATCATTTTACTTCTTTCTTTTATAACAACACAAATATCCTCAATAAACTATGTTATTTTTATGAGTGTTTTTAAAACTAAACATATACACACCAACATCTAATGGTTAATGAAAATAATGTTTCAGTGGAAGATGAACTATTGCCTCATGAAACGATGATAGTTCAATCCTCTCCTACAACCTCTTATTGTGGCCATTAAGATGGAACTATATTTAGATTTTTTATATGATATAATTATATTGTTTCTTTTCTTCAGTATTTTTCAGTTATAGCATTTTTTATGGTTTCTAAAAAGGGTAAACACGATAATTTAATTTGAGGAAGTGTGGAATACCGCCCCATCAATTTGATATTAATCGTTCATTCCATACATGTAAAGTATAAATACTAGAGATTATAAAATTATATATTATATTATATAGTAATTATAATATACCAATTTATAATTATTTTTACATTCCATTAAATATGAAATAGAAATGAATGTAGCGTTCATGCGTACATATAGATCGTCGTCCCAATGTACGGTGCATTTCATTTATCATCTCCAAATGTTATGTACTATTATAAATAAATATTCATATATGGGATATATATATCATATATGATATCTAAATCATGAATATAATGCGGTATATAAAGGAATTTCGACCACATGGGCAATTTATAATTATAACAAGTTCATTTTTAACACAAGTTCTAAACATCAAAAAATGTTCGATGTGAACTCAAATCATTAACTAATTGTTATGAACATGTTATAATTGATATCAAAAGAATAAAAAACATTAAAAATATTATTAGGAAATTATAAATCAACTTTAGTTTATTATTTAGGAGATTGAATAATGATCGAGTCATGTCAGACATGAGGTAATGGATTCCTTATCTCACTTTTCATTCTGTGAGATTTCCATTATTTGCCACTTATTTCTTGCATGTTGTATATTGTTTAATTAAATTATATATATAAATATATATATTATAATTATTCTCTTTATATTCATGGTATTATGTGAATCATTTAGTTGTTATTAATTTTTGTTCATACGACACGATTGATTTCGACATGGTAAGGGTTTTTCATCTCACTTCTTATTCCCATGAGATTTATTCTATATTGCCAATATTTCCTTTTGTATGATGGATGTACTTACCGTGATTGTATTATTTGTGTAATAATATTTAATTAATTTATATTTATATCTTCATTGAATTATACTTCTTTCATGTGGTGTAAGTTTTGTATGTCACCATATCGGTAAGGGAACAATTCATCCTCCTCTTTTTAAAAGACTTATTTTTGTTATGTCTTTTAATTTACATGTTATTATGTTGGATATGTTATTATATATCATTAATTCTGTACATTTTATGTCCACATGATGAGATATCATTTTACCTCTAATTAACTCATTTTCGGAATTTTAATGTGACGTTGTAAGGCTCTTAAATTTATGTTTGGGTACTTCATAACCAAAATTCAATACTTTGGGATAACCATAAACTTCTTGATTATGTCATGCTATGAATACATGTGAATTAAATTTGATTCTTTAAACTTAATATCTACATATATTGGGTGTATTCGTATTTGTCACACATGATTATGTCATTGATTTATCCCTAACCTAAGGATACTGTCTTTATAATGGATTTCATCACAGTTTACATTCCATTGAGACTTAATTGTTGTTATGTTTTAATTATATTTAATATAGTGTATATACTGTCCTATGGCATATTATATAATTAATACCTATATTCTCATGATATCATAATGTTTTTATTAATTTTATACCTCAATTAATTGTATTCAAGCTTCTATCATTTTGTTAAAAACTATTTATCTAAAAATCAGTTAAAATGTTGTAATGATTTTTTATTCTAAATATTTATCTTTAAATTCCTTATTTTCAAAATGGTTTTTACGATTTATTTATATGGAAATTAATGTTTTCAAACGATGATTCATTTATAAGTTTCAATGTGATATGGGACAATTTTATTCAAAAATATATTTATTAATTGTATTAAATGATTTTTGAAAATGGTATGATAATTAATTGATCATGTCAATATATTGAAATAAAATATTTTTATTGAAATGTTGAAATGTTATATTTCCTTTATTATTGTTTTATATGTTATTACTATGTTATGGTTATTCAGAATTGTTTATGAATATGGGTGGTTACATGATAAACCTCGGGTGGGTGAGATCTAGATAGCTCCCCAATGCATTGGGTAAAGTGATGGAGGTGAAGTTTAATGTTTCTCTTAAGTGATTTAGGGAATATACTGTGATTGGTATTCCATCATAACTCCCTTAATATATGTGATAGCTACAATTTAAGTATGATATGGATGCCAAAAGTTACCTTCATTGCTTAGGATTCCTATGTGTTATTCATAAATGTTACAATTTAATGAGGTATGTTATGATTGAAAAGTATGGTTTCATTGATTTGTATTTACTGATGGATTCATGTTTCCATTACTTATTTTAGAAACCATACAGATCTTTTTATGCTCTCTGCATGTTTTGAAATGTTTTTAACTGGACTTAATGTTGATTAGGGTCAAGGAAGTGATGATGTAAAAGTCAAGCTGTCTAAAGCATGTTACTGGACATGTTTTTTTAGAGTTTATATTTTATAAAAAAATGGATACTATGTAGAAGTGACTACTTTGTAATTTTTGAAATGTAATGTAATAGATATGGGATAATTCTCAAAAACAAAAAACCTAAAAAGATTCTCAATGTGAATTCTTGACATACATGAAGATTATGTATTTTCTATATCCATGTCCTCATAGATGGTATTAGAGGTCGATTTAGGCAACGTTGGGGATTAGAAGTTTTCGTTAAACACATGGATAGTCCCTATATCTATTATTTTAGTTAAATCATTATTTTATAAATTTATCAGATCATGTAAAGTCAGTTACAAATAGGAAGAGGAGGATCTCAAATGACATTCCTGTCTATTCGTGATGACATGCTTGCAATAATTATTACAAATTCATGTTCAGATGATTGGGAAACATTTTATAGCATATAACTCATTTGCAAGAAGTTGCTTGAGATATCAAACACCTCCATTATACCTTGATATCATTTTGGATCTTGGGTTTTATTTATTCAAATCCTATTTTCAAAATATTCTCATATTTTCATGAATGGTAAATATTATCAAGTCATTTTAAATTTTTTTGCGTGATCACAGGATTTCGAATCAGATTATGATTTTGAAAATGGTGATGAAGAAGGAGACCCATTTACAACCTATTTCTATTTGATTTTATAATGTAGTCACTCATCACATAATTATCATATTTTAAAAGTACCATGGATTGAATGTTTCAACTAAAACTCGGTTCGAGTATATTATAAAAATAATGTTTTATTAGATTTTTTGAAATTATATGTCATACAATATTATTTTCCTAAATAGTTTCTCTACGAACACCCATATGAACCAAGTTGTACAAGGTTTATTTGGATAACGGAAGAAAATGATTTTGATGGATCTCTAAATCCTTTTTGTAATTCATGGACCTATGACCTACGTGAACAAGATGATTTTGAAACCATATTGACACCATTATCAAGGTATGGTTTTCATTCCCTTGGGAATAGTTTTATTTTATCAAAAAGTGGTGTAAAAAATGAAAGTATATAAGATTTATAAGATTTAATGTATTGGGATGAAAATAATAGATATAAGAGAACCATTTTGGTTAAAACATGTTAGGGATATTTTTGAGTTTTATAAAAACGATAACCCGTAAGATTAGTGAAAACCTGTCACATCTTGAAAGTCCACATGAATGAATCCCTCAACCGAATGGTGACAAGGGAGCATCGCTTACCAATGTCATGTGCGAAGATCATGGTTAGTTTGAAAATTTATTTTATGTTAAATGATTTTGAAGATCAAAAATAAGTTTATTTTTGGAACATATGTTTTATCAAATGGATATCTTTAATATAAGAAAATGATTTGGTGATTATGTGATAAAGGTTATTTTAGAAGATGTTTGTTCTTTTGGATACATTATAAGCTTAAGGGAAACAGATTACTATTGGATATTGTTTGTGGAGTAATGGTTGAAATTTGATTTTAGAAGAATATATATTTTTTATTGTGAATATATAATGATTTGGTTTATTTATGGAAATTATTAACCTATCATGAAGAATTTGTGATTAGGTTAATTACTTTTCAATATGAGACATTATGAGTAACTGATGTTATTTAGAGATAAATGTTAAGATTTATCTTGTAAGACAACGTAATTAAATCATTATGAGATTTGGGTTTCAATATTAGTTTAGATTACTTGAATGAATTTTATGGACCATTGTATATTAAATGGATCTTCTTAAACATTGGGTTCTTTTTGTGGAATTTTGAGGATTAAGAGTAGTTTTTCTTTTTATAAAGGATTATCCTTTTGGGGATTATATGATCTTGTATTGACACAATTTTTGTTTGGTTGATGTCTAATGACATGGGAAATATATAGGTCATATTTTGAAGATTATGACATACTATAGAAGTTGATTCTTGCACTACAGGTGTGACCAAGTCATCTTTAATACTTATAGTTTAGAGAAAAGATGATTTTTTGGTAGAATTTTATTAAAGGATGACATTGTACATGAAAAGTAAGCATATTTCCATTTGGTTTTGGTGTAGTTATTAATAAAATTAATCGACTCTCTGAAATAGATCTTTACTTCAAGTTGTTATAAGATCCCTTTTATCATCGCACTTTTACCCAACATCAAACTTATGCTATTTTGGTGGTTAACATTCCATTATCAATTTCTCTGTCACTCTCTATTAATCAATTAGAGTCAATTTCTCTTCAATATCCTTGTGTTCATGGAAAACTAGTATCTATTGTCTTGTGTGACCTTGTTACTTCTCTTCTTTTATTTTAATGTGATATTTTTATTGACTCTTCTTCCGATGTGATACATTAAATGAAGTTTCCAAGCCCAATTTTAAAGTTGCTAGGACTTAATTCATAAATGGGGGGACGAATATAACATCCCATGTAAATAAAGAATATAATATTTTCATATTTATTAATATTTGTGAATTAATATTAATTTTACTTTAAATGGGTTGAAATATTCGTTGGTGTACCCAATACACAACAACAGGTTTCTTTAAATCATATGTTTCTCACACTGCTATGTCATATTGAAAAATAATAATATAATATTATTTTAAAAGGTAGTTAACACCTAGATATTTTATTGTTGGGAATAGACAAAACTAACTAAAATATGAATATACATTTTTTCAAAATGTTTTTACATTTATCCAATAAAATGTAGTGTCTTAAAAAAGGAAAGAATCTGATTTTAAGCATAAACACTCTAATATTCATTAAAAGGCCAATTTACCTCCTTCCAAGGGAAACCCCAAAATAAATATATTTTTCATCACTATTTATGTTGTATTTGACAAAATAATAATGTTATTTAGAATCTGGACCTAAAAATTAACATTGGATAAAATTTTGGTAATTTTCTAATAATGTTCATTTTTTATGAATAGTGAAAAATACTGTATTTTTATTCAAAACTTTCTTTTAATCTATTTTATTTATACAGTTAAATTATCTTCCAAAATAATTTTAATGTTTAATTAGATTATATTTTTAACTTTTAATCCTAATTTTGTCATTCTATGTAATTACACTTACAAATTGGACATAAACAAGTGTCAATATATTGATATTTATTATTTCATTAAAACATGCTTTCTGTTTTGACAACTACAAATAATTTTAAATTATTTCTGGCCACTTCAGTGTGTTGAAATTTGAAAAATGGATTCCATATTTTTAATCATTAGCTCCATATTCTATAATTATATAAATTTGATTTTTAGACATTTTAAATATTGACCTTAGTAAAATTTTTATTTAACATAGTTAATGGCTAAATCTGGTAAATAATTGAAAACAGATAATATTATTAAAATATTAAATTACCCTAAAATGTTTCCTAATATTATGGGTTGATAAATTAATGACTATGGGCATCCTTTGGTTTGATTGTTTTACCCCTTGGAGTCACTTAAGAATGATAATGTCACTTTTTATTAATTATTATTATGTAATGAAAAAACAACTTAAACATGTATCTTTTAATAAGTCAATTAATACATGGGGTTATATAAGTATTATATAAAACTATAAATATTTATTTGAAATATAAAATTATTTCTTACATGGTGATAAATTTATTTCATTTTAAGATTTCAAAAAAATAATATTATGTATGACACAATAATGATGCAGTTTTTACCTCATTAGCGAATGATTTAATAAATTAGATTACAACGATTAAAATAATATCCAAAACGACTCCAATTCTTATTGGATGGTTTTATTTCAAACCCGAGCCATCTTATCATCTACTTTAATGAGTTGTAGAACTTTATAATCCGAAAATAATTATAAAATAAAATAATAATTTCAAAATTTCTTAAAGAGCCCATCATCCCCCTTATAAAAAGACCTCATAACCCATTCCTCATAATTATCATGAACCTTGAATCAACCAAAATATACACTAAGAGATCCCTATATAACTCTATTAGTCTTAAAATCCTTACATAGGAAAATTACACTTCATTGAAATCTGTTGGTTCCAACCAAAGAGAGATACCCAATTTAAATGTGACATCTTCTGTTAAGTTCTTTTCTTTTCATTTTCTACTCTAACCCCCTAAACACTTATTATTCCTTTATTTAATAACAAAATTTGTATCCTCAATATAATAGGTTGTTTTTATGAGAAATATTCAAACTACACTTCCATACACAACCATCCAATGGGTAAAGAACATTCAGTTTCTTTGGACTATGAACTAGTGCCTCACGAAACGATGATTGTTCAGTCTTCTCCATCCACCTCTTATGTTGGAAATTATTATGGAAATGTATTTATATGTGATATATATTATATTTATATGGATTATTTTCTTCTATATTTTTCATTTATATCATACCTTTAGGGTTACCAGAATGGGTAAAGGTGATAAATTCATGTGTGGAAGTGAGGACTACCACCCCCTCAATGTGATATGACATGTTAATTCCATATGTCGCATTTATAAAGGATGGTGATAATAAAATTATATATTATTTAATACTGGAATTATTATAAACCTAATTAACATTATTTCTTATTCCATTAAATATGAAATAGAAATGAATATAGCCTTCTTGCGTACATACGACTTACTATCTCTATGAACGGTGCATTTCATTTCTTATCTCCAAATGTTATATACTATTATAAATAAATAAATATATATATATTAGATATATATGATATATATGATATTTAAATCATGAATATCATTCTAGAGATAATGTAATTTTGACCACATGGGAAATTTATAATTATAAAAAAATCATTTTTAATTCAACTTTCGAACATCGACCAAATATCCAATATGAACTCAAATAATTAACTAATTGTTGTAGAAATGTAATAATTGGTATAAAATTAATAATAAAATTGAAAAGGGTTCTAAATAAAGTATAAATTAACTTTATTTTATTATTCAAAATAATAAATAATGATAGAGTCAAGTCAGACATGAAGTATGGGATTTCTTATCTCACTTTTAATTCTGTGGTATTCCATTATTTGGCAATTATTTCTTATATTTGGTTTATTGGTTACTGCCATTGGATATATATATATATATATATATATATTATCATGATTCTCTTTCTATTCAACGTATTTTGTTAATAATTTAGTGGTTATTTGTTTTTTCTCATACAACTCGATTGATTACTACGTGGTAACAGTTTTTCATCTCACTTCTTATTCCCATGAGATTCATGCTATAGTGCCACTATTTCCTTTTTTATTGTAGATTTAATGCCCATGAATGTATAATTTTTGTAATATACATTAAATTATGGTTATTTTCATCTTCATTTAATTATCCTTATTTATTGTGGTGTATGTTTCGTATGTTACCAAATTGGTATGGGAACCATTCACCCTCCCATTTTAAAAAGACTTATTTTTTGCTTTGTATTTTAATTTACATATTATTATTTTGGGATTTTTTCGTCAATATATTAATACTATAAATTTTATTTCCATGTGAAGATATACCATTTTCTATCTCATCAAATCATTTTCTAAATTTTAATTTGATGTTGTTAGGCTGTTGAATTTTTGTAGGAAAACATCTTATCCAAATTTCAATTATTTGGGTTAAATTTGTACTTCATGATTATGTCATGCTATGAATATGTGTGAATGGCCTCTGATAGTTTTACTCTTAGTATCCACTTATATTGGGTATATTCTTATTTATCACACATTATTATGTCATTAATTTATCCTTAACCTATGTATATCTTCTTTATATGGGATTTCGCCTCAATTTACATTCCATTGAGACTTCATTCTTGTTATGCACCAATTCAATTTTATATGTTTTATATATAGTCATTTGGAAATTTATATCATTAATACCTTTATTATTATGATATCATAAAGTTTTCTAATGTTATTCCAAAATTAATTGTATTCAAGCATCTCTCATTTTGTTAAAAACTCTTTAACAGATATATAAGATAAAATGTTTTAATGAATTATTTTTCTAAATATTTCGCATTAATGTCCATGTTTTCAAAATGGTGTTTACAATTTCTTTATATAGAAATTAATGTTTTCAAATGATGATTCATTTAAAATTTTCATAGTGGTATGGGACACATTGATTCCAAAATAAATTTAAGAAATGTTTTAAATGGTTTTTGAAAATGGTTTGATAAAGAATTAATTATGTCAATATGTTGAAATATAATACTATGATAGAAATCTGGAAATTTTATTTTTTCTTTATTCTAGTTTTATTTGTTATGACTACGTTATGGTTCTTCAGAATTTTTTCCAAATAGGGGTGGTTCTGTGATACACCTAGGGTGGGTGAGACCGAAATAGATATACAATGCATTGGGTAGAATGACAGAGGTAATCATTTATGTTTCTCCTAATATATTTAGGGAATGTACTATGATGGGTATTCAAATGTAACTCTGAATGTATCTATGATATAAACATTGTAGGTATTATATGTATTCCATAAGATTCCATTTGATCTATGATTTATATTGGTTATTTTTAAATCATACAATTTCATGCGGTATGTTAGGATTCAAAATAATGGTTTCATTTATTTGTACTTATTGATGGGTAAATGTTTTCATTCATTATTTTATAACCCTTACTAATCTTTTTCTACTCACACCATGTTTTTAAATTTTTTTCCCAAAACATAAAGCTGAATAGGGTCAAGGATGGGATCATGGAAAAGTAATGTTGTCTTAAACAAGGAACTAGACATTTTTTAGAGTTTTTATTCTATGATAAAAATGGAAACTAAGTTGAAGTGTCTACTTAGTAATTTTTGAAATTTGATGTAGTAGATATAGTCTAATTATCTAATAATATAAAACTGAAAAGATCCTCAATGTGAATTCTTGATGTAACTCATGATTGATTAATGTTTATGTCTAGGACCTTATAGTAGGTGTAGTCCCCATGATGTTAACTATTATGTTATCAAAATTCTTCATGACTTATAGAGAATGATCATTCATGTCCATGTGTCTCCCAAAAATTCAATGTCTTATTACTATGTCATTCTTTCATGGACTATAATATTGATTCTATTATAATTCTTCTTTTATAAATAGATAATAACAATTCCATATCACCTGATTATGATATTTGATATGATGGGTTTGTTCATTAAATATTATTCTCACATTATTATTCCCTTATGTTGATGTTATTCATACACATTTATTTATTCATCATTACAAATAATTCAACCTGACCCTTTTCTTATGATTTCTTCCCCCAGGATATAATGGAATACATTAGGTAAAACTACTATATGGGAAGATCTACACTGGATACATAGAATATATTTCACAGTGTTATATTATTTTCTTCCATGTTTTTAATGATACAAAACTATTGCAGTCCTCTGGAATGAACCTTTTTAAAATGGATAATATTCATAAACAATAATGTAATATCATTGTATGTTAAGCACATGTCACTATAAATATGATAGAACATTAGATGGAGTTATCGTCACTGGGGTTCTATCTTGACCAAACATAATATGAGCTTCAATAAGTGATGATAGAATGATATCGATTATCAAAGAAGTTCATGGTATTGAAACTACCACTCATGCGATGTAAGTAACACTGCCCCATGAATCATCGATTATCACACAACGTAGAATTAGATTATTCGTGGGTGGTATAAGGGTTTATGATTCATGGACTTAGTAACATTAATTTTGATTAAAAATTATAAATTAAATTTTTATTCCTTCAATTCCAATTTTATAATAGTTTTTCATAATGAAATTGTATTATGAATTTGATAAATTGGCTTCTTAGCCCCAAATTGAACTTTTCAAACAATATATAAATATTTATAATAGAATAATTTATTTTTAAAAAAACTTATATTAATGAAATTTTATTATAATAATCCTTTATTTAAATATAAATTATAAACTAATTTTATTAATTTTTAATTGTAAAAAATTTACTATGTTTCTTTATCCTACTACTATTTTTACGAATTAATGATCTTTATATTTAAAATATAATATTACTATATTTATATAAAAATTATTATTAAATTAAAGTAATTTTTCAAATCATCATTTAATTATTTGGTTACGGTGAATTGATGAGTAATTTCAAAAATACATTATTTTTCGGTGTATAGTTAAAATATATTTTAAGGTTTTTAGTATATTTAATTACATCATAATTATTTTACATTGATTTAATATTTAGTTAACCCCAATTATAATCAATGAAATACTTTATTTTATTAATATAAATATTTTTAATAAATTTTATTTTTAAAAAAATTATATTTGACATTCCAAAGTCAAAAATGGAATATATAACATGAAAAGAAATTTGGAAACTTTAATTCCCAATAAAAAAAATAAGTAATACAAAATTATGATAAACTCTTTTAGATTAAAAAAACATAAAATTACATAAAAATTTCAAATACCATGGGAAAACCATGGTCAAGAAAATGTTTTTTTATTTTCCTCAATCAAGATTTCCATGGCCTATATTTGGAAATTAATAAACAAATCCTTAAATTTTTCTATAAATAGACTACAATTTCTCCACATACATTCACTCACAAACTATACTCCAATAATAACAATTATTTATACCTCTGAAGGAGTCATTCTAATTTTCCCAAAAACCCCCAAGGTTCCATTCCTCATGTGATATGAGAATCTCCTTAAAGTAAGGGATTTATCCATATCTTCTCTTTAATTTAAGATCTAATTTTTTATGTGTCTTATAATTATTATGATATTTATCTATTATTATTTTTTATAGAAAAGTAACTTTTTATTTTTTTCTTAAATGGGATACCCTTTACCCATCATTATTTAACCTTTTCTATAATAATTTTTCATACCCATTATTCTGCGAAATTTACATATCAAAATTTATCACTTCTACTAATGAAATTATATTTTTTTGATTTTTTTAATTCCCAAGAATATTTATATTATAGGGGTTTTGAAATAGTAATATAAATAATTTTATTTTACTATTATTAACATACATGAAATATATAATCCATTTATGTGGGTTTAAATTGACATAATGATAATGTTTTTAAGCACTTCTTAAATGACATGATTTTGATATGAAACATGTCTTCACTTATTTTCCATGGGTTATTTATGAAATTATTTTTTATTATATTTTTGAATCACATTAAAATAAAGACATATGAATGGTTCTCATTGATAGCACTCAAATTCATTTGGAAAATAATAAAATCCCCAGATGTCATTTGTTTTACATTATATTGGGGTATACCATTTGTAATTTTTATGAATCTGTAGTGACAAAACAAAAAATATATGATTACGAATGCAACATTTAAATTTTATATCAGAATTTACATGTTTTTACTAATTATATTTTTATAAGTTCATGCATCTTTTTTCGATGATCTTCCTACGATGATATTTCTCATGTCTTTATGAATATTCATAATAAATATTTTTAATCATTTTCCCATAAATGGTCCATATTATCACCATTTTCATTGGATATATGGTCTTTGAATTTGAGATAAAAATGTAAAATTCGATAAATCATGCACATAATTTCCCAATTATCATTTTAATGGGGTTTCAAAAATTTTATTTTTAACAAATTGATAAACAAAAAATAAACATCAATAAACAAATATAAATGATTAATTTGAAATAAATAACTCCCTATTTGTCCCATCCTGAAATATTTTAATCACTCCCATATTATTTCCATAATTAATATAAATATGAATGTTGGATGATTTATTGATTATAATAGTTAATAAATTTATTTTAAAATATTTCATTACTACCGATATTTGTAGGATTTATTAGAATGTAAAATTATTTTTACGGTTTCTCCCCCTTAATGGATTCATTTATTTCTTTAATTTCATGGAATTGTATATAATCCATGAAGAGTAATATTTTCTTTCTCTCTACAAGTTATAGGCTAAAACATGTACTTAATTCCATTAATTTGATTTAAAAATATATAAATTAGTAAGGAGCGAGGAGGGACAACATGGTTTCTTAGAAAAAAATATTCAGACTATGTGATTCCTCTCAATTCGGGTAATTCTTTACTACCGATCTCAGTATGAGAAGGTTTATTCTCTCTATTATTTATTGTTCTAATTTAATTTAATATCTTATTTCATTCATTATTATTTAAGTGGTATACATTTGAATACCTCATCCTTTAATATAATTATTCATCAAATTATGGAAAACTTCACATAATATTTCTCATCATATATTGAGAAAAAATGATTTATTTTAGCATTATAATTATTCTCATCTTAAACTAATTTTTTAACTTGTTTCAATTTATTTTTCCAAATAATTAGGAAATATTTCATGAAATTTAGATATTTTTAAACAATTTTGCATGAATTTAAAAATGATTTATTTGAAACGTTATCCCTATTACAGTATATGGATTTTCTATTTCTGTCAAAGAAATTCTATCCCAAAAATAATGATATTCCAAAATAATGATATTCCAAAATGTATATTCTGTAGAATTCATTCAGAATATGATTATTTGGTTTATATAGTAGTGTAACATGTCTAGCCCTAACTAATTTTCTCAATTATTTTTTCCACATATGGTACTTCAAACTCCCCCTTGATTCATTATTTATTTATATTAAACTCATTTGAAATGAGTAGGAATAATCATTTTTAAAATTTTTATCACAGTAAAACAAAATCATTGACCATTCAATCTTTTATATTGGTTATAGATTAATCAATATTTGTTTTATTATTCACCTCTTGTAAAACAACCCTCGTATTTTTATGGGATGATGCCTTCATATAATATTCATCCCTTCCTTTGAATTGGTTCATTACCTATTATTCTTTATGTCCGACATATCCCCTATTTTGTTTTCACATCCAAACTATTTGAAATAATGAATCTATCAACATTATTATGTGTTCATTTATGTCACATAAATCTATACTGAGAAGAACCATATTTAATCCCAATAGATTCATTTAAATTTTTTCTAGAACCATTTAACTCATATGAATAATTAACATATTTTTTATGTCTCAAAGAAATAATCTTCTCTTGTAGTCAAACACTATTTAGTATTACTTATCATCTTATCTTGTTAAAAAATGTCCAATTTTTCTTATTCATATCATTAATTTAAGATAAGTCAACGTTAATCATCTATTGATTTTCATAATTAATATTATGTATTTCCAACTCATTATTTCTAGTACATAATTTCATATTTTATTTATCATGTTTATTCATTTATTTAATGAGACATTATATCCTTCCTAAGATGAATTCTTATTTTTCATTCAACTTTGACATAAATTCTCTCCATTCTTTATCATCATCAATATAAAACAAAGAATAATCTATCTTATTTGCAATAGAAAAAAATTATTATCAGAATGAAAACAAGATGATAATTCATTCTTGCTATTTATCATAATATTTCCCTTCTTATTTCTAATGTGTTTCATTTTCATGTTACACCATTTGGGTTTGTGAGGTACTGTATCAACTAAGATTTATTCTGATTCTTTACCTTATTCCTTTAGAAATTATCTAAAAAGGGACCAAATCCACAATAAATGAATCACATTAGTGATTTATTTATCATTCACTACTGTTTTCCCTTTTTAATCCTTTGGATATTAGAGAAATTCTTTTTTATGTCTTCCACATAATCATTATCTGAGTCTTTAGTTAATTTATCATGTTATTCTACAATATTATCCAATATTATTTCTTCAAATAAAATTTAAAATATTTATTTATTTTTCAATGTATAAATGTACCTTATCTCATATGGTTTTATAATCTTGGGTACTTCATCAATATACAAGTCATTTCTTTCATATAGGGATGAAACATTTGAATAAAAATTATATTGAAAAAATGTCATCATTTTTTTGACAATGATAAAGTCAAACATATTCTCACTACATCGTTGTATGTTTCTAACAATCTCATTCACCCAAGTAAAATTAGAATCTGAAGACTTTCCATCAATCCTTAATATATCATAAATTCTCTCATCTAAATATGATGGTTTTCATCCCAAAATTTTAGATTACATTCATAACTCATTCTCATTTTTTCCGGGATCACATTGGTAGTTTGGAGAAACAAGACTAGAGTGCAGTCTTCTCTTATAAAGGTGTGACGATCTAATATTTATCCATAAAATATAACTTTATATTTCATTGATCATTTTGTATCATGGAAACATGATCAAAATGGGTGTAAATCTTACAATTACAAAATTTCATGCATATTTACCTTATCTTAAGAGACAAGGTAGTATCCTATTCTTCCAGTTGAGATAATTATTTTAATTGGATAAGGGTACACCTTGACTATTGATATAATTAATATTATTTATTTCTCATAATTATTATATGATATTTTGATGAAATAATTTCTATAATACCACTTATTGCTCCCCATGAACTGGTGACCACTATGTGTAGAGGGGTGAATTAGTTGATTCATTTGGTGAATTTCCTTTTCCTTATATTCAACAACTATATATTCTTTTTTTACAATATAATAAATAATATATCTCAAATACACGTCATGTTATGTTTTATAATGGAGATATGATCACAAAATATTTATATGGTTAATAAAAATTATATCCTTGATAAAACCAGTTATTCCCCCAATTTCAAATTTATCCTTGTTTAAAACGAGAATGAACTTATCCTAACACCAACATAGATAATTATCATTCTTTGATATAAAAATAAAATAGGTAAAGAAACTCTGGCCCTTATTTATAATCTTCTAATACTCCCACGTCTAAATGTGAGACTTAAACTTTTTCCATATCTAATTGTATAACATATTCTAATTTTTGAAGTTCATATCCACTAATAGAATGGTTATTAAAATTATATATGATTTTCATCCTTGACATGCATATAGTTTTATTTTTTATCATATACATATCATAAAACATTAATATCCATTTATGTGGCCTATTGGCCCGACTCAAATAGTTTTGATCACCTAGGAATATCAAATTCCCTCTCTGAAAAAAATGAAATGGATAATATTATTCCATCGGATAAAGTCCTGAATTTAAATAGATATGAGAAAGAGATAAGAAAAAATTAATCACTATTATTTTATTCATAATATGACTAGTAAAATATTAATTTAGATTCCCATTTAATTTATCAAACCAATAAAATCAAAAGAGCCTCTTAAATGGAAGTGTAATGTATGGTTCATGACATCCAAACCCCAAGAATTTTTTATGTACAATTATTTTATATGTTTTTTTATGTTCTCATGTGCATGTGAATTAACATTACAGTTCATCAATGCACTATTTTCTTACCTCAATGATATTTTATCACATCGTTGACTTCATTATCCCCTTATTTATTTACTATTTTTGTGGGTCAATCTGTTCATGTATTAATGAAATCTTGCAAGAAATCTATTACGAACAATCGAATGATTTTAGATCTATTCATCAATCCATGAGTGTACTTGTAATTATCAAATAACACCTTCACACTATGGTAGTGTCACCCAAATACCATGATAAAAATGTGGAATATGGGTAATGTTATATATAAATCATGATTTTGTTCGATGAATAATTTCATCATGAATTTAATTGTGTCTGTCAATCTATGGTAAAATGAATTTTGGAGATCATATTTTTTGTAACATAAGATTATCATAGGATGGATTATTTCTTCATGAACCATAATAGTTTTCTTGGTGTCTTTTTTCACCATATAAATTATGTTATCTCAAATATGAATGCATGAGTATCGAGAGGGTTTTTCTCAATAAATCATTGAGACTCACTTCCTTGTATCCACATTTTAATACACATCACATCTATTGCAAAACAAATTCATGAATATTTCTATTTTTTAATGATATTTTATTTAAACCCTTCAAATTAGGTTAATATTTTTAAAAGATTCCAAAAAATGGATTCCCTTAATATGTAAGGAATCCTCACATGGATGTGATATTTTTCACCTTCTTCTCACTATTAAAGGATAAAACTCTTCTATGAATACAGAGTGCCTAAAAAATATTCATCAACTAATTTTTCTCATGGTGTTGTAACATTTAAATTATTCTCATTAATAAATGTTTTTGGTTTCATACATGATTTATAGGTTGATAAGAATCATTCACACAATCATGGAATGGACATGTTAGGTCAATTTGATATATTTTTTGCTTGGCATGAACAACGAGGTATTAGAACCCTTAGAAGAGGGGCGAGTTTGAAGACATTATTACATGGTGATCAGATGGATCTGTTAACTTCAATAAGACATCCTTTGTTTTTTATAATATATTAAATAATATTAATATTTCTTCAGTTTATCCCCTCCCACATTGAACCACTCAATAGTTTGATTGGACCTAAAAACAAACCCCATGATGATGACCACCCATTTGAAGTAAATGTATGATCAACACCCTAAAAATACCACACATTCCTTGTGGGTCATACCAAGCCTGAATTGATCTCAAATACCCCCATCCCATTTGTTCTCAAAAGAGCATAGTCTTTTATGCCCTCGCACCAACCCATTCTATACCACTATGTGGGATGTACCATCTTTCTCCCATTCATTATTGAGGCCTCCACCCCTAATATCATAGTCGATCATTATATGATGCCTCATGTGGTTGGCCCAATTTTTATCTACTACCAAAACACATTGATTTTCTTAAATGAAATATTTATAGAAACTAATTCTTCTTCATTATATCCAATTCATCATAAAATATTCCATAGGTAATTCTGAAATACATTTTTAATTTCCTTCATGTCATTCCTTATGAAATAATAAAATATTTCATGGTGTTCTAATTGTTGTATATAATGTGTTCTCTTAATCACATCACATAGAAATTAATGACCGATTCAAAAAAATAAAAATTTCATGGAGAAATAATAACTAATAACATACAATGACATTATATGAATCCATAGAACTTATACAAGAAAAACTTCTTTATCTTGAACAATCCTATCACATGATGACATTTTATTTAAAATAAATGAATCACTAGGAACATCATATACATCATGGAATGATTAATTCCAATGTCGCCTAGAATATAAAATTTAATACCATCTGTGGATCTAATGTTCAATTTCATGGGCATCTAATACCGTCTGGCCCATTATGTTAACTACCCTTATGTTTCCACTAAATAAAAGGTTGTTTCCAAGACATTGATAAAAGGGGGATAACTGTTACCAAATGGGGTTATGTCTATTGAGATATATGCCCACTCAATATCTCATATACCCATTCTTAACACAAGAATATTTTTTATTCAAAAATTTCTAATAGTATAACCATTAAAATATCAACACCCATGAATTCAAAATGATAAAAAAAAATTGTAGGAACTCTGATAATAATGGGTATTCTAGTATTGTTTGAAGAATAATGCTTCATGTATGGTTCCTAGGTACCACCTCTTGGTATACTCTAAAAAATTAATCATATATTTAAAGTATATGGAATCTAATAGTCCCTCAAAAATACAATATATGATTAGATTCAAAACAATCTACGCTTCTCATGGCCTCATCCGTCTCATCTAGTGATTATAAGGCATTAGAGAAAATTATATCTATTCTCGGATAAACAGATTACTACTAAGAAATCATGGAAATTACCTAAAATCAAGAATAAATAATAAATAAAAATATAATATTATATATATAATTTACCATTTCATTTATAAAAATCCCATCATAATTAGGATTATAAATCGGTTTGGGTCTTGGAAACACCCGCAATAACCTCTACCAATTACTGTTTATGTCTGATCATTCATCAAATAGCCCACTAGGAACACCTGGGTTACCACATAGTAGTGGTTCCCATAAAAGTGTATTCAGTATCATTACATGTCTTGTGTCAATGTATTGAACTTTAAGGATTCCACTTCCAATGACAACATAAACATTGTAGGACAACCTCAATCGCCACATAGGGTTCACCATATATGCAATAGTAAAGAATATGGCCCATGTCCTATGTCAGTCCTTAAGGTTACTATTGGTTGGTCTGATCACCCAACCTATCATCCATATACTATTGTATATCCATGTAGTCTAGTCACGAAACACGTCATATCCACAACCATTAGTTACTGAGTAAAAATGGCTAGTTTCAAATTCCTTTGGTGTATTCGCATAATATCAATCCTAATCGAGTCATCCCATTTTAAAATAAAAAATAAAAATATCAATTCCCTCTGATTAAAGACCACAAAAAACCATTATGAATGATAATTAATAAATACAAAATATATTTTATGCATACCATATACGTTAATATAAAGCTTATCCATTTTTCTCTAAGGGCCGACCAAGGTCTGTCCATACCCATCATGCATCATCCATCATCAAATTTTCTCATGTGAATGTCCCAATAACCCAAATAAATAAAAAAAAACATAATATATTATTTATAACATTGAAAATTAATTTATTAATTAATTCGAAACTCATCTAAAAAATGGGTAACTCATTGGGGAACTACACGTCACTAAAAAACATGCACCAACACCCTAGGGGTATATCTGGTAACCTTGGTCATATGTTAAGAAACCTACAAAATAGGAAACTCCAAATAAATTGAAAAATTAATTTAATATTAATTAAAAACCTAAAATAAATTTCCGTCCTAAAGACCACAACCCAAATGGTGATCCAACACGTGCAGATCGAATCCCAAGTCACCATCTTCCTTGAATGATAAAAAACCTCATCATTAATATTGGAATCCATTATTGAATAATATAATTATAAGGACATGGCCTTATAACATTACACAATGATGAAATAAATGAATAATTCACATTAAAAATCTTTTCATATTTAAATTTTTAGATAATTAGGCCATAACAATTACATTTAATTTTAAAAAAAATACAATGTAGACACTTCTACCCAATTTCAATTTTTTTTTCAAAAAACATGAACTCTTGAAATTGTGTCATGTCTACTTACATGTTTAAGACAACATAACTTTTCCTTGATCACATACATGACCTTATTCATCATTAATTCCTATGAAAAACATTTTAAAAACATGTAATGAGCATAAAATGCTCAGTAAGGGATACACAAAGGAGGAAAACTATTAGTTTTACAAAACAACATGTAAACCATGAATACTTTAACATTAGTAAAAATTTTCCCCTTTATGAAGTAGTAAATACACTTCACTGAATAAAAGATCACTATGTATCCTTTTGTATCCAAAATATTACCATAAAACCCATATAAATAACACATAACATATAAAGGTAACTTGGGACATAAACATACTTCAATGGAATAACCATACGGTCGACTTCCACACATATCACTAATTGGAAAAGCCATATGGCCGACTTCCATTCCCAATGCATTGGTAGTTATAACATAACCACCCATCCTGGTTTATCACGACACAAAATGTCATTTGGTTTATGACATAACCACCTGTCAAATGTCCGAGTACAATTATAAAATCATAATAGATAAAATATTACAAAAATAATCATTTCACTAATAAAATTTAATTTGAAATCACAAGAAATAATTTCTAGATATAGAAATAATAAATCTTTTTCAAAATAATTTTCAATACCAAAACACTCAAAAACAGAAATAGGGATTTCTTTTTCATTTTAGAAAACATTATTTCTTATGGAGGATGTAGAATAACGATTACATCAGAAGAGAGGTCATTGTCACTGTAAATGTTAAAAAAATTCCATCCTCCTTTTAGTAAAACACTTTGTCGAAAAAATATTCCCTTTTAATGAAATTAAATTTCAAAGGTGTTTATACAGCGTATAATGAAATTTTTTTATTAAATCAAAATATGCCTCAATGAAAGGAGATTGAGAAAAAGACCCTTACCTCGTGTACGACTTGACCCATCCATTCATTAATCTATTGAATAATAAATTAAATATAATTTATAATTTCTTAATAACATTTTCCATGTTTATTAGTCCTTTTATATCAATTTTTACCTTGTTATAAACATTATGTAATCATTTATGTTAATAATGGTCATTTTGTCAGTATTTAGTACTTGAGTAAAAAATGGACACCATATATTTGAAAGTTGTCTATGTTGTCAATAGTCCATTATATCAAGAATTATATTAATTATTTAGATATAATATATATCATATATATCCAGTATGTATATATTTATAACAGAACATATCATTTCGAGGTAAGAAATGAAATGCACCGTTCATGGAGATGGTAAGTCGTATGTACGCATGGACTCTACATTCATTTCTATTTATTATTTTAATAGAATTAAAACATAATGATACATTGGTAAATTATTATTCCAATATAATATCTTATATAATACCATTAACTCAATCCTTTATACGTCCCACATATGGAATGAATGAGTAATATCACTCCCAGGGGGCGGTAGTCCGCACTTACTCAAATGAAATAATTGTGTTTAAGCATAATGGAAACCATAAACGTATGATATAAAAGAAAAATTAATAAGCATAAATAAAACATAAAAATAATTTATATCATATATAAATATAGGGTCATCTTAATGGACACCATGATACATGGTAGGAGATAATCGAACAATCATCGTTTAATGAGGCGTTAGTTTTCCATCCACAGAAACAATATGTTCTTCACCCATTATATTGAGGTGTGTGTAATTTTAGACTGAATAATTCTCACAAAAAATTCCTAATATATTTAGGATACTAGTTTCATTATAAAATAAGGGAATAAAAGAACTTTAGGGGTTGGAGAAGTAAAATAAATGAAAATAAGTTAAGATAAAATGTTACTTTTAATTTGGGTAACTCCCTTTAGTTTGAACCAAAATGGTTTGTTGAAGTGGCTTCTTCTTAAGGTAAGGATTCTAGGTGTAATAGAGGGGTGTATAGAGCTTAATTTGGTAGAGGTTGGTCGAGCAAAAAGGCTATAGTGGTGTGATGAATTGGTTAGAAATTTTATACATTTATAAGGGGAGGAGGGGCTCTTTAGGAACGTGTGAAAATATTATTTTAGTATATAATAAAATATAGTTTATACAAGTTTAAATATAATTATAGTTGAGGATAAGATGACTCATGGTCGAAATGAAATCATCCAATAAGAATTAGACTAGTTTTTTATTTAATTTTAATATTTATAATCTTATTTATTTTAAATGATTTATTAATGAGGTAACCAATGCGTCAATATTGTATCATAAATAATTTAATTTATTCGATGTCAAAAAAATTATAAAACAAATAACATGATTTAGGAAATATTTTTACCTTTCCAATGAATATATGCAGTAAAAAATATTACTTATAGAACACCATATAATAATTAATTTACAAATACATATTTGTTAATGTTATTTTTTCCATTACTTTAAATTAATTAATCTAAAGTGTCCTTATCATTCATAAGTTCCTCCTTGGGGTCCCAAAATCGACCCAAATATGACCATGGTAGGAAATTTCTCATCCAATAACGTTGGGACAAGTGTTAAGGTTATTTTGAATTATTTTAATATTCTTTTTACTTTGAATTACCTTATTTACCTTTAACTGCGGTTAATAAAGTCAAAAGTTAAAATTTGCAAAAAAAATTTCATCTTATTTAACAAAATTTTACTTAATAATAACAACCATCTATGTTGGATTTTATAAAATCAATTCATAGTAGTTGTAAAAATTTATTTAAATGGAAAAGTCTGATTTTTTAACTATTACTAAGTGGTTTCACTATTCATCAAAAATTGTTTTTTTTCAAAAAAGAACAAAAATGTCAGAAAAAGATATATTTGATATTATGAATTATACAATTATGTCTATTTTACCAAATTAGAAACATATTATTTTAACTAATTAATTTAAAATTAATTCCTGTTGATAAAAACAAATAACAAGTTTCTAAAAAATAATAACTATCAAAAGATTGACATTAGTTTATGTCAAAATTCAATGTAAAAAAATCCACTGACCAATATTGAAATAAATGGTAAAAATATATTCTAATTACACATTAAAACAAATTAAAAAGATAATCTAACCATATAAATAAATTAGATTAAAATTCAGTTTTGAATTAAAATACAATATTTTTCACTATTCAAAAAATATAATGACCTTTATCAAAAAAATTTACAAAATTTACACAAAGTAAATTATGATTTCCCCATTTAAAAAAAGGATTGTATTTGGTCAAATTGAATTAATTAGAGTGACCAGGTCCAGATTTAAATAGGGTTCCCCATTAAATTGTGGGAAATCGACCTTTTGATGTAAATTATGCTTAAAATTAGATTCATTCACATTTTAATCCTCTAAAATTTTTTGTATAAAAGTAAATACATTTAACAAACATGTATAATCATATTTTAGTTAGTTTTGTTCGTTCCATCCAATTCAATATCTAGGATTTACCTTCCATTTAAAATAATAATATTATATTATTAGTGTGCAATGTAAGAGTTCCAAGAAACTTGTTGTTGTGTATCCAGTACACTATCGAACATAGAAACCCTTTTAAAGTAAAATTAATTTTAAATTCAAAAATATTAATAAATGTAAAAATCTCATACTCTTCATTTACCTTGGATTTTACATCCTTCCTCTCTTTTGGAAGTTGTGTCCTTGAAATTTTTATTCACTTATCAAAATAAGTAGTGGTATTTATACCTCATAGAATTTTCATATTCACACTTTTCCTCTTCAATCACATGGTTTTTACACAAAACCATCACTTTGTGAATTACCTTATTCCAAAAAACTTGCTCTCTATGATCAAGAATCTGGACTAGTTGTTCTTCATAAGATAGATTCCCTTCCAACTGAACTACCTATGGACTCAAAACAAGAGATAGATAAGGTATTTACTTTCTCAATATCGAAACATGAAAAACATTGTGTAACTAGGATAAACATGGAGGTAAAGCCCCTATGTACACAACTGATCTAACTGTCTCCATAATTTCATAAGGTCAAATGAACTACGAACTCAACTTTCCCATCATACAAAAATGCATCACACATTTCCATAGTGAAACTTTGAGAAAGACATTATCACCTACCTAAAATGAAATATCCTTCCTCTGGTTATCCACATAATTTTTCTGTCTGCTCTAAGCTGTTCTCATGTGCTTCTGAATCAACTGAGCTTTCTCCACCATCTCTTCTACCAATTATATTCCCATCACATTCCTTTCACCTAAATCATCCCAAAAATCTGGAGTTCGACAACACTTTTCATATAATTCATCAAATGGAGCCTTATGTATACTGGAATGAAAAGTGTTATTATAAAAAAAATTCATCCAAAGAAAGATGTTGGTCCCAGATTTACTGGTAATCTAGTGAACATGCATGTAGCATATCCTCCATGGTCTGAATTGTTCGTTCTGACTACTGATCTGATTGAGGATGAAAAGATGTTCTAAAATTTCCTTCAGTACCCAACTACTTCTGAAGGCCTTTCCATAAGTTAGAAGTAAACCTTGGATACTGATCAGATATAATGGAATGAGGAAATCCATGAAACCAAACTATATCTTTAACATACAACCGAGAAAGTTGATCTAGGGACAAAGTATATTGAATAGGTAGGAAATGAGAAAATTTATTCAATTGATCAACTATAATCCAGATTGTATTATTACATCGATATGTCTTCGGTAATCTCACAACAAAGTCTAGGGATATATTTTCCCATTTCCTCTCTAGCACCGGTAATTAATAATGAATCCCTTTCAGTAACTGCCGCTCTGCTTTAATAGGCTGAAAAGTCAAACACTTCAAAGTAAAATCAGCAATATCTCTTTTCATTCCATCACACCATTAATAATCTTGAAGATTTTTGTACATCTTAGTACTACCAAGATGAACTGAAAACAGAGAACTATGAGTTTCACATAACAACTCATTATTCAACTGTGAATCAAAGGCACAAATAATTTCTTCCTAAAACTCAAAACAAAATCATTATCATCATTAAAATTAGAAAACATACCCTTCTATACCAACTATACCTTTTTCTGCATCTCACTTTCTTCTTTTTGTGCTTGCTTTATTCTGTATGATATAGATTATTTCACTTACACCTGAAACAAAATAGAGAAATTCCATGATCCAACAAATGTTATGCCAAAGTTTTTCAAATCAAAAAACAAGGATCTCATTCCAAATGTATCATGGTTAATGGGACATTAGTTTTCTGACTCAGAACTTCAGTCACTTTCTTTGCTTTACCCGAATGATAATGGATCATGAAATCATAATCCTTGATTAATTCCAGTCATCCCCTATATAACATGTTCAATTATTTCTGACTGAATATATACATTACACTTTTGATGACAGTATATATTTCACATTTTAATTCATACAAATGATGCCTCCAAATTTTGAAAGAAAAAATAATAGAAGCTAATTCCAAATCATGTGTAGGGTAATTTAACTCATGAGGTTTCAACTGATGTGATGCATAAGAATTTACCTGATAAATCATCATATGGAAACATCTACGTCCTTTCAATGAACCATCCCTATAAATAACAACCTCACCATTTTGAGAAGGCAGTTCCAAAACTGGAGCATTCACCAATATTTTTTTTCAATTCTTGAAAAAAAACATCGCATTTTTTGTCTAAATAAACTTAAACCCTTTTCATGTTAACATTGTCATTGGACTAGATAATCATTAAACATTCTCAAAAAACCTCTGGTAATAACATGCCAAACCCAGAAAACTATGTATCTCTATTATATTTCTTGGTCTTGGCCATTCTTCAACAATTTTTGTTTTAGCAGGATCAACAGTTTTGCCATTTTTTGAAACAATGTGTCCATGGAATGAAATTTGTTGTAACCAAAACTCACAATTGTTTAATTTCCCATAATGTTTTCTTTTATTTCATGGTTTTCAAGATGACCGTTAAATGACATTAATTCTCTAGTTTACTTTTAAAATAAATCAAAATATCTTCAATGAACACAACCACAAACTTATCCAAGAACCTACAAGAAATTCTATTCATTAGATCCATGAATATAGCAGGTGCATTGGTTAACCCAAAAGGAATAACTAAATATTTATAATGGCCATATATAGTTTGAAACATGGTATTAGGAATGTCTGATTCATTTACTTTCAACTGATGGTAACCCAATCTCATGTCAATCTTTCAAAAATACAGAGCTGTCTAGAGATGATAAAACATATCATCTATATGAGGCAAATGATACTTGTTTATAAAAGTGATGTTATTAAATGATCTATAATCAATGAAAAGTATCGTTGAACCATATTTATTTTTAAAAAAAAATGAAAAGATCACCCCATGGTGATGTGCTAGGTCGAAATAAAACTTTATCAAATAACTCATGTAATTTATTCTTCAACACTAAAAGTTCAATTTCAGCCATTCGATAAGGGGGTTTTGATATTGGACTAGCATCCATAAATATGTAAATAGTAAATTCAAATTTTTGATTAGGTATAATATCCAGAAACTAATCAGGAAAAAAATCAAGATACTCATTTTCTACTGGCACATCATTAATCTGAATAGTTCCTTTATTTTCAACAATATGTGCCAGGTAACATTCATTTCCATCTTTTACTAGTTTCAGAGCTTCATGATATGTTATCAAAAGAAAGAGTACATTCTTGTACAAATATTTTAAAACTTTATAAAATGAAACCTATTTTTCTCTAAAATAAATCTTAGCATGATAAAAATTCAACCAATCCATGCCTGAATTAACATCAAACTCTACTAGAGGCAAAATAATAAGGTTTCAGGTAGATTATTCCCTCACACAAGGACATAAAGGTTCTTATGTTTTCTTTTTGTCTCAACATTTCTTCAATGTGTTTTTACCATAAGTTATGTATTCATATCTTGAAATGGAATTTCTAATTAATTAGTAAAGTTCTCAGAAATTAAAGAGTGTGTAGACCCCGAATCAAACAACACATTGGCATAATCTGAACAAACAAACAGTGTACCTGATACAATTTCGTTTGATGGACCAAAATTTTCTAAAGTAGTTGCAAAATATTTAAACACCCCTTTCTACTTGTAATCTGGCTGATTTCCTTCAATTGAGTTATTTTTTGGACACTCATTTTCATAATAACCCATTTTGGTACACATTAAATGTATTTCCGATGGATTTTCATTGCCTGCTTGATCATCTTCTTTATAGTTACGAGTAATATGAACAAACATACAACATAGTAATCACTTTACATACATTGATTAACATTCTACAGGATTATTTTTACCACACTTCTCACAAGGTGGATATTTAATTTTCTTACCTCCAGTGTTTTTTAATGAATTCTCCCCCTTTCCTTCCAACTAGACAACTAATTGTGATGTTTGTCAACAAACACCTGATCATCGGAAATATCCATTTCCACCTTCTCCACAAATCGATTATGTTTTTCATAACATTTGAACTTATGAGTGGCTATTTATCTAAGATATCATGGCTTCAGTCCTAAGTAAAATTGATTGATCATACTATCAAGATCTCAGATGAAATTTGGAGCATACCTTGCCAGTTGAGTGATTTTTTTTTTCATAAACAACCACTGAATCATCCTCCTTCCTAAATTCCGTGAATTGTTTTTCCATCCTAAGATGAAATCCCTTTGGAAAATATTTCTCATAAAACATACCTCTGAATTTATCCCAATCAAGAGAACCAATCTCCTCATTATCCTTGATATTTTTCACCATTGACCACCACTAATCAGATTCACCATCAAAATAAAAAACATTGAGACTATACTTTTGATTTTATGAACACCCCATGACATCAAAAATATTCTCTAGTTCATTAATCCACCCTTAATCTAGCAAAGGGTAATATGATCCCTTGAATGATGGGGATGTTGCCACATGAAATGATCCACTACTAATGTGTTCTTCTGTGGTTGATTTGGATGATCTCATGCATGGATACCACCACTATTTATTGAATGAGTCAATTGTGACATCACTACAACAAAATGTTTAGTTCTGATTCCTACCATCATAGGTTGGTGATTTGGAAGGTTGTCTTCCTCATGATGTAGTCCCAACATAGCTTCCTTGTTTACTCTTTGGAAAACCATTCTGAACACAGAAATATCTTATGTGAAGCAACATGGTAACATGTAAAGGCAATATAATTTCAATATTACCAAAAATTAATTTGTAGACATTTATTTAACCATACCCTAACTCCTAAAGGTATATAAACCGACCTCTGATAGCAACTATAAGGACCCGACATTAAAAAATTTCATAATAATGAATAAAATGAATAATTCACATTAATGATCTTTTAGTGGTTACATTTATAGAGAATTATTCCATACCTATTACATTTCATTTAAAAAATACAAAGTAGACACTTCTACTCATTTTCGATTGTTTTCACAAAATATGAACTCTTGAAAAAAAGTTTCAGGTCTAGTTCCATGTTTACGACAACATGAAATTTCCCTAATCTCATCCATGACCCTATTCCACATTATGTCGGGTGAAAAACATATCAAGAACATTATATGAGCATAAAAATCTCCGTAAGGGATACATAAAAAAGGAAAATTGTTATTTTTTTTAAAAAAAAAGCAAACAACTAATAATTTAACATAAGTAATACTTCTCACCTTTATGAAGTTGTAAATACTCTTCACTGAATAAAAGATCACTACTTATCTATTTGAAACCAAAATATTACCATAAAACCCATATAATGAACACCTAACATATTAAGGTAACTTGGAAAATAAACATACTTAAATGGAATAACTATACAGACTTCCACACATATGAATAAATGGAATAACCATACGGCTGACTTCCATACCCAATGCATTGGAGGTTTAATGTAACCCCCCATCCTGGTTTATCATGAAACCTCACGCCATTTCGTTTATCACGTAACCACCCGTTAAATGTCCAAGTACCGTTATACAATAATAACAGATAAAATATTGCAAATATAAACATTTCACTAATAACATTTAATTTGAAATAAAAAGAAATAATTTCAAGATATTAAAATAATCAATGCTTTTTTAAAAACCATTTTTAATACCAAAACACCCAAAAACATAATAAGGGATCTATTTTTCATTTTAGAAATCATCAAGGCTTATAAAGAAAACCAAATAACGATTATGGCGGTGGAGAGGTCATTATCACCGCAAACGTTAAAAACATTTGTTTTTTCGTTTAGTAAAATGATTTGTAGAAAAAATATTCCCTTTTAATGAAAGTAAAAGTAAAAATTGTTTATACATAGTATAAATTAAATTCATGTATTAAAACAAAATACGCCTCAATGAATGGAGATTGAGACGAAGTCCCTTACCTCAGGTTCGACTTGACCCGTTCGTTCTTTAATCACCTGAATAACAAACTAAAGATAATTTCAAATTGCTTAAGAACATTTTTAATGTTTATTAGTCCTTTTATAACAATTATTACCATTTTATAATCATTTTTTAATCATTTATGTTAATAATGGTTGTTTTATCGGTCTTTGGTACTTGAGTAAAAAATGAACACCTTATATTTACAAGTTGTTCATGTTGTCAATAGTCCATTATATCCAGAATGATATTAATTATTTAGATATCATATATATATCATATATAATATATATATATATATATATATATTTATTTATAATTGTATATATCATTTGGAGGTAAGACATGAAATGCTGCGTTCATGGAGATGGTAAGCTGTACGTACTCATGAACGCTGCTTTCATTTATATTTATTATTTTAATGGAATTGAAACATAATTATATATTGATATATTATAATTCCAGTATAATATCATATATAATACTATTAAATCTATCCTTTATATGTCCCATGTATTTCATGAACAAGTTATATCACTTTGAGGGGGCGGTAGTCTCCACTTACTCAAATGAAATAATCGCGTTTAACAATAATGGAACCCATAAAGGTATTATATAAAGGAAATACAGAAGTATAACTAAAACATAAACATAATATATGTCATATATAAATATATTGTCATCTTAATGGACACCATGATAGGCTGTAGGATATAATCGAACAATCATCCTTTTAGGAGGTGTTAGATTGCCATCCATAGAAATAGTAAGTTATTCAACCATTAGAAGAGGGTGTGTGTAAGTGTAGTTCATATAATTCTCATAAAAACATCCTAGTATATTTAGGATACTGATGCTATTATAAAATTATTAAATAAAAATATTTTTTGGGTTTGAGATGTAAAATTAATGAAAAGATGTTAAGAGAAACTGTTTCATTTAATTTGGTTAACTCCCATTGGTTTGAACCAAAATGGTTTGTTGAAGTGACTTCTTCCTATGGTAAGGTTTCAAGGTGGAATATAGGGATGTAGGGAGCTTAATTTTTCAGATTTTTGATGATCCAAAAGGATTGAGGGGTGTGAGGAATTGGTAAAAAATGATCTCCTTTTATAGGGGGGGGCTCTTTAGAAAAGTGTGAAAATATTATTTTATTATATAATTATATTCAGTTTCTAAAGGTCCAAAAATAATTAGAGTCTATGATAATATGACTCATGGTCTAAATAAAATTATCTAATAAGAATTGGACATGTTTGGATGTTATTTTAACATTTATAATCTTATTTATTTTAAATGATTTATTAATGAGGTAAACACTACATCATTATTGTGTCAAATGTAATTTAGTTTATTCGATGCCTAAAAATTATAAAAAAAATACCATGACATGGGAAATATTTTTAGATTTCAAATGAATATTTACAGGCAAAAATATTACTTATATAACACCATATACAAATTAATTTACTAAAAGATATTGGTTTATGTAATTTTTTCCTTTACTTTAAATTAATTAATCTAATGGGTCATTATCATTCATAAGTGGATCCATCGGGTCCCAAAATATATCAAAGAATGTACATGGTCTGAAATTAATCATCCAATAAGGTTAGGACAAGTGTTAAGGTAATTTTGATTTATTATAATATTTTTTCACCTTGAATTACCCTATTTACCTTTAACCGTGATAAATAAAAGTCACAAGTTACTATTAAAAAAATAATTCTCATCTTATTGAAGCAAATTTTACTTGATAATTACAACCATGTATGTAATATTTTTGAAATTCAATCCACAGAATTGGTAAAATTTCATTTGAATGAAAACGTAGTTTTTTTAACTACTACTAAGTGGTTTCACAATTTATCAAAAACTGATGTTTTTTCAGAAAAATACAAAAAATTAATCTAAGGATATTTTAGATTTTACAAATTCAAAAATGATGTCTATTTTAACAAATTATAAACATATAATTTACATTAATTATTTTAAAATAAATTATTTTTGTTAAAACAAATAGCGCGTTTTTAAGAAACAATAACTATCAAAAGATTGGCACTTGTTTATGTCTAAATTACAAATAAAATTAATTCAATGACCAAAATTGGATTAAATGATAAAAATATATTCTAATTAATCTTTTAAACCATTTAAAATGATAATATAACTATATAAATAAATTATATTAAAACACAGTTTGGAATTAAAATACAATATTTTTCACTATTCATTAAAAAGGATCTTTATTGGAAAAATTCCCAAAATTCCCTTAAAGTAAATTTTTATGTACCCATTCTAAAGAAGTATTTTTTTGGTCAAATATAATTTATTAAAGTGACAAAAACTAGATTTAATGAGGGGTCTCCATTAAAATGTGGTAAATCGACCTTTTACAGTAAATTATGCTTCAAATTTGATTCATTCGCATTTTAAGCCTCTAACATTTATTGGATAAAAGTAAGTACATTTAACAAACATGTATAATCATATTTTAGTTAGTTTTGTTCATTTAAACCAATAAACATATGAGGATTCAACTTCTATATTAAATAATAATATGATATTATTAGTGTGCAACGTAAGATTTCAAAGAAACCTATTATTGCGTATGAGGTATGATATCGAACAAAACAACCATTTTAAAGTAAAATTAATATTTAATTCACAAATATTAATAAATATGAAAATATATTATTCTTCATTTACCTGGGATGTTACAAGAATAGTAATCCAAACCTTGAACCCATGATCCAAAATATATAAATTTGGTAAGAATGATATTGGTAGATATCAAAATAGGGATAGTCCTACCTACTACAATAATAATGAAAACACTTCAAAATCATAACCAAAATAAAGGGGGATGAATATGGTAACTTTTTTTAGTCTCACTTATGTGAGAGATTCATAAAGGTGTGTAGAGGGTCTTACCCCCTCAAAAAATATTAGGGGTTATAATATACATTTTTCCTATATATAGGGCCACCAACTTGTGAGTAATGGGATATCATAAAGGCATTGTGCCATGTAGGATTACCAAGATACATTCTATCTAATATGTGTGGTGATGGATCACCTAGAGCTGGCTTGTGGTTACAGAATATATTGATAATATATCCTAGTCATCAACAGCTTCCATCAAGTCTTGTCCAAGATATCTTACACACTAATGATCCTTAGAAACCAACCAAATCATGAGAGTTATGGTAGATGAACTAAAAAAATCCATTCTGAATTCTATTTTAAAATTTGGTCCATCTATAAAATTATTAACTAAATGTGTTATAAATTTAACCGTTCTCATATGGGAAAGAGGAACTATTATGTGTCCCATTATCTTGTTTTTTTATTTTTTTTATTTTTCTATTTACTGTTTTCTTTTCAGCCTACCCAATGTTGATTATACTATAAGCCCCCTCTTATAGAAAATTTTAATATGAGAGTTTAATGGATTGAAATGATAGGGGTGAGAAGTGATCTTATAAAAAGTCTATTGAGACCTGGATCAAAGATGGCTGGATTCATATTTTATATTCAGGAGTGAAGTATCAACATTTTACACCTAGATGAATGTAAAATTAAATTTTTTAGGAATAAATACATGTAGAATCATTTTACTATTTTAAATTCCTATAAGTGTTTTTGGGGTACCCTAGAAGGTTGATTTATGTATTTTATTGGAGAAACTGTGGTTTTAGAGGCTTTGTAGCATTACCCATTAAGGGAAAACCACCTAAATGGTCTGTAGTTCAGAGAAAAAATAGAGTAAGTTCATAAATTAGGGAAAAGGGATAAATATGGGGTTGAAATGACATGTGTGTTTACGACATGTATTTTAGAGGGTTCTCATGTTGTTGATGGGTACATGTCCAAAACCCCCATGTTTGGTAACATGGCCATTTATAGTACATGGAAATGTCCCATGTAATGTACATGGCTAGTGGGTATGTATAATAGTTGTCCATGACCTATGTGGGGATTAGGGATAGTAACATTGCATGGATCCGCATGTGGGTGACACACCTTGTGTGAGTAGTACATTCATTTTACTTTGGTAACTATAAGAATTGTTTAATAGTGGTACATGTCATAGTTTTATATTTGTTGTGTGTAGACTGTACACATATTGTGGTCATTGTGTACTTCCCCTTTTGAGTAAATATTCCTATTTTTCACCAATAGAGATAGAATTATATTTGTTTTCAGTCAATTTTTAGTGTTTTCGAAGTAGACGATGATGGTAGAATCCATTCAGAAAATAGAGGACATCTAAAAGTTAGTTTGGTTCTGAAGAGTTTTTGTAGTGGGGGTGTAACACCTCGAGATTTTATTAGAAGTATTATTTTTAATTTATTTGATGTATGCTACCACAAGATTCTCTTGTACTATACACAACACCGTATTAGCTTGTAGTATACGCAACACTATTTTTGGCTTGTGTTACACACAATTTAAAGATTGTTTTAGGGGAATTATTCTATGGAACATTAAGTATAGATTTGGTTTAATGTATAAATGAAATAAGATTTGATTATGTTATACGCAACACAAAACAGAGCATTCACTACACGCAGCCCTGACTTGGATTGCATTACATGCAATCAAGACCTTCTCTGATAGCGTGTGTAGTATGCAATACCATGTTTCACTAAACGAGATATTATTATAATATTATTATGAACTAGCCGTTATGAATAGTAATACCCACATTTTGAAATTTTATAAATTTTATCTTAAAAAATGGACTTCATTTTAGGATTTGGAATATCGAAAATAGCCTACGGTGTATTTTGGGTATTTTTCTGAAAACTTTCAATTTTTGATGAATAGTGAAAACACTAGGTTACTATATAAAAACCGAATTTTTATTTAAATAATTATTTATTTTATTTAAATTTATTTTAGGTAAAAATTTATAGATAATACCTATATATGTTTGATGTAATTAATTTGAGTTATTTTATAATAATTTTCGATATATAAATATTTTATTGAGCTTTTCACCGTCTTTTACCCACCTCCTAGGAGAATTTGAAAATTTAGATAAAACTAAATTTTACCACTTCTATGAGTGGAATTTAAAAAATATGAGAGGAACGATTAATATCAAGGAGTAAAATGTGGTTTAATAAGATAAAAATAATTTTTTGTGAATAGTAAGTATTTACTTTTATTTTCCACGTTTAAAAGTAAATAGGGTAATTAAGAGTAAAAATGATATTATTATAACCCTAATAGGTGTAATAATTCTATTAGATAGGTGTAATTCAACTAAAAACAACATTAGTAATAAAATATTATCCTTTATATCCACTTGGATTAGACTAGGACACTTATTATTATTTTATTTAAAGAAGAGTTAAAATAGTTAAAATCAACGTTTAATATCTAAAACATTTTTAATATAGGGTAATAAATAAGATAAATTTGACTATAAAAATTCATTAGAAATCTAAAACTACTTGGTACATAATGTTATTTTAATTATAATTTTTAGAAATTAAATAATTTAATTTATTTATGACACAATGATGATGCAGTAATTACCATATTAATAAAATATTAACATAATTAATGTTATAAATACCTAAATAAATGTAATTTGAGACTTTTGATGAATTCCACAAATTTTATAGGTTAATATTAAATTTTAGTATTGATTCAATTAACTTTTTTTTAACTAATCAGGTTGTTATGATTTTCACAAAAATCAATTACCAAATAGTGTCAAAATTGACATAAAATAGTTTTTAAAACAAATATTATATTATTAACTGTTCTTTTATTCATAAAAATATAAGGTTCACCAAAATGACTTATATAAGGTTATATATATTATGAATTAACCACTTGTGATTCTTTAGGCTTATTATAGTAAGTTTATTAACAAAATAGTGTAAGAAAACATGAAGACATGGTAAAAGTTAAATTATTTAGTGTAGAGTTATATCTAAATTATAAGTTTAATATAGTAACCTAAAATTGTCTAAAACCTATTGGATGAAAGGATATCTACCAATACTCACATTAGCTTAAAAATAAATCTATTTGGAGCTATTATGAACCGAATATGACTATATTAGAAAATAATATTTTAAGTTTTTCCAAAGATTCCCCTCTCCTCCTTTATAAAAGGGCACCCCTTCCCTCTTCTCATCACGCCCTTTTGAGCCTTGAAGCTCTGCCAAACCCTAAAGATTACTCTTCTAAACATCTCTAGTTATATCATAGATTATCTGGTCTTCTAAAAAGACCAACTATAGTTCCCTATGAAGAAGATTAAAGGAGGTGTGTCGAGAAAGTGTTAATCTCCTATACCGACTCTTTCATGTTTCTTTCTTCTTCTACTTCCTCTTCTTTAGTTGTTTCATTTTAAAGTAATAACATAATTATAACTTATATACTGATATGTTATTATAAATATGCAACAATCCTATTTCATCTTCTATCCATCCTATGGAAAAAGAAATCACCGCGCGTGCGTACGTACAGAATACCGTCTCCACGCTCTGGTGTAATTGATTTTTACACCACCACCATACTTGGATGGGTAAAATGGTGTAAAAAAATAACTATATATTATTATTATAACATAATATTTTTTCTAATATATTATATCATCCACTCTAATTCCAATCAATAATTATGGTAACTGTATCATCGCCCATGTGTACGTACGGATTACCGTCTCCACGACATGATGAGATTCAATATCTATGTTAATCATTAAAGAATTATTATAAAGTATATATACGGAATAATATTTGTATATATAACATTATAATTATACTTTAATTATGTATATGTTATTTACTTACTTCCATTCATGTCAATAAGGAATGGAAAACAGTGTTCATTCATACGTACGGCCTACCGTCTCCATGAACGGTGTATTTCATTTCATTTATCTATCTATTATGTATATATATACAAAAAATATATGATGTAAAAATAATTATTTACATTCTAGAAGTAATTAAATCATGATATAAGTAATAATATTATCAAGAACAACATGTCCAAACACATACGATAAATAAAACAATTTTACCAAAAACGTTGCTTTAACATGGAATTTACAAAAGAACGAGTAATATAATGTAATAAGTGATACATATATGATACCATTACAATGAATATGATTCTGTAATAATTCAATGACATTATTTAAATCATTATACAGGATTTTTGGATACGAATGAATCATATCAGACCAAAAGCAAAGGATAATTATTCCAATCTTGTTCTTATCCAATATTGTTTATTCGTAAGTATTTTCTGTGGTTATTGTTATCATCCATGTCCATGTTTTATAAAACTGTTTTTATGTATGATTAAAGTCCTTTTTACCCATTTTGTACTTTTACCACATGTTATGAAATAAATATTTCATATGTTTACCATACAAGGAACTTTTTGACTATTCTGACAAAAGTACGAGGAGGATATATTTTTTTAACTTATATGGCTTGAACTAATTTTTACAGTTTCATATCGCCTAATATTCAAGAAGCTTCCAATACAAGTTTTCATGGTTACAATCAATAAAATTCTTTTCTTTTAAAATTTTGTGGAATTTTGTGAAAAGAGAATTATTTTTAAGGTGAAAGTATATTTTCCTAAAGAATTCATTTCAAGTGTTTTATCAAAACCATTTTCCATCTAAGATGACATTATTTCATATGTGTATGTTTCAAGTATAATATCTCTATGATTTACATGGTTTCAATTGTCTTATGATGAAATGATATCCAATTGTTTTATATGGATTATGTTGTGATGGGATGAGGTTTATGAAACCCATTTTATTCTTTGGGTTATGATGAATGATTTATGTTTATGTTGTGGCACAATTAAAAAAAATTTATTTTGAGATGTGTGGGACCTATATCTTCATACAATGCATTGGGTAAAGATTTATATCTCATGAGATAGACATGACTAGAATGGTAAGATAATCTAGTTCAGTGTTACAGGAATGGAACGAGAAGTGAACTCGATTCAGAAAAGGACTTTTTCCACTAAGATGGTCTTTGTGGCAATGCCTTGGATACTATGGAAATCATATCATGTGCTTAAGGGTTTACCACAATTATATGTTTTTCCCCATGATATTTTATCATGATTAATGTTTCTTTATGATCTATTCCTTACGTACTTCCATGTTTTATGTCATTTCTCAAGATTTCGATGTTTAAAAATTATGTTCATATTTTTAAGTTCAAATGTATATGATTTGTTTTATTTTCTCCATGCTTACCCTTACTGAGAATTTGATCTCACACTTTATATGTTTTCTTTTCCCCAGGATATAAAGAAATGTTTTAGGTAAGAAAAAAAGGAAGATATTTAGGGGATATGTTGAAGATCTTTCACCAAGGATAGAAGATTATATTCCGAGTTTCCAAAGAAACTAAACATTTACGATCCTTTGGTGTCAGTTTTTGTTATGTATTAGATATTTCGCAAAAGTAATGTAATGTCTATGTATGTCAATCTTTGGGTCTCTACAGATGGTATTAGAGGAAAGGTTTCGTTAACATTTGGAAACTATTATTCAAAAACTTCAGTGAAATCCCTAGAAATATTTATATGGTATGTCTAGGGATGTCTCTAAGGTTAACTATCCGTATAGGTTATAGTCCTTGAATAATGATAACGATCTTAGAATTAAAGCTAAGATGTTATATAATGAAGGTACTCCCCCTTTATTTTTTTGTTTTCCTAGCATGATTTTTCCCTCTCACACTATTCTTTTTGGGTTTTAGAAAATGACTGGAAATAGGAAGATTCACGGTAATAGGGGATATGACGGACAATGGAATGATATTTTTCACAAGGAACCAAATGGAACAGGATTCGGAAGTCCAAACATCGTTATTATGCCTAATCAGTAATATCATAATATGATCAATAATATCAACATATGTAAGTTTCTCGACTTAGCTAATAAGAGAAAGATGGAGTTTCATGATGATCATAGAGGAAAGAAAGTTCAATTTCCCTCATGTAAATCATCTGGGAAGAGAAATCAGGGAGAATGTTTCAAAGGAACTGGAAGAGGCTTTGGGTGTGGAATAGAAGGACACAAAGCTAGTAATTGTAAAGGAAAAGGTTCAGTTAACACTGTGGACATGTATAATGGTATTTCTAATACATCAACGACAATTAAGTGTTTTAAATGTGGAATGTGCGGGCATTATCAAAACCAATGCCCTAAGGGAAAATCTTATAAAGAGAATCAGCATGGTCATATGGGTTTTATTTATGAGGATGATGATGAAGAGACTAAAAATGATATATGATATGGAATAAATGAGGAATCTCAGTTAGTGGTTTAAGAAGGTTGTGATTGTTTTTTTATCAAGAATAATGTATGGTACTATGGAATAAAGAAAAATCTAAGGATTGTTACACAGTAACCATTGCTTGAGTTTTGAAAGTATATGGTCAATGGTACCGGTAACCATGAAAGGTTATTCATATATTTTTGGAAGGCACCTAATATGCGCATAAATAAGGGATTAGTATATAATGAAATGTTTGATAGTATTAATGAGCTCATGACTAATATAATAAATAAAGTGATATCATGGTTTGAGTATATAGAATTTTTGGGATTCTGATATATGGAAAGAGTTACGTTGTGATGGAATTCATGTTTTCACTATGGTTTAAGAGAATACATGATTAAGGTTTTCACATGTTTGGACTGTGACCAACAAGATATATCGTATGATATATGAGGGATAAATTATGGTATTCACATGCTTAGTGGATGAAATTTCTAGTAATTGTTTTCTTTATACTATGAGATTAGACAGATGTATTTTGGATGAGCCTAAATATTAGAATGAATTATGTTAGACATAAGATAGTATTGTTTAAGGCTAGAACTTTTTTCGATATTATTGCAGGAATGTTATTATAGTGTAGTTTTATAAAAATGGAAATCCTGCAGGACGGGTGACAACCCATCGTGTTGGACAGGGCTGTGGGAATCAAACCCACAAATGAAGTGAAACATGCCTTTATCGCAAACCACTAGCCTACAATATGTCCCTGGTTAGTAGAAACTAGTTTTATTTTATTAAGCGCTATGATAGATGGAGTATAAGACCATTTTAGCAACCATATATGATTAAAATTAGCATAGATGGATTTATGTATATTTAATAAATTGTGCTAAAATTTTTGCGATAGAAACAGATGGAATGCCCTAACATTATATCGCATGACAAATTCAACTTCATTTCATTAAGAGATGAAGTGGAAATTGTTCAAGGCACGGAAAAAGGTGAGATTTTACCAAAATCATGTACGTATATATTTTAATTCAACAATTCTTCAACATTAGAGAAATGATCTTGAGAACTAAAAATGTTGTCCTAGTACCCTCATACCAGATGAATTAGATGGTACCGTAAATCATCACAAATTTATGTCTTTGTGATTGTTGTATTTTTCATAGCCATGTTCTCTACCACTCATCATCAGAACTTGATGGTTTTATTTTTCTTCCATATCCATATTTCCACCAATGTTTTCCTATGTGGAAACCCATTGCTGAGTTACATTGGATGACCATTATGATTTTAACTTCCCTTTTTAAAATGATTTTTTAGTATTCCTTTTTACGATGTGGGTTTCTATGAATGAAACTTTTATGTAGTTAACCATTTATAACCCTAAAGAATTTTGAGGGTGAAATTCATTTTAGGTGGGGTAGAATGTTAGAACTGGAGATTTTATTAGAAGTATTATTTTTAATTTATTTGATGTATAATACACCAAGATTATCTTGTACTATACGAAACACCATATTATATTTCATTATATGCAACACTATTCTTGTCTTGTGTTACACACAATTTCAGGTTTGTTTTTGGATTATTATTCTACGCAACATTAAGTATAGATTTTGTTTAATGTATAAATGAAATAATTTTTTATTATGTTATACAGAACACCAAATGATGAATTCACTACACGTAGCATTGACTTGGCTTGCATTACATGCAATTAAGACCTTCTTCGATAGTGTGTGTAGTACAAAATACCAAGTTTCATTAAACGAGATATTATTATTATATTATTATGAACTAGCCGTTATGAATAGTAATAACCACTTTTTTAATGTTTATGAATTTTATATTTCAAAATGGACTTCATTTTTGGATTCAGAATATGAAAATCAGCCTAGGGTAAATTTTTGGTATTTTTCTTAAAGCATTCAATTTTTGATGAATAGTGAAAACACTATGTTACTATTTAAAAACCGACTTTTTATTTAAATAATTAATTTTTTATTAAAACTTATTTTAGTTCAAAATTGATATACAATAACTATATAATTACAATGTAATTAATTTGAGTCATTTTATAATAATTTAAGATATATAAAAATTTTATTGAACTTTTCACCGTCTTTTACCCACCTCCTAAGAGAATTTGATTAATTACAAAAAACATAATTTTACCGTGTCTGTGAGTGGAATTTTGAAAATCCAAGTAAATTGTTTGTTATCAAAGAGTAAAATGGGGTTCAATAAGATAAAAATAATTTTTTGGTGAATAGTATCTTTTTTACTTTTATTTACCACTATTAAAATTAAATAGGGTAATTAAGGGTAAAAATGATATTATTATTACACTAACCGATGTACTAATTCTATTTGATAAGTTTAATTCGACCAAAAACAACATTAGGAATAAAATATTACCCTTTAGGTCTACTTGGATTAGATTTGGACACTTATTATTATTTTATTTAAAGAAGAGTTCAAATAGTTAAAATCAATGTTTAATAACTAAGACATTTGTAATATAGGGTTATACATAAGATAAATTCGACTATAAATATTCATTAGAAATCTAAAAAGATTTCATACATAATTGTTATTTTATTCCTAGAAATCTATGGTTCGGAAAAATTACCTATATAAAGTTATATATATTAATAATGAACCACATCGGATTTTTTTGGCTTATTATTGTAAGTTTATTAACCATATAGTGTAAGAAAACAAAAAGGCATGGTAAAAGTTAAATTATTTAACTTAGAGTTAAATATAAATGATAAGGTTAATATAGTAATCTAAACTTGTCTAAAACCTACTGGTTGAGAGGATTTCAATCAATCCCCACTTCTGCTTAGAAATAAATTAATTTGGAGCTATTATAAACTGAATATGACAGTTTTATAAAATAATATTTAATGTTTTTCCAAAGATGCCCCTCTCCTCTCTTATAAAATGGGAACCCCTTCCATCTTCTCTTCACACCCTCTTGAGCCTTGAAGCTCCACCAAACCCAGAAAATTCCTCTTCTTAACCTCTCAATTTATCTCATATATGATATGGTCTTCTCAAAAGTCCAACTATAGTGCCCTAGGATGAATTTTAAAGGAGGTGCGTCGAGGAAGAGGTAATCTCTTATACCGAACCTTTCAAGTTTCATTCTTCTTCTACTACTTATTCTTTTGAAGTTTCATTATAAGGTAATGACATTAGTATTACATGTATACTGATATTTTATTATAAATATGAAACAACCCTATTTCACCTTCAATCCATCCTATAGAAAATAAAATCACCGCGCGTGTGTACGTATGAAATATCATCTCCTCGCCGTGGTGTAATCAGTTTTTCCACCACCACCTTACTTGGATGGGTATAATGGTGTAAAAAAATAACTATATATGATTATTATAACATCATACGGATTATAAGATATTATATCATCCACTACAATTCCATTCAATAATTATGGAAACGATATCATCGCTCGTGCGTACGTACGGATTACAGTCTCCACGACGTGATTAGATTCAATCTCCATGTTAACCATTAAAGAATGATTATAAAGTGTATATAATGAATAATAATGTTGTATATAACATAATAATTCTAATGGATTTATGTATATGTTATTTACTTACTTCCATTCAAGTCAATAAGGAATGGAAAACAACGTTCATGCGTACGTACGGCCTACCGTCTCCATGAACGGTGTATTTCATTTAATTTATCTATCTATTATATATATATATAGAATATATATGATATATAAATCTTTATTTACATTCTGTATGTAATTAAATCGTGTTATAAGTTATAATAATATCAAGAACAACAACTCCAAACACGTACGATAAATAAAATTATTTTACCAAAAACGCTGCTTTAACATTGAATTTACTAAAGAAAGGGTAATATAAAGTCCTAAGTGACCCATATATGATATCATAACAATGAATATGATTCTGTAATATATTAATGAGATTATTTAAATCATTTTACAAGAGGTTCAGATACGTACGAAGCATATCAAACCTAAGGTAATGGATAACTATTCCAATCTCATTCTTATCCGAGATTGTTTATTCGTAAGTATTTAGTGGGGTTTTTGTTATCATCCATGTCCTTGTTTTCTAAAAGTGTTTCTATGTACTCTTAAGGTCCTTTTAACCCATTTTTACTTTTACTACATCTTATGAAAGGAATATTTTTTTTACCATAGGAGGAAATTTTTAACTTCTCCGACAAAAGTATGAGGATGATATTTTTTTAACTTATACGGCATGAACAGAATTTTATGGTTTCATATATCTTAATTTTAGAGAATCTTCCTCTAAAATTTTTCATTGTTATTTTCAATAGAATCATTTTATTTTCAAATTGTGTGGAATTTTGTGAAAAGAAAATTATTTTTAAGGATAAATGACATTTTCCTCAAGAGTTCATTTGAAGTGTTTTATTCAAACCATTTTCCATATAAGATGAAATTATTTCATATGTGTATGTTTAAAATATAATATATCTATTATTTACATGTTTTCACTTTTCATATGATGAAATCAAATCCAATTGTTTTATCTGGATTATGTTATGATGGGATAATGTTTATGAAACACATTTTATTCTTTGGGTTATGATGAATGATTTACGTTTATGTTGTGGAACAATTAAAAATGATTTCATTATGAGATGGGTTGGACCTATATATCCCTCTAATGCATTGTGTAAAGATTTATATCTCATGAGATATAAATGGATGGAATGGTAATTTAATTTGGTTTAGTGTTACAGGATGGGAATGAGGAGTGAACTCGATTCAGAAAGGGACTTTGTCCACTAAGATGGTCTTGGCAGCAATGCCTTTGCTACTATGAAAATAATATCATTTGATTAATGGTTTACCATAATTATATGTTTTATTCCCATTCTATTTTATCATGATTAATGTTTCTTTATCATCTATTCTTTACATACTGCCATGTTTTAGGTCATTGCTCAAGATTTTGATGTTTAAACATTATGTTCATGTTATTAAGTTCAAATGAATATGATTTGTTTTATTATCTCCTTGATTACCCTTACTAAGCATTTGATATCACCCTTTATATGTTTTATTTTCCTCAAGATATAAAGAAATGTTTTAGGTATTAAAAAAAGGATGATCATTATGGGAGATGTTGAAGATCTATCACCAAGATTAGAAGATTATATTCTGAGTTTCCAAAGAAACTAAACTATTACGGTCCTTTGGTGTATGTTTTTGTTATGTATTATATATTCTGAAAAATTAATGTAATGTCTATGTACATCATGCTTTGGGTCTCTACAGCGGGTCTTCATATGGTCTTTATTATAATCCACCTCTAGATTGGGATATCCCAACTGATTCTAATGTAATGGTAGCTATCTTATTAGAATTCATAGTTGTATAGTGAAATGATTATCTGGTTTCAGGTTCATTTTGATGGATCCCAAAATTTAGTATTTGGTAGTGTCATTAATATGGTTTGGGATAATCAATGATTTATTTGACCAGTATCTCATAGATTGGGAATTAGTAGTTTTGACTACTTACAAGAGGTTTATTTTAGTTGAATCCATTGATTAGGGTTAATTTTATGAGATGTTTCATAAAAATGGATTCCATTGAATAGATAATGATATTTGTCTTGGTGACCTCTTATAAATACATTAATAGTTCTGACAATTCTATATGATTGTTTGTATACTGGGATGAATTTCTAATGAATTCATTATATCGGTTATTCATGAATATTCACATATCACAGAAGAGCCCATTATTGGTTGCACTCTTCTAATTTTTTGGATTCCCTTATATGTGAGATATTTTTCATGGTAGGTTTAGGATACATATTTTTACTGAGATTTACTTCACTATGTGTAGCATGCGTTCTGATGGATGTGATTTAGGAGACCATGAGAGTCCCATGTTTTGGTTAACCCAATGTGGGGTTGGTACTTTCTCAGTTTTGGTGATGTCCATTATCAATTTATAATAGAGAAAACAATTCTTAATGATAATAGTATCTATTTTGGTTATCCATTAGACCTTTTTAGCCCCAATATTTATTGATCATGGGATGGTTTTTTGTTGGCGATTTAACAATTCATATAATATAATGGAGAGTTGATCAACCATTTCCTTAATTGTATTTGGTTCGAGATGAATTAGGAAATTTATTCTTGGTATATGATGTGGTAGGAGAAATTTTGGATATAATTGAATTAGGTGTTTACCCTATTTTTTTTAATTCACTCCTCAATTATTTAACCATTTTGGGATCAAAATGTAGAATTATTGAATGACGTGGAGGAGTTCAATCCACCTGAATGCCAATATATTTTTACACAGATAGGTATTTAGTATCACTAATGCCATCTATTTAGAAGGAAATATGTTGTATATTGATCCCTTTGGAAATTTTATATTTTATACAGTCTAAAAATTCTACACGAGTCTTATGTTTTCGATAGGTTCTATAGGTCTTAGTAGAGTTCCTTTTAAAAGTTCAGATATTGTCATTATAGTCTTATAACCAAGAAGAGATCTTTTTTGTCATATGGATTCCTATTGTTACACAATGGGGAATAACATTGATTCATGATTCACTTTAGAAATCATAAATATACTATTTATATTTATAATAAAATTCAAATTTTGTGTGGTTGGTTGAGCCACGTGCTATAATCCCTCCTGTATATGATAGAGTAGTGGAAAATATACCTAAGGTGTCAGACTTGAGCCCAAGGATGGTTATTTTTTAAATATTTATTTCCCATTATTTCATTAGTTCAATGGGTTATAATAAATGTTATTATTTTGATACTAGGATGGGCATATCGCAATTTTATGCACTTATTATGAAAATAAATTATTATTTCACCTTCGGGGTGGCTTACAAAGATATATTTATTTACCAAATATATAAAAATTAGTTAATAAATATAACATATGTCAACATTAAGTATTATCACAAGCTTCAAACATGATAGGTCATAGGCCTAGTGTTTCATTATCACCCAAAGCTAATATCTTATTGTTTTAGGTTGAAGGTGGTGTAGTTTGGCTATTGTGGAGATCTGGTATATGGTTCAACATAGTGATTTCTACATATAATTCTACATTTTCTTCTTATTAATATTATTTTATTCTATATTTGTGATAAATAGAGTGGATGACTCATTATTATATTATCAATCTTGTGATTCTATATAATTATATGCAACATTCCATTTTTTATCATTTTCTTATAATTGATGTTTTAATATCATATAATCTTATGATTATGATTTTGTTTTATTTTGTTTATTTCATATTTATTTCACACTAACTATTGGTATAAAATCTCTTATATATCTTATAGAACCTCATCACTAGTTAGAAACCTCTAGTGTGTGGGGTGGAATGCATGAGACTATGTATTGTGCTAGATAACGTGACATGATAGATTGATGTGAGATGATTCATTAAATTAATGAAATTAACTATGGTCATATGTTGTTAATCAATAATGTTAATTAAGGAATATATTTTCTGGGAGATGTTTTAAGGATTAGAGAAGAATTATTTAGTAAAACATTTGGTTATAGAAGATGGTAAATCTATCCATCGAGAAAAGATTTTAGAGTCTTGGTCATTTCTAGGAAATTTTTAATAGATATTTCTATTTTTATTATAAGTTTTCATACAAATCAACCAAGAATAATTAATTTAATTTTCTAATGTGGAGGAATCATTGTTTGTAATAGAAAAAAAATAAGAGTAGCTGAGTTATCCATTGGGTGTCGAAAAAATAAGAGTGTTAAACAATGATCAATTAATAAGATTAATTATAGGCCAAACAAATATATAAATATACTATAGAAAAAATTTCCTCTTCATTGGCCTTTATATGTAATCCATGAATATCAATGTTAATGGATGAATGTATAAATAGAAAAATATTAACCCCATGAGAAAAATAAATTGTTTTTTTGGGAAATACACCGTATTATAACATATTGAGATTTTTATAAAGAATAGTAACACAAAGAATAAAAAAAACTATAAAGAATGTTACAAATTGATATGAAACTCGTATAATAAATAATTAATATAAATATCAGGTTGGAAGTATGTGAAGGGAAAAGAACAAAAAAAAACATTGATTCCATGTGGAAAATCCAAGTTGGATGAACATGTTGTAAAATGACAATAGACTGTTTTTCCAAATCAATTTGAAATTGAATGAAATATGAAAAAAATATAAGATAAGGAAGTCGGTATGCTAATAGAATTAATTTAAAATTAATATGTTTAATTTTATGACATGTTTTCTAAAAATTATAAAATAATATTTTATAAGACTCTATGTGGGATGTGTAAGTTGGAAAATTATAAGATAAAGAAGTTGATACTAACATGGGCGTGGGACAAAGCATGTTTTTCATGGAATCCATGTTGGCAATAGGGGGACCGGTCAACCTCGGGATCCCGATGCTCACCAATCTATACAAGATGTAGTGGCGTATCAATGAGGGTAAAATATATAGAGGTTAAGTAGGACATTCCACCTCTTGTATGGGTGGATAGCTATAACACCCTAACCCTAGTTACCTAAATATTGTGCATTGTTACATATCATTGGCAATATCACAAAGTATCAAATCACAAAAGACTGATCAGTTTATTATCCTTAGAAGTACTAGATATAAACATAAGTTTTACATTACAGTTTGAAATGAAAAACAACAATAATGTGTCTCCTTTTAACACATTCATATCCCTTAGACTATCCCTCCAGGTCAGTCATAATATACTTCTTCACTTCCTAGAAAAAATAAAACATAGAATGGGAGAAGCTCAGGTGCTTAGTAGTGATAACAATATAGTAGAAACATTCATAAATAAGCATAAACATTTAAAAAAATGTATAAGACTAAAACAACAGTATTTTGAAATTAAACTTCAGCATAATATGGAAATGTTATATATAATAATTCCATTTACTTATTAACATTGATATTCTACTAGTTGAATAATCACATGTAATATCAATAACAAATTTTATAATGATGGAATACATAATGTTGGAAAACATAACCACATAGTCATCGGATAATTCCAAGAATACAAATAATATTTTGTCAAGTCCTTGTTCGAGGACTCTATTTTGACTCAAGAGAACTACCTATGAATTAAAAAGTTATAACAGGGTCCACCCGTCACATACAAAGTCCAATGCATTCCTCATATGAAAAGGATGAAACATAACATATAGATTTGAATTAAAACTAGCATATAAAATGTTAATAATTTAACCACAAGCCATGAATGGTATAAAAAAATACATCTACATACACACATATTGCAGAACCTTCAATAAAAAATGGAAGATTGTATCACAATAAGTCAACTTCAAACAAGTGTAAAATCTATCAAAGGATGTTGACATAAATGAAATCAAAACTATTTGAGAGAAATAACTCTTTCTATTTTGAAATCCTTCAAAAGTCACATAATTATAAAATCAAAAATTTATGTTGAAAATATTATTATAAGAATTTCAGAGAAGCATTGAAGGTGTTATAAAGGTGGAAAATAGCTACACCCACTGTATAAGTTAAATAAACATCCATTGCTTAATTTTTTCAAAAAGGTCTTAAAAGTCCTTGTTTGGAAAATGACAGAATGTTTTCTTTATAAACATATTATAAAAAGTAAAAAAGGGTATAAATGACATTAACCCATAGTCTAGTAAATAGTAAAAATGTTTTGAAATACATTTTTATGAAACACGGATGTGGATGATAATGAGGTCCCAATAGATACTCATGTATAAACAACCTGAGATAATGAAGAGATTGTAGAATTAATGATTACCTTGTACTTTTCATTGATCATTGGAGAATTAACCTCTGTTATAATAGTTAATTCATTATTATTAACTTATACAAGAACTAAATACACAAATATGATATTGTATATGATCTTCTAATATAGCTTTATTAATAATATTTTAGTAGTATCAATGTTTCGGCTGTTAACTGATTTGTTTTCCATTATATTACTAGTAATTTAAGCCATGTTCATTATGGATAGGATGTATTTGATTCATATTAAAAATTATATTATGTTCTAAAACATTATTTTTAATCATAAAATGAAAATAATTCTTTAAAGGTTATGATGGGGAATGAATTTCATCATGTTCATGGAGACGGTAATCCGTAAGTACGCACAAGCGACCATATAATTCAATTGATGGTGAAATAGTATGTAATTTGATGGTATATCATATATACATAATCCGTAACATATTATATATATTATTTACATTAGTTATACTCATTTTTATACCCATCCAAATGATTATGTGTTTGAATAAGAAATTACACCATGACATGGAGACTGTAAGTCATACGTACACACATATTGTGACAATGTCATTCATATGATGGATAGAATAATGAATATGGTAGTAACATATTTATAATAACATCAAATATGTATAAGGTACTTGATTCCTTATTTTTTATGGAAACAAAAAAGAAATAGGATGTGAAATACGATAAGAACTTTGAAAGAGATTGTGAAATTATTACATCTTCTTCAGGTGTTTCCTTTTGATTTGATCAAAAAGGCTCCATAGGATGGCTTTATTATCAATGTTAGTCCTCTAGGTAGAAGTGATGGTATTTGGAAGATATTTGAGAAGGGTTTGGCTGAGCCAAATGTCTTTAGAGGTGTGATTTGGAGAGAAGGGTAAGTACCCTTTAATAGGAGAGGTTATGGTCACTTTTAGAAAAGCATGAAATTTTATTTTATTACACAATCATATTCAGTTTATAATGTCTCAAAAATGATTTATTTAGATTATAAGGTGTATATGAGTCTAAAAAACATTCAACCAATGGGTTTTATACTGGTTTATGTCACCATAATAAAAATATATTTTATATTTAACTCTTTGTTAAATTGTTTAACATCTACAATGTATTATTTTATTTGAATATTAAATGTATAATAAATATATAGAAAAATGAAAATATAACCTCATGTGGTTCATTATTGTCATATATATTATTATACATGTCCTTTTTTTGCACCTTATATTTTTATGAATACTATATCAATTTATAATATAGTAATTTTTTAAAAAACTCATTTAATTAAATTTTGAATCTATTTTTTATTTTGTTTTTGTAAATGTCATAAAAAATTTATCACATCAAAAAACAATTAATCAACCATAAAATTTAATATTGACCTAAAAATGAGTTTAATTCACCAGAAGTCTTAATTTAATTTTATTTGGATATTTATAATATTAGTTATTTTAATCATTCATTAACTAGGTAATTAATGCATCATCATTGTGTGATCAATTAATTTAATTATTTAATGTCTAAATACTATAAATAAAAATCATTTATGTAAGAAATCATTTTAAATTCATAATTAAAATTTATAGTTGAATTTATCTTATGTAAAACCATATATAAAAAATATTATAGTTATTAAAACTTGAATTTAACACTTCTAATTCTTCCCGAAATAAAATAATAATAAATTTCCTAATCTAATACTAGTGGAAAAAATTGATCATCTTTTATTCATAGGTTTTATTTTGGTATAAATACACTTATCCAATAGAATTAGGATATGTGTTAGTGTAATTATAATATCATTCTTACCTTTAATAACCCTATTTACTTTTAACTGTGGTAAATAAAATTCAAAATATACTATTCACTAGAAATTATTTTCATCATATTTAACCAAATATTATTTAATGATGTTTATCGGGTCTCTTAGATTTTGGAAATTCAACTCAAAGAAGCAGTAAAATTACATTTTAAGAAATTTTCTTAAGGTGACTAGAAGGTGTGTAAAAGATGTTAAAAATATCAAAAAAAATTAAACATCTAATTTTATTATAAAATGACTAAAATGAATTACATTGAACATATATAGGTATTAGATATATATTTTTCCATAAAAAAATTAAACTAAAAAATTAAATATTTAAATAAAATACATATTAAACAATAATGCATTGTTTTTACAATTCCTCAAAAATTTAATGTTTTCATAAAAATACCAAAAAATCTCCTTAAGATAATTTTGATATTCATAATAAAAAAATGATGGCTATTTTGAAGAATAAATTTTTTAGAGATTCAAAATGTGGGTATTACTATTCATAACGACTACTTTGATTGGACGTGATGTGTTAGAACTCGATGTTGAATACAACACAAGCTATTGTATTAATCATAGAGAAGCATACTTTGGAATATTGGGGTGTTACAATCATCCCAGAATCAAATATTTTTGTACTAAAAATTTCTAGAATATTACTGCATAAAATGATTCGAGTGGTTCTTCATCATAAGTTCCTCAGGGTCCCTCATTTCCTCTTCCATCTTACTGATTCTCTATAGAAAATTCACCAGATGATTCATCTGGTTTCTCCACACATTTTCTCTGGAAACATGAATTTAGATAGGCTCTTTGAAATAAGATAGGTCGGGTTCCAGTTCCATTTCATCATAGGTGAGTACATGCGTTGGTTTCAGAATTTATTTTCTCAATAGTTATATGTGGAACACATCATGAACTTTGGAGAGACTTGGAGGTATTGACAAACGGTAAGCTAAAACATCAATTCGTTATAGAATTTCGAAACTTCAAATGTACATGGGTCTTAATTTACCCTTCTTAACAAAACATATAACAACCATCCATGGCAATACCTCCCTGAAAACATAATCTCCAACTTAAAATTCCAAATGCTTTCTTTGGATATCGACATTTCCCTCTTACCTACTATGAGCTTCTTTGATGTGGGTTTTTATATCCTTCACCCTTCCCACTATTTCCTCAACAAGATATGGGTCTACTAGTGTTTCTGTCACCCATATCATTCCAACAAGTTGGTGTGTGATATCTCTTTCTATATAACTCTTCATATGGTGCCATCTAAATTAATGAATGGTAGCTATTGTTATAGGGTAATTCGGCTAGAGGTAAATATTGATCCTATATACCTTGAAAGTCATGTGTGAAAGATCTTGACATTTCTTCTAATGTTTTAATAGTCTATTCTAATTGTTCATCCATTTAAGGGTGGTAGGCAGTGCATAAACAAATTCCTGTATCTAGGAATTTCTAAAGACTATGTCTGAATCATGATGTAACAAAGAGATCACAATTAGAACCAATAAATATGGGTACACCATGATGTCTTACCACATCATTAATATATGGTATTTCAAATCGTTTGTGTTGTAAATCTTCTCTTATAGCATGAAAATGTGTGGACATGGTAAGACGATCAGCAATGACCCATATTGCATCATTCATTCTTGGAGTATTTAGTAACCCCATGACAAAATCCATCGTAATATCATCTCATTTCCACTCAGGTATGGGAAGAGCTTTTATGACTCTTCTAGGATGTTGTCTTTCATCCTTAACCTGTGGACACACCATACATCCTGACACAAAATCTGCAATCTCCCACTTCATGTTGTCTCATGAAAAATATTTTTTCAAATACCTATACATCATAATGCTTCCAGGGTTTATAGAAAAATTGGAGTGATGAGCATCATCCAAAAATTCACTTTTCTATATCAGGTATGATAGGAACACAATGCTTTTCACAAATTTCAAAATCCCATATTTATATATGAAGTCGATCAATCTACCATCATTCACAATTATAATTTTATTTTAAAACATCTAATCATCAGTTTGAGAACTTTTTATCCTTTCTAGTAATGTTGGATAGGAAACATTTGAAAACGTATTGATGTTTAACCTTCCAAGATTATTCCCATATCTAAATTTACTAGTTCCATGAACATTGGATCCCTTTCAACTCTCATCTATTTCAAAACTTCATGATTGTTTCAGCTCAAAGAATCTTCCACCTTATTTTCCTTCCTCGGGGTGGTAGTGTATAGTGAAATCATAATCCTTGAGTAGTTCAAGGCTTCCTCTTTGCCTCATGTTGAGTTTTTTTTGTGAGAAAATATTCATCAAACTCTTTTGATCGGTATATATCTATCATTTTTCACCATGGGTATAGTGTATCCATATCTTTAAAGAAAATATTACATCTTCTAAACCATGATCTAGGGTGGGATTATTTTTTCATTAATTTTTAGGTGTCGTGATGCATTAGAAATAACTCTATTATTCTACACATGGACACAACCAAGTCATTTCATTGAAGCATCACTATAAATATCAAACCCATCATTTCCCGATGGTAGATTCGTGATAAGAGCATTAACTAATATTCTAATCAGTTCTTCCAAACCATCTTCACACTCTTTTTTTTCTTATCAAATTTTACCCATTTACTTGTGGTCTGGGTTATTGGGTTATCCAATCAGTCAAAATTCTAGATGAAAGACTAATAATAACCTATAAAACCAATAAAACGGCATACCTCAGTTATACTTTTTTGGTGCTGGCCAATCATGGATTGGCTTGGTCTCTGAACGATCAACATAGATTCCATCCTTAGAGACAATATGGCCATGAAATGAAATTTCTTAAAACCAGAAATCACACTTCCTAAACATCCCATAAAATTCATTTCCTCTAAGAGTCTTTAATATAGTGTGCAATTTATTTTGATGGTTGTAAATTATTTTTGTGTATACCGAGATATCATCAATAAACACCACTAAAAATTCATCAAGATATTGTTTGATAATCATTATTCATTAAATCCATAAAATCATAGGGTGCATTAGTTAGTCCAAAATGCATTACTATAAACTCCTATTGCCCATACCTGGTACAAAATGCTATCTTCGGAATGTCTTCCTTATTCACACATAACCGATGATATCTAGACCAAAGTCCAACATTTGAAAAATATTTTACGATTTGAATTTGATCTAATAAATCAAAAATGCGATGTAGGGGATACATTTTCATTATAGTTTTAACATTAATCTCCCTGTAGTCAATGGAAAAACTCAAAGATCGTTCAAATTTCTTAACAAAAAGAACAGGGGCTTTCCACGGAGAAACACCAGGGAGAATAAATCCTTTGTTACTCAATTTCTCTAGTTTTTTATTTAGTTATACTAATTCCATAGTGGTCATTCAATAAGGGGTCTTCGATATGGGCGTTGAACCAGGAATTAAATCAATGTAAAACCGAACTTCTAATTCTAGAGGATGTCCAGGTATAAACTATGGAAACACATCATCCTAATCATAAAAAATAAGTATATACTCTATTTGAACATTCATTTCCTCACCCATAGTTGTTTTATTCTATTTCTCCCAAATAGTTTAATTTAGTATAAATACATAGGGTGGATAAATATAAGAATCAGTTGTTGTCATTTCCACTCTAAGGATAAGGTACAACTTATCATCATCAAAAATTGAAACTCACTTATTATTACAATAAATTATTCTATCATGGTCTGAAATCCAATCTATATCAAGGATTATATCAAATTCAATAATGGGTATGATGATGAGATCCAAAGATAATGTATGTTTATATTCCCTAATGAGAACTGATTCATAAAACATTGTTGCAATGATAATTACCTTAAGGGTTTGGACTGAAAATTCCCTTGTTAAATAAAATTGGAAATATATAATTTTTTAGAGAACTGGGAATATATGAGGCAATGAGATGATTCAGAATAAAATAATGCATCGGCTAAATTTTATGAAACCATTAAATTACATGAAACCACGTCATTCAGAGCTTCAAACTCAGTATTAGTGATCACATAAGCTTCACATTTTTCCCTTTTCATTTTCTGAGGTATGTTTCTTTAATGCTTATGAAATTAATTTTCATAATGCCCCAATTATCTATAATTGTAGCATCCAACATTTACATCCTTTTTCTTTCCCTAGTCATCATGAGTTTTGTGGCCTTTTCACCACACTTGAAGCAGACTCTCATTACCTTTTGGCAAGTACCAGGGTGTTTCTTCCCACATTTACTAGAGAATGGAAATTCCACTTTTCCAATATTCCCCTTACTTACATTTATAGATTTTTTAGAAGTTCTCTAATTCACTTGATTTTCATTATGGTCGTAAGACATAGAGAATTCCTTTTCTATATTGATATCACATTATACAATATATTTGTTTGATGAGAAAAATTGTGAGACTAATACTTGTCAAAGAAATGGTTTTATCCTATCAAATAATCGATCAATCTTACTCATTGGTTTATATATATATATTCTATTGGAATCCTTGATAACATTATAAAGTTAGCCTCATACATTGTGACATTCTCATCTTCTATTTTCCTCAAACACAATGATTGTCATTCTACATCTGCTCAATAATCACGAGGAAATTATTTTTCTATGATAATCTCTTTAAAATCCCTCAGTTCAATATTTAATAATACTTTATCTTCTTTTGTGTTTTGAGATAATATTTACCACTGATCTGTATCTTCCGTGAGGCGATAAAATTCCATGACAACTTTTTCCCATTCGTTACTACATAAAGCATTAAATATTTTCACTAAGGAACTTATCCATTTCTATGCTACAAAGGGATTTGTAATCCCATTGAATGTTGGTGGTTGTTGACTCATGAAGTGGTCTAACATTGATCCTCTTTTTTTGTGGATTAGGGTGCTTAAAAGGGTAATTTTATTTTGCATAACCTAAGTGAGTTGTCATAGTATGGTGATAAGCATATCTTCACTAGTTGCGTCACAAAATCCACTATAATTATCTTATGTAGGATAGAAATCGCAAAATGGATTACATGTTTTGACATGGTTTCCATTGCTTCCACAATGTGCCATTTCTAAACAATGGAATACACTAGAATAGTTTATAAATCACAATACATAATTCAAAACTAGTAAAACACATAATATAAATTTAATGGTTTATGGATATAATACATAATCATAAAAATGTTATATTTGAGGAGGTACACCCTAGTTCATGCCTGAAACTCATTTCTAGAATTTTCAGTCACAGTTACATCTTTTCCAGAGCTTCTTCTACCCACTAGTATCCATAAATGGATGTATAGCATGGAAAATACAAAGAATCTCTAAATTAAAAAAATTATAGGATGTTCTTAAACATTAATCCTCAAATTATCACTTTGGGTAATGTTCTATAATTAGAATTTTTCTAAATCTAGTTTCAAAGGTTTGTATTAACCTTTCATTGATACCAACTATAACACCCCGACCCTAGTTACCCAGGGTCAATTCAATATTTCATAACATTTTCAGGATCACAAAGTATCCTATCTCTAATGACCAATCAGATTAGTAGCCTTGTAATTACTAGATACATACATAAGTATTTCATTTCATAATGTAATGTAAATCTGTATATATCTAGTAATTCCAAATCTACTAAATTGATTGGTCATTTGGGATTTGATTCCTTGTGATCATGCCAATGTTATGTAATATTGTACCAACTCTGGGTAACTTGGGACAGTGTGTTACAATAGAGTCACATGTCAGGGGCATCTAGGAATATATGAACCCAATTTCCCCTTCAGGATCAAAATTACGCCCATCCATTCAAAATGATGTTGGAAGACTTCCGACCAAGCAGACCATGTAAGTAGTGCTGAATAAGGTCTGGAAGGTAGAAGAGTTCAATTTCTGCCCATTCCCATTTCCAATTGGTGTGTTCACTGACAACGGACGAGATAAATAAGAGCATCAGTCCTACCTCTTGGCCTTTTAGTGTGGAGTACTGGTTGCATGGGTGAACTGCATGACCCTCTGTGAGTCGTAAACCTCCCACGGATTTGCAAGGAATTTTCATTGTATGAAGAGGTTTACCACACAAGTAAATTTAGGGGTTCTCCATGAGGATCACAGAAGTGTGATGAGGAAGTTGTTTCTTGGGTTCACTTAGGAGGATGGGAGGATGCGTAACGAGCTACCTCCACCCACATCCATCTTTGGGTTGCAGAAAGAGTACGCCAAGTGCTGGGAGATACCCTACCCTAGGGAGATGCTGAAGCAGCCAACAATTCTGGCCAGTGATGAGGTGCCTCCCAAACCTCGATGGTGGGGCTGGAAGGTAGTTACGACTTCTTGTGGTGGAGGGGTTTTAGTGGTGGTGAGGCCTACACATGTTGAAAGGGAGCAAGTAGTGGCATATCCCACAGTACCTAAGGAGAAGAGTCATTTAGAGGGGAGGTCGCCCTAGGGGTTCTATATGATATCCACCCAGGACCCAGGGAAGCGACTGCGCCACATAGAAATGCCAGAGAACACTATCCTCCCAAAATCTTGTGACATCTGGGATGTCAACGGGCAATTCCTCAACCTATCTGAGATGTGGAAACACATGAACCACCTCAGGATTGATTTTCTAGGGATTATCCCTATCAGGGCCGGCTATATAGTATCCCAAAAAGAGGTAGAGCAATACCTGGCCATGTTGGAAGACTTTGTGCACTCTTATGATGCCACCCCCATCTAATGACAGATCGGGTAAAATTATTGCTAGATTGAACGCCCCATCCACAATTATCAACTTCTAAATTGAGGGAGCACTTCCCTCTATCATAATAATCAGATGAATCCTTCCTAGGTGGAGGAGGCTAGTAGAGGGATTCTTCTTAAAGAGGGTGAAGTTGGAAATTCAGACCTAGAACATGAATAACTTGAAGAGGACCTCAATGTAAACTCTAAGTCCCATCTACAGGGTCCTCTTAGAGGTTAAATTATACTCCTCACTAATATATTAACTATATAGGAGGTCCTCATATGTGGAACCTTTTCTCGCCTAACAGTAGATGTAGCTGCGGGGCCTTCCAGATCTTCACCCATGGCTATGGAGATTATTGCATCTAGAGAGGCTGAGACACCCAGAGTAGTTCTTCCATATTTATTATACACCCCAACAATATAAGAAAGACCATTCTTTAGGGTCCTAGTGGTAACCTCTTAAGAATGAGAGTGATAATTGGATCTTCGTAAGTCTCCTTTACGAAGATCATGTCTGGAACCCATTTATTAGGATTATTGACTTCCCTAAAATTTTTGGTATGAAAATTTCTTCACATGGTGTTGGATTCCATAGAAACATTGGTTGGTACTCTCAGCGGCACCATTCACATGGGAATTTCAGTGGTCATGGAAGCGGATGCCCAAACTGACCAAGATGTGGCGCTCCTGATCACTGGTGGGACTGTTAGTATGACAGATCCAGAGATCATTGAGGTGGGATCTAATGATGAAGATCAACTGGACATCATGGTTCCATCCATATCCGACCAGACACCAGATTCATACCCTTCTGATGAGATATTCAGTTTCATCCCTCATAAGAACCTGCTGACCTAGCAGATCGGGGACGAGATGGCCTACAATGAAGAGGATAGAAATATTTCCCTTTCATTGGTCATGGAATATAATTAGGTGATTCATTGATGACACCCTCAAGCAGAATGGATAAACAATGTGGGTAGGCTTTAGTCCTGGCTGGGTTAACTCTGCAATGGGTGATTGGATGCCCTGCCTCCTCGCATGATCATATGAGATCTCATAATGGAGAAGATTCAGGAATACAACCCTGGACTTGGTATGGGCTGGCAGCGGATAAAAGAGGTAAAAATCTAGAGGCTCCATGAGGTTGGAAATGATATTCAATGGCTGCAGGTCTGGGGAGATGAGAAGTCATCTTTCTTCACTGTGCAATTGGAGATCATATTGTGTCTGAAGGGCCAAGTTGAATTGGACTAATAGAGAATGAAGAAAGCCTCTGAGGAGATGACTATTATCCGAACCAGTGAGGAGCGATCCCAGATTACATCTAATGAACTGTACTCCACTTCTACTGAGGATGAGAGAGAAATGAACAGGCATCAGTGATTCCTGGACATCATAAGCCAGAGGGTGGTGGAGCTACAATGCACTTTTTATGGGGTCAACCCGTCCATGGGAGAGGTCGATCCTCGAGTTATGGGATACATGTAACTATTGAACACACATTAATGTTTTGATTATTTATGATAGATTCATGAGTGAGTTTAATTATTCATTTTGGTTCTATTTAATTCTCCATACATTTGTTGAAAATCCAGTGATCCATCCCAATGCTCATGTGGGTTGGGACTGATATGAGAAACAAGGGATGAAAACCTTGTTATTCCATAAGAAAATAAGAGTGCAAAAATTTCTTTTGGAATCTGTTGTCTGAACAACCAATCAGTATTTTCAAAAAGAGAGAGAGATTCTTCATTGGAGGATGAATGTCTCAGAATAATCGATGTTCCATCTCCCCAATATGCTCTGGTGCACGAGCGGGGCAATGCGTGGGGAATTAGAATCAATCTGAACATAATGGATTGGAAAGTGTGAATTACGAAACCCAAGATCCAGAACACTGTTGGGATGAAGTGACAATGAAAGATAACTATTGACCATGGTCATAACCAATCATTCTTCTTTTGTTTGACTGAAATGAGGATCACAGATGTGGGATGACCGCTGACCATATTTGAAACACGGGGCCTCACTTGAAATGTCATCCATTTGACTTCCAAAATGTTAGCCCGTGATAGTAGGCAAGCCATTGGCTGAGAATCCATATTGGTATGCGGTTACATTAGACCTGAAAGTGTGTGAGGGTCCAAATAAAGGGCATGAAAAATGTTGATGGTGGAGTGATGGTTTGTTCGAATAGAGTCCAACACTCCTGTTATTATGACACCATGGTGAAGACACGTTTCGTGGGCGCATCGGCCTGATTAGGGATCATACATACTTCTAAATGTGAACTCTCTGGTAGGGATCTAAAATTCATTTTAGTTTAACGTCATACCAATAAAGAAGATAAACATGTTGTTTAAATGTTGTATGATGAGAATGGTGCATATTTTGAAGGTCATGCTACGTGGACCAAGATTGGAGATGAGGGTCTAGAAGGGTTAATGACCCTAGGGTTGGGCCAAGGCAAATTGCCTGGGCATCGCTATGTATCCCATGTGAATGAAAATAAAGCCGAACATAGTTCTTAATAATGATGTGGCTAGAGGCCAATGCTGATAGGGAAAAACTTCTCTAGAGAAGAAGATGACATATCCCATTGTTATTATGGGGCATTTTTTAGGGTAGAACTATAGTTTAATGACATGCATTGAGGTCATATGGGCTCATGAAGTTTAACATCATACGATAGGATGATGAGTGAAAGAGGAGATTCTAAGAAGGGATTATGTGACGTGGAAACTAAAAAGACAATGTGAATGATGACATAAGGAGTCTGCAACACACCACGTATCCCTGATGGAAGTTATTTAGGTCAAGGGACCAAATGTGAATGTTAGGATGGGCCAGAAGAAAAGCAGTCGGGTGTTCTTACGTACACCAAGAGGATTGGAATCAACCCGAGCGTAGTTCTGAGAGTGCAGTTTAATGTCATACAGGATGATGAAAGGCATGTGTGGTAGGGTTGTGCCAATACAAATCCTACCAAAACTACTTAACCCACATGTGTCAATCTTTATGTGGGAAACCAGCAGTAGTGATGGGACTTTCCTAGTGCTAGGTGGCACACATTAGGGAAAATGGGATGCTAGGTGAGTGACATCCCCATAAAGTCGACCCACCTACTTAACACACCTAGATGGGCGAAGGGGTAAAGACGAGTATTTTGGAATTCCACAAAAATATAACGAAGTGAAAAAATGTGAATCATGATGCTCGAGATTGGGACCACAATGATTTTGGAGTGAAAATAAGGGATAAATATTGACTGTGTTTGAAACATAGCATCCATATTGTGTTATCCTCTTATGGGGACAAAAAAATGGGGGTCGACCACTGACCATGTTCAATACATGGGACCAATATCAATTTGATGACTGAGGTCCTCATGGATGTTGGCCCATGATGGTAGGTAAGCCAATGTGGAATGAGACCAGGTTGTAAAGGGGGTTCCATCAGATGTGTAATAGGATGAGGATCCAAATAACTGGCACATGAAGCTTGGATATGAAACAATGGGAATGTACCAGTGAAAATTCCACACATTGGGCTCTTTGTTACAACACTACTGAATACGACAATAAAATGTATCGAATAGAGGGAGTAGAGTCCCTTTACAAGGACAAGGGTCCTTAGGTTACACGCTTCCAACATAATGTCCTTGGTTGGGCCATAATAAGTGTGGGTCTTGATTTAATGGATTGTTTTCAGGGCATTTAAGTACCCAAAACCGATGCATAGTTCCCATAGGGGGATCTTATTTTAGGGTCATATAACTGATACCAGATTGGAAAAAAGACAGGGGAGGCACATGGTGCGGTTATTGCAAAACCTATTGTGAATGAAAAAACAAGAGTCACTCACCACAACACAAGTTACCAAAAGAGTTTTGGCCATGGGGCTAAAGAGTGGGGGCATGATTTTAGATTCTTGGGTTGGACCCGAAGACAAGATTATTTGGCATTCCTATGTATCCCATAATGATGGTAATCAAGCCATACGTAGTTTTGGAAGAAGTTGTGCTGTATAACATATTGAGATAAGGATGCATGGTGGCCTTATTTTATGGACATAGAGATTGGACAATAGATGGAACTGACGGATTGATAATCTTGGAAAAGTAATTACAAAACCTGGTGTGAATAAGGATAGTTGGAGTCTATATCACCATAATGTGATCCTTGGGAAAATTCTAGGTTGGGGGGACCATCAGTGAATGTTAGGATGGACCTGAGGCAAAGTTCCCAGGCATTCATAAGTTACCCATAATAATAGGAATCAAGCCATATGTTGTTCTAGAAGTGTCAAAGTAAGGTACCCGTTCTTGGGATAATAAGGTCATGTGGGTCTAGCCTCTACACCAAAAGAAGTGTAATTTGATTGATCTTGTTTTTCCTTTTGGATGATTGTATTTTTTTATAATGTGATGGAATTATTATGGAGAATATAGAAGTCTCCACAATAATAAATCCATATGTAGGCATTGACTAATGGTATGGTGGGTGATCGATACCAAACAAGATGTCCCCTCAAGTGAGGACATCACAACGCATCACCGTTTTTTTTGAGAAACTAGGACGATAATGTCATTGTTTAGGGTCATTTGATAGGACCAACCCCTACACATTAACAAATCATAGTACATATGCAACAACTTAATGTCAATTGGGACTAGGAATTATTTTTTATAGTCATATGTATCATAGATTTACAAGAGAAATGTAGTTCTAGAGGGGATGTGCATGACTTGATAAGGCAAACCCAACGTGATTGAGGTCAAGGTCCACATCACACAGTTCACTATTCAAGGAATGAAACCTTAGGTCGAAGGGCTAGAAAAGGTTTGCGAATATAGGGAGAGAGAGACTTGCTCTAAGAAAGGATGTACGTGCTGCATCTCTAGAAAACCATTACATAGATGAAAGCATAAGTCCATACCACACCACACAATCCTAAATGAGAAATTGGCCAGGGGGACGATTAGTGCTGAGAGACCTGGGACAAGGGTTTCCCGACCGACCATAGACACATGACCCTTTATGTAGGTAATTCCATACCGAAACTCTCACGAAAATGTGAGAAATGATTGATGTAGGAACCAAGGAACATGATCAGGCTCTCCCTACCATATATGAGTATGTAAATGATGGAAGAAGATCCTGGAACGTCTTTCTTGACCAGATCAATACTCAAATCCAAGGTGGATGAATTTTTGGGGAGGTAGCAGGATAAAACAAAATCACAACACTTTGAAATTTAGGACTTATATTGGTGGAGACAACGATGGAGGATGGATGCTGACCATATTCGAAATTTATCATCCATATCATGTGACCTGAAATGGGAACGAATAATGATAATCTACCGCTAACCATATTCGTAATGAGGCCCTTTTATCAATTTTTCCCCAGAAATCATCAAGGAAGATGGCCTGAAATTGCAGGAGAGCCCTTGGGACAAATTTCTATGACATTCAGAGGTCTTTTTAGATATCAAGGGTGATTGATACGCAAAATGTAGGGGTTGAGAAAATCATGAATGTTCCAATGTAGTTTAACTTCATACAGGATGTGACTCAAGGGGAGACATTGGAGTTTGGGGTTGGGCCTACGGAAAAAATTTCTAGGCGATCCTACATGTCCCATTAGGATGGGAATCAAGCTATAAATAGTTCTGAAATGGCCATGCAGTTTAAGTCATGTGGTATAGACGTGGGAGGATAGAAGAATGTGGAGGGCCACATAACACGATCATTGTTATATTGTCACGATTTGGTCGAAAGAAGCTTAAGCTATTCCAAATGAGATACATGTAAAGGGGAAGTCGGTGCGGAGCCACGAATGACGCCTTACTATGTCTTTTTCCTCCTAACATGAAAATGTGCACTAAGGTATAGTACCAAGAGTGTCTAAATTCCACATGGACATGATGGAGTGGAAATGGTATGTATCATGCAAATGAACTTTAAGTATTGATGGAATTGGAATGATGATGGATGATAACTTTTGACCATGTTAAAAACACTGTATTCACATCATGTGACCTGGAATGGGAAAACAATTGAAATTCAACCACTAAAAATATTTGTAATGCAGGACATGTATCAATTTGTGGTTTGAACCCCTCGAGGACATTGGCCTGAAATGGTTGGATATCCCTTCAGCTGAAAATCCAAACCATTTGGGGGTCCCTTCGAATGTGGAATATAATGAATTCCAAAATTATGGGGAACACGAAGCCTGCAAAATGGATAAGAGCGTGTCCAGGTAGAATCTAAAACTCTAGGTTCTGAACAAGAGTACTTCTGGGCATTTGGGGAATCACTAGAGAGGGTTTAGGGACCCAAAATAAGATCATCCCACTCGAAAATATGAGTGTATTCAATGGAGTGAAGGGTACTCATGAGAGAGAGGTATGTGGCATTGTTTTTTCAAACCCGAAGTGAATGGGGACATAATCCCATACCACACTGCGTACCCCTCCCCTAGAAGGACTCAGGCAAAGAGGCCATAATGGTAATAAGGTTTCGAAAAGATGGGGCTAGACCCAAACACTATATATTCGAGCATTACTATGTAAACCATATAGATAGAAATCAAGCCACACATAGTTCATGAGTTGCAGTCTAGCATCTTCCACGATGAGAATTTTTAAGTTCATGTATGACCCAACTGTATAAGGTCATGCCAAAATAGATAGTTTAGGGTCATGAAGATCCATAATGTATTATAGGGTCATAAAGACCAAAACGTTTAAGGTCATTTAGGTCCATAAAGCTCAGGAAAAATATTGATTGATGAACATGGCAATGGTGGGCAGAGTTATATGCTCACCATCAATGGTAACTAGAGAGTATCTGACATTTTAGTAAACATTATGAATGATGTAAGGTCATTCTAATTAGGGTTAAATCTTTGGTGGTTTCCTACCAGGTATCATTTGTGTTCATAGGGCCAAAACCATGTCTCCATAAAAGAATGAGAAGAAGAGAACTTTCTTATTAAAAGCTCTAGCTATCTTGTTCTGATGCCTTTATAGATTATGTAGGGCACATAACATGTTCTCATCCAGATCTTCCAATTTATCCATAAATACTTCAACTACATTATTGTGTGCTTGATGATCATAGACATCTATACATAATGAAGGGAACTGAATCTAAATTGGCACGACAACCTCTATTCTGTTCGCCAAAGTGTATGGGGTCACCTGTGTGGAATTACGAGTCATCATTCAATAAGCCTAGAAGGTGTTAGTGAGTTTGTTCAGTCAACTCTTCTTATTCTGACAAACCATTTTCAGTATAATTTTATAGAGGGTTTTTTGAACACCTCTATATAGAAATTTTCTTGTTCATGATAACAGGAGGTATGGTTAGAACTAATGTTTTACTCAGCAAACAATTATTCACAGCTCAGCCGCCCTAGAGTTCATCTCGTAATCAGTTAGGATGGCATGAGGGACTCCAAATCGGTAGATGATATTGGATCTCACAAAGTAAATGATGGAACATGCCTTGAACTCTTTGAGAAAGACTGCCTCTTCCCTCTTGGAGAAGTAATCCATAATGGTTAGGATGATCCTACATTGTCGAGCTGTCTCCTGTGGATATTGTCCCATGAAATCGAGTCCCTAGACCGCAAAGGGCCAAGATTACTTTGTAGTCTGGGGAGGCTCTAGAGGATGATGAATAAAGTTGGCAAGAATTTGGCATGCATGGAACCTATTGGCGAACTCGATCCAGTCATGGATCATGGAGGGGAAAAAATACCCCATTCTCCGGATCTGGTGAGATAGTTTCAGCCCTGTTTGATGAGCACAACAGGAACTGAAATGAACCTCTGGCGTGACTTGAGAAAACTCCAATCCCTAAATGAAATAGAGGATAACCCCTTCAATCTCCAACTTGTAGATGATCTTTTAATGACCATAACCATCCTGAAGGGTAAACTATAATGATCAACATCAGATTTGCTCGTGCTCAGCTGGATCGTTTTAGAGATTACTGTTATGGAGATTCTCGAAAAACGAGTAGATCTAGTCAAGAGTCACCTCAATCACTACATCCAGGGGACCTGGGGGTCATGACGTGGAGGTGATGATAGTAAGGTGTCTCACCTATGGGCTTTCATCGTCATCTATGGTGACACGAGTGATGAATCTCTAGTGTAGAATTTGGACAATCAAATCATCCTATTCGGTTTCAGAAAGTGATGCAACTAGGCTAGCCTAGGAGTCATCTCGACCGTTTGGCGATTGAGGGACATGAGTATCTTCGGTCCGATATGGTAACTAGGCCATTAGCTAGAGAGTGAATTTCAACAGTTGTGTGAGATCTGGAATTCTGACGACATAGTCACTGTTGATCTGCATGATGACTAGTTTAGAGTCCCCATTTATATGCAATTGGGGAACATCAATATCAAGGGATAACTCAAGACTAGTAATGGTAGCCTGGAATTCCACCACATTGTTGGAACAACATTATGAAAACATGAAATAATACGAATGAATGGATTGTGCGGGGGTAATGAAGACAACACTATGGCCTACTGGGTTGATCCTGGGGTCATTGAGCCTTCTGTCGGTGGAGCTCCAGGAAGCACCATTGAAGTGCATTTGCTAGCACAACATGTCTTGGTCTACTGAGAGATGGACTTCATTTGGAAAATTGAGATCCAAGGACTCGTTCATAAGATCTATATGGGAGGAAAGGAAGTATGTCGATGCTTTCCCCTTGATATCCATATGAGGGAAAAAACTAATGTTGAATTGTTGACGGTTTACTACCCACCGTGCTAGACGTCCTATCAACATTGGTTGGCTTAGGATGCCCTTCCATAGATTAACATGGGACACTAGTTGTACATCATGGTGCTGAAAGTAATGTCAGAATTTTAGATCTGAAGATACCAATGCAATGAATCACTTATTGATAGGGGAGTATCTGTTCTCTGTATCAAGGATCATGTGAGTGAGATTATAGAGATTGTTCTTTGTCCCCTAACTATTCTTCTGGTTGAGAAGGGAACTGAGAGATAGTTCCAGGGCATTCTCATAAAGGAAAATTATCTTCACAGAGATAGGTGGAATTAAGACTGGAGGCTGGAGAAGGTACTTCTTGATTCCATCGAAGGTAGACTGACATTCTTCATCCCAATGGTAGACAATGACCTTTTTCATGAGCCATGAATAGTGCTTACACTTGCCAACCAGATTCAAGATTAATCATCGTATGTAGGCCATGTGTTCTAGGAAACCTCGAAGCTCCTAGAAGTTTCATGGGGGTGACTTCGAGTTGACAACCATGATCTTCTCTGGGCCTATTTCAATGCCCTTGTATCTAATAGCGATGTTGAGAAACTATCCAGAGATGAAACTGAATGAACACTTCAATGGATTCATCATGTGGTGGAAGGAAAGAAGGAAACCAAATAATTTCTCAAGTTATTTGATATAGTCATGAAGCTGGCAATATTTGACAACCAGATCATCCACATAACATTCCACCAATGTCCTGAGGATCAGCTTAAATATGTGATGAACATACCGTTAGTAGGTGGAACATGTATTCTTTAAACAGAAGGGCATGACTTGGTAATAGAAAGTAACTTGTGGTGCCTTGAAGACTGTATAATCCTGATCCTTAGGATCCATTCCTATTTGGTTATACCCGGAGTACCTATCCATAAAGGAGAGTGCCTAGAACCAAGCAGTGTCCTCAACTAATAGTTTTGTCTTGGGGAGTTGAAATTCATCCTTCGGAAAATGACTGTTGAGTTCCCAGAAGTCGATGCAGACTTCAATTTGCCAGTTCTTATTCTTGACAGATATGATGATGGCTAGACATTAGGGGTATGAGACCACCTAAAAGAAATTGTATCTAACGATCTTATCCACTTTGGCCTCGACTATAGAACCATGAGAAGGATTCATATTTTTGGGAGACAGCTTAATCCCATGCTGGTTTGTTAGGAGACCAAGGCGGTGGATAGCTACCTAAGAATTGAGACTTGGGACTTCATCATAACTTCAGTAAAATACATCACAATGTTTTTTGAGGAAGTACACATATTGCTGTTACTCTTCTAGCGGCATATCAGCATTGTTCATTGTGGGTATCAGGTCTGTATCTCTACTGAGGTTCACATTTACAAAATCTTCGACCATGGGAGAGACTCCCTCATCAATTTCAAGAGGACCATCCTCAAAATTCTTCATAATTACTTTTTTAGGGTGGTCATAAGAAGGAGGGGTTTCCTCTAAGTCATAATATCCGGATGGGAGGCTGGTACGAGCCTGGCGGTGGTGGTCACTTCTTTGGGGGACTCCCGTGCAGCCGAATCCATAGAAATAAATGTTGTTGATCTGCTCCAATCTAATATTTTTCCCAAGGGGCCACACTAGATAATATCAAAGAAATAGTGGCACGTCACCTTGAGATGGCTTATCCCATCCTAGCAAAACAATCATGTATGATGTATTACCATCTCCTTGGGGGTGGACATCCTGATACCTTATGGGAGTAAGGGGATTCATGATTACAAGAGCCTAATTTGTGTAGGATTATGATGTGATCTTATGATGTCTCTTAGACTTGGGAATGCACTCACCCCTCTTTCCAAATACAAAAAATCATTTTCCCTTGTCCGAGGTTGTATCCTCTAATTGGTGGATTGGAATATGTAGGCATCATCTAGATCTGTCCACGTGTTTGTCATAGTCGTAGCATGATCAACCTAGTTAGCATGAATCATCTTTTCCTTTATCTGGTAATAGTTGACATCTAGGTAGAGGGAATCACATGAGGAAAAGGGAGAAACTTCACTTTTCATTACACCCACTCGACCGTTGAGGGAGTTGTTAAGGAACTAGTGATATGATGTAGGGACTTTTGTATGCAGGTGAAGACATGGCTTGCCCATCAACGCATTGTAGGTGGTGTCTTGGGAGACATCCATGAACTCGGTGCTGGCTACCAGACCATCGAACTCTGGTTTTAAGTGGATATTTCTGAACGGTGTCTATTTTTTCTTGTCATAGCCATGGATTTTCAGGTCAGAGGGACTTAGGTACTCCTCAAACAATCCCAGTTTTCATAGTGTATGAGTCAGGATTCCGTTGATCCTGGAACCTGTGTCAACAAGACAACGATGAACCTCGATGCCATTAAACTTTCCAGTGATGTACATTGGGTGAATGTGAACATGTATGGGAGATCTTTCATCTTCTCCAGAGAACAATATGAGGGCCAGGCATTGAGCATGCTAGAATACCTCCACAAATAATTTTTCTTCTGCAGCTACCTATGTCTCAAACTGGAGGGGGTTTCGTAAAACCTCAGTGAGGGCTTCACACATATCTCCTGACAGGAGAAGGGACTTAATGATGGAAGGCCTTTATAGAATGACAGAAAGATTTTTGAGGACATAATACTTCCATGATATATGTGAGATTTTTCTTACAGGGGGTCGCTCTTTGACATGATGTATGGCGGGCCCTACCGACCAGACCAACAGCTGACTAGTGCTGGGAATATCCCACTACTCACAGGTTGAAGCCCATGTGGTGACCACCGGATGAGGGCCAAATGACTAAGACCAGTTTGTAGCAGAGCATGGCTTGTCATGACATAATCTAGGTAGCTCTGCCGGATCGAGAAACACAAACGAGGGCGAAGGTGGATCTGATGACACCAGATGAGATGTTTGCGCATGCTTAGCTCTGTGCTGGGCCTGCTGTTTGGTTTTGGTAGCATGAATTACCTACATGGAAGTACTGACTGAGGAACTCCAATTACCAATACTTTGTAACACCCCAAAGTATCATATTATGTTATCTCTTAAAAGTAATTCAACAACTTGCGCTCCATGCTACATCGATATCGAGCACACCACGAATTACCAAACAATCCATTCAAAAAGAGGTTATGAATAGTAATAACTTAATATTGTTTTTTATATACTCCATATAATAATAAAATCCATATTATTTTTTTCTTACAGAAAATATATGAAAAAATTCATTTTATGAGATAAAGGATGAATTTTTCAGAAAATGTAATTTTACAACCTTTTAATCGAGAGCCCTTTTTAAAACCCATATTTGACACTTTTATATATTAAATTTAATGAAATTAATATTTTCATTTATACAGGGACATAAAAATTTATTTTTGAAAATTTTTTGTTACTCATCTGATAACATTAATATTTTTATGAATCGTTATAAATACTAAAAATTAATTTAAGCAACTTTTTAGTCGAAATAATTTATAGTGTTAAATTATGTTTTTTAATTTTTTTGGAAGTATAATTAGATTAGATTATTATCAATTAATACTATTGAGGTCATTATAAATAATTTAACATCTAAATTTTACGTAAACACATGTCAATATTTTGAAAGTTTTCTCTTTTTAAAACCTGCTTTTTGGTTTTAACATCGATAATTAATGTTAAATTTATTAATGAAACTTATAGGTTTTTAATTTTATAAAATATAATTCATTTTTTAAATTATAATATTATAATTAGATTAGGGTATATTTTTGTATTATTTTGAAAGCATTCAATTTTTTATGAATAGTGAATAACACTGAATTATTATTTAAAACCGACTTTTAATTTAAATAATTTTTTATTTTATTTAAATTTATTTTCAGTAAAAATTGACATATATTACTTATAAAATTTAAATGTAATTAATTGGAATCATTTGATAATAAAATGAGATGAATAAAATTTTATTGAACTTTTAAACGTTTTTTACCCACCTTCTAGGAGCATTTGCAAATTTTCATAAAACATAATTTTACCGCTTATGTGAGTTGAATTACAAAAATACAAGAGACACGGTTGAAATTAGTAAGTAAAATGTGGTTTAATAAGATGAAAATAATTTTTGGGGAATAGTAACTTTTGACTTTTTTCTCACGGTTAAAAGTAAATAGGTTATTTAAGGGAAAAAATTATATTATAATTATCCTAACACATGTCCTAATTCGGTTGTTTATGTATAATTAGGCAAAAAATAACCTTAGGAATAAAATATATTTCTCTTTGGTTCAATTGGATAAGATTATGACATTTATTATTATTTTATTTAAGGAAGAGTTAAATGTGTTAAATTCAATGTTTAATAACAAAACCATTTTTTACATAGGGTTACACACATTATAAATTTGACTATAAACATTCATGGTAAGGCTAAAAAGTTTTGCTACATAATGGTATTATATATATATATATTAGAAATTAAATAATTTAATTTATTTATGAAGTAATGATGATGTAGTAATTACCTTATAAATGAAATAATAATATAATTGATATTATAAATATCCAAATAAATGTAAATGGAGACTTATGATGAATTACACTTATTTTATAGGTGAATATTACATGAGAGGGTTGATTTAGTGTATCTTATTTAAAATAATCAAGTTTTTTATGACTTTCAAAAAGACCAAATACCAAATAATGTCAAAATTGACATAAAATATATTTAAAAGAAAATACTATATTATTGGTTGATATAATATTCCTAAAAATCCAAGGATCGTCCAAAGGGCATAAATAATATTATATATGTCATAAAGTAACTAATTGAGGTTCTCTTTGACGTTTTGAGTATGTTTATTAACCATATAGTAAAGAATATATGAAGAGAGGGTAAAAGTTAAAATATTTAAATAAGAGTTAAATCTAAAAGATAACGTTAATAAGGTGACCTAAACCAGTTCAAAACCTATTGGTTGAGTGGTTTTCGACCCATCCCCACCTTAGCCTAGAAATAAATTATTTTGGATCCATTTGAAATGGAAAATTTTTATTATAAAATAATATTTCTGGCTTTTCCAAAAGTGACCCTCACCTCTCTTATAAAAGTGTACTTTCCCTTCCCTAAAAATCACACCTCCAAATCCATTTGGCTCAGCAAACCCCATAAAAAATATCCTCCCAACTTATTTCACATTAACCTAGAGTCCTTTCATTTATCATAATGCCCACCTATGGATCCATTTTGATCAACTCAAAAGGAAACACCCGAAGAAGAGGTAATAATTTCACCACCATCTTTCATGTTCTTTTCATTTTCCACATCCTATTTCTTTGTTGTTTCTATACCAAAATAAGAAATCCATTACCTCAAAAATACCCTGATGTTATTATAAATATGGTACAACCATATTCATATTTCTATCCATCCTCAAAATGACAATTTCAACATACGTGCGTTGGTACGGCTTACCATCTCCACGTCATGGTGTAGTTTGTTATTCAAACACTTCATTATTAGGATAGGTATAATAATGATTATTACTAAATTAATAATTAGTATAACATGTTAATTATTCTTTATATATGCTATATCATCCAATTAAAAATGATTTCACCATCAATATAACGACATTTCCACTCGTGTGTACGTACGAATTAACATCTCTATGATGCGATGTGATTCATACCCATGTTCACCATTCAATGATGATTATAAAAATATATATTATTAATTGGTATTAAATATATGACATAATAATTCTACTGGAGAGATATATATATATATATAAGATCCCAGTTTTTAGAATGGTATGTTTTCGTTATGTTTCGATGAAATCCCTTATTTTGTGCTTCAAGGGATGTTTCCAAAAAATGTGAGTGGCCTTGGGGGTGTTCCTGGAGCTCAGGGCATGGAAGAAGGGAAATATGGTCAAGACAGGCTAGGGCGCATGGACTGTGCACGGCCAGGAAAACGGTGCGGCCTGCCCAGGCTAAACTGTCTGGCCCTTCCTCCTCTGGATAAAAGCATGCGCACGATTTTCCAAACCGTGCGGCTAAATCGCGCGACTCCTACTCCTCTGGACAGTGGCATGCACACGGTTTTCCAAACCATGCAGAAAAACCATTCGGCCACTTAATGTTGGGAAAAAATACAAGTTTTCCACTCTGGGCTTCAAAACCCCACTCGGGATTTTATCCCATTTCAACCCTTTCCACACTATGCACGATCCAAATCGCCCAGAGGGTCTAAGAGCCCAATCTACTTCGATTCTATGGTGTTTTTGGTGCCTTTTTTTCATATCGGAGCTCCGAGTAAGGCTAACCTCATACTAGCTTCTCCTATTGGATTAGGGTATGTATATTCTCTCCCTCTCTTTCTGATGCTCTAAAACCCTAACATTTGTGTGAGTTTAATGATGAAGCTCCAAAGGATGATTGGATCAAGGTCTAAGGACTCGATTAAGAGTGCGTTCAACCACGGTTTTAATGTAGGTGGTCTACAATTGATATCCCATAGTTATTTGTGTATTTATTCATGCAATGTTTGTGTTCTTTCATTCATATGGTAATGTTTTGGATAACCATGGCATGTTTTGTAATAATGGTGTTTAAATTGGAAAATGGGAACACTCACGATCCCCGTGGGATGTGTTGGGATAGACTTGACCTAATTGGGGCCTTCCATGGGATGCGCCGGCTTTTCCCGAATTTAGGTATTGATATTAAACAAGTGACCTTATTGTAAAGAATTGTAGAGCCCTTGATAAATATATTGGCATGGTTGGTTGAACTTCGAATAGAAGTTAGGTGATGCACCTAGAATTGGAAATAAACTAGGGGTTAGAGTGGAATGGGTGAAATGTTGATTTATGGGAATGATGAACGGGTAAATGGGTTAATGTGTAAACCGATTAAAAGGCATAATGGGATAGATTATGGGTTTAATGATGAATTATTAGTGAGATTGGAATAATACATGGGAATTGGGTGAATGGTTAAATGATGTGAAATGGTAATGCATTAATGGGTTAAGGCATGATGTGGTTTCCAATGTGGGTTGTTTTGAATAGTGTTTTCCGAAGGGAAATGGTTTTGATGGTTGATGGGTACTTATATATAAGCATGTGCTCAAGGCTTCTTAGAGTGGGGTATGAATTGAGGATCTACGCCCACGGGTCGAATGAAGAATGGGGTTCTAAACTCCACCATAAATGCATGGGCTAGGAAAAGGGAATGAGGGTCTATTCTCCTTACAGTTGCATCCGCCGAGACTGAGGCTTCGAGGTGAATTTGTGGTTGATATGAGGGGTTGGTCCAAGTGTGATAGGATAACGATGTGTTTAAACTCTTGCATGAGATTGTTGTCCATATACCCACGTAACATAATGTATGTGATTAACCCAATTAAATTTTATTAAATGATAAATGGTGATAATGAGTGTGTAATGAATGGTAATGGAAGTGTAAATGGCTTGGCTCTAAACTGGTTAATGGTACATTAAATAATTACTTTGAAAATACCATTCATATTCCTTTGCATGCACTATCAATTTATACTGGATATTTTATAGACAGCATTGGTGGTGGCCTACTCAGTTGTACTCACACCCTACCCAGGCCGATGTTAGGTACCCGAGCAGACCCCATGTTTGCAGGTCAGGTGAAGGGAAAGGGTCCTTTCTAGTTAGTTTATTGGACATGGGTAGCACTTGGTGGAGGATCCGTACATGGAGTCGGACCATTTTAGGGATTTTGGCCATTGTCTTTATTTAGGGGTTTTGTCCACTTTTTCACTCATAGTATGACAAGGCATATTTATTACTGGAAATGGATGTTATACATGTTCCCTTCTTATTGGATATTGTTTTCGCTATTCGGTTTATTTATATTATGGATTACTCTGATAAAAAGGGGGTATAGTCTCCCCACATGACTCCGTAGACCCCCGCTTCTGTTCAGCAACCTTTGGATTATGGGGAGGTGCGCTTAATGTCATGTAACCACCCATATCAGAGCACCAATTTAGTGGCTTCCGGGTAAGGGACGTTACAATGTGGTAATAGAGGAGGCCTTTCTTCTCCTTCTCTACGGTCTTGTTTTTGGGATAGGTAGCCAAGGGATAAGATGTGTCGGGCCTTGGTATTGAGCTCATTCTTGGGAGTAGCTAAGCCATGTATGAGGGAAACCCAAGTCACCTTGCGTATGGAATGTTGTTCTTGGTTGTGTGTTGTTACATTTGATGATATTTCACCGTTGGGTGATGCACATGTGGTTTCATGTGGCTATTTTATGAAATTTGGCATGTGGCCTTAACGACACGAGGATTGGAATTCATGCACCATTATAGGCACCTAGGATGATAGGTGTCATGCCTTGTATTAGACACACGCACAGGGTGGGTGTGTGAGGTAGGAAATTAGGGTGCATCATGCATTTCATGAAACCAAGGAATAATTAGATGAATGAAATAAAAAAAGTGGGTAAATGATTTTTAGTGGAGTAATTGGGTTTGAAAAAAGTTTTAAAATGTTGTTGGGTTAGTGTATGAAATGGGTTGTTGTAGCTAGTAATGAATTTATGTTGGAGTCATGAATGTTTATGGTAAGCATTCTAAAGTCTTGTGCTTGGCATTGTAGAGAAAAACGACCACGACATTAGTTACTAGTTGGGAAACACGAGGATGTTGCTGAGAACACTCCTCTAGAAGATAATAATGAAAATTTGGTGATCAATGAAGGTAGAGAAGGCTAGTTCCGAGAGAAATTGGCTCGCCTTATACAGATGATGGATCAGGACCTAGGGCGGGTTGCACCGAGTATGTTTGAGCTGACCAGAGAGTTCCAACTGCCGCACCCTCTGACCTTCACTACAGTGGGTGGGCCATAGGTAGCGGAGTTCTGGTTAGAGTCTATCGAGATGATACTAGATCATCTAGAGACCCCTATCGGAAATCGTGTGAAGTTGGCCGCTTATATGTTGCGAGGTCAGGCGAGGCGTTGGTGGGACATTTAGGCTCAAATTGAGCAGGATGAGGGAATGTCCTGGAAGGATTTTCAGGAATGTTTTCTAGAGCATTTCTACCCAGAGACCTTGAGACAGTATTAGGATGAAGATTTTATGAGCCTGACTCAGGGATAGCTATCGGATATGGACTATGCTAGTAGCTTCACTGATTTGAGACGCTTTGTCCTAGTTTTAGCAGGGGATGAGGCAGGCAGTAGCAAGGCGTATTCGGGATGGGCTGAGACATGAGATCAGGTCTCTGGGTAAACATCTTCCACTTGAAGATGTTCATAGAGTTAGTAGATCAGGAACTAATCTCATAAGAAAAATTGAAGGGAGCTTCGGGTAGTAGTCTTGTGGTGTCAGTGGGATAGACGAGCAGTGAAACTACCGAAGGTCGAAAGCGAGTCCATGAGATCTCACAATATGGTGGAAGTGTGCAATGTGGATAGAACAGAGTGTCAGCCTCTCAGAGTGGGAATCAGGTGTTCTGCTATCAGTGCGGTTGGTCGGGGCATATGTGTGGTCAGTTTCCTCGACCTCCAGTTGAGTGGCATTCGTGTGGCCGGATGAGACATGTGTAGAAGTTCTGCAAGGGACCTCAACATGTGGGTGAGTAAGATTGTGGAAGGAAGGTACCAGGTACAGTAAGGGGGTTAGTTGCCCTGTATCAGACAGGCAGTTGGAGCTCCATGGGCCGTACTAGTAGGGGAGGTGGACGTGGAACTCTAGGGCAAGATCGCTCACGTCAGCAGGGCAGTGCAGCTTAGGGTGTTCAGGATGGAGCCCAGGGTAAAGGGGAATGTCAGCTTCAAGCAGTTCAGTTTGCGCCTGGTGATGGAGAGGCTAGACCATCAACTGTTCGAGGTAGGATCCTTTTAGATTATACTTTTTCTAGTGCGTTTTTTTGACACATGTTCCACACACTATTTTATCTCTTCTCAACTTGTGGTAGCGTTGGGTTTACCTATGGAGGGGGTGTGTGGGGTGATGTCAATTGACACTCGGTTTGTGGTGCGGGTTGTGGATATCAAGTAGCGCAAGGGATGTGCCTTGGAAGTTGGTGGGTATCATTTTATGTGGGACTTGTTCATTCTCAAGATGTATGGGTTTGACCTAATCCTGGGAATGGATTGGTTGTTGTTGTATTAGGCGCACATAGACTGTTACCGTCATAGAGTATCATTCTAGTTTCTTGAGGGTGACTCTTATGTCCACCGTGGCGAATAGGATGTTCGAGCAGGGCGGGACGGTCCTTTTTTCCCAAAGATGAGTGGACTCACGACTCGAGTGGCATGTCTCATGCTTGATGACAATTCAAGAGGGGAGTAGTCTATTTTCCCTCCTATAGTGGATCAATTTCAGGATGTGTTTCTTGAGAATTTCTTGTGGTTACCCCCTGAGAGGCATGTTGAGTTCACAATCGAGTTGCTGCCAGGAGCAGAGCCAGTTTCTATTCCGCCATACCGAATGGCACCGACAGATCTGTAGGAACTGAAGGTTCAGCATGAGGATTTGAAGCATAAGATGTTTATCCATCCTAGTATGTCTCCTTGGAGACCTCCCATTCTTTTTTCAAATAAGGTCGATGGGTCGTTAAGGCTGTGTGTTGACTATCGAAAGTTGAATCAGATGACGGTTAAACATTGGTACCCTATTCCTAGAATTGATGACTTGTATGATAATTTTAGGGGTGCATCAGTGTTTTCTAAATTGATATGTGGTCAGGTTATCACCAGTTGAGGTTGAGGAATTCCGACATATTGAAGACCACTTTATGGAGTCGGTACGGGTTGTTGGAGTTTGTGGTAATGCCTGTTAGCATGACCAATGCACTGGTGGTGTTTATGGCATTGATGACCCAGATCTTTCATCCTTATCTAGATTAGTTTGTGGTAGTCTTTGTTGAGTTTGTGGTAATTCCTCATCGTCTTGGGTACACTAAGAGATCACCGTATATACGCCAAGCTATACAAGTGTCAATCATGGATAGGTGAGGTACATTTTATGGGTCACATATTCTCATAGGAAGTTATGTCAGTGGATCCAGAGAAAGATTAGGCAGTTGTATCTTGGGAGCAGCCCAAAAGTGTTTCTGATGTTCGGAGTTTTCTGGGTTTGTTCGGGTATTACCGAAGGTTCATTCATTATTTCTCTCGCTTGGCAGAACCACATTCTGTCATGACCAAGAAGGAAATCAGGTTCAAATTTTCTAAGGCTTGTAAACATGCCTTCCAATAGCTGATGAAACGGCCGACGACAACACCTATATTGATCTTAACCGATCCAGGTAAGAAGTACATCGTGTTTTGTGATGCGTCTGGAATCGGAATTGGGGCTGTGTTGATGCAAGATGAGCGGGTGGTGGTTTACGGGTCAAGGTAGTTGAGACCCCATGAGCAGAATTATCCCACTAAGGACCTTGAGTTGGCTGCATTAGTGTACGCCATGAAGTACTGGAGGCACTATCTATTGGGAGAATGGTTTATCGTGTCTACTAACCATAAGAGTTTAAAGTACATCTTCTCACAGCGGGATCTGATTCTTCAGCAGTGAATATGGGTTAAATATCTCCAGTCTTTTGACTTTGATTTGGTATACAGACTGTGAAAGGGAAACAATGTTGCTAATTCATTGAGCAAGAAGGTTCAAGATTTGATGGTTTAGGAGTCTAGCACTGAGTGGAAGGTGGTGACTTTGTTTACAGAAATTCACCTGGAGGTGTAGGAGGAGAGTGGTTAGGTCACTCTTGCATCCTTAGCGATGGAGTCGACTCTTTAAAGTCGAGTTAAGCAAGGTCATCTTGATGATCCTGAGTGTTTGATCATGAAGGGAAATCTTGAAGGTGGGGTGCTACTTTCTGGCTAGGTCGTCGGTGTGGACGGTGTTGTTCATGTTCGTGATCGTGTGGTTATGCCAAAGTGTGTGTGGGAAGAGTTGATGTGTGCATTCCATACATCAAAGTGGGCAGTGGATCCTAGTTTTACCAAGACGTACCGTGATCTCCGAAGGCAGTTTTGGTGGCCCGGAATGACGAAGGATGTTGCAGGATTTGTGGCGTAGTGTTTTACCTATCTGTACGTGAAGGCCGAGCATCAATGACTAGGTGTTTTGTTGCATCCATTTCCCATTCTGGAATGGAAGTTGAATGATGTGACAATGGATTTTAGTCATGTGTATTCTGAGGATGCCATGGAAGAATGATGCAATTTGGGTGATTGTGGATTGGTTAACGAAAGTGGCTCATTTCTTACTGATTCAGGAGACCCATACAGTCGACTAGTTGGGTGAGAAGTAGGTTTGGGAAATAGTGCGGTTGCATGGCGTGCCTCAGACCATAGTTTTGAACCGAGATCCGAGTTTCACATCATGTTTGTGTCAATGGTTGTAGAAGGTGCTTGGTACACAGGTGTTTTTGAGTACATCTTTCCATTTGCAGATGGACGGGCAGTCAGAGTGTACGATCCAAGTGTCGGAAGACATGTTAAGAGCTTGTGTCTTGGACTTTGGTGTTTCTTGTGATAAACACCTATCATTGGTTTAGTTTTCTTACAACAACAATTTTCATGCTACGATTCAGATGGAACCATTTGAGGCACTTTATGGGAGGCCATGTAGATATCAGTTGTGTGGGCTAGAGGCCAATGAATCCGAGTTGTTGGGACCAAGTCTCATGGAGGAGAATTCAGAGAGAGTTAGGTCAATCAAGAAGCGAATGGATACGTCTCAGAGTAGGAAGAAGTAATATGTATATCGGAGGCATAGACATCTTGAGTTTGGGGTGGGTGATAATTTGTTCCTTCGGGTGTCACCAAGGTTGGGTCACCGTCGGATACGAAAGCAGGGTAAGTTGGCACCCATGTATGTGTGCCCTTTTGAGATTGTGGAGAGGATCAGACCAGTAACTTACCAATTCACTTTTCCACAATATTATGGTGGGATGAATGATGTGTTTCATGTGTCACAGCTTCGATGATATCACCTTGACCCATCTCATGTGGTTGATGTTGAGGATGTGGAGCTTGAGGATGATGCGTCCTTTGAGGAACATCTGGTTCATGTGGTAGATCATAGTGAAAAGGTCTTGTAAGGAAATGTTGTGCCATTAGTGTGAGTACTATGGTGGCATGGGAATGTTCTGGAAGAAACATGGGAGCGGGAATCAGATATGTGGGCTCAGTGGCCCAAACTATTTTCTCCAGTGGAGTAATGAGGCTTGGGAACTCATCTCGAGGACGATCCGTTATAAGGTGGGGAGATTATAGGATCCCAGTTTTTGGAAAGGTATGATTTCGATATGTTTCTGTTGAATCCATTGTTTTGGGATTAAAGGGATGTTTCTTAAATGTGTGAGAGGCATTGGGGGTGTTCCGGGGGATTGGGGCACGAATGAAAGGAAATTTGGGAAAGATAGGCCAGGGCGCATGGCCAGCACACGGCCAGGAAAACCATGCGGCCTGCCCAGGACAAACCGTGCGACGCTTCCTCCTCCAGATAGAAGCATGCACACGGTTTGCACATGGGTTTCCAAACCGTTCGGTTAAATCATGCGACCACTCCTCCTCCGGATAGTGGCATGGGCACGGTTTGGGCACAGTTTTCCAAACCATGCGGACAAATCGTGCGGCCACATAATGTTGGAAAAAATTACAAGTTTGCCACTCCGGACTTTAAAACCCCACTCGGGATTTTCTACCATTTCCTCCCTCTCCACCCTAGGCATGAACCAAATCTCCCAATGGCTCCAAGAGACCGATATCCTTTGATTCTAAGGTTTTTTTGGTGCTGTTGGTTGTGGATCGAAGCTCTCGGAACGGCTAATCCCATCCTTGTTTCCCTTTTATGGTTTAGGTTTTGTATCTTATCTCCCTCTCATTTCGAAGCTCTAAAACCCTAACTATTGGGTGAATTTTAGGTTGAAGCTCCAAAGGTTGGTTAGATCGAGGTCTAAGGACTCGATTGAGAGTACGTTTAACCACGGTTTCGAGGTAGGTGATCTACAAGTGATATCCCATAGTTATTTGGGTATTTGTGCATGCCTAGTTGTGTTCATTCTTTCCTTTGGGTATGTTTTGGATAACCTTGAAATTTTTGGTAATAATGGTGTTTGAAATGGAAAGTGGGAACCCTCATGAACCCCATCGGATGTGTTGGAATAAACATGACCTAATTAGGTCCATCCATGGGATGTACCGACTTTTCCCGGATTTAGGGTTTGATATTTAACATGTGACCTTGTTTTAATGAATTGTAGAGCCATTGATAAATATGTTGGAATGGTTGGTTGAACTTTGAATAGAAGTTAGGTGATGCACCTAGACTTGGCAATAACCTAACGGTTAGATTGAAATGGGTTAAATTTTGATTCATGGGAATGATGAATGGGTTAAATGGGTTAATGGGTAAATCGATGAAAGACCATAATGGGCAAGATTATGGGTTTAATGTTGAATGCTTAGTGATATTGACATTACACATGGGAATTGGGTGAATGGTTAAATAATGTGAAATGGTAATGTGTTAATGGGTTAAGGCATGATGTGGTTTCCCATGTGGGTTGTTGTGAATAGTGTTTGCTGATGGGAAATGGTTTGGATGGTTGATGGGTACTTATATATAAGCATATGCACATGGATTCGTAGAGTGGGGTATGACTTGAGGATCTACGCCCACAGGTCGAGTGATGACTGAGGTTCTAAACTCCACCCTAAATGCATGGGTAAGAAAGGGGACTGAGGGTCTATTCTCCTAACAGTTTCATCCACCTGGACTGAGGATTCGATGTGAGGTTGTGGTTTTTATAAGGGGTTAGTCCTAGTGAGATAGGATAACGATGTTTTTACACTCTTGGATGAGATTGTTGGCCTTAGACCCAAGTAACATAATGTATGTGATTAACCCATGGAAATGTGATGAAATGGTAAATGGTGAAAATGGGTGTTTAATGAATGGTAATGGAAGTGGTGATGGCTTGGATCTAAACTGGTTAATGGTACTTTAAATACTTACTTGGAAAATATCATTCATATTCCTTTGAATGCACTATCTGTTTATACTAGATATTTTGTAGACACTGTTGGTGGTGGTCTACTGAGTTGTACTCACACACTACCCAGGCCTCCATTGGGTACCTGAGTAGACCACATGTTTGTTGGCCAAGTGAAGGGAAAGGTTCCTTTCTAGATAGTTAAGTGGACATCGGTATCACTTGGTTGAGGATTCAGACATGGAGTCGGACCATTTTGGGGATTTGGCCGTTGTCTTTATTTTGGGGGTTTTGTCCACTTTTTCACTTGTAGTATGACATGGAATATTTATTATTGGAAATGGATGTTATAAATGTTCCGTGCTTATTGGGTATTTTTTCCTCTATTTGGTTTATTTCTATTGTGTCTTACTATGATAAAAAGGGTGTACAGTCTCCCCACTTGACCCCATAGACCCCGGCTGCTGGTCGGCAGCCTTTGACGTACGAGGAGGTGCACTTAAGGTCATGTAACCACCCATCTTGGAGCACCTATTTAGTGTATTTTGGGTCGGGATGTTACAATATATATATATATATATATTTACTTACATATATCTTATTCACTTACATTTTTTCTATACAACTTGAAAATTGAAACTTCATTTATGCGTACATATGGCCGACCGTCTCCATAAATGGTGCCTTCCATTTAATATATATATATATCTATTATAAATATTTATATTATAATATATATGATATATGTATCAATGTTTACATTCAGGAAGTATTTAAATCCTTATCTAAATGTTACGATCAAGAAGAACAAGATAAAACATATACGATAAAAAAACAATTAATAGCCAAAATGTTAATTTGACATGGAAATCATTATTAAATGGGTACTATAATGTAATAGATGAATCATGTGTGATATAATAAATATGAATACGGTTATTATATAATTTAATAACACACTATGGTTATTATATAGGAGGTTAAACATACCCTCTACAAAAATAAAGTGCAAGGTAAGGGTTAATTTCACAATGTCATTATTATCTCAGGTTATTTTTATATAAGTATGTACTAGAACATATTTATTATCCATTTACATGTTTTATAAAAGGGTTTTCATTGGGATTATTTTTATGGGAATTTTTACTAATACATAATTTTAAATATTTTAACGATTTATTCTTCAAAATCATTCTCATTAATGTCTATGTTATCATAATGTTTTGAAGGATCTATTTATATGAAAAAGAATGTTTTAAAATTTAAATTCCATTCAATAGATTAAAAGTGGTATGGGAGAGATTTATTGAAAAGTATATTTTATATTACTTCCTTTAAAAACAATGTGACTTTTAAATGATTTCATGATAAAGGGATATTTCTCTCAATGATTTTTACTGATCATTTTCAACTATGTCAACATCCATTATGGGATATTATTCTTGACCAAGGATGATTTTTATAAAAATCATCCACATTGTATTTAAGGGTTTATGATATGTTTGATTGTAGATGTGTGATTTTTATACCATTCAATGTTTATGGATAATGTATTGATATTTTGTATGCTTGTTTTAATATGAATGTTTATGTTAAGTTTCAACCTTTTCATATGAGAATTCATTGGACGCAGTAAGTGATGGGTGGAGCCTTCCAAAGCTCCTCGATACATCGGTAAGTCTCTTGAGAGAATTAGATGTGGAATTGGCCAAGGCCATTCCAAATTTGAAATATGGTTTTGGCTGAGTCATTAATCAGTTTTAGACATCTAGGCTGAGGCCTTAACAAAATGTTTCATAATGTCTAGAATTATATATTCCCTCATTATGGAAAATAATATTGATGGTTTATGTGGTTATTCTACTAGTAGAATAACCATGACTAAGTTTTATTATGACATTATTTACTTATCTCATATTTCTACCATAATGTGTTTAGGTTAATTATGTTTAAATGAACATATTTTCAAGTATTCATCTTGCCTATTTTGTATGTTATCATCCGCTAAATTTGTTACCCTTACTGCGCATCTGAGCTCACCCCTTTCTTTAGTTTTACATTCCTAGGATTTCCAAGATGAGTATTATGATTGATATTTAGGGTTAAGATAAAATGGAATAATAACATTCTCAAAGGAAATATCTATGCTATATTTTATGTTTGAAATTGTAATGTGTAGTTGATGTATGTAATCCATTTCCATGATTGCAAAACTGATCAGTCATTTCAGACATTATTTCTTTGTATCATGCCAATTTATTAAAATAATTCACCAGCTACAAGCTTCTGGGGTCGTGGCGTTACAGTTGGTATCAAAGGAAGTTTAGTGACAAGCTTGGAAATAGATTTAGATAAACTATGTTTAGGGAACATTAACCTAAGATAGACTTTGAGGATTAGTATATAAGATCTTCCTAGAATTTTGGTAATGTATATATTTTGTGTATTTTCCATGAAATAACTCCATGTCTGGATATGAGCATGTAGAGGCGGCGCTGGCACATATGTACCTTGGAGTGAAAACTCCGAAAAAAATTTCAAGCTTGACCCGAGGTATCCGGTTACATGAAAACGGTCCTTGCATCACTCTTGGTTATGACACTCCTGAGGGATATTCTTTGGATAATTCACATTTTCATTACAATCCATTATGGAGGATTTAAGAGTAAATACATCCTAAAAAACATTTTACGATTAGAAATTACATGCTTAATCTTTACAATTTACTTTAGGTATTTTAAAAGTTGGTAATTATTCATTGTGATTCATAAACTAATCTAGTGTATGCTATTGTTTAGAAATGGCGCCTAGTAGAGGGAATGATAATTCCAGCTATACCCTTGATCGAAATATTAAGAACGATAAAATATTTCATGGTATTAAGTTAGTATTTAAAAGGGAAATAGTCTCCCACATATCCTCATCATATGAAGAAATAGAATCATGTGATGATAAGATATTTAATGAGTTTTTTGAGTCCTATGGATTTTAAGGGAAGCAAGAGAAGAAAATGATGGAAGAGTGGAATATGGATAAAGGGGAGAGGGGAAAGAAGGATTTTCCATAGGTGTTAAATATAGAAATAATACCCTTGGTTTATGCTTCAAGAGAATGGGAATTTGTTATATGTGTAGAGAAAAAGGACTCCAAGTATGTGATTGAAAGGGTAAGAAAAACGTTTCAAATGTACTATGCTTCATCTGCAATGAGTTGGGACACTATGCGAAGAAATGTCCAAATCATCAGAGTATACCCAAATGCTGCTATTGGATAATAATAAAGTTATGATGCTACCAAAATGAAGTGGAATGATTATATTTTATTTATTAATGTACTATGTCATTTTAGAATTGTATTAATGATGTACTTGTAATAGTAATTATAGAGTTTAAAAGGATTTTACTACAGTACGATTTCATTAAGGACATTAGATTGTGTGGAACCTAGAAAAGTGACACAATAGCTAGATAAATTTTTTGTAAGATATTTGGTTGAGGGAATGATAAACCATAATATGGTTCTGATATTGAGGTAGTGATTTTGGAATAATACATGTTTGGTTTGGATAAATTATATTGGATATTATTTTCTACCTTGAAACTGATTAACGATTTGTATATTACATCATTGTTGGAGTTTACAACATTTTTCGATAGAAAGACTATATTCAGTATTCTATATGTAATTAGGGAGATTGAGTATAATAAATAAGGTTTTATGGTAATTTAGTGTGTTATAGTGTTTTAAAATTATACATGATGAAGGTATTCACATGGTATTACATGAAAAAATGATCTTTATTGAGTTTACCTTCCTTATCAATTTTGGACATTGAGTTCAGAAATTAGTATTTTGGATAAGTATAAAGGTTAGAATTGATTAAGTTTGACATTGGATAATATTGTTAAGGTAAAAATATTTCTTGAGATTATTTTTGTATTTTCATAAAAAGGACAACCATGTGGTCAGGCGACAACTCATCGTGTCCGACAAGGTCGCAAGACTTGAACCCATAACAGAAGGGTGACTAGGGTGGAACACCTACCACTGGCCAACTAAATGTCGTGGTTTGATTAATGTAAATTTTTTAAATGGTCTGACTGATGAATTATAAATTCATTATTTTTGGAACCATATACTATTATGAAAAATATAATATTTTTGATTTCTATTATCTTTTCGAGTGAAGGATGAGATTATGGTAGAAATTAGTTAACGGATGAAACTATACCTATCAAGTTTATATTTTTTTCTCTTATTATATTAGTAAATTAATTCTTAATATTCATGGAAGGGATATTAAAAACAAATAATGAATTATCTGAATACCTTATGTTTTGTTCAACTAAAAATATATTAAATCATCAGGGATTTATGGCTTTGAGGCCATAAATTTTACACTTGATTGTGATTGATGACCTCAACTGCTCCCTATATATATTTTCATTTTTCTCCAATTATGTGGTTCTAATTGAGAACAATGTTCTCCTAATCGAGAGCATAATTTGGTTGTAACTTTTTATTCCATTTCGCTATTATTAAAATTAAATATTATTAAACGATTTTTTGATGAGGGTTTTCCACAAAGGTATTTTTATTTTTTTAACCATTTATTATCGAAAAATAATTTCAGATTGTGAGAACTGAATTTATTAAAGGAGGGGGGAAAGTGACACCCCAAGATTTCATAGTATGTTTTCTCTTCAAAGTAATTCAATAAATTGCGCTACACACAACAATGAGTTCGAGCGCACCAATAATTTCCAAACGAACCATTGAAATAGAGGTTATGAATATTAATGACTTAATTTTTATTTTTATATACACCATATAATTTTAGAATCCATATCATGTGTTTCTGATACATAACATAAGAACAAATTCATTTTAGCAGATAAAGGAAGTATTATTCAGAAAATGTAATTTTAACTCCTTTTGATGGAAGACCATTTTTAAAACCAATATTTGACACTTATATATATATAATTTAATGAAATTAAATTCTTCTTTAGATGAGGGACATAAATTTTTTTTTGGATAAATGTTTGGTACTTTTCTGATAACTTTAATATTTTGATGAATAGTTAAAAATAGTAAATTTTAATTGAAAAAAACTTTTTTAATCCAAATAATTTATACTATTAAGATGTTAATTTGAATGGTTTGGAAGCATAATTATATTATATTTTTATTATTTAATAAAATTTAGGCCATTTTATGTAATTTAACATTTAAATTTGACACAAACACATGTCAATCATTTGATAGTTTTTTCTTTTTTAAAACCCTCGTTTTGGTTTTGATAATGGGAAATAATATGAAATTAATAAATGAAATTTATATGTTTTGAATATGGTAAAATAGACTTCATTTTTTAATTCAAAATATCAAAACTTGCTTTGGGTAACGTTTTGGTGTTTTTCGGAAAACTTTTAATTTTTGATGAATAGTGAAAAACATAGTGTTAATATTTAAAACTATGTTTTTATTTAACTAATTATTTATTTTATTTAAATTTATATTAAGTAAATATAGATATATAACACCTATATAATTTAAATGTAATTTATTAGAGTCATTTTATAATAAAATAATATTTATACAATTTTATTGAACTTTTTAACATTTTTAACCACCTTCTAGAAGCATTTGCAAATTTGCATAAAACCAAATTTTACTGCGTCTATGTGTGGAATTTCAAAAATACAAGAGAAATGTTTGATAATATTATGTAAAATGTGGTTAAATAAGATGAAAATAATTGAGGTTGAATAGTAACTTTTGACTTTTTTACTACGTATAAAAGTAAATAGGGTAATTGAGTGTAAAAATGATATTATAATTATCTTAATAAATTCCCAAATTCTATTAGATTTGTGTAATTCGACTAAAAAAACTATAGGAATAACATATAATCCTTTTAGACAAACATGGATTAGATGAGGACATTTATTATTATTTTATTTAAAGAAGAGTTTAAAGTGTTAAATTCAATGTTTAATAACTAAACCATTTTTTATATAAGTTTACACAAAATATAAATTAGATTATAAATATTAAATGGTAATATAAAAATATTTCCTACTTAATTTTAATTTTTTTATAATTTTTAGTCATTAAATAATTAAATTTATTTATGACACAATGATGATGCAGTAATTACCTTGTTAATGAAATATGAAAATAATTGATAGTATACAAATCCAAAGAAATGTAAATTGAGAGATATGATGAATTCCTATAATTTTCTCAGTGAATATGATATGTTGGTGTTGATTCAATGTATCTTTTTCGAAGTAATAAATTTCTGATGACTTTCAAAAATACCAAATACTAAATACTATCAAAATTGAATAAATTAATTTAAAAAAATACTATATTATTGGTTGATATAATACTTCTAAATATCTACGATTCAGCTGAAGGGCATAAATAAAATTATATATTTCATTAATGAAAATCCTATGGTTCTATAAGATGTATATAGTATGTTTATTAACCATATAGTGTAAGAATATAAGAAGACACAGTAAAAGTTAAAATATATAACATAGAGTGAAATCTAAAATATAATGTTAATAAGGTGACATAACATGTCTAAAACCCTTTTTAGTGTTTTTCGACCTATCCACACCTTATCCGAGAAATAAATCATTTTTGATCAATTTGAAACTGAAAATTGTTTTATTATAAAACAATATTTCATGCTTTTCCTAAAGTGACCCACACTTCTTTTACAAAAGGGTAATTCCCCTTCTCTAAAAATCAAATCTCAAAATCCATATGGCTCGGCCAACCCCGGCCCAAATATCCTCCCAAATTCCTTCACATCTTCTTTATGTCCTTACTTTTATCATAAAACCAATCTTTGGATCCCTTTTGATCAACTCAAAATGAAACAACCAAAGAAGAGGTAATAATTTCACCACCCTATTTCATGTTCTTTTCATCTTCCACTTCATCTTTCTTTATTGATTCCATACCAAAAAAAAATCCATTACCTACTAAATAATTTTTTGTTATTATTAATATTGTAAAACCATATTAATTATTGTATCCATCCTTTAAATGTGAAATTCATCATACGTGCGTGCACACGGCGTACCGTTTCCACGTCATGGGGCAGTTTGTTATTCAAAAACATCATTATTTGGATGGGTATAATAATGAGTATAACTAATGTAAATAATAAATATAACATTGTAATGATTCTTTATATATGATATAAAATCTAGTTACCTGTGATTTCACTATCAATATATTGAAATTTTCGCTAGTGCGTACATATGGATTACCATCTCCACGACGCGATGAAATTCATTCCAACTTTCACCATTCAATGATGATTATAAAAATATATATTGTTAATTAGTATGTAATATATGATATAATAATTCTACTAGATATATATATAAATATTTACTTACATATATCTTATTCAATTACTTTCATTCAATACGATATGAAAATAGAAACAATGTTTATGCGTACGTAGGGCCTATTGTCTACATAAACGATAACATCGATTGGATATATCTATCTATTTAAAATATTTTTATTCTAAATATATCTTATATATAAATCAAGGTTTACAATCTTGATGTATTTAAATCATGATCTAAATGATACGATCATGAATAACAAGTTAAAACAGGTATGATAAAGAAAGCGATTATTAGCCAAAAAAGTTAATTTACCATGGAAGTCATTTTTAAATGGGCTGTATAATGTCATAAATGAATCATGTATGATATAATAAATATGAGTATGGTTCAGTTATAATTTAATAACATATTATGGACATTATACAGAAGGTTAAACGTACCCTTATCCAAAGGAAAGTGCAAGGTAATGGTTAATTTCACAATGGCTTTATTATCTGAGGTTGTTTTTATTTAAGTAACTACTGAGACTTATTTTTTATCCATGTCCATTTTTTATAAAAGAGTTTTCTAAGTGTTTACTTTTAAGTGAATTTTTACTAAAACATCATTTTAAATGTTTTAAATATTTATTCTTATAAACATTTCTCACTAATGTCCATGTTTTCAAAATGGTTTTATGGATTTATTTATAAGGACATGAATGATTTAATATATTAATTCCTATCAAAAGTTTCAAATTGGTATGGGAAACAATAAATCAAAACTATATTTTAAATGACTTCATTTATAAAATATGTGACTTTTTAATTATTGTAGGAAAAAGGGATATTTCTCTCAAATATTTTTACTGATCATTTTCAACTATGTCAACATCCTTTACAGGATATTAATCTTGATCAAGGATGATTTTTTATAAAGATCCTCCATATTTTATTCAAGGATTTGTGATATGTTTGATTGTGTATGTGTTATTTTTATACAATTCATGGTTTATAGATAAAGTATTAACCTTTCGTAAGCTAGTTTTCATACGAATATCTATGTTATGTTTGAACCTTTTCATATGTGGAATGTATTGGACGTAGTATGTGATGGATGTAGCCTGCTATAGCTACTTGGTGCATCAGTAGGTCTCATGAGACAATTAGAATTGGAATAGGTCGTGTCCTTTACCAACATGATATATGGTTTTGGAAAAGTCCTTAATCATTTGTAGACGTCTTGGCAGAGGCCTTGGCAAAAATTTTCAGAATGTCAGGCATTATATATTCCCTCATTATGAAAATAATATTGATGGTTCTTGTGGTTATTAGACTAGTATAATACACATGAATATGTTTTATTATGGCATTATTTACTTAGCTCTTATTTATACCACAAAGTGTTTATGATTTTTATTTGTAAAGGGATATGTTTTCAATTATTCACCATGCCTATTGATTATGCTATCTTCTGCTATATTGTTTATCATTACTGAGCATCTGAGATCAGCCCATTCTTTTTTTTATTTTCCAAGGATTTTCAAGAAGTGTATTATTAGTGACATGCATGGTTAAGCTAAAAGGGAATAATGACATTCTCAAAGAACTATTTATTCAGAATTTTATGTTTGAAATTACAATGTGATGTTGTTGTATGTAATCTATTTCCAAGACTACTAAAATGATCTATATTTCGAAAAACGATTTCCTTGTATCATTCTAATTTATTGAAATAATGCACTCGCTCGGGGATTCTGGGGTTGGGGCGTTACATATCACCATGGCTCCGTTGATGTTGGAGATTGCGGGGAATATTAGAAGGGTCCACCTGGCGCTCCTCACTGTTAAAAATCAATTAGGGGTTTACCAGCTCTAAAGTGTTAACCGAGGCACATCCTTAACTTTCACTTGAAAAATCATACACTATCGGATAGATTCTATGGGGAATCACCATCTATGGGGTGTTTAAGTCATAGAGAGTACATAATGATGACTTAATTGGTGGGGTACTTTGTTTTCCCTTAAGTTGTTGACGCTTTCTCTTTTGAGAATAGAATGGCCGAGCCATTGACATATATGTACTGGGGGTGGATGAAACATCGTCTTCTAAATGTTCATATCGATTCAAGCATGAATGGATAATAACTTGGGCGCTGGATACTATCTTACGTACCAACCAATTGTCATAATTTTGGGACCAGCGGTTAGAAACCTGATACCACTCTCTTTCATTGTCACTACTATTTTCTGGCAATGTAAAGACACATGCCAACTATGCTGGAGCTGGGCCTAAGCAAACTCTGTTGATATCCACCTGATATTGAATTCAATAATTAAACACATAGCATTGTATGAGGGTGTGACCCAGGATTTGTCATAGGGGCAGTAATTAGAGAGATCTGTGAGGTTCGCCTCATCTGGCCTCCTGCAATCAGGCAAACATACAATCCCATATTCCAAGGCACTTAGGAAATAATTTGGGACCTTAACATTATTAAATGAGTAGGTATGGTTTCTTGTATCCGTAAAAGGGGATCTGGGAGCCACACACTGTCTATTGAGCCACCACGGTAGGCTCGACCCAGGTGGCCCTTCTCGTCGGGATTGGAGGAGGCAATATACCTCTCTGGGTGGCCTATTGCAATGCTTCTTCTGGGCACTTGGCCTTCTCAAAGAAGACTTAGACCCTCCCAGTGTAATTCTAAGTCGTAAGGGAGGAGACCAGTTCAGTCTTGACATTCCACACAGACATCTTAAGTAGTTCCTTTAGATTCAATTGCACCTTCAGGGAGTACATGAGCCCTTTCCACCGGGTGACAATGTTTCTGACACGCTCGCCAGGCATCAATTGGAACATGAAGAGGTTTGAAATACTTGTCTTATGAGTGGTGGAACTGAACTGGTGGTGAAATTTCATATGGAGGTCTTCCCAGCAGGCTACTGATTCAGTGGGTAGCTTGTTGTACCAAAAAAACACAAGCCCTTCCAATGTCTGCACAAAACAACAGAGTTTGGAATCCACTTAAAGCACCAGAGTTCCCAACATGGGTCAAACCATTGAGATGAAATGGGCCAGATGCTGCATCATGTCCCATTTCCCATTTAAGGGGGAGAAATTGGGATTAACGAAACTTGGGAGGTGCTGGCATATCATCCACCAATGCCGAAAATGATTTTTCTTTCAAGCGAGATGGCCACCTATCGCGTTTTCAATGCCTCAAGGTGGGCAATGAGTGCCTCCATGGGATCATAATGGTGGGGTTTCCTATCATGAAGAGGATCGATGACCACCAGTGACTACATGTTGAACACAAAGAAATCGAAATTGGGTTAAAAAGTTCCCTTGACAGCCTAACGACATCACATCAAAATGAGTTGATGAGAGATAAAAAGTGTATCTCATCACTTGGACATAAAATTTACATCAATAAGGATATATTAGAACATATCCCAACATAACAATATGTAAATTAAAATACCCAAAAAAAGAAGTCTTTTAAAAGAGAGGAGGGTGAAAGGTTCCCTTACCGACTTGGGTATCTTTCAAAACATACACCCCATGAAAGAAGGACAATAGATCATTGATGTAAATACTCATAAAAGAATGTATATTACAAAAAGAGTAGAATAATGGGCAGTACATACACCACTCAATGTAATTTTTGGCAAATGTAGCATAAATCTCACGGGAATACAAGTGAGATTAAAAATCCCTCACGAAAACTCGGCAGCCTAACGACGCCACATAAAACTTCCGAATATGGATTGATGAGATCAAATAGGGTATCTCATCACATTACAATAAAATGTGCAGAAAGAGAAATATAAATTAACAACCCCCAACATCACAAAGAGGATCTTAAATGAAGTGACATAAAGGAGAGTACTTAAAAAGAAAGAGAGATGTTAGATCTCTTACGAAAGTTCGACAGCCTAACGACGCCACTCAAAATGTCCAAAATGGATTGATGAGAGAGAATAGGGTCTCTCATCACATGAACATAAAAATTACAGTAACTGTAATATAAAAGATCATCCCAATAACAAGAAAGATGATCTTTAAAAGGAATGACATAAAAGTGTGTACTTAAAAAGAAAGAGAGGAGTGGGATCCCTTACCTCGGGTCCGACTTGACTCGATCATTATTTAACGTCCTGAATAATAAAATTGAGTTAATTTATACTTGCTTAAGAACCTTTTCCAAGTTCATTATTCCTCTTATATAAATTATTGACATGTTATAAAAATTATGTAATCATTTAAGTTAATAATGTTCATTTTGTCGGTATTTGGTTCTTAAGTCGAAAGTGGACTTCTTACAACTACATGTTGTTCGTGTGACCAAATGTTTATTATATCCAGAATTGTATTCATGATTTAGATATCATATATGGAATATTTATCCAGTACATTCATGCATTTATAACATTACGTAATCATTTAGAGGTAAGAAATGAAATGCACCGTTCATGGAGACGGTAAGCCGTACGTACGCATGAACGCTACTTTCATTTCTATTTCGTATTTTATAGAGTGGAATAACAATGATATAAAAGTATACCATAATTCCAGTATAATATCATATATAATATCATAGTTCCATCCTTAATACGTCCCACATATGGTATTTAACGAATCAAATCACTTTGAGGGGGCGGTAGTCCGCACTTCCTAAAATGAAGATATCGTGTATACCCATAATGGAAGCCATAAAGGTAAGACACAAATGAATAATACATAAGAATAAGTAAAACATAAAAATATTATATATCATATATAAAAATAGTGACATTATAATGGCCACCTTTGAAGGTTTTAAATGAGTATTGAACAATCATCGTTTCGGGAGGCAGAATTTCGCCATCCACGGAAACCGTATGTTCTTTAACCATTTGATGTAGTTGTGTGAGAGTGTAGCTCGAAAAAAACTTATAACAACATCCTAGTATATTTAAGATACTGTTGTTGTTACAAAATAAGTAAATAAAAAAAAGTTTAGGGGGTTGGAGAAGCAAAATAAAACAAATGAACATGAGAGAATGAATTACCTTTAAAAGTGTAACTCCTTTTGATTTGAGCCTAAAGGCTTCTTTTGAAAGGATTATACCCAAAGGGAATTCTCTAGGATGAGGAGAGGTATTTGGAGAGAGTAAATGGGCAGGGTATGGCCGAGCCAAAGGCTTGAGGAGTGTGTGAAATGAGGTAGAGGTGGGGGCCTTTTATAAGAGGAGAGGAGGGGCACTTATGGAATGTAAGAAATATTACTTTATTTGAAAATGTGTTTCGGTTTTAAAAGGTCCCACATTGATATAATTCGTGGATAAGGTGACAAGGGTTCGAAATCCACCCATCCAATAAGTTTTGACATGTTTAGTTCATAGATTTTACATTATCTTTCCATTTTATTTAAATAGTCAAATAATGATGTCATCGCTGCATCATTATTATGTCATAAGTAATATAATTTATTTAATGTCTAAAAATTATAAAAAAAATACTATGATGTAGGAAATAGTTTTAGAGTTCCAATGACTATTTATAATAAAAAATATGACTTGTATAACCCCGCATAAAAATTGTTTTAGTAAAACATATCATGTTTGTGTCATTTTTACTTTTACATTAAATAAAAAGTTATTTATGTCATTTCCCAACCAAAGTGGATCCATGGGGTCCCCAAGTTGACCAATGGCTTCTCTTGGTCGGCCATTACACATAAAATGAGGTTAGGACATGTGTCAAGTTCATTTCATTTTATTAAAGCATTATTTTTACCTTAAACTACACAAATTACCACTAATCGCGATTAAAAACTTAATGAGTTACTATTCACCAAAAAAATTATTTTTATCCCATTGAACCAAATTTTACTTCTTAATGACAACCATGTATGTCGGATTTTTGAAATTCAAAACACATAAGTGGTAAATTTTCATTTAAACGAAAAATCATCTTTTATAAGTTCCACTTAGTGGTTTCACTATTCATCAAAAATTGATGTTTTTCAGAAAAATCCCAAAAATTCACCCTAAGCTATATTTGATATTCCGAATTCAAAAATGAAGTCTATTTTACAAAATTCAAAACATATAAGTCACATTAATTAATTTAATAATTAATTCCCACTGTCAGAGAAAATAGTGTGTTTTTATGAAACAATAAGTATCAAAAGATTGATACAAGTTTAAGTCTGATTTCAAAGTGAAATTAATTCCAACGACCACTATTGGATTTAATGGTAAAAATATTTTCTAATTTCACTTTAAAACCAATTAAAAATATAATCTAATCATATAAATGAATTAGAATAAAAAGAGGTTTTGAATTAAAATACAACATTTTACAGTATTCATTAAAAAAATTAACTTTATCGGAAAGATACCAAAAATTTACAGAAAGTAAATTTTGATGTCCCGATTCTTAATAAGAGTATTATTTGGTCCAAAATAATGTTTAAGAGTGAAAAAAACTATATTTAATGACGTTTCTCCATCAAAATGTGATAAGTGAACCTTTAGTGAAAACTAGGGCATATACGCCTAAAAATGAATTCTTTCCATATTTTAAGCCTCTATCCTTTATTGGATAAATGTAAAAACATTTAAAAAACATATATAATCATATATTATTTATTTCTATCCATTCCCGCCATTACAACGGCTACATGTTAACTACCATTTAAAATAAAATTATTTTATTATTAGAGTGCAACGTAAGATTCCCAAGAAACTCGTTGTTGCGTATTGGGTACGCCATCGAGCATTACATCCCCTTTAAAGAAATATTAATATTTGATTCACAAATATTGATAAATATAAAGATGTTATATTCTTTATTTACCAGGGGTGTTACATCCTTCCCCCCTTTTGGGAATTGCATCCTCACAATTTTAAAATTGGGCTTGGAAACATCCTTGAATGTCCCACATCGAAACAAGAGTTAATAAAAGAATCACTTTAAAAGAAAGAAAGGGGAGTACAGAGGTCACCCGAGTTAACCCATACTAGGATTCCATGTAAGACAACATGGACATGGAGGAGAAAACATAGGGTCATGTTCTGATGGAGAGTGATAGAAAAAATGTTTAGGAGAAAGTTAACAATAAGAAAATCACAAACTTGTGATGGGTTAAACGGTGTTGGGTTCCCCAGTAGGAAAAGTTAATAGACAAAATTTTTGTTTCAAGTTACTTTTTATTGAGTAATTTATTCATAAGGAAGCATAATCACTTATCATATTGACTTTCAACCTTTACTGGATTCCTTAATCAAACTCATATTTTTTTCCAAGAGACGAGTATTTAGGGAGACTTGTTTGCATTAAGAGTACTATAATCAACTTTTAGAAAATCACCTAATCCACAAAAGAGAACTATATACTTCCAATGTCTTTAGAATTTAACCATAACAAAAACAAAAAAGGCTAGTACAAGATCAGATAATCCAGAAAAGGATAACCCTTTATAAAAAAGAAAATCTATGCTTAATCTCCAAAATTTGTCCAACAAAACCCAAAGCTCAACGAGGACCATCCGATAAACAATTTTTCCATAAGATTATTCAATGTAAACCAATCTAAGATTGAAACTTAAATATTTTAAGGATTTAGTCACATAGTCATCCAAGTTAAATCGTAACATTTATCTCCAAACTATATGAGTTCCTCCTAAAGTATCGTATTGAAAAGTAATTAACCTAATCACATATCCTCCATGATAGGTTAATCATTTTCATAAATAACCCAAAATAAACTTACTCTTAATTCATAAAATCATATAACTAAAAAGAATCAGTCAAACTAACCAGGGACTTTACGTAGTCCAGTGGTAGGCGATAAATACCAGTCGCACTTTGGTTGTGGGTTTGATTCCCACAGCTTTGTCCGATGCGACGGGTTGTCACACGGTCTGCGTGTTGTCCTTTTTCCAAAACTATATAAATCATAAAAAATTCCCTAAAATGAGATAAAATCTTCAAAAATGATCATAATATATTTTAACCTCAATTTTATCTCATGCCTTTCCTATTCCAGCATATCATATAATAACCCATAATTACCTCAAATGTAAGGATCATATAAACCCTAATGGTTACCTTTATAATTATTATCTGAACTTCCACATCGATTGGTCTTCTCGTACATGATGCATTACAGAACATACCAAGGTTCAAGTGGTTGATAATGACTCCATGATATTTGGTTTAGGACAACCACGAGTTTCCTCATTGAATCCTCCATTTTATCTAGTATCTTAATCAGAGAACCACCACAGTTTCCTACAAACATGTTGTCTCTTTGGTGCCTGCTAGATCCATCTATGCACTTAAAATAGAAATGTCAGTGTGAGTATATCAACAAAACCATCATGTACTAATGAGGAAGGTAAAGACTAAGATACACTTACTCATTCACTTTATCTAAAACTAGGACTCATTCTGAAATCCTAACCATTATGGTAATGTCACTTCTGCTTAGAAAATACCCTAACCTCTAAAGTTCTCTTAACCGACCTTTAATACCATCTATAAGGCCCCAGCCTTAAACCTTAATTAATCTTGAGTTATTACATGATTACACATTGAGGATATTTTTAGGTTTAGAGTTTTAGAGAATTAGATCATGAAACTTGCATTATATTCCACATTTAAACAAAGTGGTTACATAAAAGACAGTATTCATTCTTCCCATCAATGGAAACATATTGAAAATAAAACATGGATTATTTCTTGACACATCCTTGACACTATCATCACATCATGTACCTTTCCCTTGACCTGTGAAAAACATTTCAAAAACTTGGGATGAGCATAAAAAGCTCAGTAAGGGTTATAAAAAATATGGAAAGGAAACATGAGTTCATATATACGTAAGAATGAAATCATACTTTACCCATAAAACATAGGCACTTTAACATACCTCATCAAACCATGAATAAATCATATTAAACATAAGACATAAAGGTAACATGAGGAATTCATAACATTCTTACGTAGGGAGTAACCCTCTTGGTTATGTTTGGAATACCCATCACAGTATATTCCCTAAATCTCTTCGGAGTAACCTTAACGTTTCACTCCTTCGCATTACCCAATGCATTGGAGAGCTATATCGGGCTCACCCTCCCTTAGTTTATCACGGAACCACCCATTTTCATAACAATGCCAAAGAACCATAACATAAATGTACCACATAAAACATGCATAATGGAAAGATAACATTTCCCCATTTCAATCACAATATAAGATTTAGGTATATTGAAATAATGAATCCATTCAAAAAGAAACCATTTCCAAAACCATTTAAAACATTTAATAAAGAGATTTTTGAATAAAAGTGTCCCATACCACCTTGAAGCTTAAAATTTTAAACCATTAATATCCATATAAATAAATCCTTAAAACCATTTTTAAAACATGGATATTAATAAGAACAAATAATTAAAACATTTAAAGCGATATTTTGGTTAAAGGGATTTTACCAAAATTAGAGACGCTTGAATACAATAATTGAGGAATAACATTTAGTCAGAACTTTATAATATCATGAGAATAAATGTATTCATGATATAATACTCCAAAGGCCAGTATATACACCATATAAGAGTGAATTGGTGCATAACAGCAATGAACCCTCAATAGAAATGTCAAATGTGATGAAATCCCTTATAAATAAGGTATCCTTAAATTAAGGACAAATCAATCTCAAAAATATGTGTGACAAATATAAATACACCCGATATAAGTGGATATTAAGTGTAAAACAATAAAATGACATTCACACATATTAAATGGATGACATATTCAATGACTACATGTTGAACCCAAAGAAATCAAAATTGGGTTAAAAAGTTCCCTTGACAGCCTAACGACATCACATAAAAATGAGTTGATGAGAGATAAAAAGTTTATCTCATCACTTGGACATAAAATATACATCAATAAGGATATATTAGAACTTATCCCAACATAACAATATGTAAATTAAAAGACCCAAAAAAAGAAGTCTTTTAAAAAAGAGGAGGGTGAAAGGTTCCCTTACCGACTTGGGTATCTTTCAAAACATACACCCCATGAAAGAAGGACAACATATCATTGATGTAAATACTCATAAACTAAACTATATTACAAAAAGAGTAGAATAATGTGCAGTACATACACCACTCAATGTAATTTTTGTCAAATGTAGCATAAATCTCATGGGAATAAAAGTGAGATGAAAAATCCCTTACGAAAACTCGGCAGCCTAACGACGCCACATAAAACTTCCGAATATGGATTGATGAGATCAAATAGGGTATCTCATCACATTACAATAAAATGTAAAGAAAGAGGAATATAAAAGAACATCCCCCATCATTACAAAGAGGAGCTTAAAAAAGTGACATAAAGGAGAGTACTTAAAAAGAAAGAGAGAGGTTAGATCTTTTACGAAAGTTCGGCAGCCTAACGGCGCCACTCAAAACTTCCAAAATGGATTGATGAGAGAGAATTGGGTCTCTAATCACATGAACATAAAAATTACAGTACGTTTAATATAAAAGATCATCCCAATAAGAAGAAAGATGAGCTTTAAAAGGAATGACATAAAAGTGTGTACTTAAAAAGAAAGAGAGGAGTAGGATCCCTTACCTCGGGTCCGACATGACTCGATCGTTCATTAACGTCCTGAATAATAATCTTGAGTTAATTTATACTTGATTAAGAACCTTTTACAAGTTCATTATTCCTTTTATATCAATTATTGACATGTTATAATCATTATTTAATCATTTAAGTTAACAATGTTCATTTTGTCGGTATTTGGTTCTTAAGTCGAAAGTGGACTTCTTACAATTACATGTTGTTCATGTGGCCAAATGTTTATTATATCCAGAAGTTTATTCATGATTTAGATATCATATATTTCATATTTATCCAGTAAATGCATGCATTTATAACATTACATAATCATTTAGAGGTAAGAAATGAAATGCACCGTTCGTGGAGACGGTAAGCCATACGTACGCATGAACGCTACTTTCATTTCTATTTCGTATTTTATAGAATGGAATAACAATGATATAAAGGTATATTATAATTCCATTATAATATCATATATAATATAATATTTTCATCCTTTATATATCCCACATATGGTATTTAACGAATCAAATAACTTTGAGGGGGCGGTAGTCCGCACTTCCTAAAATGAAGATATCGCGTATACCCATAATGGAAGCCATAAAGGTAAGACACAAATGAAAAATACAGAAGAATAAGTAAAACATAAAAATATTATATATCATATATATAAATAGTGACATCATAATGGCCACCTTTGAAGGTGTTAAATGAGTATTGAACAATCATCGTTTCGGGAGGCAGAATTTCGCCATCCACGGAAACCGTATGTTCTTTAACCATTTGATGTAGTTGTGTGAGAGTGTAGCTCGAAAAAATATTAAAACAAAATCCTAGTATATTGATGATACTGGTGTTGTTACAAAAGAAGTAACTAAAAAGAGTTTATGGGGTTGGAGAAGCAAAATAAAACAAATGAACATGAGATAATGAATTACCTTTAAAAGTGTAACTCCTTTTGATTTGAGCCTAAAGCCTTCCTTTGAAAGGATTCTGCCCAAAGGGAATCCTCTAGTATGAGGAGAGGGATTTGGAGAGAGCAAATGGGCAGGGTATGGACGAGCCAATGGCTTGAGGAGTGTGTGAAATGAGGTAGAGGTGGGGGCCTTTTATAAGAGGAGAGGGGGGGCACTTTTGGAAAGTAAGAAATATTACATTATTAGAAAATGTGTTTCGGTTTTAAAAGGTCCCACATTGATATAATTCATGGATAAGGTGATAAGGGTTCGAAATACACCCATCCAATAAGTTTTGGACATGTGTAGTTCATAGATTTTACATTATCTTTCCATTTTATTTAAATAGTCAAATAATGATGTCATCGCTGCATCATTAAATTTTCATAAATAATTTAATTTATTTAATGTCTAAAAATTATAAAAAAAATACTATGATGTAGGAAATCTTTTTTTCTTTACAATTACTATTTATAATAAAAATGATGACTTGTATAACCCCACTTAAAAATTGTTTTAGTAAAACATGTCATGTTTGTGTCTTTTTTAATTTTACATTAAATAAAAAGTTATTTATGTCATTTCCCAACCAATGTGGATCCATGGGGTCCCCAAGTTGACCCATGTCTTGTATTGGTCGGCCTTTACACATCCAATTAGGTTAGGACATGTGTCATGTTCATTTCATTTTATTAAAGCATTATTTTTACCTTAAACTACACTAATTACCACTAATCGCGATTAAAAACTTAATAAGTTACTATTCACCAAAAAAATTATTTTTATCCCATTGAACCACATTTTACTTATTAATGACAACCATGTATGTTGGATTTTTGAAATTCAAAACACATAAGTGGAAAAAATTCATTTAAACGAAAAATCAGCTTTTATAAGTACCACTTAGTGGTTTCACTATTCATCAAAAATTGATGTTTTTCAGAAAAATCCCAAAAATTCACCCTAAGATATATTTGATATTCCGAATTCAAAACTGAAGTCTATTTTAAAAAAATCAAAACATATAAGTCACATTAATTAATTTAATAATTAATTCCCATTGTCAGAGCAAATAGCGTGTTTTTAGGAAACAATAAGTATCAAAAGATTGACACAAGTTTAAGTCCGATTTCAAAGTGAAATTAATTCCAATGTCCACTATTGGATTTAATGGTAAAAATATATTCTAATTTCACTTTAAATACAATTAAAAATATAATCTAATCATATAAATAAATTATATTTAAAAAGAGGTTTTGAATTAAAATACAACATTTTACACATATCATTAAAAAATTGAACTTTATCGGAAAGAAACCAAAAATTTACACAAAGTAAATTTTGATGTCCCGATTTTTAATAAGAGTTTTATTTGGTCCAAAAGAATGTTTAAGAGTGAACAAAACTACATTTAATGACGGTTCTCCATCAAAAGGTGATAAGTGAACGTTTATTGAAAACTAGGGCATACACGCCTAAAAATGAAATCTTTCCATATTTTAAGCCTCTATCCTTTATTGGATAAATGTAAAAACATTTAAAAAACATATATAATCATATTTTAGTTATTTATATCAATTCCCGCCATTACAATGGCTACATGTTAACTACCATTTAAAATAATATTATTTTATTATTAGAGTGCAACGTAAGATTCCCAAGAAACTCGTTGTTGCGTATTGGGTACGCCATTGAGCATTACATCCCGTTTAAAGACATATTAATATTTGATTCACAAATATTGATAAATATAAAGATGTTATATTCTTTATTTACCAGGGGTGTTACATACATAATAGATACTTTCCTGCCCTTGAATAAGGGAAGGTATCAAAAATATCTTGTTGTTGGGGTTTGATTTATTGATCCGTTTAGGGGCCAAAGATAGCATGGATTTGATAAGAAGAAAAAGTTATTAACGTGTCTATGCGAAGAAGCATTAGATGAACAAACACAATGGGAATCACTGCCAAGGGTACATTGAAATCAAATAGTGAAAACATAGAGGGTCACAAGGGAAAAGGAGATGCGGAACAATTGGGCTCATAGGAAGAAACATTGCGATACTCTGCTGCTCCATGTAAGGGAGGGGATTCCCGAAGGGGTATACTTCACGAAGTGAAGTGGAATATCCTATGCATAGAGAATAGGTGCATATAGAATATTCTTTGTGAAGTTGAAGGGAATTTTTAGAGTAGTGATTCATGATGAAAGGGTGCCCTGTGAAGCATAACATTGCAAAGAAATGTTCTTTGCGATGCACAGTGACCCCACCATAGATTGTGGGTTACATGTGCACGAATGATACATCGTGAAGGATATGTTCTTGATGAATACCTGAGTCCCCTTGGGTATCTACTTCCTACATGATGTTTTGTGGGATCTATAAATGGAATCCCCCATCGAAGATGTGTTTAATTTAAGAAAAAGTAAAGGAACTTCACGATGCTAATATACCATGAAGAGCTCATGTTTTCGAGAGAAAAAATTCTTTCACAATTTGAGATCTATGAATGAAAAAGGTCAGAGGATCCATCCTTTGGGATTGAGGGGAGCTCTGTATTTATAGGCAAGAGTCGAAGTGAAGTAGAAAATGTTTTGAGTGATGACACATGGTATTTTTTTGTATCCTCAGAGCCTCCAACTTCCTTGATCCACAGGGGCTTCGCACTGGCCGCAGTGATGCGGAGCTCCACGAACGAGCATCGCAATGCAGCCCCATGGATTTCTCCTTTTCACTTACTATTCCAAAATTTGAGCACCAACCATATTAATTCATGTCTAGAAAACAATTTGGTGATTTTATTTAGTAGGATGTATGTTATGGAAATAAAACCTATGAAATAATTTTGAAATAATCCCAAAGAATCCACTATTATTATTTAGTGATTTTAAATACCTAAATTTCTTATTTATGATATTTTAATAAAGTAGTTCTGATATTATAAATTATTTTTCAAAATTGTATGATCTAATCTATAATATGATTCTATAGAAATGATTTTTGGAAGGAGTGGAAACCTTATCAACACAAGTATTACATTTTGGGATTTTCCTCCCAAGCAAGATATTTGTGTTGTAGTATAATCTACAAATTGAGACGAGAAAATTATAACTATAATGGGAAAACATACTCATGTTAGGAACAATAACAATACTCACATGGAACATCCTGATCCACAACATGATGTAACAATGTTTGAATGATTTATGAAACAAAATCCTCCCTTATTCAATTGGACTAAAAACCCATTGGTAGTTGATAAATGGATAACATCATTATAAGTGATATTACTCTATTTAATATGTAATGAATGTAATAAATCTTTAATTTTATTTTATCATCTATCGAGAGATACAGAGTTTTAGTGTTCATTAATTCAAAAAAAGTGGAGGAAGAAATAAAAAATATGAAATGAAATTATTTTAATAAAATTTTCACTGAACGATATTTCCCTTAAGAATAATGGATGGATATGGAGAGATAGTTATTTAGTTTGATACATAAATTGGCATAAAACGTAACAAAATATTATTCCAAAATTAAAGGGTCAGAAACGAGTGATACAAACAACATATATAATCCAAAAAGAATGATTTATCATTTCTTTAATGGTTTGATTCCAATTACATATAGGGAACTAGTCTCCCAAATATTTTCATCAATAAATGATATAGTATGATGCTCCATCAAGATAAAGTAAATATTATTCCAAGATATATGGATTCTAAGTGAAGAAAGATACGTATACAGATGATGAGGTATTTGGAAAATAAAATAATTAAAAAGTGATTAAGGTAAGGATATAATGTTCAACATGAAATATATGTGGAAATAAATACCATGGATCCTGCCTTTTAGAAATTTGAGTTTTTTAGAGGTGTTCAGAAAATGGATACATGAACTATGATTATATAGGAATGAATAAATCTATAAATGTGAAATGATTTAGCTGTAATGTGTTCGAACACAATAAAAATGATTTTCCAAAATTTCATGGGAACATTTCCTAGAAAAGGCTATGAGAACAATACCATGATTATGAAATTACAACAGCTAAGGTTAAATTTCATAATGATCCTGTGGAATGAACATTTATTATATCTTAATCCATAGTTATTTATTTATTTTATTTAGTGTCATCATAATATTTTATGCCATAACATTTTTCAATAAACAATTTAGATTTTCAGGAAAACCATAACAAGGGAATTTCCAATCAATACTCAATATAAGAGCCATATATTAACAAGGATGTATTGATAAGATCCTATTATGAATCATAAACATACCTTAATAGGTAATTTAATTGTCATATATTTGATTTATTTCGATATAATCCTTGTTATTGACTATATATCAAAATAAAATGGAAACATTTATTAGAAGGGGAATGAAATTATGATTCATGAGGAAGATATTCAATTTATTTTATTTAGAGGGGAGACATCATCATCTGATTGATATCTAGATCCACCTCTAATATATATTTAAAATTAGATTTGTGGCGATGAATAGAGTATATATATTTCGGATAGAAAAGGATATTGTCAAATTTAAGAGGTTTTAATTGTTCAATAATACCACAATAAAGTTTGAGTGGATTTACCAGGACATCCTCAAAAGTCAGAATTTTATTATTATATTGAATGTATCCATGATACAAGGACAATATCAAAGAATCCTTATAGAAACACCATTTTTGAATTAGTGGGTTTGACAAAAAAATTAGATTAGTTGTCTATTAAGGAAAATCGTATCCGTAGTGTTTCTCCATGGGAATCCCATTTTCCATTGTTATAAAGAATGATGGGACTATGATGTAGTGAATTATCTATAGGGAGATCAATACTATTATATTAAGTATCCTAAAAATTGTATTTAAGAATTATTTTGATCAATATTTTTTTACTATTGATATTCATTACGTATTTCATTAATTTCATTTTAAAATGAAAGATATCCCAATGACAACATTTCGAATGTGGTATGGACATTACGAGTTTATAATATATCAATTTAGACTATCTAATGGACCATCTATTTTTATAGATCTAATTAATATATTATTCATGGAATATCATTATAATATTATTATTCTATTTATTGATAATATCATTGTGTAATCTAAAATCTATTGGGATTCTGAGAACCACATAAGAATTTTTATAGAGGATCTTAAAAAAATTAGTTATATGGGATGCTTAATAAGTGTTAATTACCACCTCAAATAGTATCTTTTCATTTAATAATTTTTAAGGATGTAATTATTATTTATACTATAATGGAAATTGATGTATATTAATGGACTCCACTAATGAACATAACCAAGGTATGTAGTTTAATTTTTTTAACATGTTATTATAAGTGTTTCATTCATAATTTTTCCCAATTAGCTAAACCAATAACCATGATTACTTGTAAAGGGGAAAATTTTATTTGGAATATGTAATGTGAATAGTGATTCAAATAATTATAATATATAATATTGAATAAAATTATATTGACTCTAACATTAGGGAAAGGTGGATTTTATATTTATAGTGATTTATTAATATTAGGTTATGGTTGGTTCCTTATGGATAATGATACTGTTATTGCCTATAAATTTTCATAGTTAAAAATCCGTGGACATAACTATCAAACTATATATCTTGAGTGAACAATTATAATAATTAATTTGAATATTTGGAGACACTATAATTGTGGTGAAATATGAGAGCTTTATAAAATTCCAATGATTTTTAAATATATATTATCACAGACGAAACATTGCATGTGGAGAAGAAGAGGGACTGATCTACTAATGGATTATAAGTTTACAACACATTACCACATAGGGATTGAATATAAGGTGGGGATTCATTATGAATGAAAGATCAAGGATTTATAAAAATAATTAGGATTGATAAGGATCCCGGGTACATTGATCTAGAAGATATGGATATTGTTGTTATCCAGGAAGGTGAGACATCTTTATATTTTCAAATGGTTTCCTAACCATCATTACTAGAAAGGATTAAATGTTTATAGATTGATAATGAAAAGTTTCAATGATAAATTATTTCTATGAATGTGGGAAATTATTATACTTTATATATGAAGATGTCATTTTGATATTTATAATGTTTTTCATTGTTCTGTCTATACCTATAAAAAAACATAATCATTGGATGATTCTTAAAGCTCTATTTTTTCAATATCCTAGGTAGAATGAAGATATATAGAGCAATTAGAGAACATTATTAGTGTGATAATATGAATTAGATAATTTCTGATTATGCTTTGAGTTATTTAGTTTATCAATAGTGGAAAGGTTGAAGAAAACATCATATAGTCATGGAACCTTTAAATATTACTACATGGAAATTTGATTACATTTTAATGGATTTTTTCATTGGATTACTAAATACTCCATGAATAAATGATTCAACATGGGTATTTTTGGATCAACCTTCCAAATCATAACACTTTATCACTATAAGGGAATATTTTACACATGAAAACCTTGAATGACTCCACACTAATTAGTTTGTAAGACATTATTGTGAACATAATCCAAATTGGCCTGTTTGTGATCCACAAATCACATAAAAATTCTAGAAAATCCATCAGATGGAGCAGGGTACCAAGAATCATTTGAAAAATGCTTATCAACATCACATTGATGGGTAGTCATAGACCAAAATACCAACATTAGATGACATTCTAAAATCATTCTCACATGACAAAAACTGTATGTTGAATTACAATTTACATTTGTTAGATATTTCATACCAAAATAGTTACCATTAATGTTTTCTAATAGAACAATATGAATCATAAAATGGAAAGTGATGTTATACACCAACATATAGGGATAATGTTGGTGAATTGAATCTTTAAAGAACAGAACATGTGGAATAATCAACATCAAAGGTAACCACTATTGAGTATCATATCAACACAGCTCAATGTGGGGAATGAGGTTATAGTGAAAAACTGATGAATGATTTAGAATTTCAAGTTATTGGTCATGTTTTCTAGATGGTATCCATATGTAAGGGTGTTTTAATAATTGGTATGAAATCAAAACAAATCCCAAAGTACATTATACCATTTGATATTATAGAGAGTGTTGAAGATTTGACTTTTCATTTGAAGATTCCACCAATCCTTTCTAATGCACACAAAGTGTGGTACATCTCTTTTATTGGGAATTATATTCCAAACCCATTACAAGTTCACACTCTAAAGAAATAGAATTGAAAAATAATATGTTTTATGAGGAATAACCAATATAGATTATAAAAAGTAGATAATAGGTTTTGAGTAATCAAATGACTCATCTAGTAAACGTTTATTGGAAATATAATGAAATTAAATAGGTGGTGTTAGATCTAGAGAATGTTCGGATGAAGACCTACCCAAATATTTTTTTGATGTGGAATTTTTGAAATTTCATTGATGATTTTTTTAGCGGGGATAATGTAATGACCCTAACTATTATCAATGAAATTTTCCCTTCATTGAATTATTTTGGCGTACAAAGCACATAATGTCCCAAAGGGAACACAATAAAATCATTATAAATGAAGAATGAATGAAATAAGAATTATTTCTAGAAATTAGAGAATTTATAATGAAGGAATAGTATCTAGACCCTCAAAATAGTGACATAAAAATTATGAATAGTAATATAAAAAATAAAATGGTAACCCCATATATAAAATTTTAAATAAAATTTAGGAATTTTATAAATTAAATTTTGATATAATTATATCAAATTATAAGAATTATTTTAGAATGATAAATTATCTTTTAGTTTTTTTATCATTAATTTTAATTTAAAATTTTATAATTAATAAAATACATTAAAAGAAATTTTTTTCCTATATTTGATTCATAATTAATATATTAATATCTTGTGATTATAAGAATTTCTTATGGCAGCAATAAAATTTTTTGTGTGACACAAGATATGTTATAATTTAAATATCGTTATTTGTCAAAAATGATGTTTTAAATTAAAAATTAAATTAAAACTAATTAAAATTGTAATAAAATAAAATGGAGTCTTGATTTGAATATTACACATCTAGAAATGGTTAGGTTGGATTATTTGGATATTTCTCAAATTGTTGATGTTTTGATGAATAGTGAAATACTATAATTTATAGTATTTAAATTATAATCCAAATATATGAATTAGAACATAATTAATGATGTAAGAACACATGGTTCGAATTCACTTCCACTATTTATATTAAATTTTCACAAGAATTGAAAATATTCATAGACATAAACTAGAAAATTAAATTAATGAATAAAATAATAAAAACAAATTCCCATATCCTTCTCTATATATACCTTTTCTCACCACCTCTAATCCTTACACCCCTTTAGCATTTAATGTTGTCCAATTTAATCCCAATCATCTTCCTAATCCACTTTTCCACATCTATTTGGTTTTGGTCTCATAAGATAATAATAATATTTTCCTAAGGAGGATATCAAAGAGATGAATTCAAGAGGTAAAATCATATTTCCCATTCATTAGTTCTTTTAACTTTCCTTTAATTTATTATAATATCTTCAACTCCTATGAGACAAAATTAATAATAAATCTAGTATATTATATACAGTATACATTTTCTATTTTAATTTAAATTCAACCATCATGTATCTTCTCCTCTTCCATTTTTTAAAAAAGGGAAATTATCATTTGTGTGGTGTTGATTTATCGCCATCGAGGATGAAAAGATTTAATTTTCCATTACCACCATCGAGGATATTAAAAACACTATAATAGATGTTACATATTATGAAATTCATCTTATAATCGTTTTTATGTTTTCAAACTATCTGATATATACAATAATACAATATCAAAGGAAACTAGTTTGTGATTATCGCAATACCATCAAAATAATATAAATAGTTATCATTAATGTCTTAGATAATGATTCATACACAACCCATACAAGCAAATTAATTATATAACCATTTGACCTTATAGATGTTCATTAATAAAATGTAACTGCAATTTTGGGTTACTATTTTCATTTTACATTATCTTTCAATCATTTATAAAAGTGAACCAATCAAGAAAACCAAAGAAATGAACATTCTCGAATGATGACATTTAATCAAATAACTAATAAAGAAGACAATAAATGAACATAGTAAAATTTATATAATTAAAATTCATGTATATGTGGTTCCTAATTAACTAATATATTGATTAAATTTAATTTCCATGGCAATGAATATAATTGTAAAATATTATCAGACATATGTTTTGGGATTCTCCTCAAATCTCCATTTTTCATTTAGGTTGCAAATTCTCTATATTTACCCCAATTTAATTTTAAAATAATCATATATAATCCTAATAAATTCTCTTTGAATACTCTATTTTTATTTAATCATCTATATTCAATTTTATTTCATAGATAAATAAAATCTTCATAGAATTCCATTTTCAATTCCTCATGCTAAGCAAGCCCATTTGACGGAATATTCCCAATTTCATACCCAATATCATTTATAATCCATAATCTGTTTTAAGAAAAAATTATTTTTATGATATCATTAATTGCATCGTTAACATATTTATTAGATAATACCTATTTATTGCATAGAAATATTAATTTATCCGTTTTAGAGAATCATATTTATTTTCCCTTAAACAATAATAAGTGGCTCATTTCCAGTGTTTCTTAAAAAAATATTTTCACATTATTTTACTCAGATGAACATTATTTATTTCTCAAACATACCTTTTATTCAATCTAGTTGGATTTATATTTTAAAATATAATTTAAGGATAAATAAAAATTATTTTCCAAAATAAATTTACATTCGAATGTAAAAAATCGTATTTCTCTCAATAATTCCTTCATGTTTTCAATAGTATAATTTCATCTGTTAAAATATATTATTTTTAGTAATATCATTTTTTGATATTGAACTCTTATTCAACAATATACTATATTTTATTTAGTTTTTATGATTAATTTTAGATAGAATGTGTTAACATGAAACAATTCAGGTTATTAATTTGATTATTATTTGGGGAAAGATTCTATTATTTAATATGGTTGTTTTAATATTAATGTATATCATTATTATTTTTCTCTTATTTTTATATGATAAATTAATTGAATATATTATGTTATGGGTGGTGTTCTCTATATCTATTCGATGTATTGATAGGTCTAATGAGACATACTAGGTCGGGGTTTTACCTGTAACATCCTATGTTTCCACAATTCACTTCTCTTTGAATAATACAATAGATTGCGTTGTACGGATGTTGGAGTTTTACCACACCACGAAAAAGAAAACTTGCTGTTATAAATAGTAATACAAGCATTTTGAAATTTTATAAATTTTATTTTTTGAAATGGACTTCATTATTTGATCCAGAATATCAAAATTAGCTTTGTGTGAATTTTTTGTATTTTTTTGAAAACGTTCAATATTTTATGAATAGTGGAAAACACTATGTTATTATTTAAAACCAACATTTATTTAAATAATTATTTATTTTAGTTAAAGTTAATTTAGGTCAAATTAGATACATAGTACCTATATATGTTTAATTTAATTCATTGGAGTAATTTTATAATTAAATTTGATATATAAAATTTTATTAAAATTTTTACCACCATTTACCCACCATCTAGGAGCCTTTAAAAATTTGGATAAAACATAATTTTACCATTTTGATGAATATAATTTCAAAATTATGAGAGAAATATTTGAAATTAGTATGAAAAATGTGGTTCAAAATGAATAAAATAATTTTTGGTGAATATTAACTTTTGACATTTATTTACCACGGTTAAAAGTAGATAAGGTAATTAAAGGTAAAAACTGATATTATAATTACCCTAACACATGTCCTAATTCTATTGTATAAAAGTATATCGATCAAAATAAACCTTATTAATAAAATATGATCCTTTTGGTATTCTTTGATTAGATTAGGTCATTTATTTTTATTTTATTTAAAGAAGAGTTAAAACATTTAATTTCAATATTTAATAACAAAACCATATTTAATAAAACGTTATAAAAAGATAAATTCAACATAAAATATTAATTATAAATCTAAAACTTTTTCCTAAATAATGGTATTTTATTTATAATTTTAAGACATTAAATAATGAAATTTATTTAGGACCCAATGATGACTCATTAATTACATTATTAATGAAATATTAAAATATTTGATATTATAAATATCCAAATAAATTTAAATTGAGATTTATGATGAATTATACTAATTTTATAAGTTTTGATGACATTTTAGGGATGATTTAATAATTTTTTTTCAAAGTGAAAAAAATTGTTCTGACTTTCAGAAAAACAAAATATCAAATATTGTCAAAATTAACATAAGTGAGTTTTTTTAAAAATAATATATTATTAATTAATATACTATTCCTAAAAAACTATGTTTCGACCAAAGGAAATAGATATGGTTAGATATATCAATATTGAACCACCTGGGGTTCATTTCACTTTTTATAGTAATTTTAATAACAATTTATTTTAATAATACATGAATTCATGGTAAAAGTCAAACTATTTAACTAAGAGTTAAATTCAAAATATAAGGTTATTATGGTGACCTAATCTAGTATAAAACATATTGGTTGAATAGTTCTCGACCCATCCCCAACTTATCCTTGAAATAAATCCTTTTTGAGACATTATAAACCATATATGATGGTATAATAAAATAATATTTCAAGATTTTCATAAAGTGTCCCTCACCTCCCATATAAAAGGGTACTTCCCCTTCTCTAAAAATCACACCTCCAAATCCATTTGCCTCAGCCAAAACCTGCTCAAATGTCCTCCCAACTAAATTCAATTTCACCTAGAGGTGTTACATTTATGAGAAATCCAACCTATGGAGCCCTTTTGATTAACTCAAAAGGAAACACCCGAAGAAGAGGTTATAATTTCACCAACTCTTTCAAAGTTCTTTTTGTCTTCCAAATCCTCTATCATTGCTGTTTCACTTCCAAAATAACCACTCTAGTACCTTATACATACTACGATGTTATTATAAATATGGAACAACCATATTCATTATTCTGTCCATTCTATAAATGACAAAGTCACCATACGTGGGTACGTGCGGCTTACCGTCTCCACGTCGTGGTGTAGTTTGTTATTCAAACAATACATTATTTGGATGGGTATGATAATCAGTATAACATATTTAAATAGTAATAACTACATTATAATTATTATCTATATATTATATACCTTCCAATTTTATACTATTTCAGCATCAATATAATGATATTGTTTCTTGTGCGTACGTACAGATTCCCGTCTCCATGAACACGATGAAATTCATTCCCCATCATAAACAATGAAGAATAATTTTCATTTCATGATTAAAAATAATTTTAATAACAAAATATCATCCTGGATATGGATCAAATTCATCATATTCATAACATACATGGCTTACATAACCAAGAATATTAAAAAAATGAATCAGTTGGCACCTGAAACAATGATACTTTTAAAATATTATTAACAATGAAATTTTATAAGATCATATATGATATAATATTTTTTATATGGTTCTTTTATAATTTAATAACAATTATTTAACAATTATACAAGATGTTAAATTACCCTCGAATATGTAAAAGTACAAGGTTAGCGTTAATTCTACAATCTCTTCATTATACGATGTTATTTATACCTGTGTATCTACAATGAATTATATATAATCCACATTCATGTTTCTTAAAAATTTATTTCAAGACATTTTTACGATTTATTATATTATGGGTTAATGTAATTTATACCATTGTTTTGATTTTTAATTTTTTTAAGGAAATCATTCCGTCACAGTACAAACGAGGTACTTTATGACCTGTTTGAAAAATGGCGGTAAGAAGGTTTTTTTAACATATACACTGGGTGCAGATATTTCCCTCCATTATAACACCTTGAAAAATACCCTTACATGGTTATAATATTATATTAAAAATAAATGTTTTCTTATATAATAATGCGACTTTTAAATTATTTTATAATAGAAAGAGATATTTCTCTCAAATAGTTTTGATTTCATCTATGTCAACATATTTTGATGGATTTTACATTTATTTGAAGTGGATATATTTTGATACATTATTACATATTATATAGAAGGTTTTGTTATATGATTGACTATGGATGTGTTATTTTTATACCATTCATGGTTTATGGTTAAAGTATAAATATTTCATATGATAGTTTTAATACAAATTTTTATTCTATGTTTCAACCTTTTCATATGAGGAATGCATTAAACATAGTGAGTGATAGGTGGAGCCCACTATTTTTCCTCAATACATCAGTAGGTCTCTTGAGACAAACCAGTGTCTTAGAATAAGTCCATCACAAAGACTAATTTATAGTCTTGGCACGAGGCCTTGACTATTTTCATATGATGTCTGACATTATGCATTCCATCATTATAAAATTGTCTATAGATATTTCATTTGATTATTCGACAAGTAGAATATCCATGTGAATAAGTAAATAGAATTATTATATTTATATTTTCCATATTATTCAGAATATTATGTTTAAAAGGATTGTTTTTTAGTCTTATACACTACCTTAAGTTTTTATTTTTATTTATGAATGTTTCTGTTATATTTTTATCCTTATAGAGCATCGGAGCTCACTCCTATCATATGATTTATTTTTCCCAATATTCCACGAAGTATATTATGATTAACCTACCAGAATAGGCCAAGGGATATAAGACTGTTAAAAGGGGACACAATTTTGATTTTTTATTTCATGATGTAATGTAAAACTTATGTATGTATCTAGAACTTCCAAGTCTACCAAACTGATCTGTCATTCGGGACATGATTCATTCTATCAAGTTTATTTTAAGTAATAATGCACTGACTCTAGGAAACTATGTTCAGGGAGTTATAGTTTGTATCATAGGATGTTTAGTGAAATCCATTGAAACTAGATATATAAAAACTATGATTACAGAACATTACCATAAGACATACTTTGAGTATTAGTATTGAATAAATTCCTATAATTTTGGAAATGTATGGATTTTATGAGTTTTTCAAGCAATACATCCTTCTTGGGATATGAGCTAGAATAGGAGGCTCTGGAACATATGTACCTAGAAGTGAAAACTCTAACAAGTAGTGTCGAGCTTGACCTTGGGTATCCTAGTACTGGACAACAGTCCTTACTACACTCATTGATAGCACACTACATGGGGATATGCATAAGATAATTCACATTTTATTTACAATCAATTATGAAAGATTTATGATTATATACCTCCACAAAGATAAAATTTTATGATTATGGATTATATCTTTAAACTGTTCAATATAGGTTAAGTGTTTTACATGATTGGAATTTTGTATTGTGATTCATAAACTAATCTAGTGCATGCCATTTTTTAGAAGTATCTCCTATTGGAAGCAATGGTATCAATATTAGTGCATGTAATCCATGTAGGGATTTCCCTCATACAAAAGAAAATTATAGTGGAGCTGGTGATGCAATTGGTGCTGATTATCTTATCACCATACTTGAAAAAACTCACTCATGTTATGAATAATAAGGTTACCCCTATGGAGCACCCAGGTCTAAAACACAAAGGGTCAATGTTGGATTTCTTCATGTGGAAACAACCACCAACATTCAATAGGACTACAAATCCATTTGTTGTTGACAATGGATATGTTCTTTAGAAAAAATATTTCATACTTTGAGGAGTAGTGAAATAGAAAAAGATTTCTAGGCAGTTTATTGCCGCAAGGGAGTGCTGATCAATGGTGGAAATGAATTCGAAACAAAATGGAAGATGAAGAATTATAAAAAACAGAATGGATGGAGTTGAAAGATATTTTACTAGAAAAATACATTCCTCCTGACCATCGAGTATATATGGAAAGGAAATTTATATGTATGAGGAAAAAGGATGCTGAAAATGTCGCAATGTATATGGCTACCTTTAAAAGTTTAGCAAGGAATACAACAGATTATATATGTAACCCAAAGAGTAATATTTATAGATTCTTTGATGGGTTAAAACCATTTCTCTAACAATTATTAGTCATACAATAATTCTTATCATAAGAAGATATTGTCTCATGATATATAAATATATAAAAGGAAATTTTTAAATCTTACTACTTTAAATCAATTCAAGAGAAAAAGATATCCATTGAACACTTTGGAAATGGATATAAGGGGAAGAAGGAAATAAGATAAATTCTGTCATGTGGTAAAAGTGGTAAAAACAGCTTGGTACCTACCTAAAGGGAATGGGAGTCTGGATCAAGTGTGGTGAAAAAGGCCACCTAGCTCGTGATTGTAAGGTAAAGAAAGAGGACGCCAATGTTGAATCTTACAATGGTAGAGAAATGGGTCATTATGAAAATGAATGTCCTAATAACCAAGGAAAGTAACCTTAGAAAAGGCCAAGGGAGAAATTCCGAGATTATTCCATCACTACTTTTGAGGTTGAAGCTCTGAATGACTATATAGAAGGTAATTTAATGGTTTCCTCAAGTTTATTCAATGTTGTTTTTGATTTTGGATAATTGAATTATTTTATATAGTCTGAGTTTGATAAAAAAAATTATATATATCCAAATTGATATAACAAAGGAGTTTTCAGTAAAAACACTTAAGGGAAGTATCATTGCAAAAAAAATTTCTAAATTAGTTCCCATTTGGGCATATAAATGTTTATTATCAGTAGATCTCATTGTCATACCCAGGATTGAATTCGATATAATCCTCAGTATGAATTGTCTTTCGGAAAATGATGAAAAAAATTTATTGTAAGAAGAAGAAGGTTAAATTTTTTTATGATGATAAGGAGTACCTTATCATTAGTGAAAAACATCACCACCTGATTCTTATTATGATCCTCCCCCAGTAGCTCTACTAAATTCAATTATTGGGGAGGAAAATAACCAAATAACTATGTGTGAGGAATGGAATGTTGAAATAGGTGATGTACCTACTGTGAAAGAACATTTTGATGCATTTCAGGAGGATTTACCTGGACATCATACAGAATGATAAATTAAGTTATCTATTTATTTAATTCTTGGTTCAATGTCTATGTCGAAGATTCCTAATAGATTGGACACTGTGTAAATAGTTGAACTATATAAATAATTATAGGATTTCAGTAATAAAATAATTATTCGACCTAGTTTTTCTCCATGGGTATCCCATGTTCATTTTGTTAAGAAGAAATATTGATCTATTTGTTTGTGTATTGACTACAGGGAGATCAATGTTAAAACAATAAAGAACATGTATCCCCTACCTCACATTGATGATTTATTCGATCTACATCATTGAGATCAATATTAATCAATGATTAACCTTCGATCTGGATATCTTCTGTTGTGTGTGAAAAAGGAAGACATTTCAAAGGGAGCATTTCATACCAGGTATGGGCATTATGAGTTTACAGTAATGACTTTTGGACTGACAAATGCACCCTCTATTTTCATAGATCAAATGATTAGAGTTTTCAAGGAATATATTGATTAATTTTTAGTTGTATTTATTGATGATATCATGTTTATTCCAATTTTTAGGAGGATCATGAAAATATATTTTGAACTATTCTGAATATCCATAGAAAAATTGAATTATATGGGATGTTTAGCGTGTTTGAATTTTAACATCATGAAATTTCTTTTGTTGGCCCAGTTTTATATAATTATGGAATCTATGTCGATCTATCCAAGACCAAAGAATTTATAGAATGGCCAACACCGATAAGTATAACTAAGGTACTCTGTTTTATTGTTTTAGAGGGTTATTATTGGAATTTCATCTAGAAATGTTCCTGATTTTCTAACCCATTTATCCGGTCCACACATAATGCAGTAAATTTTTTTTGTACAAAATAGCGTAAAGAATGTTTTGAAAAAAGATAGAAGATTAGTAAATTCTCTTATCATTACTCTAGCATTGGGGAATGGTGTGTTTGTTATTAATAGTGATGCTTCAATGAAAGGACATGGTTGTTTCCTTATGCAGAGTGATAGAATTATTTACTATTCATCACGATGGAAAATAATTCATGAACAAAACTATCCCACTCTTTATCTTGAGTTAGCAGCTATAATATTTTCTTTGAATATATGGAGACAATATCTCTATGGAGAAAAAATGTGATATATATAACAATCAAATGAATTTGATGTATATTTTATCAAAAAAATTAACTCAAAATGAGGCATAGATGATGGATTGAGCTACTCAGATATTATGATTTCACTATACAAAACCACATGGCGAAGGAAAATAAGGTCTCATATGCTTCTAACAAAAGGATCATGGAGTTTTGTATAAGTTGAGAGTTGAAAGGGATCCTATGTTCATCAATCTAGTAAATATGGATATGGGAATAATCATGGAAGGTGAAACATCTATTTTCATTCCAATGGTTTCTAATCAAACATTACTATAAAGAATAAAAAGTTCTCAGATTGATGATGATGATTTTCAAAAGAAAATTAATTCTTTGAATGATGAAAGATTGATTAAATTCGTATATAAAGATGGAATTTTGAAATTTTGGAAAATAAATTGAGTTTTTTACTTACCTTGTTTAAAAATGGAAATGATGGATGAATCTCATAGCTCCAATTTTTCTATACACCCTAGTATCACTAAGATGGATAGATATTTGAAGGATCATTTTTGGTGGGACAACATGAAGAGGGAGATTGCTGATTTTGTTTCAAGATGTATGGTTTGTCAACATGTGAAAGCTGAAGGAAACATACTAGATGAGTATTTCCATATCTACTCATACCTGAGTAGAAATTTGAAGATATTATAATAGAATTTTTCATGGGGCTGCTAAAGAATCCTATATGGAATGATGCAATATGGGTAATTATTGATCATCTTACCATGTCAACACATTTTTTTTCTATAAGTGAATATTTAAAACGTGAATGTCTATAACGACTATATATTAATGAAGTTGTTAGAAATTGTGGAGTACCCAAATCGATGGTTTCAGATTTTGATCCCCCTTTAACATCATGATTCTGGAAAAGTATTCAGAAGACATTGGATACAGATCTTCATTTGAGCACTACCTACCACCCTCATACTTTTGGACAATTAGAACGGACTATTAAAACCTTAGAAGACGTGATGCGATCTTGCTCACATGACATTCATGTTATATGGGATCAATATTTAACCACGGTAGATTTTTCTGATAAAAATATCTTCCATTCATGTATTCAGATGGAACCATATAAAGCATTATATGGAAAGAGATGTTGCACACCATCTTGTTCGGATGATGTTTGTGAACGAAAACTCCTAGGCCCATAAAATGTTGAGGAAACAACAGAAAATGTGATGGTCGTCCAAACCCACATTAAAGCAGCTCAAAGTTGGGAAATGCGTTATACCGATAACTGAAGGAATGATTTGGAATTTCAAGTAGAACATCATTTTCTCATGAAGGTATCTCCATGGAAGGGTGTTAAATGATTCAGTAAGAATAGAAAATTATGTCTCAGGTATATCAGACCTTTCAAAATTCTAGAATGAATTACAGTTGTAGCTTATCAACTGGAAATGTATCCAATGCCCTCCAAAGTTCATGATGTGTTCCACATATCAATGTGGAGAAAATAGATGCCTAAACCAACGCATATACTCACCTATAATGAAATAAAAAATGAACCCGGCCTATAGAATTTCGAAGAGCCTATTAGAATTCTTGAAACTATAGAACAAGTATTGAGAAACCGGACGAATCTTCTGGTGAATGTTCTAAGGAGAAACCATAAGATGGAAGATTCAACATGAGAACCCGAGGAACTTATGATGAATAACCACCCAAATCATTTAATGCAGTAATATTCTATAAATATCGCAGACCAAATTATTTGATGGGGGGAAGAATGTAACACCCCAAGATTCCATAGTACGCATCTCTTTGAAAAAAACAATATATTGCGATGTATGCAACATGGAGGTTTAGTACACCATGACCAATAAAACTATACATTATGAATTGTAATACCCACTTTTTGAAATTTTATAAATTTTATTTTTCTAAATGGTCTTTATTTTTGTATTTGGAATATCGAAATTAAGTAAGGGTGATTTTTGTGTATTTTTCTTGAAATCATTTAAATTTTTATTAAAAGTTAAAAACAATGTGTTATAGTTTATGACCAACTTTTTATATGAATAATTATTTATTTTAATTAAATTTATTTTTGGCTTAATGATATACATAATACCTATATAATTTCAATGTAAATCATTGGAGTCATTTTATAATTAAATTTTATATATAAAATTTTATTGAACTCTGTACAGCACTTTATCCCACCTTCTCGGCGCATTTGCAAATGTGCATAAAACGTAATTTTACCAAAATAAATTAATTAAATTTCAAAATATCCGAGAGACATGGTTGACATAAGTATGTAAAATTCGGTTCAATAAGATGAAAATAATTTTATGTGAATAGGTACTTTTGACTTTTATTTACAATAGTTAAAATTAATTAATATAATTAATGGTTAAAAATGATATTATAATTAACCTATCCCTTTTCATAATTCTATTAGATAAATTTATTTATAAAAAAATCAAACATAGATATAAAATATGATTCTTTTGGTCAACTTGGATTAGATCAGACATTAATTATTATTTTATTTAAAGAATTGTTAAAAGAATTAAATTCAAACATTAATAAATAAAAGATTTTTTATACAGGGTTATACAAAATATAAACCGGAAAATAAATATTCATTAGAAAACTAAAAATATTTCTTATATAATTGTATTTTATTTATAATTTTTGGCCATTGAATAATTAAAATTTATTTATGACACAATGATGCTACTATAATTACCTTATTAGTGAATGATTAAAATAATTTTTATTATAAATAACCATATAAAAGTAAATTTAGACTTATGATGAATTTCACTAATTTTATAGGTTAATATGATATGTTACGGTTGATTAAATAATTTTATTTTTTGAAGGGATAAATTTTTTATATCTTTTACAAAACCAAATACAAAATAGTGTCCAAATTGACATAATTGAGTTTAAAAAAAACTCTATATTATTAATTGATGTAATATTACTAAAAATAATTGTTTCCGCCAAAGGATATGGATAAGGTTAATATATCAATAAATTACCACTTGGGGTTTGTATGTATTTTTTATTACTTTTCTTAAATATTTATTACAAAAACACATGAATACATTTTAAATGATAAACTATTTAAGTAAGTGTTAAATATACAAGATAAGGTTATTATGGTGAACTACACCTATCAAAAACCTATTGGTTGAGAGGTATTTGACCCATCCCCACGTTCAGCTTGAAATAAAATCTTTTGAAGCCATAATAAACTGAATATGATTGTATAATAAAATATTATTTCATACCTTTCCTAAAGTGACCCTCACCTCCTTTATAATATGGTACACCCCCTTCTCTCAAACATAACACCTCCAAATCCATTTGGCTCAACCGCCCATACTCAAATATCCTCTTAGATACCCTCAGTTCAACCGATATTCCTTAATTTGATTAGAAAAACAACCTTAGAAGACATTTTGATCAACTCAAATGGAAACAACCAAAGAAGAGATAATAATTTCACCACTTCTTTCAATGATCGTTTCTTATTCCACTCCCTATTTCATTGTTGTTTCCTAAAAAAATAATAACTATAGTACTTTATACATATTGTAATGTTATTATATATATGTTTCGACCATATTCATTATTCTATCCATCCTATGAATGTCATAGTCCCCATACGTGCGTACGTATGACTTAACATCTCCACGTCAGGCTGTAGTTGGATATTCAAACACTTCATTATTTGGATGGGTATAATAAAGAGTATAACTTATATAAATAATAAAAATAACATGTTAATTATTCTGTATATATGATATTCCAACCAATTACATACGATTTCACCATCAATAGAATGATATTGTCACTCTAGAGTACATACGGATTTCCGTCTCCATGAACACAATGAAACTCATTTCCCAACATAACCATTCATGAATTATTTTCATTTTAGGATTAAAAATAATTTTTATGAAATTAATAACATATTAGATATGAATCAAATACATAATATTCATAAAAAACATGGCTTAAATAACCCATCATATAATGGAAAACGAATCAGTTAACACACAAAACAATGATATTACTGAAATATTATTAACAATTAAATATTAGATGATCATATATGATATCATATTTATGTGTGTGGTTATTGTATAATTTAATAAGAATTATTTATATATTATAAAAGAGGTTAACATACCCTCAATCCAGAAAAAGTAAAATGTAATGGTTAGTTCTACAATATCTTCATTAACCAAGGTTGTTTATACGTGAGTATCTACTGTGACCTCTTTATCATCCACATCCATGTTTCATAAAAATTAAATTCAAAACATTTTTAATATTTCATATATTATGGAATAACATAATTTATATCCTTGTTTACTTTTTATAAAATGTTTTTAAACGAATATTTCTGTTACTTTCCAAATAATAAACATTTTGACCTTTTCAAAAAATTGTGGTAAAAATGTTTTTTAACCTATACGGTGGTTGCATCTATTTTCCACCATTATAACACCTTCTAACATTCCCATACAATCTTATAAGATTATTTTCAAAATAAATTGTTTATTTTATAATTATGTGACTTTTAAATTATTTAAAAATAGAACGAGATATTTCTCTCAAATAGTTTTGATTTCAACTTTGTCAACATCCTTTGGTGGATTTTACACTTGTTTGATGTGGATTTATTAAGATACAATATTCCATATTGTATTTAAGTTTTTGTGATATTTTTGACTATGGATGTGTTATTAATTTACCATTCAAGGTTTATAGTTAAAGTATATTAATTTTTTATTCTAGTTTTAATACGAATGTGTATGTTATGTTTCAATCCTCTAATATGTGGAATGCATTGGACTTAGTATGTGATCGGTGGAGCCCACTATAGCTTCTCGATGCATGGGTAGGTCTAATCAGACAAAATTGCGTCTTGGAGTATGACCTTGAAAAAATCTTATTTGTAGTCTTGGCACGAGGCCTTGACTATGTGGTTATGATGTTTGTCATTATGCATTCCATCATTAAGAAATTGGCTATTGATATTACATGTGAGTATTCCACCAGTAGAATTTCTATGTGAACAAGTAAATGGAATTATTTGATTTATAATATCCATTATATGATAATGTTTATGTTTAAAAGTATTTTTTTAGACTTATACATTTCCTTAAATATTTAGGCTCATATATGATAGTTTCTGTTTTATTGTTAACCTTATAGTGCCTCAGAGCTCAACCCTTTATTATGTTTTATTTTTTCAAGGATGTGATGAATTATAATATGATTAACATGTAGGAATAGGGTAAGGGTAATAATAGTGTTCAAAGGGGACACAATGTTGTTTTTTATTTCATGATATAATGTAAAACTTATGTATGTATCTAGTACTTCCAAGGTTACTAAACTGATCGGTATATCGGAACACAATTCCTTGTATCATGCCAATGTTATGTAATAATGAACCAACTCTTCGTAACTAGGGTCAGTGAGTTACATTACCTATTTATGTATGGTGTCTTAGCCGATGTGTTGATGGTATGATTGTGATGTCAGTCATTATGCATTACCACATTATGATATTTTTAATGGATAATTCTATATGATTATTTAACTTGTAGAATATCCATGGTTTTGTTTCATTATCATTTTATTAATTATATCGAATTTTATAATCATATATCACTCCTTCCATATTATTTGTAAGATTAGTTATTAATGAAATGTGTTTCTAGTTATTCACCTTACCTAATTCCATATGTTTATATATGATAGCTTCTACTAGATTTAATACCCTTACTGAGCACCTAGGTTTACCCCCTTTTTATGTTTAATTTTTACCTAGGGTAGGTAGAAGTATTTTTTTATTACCATCCATGGATATGTTAATGGAATAATAGTGTTTTGAATTGAGTTATTATGTTCTATTTCATTTCATGTTGCAATTTATGCATTTGTTTGTATCTGGTTTTTCAAAGCTAATAAACATCTGGATCCCTTGTGATGCTATAATTATTTCATAGTACCATGAAAATAATGTATGGAATTGGATCTGAGTTACATGGGATTGTGTCATTATAATGGCCACACATAAACCTATATCTATGATGTCCAACATCTTACAAATTTATATCCTCTCGGTGGAATAGAAGCATACTATACCCACTCTAGATACGGTCATTGAAGAAACTACAACTAGGTATAATCAAAATCTTGAACCATTCATCTCTAATAGCATATTAAAATGGATGATCACTAATATATTAGGTGTTTGTTACCATTAATGGTTATGTACTTTGGAATTGGTCTCTTGATAGGTGCATGAAAATAAATGTTCAAAAGAAAATGATAAAAAAAATTGATCTTAACTACCTTTTTGTCAAAACCGCGTTGGTATGGACTCCCAGGATCCTCTTTTAAGGGAATTTATTATAAGATAGCACCAATTAATTTCATTTCAATATGTACTTAGTTGTAAATTCTTTCTCTAAATCACCACGTCATTAATATACCACTCCAAGTATAAGTTCATCATAAATTAGTTTTTTGTTTTTCGAATAATGGGAAAAATCCACTTCTATGATATCGATGGACATGACATATCATTAAGGAAATGTTAAAGGGAAAAATATAGGAGAAATTTGAATCTAATTAGGAGTTGTAGAATTATCAATCTCTCATATGTTGGGGGGAGAAAATCATTCCTATACGTAACTCTAATTATCAATGATAAAAACTCTATAAGAATATAAAATTAATAATTATATTATGAAACTTCATGATCCATCCACTTCAATAGATTCAAGATCCATAATTACCACATTGATCTGAACATATGATTAATGACAAAAATTTTTGATAAGAATAATTTTTAAAAATAAAGAGGAAATAAATATCAGAATCCTCCAACAAATCTTCTATCTCCAATACTTTTATTCTCCCCTCTTAATTCTCTATTACCTGATTTAGAAACTCGGGAATTTTCTCCCTTCCTAACTTATTCTCCTAGTTGGGTCAACCATCCCATGTTATACAGGCACTATAATGAACTATGATTCATATACATATATATTACATCTTATAAGATGAATATTCATTTATATCGTTATGATCAATTCCTTAACTATAATGGTTTGATATCATTGTAAACATGGGTGATACATTACTAGTTCATTATGTAATATTTGTAATCTTTTATTTAGTTAATAAAAAAAATTATATTCCACTTTTTTATTCAGAAGTATCATCCTTAATAGATATTTCATACATAGAATCATTTTTAAATACAATTTTTTTTTTAAAAAGTAATAGTGTTTTTGTAAGAACAATAAGTGTTAACATGCTAGATATCAATCAATAATCATCTATAATCACATCATAGTCATAATGGCATGAGAAAAAATTCAAATAGAAATTAATACCCATTTATTCATAGATAATAATAAAGAGACATTGGATAATGATTTCTATATAAAAAGACATGGGCTATACGATTTAGGAATCATAATAAATTAGCCACTCGTAATGCGATCAAATCATAATCATAAATAGAAATCATAAGAGTGTGGAACCATCATTGCCATTAAAAATATATAATTTGAGAAGGATAATTTCCAAGACAAACATATCATAGTGGATCAAGTTTCAAAACTTATTTCCTATATCATAATAGATCAAAAATCAGAACCCTCTTCACATATATTTATTGACTAGAAATCACATACAATTTACCATAGTAGATGTGAAAATCAACTTGTTACCCACAATTATCTCATGAGATATAAGGCATTTCCCAATTCATAACCACAATACATAATCCCAGTCCCACCAATCACATAATCAAAATACATTCATATTTGTACCACAATATCATAGAACATTCATCATATCAATAAATAATAACCCGTGTTATGGAAATAAGATTCACAAACATTCCATCAATTCATCCCAGAGGAACACATGGAAAAAATATGGATTAAAAAATTATTATAATAATAAACATAAACCATATATTGAAACAAAATGTATGGTATCATTGGATGGTATAATATTCGAATCATATGTAATTTTAATGGATATTGTCGTATTTTTATGTGGCCTTTATGTGACCACAATAATATTTCATAAGGAAAATTCAATTTTTATTTTGAAATAACAATAAAATAATATAAAAACTTCCCTAATTTTTTGGAGACCATTATATTTTGAAATAACCAGGGAAATCTAGAAATTATTTTTCGAATTATTTATTTTTCATGATGGGAAATAATTTTGTTTATTCAAAGTACATTTATACATGGATACCTCTAACATTTTCCATAAAGACTCAGAATTTACCTATTTTGGAAATGATAAAAAGAATACCATAAAATTATTTTCTAAAAACTATCACAAGGATAAAAATAAATTTTATAAATAATTTAATAATTTTAAAAACAATCAATAAATTTTTTTAAAATTTTCAGGGAAATAGAGGATAAATATTTCTAATAAAATAATAAATAAGATATCATTTTATAAAAATTATTTTCAATATAATTCTAATTAAAAAAGAGAAAAAAATGAGAATATTACATGAAAAAATCATTAATAAATAGATGAGAATAAAATGAAAACTATTTCTGATTTATGAATCATATAATTTGCATCCATTTTAATTAATTAAAAACTTATCTCGATTTAATTAATTATAAAAAATAAGTCCCTTTTACCATTGGAAAACATGTAATCAAAATTCCTATGAAAGTATATATTAATGTGAAAATTTTAATCTCACTAAAATAAGGATATTAATAACATTAAATGTAGAAATTTATTAATATATAACTTATAAAATAATATATGTTTGTGACATAACATATGTCCCAAAATAGATAATTTGAGGAGATCAACACTTACGAATTTAGAAATTTCTGTGCAAAGATATAATTAATTAAATAATATTATGTGGATTTTAAAGCACCCAAAATTTTCATTATAATAATAATAATTTATTTTCATTGTATGTGTATAAACTATAGAATTAAACTAAATTCTTATTATGTCTTAAGTCTCATATAAACAGTAGAGAGATGGGGAACACCTACGACATTGGTCACATTCAAATAAAAAACCCTCAAATGAAATATTTTGAATTTTAAAATGTAAATAAAAAATAATTTAAAATAATAAATTATATAAAATATTAATTTGGCACTATATATCCCTGAAAAAAATAAATTGGTTAATAGCATAAAACTTATCTTAGTGAAAAAATGTTGAGGTGAGAAACCATTTACTCATGTATCAACTTACTAAATAGCTATTAAAACATGATATAAAATAAATATAAATTATTTATAAATATATTATTAAAATTATACTATATATAACATGAAAATATTATTTACATATAATATCTTATAATATTTTTATTTATAATTCATTTTTTAAATCACTATTTTTTGTGATAAATGCTCAAATTTTCTTGAATATTTATGTTCAGAAGAACAAATCCTTATGCATTGATAATATTCCCATAATATAATGAATTTTAATTATTACAAGTGAATAATATTTGATTATAAGATATATTTTTTAAAAAAATTCATATAATGTAGTGATGAAAAACGAGTCACATCACTTTGTGGATAAAGTAGCATGTATGTACGCAAGAGTTGTGATTCCATTTTTAATGGATTGAATGAAATACATGTAAATAACAATTCACATTTACATTACCATAAAACAATCATATAAATAAATTATTTGTAATAATTTATCAATTATAACTATCATTTTTAAATTGTGATGGCAAATGAACCACATCACATCATGGGGGTGGTAGTCCACATGCAAATACGAGTGATGATTTATTTTAAAAAATGACTGAATGTTGGGGGATTATAGTTAATTCATAAAAATAAATATATTGAAGATACTTAATTTAATTATTTATAATGGTTACCATATATTTAGGCGAGTTATACATCGAAACAAAACAGAATGAACATTTTCAAGATTTATACCTCTTCGTTGAGAAAAATAATCATTTACCTTTATTGTTGAATAAATGAATTTTGGAATGTAGATAATATATTCAATAATTGAATGTAATATTAGAAGGTATCATATTAGTAATTTTATAACGTATAAGGATAAACCATTTTTTATAATTGAAGAGGGGATGTGTCATTTTATACGTGAGGGGTGGAAAACCCTTGGTTTTACTTAATGATCTAAAATATTAAAAATTAATATTAATGTTTAAATAAAACCAAAAGGAAATATATTAATGATTGGATAATGAAAATACAAATTAATCTCATGAAATATTATTTGTACATGTTTATGTGGTGTTTTACGCATTATGTATTTATTTTATCACCAGATAAAATTTTAAACAGTTACATTTTTTAAAAATTGTTTCTCTATTGAAGTGATAAGAATGTTAACATAAAGTCAAAAGTGACTAAAAATTGAATAATGTATTAAATTCTAAATCATGTGCCATTATATTTACCAATGGTGATATTTTTTAAATTTAATTTAATTTAATAAAATAACCATTAGCATATGATAACATTAATTTATTTTCAGAAATTTTTACATTTATTGACATTAAAGGCTACATGATTTAAATGTGATTTTGTTTAAAATTTAAAAAATTTAAATTATGTTATATTTACTTAAATAATCAGATATCTAAATCATTCACCTATATTTTATTACATTTAATATTTTGAAGAACATATATTTTTATATATCAAGATGTTATATAGTATCGATGTTTATTAAAAATTTATAGTAATTATAAAATTTATAATAATTAAAATAATACCACTATTAAAAAATAATTAAATACTAAATTAAACATCGAGAATATAAATTATTATAATTTTTTCATTATAAAAAAAATTAGTGATAGTAAATTCAAGAGTTTGATATTTTATATATATCATTATATATATATATATATATATATAAAGGACTAACTAAAATAATTTTTAATATATTTTCATATATTAAACAATTTTCTGATAATGGAAAAAATAAACTCATTCCATTTGTTGAATTCTAGTTTTAGGGAAATTTTATTTTCTTTTAATTTTTTTTACAGTGTTTAACTTGTTTTACCTTTACTGAGATGAAAAAAATTTATAAAGGTTACTATTTATTATGAAAATAAATAAAATATGAATATTTAGGGATTTTGATTATGTTGATTCCAAATTTGGAATCTTCTTTATGAAAGTAAAATTCTATAAGTGGTATAAGTCCATTATAAAATATGTTCCTAAAACACAATGAAATCCATTTTTAGAAAAATGCATCTTACATAGAAAATTGGATTTCTTCATATCGTACACCTACTATAATTCATAAAATTAATGTAAACAAACTTTATAGAATATATAATTTTGAAATATAATTAAAATATGTAAAAAATAGGTATTTATACAATTTATTATGATAAAAAACATTTAAATAAAAAAAGTTTTTTATACAATTGTGTTTTTAAGACCATAATTGAACTTCTACTAAAATAATGTATACTGTAGATTAGTACGAAGTTATTTATATTATATCAAAATAATGGGGATTTCAATTAACTTATGATCCGATTATTAACATATTGGGGATTTTAAATTACATGACTTAAGGATAATTAATGGTCATTTCTAAAAACATTTATTTTATTATTATTCATCCAAAAATAATCTATTTTAGGAAAATAACCTAAGTCTACGATAAATTTTATTTTTATGAATCCAAAAATTGAATATAAATTTTGAAAAAACATTTTTCAATTTTTTGAAATTAATAAAATTATTCACACAAAAATTGACTTAGAAATCAATTTTTAAGAAACCATATATCTTATGAAAAAAATTCCAACAAAAAAATGAGTACAAATGTTATGAATTAATAAATACATTTGGAATACGTAAATTTTTTTTAATCATATATATCATATGGTGGCCAGTCCTATTCATACACATCAATTTATTGACTAAATTATAATATTACATTACTCATTTTAAGCCTGATTTTTCACGATAAGCAGGATATTGAACAAATACAATTTATTTAAAGGGGTATATTCTAAAATCATGGGTATTATATTCTACCCCCATATATAAATAATTCCCCCAAATTGTTTTTAATAGTATCTAATTGTTTTATAATTATGAATTCCATTTTTTAAATCCCATATCATACAAACAAATAAAAATCATTCATTGAAATGTGGAATTGAGAAATATAATGGTTGTGTAAAATAAACCATAATCTGGTTCTTAGATAATGACGAAGATTGTGGGAAGATATAATATATACATAAGTAATAAAATAATTATGAATGGATAATATAGAGTAATAGAAAAGAAGGTCATGATAATATTAATGAAAAAATGATCATGGGGTTCAAATATCATAAATATACTAGAAACAAATATAATCTGATAATATTATCACTCTATGGATATTTTATGATATTTTATGAATTATTTTATTATAATGATAGTGAACAAAATAAAATTTAACTACTTGATTTATTTCTACTTAATGATAACAATTTAATCCTTTAGTTGTGCATCGTAAAATTTTTAAATTCATCTATTACACTGTGAAATTAATATTAACGATGACATTTTCCTCGCTGAAGAACTAAAATTAAAATTTAATATACATAATTATATATAAAATACTGAAACTGTATTCCTTATGTTTCAATCTATTTAATAAAAACAAAAAAATTGGTTCATGTTACCTAATATAGATAAATATATAAAACTAATCTATAAAACATCAATAATAACTCTAAAAGTTTATCAGAATTTATTACCTTAATAGTTAACAATAAGAATAATTGAAAAAAATATTTTAAAATGTCAAAAACCCAAAATAGTAAACGTTTTATCTAATTGTTTTTCCCAGGAACAACTTTAACATTTATCCCTAATTAATAGTAAATAACACATAATTCCACTCGTTAAACATGAAAATAATATGTACATATATTCAATTAAATAATTCTATATATTTCCCTAAAATAAATCAAGATCACCATGATAACTCTATACAATCATTAATTGTTTCATATATTATATCATTCCATAGTCATTAAATAAAATTTATGGATCTCTAATGTATTCCATAAATTAAAAAATGTTATATACTTCATAATACATCACGTTGGCCCACAATTACTAATATATTTCATTGTAAAAATTTCTAAAAACATTATTTTATAAATTATAATCAATAATTTTTTAAAATATTCATTATTAGATTAACATCATAAATATATTATTCCATTCAATCCGTCAATAAATGTTTCAAACAAATATTTCACCATACCACTGTAATGACAAAAACTTTAATTAATAAAAATTCCTCTTCATCTAATTCAATGTATTATTATTTAAAATGGTTATCTAAAATATTCACTGGGATTCGCTCTTGACCAAGCCCATGCTGAGCTTCATCACAAAAATTTTGAACGGAACTACCTATAAGAGAAGTAGAAGTTGATAAATATTACCACCCAAGCGATGTAATCTGATCCACCCCAAGATTCTATCAACATCGCACAACTTTACCTTTGGTATTATGTAGGTTTTATCAGGTTTTATGTAAGAATACCCTAGCACTATGATTATGTGAATTATCTTAGAATATAATATAGAATATACATGATGTTTATTATTGTTACTTTGTTAATAGTTTGTAAAGAATGAATAATATTTTTTATTTCACATTAAATAGTGAAATATATTTTTATTAATTAATTTCTTTTTAAATATAATTATTTCTTAATTAAATATTAATAATAAATTAATTTTTATTAAATATAAATTATCGTATAATTTTTTAGAATCCAATTGTAATTTATATTACGGTTTGAAATCTCTTTTTTTCGAAACCGATGAATTTTCCACAAATGTTAGTTCTTATTTTAAAAGTAATAAATCACATATTTATAAAAACATTTAAATAAAATGAATATTATTTTTGGAATCAGCACATCCAAATTATCCAACGGTGAATTTTTTCATAATATTCTAAGACAATCGAATTTTTCGTTAAAAATTAAATAATTTTAAAATATATAATGTGTTTTATGACATTATAATGACCCAATAGTGATATAATAAAATACATTAAATGATATTTTCAGCCAATATATGTTTTATATTTAATATAATTTTATTTCAGATTTTGTTGATTATTTTTAGGGTGCTTTAGAGGACCCTAAAATACTTATAACACAATTTTAATTTTCAAATTGATTTCATTGAGAGTGTGACTCACCTCCACATAAGAAAGCATAATATTTAAATAAATTAGGCCCTTTTTACTTATAAAATAATTTCTTCCACTCCTATTTAGATAAAAACAAGGTAAAACCATAGGATTGGTTTTGATTTTGAATATTTTAATGTGTAGTGTCCAAAACCTAAATAATAACGAATTCCCCCTCTTTTCCTATATAAACCTACCATTCTCTCACTTTCTCTTAACTCAAAACCATTGTAACTCGAACAACCTTTGTCGTCCACTCTCTTGGATCCTAAGAAGGTTCTTCAAGCTCCCATTAAGCCTCTCACAATCCACTCACATGCCATTGGGTTCACACTTCAATGTAAGTGATTTCTTCCTTTCTCATTTTTGTCCAAATTTAATAATGTTGTTATCCCATTTGTTTCAATTAAAAATGTTGGGGAATGATTTTTCACCTCTCTAATACTTCCCTCCTCTTGTTTTAATGACGATATAACCCTTTTTATCTCAGTAATGCCTCCCATTTTCACTTGTTACCATGCTGAAATTTCGTAATGGATTTCTCGCATCTCAATTACATTCAAGTTATTCTTATTTATTATGAATCCAGAATCCATTAAATCTTTTTGTATATTTATCTATATGTCCCTATTTATATCCATTTCAGGTACATATGGTTATACACACCTTTATCTATAATTAATATTTCCCATGTACACCTTTTACCATACAAAAATTCCATAAGAGATTTATCTCCTATCCATTACCTTCAAGCTATAAAATTTTATTTTCAATCTAAATTACATTAAATATTTTGGGGAAATTTATCTATATGACCCCCATATTTTTATTTCATGTACATATTTTGAGAAACCCCTTTCTCTATAATGAAACATTTTTTGAAATTTTTATGTCACATCATTATGCTTCCGAAATAGCACCCTGGTTTTCAAGCCGAAGTAATTGTGTAGTGAATACCATAAGAAATTCTCTATATCAAGGGTATCCAAATTTATGAACATTTAAATATTTAATATATTGTTTTTAATTATAAATTACTCATTTATTTATCATGGAATAAATTATGATGTTTATGGAATTCAGGTTATATGATCCATGTGAAACAGATATGCATGAAATGAAATGATTAAGAAGGGTGATCCATGATAATGCTCCAATTAATTAGGTAAAGATTTGTATCTTGATAAATCAAGTGCAATGTGGGTTTACTCATCCTAATTCAAGTGCAATGTGGGTTTACACATGATCCATGTGCAATGAGCCATGTCTCAAGCTAATATCATGTTAAATGTTGTTGCCACATTTCCATGTTATGATAATCATGCTATGTCATGCCTTTATGTTCATGATTATTTTATGCTCCATTGATATGTCTATTTCATAAAATGTACTATATTCTTCATGTTATTCGATGTTTATTTCTTTTCTGGGCTTTTTATATCACCCTTTTTATGCATGTATTTAGGTTATCCTATGAATTGCTAAGTACGATAGAATGTGTATGGTCATGTAAAAGAAGTTTTCAAAGAAGATGTGTATTCAATGTTTTAAGTTGTTTTGAAATGTTACTAAGCCCCAATGACACTAAACCTATTGATATTATATGTTTTATCAAGTGAATATTTTATATAATAAATCATGTCTAAGTGTTTAATAAAGAGTAGGATTGTTATTGGTGGCATCATATGATAAGTTTAGTTATTTTTGGGATTTGAATTAGAAAACCCTAGTGAAAGGCTTATGGATAAGACTACATATAATAAAAACACCCCTAAATTTTTGGGAGTATTTAGTATGTGGTTTATCAAGAAAATACATCACTGTTTAGATATGATCAGGTAGAGGTGGATTTGGCATATTTGTATCAGGTGGTAAAACACATAAAAAACTCCTTTGATCTAGAATCAAATGGGAACTGGTGCATGCCAACAGGCATTGATGCACTTTTGTTTATGAAACACCTGGGAGATATTCTTTGGTAAATTCAATTGTTTAGTAAGAACCCTTCTTATGGAAATAAAAAAATAGTCCAAGAATATATAATGGGACGTATATAATGGATAACATAGATTTAAACCTACAAATTCCAATGTTAAGGAAGTAAAATTTATTTATAATTTATTTGTTTTTTCCTTTTGATTCACCTTTTTATGTTACCCCTATATTTCCTCTTATTCTTGCCAATGTCTAGTAATAGTATGACTCTAGCTAACTATTGATTCGAAGATCAATATGATAATTATTCTAATGAGATTCCCAATTCTATGGGAGCATGAATCGAAAAAAATTCACGATACACTATGAGTTAAACCAAAATTCCTATAGAAACGTCGGTTAAGATGGACGTTCAACCCCACCCCACCCCATAAGAAAGAAATATTCACAATCAGAAGCTTCATTAGATAAAGTCCTCCAAGTTTTAATGGACCATCTAATCCCTCAATTGATGAAAATGAATCAAATCTATTGAATGATTCTTCATCATCAATTAATGTTTTGAACAAGAGAATGTTCTTCTATATGCATATCATATGGAGGGTGAAGCAGATCAATGGTTGACATTTTTTTAAAATTCTAATCATGAGAATGAGATGAAGGAGTTGGAATGAATGGTTTTCTAGAAAATTTTTTCTTATAAATATTTTCCTCGCACCCACCGACTTAAAATGGAAGGGGCCTTCCTTAACCTCAAGAAAAGGACAACGGATACATTTGATCATATGAGGAAAAATTGACAAGGATTTTATGATATGCCTCTAAATATTTTCTTACCCCTGAATTCATGATTGACCACTTCGTTGGTGGGCTAAAACCTAGCCAAAAAATCCCTCACAATACATGATATAAAGAGCTATGAAGAAATTTTCCGATGTGCTCTCAAAGTGAAAATGGAGATCCGAAAGTCTTAGGGGTATCATGGGGATTAGAAGAATAAGGAGGGAATTAATTATGGAGGTACTATGGATAAATAAAATGGTGAAAATAAAATATAACACCCCATATTCAAACGGTGTGGAATGAAGCACCACATAAATTTACTTAAGTGGATGAGGAAACTATTTAGGTGTGTAAGAGAAGGGAACGTAACCATTAGCTGCTTACCTGAAAATCCCATTGTTGTGATAGAGGAAAGGAATGCTCCATTCGACCGTCAACACATTGTTCATTTCTTCAACTACAATGAAATGGAGTACTTTGAAAAGTAGTTCCCTATGCCAAGGGATTTAAGATGAAACTGACAACCTCCATGGTAGTAAGTGTGAGGTTTTTCCATCACTACTACCAAAGTGATACCCGAAATCAAAGTGGTGATAGGTAAGCTAGTTAATAATTCAAGAATAAAGAATTTATGTTTTGATTTTGGTTCAAAAAATTATTTTATATCCAAATATTTTAGTATAATAATATCAACCCCACCACAAATCATTGAAGTAAAGATATTGGTGAGAACATAAAATGGGGAAATTATTTCATCCCGTGATCATAACTACTCCACTATCATAATATGTGGATTTATCATTCAATAGAACATTTTCATACTCCCTTGGGTTGAATTTCATTCAACTATTTTCATGGATTGGATTTCCCTATGTAGATCCATCATAAATTTCCATGAGAGAGAAATCACTCTCCATTTGGTAAATCGACCCCCGATTATGTATAAATGTAAGGAAAAGGATGAATCTTCTATCACACCATCATGTAAAGTGTGGATATTAATACTTTATGAGAATGTATTCAGATTATTGAGTCTACGGAAGAAATCATCCATGAAGACATGCCTATTTTTAAGGAATTTGCTGAATTTTTTCATGAGGAATTGCTAGTTATTCCTCATAGAAGAGATGTTGAATTATCAATTAATCTTATTCCTGGGAATGTCCAATGTCCAAGACTGAATATATAATGGTTATTGTGGAGCATGAAGAGAATAAGAAACACCTAATGAAGAACCTTGAAAAATGGTTTCTTTTCCCATGTTCTTCCCCATCGGGGGCAAGAGTTCCATTCGTCTAGAAGAAGGATAAGTAAATGTGTCGTTGCATTGATTATTGTATGATAAAAAAATCCTGATAAAGGACAAGTATCCTCTGCCCCAAATTGATGACTTTTTCTATCAGTTACATGGTGCATAATACGTCTCCATGGTGGATTTGCAGGAGAGATATTTCCATGAAAGGGTGAAGAAAAATGATATCGCCAAGACTGATTTTTGTATAAGTTACTAGAACTATAAATTTATAATAATGCCTTTCAGACTCACTAATTCTCAAAAAATCATCATGGAATTGATGAATATAGACTTTTTATATTACTTCATCAAATTTTTGGTATTCTTGGTATATGATATTATAATGTAATACAAAACCATTGAGAATCATGAGTTGCATCTATACATTATAGTTGAGACCTTACGAAAGGAGAAGATCATTGATAAGTAAATCAAATGTGAGTCCTGGTTGATGTTAGTCTCATTACTAGGACATGTCATCACAAGTAATGGGATATCAATGGATCCCTCCAAGACAACTGCAAGTAAGGGATGGCTGAGGACAATATTGGTGACAAAAATCAGTATCTTCCTGGGGTTAGAATGATATTACAGCTGATTGGTGAAAACAAATTATGATTTTCAAACACTCTTACCAAGATTACATGGAAGGGAGTCATGTTTTCATGTAGTTATTAAGTCAATGATAGCATCAAGTAGTTGAAAAAGATGTTTATCACTACTCCCGTGATCATATTACCTACAAGTAGAGAAATATTATGGGTATTTAGTGATGTATCTAAGACGGCCATGGGATGTGTGTTCATGAAAAATGAAATTGTCATTTCCTATTCTTCAAGGATATTTAATTTTCATGAAAAAACAATCCAACACATGATCCATAGTTGGATGCAATAATCTTCTCTTTAAAAATTAGAAGACATTACCGCTTTGGGGAGAAGTGTGTAATATATATGGATCAAAAAATCATCATGTATATATTAACACAGAAATTGTTGAACCTGCACCAACGAAGATGGTTTAAGCTGATCAATGACTATGACTCCTCAATTCATTACCACCATAGAAAATAGAACAAGGTGTTCGATGCTCTATGTAAAAAAGACCTAGAGATTATATCATTGATGATAATTGAAAATGATCCAAAATTTTTGGATTTTATGATTATCGAAATGGGAATCATAAATAAGGTAATATCATCAATTCTTTCACAAATGGTTTCTCAAACATATATTTTTGAAAGATTAAAGGATTCTCAAAATAATGATGTGGGAATTCTGAAAAATGTGGAAACTATCAGAAAAGGGAAATCCTAAGATTTAATTCTTAATAAAAAAGGAATTGTACGTTTTGGTGTAAGGCAATGTGTTCCACCAAATCCAGTGTTAAGGAAAAAAACATTTTGATAATGGTCATAGTTCAAATTTATCGATTCACCATGGAAACACAATGATGTATCGAGATCTCAGAGAGAATTATCGGTGTGTTAACAAGAATAAGGAGATCACTAAGTATAAATCAATGTGCCTAATATATCATCATGTGAATGAAGAGAGGAAGAATTATAAGGGAATAATGCAACCATAACCAATACAGGCATGGAAATGGGAGAACATCACAATGGAATTTTTCACTAGAATTCCGAAGTCATCCAAAGGAAATAGTGATATCTGGGTTATTGTGTATCGTAATATAATGATTGCACACTTCATTGTTATTCGAGTATATTTCTCATTACATCAATTGGCACATATATATATCCTAGAATTGGTAAGGATGCATTGTGTACCACTATCTATTGTATTTGATCAAAATCCAAGATTCGCCTATCTATTTTAGATGATTCTGCAACATGCACTGAATACTGAGCTAAACATCAGTAAGTTTTATCATCATCAAAATGGTGTAAAATCTGAGTAGACTATCCAAACACTTGAGGAAATGTTGAGATCATTCTCAATAGACTTCAAGGAATGATGGGATCAACATCATCCTCTAGTTGAGTTAGCATAAAATAATAGTTTCCACTCAAGCATCCAAAGGCATCCTCCCGAATCCTTTTATGGGAAGAGGAGTAGAACACCGAAATATTCGGATGAAGTAGGGGAGAAATTAATTTTATGTCCAGAAATGTTCGATGGAATGGTGGAGAATATTAAGACCATCCAAGAGCCCATTAAAGATACTCACAGTAGACAAAATAGCTATGTTGTCAATCATCGATGAGACATAGATTTTTTGGTCAGGTACATGGTATTCTTCTGCATATCACCATGGTATAAAATTATGAGATTTGGGAAGCGAGGAATGCTTTGTCCCAGGTACATCGGACCTTTTGAGATCATTGATCGCATTGTAGCACTAGCATATCGACTAGAACTCCCCCAAATCTATCTCATGTACATTTTGTATTTTATGTATCACTCTTGAATTTGTACATACATGGTCCATCACATGTACTCAATCCATAGGTTGTACCATTGGATAATGACCTCTAATATAAAGAGAAGGCGGTAAAGATATTAGATCATAGGGAAAAATTCCTACAAAATAAGACAGAGCCCCTCGTCACAGGGTTGTGGAGAAACCATACGATTAATGAAGAAATGTGGTAATCAGAGGTAGTGTAATGAAGAGTTACTTGCGTCAGTTTTAGTGAGGAAAAATAAAATTTTGAGGTTGAAATTTCATATGTGGCGGAAATTGTAACTTCCTAATCCATAGTTAATGAATATTTATCCTTATCAAATTAAGTTTCTTATTATGAAAAATGGTTATATAAAATATGCACATCGTTTATTTTATGTTTTTGATTTTAAAATATTTCTATGAATTGTTACCAACGCTAATATAGCGGATGAATAACGATTATATGATTAGTATAAATATAGGGCTTTAAAAAATCGAATTTAATCAATCAAAGGATGTTTTGGCCTCATCTATTAGAATTTCTCCGTATGAAGCCCATTTACCAATACTCTAAAAGGAGGTGGTGTCACTGATCTTAGATCGTGACAAAGCCCATGACAAGATTCATCGTTTTAATCTTGAACGGAACTACCTACATGAGAAGTGGATGTTGATTGAGATTACCACCAGAGCGATGTTATCCCAGCAACCCTAAGAGTCTGTAACCATCACACACCTTACCCATAGGTATTATGGGGGGGGGGGGTTATAAGGGGTTATGTAACAAGACCCTATAACTATGATTATGTGCATTAAATTGTTTTATAATAAATAATATACATTTATTTTATTATTCTTACCTTTTAAATAGATTTTTAATAACAAATAGTATTTTTTGGTGATATTCAATTTAGAAATCTATTTTGATGAATTAAAAGATTTATTAATTAAACAATTTATTAATAATTTATTATTACTAAATTAATTTTAATTAAATATAAATGATTGTATTTTTTAATACAATTGTAGTTTTTATTAAGGTTTAAAAGCTGTTATTCTCAAAACCGATGATTTTTCCATAAATGTTGTTATTTAATTTAAAAGAAAATATTCACATATTTAGAAAATTATTTAGATAAAATAAATATTATTTTTGGACTTAGGAATTAGAAATTATCCAAAGGTGAATTTTTCATAATTTTCTAAGTCATTAAAATTTTTGGGTAAAAATTATATATCATTTCAATATATAATGTTTTTTATGAATTCATAATGACCCATTATAGTTGTAATAAAATACTATAAATGAGATTTTCGACCAATATATGATTTATATTTAAAATAATGTGACTTTAGATTTGTTTTATTTTTTTATTTGGTGCCTTAGTGTACCATCCAAGTCATATAAAACATTTTATCTTTTAATAGTGATTTACTTACAAGTGTGCCTCACCTCCACATAATATGGAATAATATTTTAATAATTTTGGCTACTAGTATAATACAAGGATTTTTTAAAATCTTTTTTTGAAAAAATCATGGTTTCAAAACATGGGTTGGTTTGTGGTTTTGAATAGTTTAATATGTAGTGTCATAAACCTAAATAATAAAGACTTCTCTCTATTTTCATATATAAACCAACCCAATATACCACTTCCTCTTCACTAAAAACCTTTTTATCTCAACTATAGTCTCCCATCCTTTCTCTATAATCCTACCAAGGTGCCCCAATATCCCAATAAGCCTCTCTCAATCCTCTCCCAAGCATTTGGGGTCACACTTCCATGTAAGGGGTTTCTTTCCTTCTAATTTTGTCCCAATTTCATCATGTTGTTATACCATTTTTTAAATTTTATATTTTTGGGTATTATTTTTTACCTCCCATATACTTTCCTCATTATGTGATAATAATGGTTGACCCATTCCACTCTCAATAATGCCTTCTAAGTACACCGGTTACCATAACTAAATTCCATAAGGGATTTCTATCCTGTCATTTAAATTCAAGCTAATTTTTTATTATGAATCTATATTTCATTACATATTTTGTTAAATGTATCTATATGACCCCCTTTCTTTCCATTTCATGAAAATTTGGTGATACACTCGTTTATCTATCATTAATTCCATTCATGTACACACGTGACCATGTCATAATTCCGTAAGGGATTTCTCTCCTCTCATTTACATACTAGATATTTATTTTTTATTAATCTAAATTATATTACATATATTGGGTCATTTATATATATGACCCCATTACTATCCATTTAATTTAAATATGATGATACACCAATTTCTCTATCATAAACCATTTTTATGAATTCTAATGTCACATCGTTTTGCGGCCAAAATTGCACCGCGATTTTCCAAGACAAAGTTATTGTGTAGTGAATACCACTAACATTTATATATCAATGGGATTCATCATTATTCACATTTAATTATATATTATATTGTTTTAATATATTAATTCCACATTACATTATCATGAAATAAATTATGATGATTAATGAATTTAGGTTATAAGATACATGTACCACACTTATGCATGAAATGAAATATTTATGAAGGTTGCACCCTAATAGCGCTCCAATGAATTGGGTAAACATCAGTATCATGATACATTATGTTCAATTAGGGTTTATTTATCCTAATTTATGATCAATGAGGGTTTAATCATTTTTCATGTAAAACTATTCTTGTCCCATTCTTATATCATGTTAAATAATGTTGCCACAATTTCTTGTTATGATAACAAGGCTATATCATGCATTTACATTCATGTATCTCTTATTATAAATTTATATGCATATTTCCTAACACATACTGCATTCATTATTTTATTCCTTATTTACTCCCTTAATGGTCTTTATAGCTCACCCTATTATTATGCATATCCTCAGGTTATCCCCTGAAATCCTAAGTACGAAGGAATGTGTATGGTCATGAAAAAGAAGATTTAAAAAAAGATGTGTATTTAATGTTTTAAGTTGTTACGTAATGTTCCTAATCCCCCAATACACAAGACCCTTATATCTTATTTGTAGATTAAATTAAAGAGTCTATATAATAAATCATGTTTAATTGTGTAATAAAGAGTCGGGTTGTCATTACCACTAAATATCATTTATAGGTTAGTATTTTCATTCAATATAATTTTTAATATACTAAATGAAAAACTACTGAAAAATAATCATGACATTATTCATTATTTTTATGACCATATTAACATTAATATGTCATTTATACAACATAATTCTTGAATCCTAATATATAAACACTTTTTTCATTCCATATTAATGATTGGAATAAGAAAATATTTTCCTTGGTATAAGAGTTTAAACATGGATTTAGGTGTGGTATGGGATAATAGTCAGGACAAAGGTGTTCTATAGAAATTACAAAAAAGGGATTCATATGGGACAATGTGGATTCATGTGTGAGAGATATTATCATAAGAAAAATAAACTATTAGAAAATGACAATATCATCCTCCTTTAAAGTCAATATAAAAAGATCTCAACAAGTACAAATGTATTTAAATATCCATATTATCTTGGGAATTATTTTTGGGGTGATAAGACATAGTGAATATGGAATCACTATTTACATAATATAGAGGACTCTTACAAAATAAGGTTGTAAATATCGAATCATGATTGTATGAGATTAATAGTGTTGTTCCATGAAGACATTCCATTTATATAATATATATCATCCATTTTTATTGAGTAATATATCCTCTAAAATTCAAATAATGTGAGAATAATTTTTATGAATATCCACCATTACCCATATATCATTATTACTTATGGATTTATTTATATTATTAGTGAAAATATCATGTTGATTTTCTCCCATATTCAGGTGGTTAAGGGTAGTTATTTCATAATCTCCTTGGAATGTTTCCTTTCATCATTCACCTACTAATTTAAGAAAAATATTTATGTATATTATAAAATATATTTCTTCATTGTGTCCACAAAGAGTTATATTAGATATATTGAAACATTTTCATGATCAGTGGGTGTATTGTGATGTTTTAATATTGTGAATCATTCAATAAATATCTATTTATAATGGGATTTTATTGTATGTATATTGGTGACCAAAATCATACAACTCCTTCATGACGTTGGTACATTGAAGAATATACTCTTCATTTATATAGAAGTTTATTCCATATTTCTAATCATCCCTTTGAGAATCCGTCATTTTATCCCAAAGTGATGGAAAAGGTATCATATGATAATGTAATGTCAATGTTCTTTCATTTATGATCATCTTGTATATCCCTTGCATTTATATGAAGATTAAATCTTTCACAATTCTATCATTGATATGGTTTCCAGATCCTTTATATTTAGACCAACTTCCAGATTCCTTTCATTCCCAATATGGTATTGGACTAAACACTAATAGCCATTGATCTTCTCATACCATATCCACTAGAATATATTAAAATATTTATATATTAATTTATATTTGACGATCTTATGGTCTATATATATTTAACACATCTCCCCATAAAGATAGTGGTTGTAAATATTGAATTTTAAGATCACTCTATCCAACACCAAATAATTTATTATTTTGTTTTTAATGAAATCTTAACGTCATATAGTAATGTGATATCACGTTATAATTATTAATTACTATAAATTCAAATCCCCTCATCGAAGCACCATTGTATACTATGAAAAGTTACCCAATTGAGTGCTTTGTGTGGGATGGGGCAGTGTTAAGAATCCTTTTCATTTCGTTAATTCCCACTTAACATTCATTATTCAAGACAAAATATACTCCCTTTCAATTCATCTTGGTTATTGAGTTTGAAAATGATGATTAAATTCTCCCAAATCAATTATAAAAAAAACCTATTCCAATGAAACTATAGATGAAAATTACATATGATGGTTAGGGTGACACATCATTTACCATTATTTCATAAGGGGGTATAAAATTAATTTACTATTGATAAAATTACTCAATAATGATAGTACCTCCATATATAAATAATAATTACTATAAATTGCATATAGCTACTCCATTCACAATAACCTTATCAGGATATTCTAATGCTCCTCATGCCCCTATATTATTTTAGATTATATTATAATATCATCTGAAAATACTAAATAAATTTTTTAAATGTAAAATCTAGTGACTCTATTCATTAAATATATTAATATTATTATAGAATTAGTGACTCCTAATGGAATCACTAGGAAATCATAGTGTACATACCTTATTGTAAAGTTTTTCTTTAGAATATCTTCCATATTCACCTTCAATTAAATATATCCCAACTAATGGCCGACTATAGAAAAGTAATCATCCCTATAGAGTGATTCTAATAATTCATGAATCCATAGATTGGGATACATTCTATTTTTCATGACTTTTTAAGTTCATGATAATTAATATAAGGCCGAATTTACACATCCCTCTTCATGTCAAAGAGGACTACTATACCCCATGGGGAAGCACTATGTCAAAAAACCCTCTCTAGTCCCTCTTATATGTTATTATTTATATCATCCATCTCAATTATGGACAATATATAAGGATTCTAGGATATGGGAATAGCTCCTGGTATATTTTTAATTGAGAACTCAACCTCTAGGTCTAGATGATGACTACACAAATCATTGTACAATATGTCAACATATTCCCTCACAATGGGTTGGTATTCCATCACAATTTATTTATTTTTCACAATAATTTTCGCAATACACTGTTTATTGTGAGGAAATGTTATCAATTCTTAAGAATTAGATTCAAAATGAGATTCATTCTCATCCAAACACTTATAATGAATCAAATGACGACCCATGATATGTGGAATGATATTTCTCTCCCAAAAGATAATATTTAATTTTTTAAGGAAAAACAATATAATCTCAAAATAAAATAAAAATACACTAAAGGATATATTAAAAGATTTTATTATAGGTTCATTCAAAAAACATTGACTAGGGAGGATTTATGTACTTCGGTTATAACAATTCATCCATTTTCTATTCTCACAGATAACCAAACCCCCATTTTTAAGGGTGGTGTTATACTAATTATAAAAGACCTGATTGATATGAAATAATATGATGAACTAATGTCATATTGATATTTTAACTTCATTAATGGATAGTGAACACACCTTTCAGTACATGATTCTGATTCTAGATTCTATGATATCCAATGGAAACATAAGGATGAGAATATTTAACGAAACGAACATTTAAAAGGAAAACTGCGAACATAGATGGAAATGGATACAGAATATGTGTATATCCTAACATATGAGCCAATAGGTTGCATTTTATGTTATAAATATTAATTTCCCCATTATTTTTTCTCTACATATAATTTATTCAATTTAACCACATTGGTCTGTAATTATCTAATGATTATTTCACAAAATTTCCCCTGAGGTGGTGAAATGCGGTGTACAGGAAGGAATATTTTTCATTCACCCAAGTATAATATATTTATCAAATAATCCTCTAATTTATAGGATAAATTTAGAAACCTATAATTTTAAGAAAGTTATATTTTCTGATTGAATTTATAATTTTGATAATATTCAATTCATGAAAAACTGAAAATAGTTTTTTATATAAAATAATAATTTTATTCTTACATTATACTAAACACGAAGATAATTTTTCACCTAACATAACATTATTTGTCCTAACCCATCCCTCGGGGCCTATGTAGTGACTCCCCTAATCCCACCTTCTATAGGCCAGGGGCTAGTGGCTAGCACCGGAAATGTGTATCCCTAAAACGAGAAGGAATTGCCTTTTTAACCTGTACATACACACAGTTCAAGAACACCACAAGAACCAAGAGAGAAGTAATCTATTTTAGTAAAAGTGTGAATAATGTAAAGGGGAAGGAATACATGCCCATATGAAAAGTACAAGTACAAATAAAAAGTACAAAACATCTCCTAGATCGTCCACCGAGGATTCTATCTGAAGGGTAGGTACCACTCAAGATCAGTAGTCCTTGCATCATATCACACGAAATGGTCCACCACTGAGCACCATCCAGTCCTGGCTCCCTCAAAGTAAATCACTACAACCTATCATCTACACATGACAAAACAAGGTGTCAGTCAAGCCTGTGCGAGGGAGAGTATAATGACAATCATAAGGGACCCTGAGACCCCCGTAGATCTCCTAGAGTTTCACAAAAGAAATACCCCAAAACAAGACCACAATCACAAAACACGAAGTAATAGATATCAACTCTTCTTAGGTATATTCCCATACATATACCTATGTTATCAATACATACTAATCACATACATGAGGTAATAGTACCACAAACGTAAGACCACGATAGTAGAAGTACCCCATAGGTATCACCACAAAGATACAAGTACCACATAGGTAACACATTGAAGATAGAACTACAAAACAGGAAACATCGAAGATAGATGTACCACACGGGTAAAACCCCAAAGATAGATGTACCATAATGGTAAGAAAATATATCTAACAACCTAAAGGTAATATACTCAACTCACAGTAGGTATAACTTATTTATAAGAGTACTAATGACTAGTTGTAAGCAAGATCATCTTATTATGTTAAGAAGCACTACTGCTGATCCACACAGGATAGATAGGTACACACCCCCGCTGACCCACAATGGATCGGTATGCACTGACCCACAGAGGATCACAGAGCACTGACCCACATAGTATCTGATTGAATTTTACCCACATAGAATCAGTAGATGTTGATGCACACAAGATCAATAGATGCTGACCCATAGATGATTGATGTTCTTTCTTCACATTACAAGCAGTCATAGGATTCCTCGAACCTAGTGTGCTAGAGATCCATAGAATCTTCCCCTCAAGATATTGGTCATACCATTATCTCCCCTAATCTCTATAAATTAGTTACCTAAATGACCTCCATGTTGTACGGGTTCCAACGCGACGAACGGTACGTTAATCAGACGCTCAGTCTGAGAATTATAAGCATTTTAGTTCCGAGGCCCAGGATAGATTTCGGAGCTATCCAACTCTGAGGTACTCTACTATCTCTAATACTCATTTAGAGTATATAAAAATGATCGTCTCATTACAAGGGTCCCAACACTGTAGAAGGATCGTCAAACTAGTGTTATGTTCTCATGATACAACCCTTTAAGTGCTTCTGGGTCCGGTTGGGCCCAGGTCCGGTCCAACACGGTCAGATCAACATGACCAGATCTAGGATGGGCTACAGTGGGCTCAGCTCCCTGGGCTGAGGCCCGACCTAGCCAAGATTGGGTCGTAAACTGGCACGACCCTCTGGGTAGGTGGTCAGTAGGGCAGGCGGCCCGACCGCTTGAGGTGTGGTATGCTTGAGGCTCGGTATGTGGACTGCCCGAGATGGAGAGGGGGGGGGGTCCCTGGTTTGGAACTGAAAAGGCTATTCCTAAGGGAACTTACTGGTCACTGCAGGACCTGCTGTGGGTCCCTACACCATGGCATTGTAACCACGGCTCCATCAGCGGCGTGCTGGTCACGCCGCCCTCTTCTTCCGCGACCAGAAGGTGTGCCACCTTCCTCTTTTGACCACCACATCTGACGCGCTGCTGCCTGTACCTCTGGCGGTATGGGTGTTCCGCCTACTTCCTCATGTCCGGCCACCACAATCATCATCCACAACATTGGCTGCGGCCCCTTCCTCAATGGCGGTGTGCGATAGCGTGTCACACCTCTTCCACGGTCGGCCGATGCTGGCTTCCACTATCTTTTGTAGCCCTGGGTCTCATCCAACCCGAATAGAAAGCTACCTAATAATGCAACATCTTTCAAAAAAAAGGGAAGAGGGACCATCCCATGTTCATTTGGCACACACCCTATACGTTATGATTATAGCAAGAGGGTAGGAAAGATTCAAATTACTTTTGAAAAAAAAATCATGAATAAACACTTCCGCAAGAACGATGGAGAAATTCCCATGGATGAGGAAGAGGGCAAGTTTTTACCATAACCCACAACTAGCATCCATCGATTTCACTCAATCATCGATCTTTGTTTTGGGATATCAATGTCGCTTGTCACCTCTTCTCAGAACTGGATTCATCCACCAAGGTAGGTGTCACAACAATTTACCCGCACTTCCTTGCTTGGAAAATCTCTATCAATAACTTTCTATAAGATCCATATATATAGAATAGGGTGTTGAAAAGTAATGATGTTGGTAATTAATGGGGGATCATTAATTAGGAACCTTTCTAATTCCCCAATGGAGCTGTTACTTAGGATTGAACGGTCAAGCCGTATGTTGGCTTAACCCTTCTCATGTCCCATGTTTCCGCTTTTCTGATGGAGGAAAAGAAAGAAATTAAAAATTAACTAAGTTATTCGTATTATTATTTTAAATTTCCCAAATTTTATCTTTTTCTTCGGACCTACAACGATGGAAGTGAAGCCTCCCTTAAAAGAATCTTGGCACTATAGATTCAACTGTGCCCTCAAATTTTTAATCCGAGCACTGGTTAAAAATGAATAAAACAACTCCAAGCATATACTGAACGTACCTTAAAAAAGATCATTAATTCATTGTGGGAATACTGTGCCTCGAAATCATGTGCCATCAATTTTCACTGACACGTAATTATTTCATATAATTAAAAAAATTACAAGGAAAATCTGGTTTTTTAAATTCACCCCAAATTAGGTATTTTCATCCCCATAAGCCACAACATTGAATAAGAAAACAAATCTGGGTACCATGCACAAATCTTTGCTTCCCTCTCAAAAGAACTCTCCTAGAGGTTCCCATGCTGCCAGTGAACACACACCATAGGTATCGACCACCCACTAAGGACTCGCTCATTTCAATCCCCAATGTCTACCGGAACCTTAGTAATCATCAACCCATCATCGAAGTCCAGATCACCATGGTCTATGATGTGAGATGGGTCATGGACGGTTCTCATAAACTAAGATACATGGATGAGTTCGTGAACCCTCTCCAACTGCAGTAAAAGTGTGAAGCGATATGCCACCTTGCCTATCCTCCGATGTATTAGAAATGGTCCGATAATCCTTGGTGACAACTTGCTACCTCGGCTGAATCTCCATAGTCCCCATCAAGGAGAGACCTGTAAGAAAATTTGGTCCCCCCTAGAACCCCAAATGTCACCTCCTACTAACATCATACGAATTCTGTCTGCTCTGAGCGGTTTTCATCTGCTCTTGGATGATCTGTACCTTCATGGTCGTAACCTGTACCAACTTTGGACCCATAAGTGCTGACTCCCCAGGGTTCGTCCATCATAGAGGTGATTAGAAAGGTCGATCATATAAGTCCTCTAATGGTACCATACCGATGATTGAGTGATGACTGTTATTAGAGGAGAACTCCACCAAGGGAATGTTATCCTCCTAATTGCGGCCAAAATCAAGGACGAAAGCATGAAACATTTCCTCCAGTGTCTATATGGTCTGATATGTCTGACCATCCATCTGATAATGAAAGGCAGTTCTCAAATGTACCTATGTCTAGAATGCCTCATATAATCCACTCCACAACTGGTATGTGAAATGTGCATCACGGTCAGGGATAATCGTCAATGGAACCCCATGAAGTCACAAAATCTCATGTATGTAGAGGCGTCTCAAGACCTCTACTGATCGCTTCTCTCGGATAGGTCGGATGTGGGACGACATGGTGATTTGGTCTAAGATCACCCATATGGAATCATTTCCCATTGATGTACATGGAATCACAATCACAAAGTCTATAATGATACCACCCCACATCCACACTGGCTCCTCTAGTGGCAGAGATAAGATTCTTGGAACTGGATGCTCGGCCTTCACTTGCTGACAAGTGAGTCATCAAGAAACAAACTATGCCACTACATTTTTCATCCATGGCCACCAGTGCTAATGCCGGAGGTCCTGGTACATCTTTTACACTCCAAGACGTTCCACCAAAGGGGAGATATATATAACTCCCTCAACACCTCCTCCCATAGTGCCATTGGTACCATGGTACATCCTTTGAAGAGGATGATGTGCTGTCGACCTTCAAAAAAACCCATCAGGTGCCTGTCCTGAGGATATATGAGCACATCGAGCCTCACAGTCAGTTACCCCAAGGTGTTCCTCCATCAATCACTGATGGAGTGGGGGAGTGACTGTCATGACTGGAGGTATGCTACGACATCTCTATCCACGAAAGATATTTGAAACATGGATAGCTACTCTATTGCCTCACTAAGCAACTGCTGACCAGACCTATTTCTGAGTGAACCTGATACCACGTTTCCCTCCCAATGAGTATAGACTATCTCATAGTCATAGTCAAGGAAGAAATTTATCCATCATTGTTGTCCCATGATCAGGTACTTATGTTAGAAGATGTACCTGGGACTCCTGTGATCAGAGTTGACAGTAAAACATTCTCCCATAAAGTAATGTTGCCACATCATTACAGAGAAGACCACAACTACTAACTATAGGTCATGGGTAGCATTGTTTTTCCCATTTATTCTCAACTGTTGCAAACCATAGGCAATTACTGTTCTCTCCTGCATTAGGACACACCCATGTCTAGTCACTGATCAGTCGTAGTAGACTGCATACCCACCTCCCTCTTCTAGTTTCCTCATGATGGGGGAACTCATCAGTCTCCACCTTAGCTCTTGGAAACTATGTTGCATCACTCCGTCCACAAAAAGGGTTGTCTTTTCTTCGTCATTGCTGATAATGGTGCCACAACTCTGGAAAAGTCAGGCATAAATCTATGGTAGTATCCAGCCAACCCCAGAAAACTACACACCTTAGTAAGACTCTTGGGTGGCTCCCAAGCCCGTACAACCTCTATCTTCACTGGATCCACTGCAACTCTAGCCTCAGAGATAACGTTTCCAATAACGTGGACCTCTCGTATCCAGAAATGTCAATTCAAGAGATTACTATTATGTTAGTTCTCTCAGAGTGTATCCAGAACTATCTGCAGATGATAGGATTGCTCCTCCTCAGACCCCAAGTATATTAAGATGTCATCGATTAAGATCACCACAAATAGATCTATGTATAGCTTGAAGATCATGTTCATGAGGCCCACAAACATTTCAGGGGCATTGGGCACACTGAACAACATAACCATGAACACATTGGGGCCATAACGACATCAGAAGGACACCGTATCCACATCCCCTTCTCATACCCAGAGATGATTATAGCTTGATATGAGGTCTATCTTCGAATACCAATGATATCCCATATAGTGGTCGAAAATATCATCAATCAATGGAACTGGATATTTTTTCTTCACAGTCACCTGGTTCAGGAGCCATTAGTCCCAACAGAGTCTCAACTCCCATATGCCTTCTTGGTGAACAAAATCAGGGTTTTCCATAGAGAAATAATGGGCATTATGAACCCCTTTCTCCGCATGTCTTACAATAGTACACATAATATAGGAAGATCCATGTGAGCCATCCTATATACTCTTGTAGATATTGGTGGCATCTCGGGGTATAGGTCGATGTAATAGTTTACTGCTTTGCGTGGAGGTAGTCATGGAATATCATCAGTAAATACATCGGTATACTTGTCCACCACTACAGGATAGCTCGAGCTCTCAACATCAACTACCCCAAGGGTATGGCAGGACAACTGATGCGTGGTCGGCTACACCCTCCTCTAGTAAAGTCCATTATCTACTGCAATGGTTCCCTTCTCACCGGTGAATGAAAACCTGGTCTCATCATCACGGATACACCACACATTGCACCAAATATATTGATTTTGGGAATCGAATGTTGATAAACAGTCCCAACCCATGATGACATTGTGAGTCTCTGACATAGTTACTAGAATATCCCAGCCAGAGCTCTCGCTTCCCAGATTAAGCTCACATGTCCGACACCAGTGTGTAATCATCAAATCCTCTCCCATAAGAGTCTCTATCCATAAGGATTGTGCCAACGACTACACAAAAATCTATATGCTCCGAATAGGGGCTTTGTAAATTAAAGAGTGACTAGAACTGGTGTCTATAAGTAGTAATAATAAGGTGGAGTAGACACATATCATATCGCAAATCATCTCTAGAGAACCATGGCTATAGACATCAGTTTCTTGGAGCTGCTATTGTCAATTTCCACCTGCTCCCAGTGGATGGGGTGGACCACCAGGTGGTGGTAGTGATAGAACCTAGAATTTCCTTCCACCGCCTACTACACAACAATCTACTCTTCCACTTCTTCCTAAATCTTGGTGACCTCCCCAATTTTATCTCTACCTCGGACTCAGTGGTACCTCGACCATCTACTGGTCACCCGTACTATGGGTCAGTCTATCGTGATCCATGTGACCATACCCGCTGCACAAGTAGCACTGCCTGCTCCCCATCAATCTTCCACTACCTTGTGAGCCTTGTACCATTGACGTTGTATGCTAGGTTCATCCACCAAAAGTCCTACCAGCTTGGTCCACTACATCATCCACCTACTAACTGCTATGGATTACTCTTCTACCTGACTTCTGGTGGTGGATCCCGCTATCAGTGACTGTTCATCTAGGAAGCTCTCAACCAAAAGTTTTTCCTCTAGCACCCATCCTGCGTTGGAATACTGAGCGATATCATCGATGCCCTGATCTACCTTCAGAGACAAAACTCAAAGGTCTGATCCCGAAAGAAAGGGTATTGTACCGTGTCAATAAAGTAGCAAGAGAGATCACTGATTCTCGTCGAGTACTAGGAAAAAGTAATGTTCCCCTACTGTATGTGAAACAACTCCTATATACGCACATAACATAAGGTCGCTGAGATGAACTTTTCCCTGAAAAGTCTATCATTTTTTGGCCAGATGATGGTCACCTCATCGTTTATCTGGAGGAACATGTTCTACTATCTCCCCGATGCTTCCTAAAAAATACTGGCTTCCAGGATCACCATAAGGTCAGTTGGTGTCCCCACTAAAAGAAAAACTCTAGCAATAGCCACTGCCGGTCCTCAGCCACCTACGGGTTCATCTCACCTCAAATACTCAGAGGCCTATACCACTGACACTTATGCAACATGCTCAGACATAGTGCACACTCTACTGGTGGGGGCTGGTGGAAACGACTGCCCAATGGGTAGTGGTGTTCCTAGAACACCAGCAGCAGGTGCTAACACGATAAGAGGGCCCTGCACCGAGGCCTCCTCACTCGGTGGGCCATCATCGAGTACTCTCATGGGAAACCTGGCTAGTTAACTACCTCTCAGAATCCTAAAGGAAGACAGGTGTTCCACGGTCAATATGTTATACCTAGTTAGCTGACTCTAATAGATCATAAGAAAAACCGTTCAAAACCCGTGCAATCAGTGTTTTTGTGTAATGAGTCAGTAATTAGATTTCAGTGTCCTGGAGTATGGATACATCGGTTTCCTCACCAACAATTGATCGCCCAAACTGAAAACCACACTCATAACACTTAGTACTATTGCCACATTGGAAAGATAAGAGTCCTACTTCTTCGGCAGAACTAATTCATCTAATAAAACATTCTCATGACATGTCCCTTGGTGCTCGTGTCGTGACTCCCCCAATCCCACCTTCCATAGTCTAGGGGTTGGCAACTAGAACTAGAATGGGGTATCAAAAAACCTGGAATTCATTTCCTTTTTAACTTGTAAAGACACACACTCCATGAACACAACAAGAAGAAACCATGATGTAAAATGTTGTAGTAAATGTTTACTGAACATAAAGGGGCCGAAATACAAGCCCAACTAAATAGTAAAAGTACAACTAAATAGTACAAAGCTACTCAGGGATCATCCTTCGAGGATCCTACATGAATTGTAGGTACAACTCATGATCAATAGTCCATGTGTCACATCACGCCAAATGGTCTTCCTCTGAGAACCATCCAGTCCTGGCTCCCTTAGCATTGATCACTGATGTCTTTTGCCGATACTAGACATAACAAGGTGCGTGCGATGCTCATGAATGGGTGAGTATAACGATACTGAGTAGGGACTCCAAGACTCCCATAGGTCTCTGGGAGTTCTATGGAGTAAATACCATAAAGAAATACCTCATTCTCAAAGAACGAAGCAATATACATCAACTCTAATTAGGTATATAGCAATACATTTACAGGGGTTATCAGGAAATACTCATCTCATACATGTGGGAAGAAAACCTCATTGGTAACAACATGAAGCTTGAAGTACCACAAATGTAATACCTGGAAGACAACACCCCGAAGGTAGAAGTACTACATAGGTAACACCACGAAAATAGAAGTACCCCACATGTAACAACATGAAGATAGATTTACCCCACAGGTAACTCATCAAAGATAAAACATCCACACAAGTAACACATCGATGTAGTATACCACATAGGTAACACCACGAAGATAGACGTACCACACAGGTAACACCATAAAGTTAACAACACGAAGGTGAAAGACTCAAATCACACTAGTTATAACCTATATACAAAAGTACAGATGATTTTTCATATTCTAGATCATCTTATTTTGTTAAGAAGCATTGCCTATGACCCAAACAAGATCAATTGGTTCTAACCCCCGCTGACCCACATAGGATCGGTATACACTAACCCACACAGGATCACGGATCGCTGACCCACACATGATCTAATAGAAGATAACCAACATAGTATTGATAGATTCTTACCCACATAGGATCTATATATGCTGACCCACATAGGATTGATGTTCATTCTTCATGTTACAGCCGACCACAGGATTCCTTGAACTCGGTGTGCTCGAGATTCGCAGAAAGTTCCCCTTTAGATATCAGTCATTAATTGACCTCCAATAAGCTCCACATAGAAGTAACCCAATGTACTGTAATTTCATAAGGGTTCCAACGTGACAGACAGTGCGTCTATAGGACACATGTTAATAGAGTTATAAGCATTTTTGTTCCGAGGGCCTGGTTGGATTCGGGTGCGATCCAACTTGGTCGTACTCTAACTGTCTCCAAATAACATGTGGAGTATACCAAAAGGACCGTCACACTCTAAGGGTAATATTTCAGTGGACGTTTTGTTAAACAGACATCTGGTTCTCATGTTATAAACCATTAAGTGTTTATGGGTCCGGTGTGGCCCGGGTCCGCTTCGACACGGTTGGATCGACCCGACCTGATCTGGATTGGGCAGCGGTGGGCTAAGCTCGTTGGGCTGAGGTCCGTCCCGAACCACAAGGGGGGCCCCTGGACCAAAAAGGGGTGGACTTACCCACAAGGGGGCGGCCGAGAAGGCAGTGCGGCACATACTGGTTGTGTAAAGCATGACCTGCAAGAGGCGTGTCCTGCGGTCCGCCCGTGCTGGCAGGGGGGTCCCCATTTGAACTGAAGTGGCATCACCTAAGGGAACTTCCATGTCACCGCAAGACGTGCCACCGCAACTCCACCGGCAGCACACTTGTTACGCTGCCCTCTACTTTCGTAGCCAGTCGGTGTGCCGACAACCTATTCCGACCATAGCGATTGACGAGCCGCGACCGGTTCCTCTAGCGGCACAGCTACACAACCTCCTTCCTCGTGGCTGGACGGTCAGTCAGCCACCACCTTCATTCGCGGAGACTTCTATCTTGTCCCCTTTCACACTGGTGGTGTGGGATGGTGCATTGCACCTCCTCCGTGGTCGGCCGGTGCCAACTGCACCCATCATTTTTCGCCTCGAGGCTCATCCTACCAGAAGGGAAATATAGCAAAGAACGCACCAAATTTCAACAAAATTGGTTGAGGGATCGGACCTTGTTCATTTTTCTCCTAACCTCCTTTTTAGGATGATAGAAAGAGGGTAGGAAGGAAACAAAAAACTTTTTAAAAAAAATAAACCCTAACTCAAGAACGGTTGAGATTCACCCGTAGTTGAGGAAGTTGGTCAGTGTTCTCCATACCCCGCAACTTACCTACAATGATGTCGCTCTATTGTAAATCTCATGTTTGGGGTTTTGTGTCACATAACACCGCTCACCGCAACTGACACCATCCTCCGAGGTTGGTGTCACATCACTTTACCAGCACTTAATTTCGTGGTGATGTAATGCTAATATCTATCCTCAAGCTCCATATAAATAGTAGAGGGGGAGGGTAAGATAAAATGTTGGGAATTAATGGGGGATTATTAATTAAGAATCGTACTAATTCTTTAACGAAACTATTTCTTAGCATTTAAAGGTCCATCCATTTATTATCTTGACACATCCCTACCCCCACGTTGTAGTTTGTCCACTGGAGGAAAATAATGAAAAAAATAGACAAAGATATTATTATTATTCTTCTAAATGTCCCAAAATATAACATTTTCGTCGGACCTGCCGCAGAAAAAGTGATGTCTCCCTTAAAAAAATCTTAACACTGCAGATTCAATGGTTCCTTAAATTTTTAATCCGATCACTAGTTCAAATGAAAGCAAATTATGTATGTGCATTTACTAAAAAAAACTTAGAAAAGTTCAAAAATTCATTCTGGTCTCACCCGGCCTCGGAATCATGCACCTTCAAGTTTCACAGACTCGTAATAACTCCTTATAAATAAAAATAATAACATGGAAAATCTGTGTCTTTACATAATTTTTATCTTTGTCTAGATATAAAACCAACGTTATATTATATTATAAAGAAGTCTTATTTTCATTGATGGGTCGTGTAAAACTTAATAACAAGTTTTATCGAAAAAAATCATTTTATTAAAATTTTATCATTTAATATAATAAGATAAAACCTAGACATTTAATTAGTGCTTCATAGTTTTATTATATAAATAATAAAAATATATGGTTTATAAAAATAAAGGATTAATCCAAATGTTAACGATTAATTAGATATGATAATATATGAACCAATAAAATATAATGGATATATATTAATTTTTATTATCACAAATATGCTTTGTCTTAATAAATTAAATTAATTACAATTAGTTTGTGGTATAAATGTAATTAATATTTTTTATATTTAATAGGGATTTTTTTTATCGAGAAAAAATATTTTAAAGATTTAAGTTAATAACGAACTGAATTATATGCCCGAACACCTGTATTTATAGAAAGGTATTTTTACAATCTTTTAATTGAGATAACAATTTAAATCCTAATATTTATGATTTTATAAATTTAAAATGTCATCATGGACATCATATTTCAATTTGAAAAAAAAATCTTATGGATGATGTTTTGGTAAATTTCGTTATGGTTTAATTTTTTAATTAAAAGAGAAATAATACTAAGATTTAGTTCAAAAAGACTTTTTTATCAAATTTTTTATACTTTCAAATTAAATTTTATATTGGTTTAAAATTTTTATTACGATAAATTGATAACATTTAATACAATTTAGGTAATTTGGAACCAATTTCACATTGAAATTTGATACTAAATCATTGAAAACATCTGATAATTTTTTACGTTAAAAACCCGTAATGTCATCTCTTCTGCTAGATTAATTTTTAATTTAGTTCAGAAAATAAGGTGGTTGATATTTGGAAAAAGTAAATAAATATTCGTAATCACCATAAATAATAAGGTTTGATAATTTAATCTTATCATTTTTCTAACAATATTAGTGATCGAAATTACAACTGATAATCTGAAATTAAGCTTAACAAGTGAATAATCCATAATCCTAATGGTCCAAATGACCTATCACTTTCCCCAAACCAATTGAATGTCCATTTTTCTTCCATGAAACATCATTTATTGAGTATTTTTGGATGATTTTATATAATAAAAAAAGTGATTACACCTAACTGGTCTTCAAGAATTCTATGTGAGTGATTTCCCTTCCCTATAAAAGGCCACCACCACTCCCCCTTCTTTACACCACTCAAACCACATTGGCTCAGCTAGGATCTTCTCAATGAAATTACCATCAACCATAACATCATCATTGAAGCCTATAATTGATAAACATACTTCCCTAGAATCCCTTTGGTTTATACCAAAAGGATTTACTAGATTATGATGTGACCACATTCCTTAAGCTCATTTCATTTATTTTCAGCCTCCACCCCTCCACTGTCATTATTCCATGGTTATATAAAATTATCCTCAAGAAACTAATAATAATTATAACAATGTTTCAACCTACACATACACATAATTCCATCTGAGGCGTAACATACATACTCTATACATGTTCGGTGAGCTACCGCCTCACAAAACGATGATTGTTCATTTTTCTTTTACCGAAAATTTTGATTTACAATAAGATGCACACTATGTTTATATATGTTTTATAATATATTTATTATGTAATATTTATTAGTTAATATTTTTACCAAAATATATCATTATACTTTTCATTTGGTCAAAATACAATAATTCCCAATGAGAATGTGTGGACTACTGCCCCCTCAAAGTTATGTAATCATTCACACACAACAAGGAATGAATTAAAGGTATTATTAGTTAAATTATATGATATATTAGATATAATAATGATAATATATATATATATATATATTAAAAATTTTTCATTTAATATATTTCATAGAATATGACAATTAAACCGGGACAACGTTCATCCATACATAAATCCTACCGTCTCTGTGAACAGTGTATTCCATTACATACTTATATATGATATAGTTGATTATTATACCCATATAAATAATATAAATGATATTTTTATCATATTTGACATTCTATAAATCAGGTTATAATTTTAATAATCACATAATTAACAAATGATGACACATGTGATGAACAAAATGGATATTACCCGAACTGAATCCTTAAGGTAAAATGGAAAAGAAATAGGTAATATAATGTCATAATAAAACCACATGTGGTATTATATTTAATAATATTTTACTTTAACAGGTTTATAATAATATGATACTTATAATACAATAGGTTGGTTTGAGTACAATGAGATTCAATAGACTGGGTAAGGGAGTTTCATCTCACTTTTTATTTCTCGGAGATATATTCTTTATTCACCACCAATTCATTTTGTGTTGTGTGTAAACAACCAATGAATGTATTATATTATTAATCGACAAAAAATTATCGGTACTTTAAAATCCATTTTATGATCATTATTTCATGGAATTCCAATTTTAAAATCTACTAAATGAGTTAAGTAATTTTGTCTTTATTTTTTTTCTCGAGACACATGCCATGTTTTAACCTATATTTTTATATGAGGTGTATAGCCTTCCTTTGATTGGTTATATCAGGAATATCATTTTTTATGATATTTTAGGCATAATTTAGTACTATTTTATAACATGGAGAGTATGGATAAATGTCACGAACCAACACGGGAAAACCGTAAATAGGTCACCCGAGTCAGCCCGAGACATAGCCCGAAGGGCGTTCCCGATCCCCACGGGCAGGTAACTAGTTCCAATCATAAAAATTTAATCATTGGGAATGATATGGCCCATGAAAAAAAGGCAGATAGATACATAAAAACTGATGAGAAAAATAAAACAAGCAGTGGAACAAAGGTCAAACAGATCATACATCCACGTGACCGTCCAGGTCACCTCCCAACCAAAGGCTGACCTAGCTCCAATAACGATCAACTCAACCATGAAAAACATAAGTAGGGAAACATGCAATTGAAATGATAAATAGGCATGAGCATTAATAATTTTAATAAGGGTTTCCAATGTAAACCATGGAATCTGTTGTCTCCTTTCATGAAACAATCCACAAACACAAGTATGAAATATAAATTTAAACGTATGGTTTGTAAATTTGAAAATAAGAAACATGTTTTTCTAATTTAAAAAAAGCAACACATGCTACATAACATTTTCCAAAATCATTTTTCATTTTATAATAAAAATAAAAAAAAGAATTTACCAATGTTATGCTAGAGTAAAATAAGTAAGAGTGAAAACTAAAAATAAATTGGTACACAAAATGTAAACAAGCAACGAAAATAATCCAGAAAGCATGGGATATCCTAAACATCCCAAGAAAACCCCTAGACGTACTTGGTTTCGGAACTACCTACCGGAATATGGTGAACCTCCTATGTCTATAACCAACTGGCTTCCCTAACTAACTAATCAAGTGGAAATGCCCGCCTGGCATGACAATATATCCCGGGGGTACCAACCCGCCTAATCGGGGTTGGTCAGCAACCGTCACTCGATCATCAAAAAGACGCCCAGAAACCCATGGTGGTGATGATAATGTTGTGAATGTAGGAAGGTCCTCATACGCACGACTCCTCTTTCCACACTTGCCTACCCCACACATGGATGCTTCATATGCATTCACCAATAAAGGGCTACCCTAGACAGGAGTGCCCCTAAATACACATTCAATCATTTCACGTTAACATAGTCTCAACTGGGCCACCACACCATTTAATATTTAAACCATTTCATCAATTGTTCTAAGCTTCCAATCGGGCCTTTCAATATTTTTTTTCAAAACCATCATTTTATAAACAACTAGACATGTATATCACATTAGTTCCAAAAATTGATTTTTTTTCAACGGCCCAAAAGACATCACATCAAGCATATGCTGTGAAAAACAATTTGAAATCACCTATCATCATTTTTCATGCATGGAAATTACACTCATAAAAATCAAAATATAGTTCTATTGATCATAAATCATTTTTAAGAGCCAACTGAACAACTCAACCATTGTTTGTGTGAAAAACCCAACAAAAACACATGACCTGTTAAAACCCCCCTTTTAAAACCATACACACCAAAATCGGTCTTGAAAGACCAAACACACGACAACACCATTTCCCAAAACAACAAACACCAGTTTTACATAAATATTTCTAAATGGGTGTTTACAGCAAGAATTTACCAAAGAGTGTCCAAGCATCGTTTTATGCCATGCTGAAACTCCCAAATCATATGAAAGTTCCAAACATTCCCTTGAGTTTGGAACACACACACACCCCATGAATTTTATAAATTAAAAAAAAGGCCATTAAACATTTTAAACAAACAATATATGAATTCCATAAAAGTCCATCAAAGCATTAAATTGACGATGCCTTTATAAAACTAACCTCCCAATTTATCAACAACTACAAATATGACCAAACTAGTTTATAAACACATCTATCACAACCTAAATAGTTTAAGAAAAAAATCTATAAACAGACCAAAAAAATTACACAAACCAGAAAAAAAATAACTATTTTTTAACAAATCTAAAAAACTTTAAAACATTAAAGCAAATTGACCAATTAAAATGAGAATTAAAAAATCAAGTAAAAAATTATTAAAAAAATATGAAAGCATTATATGGACCCATCAAGAATGAAAAAAAAGGAATCACCTACCTCAAAGATGAGCATGGATGCGATGAAACTTCGACGGAGGGTAAAACAATCCCCCAATGACAAACCACATGTCAAAAGGGAGGAATCTGTGTGCTGGTGAGGAGGAAATGACACTGAAATTAGCATTGGGATACCGTCAGATAGTGGGTTTTGGGTTCTTTGGAAGACCAAGCGTGTAGGTGGGGATAGGGTCGCTGGAAACCGCGCACGCAGGGGCTCGGGGTAATGGGTTGTCGGAATGTGGACTGGTCGGAGAGGACGAAAACAAGCAGGGTGGGAGGATGTTGCGTGGAGGGTTGCGATGGGTCGGAGGCCTATCTGCGGGTGGTCAGCAGTCAGAGCGACAACCAACCAGGGTGTGCTAAGGGGGTACCGATGAAGGGTGGCGTGGATGTGGGAGCTAGAGCCGAGGCGGGAGTGGGAGACTGGGGCAGTGGTGCAGAGGCTAGGATGGCGGAGCAGCATGTGACGAGATCAGGAGAGTTAGGTGAGGTCAGTTGGGGCGGAGTCCTAGGAAAGTGCAGTGAGGTTAGGGTGCGTCCAGAGGGCCGAAATGTCTATGTATGATCGTGTCGAGATGGAGCACCGTCGGTAGAGGGGAGAGGGGGGGGGGCTATGGTTAAAACTAGGGTTTCAATTTCTTTTCATTTTATTATTTTAAGAATTGTAATATTAGTTAGATTAAAAATGTTAGTAATATTACCAGAATAATAATAATAACAATAATAATTCAAATAATTATAACAATAATAAATCCAAAAATAATAATAAAAAATAACAATAATTAAATATAATATTTATAGAATTTATTAACAATTAATATTGTAGTTATAATAATAATAATAATAATAATAATGAAAATAATAAGAATATATAGAAAATAATAATATCATTAATAAATTTTAATTTTCTAAAAAATAATAATAATAATAATAATAATATAATATTATTATTATTTTAATTATCTAATATTATTTTCTTTTAAGTTTTAATTCATTTATTTATCTTATTTTGAAAACTGGGTTATCACAAACTCATCGTACGACTTAATAAACCAGGAAAAAGTTCCATGCCCCATCCCTGACCACTTGGGCATCCGCTCAAACACCTGGGGAAATTGCGCTACTACCGTGCACTGTACGGTGACCATGCATGGGTCTAAAACCCAAAAAATATTAAATGAATTTTTTTTTAATCTGATACCCTAATCGATCCTTGGCACGAGGACCTGAGGCCACAAATTTATAAAGAAAATAATTTAAAAAGGCAGGAGTGATAATTCTCCCCACCACAAACACTTTATTCCCCCAGAAAGTCACCAAGTTGAACAATAGACAAAAAAAGATTCCAAGATTGATTGAAGCTGAAAGAGACTACCACATAAGAGAATGGTAGAAAACGATAGGGTTCCCCCCACCACAAGAACTCAACTAACACAAAAGATTAACACTCAAACATACCACCCCGGGAAGGGGGGCCGATGTAGGAACTCAAAAGCATCGATTCATCCACAGGCACATATATCTCAAAACAAACATAGCTGAACCGAGATCAGAAAATAAAAGGGTCAAACATACTTTTCAAAAAAAACACATAATTCATAGAACCCTAATCAAACATAAAAACCGTTTGATTACAACATAACATGTCTCTTATAACTCCACGATGAAGCCATGAACATACAATGACGTCAAAACCTTAACAGGAGCGAAACAAGAACTAAAAAACTATTAATGTTCCACTACCAACACGTAACACAAAACCCGAATTAAGGCTTCACACCCCTGGAAACTCATTACTCCACGCGAGCTTCACCCCAAGGCCTATGGCTGGGGCTCTGATGGCTGAAGCATATCATGCCTCACAGTTAGGCACTGGAATTACACCATTCATAGCGTCTTCTTCAGGTGATTCTTCCTACAGAACTTCTGTAGATGACCCAAACCCCCGTAGTGATAGCACGTCTTCGGAGGGAAGCGACATGATGACATCATGTGCCCGCACCGGCCAAACTGGTGGCACAATAATGAATGGTCCATAAAAATGGAAGACAAAATCACTACCAAAGACTCTTTAAAAACAGTTCCCTCTAGCACACCCTCCTCTCCAGATGGGGAACTTTCTCGAGCTACCGGATACGCTGGATTTTCAATTATCTGCATTATGGATACCAACTCAGCTAAGAATGCTTCATCCACCATCTTCTCAAAACGATGGTCCTTGGAAGGGAGGAATCAATCCTTGATCTCTTGACAAAGACCCCTGATGAAAAGATAAGTCTTCATCAAACCCTCTGTTGCCACCTCTAGAGAAAAGGACAGAAGCTCCCTGAAATGGTCAACATATGTTTTCACCATCTGTTGGCCTTGTGAAATACACATGATTTCTTCTCTTTTCTTCATCTTCACCTCTCCAGGTATAAACCATCAGATGTGGTTGGATTTAACAACATCCCATGTCATCCCATCTTGAACTGACAGTAGGGGAACCAACTCCCATTCATCCAGAGCTTGACCTTCAAACAAACCCAGAACAACACACACTCTGATATCTTCGGGAGTTCCTAACACCCTGAAGATTTGTTTAACATCTTCGAACAACTCTAATGATTTTAACGGACCCTGATCGCCGTAAAAGACATTCAACATCCGAGAAAGGCCAAAAACTAGGCATGACATATCAGAAACCTTGGGGACCATTTTGGGCGGCATTTTCTAAACAACATATAAATCATAGAACCAAAAACAATATCATGCTGAAGCAAAATTAATGAGGACTCCTGCATCCAAAAACAACTATGTTAAAAACCAATTAAATATAAACACAACCAAAATTCCCCTTTTCATTTTAGATTTCAAAACCAACTTCTTTCAAAGCCACTTTCCAAATATGAAACCCACTTTTCAAACCAAATTCAATTTCCAATAATCATTTTCCCTCTTTAAAATCACCTTTAAAAAACATGGTCATGTATTTATTTCAAAGTGCACACCCTAGTAAACCCATGATCTGTTGCACATGTCTTCATCCTCTTACATCCAAATGCACCAGCACACACTTCCTATGAATTCCCTCCCATGTAAAAATATCTATACAGAGTACTCGAGGTTTCACCGAAAAAATATCTCTACTAGTTCCAAGAAAACACCAGATTTTTAGACCAATAGATTTCAGTTTTAAAAATCCATTTCACAAATATAAATCCATTTAAAAGAAATCATTCGCATTTCCAAAAATTTATTCATTTTCAAGAATGCACTTAAACCAATCAAAACCTAGATTACACTGAACATGTATCAAATCAACAAAGGGAGGGACTAGTATTCATGCATAACATGGCGACATGGTAGTGGGCCATGCCCCATGTAAGCTTCAATGACTAGGAGGACCTCAAACCATGTAATCTAACTCCACATGGGTGACTTCTCCATTTGAAATCACATTATAATATTGGCTGGAACCCATTGATATCCCTCAATCTAAGATAAAAAAAATAAGGAAATAACTCAATTCCAAGAATACCCATTGTGATCCGAGGTTTGGGACAGGCGAGGGTTCATGATGTCCTTCCTGTACCAACATCTCGAGTCCCGAAAATCCTAATCTTCATCTACCAGACATCCCAAATAACAAGGGGTCCTCTGATACCATTTTGTCACGAACCAACCTAGGTAGACCCTAAACCTATCACCCAAGCTGGTCCACAACATGGCCCAAAGGGCGTTCCTGATCACCACATGCTAGAAACTAGTGTCAGGCATCAAAATTTAATCGTTGGGAATGATTTGGCGCATGATCAAAAGATAGAGAGATAAATAAAAAATGATGAAAAAATAAAACTAGCAGCAAAACGATGGTAAAACCAAACATACCTCCACCTGACCTTCTGAGTCACCACCCATCCAAAAGTCGACCTTTATTCAATAATGGGCAACTCATTTAAGAAAAACCGGCAAGGAAACCTGCAAATAAAAAGATAATTAGTCTTGAGCATTAAAAATCCCTTGTAGGGGTGCCAAGGTAAACCACAGAATTCGATGTCTCCTTTCCCGAAACAATCAACCAATCCATGTTTTGAATACAATTATAAAAGTAGGGTTTTCACATTAGAAAATAAGCAACTTGTTTTTTCCATACAAGAAAACAACACACACTACATACCATTTTCCAAAATCATTTTTCATTTTATAATCAAAATCCAAAATAAATATACCGTTGTTGTGCTAGAGTAAATCAAGTAAGCGTGAAAACTGAAAATAAATTAGTACATGGAATGAAAACAAGAAATTAATATAATCCAATAACCATGGTTGATAAAAAATATCCCATTATTACCCCTGGACATACTCGGTTTCGGAACCACCTGCCGGTTTATAGTGAAGCTACAACGTCTATAACCAACTGGCCGCACTAACTGACCAATCCAGTGGCAATCCCCTCCTGCCATAGATACAAATCCAGGGGTACCAACCCGTCTAATCGGGGTTGGTCAGCAACTGTCACTCGATCATCTAATGGCTGGCCATGAACCAATGGGGGTGATGATAATGATGTGAAAGTAGGAATTCCCTCGCACGCGTGACTCATCTCACCATACTTGCCTACCCCAAACACGAATTCTTCGTATGCATTCACCCATAAAGGGTTTATCTAAATAAGAGATCCCCTTATTACACATTAAGTCATTTAATATTAATAATGTGACAATAGGGATGTCACACCATTTAATATTTAAACCATTTTATCAAATGTTCAATGTTTCCAATCGGGCCTTTTGATATATTTTTCAAATCCTTACTTTTGTAAACAACCAGACATGCATATTATTTAGTTCCGAACATTTTTCTTCAATGTTCAAAAAGCCATATTATTAAGAACATGGTGAAAAAAACCATTTAATGTCAACTATCATCATTTTTCTTGCATTGAACTTACACTCAAAAAAATAAAAAAAATGTTTTAATGATTATAAAACATATGCAAGAGCCTACTAAGAAACCCAACCAATGTTTTTATGAAAAACCCAACAAAAAACGCACGACGGGTTAAAAACACACTTTTTAAACCATACATACCCAAATATCTCTTGAATAAACAAACACACGCCACCACCATTTTAGAAAACAACAAACACCACTTTTACATAAATATGGAATAATAGGCGTTGACATTATGAATTTACCCAAGAGTGTACAATCTACTTTTTATGCCAAGCTTTAATATAGAATGCATATAAAAGTGCCAAACTGTCCCTTGATTTTGAAACACACACATAGCACATGAATTTCATAATTTAAAAAAATGCCCTTATCCCTTTTAAACAGTCACTAAATGATTTCCATAAAAATTAGTCAAAGCTTTAAAGTGACGACGCCTTTATAAAACAAACCCCACATTTTATCAACAACTACATAAACAACCTAACCAATTTACAAACAGTTATATCATATGTTATCTAGTTTATGAAAAAAATTTATTAACAGAAGAAACAAATTACACAAACCAGAAAAGACAATAACAACTATTTTTTTAACAAATATAACCTACTTGAAACCATTATATCATATAGAAAAAATAATTTTCAATGGCACGAATCACATAAATTTATTAATTAAAAACATGCAATCATTATATGGACTCATTCAGAAAGAAAAAAAATTGATTTTCCAACCACAATGTTGAGCGCAGACGTGACGACACTTCGACGGAGGGTAAAACCATCCCCCACGGACCAACCACATGCCAATGGTGTAGAATCCAAATGCCGTTGAGGAAGTGATAGCCCTAAAATTAGCATCGAGAGACCATCAGATAGGGGTTCATGTGTTCACCGGAAGACCACGCGTGCAGGGGGCCCGGGACCTTGGAAACCGTGTGTGTAGGGGGCTTGGGGAAGCGGGTCGTCAGAACGTGTGCTGGACGGAGCGAAAGAAAACTAGCACTATAGTAGGGAATCGTGCGGAGGGTTGCGAGGTGTCGGAGGGTAGTCTACAGGTGGTTGTAGGTCGGTGTGATAGCCGGCTGGGGTGTACTAAGGGTGCGCCAGCAAAGGGTGGTGTAGTGGAGGGTGCCAGAGCCGGGGTGCGAGAAGAAGACTGGGGAAACAGTGCAGAGTCCGGGACGGCAGAGCGGCAGGTGACGAGATTAGGAGAGCGAGGCAAGGTCGACCATGGCGGAGTCCTGGGCAAGCACTTTGAGGCTGGGTTGTGGCTAGAGGGCCGAAATGGATTGCCAAGATCACACAGGGGGGAGCACCTTAGTTAGAGGGGTGAGGGGAAAGGGGGGTGCCGGCGATGTGTCCAACTGGGGTGTCAAATTTTTTTCATTTTATAATATTAATAATTTTTATTTTAGTAACATTAATAATATAAATAATATACATAATTAAACCAAAATATTAATAATAACAATAATAAAACAAATAATAATAATAATAACAATAAATAATGATAATATTAATATAATTTATGAACAGTTATGATTATAGTTATAATAATAATAATAATAATAATAATTAGAATAATAATAATATATAGAGAATAATAATATCATTAATAAATTTAAATTTTCTAAATAATAATCATAATAATAGTAAAAATAAAATCATATTATTGTTATTATTATTATCAAATATTCTATTCATTTAATTTTTAGTTCATTTATCTATTTTATTCTAAAAACCGGGACATCGCGTGCTCATAGCACAACTAAATAAACCATGCAAAAGTTGTGCGCCCCAACCTAGACCACAAGGGAATCCACACAAACACCTGGGGAAATCGCGCGGGTATTGTGCACCGTGCAATGACCACGCACAGGTCTAAAACCCGCTATAATATTAAACGAATTTTTTTAAATCTGGAACCCTTCTCGGACCATGACACAAGGAACCGAAGACAAGAAATAATAAATGGAATTAATTTAAAAAGGTGGGTGTGACATTAAATGTGACCAAGTTGTAAGAATTTACATAAACAAATTCTTCACTCATTGAAATTATTTATGATTATTCTTCCTTTAATGAAATAATATAATTTTTCTCTCTAGAAAAACCATTAATTTTCTAATCCTATTGTTATTCACGATATATTCATCTTGTGGTAAAATTTTTCCACTCTTTGGTTGATATGATAGATAGTAAAGTGTAGTAAATAAAGCAAGACATTACCCTCAATTCAATTGGAAATGTGTGTTCCTTCAATGAATTGATTTATTAAAAGGGTTTCCTAGAGTATTATATTATTATCATAAAATCATTAATGATTATTTTTTCTTTTTTTCTATAAAGAATATTATAAATGTAATATTGATGTCACTTTTTTAATAAGTTTCTTTTCTTGTCATGTTCCTTACAAAAGTAATTCTCTTTCTACACTATATAACATATAAATATTTACTCTCTGTCAATTTTGTGAAGGTTAAAATACATTCTTAAAATCTAAATTTTTATGAAAATGGTTTTAAATTTTTTTTTCAAAGAATATGTTTAAAAAAAATACAATATTACTTTTTATGTTCTCAAATAGTTTTTAATTTAAATTATTTTCAAAAGGTTTTTTAAGATTCTAGTATATGTTTTTAAGTAAAATGGTCTTCAAATTTTTTTCAAGAAACCTTTATATGTTTTCAATGAATATTTATTTTTATATTTTTTAAAATATTTATTTAGAAGTATTAATTGAAATTTTTTTCCAAAATATTTAAAAGCATATTTTATAAATTTTCCAAGAAAATTGACATCATAATTTTCTCAAGAATCTCTAAAATGTTTTAAAAAGTTAATGTTAAAAAAATTAAATATTCATTTATATTTTTGTTGGAAAATGTATTTTAAAATATTTTAATCAATGATTTATTTGATTTATATATAAAATATTTATAATTTTATTCTAAATTCATTTATATGTTTAAAAAAAATAGTTTTTCAAAATTATTTCAAGCATTCAAAAATTGTTTTCATTCTATTTTAAATGAAAATGTTATTACAGTGTTTTTATGAATTAAATATCATTTTCATAATGATATATTATTTAATGATCTTTTAAAGTTATTAATCATTTATGATGACATTTTTTGGTATTACTCATTTCTTTATTGGGAAATAATTCAATGTTTCCATAGATATTCATTTTATGATTAGTTTTTGTAATTTTTATAAACTAGTTATTCATTCATGGGGTTTTATGATTATGAATCTGTATTCTTTACCAGGGTTCCACATTTGATGAAATGATTATGAAACCTATATCATTTTAAACATGTTATATTATGATTACAAGTTTATGGTAAAATATTCATTTCATGGGCTATATTATTATTCATTACGATATTGTGGAACAAGTATTTATAATAACATTACAATATAGTTGGGACCTATGTATCTCTCCAATTCGTTGGATAAATATCTATATCTCATGAGATAGAATATGATAGTTTGGGGAGTGATCCTGGACTTCTAAGATTGTTTTAGAAGTGAACTGGGACTTATAATATGGTATGAAGAGTGAACACATGTGACTAGTATGCCCATGAGAGTAAAATATGACTACCATTATGGTATTTTTAGTGAACCAATACTACCATGAAGTCCTGAGTATTGATACCTTGAATATTATGGAAATCATATTATATTCCGATGTGTTTTCCCCAATTTCATATATAATTGTTAAGATATTGTATGATGGATTCTGTTATATTTTTTATTTTTATTCATGTGTTATGAACATCTAGAATTATGCCTTGATTCATGTTTATGATCTATGATATGTGGGATATAATATTCTAATGTTTTTTTCACATAATCATACTATTATGATTTTTTATGCTTACATGTCTCTTATGTTTACCCAAAATGAGCATCTAAGATCCAATGTTTTTATGTTTCCATCAATAGGTTATTAATATATATAATAATTATGACTAAACTATGAATAATTCTACTCATTAAGAACCTAGAAATAGGTAATTAATTCACTCATGTACCAGTGATTTCATTTCTATTTTTCCAAAGTCACTAAACTCATATAGTCATTGGGTGCCTATTTTTTAATGTTTTAAGTATTTTGAAAATGTTATATAATGACTATTTAAAATAATACCAAAGTGGTTTCTTTTGAATCAGATATATGTTTTAGTAAAAACTCGAAATGCAGGATTTGAAAAAATTAGTGACATCCCAATGAATATTTCTATGGATATGGTTATGGTTATCTCTGAGGATAAGTTTAAGGATGAGCCATTGTTTAGGAAAATGTCCAGGACTTTTACTAATTGATAGATTTAGTTGTTTCCTATAATTAAATCCCAGTCGGTATCCTACATGTTGATTTGGATCTGGCACATATGTAACTAGGGGTAACAACATTGACATGGTATATTAGGCATGACTCGGAGTAACTCCATACATGACAAAGACCCATTCTTCACACCTATTTTGACACTCCTAAGGGATATGAATTATATATTAAAAAACTCTTTATGAACCATAATGAATTTTTTAAATGTATGTTGTCTATAAATAACAATGGGCACACTATAGGTGTTATAGATTTATTAACTGGGGGTCATTATTTAGACATCATGTAAGACATTTTTCCTAATTTTTTGGATTTCTACTATGAAAACAGTGTCTCAACCTATGATTTTATTTTTAGTTAACAACATGAAATAAAAATAACACAACTAAAATTGTATGCTTTACATATGATATTTATGTGATTTATAAATTTTTTTGTTTCCCAAGATGAAATCTAATTAAGAGAAATGTGAAGCTGGTATAAGTATTGGTTATACTAATAGTGATATAGATACCAAAAAAGGCATGTGTAAGTTTTGTTATGTTCTTCTAGTATGCAGTAAAATAAAAATAAAAATTATGAGTACATTTAGGTTTATTGACATTAAAACATTATTAATATTTCATATTATGGAAAATTGGAATTGATGAATAAGTGGATGAATCCTTATTAATGGTAAAATTAAAAGATTGTATTAACGATGAATTTATGTTTTGTAATTAAAATATTGTGTTATATGAATATTGAAATATATATGTTTTTCAGTATAAGTATTAATTAAGCATGACAAATGGGATATCGAATGGTGATTGAGACCTAGAAAAGAAAATTCATGGAAAGTTTTTTTTGATAATTGAGGGGAGGTAACCCTTATTAAATGAATGATACTGAAATAAAAATATTTTGATAATGATATGTCGGATATTAATAAGTAAATAGGATGGTGCACATTCCCCTAGAACTAATTATTCAAAAAAAATATCTATGTCATTAGAAATGATGTTTAGAACTACTTGGATTTAACGAATCAATCCTGTAATCATTTGAAAAAGGAATCATGTATGTTTTTATAATGTATTTATATTAATTCAGGTTACTACCATGAATCAACCAAATAAATGATGATTGAATATACATGTTTGGTATGTGACAAATATGTTGGTATTTGGGAAATATGTGGGTTCAATTTCAAGAGAATATTGATAAATTATTTCTAATGATTACGACATTAATATTTTTGAATGGTTGTAAGGTTATCAATTTATAGAAATTTTATGCTGAACGTTAGAGGATGTTTGTGAGTTAATGTATTATCTCCCCCCATGAAGAGTTATTTATATTGGACAACATGTTTTACCCAAAAATCGTGTAGATGATAATTGAATATATATGGGATTGTATACCATGGATCTCATTATCTAAGAGTCCTTTAGGAATGAAAAAATAGTCTTACTTCAATGTAGTAAGAGGAGAAGTGAGAAATAATTAAAAACATAGAAGCTTGAGATTGTAAATATTAAAATAAATAAAATCTAATAAGTAAAACTTCTTTTGAATGTTTGTAAACATCAATAAAACGTATCTAATGATAAAATATTATATCCTTTTACATTAATTTTTTGATGAATCAAACGGTTCATTTGGTCATCATTGATTTTTGGTTTTTCTATTGTGAAATTTCTCATAACCTATTTATCTATCTATCTCCATCATAACATGATGGTTTTATATCAAATTAATGTAATAATTTTCCATTCACCAAAATTTCATCCTACAGGGAAGCTTGTTATTAGTTCTTTTTGTTAACCATTACGATTTTAACTTTACTAGTATAACAAATGTTTTAGGATTCATTTATAGTATGTGAATTTATATGAAACAAATAATAATGTTTTAAACCCTTGATAATTGAAAATAATTTCCAATGTGAAATTATTTTAATGGGGAATATAATGCAACATCCATATATTTTTGTGCAATATTTGATTTCTAATTAATTAAATCATTTCGATATTTTTTATTTCACGCAACACTAAAATTAGTTTTTATATTAAAGCACTATGTTAATCGTGTTATGTATGCTACACCATGATAATCATGAACTACATGTAACATAAGGGATACCTTTACCTACACGAACACCATGGTCAACATACATTAAATGAAAAACTGTCTTTCCTCAATTACTTGCATAATAGGAAATAATGAGTTTAACCCAATAATAACAAATTATTAAAATATATGGTTTAAAAAAATATATTATGAATTCATATGTTAACAAATAATTAAAGACGGACATATAAGAAACAATTGAATATAAACTATATATTTATATTAGTATTCATACAAAGGAGTTTTTTCCAAATAAAATAAATTATTAATAATTATTTAGTGATATTAATTTAATATATATTATATATATTCAATAAATATTTTTTATTCATATAAAACACTTGATAGAAATAAGATAATTATAGATTTAATATTTTTCAATAAAAGATGTATTTTTATAAAGGTAGTTTTTTCACCTTTTCATAGTGAATCAATTTACAGTCAAATGTTTGGACATTTATATATTTAAAATTCCACTATAATTTTCATATTTTATATATACAAATAAAAATTAGGTTGACATGGATTTTTGTAATTTTTCTGTGAGGTTTCATTTTTAAGTTTATGGTGAAAAAATACAAAATTTTAGTTCAAAATTGTTTATTCATGTTTTTTATTTATTAATATAAAATACATTTTAAATTTGGTTTAGCATTTAATTAGATTAAAATTTTATCAATTATTCCCATTTTTTTCATTTGAATAAATTTCAATTTTAAAATAGATATTAAAAATTAGAAAACTATTGATCATTTTTAATTTCAATAACCAATATTGTCGTCCCATCTATAAGATTAATTTCAAGACTATTTCATCCACTTATGTGATCAGAATTTCAAAAAATAGATTCCAAATTTGGAGTTTGAAATGTTTATAATGGTTTCTAATTTCAACATTTTTTTGACCCAATATATTTCCAAAGGTAATTATAATGATTAAAGTGAAATTAAGCATAATACTAGAAAAAACCATAAACATAAGGGTCCATTTGATCTAGACACATTCTTAACACCAACTTTATGGATATTAATGAACCGTAAACATTAAATATTACATATTTCTTGATTTTGGATGAATTATGTTAGGTAATTATGTGGGTACACCTAAAATTTATTTAAAAATACTAAGTGTGTAATTTCCCATACCAATAAAAGGATGTCACCTATTACACTTCATCACACCTCTCAAACCATATAGGACTATTAAATCTATACTCAATAAACTTCACATAAAACCTCAAATTCAACTAGAAACATCCCTTTGGGTAGACATCCTTCAATTGAATCACTTTGATGCTAACCAAAAGGATTTACCTGATTAATAGGTAACAGACTTCCTCAAGATCCTTTCATTTAATTTCTTTCTCTAACATCCCACCCTCATAATAATATTATTATACAAAAAAAAAGTATCCTCAATATAAAAACTAGTTTTATGATAAATTTTTGACCTACAATTACACACACATCAGTCAAATGGGTAACAACCAAAAAATTTACATGTTCGGTGAACTACCTCCTCATGAAATGATGATGATCTATTTTTTCCTTCTCCCCCTATGATGGTGAACATTATGGTGGAAATTTTGTTTTTATATGGTATATAATATATTTATTATGTAATAAATCATCATTAACCCTTTCACAACACATATATTAATACATTCTATTTGGTGAAAATATGTAAAATACATTTGAGGAAGGGTGGACTACCACCCCTCAAAGCGATGTGATTTACTCAAACATTACATGGAATGTGTGAAATATTATTTAGGGATAATATATGATACATATGACATGATAATTATACTGGGATTATTAAATATATATATATATATATTCATATATTCCATTTACCTTCATTTTTCTATTGGAAAACTAAACCGAAACAACATTCATGTGTACTTACGACATATCTCTTCCATGAATGGTATATTCAATTTCACAATTCTTAACTATATAGAATATTATAAAACAAATATAATGAATATGATTTATTTTTATATAATTTTTTGAAATCATATAATTCATGATATAAGTATAAGAACAAAATTTATAACAAATTATGACATATGTGAAGAATAATATGGATATTACCCAAAGTGAAAGCATAACAAAGAATTCCAAAAGAGCGTGTAATATAAAGACATAATAAAGACATATATGGTATTATATATAAAAATATGGTTATGTAATAGTTAAATAATAATCATATATCAATTATAAATAATGTTTTTTGAGTATTATGAGAGTCAAGACACAATGTATGAGAATATAATCTCACTTTTTATTTCCTTGAGATACATTTTTTATTCATCATCCATTCCTTTTGTGTGGTGTGTATAATGAATATGGATGTATTAGATGATTCTAATAATTATATTTATGGGTACATAGATATATATTTTATGATATTTATTTCATGTGGTTTTTGTTTCAATAGTTACCAAATCAATATTGAAATTGTTTCTCAATTTTTCATCATTGAGACACACAAAATGTTATGAACATATATTATTCCATGAGTTTAATATAATGCCTTCCAAATTCTATATCATGAATATAATTATTAAAAAATATTTTATATTCATATAATTTCATTTTCTTACATTGGGAATATGGTTAAATTTTACTATGTGGTAAGTTATTATTGAAATAATCTCATCACTTTTCGAGATTGTTATTGTTTATGGTTTCTTTTATGAAATAATAAGATTTAATTATCATGATTATTTTTGAAATTTGTTTTCCTTTGGTTATTCACAACTTATTTATTATTTTACTACCATTTTGTACTATTTGGTACAATATATAGCTAAGAAATCCTTCTTATAAAATCTTGTCATTCCCCACTATTCAATCATAAATTTGTGTTCCTTCAAAACAATGTTTTTTAAAAAGGGTTTTCATGAACATTATATTATTATCCAATAATATATAGTGGTAATTATTTCCCTTTTTTTGTTTTAGAAATTTTTTCAAATTAATATTCTTGTCTCTTTCCTAAAAATGAATTTCTTTATCCTTATTCCATGTAATGTGAATTCCCTTCTTATCTCATACTACACATATGGATTTACCTGCTGAGAATTATATAAATCATCCTTTTCATTTTTTAATGGTATATTTTTTAGAAAAGGTTTCTAAAAATATTTTTATTAGGAATGGTTTTAATAATGTTTTAATGATTTAATTATAATATTTCAAATATTTTTTCATGGAATGTTTTTTATATGTTTATGAAGACTAATTTAATAATTTTTAAGGAAAATGGTTTTCAAAATGTATTAAAAAATACATTATATGTTTTCAAGGAAACTAATTTTAAAAATACTTCCAAATCTTCTATTATAATTTTCCATGGATAACTATTTTGAATTTTTTTCAAGATTCTATTATAAGATTTCATGGAATATTATTTAAAATAATTTTTCCAGTTTCTTGTATACCATTTCAATGAAAATTATTTTATAAATGTTCTCAAGATACATTAATAATATTTTTATAGAAAATTTATTTAAAATTTTTGTCATGAATATTTTATAAATTTTGATGAAAATGGATTTTAAATTTTTTTCCGTAATCTAATATATGATCTGATGGAAAACATTTTCAAAATGATTGTAGAAAATCTATCTATTTATTTAATGTGGTTTCAATAAAAAAATTCAAAAAGATTTATTATTTACATTGACTTTTACAAACAAGAATGGATATTTTGATCAATATTTTTTATTACCTGATATTTCAAAATTAGTTTTTCATTTAATATGACATATATTGGTCTAAATCATTAATATTTTGGAAAATGAATCAATATTTATATTAATATTTATTCTATAATTGGATTATATTTTCATTATAAAATCGGTATCTCTTTCATTGGTTATAGGATTATAATACCTCCTACATTACATGGGTTATGATTTTTAATAAATGAATAATAAACCTTTATATTATTACACAAGTTATGATATTATTACCTGTTTATGCTACCCATTTCATTTCATGGGTTATGAAATTATTTTTTATGATCATGTGGAAGCTATATGTATGATTTTATTATAAGACGGTTGTGGCTTGTATCTCCCTCCAATGTATGGGGTAATGATTTATATCACATGGGAGAGACTATGATAGTGTTGGGAGTGAACCATTATTAATATGATGGACATGGTCGTGAAACCTAACCTCATAGATTTTATGAGGAGTGAACTTATGCCATAAATATGGACAAGGGTTTAAAGGTATTCTACCATGATTGTATGTGGATTAAACCCATACCTATTAGATGGCCTTGGAATTAATGACTTGATTACTAAGGAATCATATTATAGGCTTATGTGTTTTCCACAATTCCATGTTTTATTCTAATACTACTTTTTAATGGATTATGTTTTTTATTTCTTTATGAATCATGTCTTATAAAATTCCATGATTTATTCCATGACTCATGTATATGATCTTTGATATTAAGGGTATTATCTTTTAATATTTTGATCATGTTCTCTTTCGCTTATTCTTATGTTTATGCTTACATGTCTCACTTTTGTTACCCTTACCAAGGATATCAGCTTTCCCTATTTTATGTTCTATTCACTAGGTTAGGATGATATGTATTAAGTATAATATTTATAAGAATAGTGACGTTCATGAAGAACATAATAGAATATATTGTATCTCACTCATGGACCACTATTTATTATTCCCTATTTCCAAAGGCACCAAACTATTACTATCCTTCGGTGCATTTTTTTAAATGTTTTAAATATTTCAAAAAAGATATGTAATGTATTTTTATATTGAGAATGTGTTGTCCTATTAACACTATATGGTAAAACATTTCCAGAATCACATCCACTATTATTATCATGATAGGGATTTAATTTAATAGAAACCACTCACTCTATACTTTAACGATATTTTAGGATATTTCCATATTCCTAAACATATCCCAATGGTTCTCAAATAAATATTCTAGTCCAAATTCAAAAATATAACTCCAATATCCTAATATAATAACCATAGTGACCCAATCCTCATAAACACAGTGTTGCATGTTTTTGAATATAATTCTCTAATAAAAACAATCCATTGATCCAATGGCCTATTGTCATTGGAAAACTGGGTATTTTAAACACCATCAAAGAACTAAAATAAAATGAATTTATTTTAATATCCATAATGATATCCAAAAACCTTGATCCCTTAATACATCATTGGTTAACATAAGGAATACATAAATGAAGTTTGGATCTAAAAAGTTGATTAAGGAAATAAACACAATAACAAAGCGTTGCATATGAGTCAAAATTAATAATAAGATATAATAAAAGATAAGTCTCTTGAATAATCACATGATATAATAAAATAATGAAAATTTTATAATAAGATCATGGAAACAAAATAATGTGAAATGAAATAAGAATATGTCAAGGATATCTACCTAGAAAAGATGACATGGTGGACATAGTCTCGTCATAAATTATGTTTATTACATAATCTCTTAAATATCATATCACGAGATATAAAAATTAAAGAATTGATTAGAGAATTTTTTTAGGAAAAATAATGATAACATGTATATGAATATATCTACCACTGATAGAAATACATTATAATGAATAAAAACAATAAATACTTCTGGAAAACATGGGTTACATTACCATATCTAATGTCAAAATCAAATGATATTTCATAATGATTCAAAATAAGTGAGATAATTAAATATTTTGGACTATCATACATAGATGTATAAGCATTGGTCTCAAAATATGGTGATCATTTGAATAGAAATAATGAAAAATTATTGTGAATTGGGTATAAAAATTTACATTAAATTGGAGTTATAAGATATTGGTTATGGAATTTTGAAAAATACTAAGTAAATAATTTTTTATGAAAACCAGTTGTAAAAATGAATTTCTATACCTAAAATATTACAAAAATTATTTTAAATTTTAATGTAGAAAATAATTAAAACTGTTTTACATTATGGGTTTATAGATATAAATGTATTCATTATTTTGGATTGATTTCAATGAATAGATATAAGATATTACAAATAAATAATTTATTACCCCATGAATTGAAGGTATTATAACCATGTAATATATGTAGGAGAGATATTTTTATAATTAATAGGAATTTTATGACATCGAATGGAGTTATACAATTATTCAGAGAGTAAATCTTAATAACTAGATGAAATCAGGGTTGTTCAGAGACATCCCATTACATGAGTTATAGAATCCTTCCACACTTCACTCGATGTAATTAATAATAAAGTTAGAGAAGTTTATTATTTAATTTATATCCTTTTACAAATATTTTTTAATTTATATATTCCATTCCAGTTCATTTATAAACATTTGAATGAGATATAATTTTTAGTTTCATTGTTTAATGGGCCTTCATTTCATGGTTCCAAGGCTAAATCACTAGTGAATAATTTCTTTCCTTCATTTCAAACAATAATAAAGATATAGAAGTGGTGTGAAATGGATTTAATTTCAATCTAAAAATTTGAATTTTCAAAAATATAATTTTAAATTTTCATAGGGTTACGATTCATTTAGTAAAAAAGATAATTTTATATGGTTATATCATTTAGGATGTTTTCACAACCATCATGATATAGTTCCATTTTATTCAATATTATGTGTGTATATTAATTAAAAAACGTGAAATTAGTTATAATATACATATTACCATATTATTTAACCATCTTACTATTATTTTAAACTTCCATTAAGTCGTTTGAAAATTTTAATGTATGTTTCTCATGGGGGTGTTGTTCTAAAAATATTATAAATTAATTTTATTTTTAGATTCTATTGAATGGAAGGTAAAATATAGATTTTAAAAAATAATAAAAAATCACAATTATATTTAGGATACTGATGATACAATTTCATGGTGGATGAAAACCATAATGTTCTGGTATAATAAGAATAAAATTGAATTTGTTTTTCAAGAGTTTTACCACTTCCTTTAGTTATCATTACATAAACTACCCATTTAGGCTCCATGAAACGGTATGGTTAGACAAAAACACTACGATATGGGTGGTGTGGAGAGGATGGGAAATGAAATTGGTCTTAAAAATTGAAATCACCAAGGCAATGAAGATGTAAGGATAAAGGGTTGTCTTTATTAAGAGAGGAGTGGGGTGTGTTTGAATATTATAATCATTTATCTATTATCATGGATAAATATTACAATTATAGATGAATCTAGTGAAAATATATAGTATATAGTTAATTTTACTTTTAACTAATGGATTCTTACATTAACCATGAATAAAAAATTATTTATTTCTCTTCAAATGTCAAATATAGTTTTTTTGTATTTAATCATTCACTAAAAATTTATCTATTTTTTTAAAATAAAATATGATAATCATAAAATTTTTCAATCATATAATTCAAAAATATGAATCCATATTATAATAATAATTCTATTAAAATTACTAAAACAATATTTAAATAAAATATTAATTTATTTGTGAAATAACAACATTAATATTATCATCAATTTTCAGACCCGTTGAAAAATTTCATATAGTCTTATAAAATTATATTATTATAATAATACATATTAATGTTAATTTAAAAAACATTCTATATAAATTCAAATTATTTTAATTTTATTATATTTTATGAAAAACATCAATTAATACATACATTGTTTTTAGAATCATAAACACTTATTTTATCTATTTTAAAAACATTTATAGTTTTATAATGAAATAAATGTTCTACATATTCATTTTATAAGAATACCTAATATTATCGTACACTTTCCTATGTGAGTATTACATTATAAATATCATTTTAGTTTTAATAATGGTTATATTACTATTCCAATTCTTAAATTTCAATAATCTGTTTTTGATTAAAACAATTATATTTGTAATGATCTTATCAGTTTCCTCGTTCTGATAAGTATCACATATTTCAAGAGATGTTAATTCCCTTCAATTTTCTGTCAATTATCTCTATATTTTGATTTTAATGATGAAAATTTAATTATTAATATTTATTTCATTTATGTATTGTTATTAGTGTGGTTTTTATAGTGGATCGGGAACTTCTAAATTTTCATATTTTAATTATCTTATATTATATATTCATCTAATTATGATAATAATAATTCATATGTCCATGTAGATTCTATAAATTTATTGTTCAAATTATTATAATAAAATGTTGTTGCATATATCATGTGGTGCATGTTGTTAATATAATAATACATCACTGGCTATGAAAGAGGTATATAATAAGATGTTAAATTCAGTTGATAAAGTGTTATATCCTTAAAATCATACCATATATAATTTATTTACAATATATTATAACCTAATCATTAATAATTATTTATTAAAATCACTCTTCCAGGTGATAAATATTTTAATTTTCATGTATGGTTATATATAACAGACATATACATAATAATTTGATCATGATTTCATCTTCTCCCAAATTTTAATTTATCTATAATTACCATATGTAATCATTATATACAAATTTATACTTCTAATATAAAGAGATAATGAAAAATAAATTACATCTCTTCATTGGGATTATTGTGTGTGGGTACCCTAGTATGATGTTTCCATTTTTTAGTATATTGAATGGAGTATAATTAAATAATAATTATTCTATTTAGAAAAATTAAAATATCATAAATATCACATATGTTTTTTAAATCTATCATTTTAATCATAAATGTAAAACAATGAAGAAAAATGAAACATTGCACTTCATGGAGGTGGTATTCTAGACTTATGCACAAGTGATGTGTCATATTCCATTGATTTCAATGTATGTGGAAAATGGACATTCTATAATCATTAAACAAAAGATTTTTAATTGTGAAACCTATTAATTAAATTTAAAATGAATACGAAAAATTTATAGGGTGTAGAAGAAGTAATAAATATTCAAGTACATGGTTATGATTTTTACCTCTTTATTGAGAGATATATATTTGATTACACCTTAAGCCTTAAAAGGGTTTCTTTTTGGAAATAACAACAGCTCATGGGCAAGGAAAAGTAATAATGGAAGGTATTATGTTAGAGATTTTTTGGATTAAAAAGTATCAAACATCATGAATGAGTGATGGGAACATGTTACCTTTTATATGTTTGGAGAGGGCCACAAATTTAATTACCTAATATATTAAATTAACATTACATTATTTCATTGTGCAAGTAGATTTAATTTTTTTATATAAGTTAGGATGACCATAAATCCAACTTATTTTATCCAATAACATTTATATATGTATTGGTGATGTTTTAACCTCTATCCCATAGTTTGATCCCTCATAATCTATTTTGATAATTACAGTGATATTATAAAACTCTCTTTATAGGTAAAGAATGAAAATATAAAAGAAAAATCAACATGTATGGGTAATTTTTTGATTTGATAGACCATATCATACTTACGTGGTATAATATATTATTTTTATGAATATTAATTCATTTAATAATTTCTTATTTAACATCATATAGAATTAAATTTATTTTTTAGACTATTCACATAAGTTGAACTAAAAGACTAAATGATTGAAATAGACTTAAAATGAAAAAATTTAAAATATAATATTATGTTATATTTATCTAAAATAACATTTCAATAAAAAAATTCATCAATATATTATTACATGTTAAAATTTTAAATAGATTTATTTTATTTTTCGTTGACTTGTAATAATATTGTGTTGGCATTGTGTATGTATTTATGTAAATAATTATACAAGTAAAATTTAAAAATGAAATACAATGTTTAAAAATATTAAATATTTCTTAAAGTAAATATTTATAACTTAAAATAACCTGGATGTATCTAGAGTAAATAATAATAGATTTATTATAGTCAATAGTTTGACTTTCTGAATTTATTCTGTTCTTAAAATAATACCAAGGTCATAATCAAGGAAAAATGGTACCAAGTTAACATTTTTTAAATAAATAAACAATAATGTAAATAAAACACTCCTCAAATAGGATAAAATATAGTTTTATAGGAATCCTAAAACAAAATAAAATAGTTTAACCCTTGTTTTACCATTATATATTTGAAAAAAAAATCCATGGTCACTATTAATAGTGATCGAAAATAAAAGGGACCTATTTACCAAACATGATCTTGTTGATTCAGAATACAGAGTAAATTTTGTAAAAAATAAATTTTTATAATTATTATATGTCCATTATAAATTAATTTCATTGAAGTAAATAATAATCTATTTTATAAAAATTTATTTTAAAGAATAAAATTGTTTCTAATCTTATTACATGTTTAGTTATAAGAGTAAAATTAATGTAAAAGAATATTATTAAATTTTTAATATTTTAATTTCATTGAAATTGTTTATCAATATTGATTTATTTAATATTTTAGTATAAATACACATTACAAACAGAAAAAAAATTATTTTTAAAAACTTTTTGATTGTATGAAAAAAAAGAAAAACATATAGATAAATAATTTATAATGATTATTTATATGTAAATAAATATATTATATAAATTTAATGGAGAAATATTTTAAATTAATACAACATTAAAAATAAATTGATACTTTAAAATAAATTTATTTAGTGGAATACATTAAACATTTTATAAAAACTGTGAATTTCATTTTTAACCAAAAAAAACTATTTTAGAAACTTCCAAAAATTCACTTTAAGAAATGTTTCTTATATAAAATAAAAATATAACATCATTTTTGTCAAACAAAATTAATAGTTTATTTCTAAATAATAATAAAATTTTCCAATAACATTCTACAATAACTATTTTCAATTAAAATTATTTTTGTAAGATGAAATGAATTTAATAATAATTGTGTTCTTACATAATATGTATTAATGGAAAATGTTGAATTAAGTAAAATATTTACATATATATTTCATAATTTGGTTATTCATATTAATAATCATCAATTTAGTCACTATATAATATATCATTGTTTATTTTATGCTCAGTGTTACTTGTCATGGAAGCTATAAATCACATAAATTATATTTGAAGGGGAATATATTAAAAAATATTGTAGTGTTATAGGGTTTACCTACTAAACCTCACCACGTTGAATCTTGAGTAGTGGGTGAATAGAAGGAATCTTTATACATTGATAAGAAATAACTTTATAAGGCCCCAGCCTTAAACATTACTTATTATTGAATTAAATGAATAATTCACATTGAGGATCTTTTCAGGATTATAATTTTAGAGAATTATGACATATCTATTACATCTCAAAGATTACAAAGTATACACTTCTACTAAGTTTCCATAAAATAAAAACTATTAAAAAGAAACATGTCTAGTTCCATGTTTTAGATAAAATTTCTTTCCTTGATCCCATCCTTGACCCTATTCATCTTTATGTCCTGTGGAAAACATTTAAAAAACTAGGGATGAGTATAAAAATCCCAGTAAAGGATACACAAAAAAGGAAAACTGTTATTTTTTCAAAAAAAAGTAAACCAAGAATACTTTATCAAATTAATACTTTTCACCTTTATGAAGTAGTAAAAAAACTCTTCACTGAATAAAATATCAATACTTACCTCTTTTGTAACAAAAATGTTACAATAAAAACCCATATAAAGAACACATAACATACAAAAGTTAACTTGGGACATAAACATAATTAAATGGAATATCCATATAGTCAACTTCCACACATATAACTTAATGGAATAGCCATACGGCTGACTTCCATACCCAATGAATTAGAGGTTATAACGTAACCACCCGTCCTGGTATTCATAGCACCACCCGTCATATGGGTTATCACGTAACCACCCTTAAAATGTCCAATTACCATAATTACACATAAAATATTGAAAATATAAACATTTCAATAACAAAATTTCATTTGCAAACACAATAAGTAATTCCTAGGTATTTAATTAATCAATCCATTTTCAAAAATCATTTAAAAATTTTCTTTAAACAAAGTGTCCCATACCACATTGAAGCTTTTAATGAAATTTTAATTTAAAAACATTAATATCCATATAAATTAATACTGAAAACCATTTTGAAAACATGGACATTAAAGATAAATATTTAGAATAATGAATCATTAAAACATTTATAATGATATTTTTGTAAAAGAGTTTTTAACAAAATGAGAGACTCATGAATACAAATAATTGCGGGATAACATTTAATCTGAACTTTATAATATCATGTGAATAAAGGTATTCATGATATAATATGCCAAAGGACAGTATATACACAATATAAGTGTGAATTGGTGCATAACAACAATGAACTCTCAATGGAAATGTAAATTGAGATGAAATCCATTATAAATATGGTTTCCTTAAATTAAGGATTAATCTATCACATAATTATGTGTGATAAATATAAATACACCCAATATAATTGGATATAATGTTTTAAACAATCAGCGGTAATTCACACATAGTCTTGGAAAAACAAAACCAATGACATAGATATTTTACTCAATGAAATGAGATTGAGTTATGATTTCCCATACAAGTTCATAAGAATTTATCAATGATATGATTATGTGTAGAAATAGTATATCCACAAAATGGTTTGTGGAAATTAGAACATAGAGATTCTACACATAATCTCTTCATAATAAAATCAAGAAGTAAAGGTTTAACCTAAAGAATTGAATGTGGGTTATGAAGTTCCCTTTAGAAATCCGACAGCATAACGACGTCACTTTAATATTCAAAAAATGATTTGATGAGAGAGAAAATGGTATTTCATCACATAAACATAAAATGTACATAAATAAGGATATATAAGAACATATCCCAATATAATAGTATATGAATTAAAAGACATAACAAAAGAAGTCTTAAAAAGAGGAGGGTGAAAGTTCCCCTTATCGAGTTGGGTAACATTCAAAACGTACACCCCATGGAAGAACGGTCATACAATGAAGATGTAAATACCCATAAATGAAATTATACTACACAAAGTGTATAATAATGGGCAGTACATTCACCACTCAAAGGAAATAGTGGCAAACATAGCATAAATGTCACGGGAAAAAAGTGAGATGAAAAATCCATTATGAAAACTTGGCAGCCTAACGGTGCCACTTAAAACATCCAAAAATGGATTTTTGAGATCAAATAGGGTCTCTTATAATATGAAAAAAAAATTTACAGTACGATGAATAAAAAATAACATCCCCAAACATAATAATGATGGGCTTATAAGAAATGACATAAAAGAGAGTACTTAAAAAGAACGAGAGAGGTTGGATCCCTTACCTCGTGTCTGACATGACTCGATCATTCTTTAATATCCTGAATAATAAAATTTGGTCAATTAATAATTGCTTAAAGAAATTCTTTAAATATTATTATCCAGTTCATATCACATATTATAATTTTATAATAATCATTTAGTAATGTGAGATCATATGAGACGTTTTTCTCGATGTTCGATAATTGATCTTGTTGGGAAAGAATTTTCCATTTAGTTATAGGTACATTATCTCAAGAATAGTATTAATGTTTTAAATATCATATATATCCAGTATATATTCATTTTGTACTATTACATAACATTTAGAGATAAAAAATTAAAATAATCGTTCATGGACATGGTAGATCGTACGTACGCATTAACGCAACTTTCATTTTTTTGTAATATTAATGGAGTTAAAGTTAAAAAAGAGATATATATATATTATAATACCAGAATTATATCCATCATTTAGATGTAATATATTACATATATATCCATTATATATTAGTACTTATAATAGTACATAACATTTGGGGATAAGAAATGAAATGTACCGTTCATGGAGACGGTAATCCGTATGTACACATGAACGCTACATTCATTTCATTGGCACATTAATGGAATTAAAACTAGATGAGATATATATATATATATTATAATTACATTATAATATATATGTTATCTATATCGTATAATTTCATCATTTTCATTCTTTATACATTCCATGTATTCCATGAACGAGTCACATCACTTGAGGGAGCAGTAGTCCACACTTCCACAAATGAAATTATCGCATTTTCACAACATGCAAAGCATAAAGGTATGTATTAAATATAAAATACAGAAGCATAGAGAGGAAATAAATATAATATATATCATAAATAAATATAGTTCCATCATAATGTCCACCATGGGAGGTGGTAAGAGAAGATAGAACAATCATCGTTTCGTGAGGCAGTAATTCGCCATCCACAGAAACAATATGTTCTTTAACAATTAGACTAAGGTTTGTGTTAGTGTAGCTAGAATTATCCTCATAAAAACATCAATGTATATTTACGATACTGGTTTTGTTACAAAATAAATAAATAAAAAAAGTTTAGGGGGTTGGAGAATCAAAAAAACAAAAGAACACTAGGGAAGACATTACCTATAAAACAAGTAACTATTTTTGATTTGAGATCAATGGATTCCTTGGGAAGACTTCTACCCAAAGTGAGGCTTCTAGGAGTAAGAGAGGGATGTGGAGAGACAAAATGGGCAGGGTTTGGCTGAGCCAAAGGCTTGAGAGGTGTGTGTAAGGAGGTAGAGGTGGGGGCCTTTTATAAGAGGTGAGGAGGGGCACTTTTGGAAGGTAATAAACTATTACTTTATTATAAAATATTTTTCGGATTTTAATGGTCCCAAAATGATATATTTCGAGGATAAGGTGATGAGAGTTCTAAATACACCCATCCAATAAGTTTTTGACATGTTTAGGTCTTAGAGTTTACATTATCTTTTCATTTTATTTAAATCGTTAAATAATGAGGTAATTGTTGCATTATCATGGTGTCATAAATAATTTAATTTATTTAATGCCTAAAAATTATAAAAAAACTATCATGATGTTGGAAATATTTTTATCTTCCTAATGAATATTTAAAGATAATAATATGACTTTTATAACCACATTTAAAAATAGTTTTAGTAAAACAACTCCTGTTTGTGACATTTTTATTTTAAATTTAAATAAAAAGTTATTTATGTCATTTTCCTACCAAAGTGACTCCATGGGGTCCCCAAGTTGACCCATGGATTTTATTGGTGGGCCATGACACATCCATTGAGGTTAGGACATGTGTCTAGGTCATTTCATATTATTAAACCATTATTTTTACCTTAAATGACACTAATTACCTTTAATCGCGATTAATAAAACTTAAAAGATACTATTCACAAAAAATTATTTTAATCTCATTGAACCAAATTTTACATCTTAATGACAACCATGTATGTCTTATTTTTGAAATTCAAATCACAGATGTGGCAAAGTTTCATTTAAACGAAAAATCAGTTTCATTAACTACCACCGAGTGGTTTCACTATTAATAAAAAATTGACGTTTCTCAGAAAAATACAAAAAATCCACCCTAAGATATATTTCATATTCCGAATTGAAAAATAATGTATATTTTACAAAATACAAAACATATAAGTTGCATTAATTAATTTAATAATTAATTCTCATTGTCAAAACAAATAGCGTGTTTTTAAGAAACAATATCTATTAGAAGATTGACAACAGTTTAAGTCCAATTTCAATGTGAAATTAATTCCAATGACCACTATTGGATTAAATGGTAAAAATATATTCTAAATAAACTTTAATCTAAATTAAATATATAATCTATTCATATAAATAAATCAGATTAAAAGAAGGTTTTGAATTAAAATGCAACATTTTCAATAAAAAATGATCTTTATCAGAAAAATAAAAAAAAATTACACAATTTAAATTTTGAAGTCCAGATTCTAAAGAAGGATTTTATTTTTTAAAATACAACATATAAAAGTATCAAAATTATATTTAAAAAGGGTTATCCATTAAAAGGCGGTTAATCGACCTTTTAAAGAATATTTGAAGATTTATGCTTAAAATTGGATTCATTTTCATTTTAAGCCACTAAAATTTATTGGATAAAAGGAAAAATAATTGAAAAATAGATATAATAATTTTGTAGTTAGTTCCGTTCATTCCCGCCATTAAAACGACTAGGTGTTAACAACCATTTAAAATAATATTATTTTATTATTAGAGTACAATGTGAGATTTCAATGAAACTCGTTGTTGCGTATTGGGTACACCATCAAGAATAGCATTCCCTTTAAAGTAATATTAATATTTAATTCACAAATATGGATAAATGTGAAAATTTAATATTCTTTATTTACCTGGGGTGTTACATCCTTCCCCCCTTTTTGGAATTGTGTCCTCACAATTTTCAAATTGGGCTTGGAAACTTAATTGAAAATCCCACATTAGAACAAGAGTCAGTAAAACTATTACTTTAAAATAAATAAAGGGAATTACAAAGGTCACCTGAGTTATCCCATACTAGCATTCCATGTAGGAAAACATGGATATGGAGGAACAAAACAAAGGGTCATGTTCTGAGGGTGAGTGATAGAAAAAATGTTTAGGAGAATGTTAACCACATGAAAATCACAAACTTGTGGTGGGTTAAACGATATTAGATTCCCTAGTAGGAAAAGTTAATAGACAACCTTTTTGTTTTAAGTTACATTTAATTGTGGAATTTTATTTTTGATCTTAAGGAAACATACTTACTTGTCATGTTGACTTTCAACTTTTACTAGTTATCTTACACAAACTCATACTTTCCCAAAATGATGAGTATTTAGGAGGACTTGTTCACATTAAGAGTACTATAATCAACATCTAGAGAATCACCTAATCCAAAAAAGAGAACTATATAATTCCCATGTCTTTAGACCGTAACCAAAACTAAAACCCAAAAGGATAGTATGAGATCGGATAATACACAAAAAGGATAATACTTTATAAAAAAAATCTATTCTTAATGTCCTTAATATGTCAAAAAATACCCAAAGTTCAATAAAGACCATTCAATAAACAATTTTTCCATAAAATTATTCAAAGTAAACCAAACTATGATTGAAACCCAAATATTTTAAGGAATTATTCACATAGTCTTCCAAGGTAAAAATTAACTTTTATCTCTAAATAACATTCATTTCTCATAATGTCTCATATTGAAAAGTAATTAACCTAATCGCATATCCTCCATGATAGGTTAATCATTTCCATAGATAACCTAAAATAATCTTAATCTTGATTCCTAAAATCATCTAACTAAAAAGATTTAGTCAAACATACCAGGGACTTCATATAGTCCAATGGTAGGAGATAAATACCAGTCGTACCTTGGTTGTGGGTTCGATTCCCACAGCTTTGTCCGACGCGATGGGTTGTCACACGGTCTGCGTGTTTTCCTTTATCCAAAACTACATAATTTTTAAAACATTCCCCACAACGAGATAAAATCTTCAAAAAGGATCATAACATATTTTAACCTCATGTTTATCTCATGCCTTTCTTTTTCCATAATATCATAGAGTAACCCATAATTACTTAAAAATTAAGGATCATATAAACCCTAATGGTTACCTTTATAATTATTACCTGACATCCACATCGAGTTGGTCATCTCATACATGATGCATTAGAGAACTCACCAAGGTTCAAGTGGTTGATCATGACTCTTTGATAGTTGGTTTAGCACAACCACAAGATTACTCATTAAATCCCCTATTTCATCCAGTCTCTTAATCAGAGAACCACCACAGTTTCCATCAAACCCATTGTCACTTTGGTTCTTGCTAGATCCATCCATTTACTAAAAATAGAAATGTCAGTGTGCGTATATCAACAAAATCATCATGTACTAATGATGAAGATAAACACTACGATATACTTACTCATTCAATTTATCTAAAAACTATGACTCTTTCTGAAATCCTAGCCATTATGGTAATGTAACATATGCTTATAGAATACCCTAACCTCTAAAGTTATCTAAACTGACCTTTGATACCAACTATAAGGCCGCAACCTTAAACATTACTTATTATTGAGATAAATGAATAATTCACATTGATGATATTTTTAGGTTTATAGTTTAAGTGAATTAGGACATAACTATTACATATTAAAGATTACAATGTATACACTTCTACTAAGTTTTCATAAAATAAAAACTCTTAAAAAGAAACATGTCTACTTCCATGTTTTAGATAGCATGTCGTTCCTTGATCCCATCCTTGACCCTATTCATCATTAAGTCCCGTGGAAAACATTTCAAAAACATGGGATGAGCATAAAAAGCCCAGTAATGGATACAAAAAAAATGAAAACTTTTATTTTTTCAAAACAATAAGTAATCCCAGAATTCATTACCAAGTAATACTTTTCACCGTTATGAAGTTGTAAAAAAACTCTTCACAGAATAAAAGATCATTACTTACACCTTTTGTAACCAAAATATTACCATAAAACCCCATATAAAAATCACATAACATATAAAGGTAACATGAGACATAAACATACTTAAATGGAATAACCATACAGTCGAGTTCCACACATATCACTTATAGGAATAGCCATACGGCCGACTTCCATACCCGATACATTGGAGATTTTAACGTAACCACACGTCCTGGTATTCACGGCACCACCATTCATATGTTTTATCATGTAAACAACTATAAAATGTCCTAGTACCATCATTACACATACAATATTGAAAATATAAACATTTCAATTACAACATTTCCTTTGCAAACACAATAAGTAATTCCAAGGTATTGAATTAATCAATCCATTTTAAAAAATCATTTAAAAGAGATTTTTGAATCAAAGTGTCCCATACCAATTTGAAGCTTTTAATGAAATTATAATTTTAAAAAATTATTGTCCATATAAATAAATAAGGAAAACCATTTTTAAAACGTGTAAATTGAAGATAAATATTTAGAATAATAAATCATTAAAATATTTAAAACGATATTTTTGTTAAAGAGTTTTTAACAAAATGAGAGACTCTTGAATAAAAATAATTGTGGAATAACATTTAATCCTAACATTATAATATCATGAGAATAAATGGATTCATTATATAATATGCCAAAGGATAGTATACACACCATATAAGAGTGAACTGGTGCATAACAACAATGAAGTTTCAATGGAAATGTAAATTGAGATGAAATCCATTATAAAGATGGAATCCTTAAATTATTGATAAATCTCACACATAATTATGTGTGAGAAATATAAATACACCCCATATACGTGGATATTTAATGTGAAAAAATCAGAGGTCATTCACACATAGTCTTGGAAAAACAAAACCAATGACATAGATATTTAACTTAATGAAATGATATTGAGTTATGATTTCCCATACAAGTTCGTGAGAATTTATCAATGAGATTATTATGTGTATAAATAATATATACACACAAAGGTTGGTGGAAATTTCAACATAGAGATTCCACACATAATCTGGGCATAATGAAATCAAGAAGTAGAGGTTTAACCCAAAGAATTGAAAGTGGGTTAAGAAGTTCCCTTACTGAAATCCGACGGCCTAACGACGTCACATTAAAATTTAGAAAACGAGTTGATTAGAGAAAAAAAGGTATCTCATCACTTGGACATAAAATTTACATAAATAAGGATACATAATAACATATCCCAACATAATAGTATGTGAATTAAAAGACATAACAAAATAAGTCTTTTAAAAAGAGGAGGGTGAAAGGTCCCCTTACCGAGTTGGGTATCTTTCGAAACATACACCCCATGGAAGTAGGGTCATAAAATGAAGATGTAAATACCCATAAATGAAATTATACTACACAAACTGTATAATAATGGGTTTTACATACAACACTCAAAGGAAATAGTGGAAAATGCGTCATAAATGTCACGTGAATAAAAGTGAGATGAAAAATCCCTTACGAAAACTCGGCAGCCTATCGGCGCCACATAAAACATCCAAAAATGGATTTCTGAGATAAAATAGGGTCTCTCATAATATGAACATAAAAGATACAGTATTACGAATATAAAAGAACATCCCCATAAATAATAATGATGATCTAATAATAAATTACATAAAAGAGAGTACTTAAAAAGAATGAGAGAGGTTGGATCCCTTACCTCGTATCCGACATGACTCGATCGTTATTTAAACTCCTGAATAATAAAATATTGTCAATTTCTAATTTTTAAAGGACCTCATTTAAATATTATTATTAATTTCATATCACATATTATAATGTTATAATAATTGGTTAATAAAGTGAGTTCTTATCAGACGTTTTTGTCGATATTCGGTAATTGAACTTGTTGGGAAAGAAGTTTCCATTTAGGTATAGGTAAATCATCTCCAGAATAGTATTAAAGTTTTAAATATCTTATATATCAAGTATATATTCATTTATTACTATTCCCTAACATATGGAGATAAAAAATTAAAAGCACCATTCCTGGAGACGGTAGGCCGTACGTACGCATGAACGCTACTTTCATTTTTTGTCATATTAATGGAATTAAAGATAAATGTGAGATATATATGTTATAATTCCAGAATGATATCCATAATTTATATGTCATATATGACATATATATCCATTATATATATATATGTACTTATAATAGTATATAAAATTTGGAGATAAGAAATTAAATGTACCGTTCATGGAGACGGTAGGCCGTACGTACGCATGAATGCTACTTTCATTTCTTTGGCACATTAATGGAATGAATACTAGATGAGAGATATTAATATATTATAATTCCAGTATAATATATATGTTATATATATCACATAAGTTCATCAATTTCATTCTTTATACCTTCCATGTATTGCATGAACGAGTCACATCACTTGAGGGGGCGGTAATCCACACTTCCTCAAATGAAATTATAGCATTTGCAGAACATGAAAAGCATAAATTTATGTATTAAATAAAAAATAAATAAGAATATTGAAGAAATAAATATAATTTATATCATAAATAAATATATTTCCATCATAATGGACACCATGAGAGGTGGTATGAGATGATAGAACAATCATCATTTCATGAGACAGTAATTCGCCATCCCCAGAAACAGTATGTTCTTTAACCATTTGACGGAGGTATGTGTTAGAGTAGCTTGAATAATCCTCATAAAAATATCGTAGTATATTAAAGATACTGGTGTTGTTTCAAATGAAATAAATAAAAAGAGTTTATGAGCTTGGATAATCAAAATAAAACAAAATAACACTAGGGAAGACATTATCTTTAAAACGGGCAACTCTTTTTGATTTGAGCTCAAAGGCTTCCTTGGGAAGACTTCTTCCCAAAGTGAGTATTGTAGGAGTAAGAGAGGAATGTGGGGAGATACAATGGGCAGGTTTTGGCCTATCCAAAGTCTTGATAAGTGTGGGTAAGGAGGTAGAGGTGGGGGCCTTTTATAAGAGGAGAGGAGGGGCACTCTTGGAAGGTTATAAACGTTTACTTTATTATAAAATGATTTTTGGATTTTAAAGGTCCCAAAATTATATATTTTGAGGATAAGGTGAAAAGAGTTCGAAATCCACCCATCCAATAGCATTTAGACATGTGTAGGTCTTAGATTTTACATAATCTTTTCATTTTATTTAAATCGTAAAATAATGAGGTAATCGTTGCATCATAATGGTGTCATAAATTAATTAATTTAAATAATACCCAAAAATTATAATAAAATATATCATGATGTAGGAAATCATTTTATATTTCTAATGAATATTTATAGTAAAAAATATAACTTGTATAACCCCATTTAAAAATTGTTTTATTAAAACAACTCATGTTTGTGACATTTTTATTTTAAATTTAAATAAAAAGTTATTTATGTCATTTTCCTACCAAAGTGGCTCCATGGGGTCCCAAAGTTGACCCATGGATTTTAGTGGTCGGCCATGACACATCCATTAAGGGTAGGACATGTGTCTAGGTCATTTCATATTATTAAAACATTATTTTTACCTTAAATTACACTAATTACCTTTAATCACGATTAATAAAACTTAATAGTTACTATTCACCAAAAATTATTTTAATCTCATTGAACCACATTTTACTTCTTAGTGAAAACCATTTATGTTGGATTTTTTAAAATAAAATCACATAACTGGCAAAGATTCCTTTAAATGAAAAATCAGTTTCATTAACTACCACTTAGTGGTTTCACTATTCATCAAAAATTGAAGTTTTTCAGAAAAATACCCAAAATTCACCCTAAGCTATTTTTGATATTCCGAATTCAAAAATGATGTCAGTTTTAAAAAAATCAAAACATATAAGTTGCATAAATTAATTTAATAATTAATTCCCACTTTCAAAACAAAAAGCATGTTTTTAAGAAACAATATCTATTAGAAGATTGACACTAGTTTAAGTCAAATTTCAAAGTGAAATTAATTCTAATTAACACCATTGGATTAAATGGTAAAAATATATTCTAAATACACATTAATCTCAATTAAAAATATAATCTATCTATATAAATAAATCAGATTAAAAGGTGGATTTGAATTAAAATGCAATATTTTTAATTAAAATTGATCTTTATGGGAAAAATAACAAAAATTTACACAAAGTAAATTTTGATGTCCAGATTCTAAAGAAGGATTTTATTTTTTCAAACAAAACATATATAATTGTCAAAAGTATATTTAAAAAGTGTTATCCATCAAAAAGAGGTTAATCGACCTTTTAAAGAATATTAGAAGATTTATGATTAAAATTGGATTCATTTTCATTTTAAGCCTCTAACATTTATTGGATAAAAGTAAAAATATTTGAAAAACATATATAAACATTTTGTAGATAGTTCTGTTCATTCCCACCATTACAACGTCTAGGCGTTAACTACCATTTAAAATAATATTATTTTATTATTAGAGTGAAACATAAAATTTCAAAGGAACTCGTTGTTGCGTATTGGGTACGCCATCGAGCTTAGAGCTCCCTTTAAAGTAATATTAATATTTTATTCACAAATATGGATAAATGTGAAAATGTCATATTCTTTATTTACCTGGGGTGTTACAATCTTATCCATTATAGCTTAAAATTCCCTTAATATTCATTTATCATATATGGAAGTAAATATTTTATTTTAATAATAATCAATTTTTAAGTGTAAATGAGAAACCAAAAAATCAAATAATTTTATAAAAATATAATGTGATAATATCAATCACTTATATTTCATACAAATCACTTAACTAGTAATATCCCTTCTCTCCATGTAGGTTCCAATCAATTAAAAAGCGATTGCATTATAGTTCATTATGGATAAAATCCTAAATGTAGGATAACATCATGTAAAATATCATGGTTTACTCATCAAATTTTATATTCCTATAAGTAGAATTATGGATTGGAATTTAATTTTTTCTATAGATACATTATTTCATTTTTCATTACATTCAAATGAATTTTCATGGTGTACATTCTTTTAAAATATTCCAAGATGGGTTTAATGGAAAAGACATTTTCCACCTTATGATAAATGGTGTAAAGTCGCAACTCCAACATTTATGTAATGTTGTATTATTCATTCTGTATCTTCATTATCGTCCCTTTATTGTAATTCATAATTTGACCTTTACGTTTCACTAAAACATCAATAATAATGATATTTAAAATAGTTTTTTCTAGCACACATTATTCTTAATCAGTTCCCAAAACTCCCCATACTGAAATATAATAAATTATCACCATAAAGTTGAAATCATATAAACCACTTTTGAAATTGTCAAATAAATTGACCCACTTTTACTACCTTGAATATGTTATTCTTATATTTCATGAACCAGATAAAATACAATTATACACTTACAACCGAGCTAGCACTCACATTGGCCAAATACATGTTTTGATGTGCCTGGGTTGGAGACAAGAACTTGGAATCATTCATGATAAGGATGGAATGATATTTCTACATAAAAAGTGGAAGAAACAACTGAAATCCTATATGATCAAAAGAAAAATCTACAGGGAAATCATGTTCATGATTTCAAATAGCTATAAAGAAAAAATGTACAACAAAAATGTACAAGAAAACATGATGCTAACAACCCAATACTCAATTTAAATAGATCTATAATCACTATGAATAAACAACATGTTCCACCACCACATTACTCTTTAACCATTCATTAACCTGAAAAAAGATTATCAATAATCACTTGATGGCATAGTACGATGCGAGCTAATATCCTAGTAGAGTCTAACCATGGATTCCAAATAAATATTGAAAATTTATTTGAGGAATAATGCTTTCATTTTTTTGATAATCATGCATGGTAGTGCAATTTTTTTTATAAAATAATTATTTAGAAATCCATTTATGGAAATAATTATAACCAATGTCTTAAACACAATTTTATTAAAAATATATAAATAAATCTATAAGGCATTTGTAAAATAGTTCACCAAAACTGTCATATATATATATATATCAAATCATTATGAATGGGAAACATGTTCATCTTCTAAGTGGTATGTTAGTTCCAGGATATAGGATCCTCACACACTTGAATTGGTTATCAAGGAAATATTATTACAAACATCCCTCAATCATTGGTCAATGAGGACTCATCACCATCCCATTAAAGACAAGACCTATGGCACTATGTTTTTAAATTTTTATTATATCTAAATAGTGTTTTCCCAAATAACTCACTATCTTAGTAGTTTGTAATTTTCTATAAAAATAATCCATAAATATAATTTTTTGATAAATTTAAACAATTAGGTTTACCCATTTTCCATATCAATATGAGAATATATATTTAAAAAATAATACATGTTTTTGATCATATAATTCCTTTTTCAAAATAACACCACTCAAGTTCAATCAAATTAAAATTCTAGAAACATTATAAAATACATACTTCAAATCAATTCTTTCCAATTAAATTTCACAATTCAATAAATATCATAATTTCCAAATCACACCCCATTTCATGGGAATTTTGGGTTTTCCTCAATTTTAATAGTAATTTATATTCCAATCCCAATTTCCTGGAATTGGTTTTTTCATAACTCAATTTCATATTCGTAAAATTCTAAAATATAATTAAAATAAATTTAAATTAAATCATTCAGTTTATAGTTAAATAAATTGTCCAATCATAAATGGAATCACATACCAAAACAAATATATCATGTCTCACAACGCACAAAATTGTAAACTACAAAAAAGAACACCAGAGAAGGAGTATTGAGAATAAAACATTCATTTTAGATATAAAACAACATAGAATAGATCTTCAATCAATATATAGATCTATGAAATGTCCTAGGAGAATAACAGAAGCCATTTGAAAAATCCATATGATGAGTATTCATATACACAGAGGATATAGAATAGAGTATTCCATTATTTAATATTCCATAGACCGGGTTTTTAAGAGCCGAAATTTTTCATTGAGAGCTTCAGAAACTAGTAATTAACTATAGCTACATTTAGGGTTTATCAATGGATAAAGAGAACAGTTTAAGAATTTTTCAATAAATTTTTTAGAATAAAATTCTACATGCACAGTTAGTAAGGATGAGTCTCCTGGTTTGTCAAAATGTGCCAATAGATATACCCCCTACTGGGTGGTTACATGGTTTATCATTGGTTGGTACATTGTTTTTCTAACCATGAACCATCTATCGGAATTATCACTTTTTGGATAGGAAGAATTTATACTACGTTGGAAGACTATTTTAAAAAATAGTTCTCCAAACGTGCGAAACAAATAAATTCTAAAAAATATCATCTTCATTCATGAAACAAATCATGTTGAAAACCAAATAGGGAATTATAAAAAATAGTGTAGTGGAACACCTCAAATAATTTGATTTTAAAACCACTTTTCCATAAAATATTTTTAACATTATAAATCTTGCTAATAATTACCCAGTTCAAAAGGATGAGTCCACTATACACTCAACAATGCCTCTCTTCCCCAATTCTCTTGAGTATCAAAATAATTATTTAATAGCACTCAATCAAGTGGTATAATACTCTTCCAAAGTAACTATGTTTCAAAATCAACTATACATACTCAATTCTCATTCACAGATAAATAATGATCAATATCAATATCACATCATCTCATAAAATAATATGGATTAAAAAGAATACATTCATAACTGAGATTCATAAAATGTGTAAAGTATTGATGAATGAAATAGTTGATGTTCTAAATGTTAATACAATTTCAACACAAACATACAAACCAAAAAATATCCCATAAAATATTGAACAAGCATCCCATGGGTCCAAAGCAATAGATGACCCAATAGGGGTGAATCTTCTAACAACATCTAATCAGCAACTGAAAATTACAATAGTCTACAATAAAAATAAGCATAATAGTTATACCATATTTATTCCATCAACAATAAATAATGAATTAACTAATTCATTTCAATCATATCATGATGTGACCATTTCCCAACAAAGGAATATTCACTGATCTCTATCCAAATCAATAGATATTTATGTGGTCGTCCATGTAATGCCTCAAATTTGGACATTATGATCATGTACAAGTAGATCTTGTTGTTGGGAAACTCAAACAACCAAAAATTTTAATTTCAAGATGCACCACAGTCAAAGAAATAGGAATGAATCGTATCAGTATTACATTTTATAGATTATTCGCCCCGACCATCCAATTATGGATGGTATTTTGTTATTAAATAAATCTAAGAGCCTAGTGACATGGGATTGCCTCTACAAAATCAATATGTAATTCAAGGATCTATTCAGTAGAATATAAGAGATAGAAATTAATGAAAATTAACAATATCATTCACATAGAGATTTCCTTACACAAAAATATTGGTTGTATCTTTAATGATTTTACTGTATGATTATTTGGGAATCCTATCTATCACTACCAATAACACACTTTACATTATCTATGTTTAATGAAACTTAACCATAATGTTCATAGAGATATCATCGCACATCCATGATGACATTATATGTGAAGAAGAAAAAAGAGAGGTCATTTGTTTTTAGTATTGACCTATTAGAGTTTATAATAATGATAGAGAAAATCATCAATACCTTATATCATACCCAGCCACCAAATTCGACACCACATGTCAAATAATTTATTCATTATTTCTATTTGCACTACCCATTGGGAACTATAAGAATCCCCATTAAACTGTACTTGACTAATAATGGTAAAAAATAATTATATAACCTATAATTTTCTTTATGTAGAATAACTAGTCATACATGGTCTCATCACCATTAAGTGAGTTTCTAATGATATGGAATACATAATATAAATTTTTTCTAGATAAATCATCTTCAGTGGATACGAGGTTAACTAATCATTAGGAAAAAATTATACCATGATTCCCAATCTATAATATGAAACTATGATAATAGAGCCATGAAGGACCACTCATCAAATGATTCTTTCATGGCATGTGTTGGAATCTTCCTGGTTAAATATCCTGTAATGAATTTCCTCTTCCAAGTGGTATTGGAAATATTAAAATCGCACTATTGTAGGTATTCCACAAAAACTTATTGTGAATATTCAAATACATATGAGAGATGAAATTACTCAATCTATCTTGGTCTGAAGACAAAATAAACATTTTTTTGAAAAGGTAATTCTGACGAAAGATATGAAAGTGAATAATAGGTTCATGTTCATATCAATTATTCATGGAATTCTTCTAATGTGGACTATGCTAAGGAGATCCATATAGAACGAAATGATCACCTTGAAATATAACACAACCTAAACCCATTTTTAATGCATTACAGAAGACCCTATAGCCATACTCAACCTCTAGATGATTCATGAATATTGTATTATTGAAAATAAATTTCATCTCATCAAAATAGTCTTAATTTTTTCATATGAAAAAATGTTTACTCCATTATGAGTCAGATCATTCATCGGAGAATCCATATATGAGAATTCCTTTAAAAACATGTGATAATATCCAAATAATCCCAAGAAGTACCACACCTCAAAAATATTCCATGGTTTCACCCATTTCATAATAGTTTTCACCATTTTAGGATCAAATGAATTACAATGTTCTAGCACCATGTTTCATAATAATGTTACTTACTGTATCTCAGAATTACATTTTGATATATTTCCAAAATGTTTTTGATCTATGAAGAATTATATATCTTGTCTCAAATGTCATACATGATCATCTATAAAATAAATAAAACAAGGTTATCAGCCACTAAGAAGACCATAAAAGTATCTAGATACTCATTTATGATCATGTCTAATAGTGAAATAAAGACTTTGAGTGCACTGTTAAGTGAAAATGGCATAAAAAGGTACTCATAATGGATGTACCATCCCCAAAAGGATACTTTTTGGTTATCATATAATTCTAATATACACTAATGGTAACAAGATAAAAAATAAATCATTAAACAAACTCTTCCTGCTTAATCAAGCCATAATGATCATCAATCCATGGAAATATATAATTATTCAATTCCGTAACGGAATTGAGTTTCTAGTAATCAATATAATGTAGATGAAACCTAAAATAATACATATAAATAAGAATATGTTCTACCCAAGGTGACACACTCAGGCGTATAAATCCTTTATCTAAATGATTATCAAATTGAGTATTCAAATAATTTATTATAGCTACTTCTATGTTATTGGAAATAAAATATACTGGTTGAGTATCATGCACCAAATCAATAGAGAACTTTTCATCCCCTGAGATAGGAAAACTAAAGATTTCCGTAGGGAAAACATTTGGAAACTAAATCAATAGTATAAGAAGATTATCATATACATATTATCAACCCAGGACAAATGAAAATGCTAATATCAGTTTCCCCAACATTGGATAATATGTTCTAGCTCTACTAGAACATGGGTCCCAATTTTCACGAATGATTTGTCTTACCCCATCAGGCATATTAAATATGTCCAGTGGAAGACACCAATTCATCTATAGTAAATTGGTAATTAGTAAATGCATCCAAAAAACAATATAAAGAATATTCTTGTTGAGAAATATAAAATGTAACACCCCGAGCTTCCACAATACTCTTCTCATTGAATAATGCAATAGCCTGCATTATACGCAACTTCGAGTTCTAAAACACCGCGACTAATAAAAGTAGGCGTTATGAATAGTAATAACCACTTTTTAAAATTATAGAAATTTTATATTTCAAATGGACTTCATTTTTGTATTCGTAATATCGAAATTATCCTAAGTTGAATTTTTTGTAACTTTCTGAGAACTTCCAATTTTTTATGAATAGTGAAAAATACTTAAAACAACTTTTTTAATCAAAATAATTAATTGTGATAAATTATACTATTTTTTGGTTTTAAAGTATAATTAGAACATATTTTTACCATTTTATCCAATGGTGGTCATTAGAATTAATTTAACATTGAAAATGGACATAAACAATTGCCAATCTTTTGATATAAATTGTTTCTTAAAAACACGCTATTTGTTCTGACAGCAGAAATTAATTATAAAATTAATTAATGCAACTTATATGTTTGGAATTTTGTAAAATAGACATCATTTTTGAATTAGGAATATCAATTATAGCTTAGGGTTAAATTTTGGTACTTTTCGGATAACTTTTGTATTTTGATGAATAGTGAAAATTACTAAATTTTAATTAAAAACAACTTTTTTAATCAAAATAATTAATATTGATAAATTATGAATTTGAGTGGTTTTAAAGTATATTTAGAATATATTTTTACCATTCAATTTAATGTTTGTCATTGGACATAATTTTACAATTAAACCGAACATAAATAAGTGTCAATCTTTTGATAGTTATTATCTCTTAAAAACACGCTTTTTGTTTTGACAGCGGGAATTAATTTTAAATTAATTTATGCCACTTCTGTGTTTTGAATATAGGAAAATGGATTCCATATTTAGAATCAGGATGTTCAAATTGTGTAAATAGGTAACTTTTATTTTTAGAAATTTTGAATAATTACTGCGGTAAATATTTTATTTACCATGGTTAAGGGTAAATCCTGTAAATAAGGGTTAAAAATTAATATTATAATAATACTAAATTACCCTAAAACGTGTCTTAACCCTATTGGTAGATACATGGTCGACCATGGGCATCTTGGGGTCTATTTTGGGACCCCATGGATCCACTTGTAAGTGATAATGACACATTATATTAATAAAGTTAAAATAAAAATAAAAATGGCATAAGCTTACATCTTTTAGAAGAAAAATTTTTACATAGGGTTATACATGTTGGATTTTCGATTATAAATATTCATTAGAAAGCTAAAATTATTTCCTACATAATGATATTTTATTTATAATTTTTAGACATTAAATAATTTATTTTATTTATGACACAACGATGATGCAGTAATTACTATAATAGTGAAAAAAATAAAATAATTGATATTATAAATACCCAAATAAATATAATATGAAACTTTTAATGAATTAAACTAATTTTCTAGGATAATATGATATATTAGGATTGATTTAATTGACTTTGTTTGAAGTAATCAATCTGTTATGAGTTTCACAAAAATCAACTATTTAATAGTGTCAAAATTGACATAAAAGAGTTCTTAAAACAAATATTATATTATTAATTGATATTAAATTTTTAAAAATCTAAGGTTCGGCCAAGAGACTTATATTATGATAGGTTAATCATTAATGGACCACTTGGGGGTCGCTTGGATGTATATAGTAAGTTTATTAACCATATTATATAAAAATACAAAGAGACATTGTAAAAGTGAAACTAATTAACTTAGAGTTAATACTTAAAGATAAGGTTAATATAAGTACCCAAACCTGTCTAAATTCTATTGGATGAGTTGTTTTCGACCTATCCCCACCTCATCCTTTGAATAGTAAACTTTGGAGCCTTTGGAAACTGAATAGGAATTTATTATAAATTAATATTTCTATCTTTTCTAAAGGTGCCCCTCACCCCTCTTATAAAAGGTCACTCCTCCTTCTCATTTCCTAACACCTCTCAAGCCACTTGGCTCGTCCAAACTCTGCCCAACTAAGCTCCCCACATCCCACTCCTCCTCCTTGAAGCTTCCCCTTAGGCAGAAAGCATTTCAAGAAGTCCTTTGATTCCAACCAAAGTGAGTTACCTAAATTAAAGGTAACGATTTCTCTTAAATTATTTTCATTTATTTTGCTTCTTCAACCCCCAAAATATTTTTATTTCCTTTCTTTTGTAACAACACCAGTATCCTCAATATACTAGGATGTTGTTATAAGAAGGATTCAAACTACACATACACACAACTCCATCTAATGGATGATGAACATAATGTTTCTGTGGATGGAAAACTAACGCCTCACGAAACGATGATTGTTCAAAAACATATTACCGCCTCTCATGGTGGCCATTATGATGGCACTGTAATTAAATATGATATTAATGATATATATTTTATATATAAGCTTCTGTAATTCCATTTTATTTCATACCATTATTCATTTCATGTTGTATATACATACGATAATTTGATTTGAGGAAGTGCGGACTACCGCCCCCTTAAAATGATATGACTCGTTCATACCACACATGGAACGTATAAAGGATGGTGTTAATGAACTTAAGTAACATATATAAAATATTATATTATACTGGAATAGTAATATACCTATGTATCATTTGGATTCGATTCTTTTAAAATAAAAATTAAATGGAAGTAGCGTTCGTGCGTACGTACGGACTACCGTCTCCACGAACGCGATGAGATTCATTCTCCATCGTATCCATTCAAGTATAATTATCATTTAATGATTTAAAAATGATGTTTAAGGACTTGATATCATTCTGGATATGAATAAGATACAACAAACATGACTTATGTAACAAAACATATAAAAGAAAATGAGTAAGTTAACACCCGAAACGGCGTTAATACTAAGATATTATTATCAAATCAATATTAAAAGATCATATATGATATCATATTAATGTATATGATTCTTGTATAATTTAATAACAATTATTTCACCATTATACAGGAGGTTAACCTACCCCAACCAAGGAAAAGTACAAGGTAAGGGTTATTTCACAATCTCTTCATTATCCGAGGTTGTTTATACGTAATAATCTACTAGGATTTCTTTATCATCCACATCCATGTTTCTTTGAAATGTATTTCAAAACATATTTATTATTTACAAGAATATGGGTTAAATTCATTTATACCCTTGTTTGACTTTTTGTAAGAGGTTTATAAATGAATCTTTCCGTCGTTTTCAAAACAAGGTCCTTTTTAACCTTTTCGACAGAATTAAGATAAGAATGTTTTTTTTACTTATACGGCGGGTGCGGTTATTTTCCGCCGTTATAAAATCGTCAAAGCTTTCCTTACAAGATTACAAGAATATTTTCAAGAAAATGTTTTATTTTATATGGCTCTTAAATGATTTCAAAAATAGAAAGAGATATTTCTCTAAAAAGTGTTTTGATTTCATCTATGTCAACATCCTTTAATGGATTTTACGCTTATTTGAAGTTGATTTATTATAATACAAAACTTCTATATTGTATTGAAGGTTTTGTGATATGTTTGACTGTGGATGTGCTATTTTATACCATTCATAGTTTATGGTGAAACTATTGACATTTCTTATGCTAGTTTTAATCCGAATGTTTATGTTATATTTCAAACTTTTCTTCAGATGAATGTGCTAAACAAGTATGTTCCGGGTTGGGGACCGGTAAAAGTAAGCCCTCCAGGTTGGGGACTGGTTAAAGTAAGCCCTCCAGGTTAGGGACTGGTAAAAGTATGCCCTCCGGGTTGGTGTCCGGTTATTAGAGGCACTCCGGGTTGGTGTCCGGTTATTAGAGGCACTCCGGGTCGATGTCCGGTTATTAGAGGCACTCCGGGTTGGTGTCCGGTTATTAGAGGCACTCCGGGTTGGGTTCCGGTTAGAAGTAACCCCTAGGTCTTGGGATGAGGCCTAGACAATGAAATTAACGTTTAGCATTATGCATTCCAACATTATGAAAGTGGTTATTGATTTTTTCATGTGATTATTCGATTAGTAGAATATCCATGTGAATAAGTAAATGACATTATTTCATTTTATTTATGCCATACCATGTTGAAAGTTCATGTTTAGAAGGCTTATGTTTTAGTTATACATTGCCTTAAATGTTTATTCTTATTTATGAATGTTTCCGCTATATTGTTATCCTTACTGGGCATTTGAGCTCACCCCTTTTCTATGTTTTATTTTTCCCAGGAAGTGAAGATGTAAGTTATGAATGACCTGCAGGGATATTATGAGGGGATTATAGTGTGGACTGTGGAAACATTATGTTGTTGTAGTAGTTTTTCATTTTATGATGTAATGTATAACTTATGAATATATCTAGTGTTTCCAAGGCTACTAAACCAATCGGTCTTTCGAGATTTGATCTTTCTTGTGATCATGCCAATGTTAGGAAGTAATGCACCGACTCTGGGTAACTGGGGTCGGGGCGTTACAGTTGGTATCAGAGGAAGTTTAGTACAAACCTTGGAAGCTAGATTTAGATAAACTCCGATTAGAGCACGTAGACCTAAGATGAACTTTGAGGATTAGTATAGAAGAACATCCTAGAATTTTGGTATTGTAGAGATTTTGTGAGTTTTCCGAGCAATACATCCCTGTCTGGATACGAGCAGGTAGAGGCGGCTCTGGCACAGATGTACCTAGGGGTAAAACCCGAAAACACCGCTTTGAGGTAGACTCGAACGGGAACTGGTGCACGACAACGGGCCTTGCTGCACTCTTGGTTACGACACTCCCGGGGGATATGCTTAGGATAACTCTCATTTTCTTTACAAATCATTATGAAGGGTTTATGAGTATATACTTCCTCAAAGAAAACATTTTTATGATTATGGATTATATCCATAAATAGTTCAATTTATGTTAAGTGTTTTATAAGTATGAGATTATGTATTTTGATTCATAAACTGATCTAGTTTATGCCATTGTTTAGAAATGGCACCTAGTGGAAGAAATGGAAACCGTATCAATGCACGCACTCCATGTAGGGATTTCCCTCCTGCTCAAGATAATTATAGTGGGGCTGGTGATGCAACTGGTGCCGATCAGCTAATCACCATACTAGGACAACTTACTCAGGTTATGAATAATAACCTTACCCGTATGGAGCACCCTGATCCGCAGCGTGGAGGATCAATGTTAGATCGATTCATGAGGCAACAACCACCAACGTTCAATGGGAGTACAAATCCATTAGTAGCTGAGCAATGGATAAATTTCCTAGAGAAAATATTTCAGGCTTTGGGGAGCAGTGAAAGGGAGAAAGTTATCATGGCAGTTTACCGCCTCACTGGAGATGCTGATCAATGGTGGTCATTGATTCAAAACATGAAGGAAGATGATGAAGTATAAAATATGGAATGGAGGGATTTCAAAGATCTGTTTTTAGAAAAATACTTCCCTCATGACCATCGAGCAGATATGGAAAGGCAATTTCTAAGTCTGAGACAGAAGGAGGATGAGAATGTCGCAAAGTATGAGGCTAACTTTACAAGGTTAGCAAGGTATGCCGGAGATTATATTCGCAACCCAGGAAGTATGATTGATCGTTTCTTTGATGGGTTAAAACCATTTCTCCGTCGAGCTTTGGTATCACAATCCTTCTCATCATACGAAGATATTGTCTCGTGTGCTATCAAGACAGAAAAGGAATTCTCTAAGTCTTATGACAACAAAGTAAAGCAAGAGAAGAAGAGAACGGTGGAACAAGAGACAGATAAAGAGAAAAAGGGAAAGAAGTATTTTCCATTATGTGATAATTGTGGGAACAATCACCCTGGTACTTGCCTAAAAGGAATGGGAGTTTGTTATAAATGTGGAGAAAAGGGTCACCAGGCTCGTGATTGCAAGGTAAAGAAAGAGGCTATCAAAGTGGAATGCTACAATTGTAGAGAAATGGGTCATTATGCAAATGAATGTCCTAAGCGTCAGGGAAACTTACCTAAGAAAAGGCCAAGGGATCAAGGCCAATCTTATGCTGTGACTACAGTTGAAGCGGAATAATTAATGTATTGGTGCTTTTGGACTCAAGGATTATATTCTGGTTATAAGAATAATGTGATATATATATGGATTGTACTGCAGTACTTGTTGATTTAAGTAAGGTTTTAATACGATGAAGGTAATTATATTTTTAGTATGTGACAATAAGAGAAACTTTACTTCGTTTTGGGAATCTGATAAATTGATTTTGGAATTAAGAAACCTTTTAGAGAAATTATGGACAGAGGTATTTTGGATAACTAGAAAGGTTAGAGTGGATTATGTTGATCTTTGGATAGTATTGTTTATGGTTAAAAAATTTATGAAGATTATTTTTGGAATATTATAATACTATAGTTTTAGGAAAAGGACAACATGTAGGGTGGGGCATAACCCGTCGCGTCGGACAAAGTTGCAGGAATCGAACCCACAACCATAGTGCGACAGGACTTTATTTCCTACCACTAGCCTACAGGGAGTCCCTGGTTATTACAAAATAGTTTTCCTATTCTAAATGGTTTGTGGTAAAAATTTATTAATGAAAGTCTACATGATAAGTAAGTATATTTCCTCACATTCTTAGTAAATCTCTTAAATGATTTCCTCACCTCTATGAAAGGTTACTTAAAACAAAAACGTTGTCGATTAACTTTTCCAACTGGGGATTCAATGAATGCTTAACCAATCACAAGTTTGTGATTTTCTTATTGTTAACTTTCTCCTAATCCTGTTTTCTAGAACTCTTCATCAGACCATGCTAGTTTGTTTTTCCTCCATATCTATATTTTCATAGAACCCTAGTATGGGCTATCTCGGATGACCTTTGTACTTCTCTTTCTTTCTTTTAATGTTATATTTTTATTAATCTTATTTCCGATGTGGGTTTTCCACAAAGGTATTTTCTATTTACAACCTTTTAATTTCATAGAAAAATTTCAAATTGCGAGGACGAAATTTATTGAAGGAGGGGAGAATGTAACACCCCGAGCTTCCACAATACGCTTCTCATTGAATAATGCAATAGCCTGCATTATACGCAACTTCGAGTTCTAAAACACTGCGACTAATCAAAGTAGCCGTTATAAATAGTAATAACCAATTTTTAAAATTATAGAAATTTTATATTTCAAATGGACTTCATTTTTGTATTCGTAATATCGAAATTATCCTAAGTTGAATTTTTTGTAACTTTCTGAGAACTTCCAATTTTTTATGAATAGTGAAAAATACTTAAAACAACTTTTTTAATCAAAATAATTAATTGTGATAAATTATACTATTTTGTGGTTTTAAAGTATAATTATAACATATTTTTACGATTTTATCCAATGGTGGTCATTAGAATTAATTTAACATTGAAAATGGACATAAACAATTGCCAATCTTTTGATATAAATTGTTTCTTAAAAACACACTATTTGTTCTGACAGCGGGAATTAATTATAAAATTAATTAATGCAACTTATATGTTTGGAATTTTGTAAAATAGACATCATATTTGAATTCGGAATATCAATTATATCTTAGGGTTAAATTTTGGTACTTTTCGGATAACTTTTGTATTTTGATGAATAGTGAAAATTACTAAATTTTAATTAAAAACAACTTTTTTAATCAAAATAATTAATATTGATAAATTATGAATTTGAGTGGTTTTAAAGTATATTTAGAATATATTTTTACCATTCAATTTAATGTTTGTCATTGGACATAATTTTACAATTAAACTGAACATAAATTAGTGTCAATCTTTTGATAGTTATTATCTCTTAAAAACACGCTTTTTGTTTTGACAGCGGGAATTAATTTTAAATTAATTTCTGCCACTTCTGTATTTTGAATTTAGGAAAATGGATTCCATATTTAGAATCAGGATTTTCAAATTGTGTAAATAGGTAACTTTTATTTTTAGACATTTTGAATAATTACTGCGGTAAATATTTTATTTACCATGGTTAAGGGTAAATCCGGTAAATAAGGGTTAAAAAATAATATTATAATAATACTAAATTACCCTAAAACGTGTCTTAACCATATTGGTCTATACATGGTCGACCATGGGCATCTTTGGGTCTATTTTGGGACCCCATGGATCCACTTGTAAGTGATAATGACACATTATATTAATAAAGTTAAAATAAAAATAAAAATGGCATAAGCTTACATCTTTTAGAATAACAATTTTTACATAGGGTTATACATGTTTTATTTTCGATTATAAATATTCATTAGAAAGATAAAATGATTTCCTACATAATGATATTTTATTCTTAATTTTTAGACATTAAATAATTTATTTTATTTGTGACACAACGATGATGCAGTAATTACTATAATAGTGAAAAAAATAAAATAATTGATATTATAAATACCCAAATAAATATAATATGAAACTTTTAATGAATTAAACTAATTTTCTAGGATAATATGATATATTAGGATTGATTTAATTGACTTTTTTTGAAGTAATCAATCTGTTATGAGTTTCACAAAAATCAACTATTGAATAGTGTCAAAATTGACATAAAAGAGTTCTTAAAACAAATATTATATTATTAATTGATATTAAATTCCTAAAAATCTAAGGTTCGGCCAAGAGACTTATATTATGATAGGTTAATAATTAATGGACCACTTGGGGGTCGCTTGGATGTATATATTAAGTTTATTAACCATATTATATAAAAATACAAAGAGACATTGTAAAAGTGAAACTAATTAACTTTGTGTTAATACTTAAAGATAAGTTTAATATAAGTACCCAAACCTGTCTAAATTCAATTGGATGAGTTGTTTTCGACCTATCCCCGCCTCATACTTTGAATAGTCAACTTTGGGGCCTTTGGAAACCGAATATGAATTTAGTATAAATTAATATTTCTAGCTTTTCCAAAGGTGCCCCTCACCCCTCTTATAAAAGGTCACTCCTCCTTCTCATTTCCTCACACCTCTCAAGCCACTTGGCTCGTCCAAACTCTGCCCAACTAAGCTCCCCACATCCCTCTCCTCCTCCTTGAAGCTTCCCCTTAGGAAGAAAGCATTTCAAGAAGTCCTTTGATTCCAACCAAAGTGAGTTACCTAAATTAAAGGTAACGATTTCTCTTAAATTATTTTCATTTATTTTTCTTCTTAAACCCCCAAAATCTTTTTATTTCCTTTCTTTTGTAACAACACCAGTATCCTTAATATACTATGATGTTGTTATAAGAAGGATTCAAACTACACATACACACAACTCCATCTAATGTATGATGAACATAATGTTTCTGTGGATGGCAAACTAACGCCTCACGAAACGATGATTGTTCAAAAACATCTTACTGCCTCTCATGGTGGCCATTATGATGGAACTGTAATTAAATATGATATTAATGATATATATTTTATATATAAGCTTCTGTAATTCCATTTTATTTCATACCATTATTCGTTTCATGTTGTATATACATACGATAATTTCATTTGAGGAAGTGCGGACTACCGCCCCCTTAAAATGATATGACTCGTTCATACCACACATGGAACGTATAAAGGATGGTGTTAATGAACTTAAGTAACATATATAAAATATTATATTATACTGGAATATTAATATACCTATGTATCATTTGGATTCGATTCTTTTAAAATAAAAATTAAATGGAAGTAGCGTTCGTGCGTACGTACGGACTACCGTCTCCACGAACGCGATGAGATTCATTCTCCATCGTATCCATTCAAGTATAATTATCATTTAATGATTTAAAAATGATGTTTAAGGACTTGATATCATTCTGGATATTAATAAGATAAAACAAACATGACTTATGTAACATAATATATAAAAGAAAATGAGTAAGTTAACACCCGAAACAGTGTTAATACTAAGATATTATTATCAAATCAATATTAAAAGATCATATATGATATCATATTAATGTATATGATTCTTGTATAATTTAATAACAATTATTTCACCATTATACAGGAGGTTAACCTACCCCAACCAAGGAAAAGTACAAGGTAAGGGTTATTTCACAATCTCTTCATTATCCGAGGTTGTTTATACGTAATAATCTACTAGGATTTCTTTATCATCCACATCCATGTTTCTTCAAAATGTATTTCAAAACATATTTATTATTTACAAGAATATGGGTTAAATTCATTTATACCCTTGTTTGACTTTTTGTAAGAGGTTTATAAAGGAATCTTTCCGTCGTTTTCAAAACAAGGTCCTTTTTAACCTTTTCGACAGAATTAAGATAAGAATGTTTTTTTACTTATACGGCGGGTGCGGTTATTTTCCACCGTTATAAAATCGTCAAAGCTTTCCTTACAAGCTTACAAGAATATTTTCAAGAAAATGTTTTATTTTATATGGCTCTTAAATGATTTCAAAAATAGAAAGAGATATTTCTCTAAAAAGTGATTTGATTTCATCTATGTCAACATCTTTTAATGGATTTTACGCTTATTTGAAGTTGATTTATTATAATAAAAAACTTCTATATTGTATTGAAGGTTTTGTGATATGTTTGACTGTGGATGTGCTATTTTATACCATTCATAGTTTATGGTGAAACTATTGACATTTCGTATGCTAGTTTTAATCCGAATGTTTATGTTGTATTTCAAACTTTTCTTCAGATGAATGTGCTAAACAAGTATTTTCCGGGTTGGGGACCGGTAAAAGTAAGCCCTCCAGGTTGGGGACTGGTTAAAGTAAGCCCTCCAGGTTAGGGACTGGTAAAAGTATGCCCTCCGGGTTGGTGTCCGGTTATTAGAGGCACTCCGGGTTGGTGTCCGGTTATTAGAGGCACTCCGGGTTGGGTTCCGGTTAGAAGTAACCCCTAGGTCTTGGGATGAGGCCTAGACAAAGAAATTAACGTTTAGCATTATGCATTCCAACATTATGAAAGTGGTTATTGATTTTTGCATGTGATTATTCGATTAGAAGAATATCCATGTGAATAAGTAAATGGCATTATTTCATTTTATTTATGCCATACCATGTTGAAAGTTCATGTTTAAAAGGCTTATGTTTTAGTTATACATTGCCTTAAATGTTTATTCTTATTTATGAAAGTTTCCTCTATATTGTTATCCTTACTGGGCATTTGAGCTCACCCCTTTTCTATGTTTTATTTTTCCCAGGAAGTGAAGATGTAAGTTATGAATGACCTGCAGGGATATTATGAGGGGATTATAGTGTGGACTGTGGAAACATTATGTTGTTGTAGTAGTTTTTCATTTTATGATGTAATGTATAACTTATGAATATATCTAGTGTTTCCAAGGCTACTAAACCAATCGGTCTTTCGAGATTTGATCTTTCTTGTGATCATGCCAATGTTAGGAAGTAATGCACCGACTCTGGGTAACTGGGGTCGGGGCGTTACATAAAATACCATGAAAGATAAATATCCAATAAATATATGAAACAAGTGAGGATATAAAAACCCTTTAATCTATTTATTACAATGCGTATAGTAATACCAATCAAATTAAATGAAATTTTCAAATGATGATTCAGTAGATTCATAGTATGGGTGGAAATGAATAGATGAGATGCTCAAGTATCAAATAATTTTTCACTAAATATGATGTAAGAGTGATGGTACCTCAAATATTAATGATATACATATCTACATCCCCAGGGAGAGTCTTCCACTACATGGAGAATATTATTTTTAGATGTATATGGATGAAGCCCCCTTTTTCATGAAGCATCTTATTTCAAAACTTTTTTATTAGGTGCAAATTCTATCATGACACTACACAGATTAAATAAGAAATAACATAACTTATTATGTTACATAAGTGTCCACAATAACCACATATCTTGAAATTACCCGTCCAAATCCATTTAGAGTCCCATAGATTTCAACACTAGAGAAAAATCAAAGGGACGCTACCTGAAACTACAAAAGGTCTAGAAAAACCCATCTACCATGAAGCACCAAGAGAATAATAATTCTTCATTCTAACATTATTATATCTAAAATAACCACAAAAATGAGTAAAAATGACACATGACAACCTTACCTTACAAGGTAGGTCCATTTTAACTATAAAAGCTATATCCCAAACATTAGAATAAGAAGGTATCTTCAAAAATAAAACAATAGATTGAATATGAGATCAAAGTACCATATCAAACTATCAAGTCTTCATAATCTAAATATTCATAATATCAAGTGAAAAATACACATGCTTAGAAAAAATATTTTCATAGTTTAATATGGTCATGTCATCCGACTCATGTTTGTTAAAATTTCTAGCCATTGAAGAATACATTGAATCTAGATTGAAAAAGTTTGTGAAAGTAACTATAAATTATTTATATTTTAATACCTCATGATTCTTCTCTATCACCATCATGATCCACCATGTTTATCTATATTCTTTTTCAATGATGTCGATACATTTCACCTTGATTTTATTATGATTTTCAATGAACACAAATTACTATATCGTATTTATCAACTTCTCCTCATCCATTTGATGGTTATTAGTGCCTTGGAATGATGTTGTATTTTGGATACGTAACTAATTAATATGAATGTATAAGTAATATATTAGAGGAAATGTAGTTTTATCCAGACTTAGAATGGGTTTATGGGATTTTCATATAGATTTGACAATACGAATAATAACATCAACCATATTTTGGTCCTTGTGAGGATTTTACCATTCATGTTCCTTCGTAGATTCCTCCTATATCTGATTTTCACATCTTACCAGAGATATGATGCTACAAAAATTCAACAAAAAACATTAATGACAAAACAAAATACACCAAAAAACACTCAGATAATTTAATCTAATGAAATTAATTCCAAAAGATAAGAACCCACTGATGGGGATTTGAATCTATCCATATCTGAATCTAGGAAAAAATAAGAACATATCCTCAGGACAATATTCATAAACCACCCATAATTTATTAATTCAAATAATAGTGATATATAAAATGGAAATCAATCAAAACTACATAATATATGACGACAATATTACATAACAAATTATTGACATCAATGAACAAAAAATAGCATGTAACTATGATACCAATTTTTCATCAAATGGCCTATGTACCAATATATCATGAAACTAGATGTGATAGTAACATGGGCCCAAAAAATAACCCAATCCCAATGGGTTGGAAATTAACACCTAAAATCTTATAAATTAAGAAGGGAATGATTTTTCCACATAAATATTGGAAGATATGACTACAAGTATTTTTAATAAAAAGGAAACAACACATGGAGATCTTTTACAATTAGCTTAGCTTGTATAAATACCAAATGTACATCCAGAATGTTCTAGAATAAAAATGATAATAACAACCCAAGTACCAATTTGCACAACTCACTAATCCATAAAGATCAATAACACGAACCACTTCCATGTGAGGATTTATCCTTTCTTGAACCTAGAACATGTCAATACACAATAAACCAAAGATAAATGTAGTGCATGTGCTAAAATACAAGTGTGGTCTCATCATGTATTCTATAATAATATGAAACATTAATTTAAAAAACATATATTTAAATATTAGATGAATACGAATTTAATTATAATAAAATATTAAAAATAAATAATTTATTAAATTCTATATGGTGGAAACATTTCTAACTAATGGAATAAAGAACATTATATATAAAATATTTTATTTGATTTCAAAAATAATTTATAAAATAGTCTCTAATCAGTTCATATAGATCAAATAATAAAATAGGAGAAACTTTTTCATATCCAAATATGTAATGTTCTGGTTCCAGAAGCCGCCCAGAGGCGCCCCGTACCTAGTTTGTCACATGCCCTCAAGCGCATTCCCACAAACTCCAGAGGCTGCTGAATAGAAGTGAGGGACTTGGGTGTGATAGTGGGGAAACTATGCCCTCATTGGAAAAGTACACAATGGAAGTAAAGAACACACAACAGCAGAAGAAATAACAGTCCATACTGAAATAAATAGCAGAAGACTGAAAGAAGAAAACTAAAGAACAAATATAAAAAAATGATGCATGATATGTATATATATCTAGGAAAACAGCCAAACAAGTCACAATGCTGAAAACAGTACTAAACCAAAGTAAAAAAAGAATAACAGATGAGCGACTCCTCAGCATCGCAAGCCTCAGCATGGTCCCATGCTCTCCAGCTCCACAGCAATCAAGAACCTAAAGTGGAAGGGAACTTCCCCTTATCTATACGTGCAACTATATAATCTACTTGGGCCCAAAATCATGCCCCAAACAAGGTGTGAGACAAGGTCCAGTAAGAAACCACCAAAAGACCTGTGCCTAACAGTCAGTGAATATATGGCATTTAAAGTACTGTAAGTAGAAAACAGCAAGCAGTAAACAGGATAAAACACAGGAGTAACAATCCAAAATTTCTATCATATAATCTACAAACAAAAAACAACCACTGCAGCAAGTAGAATAAAAAGGTAACCTTTGGGAAGTTCTCACAACCTAACCCCTAAGGCTCAACCTACAAGTACTAGAAACCATCTGGGAGTCACACAAAGTCTCACCAATCTGGTTAAGCAAAATAATAGTCTCCATGAGAAAGCACTCATTGTCAATTCCCCCTATAGTATCGTAACATACTAATGGCTCTCTGGGGAAGCACTCAACGTCTATTCCCCCTATGGCCCGCGTCGAGGAACTACAGTCTTTTTGAGGAAGAACTTAACATCAATTCCCTATGTTGTCTTGAATAATTAATTAAAGACATTCTAGGGAAGCCCTTACGTCCATTCTCCCTATGGTCCACTACCCTAGGTTCTCACAACCCTACGTAAAAATAAACATGCATAGCACGAGTATCTGTAAAAGTAATCCTCATGAAATACTCGGATATCATTTTAGGGGACAACAACATAATAGTTCAGCAGTTCCACTGTCATACAACTATGCATGGAAACTGGAAAAATGCCGATCTAGAAAAACTAGCATGGAAAAACATCCATAGTACAGTAAATGAATTTCCCTACACACAAGCCATTCCCTCTACTCAAGAAATCAAGAATAGCAGGTAAAAATAGGGTAAAATAGAAAAACACAATAACCCATTCAAGTGTATTGGTGAAATTTTCATAAAATATTCTCAGACATCCTACGGAAATTCACAAACCACCTACCTCAATTCTAGGAGAACGATATACGTGAACCACGACGATTGATTCTCCATAGAATGACGAAGATCTGAGAAAACGTCAAAAATTCTCAATCATAGAAAACATGAGATATAGGAGGAAATAGAAAATGAAGCTCCAGGAGAAGGAAGAACTAACCACTGTAGTTTCAACGCAATCGATGGCAGCTGAAATGAAGATCAGACAGAGGCTTGGGAATTTGGAGAAGTTTCGCGGCCGAATTTCTCTAAAGAGGCAGAGAAGAAGAAACCCTGAACAGCACCGGCCACTGCAATCGTGCATCATCATCCCTTTCCCAAGTCTCATATTATACTCGCCCATGCTTCCATAGAACCTGAACTAGAGGAAGAGTCTGCCCATAGAGAACCTTCGTAATGCGATCGATAATTTGGATAGGATGATCCTCAAACGATGCATCTGATTCGTGCTCTACCTCCTTGGGATAAAAGAAATGAGGTGAGTCTGAAATGTAACGTCAGAGCTGAGAGACGTGGAAGATGTCGTGCATGGACCAATACCTTTGAGGTAACTGCAACCGATAGGGAACCTGCTCAACTCTCTCTAATACCTCAAACAGCCCAACACACCACAATGAAATCTTACCCTGTCTCTGAATCTTCTTGTGTCCCAGCCTCGGTGTGATACATATGAAAACCTGATCCCCGACCTCATACTCTAGAGGTCATCTCTGTTGATCAGCATAAGACTTTTATCGAGACTATGCTATAGACATCATCTTCTGAATCAACTCTATCTGGACTAAGGTCTCCTGAACAAGATGAGGTCCCAGCAAAGCTACATGTCCTACCTCCAGCCAACATAATGGTGATCAGCATGGCCTGCCGTACAAAGCCTCGTAAGGTTCCATCTGAGTAGTTTCTTGGACAATATTGTAATAGGAAAACTCCACCAGAGTAATATGCTTCTCCCAAGAACCGCCAAAGTCTAAATTGCAAGATCCAAGCATTTCTTCAAGAACCTGGATCGTACGATCGTACTGGCCATCAGTCTGGGGATGGTATGTTGTACATAAAAGTAACTATGTACCCAAATCCTTCTGAAGTCCCTACCAGAACCAAGAAGTAAAGCGCGCATCCATGTCCGAGACAATTGAGTGTAGAACTCCATCCTCACCTACAATCTCTCAGATGTATAGTCATCCCAGATCATCTATACGGAAGGTATCGTTATTGGTTAGAAGTGAGATGCCATTCTAATCTTGTCAATGACAACCCAAACAATATTGTTCCCTCGAGGAGACCTCGACAATCCAGCCACAAAGTCCATCGCAACATCATTCCACTTCCACTCCAGAATGGGTAACTACTGTAAAAGGATTATTGGTCGCTGATTCTCCGCCTTCACCTACTGACAAGTGGAACACCTCAAGACAAAACCAGAAATATCTCTCTTCATATCTAGACATCAGTACTCGCGATGAAGATCCTGATAAATCTTGGTGACGCCAGGATGAACTACCCAATCTGTGGAATTAAAATACCGCATCAACTCCTCACGTATGTCTACTGGCATGCATACGCATCCCCTGAAACTCAAGATCTCATCCTCTCCCACGGTCAATTCAGGATGATGGTCTTCTTTGGACACACTCTCCAACAGGACTAAGCCTTCTGAGTCTGATAGCTTCCTCATCCTTACCTGATCTAGAAGTGTAGAGGTAACATCTACATAAGATAGGTAAGTCTATCCCTATCTGTCGCACACCTCTAGATTCATCTCAGAGAACAGAGCCATAAGTTTCCACTCACTGTTATCCTCCTAAGCTTCCTGAATCTGAGTTCTCCTGCTCAACTCATCTTCCACTACGTTTCCCATTCCCAGCGTATAAGTAAGCTCGAAATCAAAATACTAGAGATACTCGACCAACCTATGCTATCTCAAATTCAGATCACGCTGAGTGAAGATGTATTTGAGACTCTTATGGTCAGTGAAAACCACAAAGTTATATCCCAGAAGATAATGTATCCAACAGTGTAAGGCATGAACAACAGCTTCCAACTCAAGATCGTGCGTCGAGTAGTTCTTTTCATGTGGCCTCAACTGCCGAAACCTGTACGCAACGACTCAATCTACCTGCATAATCACAGTGGCCAGCCCGATACCTGAAGCATCACAATAAACCATATAACTCTTGCTTGGCTCTGGCAAGGCTAGTATCGGTGTCGATTTCAACCTTCCCTTCAGATCATAATGGGATGAATCACAAGAATCTGACCATAAGAACTTCTCCTCCTACTTGTCCGGACCTGTCAAGGGTGCTACAAGGCGTGAAAAGTCCTGAATGAAGCTTCTGTAGTATCCCACCAGACCTAGAAAACTCCGTACATCAAAAACATACTTCGGATTCTCCTATGAAATTATATCTCTAACTTTCTCTGGGTCCACAGATACTCATGCGTCTAAGATAACATGACCTAGAAAGTTATTCTGATCCATCCAAAAGAGACACTTCGAGAGTTTAGCATAAATCTAATGCTCTCTTAGTGTAAAAACAAGGATCTCAAGATGGGTATCATGGGCGTTTCGAGTGTGAGAGTACACCAAGATATAGTCCATGAAGACCATGATAAAGGAATGCATGTATGGGAGGAACATTGGGTTCATCAGTGCCATGAAAATTGTTGGCGCATTTGTGAGACCGAACTGCATAACCGTATACTCATAGAGACCATACCTGCTCTTGAAGGCTGTCAGAGGTATATCAGATGGCCTAACGTGCAACTGATGATAACCAGACCTCAAATCGATCTTTGAGAACATGCATGCTCCTCAAAGATGATCGAATAGATCATCAATCATTGACAAGGGATATTGGTTTTTGATCGTCAGCTGGTTCAACATCCAATAATTCACACAGTTCCAAAGGGTACCGTCTTCCTTCTTCACAAACAGGATAGGTGAACCCCAAGGAGAATTACTGGGATGGATTAAACCCTTTGCCTGCAACTCCTCCAACATCTTCTTCAGCTTCGGTAACTCAGATGTAGCCATACTATAGGGAGTAATGGACACCAGTGCCACTCCTGACATGATCTCAATCAAGAATTCTACCTCATTCTACCGAGGCACACAAGAAAATTCCTCTGTAAGGACATCTTTGAAAAGATCCATGACTAGAGGAATGTCCAACTGTGAAGTCCCCTGGTCATCCAAATAAAGACAAGAAATCTGGGCCGTAACCCTTCCTAGCTCATGATGCTCGAGTCCTTCTCGACTCGCCTGTACATCCCATTTGACTCCATGAAAAAACGATTCACCCTCTGGTGAAATGTAACTCACCCTATGGAAATAACATTCATTGACTTCCTAGAAGGGAATCAACCAGTCCATCCCGAGAATGAAATCATATCATGTCATCTCTAAGACATAGAGATTATATATGAAGTGATACCCTGCAACCTCCAGAGGGAACTCTCTACACTGAAGTGCACGAGATGTCCCCATTCCCCAAGGTGTGTCTAGTGTCAAAAATTTAGCAGAAGAAAAGATGAAGAGCTCAATGCTCTCCATAACAGTAATGGAGATAAAGCTATGCGTAACACCAGTATCGAAAAAAGATGAAGATAAAACTGAGGCTACTAAAATTGTTCCTAAAATGGTACAAGGTCTGGGATCCTGCTCTTGATAGTTCTTATCATCCTTATAATGTCTTCCTTGAACTGTGCATCAACACCTGAAACTAGTATGACAGTCGGTGTCATAGGAGGCCCGACTAGAGGATCGGTAGGAAGTCCCTGATCAACCATATCTAGCGTCAGATCAATGCCTGTCAACTAACGTACAACTGGAGGACGTCTCATAGGTATAGCTCTAAAAGATCAATGTCATAACATAGAACAGGAAAAACATGGACATAGAAAAAAGGAGTACAAAATGTGAACACAAGAAGGAATCACTCATGTTTTACAAAACAAGACTACACGGAGTTTATAAACTCTACACGGCGTGTACATAACTCTATTCCCCTGCTTGTGTCTCCTTGAATGGCTAACTCACATGGTCCTCTTAAACAGAGAGTACATGGCATGTTTTTTGTGGACACGATGTGTAGTGGACAAGGTTTCACGACCCGTGTTGTTAGTTACACGACCGTCTACACGACTGCGGCTACACGGCGTGTTCCGAACAAACACGACATACACTTAATGACTTATCCTAACCCGTTTTGTTGGAGACATGGACAAGTACACGGCTGGCCATTTCCTGGTGTGCTCCGATAGAGCACGAGGGGGGGGGGGGGGGGTATAAAAGGAGAGAAAACCGACCCGTGTTGTTCGTGATACAACTTGGTACTGAGAACATGGATTCACGACGTGTTCATACACAACAGGTCGTGTATGACACGAGCTTCCCCGACCCATGTTGTTAGTGACACGGCCGGGTACACATCTTAGGACTACACGGCGTGTACCTACCGTATAAGGCGTGTTCTTGATGATTTTTCACAACCCGTGTTTCTGCTCACACAGTTAGTGACACGGTTTAGAACTATACAGTTTGTATGTATAAAGTACATGTCGTGTATTTTGGGTTATTCCAGGTAGTAGTTCTGAAACTGCATCAAAGCCCAGAAAATGCCGAAAAAAGATCATGAAGGTGCAAAATTCCATCCCGCGAGGGACCATACTCTCCATGAGTCAATTATTGGCATCCCAAATAGTCATTTATAAGGAAAACATGTCAATGATTCACAAATTTTCGATTCAATAGGTCCCATAACACCATAATAATCATAATTCGGCGTTTATTAAAGCAATGTACAATACAACAGTCCTCTATCTAAAACAAGGATTCTATCAATCATCTATCACAACAGCATGCATAATCTACACAAAGTCTATCACAACAGCATGCAAATCCTAATGCACCCTAGATGGCATGGAAAGAGTGCATGACATGTGATTTCTAACAAGTGAAAATATGATTCATGAGATAGAATACCCTCATCTCATCGGGTTGCTACAAAAATAGAACCAGAATAGCAACAAAAGTAGCAACACTGAACATGTGAATCACTCTAGGTGAAATCAAATCAACTGTAACATAGCAAAACTAGAAAACTGTAATAAGCAGGGTAGATTGGATTTTCCCTATACACGGGATAGCTACTCAAAAGACCAACTTAACACCAAGTACTAAATCTATCATATCCCCAGCAGGAGGCTCCAATCAGTAATCAAGAGAAAAGAAAACTCCTCTGATTCCACTTTGTAACGTCCCGGTTCTGGAAGCCGCCAAGAGGCGCCCCATACATGGTTGGCCACATGGCCTCAAGCGCATTTTTTTGAATGTCAGAGGATGCCGACTTTCAGCGAGGGCCTTGGGTGTGATAGTGGGGAAACTATTCCCTCATTGGAAAAGTACACAATGGATGTAAACAACACACATCATTAAAATTAATAATAGTCCATACAAAAATAAACGGAAGAAGACTGATAGAAGAAAACTGGAGCACACGTATATAAAAATGATGCATGATATGTATATGTATCTAGGAAAATATCCAAACAAGTCAAAATGATAAAAATAGTACTAAACAAAAGTACAAAAGAAAAATAGATGAGAGACTCCTCAGCATCGCAATCCTCAGCTTGGTCTCATGCTCTCCAACTCCACAGCAACCAAGAACCTCAAGTGGAAGGGCTCTTGCCCTTATCTATACCTGAAAAAATATAATCTTCTTGGGCCCAAAATCATGGCCCAAACAAGGTGTGAGACGTGGTCTTAGTAGGAAACCACCCAAAGATATGTGCTTAACAGTCAGTGAATATATGGTAGGTAAAGTACATTAAGAAGTAAACAACAAGCAGTAAACAAGATAAAACACTGTAGTAACAATCCTCATTTTCTAGTGTATAATCTAAAAATAAGAAACATCCACTCAAGAAAGTAGAACAAATAGGTAACCCCTGGGTAGTTCTCACTCCATAACCCCTGTGGTTCTACCTACAAGTAATAGAAACCCTCTGGGAGGCACACACATTCTCACGCCTCTAGTTCAGCAAATCAATAGACTCTCTGAGGAAGCACTCACTGTCAGTTCCCCATATAGTCTCGTAACATACTAAAGGCCCTCTAGGGAAGCACTCAACATCTATTCCCCCCTTTGGCCCACATCAAGTAACTACAGACTCCCTGATGAAGCACTCAACGTCAATTCCCCATGTGGTCTCGCATTGTAATGTGAAGACACTCTAGAAAATCCCTTACGTCCATTCTACCATGGTCCACTACACTATGTTCCCATAGCCCTTTGTAAAAATAAACATTCATAGCACATGTATTGGCCCAAGTAAACATCAAGAACAACATGGCTGTCATTCTAGGGCACAACAGCATAACAGTTCAACCGTTCCACTATCCTACAACTAGGCATGGTAACTTGAAAAATGCTGAACTAACAAAACAAGCATGGAAAAACATCCAGAGTACAGTAACAGAATTACCGTACACACAATAAATTACCTCTACTCAAGAAATCATGCAAAGAAGGTAAACAACAGAGGAAAAACATGAAACACCCAATAACCCGTTCAAGGGTATTGGTGGAATTTTCACAAAATATTCATATACTACATACAGAAAGGCCCAAACCACCTACCTCGATTCTAGGAGAACGATATACATGAACCAAGATGAATGATTCTCTTTATAATGTCGAGGATCTTAGAAAACGTCAACAACGCTCCACCATCGATAACTTGAGAAAGAGGAGGAATTGGAAAACAAACCTCTAGGAGAAGGAAAACCTCACCGCTGCAGTTTCAATGCAATCGACAGTGGCTGAAATGGAGATCAGATGGAGGCTCAATAATCTAGAGAAGTTTTGCGGAAAAACGGGGTCCCTCAGACAAAGAACCTAGAGAAGGAGTGTGTTCTGTCTGTTAGGCGCGACCCTTGTCCGTTTAATGAAAAAAAATACATGGCATGTACTTCTAGGGTACACGCTATGTACTCTGTTTTTCCGTACACATCTTTAAGAGGCCTCCACATCACCCCAACACCCTATTTGTGTGGCCCAGACATGGCCAGCACATAGCTTGGAGCAGTAAGGGAGTAAACGGCGTGTACTACAAATATTTCAAAAAAACCATGCTTTCTCAAAAACTCCTGGAAAATGGAATACATGCCTAAAACAATGATCCTAGTTCTTACAAAATATGTATGATAATTACTGGTTATGGTATCCTCACCAAATCAAATATGTGATAATGGAAATATTGGTGTACACATCTTTAAGACATCTGTCAAAGAGAACTCATAACCATCACATTTGGTATGTGAGCTCCACTAGGAATTTGGAGTCATATGGACACAAAAAATTGGTTTCACATATTGGTAATTAACTATCTAGTATTGGATAATCTAAAAAATAATAAATAATGGAAAAATTATTTAAAAACTATTAAAAATACTTTTTTAGTTTTCCATATCAAAATTCCAATTTTTATTTAAAGCAATATTGGTTTTAATCAAATCAGTCCTTTAACAAGATAAAACCACTATGTTTCTATCAAAATAATTTTAATACATTCTTATAAATGAAGACATCAAATCAATTACATATAAATAAATTTCATAATTTGATCAATTTCATGAAATCCAAATAACACTCCAATTAACAGAAATTGGGTGTTTCACCCAATTTCATGAAAAATCACATGAAGTTCAATGTTCACTAGAATTTGTGTTTTAATAACCAAATTTCATATTAATAAAACATCACAATCCAATTTAATGAAATTTAATTTATATAAATATATATATGTTTAAATTAATTGGAAAATGTTAATTGGATTCACTTACCAAAAAATAGATCATGTCTCACAACTTCTGAAATTGTAAACTCAAACAAGGATCTTCTAAAATGAGGATCCAAAATTAAAACCAAGATTAAAGATATAATATTGTAGAAACTATATACTCTAAGTATATGTATATAGTTGAAGTCCCTATGTATGATAGAGGAATAGATCATGTGAGGATAAGAATATAATATTCATAGACCTGGAGGAGATAGAACACTGTTTTCCTTGATTCGATCCTCATATGAAATGGTTTAGATGATCCAAATGTTTCTATGAGAGAATAAAAAAATGATGAATTATTTCTAGGACGACTATGGGATAAAAATTGGGTAAATAATGTGTATGAATATTTTTTATGAATTTTCATAATAAAACAATTTCATGTGTATTGTTTACAAGGATGATCTGTATAGGTTTTCTAAACATGTACCATTGTTGTGGGGTTGCACACATTATCCTACGTGAGTTCATAGATTATAAAAATGTGAACCAATAGTGAAAACCCTCACTATTTTTTATTAAATTATTTCTAATGGTTTGGTGCAAGGTTTGGAAAAACAATTCTTCTACCATGCAAAACCCAAAAAATTCCCAAAAATTAAAAATTCATTCCCAAAATAACCCGAGACAAACAAAAACCATGGAATTATCCAAAAGAAAGTTATGGATTACCCAAAAAAAATTAATGTATGTTACATTATACATGACGATCATATTAATAAGAATGAAGTATTAGTGAGGATATTTATACTATTTTCCCCCTAGCTGATCTTACTCATGTGATGAGACTGGTGCCCTACCATTATTCTTATTTTTTCAATATTCTACAATAGATCATTCCTCATTGTTATTTTCGAAATAACTTTATACTAGTTTCATAAAATGGTTATTAAGATCTATTATATAAAAATTGACCAATGTTATGCCTACCATCTTCATGGCAGAAGATCCTCCCTTTTTCTTAGAGGTAAAGGTAAACGACTCATCACATCACCTCATCAATTTTTATAGATAAAATAAATAGAAAAAAGTGAATATAAAGTAATTATTAAATATTAATCAACTATTTCCTCATATATTTTCTAAAAATAATATTACTCAACCCTATTTAATCCCATAGGCACTAAATTTGGTATATCTATAGATGATAATGACCAACTACTCAGCCAGGCCTCCAAAGTTGAACATAGTATAACTATGATTTTTTTAAAAGATAGATCGATAACCGAAATTTATAAATAAATATAGTTAAGAATAAAATAGATTTTGAAAATCCAACATTGTGGGTAGATGTTAAATAATCTGAGGGGGCATATATCTTTATAACGAACATAAATCATCTTATCATTGTTTGAGAAAATGGAAAAAATATTTTTAGAATCCCACAGAAACACCATAGCACCTTCCTGTATGTCCCATGTTATGTTTAAAAACTATTTAATTCATTGATAAAATAAATATTTATTCAAAATTGATCATTTAAATAGGGGGAATGCATTGAAAAATATTCATAGAGAATCAAGGGGTCTAAAATATGAAAATGAGAATTATTAATGAATCTTAGGACTCTAGGGAGTAAATAGAAGGCACATAATATTGAAGTAGAGTATGGATTCATGAATAGGATAAAACCATTATGAGAAACCTCACTGAATAATATGAGATATGAAGATATTTTTTTCCTTAATTTTGGAGGGGGATGTATCACCATACATCAATGATGTATGGTTTCATGGTTAAGTAGGACATGTTGGAGAGAATAATCTCTAATTCATGCAAATATGGAAATGATAATGAAGCAGGAACAAATTTTACACATAAATCTTATAAAAACATAATTTACCGAAGCATTTTTAGTGATATTATTGTACAGATATATTATAAAGACCCGAACATAAATCATTACATAATCATGAATTAAATGTCTAATTGACATTGAGGACCTTTTCAGGTTTAGAGTTTTAGAAAATTAGGTCACAACATTTACATAACAACATGAATATTACATGTATACAATTCCACTTAGTATCCATTTTTTCATAAAATAAAAACTCTTGAAAAAAAAGAGTCATGTCTAGTTCCATGGTTTAGATAGCATGAATTTTACTTGATCCCATACTTAATGCTTATTCATCTTTAATTCATGTGGAAAACATTTAAAAATCATGGTATGAGCATAAAAATCCCAGTAAGGGATATAAAATAATAAATTAAAACTTTAGCCCATCAATAAATACAAAACAATGGAACCATACTTTTCTGTCATAACATAACTCATTAAATCATAAGATTTATGAATAACACATAGAAATCATAAATCATAACGGTAACTTTTTGAATCCATATCATAATTACATTATAGCTATCATAGCTACATAAGGAGTCAAATTTGGAATACCTATTACACTATATTCCTTAAATCTCTTTGGAGAAACATTCACGTTTTACCTCCATCACATTACCCAATGCATTGGAGATCTATCTTGGGCTCACCCACCATAGGCTTATCATAGAACCACTCATATGCATAAACAATTCCCAAAAACCATAACATATACATAAAACATAAAACAAAAATGAAGGAAAGATAAATTTTCCACATTTTAATCACAATATATCCTTGATATATATTTACATAAAAAATACATTATCAAAACCATTTTCATTACCAAAATATGTATAAAGAGTATATGGTATTTATTTTCCTTTTAAAAACATTACGGCTTGTTATGGAATCCAAATATCAAATAATACTCGTGGTGGCAAAGAAGGTCTTTGTCACCACTTACCTTAAAAAGAAACATTTTTTTGTCCACTAGTGAAACATATCATAGGAAAATATTCCCATTGAATGAAATGAAAAGTCAATGGTATTTATACACTGTATAAATAAAATTTAAAATAAACTAAAATATTCCTCAATGAATGTATATTGAGATGAAGTTCTTTATACAGATGGTGTACATAGATTAAGGATAAATAAATTACATAATTATGTGTGAAAAATATAAATACACCCAATATAAGTGGATATTAACTGTAAAATAATAATAGGTTATTCACACATATCCATAGAATGTCATAATCAAGATGTATATTTTTAACCAAAAAATTGAAATTGGGTTAAGAAGTTTTCATACATATATTCGACAGTCTAACGCCATCACTTTAAAATTCTGAAAATAATTTGATGGGAGAGAAAAGGATATGTCATCTATTAGAAATAAAATTTAAATCATTAAGGATATAGAATAATATATCCCAATATTATAATATGTAAATTAAAATACATTACAAAAAGAAGTCTATTAAAAAGAGGAGGGTGAAAGTTTCCCTTAACGATTTAGTAACTTACGAAACATACTCCCAATGAATGAAATATCCCACAATGAACATGTAAATACCAAAAAATTAAATTATATTACACAAATAATACAATCATGGGATGTACATCCACCCCATAAAAGGAAATAGTGGCTCATATAGCATGAATCTCACCGGAAAAAAAGTGACATGAAATACCCTTTCCACATTTTAATCAATCGAGTAGTAAAAGAAATAGTCAATAACCACCAAATGTATCATAGAATACAATAAATATAAATAATATCAAGATAATATATATCAAATGGAATAACAAAATACACCACATTCAATAAATAAGTGGGGAACTATGGAAATCTCACAGAATTAAAAGTGAGATATGAAATCCCTTACCTCATATCCAACTTGACTTGTATGTTCCTTGTTCTTCCTAAATAATAAACAGAAGTTAATTTCTACATGACATATAACCTTTTTAATTTTTATTATTAATTTTATATCACTTACTACCTTGTAATAGCATTAATGTTTTGATTTCATATCAGACATTTTGTCGATGTTCGGAATTTGAGTTAAAAAAATGAACTTGTTATAATTACAATGTGTCTATGTGGTCAAAAATACATTATCTAAAAATTGATATTAATGGTTTAGATATCATATATATTGTATATATTAAGGGTTTATATATATATTTATAATATTACATAACATTTGGAGACAAGAAATTAAATTCACCATTCAAGGAGACAGTAAGTCGTTCGTATGCAAGAATGCTACTTTCATTTCTACTTAATATTTAATGGAATGAAAACATAATTATACATAGGTAAATTTTAATTCCATTATAATATCATATGTTATATATATATATATATATATTACATAATTTCATTAACTCCATATTTATATGTTCCATGTATGTCATGAACGAATCATACCACCTTGAGGGGCGGTAGTCCGCAATTCCTCAAATGAAATTATTGTGTTTACACATATTGGAATGTATAAAGGTATGTTTGTAAATAAAAATTACAGAATCATATTGAATCCAAAATCATAATAAATTTAATATATAAATACAGTTTAATCATAATGTCCACCATGAGAGGCTGGAGGTTATAATTGAACAATCATCGCTTCGTGAGGCCTTAGTTTTCCATCCAAAGAAACAATATATTCTTCACCAATTAGACGGAGGTTTGTGTATGTGTCATTCAAATAATTCTCATAATAACATCTTAGTATTTTTATGATATTGTTGGTGTTATAAAATAATGTAATAAAAAGTTTTTAGATGTTGGAGTATTAAAATAAAATAAAATAACTTAATAGAAGATGTTACCTTTAAATCGGGTATCTACCTCTGGATTGAAGCTAAAGGGTTTCCTGAAGTACTTTCTGCATAAGGAAAGGATTATAGGAGGAATAGAGGGATCTATGGGGCTTATTGGAGCTTATATTGTATGATCCAAAGGCTTGAGAAGTTTGAGAAATGGGTAGGAAGTGAGGGCTTTTTATAAGGGAGAGGATGGGCTCTTTAGGAAAGTTTGAAACAATTATTTTATTTTAATCGTTTCTTCTGTTTTAAAAGGGAAAAAATCATTAATGTCAAATTTAAAATGACTAATGGTATAAATAAAATAATCCAATTATAATTGGTCATGTTTTGGATTTTGTTAAAATATTTATAATATTATTTATTTAAATTATTAATTATTTAAGAAAATACTGCATCATTATTGTGTCATAAATAATTTAATTTATATGATGTTTCAAAATTTTAAAGAAACTACTGTGATGTAGGAAATAGTTTTAGCATTCCAATTAATATTTATAGTCGTAATTATAACTTATATAACCCTATGTAAAAATTGACTTACTAAAAGATATTTGTTTATGTCATTTTTGTCTTTACTTTAAATAAATTAATATAAAGAGTCATTACTACTCCCATGTGGCTCTATGTGGTCCCAAATTCGACCCAAGTCTTCCCATGTTCGGATATGTATCATCCAATAGGATTAAAACACATTTTAGGTTAATTTAATATTATTATAATATTATATTTTACCCTTATTAATTATATTTACCCTTTAATCGTGGTAAATTAAATATTTACTGAATTAAATATAAAAAATTTATAAAAATAAAAGTTATCTATATACAAAATTTGGACCTACTGATTACAAATATAGAATATATTTTTATAAATTCAAAACACATAATTGGTAGAAATTAATTTAAAATTAATTCCCACTATAAAAAAAAGCGTGGTTTTATGAAATAATAACTATTAAAAGATTGACACTGGTTTATGTACAATTTCAATTTGAAATTAATTCCAATGTCCAACATTGGATTTACTGGTAAAAATATATTCTAATTACACATTATAAACAATTAAAAATATTAACTAATAGTACAATTAAGTTAGATCAAAACACAGTTTTGAATTGAAATATAGAATTTTTCAGTATTCAAGAAAAAATGAAGTTTATCAAAAAAATACCTAAAATTTACCCAATGTAAATTTTGATATTCTAAATCTAAAAAATAATATTATTTTGTCAAATAGAATATAAAAAAATGTCCAAAACAGAAATTATGGAGGGTTTATTATTAAAATGCTTTAAATAGACCTTTTAGTGAATATTATAGTATATATGCTTAAAAATAAATTCATTACTTATTTTAAGTCTCTAAATTTTATTAGATAAATGTTAAAAAAATTCAACAAACATATATAGTAATATTGCAGTTAGTTCAATTCATTCCCACCAATACAACGACAAGGCATTTCCTACCATTTAAAATAATAATATTATATTTTTAGTGTGCAATGTATGTTTTCAAAGAAAGTCATTGTTCTGTATCAGGTACGGCATCAAACATAGAATACCCTTTATAGTAGAATTAATATTTAATTCAAAAATATTATTAAATAAAAAAAATTCATGTTCTTTATTTGCCTAGGATGTTTTATCCTTCCCCCCTTTTGGGAATTGCATCCTCACAATTTTAAAACTGGACATGGAAACTTCATTAAAAGTCCCACATCAGAAAGGAGTCAATAAAACTATCAATTTAAAAGAATGTAATAGAAGTACAAAGATCACTCAAGATAACCCATAAACAGATTCCATGTAGAAGAACATGGATATAGAAGAGAGAACAAATGGTTAGGTTCTGATGGTGAGTGATAGAAAAAAAGATTACAAGAACGTTAACCCCAAGAAAATGACAAACTTATTAGGAGTAAAACGGTCATTGATTTCATAGTAGGAAATGTAAACCAATAATGTTCTTTTATGTTCTTTTTCATAATTTGGGGGCATTCATTTAATACATAGAAAAAGAACATAATGCAATATATACATACCTTCATGTAGAGTTTCATCCTTTAATAAGTTTCCACCCAAAACTAATCTTTTCTCCAAACAATGAGCATTCAAAAAGGCTTGGTCACATGAAAAGAACAAGATTCATATTCTAGAGAAACCCATAATTCGAAAAAGAAGAAATATATATTTCACTTGTCTTTATACATCAATTAAATCCAATATAGTTAGAACGATATCACATTATCCCCAAAAAGGGTAATCCTTTACAAAAAAATTACCCAAAGTTTCTGAAAGACCATTCAATACACAATTTTCCTTAATTACTCAATATAATCCAAACTAAGATTGAAACCCCAGACATAGAAAGATTTAATCACATAGACTTCCATAATAAATATTAAAATTTATCTCCAAAAACATAAACAAATCTTAAGGTCTCATACTAAAGAATAATTAAACAAATCACATATTTTCTATGATAGGTTAAATATGTCCATTAATGACCCAAATATGTGTAAGTCCCCAAAAAATAGATATTCTTACAAAATAAAATTTCAACCATTACTACACAAATTTAATCCTATAGTATTCTATTTTTCTTGATAATATAGTGTTCCCAAAAGAGATAACAACTTCCAAAATCAATTTTATCACTTTATCACAAAATAATTTTATTATACTATGGATATCAATTTGATAAAACCTAAGATCCCAAATGAACATAGTCTTGATCAATAAACTAATTTAACTAAAATGAATTATTTGTACTTACTAGGGAATTCACGTAGTCTAGTGGTAGCTGATAAATACCAATCTCATTTTGGTTGTCGGTTCGATTCCCTCAGTTTTGTCTGACGCGATGGGTGGTCACACAGTCTACGCATTGCCCTTTTTATGAAACTCAAAAATAAACCTAATTTTTTTATCCACAATGGTTTCCTTATGCCTCTCATTTTCATCCTAAATCATTCTGATCTCCACATCTTAATTCCGTATTTCATATATGTATTTTAATTTTTTTAATTTCACCACCATATTATAAAACGAAACAATCCCATGAATAAAGAACATCATACCATGATCATGGTGTCCACTTGGTTACATTGTTATCTTGTTCATGTAGGGATAAGTTCCATGATTTGAAATAATGATTTAGAGATCCTTAAAAATCATTTTCCTCCTTCATCCAAATACACCTTTTACAACATGGGTCATATGGGTGTTTATAGAAAACTAGTTTTGAAAAAAAAATCATGGGTGACATATAATTTCAAAACATATGATAATACATGATTTCTATAAAATACTAGGACCGAATTTGAGTGGAAACTTTCAATTAATGGTCATTTAAAAATATCATAAGTTTGTGCTGAGAGACTATATTGTAAAAGAAAATATAAATAGGTTTCATAAGGGTCTCATTTTTCAACACCTTTTTCAAAATCATAATATGCTAAAAAATCTTGTGATAATGTAAAATATTTGTAAATTCCTTGATAATATTTACCATTCTTGAAAATATGAGAATTTTTTGAAAATATGATTTGTTTAATTATAACCCAAGATCTATTATGATAACAATGTAAGTGGAGGTGTTTTATATCTCAAACAACTACTTGCAGCTAAGTTGTATGCTAGAGAATGTTTCACGGTCATCCGAACATGAATTTGTAATAATTATTGCAAGCAAGTCATGAGGAATAGATAAGAATATTGTTTCATATTCTCCTCCTTCCATGTTTAACTAACATTCCTTGATCTGCAAAAAGTTATAAAACCAGGATTTAACTAAAATAATAGATGTAGGGACTAACCATGTGTTTAATGAAAACTCATAATCCCTAAAGTTGTCTAAACGAACTGCTGAAAACAACTATAAGGACACAGACTTAAAACATTAAATAATCTTGAATTAAATGTATAATTTACATTGAGGATCTTTTCAGGATTAGAGTTTTAGATAATTAGGTCATAACATTTACATAATTACATTAATATAACATGTAGAAAATTCTACTCAGTATCCCTTTTTTCCAAAAATAAAAACTCTTGAAATAAACAGTCATGTCTACTTCCATGTTTTAGACAGCATGACTTTTCCATGATCCCATCCTTGAACTTTATTCATCTTTAAGTCATATGGATAATATTTCAAAAACATGTGAAGAGCATAAAAATCTCAGTATGGGATATAAAATAAGGAATAAAAACATTTCCCCATAAATAAATACAAAAAAATGAAACCATACTTTTCAATCATAACATACCTCATGAAATCATAATATTTGTGAATAACACCATGAAATCATACATAATAAATGTAACTTGTGGAGTCCATATCAAACTTACATTATAGCTATCACAGCTATATAGAGGGTCAAATTTGGAATACCCATCACAGTATATTCCCTAAATCAATTAGGATAAACATTCACGTTTACCTCTGTCACATTACCCAATTCATTGGAGAGGTATCTCGAGCTCTCCAACCATAGGATTATGACGGAACCCAATATATGAGTAACCAAATCACAAGAACCATAACATATTCATAACACATAAAACCAAAATAAATGAATGATAAAATTTTCACATATTAATCACAATATATCATTTAAATATATTAACATATCAAATTAACTATCAGAAAAATTTTGAATACCAAAATATGTAAAAAGAGTATATGGAATTTATTTTCCTTATAAAAAATTATGACTTGTTAAGGAAGACATAGTTCAAATAATACTCACGGTGGCAGAAAATGTCATTCTCACCACTTATGTTAAAAAGAGATATTCTTTTTTATGTTATATAGTAAAATTACTTGTTTGAAAAGATTCACATTGAATGAAATGAAAAGTAAAATTAATTTATACACCTTATATAGAAAATATTGAATAAAACAAAATATTCTTCAATGATAAGAGATTTAGACGAAGTCCACTATAAAGATGGTATCCTTACATTAAGGATAGATAAATTAAATAATTATGTGTGAAAAATATAAATACACACAATATAAGTGGATATAAGGTGTAAAACAATATGAGGTTATTAACACATATTCATAGCATGACATAATCCAGAAGTATATTTTTAACCCAAAAATTGAAATTGGGTTAAGAAGTTTTCTTACAGAAATTCAACAGCCTAAAGACGTCACTTGAAAATTCATAAAATAAGTTGATGAGAGAGAAACGAATTTCTCATCACTTGGTGATAAATTTTTTATCAATAAGTAAATATAATAACATATCCGAACATAATAGTATGTAAATTAAAATACATAACAAAAAGATGACTTTTAAAAAGGGGAGGGTGAAAAGTTCCCTTACCGATTTGGTAACATATGAAACATACACCCCATGAATTAAAGTTAACACAATGAATATTTTAATATCACTAAATTAATGTATATTAAACAAATTATAAAATCACATGCAGTACATCCAGCCCAAAAAAGAAAATAGGGGCTTATATAGCATTAATCTCATTGGAATAAAAAGTAAGATGAAAAACACTTACCACATATTAATCAATCGAGTCATATGAGAAAAAGTTAATAACCACCAAATTAATCACAGAATACCATGAATATAAATATAATCATGATAAAATATATAAAATTTCAGTAAAAAATACCCCACGTTTTATAAATAAGTGGTGAACTTTGGAAATCCCACAGAATTAAAAGTGAGATAAGAAATCCCTGACCTCGTGTCCAACTTGACTCGTATGTTCATTATTATTCCTGAATAATAAACATAAGTTAAATTATACTTTATATATAAAATTTTAAATTTTTATTATTACTTTAATGTCACTTATTACATTGTAATAATAGTTTTTCAATTATTTGAGTTCTTATCCGACATTTTGTCGAGGTTCAGAATTTGAGTTAAAAATGAACTTGTTATAATTACAAGTTGTCCATGTGGTCAAAACTCAATTATCTATAGAATAATATTAATTATTTAGATATCATATATATCATATATATATCCAGTGTGTGTATATATATATGTTTATAATAGCACATTTCATTTGGAGATAAGAAATGAAATGCACCGTTCATGGAGACGGTAAGTTGTACGTATGCATGAACACTACCTTCATTTCTATTTAATATTTAATGGAATGATAAAATAATGACACGTATGTATATTATAATTATAGTATAATATCATATGATATATAAGTTACATGATTTCATTAAATTTATCTTTATACGTTCCATGTATGTCATTAACGAATCATATCACCTTGAGGGGGCGGTAGTCCGCACTTCCTCAAATGAAATTATCGTGTTTACACATATTGGAAGTCATAAAGGTATGTTTGTAAATACAAAACACCAAATCATATAGAAACCAAATACATTATATATATCATATATAAATATATTTTCATCATAATGGCCTCCATGAGAGGTGGTTGGAGATAATTGAACAATAATCGCTTCGTGAGGTGTTCATTTTTCATCCAAAGAAATAGTATGTTCTTCACCCATTGGATGGAGGTGTGTGTAAGTGTAGTTGAAATCCTTATCATAAAAACATCCTAGTCTATTATGGATACATTTTTATAAAATAAACGAATAAAAAGTGTTTTGGGGTTAGATAAGTAAAATAAAAGAAATGAACTTAAGAGAAGACGTTACCATTAAATCGGATAACTCCCTTTGGTTCGAAACAAAAGGGTTTCATGAAGTGCATTCTGCCTAAGATAAGGATTCTAGGAAGATGATAGTGATCTAGGGATTTTATTGGAGAAGGGTTTTTATGATACAAAGTCTTGAGATGTCTGAGAAATGGGTAGGATGTGAGGGTATTTTATAAGGGAGAGGACTGGCCCTTTAAAAATGTTTGAAATATGTATTTTATTTTAAACTCATATTCTATATAAAAAGGTTACAAAATCATTAAATTTGAATTTAAGATGACTCAAGGTAGAAATAAAATCATCCAATAATAATTGGACAGGTTTTGGATATTGTTTTAATATTTATAATCTTATTTATTTAAATCATTAATTAATGAGGAAAATACAACATCATTATTGTGTCATAAATAATTGAATTTAATTGATGTCCAATAATTTTAAAAAAACTACCATTAAGTTGGAAATATTTTTATCTTTATAATGACTATTTATAGTGGAAATAATAACTTATATAACTCTATGTAAAAATAGGCTTACTTAAAGATATTTGTTTATGTCATTTTTTTTCATTACATTAAATTTATTAATATAATGTGTCAATATTTCTCCCATGTGGCTTCATGGGGTGTCAGATTCGACGCAAGGATTTCCATGGTCGGATATTTATCAGCCAATTAGATTAGGATACATGTTAGGGTAATTTAATACTTTTATAATATTATATTTTACCTTTATTTATTATATTTACCCTTTAATCATTATAAATAAAATATTAACAGAAGTAAATATTTAAAATGTCTAAGAAAAGTTACATATTTACACAATTTGGAATTATTTATTTCAAATATGGAATCCATTTTTCTAAATTCATAACATAGAAGTTTCAAATGTTAATTTAAAATTAATTCTCACTGTCAAAACAAGAACGCGTTTTTAATAAAAAATAACTATCAAAAGATTAACAGTTGTTTATGTCCAATTTCAAATTGAATTTAATAAGAATTGCCAAAATTTGATTAAATGGTAAAAATATATTATATTAAACTTTATAAACAATTCAAAAGAAAATATAACCATATAAATAAATTAAATTAAAACGCAATTTTGAATTAAAATAAAGTATTATTCAATATTCATTAAAAAAATAAACATTATCCGAAAAAAATTACCCAAAGTAAATTGTTATGTCTTGAATCTAATGAAAAGTTTTATTTTTTCAAATATAAAATATAAAAATGAACAAAATAAATTTAATGTGGGTTCGTTATTAAAAGGCGGTAAATTGACCTTTTAGTTAATATTAAAGTATTTATGTTTAAAATCGAATTCATTACTTATTTTAAGCCTCTAACATTTATTGGTTAATTGTAAGAATATTCAAAAAACATGTATAATCATATTATAGTTAATCTTATTCATTTCCACCAATATAATGACTATGAATTAACTGCTATTAAATATAATAATAATATATTATTAGTGTGCAATGTAAGATTTCAATGAAACCCATTATTATGTATTAGATAAATCATAGAACATTGCATCCTATTTAAAGTAGAGTTTATATGTAATTCAAAAATATTAGTAAATATGAAAAATTTCATGCTTTTTATTTTCCTGGGATGTTACACATACAGTGACACAAATTTCTTGCAAGAAACATTATATATTTCCTAATAAATTTATGTTACATAAAATTATGATCCATGCCAAGATCATATTGGTTTAGCGTCTTTAAATTTTTTTAAATATAAATAAGTTTGTTATAATATATATACATTATCTTCCATTATGTTCATTATATCTAGAACAATTATACATATAATACGTAAAAAATTCTTTGTATCCTCGAAAAACGAAACAGAAGAAAGTGAGAGATTTGATTCTCAGTATGGTTAATTATGTGACATATCAATGATCACTAAATTAAAACAATATTATAAGGGTATGGGTAAATTAACTAAACATTGAAAAACCACTCATGATATATCCTAAAAAATATTTGTGATTCCTGGAATAAATCATGATATATTATTAGACATGAATCAAAATATAGTAAAAGAACAAGATTTATTATATCATTACACAAGAATAATACATTTTTATTTTTTATGAATATAAGAATATAAAATCATTTCATTAGTGAAGGATAAATTAAATGACTATAAAAATATATCAGTTTCACTCCCCGTTCTATCAGATTGTAAGTCAAGGTCCACTCTGAGGATTTTTATATTTCGAAAAGTCTATATTGAGTTGGGTTTACTCCCCATTCCAGTCCTTATTATCTCATGATATATCAATTGTTAACTAATTAATTATAGGGATATATAATTATTGACCGAACAATCTCATACTTAAAATAATATATATCTATGACACAAGATCATAAAATAATCATCACATTATATACCATGGAAAATAAATGTGTTTTTAATGTTTTAAAAATTTCATCATGGAATAAATCATGGGAAAACTAGGGTTTCCACAAAATATTTTCATTAAAATACGAAAAATAAAGATAAATAATTTGAATGGTATCATTGGATCATATATACATTAAATAATATTTAACATGAATGAATTTTAACATATTTGAAAATTGATTTTAAAATGTCTGTAGAATATGTTTTGAAGAAAATTTGATTTTCATTTTGAAATCACTTCATTCAAGGAAAAATTATATTGTAAATTATTATATTAGAAAAGATACATGGAAATATTTATAGTAATATCCATAATCTTGAGTGGACATGATGGTGGGACAATCTGTTATAGCCGTGTATGTTACAATAATGATTCTTTTAAAATTTTTATTTCAATAATCAAAAGATCCACATTTGTAAAATTAAATAAATAAAATTTCAAAATAAATAAGGATATAAAATAATTTCAAAAAATTACATTAAACAATAAAAATATAAAATTAAAAACATTATTGATAACATTTTCTTAAAAACATTGATATGGAAGATTACTCAATTTTGAACAAATAGAGAAGTAAATTAAATTTTATTTAAAAAATATTATTTATGTCAATTGGGTAATTAAAGGGATAAAAATGAATGGAAAAAATGAAATCCATATAAATTTAATAGGGGAATAAAATTCAAAATTCTTTTATATATTGATCTTAAAATATCATTCGAAACAAAAATATAATGAATAAATCCTATAAATAATAAGATTTTATCACAAATCCCTTACCGCATTGAAAAATAACAAATCAAAACATCATAATATGGTGAAAAATTGATGGATGTTTAAATACGCATTATTTTCATGAGAATAATTTATAGTCCTTATTGTAAAATATATACACCACATTAAGAAAACAAGTGGTTGATATTGAATGTGTCTCAATTAATTAAAAGTGAGATAAAAATACTCTATATAAAGATGGACTTATATCTAATGTGCTTTATCCTCCTATATAGTAAACAATTTTTTTTTATAATTTTATTAGATAATCATTTATAAACATATAATATCATATATAATTAGATTGTAAGAATTCAAAACCCAATAAAATAATAATTCATTACTAGAATCGTTGTATCCTTATTTGAAGTTTTTTATCATGCATATATGTTTTGGTTCATTAGTTCACGTTTTTATACATTGATCATGGTTGCATCATAATTATAGTTTTAAACATGAAATAAATATAATATATATTCCTCAAATTTTCATCAAATTCATATTTATATTGATATATGAAAATTATATATTGAAAAATGAATTACAAAATTCTGGGAGATGGTTGGTTGTTGGTGCGCATGAACACCATTTTCAATTATCAATGATGGGAATGATAATTATAATTAATAACTAATATTTACAAGATAATTTTTATATCATATTTATCTTATGTACTCATTCATGTTGTCCCTACTACGATATATGTAATGTAGAAATGAGAACATAATCACATATCTTAATGGGGGTGGTAGTGTAGATGTGTGCATAGATGGGTTTATCATTTTCCAAAGTATTATAATCTAAGAAGGTACATATGATATTATAATTTAACATGAGTATTTATGTCATAAATGTGATATATAAAAATTAAACCCATCTTTATGACCATCAAATAATGATTTTGATTGAATATGAATTATCTCACTACATGTAGGTGGTAGTCCACACATACATATCAATGGGATTTTATATGAGAAATGTGTGGTTGTGTACATGATATTTGGATGGATCATTTAAAATAATGAAAGATAGGTGGTTCCATTCTATATTTGTGTGGAGGGGTACCCTTGGAATTATATAAATTACTAAATAGATATGAATTTATTTTACTGTTAAAATGCATCGAAATTAATAGAAATCAATAATAAGAGGATTATGGGTACAAATCATATCATGGAATAAAAAATTTATACATTTGGGTCATTATTTTAACCTTAACACTTAGTTTTAACTTTCATTAACAAATTTTATAATTACACTGAAATTTTTTTACTCTATATGTTTCATTAAAATTACTATAAAAGGAATAGGGAATAATAAATTTATCGTGGATGTTTTTTTGTACTATATCCCATTCCCTTTCCAAGGACATGATTTTTAAGAATATCAAATCATTTAAAAACATTATTTATTACAAAATATAATTACTTTAATTTTTAAACTATTCGATTATTTTGATATGGGAAAAACATGAATAAATTATAATTTTAATACAAATCATTCGTGAAATCCAATTATTTTATAAATATCTATAAAATTAATGGGAATCTATATTTCACGCAAATTAATCTATTAATCATATTTTTATAATGATTTATTTTTTATTAATTTTTTAAACATTTTTTCAGTCTTATGTAAGAATTTTAGTTAATTATTTGATCACTATAAAATATAAATGATTTAAATTGATAAAAAAGAAATAATATTTAAAATAATAAATTATAATTAATCATATTTTCTTCTAATACGTATGTTAAACTTTTACTGATATTAAATTTAAGATAGTGAAAAATTTAATTTACCATTTTCGTAATATAATTAAATGTTAATAAAAAAAGGGAAACAATACTAAGATTCATTATGTTTATAAATTGGTTTAATTGGCCAAAATACACTAATAAAATAGGAAAATTGACTGTTTTATATTGTTTTTGAAGCCTTATCAAAATGGTTTAACCATATTTAATCTATTTTTCCTTTATCAACATTTCAAATATTTACCATTTTAACTATTGATAATGATCAAAAATATATCAAGCGTATTGTCAATATTTTATGATCCAAAATTAAAAAATGGTATTTATATTTATATATGAATTTTTTAATAGTTAAATAATTATTTTTAAAATTAATCCTGCATAACAGAACCCAATATATCTTTCTAAAAAAAATTATTCGTGAGGTATAAAAAATTTTATAACAAAATTTAACATAAAATCTATTAAAATGTCTGTAATTTAATTATTAATAATAAAATTTAATTATTAATAATTTTAAAACCATTTAAAAAAATAACTTTTTAATTTTTTTATATGTGAATATTCATTTATATAAAAATTAATAATTTTCATTATTCATTGAAAAGTTAATCATTTTTGTAAATGATAAAAAATTACTCAATGATATATATGAATTGTGGATATCCAAAACAAATTTAATTTTTGTAAATTTTTTAATATTTTAATTAATAAATTATATTCTTCTTTCAATAAATGAAATACATTCTATTTTAAAGGGAAAATTATATTTTTAAAGCATATAACCAAATAACTAATAAATGAGAACTTATTTATGAATTTATTTCATTAATCAAACACCTTGATACAAATTGATAAAAAATGTGGTTATTCTAATTCGCATATCCAATATAACTAACAATTTTTAATGATATGCTATATTATGTTCATTTAGTCGTGGGGATTCATGTATTGAATGATATCAAAAAAATTAAATTTATTTGAAGAGTAATATATAATAAAATCACGAGGTGTTTTATTCCTAAAAAACTTATTTAATTATTCGTAATATATTCCGTTAATCTTATCAAAATTATTGATGATATCTCTATTTCATCTTATCCTTGTGTCCCATATACAAAATTTGAATTTCTATTTCCTATAGAGACATTAAACAGATGAGTAATCTGATTCCTTAAAAATTAATATATATGATCCAAGATTTCTATTGGTTGATCTTCATAATAATTATCAAGGTATTGTGGTATAACCTCTGAATTAATCACATGGGGAGGATATGGTTTGTAAATCCTCAAGATAGATACATATAACACATCATCAACATGATATAGGTTCATTAGCCTAAAAGAGAATAATGATTCCATCCCTAATAGAACATCATTTCCATTGGATAAAAAATAAATAAGGCTCAAATATACATTTTATAAAAATCTAAATGAATTTTTTCATATATAAATGTACTTGAACAATATCTCACCAACATTAAATTCAATATTTCACTGATTTTTGTCAGTATAACTATTCTATCAACTCTTAGCCACTTTGATGCTCCCCTAAAAACATTGAATTTATCATCAATTTAATTTTTTATTTCATTCAACAATATAATTATTTGCTATAATTCATCATATAACATTTTAATTCTATAATTATTTTTATATATGGATTCGTACATATCTCTCTAAATACATGAGTGAAAAATATTATTTCCAAAAAAATCAACTAGTGGAAGTTATGTATCCCGACCACCATTGGAATAAATTGATGATTTCCCCATCATATCCTCCAGTATTTTAATGGTTCAATTATACTATCTATCTTCAAAAGGAATATGAGTAGAATTGGAAAACAACTCTAAATCCAAATCTTACTAAATAATTTTCTAGAATGTTAGGAAATCCTAGGATCTCAATGATATAAAATATAATGGGGTGATCTTTTTATCCTTAATACTTTTTTATATTATTGAATTTTGATAAATTGAAAAATTTATTTGACATGAATATTATGTAATTACTTTATTAGGTGATTTATTGCAACCAAAATAGTGTTATGGTATTTTGATGTTTTAGGGAATCTAATAACAAAATCTATTATGGTGTTTTCCATTTTCCATTCTGGTATGGGTAATGGTTGTAAGATAACATTATAAATCTATGTATTTTAATTAATATTTTGACATACAAAGAACAATGTTATATACTTCTCAATATCCCAATGTATTCTGTCTCACTAGAAATTCTCTTTCAATTATCTATACATGTTAATACTTCATGGATTAATACAGAATGATAAAATTATAGATTCCTCCAATGTAACATTCTTCAAGAATGTTATTCAAAGGACCCATACATGGCTCTTTATCATTATAATTCAATTTATATTAAGGTTCATCAAAAAATATTCCTACCAGATCCTAAAATTACAAATCATTTTTATGGGACTCTGGAATCCATACATGGATAGATGGTTAAACAATCATTTTAAAAATATTTGATTTCTCTCCTTCCTTAAGAATTTTTTGTTTATCATTTGAAATTCCATATTTATATGCTCTTTGTTGATCCTCATCATGGATAATTTATAATGGAAACATTTAGTCGTAGAATACAATACCTTATTTTCTTCCATATGCTGGTATGTTGTTCAAAAATAATAACATATTATCAAAAGGATGATTATTCAATGGAATATAATCATCACAATATTTATATAATATATTCATTATGAATGTCACGACCCGTCCCATGGGGCCAGTTTTGTGACTACCGCAATCCTGCCTTCCATAGGCCATGGCTTGGAGACTATCACCAAAGGCATGTATCCCTAAAACTAGGAAGAGATTTCCTTTATAACCAGAAAACGCGCACACCAGAGTACAAGATGGAAGCAAAAAACTAAGTAATACGGTAAGAAAAAGAGTGATGAAACGTAATAGGTGGACAGAAATACAAGACAAACTGTAAAGTACATGAAACTGAAAGTACAAGTATTGTAAAAAGGTAAAATAGATCTAGGATTGTCTACCGGGAAATCCTTCCTGAAGGGTCGGTATAGATAGCCTCCATAACACTCCACTTCCGTCCGACTCCTTTGTGTACCATCACTCCATGTGTTCCACCACTGAGTACCATCCTGTCCTGGTAAACTCAGCCTCGGTCAGTGGTGTCCATCGTCTGCATCCAACACAATGAGGGGCGGGCATAGCCCGTGCAGGGGTGAGTATAACGATATATAGTTGTGACCCCGTGTCCCTCATGGTCTCAAAAAAATCCAAGAAGGATAAACCACAAATTATGAAATAAACAGTTAACCCCACTTAAGTATATTCTCATTCATATACCTACATTATCAAGTAATCCCTCTCAATCATGAGGTAGACACAAAAGTTTCTGACTCAGCTCACACATGTATACAACTTTTTTAGCAAGTTAAGGATGATTGGATGTAACCACTAAATCATCTATTCTGTAAAACCCACGTAGGATCCTGGTACATAAATCAGAGCTGTCGAATCTACAAAGGATCCAAGAATAGTAGACAGAGATATCGAATCCACACAGGATCCAGGAAGAGTAGTTAGAGATGTCAAACCCACGCAGGATCCATGAACAGTAGTTAGAGCTGTCGAACCCACACAGGGTCCAGGAATCTTAGTCAGAGAGATCGAACACACACATGATATTGGAACAATAGTAAGATATGTCGAGCCCACACATGATCCAGGAATAGTAGACAGAGCTATCGAACCCAAACATGAACAAGGAGCTGTAGTCAGAGCTGTCGAACCCACATAAGATCCAGGAACATTAGTCAAAGAGCATCGAGCCATGGGGTTTCTACAGAAGCACTCTTGATACCTTCAAGGGACCACACTTCATGATAGGTGTCAATAAACCAACTTCCATGAAGTCACACGAAAAAATATCCTGAAGGTCTGCCTCATCATATGGGTCTCAATGTAATAGATGGCTCATCAAACGGATGCTCGGTCTGAGAGTTATTAGCCTTTTAGTCCTGGGGGCCCGGTTGGATTCATGCACGATCCAACTTGACCATATCTAAACTATACACCAAACTCCAATGAGGTATACTCTAAGGGACCATCATGCTCCATGATTTCCAGTGCCACCGACGGTTTGTGAAATGGACGTCTGGTGCCAATGATATGTCCAAAGGAGCGTAAATGGGTCGAAGTGGGCCCGGGTCTAGCCTGACCCAGTCGGACTAACCCGACCAGACACAGTCTGGGCTGACCTAGTCTGGGTTGACCAGGCCTCACCCGTTGGGTCTGGACCATCCCGCTGGGCCTGACCCATCAAGCCGCGAAGGCAGCGAGTAACACGAGGGTATGGACCAGTCGCGAGTGTGCAGACCGGATGCGCGTCGGTGTGAGGTCGCTACTAAAAATATGCCCTTTATCAGCGCTAATAATGGCCTTTAACAGTGCTAGAAAAGCACTGTTAAAGCCGTCAAAGATAAGGGGTGGTCCACTTTATCAGCGCTCAAAAAAGCACTGATAAAGACCCCTTTTAATAGCGCTAAAAAGCGCTGATAAAAGTACCCCTTTATCAGTGATTTTTTTAGCGCTGATAAATGGGTCCTATATCATCGCTTCCTTTATCAGTGCTTTCTTTTTAGTGCTGATAATGATCCCTTTTATGAGCACTTTTAATAATGTACTGATAAATGTTAAAAATTAATTTTTTAAAAAAAATTACAAAATATTATAAAAATCATGCCAATCCAAGGGGAATTTTATAACGCTTGATCCCCACTTTTAATAGTGCTTTCCACCCCATCTAGAACCCCTCACGCACCCCCTCCACCGTTTATCAGTGCTAGCCCCCCACATCCACCCCCATGCGTGCGACAATACCTCTAGCAGGTTTTGAACTCGATACCTCCCCCCAGCGCACCTAAGCCCTTACCACTACTCTATTTTGATTTGTTTGCTATTTCAAGATATCTCAATATATATATATATAGTTATATTTATTCGTATATTAATATATATTTATATTAATATATATATAGTTATATTAATTTATATATAGTTATATTAATATATATATAGTTATATTAATATATATATAGTTATATTAATATATATATTGTTATATTAATATATATATAGTTATATTAATATATATTGTTATATTAATATATATATAGTTATATTAATATGTATATATACCTATATTAATATATATATATATATAGTTATATTAATATATCTATATATAGTTATATTAATATATATCTCTATTTTTATATATATATATTTAGTTATATTTATTCTTATAGTAATATATATTTATATTAATATATATATATAGTTATATGAATATATATATTTACAGTGATATTAATATATATATTTATACTGATATTAATATATATATAGTAATATTAATATATATGTAGTTTTATTAATATATATATAGTAATATTAATATATATGTAGTTATATTAATATATTTATATATATATAGCTAGAATAATATATATATATGGTTATATTAATATATAGTAGTTATATAAATATTTATATATTTGTATTTTAAATAAAATGGATATTAGTTATATTTTAGATAAATCTAATTTTTTTTGTAAAAAGGTTTAATTATTTATTTTAAAAATTTAATTTTTAGGTGTGAATATACAAAAAATATGTACATATAGTTATATATTTGATTATAAATAGAAGTGCATTATAAAAAACTATAAAATTTCAATTAAATAATATCAATAATAATGTAATACCGTGGAATAAATTCAGTCCCCACCAAAAAAAGAAAACAACACCCCCCTAAACGTGGATGAAAATTCACAAAATGTTAAAAAATCGAGGTACCCCGACAAAAAACAGAGTTTTGGAGGCCTTTAAGCCTCTTTTGGCCTTGAAAATCACTTGATCGAGGTATCCTTAGACACATCGACGTAGTGCTCATCGCAAGATTCGATATGATAAGTGGTAGAGCTCAAACGGACACCCGGATCAATATTTATGGTTGTTTAAAGTTTGATTTGTGTTTTCAACATATTTTGGATTTTTTTAATTTTTTAATTTTTTTAGTCATCAAATTGTTATTAAATGACTATTACTCCATAATAATTAGAAAATAATTAATTAAAAATATTTTTTAAAATTTTTTATGAAGCCATTTTCACTAAATAGATTATATATTAAGTATATTAAGATTAAATGTACATTTATACAAATCTAAAATATATTTAAAAATTATATATTATATTTATATCAATATAACTATATTTATATATTAATATATATATTTTAAAATATTTGTTAATTTTTTTGCATTCGACCCTTTATTTGCGCTAAGAAGAGCACTGGTAGGGGGGGGGCTTTATCAGCCCTAAAAAAAGCCCTGATAAAGGTGTAATTTTATCGGCTGTTTTTTTAGCATTGATAATGGAACCCTTTATCAGCGCTTCTTTGAGCGCTGATAAAGGGGGGTCATTGGAAAAAACTGTGTTTGTGTTAGTGGTGCGGTTCGGCCCAGAGGCTCCACGAAGGGTGCGTAAGGCCAGCTAGACCAAGTGCCTGTGGGGCACGACTCGGAGGCTCAACACAGATGGCCGAAGCCAGTTCGGCCGATGCCGCAAGGGGCTCAGCTCGTGAGTCTCGGCATCGGAGGCTGGTAGGAGGCAAGTAGACCGACAAGCGCATGGGAGGCCGACGAAGGTCGGGAGACATGAGGCCAGTGGGTGGGTGAGAGACCGGTGGGAACACATGAGGCCGGAGGCGGCTGTGATCGGGAAGGCAGGCGGGAGGCCGGCGGGTGCACGGGAGGCCGGTAGCGGTTGGAAGCCGGCAAGCCACAGGCAGTTGGGTTGTCGGGAGGTCGGCGGGTAGCCACGTGGCCTGCGGGCACACGGGAGGCCGGCGGTGGTCGGGAGATGGTTCAACCAAATCACTGGGAGGGTTGTGCAGGTTGCAGAGTCTGCGAGTAGTGGTATCGTTGCCTGTCACCTCTGTCACCTAATAGCTTTGTCGGTATGTCGAAGAACATCCCAAAGAGATCGGCATAGGGAGTGGGGCCATTTTAGTTTAGCCTACATCATCTACCTTTAGGATGATAGCAATCGGTCCATCAAAAAAATAAAACGATGAACATCAAATTCTAAAGCCTCTGTAATGATTATTTTCCAATCCACAAAAGAAAATCAGGGAGTGCATTAACATGTAAATAAATGCCATACCAGTGTTCGATGTTTGTCAATGTTGGCATGGGGAATAAGACAAATCATTGATAAAGGATGAACATCGGGGTCTCCAACATTTTCCTCGATCTTCGGTTTGTGCACTAGCTTTTCATATTCGAAGATTTCCTACATCAGAGTAGGTTTTAAGGAAGGATGTCGAAGTCACCCTTCACCGGTGTTCATCATTGTAAGAATGCATTCGTTGTGGAGGAAGTATAATCCTCCAAGTGTTGGGCCTCTTTTCACTTTACCAACACTTCGTCTCTTGGTGATTCCATCCCAAAACCTCCTCCCATTAATTCTATATATGGGAGAGGTAGGGAGGTAGGTAATGTACATTGGAATTTAAAATGGTTCATTTATTAGGAGCCTTCCTAAATTCCAAAGATGCGTTTATTTAAATATAAAAGGATAAATCTAATTAAATTATGCTAGCGCAATTTAAGAGGAGTGTTGGTTATAAATATTGGGAGGATACCAAGAGGCTCCCCCATTCATTTAATTGGGACTTAAGAGGTTTCTCCCAATTAATGGGAGGTTTGAAGGAGGTTTAAAAACTTGTGTGGTCCCCACCACCATAACATCTCATGGGAGGTTATGGTTTGGGTGGCTCCCACCACTATAACCTCTCAAGGGAGGTTAAGGTGTGGTTGTCCCAACTTTCAACTTCAATTTAATGGTTTAGCTCCGATGGACCCCACCTAAAATATCTACATGGAATCTCAAAATAAAATAAATTGGAGACCACTTTATTTAATTATTTTCCACGAAAAACCCAAACACTAAAATTCTTTCTCGACCCCCTGTCGTCGTGGTGAATGTCTCCTCAAGCGAATATCGGTGCAGCGAGTTCAATGGTGCCCCAAGACTTCAATTCTGAGCACTGGTTCAAAAGTTATTTAAACACACTCGTATGTTTACATAATGTACCCAAAAAAAACATCAGAAATTCATTCCTGAACTCCGAACCTTGGAATCATGTGTAGTGAATTTTCGCAGACTCGTAAAATTCCCAATTAACGAAAAAATATTTACATGGAAATTTTGGGTCTTTACATTCTCTTGACCTCAGGACTCTATATCCTCGTAAGCCCTAAATCATAACTAAGGGAACAAGTGGGGGTAATGAGAATTAATCTGAGCCTCCCTCTCCCATGTGATCTCCTGGAGGTTCTTATACTGCCAATAAACATGCACCTGGGGTATCGAGCATCCACAAATGACCTACTCCTGTCGATCCTCAATCTCCACTAGAACCTCCGTAAATGTTGCCCCATCATCGACATACTGCTCTCCATGGTTGATGTTGTGAGAAGGGTCGTGTACATATCTCCTCAGTTGAGATACATGGAAGATTCCGGTTACTTAGTGAAACTTAGGTGGACGAGCTAAACGGTATGCCACCTCGCTAACTCTGTTGAGGACCTAAAAAGGTCTGATGAATCTTGGAGATAACTAGCTGCCTCAGCCAAACCTCCATATACCTCATCAAGGTGAGAACCATAAAAAGACGAGGTTGTCATCCTTGAGCTGTAGAGTTCTCTATCTCCTGTTGGAATATGACATATTTCTACTATGTGCAGTCTTCATCAACTCTTGGATGATCTGCCCCTTCTTCGAGGTTGCTCGTACAATCTCTGGTCCCACTAGTACTGACTCCCCTGGGTCAGTCCAACATAAAGGTGATCATCAAGTTCACCCGTACAATGCCTCAAAAGGTTCCATCTCTATGGTGGAGTGATATCTTTTGTTGTATGAATACTTCACAAAAGGTAAGTGATCCTCCAAGCTGTGACCGAAGTCAACGACATAAGCATGCAACATGTCCTCAAGGGTATGAATTGTCTGCTCAGTCTTTCCATCTGTCTGTGGAAGGACGGTCGTGATTAGACGAAGATACATCCTGAAAGCCTCTTAAAATCCCTTACAAAGCTGAAAAGTAAACCATGTTTCACGATCAGATATAATAGAAGAAGGTAATCCATGCAGACGCACAAATTCCTGCACATAAAGGCATCCCAAGCTCTCCACTGAACCCTGATCTCTGATCAGTAGGAAGTTGGTCAACTTGGTGAGTTAGACAATGATCACCCAAATTGAGTCATGAAACCTAGATGTATGTGTATGTCCTGTCACGAAGTCCATGGATATCCCATCCCACTTCCAATCTGGGAGCTCTAAAGGCAGAACCAAGACTACTGGTATCTAGTGCTCTACCTTCCTTTACTGACATGTAAGGCATTGAGAGTTATACTCTTCTACTGCATTCTTCATACCTAGCCACCCGTGCTGTTATCGATGGTCCCATAACATCTTCCCCACACCTGGATGTACCGCTAGAGTGGTTATGTGGAACTCATTCAACAATTCCTCCTGAAGTGAAACCGGTACCATGGTATGTCCTCTGAAGAGGATGACATGCTCCCCACCTTCAGAAAATCCATCAGCTTCCATCCCTGTGGATATCGGAGCACGTAGTGTCTCGTAATCAGTCTCCCCATATTGTGCCTTCCTAACTCGCTGGAGATGTGGGGGAGTGATTTTAAGCGACTGAAGGACGATAGATCCATCTCTATCCACCAAGGATATCTGTAAAGCAACCCGCTGCTCTGTTGCCTCACCTAGATGCTGTATATCAGATCTTCTACTGAGTGCATCTGCAACAACGTTCCCATTCCCAGGAGTATAGACTATATCAATGTCATAGTTCTAGAAGAACTCAACCCAACATCATTGTATCAGTTTAGATCATTTTGAGAGAAGATATACCTAATAATCTTCTGATCGAAGTACATGGTAAAAACACTCACCCATCAGATTGATCCGCCAAATCATCAAGGAGAAGACCACTGCTGCTAACTCCAGGCCATGGGTAGCATAGTTCTTCTCAAGTTGTCTCAGCTGTCATGAACCATAAGTGATCAACCCTCTCTCATGCATAAAGACACATCCGAGTCTGTCCCTGATGCGCCACAGTAGACTACATACCCAATGCCTTCCTATATAATCCTCAAGATAGGGGCACTAGTTAGCCTCTGCCTCAACATTTGAAAGCTCTGTTGGCATTTCTCCGACCACATAAAGGGTTTCCCATTCTTCATCAAGGCTGATAGTGGTGATGCAACTCTGAAAAATCCTGGTACAAATCTCCGGTAGAATCTAGCCAAACCTAGAAAACTTCATACCTCTATCACACTCCTAGGTGGCTCCCAAGAATGTTCCTCCACAATCATCGCTGGATCCACTGCATCTCCAACCTCCAAAATGACATGTCAAAGAAAGTGATCCTCTCATATCAAGAACTGAAACTTTGAGAGCTTACAATAATGTTTGTGATCTTAGTGTTTGTCCAGTACTAACTGTAAATGGTAGGCATGCTCATCCTTAGTGATTGAGTAGATCAAAATGTCGTCGATGAAGACTACAACAAAGCGATCAGGGTATGGCTGAATGATTCTATTCCTGAGTAACTTGAACACTGCTGGAGTTTTCGTTACGCCCAATGACAAAACTAATAACACATAGTGTCCCTACCGATATCTGAAGTTCGTCTTTTGTATATCATTGTCTTGAACTCTGAGCTGGTGATAGCCTGGTCTGAGGTCTGTCTTCGAGAACCACCGCACTCACTTCAGCTGATCAATGAGGTTGTCAATCCTCGTGAGTGGTTAATTATTCTTCATAGTCACCCGGTCTAGGAGTCGGTAGTCGAAAAAATGCCTCAAACTCCAATCCTCCTATGAGAACAGAATCGGGGCTGCCTAGGGAGCAACACTAGGCTGGATGAATCCCTTCTCATATAAGTCTTCTAGTTGTACCTGTAGCTTGAAAAGAACCACATGAGCCATCTAATTTGCTGGTGAAGATATTGGTTCCATCCCAGGGTACATGTCAATATAGAACTCCACCTCTCTGTGAGAAGGTATACCTGGGACATAATTTGGGAAAACATCCATGTATTGGTCCACCATTACAGGATATCTCAGACTATCCACATCATCTAATCCGAGGGTATGGTAGGCCAACTGATGAGTGGTCGACTACATCATCCTCTCAGTATGTCATTATTCTGCTTCAAAGTCTCCCTTCTCACCAGTGAAGGTAAAAATGGTCCCATCCTTGCAGACAAACCACAATTTTCACCTAATACATTCAATCAGATCATAGACTTTAGATAAATAGTCGATACCAAAGATGACATCGTATGGACTCAAATCCACTATTAGGAGATCCCAGCTGAAGCTCTCTCCTCCTAGAGTAAGCTCACACTATTGGAACCTATGCGTAATCATAGAATCTATTCCCATAGGAGTAACTAGCCATAAGGATCGATCCAACGGCTCCGTCAGAATCTCTGTGCTCCATTCAAAGGTGGTGGAAATGATAGAGTGACTGGCACATGTGTCAATAAGAACAACAGCTACGGTGGAGAAGACACAGATTGTTCCAAGAATAATCTCCATAACTCCATGATCGAAATCCTCAGCTGCCTGGAGCCGAGCTCTCCCATGTCCACCTACTTCCTACAGCCGGTGTGGACCTCCTGGTGGTGGTGGCGGTAACACCTCGAAATGTCTCCCACAGCCAACTATACAACCAGCTCCTCTACAACATCCACCTTCTTACTACAGGCTGCCTCAATCGAATCGCTATCTTTTCCTTAGATGTCCTTCGACCATCTACTGATCCTCCAAACTGTTTGTCGGACAGTCACGAGCCATGTGACCCAGCCCGCCACATGAGTAACTCTGCCCACTCCTGGATAGTCTGGATCTGTCTCCAGTGCCCCGAAAAACCAATCATGAGTCATGTGGTCATCCAACTATAGGTCTGTTCCTCATGGACCTCTGTGAAATATTTTCACTGCAAGTTGCAAAAGACTCTGCTACGTGTCTACTATGGGTGTATCTTGCTGTAGGAGAATGCTTAGCAATGAAAACCCTCCACCGGTAAGGCCTTCTATTCCCCCCTACCTGCGTCTGGATGCTGAGTGATATCATCGGAGCTCTGATATTTCTTCTGAGTCCATGCTCAATGGTCTGGGCCTTGAAAAATGTATCTCTCACCATATCGGTGGAGTAGCGCGAGAGGTCGATGAAACTCGCTGAGTACTGTTCCACCCTAATGTTGCCTTGCTATTGATGAAGTAACTCCATTATCCACACAACATGCAGGGTGGCTAGGAAAAACTATGCTTGAAACAGGCTCCCGATGTCTACCCAGAGAGGTGTGGCCTCATCATGCAGCTAGAGCATCAGGATCCAACATCAAACTACTGAAGCCTGAAGGATAATCGTGGTAAGGATCACCATAAGGTCCGCTGGTGTGCCTAACAGTCTAAATACTCTCACACCGGCTTCCAGCCAATTCTCAACTACCTGCAGGTCTATATCACCCATGAACTTGGGTGTCCTATGGTGCTAGAACTCATGAAATGCGTTCAGGCGGCGTGGACTCTCTACTGAAGGGGATGGTGGAATAGGTGTCCCAACGGGGAGTGGTCCACTGGTGCCTCTGCTAGAAAAGGGCCCTGGACCGAGGCCTCATCACTCGGTGGGATAATTGTGCATACTAATGTCGGTACCCTAGCTTGCTGTCTGCATGGAGGCATCTTGAAAAGAAACAGCTACGCCATGGTCAAAATATTATACCTAGTGAGTTGACATAATGAATTCAGAAGAAGATTCTTGAAAACACACATTTAATTAGTGTTTTCATGCAATGAGTAAGAAATAAGAAGTCAGGGTCCTGGTGTATGGATATGTCGGCCGCCACACCAACACTGTTTTCCATAAACTGATAACCACAGTCACTACACTTAACACTATTGTCGTTAACAAGAAAGAGAAGAGTCCTATGTTCTGTGGTAGAACCGACTCCTTTGATATGAATTTTTCATGACCCATCCACCAGGGCCCGTGCTGTGACTACCCCAAGCCCGCCTTCTATAGGCCAGAGGTTGGCGACTAGCACCAAAGGCATAAATCCCTAATACTAGGAAGTAATTGACTTTATAACCTGAAAATTAAAACAATACAGTACAAACAGAAATAAAAACCCAAAGAAAAACTATATAAAAAAGTATGAAGAAAAGTGAAATGGGGCCAAAAATACATGCCAATCTGTAATGTACAAGAAATTGAATGTAAAAGTGCTGGAAAAAGGGAAAACAGCTCCTAGATCATCCTTCTGGAAATCCTTCATGGAGGGTACGTACTGATAGCCTCCGCAAAACACCACGTCCGTCCGTCTCCTTCGTGTACTATCAAGCCATGTTGTCCACCTCCGGGTACCGTCCAGTCCTAGTACACTCAGCCTTGGCCAGCGGTGTCCATCATCTGCATCCCACACAATGAAGTACGGGCATATCCCATGCATGGGTGAGTATAATGATACTCATTAGGGACCCCGAGACCCTCAAGGTATCACAAAATATTACTAGGATAAACCAAAAGGTATGAAATCAATAGTTATCCCCAATTTGGTACATACCCATACGTATACATTAGTTTTCAAGTAATCCATCCCAATAATGTGGTAGACACAAAAGTTACTGACTCAGGCCACATAGGTATACAACTTTTGTAGAGAATTAGAGATGATTGGATGTAGCAAATAAATCATATATTCTGTCAAACCCACGTAGGATCCTGGTGTAGAAATCTGAACTGTTGAACCCACACATGATCCAATAATAGTAGATGGAGCTATCGAACTCACACAATATCCAGGAATAGTAGTCTGAGATATCGAATCCACACAAGATCTTGGAAGAGTAGTCCGAGCTGTCAAACCCACACATGATCAAGGGATTGTAGTCTGATATGCCAAACCCACATAGGATCTAGGAAAAGTAGTCAAATCCACCGAACCCACACATGATCCAAGAAGAGTAGTTCGAGCTATCAGACCCACACAAGATCCAGGAACAGTATTCAGAGAGCATCCGACCACATGGTTTCTGTACAATCACACTTGATTCCAGGAGGGTCCATTCCTCAAGCCAAGCGTCTATACATCATCTTCCATGAAGTGTCATGAATAAATATCCCAAAGGTCCGAATTGTCATAGGGGTCTCAACAAAACAAATGTCACGTCCATCGGACGCCCAGTTTGAGAGTTATTAGTCTTTTAGTCCCAGGGACCAGTTGGATTCGTGCATGATCCATCCTGGCCATTCCCCAAACTCTAGTGGGTCATACTCTAAGGGACCATAATTTTCCACGATTTCTAGCACCGTTGACGGTTCCTCAAACAGATGTCCGATGCCAATGATATGGCCAGAGTAGTGTAAATAGGTCGAAGTGGGCCCGGGTCTTGCCTGAATCGGGATGGGTCGACCGGGCCTGACCCATTGGGTGTGGCTCGGACTGCTGGGCCTAGTGCAATTGGCCATGAAGGCCACCATTAACGTGAGGGCGCAAACAGGTTGAGAGGGCACGGACCGGCCGCACGTCGGTGTAAGGGAGGTTCAGCCCGGAGGCATAGTGAGGGGCGCGGAAGGCCGGCTCGGCCAGGTGCGCATGGGGCATGGCTCGAAGGCTTGGCTCGGATGGCCGAGGCTGGTTTGGAAAACGCCATTGGGGAAATGGCTCAGGTGTCTCGGCCCGGGAGGCCGGCGGGCGGACGGGAGGCCGGCGGGCGGCAATAAGACCGACGGGCGCACGGGAGGGTAGTGTGCGGCCGGAAGGCCATCGGGTGTATGGGAGGACAACGAGTGGCTGAGCGGCCAATGGGTGCATGGGAGGCCAAAGACGACCAGATATCGGGAGGCCAATGGGCACACGAGAGGCCGGCGACGCTTGGGAGCTGGTTCGGCCAAAGCGCCGCGAGGGTGGCACAAGTTTTGGAGTCCGCAAGAAGCATGAATGTTGCACGTCGCCTCATCTTTTCATCACCATGCTGAAAAACATCACAAAAAAAAATCAGTAGAGGGAGTCAGGCCATGTTATTTTGTCCTGCACCGTTCGGGTTGGGGATATTTGCAATCGGTCTATCAAAAAAAGACAACAACAAGCTTCAAATTATACAGCCTATGCAATTTTTTTAATCCACAAAAGAAAATCAAAGAATACATTAACATGTAAATAATACCCCTACATTTGGTCGATGTTTTTCGACGTTGGGGTGGGGAATAAGAAAGATCCTTGGGAAAAGACAGACTTCAGTGTCGTCGGTGTTTTCCTTAGCCGTCAGTTTGTGCACCTGCTCTTCAAATTCAACGATGTCCTACGTCGTAGTAGGATTAGAGGAAGTAATTCGAATTCCCTCTTTACCGACATTCTTCATTACATGAATGTGTTCTTCTTGGTGGAAGCATAATCCACCATGTGTTGGGAGTCACGTCACTTTACCAGTGCTTCGTTGCTTGGGGAAGTAGTCACAAAACCTCCTCCCAAGCTTTCTATATATAGGAGAGGGAGGGACATAGGAAATGATCAATTGAATTTATAACAATTCATTTATTGGGAACCTTCCAAAATTCCATTGATGCAGTTATTTAAATTTAAAAGGAGAAAGCTAAATAAATTAATTTAGCGCAATTTAAGTGTTGTGTTGGCTAAAAATATTTAGAGGATACTAAGAGGCTCCCCCCCCATATTTAATAGGGACTTGACAAGTTTCTACCAAATAATGGGATGTTTCAAGGAGGTTTAAAGACCCAGGTGGTCCCCACCACCATAACATCTCATGGGAGTTTAAGGTGTACTGGTTCCCACTTTGAACTTCCATGTGGAGGTTTAGCTCCAATGGTCCCCACCTGAAATATCAACATGGATTCTCAAAATACAATAATGTTTAGATCATTTTATTTTATTATATTCCACAAAAAACCCAAAAACTAACTTTCATTATCGACCCACTGCCATTGAGATGAAAGTCTCCTTATGAGAATACCAGTGCTACAAGTTCAATGGTGCCCAATAATTTAAATTCGAAGCACCAGTTAAAAATTTATAAAAACTCGTTCGTACGTTTACTGAATGTACTAGAACAAAACTTCTGATATTCATTCCAGGAACTCTAGACCTCGGAATCACACGCTGTCAATTTTCGTGGACTTGTATAATTCCCATTTAATTGAAAAAACATACATGGATTTTCTCGGACATTAAAATGATTTTATGATTATTATATATGTATATCGCCATTTTCAATAAATAAAATTACTCTATATCTTTATATAAATTTTTTTCGCAACTATCTCTAAATCACAAGTTGTGTTATTTTTCTCATGAACCTTCAATTTATAAGATCCACATGATATCAACATATATTTCTATATAAGGATTAATTGTAGTTCATTCTTTTATTTATCAATATACATCATAAATGGTTATCTACTATAGGGTAGTATAAAAAATTGTACACTGACTAACCTACTCTTACATTCATTAAAAGTTTCTTCAAATTTATCTACCTAATCGAACTTATCTCCCTTATAAGTTTAATTTGATAGAGGATTAGTAATTTATGAGAAATAGTTCCCAAATTTCTTATATTATAATTCAAAAGTAAGAAAGCAATTTATCTTAGTCATAGTCATTATTCTAATATAGAATTTTATAATGTCTGTTATTGATGGATCAATCGATGTACAATCCCTTGATATTATATGACAAAAAATGATAATTTATATATATATATATATCATAATGAATAATTTTTTCACTGAAACGTTCCACTCATGGTGGTTTCAATAAAATTACTATGTTATCTTAATTGATCTTGTAATATATAATAATATCATTTATTAATAGGCTTTTATTCAATTTAAATCCCTAAAGGACTCTATCTAGGTCAATGATTAGTCATGGAAAAAAATTTATAACTGCATATTTGATAAAAAAAATCATTAATATTAGTTATATGGTAAAAATTATTAATTTTGGAATTTTTTAATTATTAATAATAAATTAAGAGTCTCATCGATCTAACTGTTTTCATCACAAAAAACAATAGATGTGCCATATTGTGACACACTTAATTTTATGTATCCCTTATTAATATCATATTGGAGCTTCTTAAAATATTATTGTAATTCAATAGGTTACACACTATTTGTATTTTTTAATATACTAGTATTACTAATAATTAGTTCTATTGATAAATCAACATTAAGATTTATAGAAATACTATGTTACTATTCAAGAAAAACATAAAAAACTCACATAAAGTGTATTATTTTCAACATAGTGTTTCTCCCCATCCCTATAACATAATCCTACATTTGAATATGAATTACAAAAAATAAAATGGTTGTAATTTTTATTAGAAGATCAAATTTATAACCACACTAATAAATGATCATAGGTTGTGCCAGAAAATAAAGAGTCAGTTCCATTAATTAAAATTAGATATGGTATTTTTATAAATAATTCAATCCATTCCAAAAAATTACATCAAATTCCACTATATGGAGAGTAATGATATTCTAAATAAGTACATTCTTACAATATTTAGTAAGAGACGAATAATAATATTGAGATACGATCATTATTACATTAGAATTTATCACTACTGATTCTTCATATATTCATTGAGGATTTGAATTGAAATTCCTTTAAATTTTTATTGAAATATATATATTTATATTAATTTTATGAAACAGTGTAATTAAATTCAAGAGAATACTGATTTCCACATCAACTTTATCATTCTATCTTTAATCCCATAGTGAAATCAAAATGGATAGCATAACTGCCTATTATCATTTACTAGAGTGATCAATCATTGTAAATCATTCATTATATTTATAAATACCAAAACATTATTTTTGATCAATGCAACCTTATATTATATGTTTTTCTTCCTCATCCTTCAAATATTAAATACCATGATAATTATTATTGAAGAAAATATAAATAAACTCAAAAATATCAATGTGGTGTAAAAAGTTTAGTGCACAGTAAGGGAATAATGACCATGTACTTTGAATGATTTTCATGATATACTCAACTAACTATTTTAAATTTTATTTCCCAAAGATGAATCTTTACAAAAAACATCAAATTATATTTTCTAGATAGTGATTTTTTTTAATAAAACTATATGACAATTTTACAACTAAATAAAACCTTATCTTTTAATTAGAATAATCACAAGGGTTCTCACAAATGATTTCTCATACTTGTTTCTAAAAATTTCTAAATCCAACATAGATTATAAATATAGATAACCATACATTTAACAAAATAATCTTGAATCCCTTTTTGTGAATATCAAATACATAAATTTATAATCCATGACATAATAATGTTGTTTTAGTTTAATTAGAATCTAGGATTCATAAAAAAATTATTCATATGACATCTAAATCATATCACATTAAGTTCATCATAACTGGCACCCTTTTTAGACATATCTTACATAAAACCATTCATTATAACTTTGGGAAAGAAACCATTAAAAATGGTGATGTTTGATTTTTATTAATTGTAAAGAAGGATAGATATGAATGATCACAAAATAATAATATTAGAAAAAGAGTTATAGAACTTGTATTTATCATTTGAAAACCATAAATTTCATATCATTGATAAAAAATGAGACATGGAATAAATCATGATATGTTATATGACGTGAATCATAACTAAATCAATGAAATTGATCAATAAGAGCATAAACATGAATGATAAAAATGATTCTCGATGGCACATATGCATAAAAAAATTTAATTTGTGAAGGTTCAATTACAAGAACATAATAATGGATTATGAGTACTCCAAATTACATAATATCTATAATCAAGGTTCCCACCTAAGACTATTTTATTTTATAATGTACTGTACTAAAATATGTCCCTTTCCGATGATAATACATTGTATCTCATGACATATGAATACATAAACAATTCATTTTAGGACTATATAATTTTGGGAACACTCATCATATAATAGAAATAATACATATTTGTGACACAAGGTCATAAAAAATTCATTATATAATAAAATGAGGAAAAGAAATTATATTTTTAATTATTTCAACATTTAATTAAAAAACAGTCACATGAACAAAATGGGTTTAATAAAAATAATTTCCCATAATAATAATCTATTCAAAAAATAATTAAGATGGAATCATTGGATAATTTACCATAGTAACTTCAAAATATTTCATATTAAATTAAATATTCCTTTAAATGATATCTATATATTTAGTGAGGAATATATCTTTTTCCTATTGAAATCACATTATTAGAATTTTGTTTTTCAAAATAATTGTGAGATTATTATACTTGAAAGGAACAATGTTAAATTTTGTTGTAAGCTTCAAAACATTTTACCGTAGTAAATTTGGGAATGTTTTTCAATGTCATATATGTTTAAATAAATATTTCTTCTCATTTTTAGTAGAAATGTCTCGGGTTATTGTTTTGGTAAATTAAAATATGATTTAATTTTTATCCATTTTAAAATATATAATCATAGAAGAAAATGGTTTTAAACACTCGTATGAGGATATAAAAAATTAATGATTTTTTTTATAAATCATGTATTTGTAAATAAAATGTCTTCAATAAAATATATACATAAATTATTTTTTTTGAAGAATGTTATTATGGTATCTTGTTTACATAAAGTGATAAATGTGAAATAAACTCATGTAATCAGAAAAAATATATTAAAATAAAATTCATGAGTAACATGAGAGATATATTAGAAAAACTCTTTATTAAAAATATAATCATTACCAGTCTTGATAAAGAATATGATTGAAAAATAAATCACTTACACTATGATAACATTCGATTAAGAACAAATGATAGAGATATGCATAACAAGAAATAAATATCCTTATAAATTTCATGAAAATAATCATTAAATACATCTAGGGATACAATATACACCATATAAATAATAAGTGTTAGTTACGGTATGTCTCTCAAAATAATAAATGTTAGGAGAACATCTTTTTCTTTGAGTTCAACATTCATAGATATTTATATAACCCCTTTTTATAATAAATCTTAATTTATTATAATTCTATAGTAAAACATTTTAGACACTTATAATATATTATATGATAATATTATATCATTTAAACACCCAATTATTACAAAATTATTAAGAAATCAATTTTTCTGTGTGATAACTATTTCATTTTTCTTAAATGTTTCATTTTTTCTATTCTTGTACTTATAAATTGATTAGGTTTACATCATCTCTATAATTTTAAAAATGAATGAAATATCATATATTTTAATCACACACACACACACTCAAACACACACACACATATATATAGAGAGGCAATTATAAATGGTAGTTCTAGAAAAATAAATTACAACATTCATAGAAATGATAGGCCATAAATACATGTTAACATTTTTCACTTCATGATAGATGAAATGAAAATGAAATTACTTTTTAATTTTTCCTTATATAATTATCATTATTTCATATATATTAAATAAATTTTAAAAAAAATATCCTTAATATCATTAGTGTAAATCAATAATATACTCACTTCATGGAGGTGGGGTCGAAAAAGGAGCCTAAGTGACGTTATCATTTTCTGACAGGTTGGAAGGTATGAATGTAGAAATTTTATTATATTTAAAGATGAATAATTATGTTATAAGTAACATTTATAATAATTAAACACATCATAATAACTATCCTAGAATTATGGTGATTGAAAATGATTTCCATAGCAATGTGGATGTGGTAGTCCACAAGTATACATGAATGATATTTTCACTTACCATTTGATGAAAAAGATAGATGGTAATTGTTGTCCAGTAATAATAATAAAAATATTGTGCATTTATTAAAAAAATAACATTTTATATTTAATATCATAAATTTATAGAATGGGGAATAAGAAATAATTTTAATGCTATTGGATAAGGTGAATAACTCTTATTTAGTAGGCCTCAATTTGTTCCTTAAAATGGACAATTAGAATTATTATTTTAGATGAATACTAACTTTTAATCATGTATTAGAGGGTTTATAATAGAAATAAATACATTTGTGTAAATCTTGGTTGTTCAATCATTATGAAAAATGAAGGATATGGGTGACCTTTTATATATGAGTAGAGGGTCACACTAATAATTTCTTATATTAATAAATAAAAAAAAATTAATCTTACTTTAAATTTTCTCCATAGTTTTCAAATTTAAATATAATAATATTATGAGTCAAAATAATCTCATTTATAATACTTACAAACGTTTTGGTTATTTTGTTACCCTTGTACTTTATTTTTAACTCCCATTAAGAGTTTTAGTAATTACCAAAATAAAACAGCTTTTACACGATATGGGACATTAATGTTAATATAAGAGGAAAGTTGACACATAAATGGATAGTGAATAATATTTTCAAACAGATATCATTTACTTGTGTTAATATAGTATTTTTATGAATTTTATATCATTTAAAAAACTATTATTTATTTTAAAATATCATTAATGTCATTTAGAAATTTTTTTTAATTTATTTTTGAAAAAAAACATAATAAAATAAAAAAACATAAAAATTAAAAAATAGCTAATATGTTATAATTACCCCAAAAATCAATAGAGAAAAATAAGTCATTAAAATTTTACAACTTTTATGGTTTTTAAATCATTTTTTTTCTATGAATAAAATAATGATTGATTCCACACTCCATAATAATCATTGATAATTAGTAAATCACTAAAAATTATAAATATAATTATATAATATGAAAAGATAATTAATATTTAAAATAAATATATTGAACCAATATTATCCTTTTTTTATTATTGTAAAAAAAATATAATTTTTAATGTCTGGATAATGTAATTTTGTATTCATCATTTTTCATAGAATAATAAAAAGGTCATAATAAATGAAAACTAGCTCAATGTATCAATATTTTATAACATATATGGAAATGTAAGATCTAATCTCATAAAATAAGATAAATAAATGTTTTATAGAAATTTTAAATCTCTATCGCAATGTTTTAACCATATTTTATATTGTTTACCCTTATTTATGTGACAAAATCATAACAATGTTCCGTTTCATATTGACAAACAAATTAATTGGACCTATTTTCCAAAATTTTCATATTTATTCATAATATGATATCCAATTTTAAATTTTAAATTATTCTAATCGGAAGAATTTATTTTAAAATTAATATTTCAAAAGATGATGATAAGTATTGTTCTATATTTTTTTTCCAAAGATTAAATGATTTCAAACAAAAATAAATCATAATGTTAATTGAAATTAACATAATTGAATTAATAATAATATACATATAATTATTTTATTATTGAAAATATTTTTTAAAAATAGATCTTTGGATATTCTTTAAATGAAAATGATGTTTCGAATTAAAATATTATTTTTCACCAATCATCAAAAAATAATCTAATTATGAAAAATATGTAAACAATACTATGATATAATAATTATAAGGTAATTTCATAAATGATGAAATTCTTTTGAAATATATCTTTTAATAGTTGTATAAATTAGTGATATACTTTTCTTACAAAAACCAATAAAATATTTTTTTGAGGGAAATATTATTTTCTAAGAAAAAAATGAATTTAATAAATATTGAGTACTAATTTATAAATATATTTTATTTATCTAAAACCATTATACATACTGTTTCCAAAATTTATTTATTCCAATTAACAATTATAATTGAATATCAATGTTATAATGATATATTGAATTACACTTCATTTAGACATGGAGTTGATTGTATCGCAATATATTAAGGAAATTAAATTTATAGAAAAGAAATATATCCTAAAATATCAGTTTTTAAGATTAAATAATAATACTATGGGGGGACCTAAAATGTTATTACATACCTTCTCCCCCTTTATATTATCGTAGAAAATTTTAAACTAATATTTTTTACCCATCAACCAATATAATCCTCAGTAGTGCCTAACTGTATACTCTATCCAAACTGTGAGACAAATATTATATATAAACTTTTCATGACACTCACCCATGTATAACCCTTTCTAAGACTATATTAAGGATTGGGGTAATCCAAAAAATCCAACCACTATGAGGCAATGGTTTAGGGACTATGACAAAGGGTATAAGACACATTTATGGGTCGAGGATCCCTAAAAACTACCAAGAACTAGCTAAAGTATCTACTAATAAAATTTATAAAATAATTTAATTTGTAATCTCAAATAACCATATATAACTAAAAAATTATTATGTCTAATTAGAATTATAAAAACTAATATAATATGTAGAATCTCTCACCTCAGATCCATGATTCAAACTAGCATTATCCTACTGAATAACCAAACACAATGTATAATATTGAAAAAATATTTATATATTAGGGTAGATTATAACATATATACGATCTATGATTATTACAATAAAACTCATGAATCCATGGAATAAGAACAATAATTATTTAATGAATGAAATGAAAAACCAATATTGGAGTTTTTAAGTTAGCTACCACCCAACATAATGAAGTCTCACTTACCATATATTATAATAAAGTATAGTAGAATAATGTAAAATAATATATCACTAGCGTATCCTAAAACACTTATCCAATAATTTATTACTCTCATGTCCCAAATTAGTATCCTAGTGTTCCCTTCCATTCTCTATCATAAAATAAATATCCATATATCACAAAAAAAACTTAACTGGTGTGGGAAAATGAACCTCTAACAATCCCATCACCCTAAAGGGTCCGACATCACATGTTAGTTTTGAAAAAAATACTCAGATCAATATTGATATGGGACATATCACGTTCAGTCTTACCTGAAACTCATATAGGGTCTAGAATATCATGTTCTCACCATCCCTCAACCTTAACCATATAACTATCAACCAGTCATAAATAAATTTATAGAAAAATATGATATCATGGACATGAATAATATAAGATTCATTATCTCCCCCTACAATGCATGAATCCAATTATATATACCACAACATCATCCCATAATCATCACATTATGCTATGTATAATGTCGGGAATGTGAAAGTGGGATTAGTCATCCATCCATTGTCTTTTCAACCTGGGTGTTTGTGGAAAAAACATTAAACCCAAAAAATTTGGTAATAAATAATAATATATAACATTAATAAGATTAATATAAAATCCAAAAGAAAATACATCATATGGTATAATATCACACAAGCTGAACCTAAATGGGTTCCACAATGAAATAACACTATCACACCCATCATGAACACCACCTTACTATCCCAATATTCCAACCATTACTCCATACTTATAAGACAACTACCCCCACCATTAGACAAGGAAAATAGAAACATTAAGGAGATTAATATTTCCCAATATATTTATATAATCAATCAATCAATTAAATATTAATCATTTGACAATAATATTACAATATATATGAAGTTATATTACATAATTTATAAAGAAATAATTTCCGACCATTACACAAAAATATTTCTGGTTTTTACCATTATATTTATGAAATCACATGTCTAGTAAAACGATGGTGTATTATTTTCTAGCCACACCCACTAATGTATTTCCATAAATCGTATCATTATATTTTAATAGGGAAATTATAGTAACACCAAAAAAACATACTACCAAAATTTATGTCAATACCAACAAATATTTAGCCAATAAACATCCCTACAAATAAACTGTAACCCACAGATAACCATCCATACTTTTATGCAACGATCCTATCTGCATAACCAAACAAAATACAATACGCATAACTAATTCAATTCCATTACTAATTACTTATAGTCCGAAAATAATATAAATTATTATAGTATATATAAAAAATAATTTTGGAATCTTCCACTACCTAAATTCAAATTTAGAATATTTTGTCACATTAATTCATTACCCATTCCCATAAGTAAAAACATCATGATCACAATAATTTCCACCCTGAAACATTACCATATTAAAGTATTGAAACATTTATATAATTTTATTTCAATAGAAAATTCATAGATAATGACACATATATTATATTATTAATCATGATATCTCACAATAACATCAATAAAACGTCAATAACAATAATTAACATGATCTAAGTACAACACATGTGATTCACCCCTCCCCCATAATTTTTCATTATTTTTTGTTCAATATATTTATTATGTTACTTCTTACAATCTACCCAAACAAAGAATAATAAGGATACCACCATAATATTGAAAATTGAAAGAGAGTTATGAAATGATTTTACCCAACTGGATCTTCATAAATTTTTGTGAAATAGCTAAATAAAGAATATATAGTCACAAAAAGCAAAAAATTTATAAATGAAGTCTCAATAACTTATTATCACAACTTCATTTATAAAAAAAATCTAAAAAAGCACAAACCAACCACTACCACTACCACCAACTTCATTATGTAGTAAACAAATATGAAATAAAGAATGGAATAGGTATGAATCAACTGGAATCATCAAAAATGAATCTCTAGATGTTAAGAGAATAGTATAACACATGTGATCTCAATGGTATTCAAAGGGGATAACCAAGTCACTCTTAACATGGAATTAATGAGGGAAAAGGTTTAATTTTTTACGAGATCTAAATTAAATAATAGAATTATAAAAACACCATGTCATAGAAAAATTAGCATAGAATTATGGAAATGGTTTGATTTCAATAAAACACCAATAATCATGGAACAAATCTCCAAATATATTTCCCTAGTAAATTTAATCAATATCCAAAAATTTACAAAACTTAAAACATATAATTACACAACCAGTACACCATTATATGCTGCTAATAAATGTTATACTTCTAATGTACTATATCCAAATCAACATAAAATGATATCCTTGACCTTCTAATGAATAATATTTCATGTAAATCCCATATATTCCACAAACTATCATATTACTACCTAAAACAAATCCAACATAAACTAATAAATATCAATATGAGAATTTTTATTTTATTAAATCCATACATATTGTGAGTAATATTCATAAAAATTATGTTTTACCGTGTTAAAATCATTTTAGATAATTTTTTCCATGAAATTATTTTTGACAGTGTGACTATGACTAGAAGACAAAAACAAATTAGGTGTATCTCAAATTAATTTCATGACCCCCCCCCCTTGTCATTGAAAACTAATAATATACCTAGTCTTAAACGATATATTACCCTTAATGTCAAGACCCAAATTACAACATAATGACCTTGTTATCTCAACTGAAATTTTAGCTGCAAAAGTATTTCTTCAAATCTAAACTTCTCTATACACATCCAACACTCAAAAAATGAAATAATTATATGGTAGAGTGGTTTAATTTATTATATTAATGATATTATAAAAAGTATTTAAATAGAAAATAGATATTCTCGTAGATGTTCCAGAATGGATTTTGTTCACTTTTTTTCATTGGATAATGCAGAATAATCCTTTTTTATTCATTGTAAAAGAATTTTTATACAATATAATTTTATATCCATATTCCTCACATTAATTTTTTTTTAATTCTATCATTAGTAAATGATCTTGTCCGTTACAACTTGTTAATAGTACTCCAAATATTGTATCAATATCATATTATCATTTTAGGTTACTATTTTAGAAATATTTAGAAGGTCATTAAATTATAGAACTCAATTTATAATATATAAGTCCAATGAATTTATGAAAGGTGTAGATTAAAGAATAATATTACATATTTGAATTTCAATATTCAAGATATCCAAATCTAAAATGAATATGATTCCGAATTGACTAATTTTTCTTAAATCCAAATGTAATTATTGTTTTCAAGTTAACATTAATATTATTAACAAATATTATTTAAATTTATATTTATATTAAAATAATAAAATAAAATCACTGTATAAAAAAGTGTGAAAAATGTTTTTAATAGAATGAATGAAAATGGGTTATATAGTACTAACATATAGTATGATTATTCATTATAGTTGTTTATGGGTACTCTTCCATAAATATTATATAGTTGAATATCCCATTAAAAAATAATTTAACGGGAAGAAATGATCATGGGTATTTTTTATTAATACAAAACAAATTCATTGATAATATAATATAAATCCTTAAAATTGAGGTATTCCCTCCGATACATTGCTTGGAATAGAGTTCACATCCATATTTGATGACCTGAATTTGTCAAATAATATGTGGGGAACAGACCACTTAGGTTAACCTTCCATATATTGAATTATATATTAAACATTAAATTAAATGTTTCTTTTTTCTCCATATAGATAAAAAACACAGTTAGTCCTAACTTTATTGATTATGATGATCTATACCAATTTTAAGCTTCCCATGAGTCATGACATTTGGAATTTTATCTATCTATGAACTACGGACCATTTTAATCCTTTATCAATAAAGATAAATATGGATTTTTTAGTAAATCTTAGTTTTTTGAAATAATGTTAGTCTGATCTTATCAAACACATATACGTAAATATAGTATTATACCTCTAACACTTTTCAAAAGATTTTATAATGTTTTTATATACTAATAATATTTTCCCCCACTTTCCATTAGAATTTGATATGACTTCCCATATAGTATCTAATATGGATAAATACTGAATATAATTTTTACAAAACATTTATATTCCCAGAGTTGATTATCCAATTAATTGGAATAATCCTTCCTAGAACACTGGTTTTTTATATAATATCATTATTTTCATTATATATTAAACCTATAATTGAAATGATGACACTTGGGATATAGTGCCTATTATATGAAACAACATTTATTTTTTCATTGAATTACAAAACATGTGGTTCTATAACTACAAAATATTTTATAGGATTATTAATCATGAAACTTCATTCCAGAAAATTATGGTTTTCATAATATACATAAAAATATTGGATGCCTAGATTTTTAATAGATGTACATCCTCAACCAAAATTAAGGAATTGCATATATGTACGAAAATGATATTTTTACCATTCGATTATAGTAATGGTGACATATTTACCATGATAGAAACAATGATGATTTTAACTTTTATAATACCTTAATGAGTCTTCTCTAACATACATCAAATATTACATATTACCTTGATTTTTTTAAATGTTATTATAATGAATCTAACCTCCTCAAGTAGTTTCATATAATAATATCCTTATGAGTTTTTTTATAACACTCTATTAGATTTTTTCTTCTTAAGGATAAGTGTAACAACATTCAAAAATTTGTTGCATTAATTAATCTATAAAAGATATTTTTATAATTCTATTATAATTTCCCTTAAATTAATATGTTCAATAATATAATTGTGTTAATCATTTATAATCACTACTTGTCCTCATGGGAACCCATAATGGGATACTAGTGAAGCTGAGAGTGACCAACAAAACACCACCTCAGTTATATCATGGGTTGGAGACTAATTCCACTCATATAATCTAATAATCATGATAGTAATCAGTATTTAATATGAATACTCCACAACTCATGGATCAATAAAAACCTAAAATATATAATCAATATTTAAATATAATATTACAATGTGGATAATTTCATACAAGTTAAATCAAAAAAATAAAAATAAAAATAATATGATATCACTTCTATGAAATATGTTATATATAATATAGTCTACCATTACAGTAAAATCTATGATTTTCATATTTTTTAAAAAATATACCACCAACAATACAATATTTTTTTTATCAATTTGGATTAAAAATATAAATATACTTAGTAGGTTAGACTCTAAATATTTCATATGTCAAAGCGAATTAAGAATACTAATTTGTTCATTTAGGGAATAAATAATTCATTATAATCCTCAAATAATCAAATATGGAAAAAATCCATCAATCATTTCACAATTCATTTCTCCCTACTATTTCACATTCCAATCCTTAACATTATTCCCAAAATGTATCACCACCTAATACAAACTATATAGTTTCCAAAATTTAATCCAATCTAGGAATCGAATAGTCATCTAACCATAGGGACTTCACTATACTTCATCATATAATTTCCCACTTATAGGTACATTACTAATAAATAACCACAAAACTAGTAATGGACCTATAAGGAAATTACTACAAAAAACTATATTAATATGTTGCTATCCAATTACTAGGAATTGATTAAGATAACATTATTATCCATTGGTTATTTTCATTGTAACCAGAGAAGTAAACTAACTATTTTTTGGGTTTCCACTATTAGAGACACTAAAAAATAGGTACCAATAGTTTTAGGGATGTTTTCTATACCTGGATACTCTCATTTTAATACCATTTGTCCACACATGTGGACTTTCACCTCCTCAACAAGAAATATAACCACATGATATCATATAACCACAATTTATATCAGTTTGGATTATATCCACCGTAATCGAATATCATTTTATTACATGGTGACTTCACATGTAGATGCTTCAATTCCATATATATGCAATAATCCTCAATTCTCACTATACATAATGGATTTCATTCCCTCCACATAATTATCACCATCATGATATCAACACATTTATGACTACTATAGCTCTTGTAGGTTCTCAGTAAACACTATCATATCCAATAAATATATTTAGACCCTCAACATCCATTTGTACTCCGAAAAAGTCCATCAAACATTCAAATGTAATATAGTCTACTTTCATACCACATTGGTAAGACATACCAATAAAAATATTGACCCAATTATGATCCTATGGATTAAAATCATGAAATATTTTAACAGTCCTCACATCCTATGAAAAAATGTAATATAATCCTTATGAAAAAAACAACACATTACAGATTAACCATTCAACCCAACCATGATATCTACCGAATCATGGAACATTTAACCTTTAATAAATTCATTTATAATTGGGACTTTGGGAGGTTATTATAGTATTAATGTTCCACACACTATCTAATGACCCTAGCATCATCGCATCACAAATGTTATACAATTAATGACTGCTATAGTTTCAATGGACCCGTGATCATTTTTCATGACCCATAAGAAAACCATCCCCAATAAATTTAAAACCTACCCCACCAACTCACTACAAAACAATCCAATGAGGCATAAAAATTCCAAAACCATGAAATTCTGTTATACTATCCACCAAATAATAATTTATACTCCCTTTTATGGTATGGCTCTAAGAATATATTGACAAACACTATACATCTTACTATTATTTCATCCATTATCCTTCACTGACTCATCTAAATAAAAAATATACATTTTCATGAACACCATTACAATTTGTAATAGTAGATGATAAATTATTTATGTTATACAGTAACTTCCCAATAAGTTTCCCCATATTCTAATATTATGGGATCCATGTTAATCATAGTGTGATATAAAGTGTTTTTTCAATATTTATAAAAAATAATCAACATCATTGATCATATATTAAAAAGTTATATATAATTTCCATATGAAATATAATCATTATTCTATAATAATTCGATAAATTAATATTCAATTAAACCATTCAGCATTTACCATCTAAATCATTTAATATCGTTACTTTATAGAAAAATATTTTAAATAATTACTAAAACATGTTTCCTTGAGTTTTTAATTACAATGATAATATGTAAATTCCATAGTATATTTATATTAATTTATTCTACAATAATATTTATTCCCAAATTATTTTTAAATAAATCACCCGAACATATATTACAACACAATAATTTAATTTTATTGTTATTAGTTTCCTACAAAGTAATGAAAATCATAGGCCTGCTAGATTGTCATGGATTTTTTCAAACTAAGGATAATTCTAGATACCTAACTCAATTATTTGATTTAAGGTATTTTTAAATAATTCTTTAATAACCACATATTAATCATCCAAAATTCGGTTCATTGAATTCAATTCTGTAATTCATTAGGAAACTATAACTAATTGATTCATTACCTTGAGATAATATTGGATACATAGAATATAGAATAATCTTCACTGATAAAAAAATACATTCTCAAAATTCTCTTTCATTAAATTTTCCATAACCCCCCCCCACATAAATTTCATGTGTATCAACCAATATACACATCAATTACATTCCATTTATTTAATCCCCAGTAAAACCACTTCTAATTTATCTCAAATTTTACATGAGATGGGATAATATATCTAACCTGAAATATTCTATCAATTATATATAAATATTATAATATTATAATATATAATATAACTAAATACTAATACTGTTCATATAATCCATAAAAATAATAAATAGTAAAATAAAAAAATTATAATGGAATTAGACATCCACAATGAACATTATGGGCAATTCACATCACATAGAAACTTCTCCATGTAACTATAAAATAGAAAATTCCACATATTATATCCAATGAAATTACTAAAACCAAATTATGATAAAAATTTAAATTTTACCCCTTCTTTTAGAAAACCTAAAAAAATTTTCACACTTTTGAAAACATAATAATTCATGTCTTCACATAAATTAAGCCTTTAATAAAATTATCCCAAAAAAGTAAAATATAATCATAAAATAACTAACAAAAACAAATAATAACCACTAAAATTTTATTAATATATCCCCAATAGGCATAAAATGAAATAATTACAACTAAAAAATAGATAATATACACACATTTTTGACTAACTCTATCAAATAACAATTCATCCTTTCAACTATGCCACCAAATGAACTACAGATAAAAGAAAAAATATTCATATAAACTATTTCCCTATGATATTTATTATTCCCACAAGATATTCATTAAGTCTAATATTATAATTCATTTCTACACCGCTCAAATAAATTTCACATGAAGGTTTATGACAATATAACTGAAGTGGAAAAACATAAAATATATTATCAAATATTTAAACTCATGGAGGTATCTATAACCTATAAGCCACCACTCAAACTAACCTCAACACCATAATATGAAAAATAAATCTATATAAAACATATCTTTTCTTTCATCAATCATAAATTTTCATACTGTGGAGAAACTCATATGAAAACATGATCTCTAACAGAAAACTCTTATGTTCATGTCCAATGATATGCCTTTGATTTCATCCAACTATTATTAATACCTGCATTTTATTGAATAAAATTCACATATTCTAACATAACCACTTCCATCACCATCCTAGATATGAATATTTGATTGAAAAACACCAAATATAGTGCCTAATAAAACTATTATCTTATATATATATATAATGTAAACCATAAATTGTGATTATATAATACTATCCTTAAAACAATGTGAATACTCACAATCTATAACACTTAATGTATCTCCAAACTATCCACTAAAGTGTATGAATTAATCAAAAACCATTGATCTTGCTCGATAAAATGATTTATGAATACCCAAATGGCATTAATCACAATTATTAAATCGGTAAAACCATAAAAATCAATGAAAAAAACATCCAACATTTTCTGATGCATCATTAATGGAGGATTATGTTTTCCATAAATTGATATCAACATATTATTTGTTGGAATAATAGACTTATAAAAAATCGACAACATACCTGTTCATCCTATGAAACCAAATTAATAGGGACTCAATATAGACTTCCCACATACCCTATGAGGTCCATCACAAGTCCTTAGGTACACCTCTTGATCATTAGAAGATGGAGTAAAAACTATAGGATAAAAATCCAACAATATGGAAATGATTTTAATTAATTATGAAAATATATAATCATATAATATTATAATAAATATTTAGTCCAAAATTATCGCATAACCCGTGTAGATATTGGTCTCAGGACACACCAACCTAATCATCTAGTAGATGAACACCTAATTGGCATTTAAATGGGCCACTCAAAAAATGTGACTATATAATCATGGACTTATATAAGAACATATTATAAAACATCATTTAAATACATAAAAATTATATCACAAGACTAATCAGATAAAAATTTTATCAGCGCTAAAAAAGGGCTTTAACAGCACTATAAAAGGGCTGTAAAGCTGAGCGCTAATATTGGGGGGGTCCATTTTATTAGCGCTCCGAAAAGTGCCGATAAAAGCCCCTTTTATCAGTGATAAATAAAGCAGATAAAGGTCAAAAAAATTAAAATAAATTAAAAAAAATTAAAAAAATTATATATAATACAAAGGGAGTGCTTTTATCAGTGCTTCACACCCCCTTTATCAGCGATTGGAGGTGTTCCGCGCATCCTTATACCTGTGCACCCCCTTCGCTTCCACCCGAACTCAACCCGAGACCTCCCCCCTTTCGCTGCTTCACCATTACATCTATGAAATTTCATTTTGTTCTCTATTTAGTTATATATCTATATATATATAGTTATATTTATTCATATATTAGTATATATATATTTTTTCCATATATTATTATATTTATATAAATATTTTTAGTTATAATTTTTTATACATATAATTATTTGTATATTAATATATACATATAAGATTAGTTTTAAATACATTTAGGAAAAAATATGTTTTTTATGTGTGTTTATAAATAAATAAATACATGCATACATACATACATAGATATATACAACAAACATACATATATATACAACACACAGACACACACAGTGACACACACACACATAAACACATTTATATTTACGAATAAATACATATATCTATGTGACGACCCACCATCACCTAAAGGAGGTAAGGTCAGTAGATTTCCAGGCCCTTCCTTCTATTAGTTGAAGGAGAGATAATGACCCCCGAGACCCGCCATCAATAGGTCCCGGAGTGGCGACTAGCACCAAGGGTATAGAAATTACACACAATGGAATGCATTACCCCCTTTTTGTTTTATAGGATCAGGAGATAAGATGATGAAACCCAACAACACCAACGTAATAGAAAAGTAAAGCCAAAAGAAACCCATTCCCACATGATGTTCTAAAACTAAAAGCCACAATGTACATAAGGTGACTACAAAGGTATGTACCAATGAAAGGAAAACATCAACTGTAACCACCCCAAAGGTCCGAGCAAGTATAGTCCCGCATGATTCCCGAAGTCCACCTGGAAACCTGAAACTAGTTTTATATACGTAGGTTGAGAATACAAATACACTCAGCAGGGAAAACCAAAGACTCTCATGCACAAGTGGGGGATTGTACTAAAGCCCTATGAGAATAGGAGTAAACCAAACACCTATCAAGGTAAACTATCCACCCAACCTCACCAAGGAAAACTCCCCAAATAACTCAAGTCAAGTAATATATATAATAAGATCACATCGTTGTTTGGGTACCCCGCGCCACTTTACCACTGGTTATTGAGACATCCTACGCATCGAACCAGTCCCGCCATTTCCACTGCAGTCCCACTGCTACACCCGCCCGCACACACATGGGCCACAACCACACACAGTCCCACTGCCGAATCCCACCCGCAAACACCTGGGCCACAACTTTCATATGTAACCATGCCTGAAAACACCTAGTCCAGACAACTTCCACCACACCTAAAGACACCTATTCTAGAAGATCCCCTGCCACGCCTGAAGACATCTGGGCCTAATCCCGAAGACACTTGGGAAACCACATGCCGCACACACCTCGCCAACCACACACTACCCCTCCCGAAGGTTCATGGGCTAATAATGGACCTCAGGCCATCACAGCCTGCTCGAAGTCACTTGGGCTATCTAGGAAAGGGAGCAAAAAATGAACTAATAACCAGCCACTATTAATAGTGTTGGTAAAAACACCCTCCCCCATGAAATGGGGGTGTTCGGCACCATGTGCTCAACTTTAGTGGGTTGCGAATAAGAAACACAAAACTAAAAAAATAAATATATGTAACAAGAAGTCACCTAAAGTTAGGTTTTTCTTCAGCCAGCCTAAAAGAAACAAATAGCACTTAGGTCCAAGTCACGACTCTCGCCAACAAACCCACTGGACCTTTGATATCATGTTCTGTAATAATGTTCAAATAAGTTTAAGCACTACTGGGCAACTAAGACATAAGTATATCCAAGGAAAAGAACCAGCCAAATGTCAAATAAGTATCCACATCCGTTTCTCTTGTAATGTCACAACAACAAGGAAAAAGTGAGATCCCTCGAAGTACTAGAACCAAAGACAATCCCCGAGACATTGCCCCATGTCCCCTCCCCCAAAAAGGTTTTTCATCAATAGAGTATCCCACCCCAATTCGTGATATAAACAAGGTAACCACCCGGTCCTAAAACTCACAACCACCAAATCCATTATATGGGATCCCATCCATAATTTCATAACCATTGAGAGTATAAAAATAGGGAATCCCATCCACTCCCACATCTCCAGCAATCGGCCCGTAAAAGAAAACAACCAAACCACTACCACCAAAAAAAAGTAGGCACATGCCAGTATTTTCAGATTTATAAGATTTAACACAATCCATGATTTCAATTCCGCGTCTTGACTGGCGTTATCACATAAGGGATTGATCCTGTTGATTTCAATTTATTCAGCCGGGTATACGTAATTAACCAATTTACTTTTCACAGTAGGAGTTTACAATTACAAAACAAGCCATTTAATAAACCACTAGGGGTTCATTAGTGCCCAGACAACGACCACCAGTGGCATTGATTTTCAGAAGGCGTAAGCCAGCACAATTCTGAAAGATGATCATAATATAAACAACATCAACGATCAATTCCCCTTCATTCTTTATTGAATTTGTTCATTATCATTATTTAGGTCTGGTTTATCCAATTCTATAGAATCGGAAGCATGCCCACCCCGCATGATACACAAAAGAGAGAGACAAAGGAGGAATTCCCTACTTTTTGATCGACGATCGACACTTAGCCTAGGTGCAGAACTTTACGCAAAATGATGTGGCTCGCCCGATGCACAAAAATTGGATCGTCTGGACGAAAGTAATCACCCATGGTGATCGAGAAAAGAAGAAACCCAGGGCGAATCCATTAGTAATAAGGGCCACAGACTGTTAAGATAAGAATGTGAAATCGCTTGAGCGGGTTAGTGGGTTGACCACGCGGCCCCACACATCATTAAAGGGGTCAGTTGGTTTAAACTGACGCACACACCAGGTTATTTCATTAATATTTATTTAAAACATTAGGGTGTTATCGGGATTTTAAAACGAGGGGTAAAAACACTAATTGCGCAAGGACCACCACTGGAAAGAACCCGCGGGGGTAGGCCAGAGCCACTGATAGATGAGCTACCGATAGGCTGGAGCCACCTGTAGACCATGCTACTGGTAGGCTATAGCTACCGGTAGACTAATCTACTGGTAGGCTGTAGCTACCGGTAGACCGAGAAACTGGTAGACAGAGCTGCCCATAGCTACAGCTACCGGTTGACCAAGCTACCGGTAGACAGAGCAACTGGTAGGCTACTGCTACCGATAGACCGCGCTACCAGTATGCCGGCTACCGGTAGGCTAAGGCTACCGGTAGGTCTACCATTTCACTGAGATTTCCTAGACCAGAATAGCCAACATGATATTTTCACAACGTAATGGACCCCAAAACCCGGGCCATTACATCAGATACCTCTTTAAAGATTCTCGTCCATGAGAATCAAAACAAACCGGAAGGAAAGAGAGGGTCCGAACAACCACCTCGAAAGATACATATTAGGAGTGGACACATGCTAACCAAAAACACTTCCAAAATACCATGCCAAACTACCCAGGCATGTGGGTTGGGGAGTCTCCTCCCCCATGTCAAGATATTATCCGCTTTGGGCAGCACTGAATCTCCAGCACGGGTTTAATTGCATCCACCTTAAAGCGTCTTGATTAGGGGTCGAGTTCTCTCCTCCCCCATAGCTAGGGCATTTCACACACATTCAGAGGATGGAAAGAAAACAAATTTCATAGCCAAAAGACAAAACGTTCTACCACAATAGGTACAACAAAGAACAAAACTCAAAACAACTCTGGGTACTGTGTACGCATCTGTGCTTCCCTCTCCCACGTACTCTCTTCAAGCCCACCATGTCTCCACAAAACACGAACCAAGGGAATGGTTCACCCACAAAGCACCTTATCCTTGCGATTCTCGATCATCACTGGTCTCTCCACAAAAGTCACATCGTCCTCAATGTCCAGATCACCCCAATCAAGGATGTGTGAATCGTCATGCAGATATCGACGGAGTTGGGACACATGGAAGACATCATATATCCTCGGTAGCGGCGGTGGTAACGCTAGCTGATAAGCCACTTCGCCAACCGACCGCAACACTTAGAAGGGTCCGATGAAACTGGGAGAAAGCTTACTCCCCTTGCCGAACCTCCACTGCCCACACTGAGGGGAGACCATCAAGAACACGTGGTCTCTAACCTAAAACTCCAAGGGCCTCCTTCTGGTATCATAATATGATATCTTTTGTTCCTTGGCTGCCTTAATCCTTTCTCGTATGAGCTGACCCTTCATTATCGTGCTATGCACCACTTCCGGGCCAAGGATGTCTGCCTCTCCTACTTTGGTCCAACACACAGGTGAATGGCATGGCCTCCCATACAAAGCATCAAACGGGGCCATACCGATGGTAGAGTGGTAGCTATTATTGTAGGAAAACTCTACCAGAGTCAAGAATCACACCCATGATCCCCCTGAGTCTAGAACACATGCCCACAGCACATCCTTCAAGGTCTGGATGGTGCACTCTGTCTGTCCATCTGTCTGGGGATGGAAAGCAGTGCTAAGATGTTGCTGGGTGCCAAAAGCATGCTAAAATCCTTTCTAGACTCTCTAGGTAAACTGTGCATCCCTATCCTTGACTATAGACATATTAATCCCATGAAACTGCACCACCTCATCCACGTACCTTTGTGCCAAAGGATCCACTACACTCGACTCCCTGATCGCCAGAAAGTGAGCCGATTTCATCTACCACTCCACTACCTCCGAGATGGTGTCGTATCCCCCTTAGAACTTGTGTAGTACCGTGAAAAAATCCATCGTGATGTATGCCCACTTCCACTCGGGGACAACTAGAGGCTGTAGTAGGCCGCCTGGAACTCGGTGTTCAGCCTTCAATTGCTGACCACTAAGCACTTGGAAACAAACTCAACCACCGCTCGCTTAACTCATAGCCACCAAAACTGCCTCTTCAGTCCCTGGTACATCTTGGAAACTCCTGGGTGTACCACGAGGGCTGAGTTGCGGAATTCATTGAGAACCTTACCACACATCACCTATGGAACAAACATCCTTCCCTGGAAAAGCATCCGGTTCTGACCATCCTCTGTCCATCCTTCTGGAGCATTTCCTTGGTCAACTCAGTCACACATCACTTCGCACTCCGGGTCTCCCCACTGAGACTCCTCCACTTGCTGAAATAGAGATGATTGTACTGTCATCTGATACAAAAAACCTCTTCTACTATCCATCCTCGCATCCAGGTGTAAGGCATCCAACACCTCCATCGCATTCTAGGCGTTCGCCGACTCTCGGACCACATCACCCTACATCCTCCTGCTCAAGGAATCTACCACTACATTTCCCTTGCCCCTAGTATCAGAGATCTTGAAGTCATAATCCTGGAAGAACTCCACCCATATCCACTATCGCGAGTTTAGTTCCCACTGGGAGAAGATATACCTCATGATTTTGTGATCTGTGAAGACCACAAAGTGGCCCCCAATGAGGTAGTGTCGCCATAACTTTAGCGCAAAAATGACCGCTGCATGCTCCAGGTCGTGGGTGTCATAATCACGCTCATGAGGGCATAGCTGCCTGGACCCATAAGAGATCACCCCTTATTGCTGCATCAACACACATTCCAGGCCTTGTACTGAAGCATCACAGAACAACTCATAGGCCGCACCTTCTTCTGGTAATCTCTGCTCTGGGGCACTAACCAACATCTCCTTCAGATATCTGAAGTCTTACTCGCACTACTCACTCCACATGAAAACCTGGTCTTTCTTGGTCAGGGCTGTCCAAGGGGCTGCTACTCAGGAGAATTTGGGTACAAACCTCCGATAGTATCCTACCTGCTCGAGGAAACTACGGATCTCCACCACATTCTTGGGTTCTTCCCAAGAAATAACTACCTCAACCTTTGACGGGTCCACCGCTACTCCCTGATCAGACATCTCGTGCCCGAGGAAGTGCACTTCTCTTGTCTAGAATTTTCATTTCGTTAACTTCCCATAGAGCTGATGATGCCAGAGGACCTCTAAAACATCCTTCAGGTGCTCTGCATGATCCTCTTCTGACATCAAATAGATTAGGATATTGTCTGTGAACACAACCATGAACCGATCCAAGTACTCCTGGAAGATGGAGTTCATAAGCCCCATGAACACAGTTGGGGCGTTCGTAATGCTGAAGGGTATAATTACGATCTCAAAGTGTCCATATCTGCAACTGAATGCTATCTTCAGGATGTCTCCCTCCTTCAACCTCAGCTTTTGATACCCAGACTGCATGTCGATCTTCGAGAACTATCCTGCACCTTTCAGCTGGTCGAAAAGATCATCTATCCTCGGAAGAGGGTAGCGATTCTTGATCGTCACCTAATTCAGCCTCCTGTAGTCTATGCACAACCTGAGACCACCATATTCCTTCTTTGAGAACAATATTGTATCACCCCACAGTGACACACTCAGACGAACATAACCCCTCTTCATCAGATAATCAATTTGGATCCGCAACTCCGGCAGCTCTGAAGGTGCCATCCGGTAAGGAGCCATCGAGATCAGACAAGCACCAGGCTGCAGATCTATCCCAAACTCTATATCATGTCGAGGGGGTAGAGACGTCATCTCCCCAGGGAAGACGTCCATAACCCCACAGACGATCTCTGGAACTTCCACCATTTCAGCATCTATTGACCCTACTGACAGCTTAGCTAACAAAAAGAGGAGGGGTTCTTCTCGCCTATCGCCCTTCTGACTGCTCCGCTCGCCAGTGAAAACAACATGTTGGCTGCCCCTGTCTGAGAACACAAACCTTCTTCAGAAGCAGTAAATGATGTCACACACAGAGAATAGCCAGTCGATGCCTATGATGACATCGTATGGTTGTATCTGTAGCAGAAGAAGATCTCTAACTGACTGATGTGGCCCTATCATCAGTCTGCATCCCCGAAAAACAAACAACAATTCAGTATTACACCTGACTGGTGTGCTCAACACAAGTGGAACTGGGAGTCTCTCGGCATCTAGACCCAAATCATGGGCTAGACTGGGTGCAACAAAGGAGTGTGAAGCTACGGTATTGAATAAGGCATAAGAAAGGGTACTAAACAAACTGATCGTACCTTGAACAACCTCCGGCCCTGCTGGAACTGCTGCCTCTACGGCGTGTAACTGTCCACACCCATCTCCCCTACTCCTCGGATGTCGGCCACCTCCCGGACCATGCCCCGGTCGAGGTCCCGGATGAGATTCCTGAGGTCGGCCTCCTCCTCCTACATCTTCCCTCGGAGGAGTGGGAGCTCGCTGTCCCTGCTGCTGCTGCTGAAAGGTCTGGCTGGAAGCTACTACTTGGGCCGGTGGTGGGGCTTTCCACCACCGCCGTACTGTACCGGGTTAGGGCATTGACTCTGGAGATGTCCTAGGATCTCATAGACGAAGGACCGCGATCCTGGGCCTGAAGGAAAAGTGCGAGGACTAGGGGATCGAAACTGAAACTGCTGCAGCCTACTCCCTGCCGGTCGGAAACTAGAGGGTCCTGACACTGGAGGCCTGGTGCTGACGGCCTTCCCCTTCGATGGTCCCAACTGAATCCCCTCTTGTGACACTCCTCTTAGAGCAAGCAGCATCTCCACCACGTTGGCCTTCTTCTGGACCTCCAATTACGTCGGAAGGGTAAAGGGGGTGACATCATACTGGAGGGAGGGTCGGAGCGCCTCCTCCAAATGTCTTTCCCGAGACTCCTCGTCAGGAAAGAGGTCTGGAGAAAAATGTAGGAGGTCCTTGAACATGATCCCTAGCTCCCTCACGACATACGCCCCTGTTGGGGGGAGAGTAGCTCCTGTCTGTTTTCTACCTTCGCCGTCGAAGAGAGGAATTCCGCCCGGAACTCCCTCTCGAAATCAGCCCATGCCACCTCAGCCTCTCTCCTCTCCCCCAGGTAAAGTGTTTACCACTGACGCACCACTCCACACATCTGGATGATGGCCAGAGGAACCCAGTACTTAGTCAGTTCCCGAATTTGGCCGAAATCTATCACTATCTCCTCTAGCCAGACATCTATCTTCATGTCAGTGGTGCTACCCCCATACCTCTTGAGGGTCTGTTGTTGGAAGGACCAAGGAGTCCTCTTCTACTGGTCATACTCTTATTATTATTCGGCTCTCTTCCGATTGGCCAAGGTAGTCTGCGGGGCCTCGATCGCCTGTACGACACATGGTTGCCTTCTAGGTGCCATAGCTGCAAGGTAAACAAGGAATGCCTAAGCCCAGGTAGTGCAAAATATTGTCTTTAAAACTTGTTAAAATTTTATTTTATTATTAATCCCCAAAAAACCCCAGAAACATGATAACACATGTCATTATGATGCATGTACATTTTTTAGGGTCTCTACACTTCAATCAGCATGGCATCACTTGGTCGTTCGGCAGGTCCAGAGTCCTTGTGTCGGATCAAGGGGGCCCTAAAATACTGTTTCCTAGCCGGTCTTCCCTAGAATAATTCACGTACCGTGGTCACCCAAAACTGTTTCCCTACCATCCCATGCAATCCTTCCTATGCCTAACTCTAGACTCCATCCTATCTCTCAACCATCACCTCTGATACCATTCTGTCATGTCCCGCCTTCACCAACAGGAGGGAAGGGTCAGCAGATTTCCAGGCCCTTCCTTCTTTAAATTGAAGGAGAGATAATGACCCACGAGACCCGCCTTCAATAGGTCCAAGAGTGGCTACTAGCACCAAGGGTATAGAAATTACACACAATGGAAGGCATTACCCCGCATTTGTTTTATAGGATTGGGAGATAAGATGATGAAACCCAACAAAACCAAGGTAAAAGAAAAATAAATTCAAAAGTAACCCATTCCCACATGCATGATCCAAATGTAAAAGCCACAAAGTACAAAAGGTGACTACAAAGGTAAGTACCAAAGAAAGGAAAACAGAAACTGCAACTACCCCAATGATCCGAGCTAGTATGGTCCTGCGCGATTCCTAAAGACCTCCTAGAAACCTGAAAGTAGTTTTATATACGTAGGGTGAGCATAAAAATACACTCTGTAGGGAAAACCAAAGACTCTCTTGCACAAGTGGGGGAACATACTAAAGTCCCGTGAGAAAAGGAGTAATCCAAACACCTATCAAGTTAAACTATCCACCCAAGCCTCACCAAGGAACACTCCCCAAAAAACGCAAGTCAAGTGATTTATATAATAAGAGAACATCGATGTTTGGGTACCCCACGCCACTTTCCCACTAGTTATTGAGACATCCTACTCATTGAACCAATCCCTCCATTTCCAACGTTGTCCCACTGCCTCACCCGCCCGCACAAACCTGGGCCACAGCCACACGCAGTCCCACTGCCGAATCCCGCCCGCAAACACCTGGGCTACAACTGTTATACGTAACCACACCTGCAAACACCTAGGCCAGAACAACAAGCCCCACGCCCAAAGACACCTGGGCTTGAAGATCCACTGCCATGCCCGAAGACACATTGGCCTCATCCCCAAGACATTTGGGAAACCACCTTCCACACACACCTGGCCAACCACCACACTACCCCGCACGATGTTTCATGGGATAATAATAGACCTTAGGCCATCACAGCATGCCCGAAGACACATGGGCTATCCGGTAAAGGTTGCAAAAAAGAGATAATACCCAGCCACTAATAATAGTGTTGGGAAAAACACCCAAACCTATGAAATGTTGTTGTTCGACACTATGTTCTCATCTTGGGTAGGGCGCGAATAAGAAACAAAAAACTAAAAATATAAATACAGGTAACAAGCGCTCACCCAAAGTTAGGTTTTTCTTTAGCCAGCCTTAAGGAAACAAACAGCACTTAGGTCCAAGTCATGAAACTCGACAACAAACCCACTTTCCCTTTGTTTTCATGTTCAGTAATAATTTTCAAATAAGTTTAAGCACTACTGGGCAACTAAGCCATAAGAATATCCAAAGAAAAGAACCAACCAAATGTCAAATAAGTATCCAGACCTGGTTTTCTTGTAAAGTCACAACAACAACGAAAAAGTGAGATGCTTCGAAGTACTGGAATCAAAGACAATCCCCGAGACACTGCCTCGTTTCCCCTCACCCAAAAATCTTTTTCATCAACAGAGGATCCCACCCCAATTCGTGATATAAACAAGTAACCACCCTATCCTAAAACTCACAACCACCAAATCCATAATAAGATATCCCATCCCCAATTTAATAACCATCAAGAGTATAAAAATAGGGAATCCCATCCCCTCCCACATCTCCATCAATCGGCCCGTAAAAGAAAACAACCAAACCACTACAACCAACACAAAGCAGGGCCATGCCGGTATTTTTAGATTTATAAGATTTAACAGACTCCATGATTTCAATTTTGTGTCTTGAATGAGGTTATCATAGAAGGGATTGATCCTAGTGCTTTCAATTTATTCAATTAGGTATACGTAATTAACCAATTTACTTTTCACAGCAGGAGTTTACAATTACAAATCAAGCCATTTAAAACACCACTTGGGGTTCATTAGTGCACAGACAACGACCACCAATGGCCTCAATTTTTAGAAGGCGTAAGCCAGCACAATTCAGAAAGATGATCATAATATAGACAACATCAATGATCACATCCCCTTTATTCTTTATAGAATTCGTTCATTATCTTTAATTAGATCAGGTTTATCCAATTCTACCGAATCGAAAGAACGCCCACCCCGCATGATACACAAAAGAGAGAGACAAAGGAACAATTCCTTACCTGTTGATCGAAGATCGATGCTTTTCCTGGGCACAGAACTTTACGCATAACGATGCGGCTCTCCCGATTCACAAAAATCGGCTCGTCTGGATGAATGTAATCACCGAGGATGATCGAGAAAAGAAGAAACCTAGGGTGAACCCTTTATTTATAAGGACCGTGAACGGTTGAGATTAGAACACGAAATCGCATGAGAGGGGGTAGTGGGTTGACCACGCGGCCCCACACATTGTTAAAGCGGTCGAGTGGTTTAAACCAATGCACAAACCAGGTTATTTAATTAATATTTAATCAAAACATTAGGGCGTTACTGGGCTTTTAAAACGAGGGGTCAAAACCCTAATTGCGCAAGAGGCGCCACAAAAAAGAACCTGCGGGGGTAGGATAGAGCCACCGGTAGCCTAGCTACCAGTAGACTGCAGCAACCGTTAGACTGAGCTACCGGTAGGCTGCAGCTACTGGTAGACCGAGCTACCCGTAGACATAGCTACCGATAGCTGCTGCTTCCAGTTGACTGTGCTACAGGTAGACAAAGCTACCCGTAGGCTAAGGCTACCGGTAGTCCTACATTTTCACCGAGATTTCCCAGACCATAAAACCCAACATGATATTTTCACAAAGTAATGGATGCCAAAAACTCGGGCCATTACAATATGTGTATTTGAAAAGCCATAGAATGTACATATAAGATTAGTTTTAAATGCATTTATGAAAAAAATATGTTTTTGATGTGTGTTTATAAGTATGTAAATAAATAAATACATCTATACATATATACAACACACAGACACACACATGGACACCCACACACACAAAGACACATATATATTTACAAATAAATACATATATATGTGTATTTGAAAAGCTATAAAATGTTGAAATGACCATAACTTAAAATCTAAAATTTTATTTAAACTCCACAACAAGTAAAATCGAAGAAAATGAAACAATATTCAATATGATATGTGGTACAGGCCTAATGGAATTCCGGGTCAAATGTTATACTTGTTTGAATGTAAACAAATCGAGGTATGCCAACAAAAAACTCAGTTTTGGAGGACTTTTGGGCCTTTTGGGCTCACTAAATGTGAAAGTGGTTTTTTCTGGGTCACTAGCGCATAGAGCTCGTCACAGGTTTTGATTTGATATGATGTAGAGCTCAAACAGACACCCGGATCAAAAGTTATGTCCATTTTGAAGTTTGAGTAACATTTTCAACGTATTTTAGATCTTTTATTAATTGTTTTGATTTTTGTTGTCCTGAAATTGTTATTAAAGGATTTTTAATCGTCAATAATTAGAAAATTATTTATTAATAACATTTTTTTAATATATTTTTAAGGCATTTTCACTAAATTTATTATATATTAAATGTAATAGTCTATTTATATGTATCTATAACATATTTAAAAAAATATTTTGTATTTATATCAATATAAATATACATATATAACAAAATATTATTTTTCATGAAAAAATATTTTTTTTTGAAACTCAACATTTATCAGCGCTCGGGAAAAGCACTGATAAATCTCCCCTTTATCATCGCTTTTTTTAGCGCTGATGAAGGGGTAGCACTTCCTTTGGCAGTTTTTGGCGTAGTGTAATAAGTTGAAATTCCCCTTTAGAAAAACTGTTGAAAACTCTATTGTACTAAATCGACATGTCCAACAAGAATATTAATAGTCTACCTCTCTAATATAGATTCTATATTTATATATTATGACTGAATAGATATCCCTCTTCTATAAGTGTACTCAATTTTTAATTTACATAAGTTACAAAACACAATGATTTGGTATATTATACTTGACCATGCATAGGATATGAGTAAATCATATGTTGTGGATTTTATCAATTGACTATAACCAATCTGTCATAAAAATTATTGTTTAATGATGAAAGGAGAACAAGGTAGGTAATAACAAATCACAAAAATTTAATATAACATGGTTCTATATAAATAATAAATCATACAAAACAAGGAAACATACTACAAAATTAATCATGATATGAATGTAATCTTATTATTGCATAAAACATTGAGGATTCCTCAATTGGTATTTATTTTTGTGAATCAAATTTTCCAAAACTTTTTCAATTCATTCACATTTTGAATATAGGGTACCCATCCAATGTACGCATCCTATTAATATGAAATATCTAAAATATTCCGTCCTATATATATAAATAGTAATGTTTAAATTAAATATAAATATATATATGCGCATTTAGTAGAAAGAATATAGAAATCATTCCAAATAGTGAGTCCACCCGTCCCCTCTCAAGGAGTAACTTTATATAATCCATGATCCCCATAGAGGCACTAACATTCTCAAAGAATTTAATGTGTATTAATATACATATAAATATATGTTGTTGTATAGATATATGTCTTCCTTCCTCGATATGAGGTCCTACCATTTTTATATAAAAACAAATCATCTATATATAAAATTATATTGTGCAAAAAATATACATGTTAAAATCTAAAATTTGATAAATGAGTATCCCTACATGTATATTCAATAAAAAAACAAGTCTATATACTCAGAAAATTAATAAGAAGTCTATTGTCATTATATCAATGCTTAAATAAAAACAAGATGCTCTATCAAACCAAAATTTTTAAATATAAAAATTATTCCAATATGATTTAAGAGATATGGTTAGGTATAGAGCTTTCATTTTTAACATTTTGTTCTTTGGGAAACACAATAATGTATATTATTTGAATTAATCCCATAAAATGTCATACTATCCCTAGGTTTTGGATTTAATTACCACAAACAGGTTTTCATTATAAATATTATATAAGTAAACCCATACATATTGTTAAATCCATCATATAGTAATGAATGGAACTAAATAACTTTTATTATTCGTCAATAATAATAATTGGTACAAAATAATAAACACACCCAAGGCATGATAATTTTTAATGATATATGGGATAACCAATTTGAAATATTGTTATTGTAAAATCAATTGTTTATCAAAATGATTATGATGATTTTTTATGTTATCCATAGAAATACTACAACCCTCACTAAGAACAATAAATTTATAAAATATTAAATAGAAAATTGGATCACCTACCTATCTGATAGGGAAAATTCTATAGCACCTGCTACAGTAACCGCAACAGTGAATCCCCAAATTAATTTACATCATCCAACATAGGGAAAATGCTATCAAATTTTGTGATTGAATGATCAATTCTAATATCACATTAAAATTAAACAGAATACACTTTTATTTTAAGGCATCACTAATACATCATCCAACCTAGGTAAAATGATATCAAAATTGTTGATTGAATGGTCAATTCCTATATTAGCTTGAAATTAACAAGACTGCACTTATAATGTTAGAAATCACTAATACTATGGTGTTAGAAATATATAAAACACCTATAACATATATATAAACCTATAAAATTACCATCACACCACTAGAAAATCAATATAAACATAATTATTACATTTTATGTGATGAGTTATTATCATTCATGTAATATCACAGAATGATATGTTCATATTATAGAAAATTTCTAGAATAACATTTTAATTTATATCAATCACATTACATGTTTAAATTCTGAGTTATAGAATAGTTATTATATGAAACTAAGAAATTGGTTTAAAAATTTTAACCAAAAATATATTGAAAATTATTCTACCAAATCAGGAATCTATTTAGTTAACATAAATTAAACAGAAAAATGGTTTTTTATGGTTGTAAAACTAATAATATTTCAAACAAAGATCATGATATACCCAATATAATTTAACATTTAAAACATTTCATTTATAAAATTTATTGTAAATTATTGATTTATAATATAGAACGTAGAATATTGCACAATAATAGAGTAATTATACAATCACCCTTTTAAAATCATTTTTTATTTTTCCAACTAAACTGTTTCATTCAGTCACACATGTATTGATTGAACCACTGTAACATTAACCATAAAAAAAATTTATTTTAGTTTATTATATAATTTTTTTTTTCTAAAAACATAAATGAATTTAATGGTTTTATATCACACCATCAAATACATTTGAAAACAAATGGTTCCATCATTTAGGATAAGAGGAAGAAAAACTAACAACCTCCATTATTTTGAAAACATCATTGGGTTATTATCTAAAGACATTAATTTAAAATATTAGAAATGAAAAATAGTAAATAAATGGTAAAAATAATTTTTTTTCATTCAATGTAAATAACAACAAGTTGAAATGTTTTTCAAAACCAGATATATTTCAGAAAAAAAATATAAATTATAATCAAATACCATGGTATATAAAACTAAAATTTGAGTAATGATTTAAAAATTAATTAACTAAATATCCCACTATATGATTTAACAACATTCAAATCCAAAGCCAATATAGTATATTAAAAAAGGCTTAGAAATACACTCTTAAAATCATATAAGATACAATTTTTAAATGGGAAATAGAAAACATAATCGATTAAAAACATACACTTATTATTAGAATAAAAACATGGAATAATTGAAAGAGAATACATATAAAATAATAAATAAATATTTATAATTTTTTAGTAAAAATAGAAATAGGTATTCAAATCTCTTATTTGAGGTTTATAGGATCAAAAATCACAAGAACAAGTTAATAATACAAAATAATGATTATGGTTTAAAATATTTTTATATTATGTATCACTAACAAAACCATTTTTCAATATTTATGGATTCAAATTTAAAATACATGTCTAATGTCTCATAAGATAAAGATGATTTTATATCCACCAAATGTTTTTTAAAACAAATTTGTAAATGTGAGTTTATTAATTTCCACATCAATACGTGAGTTTTAACTGAAGAAAATTATTCTATGTAAATCATTACCACAATATAATGAATATAACACAATATCAAATTGTGTTTTACATTATTATTAAGAACCAATATTGTAGAATGATTTCTCAATTGAATAATTCCATAATTCCATTCATTAAAACATATAAATTTCATAAGTAAAATTATAAATGACTTATCCCATGTCATAACCCATAGAGAGACCATTAGTGTTTAAAATTAAATTCCTCCCTTTAAAAACATATTACTCATTTCACAATGTGAGGAAGAAGCTATTAGATATGGAGAGATCCACCATACTATTTTGAAATTGTAAAATGATTCCCCAAAATGAGATGAAATATGTTGGAATAATGGTACAACAATAATTCTACGCTAGATTAAGAAGGATAACTCTATTTATAGTGCATAAAAACCTCTATTTGAACCTTATATATAGTCAAAAACATGGAAAAGGTGAATTTGGAATAGAAAATTTCCCTGCATATTAAAAAAATTGAGGAAAATAATTTTTAAGATAATCATAAATGGGTTCAATAGATAAAAATTGAATATCGTTGATCTACATTCCACTTTATAATAATAATCATGACTCTCCTGATCATCTTTAGTAGTGATTGTGGAAACCACCGCCTAGATGGGTTCACTAGGTACCTTAAATAAGGAGAATGGATACCTAGTTACCACTTACTTCCAGAACACATTTTTTCCATTTTTTTCCAATATCCAATCATAAGGAATCTTATTTTTGCCTCTTCTACATATTTGACAACATAAAAATAAACACTATATTATCTACAAAATTCTTACCGAATATTTGAAAAAAATGGACCTAAATAAAAAAACACTATTAATTATCTAAATATATTACTAATGAAATCATTTAATTTTATTTAAAGATTCATCATGATAACCAGAAGATGAAAATTAATAAATTATAACACATTTAGATCAATGAATCTATACTTTTATAATATATAGGTTTTTAAGATACATTTAATAAAAACCACATATAAAAAATACATGTAAACAATTATTTAAAACTATTGTTATAAAATATAAAATATTCCATCTTCCTTAATTTAATTAAAATAAAACCCCTTGTCATGTTTTTTTGAAAAAAAATAATTTGATTCAAGGATACTAAATCAAAACGTTAATCTCAATATTAGAAACTATTCTAAATCCATTTTATTATAATAGAAGATCTTTCATTGAACCATTTTCCCACAGTCAACCTGAAATTATTAAATAAATAAACAATAGAGAACCATTAATTACTATGGAGGGAAAATTTATATTATTAATTCTATATTTTAACAATTAAATCTCTATAGATAAATTATTCAAGGAAATGATGGGTCATATACAGGGGTCACATGAAACATAAAAAAAACATGAACAAGAATGCCACTAAATGTTTACTGACCAACACAATGCTCATTGTTCAAGATATCACCACATAATGTAAAATGAAATATAAATTAAATATAATAAATAAGATTATATGGCTCTACTAAAACCGAGTTTAAATAGAAAAAATAAATTAAAATATGTACCACATATCCACTCAACCATATTTTTTAGAGACATTAGAATTTAAATCAAAATTCATTGATCCATAAAGACTAGTTAAATTGTAAAATTGAAATATTTGACAATTGAAACTTATAACTATATATGAAACATTTAATCATCATTGAGAAATAATTTAGAATTCATTAGTATGATTTTCATGAAAACACTTATTATAATAGTGGATATCAATATGAATGAATCATAGCATCTATAATCTTGGAAACATTTAATGATCTATGTTGAAATAGAAATTAATGATAAATATATAAGAATACATTATTTATAAGTTTTTAATAATATAAATAACATGAATAAAAATATGGTTCTATAAAAAATATGATTAAAAAAATAGGAATCAATGTGATTTGGTATGACCGACAATATATTCCTACTTTTTAACAACTAAAATGATGAATAAGTCACAAATATCTTGAAGAACCCTTTGAATATTGAAAATAATATCCAATATTATAACTACTAAATAAATATCCAATTAATATCACATTTTCCATGAATATTTATACGTAATTTCCGAATTTTAAATAATCCTAAATACTGGATACCCTCAAAACCCATAACCAAAGGCCCATAGTATTGTCTAATAACCATCTGTAATGAACCAACCAAAATTACAAAAAAAACCAATCCAAAATACTGAAACAGTATAAGAACATATCTTTATCATCAAATGCTATAAGTTTAAAAGAAGGACCAAGGTCATTTTATGCTCGGGATTCACCTATAAGAGAGTCAATAAGGGAAACACCAATTTCAAAATTATGTAGTAAAAAAAGTGTGAATTAACTGTATAAATATAAATTTACATTAAAGTATAGTCTATAAAATCTTTGTAATATATAAAAAGTAATCTATAGATATCATAGGTATCTTTCATACTTTTCTGTTTTTAAATTTATTAATTTAGTTGTTTAACAAGTTAATTTTTACTATTTATCACTGTTTTTAAATATTCTTGGTATGGAAAGGGATTTGACATATGTGTTGTGTAAAAATAAGATAAATATTTATATACAGATGATTAAGAATTTTTTCAATAGAAATTAAATTCATTATAATTGAAAAAGTGTCCCCTAGGGTGGAAAAATAGAGTATGATCCAACATGAAGCATACTAAGCCTGATATAGGGAGTGTAATGATAAATTTTCAATATAGAATGGTTCTTGAAAAAAGGAAACTACGGAGATGTAGACTGATAATTTCACATATGGGTTTTCCTTGATACCCTCACATATATAAAGTGGTGTCCAATTGATGTAATTTTTTAATGTCTGAGAAAAGTGTTTTTTGGGGAATTGTACTCTTTAATTAACCAAGATATCATAATTATATATTCTCTATCGACCTCTCATAAAACAACCAATTCTGTAGCCTATAATGTTTTCATCCATCCTATGCCATTAAATTTCCATGATCATCCTCAATAGGGATCATACCCTGTTGTAATTGATAAAAAATTATTTGTATCCTCCCACCACTAAAATTGGATAACAATAATCAAATTATAGGATCGTGATAATACACATCCATTATGAGATCAAGAACAACACATTCACGTAACTGTTTTATAGACAATTCAAGGAATTTATTCAATGAAGATATCTTGTAATATTCTTAAATTTTATTTCATCGATATAATTATAAAGAGAACACATAAATTTATTTTTTCCTGGACATAGATTTATAATTTAGTGGATATTAGAAAAATGGAATTCTTAGTGTTTTCATGGAGATGTTCTTATTGAACCATGATTTCCCTCCATTATGGAGTAACGTTAAATTGTAGTGGAATGAGTTTTAGTGGAGGATTTTTTTACTATGATATATAATATGTGTTCAAACAAGGATTCAAGAGATATGGGTTTGGACACAGCCCACTATATGCACTGTCAAATGATATATATTCTATTGATATAGATTTGAACAGTCTCTCTCCAAACAAATAATAATTATATTCGTGACGGGAGTTATAAGTGATGTTACACATGGGTACACATATATAATATAATAGAGTTGGGAATAATATAATTTTTGATTAGAAATATATATATATATATATATAAGATAATATATGAGATACATAGAGGGAGATTCCTATTTGAGTTGTTTCCTATAAATTTAGATTGTTTTCATTCATTAATATTATCTAATTTTGGTTGTCTACAATGTTATTTTTTCTATATTATGTCAGATCATTTTAATGATTATTTTTTTACATCCTATCATGGAAATCATGAGACGAATATTGTTATTATTTGATGGTTTTGATGTAAGGGTTTGAATAAGTTATTTTTTTATTGTATGATTTTCAATTTAGGGTTTTACATATATTATTTCTCTTATATATATCTCTCTATCTATTTATCCGGACTATTTCCATGGGTTCATATTGTGATTTTTTTTAATTTCTATGTCATGACATCCACCATGACCGTTGGAATAGTTTTTATTCTATATTTTGATAGGAATTTGAGTTAACCGTCCATTAATTAATCTGAAGTATATTTACATGAGAAAAAGTCATAATAGTGTATAGATATAGTCTATCCAAACCATAGGATTAACTATGATATATGTAAGAAAATAGATCTTGATTTAAGGTATGGATCTTGATTTCTAGTTTATCTAAGAAAAAAGAAGAGTTTTTAGAAATTTATGGAGTAAACGCCGTGTAAATTTGGGTACACACCGTGTACCTAGTTGCCGCGGGTAGACGTGTACTAGTCATGTAAAGGTAAAGTACATAGCCATGTAGGGTGACCGAATAACTTCCTAAAATGGGGTTCAGTAAAGGAATATGCATGTCATGTAATTTTAGAAACACGCTGTGTATTTTAATTTTTATTTGATAAATCTAATCGGGTTTGCATTTCATTCAAAGAAATCTCTTTTTTAGGCCTCTTCTCATCCAAGAGTGACCAAAGATGACGATTATTCTCCGAGCCCCCAACCCTCCATCTATTCTATGAATCAAACTCTGTCGGTTGCATATGAATTTTATTGAGGATTTATTCCTTTTTATAGAGCCACTTCTATTGATTTATCCACTATCTTGAGATATCCTTAGTTGATATTTTTATACATTTTATAGATCTACAACGTTATAGGTCGATTCTAAGGCTATTGTTCAACTATATTAATCACACAATGTCAAGGTATGTGTTTTTTTCCTATCCATGGGTTTTCTTTGATTTATATATAAAAAAGTACCCAATACCCTCATACGGGGTATTGCATATTTATAGAATTTAACCCTTTAATTCCAGTTATTTGTAGATTTCTTGAGTAAGAAACCTTGTTTGAGAATAGGGTTTAATTTACATGATATGGATGTGTTTTACATTGTTTCAACTCATATTGGTCATTGGGTCTAGTTATACATGTTAGGATGCTCTATTTTCAATGCCTAGTGTTGTTAGGATAGAGTGATATTATCTGACTGACTTGTGTCGGGATTTGTATCTATTCATCCAGTTAGTATATTGTGATTTACATTGGATTCTGGATATCTTTTGGGCATGATTTACATACACAAGGCTTTGAGAACCTGGTGTAGTTATACTATAGGGGAAATGGACTCTGAGGGAATTACTTGAGTGTCTGTTATAGTATCACATTGTGAGACCATATAAGGATGGACGTGATTGCTCCCTCATAGTGTCTGTAGTTCTACATTGTGAGATCACACGGGGAATTCAATATTGAGTTCTTCCCCAAGGTTTTTGTAGTTTACCATTATGAGACCACATTGGGTATTAACAGTGATTACTTCCTTAGAGATACTTTGTTATGTTAAACCATGGGGGTTAGATAGTGAGAACTTTCTAAAGTGTATATTGAGATTGTTTGGTTGATTATTTCATAAATGTAAATGAATGTAGTTGAAACTGTATTATATATTACTTTTGAGTATTTCCTTGTTGGATACATCAATTTTCAAATTTCCTGCTATATATATATATTCACTGACAGTTAGGCACAAATCATTGGGTGGATGCATATTGGGATTCATCTCACACCCTGTTTGGCTCATGCTTTGGGCCCAAACAGATTAAATTTTTGCTGGTATAGACAATGTCAAATAGCCTTCTACATTTGGTACTTGATTTATGGGGATCTAGAGAGAAACAGACCTAGATGAGGCCTGCAATGCTGCTATATTAATTTACTTTCTTTCCATTTTAATTTGGTTTAGTACTCTATTACTGCATTGTGACTTTTTTGGATTCATTCGTAGACATACATAACATGCATCATTTATATATGGGCTCCAGTTGATTATCTATGTGCTGTATTCTGTTGTTTACTATTGAATGTTATTATTACTACTTCCTCTACTGTTACTTATTTAGTTTTACTATGTTACTCTTCCAATGAGAGCATATTTCCCTGCTATAACACCCAAGACCCTCATTTCTAGTTGGCTGCCTCTAGAATTCGGGGAAATATACTTGAGACCATGTGACCAACCGGGTACATTGCACCTCTATCCGGCACCCAAAACTGAGATGTTACAAAGTGGTACCAGACGAATTCTTTTCCTCTTTGACTTACTTTTTAAATCATATATCCAGGGATAGGAACAAATATAGAGATGGTAATAAGTTGTGCCCATGAGTAGCTAACCCTTGTATTGGGGAAAACTAATTTTCCTTGAATATTTAAATTTTCCTGGTTTTTCAAATAATTATAGTTGATTTTATTTCATTATAGGGTGATTCATATGTTTTAGTTGTAATCATTGATGTTATTGAGGTTTTATTTCAATTAAAACCCAATGAGATTATGGTATGCCATCTCATGAATTATATATGAACTTGATGGAGATCACGTGTCATGCAATCTTATCATGCCATTTAGGGTGCACTACCGATTGCATGTTTTTGTGATAGATTTTATGCTAGATATGCTTGCTGTTGTGATAGATTCTTTGATAAAATACATGTTATTTGATGGGGTATTAGTTTGTGTAATGATTAATTTGAATGGATGCCAAACATTGGGCCCTGAGGTGTTATGGACAATCATGTAGAAGATTTTGGATGATCGTGTGTTGCATACACTATTATACTTGTTATGTGACAATAATATGGTGACAATCATTGACTAAATGAAAGTATAGTCCCTAACAGATCAGAATTGTTCACTTTAATGTTTGTTTCAACATTTTTTGGGTTTCAGAGTAGTTTTTGAGGATTACTATCTGGAAAAACCTGGAATACACGGTGTTTATTGATGAAAACATTCCATGTATCCTTCGTTTTGGGAAGGAACTGTTTTTATTAAAACATGTTGTGTACTATATGTACAGTCAATATAATCCTTTACTCTGTGACTTCCTGTGTGGGAAGTGATACAGGGTTGGGAAATCATTAGTGGAAAACGCAGAGTAATAGAAGTACACACCATGTTGTAGAGGCTATGTGTCCGACCAAGTGACTAATGACCCAGGTGGATGAAATCATTCTATAACACATCATGTCTGGCATAAACATGTTGTGTAGAGTCAGTCGTGTCTTGTTCCGTGTGATTAAAAACTCAAGCAGTTGAAACCTAATCTGTACTCTCCATGTTTGGCACAAACACAAAATGTATTTTTGTTCTAGGAGAGAACCCTGTGGTTTATCCATGTTGAGGAACTCAGGCATAGGGAAATAATTCATGTACCTGCCGTGTAAATGGAGAAAATGTCATGTAAATGGAGAAAATTTTGTGAGTATGGAATGTTACACAACCTGTTTTGGAAGAATTACACGCCCAAGCAAAGGATTTAGGGAACATGCCATGTAGGTGTTATACACGTCGTGTATCCATTTTTTGAAGAACCTGAATGCTTTATTTTTCTTATTCCTTTATTTCACTTATATGTTTCAGTCCATGAGATTCTTGAACTGTGGTGTGCTCTTGACCTTACAGAGTCATGCCATCACGATGTCCTCTGGTTGTACAATAGATACATGGTAGTGAACAGACATCAGACATGGTATATCAGGGACTACCAGTAGATCCTCCCATCATGCCTATTTTGGAACGATCCGTTATCCCATATAAAAGTGTTGATTCATTATTCTGAGAAGGTTTTATGAGGATTTTGCAGACCTAACAGGGATCACCACATCCTACCCCGTCTATAGAATAATTGACGTGGGTCATTCAGCAGCATCATCCTCCTACATTCGTAGGGGATGGAGGACCTCAAGCTAAAGGGTCATGATTAGATTCCTTATTGTAGATCTTCGAGTATTAGGACACTCCTTCAGAGAGAATGGTGATGCTCCCTACTTATATGCATCTGGATTTCTCCAAGAGATGGTTGTATGTGAACTCAAATGATGGACACTTGCATGTTATGGCTTGGAATGAGTTCTAGTGTGCCTTCTATGATTATATCAACCTAGAGAATTTGGGGGAATACTAATTCTGAGAGTTCAAGAGTTTATAGCTGTGTACTTTTTTATTCATGGAGTATTATTCTTTCTTCATTGTGCAACATCGCTTCACATCCATTCAAGGGGGTGATGAGTTATTTCTCGCAAGGAAGTTTGAGGATTGTTTCATGAATAACAGCCGTTCTCATGTGAACATCTTCAGGTTGACATGCATCACCTCTATACTTCACTTGGTACTGATCATAGAGTACAACATGATGGATTCTAGGGCTATGAGACATGACTTCTCGAGATCGGGATTTATCACCCTTCCGAATGATAGCAATAATAGCCACATTGAGTCTATGCATGGAGCTCTGAGTAGGAAGAATACTTAATCTAGAGGCCAAGTGGTGTTCTACCAGTGTGGGAATATTGGGAATATGAGGCGACATTTCTTGAGAGACTACGTGGAGTGCCGATCCTATGGTAAAATGGGCCATCTTTAGCATTTATGTCAGATTTTCTCACCAACTACTAGTGATATGGTTTTTGTTTTGACTCCATGTACCTGAGTAAGACCCCCATTCCCACATTAGACAGGGTGCAGGAGTTCTCCAAGGCATTCATGCTAAGATGGGGGTAATGGATACAGTGGTTAGAAACAAGGTTTTCAAAATACATTGGGTGAATCAACTCAGGGATATCAGTCTGCTTCACATGGCTGCGGTGGAGGCTAAGACTTTGCAATAGTGTAGATTCAGCTAGAGAAAGACTCCAAAACCTCTATAGATAGATGTACGATTATAGTTTCCTCAATTTTATTTTCTATGATTTTTGATACATGGTATTCCCACTATTTCATATAAATCGTTTTTGTGTAGATCCTTGGGCTCTGTATCATTAATTATACGGATATCATGATTCAAGACACTCCGTTGGGGACTAGAATTCTAGTGTACGTCAGTGTAAGGAGTTCCCTCTTGAGGTTTCTAGGTGTCACTTTTTATGTGGCCTATATGCCTTAGAGAAGATTGAAAATGATGTAATTCTCAAAATGTAATGGTTATAACCCTTTCAAGATATTGTCGAAAATTATCATCATTGGGCGAGTTTCACGTCACTAGATGGTAGTTTGTTTCTACATAAGGGGGAATGGAATGTCCATACGATGAGAGCAGGACTTGTGCATCATGGGTTAGGAGGGGTTGCATCCCAGATTTCTATTTTATAATAGGATGACTAGGAAACATCACATATTTACATTTCTCTAATGGTGGATCATTTGAATGATGTAATTCTAGAAGGCATTTCAGGTTTTCCTCCAGAGCAAGTGGCAGATTTTTCAATTGAACTTATTCTAGGAGCAGTATCAATGTCCATTCCTCCTTATAGGATGGCTAAACTAGAGTGATAGGAAAAGGGTTTCATCAGACCTAGTACATATCCTTAGGGGTTCAATGATCCTATTTTTATAGATGTCAGATGGTACCCTCAAAATTTGTCTAGATTATCAGAATCTTTACCAGTTGACAGTTAGTAAATTAGATCCCTTACCAAGGATTGATGATATATTTGATCAGCTTCGAGAAGCCAGTGTGTTATTGAAGATTGAAATGAGATCTGGTTATTACCAGTTTCATGTTAGAGCATCTAATATACCTATTTCAGTTTTTAGGAGCAGGTATGGTCTATATGAGTACGTGGTTATGCCATTCAGTCTCACAAATGCACCCATAGTTTTCAGGGCACTGATGAACTGAGCGTTCCATCCATACTTGGAATCATTAGTGGTAGTTTTCAATGATGATGTCTTTGTTTATTCGAACACTGTACATGTACAAGATATACCTCATGCGATCATTTTGACTACACTGAGAGAGCATTAGTTATATGCTAAGATCTCATAATGCCACCTTTGGTTGGACGAGATTCTCCTCATGGGTCATGTTATCTTAGAGAGAGGAGTATCAGTAGACTCAGAGAATGTGAGAAATGTTGTTTCCAAGTAGAATATGAAGAATTCCTTTGATGTACAGAGTTTTCTAGGACTTTCTAGTTACTAAAAACAATTCATACATGACTTTTCACTCTTAGAAACACCACTGAGGAGCCTGACTAAGAAGGGTACGAAGTACCTATGGACAAATTCTTATAAGTAAGCCTTTTAAGAGCTGAATGGGAGGTTTAATTCTTCACTAATACTAGTTTTTCTAGAGATGGGGAAGATTTATAAATCATACATAGATTCATCATGTATAGGGAAGGGAAAAGTTCTTATAGAGGAAGAAGGTGTCATTGCATACAGGTCTTTGTAGTTATGGCCACATGAGAGTAATTAATTGAGGAATAATCTTGATTTGGCTATAGTTGATCATGCTCTATGTTTCTGGATACATTATCTTATAGGAGAGCATTTTGTGGTTTAAAATGACAATAAAATTCTCAATTATGTCTTTACATAGCGTAATCTAAATCTGAGACAGTGAAGGTTGGTTGAGTACCTTCAGTCCATGGATTTTGAGCTTGCAAATAGACATGGGATAGGAAACACATTAGAAAATGTGTTAAGCCTATGGAATCAAATACATGAATTTCAAGAGACCAGCAGTGAGTGGTATCTTATGGCTCTATTCTCTGAGATGTATTTGGATGTGCATGATAGACATTGTGAGACGTTTTATTTTTCTGTAGTTGTTACCTCTACTCTACTTGAACGGGTGCGATGAGGCATCTATGATATGCTGAAGGCCATGTCCTGCATGAGAGTGATTCGGGAGAGGACCCTATTAATGAATGAAGCATTGGAGAGGATGATATCTTGTGCTTCCATGTATGTGTATGTGTCTCAGTAGACATACAGATGCAGATGATGTGGGATTTTCATTCTTAAGTGCGGGATTTTCATCTGGTGTCACCAAGTTGTATAGAGATCTAGACTATTATTAATGGTGACCAGGCAGGAAGAGATTGTTCTTGGTTTTGTGATGAGGTGTTCCACCTGTCAGTAGGTGAAGGGGGATCATCGGCGACAATTCATGCTATTGTAGCAGTTACCCATTCATGAGTGGAGGTGGAACGACGCCGTAATGGACATCGTGATAGGTTTTCCTAGGTCATCTAGAGGGAATAATGTAGTTTGGGTTTTCATTGATAGGCTCACAAAGGATTCAAAATTCTTATCGATCAAGGAGACCTTCAGTGTTGATTAGCTATGAAGTTTTTATGTTTGGGAAATTGTACTTTTACATGGGGTGATGCACTCCATCATTTCAGATATTGACACATGTTTTACCTATCAGGTTTGGAAAGAACTGTAGAGTGAATAGGGTACATAGGTACCTTAGAGTATAGCATACCATCCAAAGATAGATGGCCAGTCTGAGCATATGATTCAGGTGCGGGGGGAGATTCTTCGAGCATGCATCCTTGATTTTGGAGGATCTTGGGAGAATAACATATCCCTGGTGGAGTTTTACTACAAAAATAGTTTTCAATACACTATTCATATTGAATCTTCTATGTCTTTGTACAGTTGGCAATGATGATCACCCATATGTTTGCTGAAGGCCGAAGTAGCAGCTATACTAGTAACTCATATTGTTTAGAAGACCACAATGTTGGTAGAATTTATTTGAAAAATTATGGCTACAACATAGTTACAATAAATGTATTATGCTTGTTAATGAAAATGGCCTCTATAGTTCGAGGATATAGATTATGTTTTCCTTAGAGTCACACCAATGTTAGGACACAAAAGGATTAGGATACTGGGAAAGAATTATCTCGAATAGTTCAGAACGTTTGAGGTTTTGGAGAGAGTCATATTGAATTCGTATTTGTTGAAGTTTTCCTAGATGCACTAGGCTTTGCACGACATCTTCCATGTTTCCCGGCTATGATGTTACTTCTCAGAATCATTTCATGTTTTTCAACCTGAGGATGTTGAGTTAGAGGTGGATTCCCCATTCGAAGATCATCCTTATCTGGATCTTTGAACACAGAATTGAGGTTATATGGGGCCGGTTTGTTCCTCTAGTAATGGTGCTATGGTAGAACGTGAAAGTACATGAAATGGATTAGGAAAGGTATACTGATGTTCAATCGCATTGGCCTGATCTTTTTAAGGATTCTTCCTTCCCAACTTTTTAGGGGAATTCTGGGGAAAATTTCTTTATGGGGGGAGGTTTTTAAAAACCCAAATATTTTTTTTTCAGGTAGGGATCTTGATATCCGGTGTTTTCAAGAAAAATAGGAGTTTCTAGAAATTTATGGAGTACATGCCATGTACTTAGAAGTACACACCGAGTACCTGGTTTCCACGTGTAGTTGTGTACTGGTCGTGTAATGACCAAGTACATGGCCATGTGGGGTGACTTGGAGATTGTGAAATGTATGTGTTTGTAATGGTATATACATTCCATGTACATTTAAAGAACACACCATTTTTTTATATGATAAATTAGTCTCTGTTCTGGTCTCGTTCACAGAATGCTCTTCTTTTGGATTTGTCTCATCCCAGAGCTACTAAAGATGACGATTCTTTCCCTTGCCCTAACCCACCATATATTCTCAAAATCGAACTCTGTCGGTTGCATTAGAATCATATTAGTGATTTCTTCTTTCTTATAGATTCCATTCTCTTGATTTATATTCTTTTGTTAGATATCTGTGGTTGATCGTTTTAGATGTTTTCATAGATCTGCAGTTTTCATAATCAATTTAGAGGCTCAGGTTCAACAATATTGATCATACAACATCAAGGTAGGGGGTTTTGGTCTATCGATTGTAGGAATTTGAATTATATGTCAAAAAGATTCCAATACCCTAGTTCGGGGCATTCAATATTAAGGAATTTAACACATTAATGCCTATTATACATTGATTTCATAAGTTAGGGAACATGTTTGAGAAATAGGTTTAATTACCTTACTATGGATGTGTTTTCCAATGTTCGAACTGATAATTTCCCTTGGGTATAGTTTTTTCTGTAAGGCTACTCTATTTTCCTTGCCTAGTACTGTTAGGATTGAGTGATATTATCTGACATAATTGTTCCATGATTTATTTCAATTTATGCAATTATTATATTATTATTTAATTTGGATGCTAGATATTTATTGTTCATGATTGACTCACATAGGGTTATGGAAACCGGGTGTAGTAAGACCATTAGGGAAATCGATATTGAGGGATTTACTATAATGTCGGTTAAAATTTAACATTGCAAGACCACAGTATGGATGTACATAAGTTCTCTATCAGAGTGTCTGTAGTTCCAAATTGGAAGACCACAGGGGGAATTTGATGTTGAGTGCCTACTGAGAGTGTCTGTAATTTACCATTATGAGACTATACTGGGAATTTATGGTGAGTGATTCATGAGAGAGTCTTTGTTATGCTATACCAGATGTGTTATATTGTGAGAACTTCCCAGAGGGTTTTTTGATATTTTTGGTTTTCTATTTAATAAATTTAATTAAATGTAGTCGAAACTATAGTATTGTTTACTTTAGAGTAATTCCTTATTTATTATATCATTTTTTATAATCACTTCTATATATATATTCACTGACAATTATTCATAGATATTTGGGTGGTTTCCTAATGGGATTCGACTCACACCCTATTAGAGTCATTCATTGGGCCCATAAAAATTATATTATTGCAGTTATTGATAATGGAAAGCACCCTTTTACTTCAGGTATTTGATTGCTGTGGAGCTTTCAAGAATGGGACCAAGCTGAGGCTTTCGATGCTGCTATAGTTATTTACATGTTTTCATTTTTTACATTGTATATTTATTAATGCATTCCATCATTGTGACTTGTTTGTATTCTATCCTAGACATATGTGACATGCATCATTTATATATGTGATTCATTTGTTTATCAACTTGCAGTATTTCATTGTTTATTATTGTGTGTTTTTATTAATTCTTCTGAAATTGTTACCTGTATATTTCCATCGTATTATTCTTCCAATGATCGAATAGTCTCCCCACTATCAAACACAATTCCATCATTTCATGTCAAAAACCTCTGGCGTTTGGGGAAATGCGCTTGAGGCCATATGACCAACTGGGTACGAGGAACCTTGGGGCGGCACCCAGTACCGGGACGTTACAATCTATTTGTAAAACCTTCTTTTTAGTTGTATATGTTTTTGTATAGTATTATTTCAGGCGACAAAAGATGAAAATTTCAATTACATTCCATATTCATCTAGTTTCTTTGGGGGTGGTTATAATTTTCTTTTATTCTAATGTGTAGTCGTATTTATTGAGTACTGGTTTTTTTCCCATGTCAATGTGGGTTTGAGCTTTGGTAATGCCATAAATACTATTTCACAGTAGTTTTTTTATTATCTGATGTGATATATATTTTAATAATGTTTTAGGGGAAGAGAGGTGATGAATCTTTTTGATATGATGAATGTTTTGTAAAAATTACCATGGATTTGGTGAGAAACTCTTTAATTAGAGAGTTGTGAATATCTATTTTCCTATATCATCTTTTTTTGTCATAGTATCTTTTATTTTTTTTTGGGATTTTATGCATGGGTATATTTTTAATTGTTATAGATGGAGTAGATTAGACATTGACTATAGTGGAATCGTTATCCATTAAAATTGTTGATTAATTATGTTATATTGATGAACCTAAATTTAAGATCCAGAGAAGCCACAGGGAATGCCTCTTATACCTGTACACATGTGATGATGAGGAACTCCTCCATATCCATTCATTCTATATAAAATTATCAAATCAATAAATAATTTCATTTTTAATTAGATACTAATTTTTCCAATTTGGTACCCAATGTTGATTCCAATATCATAGTTGAATTCAAGATGGCATTTAAGTTTGAAGCATAATCTAAAACTATATATGAAGAAACCATTATCACATTCCAATCAAGATGAGGAAATAATAACTACTATATTAGAAGATATACATTATAATTTATAAGAGAAATAATATGAACATGAATTGATATAATTATACAAGGAGGAAGATGTATTAGCTTTTAAAATTGATATGATTATAGATTAATTGGAATAAGATTAAAATTATAATTAAAAATGAGTGTATTTTTTCATGTACATTTAGACCATGAGTTACTATATTATTATTAATTTTTTGAGATATTTATTACATATATAGTTAGTATTTATAATGATATTAGTTAAGAGTAGAAGATGAACTATACCACAAACATTATAATAAGTATTTTTCATTATTTTGATTAAAGTAACAATAATTTATAATGTTTTCATGTGAGAAAAATAATAATGATGAAGATGAATGAAATTAAAGAATGTTATTTTTAGAGGTAATATATTAATCATAATTTATAATATATTTAAATTACATCAGTTTTGTTGGATACATAAAACAACATATAAATACATACCCAATGTCTATATTATTTAAGGTTCATTGGATGAATCAAATAATAAACAGTAATATATAAGGGAGATACATTGCATCTTTCTAGGGTTTTCATGAATGTCACCCTCCTTCTGAAATTCATTTATACTACATATACTAAATTCCATGAAAAATGAAATATTAAAATTGGTTGGCTCAAATGCTCAGTAAGGGTAATAATATGAGACATGTAAGAATATTCATGAACATAAGTGTATGAGAAAAAGATCATGAAAATTGAAGATCATCTCCTACAAATCAAATATCACATCCATCAATCATGACAAAAATATTTTTAGTTCATAAGAAATTAATCATAAGGGAATAAATAGGATATTAAATGAAATCATATTATAGTTATAAGAAATGGAATCATGGAATACTTAAAAAAATATAAGAAATATTTCTAGGCTTTCTACCGAGAAATTATTAATATGTTATTCATGTGATTATCATGTATTTACAAGCTCTTGTCATGGGATTTCCTCCCAAGTAAACATGTTTTTAGGATTTGAATTCCCTCCATGTACCCATTTTTTTCATTCATCATATGTCCTTCCATGAACCCTCTTGTTTCGGGATTAGGAGACCTTCTAGTATACCTTCTTGTTTTGGGAAGGTGATGACATATTTTATTCCCATTAATAAAAGAAAAAGTATATAATTACATAATAAATAAGAGGGAGATATAGGTCCTAACCATAACATAATGAAAGAATACATACATGATACACAAGATAATGAGGAATCATTTCATTACACATGGTATGAACATGGTTTCATATAAATATAATCATAACATGAAGAAATTATATGTTTCTCATAATCATTTCATTTAAGCATAAACTATGAAATTAATTAGGTTTCCTAAGCATATAACATATAAAAATATGTTGTTTTTATAAGAATTTAACATATTAAAACAATTGTTTTTCATAATTAATAGGCCATTAAAAACACCATTAAGATAATGTGTATGAATAGATCCCGTAGTTAATTTACACATAAATAATTGAGTGAAACCAATTGATGACATATTGTATAGATTTTTTTTCAAATATCATTAAAAAACTTTTTATAATGAAAATAACCATTATTATTTGAGAATTTATTTTTGAATCATAGAACCTTTCGAATAAAATTTTTTGTTGAAAATAAACATGATAATATATATATGGATCGTGATAAAATTTTGAAAACCATTTTCCATTAAAAATATTAAATAATTGTTTAAAATGTTCAGACAACGGTTTCACTAAAATTAATTTTAAGATATATAAATAAATCATGAAAACTTTTTGAAAAACTTTTCCATAATAACATATTAAAGAATCCTAATTTTGTTTTAAAAACTATTTCATTGAATATAATTGAAAATGTTATAAAGAAATCATGGACAATTTTTTAAAACCATTTTCCTTGAATGCATATAAAAGAGACATGAATTCTTTTAAAACTATTTTTCACTTAATTCATTTGTGAAAACTTTTTTCATCACAAATTAAAATCAAAATTTTTAAAGGAATATTTGAAAACCATAAATCATTTTTTTGAAAAAAAATTTCATTGAATAGAATGTTAAAACTAATATATTTCCATAATATTTGAAAACTAATTTATACAATAAATAATTTCAAAAAATTACATGGGATGATTTATGGAAATAAATATCATGGTCTCATGTCAGTCTGTACATATCGAACATTCCTTTTACTAGTTTAATGTTAAGATATGTGACATTAACCAAAAACAAAAAATAATATTCTTTTTAAAACGATTTTGTAAGAGGTATAAATAGGGTAAAAATCCGTTTAACATCACTGGATAAAAGTAAATCATTTTTTAAATCAGTTTTAGAAGTCACTCTATTGAAAGAAAAAATATTTTTGAACGAAAGGATAAATAACAACAAAATTTCATGAAAACAATTTATTAGTTATCTGAAGTAAAAAATAATAAAAATCATATTAATACATGAAAATATCATGGAAAATTTGAGGTTATGATAAGTAATGAATTTTATTGAGTGATGAATTATAATATTCCATCAAAGGAAGCATAATCCTAATTATTCTTGAAAGGCGATGAGATTGTTTCAATAAACTCTTATTACATAGTAACAATGATCCAAACACTGCATGTAAAAAAATAAAATTACATTATGCATAAAATTTATTTAAAAAATTATTTTTATGTTATAACATGTCAAATGGAATTATATAAATCTCATAGAATAATATTGGTTCATAACATGGGATATTTCTCAAAGAATGAAAATTGATACAAAAGTTTGTTATAGATTTGGTAACATTGAAACATGAAAACCATGAGATAAAGTTTACCAAATGGATATGATAATACCAATAGAAACTTTTATAACAATAAAATAAAACATCCTGTGTTAGTATATAAATTATACAAAAAATTTTATTGGTGAATATGGCATGAATCTAATGGAAATAAAAAGTGAGATGAAACTTCCAAACCATATGTCTTGACATTCATCGAACTAACTAAAACATATAATATGATAAGTATATGATTATTATAAACATTTTGAAGAAAAATATTAACATATATAATAAATTTTATTAATTAAATATAGCTTTATATTACCCATTTATAATCAACCCCATTGTAATGTTATGTTTTTAGTGATAACTGTCTTTTTAATCTTAAGGGTTGTGACTTGTTACTCTTATTCCTATAATATAGATCATCATTTGTTTATATCTATAATGTAAAAAATTATATGAATATCATATATATTAATTATATATGTATGTATAATAATTTTAAAAAGATATATATATTAAATGAAATATTCTATTAATGGAGATAGTAGGTCGTTCGTGTACATGAACGCTATTTCTGTTTTCTTGTCTCTTTGATGAAAATAAAGTTATTGATATATTTTAAATATATATAAATATATAATATCAATAATTTATAATAAATAATATATATATATATAATATTATTACTAAACATAATCATTTATACATTCAATGTAATGTGTGAGTAAATCAAATCGCATGGAGGAGGTGATAGTCGAGAAGTCCATAAAAGAACTTATCATATATACACAATATGGAGAACATGAATGTATATTTAATTATAGAATTATAATTAAAAAATATATTTATTATATATCATATGAATGTTTAGTTTCCTTAATAATTACTATACATGATAGGTGGTAAAAGAAGAAAAAATAACATTGTTTCATGATGTGGCAATTCAGCATGCATAAGAACAGTTACTTCATTAAACATTTTATGGATGAATGTTTATCATTAGGTATGACCCCTAATATAACAACATATACCTTTATTTTATATAATATTTTATTATGTAGTATTGGGATAAGCATAATTTTGGTTGGGTTGAAATAATTCAAAAAAAGAGCATGAGGAAGGGTGTTACCTTTTCTATGGGTAACTCTATTAGGTTTTCAGAAAAGTCATTCCTTGGATTGATTTATTCCTAAAAGGAGGCTTGTAAGATGAAGGTTTTGAATTTTATAGACTATTTAATTAGAGGTTTTGAAATTCAAAGGGCTTGATAGGTGTCAAGAATTCATATTGGTGGGGTTTTTTTAATATGAAGGAAGACACGATTCTTATAAATTTCTAAAAAGTAAATTTCAGAAAAGTTCTACCATAGAAATTGATTCAGTAATTGACCATTCTCAATAAAATGATGTAAAAGGTTGAAATATGACCATAAAATGGATTTTGGACATGTGTCAAGGACTTCTAGGGCTATAAATTTATGGTTTAGTCCTTTGTGATGATAATTTCTCTCTTAATCAAAGTAATTGATGTTAATCACTTGCACTAATATTTTTGGTCAAAAACTATGTTGAAATATTTAAGAAATATAAGTTATTAGGATTCCAAATAATGAATCCAATTTTCCTAATTGTTATCATAGAAATTTCATAAATTAAGTAAATTTTATTCTTGTATATATGTCATAATAACAAGGTTTTTAGTGAGAAATCTTAGAATATTGAAATGATTTTATATCCAATTTTAATGAGATATTTATTAAAATGAAATAATTTTTTTATTTGATATATTATTGGCCTAATTTCTCATTAAATATGATAATATAAATTAAATATATAATTAAAATACATGAATAATAAATATTAAATTAATATTAATTTATTATTAATTACATCTATAAATGATGATTTTTAAAAAAATATGAAAAACTGGCCAAAAGATATTTTATACATTATAAATTAAAAAATAAGTTTATTTTTATGAATTTAAATTTATTAATGTTTCTAATATTAAATTTAGTACTGTTTATAAGTGATTTTAAAAAATTAGTTTAGTTGATAAAATATTAATTTTCTAATAGATGGATTTACCAATATATATATACATTCATTGATTTGATTTATTTACATAAAACCATTATAAATAATATTTAAAAATAATTTATTACAATTCATATTATAATGATTCATATTTATGTTGTAATTATCATATATAAATAATTATAACAGAAAATTGATATTTCGTAGAAATATCGTTGTTGCATGTAATGCACACCAATTCCATGTTGTGTATATCCCTATAGAGGATGGAGATATATGTAGAGAAATCCATGTATGTGTTTCATGTAGCAAAATCTATGTCATTGTTACATTAGAACAAACAAGCCAGTGTTTCATGTTACAACAGTTAAACATTATGTTTTCTATAGTGTATGTTTATCTTAGTGTTATATATAACACAATAGAATGATAGTTTTCTTATATAAAAAAATATATTAAGTGTTTATTGAAATGTTAAATATCAAAAACATTAAATTAAATAGAAATTATTTTCACACAATCACAAAGAGTTACATTCCACACCCCTTAAAAGGAATTCAACCCTTAAAATGTTTCTAGGTTATAAGAGGATTAATAATAGAGTGTTCCCATCATAGAAAACCACATAATAAAAGATTAAACTAAATCATAATTTAAAATTTAATGTTGGAAACATAAATATTTACTGGAGTACCACATAATGAGGTTTACACATATGATAACATTTGTGGCAATTAAAAATATTTTCATGCAGCTGAAATCTAACTATTATATTTTTATAGAGAGTGATCGAGAACATGGGTAATAGAAAGTTAACATTCACCAAGCCATGTCACAATGTGGCTTAAAAAAGCCATTGATATCAGAAAAATAATGAAAACTCCTAATGTTTGTGACTTTTCATGAGATGATATACTTATTAATTATAGATCAATCTCACCCTTTCCTGTCCATTGATAATTTTCTATATCGTCTCATATTTAATTAAATGTAGAAGAATTTATCATTCTTGAAGCATTATAATATCATGAGATCCTTAAATAGAATGATGGGTCATTCCATCTGTCTATATCAGAAAATAGATAGCATATACTATCCAATATGCATTAATATTCATATAAGGATATAACACATTAATCTAAAAAACATCGTCCAAAATATTACATAGAGATTCCATAAGTTGATAACCATATAATCAATTTTGGAGATCAATTTACAATATAATATAATCATGTTAATTAAATCATATTACCAAAAACTCAATTGTATATTATATAGTAGCTCATAGTTTTCACATTCAAAATCACATGAATGCCTCCATCACTTTTTTCAAGAAACAAGGTAATATCTTCAATTACCATACATCCTTATTGAAAAAATGCATGAATTATTTTGGATATACACCTTAAATCCCAGAACAATATAAATTAAATCCATGATATCATAATGTACATGTTTAATAAATCATTAATTTGTCCAAAATAATCAGTATTATCCTATTTATTTATTAATATCCAACATATCAATTTTTGAAAATAATTATCTATTTTAGAAAGTAAATCACAATTTTCCTATCAACTTGAACACATTAATGGGTAACTTCCCTTTATCAAAATATCCCTTATTCTTTTATATTCATTTTAAATGACTTTATACCCATTAATCACATCCTTTTAAATCCACTATCGAAAATATTTACAGAAAATACATATATATTTCCAGATTCATATAACATAATATTTTAATTTTGAATCATAAATAAATTATTCATCCCACATTATTCATAATCCATTACTCTGGCCTCAACAACTTATCCATTAATACCTATTTCATATAATATGAATCTTGAATCAATTATTAAGGTATCTCAACCATAATCAAATAGTTCTTCTTGTGTTCAAATTAAACAATAATATTAGAACATCCCATACATTTCTCACGTAATTAATTGTTTATTTATATTCAATAGTATAATACATAATCATACCACTATCCATACATAAAAAAACTAAAACATTTAATGTTATCTATGTTTCTTTTAGTCTCTAACATAGACTAAATCTATAAATCATAGTGTGATTAACATTTATCATAATGGAATACTATATAATAATGGAAAATAACTTGTAGGATGCCTAATTCATGGATCCTACTTCATTAATCATTGAATACATAGGTTTATAAATTTTTATTCATAGTCATTATATTCAAAAATCTTTTAGGATGGTTTGTAATGTGTTTTTTAATTCCCAAAGCATATCTTCTAAGATTGTCAACACTAGTTTGCAGAAATCCCTATTATCATGTACCGAGTTACACTTGAGTCTAGCCAGAGTCACCTTTTTGGAGTTGTTATCCCATAGTACATTTTTTCTTGATCCACATATACCTATAGTCTCAAGACATGGATATAATTCTAGGAGGCCACATGATATAACCATTACCAATATTCCAAAACAATTTCCTATAATTTTCGTCATCCTAGAATAAATCTTTAGAAACATATGTATATATACTATTAGAAATACCCCAAGGGATATCCCTAATGATATCTCGTCCACAATTTTAAAATTTGACTAATTCTTATCCCTATTACCATCTATAGAAACCCTCACATTTCATACATAGACATTACCTCACATTTTTGGAATACGTAAACAATTGTAGGAATAGATTCCCACTGTTCATAGTCATTTAGTGTCATTGGAAACATTGAATCATAAATAGTTGAACATAGGAGAGAAAATTTGTCACCCACTATGTTAATTATGATTAGTATCCTCCTTATAAACATTTTATTTAATAAATATTCAAAAAATGTAGATATAGGAAATATAAAAATGGGTGATCTTAGATGCCTAGTCAGGGTAAACATGGGAGGAAAGTAAGAATACTCATTAGCATAATGTAATGAGAAAAAGATCATTAAAATTAAATAGCATACCCTACATATAAAATATCATACATATGAATCAGAACATAATGATTGGATGTTCATATGATATGAATCATAAGGGAATCAATAGACTAAGAAATTAATGAATAACATAGAAATATGAAATGGAATTGTTGAAAAAATATATGAATATAATAACATGTGTACCTATTTTAGGCTTCATATTACCTCCCACGAACCATATTATTTTTGAACTTGGGATGGCCTCAAATGACCCTCTTATTTCGGGCATAGGATGCCCTCCCTTATACAATCTTATTTTAGGCTTGATATTCCCTCCTGAGAACCCTCTTGTTTGTGGATTGGGATACCCTCCAGGGTACCCTTTGATCTTCTAAAACTATAATCATTACCCAAAGAATTTTAGGTAGATATAGATATCAACCATCTCATAATTGAATGAAACATATTTTTATGAAGATCATAAAAAATGTTATTATAACCCATGAAATGAAATGGGTGTCACAAACATCTAATCATAACTTGTAGAAAAGAGATAAGATACCTAATAATTTAATTAAAGCCTAACCGATAAAAATAATTTACTTTAACAAACTATGAACCAGAGAAATCATTTGAGTTTTTTGAATATATAACCCATGAAAAGAATCATGTTTCAAAATCAACAAGCCCTCAAAACATAAACCATTCAGAGAATGTAGATGAATGGAATACTTTGATCATTTCCCTCAAAATTCATGAGTAACACCAATAAATGCAACCTATGATGTTAAATAAATATGAAATAACATTAAGAAACATAAATTGTCGAAAATACCCATTATTTTTTAATAAATTATTCTCGAACAATAAATTTATTTGAATACCATTCTCTTTGAAAATAAACATGAAAATTTGTTAAGTAATATTGAAGAAATATTTGAAAACCATATTCCTTGAATTGAAAAAAAATGAACATTATAAACATTTTAAATCCAATTATTTCAAAATAAATTGATAACACATAATCAAATTATGAAAACCTTTGGAAAACCATTTTCCTTTAAAACCATTAAAATATGCATGAAAATTTTTTGAAATCCATTTCATTGAAAATTCATTAAAACATATTAATAAATCATGAAGATGTATTAAATACCATTTTAATAGAAACCATATCATAAAATCATGGTAAATTGGAAAATAATTTTTAAATATAATTTTTTTTAAAATTATTTTCATTTAAAAATACATATGAATACATTTCAGTAAATCATTGAATCCCAAAATAAAATAAATTAATTTTTCATTCAAACAAAATCTAATAATATAAAATCCCTACAATATTAAAAAATCCATTTATTTTAACAATCATCTTATAAACATACAAGGGAATATTCATGGAAATGATGGTCATGATGGTGGCTAATTCTGTACTTGTTGAATATTACATTTGTAATATAAAGTTTGTGAAAAGTTTCTTGATTATAAAAAGACAAAGATATTACTATTAAAGCCCTGTTTAAAATGTCAAAAAAATTTATAAATTCTATTTAGCATCATATTTAAAAAGGTCATCAATTTTTAAATGATTTTTAAAAATCATGTTTTGGAAAGAACTCAGATTTCCGATAAAAATTGGAAATAAAGTCATATTTTCATGAAGACATTTTATTAATTATATTTAGTACCAAAGAGTAGAAAAATCGACTAATACATGAATATATCATTTAAAACAAGATGATCGATAAGATAAATTATGTGTTTTTTTAAATATGTATCATTATATACCTTCAACAGAAACATAATCATAAACAATTTCAGAAAGGGATGAGAATATTTCTATAAACTCTTGAAAGTGATATAATTGAACCATAATCAGTAGGTAATAAAATAAATTAAATGAAGTCTATAATATAATAACCTGAATAATTTTCATTATATAAAATCTCCATTTCATTATATACTATTATTAGAAAAATATATGGGCATAACATGTCACGGGTCCCAAAGAAAGAAAATTGTGATAGAGTTATGTTACTGATTTGGTAATATTGGATGCATGAAACCCACAAGATAAATTACATAAAATAGGTATTAGAATTCACATACACATGTGAATAATAATCATTGAATAAATCCATGTTCATTATATACACCACACAATTAAAGATTGTTGTTAATATAGATTGTATATAACAGAAATAAAAATTGAGATGAAATTCCCTTACCTTTGGCCTTAAGTCACATTATACACATTCAATCAACCAATTTGATAATTAAAATTTTATTATAAATGAATCATAGAAAAATATTAAAAAATATTATACCATATATAATTTACATAAGGCCTTATATTACTTGTTTATTATTAATCCCATTTTAAAGCTAAATTGCGGGTGATAATCACCTTTTTAATCGTACATGTTTTAAATTATTATTCATGGACCTATTACAAAGGTCAGAATTTATTTATTTAAATAATATAAAACAATATATAAATATCCTATATATTAATTATATATGTATTTATAATAATCTAAAAATGATAAAACTATGAAATGCAATATACCATTCATGGTGATGGAAATTTTTGCCTACGGATGAACACTATTTCATTTCCAGGAATATTGAATAGATGGCTGTAAATGAAATGTATTTAAAGAAGTACATACATATAAATATTTATTTATTTATATCTATTAGTGAGTTAATATATCATTTATATCACTTATTATTACTAAAATTCCCTAATAAATTCCATTTAATATGTAAATGAATCACCTCGCTCTAAGGAGGAGATAGTCCACATGCCCAGAAACGAAGTTATCGTATATAAAATATATGTAAATAATGAACTAATGTTATATTTAATATGTATAAATACTTAATAAATAACATATATATCATACAAAAATATGTTTTACAACTTAATGGAAACAAAAGAGTGGTGGATAAGGAATAATGAGTAACATCATTTCGTGAGGCAATAATTCCCCAAATACAAGAATATTAAAAAAGATTCTAATTTTATTGATATCTTTTGTATTTTTACGTATAAACCATAATATATGAAATATAATAATGTTTAGGATAATTTGATTATTATTTAATCATGTGATAATACTAATTTAAGAGGAATATAATGTAAATGAATGAAAATTGCATGAGGAAGGATGTTACCTCTTCTTGCGTAACTCCTTTTGGTTTTTAATAATGGGAATCCATTATTGGATTTATTCTCAAATAGATGATTCTAGTAATAAGAGATTGATTTTGGAATCTTAATTTAGTTTATTTTTGTGATTAAAAATCCATGAGAGGTGTGATCCAATTGGAAGTTGGTCCAATTTTATAGTGGATGCGGAGTGGTATTCTATAATATTTGTGAAGTGATGATTCCACCAATGATTTTACATGGAATGTGGGTCCAAAAATATAAATATATAGAACCATGTCACAATATGGTATATATATTATCAACCAATGTATTTTTGATAAGTTTCTTAGTATTTTTGTTCCTTTGGTTTTAAGGGATAGTCATTAGTGTAGACAATTTTTCTCTTGATCAATGTAACTAATTTTAGTCAATTTCACTATATTTTTCTATCCAAATTTTTTTTATCGTATTATAAATTTTAAAAATATAATTTTTCAAAATATGAAATCGTTCTTAGAAATTATTTTCATAGAGGTGTAAAAATGAATTAAAAATATATTCATGTAGACATTTCACGATATCTGTTTTTTAGTGAGAATGGTTAACTTTTTTACGGAAATTATATCCATTTCTTATTTGAATTTAGTTAAAAATACATAAATTGTATTATTTGATGTATCATATACTTATTAAACAATTATAAAAAATCAAAATATAATTTTACTATAAAATTAATTTAGATAAAATAACTGATTTGTATGAAAGTTCATAATTTTTCACTATTCATATAGAAATTATGTTTTTTGAAAAAAATATATATAAATTTTCTATACAATAGTTTCATAATTTTATATTCAACGTATTTTGTTTATTTTATGAATTTGAATTTATAATAGTGTATAAAAAATTTTATTATTTTTTATAGACGAATCCAAGAAGTAGTTCTTTTATAAAAATAGTATTTTTCAAAATATATAGACATTAACAAAAATATATATCATCATATATAATTTTTAAAATTGATAAAAATATAAAAACTAATATTTAAAAATTACTTATTAGTATTTATATCAATAATTTAAATAGCTAAGTTATAATTATATATTTTAAATAAAATTAGCAATGATACGATATGTCCTAGATACACTGATGTTCTATGAAACTTAAACCAAGTTAGTTCTTAATGTATTGCATGCCAAAGAAATGTTTAATATATAAAAATAAATTTCATTGTTGAAATCAATATAATCCATTTACTTTTTTCATGTAGTGGAAACCAAGTTAGAGTTTCAAGTAGCACATTGTAAACTTTATTTTGCGTAATGTGTATGGTTATCATGGTGTCACATATAATGCATAAAAAAATAGTTTTATTATATAAAAATAAATAACTAGTGTTTAATTTAAATAAAATTATCAAAAAGAATAAATTAATTTAAATAAATAATCAAAAAATAATATGGTGTTTAAAGGGATTTGTGTTTATTATTGTTTTCATAGGAATTATTTTTAATACCTACTGTTGGAATGTAATTTAGGATGTAGTATCTGTATAATTAATATGTTTGAGATTAAATGTAGAGTACATACACATTCACATGGTTGTTTTTCTTTTATAGGGTTATGATAATGTTGGGGTTAATGAAAAACATATGGAAAAATATGTTTCTGGAAGAAATTGTTTCACTTTTTCATTAAAATTTAATTATAAAAATAGGAACATTTATTTTTTTAATCATTGCAAAAAAAAATTACATAATAATCCCATGATAGAATATTGTAGATTCCATTGTGATTATAAATAAATGAGTAAAATTATGGATTAATTTGTAGAAATAGCATGTATATAAGAAATTAATGAATCTTGATTTGAGGGGAATAGTTTAATTATCTTGATGTATATCTATTTCACATTTTTTGGGAAATGAATTTAATAAATTAAGTTATATTAATTTACTATTAATAATATGTCCAGAGTGATTGACAAAATTATATATTTTTCATTATTGAAATTGTTTAGAGAAAAATTTTCTATATTCCATCATATTATCATTTATCCAGATAAACATAGGCCCTATAAACATTCTAGAAATTGTATTGAACCTTTTAAAATATATTAAAGTTAAATTTCACAATAATATGATTGGGTAATTTTTTTTGCGACCCTTATATTATGATATACCTATGTTTTGTTTATATTCATATTTAATTATATAAAATCTATGACTTACCATGTTTGGAACATATACATTAAGAGATAATTTTGTACTTAATACACATTATCATAAACTTTTTCATGACAATTACCATATCAGGGGGAGGATATTTATGTTAAAGGGGGATTATTTAATTTGATTAAATAATGTGGTAGAGTTTCATTGGGATTAGGTATAGTTTATAAATTAAATTTTCATGGTAAATAATCCTTTCCATCTATAAAGAAAAATAAATTCTTTAAATAAGGATGATGAAGTAAAATTATTATTGAAAAATAAACTAACAAAAAATAATGACTGCTTATTTTTTTAAAAAAAATGGTCATTATTCTTTTTCAGATATATTTCATAGTTTATGAGAAATTATTTTGACTTTGTAATGTGTTATGAGATTTCATTAAATGAAGATGGTTAATTTTATTTATGAATTTTTATTGATCATCATGAATTATTACATTGTTTGAACCATCTTTTTTGAGACTAATAATTTATAACATCAGTTACCTAAATTATATTCTATTTTATTGGGGGGATATTTTAGATTGGATAAATTTTATTTAGGATCATTTAAATATTGTATTCACATAACTCTGGTATTTTTTACTTTTAATGATGAGTGACATATATTTCATGATGTCGTAGATAAAATAATTTTAATCCTGTTATTAAATAATTAATAAATTAAAATTATGTTAGGAGAATAACATTTATTTATAAATGGATGTTTAAAATACATACATTCCCTTGTTTATATAAAAATTTGTTGTTTAAGAGATATAACATATATGATGACTAAATGTTAGTTCTTCATTGATAATTTATTTATATTGTTTCTAATATCATTTGAATATTTTTACAACATGTTTCCATTGTGATTTATTAATTATCATATAAACAAGGACATGTTATCTCTTAGTGTCTTTGGGAAGTGGTTTTGTAGATTAAATATAATACATAATAATTTTCATTTTAAATTAGGAATTTAATTAATTAAAAAGATATATTTCCTTATTATGATTGGAACTATATGATTTGGAGTGAAATAGAGAAAGATTTATGTTTTGAAAAAAAAAAATTAATTTAATTTTAAGAATTGTACAAAAAGAATTCATATCATTTGAAGTTGAGAATTTTCAATGTTGCACTAGAAAAGTATTACATCGTTCAACATGAATCATATTAATACTAAAATTGATATAGTAATGGGGAATTAGTAGAAAAGGTTGGTGGTGGGTAGGAGGAATCCTAGTAGCAGATTCTTGTGTTTTTCTTATCAGGGAAGTTCTTTCTATCATTGCATAAATGAAGTAGTATCCACATGATGGATCATTAAATGTATGGATATAATAGATTATGTTGTGGAATTCACATAGTAAAATGATATCATTATACGTATTTTTCTTTTATCTTCCTCTCATTGAACATCCTATGTCATAGCTCGCCATGCACTATTGATTGTGTATCATTGAACTACTATGATAATCATCAATAGAGCGTGATCCTTGTTGATGTGAAAGAGTTATTAACTGTATCCTGCCTCATTTAACTATTGGTCTCCAAAAATAACATCACACAGTCAACAATCAATTGAATTTGTGATCCCAATAACCCTGCATCCCAGGTGATTCATCAATACAATACAAAGTAATCGATACAATGAAGAAACCACATTGTAGTATTAATTTTTTATTCCAGGGAGATGTATAGGTGAAAATTCATAGAATGAATTTGTTTCGTCAAATTACTCCATGTGAATTATATATAGAAATAATTAATGTTTTGTGGTTTCGATGGAGGCCTACAAATATCATAATGATTCACCACTGCTATGGAGGATCATAAAATTGTAGTGCTGTGAATTTTAGTAGAGGTGTTTTCACCATCGTATCTAATCTATGATGTATAATGGTTTTAAGGGTGAAAGGATATGACCCACCACACTTATGTCACTATTACTATATATATATTCTATAAATGTAATTTTTACCAGTATGTATCATTATACAAAATAACTAAATATGATATAGTACATAAAAGTGATGTTATATTAGGGTAAATTGATATTATCTAAGGGGGTTTAATATTTACAAAAAGTGTGATAGATATATGGAGATGTATGAAATGAATGCGATATAGTGGAGGATATATCTAATAAATTAACTATTGATATATACCAATAACCACTATGCATTCAAATAATCGAATCCATGACTCATATTACTACATTTGTTAACACTCACCATGATGATTTCTAATTCTATCTTTTAGGATCACATTGAGATGTCTCCAATATATATTGGGGCGAGTGGTGTATTAGTGTTTCTGTAGATTTAACAAATTCGATGTAACATCCCAAATATTTTGAATTAAATTTTAATATTAAATATGATAAAATTAAATTATAAAACATAGAAATAATATTACTATTCTTATCAAAGAATAAGAATTAATAGAAAATAAGTTAATAAATAATTAAGACAAAAATACAGAAAAATGACAATTTAAATAAGATTTTGATTTTATCAATTAATTTTATATTTATATTATTAAAATATAAACTGTGTGTTTTTATTTACAATTTTAATTCTAATTTCTACATGAATTACATAGTATTTTTGTAAAACAGAATTTATACTGATTAATACCAAAGACTAATTGACATTATTATTCTTAAAAATAATTATTGAAATAATTGATATGTTATCTAATAAGATGATAAATTAAATTTTTTAAAATTATAAATAACTTCATATATATAGAATACCTTATATCTATTAAGCTATATATATCTACATAAATTAAATATGAATGGTCATATTTCATAACATTAAATATAATATTTACAAAAATAAAATTTTTATAATAATAATAGTTTGACTAATTTAAATTTATGAAATCTTAATAAATAACATAAAATAATATTATTAATACTAGGATAAAAACAAATCATGATATTATTAAATATATAATATGATATTAATAAATGTTTATGAAATGTATTTTAATACATATATATATATATAAGATGATATAATATAAAAAACAACGAAATGAAATATAAAAAAATGAAATGAATGAACTAGGATTTAGGTTTTCGTCTGCAAGATTAGGGTTATAAGGGGGAGTCATAGTGTGAGATGAAGCTGAGACATGGGTCTCGTTTTTATCGAGTTCAAGCAACAATCTAGGTCGATGCCATGTAGTAGAGTTCATCTTCTTCTTCACGAACTGTTGGTGCAACTAAGGATCTCGAGCTGCATTGAAGGGCGATTCGACCATGGAAGGCCACACCATCGCCGGAGCTGCCGTGTGAGAGTCCTATATTGGGTCATCACGCGACAGTTCTCATCAGGAATCATTTTCTGGTGTGGTGGAGTCGAAGCCGAATTGGAGTCTAGTTCTGGAATCGAGTTCAGGTGGGGATTTTGAAGCAGTGTTCGATGCACGATTAAGGTTCATTTTTTAATCTAATTTTCATATCCAAATAATTATGAAATCTAACCATATGAGCCTATTTCTATATATAAAATTCTTTTTTATTCGAATTATAGTCATATCTTCTTAAGTGTTTCAAATTTTTATGAAATTATCGATTTCATTATTTATTGACATTCGTTGTTCCCTGTCGGTGTTTTAATTTATTCAATTATTTTTTTGTATTGTCTTGGTTTTGGATCTTCTTCAAAACACTTATATAGATTAATTCCACTTGTATTGATTTCAAACAATTAATTAATTATTTTATTGATGAGGTTTGTTGCATCATTCCTATTGCAATCCATATCAAATATATAAAATTATAGATTTTTCAATTATGTCTCTGTTTTGAGGTAGATTTATTTAATGTTATATATATATATATATCTTGAAATTGAATAAGAGATTTTGTATCAATTTAATAAAAAGAATTTGGTAGATGTAATTGATGGTTTCTTTATTAGGATCATTCAATTATATAAAATATTGATATCTCATTGTTTCAGCTTTGCATTGATCACCCTGTAGAGCAAGCTCATTTTCAAGTGGAAATAAAATTAAATAATAGATTAGTCATTCCAAATGCATAAATAGAAGAGTCCATGAGGGAGTATGGGATACATTTTTCCGTGTGATGTGTTGTGTTTTTTTGTTACTCCGAGTATGAGATACGAGTAGAAGATTGAAAGTGTAATGTTATTGCAGCCTTCATCCAAAATTGGAAATGTATAAATATTTGTTTCAAAACATTTATTTATTTATGATTTTATTTTATTATGGTATTTTGTATTTTCAATTAAATTATATGAAATTACATATTATTGTTTTTGTTAGAGAATTTTGTTTATTGATTTCAAATTTATATGTTCTATTTTTTCCTAATGGAATGTATTTGGTTTTCAAATATTTAGTTTTATTAATGAATTTTATGTTCAGAGTTGATTTTGAGGGTATTTGGGTCCATTATAATCTATTTAATTTCTAGTAAGGGATTGTCTCTTTTAATAAATGTTTCATTAATTACACTATTTTTTTTAAAATATCATTTTCTATTTTATATGCATGTGTAATCCATCTCTTTAAATATTTTTACTATGTTTTATATATATATATATTGTTATTTTTTACTCAAATTAATCAAAAGGTTGGGTTTTTATTTTCATTATAATAGAGTTAATGTTCTCAAGAAATTTTAATAATGAATAAAATAACCTATTCTTTTAATTCAAAAATCAACATGTATTTATATTTCAATTTATCTTTTAAATCTAATATTATATATATATAATTAAAGGATGTTCAAGTATATAATTGTTTTAAATAAATTATTAATCATATATTAATTAACTTATGAATTTATATATTAAGAATGTCTTAATTTTATCAAGGGGATGACATAAAAGTAAATATTATAACCATACATCAATGATTTTTTATCATTATATTTATACATTAATATATATGTAATTAAATTCATATTCCTTAAAACATTGGTCTATATTAAAGGATGATTGTATTTAGTAAAGAAATTATTCTTTCATGATATTTATGTTTGCGCGATACATAATTATCTATTGTTGTTGATTGATTTTAGGATGACAGAATTATATGTTTGCTATTGTTATCATTTTACCTTCATGCATAAAAGAAATTTAATAATTAGGTATTTTAATTTTCATGTGTTTGGATGTTGATTTAACATCCTTGTGATTATACAAAGTCATGTATCATGAGATCAAATGATTTTGTTAATACTGACCTGATTTTCGATAATATAATTGTTTAAAAAAATTATTAATCATATATTAATTAACAAATGAATTTATAAATAATGAATGTCATAGTTTTTTCATGTGAAAGAAATATAAAAGACAAGATTTTTACCATAAATCAATGATTTTGTTATCATGACATTTATACATTAATTTATATATGTAAATAAAGTCGTGTTCCTTAAAACAAAATTGCATAAAAAATTATTGTATTTTGGAAAAAAATGATGATTTGATTATCTTTTTGAGTGTGCTTCATGTAATTATCAATTGTTATAGATTGATTTTTAGAATAAATAATTATATGTTTTCTATTTTTATTAGATAACCTTCATGCATAAAATAAATTTAGTAAAAATTTCATTGAAATTTAAAGTGTGTGAATGTTGACTTATCATCCATGTGATTATGAAATGTCATGTATCAGAAGATCAAATCATACCAAGATATACTTTTCGGTAATGATTAATATTTATTTGTTCCAAAAATTATTATACATATATTTTCAAAACTAAAAACCATGTGAAATATAAATATTTATATATGTAAGGAAAGAATTTTTTTTTATAAAAACTAGTACTCGAACATTGTAAATACGATAGGTAATTGGATAGTGATTCCATACCTCAATTGAGTAGGCCCAATATAGCTTTAAAAGTTCTGAGTCGTCTTAGATGTTTTGTTTTTAAGATCCTAATTAATATTTTCAACGAAATCATTTGATTAGTTTTAAAATCAGTTTTGACGTAGAATAAATTTTGAAAGCATTATAGTATTTTTGTAAAGGATTTTTTACCAATGTATTTCTAATTGAAAATTTCCAAATGTATTATCAAAGAGATATTTTAATAGAATTTATTATAAGTTTTAAAAATACCTTACTTATATTTTGAATGCTCTCATTTTATTTTTAAATGTTTTTCATTGGTATCTTAGACGTTCTAAATCTGACGTCATTGTTTTGAAGTTAGTGCGTGTGGAAGCAAAGTAGATAGTTGTTTTATTTTTATCCAACTCTGATAAATGTAATGTTTTTTGTAATCCTATAGAACCTATACTGGTAAAAGGTCCACTTTTGTGTTAAATTTTGTGTGATTGTTTTTTCTCTTTTATAAATAAAATTACACATCATTTTTCAAGCACCGAGTCTGGAAGAGCGGGATCAAGGAGTTATGTCCAATCATTATCACATTGGAACATAATATAATATTTTGTGATGGTACCATTTCGAATATCATTATTCCTCAAAAATGATTGTTATTTATTTTTATATAAATAGAATAAGATCATAATTGTATTTCTTAACATGGTTTTCCATATTTCATCACACTTCACTCATAGTATATAGTGGATTTTTTCAAATGTACAGATTTCTTTATTCATATTTCCTAAGAAATCAAATGTAAGTGTATAACATAGAACTATTTTATGGTAAATAAGCAAGGAAAAATAAAAATAAGTGATTTCAATCCCATTGAATAAAAGAACAAACTTATACTTTTATGAAGAACTGTATCATAAATGGTTAAGGACCCTCTTAAATAGTATGGATTTATATTCTTACTGACATTCTATAATCCTACAAAACCCTTAATTATTAATAAATAATATTTAGTAAATGAATTATAAAAATATTCTTAAAGATCCAATTTTAAAATATAATCTCTAGTAGCATACATGTACTCGCTATTATTTATAAATATCTGAAAATGATGCATGTTGGCTAGGTCACTCAATTCATCATCCTAAATATTATTATTTGACTGGGATAACATCTCATGCTCCTCGTCATTATCATCCTTCTCATTCCATAATGTTATTTTATTGTGACAAAAATGGATCTCCTCCATCACTTTTTACTTCAGAGTATAAAATAGTTCATCTAGTGTCAGGATAGTTCAATATTTATCCATCAAAATATCACTTATTTTTCATCAACACATAATAGTAGAATATGGAAAATTTATTTTATGTTGAATTAAAATGTTTCCAGAACAAAAAATTTCAAATACCCAACCCATGTTCCCTATTATTCTCATATTTTCTATTATTCTAAGACATAAAGTAAAACATCATGAATTTATATGATATTTTAAATTATATTTCAAAAAATATTTATCTTTTAAAATAAAAATCATTATTGATCATATATATTAAATTACTTTTACTGATCTAAAAATGGAATTCATTCATTTAATTATGTTATATGTTAAATATCATTTACATTCTATTCATTGAAATCCTATATGAAATCCAAGACTTTCAAATTTATTTGAAATTTCTATATAGGCAATGTTATGCAGAATCTTGTCTTAATAGAAGTAACTTTTCTATCATTTAGAAAAATATATATTCTAACATGAATCAATACCTATATATGATGATTATGCGATATCAATAATGATTCAATCATGTGTATTTCTGGAAATAAGTCTTACCATTAAATTTCTATAAATATGGAATATCTATATTTTTAAAATGTTAAATATTCTTCTAGGAGCATAATAATCATACATGGAATAGAATTTTCTATAGTTTCCAAAAAAAAATTCCACACATTTAGAAATTAATTATATTGTTCATAATTTTATTCTCTATAAAAATATTTGATTAAATTTATACATTTAATACATTAACAAAAATAAATTATCAAAAAAAAGAATATCATTTCAGTTGACAAATATACCTAATGTTATATGATAATTTCATTTTTTGATGATAAAATCCTCTCAAAATATCACATTTTTTTAAATACACAAAATTTGCTATGAAAATAATCAAATTTCACATAGGGGGATAAAATATCCTTTATATAGGATTGTTTCATTTATCAATTATCATCATCTAGCCTTTATATTTCATACATTAGTCAATCAATGTCATACCCTCTTTAACACCCATCCAGGGTGTCCCAATTACTGAAACAAGCATTAAATTCATTTCAAGATGTTCCCAATAGATTCTCTCCAATCATAACATGTATTTATAATTGTATAAAATGTCATATAATTGTAACACCATGTTTCCATTTTCAGCCGCATCAATTATCCTATAATATTATACTCATGATAGCAATAACGATGGATCATCACATACATTCCAGAACAAAATAAATGTTTGAAAAACCTAAAAATATCATTAATATCTAAATTATCTACCCTATATTTGGATCTCGATGAAATTACATGGGAATCATCTATATGAGCTCTTCAATACTACTCTAATAGATTATTCATTTGAACATAGAGCATCAAATAAATTGATATATTAATATAAAAACATAGATTCAAGTCACAATCTATTATCACAAATAAAAACTAACACTTTATAATCATTATACCCTTATGTGAAACACCACGGACCATTTTAACAAGATCATAGTCTTCTATATTTCTTCAATGTTTTCCACTTCCTCTTATGTTGAAATCATTATTTTTGACTCATTCATTGAAAATAAAAAAACACTCACCAAATGTTTGTTAAAAAATATCCAAAATTTGATTCTCATTCGATTCCAATAGTATAAAATTTAATATCAGTATGTTAACTATTTTACCTTCTCTCACACCTTTTTCTATTCATCAAAAACAATAATTTTCTTCTCTCCCTCTTATGGATAACAAATACTGTGTCATTGGATGAGTATCGCTTTTCTTTAATTTATAGGAACATTCAATTAGGACCAAAAATTATTTTCTACATGATCTATTCTTAATGTAGAAAACACAATGCATCATGTTATAATATAATGCTAAAATTTTTCAATAAAATATACCGTTAACTCCTTTTCAATCGTTAATAAATATGGCTAAAAAATTATTCATTATGAGAATAATTAGTCAACAATTATTAAATATACTTTTAAATTGAGTTATATACTGTATTTTTACACTCAGTTAAATATATATGTTTAAATCATTCTCGTATAGATGACATGGTCTAACATTAAATATCAAATATATTTCCTATTTAAATTATATAATAACTTATTTTTGATTAAATGAATTTTTTTCCCATTAATGATAGTGTTAATTCATGGAAGTCATAGAAGATAGAATGGTAATTCATATACTATTATTGTAATAATTTAAAGAACAATCCTAAAATTCCTTATTTAAATGGTTTATATTTATCTAAATAATTCTCAAGTAACTCCCCTTCATCGTGTCCTTAAACTTATTTCATCATTAGTGATGATTTTTATAATTTATCAACATAATATTGTTCCGTGTTTTGAATGATAAAAGATGGATTACTTTAAGAGGATTACCATATTTGAAAATTCTAATTTTTTTATGAATGATCCCTTTAAATTTATCCTTTTTAGAATATCCATTATAAGATCAATATAGTCTTATGACTTCTTTATATTTGAAATACTTATTCCACCATACATCACTCTAATTGTTATCAATTTAAAAACTAGAATCACCATCAATTCAATATATGTAATATAGAAAAAAAAATTGTAATAAATAAAGGTAGAGCCACCATTATTTCTACATGAGTAGTTGTATTGTAACATTGATTTCAATTGGTTTTTCAAATAAATCACTAAACCAATTCTAGATGGAATATTTTTAATTGCACACCTATTTTCAAATCTGATTTTTCTTTGGTAGAAAAGTTATTTTATATCTCTCTATATGGGATCGTCCTTTTAACTTGATCCATCAAGTAACATTCACAACTAGGTAAATATTTATTGTTCTTAAGGATTTTTGTTGGGTTGGTATAATTGTTAGAAAATCATTTGAATATTGAAGATAATATTTTCTCATGCCACACAGATCATTTTTAGATCTAATTTTAACCCATTTTAAAATCCTATTATGAAATTGTATTTATTCATTATGTGAAACATTATCTTTCTCAATTTACTCTTATGTTATCTTATCTCTATTTTATCTTTTTCCAATTTTCCTGGTCATCTGACCAAATAAGAAGAACTTATTTTGATGATGGATCACTTTTATATGAAATTTAAACATTACATATTAAGATTTATAATCACCACATCGATCCTATTATTAATTTCTCATATGGATTACTCAGAAATATTCAATAATGATTTCATTAGAGAATTTTATTTAGTAATCCTTAGTTGATTTATTCCCAATGATAACTTTCCTTTATTCAACTATTACAGTTGTATTCATTTTCTATTTTAGTCATTATTTTATATTTGATTTAGTTTCTTGAATATATGATTTCTATTTTCAATAATAATTATTAATACCAAAACAATTGTAAACACAACATAAATCTTCCTAATTTTCATATATACTTGCGACTAAAAAATATGTTTTTAGAATATACAGTTGTTACTTTTTATGAGTATATAATGGAATTTAAATGTCATTAGTTTTTCCCTTTCGATGTTATGGAATTTTCTTAAAACCCCATATCTGAACGCAGATTTGTGTTAAAATTGAAACAATAGAAAACATAACGTTATTTCCATATATTCACACCATGTTGTAGAAATCTTTCAAAAAATTTCATGTCCATTTTTTTAATATTTGTATACATTAATTGTGTATCTTTGGAGGTATAATATATCATAAATATTATTATTATCCCCCAATGACATGATTTTTGTCCTCTAATATAATTTCCTCATCCACTTTTACATATGTTTTGATATTAATCATTCAATTTTGAGGAAAATATAATAAACACATATATTATTTTCAATGATGGATGGGGTTATCTCTTTCATAGATTCTATATGTTGATAAATACAATATATTAGGATTTTATTTTCATTAAATACATGATGTTTATTGTAAAATATATTTCATAATAGTTTTTGTGAAAATATCATTATTTTTCACTACTAGCGAGGACATGGATTGAGTTATTTCTAAATTTAACAATTTAACTTTATTATCCAATAATAACTTACTAAGAATGTATTTCATAACATAAATTTTCATAATTATATCACCACAATCCATTCCCATTCCTCTTATATGATCATTATGTATTTTTCTCATTTATTTAGAATACATTATATCTTTTTAATCATAGTGGCCTTAATATCATGTTCACCACATTTATCAAAACATTTATTTTTCAAATGATTGTATTCATTATTAAATTTATTTTCTTATACATATATTTCATGAATTTTAATGGTCCACTCATTTTAAAAACTAGAGTATCATTATTTTTTATCCCTATTTACAGTGATTGAGGAATCTAATTTTTTTAGAGATTAATATAGGCATTTATAATTTATATCAATGAATTATTCTCATTTCCATTCTCATATTCCATTTGTGTAATTTCATTTCACATATTACTAAATATTCCAGAAATTATTGAGTTTATTTATTTTGGGAACTTATAGTAGATATATTATAAATAACCAACTTATTCATCTTATGAATCCTTATAATTGTGATCGGAACCATAGATATATGGTTCATTGAGAGGAATATTTACACAAGGAAGTTTTTTTACAACATATTAATATAGATATTATGAACTAAATTTGGAATAAATTAGTTAAATTTGATAATGGAAAATTAAACCACTCAGATTACATCTTCCATGCAATAACATTTTTCATGATTTCTGCACAAGGGATGTCTTTTCATCACTAATTTAATTAGTATATTGATTATAAAATTTAATATTTTAATGAATTCACCTTTTATTACCTTACACGATTTTAAAGTAAATATTATCTCATATTTTAGATGAGTTATTTCTCAAATTCATTCCTTATATTTTCATCCCATATATAATCAAGTTAGTTGATATATAATCCATGGATTGTTTGAATCGAGAATTATATAATTTTATAATTTATCAATTCTTCTGTCCATTGATATAAATAATTCAAAAAAATTATGAGAAATCAATAGAGATGTGATATGATATGACACTAATTTTATGGATCACATATGTGTGTAAAAAAACTAAGATGGTGGTGGGTGAAAAATTATGGATATATATTTATCCCATTTAAACATTATACATTTGTAACCTCTACACTTATTCAGTGAATGGATATATAACTCTCTCTCACAATCCATTGGTCAGTATGTATGACAATAATATTCCAAAAATAGTACATTGAGATTTATTACTGATTTTTCTTTCTTATTGATTATTATTTCCCATGTGAATATCTATTTTTATACCCATACACATATTTTATACATCTTATTATCAAATAAGTATTGATAAATGGTTTTACATTGAACTCTTTATCATAGAACTAATCTAGTACAATGAAAGTATTGTTCCCTATCAAATTATGGAAGATAATGGTCTTGCACATCCCTGATGGGAGATAATTGGATTTGAATCTAGATTCTCAATGACTGAATCAATTTAACTTTTTTTTTCACTTGAAATTATAACATTTATTACCTATAATTTCCATATAATTATATATTGATAACTAGAAGATATATATAACAATTTCTTAGCTCTAAATATAATAACTTGTAGCATTTATAAAATCCCATTTCATTATATAAATATATACTTTTTTGGGTGTTGGATTTTTATTTTAATTCCTTTTCCAGAATATGATTTTTAGGCTAGGAAAAATATTATTTTCCTTTTATCCTTTTTATAATGTAGTGTCCAATAAATATTTCCACTTTGGATCTCTTTTAATCTTCGACTTCAGAGAATATGCATACTTATATTGAGATGGTCCCAGTCTATCTATATCTTTTTCTATATCTTATTATTATTCTATTTACAGTAACATCACTATTGCATCATCGTTTTCAAAAAATACTTGTTTTTAGAGAACATAGATTCATATTCTAAAAAAATGTCTTTTTGCTTCACACCATAGTGCATATCCTCACATAGATTTCAACATCATTAAATGTTCACCTGAATAATTTGTTGTATACTCAGTTATCACATCCATGTGATATTAGAATCATCATATTTTTCACATTTATTTAAGTACTCCATAAAATCCTTGACATTAGGTTTCAATTGATACATCTAAAAAAGAATTAAGATATGAAAAACTTATTATTTTCACTATATTCTCCTTAAATTATAAACATCTCAATCACTGCATGAATAATGTTATCTATTTTATTTCGATGTTTTATTTTTGAATAATTTAGTACTTGAACCATTTGTATTTAATATCTTCCAAACATAGCATAATACTAAGAAAACCTAGATCATTGCAATGTAAAATTTCATATAATGAAAGAAAATATTTTACAAAGATTGAATTTTCTTATTGGATCCTCCAATATTCAATATATTGTAGAAATGTCTTCCAAGGATGAGAATTTTATTTTCCATCAAAATTTCAAATGCATTGTGGTAACATCATATGAGATCAGAAATTTATAATAACTATGAAGAATATCTGATGAGATAATAGAAATTTCATACACTATATGATGTTTTCTAATTTTCAGTACTAGTTTATCTCCCAATTTCAAAAATTGACAACCACATGCTGAAAACACATAAACATATATTCAAATTCCCTATTAAAGGCCAAAATATCCATCAAATTGGATAATTTCATTATGAAATTATCAGGTACCCACCATTGAACATTGTAATTCAATGAATAAAACACAGAACCTCGTAAACACGTATCTAGAAATTTTTTACTAATGATGTGAACATTAAAATTCAAAGAAGGATATTGTAGACCAAAATTCATCAATCAAAATATATCTCTATACATAAAGATCATCTTGAGTGATCATCCCATATATTATCCAACATCATAGAAATGAATTTTATAATAATCTAATACTTATGAAAAAATATTGATATTCTAAGATTAACATTAACCCAATATATTAACGAAACACCAAGAAATATAAATTTATAATCCAAATGAAATTTTCGAAATAATGGATCTACATGTAATTACAATAGAAATATCTACTTCAACTATTTCCAAATATATAAATATATCTTTTATGATACAATAATGTTTGAGATATATTATTTTATGAATTTCATATCATCACATTCAAGTCATAATATTTTATCATAAATGGTAAATAAAATTGTTTAATCACGATACCATAATATGGAAGCCCATGATCATTATTCAGAGTCATTTGAAATTTTATCTTCTGATATAAATATCCAAAATTCCCTCATGTTTACTACATGAATATTTCCTTAGTCATTGAAAACAAACACACCTCTAACTCATTTTGTATTTAAGTTATATTTTTTACCAATCACTATTAGTATTAATGGGTAGTTACTATTTGACTAGTTTAATGTTATAATGGGATCGATTATATTAAAACTTCAATTTGGTAGATTATTTTCAAATTTTGGTTTTACACTAATTATTTATATTTAATATATCATTATATTTCATGTGAATTACCATTGAATTATTTTGAGAATGTTCTTATTATTCTTATGGTGTGACTCCAACCATAATAAAATGGATAGTTTTAATTATATGATATATAATCATTTTAGGATACCAATTAATTAAGAAATATGATGTACTTTTATAGTATAAATGTTAAAATTAGAGGATGAAATTTTTCTACCCTGACCGTGGGATTGATTGAGACCCAATTCTAAAAAATTTATTTATATTGTTGTTTTTTATTATTGTTTCATGATGATAATTTTTCAAATATTTGGTACAATAAATATAACTATAGTTTCTTCTGGGATAGTCAGTTTTTTCTTTTATTCCCGTTTCAATTAATATTTATTAATTCTAATAAATTTTACCTTGCATTTTCTGGTTCAACCATGAGTATTTCATTCCTTTACTACTTCCTAGTTCTTTATTATTTCTTATTGTCATGGTTTGAAATTCCTAAACAGGATTTTTACTTACAGTGGTGATGACACTGTGTATCCCACCAACCCATTAAATCAATATCCACATGATATCCCCAAGTCACTACAATATTTTCCTTTATATTTTTTTGATACCTTTTCAATATAAACAACAATTAATTTAATCAAAACACTACATAATCACATTTTTCACAATCCATAAAATACCAACACTTTAGGGGAATATAGAGAGTAAATTTATATATTATTTACCCACAAGAATATTTTCAATCTCAAATAATATATTTTATGGACATAGGACAATAAGTAACTAAATATTACAAATTAAATGTCATATTTATTAAAAGTTGCTTTCATGCCTTTTAGTAGAGAAGACATTAAAAATCAAATTATGGACCCATTTATAAATTTAATATTCCAAAATAATCATAATATTTATTTAATAAACATAAAATTTATTAAAGGGTGTTGTATTTGTATTTTTCTATGATGTCTCATTTTATAATGAAAAGTGAAGAATATTGAATTTTAGCTCAAAAATACATTTTTATCTAATTAAATTGTAAATATAAATTATATATTAATGTTATCATAAAATTTAATTAAATAATATTTATATAAATTGATCCAATTTAGGTCTCTATAATTAATTTAACATTTAAATTTACTATAAAGACATATAAAACACTTGGACATTTTTTTTATCTAGAATTGTTATATGGTCTCTGAGATTCAATTTAAATTAATTTCTGTCACTTCGATGATTAGAATTTGGAAAAATGGATTCCCTATTTAAAATAAGAAGAATGTATAATGTCTAAAACTGTCTACATAGTTTTTTACCAATAACAGTAGTGAATGTAGTTTAAAATAATTACTACAATTGAGGTTAAATTAAGCATCATATTGTATTAAACAATAAAAAAAATCCTTATAATGAACTATAATCTATTCCATATACAATTTCCTAAAAATAGACTAATACTTTAATCTCTTGGTTCGAATTTGGAAAATTATTGTCCCATATTCAATAAAAACATGGGTGGGTTTCCTTTCTTTTAAAATATTGATGACTGCAAGTCAACCACTATTATAAAAGGAATCCATTCCACAATCATCCTCACACCTCTCAAGACACATAGTTTTGGATTATATATAACCAATTTACTCCCTAAAATCACTCCTTTATTCCATCAATTCTTTATTTGGTATGACAGAAATCAAAGAAGCCTTTTGGTATAATCCAAATGGAGTTACTTAATTTAGATGTAAGTTCTTTCAAAAAGAACATTAAATTTATTTCGACTCTCCACTCCCAAAATTATATTTTTATCATTGAAATATAAAAAAACATTATCCTCAATATACTAGGAATTTTTTTGTTAATTATTCATGATTAATATACACACACATGCATCTAAATGGTAATCAATATACTGTTTACGTTTACGGCGGACTACCACATCACTAAACCATGATTCTTCAATATTCCCTTTCCACCATTTTTTTATGAAATGTTTGGGGCTGAAGACTCATTTTGATTAATAAAGAAAAGCAAAGACTTCTTTTAACTGGTTAGAGGGGGACCCATTATATAACCCGAAGTCCCAGTTGGCTTGTAGCCCATTACATAGCCCGTAATCCCAATTTTTTAGGCCCAATTCACATTCTGTGAATAGTAATCCTGCTGTTATAATACCACACAGTACAACCACCACTAAAGTACCATGCCGCCACTACAGTACCCGCCGATCAATAGTACCACTGCTCCTAAAGAACCTCTACAGTACTACTATAGTAACATGCGCCCAATGGGTTTTGAACCCCCATTTATCATATAGTATTACGGGATGCTTATCACTAAGCCAAACACCAATTACAACATTTACTTACCACCTCTCATGGTGAAACATTTAATAGAAAATGTGATTATATGTGTTATATATATTAAATATTATTTCCATAATATTATGAAATTGTTTTACAAAATATGTCCTCATTCATTCCATTTTATGTAAAAATGATAACAACAGTTGTGGATTTGTGAATTACCGTCCCACAATGTGATGTGATTCATTCACACTAAACATAGAATGTATTAAGTATAAATTTTAAAAAACATAAATGAAATATATTAATTAAATAACGTAAAAATATTATAATATACATGGATATACATATCATTTACTTTTCTTTCTTTTTAAATGTTATAATGAAACGATGGTTGTGTTCTTGTGTGTGTACGGACTACTGTCTCCATGAACAGTGCAATCCATTTCTTATCTCCAATAATTTTATATTACATGATATATAAGTATATACTAGATATATGTTATTTTAACAACATTTATTGAATTAAATAGATTTTGAAGCCATTATAACTTAATAAGAACAAAAATTAACATGTTGAAACAAACTCAAAAAAATAGGAAACTAACACCCAATATAGATAGATTAATGAACGTTTGTTATCCAATGGGTAGTGAGTCATTATAAGAAGATAATATATGGTTTTATAAATATTATTATGGTTATGATATTATTTAATAGCATTTTTTAAACAACTATATAGGATTCCAAATACCACACAATAGAATTAAGGTTTGGTAATGTAATTTCGTCTCAATTTATATTATATTTTGTAAATTTTTTTATTATGTTCCCATTCACTTTTTTTCTTTATATAAATTATATTGAAATATTTTATCATGAATCACCTTATTTATATGATGTTATATATTTCGTTCAATTTCATACCGTTATGAAAAATATGGAATAAATTTTTCAATGTGGTATTGGAATCTTTGGAATGTTTAATGATTATTCCCCTCATGAATGATCTTAATGATATTCCATGAAATATCCATTATTTTTTTGATTATTTACATTCTATGGAAAATATCACATTATTTTAATAAATTATCATTGGATTTTTAAATGAGTAACCATATTATAATACAATGAATATTATTATTTCCTAAACTGTACACCATCTAAAAAATGGTGTTTCCTTTGAATGTTATTTTATTAAAAAGATAATTGTGGATAAACAAATATTTCTCATTCAATACGGTTATTTGATTAGGAATATTATTTTTTTGAATTATTCATTAAGATTAATTATTTGGATAGACAGTGACGGGGGTATCATGTACTTTATATAATTCTTCGATATATCAACATGTTTTCATGGGATGATATTTTGACCAAATTAATTTGGTTTCTATTCATAGTATTTACCATATTGTGTATGGCCATGATGGAATCATTTTTTATATTTCATAGACTTGTATATCATTATGAAAGTATTTCGCACATTTATATATTTTAATTATTTATCCCAATGATTCATTGTCAGTATATCTATAAACATAATGCATTCTTCCTTTATAGATTTTTAGAAATCATTTAAATTTATTTCCTTACTATATTGATAATGCCTTATATAAAAGCGTAAATGGATTTTTTTCATCAGTTAGTTACCTTATCATAGAGATTGATTCATTATTACATATATTTTAGTTACCCTTACTAATCATTTTTGATTACCCATACTATGTATCCTTCACTAGGTTAAGATTAAGAGAACATCAAATAAGATTATTAGGATACAGTTTATTTCAATATATTGTCTAGAAAATTTTATTTTGTTTTCCTAACGTATTACGGGTATCATTTATGTAATATGGAATTCAATGAATGATAAAAGGATTGATCCTTCATGATTTTACTCTTTTTAATATTAAAAAAATAACAAAAAGATACACCATCTCTAGGCAGCTAGGGTTAGGATGTTATAGTTGGTATCAAAGGATGCTTGGAAGCAACCATGAAAACTTGACCTAGAAAATTCATATTAGGGATCAAAACATAATATATACATTTATGATAATGAATGAAACATCCTCGAATTTTGGTAAGGTAGTGATTATATGGGTATTCCTAGAAATACATCCTTTTATGTATACTACAAGTAGATGTGGTTCCGAAATAGATAATCCTAGGAGTAATAACTATAACAAGGGGTTTCAGGCCTAACTCTGGGTAACCGGGTACGTGACAGTGGGAAATAATGCACACCTTGGTAGACACTCCCTAGGGATACAGATAGGATAATTGAAATTCAGATTATAAACCATTATGGATGATTTAAAAGATAACAATTCCAAAAAGTAAAAAAATACTATGATTCTATGATTAATGATGAAAAAAATATTGTGATGGGATTAAAATAATAGAACTTATATATTTTGAGCTGACCGAGTGATTAAAATTATTTAAAAATACTTCATTAAAGGATAAAAAATGTCAATACTGTTGAAAAATGCATATATTTTCCTTCTGAGGTAAACAATTCAACTCAGATTATGGAAAACAAACTATAGAGATACTAGGGAAACATAATCAAGTTATAAAAAAAGACTTTCTTGAATAGATAAACCTATTACAAAATTCGAATATCTTATTTTAAATTTCCTTATACAACCAAAATACCCATAAATTTATGGGACTACTAATCCTATTGTGGATGAGAAATTTATTAATCCACTTGGGAAGATATTCACAGCCTTGGGATGCACCAAAAATGAAATGCTTACACTTAAATTATTTTGTATCTATGGTGAGGCTGATCAATTGTGGACCATTGTATAGAATACATGGGAGGAGGAGGAAATTGAATTCATGGAATTTAGTACTTCTATGTATCCATTAATTGATAAGTATTTCCATCTGTATCAATAAATTGAGATTAACAGATAATTATTTAGATTAAAATAAAATGAATATAGAAGTATATCAGATTAAAAATCTACCTTAACAAGGTTATCCAGGTAGATTTTAGATTATATATACAATATTGAGTAAAAAATAAATCACTTATTTGAAATTATTAAAAAAATATTAGAAGGGCATTGGTTTCCCCGAAATTTTTATCATATGCTGAAGTAGATTTTTGATCCATTAATATGGAGAAGGAAATATCTAAAATAAATATATTAAATGGAAACTAATAAAAGGATATGTCATATAATTACATTTAGAAATAGAATAAAAATATTTATTCTACGTTAGATAGAATACCATGTTGTAAAAATAGTTGAAAAAATCACCCATGAAAACTATTGAATAGACAGAGAGTTTTCAATAGATTTGATGATAGGGGTCAATAGGATCATGAATTAAAGGGTAAGAAGTTTATCAATGATGTACAATTATATAATTATAAGTAGACAAGACATGATGGAAATTAAATCCCTAAGAGTCAGGGGAATCTACCACATTAGAGGCCAAGTTGAAATGGCCAAGCTTATAAGATCACTACAATAGAGGTAGAAGTACTAAATGATGTGGTGGAAGGGACATTAATCCATATTCAATTTTATCAAATGGGTTATTTGATTTTTTATATCCACACTCTTTTATATCTATGTAGTTTTCCATGAAAATTACAAAAATATCCATTTTATTTTTAAAAATATTTTTTCACTCAAAACCCCTATGGGATGTATCTATGAAACAAAGATGTGTAGATCAGCCCCAATTATGAAATTAAAATATGTATTATGTTCCAAAATTATAACCATCTCGATGGTTGACTTTTATTTTATCGTTAGTATAGAATGACTCTAAAAATATGATGCAATTATTTATATCAAGGGGAGGAAAATTAATTATTGTGAGGAAAATGTGGAATCCTTCTTCATTTGGGCATATGTATCACCTCTTAATTTTAATATAGGTCCACCCCTAGTTTCTTTACTAAAAAAATTATAACGGATGAAAAGAAAAAAACCTCAATTGATAAATTATGTAATCATAAAATATAGGTTTCAACAATTGTGTAAGACTATTTTGATGTATTTACTATTTATTTACCTAGACATCCCAAACAACATGGTGTCTAAATCTCTGTTGATTTTATCCATAATTCACTAACAATATCAAATACACTTAATAGAATAAACAGAATAGAATTTTTTTATTTGAACAAACAACAAGATGATTTGAGAAATAAGGGATTTATTCACCCTACTATTCAATTATGGGGATCCCATTTAATCATGGTAATGAAAAAATATGGAACCATCAAGACATGTGTTGATAAAAGTTATATATAGGATATTATAATTAAGAAAAAGTATTCGCTACCTCACATTTTTGGAATATTTGATCAACTTCATATTTACCAATATTTTATAAACATTGATCATCATTACAGGTATAACAAATTGTGAGTGAAGAAGAAATCTATTCCATTAAATATTTTTGGATGAGGTATGGACAATAATAGAATATGGTAATCCCAATTCGGTGGACTAATTTTACGTCGGGTTTTATGGACATAATGAACCGAGTATTCAAACAATATCTCTATGATTGTTTTTGGAATTCATTTCTGATATTCTAGTGTATTATAAAATCTAGTAGAACCATGAAAATCACTTGAGAATAATTCATAGGACCCTTATAAGGGACGAGTTTCATATGAAATTTAATTAATGCGACTTCTATCTTCAAGAAGATTCGTTCCTTGACTATATTGTATCCAATGATAGAATATTAGTTGATCCTAAAAATAAAAAGGTATTTATTGAATGTCGATGACAACAAACATAAATAAGGTATGTACAATCATTGGTTTTCCATGATACTAATGTATTTTATTTATGAATTTTTCAATATTAGATATTATGTTGACCAAGATTAATCATATAGCAGTTATGTTTATCCAGAAAATGGAATGCAATGAATGGTTTGAAGAACTAAAGAGAGTATTATTCAATGACTCGATTTTGACTCTACCATCTAAGAGTGATGGGTCTATCAAACATAGTGACGCATCAAAAAAGTAACTTGGTTGTGTAGTAATACTATATGATAATGTTATTTCATATGCGTTAAGGAATTTTATGACTCGTGAATAGAAGTACGCAACACAAGACATGGTGATAGTGGTTATAATCAGTACATTAAAAATATGAAGACCATATATCTATGGAATATTATTTGAGATATACATGGATCATAAAATACTAAAATACGTATTCTCACATATAAAGACCAACTTTAGGCAATGGTGATGGCTCTAACTACTCAAAGATTTTGAATTTTCAATACTCTCACTTAGAGAAAGAAAATAAGGTGGAAGATGTGTTGAGTATAAAATATCATGGAGTTTTAACCCAAATGAGGATTATATTAGTTGTAATTTTCTAGGATCTAGTGATGATAGATATGGTAATTTATAATGAAGGGGAAGCATCAATAAATTATCAAATGACATAAAAATCATATTTCTTATATAGGATAACTAATTGTGAATCTGATGATGAGAAACTCAAGATGAAAATTAATGGCATGGATGATTGAAAATTCTCCTGATTTTTATGGGAAGATGTTAATATAAAATATAGAAATAGGTTATGCATTCTATCTATACCTGAGATAAAAAAGTAATTGTTGGATGACACTCGTAGAATAAATAACCCAATACACCTTTGGAGCATAATGATGTACATGGACATGAAAGAACAACTTCGGTGGGATAACATAATGTCTGGTATTCTAGATTATGGGCCCACATAGTAAGTTTATCAATAATTTAATGTTGAAAGGAATAATTTTAAATCACATATGATTCATCTTACTATCCCTATGGGAAAATAGGATGACATTACTATGTATTTTTTCATAGGAAATCCAAATACACCTATAAAGAATGATGCAATATGTGTTATTGTGGATAACTTAACCAAATCATCACATTTTTATTAAATAATATAATAACTGCATCTTGAATGCCTTTTAAAGCTCCGTATTGATGAATTTATCAGACATTATGGTTCACCTATAACAATTGTTTTTGATAGAGACCCCATTATTACCAAAAAAAATCTTGATTGGTCTTTAGAAGGATCTCAACCATTAGCTTTTTTTGAGCACTAATTGTCACCCTCAAACTGGTGGATAGTCTAAAATAATAATTCAAACTATGGATGATATTTTATGTTCACTGCAATCAACATTCACAGTATTTGGGATCATTACATAACTTTGGTAAATTTCTACGATTATAATAGATTCCATTCAAATCGTAAAATGGCAGCATATGAAGTATAATATGTAATGTGGTGTCATACTCCAACATGATGGGATGATATTATAGGATGAAAAATCATGGTCCCAGAACAAGTTGAAGAGATGAAGAAAATGTCTAAGGCTATTCATACTCATATCAAAATGAATCATAGTAGGAAATAATGTTATATTGATAATCAGAGAAAATATCTTCACGTCCAAGTGGGAGATCATGTATTCCAATAGGTATATTCATATAAGGGAGATTTCTAGTTTCTTAAAAAGGTATAACTATGTCCCAGATACATCAGACCAGTTGATAATCTTAAAAAAATTATAGAAGTTTCTTATTGATTATCATTTCATCCAAATATCATAATTGTACATGATGTGTTCCATATATCAATGTTGAGAAAATACATGTCTAAACCAACACATTCCACCACATATGATGGCTTATAATTGAAAATTGGTCGTTAATACTATTACAAAACCTTAAATATTCTTTCTAATAGATTACATGTTTTGAGGAATCAAATGATTCTTCTAGTAAAGGTACTCTAGTGAAATCACAAATTGGATGATGCAAAATGGGAACCAGAGTATTCTTTGAAGGATAAATGACAAAATATTTTTAAATGTAATGTCCCTAAAAGGTTGGGGGAAATTTTTTAGAGGCTATAATTTATCACCGCAATACGTTATCATATTTTCCTTCATATTTTGTGAATAACAAACTAATACATAGAAGACCTTATTTAAAAAATAAATAAATAATATCATTTTCACAAGAAATAAAATACTAAAGTCGTTAGTGAATTTATATTGAAAATTTATATATTATATATACCCTCAAAAATTTCATCACTCAAACAATAAATTTAATAGTAATAAGATAAAAACATAAACTCTATTACACATAATATACTATATTTTTATGAAAATTTATTTTTATCCTTTTAATGATAAGCCCATTTTAAATATAATATTACAGACTGTTAAAAATTTAATATGTAATAATTATCTTAATCACAATACAATCCAGATTCCCACATTTCCTATTCATCCATATGGTTTTTAAAGAAAACCATTACTTGATTAATTACCTTATTCCTCAACGCTTTCTATCTTCAGTCAAAAATCAAGACTGGTTGTTTCCTCGAAAGATATATTCATCTCCAACTGAACTACCTCAGGGCTCAAAATATGATATGGATATGTCATTTAATTTATAAAAATTAAAACATGAAAATGAATGTGTATCGAGGATAAACATGGTGGTAAAGCCACTCTGTATGGAACTGATCCATCATTCTCTGGGATTTCATATGGTCCAATGAAACTCGGACTCAACATTCCCTCATTGACAAAAAGAATAACACTTTTCCATGGAGAAAGCTCGAGAAAGACATGATCACCTACCTCAAAAGAAATATCCTTCCTCTGGTTATCCACATAACTTTCCTGCCTGATCTGAGCTGTTCACGTGTGCTTCTGAATCAACTGATCTTTTTTTCCATCTATTCTACCAATTCTAGTCGCAAAAAAATCATTCCAACTACTTCATCCCAAAAAGATATAGTTTGAAACCACTTCCAATATAATTATTCAAATTGATCCATCTGTATACTGGATTAAAAACTGTTATTATAAAAAAATTATACCAACGAAAGATGTTGGAACCAACATCCCTGGTAATTTAGTGAACAAGCATGTACAAAATCTTCCAAGGTCTGAATTTTTCAATCTAACTACACATCTCATTGATGATGAAAAGCTATACTAAAATTTAATTCATCACCCAATGACATATGAAGGCCTTTCCTTAAGTGTGAAGTAAACCTGTGATCATGATCAGATACAATAGAAAAGGGAAATCAATGAAACCTTACTATCTCTTAATCATAACACCGAGAATGTTGATCTGGAGACAAAGTATCATAAATAGGAAAAAAGTGACATGATTTAGTCAATCGATCCAAAATAACCCATATTGTACTTTTATCTCGAGATGTATTTGGTAATCTCACAACGATGTCCATCGATATGTTTTCCTATTTCCAATCTCGTGCTAGTAATGACAAAAGAATTCCTTTTGATTACTGCCCCTCTACTGTAACCTGATGACAATTCAAATAGTTCATAGTAAAGTAAGAAATGTCTCTTTTCCTTCCATACCACTAGTAACACTCCCATGGATCATTGTACATCTTTGTAATAGCAGGATGAAGTAGAAATGTAGAACTATGAGTTTCACATAATAAATCATTCTTCATATGTGAATCACAAGGTACACATAATCACTTCCCAAACCTCAAAACACAATAATTATAAATGTTAAATTCAAGAAACATAACCTTCTGAAGTAACTCCACCATTTTCTATAACTCACTATGTTTTTTTCACATTATTAATTCTATAAAATAATGATGATTTTAGTTACACCTTAAACAAAAAAAGTGAATTTCCAACACCAACAACTTCTATTCCAAACTTCATCAAGTCTACAATCAAAGGATCTTTTTACAAACATAAGAAGGCTAATGTAGCATTAATTTTTCATCTAAAAGAATTATCCACTTTATTTTTCATTCTGGGATGGTAATGAATTGTGAAATCATAGTCTTTGATTAATTTTAGCCATCTCTTCTATCTCATGTTCAATTATTTCAAAGTAAATATATAATTCTATCTATTGTGATCATTATATATTTCAAATTTTACTCCAAACAAATGATGCCACCAAATTTTTAAAGAAAAAACAACATCAGCAAAATCCGAATCATGTATAGAGTAAGTTAAGTCATGAGGTCTCAACCGACATGAAGAATTAGAAATTACCTGATCATTGTACAAAAGGAATCAACCAATTCTATTCAACGAAGCATCATTATAGATATCAAACTCACCATTTCTGGAATGTAATTCAAAAATATGAGCATTCACCATTTTTATTTTCAATTCTTCAAAACAATCATCAAATTCTTTTTTACAAATGAACATAACATCTTTTTTAGTAAACTTTGTCAATGGACTATATAACCATGCAAAAAGCTCAAGAATCCACCAGTAATAACCTAAGAAACCATGAAAACTATGGATATCAGTTATATTTTTGGGTATCAACTATTCATCAAAAACTTTATTTGAAGTATCTATGGGTATGCCATTTTTTGAAATAATGTTTACAATGAATGAAATGTTTTGACTCCAAAACTCACACATGATAAATTTTACAAACAGTTTCATTTATTTTAATATTTTCATGACCAACATTAAATTAAATTCATGTTCCTCTTTACATTTGGAATAAACCAAAAATATCATCAATGAACACAACCATTAACATATCTATGAACGCACAGAAAATCTATTCATAATATCCAGGAATAACGAAGGTGTATTGGTTAACCCAAATGGCATAAATACAAATTTATAATGGACATATATATTATTAAACGTGGTCTTAGTAATGTCTGAATCATTTAATTTCAACTGATGGTACCCTGACATCAAATCAATCTTTGAAAAATACTGAGCTCCCATGAGATGATCAGAATAATCCTCGATGTGTGGGAAATGATAATTGTTCTTAATAGTGATGTTATTCATTGATCTGTAATCAATACAAAGACTAATTGAATAGTCATTATTTTTAACAAAAAATATTGGATCACCCCTTTGTGTTATTAAAGGTTGAATGAAAACTTTATCAAATTACCCATCCAATTTCTTCTTTAACTCTAACAGCTCAATTGGAGCCCTTCTATAAGAGAGTTTTGAAATTAAATTAGCAACAAGAAATAAATCAACAGTAAATTCAACATCTTGATCAGGTATTATACCAGGAAACACATTAGGAAAAACATCATGAAACTCATTTACCACTTGCACATCATTAATCTGTACAGTTCTTTTATTTTCAACAATATGTGCAAGGAAACATTCATTTTCATATTTTACTAGTTTCTCATCATAATGATATGTTATAAAAAATAATGGTTCATTCATGTACCCAACCTGAAAATATTTTTGAAAAGTACACTCTTTTGCTCTATAGTCAATCTTATCATAATAAAGAGAAAGCTAATCTATACCCAAAATAATAACAATCATGAATAGAGGAAAAACATTAAGGATTATAGGTATATATTTTCCACTCATAAGGATAAGAAGGATATTGTATTTTCATTTTTTTCCAGCATTTTCCCATGTTGTTTTTTCCATAAGTTCAAGATTAATATATTGATATGGAATTCCAAATTTACGAGAAAACATCCCAGAAATGAAAGAGTGTTTATACCTTGAATGAAACAACACGTTGGCATAATTTTGAAAAAATAATGTAATTGATACTACTTTATTTAATTGCCCAACATCTGAAGAAGTAGATGCAATGGATTTTACCACATCTTTCTGCATGTATTCTGGATACTTTCCATCAGTTGAGTTATTTTTTGGACACTAATTTTCATAAAGACCTATTTCATTTCACATAAAACATTTTACTGACTATAAATCAAATTTTTTACTTACCATTAACCTGAACTTTTTTAGTGCAATGACGAGCCTTATGTCCAATTTTACCATATCTATAGCACATACCAAAATTCAAGAAACATTTCCAAGCATGATTTTGACCACAATTTTCTAAAATTTTAAATATAAATTTTATAGATTGGAAATTTTTGAAGAGTTCTTCCCTATCGTCTACCACCTCGACCTCTTATTCTGTTGTTTGTATAAGAACACCTGATCATCAGCAAATTCCATTTCCACCTTCTGATCCAATCAAACATGTTATTTATAACTTTTTAACTTGTGAAAAGATAATTCCCTTCAAAACAATGAATTTAATCATATGTAAAAATGATGTATTTTAATTTCAAGATCTCGTATGAAATATAAAGCATAACGTGATAGTCTAGTGAATATTTATACATAAATAGCCACTGATTCAACATCCTTCCTAAATTCCAGAAATTGTTTTTCTTTCCTAAGACGAACCATCATAGTAAAATATTTTTGATGAAATATATCATTGAATTCATCCCAATCTAGAGCATAAATATCCGTAATATCCATGATATTTTTCACCATTTACCACAATTGATCAGCTAATCCTTCAAAATTTTAAACAATGGGTATATACTTTGGATTTACTGAACACCCCTTGACATCAAAAATATTTTCAAGTTCTTTATTCCACCCTTCTACAAGAATAGGGTATGATTATCCTATGAATGATGGGATATGTAGCCTCATGAAATAATCTATGATTGAAAAGGTCTTCTATGGTTGATCTCAATGATCTTGGGCATGGATACCACCTCTATTTATGTCTGGAGTAAACTATACCATCACTAAAAAAACTATTCAGTTCCGATTCTGACCATCATTAGTATCTGATTTGGAAGGTTTCCTTCTTCAAGATGTTATCCATTCATAGATTCCACATATCCTCTGTGGAAAATCATTCTGAGCAGAGAAATATATTAGGTGAAGCAACATAGTAATATTTAAATTCTATATCATTTAAATCTTACCATAAATTAATTTGTGGTCATTAATTTTACAATATTCTAACTCCCAAAGTTGTCTTAACCAACATTTTATAACAACTATAAAAAACTGACCATAAAAAATTACATAATCTTGAATTAAATAAATAATTCACCTTGAGGATATTTTCACTTTTAGTGTTTTAGAGAATAAGGCCATAACTATTACATTACATCTCAAAAATTACCGTGTAGACACTTCTACTCAGTTTCAATTTTTTTATAAAATAAACACTCTTGAAATAATGTGTCATGTCTAGTTCCATGTTTTAGACATCATGAAATTTCCTTGATCCCATCCTAGACCCTATTCATTTTTATGTCCCATGAAAAACATTTCAAAACATGGGATAAGCATAAAAATCTCAGTAAGGGTTCTAAAACAAAGAAAAATTATATTATTTCATCAATTCATACATAACATAAGCTCATTATTATACCTCATGAAATCACAATATTTATGAATAACACCTAGTAATCACAAATAATAAAGGTAGCTTGTGGCATCCATAACATACTTACGATGTATATTTCACATCTTCATAGAGAGTTATATTTGAAATATCCATCATAGTATATTTCCTAAATCTCTTAGGAGAAACATTCACGTTTACCTCTATCACACTATAGAATGAATTGGAGAGCTATATCGGGCTCACCATTCCTAGGATTATCATGGAAATGGACCGTATATGTAAAAAATTCCCCAGAACAATAACATATTCATTAGACATAAAACAAAAATAAAGGAATGATATAATTTTCACATTTCAATCACAATATAACATTTTGAAATGTTGAAATAATTAATATATTCTCAAAACCATTTTAAAACCCAAATACATAAAAAGAGGTTATGGTATTTATTTTTCTTTAAAAAACTATACGGCTTGTAGAGGAAACCAAATATGAAATAATTCTCATAGAGGCAGAAAGGTCATTGTCACTGCATATGTTAAAAAGTAACATTTCTTTTGTCATTTAGTAAAACACAATGTAGAAAAAATATTCCATTTTTATGAAATTAAAATTCAAAGGGGTTTATACACCGTATAAAAGAATGTCGTGTATAAATCTGATGTATACCTCAATGAAAAGATATTGAGATAAAGTCCCTTACCTCGTGTTCAACGTGACCAGTTAACTCCTTATTCCCATTAATAATAAACTAATGTTTATATTTACTTGCTTATGAACCTTTATCAAGATTTTTATTCCATTTATACCACATATTACCATGTTATTAACATTATGAAATCATTTAAGTTAATAATGGTCATTTGGTCGATATTTAGTACTTCACTCAAAAATAAATTTCTTATGATTACATGTTGTTCATGTTGTAAAAATTACATTACATATAGAATTATATTCATGATTTATATATCATGTATATAATATATATCTAGTATATATATGTTTTTATAACAGTTCATAACATTTGGATATATGAAATTAAATGAACCGTTAAAGGAGAGGGTAAGCTGTATGTACACATGAATGCAACTTACATTTCTATTTCATATTTTTATGGAATGAAAAATTAATGATACATAGGTATATTATAATTATAGTATAATATCACATATAATTTCATTAACCTAATCCTTTTTATGTCCCACATAAGGCATGAACAAGTCATATCACTTTGAGGGGGCAGTAGTCTGTACTTCATCAAATTATATTATCATATGTACCAATTATGGAAACCCAAAATGAATGATATTAATGAAAAATATAGAAGTATAAAGTCAAAATGAATATAATATATATCACATAAAAATACAGTGTCATTATAATGTCCACCATAATATGAGTTATGAGAATATTTAACAATCATCATTTTGTGATAGAGTAGTTCACCTTCCACATAAACAATATCTTCTTTACCCATTATATGAAGGGGTGTGTAAGTGTAGATATAATATTTCTCATAAAAACAATCTAGAATATTTATTATACTGGTTTTTTTATATTAGATAGCAATGAAAATAGTTTATGGGGTTTGAGATGTAAAATAAAATAAAAGAACATAAGAGAAGACGTTACCTTTTAATCGGGTAACTCCCTTTGGTTTGAACCAAAACAATTCCTTGAAGTGCATATTACTTATGGTAAGGAATCTAGTGGAATATAGGGATCTATAGAGCATATTTGGGCAGTGTCTGGATGAGGAAATAGGCATGATATGTGTGATTAATGGGTTAGAGGTGAGGGATTTTTATAAGGTGGATCAGGGGCTCTTAAAAAATGTATGAAAATATTATTTTATTATAAAATTATTTTCTGTTTCTAATGGTCAAAATCTCATTTAAGTAGAATATAATATTCCTCGTGTTAGAAATAAAATATTCCAATAATATTTGGATACGGTTTGGATATTGTTTTAATCTTTATAATCGTATTTATTTTAATCATTCATTAATGATGTAAACACTGCATCATTATTTTGTCATAATTAAAATTATTTATTTGAGTTATAATAATTATAAATAAAATACAATGATATAGAAAATCATTTTAGATTTAAAATTAATATTTATAGTCGAAGAGATAAATTTTATATCCCCATGTAAGAACTGATTTACTAAAAGATAAATGTTTTTGTAATTTTTTTCATTACATTAAATTAATTAATATAAAGTGTCATTATCATTCTTATGTGGAACCATGGGGTCCCAAAATTGACCCAAGTATTTCCATGGTCGGAAATATATTAACCAATAGGATTAAGACACATGTTAGGGTAAATTTATATTATTATAATAATATTTTTCCCTTGAATTTCCCTATTTACCTTTAACTGTTGTAAATATATCTAAAAAGATATTATTCACTAAACATTATTTTATCTTATTGAACCAAATTGTACTTACTAATAACAACCATGTATGATGGATTTTAAATATTCAGTTAACAGAAGTGGTAATATTTCATTTAAATGTAGAAGTTGGGTTTTTAGCTTCTACTTTGTGTTTTCACTATTCATAAAAAATTGATGGTTTTCAGAAAAATACAAAAAAATTAAGCCTATTCTATATTTGATATTCTGAATTCAAAAAGTATTTATATTTTACCAAATTCAAAAAATAGAAGTTTAATTAATTAATTTAAAAGTAATTCTCGTTGTAAACAAAAGAAGTTCATTTTTAAGAAATAATAACTATCAAAATATTGACAGTTGATTATGTCCAATTTCGAAGTAAAATTAGTTTCAATGGAAAAAAATCTATTAAATGGTAAAAATATAATTTAATTAAATTTAAAAACATATTGAAAAGATAATCTGACTGTATAAATAAATTAGATTAAGAGGCAGATTTGAATTAAAATATAGTATATTCACTATTCATTCAAAAATGAATTCTATCAGAAAAATACCAAAGATTTACCAAAAATAAATTTTTATCACCTGATTCTAATGAATTTTTTTATTTTGGAACGTAGAACATATTTAATTGTCCAAAAATAGATTTACTGTGGGTTCTCCATCAAATGGGGGTAAATCAACCATTTAAAAAAAATTAGATTCTTGATGCTTAAAATCATGTTCTTTATTACTTTAAGCCTCTAAAATTTAATGAAAAAATGTAAAAACATTTAAAAATAAAGTATAATCATATAGTTGTTAGTTCTTTTCATTCACTCTAATACAATGGCTATGCGATAACTACCATTTTAAATAATTTTATATTATTACTTTTCAGTATGACTCAGCATTTTTAGCAACATTAGACTATAGAGAAACCAATTGTTGTGTTCAAGTATTCCATCAAACATAGATTCCCCTTTAAGGTAAAATTAATATTTCATTCAAATAATTTAATAAATATAAAAATTTTATATTCTTTATTTACTTGGGATGTTACATATTATATGTTTATAATGATTTTTTCTTAAATTTAAACATCGTCCCAGTATTTCTCCTAACAAAGAATAATATATAATCTGTCTTTGGAAGTATTAAAAATAATATAATTTTAGTGAGTTAATGTATTCTAAGAATTCTTTTGATGAATATTATATATGAGTGTTGTGATAAAAAATTATATTGTAATTAAACATTTTTCTCAATGTTTTTGTGTCAAATTAAATGAATAGTGATAAAATGACTTTAATGATCATTTATAATTATTAATATTTCACTAAATGATTTAATGTTCGCAAAGATATTATGATTTTACCAATGTAATTTATATTTTTTAAACATAAACCATGGTCCTTTTATTGTTCTTTTGTAATTTAATGGAAACATTATTAACCAAAAAATTTCAATAAACATTAATATTACTATAATTGTAAAATGACATAACGAATGGCTAAAACAAAAAAATAAGGGTAAAAATGTGAAAAAAAACTATAAAAAATACATTTTTTATGAGTATCTATACTCATAATAATATTTAATTATAATATTATAAGTTTTATTCCATTTTAAAATTAATATTTATATGTGTGTATATGTTTATTATTTTAGGAGATTCCATGGTCACCCCTCCTCTTAATTTTAAAAGGGAAAATCTTGGTTCAGTTATTCACATCAAATTGTGAATTATGTATCAACCAATGTAAACCGATTTCTATTATTAAATCCCATATTCACATTATAAAGGTTATTTTCTTCATAAAAGGACATCCCTAGAGTTGATAATAGAATAACTAAATGATTAATTTCATAGATGATGTGATCACCTATTTCGATCGACTTTTTAAAATTAATATTTAGCATCTTGTAAATATTTTTTATTCAGCATAAAATCATAAATTCAGTTTAATAAATATAATATCATTTTATTATTATTATAATAAAAAATTTATTAAACCAATTTCTATTAAATGGGAATTAAAAATATCATTCCTTTATACGTAATACCTACCTTCCCTTAAACAATATTATTCAATTTTCTACCTCCAATTTTTATATGGAATCAAAAAATTTAGAAATTTAAGATGTATGTTTTTTATACAATTATTAAAAGTATGGATATGATGGAACCATGACATAAATATATGGAAAAAAATTACCAAAGTAAAACATACAAGAAAAATTATGATGATATCACATGGAGATGCTATTAAAATCCTGAATTATTTTTAAAAGTTTGAATAATGGTTATAATCCAATAAAATATGGTATAATATATATTGTAATGGTAAAATAATTTCTATATAATAGAAAATAATTTATTATATAGGATATTCCAATGTGTACAATAGATATAAGACATATGGTAACAAGTTTTTATATTAGTTTTATTTCGTGAGACAGATGGCATATATTTTATATCTACAAATCCATCTATGTGAATTAATTTCATGGGACTTATGATTCAGTGGTTACCATAATGGTGCATGAGTTGTATTAAAATCACATTTTTTATTCAAATTTGTTATGAATATATTTATTCGGAAGAAAATTATTATATAATTATGAAAAAATAAATATTCTTTATTCCAATGTGGTTATTAATTAGGAATAAATTTCATTCTTTCATTTCTATACCTTAATAACTCAATAAACAAATACAATTGTTTTAATAGAAATCGGCTTTATTTGTCTCTTTGGTCTGAAAACCATATTTTTCCATATCTATTTTTTCTAATAATATTTTAAATAAGGGTTTTACTATTTTCTATGAGATTTTTAGGAAATTAATTTCCATTTCTTTTGAATAATTGTTTTAAAAAACACCCTTATTGTAATTTTTTGAATTGGTTAATTTTTTATGTTTTTTTAAAAAGAGTGACAGTAATGTTTTATTTTTACATATACATATTAATAATAATTTATTGTCATAATATAAGATTAATCAATTAATGATGCTATTAAAAAAATTCAATAAAAAATGATTTCCTTAATAAATTTTAAATTTTAATAATTTAAAATTTTAATTTAAAATTGAAATGTTAATTTTTCTTCAGAAATTTTCGAGATATCCTTAATAGAATTTTTCATTTATGATAATATACTTTGATGTTACCTAGGATTAAAAAAGGATATGATCCAATTATTCCTTACACTTTATATAGATTGTATTTTTTATGAATAATGTTATTATGAAAAATATTCACTTTCCATGGGTTATACTATGATAAAGTAATAAAATTTTTAAAACTATCATTTTTTTCATGGGTTATTCAATGAAAAAATGTGTATGAAACCCAATTTTATCTTGATACCTAATATTATGAATGTTTTCTCACTTGTGTATGATATTCATTATGTGAATATGGTTATATTCATACAAATTATAGTGGTTAGAATATCACTATAGATTGTGGATATGTTATAACCTAGGATGGTGGTCACATTATAACCAAGGATGGGTGGGAACAATATCTTTATTAAATGAATTTGGTAATTATTTATATCTCAATAGATAAATATGATTGTAATTTGGAGTAATATCATTAAATTAATATAATTTTCCACTAATAAAAGCTTCATAGTGAATCCTGACTACTAGGATAGTATGGGAAGTGAACCCATTCAGCTATGATAGTCTTGGATATGATCATATATAACCATTGAAATGAATTTCTATAAATGTGTGTGTTATAAAAAAATTTCTTATACCAATTTATAGATCTTAGTGCTCATGTTCTTTGATTCCACTGTTATTTAACTCTTAAGAACTACCAATATTAATTTCATGACTCAATATTATAAACTATGATATATAGGTTATGATTTTAATATAATAAAATCATGTTACCATACTCTATTGATAATATGATGATATATCAAACATTAATATCACATATTTTACCCTTACCAAGCATATGAGCTCAACACTTCTCATGTTTCATTCATACATGTGAGGAAGAAAAGTACTATGCATGATAGGACTAAAAAGGAAGAAAGTTTTGAAGAACATGTGGGAGATTATGTAGATCTTTGTTGAAGAATTTTTATGTCCTTGTTTCCAAAGGGAATAGAATTATTCAATTTTATTGTCTGTTATAGATTTATGTATTTAATATTGATCTCATAATATGAAATATATATATATATATATATATGAAAATTATAGGTTCTTATAGTTAGTATAAGAGTGAGGTTTAATTATACATTGGAAACTACGTGGAGAAATATTTATTGAGAAAAAAGGGATATATTTTAAAATATGATAACATCTTATTTTTTCTGAAATGATCATGATTTATTAGGATTACCATATGGTGTCAAATATTGAGAATATGGTTTTTGAATTTATAAATCCTAAACATGATGGATTTCTCACCATGAAAATTATTTCTCACAATATGGTTTTTTTAGTAAAATGATTGAATATGGAGGAGTCATGTTTAAAATGATGAAACAAGGAATGATTGTCTTCATATGTAAAGAATTTAAGTGGGATATAGAATTAAAAAATACATTATTCCTAAACATATTTCCCATTATATAATTAATAACCTCAAAATCAGTTATATTACTAAAAACATAGGTATAGGAATATAGAGTTTCATAATGACCATAGGTGAGAAGTTATTGAGATTATTATATATATATAATGTTGGATAAATCGCATAAATGAATGTCTCAGAGTAATGTGAAGTTGTTTTTTTGGTGAAACATAAGGATTAAAAGAAAGTTATTTCAAAGGAAAATGAATTGTTTTGTGGATGAAAATGATTTCCATCCAATAGTACCATTTATAGATAAATGTATCATGTGGAGTGGGAAAATTTGAATTATCTAATCCATATCCCTAAACCACAGTTTTAATGCATGACCATGGATGAAATAATGATTATACACTCTTTTTAGGTGAATGATTGAGTTTTTCATATATTAAGATTAAATAATTTTATTAATGATATATAATTTTATGAATCATGAATCATATAATTATTTTAATTATTATCGGATGCATATATTTCTTCATATATGATTAAATTAAAAGTTATGGAAACCATCAGGGGTTGAGGAGTTTTGGTTTTATCATATGTTCAATGTCATAGAGACCCATTTTGTGTTTTTATGTGATGTGATTTTAATATAACTATTTACATTTTGGGAGATGTTTCATTTCATTATATATAAAAGGATTCCACTTTCATAAGGTTAATGGTATTGATAAATATTTTGGAATATACTATCCTGTACTTTTAAGGTTATTTTTAATTATGATCAACACATTTTTGGGGATGTTCGGAGAATTATATAAATATATTATTAATAAAAATGTGAAACATTTATATCTGAAAAGTCAGTGGGTCTTGAAGTTTCAACTTATGGGTGATAATGTTGAAACAACTTCCAATAGCCTATGTGATGTTTTTGTAAAATCCCAGTTTTTGTAATGGTATGATTTCATTATGTTTTGGTTGAATCATTTGTTTTGGGATTTAGGGGATGTCTTCTGAAAGTATTAGAGGCCTTGGGGTTGTTCCAGGGGCTCATGACACGAAGGATAGGAAATCCGGGCTAGGCAAGCCAGGGCACACGGGCTACGCATGGACAGGGAAAACCATGAAACCTGCCTAGGTAAACAGTGCAACCCTTCTTTTTCGGGCAGTATAATGTGTACGGTTTGTGCACGGTTTTTCAAACCGTGCAGCTAAACCGTGCGTCCACATAAAGATGGGAAAAATTAAAAGTTTTCCACTCCGGGATTTTAAACCCCAACTCTAGATTTTCTATCCATTCCTCCTTTTTCTACCTTTGAATGAACCAAATTGCCCAAGAGCTCCAATAGTTTGATCTACCTCATTTTTAAGCCATTTTTGTTGCCATTGGTTACAGATTGAAGCTCCAAGTACGGCTAATCCCATCCTTGTTTCTCTTTTTGGTTTAGGGTTTGTATCTTCTCTCCCCTCTGTTCTGAAGCATTGAAACCCAATATTTTGGGCGAGCATTAGGTTGAAGCTTCAATGGTTGGTCGGATGGTGGTCTAAGGACTCAATTGAGAGTGAATTCAACCACGGTTTCGAGGAAGGTGGTCTACAAGTTATTTCCAATGGTTATTTGTGTTTTTGAGCATGCTTAGTTGTGTTCTTGTTTTCCCTTGGTTATGTTTTGAATAAACTTGGCATGTTTGGTAGTAATGGTGTTTGAAATTGAAAATGGGAAACCTCACAATCCCCATCAGATGTGTTGGGATGGACATGGCCTAATTTAGGGTCATCCATGGTATGTTCCAAATTGTCCTGAGTTTAGGTATTGTTCTTAAGTAAGTGACTTTGTTCTAGTGAATTGTAGAGCCCTTGAAAAACATACTGGCATGAATGGTTGAATCATGGAACAATGAACAGGTTAAATGGGTTAATGTGTAAACAGATTAAAGACCATAATGGATAGGTTCAGGGTTTAGTGCTAAAAGCTTAGTGATTTAGGCATAACACCTGGGAATTGGGTGAATGGTTAAATGATGTGAAATGGTAATGTGTTGATGGGTCAAGTCATGATGTGGATTCCCATGAAGGGTGTTGTTAATAGTGTTTTCCAAAGGTAAATGGATTGGATGATTTATGTTGAATTATATATATAAGCATGTGCACATGGCTTCATAGAGTGGGGTATGACCTGATGTTCTTCGCCCACATGTTGAGCTATGACTGAGGTTCTACACTCCACCCTAAATTCACGAGTTTGAAATGGGGACTGAGCGTCTTTTCTCTTAATGGTTTCATCCACATGGACTGAGGCTTCGAGGTGCGGAAATGGTTTTTATGAGGGGGTTAGTCCAAGAGATATAGGATAGTGATGTGTTCACCCACTTGCATGTAATTTTTGGCCATAGACCCATGTAACATAATTCATGTGTTAAACCCATGTAAGTGTGACGAAGTGGTAAGTGATGATAAGTTGTAATGACTTCGGCTCTGAACTGGTTAATGGCACATTAAATAATTACGTGGAAATTATCATTCATTTCTTTTTGCATTCACTACCTATTTATACTGGTTATTTTGTAGACATTGTTGGTGGTGTCCTACTGAGTTGTACTCACACCCTACTCGGGCCGCTGTTGGGTACCTGAGTAGACTACATGTTTTTAGGTCCAAGGATGGGAAAGGGTCCTTTCTAGATAGTTTAGTGGACATGGGTATCACATGGTGGAGGATCCGGACATGGATTCAGGTCCGTTTTGGGAATTGGGGCCATTTTCCTTCTTTTGTTTTATGTTCACTAGTGCACTTGTAGTATGACATGACATATTTATTGTGGGATTTGATTGATATAAATCTTCCTTGTTTATTTGTTATTTTTTCTTCTATGTGGTTTATTTATATTGTGGCTTACTCTGATAAAAAGGGGGTATAGTCTCCCTACATGACCCCATAGACCCCAGTTACAAGTCAGCAGCCTTTGGCATACGGGGAGGCACGCTTAAGGTCATTTAACCACCTAGATCTGAGCACCAGTTTTTAGCTTCCGGGTCGGGGAAGTTACAAATTGATATCAGATGAGGTATTTCTTCTCCATTAATGAGGTCTTGTTATTTGGGATAGGATTTCAAGGGTTAATTTGTGTTAGGCCTAGGAATGAGCTCATGCTTGAGAGTACCTAACCCATGTATAAAGGAAAACCCATGTCACCATGGGTGAGACTTTTTGTTCGTGGTTGTGTGTTGTTACAGTTGATGATATTTCACCTTTAGGTGATGCATATGTGGTTTGATGTGACTATTTTATGATATTTTTCTTGTGGCCTTAACGGCATGAGGATTTGATTTCATGCATAATTGTAGGCACTGAGGGAGATTTGTGGCATGCATCATGTTAGGCACACCCACGGGATGAGTTTGTGAGTCAGGAAGGTAGGTTGCATCATCCATTTCATGAAACCAAGAAATAATGAGAAGAATAAAATAGAACAAGTGGGTAAAGGATCTTTAATGAAACACAAGAGTTTGAACTGAAGTAGAATTTTTTTTGTAAAATGTTGTGTGAGTTTGGTGGTAGTGCATCGTTGTTTACCCCATGTGGACCATGGTCACGGTAGGGATGGTCGGGGCGGTGAATTTGAGGTGAAAATGTTGTTAAATTAGAATTTGAAAATGGGTTGTTGTAACTAGTAAAGCGTTTTTTTGAGGAAGTCATGAAAGTTTTATGGTATGCGTGCTAAATCTTGTGTTTGGAAATGTAGAGAGATGCCACCACAACACCGGTTACCGGTTGGGAAACATGAGGATGTATCTGAGAACACTCCTCCTGTAGAAGAGTAAGAAAAATGGGTGATCACTGAAGGTAATGAAGAATAGTTCTGGGTGAACTTGGCTCAGCTTATGCAGATGATGGATCAAGACCTAGGGCGGGTTGCACTGAGTAAGTTTGAGCTGACCAGGGTGTTCCAGCTGCAGCACCCTCCGACCTTCACCGGAGAGGGTGGGCCAGAGGTAGCTGAGTTCTGGATAGAGTCTGTCTAGATGATATTGGATCATCTAATGACCCCTGTCGAAAATCGAGTGAAGTTGGCCACTTATAAGTAGCGGGGACACGCTAGGCAGCAGTGGGATATTAAGGCTCAAATCGAGAAGGCTGAGGGAATATCGTGGAATGTTTTCCAGGAAAGGTTTTTGGAAAATTTTTATTCAATGACATTGATGCATGAGCAGGCTATAGAGTTTATGAAACAAACTCAGGGATCACAATCGGTGATGGACTATGCTAGTCGCTTCACTGATTTGAGGTGCTTTATCCCAGTGTTAGCAGGGGATGAGGTAGCGGTAGCGAAGCATTTTCAGGATGGGTTGAGACATGAGATCAGGTCTCAAGTAAATATCTTCTTCTTGAAGAGTTTTTCAAAGGTAGCAGATCCGACATTGATCTCGGAAGGAAACCTGAAGGGATCTTCAGGTAGTGGGATTATGGTGCCAGTGGGGCAGACGAGTAGTGCAACTACAGAGGGCCAGAACTGACGCCATGGGAGCTCAAAACCTGGTGGAAGTGTGAAAAGTTCTTGGAAGATGGGTCAGCCTCTCATAGTGGGAATCAGGTGTTTTTCTATCAATGCGGTAGACCAGGTCATATCCATGGTCAGTGTCCTCGGCCTCCATTTCAGTGTCGTTCGTGCGACAGGATGTGACATGTGTAGAAGTTCTATAGGAAAACTCAGCAGGTGGGAGAGTAAGATGGTGGAAGATAGGTACCATATATGGGAAGGGGATCAGTTTCCCATTATGAGTCAGGCAGTTGGAGATTCACAAGCCGTAGTGGCAGGGGCGGCAGACGTGGGACTCCAGGGCAAGATCGCTTACTCCAGCAGGGCAGTGCGACGCAGGGTGTTAAAGCTGGAGCCCATGGTATAGGGGCTAGTCAGCTTCAGGGTGTTCAGTTTGCTCCTGGTGATGGTGAGGCCGGACCGTAAAGTTTTTGTGGTACGATCCTTGTAGATTATACTCCTTCCAGTGTGTTTTTTTCATTGGTGTCACACACTCTTTTTTTCTACACAACTTGTGGTAGTTCTAGGTTTACCTGTGGAGGGGTTGTGTGGAGTAATGTCAATTGACACCCTGTTTGGAGTGCAGGTTGAGGATATCAAGTAGTGCAAGGGATGTGCCATGGAAGTTGGTGGGTATCGTGTTCTATGGGGCATTTTTGTTCTAGAGATGTCAGGTTTTGACCTAATCTTTGGAATGGATTGGTTGGTGTTGTATCAGGAGCATATAGGCTGTTATCATCGAAAAGTATCATTCAGGTCGCTTGAGGGTGATGTTTATGTCCACTGTGGTGAATGAGATATTCGAGCAGGGCGTGTGGGGATGTTTTGTCAATAGATGAGTGGACTCATGGCTCAAGTGGAATGCCTCATGCATGATGATGATGAGGTAAGGGAATAATATAATTTCCTCCTATGGTGGATCGGTTTAAAGACAAGTTTCTTGAGGATTTTTTGGGGTTACCCCCGAGAGGGATGTTGAGTCCATGATTGAGTTGCTTCTAGGAGCGGGTCCAGTTTCTATTCCACCATACCGAATGGATCTGGAAGAACTCTAGGAACAGAAGGTTCATCTTGAGAAGTTGTAGTCTAAAGGGGTTTATCCATCCTAGTAAGTCTCCATGGGGATCTCTCGTTCTATTTTCCAAGAAGGTCGATGGGTCGTTGAGTCTGTGTGTTGACTATAGAATGTTGAACTAGATGATAGTGAAAAATCGGTAACCTCTTCCTAGAATTGATGACACGTGTGATCAGTTGACGAGAGCATCCATGTTTTCTAAGGTTTATCTGAGGTCAGGTTATCACCAGATGAGAGTGGGGTCTTCTTACATAACACAAACAGCTTTCCGGAGTCGGTATGGGTTGTTTGAGTTATTGGTAATGACTTTTGTCTTGACCAATGCACTGGCGGTGTTTATTTTTTTATGAACTGGATACTTCATCCCTATGTAGATCGGTTTGTGGTTGTCTTTTTTGAGGATATCTTTGTGTACTCAAAAACTCACGACGATCATGCCCAACATCTTGACATCATCTTGGGTATGCTAAGAGAGCATCAGCTATACGCCATGCAATAAAAGTGTAAATTCTGGATAGGTGAGGAGCATTTTCTGGGTCACATCATCTCTGAGGCAGGTCTGTCAGTTGATCCAGAGAAAGTGTAGGAAGTTGTATATTGGGAGCATCCTAAGAGTGTTTTTGATGTTCAGAGGTTTCTGGATTTTGCTGAGTATTACCGAAGGTTCATTCCAGATTTCTCTCACATGGAAGCACCACTCTCAAAATTGACCAAGAAAGGAATTAGGATCTAGTGGTCTGAGGCTTTTTAGAATGCCTTCCAAGAGTTGATGAAGCAGTTGACGACCACACCTATCATGATCTTACCTGAGCTGAGTAAGAAGTACATCTTGTTTTGCGATGCATCCAGAGTCGGGCATGGGGCAGTGTTGATGCATGATGAGAGGTTTGTGTATTATGGGTCAAGGAAGTTGAGACCTCATGAGAAGAATGATCCCAATCATGACCTTGAGTTGGCTGCAGTGGTGTATTCCTTGAAGTGCTGGAGGTACTATCTGCTGAGAGAACGGTTTACTGTGTTTACCGACCATAAGAGTTTAAAGTACATCTTCTCACAGCAAGACTTGAATCTTTTGTAGTGGCGATTGGTTGAATATCTCCAGTCTTTTGTCTTTGAGTTGGTGTACACACCGGGAAAGGGAAACTATGTTGCTGATGTTCTGGGTAGGAAGGTTCAGAATCAGGCAGTTCAAGAGTCCATCACCGAGTGGAAGGTGATGGATTTGTTTGCAAAGATTCCCCTGGAGATGTAGGAGGAGTGTGTTCAGGTCACTCTTGAATTCTTAATGATGGAGTTGAAGACTTTCAGTCAAGCTAAGAAATGTCCTCTTGATGATCCTGAGAGTTTGATCATGATGGAAAAGCTTAAAGGTGGGGAGCTATCTTCTGGTTGGGCCGTCGGTGTGGACCGTATTTTTTGTGTTCATGATCGTGGTCGTGTGGTTGTGCCAGGGTGTGTGCAGGAATAGTTGATGCGTGAGTTCCATGCATCAAAGTGGGAAGTTCATCCTGGTTTGACGAAGATGGACAATGATCTCCTAAGGCAGTTTTGATGGCCTAGAATGGAGAAGAATGTTGCGGAATTTGTGGCACAGTGCCTTACCTGTTAGCACGTGAAGGCCGAGCATCAATGCCCAGGTGTTTTTTGCATATATTACCCAATATTGAATGGAAGTGGGATGATTTAAAAATTTATTATGTCGTGGGTCTTCTGAGGACGCCGTGAATGAGTTATGCAATCTGGGTTGTTGTGGATCGGTTAACGAAAGTGACTCATTTCTTACCGATTTAAGAGACCTTTACAGTTGACCAGCTGGTTGAGCTGTATGTTCAGGAGATAGTGTGGTTGCATGGTGTTCCACAAAACATTGTTTCAGACTGAGATCTGAATTTCACATCACATTTCAATAAAGGGTGGCAGCAGGCACTTGGTACGCTGATGTTTTTTAGTATAACTTTTCACCCAAAGACGGATGGCCAGTTAGAGCACACGATCCAAGTGTTGGAAGACATGTTAAGTGCTTTTGTCTTGGACATTCGTGGTTCTTGGGAGAGACATCTATCGTTGGTTGAGTTTTCCAACAACAACAGTTTTCAGTCTACGATTCACATGTCACCGTTTGAGGCACCCTAGGGGAGGCCATGTAGATATATGTTGTGTTGGATAGAGGCCAAAGAATCAGAGTTTTTGGGGCCATGTCTCGTGCTGGAGACTTTAGAGAGAGTTATGTTGATCAGGATTCAGATGGATACAACTCAGAGAATGCATAATTATAATGTATATTGGAGGAATAGACCTCTTGAGTTTGGGGTTGGTGATAAAGTGTTCCTTCGAGTGTCGCCAAGGTTGGGTCACCATCGGATTGGAAAGCAGGGTAAGTTGGCACCAAGGTATGTGGGACCTTTTGAGATCATCAAGAGGATCAGACCAGTGGCTTACCAATAGGATCTTCCAAAACGGTATGGTGGTATGCACAATGTGTTTCCCGTGTCACAACTTCTATGGTATCACCCTGACCCATCTCACGTGGTTTATGTTGAGGATGGGGAGCATGAGGATCATGTGTCATTTGAGGAGCATCTGGTTCGTGTGATGGATTGTACTGAAAAGGTCTTGCAAGGAAAGGTGGTTCCGTTACTGTGAGTGTTATGGAATTATGGAAAAGTTTAGGATGAAACTTGGGAGAAAGAATCAGATATGTAGTCTTAGTGGCACACACTCTTTTCTTCGGTGGATCAATGAGGCATGTAAACTCGGCTCGAGGATGAGCCGTTATAAGGTGGGGAGGTTGTAAGATCGTAGTTTTTTGGATTGGTATGATTTCATTATGTTTTGGTTGAATCCATTGTTTCGGGTTTCAAGTGATGTCTTCTGAAAGTATGAGAGGCTTTGGGGGTGTTTCGGGGGCTCAGGGCACGAACGAATAGAAATCTGGGCAAGGCATGCCAGGGCGCATGACCTACGCACGGCCATGGAAAATCGTGTAGCTTGCCCAGGTAAACCATACAACCCTTCTCCTCCGAGCAGTAGCATGCACATGGTTTGCACACGGTTTGTCAAACCGTGCGGCTAATCTGTGCGACCACATAAAGTTTGGAAAAATTAAAAGTTTCTCACTCCAGGATTTTAAACCCCAACTTGGGATTTCCTCTTATGTCTTCCTTCATCTCCCATGGAATGAATAAAATCTCCTAATTTCTGCAAGAGGTCTATCTCCCACATTTCTATGTCTTTTTTGGTGTCATTGGTTGCAGATCGATGCTCCAAGTAAAGATAATCCCATCATTGATTTTGTTTTTGGTTTAGGGTTTGTATCTTCCCTCCCCATTGTTCAGAAGCACTAAAACCCTATCTTTTGGGTGAGTTTTAGGTTGATGTACCAAAGGTTGGTCATATTGAGGTATAAGGGAACTATTGAGAGTACGTTCAACCGCGGTTTAGAGGTAGGTGGTCTACAAGGTATATCCCATGGTTATTTGGTTATTTGTCCATATTTATTTGTATTCTTGTTTTCCCATGGTTATGTTTTGAATAACCTCGGCATGTTTGGTAATAATTGTGTTTGAAATACCCAATGGGAACCCTCACGATTTACTTGGGATGTGTTGGGATGGACTTGACCTAATTTAGGGCCATCCATGGGATGCGCCGGCTTTTCCCGGGTTTCTGGATTGTTATTAAACAAGTGAATTTGTTGTAGTGAATTGTAGAGCCCTTGATAAACATGTTGGAATGAATGGTTGAATCATGTAAATGATGAATGGGTTAAATGGGTTAATGTGTAAACTGATTAATGACCATAATGTATAGGTTTTGGGTCTAGTGCTAAATGCTTAGTGAGATAGTCATAACACATGGGAATTGGTTGAATGGTTAAATGATGTGAAATGGTATTGTGTTAATGGGTCAAGGCATGATGTGGATTCCCATGTGGGGTGTTGTGAATAGTGTTTTCTGAAGGGAAATTGTTTGGATGGTTGATGGTTACTTATATATATAAACATGTGTACATGTCTTCGTAGTGTAGGGAATGACATGAGGATCAACACCCATGTGTTGGTGTAAGACTGAGGTTCTAAACTCCACCCTAAATGCATGGGGTAGGAAAGGGGACTGAGGGACTATTATCCTAATGGTTTCATCCACCCAGACTAAGGATTCGCGGTAAGAAAATGGTTTCTATTAGGGGGTTAGTCCTAGTGAGATATGATAATGATGTGTTCACCCTCTTGCATGTAATTGTTGGCCTTAGAGCCATGTTATACAATATATGTGTATAACCCATGGATGTCTGATGAAGTGGTTCGTGATTATAAATGGAAATGATTTCATCTCTGAACTGGGTAATGGAACCTCAAATAATTACATGTCCATTATCATTCATTTTCCTTTTTATTGCACTAACTATTTATATTGGATATTTTGAAGACACCGTTGGTGGTGGCCTACTAAGTTGCACTCACACCATACTTGGGCCACTATTGGGTACCCAAGCAGACTTTATGTTTGAAGGTCAAGAGAAGGGCAAGGTTCCTTGAAAGATAGTTGAGTTGACATGGGTAGCACTTTTTGGAGGATCCGGGATTGGCGTCGAGACCATTTTTTGGATTTTGGACATTGTCCTTCTTTTGGTTTTTGTTCACTCTTTCACTTGTAGTATGACATGACATATTTATTGTGGGAATTTTTTGATATTCATGTCCCTTGTTTATTGGTTATTATTTCCTCTATGTGGTTTATTTATGTTGTGGCTTACTCTAATAAAAAGGGGGTACAGTCTCCCCACATGACCCCAAAAAACCCCACTACTAGTCAGCTGCCTTTGGCGTACAAGGAGTCGTGCATAAGGTCAAGTAAACACCCAGATTAGTGCAGCAGTTTAGTGGATTCCAGGTCGGGGATGTTACAGTTTTGGTTATTTTTAATTTTTTTATGATTTTATACAATTCTAAAATTTTTATTCATATATTTTATTTTACTAATAACCATGTTATTGAAAAATGATTTGGTTATTAATGTTATTTTAAAAAATGATTATTACTTTGAGACCCATATATGATTAACGTTAAATAAGAAATCATATGATATATTTTTACGAATAATAGATGAATTAACATTTAAAATCATATGTTTTTTAAGGAATTATGGTCTTTTGGTAGATTATATGATTATGGAATATAAATTTTTTCACGTGTCATTAGGTGTGGTTGACATTATTTTGAGAAAAATGGTATATTTATATTGAATGAACATGTTATAAAATCATTCAAATCCATGAGTTTCAGTCTTTGTCTTGAATGTTTTAAATTTAATTATGGTTATTCATTTTTGAGAATATATATATTAAAAATTTATTATCTTTATGGAAGGTTGTGTGATTAATGGTGTATTTCATAGTATGATGGATTGTTTAATTAACATGTGCTGGCCATTTTAGATTTAGTTAATTTTTTATGAAAGGAGTACAATATTTTTATCCTTTTATGGATTTTTTGAACCTATAAGAAGTTTATTTTAGTAATTTAGGCAGAAAAAATAAACCTTGAGTTCTTATCATTTGGAGAATAGATAATATTATTGTGGAAACAGAATATAGGATTAGATTTAAATCTTCATGTAACTATATTTAATTTTATTTGTAGTTTATATGGTTAATTAATTCTTAAAATTTATTAAAATGATATAAATAATAATAAATTTTCATATAACATTAAATTATAATTAATTGATCAACATTTATCCCCGCACTGATTCATGTTTTGGTGGTTGTTAAATTTCTCTTGACGGTGTACCATATCACAATTTATAAGTACATGGGTGAAAGATTTTTTCATCCATTTATATATTTTCAATTACCAATGGTTAAAACCTATCTAAAAACAAATTATGTCTTAGTAACATCGTATTTATCTTTACCTTTTTTTTAATAGGATTCTATATTAAACCTTTTTACAATGTGGATTTTCCACAAAAGATTTATGAAATGTCAAAACCAAGATTACATATAACAATTTCTAATTTTTAGAATTTCATTTTGTATTAGTGGGGGAGTGTAAAACCCCATTATTTTAGGATATAAGTTTTTTTCCTATAATATTTACTTATTCAATACTTTTTGTTACAAGTAACACCATGCTTAAACGAAATAGGATATAATATTAATATACAATTTTTTTGGAAGTTATAACATATCCTTTAAATTTGTGGGTATTAATAGGATTAAATACATCCTAAAATATATAAATTTACTAATCAATATAAATTTATCCCTAAATTCAAAGTATACAATCACTAATTTAATAGAAATGTTAACTTATTTCTTTAAAAATATGTTATCTCTAAAAATTCATTATTGATTATATTTGTGTGAAAATATTGTGATATATTTCTGAAACAAATTGAATTTTTATTTTATAAAATTAAAATAATTTATAAAATTATATTTTGACGAATTTTTTAGACTAAACCGAAATGATTCAATTTCTATAGATGTGTTAGACTTAAATATTTTGTAGAAAAATGTAGTCACAATGTTCCATTATGTTTTAGAAATATTTCAATGTAATAAATTTTTCATTATATTTTAACTTATCAAATTATTTTCATTAGAATAAATTTTTATGTATGTATTTAGTATAAAAACATTTAAATAATTAGAATGAAATTGTCTAGAAAAAAATTATTTTTTGGGAAATGATATTATTTCTTAATCAATTATATTGATAACTATTAGTAAATGATTTTTATAAATTTTATACATTTTAATCTCATCACAATCTATTAAAAATAATCTAATTTTATTTTAGTCTTGAGATAATATTAAATCTATTTTTATCCTATAAATTATTAATTTCCTGAAAATAAGTTTTCACAGTGTTTTTTATACTAATTTTAAAAATTAATTCTTACACTTCTCTGTAACGATTTATTGAAAATGTATTTCATATTTTTAATTATATAGATCATATTTTATAAATATAACTCAATAATATTTTTATCAATATTAAATTTAACTGTGGTGAATTTTTTTCACCTTGGTAAAGAAGAAATTAGGCTAATATAGGAAAAATATAACTGGTACGGCCATAATACTTCATCTTTTTTGTTGGATGAATTTAATTATAACCTTATAACATTAGTCTTAAATTTTATTAGTTTAATAGAGACTTTTCCATTAATAATTTTATATAATATTTAAAGAATGTAATATAAAATGACTCCACTACCTTAGTTTTAAATATATCATATCTATTAAAATGATAGGAAATGAATGTTATGAATGAATATAATTTTCAATTATGAGTTTAGTAAAATTATTTTGATGATTTAAACTTATTTATAATTTACTGTAGTTAATAAATTTAAGAGAGATATATTTTTGCATGAATTTTTATGATATATATCACATATTAGTGTAATTTGAATGAATTATATTTTAATTAATCCATTTTATGGTGTTTTAATGTTAAATTAAATGAATAGTGTTAAAAATGACAATATTGATATTTTTTAATAAAAAATATTTTATTAAATAATATAAGATTCATAACATAATTGAGTAAGAAAAAATTTATGTGTTATGATTGGAAATATCAACCATTATTTCTTTATGAGACATTATTTATTTTATAGTAACATTATCAACACTTAATGTTTAGAAAATATAAATATTACGGTAATTGTAAAAAGGATTATGTGGGATGTATAGGGTTTACAATGTGATAGAATGTTTTATGTATTTTATTTTATTGTATTATTTTGAATCATTGTTATTTTATTGTTAAATTTTGTTAAGTTTATATATTTCAACATCAAAATTAATTTATATTTTTTGAACATTTTATAAAATTGAATGGGTGCCCCTCCCCTCAATTATGATAAGGAACCACTCCTTCCTCTAATTCACTCCATATAGAGACATATATATGTAAAATATATATTAAATTCCCTTCTCCCCCATGATATATACAATGATGAGGTATTGGATTTCCCAAAATTCCAACCCTAGTCTTTTAAGAGGACATATAGTGTAGTTATTTCATAAGAGGTAATTACTATAATCGACCACATTCGTTTCAATTATTATTTAAACGAATATAAATATTTTTTATTATTCATAAAATAATACCTTAAATAACCTAAACAAAATAAATATAATATTTATTATCAATCAATCTTTATTTACCCTCTTTCCATCAAATGGGAAGTAATAAAGTATAGCTTCTGTATATGTACAACATACCTTATCCAAAAATGGTGTAGTTTATTTTTCTATATCTACTATTATGAAGGAATCTAAAAAGTGAATAATTAATATGTCTTATATTAATATCTGAATTTAAAATTTTTAGATAATTTATCCATAAACAAAATTCAATGAACAAAACTACCTAATAATAAAATAACTCTTTAAAGAAGATAATATCACTCGGAACATTTATATTAAACAATATTTTTTATCAAATATGTGATAAGAGGTTATAAGTTATTCATATATGGTATGATAAATAGGTGTTTTTTATATACTATTTATATAAATAATATTGATTAATTATAAACTATAATACAACATGTATGGTGAAATTTGGACATATGGTATGGGATTTTCATCTCAATTTAATTTGGGTGGGGAACAAGCCTTATAAATCACTAAGTTTTATTTCTTTAAAAACTCCAACGAATTGATTTAATTTTTAATATATGGAAAATTATTGGGATTTTAATATCCATATATGTATACTTATTTAATAGGGTTAATTATTCTTAATTTATTGATGAAGTAAGGGTTTTATATTTCAATCCTATTGTTTATAGGGTTTGTTTATGATTATTATTAATTTGATAAAATACTATGATATATCTATGATAAACATTTGAAATTTTTTCTGTACATGTTATTTATTAAGAATAAAAATTTTGATTTCATTTTCCACACCATAATTAACCAAGCGACCAAGACTACTTTTAAAATAATAATTGAAACTATTTATCTTTTCATAGAAAAAGGTTTTTGTTTCATATATATGTTTTCAAAGAAAGTTAAAAATATGGGTTTTAGTATCCTAAAAGTATTTTTTAAATTTATTTTGTCCCATTTCTTAAATTTTACAATTATGTTCAAAAGTAATTATCTTTTCATTTTCCAAATGAGATATTTTTAGGATTTTCATTCAAAAGTATAAATGCAATGATTTATATTAATAAATATTGGATGGAAAAAATTTCCCATAATCATGGCCAAAAAATGTTTGGAACTATCCATTATATGATCAGATGTTTATTTTAAATGAACATGTTTTCATTAATATTTTTTTGAATTTTTTATGTTTTAAAAGTTTATTTTAATATGAAAAGAATCTTATTCTCAAGAAATTTTTCTATGGTCCTTAATGTACTTTTACATATTTGAAAACATCCTTTGACGTAACAAGTTATTTTATTCTGATATTTTTGAAATTTACCACACATATTATTTCAAGGTGGTTTGATTTTATGTTTAAAATATGGTTTTATAACCTGTTACTTTTGTATGGGACGTGCTATGTTAAAATGATGAAATGGTTATGAATCCCATTTATTTTCTATGGGTTGTGCAATAATGAATGGTTCATGAAATCCATTTCATTTTATGGGAAATAATATAATGATATTTTTATGATCTTATGGAATACATATGTATGGGTTTTCTTATATAATGTATGTTATACTATAGCCAAGTATGGTGAGAACATTATAACCATGTATAGTGGTTATGTTATATCAAAAGACAGTTGCCATGTTATAACTATGGATGGTAAGAACCTATATATCCCTCCAATGCATAAGGTATTGATTGATATCTGATGATGTAAAAAAGAATATAATATTCGATGAACCTAGTTTAGTATAGGATATATTCTATAATGATAGTGTTGGGAGTGAACCATGACTACTACAAGGGTTTATGGAGTGAGCACATGCCAAAATGAAATTAATGGCAATGTGCCTTGAATATTATTGAAATGGAATTATATAATTATGTTTTTTCAATAAACATATTTCTTATTGAAATGTAATGCTCTCATGGAATATTCTCATTGTACATCGATGACTTATGTATTATGAATTTATAATATTTACCATATGACTAATTATTATGAACTACGAGTAGTAGGGTACTATTTTCAAATGTTATGTTCAAGTTATTATACAATTATTTTCATATCATGATCTTGTAATTATTATAATGTTTCCAATTTATCCTTACTGGGAATCCGAGTTCACCCATTTTAATGTCTCTATTCATCTTGTTTTGGGGAAAAGTATCATGTATGATACATCTCGAAAGGGTACTAGTTATGAAGAACATGGTGGGTGATGAAATATATTTGTAATTAACATGTTTTTTATTAATTTATTTTTCCAAAGGAAATTGTCCTCTTGGATTCGGGCAAGGATTTATTACCTATTTAAGAAATATTAATCTTTTATGATGTGATATAAATTCATGATAAGTATGGATCACAATACAGAAAATCATATTGATATACTAATATTCAATTTGAAGAGGGTACCAAAAACCATTAAGATATTCAATTCCTTAATTATTTAATAATAATGTTCAGAATATGACATCCAACCCAAAACATCAGCCACCACATAATACCTCTATCTATAATGGTGTAACTAATAAACCACACTCTAAGTTGAAAACATTAAAAAATACAACTCATTAGTTTGAATGAAACACTTATATTTATTATCTTACAATAGAATATTCTTGAGAAATTATAATGAAATCCTAATATGAGTATTATTGTCTTCTCATATACTAAAATAAACTGATATTTCATCAATCAAGATATAATATAAATCATTAAATAGGGTAGGAAAACCATATTTATATTCCCCATGAACATAAAAAGTGTATTCAAAACCCTAAATGACAACACCACAAACACGAAATATATATACAGTAATGAATATACATCTTAAAATTCTATTAATAATTAATCGGTATATAATGATATCAAAATAAATATTATATCATAGAAAAATCAATTTTTCCTTCAAACTATTAAAATATTTCATGTATTCCAGAAAGAGGATAATGATCCATCAACAATACATGATTCCAACTATCAATAATTTTTAGAAAACCCCAATCCTCATTCAATATTATATTCTAAATATGTTGAATAAAACCCTATTACAATAACTCATTGATTATGATCCCAAATTATTAATGAATTTTGGTATCATCTGATATCTTATTATAGAAATAGTAAAAGTACATGGAAATAAATATATCTCAAATTCTACAGGTCAAAGTTAAACATACTATATGAGATAATTTGTATACTCTCTCATTGATCAATGAAACATATCCTTATATATGTTAGATGAAACAAAAATCAATAATTTTATTTTATATATAATATCCCCAAACTCAATCCTGCTATACCCTAAAAAAATAATTATTCCAGCAAACACCACTTGATTAAAATCTAAACTAGAGAAAATCAAACTAATTAATAACAATATGGCTAATATTCAATATATTACATCCAATTAATTACAATAATAAAATTATATTTTCATATGTATAACAACACTTGGATTTAATATAATTGTTCTCTCCCAACTACCAACTCACAAGTACACACCCCATCAAAACATGTCCAACCATCCACTTCATTAACTTCTATATATTGTAGTACCCATAACCACCCGTTACTATGATATATTTTGGATAGAGATACCAATCATCAGGTAATACCTCTATTTATATATTTTATGATTTTATCTTCTAGAACCACCCTATGTTTTTAGTTTGAATAGCCACATCTCAAAATATTATTTTGTAAACTAATACAGATGTGGTAGATGAAACTAATTGTGTGGTCAATATATATCCACATTATAACCAGGATTCCTTTGTAAAAATTGGAAATATCAGTATACAACCCAGTTAAGGCCCATGACAACACCAGTGAATGATAAACTTGAAGGTCCACATGATGTTTGAATACAACATATACCAGAGAAGTTTGATTATGGTGCATATTAAATAAAATTTCCTCACATGATCATTGATTGATTCCAATTTAAATAACCTCCACTCTGGACCCACAATTTTCTATACCTTACTAGGTAATCCTGGGGAATGATCTAATTATTGTTAACAAATTATTATTTTTCTTTATCCATTTGAAAATATATCTATAAAGGAAATCAGAGAAAAGATTCCCAAGTACCAAGAAACACCTTAATGTAAATACATATAATTTGAATAAGCTATCAACTCCCTTATATTCAAATAATTTATACAATTAATCACCATCCGTATAAACATATTAAAAATCTCATAAAAATAATATATATTCAACTATATCATCAGTATATTTTAACAGATTGTGATATTACGGATCCTATTTTATCACTTTCTCTATAACAACATGGATGTAAGATCATAAAAATATAATGATCAACAAAGTAAATCATTCATTGCTAATTTACTGACAAAAAAACATCTACCAAATGGAAAATGAAAATCACCACCCATAAAGATTAGATTATAGGATTCTTTAATCTCATCTTAAAAGTTATCAGTCTCACGACTGGTTATAAACCATTTATAAAATGGATACTTTTAATTATATAACATAATCAATGTTGTTTATTATAATTTTATAACTTCATAATCTACACATAAATATTTTATAACCATGAAATGGAATCTCACACCATCATAAGGGTATATATTCATTGAATACATAACTATGCTACTTCATAAACAATGATTAAAACTACACTATCATAACATTCACCTCCTCTATGAAAAATAACCCACTGAAAAAAACATAATATTTTATCACAAAGTAGATCTAAATGATCCTCTAATACACAACATCCAAGTTAAACTATAGTTAATATACATTCTATTATGTGTTGATCAATAGGATAAAAAGTATTTAATTAGGATAAAAGGGAACATTTTTGTGACATTGGCTTCACTAGTCAATATTACACACATGGTTCATGTAGTACGGTCACATAAGAAGTCCATGACATAAATCTCAAAGAATACTCTAATATATATTTTATGATATTCACATTGATACCATTTTTGAAAACCCATAATTTCTAGAACACTTCCTTGCCTAGTAGGGAATCATAATGTGACCCCATATTCCTTTGTCTAATCGGCGATGAGTATATTGTTAGTTCTAAGTGTAAAATCACACAATCATGGGATTAATTGAATTATATAATGAAAAATCCGTTTATCTATAATAAAAAATTCATTAATTTACTCTAATTACATCTTCAAAGATGATATGGGTTGGTGGTTAGTTCTATTTGTAAAATCACACAATCTGGGGATTCATTTCATTATATTATGAAAAATTCATTACTCTGTGATAAATAAAAATTTTATAATCATTCATAATGTATAAAAAATATATTATAATTGATGTAAATTCATATATTATACATGATGAATGAAAAAATTATAACTACTTTATATCATAGTAATGGTATATTATAACCCTCCACTACCAATAAATCTACCATATACAGATATAAGGTTTTCCAAAACTGCCACCAACCATAACCTGGTAACACAAAAAATAGTTTTATAGATAAGGGGTGATCATATAAATTTACTCTCAAGATTATTCTATATATATATATCATTTCCCAACGTGAATTTAGTATAGTTATTAATATTTTTATGAAATTTATACAATCAACAAATTATATATTACCAAAATATTACAATTTAACCATTAAAATTATATATCTAAAAAAACCTCACCTTTTAGACCACATCATTCTTATCGACAATGTATTATTGTATAACCACCATAATATGACAAAGAACATCTTACCACATCTATGAATTATGTATTTTACCACTCCTCGGGACCAAATTATATTATCACATTGCAGTTTCTCACATATATGTACCTCACTAATACATCACCACTACTACTCATGTATTGAACCACCGGTAAAAACTATGAAAAAATAACAATAGGTATTTATACAACCATAATAAACTCTATAAGAAAAAATCATCATTTTTGGATAGGATTTTCTCTACTAATATGGATTCACATATGTTATTTAGTTGTCCATCCACATTATATATCCCCCAAAAAAATACGTTTGGTAATGATTTAAAATTGTTCATCATAATGTGTTCCTTCCTAGGGAGATAATATGAAAATTGTGACACCATTATCCTTCCTATAATAGGTCATTGTTAGAGACTACCTCCAAAAACGGATAAAAATATGAGGGTATCATTTTCTTATTTCATCCTCATATATATAAGAAACATAAATACATAGTACATGTACAAAATAGACCAAAAATATATAGGAAAACATATGTATAATAAATTTATGGTTCAATTAACAACCATACAATACAATTCCATGTGTACAACCACCGAAGGAGAATAAAAATAAATTATATAACATTAATAGGCACAATAGAATATAGATATGGAATGACACCTTCTCTTCATTAGAACCTATAGATAAAAAACTAATAAGTATCAACTTCAATATGATGAAAAATATTTTACTTATCATATATCCAAATAAGCTCAACTATCTCCACATCTACCATGGTCACTGTAATGATTTTCATAATTTTCAAAAAACAAATCTGGGGGTTCAAGGCCATTATTGTAATGTGTTTAAAATTTACCTTCTAGAATAGATTAAAAATAAAAAATATGTACAAAAAATATGTTGCCTCAAACTCAGGATTGTGTTAATAACAAAGTAACCTAGATATTGCAAATATTCTCTATATTTATGAAAATCAAAGGTAAAAGAATAAACCCAATGATCATAAACCATTTTCATTTAGAATTAATTTTCACATGGGAAAAGCCTCATTTTAATTGAAGAATAAAATAACCCAAATTAATTAAAATACATATAATTAATTTATAGAAAGTGAGACCAACTCTAAGGCATTTCATGAACAATGGATTTCAAATCACCCTACAAGAAATATAATTATTCCACCACATTGAGTTTTTAATACGGATGGTGTCTTATAGTGGTATTCCTGTCAATTAAGGGGTTTCCTAACTCTAATAAAATAAACACCTTTATCATATATCATAAAAATATAATCTACCTTTATAGTAGGAGGACATGTTTTCTATCACATTGATAATAATAACAACGTTTGTGTTGTGGTGTTGTCCCACCTTATAAAGATCAAGATGGGGTTAACCACTTGTCTGCATGTAGGACCCTACCACAATAATGGAATCATAAACCATATATCCATTGAGAAGAGGGTGGGTACTATTTTCACAAAATTTATAAGGGACCATGAACTATGTATGATATTAATGTGACATAGATCCATTGCGGAAGGGGTACCTAACATCACCATACATAGGGGGGACTCAGTCAAAATCATCAAAATATTGGGGCATAATGAACATGTACATTCACTAAAATTGTCTACCCTACTCAAACATTTACCACATTAATATTAATATTTTTATCAACTAAAAATTACATAAATAAAACAATTATTGATAATGTAACTTTCATAGTCTTGTAATAGATGAAAAATGAGATAGAATTGAATACATAAGTGTATAATTTTAACACCCATGTGATAAATTGTGAAATATAGTATACATTGACCATTTCCTACCATGTACCATCAATGAATGGACATGTGATATATTATAATAGTTTGGTAATATTTCTTCAAACTCTCTAACATGTTGAGATTAGTGAAATCTATTTTATACGATGGTATATGACATCAGGGATTATTTGTGTCATAGATGATTATATTAATAATATATAATGATTTATACCACCTAAATAAATAGAATATAATCATACTTACACAAAAAGTGAATTAGAATTGAATTTTTCATAGGTGTTTCATTTAACTTTAGTTCTTGGTCAGGAACACACCTTATATGCCCTACAAAATTTTCATGCATGTACTTCTCGAATGACCTTTTTTGGGTCTCTGTAAAAAAAAATTTTGAATGAAAAAAAATATTATGTGGACATAAATGGTTATAGTGGAATATGCAACAATATACACAAAAACTAATAAAAATTTGAATACATGTTTTGTAAAACATAGTCACACCCCTAGTAATATTAATAATACCATATAAATTCTATATCCATATAGTTCATGGGACTTGACATGTGACCTGATGGAATTTAAATAATTTAAACAAGACAAAAATTGATCAATAATGTTTTCCACACTCAGAAATTTATCTATAATTTAGTTCCTTTATCACCACTGCCACACCCCTCTTCTAATATCAATATCCTCTTATGGGTTTTGACCATGAGATTTTAGTATCAAAAATCCAAATCAATACCATTTCTTTATAATAGAACAACCACATATATTGTTCCATCCCATATTCAAATAAATACATCCCATAATTTCCAAACCACATTATGGTGTGTCATAAGCAATATTCACATGTTTCTAGTGTTTCCACTACATTATCATCACATTCTCAATAAATTGATCTACTGACCATTTTTATGGATGAAAATAATGATTTTCTATAAAAGACAAGTTATGAAATAGGGAAGACGTCAGGATAATATAGGTCTCTGTGATTCTTTCCATCCATGGTTGCAATCAATTATTGAAATTCATTACACAAGTTGTTGAGAATAATTACATTCATCAACTGATAGAGGGGGAAATATATTTATTATTTTAAATCCAACATTATTGATGAATTATAATAAGATTAAAAAAATAATCAAATTTTTTTTAGTATCCAAGTACTCTTAACTATGTTTATTAAACTAGGAATCATTTTAAAAAACCATCAATTACGAATTTCATATTATTAAAAAAAATATCATGATCCAGAATACAGACATTCTGAATGGCTACATTCAATATAAGGTAATTTAATAAATATGCACAAAAATTAAAAACACATAATTTTGAATTTTTATTATATGAAATTAAAATTTCCATTAATCATGAAAATAACCATTAATGAATTCATAATTAAATATTTCCCAAATACTAGAATAAATAATTTTGAGATAATTTTTATTATTCAATCTCTCATGGAAATTGAGGAATTAAATCTTTATGAAATAATATAATATTTTAAAGAATACGTAAAATTATATTTAACAAAAAATCTAGCTTAAGGACACAAATATAATCTCCTAAATATTAAGCTACCATTGATTGACAATTCAATATCATTAAATCATGGATCCTCTACCATTTATTTGGACTATTATCAAGAGAATTATTGATCATCTCCCATATATAAATTATATCTTGTAGTACATGAGAACAATTTTATTAGAAGGAAAAGTATAACATGAAATGGAATATTTGAATATATATACTCACTTATAGATTAATTTTTTTTAAAAATAAAACATGAAAAAGGCATGGTCTAGAACTCAAATATTGATCACATAACTCACAACATTACATAATAAAACGTCCCATTCTTTACTCAAACACAATGTCAAAATTTTCTACAATAAATTAATTTATAGTATATGAATGGTTTCTCTTGTGGTATAATATTTTTATGTGGGTAGTATTAAATATCCCATTAAATTCAATATTAGAACATCATGAAAATTTTATCCAATGCTAATAACCTAGTGATAATATCAATGGGACACACAATTTTTCTCTAAAGAAATTATCAATGATAATTTAAATATTTTACCCTTTTTTAATACATTAGACACGAAATAAAATTTTCAATGTTTGGAATGGAGGAAAATCTATGTCACAAAATCCTTACAACATTCAAATAATTATGTAATTAAATGGATTAATTGTAGTTTCAAATTGATATTTATAATAAAACAACTTTTTATTTAAAAAAACTCACTTTTTCACACAATTCATACGCATAGGGAGATTTTGGATCATTACAAAAAATGTTTCAACTACCCTTTGAAACATCCACCACCAATACCACATTAATTCTAATTACATTTCCCACATGATTCATTTAGCTTGAGTCCATTACAAAAACAAATCATAAAAAAAATGTAACCACTCATTAAACGATACCTAACACGATTCTATAATCAAAGAATTACTATACATATATATAGAATAGAAAAATATAGACCATCAACTCGAATCATATTATGTTTTTTCATTAAAGGTTTTAATAAGGAGAGTTTTATGAACTATAGAAATGTAAATATAATCCCCAAAGATAACACATAAATTTAATTAATGTCTTATAAAACATTCCAAATGTTAAATCAACTACATATTTTACATTTACATTATAATATATTAGGGATAGTAAAATTGATTTTTTAATATTATTCTCACCAGCACAAGGAATTGCCTACAATATAACACCACTAATGTAGAGAATAAATAAATGACCAACCAATGGTTTGATCTTCCCTATCATATCAAGGATTATTTTAAAATCATAATTTTAAATCCAAATAATCTTATACTCATATACAAAGATAATATTATATGGTTGTGTTTTATTTTTACAAATGTATCCAAAGAATAAATTAATAAATTAATCCAAACATCTCAACATCTATATAACTAAGCCTTAAATAACTGTGAAACCATTCCAAAATAATATTATGTATATATTGTAAACAATTTAGATTTACCTCGATCGTTAGATCTATAGAATATAGTGAGAACTGATTGAACTCAAGAGACCACAAACAATATCCCACTATGATAAATCACTTATAATTTTTTAAGCGTCCTCAAATAATGTAAAATAATTTTTTTATAACTTCTCTATCAAGAGCACAAACCCCACTAAGTGACATTAGTTTAATACAAATAATTGAATTACTTTGGATGGTCCTATGAGATCACAATTATCCACTAGTAGATTAAAAATACACACATAACACATTTAATACCATTCATAAGGTATTTTTTTGAACTCATAGTCACACATGATATCAAGATCAAGGCATCTATATTAGGCCAATTGTATACATCACGAAGTGGGGGTTATCACAATAGATGAAATACATACAATATCATCATCCTCCACCAAAACCAACACCACCAAGGAATATTTCTAAAATCAATTATCTATCTTAATATATTTAAAAAATTGATAAACTACGTCAATAAATAACTCACACCTTGAGCCTTCACCATTGGATTGGTGCTCTCAAATTATTACAATTACAATAAATATACTCATTTAAACCTAACCAAATAAATGTGTTATAAATGAGAAAAAAATGTTTCATTGTCCCCACAAATCATGTGGGAATTTTTTTACTCCAACTGAAAACAACAGTATTTCAAGATTCACATTATTGTTCTTGAATGATTACAATAATATATAATTTTTTTATAGAAAATTATACTATAGATTCTTTTGTATGAACTTTAAGAAAATCAATGCTAATTTCCACTATCAAATGTGGTGACACATAATCTAATCAAATATTCCTCAATAAGCCTCCAAACTACACCATCATCTCTCTTAGAGTAGTTGTGATATTCTATAATTTATTATTGATATAAATAATGAAATTAATGAAGGAAATATGTAAGATAATTTATTATAAATGTAAACTTGAAAAAATTCCATAAATGGGTAACAAAAACAATAAAATGTCAACCAAAACTCAAATACCTTGTTGTATGTTAACTTATAATAACTGAGAACTCTCTAACCCAAACCAAATATTATGTCAAATGACTTCAACCCAACATTATGGAATACAAAAAAAAATATCTCTATTTCAATTCAGATAAATCTCACACTAAATACTGATAAGTGTCAATGAGTGGCTTCCAAAATTTGTGTCTCCTTCTAAGGGAGTAGACCTAGAGGTTCTACTAAAATTTTATACTTTTAAAGATTTACATAGGATGAATGGAATGTATTAATACAATATTAATGGGTAATAGTGTAAATGAGGTAGATGATTATTGTACTATGAATTCATTTGTTACAAAACAACTAGATTTAGTCATCATAACAAAATATTTATTGATCAACCATCAAAACTCTACCATAGATGGATACCACTTGGGGTTGTTGGTAGAGATGGTCAAGTGAATCATCAATATCTAACCACTGTTGCTACACATTATATTCCTCTAGAACAACCTCTTAAAAGTACAACAAGACTGAAATTGGAATGCACCTAACATTTGGGATTATATAGAGTTACACCCATCTCTTCTCTCTTAATGTTTATGGAAAAACACTATCTAGTTATAAAACAAGGGTATGTATCTACTAAAAATTTATTAATGGATAACGAGCCCTTTAGGTTCCTAGTAAATTTGGATGAATCTTAAATGGATAAAATCATCTCAAATATATTCCTAGTGTCCTCACATGGACTCTTGAGATGGAAATAATTATTATATTATAACATATAAGGGGTAAAATATCTATAAAACTCAACATGTAATTTTTCATGTCCATAATAACATTTTAATGTGTGAAAATAGACATGATGCATTATATACTAAATTTTATAATAGAACATTTAATAAAAGAGGCTGAACTATAACAATGCTTGGTTAATACCATCTTAAGATTGTGTACATATCAACCAATAGTTGACTATTTTATGAAGGGGAAAATGTAATGTAAGAACCGTGATTATTTCTATAGTTTTTTGAATGTCATTTGAAAATATGAGTCTTTGACACCCACCAATCCTTTATCATCTAATGCTTTATCACTCCTTATAAACACATGTCGAAACAATCATTATAACACTTAAAAACATTTAGAATACATGTATTAATGTCTACCATTATGTGAACTTCGATCCTCAAAACAATAACGTCTACACTTAAAAAAATGTTAGATCCACAATATGCTCATTGGGAATGTATAAATTTGAATAGACTACCTAGATTAAAGATTTATACCGTAAATGATTAATGAATAACCCCTTAATCATTAAAATTTATACCTTATAACATAACAATTAAATACGAGCAAGCCATATTTTTGTAAACCCCTCTATATTAAATGATAAATACAGTTTTACAGGAATATATTATGATGAGATGATATACGAAGGAAATATAAAAACAAAACTATATTTTTATGTTGGTACAAATTTACTTATACCAAAGAAATGATTCTTTATAAATCGATATCAACTATAATGTTAATAATGTCATTGGGAAAGAGTATATTGAATATTTAAACATATACTAGTCTCCCTAGCAAGATAAAAAATAATGTCATTGTTTTATTATTTCCCTATACTGCCTAACCAATCGTAAAATAACTACTAATACATACCACATTTTTTATGAACCGTCATATCTATACCATTCCCATGTTACCCAAATTAATGGATACCCTCATTTTTTAGTGGTAATCAGAGTGCTCTACCGCAAACCCACCTCAATTAGACCAGAAGATGGATACTACCATAAAAATGACTTAAAAATATATGATTCCCTAATAAATATCAACCTATAAATTATAAGATACACAAATATATATGACTTTATCAATTACCACACTGAATAAATATTAAATCATTTTGTAAAAAATTAGTTTTTAATAAAAAAATAGCGAATACAATGTGATATTAAAAATAACCAATGAAAAATACATATACAGTATAAAAAATAAAAAATTAGTATTAATATTACATATGAAATGACACATCATCGCAACATGAAATCCCAGTTCAAAACTTTATTGTAATCATCTTGTTTATTTACCACCATACACAACTAATTATATTCACAATTATCATCATTACCAACAAGGATGCCTATATTGTGAGCATTGCCTCAAAAAATACATTACATGTTGGAAGAAGGCCTGTGAAATGGTGAATATAAAAGTACCAAGTAGGGTGTTTTGAAAATATAACAAAGCATTGAAATAATATGTGAACTCAAATTTAAGAATGATAAATACATGAACTATCCTTTATATATGATATGTTATCAATGTTATATACATCCAATTTAAATGGAAGAAATGTTATCATTACAATATCTCTCAATAGAGATCCATATCTTACAAAATTCCATAAATACCCGTTGTAATGCAAAGTTATATCAACAATGAAAACACAAAAGCAAAGGTGTTTCTATACCTAGAAAACCCAATAAACTCTATAAAAAAATATTTATTATGAATATCTATATTTCTAATGGGAACATATGAATTATTATGTTATTTTTCTGGAACAATCCTAGAGGATCCCATGTCCTAACTACCCCATGACCTCCTTCGATAGGCCATGGGCTATAGACTAGCACTGAGTAGCCATTTAATAAAAATGTGTGGTATTAGATTAACATAAGTGTGCACATGATCACATATCCAATCAACCCATTGCTAAAATGTAGAACACCTAAAAGGATTCATGCATACTACTATGATCCCACTACCAGTGTAGAACTACATTTAAAGGAAAAGTAAGAAGGCCAAATACAAGCCCAACCATAAAGAGTCTGTACAAAAGTCCAACTGAACTATATAGTGTTCATCCTACTCCAAGGGAGGGGATTACATCAATGGTATGCAACTGTTAAACACCATGTCTTCCCTACTCTAGTTAATCTCCACCCACTCTTAGTCACCCTAGGACACAGTCAAGGGGAAATCCCTCTACAAAATAGACAAATCTGTGAGAAATGCATGTGTTGGGGTGTGTATAAATATACTCAGATGGACACACCAAAAACTGTAAACCCAACGAACTAACCAATGATCTCGATACAAGATGTAACAATATATGTAAAACAGATTCCAATATAGAATGAGAACCCATATATACTAAGGAGTGACACCATGGCATCCAGAGGTCATAATGAACTACTGACCATATGATTTTATTCACTACAGTACTTGTTCCAAGGGACCCCCCTCCACAAGCCAAGAGATCATAGGAAACACTCAAAATTGGTTTAAATCCTTTGGACCCCTCCCAAAGAGGCACTATTTTTCTAATAATACTATAATACATAGATAGGGGTCACACCCAGTAATGTTGGGGGACACCACCATCCCGATATTGATCTATCCTGATACACATATTGGGGGGTCCCTTCTAGAACCATTGGGGGAAACCAAAATCCCATTCTAGATCATCGTTGATACATAGATAAGGGTTAAAAATAGAACCCCTAGGGGAATCCGAGATACCAATATAGATAAAATCTCTATCTAAGAGAACACATGGTAGTGATTCCACAAACACTATCGATGTGGTCCGCTATATAGAGGATCAATTACTTAAAAAGGGAGGTTAATCCAATTCTACTAACTTCATATAAGATTTTATATAGTCACAAACTATTCTCATGGAGAAAAAACAAAATTCATTCTAAGACTCTGCCAGTATATAAGATTATAATCTAGTGATGTTAATGTAATGTTGCAATGTACCCTAGAAGGAAAGTACCATGGGGGTTAACTAAACATGTACATGTCCAATCTAGAAAAATGACGATCTTTAAAAAAAATTTATAGGATTAGACGATGTGCCTCATTATGTCCATCACTACCCATGTTTGTGGTTTGGAAAAATCATGATGATCACGCATGGTTCGTCATTTTTTTGAAGGGATAAAAATTATTTCAATAATTATGACATTAAAAAAGGACTTGTATTTCCATATTGATCACAGTTTTGGATCCTTGTGAAAAATGATCAAAATAGACTATTTACGTTCCCCAAATAGACACCTGGGGAAAAAGTCACCTTCTATAATATAAAGCGTGAATGTTTATTCATGGTATCGAGCCACAAATCCAAATAAGGTTCCAAACAATTTTGTTGAGTGAACTATATTAGTTTTAGGGTCATGATGTTGTAGACAGATCATCATTTAGATGCTCTATTTAAGATTAATGACCATTTGAACCTTCTAATTTAGAAATATTCCAATGACATTCTAGGGCCAATATACATACCCCCACTGTATGTCAACCAACCGTAGGTACCGACAGCCCTTGGATAGTTGGCCATGGTAATTCCACCTACCTTGTAAACTAGTCTATATGGTCGATGGCAGCAGTTGACTACACGTGAACTGGTCATGCGGTCAGTACTTCTATGACAACTTTACCTCCCATGACTCCCTGGTCAACATTATTGGGATCCCTCAATAGGGATCCACCCCATTTTCTCTATATTCATCCTAGGTCGGGCATGTCTGGCCAGGCCCATCAGCCTAGCTTAACCCACTCACATGTGGCCCACCTAATAGGCCTGCATGGGCAACCCACTCCACGGCCTTCATTGTTGTCCCACATGGTCTCCAACGTGTACACCACCATCGTCCCTTCCACCTCTACTGTGGTGCCCCATGTGGTCTCCCACCATATCCCATGTGGCCACCACCGCATCCCATGTAGCTACCCACCACGTCCGACATCCCTGGTTGCCGCCGTGATCATTGGTCAACGCCACCAAACACCACCGTGCGTCTTCTCCTGCAATGTCCATCACCACCAACACTTCCAAAAGCATCCAAACCACTACCAAACACAAAAAAACAGTCATATGGTATTGATCATTGAACACAGATCTATGATGGTCTGGCCTCAGTTGTCGATTTTCAGCAAATCCATGGCCCCAATTGAGTTCAGAAGCTCGCAACAACATCGAGTTGGAATTTTGAGGATCCAATGGTGAAGGACACAATGAAAAAATTTATTAATGTATAAAAACAAAATCTTATCATCATTGGACAAGAGTTATTGGTATATTATCAAGAAAGATAAATTTGGTTAGAAAACAAGATTAAATAAATCATAAAGAATAAAACCATTCAAACAAAGTGATCGATATGAAAATAAATATGATCATTGATTGATTTGAATTAATCAAAAATTGATAAACATGGAATAAAAAACTAAAACACATTCCTTACCTCTTGTTTGGATCGATCTATTATAAAGAATGATTTTTAGTTTCATTTTTTGATTTGATCCTTCAAAATTGATGTCAATCGATCATCGATTTGTTGTCTTTCATCAAAAAATATTACCTTATCTCACTCTGTTGATCATCCATATGTTCTAGGGTTATGTTTCTGAACCTATAATTATTAAATAAGGATACTCTTAAAGGAAACAATTCACTATATCGAAATAAAATAAAATAAAACAATATTTTAATTTATTGTATTAATTTTACCCCTCCAATAAAATTTCCACAAAAGATCCTCATCGAGTAATGTTGGTTGGGAGTATGGTAAAACTCTCATTCAAAATTCAACACTACCCTTCTATTTTCTATCTAGGAACCCTTTTAGCAGTTTTTCCAGTTTTTTGGGAGAACTGCTAGCACTTGCAATTAAATATGTTAATATTTTTCTAATATTTATTCCGAGAACACTAGGTCTAAAAATCGAAAAACATGTTATTTATTGGTAATGAAAATAATAAATATATTATATAAAAACAATAAATTTAGAATATAAGATGAAACATTCTCCCCACTATAGGGATTTACATCCCATAAAAGTGAAAACAGGGGCTACATAAATAAATAATGGTACTAGACATTAATCTGAGCCTCCAGCTCCCATGTTTTCTCCTACATATACCCATGAAAAAAATAATAATGAAATCAATCTCCCTCGAAGGATCCTCTCATAATAAACCCTAATCTCCCCAGGGTACTCTACAATTTTTATCCCACACTCAATGTCTAGCTTTCACCTTTCGATAACAAGAAATGTGTCATGAACGTACCTTCGTGATGGTGACATGTGGAACACATTGTGTACCCAATATATCTATAAGGGTAGATCCATGAAATACTCTACCACTAATACACTAAATATTATATGAAAAATGCGGGTGAACCATTGAGATATCATTTTAATCAAACAAATATCTTTAATTCCTATCGAGGTGAGACAAAAATAAACCCATGTTCTCTTTCATTGAACTCGAAAAGTCTCCATCACCTATCGGTATAAGACTTATAACATATTTTCACATTCTTCATCCACTCTTGAATGATATTCATCTTCACTATAGTATCTCCCACCTACTCTAAGCCTATGATTTCTGACCCTACTAGGTCTGTCCTGCAAGTGGAGACCTGTAGGGTCACTTTACAAATACTTGAATGGTGTCATACCGATGATGGAATGGTAGATGTTGTTGTATAAAAACACAACCAGTGGTAGATGATCCTCTCAAATATTTCCAAGGTCTAAGATTCAATCCCACAATGTGTACCCAAGAAAATGAAATTTCTAATAGTTCTGCTCGTCCATTTTTTGTTGAAACGTTGTGATCATGCATAGCTATGTTCCAAATGCCTCATGTAATACCATCCACAACCGTGATATGAAACGAGCATCACAATTATGAATTCCATCGATGTAACTCTGAAAAGTAAAACTATCTACTAATCATAGAGGCTTATAAAACACTCAAATAAATATACTCATTCAATGTTAAGAAGTGGGTGGATGTGGTGATTCGGTAAACGATCTCCCAGAAATAATCATGTCCCCTAGAGGTATGGGGTAATACCCTCATGGTGGCCATCAATATCGCATCCAACATATATTTTGTCACATATATGGGTTGACAAAAACTTGCTGGAATTATCCACTCAACCTTCACTTGTTGATAGGTTAGGTATCGAGAATCAAATGATGCACCTCCATTGATAATCCCTAGCCACAAAAACTTGTGTTAGAGGTCTGGGAACATATTTTCCACACCAATATGTACCTCTAATGGGGAATTATAAAACTCCCTATGTACCTCCTCGCTTAATGTCTCTAGTAACATCGTGTATCCTATGAAAACAAGGATGTGGTCTAAACCTTTTGAAAATTCATGCGGTGTATTCCATAAAGACATCACGGAATGTGGGGTCCCAATTTCAGATCCCCAAGTTATACATCCATTTCACATTGTAAGAGTATAGGGGTGAAAACCATCGATTGGAGGTATGTTGTTACATATCCATCAATATAGGATAATTGAATCGATTCCATCTACTTTGATTACTCATTCAGTAACTGCAAAGTAGATTTCTTGTTGAGTTAATCTACCACAGCTATAAGAAACTGGGGAATCATGTCATTTACTAAAGAAATGATGAGGCTATCCAACTGATGATTAATCCGCTTCAAACTCTTATGTTTTAGTCCATCCTATAATTCCTAGATTTCAATTTTCATCATCAATAGAAAAATAGGATGCATCATTATTGAAAAACTAAATTCAAAAAATAAAACAATCAATATTCTCATGAAATAGGGATAACAATTCCAATCCTATAATGACATTGTAAGGAATCAGCACTTCTACTAATAGATCTAAACTAAAACTCCCACCACTATGATTTTGGTCACACTCTCAACACTAATGTTTGGTCATTGGGTCTCCTCCAGTATGAGTCTCCAAACATGAGGTTCAATTCAATGGTTCAACTGAAATCTATGTGTCTCTAGCAAGATTTGTGATTAAAAAAGAATTACTAGAACCTATGTCTATCAATATAGTTGCTAATGTAGAAAATAAATTTATTGTGTCTTGATTAATTCTAATATCCACTAGTATATATACCTTGACTACATGCAGTTGTCCCCTTACATATCATCCAACTCCCTAAGTATAGGAGGACCACCAAAGGTGGTGGTGGTAACATGTTGAAATTTCAACCACCTCATGTTTATCTCTCATCTCCTCTTCCATGTATACAACCCTAAACATCTATTTGCACATGTTTTTTTTCTTTGAATCATATCTCTAGGGATATGTCCCACCCAAATTCATGATGTTTTCTCGGCCTTTACACTTCATCTGTTGGTGCTACGGGTACCGTGTGATACTCTAAAAATGGTTGTATGGCTTGTTCACGACAATGAGTTCTATTTATATTACAAATAGAAGTACCATTGTCTCCTTAACTGATGGATCATCCTCATGATCACTTGGTGGAATCCTAGAGGGTAGTCTACATGAAGACAACATGAAACGTAACAATATGTACCATGATAAAAAGAGTATATCATGTTTGTAGACTCATAAAGGACATGGAAAACCAAATAAGTCCAATATAATACAAGTACCATTTTTTTTACCTATAAAAATATTTCACAAGTAAAATGTTAAAAAGAATGTGCTCAGGTTCTTAGAGTATGGATATAATGGTCACCACACTAAATATAGAGTCCCTTTCCAAAAAACCTAATTTGAAACACATAACAATAGTGCCCCAAATGAACCTCATAATCTTACAATCCTATTGTAGAGTCACCTGGTATGACACCAAATTGCCTCACACCATCCCAGGGGGGGATATGTAGTGACTACTTGAATCCTGCATCTGATATGCCAGGGATTCAGACTAACATTCAGTAGGATTTTCCCACAAATGGGAGGCAGTAGCCTAATGTACCTATATACAAACACAAATCTCCCATCCCTAAAATTATAAAATGTAAAACAATTGAATGGATGAAATCATTCAACTATGATACCGCATTCATGGTACAACAAGATGTAATGGAAATGTATACAAGGACAAATATAAGACCACCATAGAGAGCCTATACAAAATTACAACTAAAACTGTAAAGAGTCCAATCTACTCCTAGGGAGAAGACTATACCCTAGGTATGATCCCAATGAAAACCTCATCTTCACAGCTCCAATTATGAACAGTCCTCTCTATCTCCATCAACGACACCATCAAAAGGGTCCCCATATACAAAAGGCACAAAAACTATGAGAAATTTCCATGCATGGATGAGTATAATAATTCTTAGTAGGAAACCACAAAAAAACAACACACAAAGTACAATATAGACCAATAAATACAAGAAAGAAAAATCTATATATAACAGATTCCAAGAGAGAAAGAGAATCTAGATAACATTAGAAAGACACCACACCATCAAGTTGTCATAACAAACTATCAACCATAAGATTTTGTTTCAAACTACACTTGTTCCAGTAGATCCCACTATATGAGACAAGATATCATCATAAACCCTTGATGATGATGACTAATTATTTGGAACCTGCCCTAATAGAATGTTTTTTTCATAAAAAACTATGAACTCTGATAGGTGGTCATGCCCACGTATTTTTGGTGACTACATTATCTCGATACAGTTCGACCGTGATACATAGATATCGGGACATGTCCAGAACCGCTTGGGGACACCATAAACCTAATCTAGATCAACCATGATTCCCTTATAGGGGTCCTACCCAGAACTGTTAGGGGACACCACAAACCCATTCTAGAACAACCCATTATGTATGGGATCACAAGAAAATGATTCCAAGAAACCTATTGAAAAAGTCCTCTAGATAGATCATAAATGTTCTACTCATGTAGGTTATACCGATTCAACAAATTCCACTAGGGATGAAAAAGGATTTCACTACAGGATCACTGAGTTACACCAAAACTCTACTTGACACTCACCCATAGAGGGGATTAAAATCCAATGATGTTGATGTAATGTAACTCTATAAAAATTATGAAAGTAGCAACACAAAAAAATAAACCTATACTAGTTGAAACTAAAAAACCAATGATCCCCCATCACTCTCAAGGGTAGTACACAGAATGTCTCATTATGTGTGACATTGCCCATATCTGGGGTATGACCAAAGAATAAAGAACATGTAGGGATCGTCCTCAGATTGAAAGGATATATAGTAATTCCATAGATCATACCCTTCAAAGTTTCTCATATTTTCTAAAATGATCACAAAATTGTAATCCTTTTGGAATAATTAATGAAATAAACTATTCACATACCCATATGGACACCCATTGAAAAAGACACATTTCTCTATATAATGCATGAATTTATTTGTGGTCCCGATATATTAATCTAAAGATGTTACCAAAAATATGTCTTTATTTAAGCTTATTCATTTTAGGGTCTTGATGTTGTAGGTGGGTCATCAATTGGATAAATTGTTTAGGATTTAGGATCATTTAAACATGCCACTTAGAAAGCTACCTACAAACCTACCAGACCCCATAAACATACTACCATAGTTGTCCCACTAACTGCGTCAATAAAATTACAATGTACTATATAAGGTTTTCATTCCACTAATCATGTAGACCGGTCAATATGGAAGACTGTCATCGTTGACATCCTGCAGACCGGCCTTTTGGGCGGTGCTCCCGTGGCAGCTCGAGTTGTCGTGGTTGTATGGGCTATCATCATGGACAATCGGCACAAGGCCCAACCCATATTTTCCATTATATTACCCTTTCTTTACTCATCTTTCCAGGTCTATTACCATGGCACAGCCCACCGACCTGGCCTGGCCCCCTCATATGCGGGCCACATGGTCAGCTCACCTGGCATGCCCACTCCACGTCTGCCGCTGCTATCTCATGTGGTGGCCTCCGCGTCCTCCTCTGTTGTCCCCATGAGATCCACCACATCAACCATGGAACCTCATCCTTCCACCTGCAACTTACCATGTGGTAACCCAATGTATCCACCTTTGACGGCCGACAACGCTGATCACTCTCACCACTATACACTTTTGTCTACATTGGTGACTACTTCCTCTGATACCGTGAACCACAAAATCACCACTAGAACATAAAAATTAATTATATTTTATATATGTGATCCTTGTACCCTAATATATATTGATCTTGTCTCAGATGTTGATTTTACACAAATATATTGGTACAATCTATTTTGGAACCACCCAACAATATCAAGCAAGGACCACGAGGATCCAATAACAATGAAGATGAAAATATAGTGGGGGATTTCACAAGAATAAAGGATTATAATCATTGGACACGAATTCTAGTCAAATGATCAAGAATGATGGATTTATGTTGGAGAATAATATTATTAAAATTCCATAGAATAAAACCATTCCTAAAAATCAATCAATCCAAAAATCAATTCAATTGTAGATTGAGTTGTGTTCATCACCGAAACAGTGAAAGAGGAATAAAAAAATCAAAACACAATCCCATGCTCTATTTGTTCCTATCAATGAAGAAAATAAAAAATTTTATGTTTTGTTTGTTAGTGAGATCCATGAAAGTAGATGTGTTTTGATCATCGGTACATTGTCATTCATCAGAATGGAATTACATAGCTCTCTCTAGCGATCCAGCAAAAGATATAGGGTTTTTTGAATAACCCATTAATTCATACCTAATGATGAATTTAATGGAAACAAATTTGTTATGTTGAAAAATAAATAAATACTTCTTTTAATTTAATAATTAAATTTTTTCCCCCGACAACATTATCAAAAATAACACATATTGACCAATTTTATGTATAATCTAGGGTAAAAAATCTTTTATGAACTAAATAGTGCCCTCATATTTTTTATCTCGGAACCTCTTTAGCCATTAATCATCATTTTCAAAAACCATGGTTTCCCATGTTACTATATATTTTAAAATTTGTCAATCATTTATCCAAGAGAAATAGGGCATAAAAATTGCACGCTAGGTCAATTTCATGGACACAAAAATAATACATGTAATATATAAAAATAATACACAAAATATATAAGACAATATAGTCTTCACAATATTCAATGGGGAACCAAACACCCATAGATTTATAAACTTAATGCTACATCATTTGTAAAACACTAGACTATATAGATGTATGACCCACATTCCTTTATAGGGAGTCATGTAGAGCACTTCTATACCATAGGGTTTTTAGATATTGTATGGATTGAGAAATAAATACCTGATAAGAGGACCCTCAACATAGATATTTAATTCCAAATCATTATATCATTATTGGGGTTTCATAAAAATAGAAAAAATTATGGAGAACAATTCCATGTCCATAAAAAATTTTATACTGACCCAATATCAACATTTATCATCAAGTCCCTACTCCAAGGGTGTCAATTTGAATATTATCATAAATATCTATAATAAATTTATCAGAGAAAATCTAGGCTACAAGTGAGATATATAAAAACTTATAAAATATGTAAAATATCTCAGAAAAGAAAACCCATGTGTCTAATATTTTCAGCTATGTGAAAAGCTTCCACAAATAGAATATTCTTCACACTATATGAAATATTCTATGTAGGACACATTTTGTGGGAAAATACAATATATGGGAAATATGTCACCAAATCCTTTTATTTGTGGTGTTTTATTTCATGGTATGTATATTTATCACATAGTGTTTGTAGTTTATTTGTTATTTTGGGAATTTATTTCATGTATATATCGACTTATATTTCCCAAATTAAATGTCTTTAAATTTATGTACGTGGATTTTTCAATATAATCAAACATTACATTTTGGGATGGCTTATCACACACCTGTTGTATGGTGTAGATAAATAATGTTTATTTTCTTCGTGAAGAATAGTGTTTGACCATGAGACTCTATCTTTAGGAGCCTTTGGATTCTGTCACTAATAATTATAAATCACTTGGTTATTTATTTCATGTATTTTTATTTACAAAATAAGGATGATAATTATGTGTGTTTTGGAGGGAAATTTTTTGTTAAGAAATTTTGTAAAAAAATGTAATAGTCAGTATGAATGGTAATATCATCTCAAGGTACCCCCACGAATTGAAAAATCAATGTTCTATTGAAATGTGTTTCTAAAACATCCTCTCACTTATTTTTGTGACTCAATATCATTAAACACTCAACATCACCTGCACATTAATATTGATTGATAGTATTTTTATATTTCAGATGTGATGTAAACCATTCTTCCAATGTAGCGTTTTTTTCCATTACATAAATAATATTTTTATTTCATTTTATCTTCTCTTAGACATGGAAAAACTATGGGAATATATCCACTACTAATTAAAAATTATTTCCCAAATAATTTCCACTATACTACCCATATGGATTATATGATTTGAAACATATTGAAGGAAATCATTCAACAAATCTGACATGTGAGAAAAGAAATAGATTGTTAGAGAAATGGTACTATTTTCACTTCTAAGTGGTTTAATAATAGTCTTTTAAAACTCTAAATAATAACAAATAAAATAAGATTCATATATTAAAAACATAATAACTAATCCACCATATACGCACCCCCAATATATAAACCACAAGGCTACTCTCCTTGACTGCCGAAAGATACTACAACATAGAGAAATAATTAATATTATAGATAAGATAATTGAAATATAATTTTTAAAATGAATCATTAAATTAAAAGGATAAAATAGTATAAAACTCTAAATAATAATTATCCATGTAATTGACTCATGATATTTTATATTAAAGGGGATGATCATTTCTATAAGAAAAACCGGTCTATAGTACCAATCAATGACTATATAGATGGAATCAAAATTTTCATGGTATGCTTAATATAATGTTTTCTTATGTAATAAATCCTTTTGGACTCTTTTAAATCTATTATGATATTCATTAATGATTTATACATTTATTCAAATTTAAATCACTTGGTCAAAAAATATATGAACCTATTTTAATGGTCGAATGTATCAATATAAATATCCTAAACATATATGAGTATCTTTTTATTATTATTACTCCTTTCTAACATCTTCCATCATGGGGTGAATCAATACAACATGATGAATTATTTTCCATTCAAGTTCACACTCAAGTAATGGAGGAACAATTTTTTTTGTTTTTACTATAGAAAAACTCTAAAAATTTATATTCAGAAGGAAACATGTGCAACAATAATGGAATTTATATTACCATTACAAATATTCTGAACAAATATCCTAAGTAACTACTGAATTTATTAACATGAGTCTTGTAACTGAGAACCTGTGGTCACTAAATTACACCAATGTATGATATAAGGGATCATATTATAAAAGACAACACTATTCATTAATCTTTGGAGTCTATATATATAGATTATTCTCCCATTAAATTAAAAAATGAGAGAAATATGTGTCACCATTAAATTAAAAATTTATAATTTCCTCTATTATATCAATAATATCAATAATATTTTACTTACTATTAACATGGGAATGGGAAATAAAAAAGTAATTCGAACATTAATTCTCAGTAAAAGATAACATATAATATATTATATCATATAACTATCATGGCCTGAATAATATACCAATGATAAAAAAATTATCAAATTTTCTATATAATTAATATCATGAATTATTAATATTTAAATGGTTATATAATGATATAAATTATCACATGTAAAACAATATCTAGTATCATAGTGACGGAATTCATAATTTTATACCTCATAATATTATTTCTTGACAACTTTATATTATATAATATATAAATATGTAACACATACACTTAATAACTATCTAGTATGTATCATTAAAAATACCGATACATAAATAGGATATCTAATGTTAGGCCCCACCACCACACACTATGTCTAATTAATTCACAATATGAATGAAATGAAGAAAAATATAATTCATATCAATAATTCCATAGTAATAAATAAACATATAGATTGAAGAAATAAAACGTACTATATCCATACATTCCTTATATATGAATCTTGACCACATGATCACATTCCTTATTGAAAAATTATAAATTGTATAATTAGAAACAATTACCTATGTAATATAAAGAGAATCAAATGATTTTATCTGGTTGAAAATCACCATTGTATGATTATTAGATAAATCATATTGAAGAAAAAGAAGAATCGTCCTTTTCTAAAAATGTATAAAATCTACAAAAAATTTGTTCACATTAAAATGAAATAATAGACAATTTATATAGTTATTCATAAATCATAAATGAGTAGAATATAAAAAAATAATAGTTAAATAAATATTTGCAATAAAAAATGAGTCCGTAGAAAATATATTTTAAATTTTTCATGAAACAAATATGTTATACATCACTTCCAAAATATCAATTCTGATAAATTCAAATGAATTCATTTCCAAAATAATTGATTACAAAATATCAATATTTAGTCTTTAAGAAATAAATAATTGATTGAAAAATAAAATGAAAAATCATTTTTATAATTTTCACTTTTAAAATGAATCATTAGTAATGGATCATTGAAAATGACATAATTTTTAAGCAAAGGAAATGTGTAATGTATGATAAAACACATGATCATTAAGAGAAAAAAACATTCGGTATTTTAAAATACCTTATTAAAATATATATTTAGTAATGGGATAAAAAAACGCCATTAGAAAGTGAAAATAATAAAAATTAAGATTACATGATATAAAATATAATTATAGTTCCAAATAAGATGAATAACATCAGTGGTGAAATAAAATATGGTTACAGTATAAAAATATTGTATACAAAAAATGTTAATTAATCATAAAGATATTATAAATTTATAAGAAATGTGTTTATCATGAATTTTTATTAGAATTAAAAATGTAAACATTCCTAGAAATAGTAGAGGTATTATTATTATAAAAAAGAAAAATGATGAATATTTGTGATATATAATAATAAAATTAATGAAAAAATTATTACCCCAATAAATAATGATCATGATATAAAAATACCATACGAATAACATAAACATTTAAATATAACCATATATGATAGCTGTTCAATATAATGCATTATAAATCAACAAAAAATATGAAAAATAATTTTATACATTCAAAGGATAATATAAATAAACATATATTGATGGATTTCAATAATTATTATTATATCTATGAGAAAAGAAAATTGATTTATGGAAATTTTTTATAGCATTAGTAATAAATGAATTAAAATCCCGTGAAAAGGATAACAAAAGATAGGGTTTTAAATAATTTTAAATTTATGATAAAAAATATGTATGTATATAAAACACACTAAAGTAAATTATTGGTGGATATGGTATTAGTTTCAATGAAAATAAATTGAGACATAAAATACCATAAAATTTGGTAATGGTATATTCAAAAGAGTTGTTTGGAGGGATTCATGAATTACCATGTAAATACCATGAAGGTAACATCAATAATTATAATATTGGAAGATAGTGTTGTATGCACAACATATCAAATAAGAATATGTTATTAACTATAAATCATAAATCAATGACTAGAAATTGAGATGCAATCACTTACCTTAATTCACACCATCCATGAAATCAAATTATGAAGTCGTATAATATAAAAACCCATAATAATAAAATGGTTAAAAACCATATTTATATATATAATTATTTTTATATTTTATTATTATCATTTTTATTAACTCATTATATTTTTATAGTCTACTTTCAGCATTTGATGTTAAAAATATCATTTCATTCATATGAGTTCATAATAGATATATTGATCCTTACTAATTTGATACAATTTCATTATTCTCATATAAGTAATGGTACTAGGGGTGAAATTGTAAAACATTTAATTATATGTAAATTTCATTGCATAATTATATTATTTTTTATTTTTCCAATATGTATTCCACAATTAACCAATTTTTTTACTTTTTAATGACCGAAATTTGTTATATTAATAACTGGTAAAATATTAATATAATAAATACAAAACAATAAAAATATTATCGATAACATATATATTATTATAATCCACATAGTTTGATGGGGACAAATAAAATAAATCACTATGTGGAGTCAGTAGTCTTAAAATACAGATATATGACGTATTCATTTTCCATATTTTTTTTAAAATAGTAGTTAATAATTTATATTGTCTAAATCTCAATAATTAAAAAAATTTGTATTTTGGTCAATAAATTACAACTTTAAAATATATATTTAATGTGGTAATGTGAAATAGATCACGTTACATATGGATGTGGTAGTCCACATGTTGCATACATGATATTTTCTTTTTTTTAATGGTTTTGATGAAAGTAAACTTGGGTTTCCCATAAACCTAAAGAATTTCTTTATAATTAATATAATAATGTAATTATTTCAACATGGGTAGATTATATTTTGAGTATTTAGAATAAAAAATAAAATCAAATGACTAAAAAAGAGTAATCGATAATTTTATCTTATTCCATGGCAAATACCCATTGAAAATTATATTATGGCTATAAGTGGTTTTATTATGATAATACAATAATATATATGAGTTATATATGTGTTTTTAGAATTTATTTGAGTAGTTTCATTGTCAAATCTAGGATTGTTTTGATATATTTAATGTGGGGTGAAGATGGATCATTTTATAATGGAGAAGAGATACATTTTTGAAATATTATATAAGGGAAAGACACCCTTAAATGTATCATTTGATCTAATAATGAATAATAAATGAGTGGGAGAAGGGTAATGGTTGTGAATGTATGAAACAAACACTTTCACACATGTTTTAAACATTTTTCTCATTCCATCTACAATTGTAATTTGTTACATTGGTTTTCACCAAGGTAAGTAATTTCTACCAAAGTATGTTACATTTCATTTCATATTATAGAATAACCCTTATTAGATTATCTAGACATTATAATTCAAAATGTTAAATGCATATTAAAATAAAATGCATATGTGTGAGAAAAATAAATTTAAAAATAAGTTCACATTATTTGTAAAAATAATTTTTTGAATGTGCAATTTCAAGAATAAAGATTATGAATAGGATAAAATTATCAATTTTACATAATTTTTTAAAAAAATAATAATTTAATATAATAAATGAGTTTTTATTTAGATTTAAATTATATATAAATCAAACATCCAGTTCTGAATTATTTAGCGGAAACATACATAAATTAATTTTTATTCAAATAAATATTAATTGAGATTAAAAAGGTCAAACATGGTATCATAAAATTGAAATGGTATTTTTAAAAGAGTAATTTTTCTACATAAATCTATATTTGGAAAGTAATAATTTTTTATAATTTATCGAAATAATTATTTATGATAATTCCATAAAATATGTGGCATTGGTATAAACTGTATTTTTAAGATTTATCAAAAATAACGCATTTTAGTGAAATCCTAAAATATCACCCAATGGAACTATTTAAATGATAAATACAAATATGAAGTTCCTTTTATTAAAGTATATTAACTAAATTAGTTGAAATAAAATTTATTACAATATTATAGAATTTTAATAGTAATTATAAATACAAGGTGAATATTGTATTAATATATATATACATCAATTTATTTTCATTTAAATATAAATAGGAAACATAAAATATATTAATAAATAAACTTTTATAAAATCGTAATTTTTATTTACATGGCACCTATATAGATCGATTTATTCCCTTGATATAGGAAAATATATGGTAGACGTCATGGTTTGTGATATTAAAATCACATATCCCAAGGAAATTTTTAGGAAATTGAACTTCCCTATCAAAAAATTTCACACATACCAACATATTTGATGTTTATCTTGGGTTTGTTCTAGAGAAAACATTTGTGTTTCATCTTACTTAAAAATCATAGAAATTTATATTCCTAAGGAAGACTCCCAGTACTTGATCCATTTTTCCAATCTTATTTATTGATTTTTTTTAATATTTTTCGACTTATACCAATTTACAAAATATCATATGTTATAAAAATAATATATAAAATATATTTTATAATTTAAACATAATGAAATATTTCACAGTTTTATTTTAGTTATGTATTTAGGATAGATAATATTTTTTTTACAATATATTTATTTAATGGAGAATAATGTATTGAAATCATGCGGAGCTGCATTCATCCACGACCCTGAATAAATTATTTCTTATAAATTTCAATTAGTAATTACTAATGAAAATAAATTAAGCTATCTATAATAAAGATAATATAGAAAATAAATTTAATATTTAATATTTACTCCACTAACTAGTGTTTGAAACGGAAACCTATAATAGCCCAAAACCCTAACTCATTAATCCAATGAAAAATCAATATATTTCTAGTTTTGATACATATATATGTTATCCAAATTTTATTATCCAAACCATAAAACAATTACTGATGTATTCGATAATTTATATTCATGGGATCACTTAGGTTTAAAGTCATATAGAATTGAAAAAACATTACAATACATATATTTATAAAGAATTACTTCATAAATATATGCATCATCTCCCACTATGTACTTCTCATTTTGTAACCTTATTGGGAACAAAAAACAGAAAAAAAATCACAACATGATGAAAATGGAAATAAAATCATTTTGATTTTAAATTCTCATTATGGATAAAAATTATCTTTCAAATTTGAATGCCATTAGTGAGAATAATTTGTGTATAAGGTTATAATGAAATAAAAAATCATATGAGAATAACATAAGAGAATATATACCCATCAATTACCAAGATCATATAACATAAATACTATAACAATGTTTTAAAAATATTAATATTCATTTCAAAAAATAATAATTGTACATTTGATATAAATCATTATATGATTAGTCATTATAAACCAAAACAAATCATAAACAAATTATGGAGGTATCGTAGAACATAATCATAATATAACACATTCCAGAACCAAGACATATTTGAAAAAATATAGAATTGAATTATAATATAAATCTCTATAAAATTAAATAACTATCAAATTAATTATATAGATATAGTGGGCATCACCCATCGTATAATATTTTTTTAGTCTCACCCATTATTATGAGCTATAATGGGACTTTGTCCCTCTAAAAGAACCCCAACCCCAATATCACAAAGCCCATTCATTAAATTATTAAATTGGCATGTAAATAAGGTTGATTCATCCTGAATTCCCAAATACAATAGTAGATTTTGAAAAACCTGATACATATATAAGTTTAACATGAAAACCTGAAACAAAATACATCATAGTGACTCCTTTAGAAACATTCTTATTGTTCTATATTATCTTTGCATGTCATTCCTAAATTTCATCTAGGCATACCAGGAAAATTAAGAAATAGAAAGATCTATGATCTAGTGACCTGTAATGGTCAGAACATAGTGGAATATAAAAACAAACCATAATGAAATGTTAATAAACAAAACACGATCATAATATGTTAGGAATAAGAAATGATTATATAAATCAATATAAATGAGCATAAGAGATTTAAACATAAACTTTTATATTATAATAGTACAATAATAACAAGGAATATAAAATTATTATCTCAAAATAATGGAATGAATTATACGAGAAACCATAAACATACTTTCAAGGCTTCTTCCAATACACCATACATTATCACGTTAGACATTAACCCATACCCAAACAAGTTTTCCTCGCGAGACCTGCTGATGAACCGAGGGTCTATTGTGGGACCCAACAGACACTTACTAATTCATGTAAATTACTCAAATTAAAGGGGTTAATAATAATAAATATATACATTCATATTGAAAATATCCTATCAAAATTAAAAAACACTTCCCAATTTGTAAAGATAATCACTAACCATTATGAGTAATATGGTGAATAAAATCATGATAACATATCCAAAGTCAAAATAATCATAAACCATTAAATAAAATATGATATATGATATCATAAAATAAAAATAATAGTTAATCATAATAATCAACATGGCTATTTTAATAGCTGAAAACACTCTTAAAAAATCATAGATGAATTCTTCAGAGAAATACTCTTTCTGTCTTTTCAAATAATACTTATTTAAAACAAATATTTTTATAAAATTAGAAATATAATATGACATATTTTTTAGGATAAAATTTGTGATTTTATAAATATAATAGTTTTTGAAATATATTATTTTTGATACTTTAATATTGGGTAACAAATTGATACGTTCAGTTTAATCGTGCTTTAATATCCAGAAAAATTGAGAAAGATCCTTATAAAACATGTAATATTCCTTCAAAGAAATAAAGATTCTGATTAGTACAAAATTATAGATCATTAATATAGAATTTATGAGGATTACATAATAATAAATATGAATTAATTTGGGGCAGTGAAATAAAGGAGGTTCGATGAATGGCTCCTGAGTCTCCCGATGCTCCCAGTGCTCCTGCTGTCTTCTTTTTTCCATTCTTGGGTTTCCCAATCCACATCTAGTGGTGAAGGGGATCATTCAATTTCATCAGAATTTGAGTCCCAATCCATTTTGACTATCTCCCTAGATATTATTATGGCATCGTTCACATTTCTGCTGCAATATCATCCTACCTCGTCACGCGTTACCCTTTTTTGGTCCAGTTTGATGGAGATATTTGGTGTTGTATGTATGTTTTGGAGATAGTTTTTTGTGTCATATCATACATGTTACTATGGGTTTTTGGAATCATGTTTCCCCTATGATCTGTCATTTTTCATTTCTTCCTACTAATCTTACTACACTACCCACTGCACACAACCACATCTTTGGTTTGACGAGATAGAGATTTTGTAGATTTGTATCATTCTAGGGGAATTAGATAGGGTTACTCTATTTTTTGATTTTATTATTCCATTGTATTACAGTAGAGGTTGTATTTTTAGGATCTCATTAAATAATAGTGGTCAACTTGTTTATTGGGGTGTTGGTGCTGCAATGGAGAAGATTGGTTTCATGGTGGCTTTTCTTTCATTTCAGTCGATTTTTTTGTCTCCTGTTTAAGATAGTTTAATTAACTAGGTTCGTTGTGTTTTAACATCAACATAAATTATGATGATTATATTAATGTTATCTTTATATAAATTATTGTTCTCGTTTGGTGTGGTGTTAATTTGTTTTATGTTTTTTTGGGGACTATTTCATTGTTGAGGTCCTTTCTTTGGATGTGGGGGACGAAGTGTCAGTTTTCGTCCCATTAGTCATCCATCACGTATCTGGATTTCTAATGGTTCGACCATTATAGAATTTATGATTCATGTACTGAGAATGATGATAGATGAGGCAGACATGAGTCGCATTGAATCTTTCCTCAAGGAACATTCTTAGTTTTTCCATCCAGCATTTCAATTTTTGAAAATTAGTAATTTTTATTGTTTCTTGTTTGGTTTTATGACATCATTTGGTGATGATATCAAAATATTGACGGTGAATAAATGTGTGGCAATTATTTTTAATGAGTCAGGGTTGTGGAATGATTCTTGAGTGTGGGTTGTGGATGTCATGTATCTGGAAGCGGTCATATAGAGGTGTTGTTCTCGAGGGTACTACATTGTATCAATTAATTTTTTTGACTTTTTTCTAATCCATATTATAATTTTGGACCTGAATGAAGAAATCATATAGATGAAAATGTAAGGCTACCAATAACCCATAAATTTCCATTAATAATGTTTTTTAAAAATTATGATTTAAAATAATGAAAAGGAGTAAGCAGAATGAAAATAAAGGTTCACGTAGAAACCCTTACCATAAGTCCAAATGTGTTATTCACTTAACATTGAGGTCCTGAAATATAAACTTATACCCATTAATAATTTCATTTATAATCTATTATACATGTATATAGATTATTATAATATTTTAATGATGATTTATGGACTTTTTTATATGTTATAATATTGAATTCTATCATCCTAGAGTGTATAGAGCACGCTCCACTGCATTCTTGTGAAACTCCCATGGGAAATTATTGAGGATCAGATGCTTCGGGGAAGGTCCATGTCCTTCATCTGTCGTACTGCGGAGATGATGCATGGCCTAGTCTCTCCCTTCTGGTCGATTATTTATCCTCTGATTCAGTCACTTTATTGTTGATGGCCCACTTTGATACATTATTCTATGAAGTTTCTAATGCTCTAAATCCTTTATTTTCATTATATTAAGAAATTGTATTAGTTAAAACAAATCACGAAAATAAAGGCATTGAATTTCTAGTTGTACCATTTATTAACCTTATTTACCTTCACAGTGTAAACCTGACACCAATATTTTTTCCTCCCTAATTTGTTACTCTTTGACATCCTATCAGACCCATATAAATATCTAGCAGTTCAATAAATTAATTACCTATGTCTATTATTCCAATATTCTTATCACATAAGAAATTGAATATTCTTTCTATTATAATCGTTTCCACTTGAACTTCCCCGATACTCTACCCTTCTCTTCTTTATTGTGTTGGTATGTTCAAATATGATCCCACTGTTAATCATGATTTATGATACATAGTTTTAAATCATAAAAAGATCACATACACAATCTCATTTAAAATTTGATATCTTATTAAGAAAATAATATTATTTCCAATGACATCCATTATTAAAATGGTTTCTAACTCATCTAAATATAAAAACACTAATAGAAATTTGATATGTTATAAAATCATTTATTTCTTCAAATTAATACCAAATCATAGAATAATTAATTCACGAAATTTACACATACCGAACATATGAATCTACGTGTTTTTAAAAATGATACCCAACAAAATTAAATATTTGTTCTTGAAACATAAATATATTAAAATCCATTGTAATGTTCATAAATATCATATGAATTAACATGATCATATCAACAAGGATTTTTTATTTAAGTGTTTTTTATCCATATTTGTCATGCACTAGGTGGAGATCGAGTTAATTCTACACTATAATTTTTGTGGTTATTAATCAATGGATCATTTTTTTATAGATCCTGCATCCAATTTTACTGTCAAGATAGTGATTCAATTTCCATGAAGTCGAACACTCCATACATTAAAAAAATTTAGAGGGATAACATTTACTCTGAATTATATATGAAATTTCATTGAGTTATGTTATCAAATAATTTTTGTCAAAAATAATATTTCAAATGGTTCAAATAATCATAATATGATAACTAATATTTACCCAGGAATCCAATAAACTAGAGTTTCTGGTCACAAACATACATTATTACATGATTAAAGGGACAAAATAACATGGGAATAAATATTTGAGAGTCCATGTAAATTATATATATATTTACATATATATGATTCTAATATTACATCTTAAATAATAAAATAAAACATAAAATTATAGATTGAACATTGTTATTTATTCTTGTAAATTAACACAATCAATTAGTTGCGCTTATGGGAACCCTATGGATGTATATAAAAGGGTGAACTCTAATTATTGATATGATATATAATATAATAGATGATGTCATTGAATAACCATGTTTGTATAATATGGAAAAAGATTAAAAAATTTAATCATACAGCCCATATAATTAATATCATAAAAGTCAAATATATCCTTTGATGACATAACAACATAAGTAATTAATATTATTTATATAAATTGTTTCTGATTGATATAATTCAAAATTATGGATATAATAAACTTATATTCAAGGGCTTGTTATAATACATCATATATATATTGTTAGTTCATAAGAAAAATACCTAATCTTGTTTGAATCATGAGACTTATCGATGGTATTGAATTTTTGTATAATATTAGGATCCACTTATAGTTTATTAGGTTCAATTAATTCATCATTTGAGATAAATTAATTTTAATACAATTCATAATATACATTCCATAGTATTAAATAAATATATTTATTGAAAAATTTTCATACGAGGTGTCATTACCTTCCCCAATAAATAATCTGGACAACAATTTCATCACCCATCAAGATAATAAAGGCTAAAAATATTTTTCATGTATATCCTCCATAGATAATAAATGATTTTTATGAAAATATAATAAAATATAATAACAATAATCTATTTATACAAAGAAAGTGTATGATATCATAAGATCATATCCTATTAGTAACATATTCAACATCAATGGATATGGTTATAGATGAGAAGAAAAATATTAATATTATTATAGGATTCATTGTAAATAATGATAAGAAATAACTTTTTTTAAAATCCATGAATTGTTCATAAAAATAAATATCATTATAATGGAATACTAATGAATTATAATGGTGATTCATAAGTCATAACTCCATATGAGTTAAATCATATATATTCAAGGAGGAAAATGGGAATAAAATCATATAAGATTAAATTTTAAAAAATTCTTAGATTTTATAATATAATAAGATATTATTCATTCAATAGATGTCCAATTTTTAGAAATTGAAATGACTTAATTTTTTTAATAATTATTTGAATAAAAATATCAATATTGAATCTTTAATACGTCATTATGGGTTAAAAAATTTATTGTGAGATTTTTGTAAATAAAAATTAAATATAAAAACAATCTTGAATAAATTATAGATTGCAAAACATCCATTTTAATACCATTGTTAAAAATAAATATCATGGATAAAGATTGTAAAACATCCATTGTAATTGTGTAAAAAGGATAAATGATTCTTAATTGCGATAATATATAACTATGTTTCCCGAAAATGGAAGAAATTAATTAGAGGAGAAAATATGTATATTACAGAAAAAATAATATTTAGAACTAATGGGAATTATTCATAACATTTTTAAACTTTTATTTGAATGAAATTCCTCAAGGTAGATGAATATAATAATAAATGTAACATTCCCTAGAGGGAGAAGAGGTAGTATCATATAAAATTGAAAATTAAATAATAAATAAGATTTGTAAGGATTAAAATCTAAATGTAATGTAAAATAAATATTTTTACATGGGAATAGTTTGAATCTATCTAATAAAATTTAAAGAGATAGATTCCAAGACAATGCTAGAGTCTAAGGCTTGAAGAGAATAAATATTGAAATAATAATATTATTAAACATATTATATTCTGAATTCATGGTTTTCATGAACTAATATAATAAATTATGAGTGGAGATTCTTGTTGGATATTTCCTACCTTCGTTGAGTTCAGAATATGGATTTTAACATAAGAATGATATAATATTCATTGATGTCAGATATTAGGCATTAACACAACCATGTATGATATAATTAAATAACTATAATATAATTATTTACATTAGTCAATATACAATCCATATTATTCTATATAAATATGTGGATGTATAAAATTCATAGATTTAGTAACATAACACATATATTGTGAGAGGTGTTGTTATATGAGAGCTTCAAATGAAACAAAAAATAGAGGGTCGTGGTCATTTTACATATGACCATTTTGCAACCCTGAATTTTGGTTCTCACCTATAATGACATAATAAAATTTTTCAATAGAAATCAATCATATCCTAGGAATGGTTTCTGTTTTCCATGATTTATTTATCTACTGAATTATCTCATGACAAATGTGAATAAATTTGACCAACATATTTTTTCTTAGGTTGATCATGTTATTGGTGTGAGATTATTTACCTGATATTATGTAGAGTAGATATTATTTATTGTCTCTCTCCATATTCAGCATTATAATGGTAATAATTCAATTTAAAAACATAGGCTGATTGTAGTTGTTATTCAAGCAGATCAAATAATCTATATTTCTGTTCACTGTCTATATTAATCTGACAGTATTGATCAACAATTTCTGAATGTGATTGAGATGGGATAAGATAAAAATTTTCTACAATGAGAAACATAGAATACCATTGGTTTTCTATAAACATATTTAATATATTCCATAAATTTCCATGAACAAACATCATGTAGTTCCCTTTATATAACACTTTGATTTATGTGAAGCAAATAATATTGCATGCCACATGTCACATCCCATAGGACATGTTACACATATTTGAAAAATAGGTATGTATCCTAGTGTATACATTGGAAAAAAACATGTAAAAGAACAACTAAATGGATGGAGTACATTACCAAGTATTTGTACTCAGATACAGCTAGGTAATCGAACATGACCAAATACATGAAATTACCTGAATTACACCATCATGGGTAGAGAAACATGTTCACAACCATAGTTATGGTTGATAAATGATTTAAATTTCATGTTCCCTCTATACAAACTAGGTTCTTCGTTTGATTTATTGTAGATCCCTTTGTTTCTATTGTATATAGAAGGATTATTTGAGTGGAATTCAATAGTTCATCTTTATGGGGGTATAGTATAACATTACATCCTTAGTATAAGATTGATACACCCACTAAAAAATTTCTTTTATATATATATTTATGTATCCCTTTATGTTATTATGGTTGGATCATATATCATTCTATCTTCTACCTTGATAGGGTTTGTTGTATTAGCATGAGAAAAATCAAAAGAGAGTTAATAACTTATCTATAAGGCTGATGCACTAGGGTTTTTTTCTTAACTTGTTTCTCTATTATTGATTCCATATTTAGATATTGAGATTGATTAATTTATAAGGAGTATATATTTTTTGATAACATATTAGAATGACCTATCAGAATAGAACCGTTACAGACAAAATGGACCATGGAGTGAGTACTCCTGAGAGGGAATTACCTTGAAGCCATTGGAAGAATCATGTGGGTAGAAATAATTGATAGAATTTTGAGACTAGGAGACTATTTGGGTATATATTTGTTTACTATCATAATTTATTATATCTTAATTTATATAAGTTATTATTGATGATATGAACACTCTTGATGTTTTATGCTTACATGTTTCGAAGTTTCAAGAAATGCATTGTTATACTGACACATGCATAAGGTATGCCCACACGTTACAAGTAATATGAATATGAAATGCCTTTCAATGAAGTGTTGAGTAGACTTGAAGAATGAAATTTTAGTTTTGGATAGATATACTTAGTTTTATAGTGGGTATTTAATTTCATAGCATTCCCTTCCTTATGAGTAGTTTGGAATCTTTTGCAGTTTTATGTGGTTTTATTTTGAAATTTAATTACATTTTGTACTGTTTTTAAATATGATGTTGGATAGTGTTATGAATTATTTTGTTCCAGTTTTACTTTATATTCATAATTTTATAGTATTGGAGAGGTTTGAGTCTATAAATATACCTTAGGATTAGGTATCTAATGTTTTAGTTATTCTAACTTGATGTTGTCTTCCAAACCATAGCCTATTGGTTGTGGTAATGGAATTTCACACATGTAATACCACATAACTTTTTCACCTTGATGGGTTAAGACATGTTAGATTGGTTTCATAGTAGTCGTTTATTCCTTAGTAATATAGTTAGAGTATTAGCTTGTTTTTAGATTTGGTTTTCAATTTTGGAAATACTGTTAAATAGTATTGAGTATTTCTTTCGGTGCAGAGAATCTAGTGTAGGTGTGATGATCAACATATCAATTATATATGACTCTAAAAACATTATTTATTAAATGGTATATGTAGGCACTAGTTTTATTGGAATTAATTTTTACATGCATATTATAAGATTGATCTGTGGTATCAATTCCATTCATATGTCATCTCTCAAAATTTAATATATAACTGTGATATGTATTGATTTTATTTTTGGATTCCTTATATGGACACATCCTTAAAACATAATATAATCAGTAATTAAATCAATAATTCATTGTAAGGATCTATTCAGGTTTATATTTTTAGGAAATTAGGCCATAACTATTACATTTCATAAAAAAATACACTGTAGACACTTCTACTCTGTTTCCATTTTATTCACAAAACATGAACTCTTGAAAAAAAGAGTCATGTCTCATTCCTGTTTAAGATATAATAACTTTTCCATGATTCTATCCTTGATCTTGTTCCACATTATGTCTTGTGAAAATAATTTCAAAAACATGGGATGAGCATAAAAATCTCAGTAAGGGATACACAAAGAAGGAAAACTATTTGTTTTTCAAAACAAAAAGTAAAACATGAATACTTTAACATAAGTATTACTATTCACTTTTATGATGAATTAAATAATCTTCACTGAATAAAATATCACTACATACCATTTTCTAACCAAAAGATTATCATAAAACCCATATAAAGGTAACATGGGTCATTAACATTCTTAAATAGAATAACCATATGGTCGACTTCCACACATATCACTAAATGGAATAGCTATATGACCTACTTATATACCCAATGCATTGGAGGGTATAAATTATCCGGTTTTCCTTTTTTATCATGACACCACCTGTCATTTGGTTTATCACATAACCACCCCTCAAATTATCATGTACCATTACAAAATCATAACACAAAAAACAAATATAAAAGAAAATAAAAACATTCCACAATTGAATCATAATATATCTCTTAAATATATTGACATAAAAAATCCATTATCAAAACCATATTCAATACCAAAATACAGAAAATATTATATGGTATTTATTTTCCTTGAAAAAAACATTACGACCTATTAAGGAAACCAAAGTACAAATAATACTCGCGGTAGCGGAAAGGTCGTTGTCACGACATACGTTAAAAGAAACATTACTTTTTTTCATTTAGTAAAACACTTCATAGAAAATTATTCACTTTGAAAAGTGATGCATGTTTATACAGTGTATAAAATAAAGCCGTGTATTAAAACAAAATAATCCTCAATGAAATCAGATTGAGACGAAGTCCCTTAAATCGTGTCCGAATTGACCCATTCATTATTTGATATCCTAAAGAAAAAACTAATGTTAGTTTATAATTCCATAATAACCCTTTTCAATTTTATTAGTCCTTTTATTTCAATTATTACCATGTTAGAGACATTATGTAATCATTTAAGTTAATAATGGTCATTTATTCGGTATATGGTACTTAAGTCAAAAATAAACACCTTATATTTACAAGTTGACCATGTTATCAGTAGTCCATTATATCCATAATTATATTAATTATTTAGATATCATATATATCATATATATCTAGTGTGTATATATATACTTATAACTATACATATCATTTGGTGGTAAGAAATGAAATGCACCGTTCATGGAGACAGTAAGCCGTATATACACATGAACGCTACTTTCATTTCCATTTCTTATTTTAATGGAATAAAAACATAATGATACATTGATATATTATAATTACAGTTTAATATCATATATAATACCTTTAACTGTATCCTTTAAATGTCCAACATATGGAATTATTGAGTCATATCACATTGAGGGGGAAGTAGTCCACACTTCCTCAAATGAAATTATCTCGTTTACCCATAATAGAAACCATAATGGTATGCTATAAAAGAAAAATACATAAGCATAAAGAAAAAATGAACAAAATATATATAATATATAAATATAGTGTTATCTTAATGGACATCGTGATTGGCGGTTGGAGATAATCGAACAATCATCGTTTCATGAGGCATAAGTTTTCCATCCACAGAAATAATATGTTCGTCACCCATTAGATGAATGTGTGTGTAAGTGTAGATAAAATCCATATCATAACAAAATCCTAGAATATTTAGGATAATGGTGTTTTTATTAAATAATGGAATAAAAAGAGTTTAGCAGTTGGATAATTAAAATAAACGAATTGTAGTTAAGAGAAACTGTTACCTTTAATTTGGGTAACCCCCATTGGTTTGAAAACAAATGGTTTGTTGATGTGCCTTATGTTTAATGTATTGCTTCTAAGTGGAAGAGAGGGATGTAGAGAGATTAATTGGGTAGAGTTTGGATGATCCAAAAGCATTGAGAGGTGTGAGTAATTGGTTATAAATGGTTTACTTTTATAAGGGGTAGGAGGGGATCTTTAGGAAAGTGTGAAAGTATTATTTAATTATATAATGATTTTCCATTTATAAAGGTCCAAAAAACATTAGATTAGAAGAAAGGACAACTCATGGTCCAAATAAAATCAAACAATAAAATATTTTGGGTGTTATTTTAATATTTATAATCTTGTTTATTTTAAATGATTTATTAATGAGGTAAACACTGTACCATTAATGATTCATAATGAATTTAATTTATTCAATGTCTCAGAATTATAAAAAAATACCATGATGTATGAAATATTTTTAGCTTACAAATTAATTTTTACAGTCAAAATTATTACTTATATAACACCAAATAAAAATTAATTTACTAAAAAATATTTTTTTATGTCAGTTTTACCTTTACATTAAATTAATTAATCTGAAGTGTCAGTATAATTCATAAGTGGCTCCATGGGGTCCCAAAATCGACCCAAGGATGTCCATGGTTGGCCATTACTTATCCAATAATGTTAGGACATGTGTTAATGTAATTTTGAATTATTATAATATTGTTTTATCTTGAATTACCCGATTAACCTTTAACCGTGTTAAATAAATGTCAAAAGTTACTAATCACCAAAAATTATTCCCATCTTATTGAACCAAATTTTACTTAATAATAACAACCATGTATGTCGGATTTTTGAAATTAAATTCACAGAAGCGGTAAAATTTATTGAAATGAAATTTTTTATTTTTTTACTTCTACTAAGTGGTTTCACTATTAATCAAAAATTGATGTTTTTTCATAAAAATACCAAAAATTCATCCTAAGATATATATGATATTCAGAATTCAAAAAATATATCTATTTTACCAAATTATAAACATAGAATTTTCATTATGTAATTTAAAATTAATTCCCGTTGTTAAAACATATATCATGTTTTTAAGAAACAATAACTATCAAAAGATTGTAAAATGATTCTGTCCAAAATCAATGTGAAAATAATTACAATGACCAAAATTGGATTAAATGGTCAAACAATATTCTAATTAAAATTTATAACCAATTAAAATGATAATCTAACCATATAAGTAAATTATATTAAAAACAGGTTTTAATTATAATACAATAATATTTAATTTTCATTAAAAAAGGAACATTATCGGAAAAATTCCATAAAATTAAACAAATTAAAATTTGTTGTCCCGATTCTAAAGAAGGAATTTCTTTGGTCAAATAGAATGTATTAATGTGACCAAAAATATTTTTAAAGAGCGTTAACCATTAAGAGGTGGTAAATCAACCTTTTAATGTAAATTATGCTTAAAATTAGATTCATTCACATTTTAAGCCTCTAACATTTATTGGATAAATTTAAATAAATTTTAGACACATTTATAATCATATTGTTGTTAGTTTTGTTTTTTCTGCCAATATAATGTCTAGGAGTTAACTTCCATTAAAAATAATATTATAATATTATTAGTTTTCTAGGTAAGATTTCAAATAAACCCATTGTTGCGTATCAGGTATGCTATCGAACATCGAAACCCTTTTAAAGTAAAATTAATATTTAATTCACTAATATTATTAAATATTAAAATCTATTATTCTTCATTTATCGGGGATGTTACAACCTTCCCCCCTTTTGGAAATTGCATCCTCGTAATTTTTATTCACATATCAAAATAATTGGGTGTATTTATGCCTTATAACATTTTCAGATTCCCACATTGCCTCTTCCATCATATGGTTTTTCCACAAAACCATTACCTGGTGAATTACCATATTCCGCAGAAATTGCTATCTACAATCAAGAATCTGGACAGGTTGTTCTTCATATGAGAGATTCTATTCCATCTGAACTACCTCTAGACTCAAAACATGAGATGGATCTAGCATATAATTTCTCAACATCAAAACATGAAAAAAATTATGCACATTGGATAAACATGGTGGTAAAGACACTCTATATGCAACTGATCCGACATTCTCTGAGATTTCATAAGATCCTATTAACCTCGGACTCAACATTTCCTTCATACCAAAATGAATCACACTTTTCCACAAAGAAACATTGAGATAGACATGATCACATACATCAAACAAAATATCCTTCCTCCGGTTATCCGCATAACTTTTTTGTCTGCTCCGAGCTGTTCTCATGTGATTCAGAATCAACTGATCTTTCGCCGCCATCTCATTTACCAATTCTGCTCGCATAAGCTTCCTTTCACCTACATCATCCCAAAAAGATAGAGATCAATAAATCTTTCCATATAATGACTCAAATTGAGCCATATTTATACTGGAATGAAACTGTTATTAAATAGAAATTCAACAAAAAAAAGAGGTTGGTCCCAACATCCCTAATAATCCAGTGAAAAAGCACGTAGCATATCCTCCAAGGTTAGAATTGTTTATTATGACTTCCCATCGGATTGAGAATGAAATGTTGTACCAAAATTTAATTCAGTACCCAACGACTTATGAAGTCCTTTATAGAAGTTGGAAGTAAACATGAGATCATGATCAAATACAATGGAGCGGGGAACACCATATAACCGGATTTCCTCTTTGACATACAATCGAAAACATTGATCAAGATACAAAGTATCTTGAATAGGAAGGAAATGAGTAGATTTAGTCAATAGATCAAATATAACCTAGATTGCATTATTACCTCGAGATGTCTTTATTAATCCCACAATAATTTCGATGGATATATTTTCCCATTTCAACTCTAGCACTGGTAGAGACCGAAGAATCCCATTCAGTTACTACAACTCTTCGTTAACTTGCTAAAATTTCAAACACTTCACAATAAAATCAGAAATATCTCTTTTCATTCCATCCCACCATTAATACTCTAAAAGATCAGTTTATATCTTAGTACTAACTTGATGTACTGAAAATGGATAACTATTAGCATCCCGTAACAACACATTCTACAACTGTGAATCATGAGGCAAACATAATTTCTGCCCAAACCACAAAACACAATAATTATCAACATTATAATCGGGAAACTTACCCTTCTGAACCAACACAGCCTTTTTTTGCAACTCACTATCTCCTTTATATGCTTGCTTTATTCTTTTGGATAAAGATGATTTCACTAACACCTGAAAAAAACAAGAAGAATTTCCTGCACCAACAACTTCTATGCAAATGTTAATCAAATCAAAAACCATAGGATCTCATTCCAAAAATATCATGGTTAATGAGACATTACCTTTTCAACTCTAAGCATCTGCCACATTATTTTCTTTTCTTGGATGGTAATGGATCAGGAAATCATAATCCTTGATTAATTCCAGCCATCTCCTCTATCACATGTTCAATTCTTTCTGAGTAAATATATACATTAAACATTTGTGGTCAGTATATATTTCACATTTTAATCCATACAAATGATTTCAACAAATTTTTAAAGAAAAAACAACAACATCTAATTCCAAATTATGTGTAGGGTAATTTAACTCATGAGGTATCAACTAACATGATGCATAAGCAGTTACCTAATCATTCTGCATAAGGACACAGCCAATTCCATTCAATGAAGCATCACTGTAAATAACAAACTCAGCATTTTTAGAAGGTAGTTCCAAAATAGGAGCATTCACCAATCTTCTTTTCAAATCATAAAAACAATCATCACATTATTCATTCCAAATGAACTTAACACCATTTCAAATTTACTTAGTCATTGGACTAGATAACCCTAAAAATTCTCAACAAACCTCTGGTAATAACCTTCAAAACCATGAAAGCTACAGATCTCGGTAATATTTGTGGGTCATGTCCATCCTTCCACAACTTTTATTTTAGCATTATCAAAAGTTATGACATTTTTTGAAACAATGTGTCCATGGAAAGAATTTTTTTTGTAACCAAAACCCACCCTTTCTGAATTTCCCATAAAATTTATTTTATTTTACGGCTAGAAAGATGCCCCTTAAATAACTATCATGCTGCTATTTACTTTTATAATAAACCAAAATATCATCAATGAACAAATCCACAAACATATCCAAGAATTCATGGAAAATTCAATTCATAAGATCCAAAAATACAGCAGGTTCATTGGTTAACCCAAATGGCATAACTACAAATTAATAATTGCCATATATAGTATGAAACATGGTCTTCAGAATGCCTGCTTCCTTTCCATTCAACTAATGGTACCCCGATCTCAATTCAATCTTCAAAAAATACTATGCTCCATAGAGATGGTCATAAAAATCATCGATATGAGGAAAATGATATATTTTCTTAATAGTGATGTTATCCAATGCTCTATAATAAATGCAAAGTCTCAGTGAACCATAATTATTTTTAACAAATGAGATAGAAGCACTGGATGATGATGTGCTATGATGAATGAAACCTTTATCTAATAACTTCTGCAATTGCTTCATTAACTCTAAAGTTCAATTTGAACCATTCGATAATGGGGTTTTGAAATTTGTTAAGCAATAGGAACTAAGTCAATAGTAAATTTAACTACCCAATCTTGTATAATAACAGGAAACTCATTAGGAAAAACATCAAGATACTCATTTACCACTGTCACATCATTAATCTTAATAGTAATTTTATTTTCAACAATATGCCCAAGGTAACATTCATTTCCATCTTTTACTAGTTTATCACCTTCATGATATGTTATCAAAAGCAAGGGTTCATTCTTTTAAACAAACTGTAAATATATCTAAAATGCGACCACATTAGCTCTGCAGTAAATCTTATCATGATAAACAGATAGCCAATCCATTCCCATAATAACATCATATTCTACTTAAGGGAAAATAGTAAGGTTTTCAGGTAGATTCTTCCTGCACACAAGGATATAGAGGTTTTTATGTTTTTATTTTGTCTCAAAATTTCCTCTTGGTGTTTTTACCATATGTTCTTTATTCATATCTTGAGATGGAATTCGCAATTTATAAAGAAACATCTCAAAAATGAATGTGTGTATAGACCCTATATAAAAAAAACACTGGAATAATATTAACAAATAAATAGTGTACCCGATACTAATTCTTTTGATGACCCAACATCTTATGAAGTAGTTGCAAAGGATTTCACAACCCCTTTCTGCTTGTAGTCTGGATACTTTTCCTCTGTTGAGTTCTTCACAGGACACTCATTTGCATATTGACCCATTTCATTACACATAAAACGTATTACTGATGTCTTTTCATTGCCTAATTGATAATCATCATAATAGTTATGAGCTATATGACCAGACATACCATAGTAGAATCTCATTCCAGACGTTGATAAAAATTCTATAGGATTATTTTTACGACACTTCTAACATGTTGGATATTTAATTTTCTTACATGAAGGATTTTTTGATGAATTATTTCCTTTTACGTGCCAACTGGACTTCTTATTCTTATGTTTTTCAATGAAAAACTGATCATCAGCAAACTATATGTACACCTTCTCCACACATCGAACAAGTTTTTCATAACTATTGAACTCATTAGAAGCTAATGCTCTTCGATATCCTGGATTTAGTCCTGATTAAAATCAATTTATCTTACTATCATGATCTCAGATGAAATATGGAGCATACCTTTCCAGTCGAGTGAATGTTTCTTCATAAGCAGCCATTGAGTCATCATACTTCCTTAATTCTAGAAATTTGTTTTCCATCCAAAGAATAACCACCCTGGGAAAATATTTTTCAAGAAACATACCTTTGATTTCATCCTAATCAAGAGCATCAATCCCCTCACTATCCCTGATATTTTTCACCATTGACCACCACTGATCAGTTTCACCTTCAAAATGGTAAACAGTGAGACTAATATTTTTAGGATCGGAACTCCCCATGACATCAATAATATTCTCTAGTGATTTATTCTACCCTTCAGATTGCACAGTGTCAGATGATCCTTTGAATGATGCTGGATGTTGCCTCATGAAATTCTCCACAACTGAGATGTTCCTCTACGGTTGATCTGGATGATCTCGTACGTAGATACCACCACCATTTATATCCTGAGTCAACTATGCCGTCACTTAAACAAATAGTTCAGTTCTGATTCTGACCACATAAAGTTGCTAATTTGGAAGGTTGTATTCCTCCTAATGTCATCCCAACATAGCTGCCCTATTTCCTCTGTAGAAAACCATTCTGAACACAGAAATATCATTGGAGAAGCAACATGGTAATCTGTAAATGAAATATGATTTCAATATTCTAATAAATTAATTTATGGACATTTATTTAACAATACCCTAACTCTTAATGTTGTCTAAACCAACCTCGGATACCATCTATAAGGACCCAAACATAATAAATTACATAATAATGAATTAAATGAAAAATTCACATTTAAGGACCTTTTTAGGGTTAGAGTTTTAGATAATGAGGATTTAACTATAACATTTCTTTAAAAATAAAAAGTAGACACTTCAACTCAGTTTCAATTTTCTCCACAAAACAAGAACTCTTGAAAAAAAGAGTCATGTATTGTTCCATGTTTAAGACAATATAACATTTCCATGATCCCATCCTTGACCATATTCCATATTATTAATTGTGAAAAACATTTCAAAAACATGGGATAACATAAAAAGCTCAGTAAGGGATACCCAAAGAAGGAAAACTGTTAGTGTTTCAAAAAAATAGTAAACAACTAATAGTTTATCATAAGTAATATTTTCACCTTTACAAATTAGAAAATACTCTTCATTGAATAAAAGATCACTACTTTCCCTTTTGTAACTGCAATATTACCATAAAACCAATATAAATAACAGATAACATATAAGGGTAAATTGGGACATAAACACACTTAAATGGAATAACCATACGATCAACAACCACACATATCACTAAATGGCATAGCCATACGGCCGACTTCCACACCCAATGCATTGGAGGTTATTACTTAACCGCCCATCTTAGTTTATCATGGCACCACTCGTAATTTGGTTTATCACATAACCACCCATCACACATAAAACAAATATAAAGGAAAGAAAAAATTTCCACATTTTAATCACAATATATCGCTTAAATATATTGACATAAAAAATCAATTATCAAAACCATTTTCAATACCCAAATACATAAAAGAGTATAAGGTATTTATTTTCCTTCAAAAGAAACATTACATCTTGTTTTGGAAGATAATGGACTAATAATACTCATGGCTGTGGATGGGTCATTATCACCACATACGTTAAAAGAAACATTCCTTTTTTCGTTTAGTATAACGATTCATAGAAAATGATTACCTTTGAAAATTCATGGGTAATTATACAGCGTATAAAAGAAAGTCGTGTATTAAAACAAAATATTCCTCAATGAAAGGGGATTGAGATGAAGTCCCTTACCTTGTGTTCGAGTTGACCTGTTCGTTCTTTAATCTCCTGAATGATAAACTAAAGTTAATTTATAATTGCATAAGAACCTTATACATGTTTATTATTCCTCTAATTTCAATTATTACCATGTTATAAACATCATGTAATCATTTATGTTAATAATGGTCATTTTTTCAGTATTTGGTACTTGAGTCAAAAATGAACAGTTAATATTTACCTGTTTTCCATGTTGTCAATAGTCCATTTTATCCCGAATGATATTCATTAATTATATATCATATATATAACATATATCCAGTATATATATATATATATCTATATATATAACAATATATATCATTTTAAGGTAAGAAATTAAATGCACCGTTCATGGAGACGGTAAGTTTTACATACACATGAATGCCATTATCATTTATATTTCTTATTTTAATGGAAGTAAAACATAATGATACATTGGTATATTAAAATTCTATAATAATATCATATATAATACCATTAACTCTATCCTTTATACATACCATCTATGGCATGACTGAGTCATATTAATCGGAGGAGGCGATAGTCCGCACTTCCTCAAATCAAATTATCGTCTTTACCCATAATGGAAAACATAAAGGTATGATATAAAAGAAAAATACAAAATCATAAAGAAAACATAAAAATAATATATATCATATATAAATATAGTTTCATATTAATGTCCACTAGGGAATGTAGTAGGAAATAACCGAACAATCATCGTTTCTTGAGGCATTAGTTTTCCATCCACAGAAATAGTATGTTCTTCCCACATTAGATGGAGGTGTCTGTAGGTGTAGTTTGAATCATTAACATAAAAATGTCCTAGTATACTTAGGATACTAGTTTTTTTATAAAATAATGGAAAAATAAAAATTTAGGGGTTGGTGAGGTGAAATAAAATAAAATAAGTTAAGAGAAACAATTACCTTTTATTTGGGAATGTCCCTTTGGTTTCAACTAAACTGGTTTTTTGAAGTGCCTTCTGCCTATGGTGAGACTTCTTGGTGGAAGAGAGGGATGTAGGGAGATTAATTGGGAATATTTTTGATGATCCAAAAGGTTTTAGATGTGTGAGGAATTGGTTAGAATTGGTCACCTTTTATATGGGGGAGGAGGGTCTCATTAGGATAGTGTTATATTATTATTTTATTATATAATGATATTTGGATTCTAAATGTCCAAAAATATTTAGAGTAGATGATAATTTGACTAACGGTTGAAATAACATCATACATTAATATTTGGAAACGTTTTAGATGTTATTTTTATATTTATAATCTTATTTATTTTAAATGATTTATTAATGAAGTGAAAACTGCATCATTTTTGTGTCACAAAGAATTTAATTTATTTGATGTATAAAAATTATTAAAAAAATACAATTATGTAGTAAATATTTTTATATTATTAATTAATATTTACAGTAAAAAATATTACTTATATTACACCATATAAAAATTAATTTACTAAAAGTTATTTTTTATGTCATTTTGGCCTTTACATTAAATTAATGAATCTAAAATGTCATTATCATGAATAAGTGCCTCTATGGGGTCCCAAAATCTACCCAAGGATTCCCATGTTCGGCTATTACTCATCCAAAAAAGTTATAAAAATTATTATTTTAATTTTTAATTAATATAATATTCTTTTTACCATGAATTACCCTTTTTACCTTTAACCACGGTAAATAAAAGTCAAAAGGTACAATTCACAAAAAATTATTTTCATCTTATTGAACAACATTTTACTTAATAATAACAACCATTTATGTAGGATTTTTGAAATTCAATTCACAAAAGTGGTAAAATTTCATTTAAATGGAAATGTCAGTTTTTTAACTAGTACTATGTGGTTTCACTATTCATCAAAAAATGATGTTTTTCAGAAAAATACAAAAAACTCAGCCTCAGATATATGTGATATTCTGAATTAAAAAATGATACCTTTTTTACCATATTATAAACATATAAGTTCCATTAATTAATTTTAAATCAATTCTGTTTTTAAAACAAATAGCGTGTTTTTAAGAAACAATAACTATAAAAAAAACTGTCATTTGTTTATACCCAAATTCAAAGTGAAATTAATTCCAATGATCAAAATTGGATTAAATGGAATGAAAATATTATGATTACACTTTAAAAAAATTAAAATTATAATCTATCCATATAAATAAATTACATTAAAATGCAGTTTTGAATTAAAATACAATATTTTTCACTAATCATTAAAAATGAACTTTATCGGAAAAATTCCAAAAATTTTCAATAAGTAAATTTTGATGTCCCCATTATAAAGAATAATTTTATTTGGTCATATAGATTGTATTAAATTGACCAAAACTATATTTAAGGAGGGTTCTCCATTAAAAAGTGGTAAATAGATCTTTAAATGAAAATTATGCGTAAAATTATATTCATTCACATTTTAAGCCTCTAAATTTTATTGGATAAAGATAAATACATTTAAAAAATGTATAATTATATTTAGTTTGTCTTATTAATTCACACCAATATAACGGCATGGAGTTAACTTTCAATTAAAATAATTATATTATATTATTAGTGTGGAATGAATGATTTCAAAGAAACCCGTTGTTGCGTATCTGGTATGCTATCGAATATAGAAACACTTTTAAAGTAAAATTTATAATTAATTCAAAAATATTAATAAATAATAAAATCTCTTATTCATAATTTACCTAGGATGTTACATGCCTCTTATGAGATATCCATCTAGGATTATATATTCTGATCATGTGGATGATCCTCTATGTGAAGAGTCTACTATACCAGGTAATCTATAGGTGGTGATACATAAGGGTGGTTTTCCAGTTTTTTAAACCATTTGTTGAGAAGGAGATTTCACAAGTAGTACAAAATAATGATTTTCATAGGTTGAGAAGGCTCCATGAGTTTTAGATGAAATTGAATCCTAGTTTTTTAGTTTATTTAGACAAATTGAAATCGAAGGACCAAATTTATAAGGTTTTCGATGTATTTCCCCAGTGAAGACACATATAGATGTGAAGGTGGTCATAGGAAAAGATTTCTTCAGGTATCCACTAGGTGATGGTGGATTCTGGTTACATATGAACATGATGAAATATATATCTCTTGGTAATAGTTTTATAGTATCTTCAAGGAGAAATTCTATCCGCCATGTGAAGATAGGTGTTCATTTAGGATATAATTATGATATATATGGAAATCATGATCACTTTAGAGTACTTGTTCCTATTCACATACCTCTCACAATACATTTAGATATGGTTTAACATTACTATTTTGATTACAAAACATCATGTCTATGTTATACATTTAAATGAGGGATTTAGAGTTATCGATTTTAATTCCAAGAAATGTTGCAGCCCTTGAGTGGGATTAAGGGGTGGAGATATTATTGTAAGAAGAGATGATAAAAGTAGGTGATTCTAGTGGGAACACTAATGATGAGACATTAGTGGAAAGAAATTAATGATAGTAATAGGGATTAGGCAAAGTGAGATTATTTTAGATATTTTCTCATGACATATGGTCTTTAGTTTAGGGTTATCATGATAGTTATTTCTATCCAACATAGTAGTTGTGATTCTTTTATGATGATCAAGGACATCACACTATGGAATGAATGACCCTCCATTCAATTAATAGGGAGATGGTTGGTAGATAACATAACCAGATAAAAAATCAATACTATAGATGATTATAGTGTGGTTGATTCAGTATAGGAGAAAAATGTATATAAACAATAGGTTGAATACTACATGACATATTTCAATCACCACCCCCGTGTATTCTATTCCATGCATTGATATGTGGTGTTCATAGACGAGGATAGATTCCAGATGTGGAACCTTTGACCCAGAGGACCCTAGGATGATTAAAGGTATGATCTATGTCTATATATATTAGATGCAATAGTTATATGAAAATATGTGAGAAAATATTTTAATGATACTTCTCATGTATGAGAATTAATGATTTCAGTTGACCCATTGGTTTTTCATTTGATCCTAGGTAATCCGATCGGAGGCGACTTGTCTATAAAAAAATTTTCAATAGTGTGGCCTAACTCATGGAGGAATGTTATCAATATAAAATATATTTTTACAGTTATGTGGATTTATGATGTCATATTTTGTATGTAATGAGTAACCTCAAATCATTACATGATTTATTATTTTAAGAATAGGGTGCACTTTTTCAATTTCAATGTAATGAATTTTTTCTTCATGGCTGAGAATAAAACACTGAAAAAGTATAATGGGATAATAAATATTGTAATATGACAAATTAATAATTATTTGACTTTTATTCCTCTTGGATCAGTTGATGATATAGGATTTCCAATTCTAGAAGATGTGAATGATTATTTGGAAATCTATTTTTAGGATGTGGAAGGCTTACCACCCCATCATGAAATTGAACATTGAATGGAATTTCACCTAGGGAATACCATTCTTTCAAAAATGTCATATTATATGGCTCACATATATTTTTGTGATCCAATGTTGAATTTGGAGAACTTTTACTAGAAGGGTGTTTTTTTGCCCAATGATCCCCCAGGATAGCCCATGTGTTGTTTTCCAAGAAAGAGAACAAGAGCATGAAGTTCTCCAGGGATTACTACCACCCGAATAGGGTGACTGAAAATAATAACTATCCACTTATGATGATGAAACTATTTGATCATTTAATATGGTATAGATCGTTATTAAAGATAAATCGAAGATCATCTTATCATTATCTTATAGTATAATAAATGGACATAATTAAGGAGATATTATATTGATTCTACCCACACTATAAGTACTTAATCATGAATTTAATTCTCAATAAATCCCCAATGTTGCAGAATGGAATCATAAACTATATTTTTGTTACTTTCATAGACTGGTTTGTGGATGTCTTAATTGGTGACATCTTAGTATAATCAACATTGGAGGAGAAGCATATGAGAAAATTAAAGAAGGTCTTGAAAATACTCCAAGGGAACCAGTATTATATAAGGATCTCAATGTTTTAGTTCTAGATTATAGAGGTCCATATTTTAAGAAATTTAATATTAGTATATGCATTATATGTTTTCAAAACAACAGATGATGTATTGTTATCGTGAAGCCACCCAAGTTCACGATGATGGTACGAAACATAGATTTGCTGGAGGGATACAACAGTATAATTGTGGATGATATAACTAGGATATCAGTTCCATTCTCCCATTAGACCTAGATGGGTCATCATTTTGTTTCTATGGAATGTTCCATCTGGATTTTTAGGTGTTGCAGCATTGGTTTTAGAGTTTCCACATCATGATATTTCTTTAGGAGGGTATCGAGTTCATGAATTAATGTGAATCCTCAGGGACATGACATGGTTGAGTTATAAAATTTAGTATACAAGAAATTTTCTATGGGTTTCAACAATTTACACCACATTATATGAACTATGCAACCCACAATTTAGTTGTGGTAGTGGTAGACTTATCCATGAGGATGTGGTTAAACTACCTTAGGGGTGTGGGGGTTTATTATATATTCATACCAAAAACGAATCATGTATATTTTCTCAAATATGGATATTAACATTTGATAGCTATTATGGATAACGTTACCAAGTATTGTGACATTGAGATTGTCTATACTCATAGGAAGGGGAACATAGTGGATGTGATCCTATTATGAGAACCTTTTCAGAGTTACTGAATAAGGAATTAAATAAGTTGGCCTACTAACATTTGTTTGTCGATGTCAAGGATATTAAAACATATTAATAGTTTATGTTTCTTACCAATCCACTTCAAAAAACATCTTTGGGATGATATATATATAGGGACAACAACTATTTGACTGATTGTGCTCAGATATCTCCTAGTCATGATCTTAATGGATTTTTTCATTCTGGGGAGCATAATATCCTTTTCAATGGATGGATTATGTAACCAACAATCTTGGATGAGGTTTTTAGGATGGAGTTTCAATAATTTCAAATGGTATTACACCCATTAGTATTAATTATGTACTAGAACCTTCGACATCAATTTTGGTTTCCTTGTATGAAGAAGTCTATAGTAGTGTTTGTCTCAAAATTCCTCATTTTTTACATGTGTTAATACTATTTCATTCACATATTTTAGATTATATTATTTTTTGAAATGAATAAAATTTTAAATATTGAATTTCATTGATTTTTTTAAGATCTATGGAAGTAAACAATCACTATTTATGAAGGAATGAATAGAGGAAAAATTATTAGAAAAAGACACTTTGTGCCCCAATGTAATTTAAGTAAAACATTTCCATATTTTTGAGGAAAAAGTGTAGTTTCAATATCAAGAAGAAGAATGATTACACAACATGTAATTTCAATACATGTCATGACATTTTCAATTAAATTATAACTTTGAGAATGATTCATGAAGTTGGATCAGGCTATGAATGTTAGTTACATGTCGTAATTCCTCATTAAAAATCATTAATAGAGTCAATGATCTGAATTTATGAATGAGATTCAGAAGACATTCACAATGACATAGGAGAACACAATCCATGACTACACGATGTGTAATATGATTACATGTGGTAATGTTTGTGATCCAAATCCCATTCAACATAACTGAATATAACCCCATGGTCTTACCATTGAAGAAATTATTGATGATGGACCACTCTCAGACACATACTGGATGATGGTACACCTACTACATCAACACTTTTTTATAAAATTTTCATTTATATTTTCCACCACCCTCTCATGGTTAGCAAGATATTGATATTTATTTTGGATGAGGCATTCATGATGATAGGGGATTGAATATATGATATATTTTATCTTTATTTTAAATTCATGTTGGATTTCATATCTTCTATTCAATAATATATCATTCCTGATTTATTCTTTCATGAACCATTTATGTGGGGTTATGTATTGGGTAAACTTTATTTCTATCTCTATACATTAAAATTGAATATATTGAATGAATACATTTATTTAATTTGTGTTCGAGGTTCTTGACATCCACAATGACCATTGGGATTTTTTATTACCTATGTTTAATCTAGAATTTATGTTACCCATATATTGTAATCTTATCTAAAATATCAAGAGAAAAAATAGTGATTTAAATGAAGATCATTTAGTATGAAAATTGTATTTTCTAAGACCTAATGATAACACGTTCATAATTGTTAATTAATTATTTTACCCATTTTGAACTCATGAACCTGGATTCAAATAGTGTTTTTTCATTATCTTGTTTTAAATTTCTAAATTCATTAACCCCAAAAGAATTAATGATGTCTCGAGTTTTCTTAGAAGGTTAATGCTAAGAACCGGGTTCTTGCAGGTTTATCTCAACAACATGATGTTTTAGAGTGCAAGAGTGATGTTATATAAATGGTCTTCATGATTGATCTACCCTGAATTTCTAAAGGACATGATTCCATTTCGGTGATAATTTATTGGGTAAACATGTTTTCTAATTTCATATGTATCTAAGAGAAGAATTTAGTATGGAGCTTGGGACACTTTTACATGTATGAGATATTATCGCGTTGTTGTGTTCCATTGGTGGTCTTTTCAGATCATGATGATCACATCATGTCATGGTTATAAAAATGATTATAGGATGCCTATGCCTTTTGGAATTAGTTACATTGGATTATGGAATTTCACCACTAGAACAATGTCTATAATGAGCTTACTATTCGGGTTCAATAAGTCTTGTTATGGGCCTATATGTTAGTCTTTGTCTATAGAAAGGAGGGTTACTAACCCTTGGTGTATTATTTTTACAAAAATAACTACCACTCCACTACAAATAAGGAACCAATTTACCCCTTGTATTGGAGACCCTACTGGTCACCAAATGTTGGATCAAACTAGAAGAGTTATCACACATGTCTCCAAATTCATTTCAAGCTATGATATATAAGGTGTATAAAATAAACGGGTAAATGATAAGTACATAGAAAAGTCAAAAATATTATACGGACAAAAAACTGATGCCTTTAGATGTTGAGGAGGGAGAGCATGAGTTCCTAAATAACTCACCTCAAAGTGCATTATATATATTTTTCCTGAGTGGAATTTTTTATACAACATTCATCAACACTTTTTAGATACTATGTATTTCTGGTGAGGTAGTGAAATACTTGGATGTCCTAGTATAGTTAGACCTGGTACAAGATTTCATCAATGAGTCGCAGTTGATGTTAAATGTGCATGACATGACACCCATTATGTACTGGGGAGACTATATAATTAGCGATGGGGGTACCTTTTCAGAGTACCTGATATATATTATTTTTTAGTGTGAGAAGAACCACTGTGGGTGAGCTATTCACAAGGTGTGTGTTCAGTGATACAATAAGAAACAACAGGAGAGTACATGGGAGAAAGGGACCATATATGTGAGATCAGTACCATCATCATTTTTTGTTGGACTTTTATTTCTATAATTAAAATACCTATGTTTTGGAGAATATAAATTTTCTATTTCTTTTATGTAAACAATTAGAATATATCTAATAATATTTAGGGAGCCCTATGGTAATATGAGATGATATTCCATGGTGTAGAGACACTCAATATTGATATAATAAAAATATTAAATATATTATGTAATACATTAAAATATTTATTTACATACAGTAATAAACCATTAATGGGTATTCTGATGGGATATACAGCACTACCATTTTATCCATAGTCTGGATATCATCATTTTCATGGAAAATGATTTGTCAGCATTAGGTTCTTGTCTTTATATCTGGATTCTGTGGAATAATTAAATTAATTAAATAATTTTTTTATTAAATTTATAACTGAATTTACATCTATAAATAAAATTTTATATAAAATATTTAGGGATAACTACATTACACTAGAATTTTTGGTGGATTGGTTTGAGGAGATCTTGGAAAATGTTGAAATGTCATGGATAATGATCGATTCATTATGGTTTGTTTCACTGAAATGTTCATGGATAATTCTAGTGACAAACTAGAGCCAGTATTAATCAATTATCAAACCAAAATCACAATATTGTGTTAAATTCTGTTATTTATTTCCACATTTGACAATTCCATGATGATCAAGAATCAAATCATCAAAAATATTGATTTATGGGTCGATTGTGGTTTGGGTGTGGGATTATTTACCCTCGAATATGGAGAGTTGTTATTATTGATCATTTTTATCTTAATTTTTCATTATAATGGATAGTAATTCAAGAAACCTTAAATAATGGGCCAGATTGATCACTTATTTGTTGATTTGTTCTTTGCTCCCATGTTTCATCACATGAATATCACCAACCATTTCTTTGGAACTCGATTTAATTAATACCTGGAATTCGATCATTTTGAAACAATTATTTTGAGAAATATAATGATGAAATTGGTATGGGTTTTTATCTCTCACTTAATCATGATATAGTGATTACATTAGATAACTATAGGATGATCATGGTCTGAAAAGTGATTCTTGATTTATGGTTTCATGATCGGTGGAGTCATGGTGCGCTGAAATTTTCAATTTGAGAGTATTGAAATTGAATTCCATTTAGAAGTCAGAAAAGGACTCAATCATCCTAGATCTACTATTTTTGAGATTTAATGAGTTAGAATTTCTAGTAGATGATGCTTGGTGAGATTACAAGATCATCCTGGGGTGTCTATAAAAACCTCGACTAAACAATGTGTAGTCCCATGAGCACACCCCATGTAGTACCCATTCAACCTTGATGGTGTTTATGAGGATTGAAAAATGTCACATATTGTGTGAACATTTCACACACAATGTGACATACTAATGAAAAATTATTGTGTATCATAAAGGATACATATGAAGAGAAAATACCATTCACATTTGTATATTCAAACTACATGGGGACATCTAGGTACACAGATGTTGCTAGGTAGTTTTACATTGAAATTACATGGTCCTGAACTAATGAATATGAAAAATGATAGAGGAAAACAAGCGTAGTTACAAGTAGGATATGGTTTAGATGTAAAAATTATGTACTCTCTTTACAAGTAATGTACCAACTATTAAATATATCTACTTCCGTTAAGGAAATTAAAAGGCCATCTATTTTTTATTATTAACATACTTCCATAGTATGCTATTAATTAGTCCATCCTAAGGTGGGTAATGTGTGAAATTAGTTCCTTATAATAGAATTATCAGCCCCTATATGTGTATTGTTGAAGATAGATCTTGTTGTATCCCAAAATATAAACTATGTGGGATCCCATATATGTGATTCTTTATCCTAGGTTTGGTTTTTGGAATCACCGTGAATACAATACACATGTTGATGACCACCTATCATGTTGAATTATCTAGTAGGGTGTGAGGTTTTCTCTAGTGTACCTAGGTATTATTAACTATTAATATGTTGACATATTTGGAGATCTATTTAATAATGCATTGGAGATACCAAATGAGCATGACTTACCTGATATGTGACATTAGTGACAACAAAGATTCTGGAGTGAGGTGTATCAGAAATGCATTACCTTGAATCCTTACACATAATCCAACGGATAGTAATAATTAACCCAATAATTATATTTTGAGTATATTTTTGAAAATATAGGTTTAGTAGTATTATGTCTTATATATTGATTGATGTACCAACATATTTATGAGTTGACTACTCTTGATGCTTTGTGTATATTGGGTTTACGGTGCCCTATTGAGTATTATTATAGTAACCTATGTATGGGATATTCCCACACATGTCATGTTTTATATATACCAGACACCCGTTAATGGTTTCCCAGGGTGACTAAGAGAATGTGTATTAATGTTTTCTTAAAAAAAGCCAAAGATTATATTGGTTGTTGGTACTGAATGCAGTCCCATCATTTTGAGAAAAATGAAAACAATTTTGGATCTTCTTACTCATCTATTTGGACCCTTTATTGATATATAGTATTTTTCATAATCTATTATGGGATATATGTTATGCATTAATTGGTGTCAAATGTACATTATATTGATCATCATATGGGAATTGATACATGTGCATGTGTACATGTACCCTTGGCTAAGGCCACCATGTGTGTGATATAATACTTACTAATGGTCACCAACCCCTATCCTATTGGGGGTAATCTTTGGAGTCACACTAAACTTCATATACAATAGGGCATCCTTAGTGGGGAAGTTTACGACATGTAACATTTGTACCCAAAAAAATAAGGATCATGTTAACAAAAAACCTTAGTAGTATCATAATAATTGAAGTAATAGTCTTTCTAATATGAGTTCATGATAAAAATTATAAATAAATAGAATAAAAAGTGTACCTTCAATTTTATACAATCATAGAAAAAGATAAATCATCATTGATGAAATAAGATCAAGAATAATAATTCTAACTTAATGAATTAAAATCATGTTATAAAAAATTCTCATGGATAAAGTAACCATTAAATTCAAAACCTATAAAAATATAAATTAGGGTTTAATTTTTATTCCATTTAAAATAATGATTAAAAAATATATGAGTGTTTATACATACAAAAAAACGACTGCTCGATATGGTTGAAGTCTCAAAGGACAATAAACAGACATAATAAATCCTATTATTTTTTTAACCGGTCAAATCAAATTAGCTGTAAAGAGATATTAAAGGACATAAATTTAACTTATATAAAGGATACATTGATTATTATAATATTTTCTAATGGTAAGAGAGGAATTATATATAAAATAATAATAGGATCTTAACTGAAAAATAATCCTCCATGAATAGTAAATTAGATAAATTGTTTAATATAATATTCTGATTCGACGACTGATATTTAACATATTATATAAAAAATAACTATTATAATATACAATTTTAGAAAATTATTCACATATAATGTCACCTTACTCTTGGATTATTATGTTTTATTATACAATCAATAGTCATTTATTTTATATTTTCATCATTGGATATTTGTAATTTTAAGTTCCTATTTGTTTGTTATGGTGATATTGAACCTAGATATTTTGATACTATGTTAATAAAATTAAAATACATAAAATTACTAGAATAATTTTTTTAAATATTTTATATATGATCATTTTCATAGCATAATTATTTTAGTTGTGATTTGAGATAATTGCATTGACAACATTCCTTCTTTAAATATTTTTATGAAGTTAATGTTATTATATTAATTACATGAAAAATATTAATATATATATGTAATGAAACATAATAATATGATATATATCATTATTATTTAGAAAATATATTATTACAATTATCAATGTACAGTGATGAGGGAAAAAATTACTAACAATATGGGGATATAGTTCTCATGTTCAAACTGGTGATATATTTTTCTTCCATAGAATGTAATGAAACATGGAAATAATTTAAATATTGGGATGATTAGAAATACTGGAAATATATTAATATATAATTATATACCTTTGATTTATCATATATAATTTTATAATGGTTTGTATGTAGGAATAAATTGATTATACCTTAAACATAATAAATTTTTACTATACATATTATATTTATTTAATTATATAAACATGGTTAGTTTCTATATTATTATGTAGAATATGATATAAATGAATAAACAGAAAAATCAATATCTGAGAGTATTTTCTTATTCCTTAGAAGATATCATCTAAAAATAAGATTATGGATTTCAATGGTTAAATTTTGAGAAATACATAAGGAATATGTGGTGGATGGAATTATTTTTGAGTTATTTTTCTCTTTCCCCGTTATAATATTCTTTTTATTATAAGATAGTTTGGTGATGCCTTCTTATATAAGAGAGTATAGTGACATTTTAAAAAAAATTATAATGATAAAACATTATTCAAATTTCAAGTGGATCCCCTAATGTAGGAAAATGTAGTGGGGGAATCTATAAGGTTTAGAGAGTATGAAAAAAAAATTTCACACATATTTTAGGACTTCTATACTTATATTTTTCATTTTTAACATTTGGTTTTTTTACAATGATAACTAATTTTATCAAAATAATATTTCTATTAATTATTTTTAAAAAACACATCTTATAACCTAATTTTGGCTAAATAATTCATAAGAGGAAAGGAATTTTGATATTTTATATTTGTATATTTGGAAAAAAATATTTTTATTATTAATATACTATAGGTGTTTGATGCATTTTCAGAAAAACAAAATAAAAAATATTAAATAAAATATATTTCTCTGGTAAAATAATCAATTATGTTGATTTCCATCAAATTATTTTGTTTATTATCCACTATTGAAGGGTTATTTTGACTTGAAATAAAAAGAAAGAAAATTAATTTTTTTAATATTTTGATAAGATGGATGAAAATTAAATTTTACCAATGTAATTATTACCCAGTTTTTAGAAGGTAAAAAATGGTTTTATAAATTAAATATATTATTTTTTTAATTAATAATTTCAATCTCTAAATTCATATTTCTGATTATTTTTATAAAAAATTATAGATATATTTTTTTACAATAGTGTAATAAAATCAATGGAATATGTACAAACTATATTTCTCACTATTATACATAATCCACAATTTCAAAAAAATTCCAAAATATTACCCAATGGAAATTTCGTATGTTGAATACAAAAACGATGTTTCTATTATCAAATTAAAATTTTTAAGGGACTAAAAATAATTCTAATATAAGGACATCCAAAAAATTACCATATAATGTTGGTTTTAAACCATTGGAATAGGAAATTGATCCATCGTTATAGGTTCTACCGATGGTTCAATGAATAGTGGGAAATATTTCTATCAATATAAGTCTATACTAACTGTTTTTTTAAAGATTAATTTTAAAACCAAGGGAAAATTTGAATTACCACAGTATCCTATAAAGTATTTGTATATAGGTATTCTAACTATTTAGGAATCCATGGGTATAGCATGATATCCATCATTGATATATAAAATTTTTACACAAAACTATGTATAAAGGTTCCTCTACTTAGCATTTCCAATATACCCATCTAACACCACTATCAATTCATATAAAAAATAACAAAAAATAGAACACATGTAATGTATTAAAAATATTATATATTTACCATTTAAAAATATTTTTATTAACAATTTTAAAACTAATTACTATAAAATAACATATGAATATAATATTCACAATCAATCAATTTTAGTCCTTAACCACCAACGATACAAATGTATATTTGTTGTTAAATCATAAATGGTGGGTATCAAAATATCACATACCACCACATATTCCATCATAATCATCACCATAATCCTCATTTGTATTATCTTATTATGGACCATCATCATTGTCTTCTTCATCATCATCATCATATTCATCTCGCGAATAATCATCAACTCAATAGCCACTAGGAACCTCATTGAAATCACTCAGTGTATCATATAAATACTGCATTATTTCGATACAATATTCAATTTAATTATAAAACTCTAATGGACGTTGTGCACTTTTAACTACCATTTATTTGTTGAACGATTTCATTATAGTTTAATTATTTCACTATTAATTAGAGCTATTTTTTTCACATATTCTTCTTCAAAATAATTTTATAGCTTGGTGGTGTAAGAGATTTCATAGGCATGTAATGCAGGTCAATACCTAGTGGATACAATTCTTTTAAATTATTTGGTGATCCTCATTTAATGCATATATCAAATGATTATTTTTCATGATTTTTTCATTAGTTATTTCATATAGGGACTCAAGGGTACATTGTTGAATTCATAAATAGGAAATTTAATTATGGATTATGTATCAAAATTGGAAATATCAATAAACAATAAACAATATTTTCTTACTTATTTTCATTTTCTAAACTTTCATCCCTTTTTCTTATACCTGAGTAAAATAATTTTTAGAGGAACATGACAATTTATCGCTAATGTCACTTTCTAAACATGAAATTGATTAATATAAATGAAAAATAGTGAATAATATCAAATTGATTAAGAATTCCAAAAAATATTATTATGAAGAAATTGGAGATAAAACATCTACTAACATCATGTTGAAAAATTCTCACATTATATTATAATATAGTTGTGAACGAGTTTGTTTTGTTTTGAATTAAATTATCTCATTATATAAATCTTGAGTGGAATGAATCTAATATTTATTAATAGAATGTATAGTTCAAATGGGGGTCATATCTATGACAGAATCATTTTTAGATTAATAATATTAGTGTGTATATAATTTAAAGGTAACCGATTTTAGCAACATAATAGTTTAAAAAAATCTATAATGATTTATTATATTAAAATTTAAAATATATATATATAATAAACAAGCTTTTATATGAATCAAATTTGTTTAATCGAGGTTATGTAATCCAAACCCAAATAAGGTTGGTTTCATCAAGATATAATTGACTAATGATTTTATTGTAGTTATTTGACTATACTACAGCAAAAAAAACATATATTCTATCCAAAATGTATACCATTGTTTATCTATATGACATAATAAATAATATTTAAAAAGTAAATTTATTTATTAGGGGAGAAATGGATAGAGAGAGATAGATGGAGCTCTACGAATACGGGAAACACTAATCGAGGTACAACATTAGGATCTTTATAGATTTTTTTATGCATGAGATAAAATAAGGACACATAAAACTTTCAAATGTTTCTATTATAGAATTTTCCAACATAATTAAGATGGTCAATAAGTATATCTAATCAAGCTACCCAATTATATAAGGTATTTCATAAATAACTTCTTCTATAAATGTTGAAAATTATATGAAGCTATTCGAATAAAAAAATCCATCAATGATATTTATTTTTATAAAATATTTAGCAAAATTTAAATTTTTTAACATAATATATATATATATATATTACATATATTTTGATAATTGATGGTTATATTAAAATAAAACGGCATGACTATGAAATTTTTTTCCATAACATAGTTGTATGTGGGTTGATCTTTATAGATATCAAGGGGGAATTATTGAAAAAATATATGAAATGTGTGATCATGTATTTTTATTTTGAGGATAAAAATGACCAATTATCCAATTCATTTAACTTTTCAAATACCAAGGATAGTGGAAAATATGTATCAAGATCATTTAAAAAAGATGATGTATTAATGGATTGACCATTTATCTTCTCATATGGTACGTGATTTAATTTTATCATATATTTTTGTTAATGGGTATTTGTTAAGTGATTAATTAGAATACTTTTGAGTGAATGTTACTCTCCGTGAATTATAAATAGTGCACTCTCTAATTTTAAATATTTAAGATAGATATGTAATACTCATACTATGATTTTTAATTATTCTATTCAATATGGTATATGAGATTTTCTAGTTTGGTATTCTATTCATTCTAAAGTTTTTCATTATTTTTTTTCTTACTCTATGGGGATATATAAGTTAGTTGAAACTAATTTTTAATTATATTTTATTTTTTGTAATTAAAGGTAATGGGGGTAATCAAATGCGTACAATGACCAATGAATGTATTATATTTTATAATGGTAAATTAAATATAATAAAGAAGATATTTCCTCATTTTATAGATTGTTATAGAAGGAAACATAACGAAATGGTTGAGAGGTAAAATTTATAATGTTCATTTGAGAACACCAAATGTTGAACCGAAAAGAATTACCAATATTAACTTTTTAAGGATAAATTCTAAAACATTGTATGGTTTTATTTGATGCTTTTTAAACTTATGTATGATTATGAGGAACATTTATAGACCTCTTTATGGATTTATTGAATATTAAAATGTTGACAACGAAATTCATTGAGTTTATTGAAGTACATTTTAAATTTGATTAAAAGAGCATAAATGGTTCATTGTCATTATGAAAAACTATGCATATCAACATTGAAAATATGACATAAGGGAAATTTTAAGGTTTCTATACTTTTGGAAATATATATAATATCCTAATAAACTAGATGATGGATCTGGATTTTAAATGATTTCCATGTCATTTGAATGATGTGACATGCAGTAAAGCCTTTTGCATGTGAATATTCAGGACAAGATGAATTAATTAAAAGTCATATATATTTTTTGTATGTTTTTAATAGATAATATGATGTGTTATTTTTCATAATTAATTGATATATTTTAATATTTTTCTATGGAGAATTCTCACTAAGCTGGTTATAAAACTTAATTGAACCAACAAATGTACTAATCAACTCTCAGGTACCTATATTATAGTGCACAAAACAGTATGAATATACTTCATACCATCCTTTTTATTTAATTAATTTCTAGACTATCCTTTAAAAATAAAAAACATAATTATTACAAATTAAAATTTTACAACAACCCATTAATGTTTATGTATACATTAATATTGATTCTCTTCCAATATATGATCATTTTCAGGGTATTTTGTTGTTGGATAGTCACTAAATATTGGTACACACTCTAAATAAAATAATAATTTACTCGTTCAAAAAAATATACTACTCATTATAATATGATATCCATAACTTCACAAGTTCCATGAAATATGAAACCTTAGCTAGTTTACCATTAGGAAGGTTAAACCAATGATACAATGAAAATATTAATTCATATAAATAAAACAATATTATGGTTATTAATTCACCAAAAGTTCTTTCACATACGCCCACCAACTCATTCTATTTGATTTAATTACTAATATACTTCTATGAGACATGTTACATAGAAATTATATCACATTAATTGGATAAAGTATTCATAAAAATTAAATATCTTCATGAAATTTCACTTATCATTTCACTGTATTTAGTGTAATCTAACATTATTTCTGTTCTATAATTCTTTTTTTCCCACATATAAATATTCCCAGTTTTCCTATTAAAAGATCCCAGTAAATAATATTATTGTAGAATGTTTAATTGGTTCCAAATTATATTATAAAAAATGTATGAAATTGAACCAAATATAAAAAAAGTTGACCCATGATAATCATTAGGATTTGTTGGTTCAATCGAATATTTTAGATCATTTCCTCTAAATTATTTTCTTGTTAGAAATAATTCACCATGTTGTATACATTTTGTGTAGTGGAAATTACAAGAGCATAATCATTGGATCTTGGAGGGAATGTTAGAAATAGAGGTAAGATATATAATTTAGGAAAATTTAGAAAGAGAAAGGATACATCATGGGATATGGATATGTTATAGTAAGGAACATCCTTATTGGTGGAGCATACAAGTAATGAGAATTAGATCTCAAATAATATGGAAATAGAGGCTTTGGTGGGAACATCCGTGGATGTATAAGTAGAGGATAAAATAGTGATTAATATGGAATGCGAACTGGTGATTCTTTATTTGACCCAGTGTGATGGGTGTTCCATGTATCTCTAGGAGAAACCACACATGAATCCCTAATAGTAGGCTGATGATTTTCCAAATCAAGTTAAAATTAATTATGCTATAGCTTATTTATAATTAAATTGAACATGAAAAAATGAAATGTTGAAGATAAATATTAAAATTATTATACTCACTTAGGAAATGGTAGAATTATCCCTACAACCAGCATTCTTCGATCATTTTCAAAGTGTACCATGCTTCAAATGTCATCAATATCATTTTTAATATGCATAAGAATGAAATGTAAATTTTTAGGAAAATGATATCAATTGTTCCACATAAAACATGAAAGTAAAATAATATATAATAAAATTATAAGATTTTTTAGTGTCTTTAATATAAAACCATGTTATACCTATTTAAAAAAATAAAAAAAATGTACTGGAAAAATTACTAATTAAAATAAATGAAAAATATATATTAATATAAACACACCATTATAAACAAAAACAAATTTTCATTAAATATAGTAGTACCATCCTTAGAAACTCACATCAAGACAAACTAAATGAACTATGATCATATGTGGTTATTTATATATATTACCCACCACTACTTAAGCTTCAACATCAATTCCCACATTTTCACAATATGTCTAATCAAATAATTTTTTTTGTTTATCACAATTGGGGGTATAAATTTTTTCAATTTCATCACAATCATCGTCATATGTACGTCATGTAATTAGTTCAATAATGCCACTATAATGTAGAATCAAACGATCTTTCACAAAAAACACTTGTTTAATCAATGATTCCAAAAAAACATTGTTTATTAGTATTAAACAATCCATCGTATCAATTACCCAAAATCCATATTCCAAAAAATATATACCAAGTTGATTAATTGTATAAAACTATTTTCATTTCATCCTGGTGACTTGACGATGAGAGTAGTAATCCCAAAACAATATGATTTAACCACTATATAATAAGACTAATTTTACTAATATGGGCTATTATTTGATACACTAGAATAATAGTTTTTTTTATAGTTAACATAACTATATCACATTTTGTTGTTATATTCACTACTCGATTAAAGGTAAAATATATATATACTCATTCATTAATAAGGATTTTCATTCCCAAACTAATGAATTTGGGTCAAACTCTAATGGTATTAATTTTTAAAATATGGATTCAATAGGTAAAATCAAAACCTGAGAGATATATAACAATAAATAATTTAATTAATATATGTATTTTCTTTTGAATAATGTAATATCCATACCATTATTTCAAGAAAGGTGAGAATATATTCTCTTAAATGTCTATATTCTTCTCAAAGTAAAAGATTGATAAAAAATATATTTTTTTTAGTTCCCTTAATAAAATTACAATAAAAGTTTACCTAATATATTACATTATGTATTTTTAGATGAATTATAATTATTCAAATTACATAATTTAAATAGTCATCAAACAAAACATATTTAAATAATACTTTATAATGTTCCATAACATGAACATCATGGATAAGTGTATACAATGTTTTGATCCTGTAATTTCTCATATTTTTGGAATTTATGTAAATAAGGGTTCAATTTCAACATTCTACACTTCTTCTTTTGTAATTGGACAGTTATGTCTTCTGATCACATTAGAAAAATAATTTGATACAAATCTACAATTCATGATCTAAAAACCTATCAAAATGGAAAAATAAGGTTGATTCTTATTGTAGTCCCTATAATTCATTATTAATATATTTCTTTTAGTATGATACATCCAGTGAATTGAAATGGTTCCCAGAATAATTATTTCATTAGTAATATGAAATGTTAATTGTAGCATGCCTCTAAAAAATGATGGATGGATAATTCTACCAAGCTCACGAAAAATTATTAGGGCGTATTTATATTTTTATCAAAAATACATGGATAATATTTTACCAATAATTTATTTGTATAAAATAAAATTTGAATTGACATCACCCTTACATTATTGTAATGTAAATGATGGATTGTTATAATATTCAATTCTTTAATAATATTGTATGAATAATTAGATTTTCAGGATTTTAGTGTCATCTCCATTACATTGATCCATTTATATTTATTATTTTAATAGAAATTAAGAAAATTAATATTCAAAAATAAATCAGGAATATTATTTTTCTATAATGTTATAATCATATAAAAATCACATGGAACATTCCATTGGTTTTCCCTAATACACAGTCGATGTTGTTTTGGTCCAATAACCCATTCAAAAAAGTATCACTAATTTAAAAATCCTTATTTTGTCATGACATTAATATTTAAATTTATTGAAAGAATAATTTCACAAATATTTTCCTAAATGTAAATTATTTCTAAAAAAAGATGTAAAAAATTTGATGGCAATATTGAGAGTAATAGAAGATACTTTTCTTCTTCCAATTGTAAGTGTATTAATTTCAATCATTATTCATCTTTTTAAATTTCTTCTAAAAATTGAATAATGAAAATATTACTGGATTATATTTAGTGTTAACATATCTTCCACACATGTATTGAGGTGTTTTTTCACAGAAAATAGTATTATCAAACTTCTATCATTAATTCATGTATTGATAATTTTTTGGAATGACTTATTGATTCCACATTAAACTGAAACTATAATGATATAGAAGTCATGATAATAATATACTATAAATATGAATAGGGTATTATGTATTTCCCTTCATTCTATAAACATAAAACCTTATGTAATAAGGTAAATTATTTATAGACCATAGAAAGGAAGCAGACAGATGAAATGAATTTTTTAAGATGTAAAAAATGTATCTACACACATATACCAATGGTAATTTATATATTTAATTAAATGATTAATGTTGAAATATAAATAATTTCCATGATCATAATGTACATATATTAGTGTAAATGATGAATTATAATGGTTATTTATGTCCCATCAATGGATAAAGATTATAAATGGGTAATAATAAATTTCCACAAGCTATAAGAAGTTAGAATATGACCAAATGGATTTAAACCATCATAAGATAGGAATAATTAATAATTATTCATCTCAAGTAAAAAATCATGATGTATTAATATAAAATTATACCTTGATAATTTATCTACAATATAAACCAAATCATTATTTTCCTTAATTCTCTTAGCATCCTTTGATCAAAAATTTATTTAGATTTTACCAGATATGAATATTTTTTGAATCCTTAGTGTAAATATAATGTGAATATTCACTATTTGTAGAATAATAGATGATGTTATATCTATATTTTACATCCATAATGATATAAAAAACACATTAAAATAATTATGTTCAATTGTATCATCCCAAAATAAACTAAAATCGTTTGAATAAGCATGAATTTATTAGTTGAAAATACATCATGGTCCATTAACTATCATTACATATAATTATCTGAGGTAATATCTACGTTATCATGAATTAAATCCTTCAAAAATGTAATAATGTAATCAATAAGGGTATTCATAATTTCTTATATTTATTTTCCATGATATAGATCCATTAAAAATATCCACATTCTCATTTTTGTAAATTCTCGATATACATGGGTCTTAAAATCATCTAATATTTTTTCACTCTCTCAACATAATTATCTTAATTAATTTCCTCATATTTATTGATATCATCTTCTTATTTAAATAACACAAAATATTTCTTAGTATGATTCACAAATTTATACTCAAGAAATATCAAATTCTCCATACTAATTAATTTTTTCAATTCTTGAAAAATAGAAAATTGTATAATATATAAATTTTGATACAAAATATAATAGTCTTTTGGTGACCATACATTTATTATATGGAAGTTAATTTATCTGTAATATATAATATTATTCTAAAATAATTATAACATGGGAATCCTATACTACCTAAATACAATAAAATTTAAAATGAAAAATTAAAAAACAGAAACTCTGTTAAAAGTCAGTTGAAATCAGATATGTATGATACATCCAGCATCTATCAGTTAATTATAAGAAAATTTTATATTCTAAAAAATAATTTAAACCAAAATTTAAAAATTAATTTCAAAAAATTTAATATTATATCCATGAAATCATAATAGTATATATCCAGAAAACAATAAAGGAAATAACTTATGTAATAGTTGATTAAAAAAAATAATTAACTAGAAAATGTATAAGAAATGAATTGGAAGAAACACATATTCAAATAAAATTTAATTGGGTCAACAAACACAAAGAGTGTGTATATATTATGAGATAGATAACATATAATAGGATTACACTTTATTCTCTATTCTTAGACACTATAACGAAAACCATTCTATGATATTTGGAAATAAATCTAAAATTTTATTTTTCAATTAAAATTAATATCATTAAAAACAAATTGTATATATCTCATTAAATATAAGAATGTTATCTACATTTAAATAATATATCCCAATATATTTCCTAAAATTAATGTAATTATAGACATATAATTTATTAACTTCTATTTTTTTGGTGGAAATGTGTCTTGTAAAAGAAAAAATATAATGTGATTAAAGAAAACAAAGAGAAATGGATTAAATTTTCATTTTTATAGAAACATAATTTGGAAAATTAAATTATTAATTTCAAATAAAACATCATAATGTAGATAATTAAAATTAAGAATAAAAATAAATACCCCTTTTATATTCCATTCCCTATAAATTTATAGTGAATATAAAAGATATAAGAATTAATAATTATAAATTGATTTATGATGAACAGAAGTGACCAAAAATAATAATGAACAAGCAGAAAATCTGAGAAGTATTAGATGAAATAAGTAAATAATGAGACTATATGTCAAAATTATGTTACACAAAAAGGATCATGGGAAAGTACCATAATAGATTAGTTTTGGATTCATTGGATATCTTTTAAGACATCATGACCTTATAATATATTTGTAAAGTGGAACTATGTAAACATATAACATTTTAGATGGTTTTTCTATAACATTGGGTTGTATATTCATAGGATATCCATGTTTAAATGGTTCAATTTATATGATATATCAACATGAATAAATTATTTTCTCAATGTGAGTGAAATATCTTCATAAAACACAATATAATAATTTCAATCAGATCAAACAAAATTTCACAAAGGTGAAAAAAGTATCCATCTTATGTTGCTAGAAATGTTACTATGGTACTACCAATTAACTATTCTATATAATCACATGACATATAATGAACCTAAAATAAATTAATAAAAAAATTACAATATTAATTTATTATATAATTAGTTAATATATATTTGAAAAAAATCATTAAATTTTAATAATGAAAATTTTATAGATAATTAAATTTAAAGGAATTTTTATCTATTATAATCAAATTTAATTTGAATAATAAAACAATATAAAACAACCTTCTATAAAAGAATCATGAAGAATAAAAACCAAACACGATCTTTGACAAAATTTGATACATTGATAAAAATTAAAACAATACAGGATATAAGATAGGAATGATTGAAACATCAATAAACTAATTTTGAAAAAAATAGTCCATGAATATGGGGATATTATTATTAGAGAATAGAGTAAATTCCATGTCTCGGGTGAGGAGAGATTATGTATCATGGTTAAAGAGGGTATGTGAGAAAGATAAGGGTTATTTGAAGAGGTTATATAAATGGTTCATAAAAAATTGGTATAGTGTGGCCTATAAAAACAATTTGTAAATACGTTTATTATATGGTAATATATACCAACAACATAAAAATTTGTTGGTATATAGAATTAGGATGAACAATATATGAATATTAATTTTAATCTATCTATGTATATGTGTGTACAGAGCCCCATTTTTCATATAGTGAATTTTTCCTAATAATAAATGTATTTATATGTATAATATAAATCATATATTAATATTTATCCTATAACTTCCCATCCATATAATGTAAATATCCTTATATTTTTTTATAATTTCAATTTTATATTAAAAATAATTATTTACATAACACACCATGTTATCCATGTAATACATAATAATAATATATACTGTAGTTTTTTTGGTGAGAAGTTACTCAACTAGTGTGAGTCTCAAGGAAATTTCCACAAGATTCAGTTTCTCTAACACATCATGTCCATTATAGAATAATTTTTGGGGTTTGAATTGATACTTTTCAATTAAAAATTCCTCTAATGCCACATCTGTTCTAGGATTTTAAAAATGATATTTAGAATTATTTCTTAATCTAATTTAGGATATTGCTTTTATAATAATTTCTAAATTTATAATATAGTTACTTATATTAATACTCTCTTACTGAACAAATATGTTAAAATGATCATATTTAAATTTTTCCATTATGAATTTAAATTAATTAAATATATCCTAGTTTTTTATTCTAGCTTTCCATGTGAAAAAATCTATTTAACATATTATATATTTAAAGGATAATTATATGTGATGTGAATCATTTTGAATTTTATGAATAGATTTTACCCATTGGGTTACATTTACATATCAGTATTTATTAATTGATAAAATGTTGTGAAACATGATATATTTTTAGGGAGCTCAATAATTCCATTATAATACTACTAATCATAATAAAAAATATCTCTAGGAAAATAACATGACTTTTATATACCAGATTATTGATTGTGATACATTAACACACTAGGTAGTGAACCACCACACATTTAGGGATTATCTCCCATGGTAGAGAAATTTAGTTTTTTTTATTTTACAAGCAATGTAGTTTACCGATATATATCATGGGGCAATATATTTATTTTTTATTTACCATTATGAAAACATAAGAAATTTCCAAATTTACATTCATAACTCAAATGTTGTTTGCAACTCAAGGAATCATTAGAATTTTCCTTATATACATTGATGTTCAACATTACATATATAATACCTTTACCATTTTATATTCTTTAATACTTCAATAATGAAATTTCTGCATTGATGAAATATTAAATATGACTTAAAATGAACATATCAAAATTCCTTCCTCAATAATGTACCTAGAATCCTTTTCACCTTCGAAATTTAAAAATAAGCATTAGTTGATATCCATTCAATCAATATATAGTATAATAATAATAAAACAAATAAAATTTAAATTATAATCCATTTTAATAGTATGTTAAAAATTATTTCAATATACTAAATATGTGACAATTTATTAAAACATGTCAAAAATTGTTGTATTTAATGAATTTAATTATAAATTATTCTATTTGAAAATTTATTCTCTATAAATTACCCAAAACATAAATTTTAAACTCATGTTCTATCATATAATATCCACTTCAAAGACACATTAAAATTAATATTGTGGAATTTTCAATGATGTGTTGAAAAATATAATTTATCTTGTATTAGTAAAGAAAAAAAAATTCTTTTATTTTTTACACACACATTTAAAACATTTTACCATGAAAAACCTATCTATGACCTAATGACAACATACCATATATGAATATTCATGCCACTATTCACTAAATATAATTTTCATATAGTTTTTTACCCATAAATGGAATGTGAATTTATCACCATGGTCATGAAAAAATACTCATTTAACTGCATTGTGAGATAAAAAACAAATTTCAATTTTAATACCTTTTAAATTTGAATTTGATTATGAGGGTTTGTGGACACAAAAATTTAAAATATTATTTATACTAATAGGTGGATATGATCTTAAATAAAATTGCATGAATATTCAAATAAAACCACCTGAAATATACCTTACTCAATTCCACTTATGATATGTACATTACACCATATTTTATTAACATGGGAGATGATTCAAATATAATATAATATGAATGACATCATCCAAAGTCTCCAAATTTTTTTACCTTTTTATTTTTTTAAAAATGAATATAATTTTATAAAGATATATAATAAATGAAAAAAATTCATAACATTTTATTTTTTAATGGATGTGAGTTATGTGAGTGAACATAATGAATAATCTAGTTAGAATTATATTTTAATTTTATTTGTCCCTTTTTTAAAATAGGAGTAGAATAAATGAAGTAAAAATGATCATACTGATTAATTTCCATTTCATCTTCCAATTAAAATTATAGTGACACAGACTTCATAAAATCGCAATAACGAAATGTATCCTCGTAGAACAAACAAGAACGAAAAATCATCCAATATTAAAACATGAAATAATAATTTATTTATATGAATAATAAAGGTAGGTTAGGGAAAATTATATTTTAATGTGGCAAAAAACTGTTTTGAAATTCAATGAATCCATGGTTTAAACAAACCTATATTTAAAGGGTTTGTATAGTTCAAGACAATGATATAATATCCCCAAACATGCAGTACCATATATAGTGAAAAATAAATAATATTTTAAATTATTCATTGATATCAACAATCATATCCCAATTATAATCATCCAAAACATTCAAAATAGATCAAAAATATTGGATCACTAATACACATATTTCCGACTCTTTCGTCGGGGAATGCATCCTTCTGTCGAGGACTAGCTAATTGTTGACCTATATTCCCACGTTCAAAAGGTTGGAAACATCCATCACTTTTTTAGGGACCATTACTTCTTGATCAAAATGGGATGATGGGATGTCGGTTCCACCTTCAATGTATTGCTCCTCGGAGATCGTTACATAGGCAGGGTCTCCCTTATAGACAAAATATGTTGTTCGTGATACTGTACCCAGTCCCATGTCTTCATGGATTCCAGTTAATTACATGGCTTCTATTAGGACATTCTAGTTCATCATGTTAGGGAATAATCCTTCGGGCAGGGGAGTATTCACGTTGGACATCTCCAATATATTTGGACGCTAGAATACTTGTGCGTCTAGGCTTCTTCTTCCTATGATAGGGCCTCTCAAGGGTGAAGAATCTCGAGTCATTCTATGTCGAATTTGGGAAATTATATTCCACTGGAATGTCTATGATTTTTTCCTCTACTTCCAATGTTTATCACAGGGTATGCCGTGAGTTTAACATCTAGCGGAGATGGATCAGACTAATGAGAACACAAAATGATCATAACACTGAATAGAGTGGATCAAATGGGTGTAACCCCTAGAGGGATCACTTATACTATGTATAACACATGTTCAGCCACCGGATTTATTCTAGGAGGATTGAGAATGTTAGTGACATGATCTAACTGGGATGTGGCAGCCCATGTAATAATCGGGATGGGTACGTATAGCTGGGTGTGGATGGATAATGATTTGGAACCACCATAAGAGTAAAAATGTTGTTTCTATTGAGTCTTGAAGAGACTTCCTACAAATCCCCAAGGTTGGTAATCAATGTCCACGTAGTTCGGTGAGGCAATGTAAAACCTAAGGAGCTGACCTATATGGATGGGACTTAGAGGTAGTGGAACCTCCAGGTTGGGGCATGACCTTCCCAAAACATATAGGCTCGAGAGAAATACCAGGATGAGACATCGATGATGGGATTTACCTTCATGGAGGCTTCCTACATATCCCCGAGGCTGAGAATCAATGTTTAAATAGTTCAATATGGTGGCGTATAAACAAGGTGTGAGCATAGGACGACAACCTGATGGTATACTATTGCTTACACTTAGTTAGCAGCCCGAATTGGTCTGATGCCATGCGGTAGACCGGAGAAGCAGATCTCAACAAGTGGAACAACAACAGCTTGACATCAATTTAATACTAAAAAAGATTACCACTAGTTGGGTGAAATCGATGGCATACCATCTATTGGGGAAAACAATGGCTTACCATCGATTATGGTTCACAACGTCTTACCGTAGATTGGGGATCACAAAATCATACAACTAGTTGGGGTAGAACAAGATACTGTAAGATGGGGTCACAATGGATTATAGCTAGATGGAGTCATAATGGCTTACCGCAGGATGAGGTTGGAATATAGGAATACTTCCTACATACACTGCCTAGGAGACAAGGATCAAACCCCCATGTAGATCGAATGGATACAATTTAACGTCCTACGAGACGAAAAGGGGAATCGAGATTAACGTTATGGAGGATGAGGGTGGATCGACATGAATTGGTCTGAACTGATGGGTGTCTGGCTTGAACATTAGGGAGGCTACCTACATTCCTTTCTATGCCAAATAATAAATTCCATGTATTTCGGAATGGTTGGATGTAGTTTACTGTCATGTTGGATGAAGGTGAACCAACGTGAAGGGGTCGGAATAAGTAGGTGTTGGTCTTAAACTTTAGGGTGTCTTCATACATATCCTTACTAGGAAAGGTTCAAAGTCCACATAGATTAGTTTTGTTTGGTGAACCGGCATGAAGGGTCAGGACCAGTAGGTTTAGAGCTAGAACTTTATGGAGGCTTTCTATGTACCTTTCTGTGGCAAGGATCAATGTCCACATACATCGGAATGGATTTTGGTGAACTGAAGTGTAGGTGTATGGACTAGATGGTGTTGGGATTGAACCTCAGGGAGGCATCCTATGTACCATACCATGACACTTATCAAATTCCACGTAGTTCAGAATGAGAGGATTCTATTTTAGGTGCTAATTCAAGCACACGTGAGTCATACTCCGTGTGTGAAACAAGAGGCAGTAATGACCTGAATATCACAACCCGAAAGGTGCATCTGAGGGAAGCAGAGTGGGAGTTAAATGTGGCTAGAATCCCAAAGAGGAACATGAGATTCTGTGTGGTCATCATCCTAGGGAGCTGAAGATTAGGACATACATCAGGATGGAGGCCTGATGGCGACAAATCCCAGAGGGAGAGGGATGGGGTCTCGAGGATCCTTGTGCTCCTCTCACCTCATAGACAATGGCACCAAATAATATATGAGGAGAATATTTTATTCCTCCATCACGAAAGGATAGCGGATTTCACTGAGATATTTTTCCTCCCTGCAGATAGATGCCACTCTATTATAGAGGATCTCAATCCATGTGTGGAAGATCTCAATCCAATATAGGCAAGCGGGTAGGGAGAATGTCTGAGGTGAGGCACCATGCGTATGATTCATCTGGTGAGTCTACGGTTTAACATCATGTGATAGAGATGATGGTTCTTGGCAGTTTAACATCTAGCATCTTGGATAAGGTGGGTTCACTCCACATCCCTAGGACATACATAACCATCATGATTTAACACTTGGTGAAGGGAAGGCACTGACAATGCTATTGTGAGGGGGTGTTGTTGAGTGATCTATTGAGGGGAACACGTTAGAATACCTATGTGAATAAGAAACAACCATTATCATGCTGATGTGATAAATCATGGGGGTAAGAAACTCAACATGAAGCACCACCCACGGGACTTTGAAATCAACTCGTACGAACTTGGAGGTTCATACGAGAGAAGGGTGTGTAACATAGGTGTTTTGTGAGTACGAACTGCCCGAAGATGGTTCCTAGGAGAGTGACCCCAAATGCATTCATAAGGTCTCACACAAGGAAGATGTGAGGTATTAAAAAACGTGGTTTTCATGAAATAGGCTCACTAAGACGGGATCGGTCCATGCAAAATCCAGGTTAATTAGAAAAGAAGTCATGCAACAAATTGAAGACATTTTTTTCATATATGTAGAGGAGTTTTTGAGATTGTGTAGGGGTCTACGTGCAAGGAGGAATAATTTTTTTTTCACTCATGTGAAAGGGTTAGGTTGCAAGGGTCCCAACACATAAGGACATTGTAGAGTGTTAAGACCTAGTGCTACTATGCGAAGGTGGACCCCTTTGATACCTATCCCGGAAAAGCATGTACTTGGAAGTAATATTTTTTGGGAGAAAAAGGTGAATTCAATGCTTGGGAGATGATTCATATTCTTCATCCAATGGTAGTGGGGTGAGGTGAATGTTAATTTATAAGTGATCAAGGGCTGGAGGTGCATGCAGAATTCATCCTCTATAGAAAACCATGTCCTTGGGTTGTTGGCGGTGAAGTTCACATGTCGACATGCAAAACATTCTTAATCACCCGAAAGTTTTCCATGCGAGGAAGTAATTTTATATGGGAGGAATAAGTATTCCATGTGAGGAAGATGTTTTACACATGAGGAATTAGTTTTCTATGGATCCTTTTGGATCTTCCAGGAATTGGTTCTCGAGTCGAAATATGCCTCCATTTTATCCAAGGATGCCTTCATGAGACCTTTGGTTGATTTCAGTATATAAAAATTATTCCCCTCAGAATCAGATCATTGAGGGGATGTGATGGTCAGATTTTTAGGGAAATTCCAAGACAACCGGCCCCCTAGGAGAGGTCCATGTAAAATCCCTTCAAGGGTGCGTATAGAATTATCGCGCATGTGAAAAACCCTTATTGTGCCTATAAAATCCCTTAGTGGTCCCATGGTCTGTAAAAGATTTTGTTCATGATAAGCGACAGATCTTTCATTTGTGGAAACCTCTTATGCCTTTTCATGGAATTCATTCTGTTTGGCATAGAATTCCTAGATCTTGATATTAGTTTTCCGCACAACTGTCATTTTCCACACAGCTATTCTGGTTTTGCGTACAGCTATTTGAGGTTGCACGAAACCTCCTTTTGTGGGTCCCTTGCTGATTTTTCTAGACATTTCCAAGTAAAATGGCTGCTGATCATAATAATGGTTAGAGGGAAGCTATGTATGCCACAAGGAGGGCTGATATGTGCGCTAAACATGAGTTTTATGGTGAAAAGAAATTCATGTCCAATAACCATGTTCCATTCAATATAATGACCCATGCCCAAAAGGATTACCCACATTCTGAAGATCTACAAATGTGGGTCTTCGTTATTTTAGAGGAGGTACCAGTGTCGGGATTTGATGTAGATACACCATGATCAAGGGTGACACACAAGGATGATCTTCCACTATACAACATTACAATCAAAGTCCACCACACCAGAGAAACTCGACACATGCCCATTTACATCACCAACCCAAGGACCCTGACCATCTTAAATGGAACGCTGGTTGCTGAGGATTCTCCAGCACATTATGCAAGTACCTTCTGAAAAAGAAGTACCGGCAATACAAGAGGGTAGCTATAGGATAGGGACATGAGATTTGGAAAAAAATCACTAGAAAATGTAATTGGTAGTACATTGTAAGACAATCTTGTGATCAATTAGAATCACAACTCTTGCATATTTGGTTTTTCGTAGTGGTGTGGACATTTCAGTTCCCCTTCTATTCCCTATAATAACATGGGTCAGAGCTATTTTGCTGGTGGTCCCCTAATACTAACACAATCTACCTCCATCATGGAGAGGTTTCCATCAGCCTTTGGGATATCCAAAATGTTAGATGTATCCCTTTTAGACAGTCACCAATATGAAGAGTTTCTTCCGAATGAGAAAATATACGGGGATAGGTGGAAAAACTCATTCTAACATGGCATCAGTTGGACCTAGACAATGAGAGAATAAATCATATGTACTTTCTAAAGGACATATCTTATTCAAAATAATTCAGAATATTCCTACACAAGGACCCATGTATGATGATTCTAGGGTGATGAACGTGGTGTCTTAGTATAGAACATTGTTGAAAGCGAAGGTCATATTGGAAAATCAAGGAGTTAGTGGACTACCAATTTTATGGCTTTCATGTGGATAAGATTCAGGACCCAAATGCCTGAAATTCCATATTCTTCAAATCATTCTTGATTGGATGGCTACTACATATAAGGGATACCAGGATGAGGGTTTTCTCAACTATATTTCTGATGGAATAGATTATGGTAGCCAATCAGAGGTTCATCCAAGGGTCCTCATGCTAGAACGACTGCACACCATCCATGGGTGCATTTCAAGAGGGGTATCACCACAGAAGATATGTGATCCTTTCCAAATCCTTCATGGTTGGAACACGACTCCCTGTGATTGATACGCATTCCAAAATGCTATTTTTCCTCTAGGTAACGATCTATGACCATCATTACTAAACATCACTGAGAACATACCATTGAGGCTCATTTAAGAAGAGATATGGATTAGAATTAGTAACCAATCGTATTTCAACAGTAAACTATTCCCCACCCTAGACGGACATATGTTAGATGACGAGAAATGATCACTGGCGAAAAGAGAATATTTTCAAAGCCTTAGAGGTGGAGTGCCTATGGACCAGTTTGACGGGAAGATCCATTGCAAGCCCTATGTGTCGTCAAGGTTCGCCAGACAGTTTGGACGCACGCAAAAAATTCTGAAGAAGGGGTATACATATATATGGGGAGATGAACCTAGTTTCATTCATCATCAAATGTAGCTGTTGTTCACAACCTATGGTTCATATGTGGTAATTAACTTTCCCCCCACTAGTGTCGATGCATCTATCTCAATGAAATATGCTGAGAATTTGGTGGCAGCATAACCTATGGGCATCCTGCAAAATTGAGTTCGGAAAATAAATGTGGCCAGTGTGGAATCTGGGAGGTAAGATAGCATACAATGCACCCCTGTAGAGGAACGGCCCAAAACAAGTTCGGTAGCTAGTGGAGTATAATTCTAGTCCTCGGAAGAAGGAACGTTACATGGTGCGGTCATTCCTTCTTTGTCTAGTGATAGAGGGGATCTTGAACAACCTCATAGAGTGTCCAGGGTTCTTCCTATGTAACTGTTAAGGTATCTGATCCAATCTACCTAGGATTCAATCTTCCATGTGTTCTGGTCATCTTGATTGACATTACGGAAGTCAATGAGCAACGAATCCCACTGGAAAAGGGTGGTACAAGATGGGATCCAGCTATGATAAATTTGTCTCATTAGGATTGATGATAGAGTGAGAATTCATCATCATCATGCATATCTAACAGCCATGGATTTTTATACACTCTTGTAGGGGAGGTGATAGGAACCAACTCTCAGGGTAATTGTGATGCCCATCCAGGACATTGAACTGGAATGAATGTCATCTGATGATGAAGACGGCTATGAGGAGACATAGGATAGAGATTCTGTGGAGGATGAAGAAGAATGAGAAGAGGAGGAAGAGTAAGGAGAGTTTAAGAGAAGATTGGAGGAGAAGGATCTCAAGGGATGTCCTACCAAGGGATTACTTGGGAGAGCGGTGAGATTTCTAATTCTGACATGGACATAGATTAGAAACTCAAGGTATGTCTTAATTCCTATCCTATAATTTCCTCTTTCTATGTTTCAAAATCACCAACTGGGCTTTTCCTCTTTTCAGGCCCATATTTGTGCTGGTGGTTTGGATGTTCCTTACGAAGGGGGTAAAGATGCACCGATAGAACATGTTGGGGAGCCGAAACCCATCATTGAAATAATGAGATCAAAAGGATCTCCCACAATGACAACTCCTATAACGACGGAAATACTGGAGTTTGATGCATTGAGCTCTTCTAATATTAAATACATAGACATCTACAAACATAACCATAGGGATTATCAATTCAGGTTATTCATCCTTTGTATAGTAATCCTAATATTAGAGGCTCTTCGGGCCACTATATCCAAACCATCTGTACATGATACCCCGATGAATGCACCGAGCAACTTGAACACACTTCATAAAATGATCTGGCTCAGATACTTGGTGAGAAAATGGATATGGGAACTACAAATATAAATGTCGGTGTGGGGTATGAAGTTGGTGGGGGGGAATTTTTGAGACTAAGACTATAGAAGAAGGTTTTCCACCCATTTAAGAGCTTAATACCTTAGCAGTAATACCTTAAGGAGGCCTCACCACTGATATTTTGGATGATTTCCCTGATAATAGGCCTAGTGACCCTGAGGAGACAGATAGAATCCGATTATGAATCACCTGATGAGAACTGTATGACGCGACACCTGGGGTGGAAGTGTATCATATGCTTCCTTACCAATTCATTGAGAAAATGGATAAAATAGATGGGATCACTCCGCATCTGGCTGAGCATTCATTATGGTGGAGGGGTATATTCTCACCATCTTTTTGTAATGATCTATGATTTCATGTTGGAGAATATATGGTAAAATGTCCAACGTTCCAATATTTCCCAGTTCCAGAAAGAGTCAGAGAATACCCATGCATTCTGGAAGGTGGAGAAAGAGGTCTGATTCCATAAATAGAAAGCGAATGAAAGGGAGGCATTCATTGTAAACCACTCAGAGATCATTGAGAAATTGAGGGATGAGCTAGCGGATGCCCAAGATAAGATAGTGAAGGTGGGCCACCAAATGATTGAACTCCATGATGGAGAAGAGGGAGAAAAAACTAGGGCCAATGAATTAGGCTATGTGTCCTATAATGAAGAGAATGATCTCAGATGGCGGGAAAAATGCTAGGGGCCACATGCTAGAAGGTGGCGACACTGGGGAAATCCATCCAAAACAATGATCCTTAAGAGATCAGTATTTTCCAAACCCATAAAGTTATCATTGTTTACTAAATATAATTCTAAAATCCATGCATGAGTATATTATTCAATTACTTGTTCATTTCAATGAGTCCCGAACACAATCGTGAAATAATTAGCAATCCGTACCTAATCTCTCGTGGGTCTTTCCTGATGTGAGAAATAAGGGATGGTCGGGTTATCACATTGTTTGAATGTCGATGTTCCGAACAATCTTTGGGCATCTGGGGTATAAACAACCCATCTAGGCATACAAGAAGGAAGGGGGAGGCCTTAATGGAGAATAGTGTTAATAAAATAGTTGAATTATCATTTCCTCAATGTGCTCTATTGCACGAGCGGTGTAACTGCAGGGGGGTTAGAATAAATCCAAACATCGGGTGTGGAAAGTGTGATTCATGATAGCCATAATTTGAAACACTATGGGGGTGGCGTGAAAATAATGGATAACTGATGATCGTGTTCGAAACATTGTTCTCTACTGCGTTAGCCCGAAATAGATATGAAAACTGAGGTCCAATTGCTAACCATGTTTGAATCCCAGGTCCTGACTCAAAATGTCATCCATTAGCATTCTAAAATGATATCCTGGGATAGTAGGCGAGCCATAGGCTGAGAATGTGTAATGTTTGGGGGGTGGGGGATCCTTTAGATGTGAAAGGGTGGGAGGGTCTGAATAAAGTGCATGGAAAGCATGGGGGTGGAGTAATTTGTTGTTTAAATGGAGTCCAACTCTCTTGAAATTATGCAACCATTGGTGAAAACCCAATATGTGTGTGCATCGGTCAGATCAGATATCAAATGTCCTTCTAAATAGGACCTATCTGCTGAGTACGTTGAATTCCTTGTGGTTTTATGTCAAACCAATGTGGACGATATACATTTATATTAACAACATACAATGTGGATGGTGCACATTGTTTCAAGGTTATACTGCCTGGACCATGATCGGGGCCAAGGGGCCAGAAGGGCTAATGAACATGAGGCTAGGCTCAAGTCCAAATTCATGGTCATCAATACATATCTCATAGGGATGAGAATCAAGACAAATGTAGTTTATAAACATGTCGTGGTCAGATACCAATGTTGGTAGAGGAAACCCTATCTGACGAGGAATGTATAACATCTCATAATTAACATGGGGAATCCTGAATAGGTACATGGTAGAACCACAGTTTAGTGTCATGAATTGAGGAAACATAAGATCATGCAATTTAATGTCATGTGATAGGATGGAGAGTGAATGGTGATATCCTTAGAAGAGAGTTTGTGATTCAGTATCTATAATTTTGACATGAGTAAGGACATGAGGACTTCACGAGACACCACATATCCATAAAGGATGTTTGTTAGGTTAAGGGACCAAATGTTATTGTTAGGCTGGTCCAGGGGAAAAGTGAACAAACATTCCTACACACACCTTTAGGATGGGAATTCATGGCGCACATAGATCAGAAATCCAATTTTAATGTCATGAAGGATGAAGGTCTAGTGTGTCATAGCTATATTATTACATGCTTCACCAACACTCTATGCCCACATGAGTCTTGATCAATATGGGAAACAAGGAGTATCGGTGAAATGTCTTAGTGCCGAAATTCACACATTAGAGGGAAATATAACTATAGGTGAGTAAAAACCAAAACTTATTGACCCACCTGATTAACGCACATAGATGAGATGAGGTGTAAAACCGTGTGCTGGAACTCCAATTAAACATAAGGGTGTGGAATGATTTGAATCATGATGCCTGAGATCTGGATCAAAATAACAGTGGAGTGATGATATAGGATAAATGTTGACCATGTTCGAGACATGGTATCAACTTCGCGTTATCCAAAAGTGGGGACAGAAAATTGAGGGTTGGTCGCAGACCATGTTCGAAACGTGTGACCTATTACAAATGTTGTCTAGTGTCCTCAGGGGCATAGGCCCAAGACGATAGGTGAGCCAATGTGGCATGAGACAAGGCCATAAAGGGGTACTTTAATAAATGGAATAGGATGAGTATCCCAATAAAGGGCTCATAAATCCGGTTCATGGAACAAGGGAATGACCATTAAAAAATTTCACACTTTGGGATCTTTGTTAGGATGCATTTTTATTCGAAAGTAATATGCATCATGTAGAGGGAGTCGAATCCTTTTCCATGGAAAAGGTTCATGGGGTCACATACACCTAGATTAAGGTTTTAGAGTAGACCATTAACATGGGAACTTATTTAATTCAGTTTTCAAAATATTGAAATGTAGTCCAACCCAATGCATAGTTCCCTTATAGAGATCATATTTTAGGGTAGTAGAACTCGTACTAGGTTGGAAAGAGACAAGGGAGGTACACAGTGTGACCGTTGGAAAACTAGACGTGAATGGTAACCTAATAGGTGCTCCACACACCACATGATTGCAAATGACTTTGGGACATGGGGATGGAAAAAGGTGGAAGGATTTAAGATTCTTGGTGCTCCACCCATGGACGGGACGTCCAAGTGTTCTTATGTATCCCATGATAATGGGAATCAATCCATACATAGTTCTAGAAGATGTTGCATTTTTTAGTGTCATGTGACTAAGATAGATGGTTATTATATTAATTTCCTTAAATCATGGACCGTAAATGGAATGTGAGGAGGGAGAAAACGTGGTGAATTAATTGAATATCCTGATGTGAATGAAGAAAGAACCACAAATTACACCATGTGCTCCCTGGGGAAATCTTAGGACGAGGGACCAAAAAAGAGGGTTGGGTTGGGCCTAGGGCCACATTACTAGGAATTTCTATGTACCCATTTATGATGTTGATCAAGCCATATATTTCTATTGATGTGGTGTGGTAGGATACCATTACCATTGACAATACTATTGTGGGCGTCTGGCCCACACACACCAATAAGCATCATTTCATAGATCATGATTGTTCTTTAGTATGGATGTGTGTTTTTTTGTTATGAAATAAACCTAGGATGAAAAATCCATGTGTCCCTATAAAAATCGAGCCACATTTAGGCATTAAAAATTAGTATGGTGTAGACCAATACCCTAGATGATGTCTCCTTGAGTGAGGACATCACAATGAAGTGCAATTTTTCATCAGGCGTCTAGGAAAATAATTTCATAGTTTAGGGTCATATGATTGGACCTACAAATGCATTTTAACATATTGAAATAATGATGTGATATTTTAAAGTCATGTAGGTCATGGTGATAGAGTTTAAGGTCATATGGCTTGGACACATATAGAAGAAATGAGGTTTTTGGGGGGAATGTGCATTACATGATGAATCATACCCAACGTTAGTGAGGAAGGGGCCTACACCACACCACGTGCAATTCCATGGAAGAAACCTATTTCCAATGGTCCAGAAAATGCTAGAAATGATAAAGCTGGACATATGGACAAAACTTATAGGTGGTCCTATGTCTCGAATTAGGATGGGAATCAAGCCATACATAGTTCTAAGTGAGCAGTTTCACGTCTTTCCAGATGACGGACATGATAGACAAGCTCCTTAAAAATGATATTCCATTGGGTTGCTATTGAAAACCTGATGTAAATGAGGACATATGTTCTATGACACACCATGAAATTCTGTTAATTTCATGGCCACATGGTCTAATAGAATATGTAATTAGCGGAACCTGATCTAGAGTTGAAGATGAGATGTCTGGGAATTCTTATGTTTCACATGAGCATGGGAATAAAACTATACGAATTTCATAGAGTTATGGTTCATATTCCTTATTAAATGGATGTAGAATAATTTCATAGATTAAATTCATAAACCTTAGACTGAAGAAAATAGAATCACCTCCATGCGCGCACAAACCTCTATCTGATCACTAAGCCCACGTGATCTATTCTTATTGTGTGAAACATGGAAAGAGAAGGTTTTTGCAACACATGTAATTCACACAAATGATAAATTGGTGTGGAGTCTGGTACGATGCATTGCTGTAACTTGGTCCTCTTAAGGTGAAAACGTGCATTGAGGGATAGTACCAAGAGTGTTGAAATTCCACTTGGACATGATGGAGTGGAAAGTTATGTGAATCAGGCAACCAATATTTATGGCATGAAGGGGGTGGTGTGAAGATAGAGGTCAACTGTTGACCGTGTTCAAAACATAACATCCATATCATGTGAACTGAATTGGGAAAAACAAATTAGCATCGACCACTGACCATATCCTCAACACATTACATGTTTCAATTTGTGGTTTGAGGTCCTCATGGATGTGAGCTTGAAATGGTAGGAGAGACCTTGGGATGAGAATCCATGCCATTTGGGTGTTCTATTAGGATGTGAAAGATAATGGAATCCCAAATTAAGGGGATCATGAAGACTGGGGATGGGCGATATCATGTCCATATAGAATCCAACACACTAGGTCCTAAAGATTATTACTCATTGGATCGTTGGTGAATTGAAAAAGTGGGTTAAAGGTCCCTGCATAAGAGCATACGACTAGAAAATATAAATATGGGATAGGTATAAAAATATCTTTTTGAAGAAAGATGTAGGTGTCATGGCTGTTACCGACCCATCGTGAATGAGTGCATAGGCACATTCAATGCCGCATGCCTCTCTCCTTGGAGAACAAAATCTAGGGGGCTAAGAAGATTAGGGGGTTTCTATGAAATGTGGATGGACCCGAACACTAAAGGTCCGAGTGGTCCTACATATCCCAATATGATGGGAATCATGCCACACATAGTTTTTGAGGATATTGTGCAGTTTAACATCATGCAATAAAAATGAAGATAGGGGAATGATATATCAACTATGGATATGTATGGAATGGCGGTAATCCCGAAGTGGATGAGAATATAAGCCCATTCCAGAGCATATAATATTGTACTAGGACTTAGCCTGGGGGCGGAAAATGTTGATGGATCCATGACGGGAATTCCCAACTAGTTTGCTGTTTAATATTTTGTGGTGAGAATGATAACAGAGGGGTGTCCCAAGGTGATGTATTTATAAAGGATAAAACATCTCAACTTGAATGCGGAAAAAGTGTCCAATACATACTGCACAACCCTGAGTGATATCTTGGGTTCAGTGACAAAAAAGGTCCGAGGGTCCTGATACAGGAAGTCTTGCCCATTTTATAGTTTAACAGCTTCCAATGAGGATGATAGAGATCTTAATTTACGGTCTTAGTGCTCAGACCATATAAAAATGACCCTTTATGTGGGTATTTCTTACCCAATATTCCTATTCACATGTGATAAAATCTCAGTGTGGGAAACAAGGAAAAATACCAGCCTCTCCCCAACATATAAAGGTTTGACAACTGGACTCACACTCCTACCCAAGGAACACATACATTTTCAAGGGGCAGATGGACAACATAAAACACTATACACAATATTTTTGGAAATACGGGGGTGGTGAAAATGATGAAAGATATCTATTGACCACATTCAAATCATATCATCCTTGTTGAGTGACCTCAAATGGAAACAACTAATGAGTGTCGACCGCTGACCAAATTCGCAACGCGGGGCTTGTATCGATTTTTAATGAGAGGTCCTCGAGTACATTGGCCCGAAATTATTGGAGAGCCCTTAGGATATGTATATATACTATTTGGGTCCCTTTTGGATGTGATAGATGATGATGTTCCATGTTAAGTGAGTGTGGAAATCATAAATGTGACAGTGGAATTTAAAGATATGAAGGACGAATAAAGAGGCGGTGATCTCCAGGGAGAGGGATATATGGTGTGGTAATGATGAACCTTATGTAAATGAGAGAAATAACAGGGACCACAACCTGTATTCCAACCAGAGTGGAAATCATGCGGTTTGTGGCTGGTCCTATGGATCAAATGTCAGGGCATTATTACATATACCATAAGGATGGGAATCAATACATATGTATTACTAAATAGGACATGCAGTTTAGCATCTTGCTGTGAGGACATGAGTGAATAGAAGAACAAGGAAGGGTACATGGTGAGATCATGTTAATCACAACATGATCTAGGGACAATGATGTTTACACTTCACCATGTGGGATCCTCTAAGAGAACTCCACCAAGGTGGGGTAGTCAAAGAGAATGGTTTGGGGAAGGACTCAAGACAAGGTATCTGAGCATTCATACATATCCCATAAAAATTAGAATCAATCCACACATAGTTCTGGATATGCAGTTTAACTTCTTGCTAGATGATGGTAATCAAAGATTATAGTCAAAGAGCTTAGACCTTTTTGCAGTTAATCTTCATTTGGGGCAAAAAAGATGTTTAATTTCTTACAATTTAATGTCATGCAGGACACATCAACATAAGGTCATGCAGGACCTGATACAATTTAACGTCATGCGTGACGAAACATAGTTTAATGTCATGTTGAACTTAACAGTTGAAGGTCAAATAGGACCAGATATAGATTAATGTCATGTTGGATGACATACAATTTAATGTCATGTGGGACATGAAATTTTAAGCTCATGTAGGACCCAGTTAATTAGGTAAACTATTGATTGAGAAATGTAGAATTCATGGGAGGAGTAATATGATCTTCATCCATAGAAACCAGGGGTATAATCCATTGGGGTAAACCTTATAAAATATGTAATGTCCTTTCCATTTGGGCTCAAGGTTTTGTAGTTTCCCACTAGGTATCATTGGTGTTCTTAGTGCCAACATCAGGTCACCATGAATGAAAAAGTAGAGGTGAACATTCTTGTTGAAATCTCTAGATATCTTATTTTGATACCTTCATAGATCTCACAGGGGAAGAATCATGTTCTCATCGAGTGATTCCAATTTAGTCAGATGAAGTTTAGTTACTTTTCCTGGAAATTTCAGATAATAAACATGTCTGCGTAATGAGGGAAACTGAATCTCGACTGGTAGGAAGCCCTCTATTTTGTACACCAAGGAGTGTGGGGTCACCTATGTGGAATTTTGAGGTATTTTCTGACTGGACCAATGGGTGTTGGGGATTTTTTCGGGCCAACTCTTTTTTTTATAACCCACTATCTTCTACAGAATGATTGAGACGGTGTTCTTGAACAACTCGATCATTCCATTTTCATTCACGTGATAGTGTGATGTATGGTTTGAATGGATGTTGTAAATGGAGAACAAATTATTCAACTCAGTTACCCATAAGTTGGTCCTATTATCAGTTTGAACAGATTGAGGGACTCTTAATTGGAAGATGACGCTGGAGCTCCCAAATTCAAAAATAGAACAGGACTTGACCTCTTCATCGAAACCACTACTGTCCACTTGGAAAATAAATCGATTACATTCAGGTTGAGCCTACACTGGCGAGCTGTCATCGGTGGATACGGTCCCATGAAATCAATACCCCATACTGCAATGGAAAATGAGTACTTGGTAGTGTGGAGAGGCTCTAGTGGCCAATGCACAAAGCTTGAATGAATTTGGCACTCATGGCACCTCTTAGAAAACTCAATGTAGTCATGGATCAGGTAGGGCCAAAAATACCCTTTTCTTCGAATCTGTTGGGAGAACATCAGCCCGGTCTGATTAGTCCTACCAGAACTACCATGAACCTCACACATGACCTGAGGAATCTAAACTCCTTGAATGAAATGGAGGATAATCCCATCAAACCGTTGCTTTTAGGGGATCTTCTCAAGATAGGGACCGCTCTTGAGAGTAAATTTTAACGCGCGAAGTTAGATTCACTCACGTTCATTTCTATCATCCATGAGATTTAAATGCTGGAGAAAGTTGATAAAGGGTTTCCTCCAGTCGGGAGATACTTTCTACACTGCTTCAAGGGGACCTGAGAGTCCAGACGTATAGGAGTTAGCTGTAAGGTGGCTTACCTATAGGATATCATCATCATTTTGAGTTACATTGGAGATGACTCTTAGATGTACCACATGAATAATCAAATAATCCTATTCACAATCTTAAAGTGATGCATCTAGTCTGGAATAAGCATCGAATCAACCGTTTTAAGATCAATTAATATTGGTAACTTTTGGCGGATATGAGAACTGATCCATCAGTTGGATGTTGTGTTCCAACAGTGGTACGTTCTCTGGATTTTGAACCACATATTAATTATTTATTTTCTTGATTCCTGGTTTGGAGTAACCTTTCATATACATCTGGGGAACTTCAATCTTGAGGGACAACATGAGGCCAATAATGAGTGTCTGATACACCACCTCATTGTTGGATCAACCTTTTAAAAGAAGGAATGAATATGGAAGAATGTCCAATGCTGGGGTAATATAGATGATACCCATGCCTACTCTGTTGTGTCAGGGGTCATTGAATATTCTGTTGGTAGGGCTCTGGAAAGAACCATTAATGTAAATTTGGATGCATGTAATGGCGTGTTCTATTGATTGGATTACCTCCTCAAGAAAAACAAAGTCCAAAGACTGGTCCATGGGAGCTGGATGGGCGACATGGAAATCTGCTAATGCTTTCACCTAGATAGCCTACTTATGAACAAACTTGATGTTGAACTGCGAGAGGATCATCACCCATAGAGCTTGACTGCCAGTCATCATGGGGTAGTTCAGGATGTACTTTAAAGGATCGATTGAGGACAACAGTTGTACCTCTTGGTGATGCAAATAATGCTACAGTTTCATTACTTAGAATACCAGTACAAGGAAGCTCTTCTTGAAAGGGGAGTATCTGTTCTTTGTATTTAGGAGCATGCAACTGAGATAGTAGAGACTATTCTATGTTCCCTCATTGTAATTCTAGTCGAGAAGTGTGCCAAGAGATTGTTCTAGGGAAGACACATAAAGGACATGTGGCTTTCCGGAAATGAGTGACATTAGGACTAGGGGGTGGATCAGATACAACTTGATTTCCTCAAAAGTAGTCTGACATTCTTCATCACATGGGTAGAATGTTCCGTTCTTCATGAGCCTAAAGAAGTTACTACACATGTCGGCCAAATTCTTGATGAATCGGTGTATATAGGCCTTGTGGCCTAGAAATCCTCAGAGCTCCTGAATCATGCTTGGGGGAGACATCTGGAAAATAGCCTTGGTCTTCTCTCGGTAGATATTGATGCCTCTATATTTGATAACGAACCAATGAAACTTCCTAGATGTGACCCCAAAGCCACACATAAATAGTTTCATCCTTAGATGCCGAGAACAAAGTATATCGAAAAGTTTCTTAAGGTCATTGATATGGTATAGAAACTCACGAGATTTGATCACTAGATCATCAATATAGCATTCCACCAATGTACTGAGGATCAACATAAATATGTGATGCATGGAACATGGAACCAACATTCTTTATACCGATGGGAATAACATAGTAACAAAAAGTATCTTGTGGTGCCTTAAAGGATGTAGAATCGTCAACCTCTGGATCCACTCAGATCTGGTTATACCCAAAATAACCATCCATGAAGGGGAAGGCCTTGAACTCAACTATGTCGTCAATAAACAAATATGTCATGGGAATGGAAAATCATCCATCAAACAGTGACTGTTGAGATCCTATAAGTCGATCCAGACATTGATTTGTTTGTTCTTCTTACCGATGGGAAAAATATGGGCTAGCCATCTGAGGTACTAGACATCCTCCATGAAGCTATATTTAATGATTTTGTCAACTTCAACCACAACAATGGCACCGTGATAAGGGTGCGTCTTTCTAGTAGTCCTTTTAAACCCACGATGATTTTCTGGAAGACTGAGGTAATGTATGGGACTCAAAGGATATAGTCCCAGAATCTCATTATAACCTCGCAAAAATAAACCATGGTGTTTATTAAGAAATTACACATACTATTCTTGATATTCGATAGGCATAGCGGCACATATCAATGAGGGTTACCAGTTCGTCTCACTTCCAAGGTTCGCTAGTACCAATTCCTCAATCATGGTGGAGAAACCCTCTTTGATTGTAGTAGGAGAATCGACTAAATCTACTTCTTCACTAATGGGGGAGGAATCCTCGGTAGTAGGAGTTTCCATTGAATTAAAAAATCCTGATGGGAGGCTAGTGCCATCCTGAGCAGGTGTAGACACTACATCACGGAACTCCTATGTTTTCGAAAACATGGTGATGAAAGTTCTCAATCCGATCACATCTGATCATTATCCCAAGGGGCCACACTTGATTATATTGAAGAAATTGTGACTCATTGGCATATGTTTGTTTATCCCATCCCAATTGAACAATAAATTATGTCATATTTCTATTTCGATGGGATAGACATACCGATGTCGTATGGGCGAATGGGGCTCTGGGATCACTCGCCCTTGATTCTTGTAGAAGTTTGGGGTGATCTTCTAGTGTTTCTTAGACTTGGGAATGTGATACCTCTCATTAAATAAAGGATTCATTGTCCCACATATGAGGTCGTAGCCTCCAATATGTGGATTGGAATGATATTGGCGACATCCAAATCTATCCACTGGTCAGTGACAGCTATATCATGATCAACCTCATTAGCATGGATCAAATTGTCCATTATCTTATAATAGTCGACATCTAGTTAGAGGTTTTCATAAGAGGAAATAGGAGATGCGTCAATTTGGAGTAATCCCACATGATCAATAATGTAGTACATAAGGCAATGGTTATATGTTGAAGGGGAAAACACATACTGGTGAAACCACAACCTACCCATCTATGCATTGTAAGAAGTGTCCTATGAGACAACCATGAACTTTGTGCTCGCGACTAGAAAATAAATTGTCTTTGGAAATATCTTTCTAACTATTTTCTATTCCTTCTTATCAAAACCTTTAATTTTTAGTTTATATGGACACATATCATCATCAGACCACCCCAGTTTTCCTAGTGTCTAGGTTGTGATTAAGTTGATCCCAGAGGCTGTGTTGACAAGACAGTGATGAACCTCTAAGCCAATAAAATGGATAGTGATGCATAATTTGATGATGATCCCATATATGGGATAGACTTTAGCTTCCCTAGAGAACAAGATTATGGTCTGAAATTCAGCATGTTCAAATTCCTCAGAATTGAAGGCTTCTGCATCTGACACCTCTATCTGAAACTGGAGATGGATTTTCAAAACCTCGACAAGGGCTTCATCATATTCCCTGAATGTTGAAGAGTCTCATGGATTGAGAAACTTTCTATAATGCTGGTTAGATGCTTTAATAAATCACACATCTATGTCAACCATGAACTTTAACTTATAAGAGGTCGCTTGGTGACAAGAAATATGGCAGGCCCTGCTGGCTGGACCATCGACTGATTGGTGTGGGGAATGTCCCATTGCTCCCTAGTTAAGGAATTTGGAGTGACTACTAGATGAGGGAGAGATGACAAAGAACAATCCGTAACAGAGCATGGATGATCATGACAGGGTCAGGGGGCGTCTACCAAATTCAGTATCACAAACAGTGGAGAAGGAGGATTGGATGACATCAGATAAGAAAGCTACACGTGCTGAGATTTTCTTTAGGCCTACTATTTAGATTTTGTGGGATGCATGGCCTAGATAGAAGTGATGACTGAGGAAATAAAATGAACAATATTGTCAAGGCTCCATCGACGCTGGAGACAACAGAGGATGTTGAGAAGATCCATCTAGCTCTAATCGTCATTAGGAATTAGGTATGGTTTTACCGGCATCACAGTGTTAATCGAGACATACCCTTGACTTTGACATGAATAATAATACACCACTAGAAGTATTATAGGGGTAATATCCATCTCTGGGTGAATGAAGTCAATGAGAGTATGGAATGATGATGAAATCGGTGGGGGTCTTTTTTATCTTTGTGCCGCCCATGCTTTCCATTCTATGAAGAGGTTGACTAAGCCATTAATGTAGAGGTACTTGTAGTTGGTGAATGTATTCTTAAGAAGGTTTAGGTTGATTCAGACATGAAAAGATAATACCATCGGTACATGTAATAGATTTACAAGCCATCTGGTCATCGTACTTCTGGGATCCGTAGTTTGAAACCTGATGTCATTTAACTTCGTTGTCCCTAGTACTGTCTAGCCTCAAGAGAAGACATGCCACATGTGCTGGAGATGGTCCTAATAAAACATTATTGTTATCAACCAAGTATTTAATCTAGTCTTTAAACACATATCACTCTTTAAGGGTGTTCCCTATGATCTTGTGATAGCGGATGTAGTTGGGGTGTAAGAATGATTTTCATCTTCTTGTCTCGTGCATTTGGGCAAACGTACAATTCCTTGTTCCATGGTGCTTTGAATATAACCGAGGTCCTGAGCCTCATTGAATGAGTAGGTCCTGTTTCTCTTATCTGGAAAGGGGGCTCTGAGAGCCTGTCCTAAATGTGGGGCTGCATGAGCCTTATGAGGAGGTGGAGCCTGGTCATCTCGCTTAGGTGGTTGTGGCATCTTACATGGGGGTGCCTTCTGATTCTAGGGTGGTAGATTCTGGTTTAGAGGTTGTGCCTAAGGGGGAGGACCCCTGTGGGGCTATTTAGGTTGCTCCACTACTAATAAATCTAGTTTTTTGGGGGCCTCTATTTGGGCCACAACGGTAGGATCAGCGGTACTGGCACTTCCTATGGGAATTGCTGGAGGTAACTGATGTGCCAGCTTGGCCTTGTACAAACCTTCATCTAGACGCTGATCCTTATCAAAGTTGTCTCATAATCCCCTGGGGTAATTCTGGGTAATGATAGAGGGATCTCGTTCGGTCTTGACATTCCCCACACACATTTTCATTAGTCGTTCCTAACACAGCAGGATGTCAAAGGTGTAGGAAAGGCCTTTCCACAGGGCAACAAATTCGGCGATGTGCTCATCAACACTCTATATTCATTTAAAATGGTATGAAATACTCATCTTTTTAGTGGTGGAACTGAACTGGTAATGAAATTGACTTCTAATATTTTCCCATCCAGCTACTGACCCAATGTGTAGCTGGATATACCAAACCAACACAAGTCCTTACATTTTCTATATGAAGCATTAGATTTTTTTGGCCTCATTCTACAACCAAGTTTCCAGCATGGGTCCACAGCTTGAGATGATGTGGGCCAAATGGTGTAGTTGGTCACTAATTCTATTATTGGGGCAAAGGCGGGGATTTCCAAATCATGACTGTGCTGACATAACATCCACCCATGCTGAATTTGACTTATAATCAGGAACGATTTCCACATGTCAAGTCTCCAACGCCACATGGATAGCAATGAGGGACGCCATAAAATCATTTGGTTATGTATTGCTATCTTGTAGAGGATCCCTAACCACCACTGCATTGGATTGTTTTTAAACATGATTAGACAACCTATGGGCTAGTGGTGTGGCTGGTGGGATAGCATGCAGAGCAGCTGGGGGAACCTGAGTGTGGTCTAGGGGATTGTCCTGCTACTCAGGTAGATTTGGTGAAACATATCATTACCTCTTTCCATATGTACTGGCCTTAATTCTATCTATGTGGGTATGATGGTAAGGGTCACCTAGAGGCAATTCGCCTAGGGGACGTTCTTCCTGTCCCTGCTGCCCCGTTCTAGGATCATTGTAGTCTGGATGTCGCTCTTCAGCACACTCATCAAGGAGGCCATCAACCATCATCTTCTTTTCTGAAAGATGTTTATGGAACATGAATTTTTATAGATCATCCTCTGTCTTTTGTACTAAGCCAGATGAGTCAGAGGGTTTTATGTCTCCGAGGTTGTCTTTACCGTTATTGGGATTCTGGGTGAGGACTAGTGCTTCGGTGTGCACAGGAAGACCCAATAGTTTTTTCTATTGGAGGGTAAACATTCATTATGGATCCAAATTTTGTGTCACTCACTTGGGTGTCAGTTTTTTCGATGGATATATATCCTTGTATCTTCCTCTAATAAGTCGGTCTCGTTAACCGTGACTCTTCCTGGTGTCCTTTCTTAGATATCACATAGAAATTATGGCTGGGGTGGAGAGAAATGTAACGGAGGGTTGCATACTACACCAACCATAGATCTAAAAATGGGGATAAGCCTCCTTGATAATCCTATTGAGCACTTTAAAACTCTCAATATATCATTTTTGTAGGGTCATATGGTGGCCTAGTGACTCATGACATTGGGCCATAAGGAGTATAGCCCAATCGATCAAATGAAATATTGGAAAAATGTCATTGAAGTGTGCCTAACTAATGGGTAGGACACATTGATGATGGTGAAGAAAAATATGAGTTCCCTAGGGTCTAGAAAAAACATCTGACCTCCCAATGTATGAGTGATTCTAGTGGACTAAAATACAGTGCTATGACTGGCCAAAACATCTACAGAAAATGGTATGACACAAGAATGTACCACAATCTCTAAGGCTAAGACTTGGTTTCTAGCCCTTGGTTTCCCCACTCATCGACTGGATGTGGCTGAGGAAGAGGTAGCGATACTGAAGAATACCATCGAGAAGGTAAGCTGACCACAGGAGAATACAGTGAGCGGGATGACAAGATACCACATCTTAGGCTATACTATGAAGATAGTCATAACTTAGCCACCACAACATGATAAGATGTACTGAAAATGATAGTTTTTGGAATAGGGATTATGGCCACATGTGGAGGACCATGCCATTTTTCATCATCCATCGATCTCTAGAATAACTCTCTATGATCTCTGGTTGATATAGAGAGTTCTCCTCGGGAAGATGGTCGCGATTATGTTGCCAGAAATTTGGGAGAGGCTCGATCTTCTTCCTCCTAGATGTATATATGATGTGAGTCCATGATCTGGCAGACCTCACATTCTAGAAGTATGAGGCTGATACGATTCTCCCATGCCCCAGCCCCTGACATAGAGGATCGTGGTGAGGGCTCCCTTGTCGAATCATATTATACCATAGAATCTGAGAAGAATAATGGTTTAATCTCAGTATGATTCTTCTCGGCATACTTTTTATGGAATGGGTGATCGACCCTCCTTCCACGGGATTTCTCTTCAAGATAGAGTACATTATTGACATGAGGAGGACCTTTGGCTAAACTTGTGATGTGGAGGAGAGGGATTCCTCCTAGGTGAATCGAGGTGTGAGGTTCACCTAGACATATTTCAAAAGGAATATGTGGAGGAAACCCTTATCTATAGGCTGACGCATGAATGGTATCTCTACGGGAAGTGCTGGAGCGGGTAGGTCCACCACTATAGATGGTGGGATCCTGGGTAGGTTATCCGTGCTTGTTTCTTCTAGCAACATCGGTGTGAGGAGGGTCATCATACTAGTTGACAAGAACACAGGTAGGAACTTCATTATAGGTTCTTATGAAGTGTGGATAAACTCTAATTCTCTTGTTTTGTGGATTAGGAGGTCATTCATTGGTTGATGTAATGAATTGGGCCAGACCTACATGCTGATGGTTGACCAAATGTGTAGAATTCTCAAACTAGTGAAGTGCAACATGAGGAACGGCTCCATACCCTTGGTCATTGTTGCAGAGGAAGCTTCCGTACTAAGCATCACTATAGAGGGGGAGAACCTCCATATGATTGAAACTAGTATGAGGAGGACCTCCACATAATTCATGATAGTGGGATGGGCTTGCAGTCTCATGGGTGATGGTACTAGGTGGAACACCATATTCAGTTTCATTTACACGGGATGGATCACAACAGCTACTACCTGCGTCGGCGACTATAATATTTGACAGAGCCTATCCATGGGGCAGTTGGGGCCCTGATCCAAGTTGGGAATATGAGTTCCCCTGCTCAGTATTGATAGGGGAATAATTATATGTGCCAGTGGTGGCATGAGCCATAGTTGATGTTGACGTTGACAACACTCAATGGGAATCCTCCTATTTCCACACCTGACTCGGGCGTCAGGTCAATCAGACAGGGGCTGGTGGTGAAATTTCATAGCATACCTACTTTTTAGCCCATGATGCCAAGTGGCGGTATTGAAATGTCCTTGTCGGAACCCTACATGGTAGCCCCTGGAATGGAATCCTGGTTGGCCTAACATTGAAATCCCTCACCACATCAGTTTAGGGGAGGGATTCATCGAAGCGTTTTGAGGAGAGGCTCCACAAAAATATTGGCATCAAAATGGGGAGAATTTGAACCCTACAGGACTCTTGGGGAGATGAGGTTCATTGGCATCTTCATCTTCACTATCTATATCCTAAATTGGGATAATGCCCTCCACCTTGTATCACCGAATGAGGTCATTTATCCCCATTTATTTGAATGGTTTTATAATGGGAGATGGTGTGTGGGTGCCCAACAGCTATGGAAACGGTGGATTGTAGGGGAGGGTTGATGTCGGGGGGGGGGGGGGTTTCCAAATTAATGTTTCCCCTACCCCTGCATAGGTTTGTAGGTGGTGATCCGTTTCTTGCGATGACAGCCTAGATTCTGCATGTATGGTAGATTAAAAGAATTAGTCCTGAAATATGTAAATCAACGTCTAGTGCCCCTAATTCATTCCATCTACCTAGGCTTGTAAAAAAGATCCACAATAACAATGTCATAGACTAGGATTGACATTGCTTAATTGCCCCAATTCTTGTAGAGTTTCACATCAGTCCCACTATTTTCTTGGCGGGACCTGACACTAGATACATTGATTTGGTGACATGTTACACCACTGATGCCTCGAAAGATATTAATATCCAAATTTAAGAGAAGAAAATAATGTCAGGTTCACACTTCTATTTAAGATTCTTTTGTCGGGGCGTCCATCATTCTATTGAGGATGCGCTAATTATTGCCCGGAATTCCCTATTTCCAAAGGTGGGAGACATCTGTCTCTTGTTCACGGTTGATTGATCCTTGATCGAAATAGGATGATGCAATGAAGGTTTATCCTCCCATAAATTCATCCTCAGAGCTTGTTACCAAGTCCGGGTCTCACATATTTACATAAGACAGTTTTCGTGAAACTATTCCCAATTCCATGTCTTTTTGGAAGATGGTTAATTACATTGCTTCTGTAAAAAAATTCTTAGGGGTCCATTCAGGGCAGAAACCTTCTGTTATGGGAGTAGTCATGTTTGACATCACTGGCATGTCTGGATGTTGGAATACTATTGAATATAGGAGTCTTCCTCTTATGATATTACATCTCGAATGTGCTAAAGCCCGATGAATCCTATGTCGAATGAGGAGAATTATTTGAAAAAGGAATGTCTCTAAGTATTTCCTCAACTTACCATGTTTAACTCAAGGTATGTCGTGAGCTAAACATCAAGAGGAGAGAGATTAGACTAATCAGAACCTGGAATGATCAGAACACTAACACTAGTGAATCCGATTGGATAAACCCATGTATAGAAAACTAATACATGGGCTAACACTTGTTTAGTCACACGATTGCTAAAAAGAGCAGTGAAAAGTGGGTGACATGATCCCACTAGGATGTGGCAGCCTTGGTAAGAATCAGGATGTGTATGGATAGTTGGGTGTGGATAGAGAATTATATAGAGCCACCATAATAATGACAGTGATATTTGGCTTGAGTCTCGAAGAGACTTCCTATTTAACCCCATGGTAGGGAATCAATGTCTACGTAATTTGGTGATACATTGGTACCCCTATGGAGGAAACTCGTATGGATGTGACCAGGAGGATGTGTAATGTCCAGGTTGAGGAATAACCTTCCCGACACACATATTCTCAATAGAAAGACCACGATGAGACATGGGTGATGGGATTGATCCTTAGGGAGGCTTCTTACATATCCCAGAGGTAGGGAATAAATGTCCATGTAGTTCATGATGCTGGTGTAGAATTAGTGTGTTCACATAAGAAAATGACCCGACGATATATTGGGGATGACACATGGTTAAAAACCCAAAATTTTCTAACACTATTGGGCAAACAGGAGATTCGGTTCCCAAAAAAGGTGACTATAATGACGTACCATCCATTGCATACTATAATGGCACACGAATGGTTAAGTAAAAACAATAGATTTCCGTTGATTGGGAAAAACAATGGCTTACATTCAGTAAGGGATAACATCATCATATTGTCGATTGGGGATCACAACAGCTTACCACTGGTTGGTATACAACATCTTACCATTGTATGGGGTAACAAAGTCTTACCACTAGATGGGTTCACAATGACATATAGTTAGATGGGGTTGGACATCAAGAAGGTTCCTAAATAACCTTCCTAGGAGACATGGATGAAATCCTATATAGTTCGAATGGGTACAATTTAACTACTTGTAGGATGTAAAGTAGCATGGATTTTAACATTTAATAGGATGAGGGTGGACCGATGTGAAGCGGTCCGGACCAATGGGTGTTGGTATTGAACCTCTGGGAGGCTTCCTACATACCCTTCCATTTAAAAGATCAGTTTCCACATAGTTTGGAATGGATGGATGTAGTTTAACATCATATGGGATTAATGTGGACCAACATGAAGGGGTCGGGTCAAGCATGTGATGGGCTTGAACCTTAGAGAGGATTCTTACGTACCTTGCCTTGTCAAGGATCGAAGTCCATGTATTTTAGAAGTGTTCGATTAAGTAACCTGAATGGGTTGGGACCAGTAGGTGTAGGTCTTAAGCCTCATGGAGGATTCATATGTATCTTTCCATGTAATGGATTAATGTCCTCGTAGTTCATAATAGTTTTTGGTGAACCGACATGAAGGGATTGAGATTAGAAGGTGTTAGGCTGGATCCTCAGGTAGCCATCCTACATATCTTGCCTTGGCAAGGATCAATGTTCACATAGTTTAGAAGGGGAGGATTCCATGGTCGATTATTATTCTATGCCAAAATGAGTCATGCTCAGAGTGGGAAACAAGAGGCATCAAAAACCGAATGACAACATTATGAATAGTTCTACGGTGGGAAGTGTATTAGATCTTACATGTGGTTAGCAGCCCAAATAGGAAACATGGGCTTATGTATTGTTAGTAGCCCATGGATATGGAGATTGGGACTCACATCATGATGGAGGCCCGATGGAGACATAGCCTAGAGGGAGTGGGATGGGGAATCGAGGATCCCTCTAACCCTCTCACCTCTTAGTCTTTGGAAGCGATGAAGAGAGGAGGAGTATATGTTTTACATCTTTCAAGAAAGGATTGAGGATTACAATGAGATGGTATCTCTTCCTGCAGACATATGATACTCTAGTAGAGAGGATCTCATTAAAAATGAGGAATGTATCACTCCTGTGGAGACGAGAGAGCATAGAGAATGTCAGAGGTGGGGAACCCCACATATGATGCACGGGGTGAGAACATAGTTTAACATCATGTTATAGGGATGATATCACTGCGTAGATTATTGTCATATAGCTTGGGAGAGGGGGTTTCACTCCACATCCCTTGAAATTACATAACTGGCACGCTTTAACCATTGGTGAAGGGAAGGCATTGATAAAGATGTTGGGAGGGGGTGGCGTGGAGTGATCCATTGAGGGGCCCACATTAGTGTCCATATGCGGTTAAGAAATATCCATTAGTGTTACTATGAACAAAATAATAAGGAAAATATATGAAACCTGAAGCACTACCCAAGGGAATATTAAATCACATCGTACAAACCTGGAGGGTCATAAGGGAGAAGGGTGTGTATCATAGGTGTTTTGGGTGTATGATGTGCCCAAATACGGTGCCAGGGAGAGAGACATTGAACACATGCTAAAGGGAGCACTCAAAGAGAATGGTTTGTGCTCAAAAGAAGCGATTTTTCTCCAATAAGTTCATAAAGAGGGGATGGTTGCAAGTAAAAAATCCGGGTTGAGAAGAAACATAGTCATGCATGAAAATGGAAGAAGGTTGTTATTTATTTTTTGGTGGAGTTTTTTCAAAAGTGGAGTGGTCTTCACACAAGGGGGCGGTGGTTTGATTGTGTGCAAGGGAAAGGTTTTCCACGCAAGGGGCCCTACACTAAAGGACACAGGTGATGGTCAATATAAGGACCCATCCATAAACATTACTTATTATTAAATTAAATGAATAATTCACATTGAGGATCTTTTCAGGTTTAGAGTATTAGATAATTATGACATAAATGTTACATCTCAAAGATTACAAAGTAGACACATCTTCTCAAATATTATTTTCTCACAATAATAAAAAACTCTTGAACAAAAGATTCATGTCTAGTTTCTTGTTTTAGACAGCCAAACATTTCCTTGATCCCATCCTTGACCCTAGTCATCTTTATGTCCAATGATAAACATTTCAAAAAAACATGGGATGAGCATAAAATGCTCAGTAAGGGTTATAAAAATATGGAAATAGAACATTATTCCATATATACATAAGAATCAATGAAATCTTACTTTACTCATAAAACATAAGCAATTTAACATACCTCATTAAATCATAAGATTTACGAATAACTCATAAAAATCATAAGACATAAAGGTAACTTGAGGAATTCATAACATTCTTACGTTGGGAGTAACCCTCATGGTTAAGTTTGGAATACCCATCACAGTGTATTCCCTAAATCTCTTCAGAGAAACCTTAGCGTTTAACCCCTTCATGTTACCCAATGCATTGGAGAGCTATATCGGGCTCACTCGTCCTTAGTTTATCACGGAACCACCCGTCTTCCTAACAATGCCCAAGAACCATAATATAACCATGGAACATAACTTAATCGTAATAGAAAGATATCATTCTGACATTTCAATAACAATATAAAATTTTAATATATTGAATCCATTCTAAAAAACCTTTTTCAAACCCATTTAAAACATTTAATAAACAGATTTTTGAATCAAAGTGTCCCATGCCACTTTGAAGCTTTTAAAAATTTAAACTATTAATATCCATATAAATAAATCCTTAAAAACTTTTTGAAAACATGGATATTAATGATAAACATTTATAATAATAAATCATTAAAACATTTACAATGATATTTTAGTAAAAGGGGTTTTAACCAAATGAGAGACACTTGAATACAATAATTGAGGAATAAAATTTAATCAGAAAATTATAATATCATGAGAATAAAGGTATTCATGATATAATATTCCAAAGGATAGTATATACACCATATAAGAGTGAATTGGTGCATAACAACAATGAATTCTTAATAGAAATGTAAAATGAGATGAAATCCCTTATAAAGAAGGTATCCTCAAATTAAGGATAAATCAATCTTATAATTATGTGTGAAAAATATAAATACACCCAATATAAGTGGATATTAAGTGTAAAAAAACCATAGGTCATTCACACATATTCATAGGATGACATAGTCAATAACTACAAGTTTAACCCAAAGAAATAAAAATTGGGTTAAGAAGATCCCTTGGTAAAATTTGACAGCCTAATGGCGTCACTTTAAAATTCCTAACAGTAGTTGATGAGATAGAAAATTTTATCTCATCACATGGACGTAAAATTAACATCAATAAGGATATATAAGAGCATATACCAACATAAAAAGATGTAATTTAAAAGACATAACAAAATAAGTCTTTTTAAAAGAGGAGCGTGAAAGGTTCCCTTACCGATTTGGGCAACTTTCGAAACGTACACCCCATGAAAGAAGGGTTATAAAATTAAGATTTAACTACCCATAAATGAGAGTATATTATACAAATAGTTAAATAATGGGCATTACATACACCACACAAAATGAAAATAGTGGCCAATGTAGCATGAATATCACAGGAATAATAACTGAGATGAAAATACCCTTATGAAAATTCAGCAGCCTAACGGTGCCACATAAAACATCCAAAAATGGATTGATTAGATAAAATAGGGTCTCTCATCATATTAACATAAAATTTACAGAAATAAGAATATAATATAAAATCCCCCAACATAATAAAGCGGAGATTAAATTAAGTTAAAATAACAAGAGTACTTAAAAAGAAAGAGAGAGGTATGATCCCATAACGAAAATTCAGCAGCCTAACGGCGCCACATAAAAATTCTAAAAATTAATTAATGATAGTATGATGGGGTATCTAATCATTTGAAAATAAAAATTAAATTATGGTTAATAAAAAATAACATCCCCAAACATAAGAACATGGAGCATAAATGAAATGACATAAAAGAGGGTACTTGAAAAGAAAGAGAGAGTTCGGATCCCTTACCTCAAGTCCGACTTGTCTTGTTCGTTTCTTTATATTCTTGAATAATAACCTTTTTTAAATTTATAATTTCTTAAGGACCTCCTTTAAAGTTTAATATTCAATTCATATCACATATTATAATGTTATAATAATTAGTTAATTATGTGAGTTTATATCAAATGTTTTTGTCGATGTTTGGTACATGTGTCAAAAATGAACTTGTTTGAAATGAATCGTCCATGTAGTTATAATAAAATCATCTACAGAATAGTATAAATGATTTAAATATCATATATATCCAGTACATATTCATTTGATACTATTCCATAACATTTGGAGATAAAAAGAAATGAAATTCACTATTTATGGAGACGGTAGGTCGTACGTACGCATGAACGCTACTTTCATTTATTTGTCATATTAATGGAATTAAAAATATTTGAGAGATATATATATATTATAATTCCAGTATAATATATATATTATATAGGTCACATAATTTCATTAATTTCATTCTTTATACATTCCATGTATTGCATGAACGAGTCACATCACATGAGGGGGCGGTAGTCCACACTTCCTCGTATGAAATTATCGCAATTGCACAACATGAAAAGCATAAAGGTATGTTTTAAATATAAAATAAAGAAGCATATGGGAAAAATAAATACCATATATATCATATATAAAATACATTGACATCATAATGGCCACCATGAATGGTGTTAAGAGAAGATTGAACAGTCATCGTTTCGTAAGGTAGTAATTCGCCATCCATAGAAACAATATGTTCTTTAACCATTAAACAAAGGTGTGTATAGATGTAGATTGAATCCTTAACATAACAACATCATAGTATATTGAATATACTGTTGTTGTTACTAAAGGAAGGAATAAAAAGAGTTTAGGGGTTTGGAGAAGCAAAATAAAACAAAAGAACACAAGTGAAGACATTACCTTTAAATCAGGTAACTCCTCTTGGTTTGACCCAAAAAGGTTTCTTGAAGAGCATTCAGACAATGTTGAGGCATCAATGTTGAATATAGGGATTTGTAGAGGTGAAATGGGCCAAGGTTGGCTGAGAAAAAGGCTTGAGAGGTTTGGCGATGGAGGTAGAGTTGGGGGCCTTTTATAAGAGAAGAGGAGAGGCACTCTTTGAATGTTATAAACTATTACGTTATTATAAAATAATTTTAGGATTTTAATAGTCCCAAAAGAATATATATCTAGGATAAGGTGATAAGTTTTAAATACCCACCCATCCAATAGTTTTTTGACAACTGTATGACTTAGATTTCACCCTATCATCTCATTTTATTTAAATCATTCATTTATGAGGTAATCACTGCATCATCACGGTGTCATAAATAAAATAATTTATATAATGTATAAAAATTATAAAACAAATATCATGATGTAGGAAATATTTTTATCTTTCTAATTAATATTTATATTCATAAATATGACTTGTATAACCCCATGTAAAAATTGTTTTAGTAAAACAATACATGTTTGTGACATTTTAATTCTTTTTTTAAATAAAATTTTGTTAATGTAATTTTCCAACAAAAGTGGCTCCATGGGGTCCCCAAATTGACCCATGGATTGTCTTTGTCGTAAATGACTCATCCAATAAGAGTAGGAGAAGTGTCAAGGTCATTTTATATTATTATAAATTTATCTCTCACTTAAATTACACTAATTACCTCTAATCGCGATTAATAAAACTAAAAAGTTACAATTCACCAAAAAAATATTTTAATCCCATTGAACCAAATTTTACATCCTAATGACTACCATTTATGTCTAATTTTTTAAAATCAAATCACCGAAGTGGTAATGTTTCATTTAAACGAAAAATCAATTTCTTTAACTACCACTTAGTGGTTTCAATATTCATAAAAAATGAATGTTTTTCAGAAGAATACCAAAAAATCACCCTAAGCTATAGTTGATATTCCGAATTCAAAAATTATTTCTATTTTAAAAAATTAAAAATATATAAGTTTCATTAATTAATTTAATAATTCATTCCTGCTGTCAAAACAAATAGAGTGTTTTTAAGAAACAATATCCATTAAAATATTGACAGTAGTTTATGTCTTATTTCCAAGTAAAATTAATTCCAATAACCACCATTGGATTTAATGGTAAAAATTTATTCTAAATACACTTTATTCTCAATTAAAATGATAATCTACCCATATAAATAAATCGGATTAAAAGGAGGTTTTGTATTAAAATGCAACATTTTCACTGAATATCATCTTTATCGGAATAATAACATAAATTTACACAAAGTAAATTTTGATGTCTGGATTCTAAAGAAGGATTTTATTTTTTCAAATACAACATATAAAAAATGTCAAATGTATATTTTAAAAGGTTTCTCCATCAAAAGGTGGTTAATCAATATTTTAAAGAATATTTGATGATTTATGCTTAAAATTGGATTCATTTGAATTTTAGGCCTCTAACATTTATTGGATAAATGTAAAAATATTTAACAAACATATGTAATCATTTTGTAGTTATTTATGTTCATTCCCTCCATTACAATGTCTCAGCATTAACTATTATAATATTATTATATAATTAGTGTGGAACGTAAGATTTCAAAGAAACTCATTGTTGCGTATTGTGTATGCCATCGATCATTGAATTCCCTTTAAAATAGAATTAACATTTTATTCACAAATATTGATAAAAATTATAATGTAATATTATTTATTTACCTGTGATGTTACATCCTTCCCACCTTTTGGGAATTTCGTACTTGCAATTTTAAAATTGGGCATGGAAACATCATTGAAAGTCCCACGTCGGAATAAGAGTCAGTAAAACTATCACTTTAAAAGAAAGGGAGAGAAGTACAAAGGTCACCCGAGTTAACCTATACTAGGATTCCAAGTATGAAAATATGGAGATAGAGGTGAAAAAAGGGTCATGTTGTGATGGAGAGTGATAGTAAACATGTCTATGAGAATGTTAACCACAAGAAAATCACAAACTTGTGATGGGTTAAATGGTATTCGATTCCCCAGCAGGAAAAGTTAACAGACAAAATTTTTGTTTTAAGTTACTCTTCATTGAGGAATTTGGTTTTTAGCATAACTGAATCACAACGAAACATACTTACCTATCACATAGACTTTCAAATTTTACTAAATTCATTAATCAAACTCATGTTTTCTACAAAAGATGAGTATTTAAGAAGAATTGTTCGCATTAAGAGTAATATAATAAACTTATTGAGAATCACCTTACCCACAAAAGAGAACTATATATTTCCCATGTCTTTATATCTCAACCAAAACCATGCCAACAAGTTTAGTATGAGATCAGATAATACCCAAAAATGACATATTTTTTACAAAAAGAAAAACTACTCCAAATCTCCAAAAAAATTTAAACAAAACCCAAAGTTCAATGAGGACTATTCAACAAACAATTTGTCCATAAAAGTTTTCAAAGTAAACACAAAAAAGATTGAAACCCAAATATTTGAAGGATTTAATCACATAGTCTCCCAAGGTAGAAATTACCATTTATCTCCAAATAACATCAGTTTCTCTCTAAGTCTCATATTGAAAAGTAATTAACCTAATAACATTTCCTCCATGATAGGTTAATATTTTCCATAGATAACCCAAAATAAACTTACTCTTGATTCATAAAATTATCTAACTAAAAAAATAATTAGTCAAACTAACCAGGTACTTCAGATAGTCCAGTGGTAGGTGATAAATACCAATCGTACTTTGGTTGTGGGTTTGATTCCCACAGCTTTGTCCAACGCGACTGGTTTTCACACGGTCTGCATGTTGTCCTTTTTACAAAACTATATAATTCTTAAAATATTCCCCAACATGAGAAAAAATCTTAAAAAACTAACCATAACATAATTTAACCTCATGTTTATCTCATGTCGTTCATATTTCATCATAACGTATAGTAACCCATAATTACCCCAAAATTAAGGATCATATAAACCCTAATGGTTACCGTTATAATTATTACATGAACTTCCACATCGAGTTGGTTCTCTCGTACAAGAGGCATTAGAGAACTCACCAAGGTTCAAGTGGTTGATCATGACTCCTGATAGTTGGTTTAGAATAACCACGAGATTATCATTGAATCCCCCATTTCATCCAGTCTTTTAATTAGAGCACCACCACAGTTTCCTTCAATACCATTGTCACTTTGGTTCCTACTAGATCCATCCATGTACTAAAACTAGAAATGTCAGTGTGAGTATATCAACAAAATCATTATGTACTAAAGAGGAATATAAACTCTATGATATACTTATCCAAGTTATCTCAAACTCATTACAACCTTCAAAAATAACAATGACCCTATCTAATATAATAACCATTTTGGATATACACAACTTGTCACTTATGCTTAAACAACACTCTAACCTCTAAAGTTATCTAATCCGACCTTTGAAACCAACTATAAGGACCCAGCCTTAAACATTACTTACTATTAAATCAAATGTATAATTCACATTGATGATCTTTTCAGGTTTAGAGATTTAGAGAATTAGGACATAACTATTACATCTCAAAGATTACAAAGTAGACACATCTACTCAACTTCCATTTTTTTCACAAAAATAAAAAACTCTTGAACAAAAGATTCATGTCTAGTTCCTTGTTTTAGACAGCCTGACTTTTCCTTGATCCCATCCTTGACCCTATTCAACTTAATGTCTTATGAAAAACATTTCAAAAAAACATGGGATAAGCATAAAAAGCTCAGTAAGGGTTATAACAATATGGAAATAGAACATTAGTCCATGTATACATAAGAATCAATGAAATCATACTTTACTCATAAAACATATGAAATTTAACATACCACATGAAATCATATGATTTACGAATAACTCAGAGAAATCATAAGACATAAAGGTAACTTGAGGCATTCGTGACATTCTTACGTAGGGATTAACCTTCATGGTTACGTTTGGAACAACTATAACAGAATATTACCTAAATATATTTGGAGAAACCTTACCGTTTAACCCCTTCGCGTTACCCAATGCATTGGAGAGAAATATCGGGCTCACTCACCCTTATTTTATCACGGAACCACCCGTCTTCATAACAATTCCAAAGAACCATAATATAACCATAGCACATAACTTAAGCATAAAGGAAAGATAACATTCCCACATTGCAATAACTATATAACTTTTTAATATATTGAATCCATTCTAAAAACCATTTTCAAAACCATTTAAAACATTTTATAAAGAGAATTTTGAATCAAAGTGTTCCATGCCACTTTGATGCTTTTACAAATTTAAACCATTAATATCCATATAAATAAATCCTTAAAAACATTTTGAAACGTGGATATTAATGATAAATATTTATAATAATAAATCATTAAAACATTTACAATGATATTTTAGTAAAAGGGTTTTTAACCAAATGAGAGACACTTGAATACAATAATTGAGGAATAACATTTAATCGGAACTTTATAATAACATGAGAATAAAGGTATTAATGATATAATATTAAAAAGGATAATATATACACCATATCTGAGTGAATTGGTGCATAAAAACAATGAATTCTTAATATAAATGTAAAATGAGATGAAATCCCTTATAAAGAAGGTATCCTTAAATTAAGGATAAATCAATCTTATAATTATGTGTGAAAAATATAAATACACCCAATATAAGTGGATATTAAGTGTAAAACAACCAAAGGTCATTCACACATATTTATAGGATGACATATTCAATAACTACAAGTTGAACCCAAAGAAATCGAAATTGGGTTAAGAAGATCTCTTGGTAAAATTCGACAGCCAAATGACGTCACTTTAAAATTCCAAACAGTAGTTGATGAGAGAGAAAATGTTATCTCATCACATGGACATAAAATTTAAATCGATAAGGATATATAAGAACATATTCCAGCATAAAAAAGATGTAATTTAAAAGACATTACAAAATAAGTCTTTTTAAAAGAGGAGTGTGAAAGGTTCCCTTACCGATTTGGGAAACTTTCGAAACGTACACCCCATGAAAGAAGGGTCATAAAATGAAGATGTAACTACCCATAAATGAGAGTATATTATACAAATAGTAATGTAATGGGAATTACATACACCACACAAAATGAAATAGTGGCCAAGGTAGCATGAATCTCACGGGAATAAAATGTGAGATGAAAATCCCCTTATGAAAATTCAGCAGCCTAACGGCGCCATATAAAACATTCAAAAATTGATTGATGAGATAAAATAGTTTCTATCATCATATTAACATAAAATTTACAGAAATAGGAATATAAAATATCATCCCCCAACATAATAAATATGATCTTACAGTAAGTTACATAAAAAAGAGTACTTAAAAAGAAAGAGAGAGGTAGGATCCGTTATGAAACTTGAGCAGCCTAACGGCGCCACATAAAAATTATAAAAATGAATTGATGAGATTAAGAGGGGGTATCTCATAATTTGAAAATAAAAATTACATTATGGTTAATATAAAATAACATCCCACAACATAATAACATGGAGCATAAATGAAATGACATAACTGAGGGTACATGAAAAGAAAGAGAGAGGTCTGATCCCTTTCCTCATGTCCGGATTTCTTGTTCGTTTATCTATATTCCTGAATAATAAACTTTTGTCAATTTATAATTTCCTAAGGACCACATTTAACGTTTATTATTATATTCATATCACATATTATAATGTTATAATAATTAGTTAATTATGTGAGTTCATATCAAATGTTTTTGTCGATGTTTGGTACATGAGTCAAAAATGAACTTCTTTGAAAAAAATCATCCATGTAGTTATAAGAAAATCTTCTCCAGAATAGTATTACTGATTTAAATATCATATATATCCAGTAAATATTACTTTATACTATTCCATAACAGTTGGAGATAAAAAAGAAATGAAATTCACCGTTCATGGAGACAGTAGGCCGTACGTACGCCAGAATGCTACATTCATTTCTTTGTCATATTAATGTAAATAAAAATAATTGAGAGATATATATAAATATTATAATTCCATTATAATATATATTCTATATAGGTTACATAACTTCATTAATTTCATTCTTTGTACATCCCATGTATTGCATGAACGAGTCACATCACTTGAGGGGGCGGTAGTCCACACTTCCTCGTATGAAATTATCACAATTGCACAACATGAAAAGCATAAAGGTATGTTTTACATATAAAATACAGAAGAATATGGGAAACATAAATACCATATATGTCATATATAAAATTCAGTGAAATCATAACGTCCACCATGGAAGGTGTTAAGAGAAGATTGAACAATCATTGTTTCATGCGGTAGTAATTCGCCATCTACAGAAACAGTATGTTATTTTACCATTAGACGGAGGTGTGTATAAATGTAGCTTGAATACTTAACATAAAAACATCCTAGTATATTTAAGATACCGGTGTGGTTACAAAATAAAGGAATAAAAAGAGTTTAGGGGACTGGAGAGGCAAAATAACACAAAAGAACACAAGTGAAGACATTACCTTTAAATCGGGTAACTCCTCTTGGTTTGAACCAAACGGGTTTCTTGAAGAGAATTATGCCAAAAGTGAGGCTTCAATGATTAATATAGGGATGTGGAGAGATGAAATGGGTAGGGGTTAGCCGTGAAAAAGGATTGATAGGTTTGGCTAAGGTGGTAGATGTGGGGGCCCTTTATAAGAGAAGAGGAGGGGCACTCTTGGAAAGTTAAAAACTGTAACACCCCAAAATTTTATGAAAAATATTCTTTTTAATTTCATTAATGTCTTGTGTTGTACGCTACACCAAAAGAAGCTTTCACAACACGCATCCTTGACTTGCCTTCCATTACACGCAATCGCGACCTTGCTCGATAGCGTGTGTAGTACGCAATACCGAGTTTCACTAAACAACGATAAGCTATTAAAATATTATTAAAACTAGCCGTTATGAATAGTAATAACCACTTTTTGAAATTTTGTAAATTTTATTTTTCAAAATGGACTTTATTTTTGGATTCGGAGTATCAAATTTAGCCTAAGGTGAAATTTTGGTACTTTTCGGATAACTTTCATATTCTGATGAATAGTGAAAATTACTAAATTTTAATTAAAAACAACTTTTTTAATCGAAATATTTATTAGTGATAAATTGTTAATTTGAGTGGTTTTAAATTATATTTAGAATATATTTTTACAATTTAATACAATTTTGGTCATTGGATGTAATTTCGCATTTAAACCAGACATAAACAAGTGTCAATCTTTTGATAGATATTGTTTCTTAAAAACACGCTATTTGTTTTAATAGCGGGAATTAATTATAAAATTAATTAATGAAACTTCTATTTTAGGAATTTGGTAAAATAGACTTCATTATTGAATTCGGAATATGAAATATAGCTTAGGATGAAATTTTGGCATTGTTCTGAAAAACATCAATTTTTGATGAATAGTGAAACTACTAAGTGGTAGCTAAAAAACTGAATTTTTCATAAAACTTAATTTTACCGCTTCTGTGAATGGAATTTCAAAAATTCGAGAGACACGGTTGATGTCAGTAAGTAAAATGTGGTTCAATCGGATGAAAATAATTTTTGGCGAATAGTAACTTTTTACTTTTATTTACCACGGTTAAAAGTAAATAGGGTAATTAAGGGTAAACATGATATTATTATTACCCTAACACATGTCCTAATTCTATTGGACAAGTGTAATTCGACCAAAAACAATCTTAGGAATAAAATATGACCACTTAGGCCCACTTGTATTAGATTAGGACATTTATTATTAATTTATTTAAAGAAGGGTTAAAATAGTTAAAATCAATGTTTAATAAGTAAAACATTTTTAATATAGGGTTATACATAAGATAAATTCGATTTTAAATATCCATTAGAAATCTAAAAAGATTTCCTACATAATGGTATTTTATTTGAAATTTTTAGACATTAAATAATTTAATTTATTTATGACACAATAATGATGCAGTAATTATCTTATTAATGAAATATTGACATAATTGATGTTATAAACACCGAAATATAAGTAATTTGAGACTTTTTATGAATTCCACTAATTTTTTAGGTTACTATGATATATTATTGTTGATTTAATCAACTTGGTTCGAACATATAATTCTGTTATGACTTTCACAAAAATCATATATCAAATAGTGTCAAAATTGACACAAAATAGTTTTTAAATCAAATATTATATTACTAATTGTTATTTTATTCCTAAAAATCTATGGTTCGGCCAAATGACTTAGATAAGGATATATATATTAATAATAAACAATTTGGGGTTCGTTTGGCAGGTTATAGTAAGTTTATTAACCATATAGTGAAAGAAAACAAAAAGACACGGTAAAAGTTAAATTATTTAATTTAGAGTTAAATTTAATTGATAAGGTTAAAATAATACCCTAAACTTTTCTAAATCCTATTTGTTGATAGGATTTCGACCCATCCCCACTTTAGCTTCGAAATAAGACCCTTTAGAACCATTATAAACCGATTTTGACTTTAATATAAAATAATATTTTGAGATATTCCTAAGGTGCCCCTCTCCTCCCTTATAATAGGGCACCTCCTCCCCCTCCTCCTCACACCAATTTGAGCACTCAAGCTTGTCCAACCCTTGCAAAAATCGCTTCTCCACTTCTCTAGAATAATCTTAGTGGTCCTGGTCTTCTTCAAAGACCAATCATAGTTCCCTATGTGGAGGATTCAAAGAGGCGTTTTAAAGAAGAGGTAATATCCATTACTGATCTTTCCAATTTCTTTCTTCTTCAACTTCTTCTTATATAGTTGTTTCATGATAAAGTAATAACATCAGTATTACGTACATACTGATATGTTATTAGAAATATGAAACAATCCTAATTCACCTTCTATCCTTCCTACGGAAAAATGAAATCACCGCGCGTGCGTACGTACGGAATACCGTCTCCACGCCGTGGTGTAATCTATTTTCCACCATCACCTTACAAGGATGGGTATAACGGTGTAATGAGTAAGTATTTATGATAATTATAAATTAATATTGATACTGAAATAATATATATATACTCCAATACAGTTCCACGATCATAGGAACGATATCATCACTCGTGCGTACGTACGGAATACCGTCTCCACGATGTGATGCGACTCGTTCTACATGATCATCATTACATAGTAATTATATAAATGAATTGAATGAATAAATATGATATATGTTACACTAATACCATTATGGATATAAGGTATCTATAACCTTAAAATAAGAATAGGAATTTATTCGGCAAAACACACATAAGAACAAAAGGCCATAAGGACCCGAGTAACAAGTAACAATGAAATATTACTAACAAGAAGCTAAGAATATGACCATATATGATATCATATCAATATGTATGATTCTAGAATAAGTCAGTAATATTATTTAAACCATTATACAGGAGCTCCGGACATGTACAAAGCAAATCGGACCTAAGGTAAGGGATAAATTTTCAATCTCATTTTTATCCGAGATTGCTTATACGTAAGTATTTACTGGGGTTATGTTTATCATCCATAACCATGTTTTCTAAAAATGTCTTTATAAAATGTTTACCATTCTTCCATGAATGTTTAAAGTCATTTTTTCCATTTATTGAATTTTTACAACATTGTATGAATGGAATCTTTCCTTTTGTTACCATATAAGGTACTTTTTGACTTTTCCGACAAAAGTACGAGGAGAATGTTATTTTTAACTTATACGGAGCGAACAGATTTTTACGGTTTCATAAAACCACATTTTAAAGAAGCTTCCTCTACAAGATTGCATGATTAGATTCATGAAAACCCTTATCTTTTAAAATTGCATGGAATTTTGTTAAAAGAAAATGATTTTTAAGAAGAAAGGATATTTTCCTCAAGAATTCATTTCAAGTGTTTTTCTCAAAACTATTTTCCATCTAAGATGACATTATTTCATATTTATGTTTCAAGTAAAATGTCTATATGATTTAAATGGTTTCAATTTTCTTATGAAGAAATGATATCAATTGTTTATGAATTATGATGGCATGATGTTTATGAATCCCATTTTATTACATGGGTTATGCAATGATGTATGATTTATGATTTTGTGGCACACATAATAATGGTATAATTATGAGATGGGTGGGACCTATATCTCCCTCCAATTCATTGGGTAAAGATTTTATATCTCATGAGATAGACATGGCTGGAATGGTAGGTTATACTGGTTCAGAAAAACAGGACTAGAACGAGGGTGACTCGGTTCAGAAAGGGACTTTGTCCACTAAGATAGTCTTGGAAATGAGTCTTGACTAACAAGAAATGATTCTCTATGATTATGTTTGTATGCCATAAAGTTTCATGTTTTATGTTATGATTATTGTGATTACATTTCACTGCCATGATTTATCCCATGTTATGAAATTATGCTCTCTTTTGCAGGTTAAGATTTACAAAATTTATGTTCTTATGAATATGATGTGATTGATTTTTCTTTTGCTTACCCTTACTGAGCATTTGAGCTCACCCTTTTAGGTTTACATTTCCCTAGGATATAAAGAAAGGTTTTAGGTATAAAAAAGGGATGATATTTATGGGAGATGTTGAAGATCTTTCACCAGGATTAGAAGATTATACTCCGAGTTTCCAAAGACACTAAACTTTTACGATCCTTGTGTGTGTGTTTTTGTTATGTACTAAGTATTCAGAAAATGTAATGTAATGTCCTTGTACGTCAGGCTTTGGGTCTCTACAGTTGGTATCAGAGGAAAGGTTTAGTCAACCTTTAGAAACTAGGACGTGAAAACATTAGTGAGATCCCTAGAGATATTTCTAAGGTATGTCTAGGGATGCCCCTAAGGATAGGTATAAATATAAAATATAGTCCTAGAACTACGGTAACGATCTTAGAATTTAACCTAAGATGTTAGATATTGAAGTTACTCCCCCTTTATTATGATTTTTTCATCTCACACTATTCTTTTTGGGTTTTAGAAAATGGCTGGAAACAAGATGATTCACGATAATGGAGGATATGATGGACAATGGAATGATATTCTTCATAAGCAATCAAATGAAATGGGATTTGGAAGTCCAAACATCATTATTATGCCAAATCAGCAATCTCATAATATGACCAATAAAGTAAAATTTGGTATGTTTCCTAACTCGGCTAATAAGAGAAAGATGGATTATGTTGGACAATAGTTAGTATTATTAATGGGATGTTATAGTAATATAGCTTTAGAAAAAAGGACAACCTGCAGGACGGGCGACAGCCCATCGCAAGGACGTGGGAATCGAACCCACAACCAAAGTGTGACTGGCCTTTATCACCAACCACTGGCCTAGAGGATGTCCCTGGTTAGTAGAAACTAGTTTTATTTTATTAAGCGGTATGATATATGAAATATAAGTTCATTTTTGGAACCATATACGATTAACCATAAGATGGACTTATAACTTTTGCTAACCTTTTGTTTGAAAGAGATGGAATGACCCATCATTCTATCACATGATCTACTAACACATCACGAATGACAAATTCAACTTCATTTCTTTAAGAGATGAAGTGGAAATTGTCCAACGAACGACAAACGGTGAGACTACACCAAAATCACGAATGTATTTCTTCTAATTCCAATTTCATCATCTTTAGGGAAATGATCTTGAAAACCAAAAATGTTGTCCTAGTGCTCTTATATCTGATTAATCAGATGGTACCTTAGATCGTCACAAATTTCTGGATTTGTGATTGCTAGCTTTTCCATAGCCATGTTCTCTACCACTCTCCATCAGAACATGATGGTTAGATTTCTCTTCCATATCAATATTTTCACCTATGTGGAAACCCAGTGATTAGTTTATTTGGGTAACCATTATGTTTCATACTTTTGTTTTTAAAGATTGGTTTTGGTATTCCTTTTTACGATGTGGGTTTCTATTAATGAAACTTTCAAATAGTAAACCATTTATAACCCTGACGAATTTCGAGGGCGAAATTCATTTTAATGGGGGTAGAATGTAACACCCCGAAATTTTATGAAAAATATTCTTTTTAATTTCATTAATGTCTTGTGTTGTATGCTATACCAAAAGAAGCTTTCACAACACGCATCCTTGACTTGCCTTCCATTACACGCAATCGCGACCTTCCTCGATAGCGTGTGTAGTACGCAATACCGAGTTTCACTTAACAACGATATGCTATTAAAATATTATTAAAACTAGCCGTTATGAATAGTAATTAACACTTTTTGAAATTTTGTAAATTTTATTTTTTAAAATGGACTTTATTTTTGGATTCGGAGTACCAAATTTAGCCTAAGGTGAAATTTTGGTACTTTTCGGATAACTTTCATATTCTGATGAATAGTGAAAATTACTAAATTTTAATTAAAAACAACTTTTTTAGTCAAAATAATTAATATTGATAAATTGTTAATTTGAGTGGTTTTAAAGTATATTTAGAATATATTTTTAAAATTTAATACAATGTTGGTCATTGGATGTAATTTCACATTTAAACCAGACATAAACAAGTGTCAATCTTTTGATAGATATTGTTTCTTAAAAACACGCTATTTGTTTTAACAGCGGGATTTAATTATAAAATTAATTAATGAAACTTCTATGTTATGAATTTGGTAAAATAAACTTCATTTTTGAATTTGGAATATGAAATATACCTTAGGATGAAATTTTGGCATTGTTCTGAAAAACATCAATTTTTGATGAATAGTGAAACTACTAAGTGGAAGTTAAATAACTGAATTTTTCATAAAACTTAATTTTACCACTTCTATGAATGGAATTTCAAAAATCCGAAAGACACGGTTGATGTGAGTAAGTAAAATGTGGTTCAATGAGAAAAAAATAATTTTTGGTGAATAGTAACTTTTTACATTTATTTACCACGGTTAAAAGTAAATAGGGTAATTAAGGGTAAAATGATATTATTATTACCCTAACACATGTCCTAATTCTATTGGACAAGTGTAATTCGACCAAAAACAATCTTAGGAATAAAATATGACCACTTAGGCCCACTTGGATTAGAGTATGACATTTATTATTAATTTATTTAAAGAAGGGTTAAAATAGTTAAAATCAATGTTTAATAAGTAAAACATTTTTAATATAGGTTTATACATAAGATAAATTCAATTGTAAATATTCATTAGAAAGCTAAAAAGATTTCCTACATAATGGTATTTTATTTTAAATTTTTAGACATTAAATAATTTAATTAATTATGACACAATGATGATGCAGTAATTATCTTATTAATGAAATATTGACATAATAGATGTTATAAACACCAAAAGTGATGTAATTTGAGACTTTTTATGAATTACACTAATTTTATAGGTTACTATGATATATTAGTGTTGATTTAATCAACTTGGTTCGAATATATAATTCTGTTATGACTTTCACAAAAATCATATATCAAATAGTGTCAAAATTGACACAAAATAGTTTTTAAATCAAATATTATATTACTAATTGTTATTTTATTCTTAAAAATATAATGTTCGGTCCAATGACTTAGATAAGGATATATATATTAATAATAAACAATTTGGGGTTCTTTTGGCATGTTATAGTAAGTGTATTAACCATATAGTGAATGAAAACAAAAAGACACGGTAAAAGTTAAATTATTTAACTTAGAGTTAAATCTAATTGATAAGGTTAAAATAATACCCTAAACTTGTCTAAATCCTATTGGTTGGTATTATTGCGACCCATACCCACTTTAGCTTCGAAAGAAGACCCTTTGGAACCATTATAAACCGATTTTGACTTTAATATAAAATAATATTTTGAGATATTCCTAAGGTGCCCCTCTCCTCCCTTATAAAAGGGCACTTCCTCCCCCTCCTCCTCACTCCAATTTGAGCACTCAAGCTCGGACAACCCCTGCCAAAATCCCTTCTCCACTTCCCTATAATAATCCTAGAGGTCCTGGTCTTATTAAAAAACCAATCATAGTTCCCTAAGTGGAGGATTAAAAGAGGCGTTTTAAAGAAGAGGTAATATCCATTACCGATCTTTTCAATTTCTTTCTTCTTCAACTTCTTCTTCTTTAGTTGTTTCATGATAAAGTAATAACATCAGTATTACTTACATAATAATATGTTATTATAAATATGAAACAACCCTAATTCACCATCTATCCATCCTACAGAAAAATGAAATCACCGCGCGTGCGTACGTACGGAATACCGTCTCCACGATGTGGTGTAATCTATTTTCCACCATCACCTTACAAGGATGGGTATAATGGTGTAATGAGTAACTATTTATGATTATTATAAAGTAATATTGATACTGAAATAATATATATATACTCCAATTCATTTCCACGATCATAGGAACGATATCATCACTCGTGCGTACGTACGGAATACCGTCTCCACGATGTGATGTGACTCGTTCTACATGATCATCATTACATAGTAATTATATAAATGAATTGAATGAATAAATATGATATATGTTACACTAATACCATTCTGGATATAAGCTATCTATAACCTTAAAAGAAGAATAAGAATTTATTCGGCAAAACACGCATAAGAACAAAAGGCAATAAGGACCCGAGTAACAAGTAACAATGAAATATTACTAACAAGAAGCTTAGAATATGACCATATATGATATCATATCAATATGTATGATTCTGGAATAAGTCAATAACATTATTTAAACCATTATACAGGATCTTCGGACACGTACAAAGCAAATCGGACCTACGGTATGGGATAAATTTTCAATCTCATTTTTATCCGAGATTGGTTATACGTAGGTATTTACTGGGGTTATGTTTATCATCCATAACCATGTTTTCTAAAAATGACTTTATAAAATGTTTACCATTCTTCCATGAATGTTTAAAGTCAGTTTTACCCATTATTGACTTTTTACCACATTGTATGAATGGAATCTGTCCTTTGGTTCCATATAAGGTACTTTTTGACTTTTCCGACAAAAGTATGAGGACAATGTTATTTTTAACTTATACGGCACGAACGGATTTTTACGGTTTCATAACACCTCATTTTCAAGAAGCTTCCTCTACAGGATTGCATGATTATTTTCATCAAAACCCTTATCTTTTAAAATTTCATGGAATTTTGTGAAAAGAAAATGAATTTTATGAAAAAAGAATATTTTCCTCAAGAATTCATTTCAAGTGTTTTTCTCAAAACTATTTTCCATCTAAGATGACATTATTTCATATGTATTTTTCATGTAAAATGTCTCTATTATTTAAATGGTTTCAATTTTCTTATGATGAAATGATATCAATTATTTATGGATTATGATGGCATGATGTTTAAGAATCCTATTTTATTACATGGTTTATGCAATGATGCATGATTTATGATTTTGTGGCACACATAAGAATGGTATAATTATGAGATGGGTGGGACCTATCTCTCCCTCCAATGCATTGGGCAATGATTTTATATCTCATGAGATAGACATGGATGGAATGGTAGGTTATACCGGTTCAGTGAAACAGGACTGGAACGAGGGTGACTCGGTTCAGAAAGGGGCTTTTTCCACTAAGATAGTCTTGGAAATGAGTCTTGACTAACAAGAAATGATTCTATATGATTATGTGTGTATGCCACAAAGTTTCATGTTTTAAGTTATGATTATTGTGATTACATTTCACTGCCATGATTTATCCCATGTTATGAAATTATGCTCTCTTTTGCAGGTTAAGATTTCAAAAAGTTATGTTCTTATGAATATGATGTGATTGATTTTTCTTTTGTTTACCCTTACTGAGCATTTGATCTCACCCTTTTATGTTTACCTTTCCCTAGGATATAAAGAAAGGTTTTAGGTATAAAAAAGGGAAGATCTTTATGGGAGATGTTGAAAATCTTTCACCAGGATAAGAAGATTATACTCCGAGTTTCCAAAGACACTACTCTATTACGATCCTTGTGTGTGTGTTTTTGTTATGTACTAAGTATTTCACAAATGTAATGTAATGTCCATGTACGTCAGGCTTTGGGTCTCTACATAAACTATTACTTTATTATAAATTGTTTTTCGGATTTTAAAGGTCCCAAAAGAATATATATCTCGTATAAGGTGATAATGTTTAGAAATCAACCCATCCAATAGTTTGGTGACAAGTGTATGACTTAGATTTCACCCTATCTTCACATTTTATTTAAATCGTTCATTTATGAGATAATCAGTGCATCATCACGATATCATAAATATAATAATTTATTTAATGTATAAAAATTATAAAACAAATATCATGATGTAGTAAATATATTTATATTTCTAATTAATATTTATAGTAAATAATATGACTTGAATAACCCCATGTAATTTTTTTTACTAAACAATACATGTTTGTGACATTTTAATTTTAACTTTAAATAAAATGTTATTAATGTCATTTTCCAACCAAAGTTGCACCATGGGGTCCCCAAGTTGACCCATGGATTTTCTTGGTTGGCCGTGACTCATCCAATAAGGGTAGGACATGTGTCAAGGTCATTTTATATTATTATAACATTAGATTTACCTTAAATTACACTAATTACCTTTAATAGTGATTAATAAAACTTAAAAGTTACTATTACCCAAAAAATTATTTTAATCCCATTGAACCACATTTTAATTCCTAATGACAACCATTTATGTAGGATTTTTTTAAAATGAAATCATAGAAGTGGTAATGTTTCATTTAAATGATAAATCTATTTCTTTAACTACCACTTAGTGGTTTCACTATTCATCTAAAATTGATGTTTTTCTGAAAAATAACATAAACTCACCCTAAGCTATATTTGATATTCCGAATTCACAAATGATGTCTATTTTACAAAATTAAAAATATTTATGTTTCATTAATTAATTTAATAATTCATTCAGTCCGTCAAAACAAATAGCGTGTTTTTAAGAAACAATATCTATTTTATGATTGACACTAGTTTAAGTCCAATTTCAAAGTAAAATTACGTACAATAACCACCATTGGATTAAATGGTAAAAATATATTCTAAATACACTTTTTTCTCATTTAAAATGATAATCTATCAATATAAATAAATCAGATTAAAAGGGGGTTTTGAATTTATATGCAACATTTTCACTAAAAATGTTCTTTATCGGAAAAATAACAAAAATTTACAGAAACTAAATTTTGATGTCCAGATTCTAAAAAAGGATTTTATTTTGTCAAATAAAACATATAAAAATTTTCAAAAGTATATTTAAAAAGGATTATCCATCAAAAGGCGGTTAATCGATCTTTTAAAGAATATTTGAAGATTTATGCTTAAAATTGGATTCATTTGCATTTTAAGCCTCTATAATTTATTGGATAAATGTAAAAATATTTAACAATCATATGTAATAATTTTGTAGATATTTATATTCATTACTGCCATTACAAAATCTAGGCGTTAACTATTATAATATTATTATATTATTAGTGGGCAACGTAAGATTTCAAAGAAACTCGTTGTTGCGTATTGTGTACTCCATAGAGCATAGCATTCCCATTAAAGTAGTATTCTCATTTTATTCACAAATATTGATAAACATTAGAATGTAATATTATATTTTTACCTAGTATGTTACAGTCAAGCACTAGTAGTCCTGGGAAAAGGTGGACCACTATGAAATCTTTTTCGGAAAAGCCTGTTCCTGAAAGTAATATTTTTTGCATCGATGATGTCAATTCCATGCAGAGGAGACTATTCATATTCTTCATCTGCCGAATGTGGGGGGGTGCATGGGTATTTATAGGGGATTGGGAGTCATGGGTGAAAGAGAAATTTGGCATGACCGGAGTTGTCGGACATTTGTTCAGTGGCATAGTAGTTCAAATGTCGGGAAATAAAACCCACTTTTGGACCCGACTGTTTTCTATGTGAAGGTGTAGTTTACTGCTCGAGGAAGCAGTTTTCCGTGTGAGGATGCGGGTTTCTGCATAGCCATTTGGCTCTTCCTAGAATTTATTTCCTTGTTGAAATATGCCTCTATTTTATCTAACGATGACTTTTTGAGAAAATTTGAGGATTTTTGGGTCTACAACCCCGAAGGATGTTTTTTATAGATTTTTATATAATCAAAAAAATATTAAAATACTCACATCTTCAAGGGAGAATTATTTCCATCGTACACATGACATTTTATGTTATAATAAGTCTGTATCATCTTGCATAATATTATTCAAATAATAATCCCTTATAGAAATATTTCAATTAGAATGATTTTTTATATCCTTGGGAAATGGAAAATAAAACATGTGAGAGCTAAAAATCACAAGAATGGTGAATATAAACATTAACAATTGACTTCCATTGGTGAGAATAAGATTTGTATAAGGTTACGATTAAATAAGAAAATTTCATGAGCTTGACATAAGAAAACGTGATTCAATAAATATTCAAATAATTTATTATGTTATATGGAATAATGAATTATGAAAAACAATATTCTTAATAGTGAATAATAATGAGCCATGGGGAATCAGCCTTAAATGAAGGAATCATTATAATCCCAATTACAGAGTAATATTTTTACTATCATGGAAAATTATATTCATTATACTTGTTCACTCATGTTATAAATAACAAGATCATAGTTAAATCCATTGGATAAACCTTTCCAATTAACCCCTGATTTTTTTTACATTGATGACATGGAACATTACCCAATGATTTGGAGAGATATATTAAGCTCACCCACCATATAATATGTACCAAGCACACTAATTATCACAAAATGTATCTATCCCACCCATCTTCATTAATAATTTTTATGTAATATAAATTAATATTATAAATGGGGGAATTTTATTAATAATCAATGTTTTTATATACAACTTCATTTCATTTATATACATATTTACATATAGAAAATGAATGGGTTTGAATTTATTCTCATTAAAATAATCATTGTATGTCATCCATAGAAAGAACATGGATGATATCATCTAATCATATTCTTGGTTAACTATTGGAATCATTAAGGTATATTTACAAAGGTGAAAATACATTTAAAATTACACTTAAAACATTGCCACGATAATTGGTGAAAAAAACCTTTTCATTTTGTATAACTATAATCTATAAACTAAAATCATAATGGTAAATGTATTTTCATTGAAAAAATGGAATCATATAAATGATACATAAATTCAAGAAACAATTATGAATGTGGGAGTATTTCATGTAGTTAATTTTGAGATTATGATTTTATTCACTAAATCAGTAGAAATGTACCTCATTAAGAAAACAATAATAATATTGGTTTTATTAATATTATAAAAAAATTAAATTAATGAAAATTACATTAATAAATCATTGTGTTTTATTAAAAATGTCATGAATATATTTTATACAAAATTTGGATATGGTAGAAAAATTATCCTTAACGAATAAAAGTAGAAAGTCAATTTTATATAAAATCATTCTTTTAGAGTTTTGTGTACATATGGATAGTAAAATTGAAGGAAAACTATATTGTCCAAAAATAGTAATAATATGATAATATAATAATATTGTATATATTATGATCATATATTTTTATTTCCATAAATATAAGCATGAAAAATATTGGTAAAACATAAGATTAAAATATTAACCAAATAACACTTTTGTAATTATTGTATTTTATCCCCCAATAAATAAATAAGATAAAATTAATTTTTATATAACACAATTATAATTATATTCATGGTATAAAATATAACATGGTATGTATTTAAAAAATATATAATAAAAAAGTTAAGAAATATGACTCATTTCTCACAGAAAAAAAAGTTATTTGAGAAACACAGAACACATTAGTGATTTTAAAATCAAAATACATAGGAAGAAAAAATGCAATATGGATATGTAAATCCCTGATATTTGATATATTAATGTATGAAAATTAACTTATTATTTTTTCTTTATATCATAAATATAAAAAATGATGCTTGTCATGAAATATGTCTTATGATATTGAGATCAAGAACAAAAAACATCAATAAATATCATAAACATTGATGTGGAAATTAATCCATTAAATGATTTTGTGTAGATATATAAATCTATATAATGAAAATGGAAGTTAAAAAATATTTTTTATATTAATTAATAGTTAAAATATTTATAATAATGCCAATGGAGAATCGTTATAACACAATGTAAAGAAATTGTGTTAAGAAACCCCTGACCCTGAGTCTAAACATGCAATGTATATCTTTTTAATCTAGTATAATAAAAATGTATTAATTATTGACCATTTTAATAACATATCAATGATTTATTTTGTTTATAATTAAAAATTTTATTTCATTTATTTCAATGATATATTTAATTTTATAATTGATCTTGTCCACATTCTTTATTTTGAGAATGTTCGGTTCTTAATTGAATAATGAATTTAGTAGGTTGACATTGGATAATGGTGTCATTATTCCATAATATCAATAATAATAAAAATTAATTAATTATTATATTTTCCATTAAATAATATTTTTATAATTACATATGTAATGTGTATTTGAAAAATTAATTATATTCGCTCATTGAGGATGTATTCCACACACACACATAAGTGACTTATTATTTTTTTATGGGTGGAAGGGTAAGAAGGTAATAAATATCATACATTTTTAAAACTATAATTATATTACGAATACATACATACACATATATATTTATAATCTATCATAATAACCAGCTTTTAAGGAATAGATAGAAATTGAAACACATTTCTTTGTAGAGGTGATAGACCACACAGATTCACAAATATTTTTTTCCCTATATGATGATAGAGGACATGAATAATGTTTTGATTTTAACATAATGATATATTAATTTATGAAATATTTTGATGATATTATATTGGAAATATTTTGAAAAAATTTAATGTGGTAGACAATGAAGTAAAATGAAAACCCTTTGTTTAGATGATTATGTCCTCTTTGAAGAACCTCCTTTGGATCTCTCTATAAGAGGACTAGGGATATTATTTTAGAAAGACCTAAAAATCAGCAATTTATATTGGGATGTTATGAAGTTATTTTATCTATTCTATGTAAAGATACGTAGTTCATGAAGTATGAGTATTATGGGAAATGTGGTTTCCATTTATAAGTAAAGAGAGGGAATCTTGAGGAATTACATAAATAATAAATTTATTATTTATTATTTATCTTATTTATATAAGAAATAAAGGATATATTTAGAATATATATGTAAATACCTGAAGCCTGACGTACATAGACATTACATTACTTTTGCAGAATACTTAGTATATAACAAAAACCCACACACAAGGATCGTAATAGTTTAGTGTCTTTGGAAACTCAGAATATAATCTTCTAATCATGGTGAAAGATCTTCAACATCTCCCATAAATATCTTCTTTTTTTAAAACCTAAATCCTTTCTTTATGTCCTGTGGAAAAGAAAACATAAAAGGGTGAGCTCAAATGCTCAGTAAGGGTAAACAAAAGAAATATCAATCACGTCATATTCATAAGAACATATCTTTTGGAAATCTTAACCTGCAAAAGAGATCATAATTTCATAACATGGGATAAATCATAGTAGTGAAATGTAATCCCAATAATCATAACATAAAACATGAAACTTTGTGGCATACACACATAATCATAGAGAATCATTTCTTATTAGTCAAGACTCATTGCCAAGAATATCTTAGTGGACAAAGTCCTTTTCTGAACCGAGTTCACTCCTCGTTTCAGTCCTGTTTCACTGAACCGGTATAACCTACCATTCCATCCATGTCTATCTCATGAGATATAAAACTTTTACCCAATGCATTGGAAGGCGATATAGGTCCCACCCATATCATAATGATACCATTCTTATGTGTGCCACAAAATCATAAACTATACATCATAGCATAACCCATGTAATAAAAATGGGATTCTTAAACATCATGACATCATAAAACAATTCATATAAGATAAAGGATTTCAAAAAAATAATTCCATCACAACATAATCAAATAAATGTAATAATAGGGATAGAAACAGAATCCTATATTATCTTAGATCGAAAATAATTTTGATAAAACACTTGAACTCCATTATTGAAGAAAATATCATTTCTACTTCAAAAACACTTTTCCTTTCTTAACATGATGTACAATTCTAAACTAAAAAAAGTTTATTAAAAATAAACATGAAAACATGTGTAGGAAGAATCTTGGAAATAATGTTTTAAAAATCCATTCATGCCGTATAAGTTAAAAAAACATTCTTCGTACTTTTGTCGGAAAAGTCAAAAAGTACCTCGTACGAAAAATGACAAAAGATTCCGTTCATATACTTAACTAAAAACTCACCGAAGGGTAAAATTGGATTTAAAAAATTGTAGGCGGATGGAAATATTATTACATATTGACGAAACATGGATGTGGATGATAAGATACACCCTAATAAATGCCAAAGTAAAAACAATCTCGGATAAAAATGAGATTGTGATATTTCCATTACCTTAGGTCTGATTTGCATTGTATGTGTCCGAACCTACTTTATAATGCTTTAAATAATGTCATTGACTTATTCCAGAATCATACTCATTGTTATGATATCATATATGGTTCACTTATGGCTTTATATTACCCGTTCTTTTGTAAATTCCATGTTAAAGAGCGTTTTGGGTAAAATCATTTCATTTGTCGTCCGTGTTTTGAATTGTAATTATTCTTATGATTACTTAGATCATGATTACTTATTTCTATAATATAAAACATGATTTATATATAATATAAATTCATAATATAATATATCAGTAAATGGAACGAAATACACCGTTCATGGATACGGTAGACCGTACGTACGCATGAACGCTGTTTTCTTTTCCTTATTGAGTTGAATGGAATTAATTAGATGGCATACATATAGATACACATAAATACAGAATCATTATTATGTCATATATTTCATTTTTACTTATTATATAAACTTTATAATCATTCATGAATGGTTAACATGGATAATGAATCTCATCACGTCATGGAGACGGTAGTCCGTACGTACGCACAAGCGATGATATCGTTTCGTGATCGTGGAATTGTATTGGAGTGTATGTATACTATTTCAGAATCAATATCACTTTATAATAATCATATATAGTTATTATTTACACCATTATACCCATCCAAGTAAGGTGGTGGTGGAAAATAGATTACACCACGGCGTGGACACGGTATTCCGTACGTACCCACGCGCGGTGATTTCGTTTTCCGTAGGATGGATAGATGGTGAAATAGGGTTGTTTCATAATTATAATAACATATTCGTATATGAGTGATACAGATGTTATTACTTCATAATGAAGCAACCTAAGAAGAAGAAGTGGAAGAAGAAATAAAGTTGAAAGAATCGGTAACGGACATTACCTCTTCTTTGAAGCGCCTCTTTGAGATATCCTTCTAGGGCACTAAAATTGGTCTTTGATGAAGACCATAACCTCTAGAATTATTCTAAGGAAGTGGATAAGGGAATTGGGTAGGGGTTGGCCAAGTTTGAAGGCTCAACGTGGTGTGAGGAAGAGAGGGAGGGGGTGCCATTTTATAAGGGAGGAGAGTGGTACCTTTGAAACAACTAAATTTATTATTTTATTATAAAGTCATGTTCAGTTTTAAATAGCCTAAAATTGATTTATTTCGAAGCTAAGGTGGGGATGGGTCGAAATAATCTTATCCAATAGAATTTAGAAAAGAATAGGTTCCTATTTTAACCTTATAATTTATATTTTACTTTAAGTTAGATAATTTTACTTTTATCGTGTCTTTTTGTGTTCTTACACTATAAGGTTAATAAACATACTATAACAAGACAAACTAACTTCAAGTTGTTTATTATTAATATATATAACCTTATCTAAGTCAATTTTCAGAAGCATAGATTATTATGATTAAATTAACAATTAATAATATAATATTTGTTTTAAAAACAGTTTTATGTCAATTTTGACACTATTTAGTAATTAATTTTTGTGAAAATTATAACATAATTATTAGTTCAAATACAGTTAATTAAATCCATACTAACATGTCATATTAACCTAGAAAATTAGTGTAATTCATAAAAAGTCTCAAATTTCATTTATGTTGGTATTTATAACATCAATTATGTCAATATTTCATTAATAAGATAATTACTGCATCATCGTTGTGTCATAAATAAATAATAATATATAATGTCAAAAAATTACAAATAAAATACCATTATAGGAAATAGTTTTATATTTCTAATGAATATTTATAGTCGAATTTATCTTATGTATAACCCCATATTAAAAATGACTTACTTATTAAACTTTGATTTCAACTATTTTAACCCTTCTTTAAATAAATTAATAATAAATGTCCTAATCTAATCCAAGTGGACCTAAATGGTCATATTTTATTCCTAAGGTCGTTTTTGGTAGAATTAAACTTATCCAATATAATTAGGATATGTGTTAGGGTAATAATAATATCATTTTTACCCTTTATTACCCTATTTAATTTTAACCGTGGTAAGTAAAAGTAAAAAGTTACCAAAAATTATTTTCATCTCATTGAACCACCTTTTACATGCTAACATCAATCGTGTCTCTCGGATTTTTGAAATTCCACTCACAGAAGCGGTAAAATTAGGTTTTATGAAAAATTCAGTTTTTTAACTACCACTTAGTGGTTTCACTATTCATCAAAAAATGAAAGTTCCAGAAAAATACAAAAAATTTGGCCTAAGATATATTTGATATTATGAATTCCAAAAAGATGTTTATTTTACCAATTTCAAAACATATCAGTTTCATTAATTAATTTAAAAATTAACTCCCGTCGTCAAAACAAATAGCGTGTTCTTAAGAGATAATAACTATCAAAAGATTGACACTTGTTTATGTCTGGTTTAAATGTGAAATTACATCAAATGACCAACATTGTATTAAATTGTGAAAAAATATTCTAAATATACTTCAAAACCACTCAAATTAATAATTTATCAGTATTAATTATTTCTATTAAAAAGGTTGTTTTTAATTAAAATTTAGTAATTTTCACTCTTCATCAGAAAATGAAAGTTATCCGAAAAGTACCAAAATTTCACCCTAAGCTAATTTCGATATTAAGAATCCAAAAATGAAATCCATTTTGGAAAAATAAAATTTGCAAAATTTCAAAAAGTTGTTATTACTATTCATAATGGCTAGTTTTAATAATATTTTAATTTCATATTGTTGTTTAGTGAAACTCATTATTGTATACTACACATGCTATCGAGGAAGGTAGTGATTGCGTGTAATGCAAGAAAAGTCAGGGATGCATGTTGTGCAAGCTCCTTTTGGTGTAGCGTACAACACAAGACATTAATGAAATTAAAAAGAATATTTTTTATAAAATCTCAGGGTGTTACATTCTACCCCCCTTAAAATGAATTTCGCCCATGAAATTCGTCGGGGTTATAAATCGTTTACTATTCGAAAGTTGCTTTAATAGAAACCCACATCATAAAAAAGAATACCAAAACCAATCTTTAAAAATAAATGTATGAAACGTAATGGTTACCCAAATAAACTAATCACTGGGTTTCCACATAGGAGAAAATATGGATATGGAAGAGAAATTTAACCATCATGTTCTAATGGAGAGTGGTAGAGAACATGGATATGGAAAAGCCAGCAATGATGAAGACATAAATTTGTGACGATCTAAGGTACCGTCTGATTCATCAGATATAAGAGCACTAGGACATCATTTTTGGTTTTCAAGATCATTTCCCTAAACTTGATGAAATTGGAATTAGAAGAAACACTTTCGTGATTTTGGTATAGTCTCACTGTTTGTCGTTCTTTGGACAATTTCCACCTCATAGCTTAAATAAATAAAGTTTAATTTGTCATTCGTGATGTGTTAGCAGATCATGTGATAGAATGATGGGTTATTCCATCTGTTTCAAATAAAAGGTTAGAAAAAATTATCAAATATATATAAGTCCATCTATGGTGATATTAATCATATATGGTTCCTAAAATGAACTTATACTTCATATGTCATACTTCTTAATATAATAAAACTAGTTTCTACTAAACAGGGACTTCCTGTAGGCTAGTGGTAGGTGATAAAGTCCAGTCGCACTTCGGTTGTGGGTTCGATTCCCACAGCCTTGTCCGGCGCGATGGGCAGTCGCCCGTCCTGCAGTTTGTCCTTTTTCGAAAACTAAATTACTATAACATCACATAAATAATATCAAAAAAAAGTTATATCCTTAAACAATACAAACTTATGGTTAACATAATCAATTCCAATCATTAGGGTTATCTAAAATACTTCAGTCCAAGATCATAGTATAAAGAAAACGGTTACTTGAAATGTCATCAACCAAGCATGTGAATACCATAATTTATCCCCCATATATCTTGTTGTTCACATTCCAATCATTGGAATACCATAATGATGTATTCTCTTGAAAAATGAATACCCAATAAACCTTAGTGAAAACATGAATGTTGTCAAAGGTTAACTCTTTTCACATACCAAAATCCAAAAATTCTATATACTCAAACCGTGATATAACCTTCTCCTTATATCAGTCATGAGCTCATGAATACTATCAAACATTTAATTTTCTACTTTTCCCTTCATTATGTGCATATCATCTACATTCCAAAAAATATCTGAATAACCTTTCATGGATACAGGTAACATTAATCATACACTTTCAAAACTCAAAGAAAGACAACAATGTAAAAATCCTTATATGTCTCTTTATTCCATAGTACCATGAGATTACTTATACAACATTACACATGATAAACATGTAATCATTCCACTAAATTCTTAAACCATTGACCGAGATTCAAAAATTCTTTCATCTCACATATCATTTGTAGTCTCTTCATCATCATCCACATAAATACTACCCATACGACCATACTGATTCTCTTCATGAGGCTTTCCCTTAGGGCATTGGTTTCCATAATGCCTGTACATTCCACATTTAAAACATTTAACCATTGTTTATGTCACAGCAATACCATGATCCTCATCCCTGATGTTAACTGAACCTTTTCCTTTGCACTTACGGGCATGGTGTCCTTCTTTTCCACACTCAAAGAATCTTCCAGTTCCTTTGAAACATTCTCCTCGATGCCTCTTCCCACGTGATTTACAAAGGGGAAATTGAACATTCATTTCTCTATGATCATCATGAAACTCCATCTTTCTCTTATTAGCTGACTTAGGAAACTTACCAAATATTACTTTATTGATCATATTATGAGATTGATGATTTGTCATAATAATGAAGTTTGGACTTCCAAATCCCATTTCATTTGGTTTCTCATGAATAATATCATTCAATTATCCATCATATCCTTTATTATCGTGAATCATCTTGTGTCCAGCCATTTTCTAAAACCCAAAAAGAATAGTGTGAGAGACAAAAATCATAATAAAGGGGGAGTAACTTCAATATCTAACATATTTGGTTTAATCTAATATTGTTACCATAGTTCTAGGACTATATCCTATACGTATACATATCCTTAGGGACATACCTAGATATACCTTAGAAATATCTCTAGGGATCTCACTAACGTTTTCGCATCCTAATTTCCAAATGTTGACTAAACCTTCCCTCTGATTCCAACTGTAGAGAGCCGATGCCTGGCGTACATAGACATTACATTAGTTTTGCGGAATACTTAGTACATAACAAAAACACACACACAAGGACCGTAATAGTTTAGTGTCTTTGGAAACTGGGAATATAATCTTATAATCATGGTGAAAGATATTCAACATCTCCCATAAATATATTATTTTTTTAAAACCTAAATCCTTTATTTATGTCATGGGGAAAATAAAACATAAAGGGTGAGATCAAATGCTCAGTAAGGGTAAACAAAAGAAATATCAATCACGTCATATTCATAAGAACATATCTTTTGGAAATCTTAAATTGTAAAAGAGATCATAATTTCATAACATGGGATAAATCATAGTAGTGAAATTTAATCCGAATAATCATAACTTAAAACATGAAACTTTGTGGCATACACACATAATCATAATGAATAATTTAGTATTAGTCAAGACTCATTTCCAAGACTATCTTAGTGGACAAAGTCCCTTTTTGAACCGAGTTCACTCCTCGTTTCAGTCCTGTTTCACTGAACCGGTATACCCAACCGTTCCAGCCTTGTCTATCTCATGAGATATAAAATCATTACCCAATTAATTGGAGGGATATATAGGTCCTACCCATCTCATAATGATACCACTCTTATGTGTGCCACAAAATCATAAACCATACATCATAGCATAACCCATGTAATAAAAATGGGATTCTTAAACATCATGACATCATAAAACAATTCATATAAGATAAAGGATTTCATTAAAATAATTCCATCACAACATAATCAAATCAATGTAATAATAGGGATAGAAACAGAATCCTATATTATCTTAGATGGAAAATAATTTTGATAAAACACTTGAACTCCATTCGTGAGGAAAATATCCTTTCTACTTCAAAAACACTTTTCCTTTCTTAACATGTCATAAAATTCTAAACTAAAAGAAGTTGATTAAAAATAAACTTGAAAACTTGTAAAGGAATCATCTTGGAAATAAATTTTTAAAAATCCATTCATGCCATATAAGTTAAAAAAACATTCTTCGTACTTTTTTCGGAAATGTAAAAAAGTACCTCGTACAAAAAATGAAAAAAGATTCCTTTCATATCCTTTACTAAAAACTCACAGAAGGGTAAAATTGGATTTAAACAATTGTAGGTGGATGGAAATAATATTATATATTGAGGAAACATGGATTTGGATGATAAAATACACCCTAGTAATTACCAAAGTAAAAACAATCTCGGATAAAAATGAGATTGTGATATTTCCATTACCTTAGGACTGATTTGCTTCGTATGTTTCCGAACCTCTTGTATAATGATTTTAATAATTCCATTGACTTATTTCTGAATCATACTCATTGTTATGATATCATATATGGTTCACTTATGGCTTTATATTAGCCGTTCTTTTGTAAATTCCATGTTAAAGAGCGTTTTTGGTAAAAATCATTTCATTTGTCGTCTGTGTTTTGACTTGTAATTATTCATATGATTACTTAGATCATGATTACCTAATTCCAAAATATAAAACATGATTTATATATAATATATATTCAGAATATAATAGATCAGTAAATGGAAAGAAATACACCGTTCATGGAGATGGTAGACCGTACGTACGCATGAACGCTGTTTTCTTTTCCTTATTGAGTTGAATGAAATTAAGTAGATGACATACATATATATACAAATAAATCCAGAATCATTATTATGTCATATATTTCATTATTACTTATTATATATACTTTATAATCATTCATTAATGGTTAACGTGGAGAATGAATCTCATCGCGTCATGGAGACGGTAGTCCGTTCGTACGCACGAGTGATGATATAGTTCTCATGATCGTGGAATTGTATTGGAGTGTATGTATACTATTTCATAATCAATATCACATTAAAATAATGATATATAGTTATTATGTACACCATTATACCCATCCAAATATGGTGGTGGTGGAAAATAGATTACACCACGGCATGGAGACAGTATTCCGTAAGTACGCACGCGCGGTGATTTCATTTTCCGTTGGATGGATAGATGGTGAAATAGGGTTGTTTCATACTTATAATAACATATCAGTATATGAGTGATAATTATGTTATTACTTCATAATGAAACAATATATGAAGAAGAAGTGGAAGGAGAACTAAAGTTGAAAGACTCGGTAACGGACATTACCTCTTCTTTGAAGCACCTCTTTGAGATCTCCTTTTAGGGCACTAAAATTGGTCTTTGATGAAGACCAGAACCTCTACGATGTTGATAGTGAGGTGGATAAGGTAATTGGGAAGTGTTTGGCTGAGAATGAAGGCTCAAAGTGGTGTGAGGAAGAGAGGGAGGGGGTTCCCTTTTAAAAGGGATGAGAGGGGTACCTTTGGAAAAACTAAAAATATTATTTTATTATAAAGTCAAGTTCGGTTTTAAATAGCTCCAAATTGATTTATTTTGAAGCTAAGGTGGGGATGGGTAGAAATACTCTCATCCAATACAATTTAGACAAGTTTAGGTTCCTATTTTAACCTTATAATTTATATTTAACTTTAAGTTAGATAATTTTACTTTTACCGTGTCTTTTTGTGTTCTTACACTATAAGGTTAATAAACATACTATAACAAGACAAAAGAACCCAAAGATGTTTATAATTAATATATATATCCTTATCTAACTCATTTGTCCGAACCTTAGATTTTTAGGAATAAAATAACAATTAATAATAAAATATTTGTTTTAAAAACTATTTTATGTCAATTTTGACACTATTTAGTAATTAATTTTTTTGAAAATCATAACAGAATGATTAGTTCGAAAAATGTTTATTAAATCAATATTAACATGTCATATTAACCTATCAAATTAGTTTAATTCTGAAAAAGTCTCAAATTACATTTATTTGGGTATTTATAACATCAATTATGTAAATATTTCATTAATAAGGTAATTACTGCATCATCGTTGTGTCATAAATAAATAATATTATATAATTTATAAAAATTACAAATAAAATACCATTATGTATGAAATATTTTTATCTTTCTAATGAATATTTATAGTTGAATTTATCTTATGTATAACCGCATATTAAAAATAATGAACTTATTAAACGTTGATTTTAACTATTTTAACCCTTCTTTAAATAAATTAATAATAAATTTTCTAATCTAATCCAAGTGGGACTAAATGGTCATAATTTATTCCTAAGGTTGTTTTTTGGTCTAATTACACTTATCCAATAGAATTAGGACATGTTTTATTTTAATAATAATATCATTTGTACCCTTAATGACCGTATTTACTTTTAACCGTGGTAAATAAAAGTAAAAAGTTACCAAAAATTATTTTCATCTCATTGAACCACATTTTTCCTACTGATATCAACCGTGTCTCTCTGATTTTTGAAATTCCACTCACATAAGCCGTAAAATTAGGTTTTATGAAAAATTTTGTTTTTTAACTACCACTTAGTGGTTTCACTATTCATCAAAAAATGAAAGTTTCCAGAAAAATACCAAAAATTAGCCCTAAGCTATATTTGATATTATGAATTCAAAAATGATCTCTATTTTACAAAATTCAAAATATATCAGTTGCATTAATTAATTTAAAAATTAATTCTCATCGTCAAAACAAATAGCATGTTCTTAAGAGATAATAACTCTTAAAATATTGACCCTTTTTTATGTTTGGTTTAAATGTGAAATAACATCCAATGACCAAAATTGTATTAAATTGTAAAAATATATTCTAAATATACTTTAAAACCACTCAAATTAATAATTTATCACTATTATTTATTTCGATTAAAAAGGTTGTTTTTAATTAAAATATAGTAATTTTCACTATTCATCAGAAAATGAAAGTTATCCGAAAAGTACCAAAATTTCACCCTAAGCTAATTCGATATTACAAATCCAAAAATGAATTCCATTTTTGAAAAATAAAATTTACAAAATTTCAAAAAGTGGTTATTACTATTCATAACGGCTAGTTTTAATAATATTTTAATAGCATATCGTTGTTTAGTGAAACTCGTTATTGCATACTACACATGCTATCGAGGAAGGTCGCGATTGCGTGTAATGCAAGGAAAGTCAAGGATGTTTGTTGTGAAAGATCCTTTGGGTGTAGCATACAACACAAGACATTAATGAAATTAAAAAGAATATTTTTCATAAAATCTTGTGGTGTTACATTCTACCCCCCTTAAAATGAATTTCTCCCTCGAAATTCGTCGGGGTTATAAATGGTTTACTATTCGAAAGTTTCTATAATAGAAACCCACATCGTAAAATGGAATACCAAAACCAATCTTTAAAAACAAAAGTATGAAACATAACGGTTACCCAAATAAACTAATCAATGGGTTTCCACATTGGTGAAAATATGGATATGGATGAGAAATCTAACCATCATGTTCTGATGGAGAGTGGTAGAGAACATGGCTATTGAAATCCAGAAATCACATAGCCATAAATTTGTGACGATCTAAGGTACTGTCTGATTAATCAGATATAAGAGCACTAGGACATCATTTTTGGTTTTCAAGATCATTTCCCTAAAGTTGATGAATTGGAATTAGAAGAAATACTTTCGTGATTTTGGTATAGTCTCACCATTTATCGTTCTTTTGGACAATTTCCACTTCATTGCTTAAATAAATGAAGTTGAATTTGTCATTCGTGATGTGTTAGCAGATCATGTTATAGAATGATGTGTTATTCCATCTGTTTCATGTTAGAAAACATTATCAAATATATATATGTCCATCTATGGTGAGATTAATCATATATGGTTACTAAAATGGATGTATACATCATATATCATACTGATTAATATAATAAAACTAGTTTCTACTAAATAGAGACTTCCTGTAGGCCAGTGGTAGGCGATAAAGGCCAGTCGCACTTCAGTTGTGGGTTCGATTCCCACAGCCTTGTCCGACGCGATGGGTTGTTGCCCGTCCTGCAGGTTGTCCTTTTTCTAAAACTACATTACTATAACATCACATAAATAATATAAAAAAAAGTTTTATCCTTAAACAATACTAACTTATGGTTAACATAATCCATTCCAATCATTAGGCTTATCTAAAATACTTCGGTCCAAGATCATAGTATAAAGAAAACGATTACTTGAAATGTCATCCACCAAGCTTGTGAATACCATCATTTATTCCCCACATATCTTGTTGGTCACATTCCAATCATGTGAATACCTTAATGATGTATTCTCTTGAAAAATGAATACCCAATAAACCTTAGTGAAAACATGAATGTTGTCAAAAGTTAACTCTTTCCACATACCAAAATCCAAAAATTCTATATACTCAAACCATGCTATAACCTTCTCCTTATATCAGTCATGATCTCATGAATTCTATCAAACATTTAATTTTCTCCTTATCCCTTCATTATGCGCATATCATCTACATTCGAAAAATATCTGAATAACAATTCATGGACACTGGTAACATTAATCATACACTTTCAAAACTCAAGGAAAGACAACAGTGCAACAATCCTTAGATGTCTCTTTATTCCATAGTACCATGAGATTACTTATACAACATTACACATGATAAACATGTAATCATTCCACTTCATTCTTAAACCATTGATCGAGCTTCAACAATTATTTCATCTCACATATCATTTGTAGTCTCCTCATCATCATCCACATAAATACTACCCATACGACCATACTGATTCTCTTCATGAGACTTCCCCTTATGGAATTGGTTTGCATAATGCACGTACATTCATCATTTAAAACATTTAACCACTGTTGATGTCATAGAAATACCATTATCCTCATCCCTGGTGTTAACTGAAATTTTTCCTTTGCACTTACTGGCTTTTTTCCTTCTTTTCCACACCCAAAGCATCTTCCAGTTCCTTTGAAACATTCTCCTTGATGCCTCTTCCCACATGATTGACATAGGGGAAATTGAACTTTCTTTCCTCTATAATCATCATGAAACTCCATATTTCTCTTATTAGACGAGTTAGGAAACTTACCAAATTTTACTTTATTGATCATATTATGAGATTTCTGATTCGGCATAATAATGATGTTTGGACTTCCAAATCTCATTTCATTTGGTTTCTCATGAAGAATATCATTCCATTGTCCATTATATCCTTCATTATCGTGAATCATCTTGTCTCCAGCCAATTTCTAAAACCCAAAAAGAATAGTGTGAGAGGAAAAAATCATAATAAAGGGGGTGTAACTTCAATATCTAACATCTTTGGGTTAATCTAATATCGTTACCATAGTTCTAGACCTATATCCTATACGTATACTTATCCTTAGGGACATCCATAGACATACCTTAGAAATATCTTTAGGGATCTCACTAACGTTTTCGCGTCCTAGTTTCCAAAGGTTGACTAAAACTTTCCTCTGATACCAACTGTAGAGACCCTATGCCTGATGTACATAGACATTAAATTACTTTTGCGGAATAATTAGTACATAAAAAACACACAAACAAGGATCGTAATAGTTTAGTGTCTTTGGAAACTCAGGATATAATCTTCTAATCGTGGTGAATGATCTTCAACATCTCCCATAAAGATATTATTTTTTTAAAACCTAAATCCTTTCTTTATGTCCTGAGGAAAAGAAAACATAAAAGGGTGAGATCAAATGCTCAGTAAGGGTAAACAAAAGAAATATCAATCACGTCATATTCATAAAAACATATCTTTTGAAAATCTTAACCTGCAAAAGAGATCATAATTTCATAACATGGGATAAATCATAGTAGTTAAATGTAATCCCAATAATCATAACTTAAAACATGAAACTTTGTAGCATACATACATAATCAGAGAGAATCATTTCTTATTAGTCAAGTCTCATTGCCAAGACTATCTTTGTGGACAAAGTCCCTTTCTGAACCGAGTTCACTCCTCGTTTCAGTCCTGTTTCACTAAACCGGTATAACCTGCCATTCCAGCCATGTCAATCTCATGAGATATAAAATCTTTACCTAATGCATTGGAGGGAGATATAGGTCCCACCCATCTCATAAGGATACCATTCTTATGTGTGCCACAAAATCATAAACCATACATCATAGCATAACCCATGTAATAAAAATGGGATTCTTAAACATCATGAAATCATAAAACAATTCATATAAGATAAAGGATTTCATAAAGATTATTCCATAACAACATAATAAAATCAATTTAATAATAGGGATAGAAACAGAATCCTATATTATCTTAGATGGAATATAATTTTGATAAAACACTTGAACTCCATTTTTGAGGAAAATATCCTTTCTACTTCAAAAACACTTTTCCTTTCTTAACATTTCGTACAATTCTAAACTAAAAGAAGTTGATTAAAAATAAACATCAAAACTTGTAAAGTAGTCATCTTGGAAATAATGTTTTAAAAATCCATTCATGCCGTATAAGTTAAAAAAACATTCTTCGTACTTTTGTTGGAAAAGTCAAAAAGTACCTCGTACGAAAAATGACAAAATATTCCTTTCATATCCTTTACTAATAACTCATCGAAGGGTATAATTGGATTTAAACAATTATAGGTGGATGGAAAAAATTTTAAATATTGAGGAAACCTGGATGTGGATGATAAAATACACCCCAGTAAATACCAAAGTAAAAACATTCTCGGATAAAAATGAGATTGTGATATTTTCCTTACCTTAGGTCCGATTTGATTCATATGTGTCCAAAACTCCGGTATAATGATTTAAATAATTTCATTGACTTATTCCAGAATCATACTCATTGTTATGATATCATATATGGTTCACTTATGTCTTTATATTACCCATTCTTTTGTAAATTCCATGTTAAAGAGCGTTTTGGGTAAAATCGTTTCATTTTTCGTCCGTGTTTTGACTTGTAATTATTCATATGATTACTTAGATCATGATTACTTAATTCCAGAATATAGAAGATGATTTATATATAATATATATTCAGAATATAATAGATTAGTAAATGGAAAGAAATACACTATTCATGGAGACGGTAGACCGTACGTACGCATGAACGCTGTTTTCTTTTCCTTATTGAGTTGAATGGAATTAAGTAGACGACATACATATATATAAAAATAAATTCAGAATCATTATTAGGTCATATATTTCATTATTACTTATTATATATACTTTATAATCATTCATGAATGGTTAACGTGGAGAATGAATCTCATCGCGTCGTGGAGACGGCAGTCTGTACGTACGCACAAGCGATGATATCGTTCTCATGATCGTGGAATTGTATTGGAGTGTATGTATACTATTTCAGAATCAATATCACTTTACAATAATCATATATAGTTATTATGTACACCATTATACCCATCCAAGTAAGGTGGTGGTGGAAAATCGATTACACCACGGCGTGGAGACGATATTCCGTAAGTACGCACGCGCGATGATTTCATTTTACGTAGGATGGATAGATGGTAAAATATGGTTGTTTAATACTTATAATAACATATCAGTATATTAGTGATACTGATGTTATTACTTCATATTGAAACAACCTAAGAATAAGAAGTGGAATAAGAAATAAAGTTGAAAGAATCGGTAACGGACATTACCTCTTCTTTGAAGCGCCTCTTTGAGATCATATTTTAGGGCACTAAAATTGGACATTGATGAAGAACAAAACCTATAGGATGTTTCTAGGGAAGTGGAGAATGGAATTGGGCAGGGTTTGTCCGAGCTTGAAGGCTCAAAGTGGTGTGAGGAAGTGAGGGAGGGGGTGTTCTATTATAAGGGAGGAGAGGGGTACCTTTGGAAAAACTACAAATATTATTTTATTATACAGTCAAGTTCTGTTTTAAATATCTCCAAATTAATTTATTTCGAAGCTATGGTGGGTATGGGTCTAAATACTATAATACAATAGAATATAGACAAGTTTTGGTTCCAATTCTAACCTTATCATTTATATTTAACTTTAAGTTAGATAATTTTACTTTTACCGTGTCTTTTTGTGTTTTTACACTATAAGGTTAATAAACTTACTATAACAAGACAAACGAACCCCAATTTGTTTATCATTAATATATTTAACCTTATATAATTCATTTGGACGAACCTTAGATTTTTAGGAATAAAATAACAATTAATAATATAATATTTGTTTTAAAAACTATTTTATGTCAATTTTGAAACTATTTAGTAATTAATTTTTGTAAAAATCATAACAGAATGATTAGTTCGAAAAAAGTTAATTAAGTAAATACTAACATGTAATATTATCCTATAAAACTAGTGGAATTCATAAAAAGTCTAAAATTACATTTATTTGGGTATTTATAAAATCAATTATGTCAATATTTCATTAATAAGATAATTACTTCATCATCGTTGTGTCATAAATAAATAATATTATATAATGTATAAAAATTAAAAATAAAATGCCATTATGTAGGAAATCTTTTTATATTTCTAATGAATATTTATAGTCGAATTTATCTTATGTATAACCCCATATTAAAAATGATTTACTTATTAAACATTGATTTTAACTATTTTAACCATTCATTAAATAAATTAATAATAAATGTCCTAATCTAATCCAAGTGGGCCTAAATGGTGATATTTTATTCATAAGGTTTTTTATGGTCGAATTACACTTATCCAATAGAATTAGGACATGTGTTAGGGTAATAATAATATCATTTTTACCCTTAATTACCCTATTTACTTTTAACTGTGGTAAATATAAGAAAAAAGTTACCAAAAATTATTTTCATCTCATTGAACCATGTTTTACTTACTGACATCAACCGTGTCTCTAGGATTTTTGAAATTCCACTCACAGAAGAAGTAAAATTAGGTTTTATGAAAATTTCAGTTTTTTAACTACCACTTAGTGGTTTCACTATTCATCAAAAAATGAAAGTTTCCAGAAAAATACCATAAATTAGGCCTAAGATATATTTGATATTATGAATTCAAAAATGATATATATTTTAACAAATTCAGAACATATCAGTTTCATTAATTAATTTAAAAATTAATTCCAGTCGTCAAAACAAATAGCGTGTTCTTAAGAGATAATAACTATCAAAATATTGACACTTGTTTATGTCTGGTTTAAATGTGAAATTACATCCAATGACCAACATTTTATTAAATTGTAAAAACATATTCCAAATATACTTTAAAACCACACAAATTAATTATTTATAACTATTAATTATTTCAATTAAAAAGGTTGTTTTTAATTCAAATTTAGTAATTTTCACTATTCATCGGAAAATGCAATTTATCCGAAAAGTACCAAAATTTCACCCTAAGCTAATTTCGATATTACGAATCCAAAAATGAAATCCATTTTTGAAAAATAAAATTTAAAAAATTTCAAAAAGTGGTTATTACTATTAATAACGGCTAGTTTTAATAATATTTTAGTAGCATACTATTGTTTATTGAAACTCGTTATTGCGTACTACACACGCTATCGAGGAAGGTCGCAATTTCATGTAATGCATGGCAAGGCAAGGATGCGTGTTGTGCAAGCTCCTTTTGGTGTAGCGTACAAGAGAAGACATTAATGAAATTAAAAAGAATATTTTTCTTAAAATCTCAGGGTGTTACAATATAATTCATATATTTCAAAATAATCAATATTGAATTTTACTTAGGTTAGGTGATTTTTATTCATCGAATGTTAGTTTTAACATGATATTATCACTTTTAATGAATATTGTGATAATTATTTTTTTAAAACATTTAGGGCCATAAAAATAATTATTTAAATAAATTTTGACTCATATGTTTAAAGTAGAATATTTAATAGAGTATATCCACTTATATTAAAATAATATAATTTTATTATGATTTTTATATCAATTACTAAAATACTATTACAGATATGATACCTTGTTAGTAATATTTATGTATATTTATATAATTTATAAAAAAAAATATCAATAAAAAAGCCGCATTAATTTTTAATGAGAAATAGCATGTTTGAGAGAATAAATGACATGATAAATCCAATAATATAATATAATGGTTAACACTGAGATGTTATGAAATATTTCTTTATAAATAAACTCAATATCTTTGATATCTTGCAACGCACACAACAATTTGTTTTATTGAAATATGACAGTCTATTAAAATTTTGTTATTTAAACCTAACCATTATAACCTAGCTATTAATAAAGAGTATATTAATCTGGATATTTATATTAAGAATATTATATGGTTTATACTTGTATAAAATAAGTTAAATGGTTATATAATGATGAGAAATAAAATAAAAAACATTTTCATGAAACAAAATGATTTATGAAAAAATTTATTTTTTAAATGGAGGTTTAGTAGTACATTCCTCACATACATTAAAATAAATTGTTAAAAAAATAAAATTATTTTGACAAAATTGTAAATATTTTAGAAATCAGCATGGAAAAATATCTTGTAGTGAAATTTTTTGAATATCTGTAGAAGATTAATTTTTCGATGAATAGTGAAAAATACCAGTTTTTATTGAAAACATATTTTTAAATTGAATCATTTAAAAGATCCATTTTGATTTAAAAATATTACAAATATTTCATTAGTTTTATAATATTATAAAAATACACTTTATTTTAGGTGAATCAATTTATTATTGATTTTTTATATTAAACATTTATATACATATGATTAATTCTTTTTGGTAACCCTCTTATTTTTCATGTCTATAGTTTTAAAATTAAATTATAATTTATCAACTTATGTGATAATAATTTGATAAAATATGTTAATTATTCACAAATATATTCATTAACAGTAGATAATAATTTCAACTTAATTTCTATAGATAATTTTTAATAAAAACAAAAATAAATTAATTTGTTTTGTCATGGTTGAAAATCAGTTTCCACAAAATTAGCAATTTTTTTTTTGATAAATATCATTTAATATTTATAATAATTTGGTAAATTTTATATATTAATAATAATTTTATTTTTTTATTAATGGATAAATTATCTGCGTTAAATATACTAGTTACCTTAGTGAAAACTATAATGATAAATTTATGTAATATTAAAGGAAATGTTATAACATATTAATCAAATCTTATGTTATTGTGTGGTGGATGTTTGGATTTAATATATAATTCCTCCAATCCATTATTTACCATATCTTAGGCACATTCGATGAGACTTACTTTACAATATATATATATATATGTATATTATTTTCACAAATTCCACTATTCCTCAAATATAAAAGATCTCTCAGTCCTATAACCTATTCAATCATATAAATATATTAAAAATAATGTAAAATAGAAAAATTAACACCCATATATAATTATCAATATCATAGAGGATCTGGTCTTCCATGAAGTTCAACCCTATGGTCCTTATGAATAGATACAATGTTTATTTCTCTAATGTAAGGGAATTGTCTTCAGCAGGATCATTTTTTATTTCTTATCTTATAATAATATACTATAAAATGAAGTTTACAATATTATAAATCTATTTTATGACATTTAATGACATTTTATTATGATTATAAAATAATATTTACCATTCCCAACATCTATAAAACAGGATACAATAGAGTCAATCCTGTGTACGGTAGACGACAACCTCTCTAATTGATATAATTTTTTCCCAAACAACATATCAATGTTTGACAAAAAGATGAATTTAATGTGTAAATTAATATTTAATATTTTTTAAATATTCATAAACATATTTTTATAATATTATATATGACTTCATCATCCAATTCCATTTATAATATTATAATGTCGCTCGGGCATATGACAAACTACCATCTTGTTAACCGTTGTGATTGATTTTCCTATTATGATTTACATGGAATGTATTATTGGAAAATTTAATGAATATATGTAATATATATGACCAGATATAAATTCTATAATATTAATATATCAAACAGTTTCTTTCTCATTATCACATTAATGTAATAATATATCACTCATTTGTATGTATGACCTATCATCTACACTAAGCGATGAGATTCATTTTCCAAATCCAACAATCAAGGATGATTTTAAATATGATTATAATGAGTAAATGTGATATTTATAACAGTAATACAATTATATATAATTTTTATCTATTTACTATGTATAAGAAAAATAATATTGAAAACAAAACAGCCATTAAGGAACAAGATAATTAATAGTCAAAACAATTGAAATAATGTAATATTATTAAAACACGTGTCAAAAATTGTTTTAGTTGGATCATATATGTTATGTTATATATGTGATATTTTAAATATGTTTTCATAAGAAATATATATTTATTATATGATATTTTTGGAATCATATGAAGGAATCTGAACTTGAGGTATGGATTTCTTGTCTAATATTTGCGTCAGTGAAACATATTTTTATCCACCACTTAATCATTTCTGTTGTTTATCTACTATCAACACTGATATGTTATATCACGTATTTAGTTATATTGATCATAAGTAAATTTTTATTTCTTGTCATTTCTTATTTGTGTCTTATATTTAAATATTATCAAATTAGAATGTTTGTATTTCACAGTATCATCTTTATTCACGATTGATTATGTATATGGATGTGATGGGGGAATTATCATATTTTAATTTATAAAATCCATCTTATTTCATTCCATCATGTTATTCATGATCATTTTTAAGTTATAGATCCTTTTAATTTCACATTGGTACACAAAAGTATTGATAATTTTTAAAATAAAATTTTTCTATATTTAACACCTGGGTTGGAAATCTTTTTCAACAAAATATACATTTTATAAATATATGTTTAAAATTATTTTTAAAATTAAAACATATTTATTAAATGATTTTAACCATTTCATAGTTATTGTATTATTTATTGGAATGTAATATTTATGTCATTATCCAAAGTAATTCCCTTTTATTCTTTTTACAAATGTGAATAGAATATTTTTTAATTGTGTAGGAATATGACATAATTTCCCGACATTATTAAAAAATAATTTTTAATAATTTTATTATAATTTTAAAAATTTATTTTCAAATAAAAATGATTTCGAATATATTTTTTTTCTTTTTTATTTTTCATAATATTTTCATCTTGAAATGGAATATTTTATTCAAAAATGATTTCAACAAATTTTTTTTGGAATTAATATTCATTAATGACCTAAATTATTTATTTTATATATGATCCACTTGGGATATATTGTATTGATAACATCCTTAATATTCCTAAATATGTTTTATGATCTGTTTGATTGTGGATTCACAATTATATTACTGTTAACCATATTATTCTCTATAGATTATGATTATGTCTATTGATCGGTGTAAGTATTAATATTTTGTATATATATTTTTCAATATGATTTTTAATTTTTGTTATGTGTTACCCCTTTCATAAGAAGAATGCAATGGAATTATATTGTAATTGGTGGGTCATATATTTATATATCCCCTTCACACAGCGATATGTATCATGTGAAAAATTAGTTACCATAATCAAAAGTTTTTTTACACATGGTTTCGAACTATATTGAGAATGTTTTTTAATACTTGTTTCATATATAAAAAAATTAAACATTCCATCATTATGAGATAAGTTATTTAGGTCTATGGGATTATTTGGTTATTTAAAATATTTATGGAAAAGATTCAAGATCATCAGATTATTTATTGTATTTATTAGATTATCCTTTATTCCTACCATATGAAGCTACATTTGTGGGTTAAATGAAAATTTTATTTTATTTAACATTCAATATAAATTTTAATAAATTAAACATTATATTATCTAATATATAGATACCCTTATTTTGATTCTGAGTTTATTGATTTTTTACATTTTATTTTCCCATCAAATAAGGAAGTGGTTTTCGATGGATTAGTAGGTAGATGTCTAGAGTAATAATGGAATTCTCAATGAAAAATAATAGTGTATTTTCAATAATTAAAATTTAATGTGAATTTTAATTATGTATCTTTTTTTAAAATAAAAATAAACTATTTATTCCATGGGGATGAAATTCCTTGTTTCATATTCCATTGTAATAATGTAATCACAATATATTGGATACAAATTTCGGGATTTTAAAATTTTATATCAATGAAATAATAAAAGAATATAGGGGAAATTGATTAAGGAATAAATGTTTCTAGAAGACAAACATTTTATTTTATTTTAGGTTATGTATTAAAAACAACATATGGAAATGGTGAGGATGTTATTTTGTGGTTTCGCATAGAAATACATCCCTCTATGAATAATACAAGAGGAAATGGTTATAGAGTAATATATACCATGTATAATAAAATAAATAATTGTGTATTGGCCTTTGAATTTAATATCATATGGTACATGATAACATACCTTACTTAGAACTTATTGTGATACTACTTGGGGATATTCTTTGGTTAATTCAATATTTCATTATGAACAATTATAAATTATTTGAATAAAAAACATCTATGAGAAGTATAAGAATAAACCAATGGTTTCATTGATTGAAACCAGTAAATCATTAATCAGACATCCTATATATAAAGATTCAAGATTATGTGATTTAACACCATGATTACTACTGCATACACTATGGTTTTTGGTTTCAGTCAATGGAATGAATGAGAGAAAAAATTTTTAACATTGAATATGATAGAAAATGTATTGATGGGTAACCCAATGGGATGATGAAAAGGATGAAGGATATTGGGATTATTCCTAAACAATTTTCATGATATATTTTCAAAAAAGTACACCATAAACAACCGTTTGATAGGCCAAATAAGTGAAGGAAAATATTTTTTGAAAGATTGGGTGGTGGATACCATGGAGGAGAGAATATTAAATTTCAAATTTTGAAATAATATAGAGTGAAACAACAAACTAACTGAATTATAGGAACTATAATATGTTTTAGGTTGAAAATGATGAAAAAAACAAATAATTACTGAGGAAAAATTAATTTTTTCTCTCTAAAAGTTGTTGGGAATAATGGTTTCCCTATGGTATCATTAATAGAACAATGTTCTAAATATGGATATAATTGTAATTGTTTATATTGATGTCTTTAGGGTTAATCGAATAACGTGAATAAAAAAATATGAGTAATTTTTATACTACTGATTATGATGATACTTCAATTAATATATTTATAAAAGGAGGTATTATGGAATAATATGATGGTGTATATTTAATGTTTTATAATGAAGTGGAATGATTAAACTAATTGTGAATTTGGATTTAGGTATTTTTATGGTTTATTTATTTCATCAAATATATTCTCATTCTAAGAGTTATAAATTGAATAGGGGTTATACTATAGTGGTTCTTCAATATGAATATGAATATATAAGTGGAATAGTGCCATGAATTGTGATTCAAGGGTTCATTTTTCCTTTAAAAGAACACATGGTTAATGGAGGATAACCCTTAATATGTTATATATATTTATATAATATGATGAATTTATATCTACATGACAATAAAGGTGTCCTTGAAAGTGATTTAAGATTTGATAACTTAATACATCTTTGCTTGAGTTTACTTCAAGGTGAGATTAATAAAATATATTTAACAATCTAGGATTTTTTCGAAGAAGGTATTTATTCATTAAGGTTTTATGGTGTTAATGTTATTTACAAATTTTTAATAATACATTAAGAGACAGATTATATTTTTTTGGTGAATATAATTTTTATTTAGTTACCAAAATTTTACATTTATAGAATTTTAATTTGCATAGAATATTTTTGGTAGAGTCATATGATTAAATATAAATGAACCGGGTTATGATGAGCATGGGTTGTTACTAAAGAGATTTAATAAATTAATGTATTAAGGGAAAACACGGGCTAACATTTATGTTCTTAGAAGATATCTTGAAACCAAAAGTATGACATGTCCTTTATTGGATCTTATGATGTAATAAAAGTAAATTTTAATGCTTCAGGAAAAAAATTAAATTTTAATATTATTTTCATGGAGAAATATTTCTTTCCTCAATTGGAAAAATTAAAAAATAAATAATGACACTAAAATTTTTAATTTAATTCATATCATTATAATCATGTATTATAGAGTAAATTTATTCCTTTACACTTGAAAAAGATAATAAACTTTTTTATCCTAGTTACATCATTTTTTGATAACAAATGGTAATTTATAACATAATATATTTATATACTTGAGGTCCCTAAATTTTCATGATCATTTAATTTATTATGATCAATGATCTCTATCAATCTCTATAATTTTTTAGGCTTTTCTTCCATGTCTATATTTTTACATCTGAATACTTTCTCCTATTTCGAAGCCAAGTATGTGTTATTATGATGCAATTTTCAATTCCAATTATTTATTATCAAGGGAAAATTTTATTAATTCATTTTATGATATGGGATTCCATAAAAAATTATATGTTAACTTTGCGATAATTTAGATAATGATTAAAATACAAGGAACAAATTTATATTAGGGGGAAACAATGTAACACCCTATGATTTTAGATGTATAATATCTTGTTCGACAAGGTAAATGACATTAAAAATATAATTATAGATGGTAACACACAATTAATTTAATATATATTAATTTTTAAAAATATTTATTGTTTTTCATAACTTTTGATGCACACAAACATGAATTTTAATTAAACCCAATAATATTTAAAAATATTATTAATTAAAAATGCTCATTATAACATACCCGTCATGTTATTGGATATGGATCATAGTAGATAAATATAAACATTATATGGAATAATTTTTTTTAAATAAATTAAAAGTTTATATATAGATTATAAATAAAATTTTAATTATTTTATAGAAAATGGATGGTTATCTAAAAACTATTATTTCTCTAATAGGTGGTTTAGTTTTGTTTTCTCAAATAATTTAAAAATTTTTTTTACAAAATTTAGAAAAATAGTTTCATAAAATTAAATAATCTTGTCATAACAATCATAGAATAATTTTTTAAATTTTAACATAATATTAATTTTTTATTGAATATGGAAAATAATTGTTTTTATTATAAAATTCATACCTTAAATAATGGTAAAATTAAATTTTAATTTAGAAATTTTTTATAAGTATCAATAGTTGAATATATTTTTATAATGATTAAATTTTATTTCATTATATTAAATTTTATATTGAATTTTTATAATAAGAATTTATATACTTATGTGTATTTAATTTTCTGAAAACTTCTTATTCATCGTTTCTGTGGGTTTGGTTTTAAATTAAAACTGTCCACTTTTTAAATTTTAATATTATAATTTTAATTCAAAAAATAAAATAAACAATTAATATAATTTAATGTCATGATATTAATTTTTTTCAAAACAATTAGTAAATGTGATAATTAATTAATTAATTCGGTTCAGTTTAAAATAGGGTTTTGTTTGTTACATGCACTTATTTTAAAAATAATTTTAAACATACATATAATTTTTAATTTAGATATTCTATTTATTATTTAATGCAACATTTTACAATTTAACTAATAAGGATTATTTTATTTTTGTACTAATGTATACATTGCCTAGGATATTAATATTTATAAATGTAGGGAATACTAAATTTGTAAAATTAACTAAACATAAAGGATAAAGAGTATAATTTTAAAAACTGTTTTCTGTGGTGGTTTTAATTGACCATATAATACATAAAATAATTTTTTATCAATTTTTGGAGGCACACTGGGTGAATGTGACTTCCCATTGTTGAATTATTCTGGGTTTTGACAAAGATTTCACTCAACAATAAATATAAAGGATATCATAGCCCCTCACTTCTTCACACCTATAAATCCATTTTACTTGAAACAACTATAAAAAAATACACCATAAAAACTTAAACATATTCTATACATTCTATGCTTCATAAAAGTCCAACCCTATGGTCCTTAAGAAGATATCCAATGGTTGTTTCCCAAGAGAGTGTAATTATATTCCCTTTTTTTAATTATTTATAATTCATTTTCAACTTATATTTTATTTTAAAAAATAAAATATAATAAACCTACTTTATCAAATATTTTTAGATTTTGTTTTTTATGGAATATTATTTATCCATTTCAACTTCTAACAAATGGAAAATGAAATTGTTGATCTTATGTAAGAATAAATTCCACTGAAAGAACAGATGTTACTAGTTTTCCATTCACAATTGTCACAGTTAGATAAAAAAAGGGATTTAAAGAATATATGTATAATGATAATGGTATAATTATAATATAGTAGTTATAATATCACAAATCTCATCTAACATTCCTTTCCTTTTAAAATTTGACAATGTAGATCATTTGTATGGAGAAATACATCCTCATTAAGTGATGTGATTTAGTTTTTTTCAATAACTATTTACCATGAATTTAATATGGATTAAATATATGAAAATATGTGATATATATGAAATTATATCAATTCATTAAAATTAATATAACTTATAATACCATTCTTTATCACCCTTTAAGGGAATGATATCCGTGTTTGTGTGTACATATGACCTACCTTCTCCATAAACATACCCAATTAATTATCCATGTACAACTATAAATAATGATCCTAAAGGTGAATATAATTATCCAATCTTATATTTATAACATTAATATAATTTTATAGAATATGGATATATTCTTATGTTCCAAAATTAGAACATTCATAATAATTTATGCAAGAGAAAACAAATAAATTTTCATACAAATCAATGATAAAATTAAATTATTATTATCAAAATGGTTGTAATATGATATAGTAGGATAATATAAGGTATTAAATAAATTATCATATATATTTTATAGATTTATAATAAATCTAATTTAATAATACAAGATAGTCAAACGCATTCCAATGATGTCATTTCTCATCTCACCTTTTTTTCTATGTGACGTATTCTATATTCACTAGTAATTACAGTGTATGTTTTAAATACTACCCTATTAATATTAAATATAATAATATATCACCATTAATGGTATTTAAATTATTATTTTATGTAATTTTTTTAATGAGGATTTTGATTTTTACATTACAAATATAGTATATGTGTATTTCATAATATCATCATTGTTAGGACTGTTTATTTTTATGTATCCATTTGGGAAATTATATAATATTTGAATATTAAAATCAAAAAATTATTATCTCTTTAATTTATTAATAAAAAATTAAATTTAATTGTACATTTTCCAAGATTTTTTACTTTATTTGATTGAGAATGTGTTTTATGAATTTTGTTTTGAAATTATAGTTCATAAAATATTTTCAAAATTAAAAAGTTATATACCTAATAAATTGATAACCTTTTTTCATTATTTCAATTCGCCAAAATAGAAATAATTTTTTATTCTTACGACCCACTGGAGAAATAAATTATTAATACCTAACTTGTTATTTATATAGAGGTATTATGATATGTTTTACTAGGGATGTTCAATTTTATTACCACTCACTATATTTCACTTCATGATTGTATGTTTCAGATGCCCATCAATATGAATAACCTCATTCTTATATTAGTTATTTATCATCATTAGATTATTCTATTAATTATAATATCCATGGATATGATTCTAGATCAGGTGGTTATTTATATGGATTTATTTTATCATCATTTAGTCATGTCATATTATTCACAAGTTCATGTTCGAATTTATTGTGTTTTAATTAATTAACATTACTTATTTATTATTATTATTATATATTCTTGATATATCCTCTTGTAATAATACCTTTATTAGTGTATTCATTCACACGATCTGTATGTTTAATTTTTCCTAGGAAACAAACACATGTTTATGATTTTTATAAAGGTATATGCTATGATGAATAATGGAGTTTTAAATGAAAACCCATTTTTTTATTTTTTCTGAACATTAATGATAATTACAGGTACATCTCTACATTAAAAACATAGTTATATTATTCAGTCCTTTGAGATGGGATTGATTTTATCTTGTTCTAATGTAATAAAGTTACTACTAAAATTGGGCCTCTAAGGTCGGGGTCTTCAAAAATTAAGTAATATAGATTTAATATTAAATTATTAAACATAAAAACCTAATTATATTTATCTAAAAACCTCAATTCACATTAAAAAAAATCAAATATTTCATCATTTTATGTTTTTGAAATCTTTTACATGATTTTTCTACTGCTCGAATAAGCATTGTGATATCATTTTGCAGTCTTCAAGAAATTTATTCTAAAACTAAAAACTAAATATAGTGTACCATAATAAAAAATTCCATAATATATCAAACATCCATTTATAATAGAACATTACTATATTGTACTCCAATAAAAATATATAGGATTTATTAGAATAAATAGAGATAACTTATTTATTTAATCTTCAATTAAAATAATATTAAAGAAAATATGAATGAATAATGGGAGAAAGGTTATATATCATTGAATATATAATGGTCATGGTGGAACTGTACTCATACAATTTAAATATAAAAAATTATATTTATTTATTTATTTAATTTTTTATGAGATTTATTATATATAAGAATCCAATTGACCCTTATCGTGGTGAGAAACAATTACCATGGCCACTATTAGTAAGGACCAAAAGTAAATTTGACCTATTTTAAAAAAGAAATATGATTCAAAATATAGAATATATTTTAAGAAATTTGTTCTCTTTATGTGGCATAAATTGTGTTTTAAATAAATCTAGATAACAAAATAAAAAATTCTCTTCCAAAATAATGATGTTTATGTATAATTTTTTTTATATATCATCATTAAACATAATGTTAATTCCAATGGAATTAATTTGATTACAGTTAATTATAATGTAATAACAAAATTTTAACATAAATTTATTACAATTTAGAAAATTGAAAATAATTTAATTGAAAAGCAAATATTCTATAAAAACAATAGTTTTCACTATTCAATGATAAATTGATATTTTCCAAAAAAAAAACCCAGAAAATTCACTATGCTGATTCTTTCAAAAATAATATTCTTTTTATCCAAATAAAATTTTGAAAATATGCAATAATTTAATATAATATTGTCACATAAAATGTAATAAAAACCAATTTTTATGAAATCATAGCTGAAAGAATATAAAACATTTACACATATGAGTACAAATTTCAGAATATTTTATAAAAAATTTCTTAATGTGTCATACCAATATATTTATATATTATAATACTATTACTCTTAATCAAATCTCCAAATTCAATAGCTTGGATATGTCGATCGAATTTAAATAATCATATTTCATGGTTATTAAAGCTGGAATGTCACGATGAGTCCCCAAGGGCTCGTGCCATGACAACCCCAAGCCCACAATCTAAAGGTCAGGGGTTCGAGACTAGCACCAAAAAGGTGTATCCCAAGAATGGGAAGACATTTACTTTAAACCTATTAAAACACACAATCCAAGAACACAATAAGAATCAAGTATAGAGTAAACTAATTTAGAAAAAAAATGTATTGAAATTAAATGGGATAGAATACAAGCCCAATTTTAAATTACAAGTATAACTATAATGATAAAATAGCTCATGGATCATCCACTGAGGATTGAACTTGATGGGTAGGTAAAGTCCCTGATCATTAGTCCCTATAGTACATCACCAGAAAGGTCCACCTCTGAGCATCGTCCTGTCCTAGATCCCTCAAAATCGATCTACACTGTCTGTTATCTGCAGAAGACACAACAATGTGTGGGTGTAGCCCATGCAAGAGTGAGTATACTGATACTCAGTTGGGATCCCGAGACCCACAAAGGTCTCATAGAGTTCTTCAAATGAATAACCCCAATGGAAGACCTCAACCACAAATCATGTAGTTGTTAGCAATTCTACTTAGGTATATGACCATACATATACCTATGTTATCAAGATATTCTAGTCTCATACATGAGGGAAGAATATCACAAAGGTAACATAACGAAGTTTTCACTATGAATGTAAAAGTATCACAAATGTAACTCACGAAGATGACACCATGACCGGAAAAGTACCACAGATGTATCACCATGATGATAACAACATGAAGAAAAAAGTACTGCACATGTATCACCATGAAGATAACACCACGAAGGTTAAAGTACCACACATGTATCAATACGAAGGTGAATGACTCACCTCACACCAGGCATTAGTGATGTATATAAGTACAGATGATTTTTCGCGAAGTAGTCTCATCTTATTCAGTTTAGAGGCATGGCTGCGGACAATAGAGAGTGTGACCCACACAGGATGGAATGGTACTAACCCCCACAATGACCCACAAAAGACCTGTCCTGCCAAGAGTCAATAGGTACTAACTCCCGTAGTGACCCATATAAAATTTTACACAGATAGGATCGGTATTTGCTGACCTACATAGTATCACTAAGCACTAACCCGCAAAGGATCAGTGCTGACCCACATAGGATTGCTCGGTACAAGCCTCTGCATGATCAGTCTCCAACCTCCGCCTCAATGCTAGCCACAAGATTCCCACTCATAGTACGCTTCATTCCAGGATAACTGCTCTTCAAGCCCTCCGTTATACCTCGATAACCTTGAATCTCCACAAATAAGTATCCCAAAGGACCTCTATGTAGTAAGGGATCCAATGCAACATAAGGTGCGTCAATCAAATGCCCAGTCTGGTACTTATAAGTGTTTTAGTTCAGAGGGAAAGGTTGGTTTTGGGTTTGTTCTTACCCAGACACACTCCGAAATTCTCTAAAACTCATGTGGTGTATACCGAAATGACATTCTCGCTCCAAGGGTCCTATTGTTGTAGACAGTTCGTGAAATGGATTCCTGTATTTCATGTTATCGTCTTTTAGGTGAAACCTGTCTAAAAGGGCCCAGGTCCGGTCTGCACGGTCCGACCAACCCGGCTAGACTCGGTCTGGGCCATGCCGACCTGAGTCAGGTTGACTAGAGATGGTCTGAGACTAACCTGGCAGGGCGGGGCTATGGCATGCTCGGCGCGCTGGGCTGCTGTCTTGCCCTGCCGGTAGGGGGGGCATGTCTCGGCCAGCAAGGGTGCGGCCCCCAGGAGCATGTCCTGCTCAAGCCAGCACATGGGTGGAGTCCACTCAGTTTTCAAAAATAGACGAGAGACCATTTGTCTTGTGATGAATAAGTGATATAGAGCACCGTTTGTTCCCCCGGTGGGTCTCGCACGGTGTGGGTCCCTACCTCTGTGGCATCAGATCCACTTCCTTTCTCAGCCAGCGGTGCACCGTTCCACACTACTCCGCCTTCTATGGATAGTGTCTATCACCCTTCTCGACCATTGTGGTAAAAAGATGTGGCCCTTCTCTGCTGGTGGCTCGCAACGGTGCGCCACATCACCTCTATGGTCGGCTGGTGTTAGCATCTCTACTAACCACTGGGGCGTAGTGTCGTGGCCTCATCCTACGGTGCTCGATGGTGTGGTGCCTCCATCGCGGCTGGCCGACCTAGCCACCGCCATCATCTGTTGGCACCGGATACTACTGTCATCGCACCGGGGCAATGTCTGCGGTCTTCTACAGAGAACACAATGGTATGAAAAGTGGCAGAGTGACCGAACCTTTTTCATTTCTCATGCACCCTATGTGTTATAGTGATAGAAACAGGATAGATTAATGATTCATCAACACATGAATTTAGGAAAAAAAATAAACCATACATCACAATCATTGGAAAACATTTCATTTGAGGAAGATTTGTCGTTCATCATCCCCACAAAAGCCTCCAACGACTCCACTCACTCGTCATTCCTCAGTTCGAGAATCCGTGGTGCTCGTCACAACTCAGTGGATCCACTTCAGTACCCCCTGTGATTGGTGTCATGGTACTTCATCAGAACATCATCGTTTAGTGAATCCATTCAAATACCTCTCCCCAAGATCTATAAAAATAAAAGATGGGGAGGGTGAGCAATTCCTGTTGAGTTTAATGGGTGTTCATTTAATAGAAACCTTCATAATTCAACGGTGTAGTTAGAAAATAATTGAGAAGTCAATCTATTTTATGGATTGACACATCGTAGGTCCTGCCACTGCCACTTGTCCATTGGAGGAAAAGAAAGAATGAAATAAAATAACAATGTTATTTAATCATTGTTTTAAAAATTACAAAATGTAACTTTTTATCCAGACTTACTATGGTCGGAGTGAATTGTCCATTAAGAAAATATATGTGCTACTGATTCAATAGTGCCCTCAAAATTTTAATTCGATCACTAGTTCAAAAGATAGAAAACGACACCCGTGCATTTACAGAAGGTACCTTAAAAATGTTCAGAAAATCATTATAGGCACACCGAGCCTTAGAATCACACATTGTTAAGTTTCCCAGACTCATAATAATTCCGTAAAATTATGAAAATGGAAGAATACAGGTTGTTACATTCTCCCCACATTATGTCTTTTCATCCGTGAGAGCCACAACATAGACTAAGTAAACAAATGGGGGTACTGAAAACGAATCTGAGCATCTCTCTCCCATGTTCTCTCTAAGAGGTTCTCATGCTACTAGAGAATGTCACTAGATGTATCAATCGTCCATGAAGGAACCACATTTGTCAATTCTCAATCTCCACCAGAACCACCGTATATGTTTCCCCATCATCAATTTCCATCTCCCCATGGTCGATGACGTCATATGGGTCATTCACATATCTCTTATGTTGTGATATGTGGAAGACGTCGTGCACCCTCTCCATCTATGGTGGTAGTTCCAAGTGCTATGCTACCTTGTCAATCCTTTAATTTATCAGAAAATTTCTAACAAAACTTAGTGAGAGTTCGCTGCCTTAGCCAAATCTCCCCAAACCTCGTCAAGGTGAGACCATTAGGAAGATGTGGTATCCTCCCTCAATCCTTTAGGCCCTCAATATCCTGTTAGAATAAGACTTCTGTCTGCTCTGTACAGTCTTCATGTGCTCATGGATGTTCTTCACCTTTTCATTGGTAGCATGTGCCAACTCTGGACCGATAAGCGATGACTCCCTTGGGTATGTCTAGAATAGAGATGATATGAAAAGTAGACCTTATAAGGGCTCAAATTGTTCCATTCTTATGGTGGAGTGATATTTTTTGTTGAATTCAAACTCCACCAAGGGAAATTGATCCTCCAAACTACGAAAAAAATCATGGGAGGAACATTATAGAATGTCCTTCCATGTATGAATGGTATGCTCCATCCGACCACCTGTCTATGGATGAAAGGTTGTGCTCAAATGTAGATGAGTACAGAATGCCTTCTATAAACTATTTCACAACCGAGATGTAAAATGTGTTTCACGGTAAGAGAATATTATCCACAGATCCCCATGAAGTTGTATAATCTCTTGTACATAGATGAATCACTAAACCTATACTGATCCCTCTATTGGGATGTGTATGAAGTGGGACGACATGTTGAGTTGGTCAATGATCACCCAGATGGAATCATGTCCCCAGGACAAACAAGGATGCTCTGTCACAATGTCCCGGAAGATACCATCACACTTCTACTCTAGCACATCTAATGGCTATGCTTAACCTATTGGAACCTGATTCTCGACCATCACTTGCTGACAAGGAAGTAATCGCCAAACAAACTCATCCACCACCTTCTTCATCCCTGACCACAAGTGCTGAAGCCGATGGTCCTAGTATATCTTTTCCACATCAGGATGTACCTCCAGAGGGGTTGAATGGAACATACATAACACCTCCCCCCATAGAGACACTGGAACCATGGTGCGCCCTCTAAAGAGGATGACATGCTCTCCACCTTTTAAAAATACATCAGGTTCCTGTACAATGGATATCTGAGCACATCGTGCCTCATTGTCAATGTCCGCAAACAATGCCTCCCAAACTCGATGAAGAAGTGGGGGATTGTCAATTATATATTGGAGGTAAGCTGGTCTATCTCTATCCAAAAATGATATCTTCAATGCGGTTCGCTTATTTTTTACCTCACTTAGCAAATATAGACCAGACATCATATTGGTGCATGTGCCACTATGTTCTCCTTCCCAAGAGTATAGACTATCCGAAATTCATAGTCTGGGAGGAACTATAGATGTCATCCTTGTCTCAGGTTCTGTAACTTCTATGAGAAGATATACTTGAGACACTTGTGATTAGAGTAGACTCAAAAACATTCTCCCATCATGTAATGTCTCCACATATTTAATGCAAAGACAACTACTTCTATATCTATGTCATGGGTAGCATTGTTCTGTTCATACTGTCTCAGCTATCGAGAGCCATACAAGATTACTTTTTGTTCCATCTTCAGGTCACATCCAAGTCTGGACCCTGATGCATTGTAGTATATTACATACCCAATACATTTTTTAGGTAGCCTCGAGATGGGGGAATTCCTTAGTATCTAACTCAACTGTTAATAACATTACTGACATCTCTCTATATATGCAAAGGATTGTCCCTTCTTCTTCAATGTTGTCAAGGGTGCCAAAACTCTGTTAAAGTTAGGTACAAATTTCTGGTAGTACCTCACCAACCCTATGAAACTCCACACCTCGGTCACACACTTAGGTGGCTACCAAGCTTGCACAACCTCAATCGTCACCAGATATACTAAAACTCCATCCTCTGTGATAATGTGTCCCAAATAGTGATTCATTCATATCCATAAATATAACATCAAGGGATTACCATAATGTTGGTGCTCTCTATGTGTATCCCGAACTATCTGCATATGATAGGCATGATCCTCCTTCATCGCTGAGTATATCTAGATATCTTCGATGAGGACCACCACAATGCGATCGAGGTATGGATAAAAGATCCTATTCATGAGTCCTATGTAGACATCTAGGGGATTGGTCATGATGAAATGAATAACAAAGAAATCATAGTGGCCATACTGACATCTAAAGGTCATATTCTACACATCCTCATCTAGTACCCTAGCTGATGATAGTATGATATGAGGTCTATGGTTGAAAACCATCGACCCCCTTCAGCTAATCAAACAGATCATCAATACTTGAGATTTGTTACTTGTTCTTCACGGTCCCCTGGTTCAGGTGTTGATAATCTACACAGAGTCTCAAACTCTCATCTTCCTTCTTGGGGAACAAAATCGGGGCAGCACATTGAGAAACACTAGGCCTTATGAACCCCTTTCTCTACAAGTCCTCCAATTGTACCCTTAACTCACAATGATCCATGTGAGCCTACCAATACATAGGTGTAGATTTGGGTGATGTCCTATGGTACATGGCGATGTAATAATCTACCTATATTCATGGAGAATGTCCGATAACATCACCAGAAAATACATTGGAAAACTAGTTCAACACTATAGGATATCTTAGAATGTCAACAGAAAATGAACCGAGGGTAGAGCCATCCAACTGACATGTGATCAGTTGTACCCTCCTCTGAAAAATTCCACCTTGTGTTGCAAAGGTTCCCATTCTCCGGTGAATGAAACTCTGATCCCATCCTCCCTGATACACTCAAATTTATGCCTAATATAGTCAATATCATCATGGAACGTTGATAACAAATCCATACCCCAGATGACTTCGTAAGGCCTTGATGCTGCTACTAGAAGATCCCAGCTGATGCTCCAATCTCCTAGAGTAATCTCACACATCTAGCACCTGTGTGTAATCTTCGAATCTCCCCCCGTAGGAGTCTCTAGCCATAAGGATTGAGCCAATGACTCCATCATAATCTCTGCGCTATGAATGAAGGACATGGAAATAAATGAGTGACCACCACCTATGTCTCTAAGTACTGCTGCTAGGGTGGAATAGACACAGATCATACTTTTAATCATCTTCGGAGGGCCATGGTCATAGGCCTTAGCTACCTAGAGCTATGCTCATCCCTATCCTCTTACTCCCTGTGAGCGGGGTGGACTACCTAGAGGTGGTGGCGAAAGAAGCTCGAATTGACACAAACCGCTGGCTGCATGGCCATCTCCTATACCACATCAACCACCCTTCACACCTCCTCGCTCGAACCTCATACAATGACTCGATGGTCCATCTACCATCTTGTGGTCATTCATACGACAGTTCATGTAGTCATAAGGCATGTGACCCTGCCCACCACACATTGTGAACTGTCTGATCCTCAACAAACCTCTTCTACCCTGTGATCCCATCACAACCGAACCTATATCTTGTGGGTTTCACCAAATGGTCTTGACTTCTTGGGCACCTGTTTCATCCGTCAACTGCCTACTACGGATTACTATTCTACCTAAAATTTGGAGGTGACTCTTGCTGTCGTTGCCTACTTAGCTAGGAAGCACTCCACCAAATGATCTTTCTCTAGCACCTTGACCTGCATCTGAATGCTGAGTAATAACATCGATTCTCTGATCTCCCATCGAAGACCCTGCTCAAATTTCCGGGCCCAAAAGAATGGGTATTTTACCATGTCAATGGAGTAGTATGAGTGATCAGTGAACCTCACCAAGTATTGGGCCACGGTCATGCTTCCCTACTGTAATTGCAGCGGATTCTGTATACACAATGAGCATAGAGTCACTGGGACAAACTCTGCCATGCAATGGACCTCAAAGATCACCCAGGTGAGGGTCGCCTCATCATGTAACTGTAGTGTCAGACTAACCCATCTCCCTGTAGCTCCTAGGAAGAGAATGGAAGATTTGATGACCATCAGATCAGCTGGTGTCCCAACTATGTGAAAAACTATGGCCACCGCCTCTAGCCAGTCCTCAGCCGTCGGTGGATCCATCTCACCTCAGAACCTCAGAGAACTCTATCGCTAAAACCAATGCAATGCGCTTTGTCAGCGTGCACTACCTACTATTGGGGCTTGTCCCAACAACAGAAGAACGGGTAGTGGTGTTGCTGTTACACCACCTGAAGGTGGTAACATCTTAAGAGGGCCTTGCACAGAGGCCTCATTGCTCGGAAGACCATCCTCGTGTACACTCTTGGGAATTATGGATAGATGTATTTGTGGTAGAATTTTGAATGAAAACATGTGTGCCAAAATCAATATGTTATACAAAGTGAGATGACTCAATGAAAAAAAAAGAATTTTTTTTTAAAACATGCAATTAGTGTCTTCATGCAGTGAGTCAGAAATTAGAATTTAGGATCATGCTGTATGGATACAATGGCCACCTCAAAAACATTTGATTCCCCAAACTGAAAGCCACACTCATAACACTTTACACTATTGACACTATGAAAAATCAGAGCCCTAGTTCTTCTGTAGAACCGATCCCTCGAGTAACACTTTATCAGGGCCCATCCCCCGGGGCCTGTGCCATGACTACCACAACCATGCCTTCATTAAAACGAGGGTTGGAGACTTCCACAAAAAGGTGTATCCCTTGAATGGGATGGAAATTTCTTTAAAACTGTACAAACACACAATCCAAGAACACAACAAAATAAACTACGATGTAAGCTACTGTTGTAAAAAGTTGTATTGAAAGTAAAGGGACTGGAATACAAGACCAAATAGAATGTATAGGTAAAACTGAAAAGTGAAAAATATCTCTTGGATAGTCCACTCAGGATCCTACATGAAGGGTTGGTACAACTAACAATATGTAGTCCCTGCTGCATGTCACTTCAACGTTCCACCTTCGAGCACCATCATGTCTTGCCTTTATTAGCCTTGATCAATGTTTTCTATCATCTTCACAAGACAGAACAAGTTGTGGTCATATCCCATAAATGGGTGAGTATAACGATACTCAATAGGGACCCCGAGACTCTCAAAGGACTCCTAGAGTTCCACAATGGTATTACCACAATGAAAGACCACAACCGCGAAGCATGAAGTAGTCAACAACTCTACATTGATCGATTCCCAAACATATACCTATGTTATCATGATATACATGTCTCATATATAAGGGAAGAATATCACAATGGTAAAAGCACATAATAAAAGTACCACACAGGTAACACCACGAAGAAAACACCATGAAGGTAAAAGTATCACACAGGTATAACCACAAAGATAACAATACGAATAAAAAAAGTACCACAGTGGGATCACCACGATGATCAAACCACAAAGTTAAAAGGACCACATAGTTTTCACCATGAATGTAAAAGAATCATGTCACAATAGATATCAGTGAAGTATAGTAGTGCATATGATTAGTCGAGGAGGTATATCATGTTATTCTACCAAGAGGCGCTGCTGCAAACCATATGTAGTATGACTCACATAGGATCGATAGGTTCTGACCCCTACAATGAGCCACATATGAACTGATAGGCCTAGAGTTGATAGGTACTAGTCCCCATAATGAATTACATAGGATTAGACCCACACATGATCACTGAGCACTAATCCACATGGGATCTGACTCACGCATTATCGGTCTACGCAGACCCACATAAAATTGATGAGAATTGACCCACAGAGGACTAGTGATGACCCACATAGGAATTCTCGGTACTAACCACCATATGATCTATCTCCAACCTCCACCACACTGCCATCCAGTAGATTCCTACTCATATTACGCTTGATTCCAGGAGAACCACCCCTCAAGACATCAATCGTACCTCAACCTCCACAAATCTCCATGATGAATAATCCAAAAGGAACGCCATGTAGTAAGGGACCAACACAATATATGAACTGTAAATCACATGCCCAGTCTGTGACTGATAATTTTTTTAGTTCTAAGGGCCCCGTTGGATTCAGATTCGATCCAACCTAAATGCACTCCATCATTCCCTAAAACTCAAGAAGTGTTTACGAAAAGGAAATCCATGTTCTAAGGGTCCCAAAACCATATATGGGTCATCAAAAGGACTCCTAGATTTCATGTTACGGTCCTTTAGGTGAATCTGGCATGGTAGCATCTTGGTCTGGTCTGACCCGACCAAGCCCGTCCTGGTCCGACCGACCAGGTTCTGGTTAACCTGACCCTGTCCGTGTCTGACCCGGCTAGGCAGGGCCACGGTGGGCCTAGCCCACTGGTCCATTTTCCAAAAGGGCCCGTATGGGGTGCTTGGCCCGACACTCAACAGAGCGTCCCGACCCGTGGTGGCGTATCCTGCTTGGCCTGTGGGGCCTTCTGGAGCATGTTTCGCTCAAGCCTACCCGGGGGGGGGGAGTCCCCCCCTCGGTTTTCCCAAATGGCTATGCATCCATTAGGCACGGAAAGTGGTTGTGCCACGAGGCACTGTTTCGTCTCCCATTGGGACCCAATGGGTGCGGGTCCCTGCTGTCGTGGCAGCGGAGCCACGACCTTCTCCGCAGGCGGAACACCGTTGCACGTCGACTTTCCTCTTGCGGCCTGCCGGTGCTGACCGCCCTACTAGACAGCCATGAATGAAAATATGTGACCCTTCTCCACTGGGGGTGCACAACGGCGCACCTCATATCCTCCGTGTCCTGCCAGTGACGGACGCTCTGCTTACCACCATGAAATAGAGTTAATGTCTCCTCTAGAGATGCAAGACGACACGCCACCTCCACCACAGACGTTCGTAGACATCATCTGCCGACACTGGTCACTGGTGCCACACCGATGGTGTTCCACAGAGAACGCAGAGGTAAGACAAGTGGTGGAGGGACCATATGTTTTTCATTTGGCCTACACCCTCAGTATTAGCTTTATACCAAGAAGATAGATTAAGGATATATCAACTCTAGAATTTAGACAAGAAAAAAACCACACCTCAATATTTTTATAGAACTTCATGTTTGAGGAAGAGTTGACATTCATCATCCCTACAGTAAGCCTCCAACAACACCACTCAATCATCGTTCCTCAGTTCGTGATTCGATGGTTCTCTTCACCCCTCACCAGATCCAGTTTTGTCTTCCATGTGATTGGCATCGTGACACTTTATCAGAACATCATCTCCTGGTGATGTCATGCTAATACCTATCCCAAAGATCTATATAAATAAGAGAGAGGAAGGTGACCAACGCCCGTGGAATTTAATTGGGTTTCATTTAATCGAAACCTTCATAATTCCAATAGTGCTGTTACAAAGTAATTGATGAGTAAAGCCATAAAATGCTTTGACTCATCATTTTTCCCGACATAGTCACTTGTCCGTTGGATGAAAAGAAAGAATGAAAAAATTGTTATTTTATTACTCTTTTGAAAAGTCTAAAATCTATCATTTTCTCCAGACATTATTCGGTTGGAGTGAAGCATCTCTTAAGAGAATCATGGGTCTACAGATTCAATGGTTTTCTTGGATTTTTAATCTGAGCAGTGGTTCAAAAGAGAGAAAATGTCGCCTTCACGATAAATCAATGTAACACAAAATTTTTTATAAATTCATTCCAGGCATATCAGTCCTCGGAATCACGCGCCCTCAATTTTTTCACACATAATAATTCCATATAATTAAAAAATTACATGAAAAATCCAGTTCTATAAATAGAAGTTGTGTGTCCTATATGCTATCAAATATAGACAAAATTTTAAAAAACAATTATACATAAAAAAATCATGCACATAAAATATTAGAAAGATAAGTAGTAAAAAATAATGTTTGTCACACAATTTCTATGTTTCTCTAAATAAATAGATGTTATTTAGAATAATATTTAAAATTTATTTATAATAACTCACAAGGATAAAAAATTAACTTTAGTTACTGTTCATAGACTTTGATTTTAGAAATTTTGAAAACTAAAAATATTAATTTTTTTGAATATAAAATCCCTTATAATGCACCCATATCAACAATAATTCTGTATTTAATTTATCTAAAATCAATTCAACAATATTTAAAAAAAATTATATTTTAGAAAATGATAATATATATTTATTTATTCTAAATGATACTAAAAAATTTAAAAATAATTAAATAATCAGTATGAAATCTAGAAACACCACCCACATAAATGAAATTAAATATCAAAATGGTTTGGAAGGTAGTTCATTCATTAAATTTAGTGAATGTCTAAAATGGGAAAACAATAATACAACATGGTTTAATTTTTTATCTAGTTTATTTGAGTTATGATATTCATTTCTTGACCATACACCCTATACAATGATAGAATTAATAAACTAATTTAAATAATTAAATTTCAAAAAAATGTTAATGATAAATTTGGGTTATCTCATATGAGGTGGTCAATTTATACTACATATAACTAGGTATTCTAGTATTTCTCCCTAATCCATTAGAAGATAGATATTTTTTTATATAAAACAAAAAACAATCTTCTATAAAAATTGTTTTATCAGCTCCCACGAAAATTGTATGGTGTATTAAACAATTTTCTATAAAAAATATTGCATGTAGGTTGAGGTGATAATAAATTTAGAACCTTTCAACTCTCCTACCATTATGTTGTGAAATCCACTTTGTGTATACTATATTTTCTATTATATATTGTATTAAGAAACACATGATTTTCTTATATTTATTCAACTTTTTTCTATCATCGTCCACTATGTGATTCTATAATGATTATTCCCGTTGAATGTTTTCAAATAAGTGGAGGTAAACAAACATTTTATGTTAGATATAATTAAGGATAATTGAATTTATTTTGAAAATTTTCTCTTAATCATTCCATATTGTAAAATGTGTTCATAAAACAAATCCATCAGGTATTCTACATCTTTGAATTTCCATCATCATCCTCTTTATATTGTGTGATTTTTTTCTTAAACCAGAGAGTTTCAGTCTTTTAAATGATCACCCAAACCTAGAAATTTTTCACAATTATATTTTTGAAATTATTAATATAATGATGAATTGAATAAATTGATATCGATGTAATGTTCTACAACAATCATGGGAATATCCTATAGATCATGTTTCTTGTTATGTCTTGTAATATGGATTTATTCATGCTATTGTGAATGATGATTTTGTAGTGTAGCTTAAACATCTTGAACATCTATATGGAATGGGTGAGGGAATGTAATAGACTATCTGGTTTCTCAACCACTCATTGAAATAAATCTATATATGATCAGTAGAATTAAAACTGCTCTATTGATAATTCATGAATAAATTCTATTAAGGGTCCCCATTACCTCTTTCACATGCCATTAAAAAAACCTCTTAGAAATATAATATTGGAAATAAAATCACATATAATAATATAAATAAAATATTATCCAATATGGTATATTAGAAGTAAAAAAGATTTATATTTATTGGATTAAATTTAATTAGTAGTATTAAAATACATTATAAGTGAAATGAAATAATTATAGATCGACTTGGTCCCTATGAATTGAGTTTTATTTTTTGAATACTCATTACAAGGGGTATCAAAATAATATTTACCCTCAATTTGCAATATAGTGGTAGTTTATGGTCATCTATATATAGGATAAATTCATTTAAATCACACAATAAAGTAACTATCATTATCAAATTTAGTGTTTTTTTATTTATGGAAAATGTGGATTTGATTTTGATGATAAAATTCTGCATGTAATGGATGTAAAAAAATATCAATATGATAATATTAAAGGAAGTTAATCACAATAAAATCCACAAAAAATACCATATCACAATCTTATTAAAATATATTTCACTAAACTACTCCCACACAGTTGAGTTAGTAAATATTATTCACCACTCAACCTAACATGTAGATGAATTGTGATCCCCCATAGACTCGGTTTTTATATGATAATTTAACGATACTTTTTATGTTGGTAGTAATGACCAGATATCAATTTAATTTTTTTCCGAAAAAATATCATTATGCTGGAATGAAAAAACAAAGGGAAGATCCCCAATACACATAAACGATAAAATCTAACATACTCTCTATAATAAAACTCATCTCCATCATATTATGGAAAATATAGTTAATTAAAATACTGAAATAAAAATATTGGTGAAAAGATGAATAAGGTGTAGATGAAAGACGACCAACATCACACCAAACCACATTACCTAAAAACATTTGAAACTAAACAAGAGAAAAAATAATAGAATAAATAAATATTCAAAACTATATTTACAATCCAGGATTCTCCACTATAGATCATCAATGATGATATTTCTCTTTGAGTGGAAAATGATAAATATAGTGGACAGAAATTTGGAAAATAAAATTTTGAGAGAACATGGACTATTTTCTTTGTAAAAACATTAAAACATTTATAAAAAGAGAATAACATAAAATTATAGTATAAAATTATAAAAGGTCTCAACTAATAATCTTTTAGATTACTGTAGAATAAAATAATCATAGATATAATTGAGCTTCAGTATACATCAATGCTCATAAGAATTTCCACCAAACATGATTGGGAAAAAAATTAGTGAGTTTATAAATGGAATCAAACTTTTGTAGTTCCATGAAATATCCAATGAAAATCATTAATGTTTCCATATATTATATTCAATTTAATGTGAATTATAAAATTTTATATGATATTAATTTATTGCCCAAAAGTGTTTGGTTGGATGTCAAAGAACACACAAAATGTTTTTTTTATTATGAATCAACTTCTCTAATTATGGAATGAAACCACCCACCACAATGCATAAACTAATATGCTTGTAGTCACATGGAACTTTGTTGAATATGTCACATTTGAAGCTATATCCAAACTATAAAAATTTACAGAGGGACTGAATGTTAATTATGCCTCATAGAATATAGTTGAACCTATATAAAACATCAAAGATTTCCCCTAGTGTACATGGAACTAATTTATATATTGATTTTAGAACTATGGTAACTTTTACATTTCATCATTTATTCTCTATGGAAATATAATCAAGAATTTTGAAGTATATTCTAGCTTAGGAATACCGTTATATAATCTATTATCCCGGAAAAAAATTATTTCTTGTTTCCAAGGAATACAATTTAGGAACTATTTCACCCACTAGGGCACCTCTATATATTATCAGGGTGTCCTATATGTATTAGGTTAATCTCCCCTTTAAAAAATAATTGACCTCCATGCGTATGTCATGTCATCGATTTTACCTTAACACATCCTATGATTACATTATTATATTAGCCTACATAAAATTAAGCAATATTGGACTTTCACAAATTTATAATTTTCATTTTTGAAGGACTCAAATGAGATATGAAATCATTATAATAACCCTTATGTAATAATATACAACCTGATATAAATAAAATAAATCATCTTATTTCCCATCTTCACTGATTCATGATAAATATCAAATATTGGTTGCATACTATTGATGATTCTTATATATCAACCTGGAAATAATCATTCCTCCCCATTAATTACAGATTATTATTCACCATCAAAATAATAAAATTAATGATTAATTTTTTTACATTAAATAAATCAATAATTGAATAATATATAAATATTCAGAAATTATATTTTATATCATTTTAAAATTAAGGGAAGAATTATTCTTATAAACTACACATGAGATTATTTCAAATAAAATATTAAGAAGACACTGAATTAATTATATGAATTATAAAGTAAAATATTTGATAATATGATATATATCATCATACACAGTTTTTATGGTGTGGAACATGATTTTGGTTGTTGAAGTACACATGGTAATTTATTTCAAAAACCACTTGAGTCATGTATCTATGAAGTAAAATGTGTACAATGGACCACACACACGATTAGTAGATCATGTTATCAAGATGTGTATTCTAGTACATGACCATGTATAATGGCTTGATATATAAGTGAAGGACCTGACGTCACAACATGATCAATATTTAAAATAATATGTAATCACTAGAGACAAAAGATGCATCCTAAATTATATGTGATCTATACTACATTACAATTTTTAATCAAGAAATATCTAGATCTATAATTTCATCCATACTCCTCATTATTATTGAATATATGGGACTTTAGTGATGTTTATTTACCTCTACACCAATAATCACTACCACATGTATTCATTAACATTCATGTTATTTCAAATTTCTACCTCATTACTTATATTACTCGGTAGAAACTATTAGAACATTTTCTCGAAACTAGTACATCAGTTTCTCTATCATGGTGTTCCTCTGACACATTCCACTATTTCCACACTACACTGAGTCACATCCTTCATGGATTCCATGCATTACTAGTGTTATAACCACAACATTTTCATCATGAATCCATTCGAGTGGACAACCATCCATGAAATGTATAGTTGTAAATATTATACGTAATGAAAAGGAGGGATTAAATAAATATAAGACCATAGGAAAAGAGAATATTGGAAAATGAAATTATGATCATAAATGTTTATGACCAATGAATGACCATTAACAAAATTACTGTTAATAAGAATTCAAGTCATTTACCATGATATAGGAAATTTGATTTCTCAAATCATACTCATTATGTTTAATTAATTATAACAATATTCATGATAAATCATCTAGAGAAAGATGTTTTTTTACAAAAAATGAAAAAAAACCACTAATCTATGAAACCTCATAAAATTCATTAAATATGATTTTATTATTGAGAACCTTATGACAATAAAATCATGAATATATACGTTTTGGAGGGTTATAATCATGATTAAAAAAATAATTACTATTAATTTAAAATAAATATATATATTACAGTGAGAAATTAATATAATAGATTCAATACTTCATTCAACTTGAAAACTATACTCAACTAATAAATAAAAAAAATATAAAATTTATTTATATTGTGAATATTTTTATCCTATTATTTTGTATGTGATTTAGGATGTAAATCACCAAGAGTGAATTTAAACATGAATAAAATAAGGAATATTTTAATGACCAATCCTCCTAACCCATGGAATAATGTTCGTTATGTTGATTTTTTATCACCGTTATCGCATGGGTTTTTCACTTTGGCACATAAATCTATATATATCCTTTTGATCTAACATAAAATTCATTATTTATCAGTTCCCCTTTCTCCATTTGTACATGTTGAAAATGTGATTAAATTTTGTAGATTTATTAGCAATGATGTTGATAAAAATTTGAAATTTTATCATCTCCACGCTTCAAGAAAGGAAAATAATTTAAAACCGAAAATAATTCTTCATCTAAATGTTAGGACCAAACAAAAACCTCATACCTTTTATGGGTAAAATAACCAATTTTGGATTCAACCATAGTGTTGGTGTTTCATTCTAAACTTCTATTTCTAATACACCATTTTTTTTAGAATTTGGGTAAATATTTATTTACATAACACGGAATAATGTACCTAAAATACCAACCATCTTAGAATATTAACAAAATCTACCCCTAGGGTATATATTATGTTTCAATATCAATGGAACATTTTAAAAATCAGACTCATTTTCTTGTATTAATATAATATCCAATCCCTTTATTGGAACATATATTTCATAACATAGAGAAGTTATATATTTTAACATAGAATAATTAACTTCACTACAACTATCATCCATCGTAGTCTTATCTTTTACTAGAGGGTGTTATATTCTGGAAGAATATACAGAGAAAAAAAATTCTCACTACAGAACCTGACATATCCTTAGTTAAATTTTGTTTAATAGCTGTCCTCCATTTGATATTCATGATCCATTGTTGCGTCATTACCCTCAGTTACTTTTCTCTGCTAAACCCAATTCACTATCATCAAACCATGTAACTACTAATACTAGAAAATCCTTAAAAATCCCCATCACCCTTAGAATATTATCACATATACAGCAAAAAAATATCTAGAAATAGATTTCATGTAGCTATTATATTATTTTATTATATTTATATCCCACCATCCCTTGATTATCCCACCTAGGTCATCATACATATAACTATTCAGGGATATATAATGAGACCAACCAACATAATGCATTCCCTTATAATAAATTCCATAGTTTAGAACCTATAAAGTATAATCACATTACATTTTAAAAATATTCATATCACTATAATATTAAAGAACTAATATCTTTATATTAAATATAACATATACAAAATCACACATTAAACAAAAAAATTCTATTTATTGCATTATCAATATTCATACTTCTATCAATTCACCCACAATATGGTTATAATAGGGTTATCAATATATTTTCTCCCACCAAAAATATCATTTATCACTACTATAATCATGTTAACACTTTTTATACATGAAACAAACCTTCATATAATATTCATGGATATATTCATAGTAAGAATTAACCACAAAAAAAACAACACCACCTCGTAAAATTCACCCAACCCCAATAACTCACTGCCAAATGTATCAATGTTTCCTGGATATATAAAACTTTAGATAACCCTAAACTAATTAATAATAATTTCATTCAAATAAAAAATATGGAATGGCCCCTACATATATGGAAGATCCATACGATTCTAATATATATTACATACACATCCATAACTCACAATTCTAGTCATTTTTATAGATAATGTCTAAATCCCCATGATAAATTTGATTTTGGATTGTATATATTTGATAGTTAATAATTAAAACAAACATTAATTATGACTACTCCATTCTATATTTTCATAATTAGGAATTAATAAATATTATAAAAATTTCAAAATTATCAACCATAATTCTACATCATAATTTATTTGAAAATAACTCACATATAAATTATCATCAATGATTATAAATAAGCCAATATATTTTTATTTCTAATTCCTTGAATGTTATTTATTATAATATTTACCCTATATTTACCCCAATTGACTATATTAATGATAATATGTATGAACCATAATAAATATCTTCTCAATTAATTAACAGTAATATTTTTTCACCCATTACATTGTATACCAATAATATCGACAATTTATTAACACATAATTACTCCACTGAGTAATTTTAAATTATCTACCATATACAGAAAATCATTTGATTCATATATTCGCTTATATTATCAATGTTATGGTAAATCATGTCACCCAACATTATTCCAAGATGAATTGTACTTCTTAATATACTAATGGTATTCATAAACCTTTCCTCAGCAATCTCATTATTAATTCTTCCTTCCCCATAATACCATGAAAGCATAATCTACTTTTATCCTCTTATTATATTAACTGATATATAAATCACATAATGAATTTATCTTATAAAAAAAATTCATTGTATTCATTTTTATTCAATTATATCGATTATATAATTTCTCCCATCAATTATTTCTATAACAACCCATCAAATCACTTTACACTTTCCATTTATTTCCTCACATTCAAATGAACTTTTTAGCAACCCTTTATTTCCACGAAATCACATAAAATATAATTAATCACATCTTCTAATAATTTAAAATCATTATAACTACTTGATATTTTTTTTCCAGAATATAACATTTATATAATAAAAATTATCGAAATATATATAATTTTCATAAAAAATGATAATGTAATACCATCACTAGTCGAAGACTTATAGGTAAATATCATAACATAAAAATATTGATAACTACATAACCAATGGTAAATTAAATATCTCAAATACAATGTGATACTTAAAATACCATTAAAAAAAAATACCATTTTACCAATCTTGATTGAAAAGCGATAAAATTTACCCAACTCCCAAAACCTCAAATTTCATGTCGTATTATTGGTGATAAAATATGTAAATTTTTAATATGAAATAAAAAGAATCATTATTTTCAAAAGGTTAATTATTATATATATAAAAATAGTGTCTATGGTTTAGTGGCATGCACCAATTGTTTATTTTTAAATGTAACATTCATAACCTAATATTGAATTTACCAAATTTTAGTTATCCAAGGATAATTATCATCAAACTGGTTTTTGAATCTATATTTTATTATTGATTTACAAATAAAATTTATATGGAAAGTGAATTTTGTTTCTTAACATTATATTTTCATCATTGTTTGAAATAATGTATCTAGTAAATATTTTATCAAAATAAATGATGGCTTGTGAATGAATAATATGTGTCTTATTTTGTTTTTATGAAAAACAAATCAATTAACAACATTTAAATGTTTTAACTAATTCATTATATCATTTTCTATTAATATAAAACATATTAAGCCCCATGCGCTTATATTTTAAAATATGCACCACTATTTATTTTTCAAAAGCATTAGACACACATCAAAAATGTATTATTTCAAATTGTGAATTAAAGATAAATGATCGAATGAGATTTCCAATAACAATATTGAAGGATTATATATTAAATTATTTAAATTTCAAAGTATTGTCTTTGTGGTAAAAATAGTAGGATGACCTTGTGATCATTGAAAAATACTTCATTAATCTTCGATTAGTGAGAAAAAGTGGGGAATAACATCTCAGAATATTCATCAAATCTAGTGGTGTTATATTCTATGGAACATTATATTTAAATTGGTCTACTTCCTGGTTTGCATTGGTTATATTTCTATATATGTTAAACTTCATTAGTAAACATAAACTATAATTTTTTCCATTTAAATATTAAAATTTCATCATTAAATAATGTTTTAAATTTTAATTATATTCCATATCATTTCAAAAAATGTTCCCACATAAATGGAAAATTGTTCTATGAAAAATTCAATGATCCAATTAATTATAAGAAATGAATTACCATAAAGAATATACATATTGTTTAATGCATATAATAAAATTCTAAATGACACTACCCTATCATGTAATCAGAATCGACATATAATTGACAATTTCATTTGACAATTTTATGATAAGTTATTCTAGTTTTATATAAATTTTATATATTATGAAAATAATATAATTTATGTCCTCTAAACTAATAAAGAATCTTTTCTAGAAAATAAATATGAAAAGTGATATTTCATATTAAACACATTTTGACTACAATAATTTATGTTGATCAACAATTTGGTTTTTAAAAAAAATTATTATCCCATACCGCTCTATAGCATTCACAATAACCTAACTTTTATTATTTTTAGTAGAGTTTCACATGGAATATATTGAATTGGGTATGTATTACCTATACATTAAAACATAATCATGTATTCTTGAACCAGATAATTTATGTTTGGATTAATAATAATTTTCATCCCATAGATAAATTATGATATAGTTTCATCAAAATTCCATGCTTACATTCTGAAAGGATAATTAAATTTAGATTTCTAATGTATCATGTAACAGTTCCTTTATAATTCATCTACCCTTGCAGTAATTATTCCTTAAATAATTTTATATCTTTTATCATATAATAACAAAAAATTCATTAACATTAAAAAAAATACCCATATTCTTTGTGTGATAGCAGTCTCATTAATTATAATATTTCATCATTCTATAAATAATATAATCAAGTTTCCATCAAAGGACTTATTTACTGAAAATGTCTTTTAAAATGTTATATTATAAAAACTTATATCTATTCTATGATCAATTAAATATAAAACAATATAGTCATGTCATTATTCATTATTAGGCTATTCATTGTAAATTTTTGAATAGAATTAAAAAAATATTCTTTAATTACAACTTCTTATTGGTAGTTTTTTGAAAATGTCGATTCATTATGAACATTATATTCATTAGACTCATCTTTTCCAAAATCTAAAATGATAAATTTGTTTTCCAGTAGCCACATCAATTGAAACACTATAGTAGATAAGTTTTGTCTCCTAAATATGATGGGAAATTCCTTATAATGCAAAATATTCTTTAGAATAAATTTCTCTAGAAGAAATGAATATATACCACTTCTTAAAAAAATCGCGCAATTCTAATGTGTTATTTTATTGATATGTATTTACAGTTTAGAGTTATATTGGCAGTTTTAATATCATTAATATCTATATCTTGGAATCGTGTTTACGAATCTGTTTTATTCTTTATAAATGGTTGACAAAACATTTATTTTTCCCTATACTTATTAACAGAAATTATATGAAAAGGCTCACTATTTCATTACTCATTTTGGAGGGATGTAATACATATTCTTGATGACATTCTCATAATTTGAACTATAATTAAAAAATTTTATCTATGGTTTAATGAATTTCAATGGTAATTCACTCTCAATATCCTATTGGAACATATTTTGGTAATGTTTTGAAATTTTATATAAGTGTGGGTCTTTTCAATAGTTGAAAGACATGAATGTTTCTTCCATATATTATTCAGGTTTTACTTCCACTTGCATAAATTATTTTATAATAGATTCCATATCATACAGCACCTTAACATAAATCAAATCCTCTAAATTAATATGAGATCAATTACATATAAAGATTCACTCCATTGAATTCTTCATGCAACACAAATAGTAAATAACTTTTAATTTTAGGGTTGAATTTTCTTACCTCAAAATAATATTGTAATAAAAACTTATGGATAAGAATACTTTCATATCAAATTTATCCTTTATAATCTCCATATTTTTCTTACCATTCTATAAAATACGTCAAACTGAAAATATCATACTCGGGAACTGATTTAAAATCTATTATCTTTATATTAAGTATTCTATTATCATAATAGATATAGTTGTGAAATAATTTCATTATTTAATATACACTCTTAATGTTCAATCTAAATAATTAATGGTACTTAAGCACACTTTCTCTACATTTCTAAAAATATTATTTCCTTTATTATGTCTTCTACCTTCCATTACCTTATCCATCTATTGGAAAAATCACATATTCTGAAAATAATTTGGGATTATTCAATGTATTCCACTCAATTAGTTGGGAAAATAAAAGAATATTTAGGAGGAGTTGATTTCATGAATCTCTATCCAAATCTCAATTTTTTTTAAATTAAAACTGTATCATAATTTTTATATTGATATAGAATTATCATAATGTAATTTATATTACCATCGTGTGATCTACTTCATCTTATTTAATCTTATGGTGGGGTAGGCACTATTATGACGTGACAATTAAATAAATATTTGTGAAAAATTTCTAAGAATATTTTATTTTAAATACTATGAAGATAGTAGAGTGATAAGAAAAAATATCTTGAAAACATTAATCTATTAATGTTTGGCCCTCAAGTCAGGTTTGGACATCATATTTAGAAATCATTTAGGATATAATGTTATTCTACCATACATGTGTCTCTCCTGACAACACAAACATGTTTGAACAAATATCCTTTATTTATATTAATAGATTTTGGTGTGATATACCTCATAAGACATGATTCAATCAAACATAAAATTATAGTGCTATAATTAAATTCCAATGAAAAGTGATCATGATTTATTCATATGAAATTAAAATATTGTAATGTGTATTTTAATATAGTATTCATTTGTTTCTATAAAAGTTCATTTTCATCATGATCTCTTCCATCGTAGAAAATACAATTATAAAAATCTAGATTCAACTCCTAAAAATAAACTATACTTATCAAATAATATTAAACTAATTGAAAAGTCTTTATATAATTAACCTTATATAGAATAAAATAATTCTTATGGGACATCAATTCCTTCATGATAACATGATTTGATATTCCTTACCTAAACATCCTATATGAGTTTTTATATAACACAATGTATGCTTCATTGTTACTATAATATCAATATAGAATTGAAATTTTGTTGAAAATATACCTTCGATCAAGTATAGATTTATTATTAAACTCAATATACTGAATACCACCCTAATTATAGCACTACCAAAAACCATATACTTAATATAGAGAAATATTATGTCACATCAACATATTTTCATCAAAATTACTACTATATTTGTTCTAAAGAAGTCTCACCTAATATATCATTATCAATTTACCACTATAAATCAATATTTATTTATTTTATCAACAGTTGAGTTTATTTTACCATATATCATAACTATATCTATATTTATGAAAATCATTCTATCAATATATTTATTTATAATATATCTGAAATATAATATTAATAATTTAAAATAGAACCTCATGTTTGTAAGATTACATACATTTAATTCTATTAAAAATACTACCATTAATACTAATTCATCATTTGACTATAATTTTTTAATGAAAACTATAGAAATTTTGTGAATTCAGTTAACTAAACTTTAATCAATACATTCATGAGGATCCCTTTATATAGATTCTTAAATTAATTATATCCATTTTTAATATTAAAACATTTATGGTATCAATATAGAAAATTATTTTATCGGTACTATTGCTTTTAAAAAATGTAATATCCCCATTTATCATTGAATTCCATTGGAGTGTCTTTTTCTACACCCTTCCACTTATTAAATACAAAACATGAACTATATTTTTTAGATTTATGGATCCACAATTAAAAAATGATTTAAAACCCACCAATTTATAGGCTGACCACATATTTCATTAATCAAGAGTGTTGGAAATATTATATGGAAGGAATATCCTCAATAATATCATTTTATAAATCATTTTAACATAAAAAAATTTAATTCTATATAAATCATTATAATGAAATATTTTTATTTTTTGGGCTCCCTACAATTCTTAAAAAATCATCAGGTCATGAACAATTGTTTATAATTAACATTTTTAGTTTAATTAGAACTCCCCTTATAATCCCCATCTCTATTAAACATTAGATAAAATATAGTATTATTTGATATGTGTAGAACCGTTTTCTACATTGGAAGAGTCTCCATCCAAATAAATATTTCTTGAAATTATTTCATGTTCCAATTCATTTTATGTGTAACAATATTTTCATTTATGTATTTTATAAGTGAATTTATTACATAAAGTTTATTTTTCAAAAAATCATTTCATCCTACATAACAAAAAAATTATAGGATAAATGAGTTTAATTAAGCATTCTCAATGTTTTCCATGAAACACAAGTACTTCAATAAAAGTATTTAACAGAAGATGTTATATTTTATCAACCTAAACATCTATCTGATCTGAATCACACTTATCTAAGAACATATAATTTAAATAAATAATTGATAAAGAGTGATAGTTTGACTACATGTAAGGTAATAGCCTGAGGATTTTACAAAATGTTTTCTCTTTAAATAAATTCAATATCTTGTGTTGCACGCAACACCATGTTCTAGAGAACCATGATCTATAAACCTAGGTGTTTAGTTAGAGTTTATGAATATAATTACACACATAATAATAAAAATATATGTATATATATAATCCATATAAATTTGACATTAATATTTTGTGTTTCATAGATAAATATATAAGAAAAAATCTCACATTACGCATAAAAACATTATTTTTAAAAACAGAAATTTCACAACCATTTAATGGTGTATATTTTTTAATAATTTTTTTTCGAAATTTTAGAAATTTTTATTTTTTCCAAATAGAAATAATTTTTTATTACATAATATATAATATAATTTTGGGTGAAATTTGAGTACTTTTCTGAGGAGTTTAATTATTTATGAATGTAAAAAAATAATGCATTACCTTAAAAAAGTTTTTTTCATTTATATAATTATTCACTTGAAATTGACTTATTATGTCAAAAAAATTAATAATATATATAATAATATAATTTAGTTTATTACGGGCCATATTTTAATTGAAATTATATATAATATTGTTTTGAAATATTTAACGTCACTTTTACTCTTTTTTCTCACCAAATCTATGGGATTAGTGTTTAACATATGATAGATATTTTTTTTTATTAAATTTAAAAAAATGTATATAATATTTTTTATTAGTATTATTTTCATATTATAATAGGGTTTAATTAATTTTTGAATATTTTAAATCTTAAGATTAGTAAATATATATTTACCACGGTTTAGGGAAAATTGGTTAATTAATGGTAATGATAATATTATATTAATTTAAATGTACTCTAACACTTGCCCTAATATAATTGAATGAGTAGAATTAATGCATAATAAAACGCATTCATTAATTATAAACATTAATTCCACTTATGAAGGAATATAACATTTATAATATTTAATTTAGTGAGTATTAAAAGATGTCATACTAATATTTTTAATTAATATATCATTTTTGATACCGGTTAATACAATATAAAAAATCGACTATAAATATAAATATGAAATTTAATAATTTTATATACATCATAATAATTTTTTTATTTTATGGAGAAGAAATAATTTATTAATTACATGTATAATAATTTTGCAGTTATTTTTTAATTAAGGTAAATATAAAATAAATGAAATTAATAATTATAAAAAATATAATTGGACATAATTTATAACATAAAAGGTGTTAATTGTTAAATAATAAATTTTAGTGATATATTAGAATAGTTGGATCAAATTTATCTGGTTATTATGATAAATTTTAGAAGGAAATTTATGAATAATACTTGAATTGAGATAAATGATACTTTAGAATAAATAAAATATTATTAGATGGAATAAAATTCATAAAAATGAAAAATTCCACAAAATAAAAATAATAATGTAAATATGGCATAAAATATCCATTGGGGGTTATATAATAATTTTATTATAACTATATAAACCATGATGATTAAAAATCCATGTTGATATAGTAGGAGTAATATAGTATTACTAAGTTTTAATAGAATAAGATAAAGTTAATAATTTGATATAAACTTGTCTAAAATAATAATAAGAGTATTTAGACCCATATTCATATTATCTTTGGAATTACTCTCCTTTGAGGTGTTTTAAATGAAAAATCATTTCATATTAATTTAATTTTTTAATTGATTCCAAGATATACCTTCCCCTCTCTTAAAAATGGATCCTACTACCTCATAACATCACACCCCCATGACCCTTCAAACTCAACTAACATGTGACCACATCTCCACCCATTACTATTATATAGGTTTTAGATGCTATGGCCTAAAAAATTTTCAAACCTAATTTCCCTAAGAGGATATCTAAAGGGTGTCCGCCAAAAAATATGTAATGTTTTAACAATTCAATCATGATCATTTCTTCTTTTACATCCTATTCCAATGTTGTTTACATAATAAATTAATCAATAAATTAATAAATAATTTTTTATATATTTTTTCATATGAGATTATGATTTTGGAAGAACCATATTCCTTTTTTAACCATCTTATAAAAAAAATATCACTCTATTTGCATATGTACCGCTTACCATATCCATGTGTTGGGGTAATTTTTTTAATAAAAACATTTTTTGGATGGGTTTATGATTAATATAATGGATGTAAATGATTAATATGAAATTTTATTGATTATTTATAATTAATATACAATTTTACTCATTACCCCATTACAATTAGATGCGTTATATCATTGATCACGTGTACATAAGGCCCACCATATCTACAACACGTGAGATTCATCCTCCATAATAACCATTTAAAGAATGATTAAGACAATATATTATGAATAAATTTGTTATTTATAAACTTAATATCATTATGGTTATGATGAAAATATATCATATGTGTATGAAAAAGAACTTACACAACACTCCATGAAAAATACATTGAATAGGTAATCTCTTTAAACAAAGGTAATAATGATATAATATTAAAAATTGGTATAATAGGATCATGTATGATTTTATAAATAATAGATATGGTTTTTGAATAATTTAATACTATTATTTAACCATTTTACTCGAGGTTAACCCACCCTCTACTAACAAGAAGTACAATCTAAGGGTTAATTTCAAAATATAATTGTTATTTGAGAATGTTTATATGTATGTAATTACTGGTTAATATTTATCATCCAAGTCCATGTTTCTCAAATATTATTTAATATATTCTTATTAATCACTTATTGTTACCAATGTTTTAAATTTATTCATTATTCTGAAAGTAATATTTTTATTATTTCCCTAATGATGTACAATATGACATTTTTTACGACATTATAGATGGAATGTTTCTTTTAAACATATAGATCAAGAGAGACGATTTGTCAATAGTTTTAGAAGTTTTATTTCAGTGAAAATGATTTCTTTTAAAATTTAATGGCCACTTAGGTTAATTATTTCCTATTTAATGAGGGATATTTCACTCAATAAATTTGTACTTATTTTATTAAAGGGGTTTAAACTATGCCAACATCAATATTTTGATCTTATGCTTGATTGAGGATTATTTCTTAGAATTCAAAATAAAATAATGTATTGAAGGGTTTATGCTCATTATGATTGTGGATGTTATATTTTTATACCATTAATGGTTAATAGTTAATGTATTCCCATTTATTGTCTCGATTCTTAATACAAATGTTTATGATGATTGTCATTCAATATTTTCATGTGTTCAATGCATTCATTGTAGTAAGTGATGTATAGGGCCCACTAAATCCCTTCAATGCATCAGTATTCTCGTATGACAGACAAGTTTAGTATTTACCCTTTTCTGTGTATTTTCTTGTCCAAATAATTAATGTGAGGTTTATAATGTCCGGTATTATTCATTTCGATAATTTTGTGATTAGTTACATATATTTAATGTTTTCATTCCATTAATATAATATCCATTATATTATATATAAGGAATTATATTATTTATTTATTGCCAATTATGCACAAAATTATGTTTAAAAGGCATGGGTTTCAAATAAACAAAAATCCTTAATGTTTTTCATATTTATGATAGCTTCTACTATATTATTTTAGCTTACTCAACATATAATCTCACCCCATTCATATATTTTATTTTTACCTTGGATGTGAAGATGTATATTATTATTGATATGCATGGTAAATATAGGATAATCATGGTGTTTAATGGATTCCCTATTATGTAGTTTAAATTATAATTGTAATTCAATGATCCTCTAGGAATTTTATTTTCCAAGATTGATAAACTGATCAGTATTTCATGATTCAAAAATTATATCCTTTCCAATTTAATAAATAAAGAAACCAGATCAGATCTACTAACTCAAGGGTTATTATAGTTTGTATTAGTGTAATTTTAGTAGAATATATGGATACTCGATTTAGAGAATATATATTAGTGCTCCAAACACTATTATATAATTTGAGTATATTTATTGGAGAACATCCGAAAATTTTTGTAAGGTAGATATTATTTGGTAATTCCATGAAATACATTCATTCTGGATAGTAAAAGTTGAATTGGTTCTATCACAGATATAAATCAGAGTAACACCTCAAACATGGTGAATCTCGCCTGACTCTATTTACCCTCATTCACGAAAGTGGGCCTTATAGAGAACAAGGATTAAATTGGTAGGGGATATTCTTTGGATAATTCAAATTTTCATTACAAACCATTATAATTGAATTAAAACTAAATATAACCCCAATGAAACCATTTTTATGATTATGAGAGTAGATATGAACATTTTTTTCAATTTATATTAACTATTTTACTAGTATGAAATTTTAAATTAAGACTCATAACCTAAACTAGTATATACCATTGTTTAGAAATGGCACATAATGTTAGAAATGGAAACAATATCAATGTGGGTAATAAATCTAGGGACTTCCCACATACCAATATAATGATATTAAAAAAGGATCTACAACTTCTAATGAACATCATAGAACTAAAATCTTACAACTAAATCAGATAATGATTGATAACCTTTCCCGTATGGAGCACCAAGAACCACAACTTCAAGATACAATGTTAAACCCCTTCATGAGTAAAAAACCATTATTATTCAGTGCGCCAAAAATCCATTAGTAACAGTGAAATGTTTTATTTCCATATATATGATAATTTTTCATTGGAATGTAGCTAATGGGATAAGGTAGTCATGATAATTTACTATCTCTCAAGAGATGCGAATTTGTTGTGTTAATTGATGAAAATAATGAAAGAAGACGATTAAATAAGAATCCTAGAATAGAGGTAATTTAAAAAAAAATTATTTGAAAAAAATACTCATGAATAACAAGTGGACATATAGAGTGAATTTTTGTTTCTGGGAAAAAATGTGCATGAAAATATAGAAACGTTTGAATATAACATCAAATGATTAATATGATATTTTTCAAATTATGTACGCAATCTAAAGAGAAATATTGATGTATTATTTTTTGGTTTAAAACTGTTACTTCATAGGGATCGGTTCATCAAAAAATTCTAAGAATAAATATATATAGTGCAATTTGATATCAGGATAAAAAATTTCATAATAAAATAATTTGGAATTTTATGGAAATAATGAGACAAATAAGGATTTTGAACAATGAGAAAAAAATATAAGGAAAATTTGGAGAAGAAAAGAGTTGACATTCCATCCTGTAATAATTTTTGGAAAATCCTCCCTAGTAAATTCTTGATTAGGCATGTAATTTTGTTACAAGTGTGGCGAAAAAGGTAACTAATACCTTGTTTAAAAGGGAAATAAATAAGGTATTATTATTTTATTCTATCATTTAAATTAAATGGTACATTATGTAAATTATTTTCAAAAGAATCAATCAACTATAAACCTGAAAGTGCTTGGGTTGAAAGGAAAATTTTGCTGATCACAACTACGGAAATTGAAGATAATTTTAATGTGGTGGAAGGTAATTTCATAATATCTTGACAAATATCCAATTATTTAATTTATTCTAGATAATTGTATTATTTTTTCTTTTTCTAGTTTTCAATGAGAATTTGATATTTCCCTTTTTAGTTTACAATGTTTTTATTAGTCAAAACTGGTAAGGGATGTTTCATTGCATTAAATATATGTCTTACAGTCCCCTTTATGACACATTAACATAATTTAGTATTTGAAATTGACATCATAACAATGATTGACTTTGATTTAATCCTGGTAAATTGATTGATGTAAAACTATGATGAGATAATTTATTACAAAATAATGAAAATTATGATTCGTAAGGAAGATCTAGAAACCAATATCTTTATATTAGAAAATTTATCATCTAATTATTATCTTTATCAACCACCATTATGTTTACTAAATGAAATTATAATGGATGAAGTGGAAAAAAAAATCTTCGGATGAAAAAGGTAATCATAAAATTGAGGATGTATCGATTATAAATGTGTACATTGATCTATTTCCAAATTAATTCCCAAGACACCCACAAAGCAAGAATTTTAGGTTCATATTGTTTTAATACATAAATAATGACCATTATCAAACAATCCCAAGAGAATTTTCAATGATTAATTAGTGGAGGTGAAGGAAAAACTTGATGACTTTTTTTGTAAAAATTTATTCATTTTCTTTTTTGTTTCACTTTTAGGAGGCCATATTCTCTTTGTCAAATATAAAATGGATCCATGAGGCTGTGTATTAATAATGGGTGAATAATTGATGGAAGAATAGAAAGATGGATCTCTCTCCCTCAATAATGAGTTTTTGTGCTGAAACTTGGTCATGGATGTCTGGAACATCTATCCCATTGGCCTAATTATCCTTCCTGAAAGCGCATCATCAGTGGTTCTATCAGTGTCAGCAGTTCTCCCTGCATCATTGGCTCCCTCTTTTTCTGCTGTTGTTCACAACACTTCTGTTACAATGAATACATATGTTCTTGATTTATTTTAGTCTGATCTAGATCTATCCAAATATGATGATGTTCTACATAGATGTTATGATTCTGCTACCTTTAATGAAACAATGTGTGTTTAATAGCATAATCATTCTGTTAGGGATGTATTTGTTGTGGTGAATGATTTTGTGGACGTGCCACAGTGGAAAACATAGATGAATCATGTTATGACTAGAGGTGATGATATTATGGGATCTAAATTCTATGTTAATGCTATGTATAAATTTATTGCAGGTTCAAAGATGAATCGAGTCCATTCTATGGCTTTATTTAGGAACTCTTTTCTTGGTAAACTTATTCACTAGGGTTAATTATATCACATTGATGCCAACCCTATAGAATCTATTGAGAGAACAGTAATTGTAAAAATAATTATTTATTTCTCACATTGATTTTCCAAATTATTAAAACCGTTTTAATCATGGGGATTATATTCACATAACATTTATCTTGTGGGGTCTCTATAACTAGAAATATTTCTCTTGTGGTCGAGTTTTTTCTGTTCCTATTACCTTTGTATGACTTGATGCTTTGATTATGGAGTGTTGTGACCCTATTTTTTAGCCTAGATGGATTCACATACCTGAATGGTCATTAGACGTTAATTTCTCATGAGAAATAAATGAATTTTCTCAGCTTTTTGTTCTCTTTTATGGGATCAATTGGGTAATTTGGCTTCTGATGATTTTTCACGACATTGGAACGAATATTTAACTCCAATTAACCTTGAAATGGAGAAAGAGGATGTTTTATTTGATAGAATTACCAGGAATTTTGTGGATTTTGACCTCATACATACTTTGAATGACAATGTATAACTATATACTAACTCTAATGACATCCAAACATTTTATGAGTATGAAAAAAATGAATTCTATGATTAATAAATGCATAGCTATTAGGAAATCATGAGCGTTATTTCATAGGAACATTTCATGTGAGGAATGTGGGATGAGAGGTCATCTAATAAATCTGTGTCCAATGAAGTAAAAAATGAAGGATATGTGTTTCTCAATGACCACTGTTTCACATAAAAATCCAGTTCTCACTAAGTACGATGTGTTGATTACTATGAAATATGATTCTCAGGAGTCTCACTTATAAATAAAATGAATGCTGGTAGATTTTTCTCCGGAGAGAGTTTATAGTGTCCCATCTAATACACTTGTTGACATGGGTAAATGGGATAATTTAGTTGAGGACACCACTACATGGTCTCTTATATTATTGTCCTTGATCTCCCTTAGGATGACATATCTAATCATAATGATGAAAATAACATGTTTACTTTCATCATGAAATCCATATGCTCTTCTGGTCACCATAATTATCTAAATAATGGGGGAACCATTCTTCAGATGGAAGAGGGAATGATGGAAGCATTTATAGGGCTTCCAGTAGTGGTGGCCATGACACTTAATGGATGCAATCTTAAGTGACAAGGAAAAGATGATAGATAGTGAAGGTTTCGCCTCTATTCTATCAATGAAGAGACTACACAATGATTATTATAATCATCCTAGGAATGTTTCTACCAGATCGTCTTATACAGTGCCAAGGAAGGTGGATCCTAATATCTTTATGATTTGAAATCCGGATAAGTCCCAATCTGAGTGGGAGACTACTGGTGACTCTTATTTTTGAAATGATATGTCGTATTATGATATATAGACATGTTTTTGGTGGATTAAAGAAATTATGATTTATGGACCTCATTTGTCACTCTCATGTACTTTTTCTTTCTTAAAAAATTTTCAGAATCTTTTTATCTGACAAGAAATGTTTTGTATAGAGGAATAATATACATTACAATAGAGAATGAGCATCTTATACATCATATTCATGATTTATATGGTCAAATTCCTAGAGAAAATAAATTTCCAATGATTAACCATTATTCTGGACAAAATAAATTGGGATAGAAGAATGATGACACCCTGAATAACTCTATATAGAATAGTTACTAACATTACGAAATTTATGTGATTCCATTTGGATTGGATAATTCTGCATAAGTGGTTATGGATCTAATGGAATGATTATTGAAGGGGTATCTTGATGATTTTAATTTGGTATTAATTGATGATATTTTGGTATTTTCTTTAATCTATAAACCAAATTTTAATCACTAGTGAATCATTATTAACACTCCATTAAGAAATAAAATATATGATTAATTTAGCAAGATTGAATTATGGCTTCAGGAAATTTATTTTCATGGCCATATTATCTACATGGATTGATTATTTTTATATCATTTAAACCCAAACGAAATACATGAATGTCCTATAATAATGAGAATAATTGAATTACATTGTTTTATTGGTTTACCAAGTTACTATCTATATTTCATTCCAAAATGTTCCTGATTGGCTAACCCAATAACCAAGCTCACACATATAGAAGATAGACTTGTAAAGGAAAAATAATTTGAGAAATGGTATGATGAATTGATTAGATAATTATTAAATGATCCTATATTTACTTTTACTATATGATAATAGTGGATTTTTTATTTATAGTGATTCTTCAAGGTATTGACTTCGTTGTGTCCATATGTAGAATGATAGAATTTTTACATAAGAATCAAGGTAGTTAAAAACTCATGAATATTAATATCTAACAAATAATCTTGATTTATAAGTGGTAATAATTTCTGTGATGATATAAGGATAGTATATATCTGGTGTAGTATGTGAGATATTTATAGATCAGAAGTATTAAAAAACATATTTTCATATAATGAATTTAATATGAGGCAATGTAGATGACTTGAGCTACTCAAGGACTATGATTACTCAAAACAATACCAACCAGGGAAAGAATTTAATGTGAGAGATTATTTTATAAGGAACGAACATGATGTTTTGAACAAAATGTTTATTGTAATAAATCTTATATACATTAATTTTGTAAAGAATGATATGGGAATTCAACAAGAAGGTTAAAAATAACTACTTTTTGAAATTTTTCCAAACCATATTTATTGAAAATTATAAACAGTTCTCTCTTTAAAAATGATGATATTAAAAAGAATATTAAAGCATTGAATAATAGATAATTAATTGAATTAATATATGATGTTGGAATTTTTTAATATGGAATGAGTGATTGTGTTCCCCCTATACCGGAGATAAAAATTAAATTATTGGATGTTGATCATAAAATTAATTTATCCACACACCTTAGAATCACAATGATTTACAGAAATTGGAAGGATCATTTTCTATGGTATAATGTAATGTTGGAAATTATTTGTTGTGTTTCCATATTTAGATTTGGTCAATAACTGAATTCTAAAAGGAAAAATCCTAGAGGGTTTATGATATACATTTCTATACCTATGTAGAAATGTGATTATATTACAATGGAATAGTTGAAAAGGTTACCAAGGACTCCCTAAAGGAATGATGTGATATGTATTATTGTTGAATGCTGAATGAAATCATTATATTTACAATTTATAAGAGAATATTTTCCTCTTGAAGGGTGAATAAGAATATATATTAGTTGTGTTCTAAGTCTTAAATGTGTACCTATATTGATTGTTCTTAATAAAGGTCCCTATTTTACATCAAAATTCATGAAAATTCTCAAGAGGGACCTAGATACTGTGTTTCATTTATGAACTGCCTACCACCCTCAAACTGATAGAAAATTTGACTAGACTATTTAAATTTTAGAAGATATATTGGCGTATATTTTAGTTGAATTTTAGGGAATGTTGGAACATTATTTACATTTGGTAGAATTTTCCTATTACAATAGCATTCATTTAAGTATTATGATGGGAATTTAAGAAGAAATATATGTATATATATGTTTTAAAACAACTTGTTAGGACGATTTTGGTGAAATAAAAATATTACCCCAAGAATATTTTGAGAAAATAAATGTGATGTTAAAGACTATACATACCTACATCAAATTTGATCCTCATATGAAAGAGAGATATATCGATAAAAGAATTATTTATTTGGAATTTCACATTATAGATCATGTTTTCTCGATTGTATCACCATGGATGGTTGTTATAATATTATATAGGAAAATAAAATTACTTTCAATGTACATCATACATTTTGAAATTATGCAATTAATTAGTGGTGTATCATACTATTTAGACATGCCTCAAAGTCTCTCCTTTGTTCATGAATTTTTGCATATATTACTATTAAGGAAACACACGTTTGACCTAAAAAAAGTAATCCCCTATGAAGAAAAAGAACTATAACCTAATATATGTTATTGTTAAGAGTATATCAAGAGTTGTGAAATTGTAGAACAACTGTTGAGGAATCCGACGACTCGATTGGTCAAAGTTTTTTAGAGAAACCATAAAATAGAAGATGAAACATGGGAACCTGAGGTATTAATGATTAATTACAACAAATTTTTTTTGAGGTGATATTCAGGAAATTTAAATGTTGAAGTTTTTTGAATGAGGGATTAATGAAAACCACAATATTTCATGGTACGTTTATCTTAAAATAAATTGAAATGATTTTCATTCACAAAACATTTAGTTCGAGACAAACAATCTATTTAAATTTATTTTTAAATAGAATCTATGAAAATTATTATCCAAAATATGAAATTTATGTATATTCAATAATTTTTTACATTCAAATTATGTGTTTAATAGGAAATTATATATGAAAAAATCTCATTTTCTGTAAAGAACCTATATTTTTATAATGGGGGATTTTCCCAATTTTTAATGGTGAAAATATTTTAACTAATATTTTTAAATTTTAAAAATAATTATTTCTAAAAATAAACTAAATTACTCAATTCATAATTTCAATGTTATATTGGGGAGATTTTTTGACTTTTTTAGAGTAGATTCATTTTTTGATGAAAACTGAAAATATAGCATTATGGTAAAAAATGACTTATTATTTAAAGAATTAAAATAAATTAATTTGTTTACATCAAAAAAGAAAAATAATTAATATATTTATAAAATTTAGTTCATTGTAACCATTACGATATTGAAATTTGACACAAATTATTATTAATGTGTTGAACATCTCTTTTACCCACCATCTCTTATCTTCGGTAGCATTAGTGTTAAAATTAATTTATCCACTTATATAAAATTAATTTTGAAAAAAATAAATAGAAGGATATAATCCATATGAAATTTATAGTCATATATGATCAAAATAATTTTTTATATTAGGAAAAGTAACATTAGTATTTTTTTAATTACATCTATTTACGGTAAATTGGGTAATTAGAGGTAAAAATGATATTATATTATTATAAAATCACACTAACATGTGTCCTAATTTATGTGAATGAATGGTTTTATATAAAAAATAAACATTATTTGGAAATTATAAATTTTTTAATCCACATGGTTATGAATTTGAAATTTATTATATTTTATTTAAAAATATGTTAAATATTCATACACCTATTTTCTGTAATTACATCATTAGTATTATAGGGTTATGAAAAAGAGTAATTTGAAAATATGTAGTAATATTAAATATAATAATTTTATCTTCATCCTAAAAATTTATATTTAATTTCTAGAGAAGAAATAATTTAATTAAAGGATTCCATGATAATGATACACTAATTGTTCAATTAATGGAAAAATAAAAAATTATTTATAATATTAAAATAAATATAATTTAAATAAATGACGACATATTTGAATTATTTAGGTAACATAGACATGTTATTAATATATTACATGTATTGGTTCTAAATTTTCATTTTTCTTATGATATTTTTAAAAATATAGATAATTAATTGTATTAAAATTGACATAAATCATACATTATAATAAATCATATATTATTAAAAGATATAAAATTAGTAAAATTTTAAAATTATTCCAAATAAATATAATATGTTTAATGTTTTCATCAGTGATCCATTTGGGGTTGTTTTTTAATTTTTTTTAGTATATTAACCCCATGTGTAAAAATCCAACATGACACAGTAAGAGTTACAGAGTTTAACTAAGGGTTATAGCCAATTGAGAACGATACTAGATTGACATTAATATATCTAAAAAAATATTTTTAGAGAATAATTACCCAAAATTATCTTTAAATATAAATTAAAAATATTTATTCTATTGGAAATCGAAAATCAATTCATATTAAATTAATATTTTATTGGATTCAAAAATATGTCTTCCTCTCTCTTAAAAAAAGAAACCAACTCCCTCACTTCAAAACTCAACCATTAACCTTATTGTTCAACCAATCCTTCCAATTTATCCTACCAAAATATTTTACTATCTTTTGGAGGTCTAGTGGTCAATAATGCTATCCTTAGTTTTCGTAAAATGTTATCTTAAGAAAGTCTATTGAAGAAGTGGTAATATTTTTACCAATTCATTCAATATTATTTCTAACTGAACTTCCTCATCCAATTGTTTTCATACTAAATTAATAACAAATGTATAATATATATTCTGATTTTTTATTATGATTATGGTACAACCATATTTCTTTTTTATCCTTCCTATGATAAAATATTCACCATATGTTCGTACATAGGACCCAGCCTCTCCACAATGTGGTGTCGTTTTTTTCATCATTAATTGATTTGGTTGGGTATAATGATGAATAAAATGGATATATATTATAAATATGAAAATATATTGATTCTATAATGTTAATATATAATCTAAATTTTAACTGTATTAACATTAATGGAATAATTTTTTCTCTTGTACATACGTTCGACATATCGTCACCATGAGGTGATTTGATTCATCATCCACATTAACCATTTATGAATATTTTTAATAATGTAAATTATGAATAAATATAATATTTATTAACTTACTATCATTATTTATAGGATGATAATAAATCCTATGTGTTGAAGACCTGACTAATATAAGAAACAATTCATAGGAAAATGAAGCTGTTAACCCCCAAAACAATGTAACTAATGAAATATTGTTAAAAAATGATATTAGAGTATCATATATGATAAAATAAATTAAAAATATAGTTCTGTTATAATATAATAACATTATTATACCATTATATATGAGTTTATTTAACCCCTAACTAAAAAAATATACAAGGTAATGGTTAATTTCACAATCTCATAATTATCAGAGATTTATTATATATTCGTATCTACAGAAGAAATTGTATCATCCCTCTACATTTATCATAAAAATGTATTCAAAATATTCATTATAGTCCTCTAAAATTACTGATTTTTTACTTTTAAATGACATTTTGGAATGAAAATTTTTTCCTTTTCCCAAACAAGATAATATATGACTTTTTTATTAAAATACATATTAAATCTACTTTTTTATGTTATACAGTATGATCAAATAATCCTTTACAAGTTTAAATAATTGTATAAAAAATTTTTTTCTTTTATAATTTCAGATACTTTTAATTAACTAATTTCTAATTAATAAAAAATACTTCTCTCAATAAATTTTTAATGATTTTATTAGAGTATTTTCATAAATTTCAACATCAATTGTTGGATCATATGATTTATTGTGGTTTATTTCATATGATACTATATAATATATTGTATTTAATGGTTTTTGTTCAGTTTGATTCTAGATGTGATTTTTTTTACCCTTCATGGATTATAGTGAATGTATTCACATTTCATTTGCTAGTTTCTCAATATTAATGTTTACGATGTTTTTGTTTCTCTTATTTCATTTGTGAAATACATTAGACATAGTAATTGATATATTTTTCAGACTATAGACCCTAGATACATAGGTTGTCACATGAGACAGAATAATATGTTTTCTACAAATAAATTTCTATTGTCTGGGCCAAATCCTTGATAATATGTTTATGATTTCTAAAAATATGCATTCACTCATTATGAGATTAGTTACGATTATTTCATCTGATTATTCAATTACTATAATATCCATGAAATTATTTATATGGATGTATTTGATTTAAACATTCCATATAATGGTCAGAATTATGATTAAAAGTATTTTCTTTCAGATATACACCATTCATTAATGTTTATTCTTATTTCAAATAGTTTTCACTGTATTATTTACCTCTACCAAGCATCTATGGTCACCCCTTTCATATGATTCATTTTCCCAAGGATTATAAGATTTATATTATGAGTAATATGAATGGTTAATCTTGTAGAATTATGGTTCTAAATGGATTCTCTATTTTTTGGTTTATTTTTTGGATTTTAATGTAATGATAATTTTTGTAATCTATTTTCTATGACTGTTAAACTAATCGGTCCATTAGTATTCAAATATTTTTTATATTCAATTGTAATAATGTTTGAAACCATCATTAGGATAAGGCTGCTTGGTATATTACATGTTATATTAATTAATACCACCATTTAAGATAAACTCGTTATAGGAAATGAAATATTTGATTAATCTTCAGAGTACATCACTTCTTCAAAAACATATATGGTAATCAAAAATTGAATTTTAGAAAAAAATCTCCCTAATAACTCTACTATAATTAATACATCTTATTAACTCTCTTACCAAATTTATATGTTCACCATGAAAGTAACAATTTACAATAATTTATTATTATAATAAATTATTAGATGATACAACACTATAAGACCAAAATAAAATAAATTATGTATTCCTTCAATAATTTCTATTTTTTCTTATGTTGTACTCTATTTTCTTTTTGGGCTAGTTTATACCATATAATCCCTGAAATCTATTATTTATTTTTATTATTGTGTTAATATTACATAAAAACATTCATAGGTATTGGAATAGTCATGGATTATTTTTTAATTCAGATATATATAACTATTAATTTATCCACGTGGTAATATAATTTTTATGTCCCTAATTTTTATTGTATTTTAAAACCACTAGTGGTCACTTTGAAAAAATCATGTCTCTTATCTTAAAATATTCACCACATGGATTTTATGTCCCCCTTAATCAATCATATCATCCAAACATCATATATAATATTAAGGTACTATGGTATAGTTGTACATCAACGGATCCTTAGTTTGGGGAATGTGCGTACTATTAGTGAACAAATCATTTGGATCTAACATATTTTTAATTATTCTCTGTGTTTCTCCATTAAATACTATTATACATATATTACTAAGGATATTTTGTTTTATCTCTCATATTTTCATAGTCTTGGGCTTTAACTCCAATTTTGAGACAAATCCCAAGAGTGGATGTGTCTTATTCTAGTGAATTATTTTTGCATGCATAGTCATGATTCCTATAAAATATAATGGATCATAAAATATTCTTATCCTCCTTCGATGAGGTGTAGTTTTTCAAAAAAAAATCATTCTTTGAGATTATTCTCATTTACAACCGTAAATACTATATTGAAAAAGGTTTTTTTAATTGTGAATCATTTTTCTAGCCCACATCCGCCATTTTTAAAACATGATAAAATACATTTTTCTTTGTCATACATATTATTGTCCTTATGTACATGATGGTTTTTGAATTAAATTATCTAATTGAACACGATACACATTTTATCATGTTCTATATTTATTTTTTAAAATATAGTGAACCTATTCATTATTGGAATAGAATGTTTTCCTTCCATACATGTATCCCACATAACATGGAAATGAGGGGGTTTATGTTGTAAATAACCCTATTTTCCATATTATATATCAATTATATATGTCCTTATATATCATATATTAAAAATATAATGATAAATACATACCTCTTTTATATTTTCCTCAGCTGATATTTTGTAGTACATTTACATATACTATTATTCCCTTGAGATTCTAGACACAGAACCCCGACATATGAAATTAACCAACATGCTCAGAAATTATTAAATTATTACTAATATAATCCATCAACTTAATATTTTATTATATATTTATTTAAAATTGAATCTATACTAATGGATTTAATGACTAAAATCATCAAGGTTTATATTTTTTTTTTCAAAAATCCAAAATGTAGGGTCTTAATGTAATTTCATCCTCCCCAAAATTCATATAAATATCCATAAGGCTAAAGAAATATTTCTATTATAATTGTTAATGACTCCCTATTGAAATTAGCCTCTATTCATGATTTTCTTCTATAAAGATAACACTTTGTTTTTACCCATTCTATACGACAATATTTTCACACATATCATCTGAATATTATTAAAATATGTCACTTTGAATATACAATTTTTATATCATTGATATAATTTATTATTTCATGTCCAACCCTTATTATGTTAATAAATTATTCTCTAATTAAAAATCCATAGGGAAAAAAATCCACCTCTCAAATGACTTCCATTTGATCCAACATATCATAAAAGTCATAGTTTTCATCTTTATCCATGAATAAATAATCCTTGTATATTTGAAATCATGTTTTTGTAATATTATTCCATGAATCACCATCCCCTTGAATAATTATGGAAAAATATGATCTTAGTTAATTAAAATAATAATATAAAAAATAATAATATAAAATAATAATAATTATAGTGCTTATCTCCTTGATTATAGATTATTTTTATATAAAGCTTTAATTTTATTTATTAAAATAATTCATTTTTTAGATTAAGAAATTTTCATTGGTCTTTTACACTAATATCATATCAAAGATAGATTTTCCCTCTTTTTTTGATAAGATCTATCACAACATTATTTTCCTCCAATAATTTTATATTAATAATTTATAATAATTTCAATATTTCTAATGTTATAACATAATGAGATGTTTTCTTTTATTACTCACAAGAATCATATCCCAAAATATCTACTCGATAGACATATATAATCAATAATCCATTTAAACAATCCATTAAAAATCAACGAATGTCATTTTTAAATACATAATAATATTTCCATTAAAAATATTCTCTCATAGTCAGACCCATGTATGAAAAAGAATTATAAATTTAATTTCAAATAATGAAAAATATATAAAAACTCATTTCTTTAATACAATGTTACTAGACCAAGATAATTATATAAAGCCTGCGGGAGGGGGGGTCAATGAGTTTTCTAAATAAAATATTTTTACAATAATTTTATTATCCATATTATTATATCATTCTCCCACAAAATAAGTAACACGTTCACTCTCACACTACATTATCATCGATTAAATTGAATGTTGGTTTAAAATATATAATTTCAATGAAAAAACAATAAAATTACATTAATTATTTCACCCTCCAATGAATACCTCCATGGAGGACACACCCATGATGTGTAAATTTGAAATAATCCTCTATAAGTTATTTCAATTAATACATTATTTGGTAATTGTCACATTGTTCCAAGGAATACTTTTTTTCACTGATTTTGGAGACACTATCTCAAAAGGTTCAACCCATTTCTTCCATCCATGAACTATTTCATGTATTTATTTATCATTTTAATGATATGAGTGTATGATAACACATATTTATAACATACATTATGTCATTATTTATTATATAATAATACACATAATACAACCCTAGAAGATAAAGGGGAATGGTGTATTTCGGTAATCATGTGCATTAGGTAAAAATTTCAAAAAATGTATTAACATTATCTAGAAACACAATAACATTTTCTTTATATCCCATAAATCTTACAAAACTGTAAATGATAAACTCTAGGTGTATATAAGAAATGTCTCACCTATTAATCATATGAAGGGGATTATAAAATAATTAATTTTGAAATTAATAATTTTTAGATAATAGAAATATATAAGATACATAAAATGGGTGATAATCATAATATTAAATAATGATTATCATATAACCTAAAAACATTAAGGCAACATCGTAATGTCGAAACAAGACATTACATGAAAAAATTATATGTCAAGTCTAATTTCCAAGATAACGTCACAAGGTGGAAAATGTCCAATAAGGTATTTTTTTAATCACTAATCTCATACATTACATATTATGTAAAAAAATTACATAATACATTTGAGGTATATATAATTCTATACCCACTAATCACATTCATATACTATACAAGCATTATGAATCCACATTGATCATTCAATGAATGATCATATTTTATCACATTTATTACCATGAAAAATAAGTGCGGGTTACATACATCGAAGAATGAAATATATAAAATTTATGGTATATATAGTAGAATATCTTTTAGTGGAAATAGGGATGGGTAATCACTACCAAAATGGATAGCATGGAAAATTGCAGCATAATTTCAAAAGCATAATTGGGAAATATAAAGTATTTTAGGAGTGGTGAATAAAATTGAAAGGGATCCCTAATAACATCAAAACCATTATAAAATTATGTTGGATGTGAAAAAAAATCATCCCAACAAGAGAAATAAGAAATCAAGAAAGAATAATATAAATATGGTTTATAAATAAAGAGGATATAAATTATATCTCTTACAATTATAAAGTAATGTATTAGGTAAGGGTTATAATGATATGTGATAATTAATATCCCATTATTAGAACCTAATTTATATTTTAAATTTAGATTTACAAGGGGAATATATTAATTATCAATTTAGATTGAAAACAATAAATACATATAATGGTCTTGAATAGAAAATAATATAGATTGATTTCTTTCATTATGAGGGTGATTCTGAATTCTATAAAAGATCTCAAGAATAGTTTTGGGGCTCCATGGGATAGAAATTCAAAGAATAGGGTAGATTAAATTCATGCTTCAAGGATTTTTAGTGATGTTGAATGAGATGTTGGGTGAGTTTTTATATCAATAGATAATATAATAATTAATTAAATTTTATGGTTTCGTTTTGGAAAATATAAGATAATAAAATCAAAGTATCACACCATACAATTATTTTTCATGTTTTTTATACTAAAGAGAACTAGATTTTACAAATTTAAAAATACAATAACCAAATTCAAATAAAAAAATACCTTTGGTGGTGTGGATTCAATTGAAGATCATAATTAAATTATTTTAAAATATTATGACACAATATTGGTTTTCGAGACTTTATTAGTTTTTCATAAAATTAATATGATAACATAAAATATAATTAATTTTAATATTGTTATTATTTTTTTTTCATGGATACTATTTATAGAATTTAATATAACATATTTTTATTTTATATTGTTATAATACATACCATATATTTATATCATATTTATTTCTCACCCCAATGAATGACCATGTCATAAAATTATGAAAAATTCCCCATTGGGTATATTTTACATATTTAATTTAAAATTAATATTTTTTTAACAAAAAATATAAATAAATATAAGAAATTACACTTCCAAATCCAACATACCAATTTATTGAAAAGTACTATTTTTTCCCATATTTGTATTCTGACCCATGTAATAATTAAAATTTACATCATAAATTAATATTATAAATTTTAATTATTAAATATATTTTAATAATGGAATTTTTGGTAATTATAATCAATTTTAATCATTGTTGAATTCATTAAAAATGTTTCATGGGTTGAAACAATGCATACCTGAAAAATACAATTTATTTTTCACGATAAAAAATTATAAATTTGTAATGATTTTTGATCAAAAATTATAATCTATTTAATGTTAAATATATTAATTTTTTTTTAAAAAAATACAAAAAATCACATTTTCATTTTTAAATAAAAACCCCTTTATTACAAAACTGAATTGCCTAGGACTAAGGTATATGTTTGTGATATTCTCATAGGGGGTTGGAAAGAGTTGTTGGGGATGTGATCTGAATGAGCTTGAACCTATCCCATAAACTGTTTTTATGTTTCCTTTGTTGTTGAATCTTTTCTTGTGCTTGGTCAAGTGAAAATATAGATATGATATGAACCTCTTAAGCTCTGATAAATGGGATTCACTTGGTATAATCCTAATCACATAGGCCATTGAATTCTTGTTTTATTTCAATTAAATTTATGATATCTATTTATATATAATAATCATATGATTAAAATATAAAAACTATTCTATAAATGATTACAATTCACAGAAGTTTTTTATATCTATTATGATATAACTTATATGATTCCAAAGACATTCGATGAAATTAATGTGTTTTATATAATTTCATTTCAAAATATGTAATTTACACATTTATGAATTGAATGTCAGTAATAAAAAATGAATTCATTACATTATTTCCCCATAGTGAAATTTTACCCCAAATTTTCACTCATTCAAATTAACAGATAAGGTTATATATGTTTTATCCCCTCTAGTTCTTAAATTCCTTCCTCAAACATATTTTTAAACTAGAACAAATTTACTCGTGGAGTTTTCTTCTTTCATGTAATTTTATCTGTATGATATATGACCTTCACGAGCTACTCCTCATGTGAAATTATATTCTCCAATTATACCACACATCGATTCAGTACATGTGAGTAGTATGGTATGAACTCCCTGGAAATGGGATACATGGGACTCATCTTTCACTTATGATAGGTTACATGGGAGTTCTAGTCTATTGACCATTGATCTGATGCCATCAAGGATATTCATGGGTCCAATGTATCTTGGACCATAATTTTAAATTTTTCCAAACATATGGACTTTCATCCATGGTTATTAAGGATGTAATACCTTATATATATACTCACACTCTTATTCTTTTCGATGATTTCCGATATAGATTTCTTAATAGGTTTGTGTATATCAAATTTTATAAAAAATGGGTTAGAAATTATCAATCATTTCTTGGATATGATTAGGTCCCCTCATCTTCCACACACAGACTACATTCCATTTTGATGAAGTATGACACCCATTCCCAAACATATCCTCATTAAGTGAAACATTATTTCTATAATGGAATTTGTTATTATTAAATGAATCTACTATGGGTAGTTGTTAACCCCAATATCCTTGTAAATCCAATAAAAAATATCTCAATATTTCCTATATTTTTTTAATGGTTCTCTCATTAAAACCATCTACATGAGGGTGATTAGTAATGGTGACCCTTATTTTTATTTTAAACACATTCTAAATGCAACTCCCTAAACATGAGGTATACATTATGTATTGATAAGATATTATATATAGTGTAACTCTATCTAGGACTACAAATTCCCTTATATATATCACATTGATTTCATAAAGTTGAAAATATTTCATAATTATAATGAAATGTTTTGAGTGAGTACATAGATCAGTAACCAAACAGATGTATATATTACCATTATCTTACCTGAGAAATACCACTATAAAATACATAGTTAATATTATTCTAAATTCTATAATAGTATGCATTATTATTTCATCATAACCATATGATTATATTTTTCTACCATTATTTTCTCTTATACTAAGAATCAAGATACACATTCTACGATATCACACTTCATATATCCCACTAGATGTTTGGTATCACATATTTATACATCTTAATGATTTTTGGATTTATAGAGAGTGTTATGATATACATATCATCCAAAATTTCCATCATTAGATATGGGTTTTATGGGAATCAATTTTTGGTTTAAATTTATATAAAGCTAAAATCATGAATGTTGAATTCCATTATATTTCATTTATTTTTCTATAGAACCTCATCATCATTACGAGCCTGCAGGATCCTCTAATTAATGGATGGTTGATAGGTTATTGGAGAATTTTGAGATGAATATTCCTCTTTTATTCTCATTCACATCCTTTTAATATTAAAAAAATACTACATCCCTTTCAAAAATAATATTGGAAATGGTAACTACATACTTTCTATTAAGATCATCATCTATATTTTTCACATTCTCAGGATGGAAACATATTTTCAAATCATAATCACTGATCATCGGCAAAAATTTCAATTAATCGTATTGATTTTATTTGGTTTTAAAATATATTCTGGTATTATAGGAATGGTATGTATGTCATGCTTCCTTCTGTATGTATAATGTCACCAAAATATTAACATGTAGATTGATTTAATAAATTATAGATCATTTTTGGGTAATTGTTATCAAAGTTATTTAATTTGTGAGAGTCATAGGCTATCAATTTTTCATAATTTACTAGTAAACAGCATAATCCTATTTATAATTACCACTATAGATCACAAATAATTCCCTAGTAAGGGTAATTTTAGTACATGTGTACTGGTTAGAATCATCACAATCTCTTTGTATATTCTATTTCATTCATCATTCAATATAGAATTCAACACATTTGAGTAATAATCATTATGAGACATTAATATAATGAAACATTTCCCAAAAGTCAACAGTTTTACTCAACATAAACATGGAAAATATGGATCCTATTCCTTGTGTTTATTCTGGGCCAACCATTAAATATATCTATTTTTGAGGGATCTATATTTATCACATTTTTGGGGATAAAATTCAATATAAATGACACTTTATCCATCAAAAAATTATTTATTGTACTTTGAAAACACATTTTTCTTCTCAAATGTATTTAATTAATAATTCAAATTATCCGTATTCTCAACCTTTTTTCAATTGGATAATAATATCCATTATAAATACAATGAAAATTTTGGCCAATGTAATCCAAAAAAAATCTATTATTTAAGATTATGGTTATTACTGAAGTATTTGTTTTTCTAAAATGTATCACTATGTACTCATAGTAATCATACCTTATAAAAAAAATTTATTTTCGTATATCCTTATTATTTACCTTTACGTGATAATATCCGGGCCAAAGATCCACCATAGATAATTACCAGGATCCACATACGTGATAGAAAATATCAGCAACCTATGTTATATGATACTTGTTTTTTATTTTTTCTTACTGACATAATAATTAAAAATGTTGTGGTTCATTGACATGTTTCTTTTCTTGATAAATAGTTCTTTCATACCCTTGGGTAAACCATATGGGGGTATAAAACCTTTATCTCTATTCTCTTTTATTTTCCAATATATATCCTCAAATTCCAAAATGTGAATTCAATATAGAGTCTTGGATATTGAAATTTCTCAAGGCTTAATATCAACTGTGAACTCAACCATTATGTTATTGGAGGACTAGAAAATTATTACTAAAACATATCAATGAACATAAAAATAATTTGAATGTAATAAAAGATGATTTTTTTATTTGTAACATTAAATTATTAATGATAAATTTTCTCGAAATATAATATTATCAATTTTTAGAATATGATACCAAAAAATATATGTCTTCCTCATTGAAATTTATATAGAATAGAATAATGGTTAGAGATATGGGGGTGCTTTTCTTCTATCAGAATTGTTTTTGGCTATATATACGGAAATCCCAGCAATGTAAATAATATCATCAATTTTTGATAATGAGTGAATCATAATATTTTATGGTAATGATATACCAACGATTTTGGTAGGGAGGAGATATGTAATTAGGATATAATAATTTCCACATTTTAATTTTTCTCCAAATTCCTTACTTCAATATTATATGATGGTCAAGGAATTGTTCTACTAAACATGCAAGATATAAAAGAATATATTGTATCTTGGATGGGATGTTTTCATTACATAGTTTATTTCATGTTTTAATAATTTAACTCACCCAGAAATAGACTTATGGAAGTTAATTTAAAAAATTATATACACATAAATTAGAAGCTATAGTAATTTATGTTCTAAATCAAAAAATACATATATATATTAACATAAAAATTTATATGTTTCAATCTATGTTATCCATCGTCTACTACCAAATATAAAATCATATTAGAATTTTTATTCAACTCAAAATGGTTCAAAAATAGATTTTGAAATTAAAAAATCATATCCTTCACGGCTATCAAACCATGTGTGTATTAGGGCCTATTTGAATGTAGTTGGCGATGATTGAGTGTATATAATTGTTCCATTTTCTGGGATATTACCACTATGGAAAAGTATTCAATGGAAGCATCCAATTGTAATGAATATATTGGGATATATCCATTACAATCTAATATCCAAATACTTATTCTAAATATATTGTTGTTTTCCTGTGATTTTTGTAATCCAGAAATCAATCATGAGGGTTTTCTAATCCCAATCGAAAAAATTACTAGGCTTTTCATAGATACCAACAATGAAATCCATTATACTTAATACACATTAATTCATGATTTATTAAATTAATATATAGTAAATACAAACCCATAAATTCATGATTAAATTTTTGATTGAGTAAATATGTATATAAAATAAAAAACTATAAAATAAATACTACGAGATTGTTTAAAAACATTATAACATGGGTTTATATTCCAAGGATCATCTACAACTATTTGCAATAACCAGAGGACGCAAATAATAAAGGGTTGAGAAATAAATCCCTTTAGTGGAATAATTAAATAATAAAAGATTAATGAAATAAAAGTGAGTCAATAGGAATATCAACAAGACATAACATGGGAGAAAATACTAATCCAGGAAAATGAGGAATTATATAGCTTAATAACATCATGGAAACATAGGAATGAGGAAAAACATAAAACATGACATAAGAATAGGCCAAGGAAAACTTCAAAGAAAAAATTAATAGGTGAAAACGTCCCATAAAGGATTATATTTCCCCTATTTCCATATATAATTTCACGTGAAAAAATACCCAATGAGTTATAGTGATACAAAATCTCAGGAATAACTAACACATTTATAATATGTACATTCATATGTGTGACACATTTAATATCTCAGACTAGAATTCCACTCAATTGTTCCAAGATCATAGTTGGACATATGGCCTTAAGTGCATCTCTGCAAATTATAGAGGCTACTGACATGTATGGGGGACCTTGGGTGGGTCTATTAGGAGAGTATTCCCTATTATCCATGTGTATCATAATGATAACCATCATAAAAATCAATATAGGAAGTAGAAACATCAACTGATAAAAAAATATCCAGAATACTACATATAAAAAATTTCAAATGTAATCTCATATATAGATGATGATGATACATGTCATGTCACTATAAATAATAGAAAAATATATATATATAGCCAGTAAAATACATGTATCAAATAACAAAACGAACCGATGTCACTATATAAGGATAGTATCTCTAGCCTAGTCTCGGTCATGTGTTCCCTTTCCATTAAGCATGTTACAAATTCAATCATCAAAATGTAGGTACATAACATGATCCCTACCAAGATCAGTGTATTCTATCTATGTACACAATAATGAACTAAACAGTGTTTTGGATACCATCCTATTAGGTAACCACCCATAGTTTCTACAATAACTTATAGTTATTTAATATAAATTTAATCATTGTGAATGATATAAGAGGTATGATAATAACACTAGTAATGTGTCTAAGGAATAAGTAATTGTGAAAGTGATCATGTGCATCCCTAGAAGTCATCTTGTAAAACATGTGTGAATATGCTATAATAAAGAATGATAAAATACTATGTATGTAAACACCATGACCCTACCATATACACAATATATCATATCACTCTTGGTTACACCATATAACTTGTATTTTATAAAAACCAAAGTCAATCCATATAATTTGTAATTTTATTTCAACAACCAATATTCTATATAATCTATAGTGAAACATTTACCACATTCAAGCCATAAGAGAGAATATATTTCATACCCCACAAGGATAGATCAAAGGTTCAATGAACCAAGAAATCCTCATCGAGTCCCCATTTCATCACATTGGAATTTATTTAAGCTTAAATTGGGTTCCAAGGGCTTGTCAATAGAAATTTTCCACTAAGTACCTAATCAACCAAAATCCAAGGGTAGGCAGTCCAAATGCATCCAAGAAAATCATTAAAAAAATATAAATCACATACAAGGAATATAGTATCTCTATAGTGTTCTACAGAACACCACATGTGGAATCTAATATAATCATCCCTATTTCATACCATTTATTATTTCACTATCAATAAATTCCATGAATTTACACACTCATATAAAAATCCAACTACTTATTTTAAGAAATGAGTATACACATTAGTATAAAAAATTAAATGTCAACAATTAAGAAATCAAACATCTATTATAACATTTAATAGGAGGAAAATTTCTAATAATCATTCAATTTAGTCAATTCATTTAGTATCAATCTTCTTGTAACAGGGAAAGTACAAATACTCACCCTAGTGTGATTTAAGAAATGAAATTTCCTAGGCACACACCATGGATTAATTTGGTAAGGGAAATGACCTCCAATAATCCTTGAATGAACTAAATGGAATACCTATCATTTCATACAAAAATATTGTATCTAGATTTATTTTCATGGCCATGCCGGAATGTATGGAGGATGGTAAAATAAAAACAATATCTATAAAACACCAACCCATTTAAGAAAACTATAGACCATCAATTATATGTCTATTGAAGAGTGTTAATCCATAATCAACATGAAATTTGAATCAGACCAGATGAAAAGCAATGAATTTCCAATGATCATATAAATAAATAATTTTAGACTATTCAAAAATAACTCAATCGATATGAATTTAAACAATGAATGAAACAAAAGTATTTGAGTAATCATTGGTGTGAGTCCAATGAGACGATCAATGCTCAATTCAGATTAATGATGGAGAATATGGATTAAATTTCACCTTAAGTATTATTAATGGTTCTCTCAATTTCACTGCCACCTAAAAAGAAGAGAAGTAAAATAGAAATTATGTTATATATAATCTTAAGGGGGGAAAAGTAAATTTTTAAAAATATTCATGGGCTTCTCAGTTTGGTAGCTCTGTTGGAATAATTGTACACCAACTATGATCCATATTCTTTTCTAAGGTAAAACCCATAGTTTAATCGTACACTATTTGAATAACCATTAAAAAATGAAAAAACATCTCAATTAAAAACTGTATGTTCATCTATATGGGCGTGTGCTTTCATATTCAAAGATTAAAAAACTATGTATTCTCATATTTCCCTCTATCCATGGATGATATAGTTTATCGGATAGTGTGTCCTGCCCCACTCAGATTCTAATAACCATATGGCCTACCTGTTTTTTCTAAAAACCCTTGTTTATGTGCTCTGTTTAAGCCCCATATACCACAAATAACCAACAACCTAAAATGTTAATCATAGTAGTCTATAAACAATTAGTTATACTGAAAAAAGGTTCATACCTCATATAAAATCACCTCATCCTACAATGCTCCACTTAAATAAATTCATCATCAAATTTCCCCCACAAATGGTGGTAATGAATGTTCATATTATATTATGGGTCAATATGTACATATTTCATCATCCTAGTGCCAAATATCATCTAGTAATTTTTAGTGCTTTAATAGATCCCGTACTAATGGAACTAACCGAACAGATATAACCTTCATGCTATTATCAATAATACGAATTAGATGAACCTCAAAATAACTCATATAATTATTACTCAACCTTCCAAGGACAAAAAACATGAGATGGATGTTAATGTTAATAGAACAACTGAGATATGTGTATAATATCATGCAAGGATTGGTACATATCGTGTAACTGAAAAAGATATGATAACATCTTGATTCACTCTAAAATATCAAATGGCCTAAAATATTACAGTGAATGTTTACCCTTTAACTAATATGTATGTTTCCCATCATTGTTGTGACCCATGATAATACATTATCCCCAACCCTGAGCACTCGAGGTAATATACATCGATGAGTTTCTGTTTTTTAAGACTGTTTATTATTTATCTACTTCTAACCTAACTGGTCCTCCTCCAAAGTCTCCTATAAGATGTGTAGCTCCAGTAAAGTATCCTCACCTTCCTTAAACAAGAATAGTGTTAATAATAATGAAATACCTCACAAAAACTCATAATTTACCATCTCTATAGTATCATGATAACTATTAAAAAAGGAGAACTCATCCCAAGAAATGTGCCTCTCCCAAAAGTCCCTGAAATCTATAAATCATGCCTGTATCTTGTCCTTAATTTCATGTATCATATGCTCAGAATATATTAATAACTAAGAGTGGGATGCCATGAAAAAATGAACCAATGTACCCCTATCCCTATAAAAACATTACTATAAATGTTATGAAAACTTGGTGTCATAATCATAAATGTTAGAATTATGGTCCTCATTATGTTTCACTCTTTCACAAATATACAACCTGCTAAGATCATCAAATATATTGTTCTCCATGGTTAGTTGGAAATGGTAACATTACGGATCATGTTAATAAAATATCAAATAGATTCACTACTTCAAGAAAACATCGAAAAACCAATCATAAAATCCAATGAAAATCATCCCATTTCCACTCAAGATTAGGTAATTTATGTAAAATTACTTCTAATCACTATGGATCCTCATTCTCTTACTGAGGGGTCAAAAACATTATAAAAACCATCGATATCTCGCTTTATACAAGTCCACTAGTACATATGGTGTATGTCATGATACGTCATTGTAACAACGAAATGTACTTCCCAAATCGATCCATTAAACTCTCACATAATCTCTTCGAATATCTCTAATGTGACCCGAATGTGACCACATATTCATTGGATCTCAACCTCGCATATGGTGCAACCCGGATGTGGTCCTCACCTGCCATGCCCTCTTGTAGGACAAGGCCAATTAATGATGATAGCTACCCCAACCCCACACTGTCTATATGTTTCTAGGTTATAGAAAATTATGAAAGAAATGTTTTCCCCTAACTATCCCACACATCCATATTCATGTCAGAGAAAATAATCTATAAGATGCCACACACTAATACGGTGTTGAACATTCAATATATGATTCATCATTCTTATGGAATATTCCACTACATCATCTGTTATTGGTGTATATGAATGCTAAATGACTATATACTATAGGTACTACACATCCATTCACAGCCTAAAATTAAAAATACTCTATTTACATACATACATGATGATTTTGTGGCCCTATTACATCACAAAATGCACTCCAGGTAAATTGTGTCTCCAATAACGCAAAGCATGAATAACTACAGATAAACATAGATCCCATATTATGTAATTCCTCTTATATGGACTCATCTAACAATCCACATATTCCATAACTCTTTCCAACTATATATTAACTGGCCCTATCCTTATACCTAAACAATTACATTTCATAGTTCTACTTTTTCATGTATCTAAAATAATAAGGATCAAGAGTGTATTCAGTCGTCCTTTATTCCCCTTAATGATTATCTCATTGTTATTTGAACATAAAAACATCACACCCTTCTTAGTCAACCCCATCAGTGATGTTTCTAAGCGGTAAACATTTGGTATGAACAAACATTAAAATCCATCTATCCCTATGCCACTATTTATATCAAATATGTTTTATTGATTATTATAGAAAACTATAGAACTCTCCTTCATTAGGTTAACTAATAGACCTATCTCCAAGATAATATGATATAGGACGTATATTGGATCAATCTACAAGTGGATAATTATGATCATAAATTATAACTAATGTTATATAAATGTATCCAAAAAAAAATCAGAATGTTTTTCGTGGTCATGACGATTGAGTGAATAAACCTAGGTATCTCCCAAAAAACCCCACAAAAATTGAACCCATATATGGACCAAAAAATCATTTCATTAGCTCCAGGAAAAATAATAGAATTATTGTGAGACCGAATGTCATAAACAGATAATAATCTATAGTATAACAACTGCAAAATGTTTTATGTGGTATGTCTGCAGGTTGAACACTCACAAGATGATATACTATTATGAAATCAATTTTTTATAACACTTGATCTCCTCAAAGATAATATAAAATGTTATATATATGTGTTAAGGGATACTAGTTCTTAAATTTTAGCTGGTTTAATTTTTAAAAATCAATTCATATCCTTAGGGTAACATACAACTTTTACACAAATTGAACTAGAAATCCTTATAAGGATGTACTGGTTCTAATAAACTATATTTCCTCTAGATCATTTAATATCCTCTTTATCTCTTGAAATTACAATGTAGTCATACTATAATGTGTAATTCCTACATGTGTAGCTCCTATAATTTGTAAGATGTTAAACTCAAGATCTATTTCAGTAGAAAAAAAAGAAGTTTTATTTAGGGAAAATATTCTGGAAATGATCAACTAGTAGAGGAAAATATACCTGACATGATTCATGATCATGCATAAAAAATATATGTAGTCATAAATCCTAGCCCATAATTCAATGGTCTAGATCTTCTCACATGAACATCCCATTCATCCTTATGATTGTAAACTATTCCCTTTTGTGATGTGAAAGTCTTAAATTATTGATAATAGTGAATGTATGAACAATAAGAAACTAGAATTTCCATTCCAATCAGGACATCAAAACATTTCATCCAAAGGAAAATTGTCATATACTTAGAGACACCATCAAATCTATCGGTTGAATTCCCTATAGTGGCCTAAATCTACTATTAGGATCCCAAATAGTGTGTCAAGAATAAACAAACCCTCATAAAACATAATAGCAATCCCAAAGCATTTGACCATAGGTACAAAAATGAAACTATGTGATGAAACTACATGAAAAAGTGAAGATACTAGAGTAAAGGGTAATAAAAGAGTACAACAAACATTATATGGTATTAAGACCTGCTCCTTGGGTGTAGTATATACAGAAATCATATTTCCTGAAATGTGACCATGTGACATATCCTCACTACCTAGATTAGGAATAATCTGATGCATTCGTTCAGCTGGTGCCTCGATTCCTTGGCCCCGAAAACTGCCTTATCCAGGTCGTTTGGTACAAATCTAGCTCCTAGCCTTACATGGAAGTATGAAATATGTTAACCAACCAATTTTGGATTTTTACCACTAAAAATAAATTCTATAGTAAAGGTCATGTAGAAAATTTCATGTGACACATCTTTCCCCATTCTCGACACATGATTGGGTCATGATCACAATAATTTTTAATGGGTATCTATATACCACACTAATGACATTAAAATCCATTGTCATAACTAGCGGCCTGATTATAACTTGTCTCATGTGATTCCATAAAATACAACATCCTACCCAAAGGGTCTATTCCAATGGGTCGAGAGAATGTACTACTCTACTCTACATTCCCAAATATTCTAAGGTCCCACTCTGTAATTAGCATTACATTAATGATTTTAGTAATAGTAATCATCCTAATGACATTATCCTTATATATAACAACATTTCAAGGACCTTACTCAATGATTATTTCTCTCAATATCTCATCAAGTAGATATTTTATCCCAAAAAACTAAAGCTCTATAAAATCTACTGAATACCCCATAACTATTAGGGAACCCTGATCTGGCCTCCTAAACTCACTTTTCCTACTCTGTTATAAGGCCCCAGCCTTAAACCTTACTTAATCTTGAGTTATTACATGATTACACATTGAGTATCTTTTCAGGATTAGAGTTTTAGAGAATTAGATCATGAAACTTTCATTACATTCCACATTTAAACAAAGTGGATACATAAAAGACAGTATTCATTTTTCCCATCAACGGAAACATATTTAAAATAAAACATGGAATCTTTCTTGACACATCCTTAACACTATCATCACATCATGTACCTTTACCTTGACATGTTATAAACATTTCAAAAACATGGGATGATCATAAAAAGCTCAGTAAGGGTTTAAAAAAATATGGAAAAGAATCATGAGTTCATATATACATAAGAATGAAATCATACTTTACCCATAAAACATAGGCACTTTAATATACCTCATCAAATCATGAATAAATCATAGAAATAATAAGACATAAAAGGTATCTTGAGGAATTCATAACATTCTTCCGTAGGGAGTAACCCTCTTGGTTACGTTTGGAATACCCACCACAGTATATACCCTAAATCTCTTCGGAGAAACCTTAACGTTTCACTCCTTCGCATTACCCAATGCATTGGAGAGCTATATCGGGCTCACCCGCCCTTATTTTATCATGGAACCAACCATTTTCATAACAATTCCAAAGAACCATAACATAAACGTATCACATAAAACATGCATATAGGAAACATAACATTTCCACATTTCAATCGCAATATAACATTTTAGTATATTGAAATACTGAGGCCATTCAAAAAGAAACCATTTCCAAAACCATTTAAAACATTTAATAAAGGGATTTTTGAATCAAAGTGTCTCATACCACCTTGAAGATTCTAAAATTTTACACCATTAATATCCATATAAATAAATCCTTAAAACCATTTTGAAAACATGGATATTAATAAAAACAAATAATTATAACATTTAATTTGATATTTTAGAGACACTTGAATACAATAATAGAGGAATAACATTTAGTAAGAACGTTATAATATCATGAGAATAAATGTATTCATGATATAATATTCCAAATGATAGTTTATACACCATATAAGAGTGAATTGGTGCATAACAACAATGAAGTCTCAATAGAAATGTCAAATGTGATGAAATCACTTATTAAGAAGATATCCTTAAATTAAGGATAAATCAATCTCAAAATTATGTGTGACAAATATAAATACACCCAATATAAGTGGATATTAAGTGTAAAACAATAAAATGTCATTCACACATATTCAAAGGATGACATATTCAATAACTACATGTTGAACCCAAAGAAATCGAAATTGGGTTAAAAAGTTCCCTTGGTAAAATTCGACAGTCTAACGGCATCACTTCAAAATTGAGAAAATGGGTGTATGAGAGATAAAACGGGCATCTCAGCACATGGACATAAAATTTACATCAATAAGGATATAAAATAACATATCCCAACATAATAGTATGTGAATTAAAAGACATAAAAAAGATGTCTTTTAAAAAAAGAGGAGGGTGAAAGGTTCCCTTAATGACATGGGTATCTTTTGAAACATACACCCCATGAAAGAAGGACAATAAAACATTGATGTAAATACACATATATGAAATTATATTACACAATGAGTAAAATAATCACCATTACACACACGACTCAAAGGAAATTGTGGAAAATGGAGCATAAATCTCACAGGAATAAAAGTGAGATGAAAAATACTTTACGAAAACTCGACAGCCTAACAGCGCCACTTTATACTTCCAAAAATGGATTGATGATAGAGAATAGCGTCTCTCATCATATTAACATAAAAATTAAAGTAAGATTAATATAAAAGAACATCCCAATAACAAGAAATATGATCTTTAAATGGAATGACATAAAAGAGTGTACTTAAAAAGAAAGAGAGGAGTATGATCCCTTATGAAAATTTGGCAGCCTAACAGCGCCACTCAAAACTTCCAAAATGGATGGAAGAGAGATAATAGGGTCTATCATAATATTTACATAAAAATTACAGTAATATTAATATAAAAGAACATCCCAATAACATGAAAGATGAGCTTTAAAAGGAATGACAAAAAAGAGTGTACTTAAAAAGAAAGAGAGGAGTAGGATCCCTTACCTCTGGTCCGACTTGACTCGATCATTCTTTAATCTCCTGAATAATAAACATGAGTTAATTTCTACTTCCTTAATAACCTTTATCAAGTTCATTATTCCTTTTATATCACTTATTACCATGTCATGGCCACTATGTAATTATTTTAGTTAACAACGGTTGTTTAAACTATCATTTGTACTTGAGTCAAAATATGCTCTTTATAATTACAATTTGTTCATGTATCCATTATATCCAGAGTTATAATAATGATGTATATATCATATATATCTTATATATCTAGTATATACATGGATTTATAATATTACATAATCATTTAGAGGTAATAAATAAAATGCACCGCTCATAGAGACGGTAAGCTGTACGTACGCATGAACGGTACTTCCATTTCTATTTCATATTTAATGGAATTAAAACATAATGATACATAATAGTATTTAAATTCCAGTATGGTATCATATATAATATCATTAAATATATCCTTTATACATACCACATATTGTATTAACGAATCAAATCACTTTGAGGGGGCGGTAGTCCACACTTCCTTAAATAAAGATATCGCGTTTACTCATAATAGAAACCATAAAGGTATTCCATAAATGAAAAATACAAAAGCTTAAGTAAAACATAAAAATATTATATATAATATATAAATATAGTTTCGTCTTAATGGCCACCTTTGAAGGTGTTAAAAGAATGTTGAACAATCATCGTTTCGTGAGGCAGAAATTCGCCATCCACAGAAACAATATTTTCCTTAACCATTAGATGTAGGTGTGTTTAAGTGTAGCTATAATAATTCTTATAACACAGTCATAGTATATTTTAGATACTGTATTTTTTACAAAAAAATGGATAAAAAGAGTTTATGGGGTTGGAGAAGCAAAATAAAACAAAAGGACACAAGTGAAGACATTACCTTAAAATCGGGTACATCCCTTTGGATTAAGCTCAAAGGATACCTTGGGAAGACTTATTCCCAAAGTGAGGCTTCATGTAGTTAGAGAGGAATGTGGAGACACAAAATTTTTAGGGTTTTTATAAGCCAACGACTTTGGAAGTGTGGGTAAGGAGGTAGAGGTGGGGGCCTTTTATAAGAGGAGAGGAGGGGCACTCTTGGAAAGTAAAGAAAAGTTCCTTTATTTTAAAATGATTTTCAGATTTAAAAGGTCCCACATTGATACAATTAGAGGATAAGGTGATAAGGGTTCGAAATCCACCCATCCAATAGGTTTTGTAGATGTGTAGGTCTTAGATTTTACATTGTCATTCCATTTTATTTAAATCGTTAAATAATGAGGTCATCGCTGCATCATCATGATGTCATAATTAATATAGTTTATTTAATGTATAAAAATTATAATAAAAATACTATGATGTAGGAAATCAATTTAGAATTACAATTAATATTTATAGTCAAAAATATGACTTGTATAACCCCATGCAAAATTTTTTTTAGTAAAACATCTCATGTTTTTGTCATTTTTACTTTAACATTAAATAAAAAGTTATTTATGTCATTTCCCAACCAAAGTGGCTCCATGGGGTCCCCAAGTTGACCCATGGATTGTATTAGTCGGCCATTACACATACAATTAGTGTAGGACATGTTTCATGCTCATCTAAAATTATTAAAACATTATTTTTACCTTAAACTACTCTAATTATCTCTAATCGCGATAAAAATCTTAATAAGTTACTATTCACCAAAAAATTATTTTAATCCCATTGAACCAAATTTTACTTCTTAATGACAACCATGTATGTCGGATTTTTCAAATTCAAAACACAAAGGTGGAAAAATTACATTTAAATGGAAAATTAGTTTTTATAAGTACCACTTAGTGGTTTCACTATTCATCAAAAATTGAAGTTTTTCATAAAATTACCAAAAAATCACCCAAATCTATATTTGATATTCCGAATTAAAAAATGTTTTCTATTTTAAAAAATTCAAAACATAATAGTTGCATTAATTAATTTAATAATTAATTCTCCCTGTTAGAGCAAATAGCGTGTTTTTATGAAACAAAAAGTATCAAAAGATTGACACTAGTTTCAGTCCGATTTCAAAGTGAAATTAATTCCAATGACCACTATTGGATTAAATGGTAAAAATATATTCTAATTTCACTTTAAAAACAATTAAATAGTTAATCTAATCATATAAATAAATTAAATTAAAAAGAGGTTTTGAATTAAAATACAACATTTTTCACTATTCATTGAAAATTGAACTTTTTCCGAAAAATACTAAAAATTTACAAAAAGTAAATTTTGATGTCCCGATTCTAAAGAAGAATTTTATTTTGTAAAATATAACACATAAAATTGTCAAAAAGTGGATTTAAAATAGATTCTCTATCAAAAGGTGGTTAATCGTCCTTTTAAAGAACATTAGAATGTCTACACTTAAAATTGTATTCATTCGCATTTTTAATCCTCTATCATTTATTGTAAAGAGTAAAAATATTTGATAAACATATATTATCATATTTTAGTTATGTTCATTCCCACCATTACAATGGCTAGGCATTAACTACCATTTAAAAAAATATTATTTTATTATTAGAGTGCAACGTATGATTCCCAAGAAACTCGTGGTTGCGTATTGGGTACGCCATCGAGCATAGCATCCCCTTTAAAGTAATATTAATATTTTATTCACAAATATGGATAAATATAAAGATTTAATATTCTTTATTTACATGGGGTGTTACATCCTTCCCCCATTTTGGGAATTGCGTCCTCGTAATTTTAAAATTGGGCTTGGAAACATCCTTGAAAGTCCCACATCGGAACAAGAGTCGGTAAAACAATCACTTTAAAATAAAGAAAGATAAGTACAAAGGTCACCTAAGTTAACCCATACTAGGATTCCAAGTATGAAAATATGGACATGGAGGAAAAAACAAAGGGTCATGTTCTGATGGAGAGTGATAGTAAACATGTCTAGGAGAAAGTTAACTATAAGAAAATCACAAACTTGTGATGGGTTAAACGGTATTCAATTTACCAATAGGAAAAGTTAACAGAAAACATTTTTGTTTTAAGTTACTCTTCATTGAGGAATTTATTTTTGATCATAAGGAAACATACTTAATTTTCATGTTGACTTTCAACTTTTACTAGATATTTTGCACAAACTCACACTTCCCCAAAAGACGAGTATTTAGGAAGACTTGGTCACATTAAGAGCACTATAATCAACTTCTAGAAGATAAACTAATCCACAAAAGAGAACTATATACTTCCCATATATTTAGACCTTATCCATAACCAAAACCAAAAAGGTTATTTCAAGATCAGATAATACCCAAAAAGGACAATCCTTTAAAAAAACAAAGGTATTCTTAATCTCCAAAATTTATCAAACAATACCCAAAGCTCAAAAAAGACCATTCATTAAACAAATTTTCAATAAAATACTTCAAAGTAAACAAAACATAGATTGAAACCCAAATATTTTAAGGATTTAGTCACATATTCATCCAAGTTAAATCGTATCATTTATCTCCAAACAACATCAGTTTCTCCTAAAGTCTCGTATTGAAAAGTAATTAACCTAATCACATATCCTCCATGATAGGTTAATAAATTTCAATAGATAACCCAAAATAATCTTACTCTGAATTCATAAAATCATATAACTAAAAAGAATTAGTCAATCTAACCAGGGACTTCACGTAGTCCAGTGGTAGGCGATAAATACCAGTTGCACTTTGGTTGTGGGTTCGATTCCCGCAGCTTTGTCCGACGCGACGAGTTGTCACACGATATGCGTGTTATCCTTTTTTTCCAAAACTATATAATTCTCCAATCATTCCCAAAAATAGATAAAATAATAAAAATAACCATAAAATAATTTAACCTCAATTTAATCTCAATCCTTTCACTTCCATCACAGCATATAGTAACCCATAATTACCTCAAAAATACGGATCATATAAACCCTAATGGTTACCTTCATAATTATTACCTGAACTTCCACATCAATTGGTCATCTCGTACATAATGCATTATAGAACATACCAAGGTTCAAGTGGATGATCATGACTCCTTGATAGTTGGTTTATAACAACCATGATTTTCCTCATTGAATACCCCATTTCATCCAGTCTCTTAATTAGAGAACCACCACAGTTTCCTTCAAACCTATTGTCACTTTGGTGCCTGCTAGATCTAGCCATTTACTAAAACCAAAAAGGTCAATGTGAGTATATCAATAAAACCATCATGTACTAATGAGGAAGATAAACACTAGGATATAATTACTCATTCACTTTATCTAAAACTATGACTCTTTCTGAAATCCTAACCATTATGGTAATGTTACTTATGCCTAGATAATACCCTAACCTCTAAAGTTATCGAAACCGACCTCTGATACCAACTATAATGCCCCAACCTTAAACCATACTGAATCTTGATTTATTACAAAATAAAAAATTGAGGATATTTTCAGGTTTATAGTTTTAGAGAATTAGATCATGAAACATGCATTACATTCCACATTTAAACAAAGTGGTTACATAAAAGACAGTATTAATTTTTCCCATCAACGGAAACATATTTAAAGTAAAACATGGATTCTTTATTGACACATCCTTGACAATATCATCACATCATGTACCTTTCCCTTGACCTGTGAAAAAAATTTCAAAAACATGGGATGAGCCTAAAAAGATCAGTAAGGGTTAAAAAAATTATGGAAAAGAAACATGAGTTCATATATACATAAGAATGAAATCATACTTTACCCATAAAACATAGTCACTTTAACATACCTCATCAAATCATGAATAAATCATAGAGATAATAAGACATAAAAGGTAACTTGAGGCATTCATAACATTCCTACGTAGGGAGTAACCCTCTTGATTACGTTTGGAATACCCACCATAGTTTATTTCCTAAATCTCTTCAGAGAAACCTTAATGTTTCACTCCTTCGCGTTACCCAATGCATTGGAGAGCTATATCGGGCTCACCCGCCCTTAGTTTATCACGGAACCACCCATTTTCATAAAAATTCCCAAGAAACATAACATAAACGTATCGCATAAATCATACATAAAGTAAACATAACATTTCCACATTTCAATCACAATATAACATTTTAGTATATTGAAATAATGAAGCCATTCAAAAAGAAACCATTTCCAAAACCATTTAAAACATTTAATAAAGATATTTTTGAATCAATGTTTCCCATACCACCTTGAAGCTTATAAAATATTAAACCATTAATATCCATATAAATAAATCCTTAAAACCATTTTGAAAATAGGGATATTAATAAGAACAAATAATTAAAACATTTAAAGCGATATTTTAGAGACACTTGAATACAATAATTGATGAATAACATTTTGTCAGAACATTATAATATCATGAGAATAAATGGATTCATGGTATAATATTCCAAAGGACATTATATACACCATATAAGAGTGAATTGGTGCATAACAACAATGAAGTCTCAATAGAAATGTCAAATGTGATGAAATCCCTTATAAAGAAGGTATCCTTAAATTAAGGAAAAATCAATCTCAAAATTATGTCTGAAAAATATAAATACACCCAATATAAGTGGATATTAAGTGTAAAAAAAATAAAAGGTCATTCACATGTATTAAAATGATGACATATTCAATAACTACATGTTGAACCCAAAGAAATCAAAATTGGGTTAAAATGTTCCCTTGGTAAAATTCAACTGCCTAATGGCATCACATCAAAATTCAGAAAATGAGATTATGAGAGATAAAAAGGGAATCTCATAACTTGTACATAAAATTTACATCAATAAGGGTATAAAAGAACATATCCCAACATAATAGTATGTGAATTAAAAGACATAACAAAAGAAGTCTTCTAAAAAAAGAGTAGGGTGAAAGGTTCCCTTAATGGCATGGGTATCTTTCAAAACATACATCCCGTGAAAGAAGGACAACACAACATTGATGTAAATAATCATAAATGAAAGTATATTACACAATGAGTAAAATAATGGGCATTAAATACACCACTCAATGTACATTTTGGCAAATTTATCATAAATCTCACGGGAATAAAAGTGAGATGAATAATCTCTTACGAAAACTCGGCAGCCTAACGGCGCCACTTAAAACTTCCGAAAATGGATTGATTAGAGAAAATTGGGTCTCTCATCATATTAACATAAAAATTACAGTAATATTAATATAAAATAACATCCCAATAACATGAAATATGAGTTTTAAAAGGAATGACATAAACGAGTGTACTTAAAAAGAAAGAGAGGAGTAGGATCCCTTACAAAAAATCGGCAGCCTAACGGTGCCACTCAAAACATCCAAAATGGATTGATGAGAGAGAATAGGGTCTCTCATAATATTAACAAAAAAATTACAGTAATATTAAAATAAAAGAACATCCCAGTAACTAGAAAGATGAGCTTTAAAAGGAATGACATAAAAGAGTGTACTTAAAAAGAAAGAGAGGAGTATGATCCCTTACCTCAGGTCCGACATGACTCGATCGTTCTTTAATCTCCTGATTAATAAACATTAGTTAATTTCTACTTCCTTAAGAACCCTTTTCAAGTTCGTTATTCCTTTTATATCACTTATTACCATGTCATGACCACTATGTAATTATTTTAGTTAATAATGGTCGTTTAAACGATCATTAGTACTTGAGTCAAAATATGCTCTTTATAATTACAAGTAGTTCATGTATCCATTATATCCAGAGTTATAATCATGATGTATATATCATATATATCATATATATCCAGTATATATATGCATTTATAATATTAAATAATCATTTAGAGGTAAGAAATGAAATGCACCGTTCATGGAGACGGTAAGCCGTACGTACGGATGAACACTACTTCCATTTCTATTTCATATTTAATGGAATTAAAACATTATGATACATAATAGTATTTTAATTCCAGTATGGTATCATATATAATATCATTATATATATCCTTTATATGTACCACATATGGTATTAACGAATCTAATCACTTTGAGGGGGCGGTAGTCCACACTTCCTTAAATGAAGATATCGTGTTTACCCATAATGGAAACCATAAAGGTATGCCAAAAATGAAAAATATAGAAGATTAAGTAAAACATAAAAATATTATATATCATATATAAATATAGTTTCATCATAATGGCCTCCTTTGAAGGTGTTATAAGAATGTTGAACAATCATCATTCCGTGAGGCAGAAATTCGCCATCCACAAAAACATTATGTTCTTTATCCATTAGATATAGGTATGTGTATGTGTAGCTCGAATAAATCTTATAAAATCAACCTATTATATTGAAGATACTGGATTTTTTACAAAATAAATGGATAAAAAGAGTTTGTGGGGTTTGGAGAAGCAAAATAAAACAAAAGGACATAAGTGAAGACATTACCTTAAAACCGGGTAACTCCCTTTGGTTTGAGCTCAAAGGCTTACTTGGAAAGACATCTGCCCAAAGTGAGGATTTAAAGATATAGAGATGGATGTGGAGAGACAAGATGGGCATGGGTTGGCCGACCCAAAGTCTTTGGAAGTGTGGGTAAGGAGGTAGAGGTAGGGGCCTTTTATACGAGGAGAGGAGGGGCACCCTTGGAAAGTAAAAAAATGATCCTTTATTTTAAAATGATTTTCGGATTTAAAAGGTCCCACAATGATAAAATTCAAGGTTAAGGTGATAAGGGTTATAAATACACCCATACAATAGGTTTTGGGCATGTTTAGGTCTTAGATTTTACATTGTCTTTCCTTTTTATTTAAATCGTTAAATAATGAATTCATCGCTGCATCATCATGATGTCATAAATAATATAATATATTTACAGTCTAAAAATTATAATAAAAATACTATGATGTAGGAAATCATTTTATATTTTCAATGAATATTTATAGTCAAAAATATGACTTGCATAACCCCATGTAAAAAGTGTTTTAGTAAAACACCTAATGTTTGTGTCATTTTTACTTTAACATTAAATAAAATGTTATTTATGTCATTTCCCAACCAAAGTGGCTCCATGGGGTCCCCACATTGACCCATGGATTTTGTTGGTCCTCCATGAAACATCCAATTAGGGTAGGACATGTGTCATGCTCATCTAATATTATTAAAAAATTATTTTTACCTTAAACTACTCAATTTACCTCTAATCGCGATTAAAAACTTAATAAGTTACTATTCACCAAAAAAATTATTTTAATCCCATTGAACCAAATTTTACTTCATAATGACAACCATTTATGTAGGATTTATGAAATTGAAAACACAAAGATGGAAAAATTTCGTTTAAACGGAAAATCCGTTTTTATAAGTACCACTTAGTGGTTTCACTATTCATAAAAAATTGATGTTTTTCAGAAAATTACCAAAAATTCACCCTAAGCTATATTTTATATTTCGAATTAAAAAATGATGTCTATTTTAAAAAATTCAAAACATATTATTTGCATTAATTAATTTAATAATTAATTCACGCTGTCAGTGAAAAAAGCGTGTTTTTATGAAACAAAAAGTATCAAAAGATTTACACTAGTTTATGTTCGATTTCAAAGTGAAATTAATTCCAACGACTACTATTGGATTAAATGGTAATAATATATTCTAATTTCACTTTAAAAACAATTTAAAAGATTATCTAATCATATAAATAAATTAAATTAAAAAGAGGTTGTGAATTAAAATACAACATTTTTCACTATTCATTGAAAATTGAACTTTTTCGGAAAAATACCAAAACTTTACACAAAGTAAATTTTGATGTCCCGATTCTAAAGAAGAATTTTATTTTGTAAAATATAACACATAAAATTGTCAAAAAGTGGATTTAAAAGTGGTTCTCCATCAAAAGGCAGTTAATCGACCTTTTAAAGAATATTAGAATGTCTACACTTAAAATTGGATTCATTCGCATTTTTAATCCTCTAACATTTATTGTAAAGAGTAAAAATATTTGACAAACATATATAATCATTTTGTAGTCAGTTATGTTCATTCCCTCCATTACAACGGCTAGGCGTTAACTATCAATTAAAATACTATTATTTTATTATTAGAGTGCAACGTAAGATTCTCAAGAAACTCGTTGTTGCGTATTGGGTACGCCATCGAGCATAGCATCCCATTTAAAGTAATATTAATATTTTATTAAAAAATATGGATAAATATAAAGATGTCATATTCTTTATTTACATGGGGTGTTAAATATGTTCTCATAGTTTTTGTTTAAACTTTTCATTTTACATGTTTTGGAAATCAAACCAAATACTTTTATGAAGCCTATTAGCATATTTAAAAACATCACACTAGATAATTTCTATTCCACGTAGTATATAATTCTTAAGATTCCCTCTCCACTAAGGATGTGTCCCAAGATGCTTGAATATCAATAGATTAGTCTCCACCCACAACTCAATAGCCTCTACACTAAAATAAAATGAAAACATGGTATGGTCTTTCAACTAGAACAAAAGTGTGAGCTCATTCATAGACAAGGTAGGCTATGAGGAACCATAAAATTTCTATAAATTGATAGAAACCCTCATAGAACTGTGAATCAAAACATCATGCCAATAAATCAATAGGTTCCAAAAAAATCACTAATCGAGGATATACAATTATCACATGGCCCAACGTCTATAGAGTGTGGTTGTAACCACCCACCAGGTGTATGATTAGAGGTCATTGTGGTGTAATCTCAATATAATACCAAAAAAATGCCTCAAAAATATTGATATCAAATTTCATTAACCAAAAGCATAAGATAGGTTAAATCATTCCTATTAAAAAATCATAACACATAGCTAAACCCTAAATCAACTACGTGTAAAAAGAAATAGGAATAGATTTCACTAGAGACACTACCTCATACACACTTGAATGATGGATTTTGATTGAGTTCTATATTTTTCATTAAAATTTTCCATTTGGATTTCTTATTATTTTCAAATTTAATTTTAAATAGACAAACTAATTTTTCAATATTTCTGATCAATATGATACAGTAATCCTCATGAACCAAAATATTATGTCCATATAATAAACATATTAACACATTCTAGTCCATGCGACTTGTGGTCCATGAATTAGTCTTCCATAACAGGTTACATAGGGTGTTGGATGGAGCCTAATCAAGAAAGTACTATTTGGGATAAAATAGATAATCTAAGCACCAACCAGGTTTCTCAATTAACAACACCAAAATTTTATCACAATAATAGGCATATCTATCACAATTGTATGTATATCTATCACCTCACATAAAACAACATAATGAATACTGGTAATGTATACTATATGGTATGGAATAATTCATGGATTGTGATTCATGTAGGTGTATATAATGATGGATGAGATAGAATACCCTCGTCTCATCCGGATGAAAAAAAATATAACCTACAATCACATCAATGATATCATCACAACACATGTATATAACCCAATGATATAATAAAATATACAATAATAACCAAAATAATGTAAATAACAATTTCAATTTGAGGCAATTTTGATTTTTTATAGAAATTGGGGTTTCTACTCCCAGTTAACAATATATTCCAAATTCTAATAGATTATTATCCTAATACATTTTTCAATATAATAGCCCAGAAAATAAATATACTCTGATAGAATAATGTAATGTCCTAGACCCAAATTCATCTTTAGAGTGCTCCGAGACGAGTGAGCCACATTGCCTCAAGAGAATCTCCCTAAATGTCAGAGGCTATCAAAATGTAATGAGGTCCAATGATTTGTATTTGGATGAATATTATATTTATTCAGAGTGTAACATGGATATTGAAATCATACAAATGAATAGCAGAAGAAGATACACAAAAAATAAATAAAATTAATTATCCAAAAGAGTAAATATAAATAATTCCATATGTAATCTCATATACAGATAATGATGAAATGTTTCATGTATCTAAAAATTATCCAAAATTGTTAATTATATAGCCAGTATAAAACATGCATTAAATACAAAAATGTACAATACACACTATCTCCAGATATCATCACAATCCTCTGATCGAACTCATACTTCCCTGCTCCTATGCATGGTACACAGTCAATAATTGCACTATCTGTGGATTCCCCCATTCCATCCTCCATCAATTATTTTGTTTATGTACATAATTGTGTCCCAAATAGGGGGTGAGACACAGTCCCAGTAAGTCACCCCCACTGTGTCTATAAAAGTACTTCTTGTGAAATATATGCTAAATTAGATTAAAATGTATGAAGGTTATGTGAGTAACAAATGTAATGTAACCAATTTCAAAGTGACGTATAAAGTGATATTGTATATCTATAAAAGCCCCCTGGTGTAACATCTGTCATGATTCCATAAAAAGTTAGTATAATGTATATGGGATTAAAGACATTCACCATGAACTATACACAAATAATCATATCACCCTTGGACACACTGTATAAAAAGTATCTCATAAACACCAAATCCAATCATATAATTTGAAATACCATTTTCACCATGACCTTCTTTTACAACCAATAATTTAACATCAATGACATCAAAGCTATAAGAAGAGATTGGTCATCCCATCTAAGGCCAGATCCAATTTAATTTGAACCAATAAATCATCATCAACTCACCGAATCATCTTGATGGAATCATGGTTGGGCAGGAATTGGGGTCCATGGAGCATGTCGACGGACCATTTAAACCATGATCCCAATCAATTTAGATCCTTGGGGTTTTATGTCCAAGGGAATCATGATCAATTAATACCCAAGGAAAAATATCATCTTATGCATCCACTACCTCAATCAAGATCCATGTAATAAAATCCATGTCATCTAATGGAATAATTAATCATCCAACCCATTTATCAATTCACAAGAATTCAATTCCATTTGTTACCTCCTCATATTATAGTACACATTTTTCATTCAATCAATGGGTTTACACACTCTTATAACAGATCACAATTCAAAAATTAAGAAATTCTACATCATTTATCACATGGAAAAGTTGAAAGAACACATCTTAATTTAAAATTTTAGTTCAATTAAATTACTAACAGGCTTACTCTAACTAGGGAATCACAAAATCACACCCCATCGGTGTTTTAACAAATGTTATCTCAGTGGCACACCCCATCAGTGACCTTGATTGGGGTAACAACCTCCAACATCTCTAAAAGGAATTCTATTTAATCCCTATCATAAAAATTATATTTAATTTATTGTTTAATTTTATATTCAATTCCACCCCATAAATCTCAACAGGTAGCATAACAAAAAATAGCACATTAAAGATCTAATTAATTATATAAATGTATAGACCACCTATAGTAGGTCTATTTTTGATTTCTAAAAAAAATCAATTTTTGGTATGACTTATATCATAAGAATAATGAATAACATATGAAGAACCATTAAATAAGTTTTTTTAACTTCCACAAATATTACTCCACAAATCTAGTGTTAAACAACAAACTTATCAAAAGGAATTGAGTACTCACTTGGGATAATCCAAAAAGATTATTGATGCTCATATATGATGTGTGATGGAGATGACAGAGATAATCCTTCCATACTGATTCAAAATAGATCTCCCAATTAATCTATTATCCAAATAGATGAGAAATGATATAGAAATTAGGTTAAACATATTTGTAAGGGAGAATATTAATTTTCCCTAAATATCATTGGATTCATGGTTAGCTAGCATGGTTTTCCAAAAGGTCCACTCTCTATTGTCTTAAGGGAGAAACCACATGGTCATTGATCATGGTTTGAAAAATATTGCACAACCAATGAAAAATATTTTGGTCAAAATATATATGTGCTCCATCAAGGGTGTTCGCCTCCTTAATTATGATTTAAAAAACAATGTTGACATTTTTCTCCCCCAATCCAAGCTTGAAATGGTTAGTCAGACTATAAGTCATTCCCTCGTAGTGTATACTAACCACTCCACCTACCTATAATCTTCAAAAAGATTTGTTTTTGTCTCTAAATGGCCTTAGAAACACTTTTTGCAAATTACCTCTAAGGGTGTTCACATTAATCTTTAAAAAATCATTTAAACTGAAATAAAATATATATGTACCTATAACATGTGATTATACACTAAATAACATATTCAATATATTATTATATTTTATGAAATATATTTACACAATTAGGGATTTTGGGTAACATTCTAGTAATTCAATGGCCAATTAGGGGTATGTATATCTAGGAGAATACCCATGAGAGGAAATTGGGATGTGTATTGTCTAGATAAATGTTTGGGATGGGAAATCATATGATAATTTTGACTGTGTAATAATGGTTCATAATGGTGTATATGAGGGGTGAAAAAGTATTGAATGGTTATATAATCAATTTTGAATCATCTTTAAAGTAGGAAGTATTTTAAAAAAATATCCCAACATGAATATTTTGAAATCCATAAGCATATTATAAAGAAGGTGATTTAGTAATGAGTTGAAGGAGAGGATCTGTTACTTCGATATAATAATTTATTATGTGAAGGTTATAATGAGAGGAGAAAAATAATATCCCATTATTAGAATAAAATCTGAATGTATGCGGATATTAATAATGTTTGGAAGAATAAAACACTAATATTCACATGGAGTAATATAACGAAGTTGTTTGAATGAAAAAGAAGATAGAGTTATCCCTTATATTGAGAGGGTGATTTTGAAAGCATTTGAGGTGTTCTCAGTTGATTTAGGGCTTATTGATATTGATTTATAGAGGGAATTAAACATAAACATCAGGATTATAGGAGTTATTTCTATTTGTAATGTGAAGATTAGTTTGTTTTTATAGAAATAGAGTGATAAATTCTTTATTAATTTAAATGTATATGTTTTGGATAATATATGATAAAATAATAAAATCCCCAGATCTTCCCATGGTTTTTAACAATGGGTTCTAACAAAAAATTAGATGTTTTAACTATTATATAAACCTATGAATAATACACATTAAAATATTAAAATTGGTTGTGTAATGGTCATTATTGTTTATATTGAATTGATTAAATATATTCATAATATATTATAGGTATTTTGGTTGTATTTAGTGGTTTATTTAAATAATTAAATGACTAAAAAAATAAGTTTAAATGGGAAAAATTATTTTTATAGTGGATACTCCTTAAAATATTTATGACATCACTTTTAGGATTTTATAATGCCATAATACATACCATTTATGTATACTGTATTTATTTTTTACCAAAAATGTCATATATTTCAGAAAAATATGAAAAAATAATTATAATGTAATTTTGATGTGGTTATACACAAAATATCATTTATATTATCAAAATATATATCAAAATAGGATATGTTAATCATTTAATTAGTAATTTATAAATTACCGAAAAATTATGATTCATTGAATATAATAGATTTTGACAAATATAATGATTATTTTAGACCTTTTTTGAATGATATTATCATATATATATTTATTAACTTTTATTTAATAATAATATTTATCAAATCCTTATTTATTTATAATTTTCTTGAATTCATAATATGAATTGTCTTGATTAAAACTATACATAACTCTAAAATAATGATTATTTTTCATTCTATCAAAATTTAATTTAGGGCAGTGATTTTATTTAATAGTTAAATTTTATTAAAAGGTAAATATAATTATTATTTTATGTAAAATAAAAATACTAAATATATATTTATAGTGTATGGATACATAATCATTTAATATACTGAATAATTTGATAATAGAATGTTTAGTGATGGTGATATATTATTGTGGTGGCTTGGGAAATGTTTTTTGGAACATAATCATGATAATATTGAAATTATCCAATTTATTGTTTCCCCTTTTCATTAGTTATTAAATCAAAACTTTGGTTTTTCATTTGTAAATCTCAAGGATACTATCTATACCTGAATCCTTTAAAAATGGGATTGATAGTGTATGATCTTACTGGTTGATGTAATTTCTTCCTTTTTCTATGTCAGCTCGATTTATCATATCCATTAATAAATATTATTCATATAATCCTTGTATATTGGATATAAATACAATAGTAATTATTCATAATGTAATTTAAAATCATGTATGATATATCTTATTAAAGTTAAAAAACCCAAATTAGTACATATGTTATCAATAATTTAATTTCGTAATAACGTAGTTACTCATTTATGTTATATATTTTATTCATAAATAAATTGGGTTGTTACAGTCGGTCACTTATAATGTTTAAAAACATGATGGTCACTTCCTCATCAATATAAGTCACTCATTCCCTATCCATTATTTTTTCTACAAAAGAATCTTGTTTTTGATGAAATTTTTGTTTCTGAATTTTTTTAACGATAAATGATATCATACCAGTATACTGATTTATTTCATATTTATTCACATCCAATTCTATATGATAATATTTTCTCCATATTATGGTTTATTATTATAATCTTTAATAAAAACAATATAATAACTTATAGATAGGAAAAAAATTTCATTGGAGTTATTTTTTATATGATCTATCTTATTTTTCATCTAATATTATAAAACCAAAAAAGACGGTCTCATATTCAAAAATTTATTTTCAATCACATGCATATTCTTCATTATATTCCATCAAACTAACAATATATTGTAGTGAATTGATTTATTCCACTACAATCATCTCTTAATATGGAGTTAAATTTTCATATGGAAATGAATCATGTTTTTTCAATATTTATAGAACATTTATGTGATGTTTTGAAATTTCATCATGTATATAACCCTTAATCTAATGATTAGGATACAATATTGTAACTCTAACCTTGTGATATTATTCGTTATATCCGACCAATTTATAGTTTTTACAATATACATCACTATATAAATTAAATTCCTTGATTCTCAATAAAAAATATACCTTTTCAAAATCAAATGTATCATTATTAAATTCAATAAACAAGAATATCAAGACATCTAGGCCTCTATAAGTCCTAATCAGCATTGATTTTGGAAAGCATATTTTGAAATATCCTCAATTGTGGAGTGGAAGTTCGTTCGACCAAATATACAAAAATTCATGTATAATATCAATTAAAATATCTTTATTGTCATAATGTGATCCTCTAAAATTAACACAATATTTAAATCTATTATAGTGTGGTTATCTTGTAAAAAAATAGATTCATATTTCAATAACAGATAAATTTCTACTATATTCTCTAAACAAATCATGACTCTCACGGTGAAACCAATATGTTGTGACATAATTCTTTATTTATATTGATATTTTATGGTATTAGGTACCTATGATTGGATGATTTAATTATCCATCACATTCCAATAAATCACTAAAATTTAATTCCTCATTATATTTAAATAATATTATAGATTTATATTTTATCATGGATTATCTTATACAGCATTGGAAATGTATTACGTAAGAATTTTGGTTTCATGGTATATTTATTCATGGTGAATGCATAATTTAATATATATTTATTTATTCTTCTATAACTAACCATTTGACTATACATATACTCTTATAGCATGGTATCTCTACAATTAATATTATGTATCATCATATTATTCTTACATAACATACATTATGTGTTAGTATACATTTTTATTCCATGATATGATATTTCTTTAACAAACTTCAAAAAACTATTTCTAAATAAAAAATACATTATTTCACTTTTTCATCTATCATGTTAATATGTAATAGGAAATATTATGAGAATCACAAAATTTTACGGATACTTTTAGTTCTAGTTTTGTTTTGACAACTATGTTATCCTTCAAACATTGTTAAATAGATTTCATAATTACATAATATTTATTAAAACTGTTATTAATGTTCTCATTATTTATTATTTATTGAATTTTATTATTATTATATATATTCATACATGTTTTATAAAATATATTTTTTAAGAAGAAATATTTTACACATGAAGGAAAATACATTGTTGAATTGAAGGATGAATGATTAAGATTAGAAATATTTGGAAAATTAGAAGCATTGTCACCTTGGATAACTATAGGTTCATGTAATTATATTCGTGAATTGTTTTTCCATAAAATAATGAATTTTAATAATTTCTTTGGGTATAGTTTTTACACTTATATAATATGAGAGAGGTAGTATTTTGCTAACTCTAACACCCTCACCCATTATAGAAGAGTGTAGGAGATATATTTCAAATAATTATCTTTGAATGATATATTCTGATTAATGATTTAAAAATTTCATAATTTCTAAATGGATATTAATTGGTCATAAAAGGATTTACTTTTATGTATTTCATATATTCCACAATAATAATTTTTTATATGCATTGAAGCAATTAAATGAGCATACAATATCTAAGGATCATTGGTTTTAGCTTGTGTTTTATAATATTCATTATTTTTTATAATAATTAGGGAAATAATAAAAATGATATAATAATGTGCATTATATAATAACAATAACATAATATAGGATTTAAAATATCATGATGACTGAAAAAAGACACGTAGAACTGTAGTTTGTGATTTAGAATTTAGAATGTTTATAAACATCATAGGGAAATATATATAGATTTAATGAATCTAAAATATTATAGTTGTTGAGGGAATCCATTGACCTGTAGAATCTGAATATTTAATTATATCCATACATTAAATATTGGTTTCCATTATTTCAAGTGATTATATGATAAGATCAAATTGAATACAATATGAAAGAATATTTAATATTATAATTTTAATATATGATTTTATTAAGGTCATTGTTATCGTATTATTGAAAGAATTGTTTGCATGATTAAATATTTAGTTTTATAGATAATGTTATGGACAATATTTTGGATATAATTTAGGAAGTCATGATAGTTATTTTAAATTTTTTTAACCATTATATTTATAGAAACCGAGGTTTTTCATACATAGAAATTATATATTTTTTTATTACATTTCATTTCACAAAAAAACCCACAACTGAATATTTGAATGTTATAATTCCTTTGGAACCATAAAATTGTAAAAAAAATCATAGATGAACTACATTATATCCCAATGTGTTTTTCAAAACTATAACCCTTCAATGATGAATCACAGTAAATAAATTTCTCCTTAAAATTGTCAATGTGAAACCAAATAACAGGTGGGATCATATTCATAGTATGTGTAAAAAAGGTGACATGTTTTTAAAACCTAATCATAAAGGATTGAGAACATGCAAATAACATTTCAAAATAAAACCCTATAAATAGAAGATCATAATATGGAGTCATGACATAATGGTGGGATTTTCATAATACATGAATCATAATTAAATCAACGATCATGAGCGAAGGGATAATAATATTGATATAAGGCATGGTGGAATTCAAATAACAAGAAATTCATTTACCATGATGTGAAGGATCACTAGGAATGCTATCTTAATGGAATGGTTACACTCCACAAACTGTCAAAGTATCAACATTCACTCCCTTGGAGATTACATAGTGATGTTACATACTAAATTAGTTACGCTAAACATTCCATTGATATCTATCTCATGATATATAAATAATTACACATTACATTAGAGATAGATATTGGTGAAACCATTCATATAATGAAAATCCTACATATCTGTGGAAAAAGATGATACAATAACCATCATAACATAATCCAATAAATGAAATCGGATTTATAAAAATATCATCAAATTAAATATAATTTTATTTTAAAATACAAATGTAATTTTATAAATTAATATTCTAATAAATGATTGGTATTGACAATGTAGAGTTCAGATGACTATGTATAAGTAAAAACAATTCTTCCTTTAAAGTTTTTTGGTAAATGGAAAATTATAATTGTTTAGAAAATTACATGAATATTCATTTCATTACAAAATTAAAAACTATGTATGAAAATGTATAAAATATATCATATTAATATTTTTGAGAACATTTTTGTAAATACTTTTAGAAAAAACGGTTTTGGAAGGAAATTGTTTTTTGACCAAATAGATAAATAAAGACGATTTTTCCAAAAACAATTATTATGAAATATTAAGTACATAAAAATTGTAAAATGAAGGGAAACATGTATTTTTATGACCTAAAAATAAGAGTATAAAATTCAAGAGTTTATTTAATTATATATCATTATATATATTTACTCGAATCATAAACATTTATAGTTCTAGTAAATGAAAAGATTGTAACACAAATCTATTAGCACATTTGAATCATTAAATCATTATCCTAATGATAGATTAAAATTATATTAAATTATAATATAATGGAAAGAATTATGTTATTGATAAAACACTTCCAATTGGTAGTATATGAACCTAATAGAAGAATATTGATGGATTCCATATCATATATCCTAAGGAAGATAGTTTGAGATGAAATTCCCTACCCTTCAGTCGGTAATTCTATTATACATGATAAAAACTAAAATAGAATATATATGTGATTATTATACATAAATTATGTAACCATAATTATAAATATTATATTATAATGACAATTTATTAACAATTTATATACAATCAGATGTTGAATATTTTTTCCAACAATAACAATATTTGTTTCTGAATGATTTGATTTTTTATTTATAACCCCTTTAATTTTAGCTCAGTTCCATAATATAAGGAATTTTAAACATAATATAAATAGCATATGTATTTAGTATGTATGTTTTTATTATAATATATGAGATTTATAGATATAAAATGGAATTCATCGTCCATAGATATGGAAGGTCGTACATATGTATGATCACTATTTCAAAAATCTTGATGGATTAAAGAATGAATGATAAATAAAATATTAGTATTAAATAATAAGTTATGATTATAATATATAAAATTTCTTCATTAAGACTAGACTTATATAATTCTATGAAATATGTCAATGAATCACATCACTTCGTTAGATGATGCTCCATTATACACATGAGCGACATTAACATATACCCACCCAATTAAAAGTATAAGGATATATGTGATATAATAATTAAATATGTATATTAATATCTTAAATACAATATATTAACATTGAATCAATAATTATATATTTCTTTTATGGATACTTTTGGGAGTGAAATAAAATAGGTTCATTAGGTGGTTGTTTGTCTTATAGATGAATTAGAATTTTGTATCCAATTCAATGGTAGAGGTGATGGTAATATGTCATTAACATAATATAACTACACAAACCTATATAAACAAAATATAGATATTATATGAACATGTATGAAAAATATTTTAATGATTTTGAGTAAAAAATAATATAATATTCTTGATTTGGGGTGTTAACTCTATATTTATAATCATTGTTGGGTTTTCACCAAAAGGAATATTTGGATGAATGTAAGATCAATATAAGGCATATAGTATGCATATATGGAATTAAATGTGTTCTTTAGGATTATAATTTATAAACCAATTGGTTGATGATGTATGATTAGGAGAGTTTATGGAATACCATATAATAAATGTGGTGAGTGGAAAACATGAAATTCTCTAAAATAAAACGATGTACCGAAGTTTTTCTAATGAAAATGGATAAAAATGGTATAGTATAGTTGGAATAATATAAAAAGTCAAATTTTATTCATGAAATATGTGTTGGACATGTTTTGGGTCATTTTTACCAATTATCTCTTTATTTTATCCTCATGTAAAACCATTTTTACCAAAACTAGGAGAAATATTTTTCCCTTTTTTACTATTCATTTGTGTAAAATAATTATTCCGAATATTAGAAAGTATAAGGCATGGTAATTCATCATATGGAATAAATTTTTTCTAATTCATGTTATATATTTGACCAATTTTAATATTTAAATGAAACCCATATATGTGACGAAAAACAGAGTTTCCAAATAAAAATAGTTCAAAAGTATTAAAATTCCTGATGAAAATAATTAAAATGATATAAATCGGATTAATTAATATATAATTGAAGTAATTATATATTTTAATTTCATTTTATATAAAAAAGGAACCTCATAAAATCATTAATAAATTGAATTTTCTAATAAAGATTATTATTATTCAACATTTATTGAGATATTAAACTTTTAAGAAAAATAAAATAATCAGCCAATTATAATTTATACATGATTATTTATAAAATAAATTCTATTAAATTTAAATAAAAATCCTAAAGAAAAAAAATTAATTTTATTATTCGTCAAATAAAATAAATAGATATATTTTATTGGGAAATTAGTATTTTAAAACCATATAAAGTGTTTATCCAAAATTTGAGTACCATTTATTATCAGTTTTTGTTATTTATATAAAACCACTATACATAATATTTTAAATGTTGTTACTATTATTAGTATTGCAATGTTTAATAGGTATTTTATATAAATCACATTTAAATAATTATATTAATAATATATCACAATTTTTTTAAACTAAATGTTACTTGTAACACAAGCTATCAAAGAAAAATAATTTATTTGAAATAAATAATAATTCATAAAAAACATGGGCATTCCCATTATACCTACTTAAAATGACCTTATACAACAATTCCTCATACTACTATGTAAAAGTGATGTTACATATTCCTAATCATTTCTTATGGTTCCTAGGTAGTTTATTACAATTGGTGGTTTAACCATAAAATATTGACCTAGATAGGGATCTTGATTCAATACCCTTTCCTCGGTGTTATAGAAGCACCAATGGACATTCTACATAACAACAACCCAAATCTAGTTATACAACATCTATGTTCTGTATATTTGATATATTAGGTATGTACTTCCTCAGAAGATAAACCAATAACACATCATGAACTTGAGGGAGGTTTGGTGGAATAACCAACTAATAGGATACCATATTGATACAATAATAAATTTCAATGTGACTAATATATATTTGATGAAGTTTTCTATTGTTTCCAAATATAATGACCTTCTTCTAATGGTAAATTCGTAGAAACACCTTCTCTATAACATCAACACCAAGATAACACCAGTGATTGTCAACATAACATTTCTACTGACCCGGAACAGCCATGACTTGTTTCGGAATAGATGTTGAATTCTCTAACATTCATTCAGTTATCCGAGGTAGAAATTTATTAATTAATATGACTTTTTCACAGAATTATGGATCTCTAGTCATCAATCTATTGATGTGTTCATAATGGGGCATCTAATTGATCATTTGAAACATATTTTTGTATAAAAACATAACAAGAGGATTTTTTTGATCCCAATAAATATTGAAATAAATCAAAAAGTTCTCAATGTTTATTATATGGTCTTAATGATTATAATAGAATAAAAATTTGTGTGAGGATAATATACTATGTGGATAATAAAGACTATATCTAGATCTTGTTGATGACATCGTGAGAACATTAAGGTAACCCTCACGTCCCAGTTACATACAATGGAATGTGGTACTTAATGAAACCTTAACACTTTATTGATTTTTGTAGTTAAATTTGATCAAGGGATAAGTATTCTAAAAAAGTGAGGATGTCTACCGATATAGTATGATGATAGATTACAACCCATATATTATAATGAAATTTAGATGTTTTGGGAATCAAAAGATAAAAATCAAGGGTAATTTTTCCCATTTCAATATAGTGATGGGTTTTGAATATATAAAACCCTTATAATTTTATCTATTGGCCTCATGTTTATAAAATATCAAGCATCGAGATAAAAATTCTATGATATGTAAATTTAGTACATCCCACCCAAAAAATCATTAAAATTTAAATACATTTTAAAAATACCAGGATGAATAGAGAGTTAAAAAACATGTACTTCCTCGAAAAACACATTTAAATATTATATGGATGGAGAACATACATGATTCATTAAAATTATCATTCCATTATGATCATCATTAAAATAAGGGTCATATATAATATTATTATTCTTCTCAGCATATTCCGTCTTCACCGCATTTATTTTTTATATATATGGTAGAACTTTTAATTGATAAAGATAATATTTCTCCCCTTTATTCAAGAATTCAATATTCATTCCTTGATAATCATAAAAATATTGGATATTTTGTGATACATATCAGGGATAATTTATCAAGAATCAATCCACTCAATGAATCATTCCCCTTGATCTATTTCCCTTGATGGTAATGTATTTATAATTTATAATATTTAATCATCTCAAAACATATTCATTGTTCATATTTGACTCCATTTGAGTGAATATATACATTAATATTCTTTTATTGGTATATATATGACAATATAATCCAAAAATATAATGATTCTATATTTTTAATGATTAAAAAATGAAAACTAAGTCCAAATCATAAGTTGGGAATTTTTTGGCATTGACCTTCATATTTCAAGAGTCATTATCTATACCATTATATTCTACATCAGAACACATACATATCCCTTACTGTATACATATTTATAGATTATAACCCATTTACCACAATATTGTAATGTAGGCATGGGTGTGCTGACTATTATTCTCTTAAATTCCTTGAAATATTTTTCATATTCAACAAACATGTGAAACATGGCTCCCTTATAATCTAAAGTGTTGTTTCTATTAGATATTAATGAGAAGTTATCCTCAATCCATTGATAATATACATATATAAAATGAAAACAAATAATCCCAGAGACCGTAGTTTATTGGGTCAAAACTCAATATCATCTATCATTGATGTATATAATGATATAATATCCCTTGAGATTATATTACCAAAAAAGTATCCTTTTATAGACAAAATTCACAACTTTTTTCTTTTTCATATGTTTTTTCCTACATTAGAGTCCTTATAAATTTTCCCAAGTGATATTCTTTCACTACCATTCTCTTTTGAATAGATAATATTTTTATATATAGGGACTACTACCAACAAATCAATAAAATATCTAAGGACACTATTTATGAAATACATGAAAAAGTATAGGAATTAGTATGAATGAATAAAATCACTATATATTCATTGTTTCCATACAATATACAGAATACTGTTTCCAGAATATCCTCCATATTGAACAATAATTAATGATATCCAAATTGAACTCCAATCTATGTAATGTATTTTTATATATATAGTTGATAAAATATGCTATTAATTCATGGTATAATAAAGTTGATATTTATCATAATATGGTTTAGCTCATAATAATAAATTTAGATTTAAACTTATCCATCATTTTTATTATGAAGAACATGTTCACCCCATGGTTCAATGCCTAAATAAATGAAAAACTTTCCATTGATATATTGGAGATACAAATTATATTCATGTAACTCAATCATTATCATTCTATTTAGATTCTTTATAAAATGTGTGGCAGCAACTCGGAGTTCTATTGAGAACTCAACTTTACATTTTAGTCTAAGTCTTGAAAAATCATCCATAAATACATCAAAAATACCACACAATATGTGTATCATCAATGTTGAGTTTCTACTAAAAAATATGAGAGAATCTACCTTCATTAATGGGAATGAAAACTCATTCAATGGATTTGAATTCCATCATATGTTCATATTTATTATCACACTAATATATGATCCAAAGATGGTTTGTAATATAAAAATACATCTCTTCCAATTTTTTTTTGGGATTTATATTATTAAATGTAATCCATGCCTAAGAAAATCTCAAATTCCACCATTATGTGGATGAAATCATTTATAGGAAACATATTATCTCTAACATCAACTGCAGAATAATCAGACATAGGAGATAAGATCATCACAACTTTAGGGGTTTTCACTAACAAATATATATATAATAGTTAGTGCGGAATCAGGATACACATATAAAAATATTCATATTTGTATGAATGGGAAGATTAATAGTTAGATAATAAATTAGATGTTATATATTTTGGGATAGGAGTACCATTCATCATGTTGTTATTTTATCACTTTTTCTAAAATAATGATCAATGAAGATATCCATATGTCTATCAGCTTATGGGGTTGCTAATATCGATCATTATCATACACCCATGTATTTATTAACTAGTTAGTATAATAGATTATGGGTTTTTTGATATGGATCATAATAATTAACCCTTGTATTGGGACACTAGTATGAATAATCCCTATAATCCATTCATTTGAAACATTATTGTTAGGGCAGTATATTCTTGTGGACTATTCTCTCCATTTTCATAATTAGCTAACAACTTCTCATCACTTAGGAATTAGATGTTCCAATGACCTTCCCTTTCAATCTTCAATCATTTACTAATACCGTTAAAATATATTCATCCATGTTTCATCCCCCACATACAGTATAAATCAAAGAAAAACTTTTTATCTATATTGTTTTCATATTTATTTGAATTCTAAATTTCTCTTCTTATCAAAACCATGACAATGATATGTAACCCCAACCTCCATTTCTTCTTTGATATCACATTAATAAATATATTAATAGCTACTATAGTCTATTTTGGATAACACCCATCTAATAGATGTTTTTAATCCACCCAATAATTTGTTATCATTAATTTCTGGTTGGATGATAATATTTTAAGAGGACCTCAACGGTCTTGTAAAATTTCCCTCATTGGTACCAATGGAATCATCATCTTATTTAATTAGCTCAAAGAACTCATTATTTATCATTTTACTAGAAAATCTAGAAATGTACTTACATTAGAACATGTTCCTGAACTCATCTCAATCCATGGAGACAATATCATCATATACCATATAATTATTGATGAGAGTCTCCCATTAATCTATTTTTCCTTCAAAAATACAGATTATCATAATTACTTTTTCATTTTCTAAATACATGAAAATGGAAAACATATATTCAGTTGTATATATTAATTTATTTGAAACTAACAGAATAATGGATCCACTGATGGAAGTAGGTTGTTTCCTCCTATAAGATTCAATAGAATGTTGTTCCCTACTTTATTCATTTTACTTTTTATTATGATTCTTGGATTGAGAATTTTTCATCAAAATATATATGTTATTTCACATTCCAACTGCCATAATGGTTGGATTCTAAAAAATAAAATCATTTTATTTCTTATACCACATAGAATTAATATCGTTTCATTGGGTTTCAATAAATAACTAATATAAAGAATCACACTGTATTAAATAATTGTAATTTTGGGGAACCACATAATAATGAGAAATGAATTAAAGGATAAATAAATCTTTATAACTTATTTTTAATCTAAGATAACCTATGTTTATCCAAGTTCAATAATATTCATCATCTATTTAAAATTTTCATGGTAGTTTATATAGTGTATTAGAATTTAAAAAACATTTCTCCTAGGTATGTCAAACGAATTATTCAGTGAGGCTCTTTATCGTGTCCTAGGCAATGACTGAGTTCAATTCAATATTCCCATTTCAATATTATTACCCCTGTGGACCTTTATTATAGATCCACGTCTATTTTTAATATCTAAACATGGATGTAATGTATTATAAGATACTCATACTAATATTTACCAAAATTTTATTACAATTTCATTTTATTTAACTCATCTATAATCTTATCTCAATTCATTTTCATAAGGGTATCACTAATGTTTTATCATCATAGATTACAACTGATAACAAGAACTATCGTCTGATATTATCTATTATAACCAATGTTTTTAATATATAGATATTACATCTTTTTAGAGGATCATTCATTAAATTAAAAAAACACACACCAAATGATCATTAATTTATAATGCCTTTTGAAACATTTAAAAATATTATTATTGTTCATAGGTAAACTAAATAAATTCCCAATATGTTTTTCCAAACATTTAACCAACCTAAAAACAAATAATGAACAAATTTCATCATATCTTTTCAAAATGAAAAATAATATTGGGAGATTTAAAATGAAAAAAAGAATTAACATGGGAGATACAAAATAATAAAATGTGCATAAGTTCATGGTTTCATGATCATAAAATTTGGTACCCATTCCTTGTACTTTAATGTTCATTATATTATGTCATTGAATAATGATTTAATGATAATTACACAAGAATCATAAGGAAATAATATAACATTATCTATGGGAGAAGAACTATGTAATATGACATGGAATTCTGGAATAATAATATGAATTTAAATTTATTTACATATAAATAAAGAATCACTACAATGGATATCGTAATGGAATAGGTTCACTCCCCCAACCATCATTGAATCAGATGTTCGCATTCACGGAAAAAACAGTAGGAAAAGTCCTTTACTGAATTTGGTTCACTCCTTGTTATAGTCCATTATATTTCATCAGATATAAATTATAATCCATTCCACTAAAGGGATATATAGGTACCACCCTTCATATAATAATAATATTACATATGTTTTCTACAAGATCATAAAACATTTATCATATCAGAACTCATGAAAATGAAAATACATTTCCTAATAGTTTAATCATATCATAAACTATGGAAAATAGGAATGTTTCACAATAATTTCATAATTTTCTCATCAAATAACCAATGAAATTAAGCATGTAACAGAATCATTTTATCATGGTATAACCCGTGGAAGTGAAATAAATTTCCTAAAAATCATGTCATCATAATCACAGCCCATTAATATGATTAATATGAATTGTATCATTATATAATATTCCCAGTTAAGAATATAAAAATATATATATATAATCTTAACTGAAATATTTTTTTGAATGATAATTTAAATCAATTATCAATGAGAATGCCCTCACTGCATTTAATAAAGACAATTAAAAAAATAAAATATTTTCAAAATCCATTCATTTGGAAATATGATTTTAATATTATATATTAAGATTAAATTTAATTATTTTTTCTTGACGGTGTATGATTCTATTCATAAAATACTTTTTATAAAATTTTTCCTTTATTATTTTCATTAATATTTAAGAAGAAATTATAAGGAAAATAAAATTAATCTTCATTTAATTTTTTGTAAATAATGTGTATCATTGGGGGAAATTTTTCTCAAAAAATAAATTTAATTTTTTTTAATAACATTTTTGAATGAAATTTTAGAACACATGGTTGTGTAAGAAATACAATTTTTGAATGATGAGTGAAGAAATAGGATATTTCCTTACAAAATATTTAAAACTCCTAGGTATGTTAAGAGAGGAAAATGAAGGATGGAAATTAATTCTCATAAAATAACTATTGGATAACAATATTATTGAGAATCATTGAAGTTAGATCAAAATATTTCATCATTTGAGGCATAATAATAAAACATTCCAATAAATGATTAGGTTGTAACATTATTATATTATTACATTGGTAACAATAGTAAAAAATTCACATAAAGAGTAAAATTAAGTAAATCATATAATATCCTGGAAAGAAAGAGATCAATGACACAGTAGGTAAATGGGGTAGTATATAAACCACATAAAAAATATGGAAGCATTACATAACATATGTCCCAGTAAAGATAAGTTTGATAAAATGATTCACTTACCTTAACCCTCAACACCCATAGAAAATGTTAGAAGCTACTATATAAGAAATATATGTATACTATAAATCAATTATATAAATATATTTATTTATATCACACCATATATTATTTCAATATGACCTTTTAATACCTATTTTTTAATAATTACATTCAATGACATGTTTCAAGGAATAACTGCTTTCTTTTTTAGTGCATGTTTTGATTTACTATTTTCGGTCCTCTTAATTGGATCATGGTTACATAATATCAATAATTTTTACCATGATATTAATATCATATAAATATAATATACTTTTTTATTGTAATTTATAATATCTAGAGACAAATATAAATATACACCATTCATGGAAATGGTATGTAGTATGTATACATGAATAATATTTCCATTTTCTATAAATATTTATTGATTTGAATGTAAATAATATATTAAAATTAAAAAATAATTTTTATTATATATATAAAATATTTTTTTTAAACCTATCCTTATAACATTAAATTTAATGTGTGAAAAATCACATCACTTCATGAGGCGTAAATCTACCATAACCACGTGGGACATTGACATATTCTAAAAAATAGAAACTATAAATGTGAATGAGGTATTATAATTATATATGTATAATAACATAATAAAAATAATATATAAACATAAAATCTATCATTATATAAATATTTTAGTGTTTTTGTTGAGAATAATAACAACATCAGTTGGAGAGGCGGTAGTCCTCCATACACTCAAATAATGATTTTCATCCCATTTGATAGACGATTATATCGTTTAATGTCATCCAATTAACCGAAAAATATAAATATATATATAACATTGGTTTAATATAAATTAATCTTTTACTAATGATTTATGGTGGTGGGGGAAGATAAGTAATTAAATTATTGGTTAAGGGAGTTATCTCTTCTTTGTTGAAATATCTTTGGTTTTCGCCAAAAGGATTTTTGTGTTTGAATTCTAAATGGAAACATTATACTAGGATTCAAAGTGTTATTGAATTTTAATATTTTGTTACGTTTGGGTTTATCCAATGTTTTTTGGAAGTGTATATTATAGAGGAGAAAGGGTGGCCTTTTCAAGTAAGGTTGGTGGCTTACATGTAGGTATTTTTAAAATACTCATAACCATGTTTTTTTCATTCCAAAATACTCCAAAATAGAATATTATATAAAAAAAAGATAACGTTAACAAATATGGGAAAAAATTACTTGTAAACGTTTTTTTAATTTTTAAACATTATAATTTTTTTTATTCCCCTCATAACCACAATTTTACTTTATCAATGGTAATTAATTTTTAATGTTTCTACTGTTTTATTATGGTCAATATTTTTTTATCTTATTAAATAATATAAATTATTGAGATCCTAAATATGTAATCCATTTTTCTATATTCTTTTCACATATATGGGGAAATTTAATTTAGAAATAAATTCAAAAATTCTATGAGAAATCACATTCCCAAAGAGAAAATATTCAAAGTATAAATAGTTTTTATATCAAAATACAATATGGAAATTATTCTAAGGACACAATTTATGTTAATTGAATAATAATATATTAAATTTTACTTTAAATCCCATTTTTTAAAAAATGAATACTTATAAATTATTTATATTAATAAAAAATTTCAATAAAAACATTATTTTTCAATATTTAGTGAAAATTATTATTTTCAAAGAAAATGCAAAAAACTATCCCTAATATATATTTTAAATTATTATTTAAAAAAATATGTTTAATTAATCAGATTTTTTTTAAATGTGGATAATAAAAATTTCAATATTGATAACTTTATTATATATGAAACATTTTATTTTTATTACTTTATTTTCAAAACATATTAAGACTTTATTGGTAATTAAGGTAACTTTTTTGTCAACATGTTTTCTTTATATAAAACCGTTATACATGATATTTCAAAATTATTTACTACTATTTATATAGATATTTTTAATTTTATAGAATTTACATTTTCATTAATATAAAAATATGAATAATATATCATGGTCTATTATGGCTCAACATTGTATGAAATTGAAGCTATCAAATATATTCAATTTACATAAATAAATAATTAATAATAAAATTTCCATGGTGTAATAAAATTATATTAGTTATAAACCTTTTACATTTAGGATATATTTTGGTTTATTTTTTAGAAGGATGGCCTACAACAATTATGCTTAAATAATAAATAATAATAAGGATTTTATTGAATATTTTTTTTCACATATCGTTTGTTATTTTGGTTATATAAATATTTATTTAGCATAATTGTTTGTATTTTACTACTTAATTTGTGGATAAGATAGATGATTTTATATATTTTTGGGATGATTCACAGTCATGTAATGATAAGAGAAGACATAATAGGTCTTCCCAGTAGACCATTAGCCATGTGTTCGAGTCCTATATAAAGGTTCATGGTTAGTCGAATATATGAAATCATCCTCTCAAACTATGTAACATGGGATATGTAAATTTTACATTGGTTCAATATAGTTTTTTAAACCACGAAATTAAACATTGAAAATATAAGAATATACTATAAAAGGGTACTTATCTATTAAACATATTTCATATTAGTGGTGTCAAACACTGTAATGGAGAAAAATTAATCTGAATTATTATTTAAAGACCCATGAATAATAAATTTTTCTTCATTCAATGTATTTTGACAGTATATGTTTACATTTCATATTGATCTATCACATTTTAAGGAAGTATTATCTTTCTCTAGATCTGTGAATTATACTTCTAGAACCCACTCTTGGTGGGTTATACGCCTCTGACTCTCCAATTGTATATCCATTTTTAGGGTGATTGATGATAATATTAATTGTATTTTGTATCAACAACCAAAAATGGATTCCATTGAAACCGGTGGCATAACAGTATAAGTGAAAAAGTCCAAATTGTGTTATCAATCCCCAAGGGCTGGAACATGTGATGGGGTATCATAAACTGAAAATTGGAAATGATTTTCCTGAGTTAAAAAACTAAAACAACAAATGAACCCAACAAAATGAATCTGGAATCTCCAAACCAAAAAATTGTATAAAAAAATATAGAACTAAATTACATAGTTTAAAAAAACTCACAAGGATTATATGAAGGGTACAAAACTGAAATTAATCTGCCCAAAAACCACCTCTAATCAAGGGGTACTACCTCAAGCCATCTCTACAAGACATCACCGCCATGGACCTGCTAAAAACCTGAACTAGTAGAACTAAAAACAGTACCCAACCTATGACAACAAAAAATAACCAAGTATACTTACAAACAAGTGTTTAATTAGGGTGTGATCGAATGTATTGTAGGATACCACCACTGTAAGATTCTATTTGATAAACATTCAAGGATGAAAATCTTGAATGTTTTCATAAATATGATATTCTAGTTACATTTTATAAAAGATGCAACTTAATAATTAAAGTAGTTTTCAAGTGGGATAATTTAAAGAATCAACAGTTTTCAAATAAATTACAAAGCTACTGAATTTAAAATCCATATATAAGATATGTCAATGGTAAGTATAAAGGATATAATGATCACATGAAATATGAATTAACCCCTAGGAATTAGCTAGTTGTGGGTCCTAGGTACCTTGTATGTCGGTGATAATAACCATCGCAAATATCTGTTCTCGTGGACAAACCACTATTAGGAAACATAATCATAACCTAGTGGTCCCCAATAATATTCTTTATAGTTTAGTTAGAGTTTTATGTGTCAATATTTCTAGGTTAAACAAAGTCCAAATCCCACGGATTCATAAGCATACGGGTATATGTCCACCCAGCTTGATACCTAGGTTTACCCCTTATGCTCCAACAAGTTTAACAAGTCAATAAATATACTTTTGACATGAAAATAAAATTTCCACATCACAATTTCACAAAAAATACCACATGTATTCCATAAAAGACAAAAAAATTCACTATTAATTCAAATTGATATTGAAATCTGACTCACACTAAAATAGCCCACAAATCTTTTCACCTTTCCTTAACACTTACATAAATACATTAAACATATTTATAAACCATTCCAAGATATTACAAATCACATTAGATCCCACTCAAATGTTACATAATACCCTTTTCATAACCAAAATCTATTTTTCTCATCACACTCACACAAAACATCGCACATCACTTTCACATCTCTTACACACTTTAGTAAATCCTTCAAACATTTTTATAAAAAAATTACAAGATAGAACACATCACCATACAACCAATTTATCATTTAAAATGTACCATCTCCAAGAAAATAGTCCAAAATAGTTTTCCAATATGGTTTCACTTATTACAAAATCATTAAACCATTCAAAACTATCATAAAACAATTCTGAGTGTATCCAAGCTTTTCACATAATATTCATTTCAAAACATTCTTTGAAGGAAATAGTCACACTAATACCAATTAAAAACATAATTTTCATCCCCAAAAACATTTATTAAATCACCCAAAGTGTCATTTAAATATCACATACAATACTAAAAAATATCCACATGAAAATACACATTTTGAAAATCACTTTCAAGAAGTTCAATATGAGTATAAACATTAAACTCATTCAAAAAACATTCTTCAAACCCAATTTCACATCAAGAAAATACTTAATAATAAATGGAATCCCAAAAAAGTTTTATTAAACCAATTTCATATATTCTAAAATACAACCAAATAATATTACAAGTGTAACACATGAAAAATACCCAATTTCAAGCTGAAATGCACCAACAATATTAAACTCTTTACAAAATCAATCATGAGAATTTTTCAAACCACAAAAAACATATTAAGAATATGAATAATGAGTAAATACATCAAGATAACACATCAATAATTTTTTACACATGGAACCACAGACCGAAAATGTCGAATCTCTCCAATCTTGGTGTGAAACATCAACCGCACCACTGCCGCACCCCAAAGAAGTGTAGAGTAACCTAAAAACTCACGATTACACCATAAAGAAACCAAATAAAACACTAGGTTCTAAACACAACTTCTGGACATTTTAGAACATCATGAACGAGAGAGGAAACCCGAACGAAATGGAAGAAAACAAATAGAGAAACTTTTACATGAAAATAAGTTGAAGAAGTCACCCCAAATCAACCAAATGTTGAATCATGAAGCCAAAAAAATAGGATAGTGAGGCTCTAATGAGGTTGAGGAGGTCTATTGGGGACTGAAATGGGCTAAGAAAGTGAAAATTAATGATTTAGGAAGGAACAATGTTACCCTCTCAAATCTGGATGGTCAGAGAAACCTTAAAAAGATTATCCCAAATTAGCTCTTCAAATGAGCTTCAAAAATGTGAAACCGGTAGTGGGTGCGATCCTATGGTTAACGGATTTGTGAGAGAGGTGGAATATCTGAAAAATAATAAATAATAAAGTTTTTATTAAATAATTAAAAAATATTTAAAGTATAAAATGGGCTTACAGGTAGGCCCAATTACATAATAAAAACCCCCAATACACCAGGATTATGGTTTTATAGAGGCCCAAAATTGACATGGTTGTGATAATATGTTAGGGGAGTCCATGTAAGAATTATAATGGATGAAAAATGTTGAAAAATTAATGAGTTATAGAAGAATAATATTTGTGTTTAAAATCATGAAACGTGCCCATTGTTTGACCCAATTTGTGAAACCCCAACATCTCTAGTAAAATACATGGGAAACCCCAAAAAAATAATGGAAATTAAATTAAAAAAAATTTAAAATAAGTCATATATGTGGAAATTCTCACCACTATAAAATATTCTGACCTCGAAAATCTATAGCAAGGACAAGAGCAAAAAACCACACTCAACAGAAAGACCAAAATGGACTCCTTTGCCAAGATTCACCCTCAAAGGCCAAACCAACTCCATTAAACAATTTTATAAGTAATACTTCACAACCAAAACATTCAAATATTTACTAAAACAATCAATCAAATTCAGGATATATCGAAAAATAAAACATCTAAAACACTATCTGAACAAGTCTCAAGCAATTTACACAAACAAACAATAACATCAAACACGGTTACAAATACATTGATATAACTAAACCGTTGAGATATCTCTTATAAAAACGTTTACCCAAGTATGATATTGGTAGTTTGATATATCTGAATGTGACTACCCACTTCTAAGACAAGAGAATGGACAAAACTGCGTTACTGGAATGAAGAGACACAAATGGGCTCCCCACCATAAGACACAATTTAAATTATTCCCGAGAAAGAATCAGGACAGTAATAGGGGGAGGCCGGAATGGAATCCATAGTACAAGGGGTAGAAATCATTTATGTATTTACAAAAGAACATAAATTATAACCATGGTGGGTCTCCCTGCCATAATAACCAACCATCTTAACTGACCATCATGGGATGACATATATAGACCCCAAAACTCAAAGAGTTGGGACGACCGCACGGTTAGTCCACCTAGCTTGGGAAACCGTGCGCTAACCATGTGGATCCTTATATGTGCATGGCTTTCTAGAGCATGGATAAAACTAACCATGTGGAAACTGTGCAGTCATCCTTTCTACCAAAATTTTAAACATTTATCCAAAAAAACTAAATAGAAACCAAAGGGGGAAAGAAAGACATTAGGTGAAAAACATGGGCACGAGGCCCTTCGCCTGTTTCCATCGAACATGAATAACAAATGAATGATGATTACACCAAAGGTTTGAACTCTTATTATCATCCATACTAATGGGTTGGACTTTAACAAGGATTCAAATGAATCTGGGATTTCCCCTAACAACATGCCAGCTTCTCTCTGGGACATATGGTAGGAGCTCAAAAGATTGAAGAATGTTCAGCCTTACAGTTTGGCTTTGGAAACCCATGTATGTAACATATTCTTTTGGTGCCACCAAAAACTACATAGATTACCCCGATAGGTTCAAAAAGTTATAAAATACAACATAATTCACTTTATCAAAATAAGACATTTCACTGATACAAGGGCTTAGAAGATGGACACACATAACACTTTGTTTTTTCGGGTAAGAAACAATGATCAGAAAGGACACACATAAACACCTTCCTCTAAAATAAAAGATTTTAATACTTTCCCAAGGAAAAAATAATCCCAACATAATAGATACTCTCATAGGATTTTATAACCATTACCATTATAGTTAAACGAGCACATGACATCACAAGGCATCACCAAACATGACCAATGTGACTGGTAGAAGCAATACATGGAAAGGTACCTTATGAGAAGTCCCCAAAAAACACACAATTCTAGAAAGTGGTCATAATACCATCCCATGACCATATATCCCACACTTTTAGTTTAACATAAACAATTTTTTTGAAGAGACTACGAAGGACTCAGAGACCCTCTTAGACACCATCCACACTGACAACCCCTGACAACTTCTACCTTTGACGAATTAGATAGCTTAAGAAACTAAGGTCTCATTCAACAATCCATGATCACTCTCATGCTATAAGAGGATATGAAAAAAATCAATAAATGAAATGGTGTATACACATTATACAGGGCAAAACAAAATATTCCTTACATTGATAAACTTGAGGATTTTCCAACGGGGAAGGAATCTGGGTCGGACATCAGTTGTGCATTAACACTTAATGGGGTGTACCTTATCCAACGAGACAACCCAAGGACAGAACCTGGATGGTCTATTGGTTAAAAAATACCACAAAATAGATCCAAATACATTAAGGGAACCACCATAAAGGGTTCCAAAAACATATCTCGGAAGAGACTACTAACTGGTCATTCTACCCATCCTACTGACCAATACACAAACCCAAAACATAGTTCAAACATGAGGGGTTATTATTATAAAAATAACCAAGAACATCAACACATTCAAAATAAATAATACACACTATACCAAACAAGTCATCAATACATCGTTTTTCCTAAAAAAACATTTCATTGAAAATAAATGGTTCAACTATTAGCATATCCTCAAGTAGTACCCCATGGGCCTCACACATGTATGTTTTTGTGCCACCGGGCACCCCCCTCATATCCATCCCATCAATCATCCATTCATGTCATCTACTATCCATCATCCCATGTAACCCCGTTCATTTGGTTTCACCTAAAAATAAAAATGGTTAAAAAAAATTAATTCTACTTTTCAAAACCAAAATAGTAAACCAATACTTCCTTTCACATAGGACCACTGACCACAAGATCAACCCCAATATAAAACATAAAAAAATATTGAATAGGTAAAAACTATTAAAATAAGAACTCACCTTCATGTTATTAACATCTATTTCAAAACATAACATCCCATTAAAATTCCTTTAAATAGATTATAAAACAATACTGGAAACAATTTTTAAAACGAACATTAATATAGTTACTACTTTCAAAGGTGGTTCAAACACACCATTTTAGATTTCAAAATAATTCTGATAAATTATTTATAACATTTAAAAAATATAACAATTACATCTTTATTGGAATATAATTTCACAAAAACATTAAGCTTCTGAAAACCATGTAATTTTTTCTTTAAAATTATACATATATGATTTCAAAAGTAAAGGACATAAGACAATGATAGAGGAAACTAGTTATGGTGGTTGACTTGGACATATGGATGGTGTCCATATGCAAATCACATCACCATCATAGAGAGTGTTCTGGGGAATTATCTTCAGCTCTACTTGGCTTTCCAGGCCCTGCAAACTCACTGAGACCATTACCCATCTCTCATTTCATTTCCTATAATCATAATCAAACTAAATAACCAAAGGACTTAGATAAGTCCCGACCACCCATTGTGACTTGTATCCCATCAGGATGGGTGGTGATCAGGAACACTACCCATCACCGGAATTCCAAGTACATACAATCCTAACTCTAGACTTTCCCAACTGTTCCCCAAATAACATGAACCAAATTGTTTACATTAGCCTCCTATGATACCATTTTGCCAGAAACCAAATCTAGCTTCCATCAAAACCAGTGTCAAAACCAGTCTGTGACAAGGCATGAAGAGAATTCATGACCCACATGGACTTGTACAATTGTCCGAGTATCATACACTAAAAATCCGGAATGATTTTCTAACGATTATAAACTTATGAAAACAAATGAACCCAATAAAATGAATATGGATTTTCTAAAACAAAAAATATAATAAATAAATATAGAACTGAATTACATAGTTTAAAACAACTCACAAGGACTATAATAAATTAAAAAAATGGAAAATAAACAGCCTAAAATCCCACCTTATGTCACAAGGCACCGCCCTCAAGCCATCTCCACAAGACATCACTACCAAGGACCTTCTAGAAACCCGATCCAATGGAAGTAAAAACTTTACCCACACTACGAAAACAAAAAATAACCATGTCTACATACACCCAATCATGTAAGTATGGTTTCATCCAATGCCCAGTTGGATGAAACCACTAAAATATTCCTTCTGCTAACCATTCAATGATGAAAATCTTGAATGTTATTCATAAGCAAGAAATGCTAGTTACAATTTATAAAAGATGCATCTTAAATACTAAAACAGTTTTCAAGTGGTATAATTTAAATAATCAACACATTTAAAATAAATTCCAAAGCTACTAAATATAAAAAGGAACATATACTGTATACAGATGGTAAGTATAAAGGATATAATGAGCACAAGCAATAGGAAATAACCCATGGTCACTTGCTAGATTTGGGTCCCTAGCTCCTCGTATCATGGTGAGAGTAACCATCACAAATATATGTTCTCATGCACGAGCCACTATTAGTGAACATACCCATAATCTAGTGGTCCCCAATCATCGTCATCATTTTTTAGTTAGTGTCGTAGGTTTCATTCTTGTTTAGAGAAACTAAGTCCAAACCCCACAGATTCACTATCATACTAGTACACGTCATCCCACCTAGATACATGGGTTTTCCGCTTGAGCACAAACAAGTTCAACAAGTCATGAAATATAATTTTCATAAGAAAAAAACATTTACACCTCACAAATTCACCAAAAATCCCTCATCTATACCAATATAGTCACAACAATGCACTTTTCTTTCAGATTGATTTTGAAATTAGACTCCCACTCACATGTTATTTAATATCATTTCCATAACCAATATCCATTTTCTATAGCACTCTCACTCAAAACATCCTACATCAATTTAAAATCTTTTACACACTTTAGTAAATCTATAAAACATTTTTTTAAAACATTTCCAAGATGGAAGACATCAAAAAACAATCCCTTTCACATTTAAAATGTAGAATTTACAAATATATCCACTCCAAAATAGTTTTCCAATATTATTTCACTTCTTACATAAATCATTAAACCATTCAAAACATTCATAAAACAATTCCATGGAGTGTACTGAAGCTTTTCATAAAAAATTCATTACAAAATCATCATTCACGGACAAAATAACACTAATAACAATAATGAACAAAATTTACAGCACCCACAACATTTATTATATCACCCCAAGTGTCATAAAAATACCTCATACAATACCACAAAACATCCACATGAAAAACACAAGTTTTTAAATTCACTTTTAAGAAGTATAACATGGTTTTTCACAATAAACACATTCCAAACCCCTATTTAAAACCCAATTGAACACAAATACCCTAACAAAGAAGAAGTTTCATCCCATAAAAGTTTTATTAAACCTATTTAATATGTTCTAAAATACACCCAAATAATACACCAAGTGTAACACATGAAAAACACACAATTTCAATCAAAAATGAACCAATAAAATGAAACATATAAAAAAATTATGAATGGTTTTCACCCCACATACAACATCAGAGGAATATGTTGAATGAGTAAATACAAAAATCTATCTCATGAATAATTGTTTACCTACAGAACCACCAACCAAAATTGTCGAATCCCTCAAATCATTGGGTGAAACATCAACCGCACCACCACCAAACCCCAAAGAAGTGAATAGGATACTAAAACATCCATATTACTCCAAAAAGACACCAAATAAAACCCTTGGTTCTAATACGAACTTCTGGATATTTGATATCATCATGAAATTGGGAGGAAACCCTAATGAAATTGAAGAAATGAAATAGAAAAACACTTACAGGAATTGCATTTGAAGAAATCACCCCAATTATACCAAATGATGAATCTCCAATCAACAAAAACTGATTGTGAGTATCTTCTGAGGATGAAGAAGTCATTCAGGGACTGAAATGGGGGAAAAGAGATAAAAATGAATGATTTATGATGGAAGAATGTTACCCTCTCAAATCTGGATGGTTTGAGAAAACATAAAACGATTCTCCATAATTAGCGGTTCCAGTGAGCTTTAAAAATGTGAAATAGATAATTCAGGTGATCCAAGGGTTAATGGCTTCCTGAGAGTGGTCGAATCACCAAAAAATAATAAATCATGAATGTACTATTAATGAATTGAAAACAAAATTTAAAGCAGAAAATTGGCATATATGATGGACCAATTACTTAATAAAAAACACCAATACACCGTGATTATGATCATATAAAGGCTCCAAATTCACATGGTGGTGTAAATATGTCAAGGGAGGAAAAGTATGAATTGGGATGGTGAAAAATGTTGAAAAATGAAGGTTTTATAAGAGAATCAAAATTGGGTTTTAAATCTAGAAATGGTCTCACTATTTGACCCAAATTTTGAAAACCCACAACTTCCACAAAAATGCATGAGAAACCCCCAGAACAAAGAATGAATGGATATTTATTTATAAATACCTTTAAAATAAGTCATTTATGTGACATTTTGTGGGTTCTTAATGTTGTCCTTGTAAATAAATTCCGTTATTTAAATCATTAAATAATATTGATTTGTAATTGATTTCAAAATAATGTAATGTTATTATTGAAAACTATTTTCTAATGGAATGATGTTTGATGCATCCTACATAGAAATTGATTTTGATATAATGTGTTTCATTCATGGACTGTTATTTTTTATTTAAATGGCTGATTTGATGAATGATATTTATGACTATTTTGTAAAACATTAGGAATGAAAGGTTTTATTTTTTTAAGAAATAATTATTTTGAATTATATGATTTTAAATTAAAACTGTTTATGATGTTTTTGGAAATTAAAGGTCAAGTTTGTTACTTATTTTGGGGATTAGTAATTTATGATTTATGAAAATTTCTTAAGATGCATTATATTATTCTTGATATACTAAATAGAATTAAATTGAATCATGGGTAGTGAGGAGTGTGTTTTGGAACACACAATCGTTGAATGTTTTATATCTACATAGAAACAGATTAAGGATGAAAAAAGTAAAATATAATTTGGTATGGGATTTTATTAGATGGGTATGGAATCATTTTACCTATAATTACGAGGTCTCTCATACTGTGCACACCCTGATCCTTATTTCATTGAGATATTGGAGGATCCTTCAGACTTGATGTAACAAACACAATGGGATTATAAACATGGTTTTATGATTAATAATGATTTATAAATGAAAGTGTTTGTTATAAAACTTATTCATTCCTATTTTGATTAAGATGACTATACATGCTTAATTTGATAGAAATTACAATTCATACTAGTTTAATAATTTCTATTTAAATTACTAATAATGTTTTAATTATGAATTGTAAAAACTATTTCAATGCCTTGTTATATTTAAAATCCAACATATTTTGATTATTGGTTATGGAATACATATGTATTGTTATGTGGGATCCCACTAGGATAGTGGTTATAAAAGTTTACAAATTCATTTGAATGTATTTCTATATATTATTGAAGGTATATGAAAATTGAAATACGTTATTAGGGGTGGTGGATGATATTAATTGAAGATCATTCAATGTTCATGGAAATATGAAGTCTGTGTGATCCACCTGACATAGGGATATATTTTTGGTGATTATTCATTAGATTATATGATGTTCTTGATTTTGTTCCATCTTAGATTGTGTAATCTCCAATTTTGGTACTGTATACATTTTTATTATATTTGTATATTAATTATTAATTGATTTTTATGGTACCTAAAATATAAAATGTTATTCATTTAGAGAAATCATTACCCAAAAACATTTTATATTCCTAGAAACATGTCTCCAGCCAGTGGGAATCATGAAAGATCTTTGGGACCTGTCATGCCATGATCATGTACTATTTTATTGTGTAATCATGTATGGGTCATGAAAAATCATTATAAGTGGAAGGTAGGTCTGATCTCATCAAGGATATTATTATATATTTCAGGATTTCACGGTAAAAATAGAATTTATTTTCAAGACATGAGTCGTAGGTCAATAGATATTTCCTACCTGACACTCATCAAAGTGATCCCTAGGTTACCATGGAAACATTGAAAAAATTTCATAATGGAATTAAAAGACTTGATTATAATTATTTCACTAACATTAACATGAGCTTTATGTTCCCATGTTATGTCCAAATGATTGTGTTAGTGTTCTTGTGTATCTTGACTAAGGATTAAATGTTTTTTTTTTGTTTTTTGTACCGTTCCATGAAGGATACATCTAATTAAAAAATATTAGGGAGATTTTTACAATACACAATAAGAAAAATATATTTTCAATAAAACCATCATGATGAATATATTGACTATAGCCTTATACACAAAACATTACATGGCTTTTAGTATAATAATTCAACATTTAACAATCCAAGGATCATAAAGTCCAGTGTCTTGGATGACTAGGTAAATTAAATTGAAATCATGAAATTAGGCGAAATATTTCATTATTCATTATTCCTAATGGGTTCCTAACATCCATAGTGATAAAACATATAAATTGGATAACCTGAGGATAACATTAACAAATGGGTGAGATAAAAATCCCAATAAGGGAATAAGCATAAAAACAACGCATTAGCATAGGGGTTAGAAGGCATGACATAATGATATTAAAAGGCAAGGAATGTATAGAATCATAACATATAAAATAATGTATCATATAAAAATGCATCCATAGTAAGGTGGAAGAAATATAAAACATTACATTTACATTATTCATGGCTCATTGTACATAGATGTGCACATGTCATGGTTAACCACTAATACTATTTCACATAGTATCATGAGTCAAGAAAAACCACAAAGTCTATTGCACATATTGTATAATAAGACTAAAAATTACCCAATGCATTGAATTTATATTTTTTATCACCCTTACTAACATGTTCATGATTATTATTTCCACATTAATAATCATACATAATCATCCATAGAATAACATAAGGGTACACAAGAAATGAAATGGGTATCATAGTCATGTCTTAATGAAAAACCGATGAGGTTATCATAAATTTGACCATGAAGGAATGTAATATGAAAATTATATGAATATAATAAGGTATAATATGTATATATAATGATATTTTATTTCAAACTATGTTTGTATAATCAAAATTGAATATTTAATAAACATTATAATTAAAAAAAATTAGTGTGGTTTAAGGAAAATATAAATGATCATTTAAAATAAAAAGTGTTGTAATATATTATATAAATCCAGAAGTGAAACAATAATTTTATATAATTAAAAATTATATATTTTATAAATGTAATGGTGTATTAAAAATATATTATATAATTTCCTTCAAAATTGGTATGAATTCGGGACGTTCCCTTAAAACTGGTATGCTTATTTGGAAGTTTATATAAGGGAACCACATATAAACTTGTATATCACCAAAATATAATGAAAAATTGATATTGATAAATAAATTTTGAAAATATAATAAGATTTTAGAATATTTAAATATACACAATTGATAACTTTATTTGGGTAAAATGAAAGATTCACAACTAGAAGGAATAATTGAGGTTCATGTAGAATCTCTTACCTTAAGTCTGATGGTGTCCTTAAATGGATAATAATGTCATGGATAAACAAATTAAATTCATTAAATAATATTTTTATAACCACTTATTTATTTAAGTAATTTATTATAACGTTATTAATTTCATTCTAGTCCATATTTATGAGATAAGAGGTTCAATTCTGTTGTTTGGGAGTGTTTGTTTCCTTGGTTTTCATGACCAGTTTAATTATATACATGTATTGATAAAAATGTAAGATGCTCATGATTTTATAGAACATATGTTATATGTCATTAAAGAACAAACATTATATTACATGTTTTTAAAATTCATGAGGTTGTTTGGAATGAATATGGATCATTATTAAAAACATTAATGATTACCTTTTTGGTTAATTGGTGGTTTTTGATCACAATGAACTCATTTGTATTAATAAATTAATATCATGTTTGTAAAATATAAAAAACGTAATATTAGACATAATATATATATTATATCCTATTTGAACCGTCAAAATAGTTTAATGAGTATAAATTTAGATGATAAAATAAATTGAAATACTCTCGTCCTTGAATGGGATAAATTAACACATTTCATATGATGTTTTCATATCTATTATAATAGGAGGGGAAAGGAGATATGGTGAAAATTTATTACATTATCATAAAATATTTCTAGTATATTTATATTACTATCATTACATTTGAGTGCAATTAGGTGAGTAAAGAAACAGAAAGAATGGAACTTGAATAAAAATAAAAGAAAATTAAAAGAGGAAATTTACTCTTGAATATATCTTCCATGAGAGATACTTTATGGAATGGGATTTGGTATTATGAAGAGACTAGTGGAGGATGAACATAAGATAGGGCAGTAGAGATATATTTGATCATAATTTTGTCTAGATACAAGGCACTAGAGGATAGAAGTGACGATTGGGGTGAAGGTGTTCTTTTCAGTAGAGGAGTGGAGGGGTTTCCCATTATTTTAATCATTTGTTTAATATTTTATTCAATACATTAAATTTTCTGGATTCTTATGACCAAATATATTAATAAGGTCATGAGATGTTAGATAAATTGGGATTACATCAGATGAAAATCATCCTAATGATTTAAAAATTCAGGTATTCATATTTGTCTTAAATTATCGAATTATACTATTCATAAAAAAATTATATCCAAAAAATCCAGTAAATTCACCATATTCATTTTTTGACATGTATAATACAAAAATAAGATTTATTTTTTCAAAACTAATTTTCAAAATAAGATAAATTTAATTTTAAAACACTTTCTAAAATTAAAAAAGGTATCATTAACGATTCATATAATCATAATAAATCAAAATATTATTTTATAAATATATTTTATGAAGATAAATTTTCATTAAATTTTTTAAATTTAGAATTAAATAGTATTTAAATATACATGACTTAAAAAAATACCAACACATAGATAATATTTTTTTAAATATTTAATTACTTTTACTTTTATATGATTATATCATACCGAATCTTATAATATGGATACATATTATTTATTCTTTCATTATTGGGAGTACAATTACATTGGATGGTTTACTATTTATAAGGTTCACATTACTATTCCATGGGTCATGTTACAATTTCATTGATATAAGTTCTTTAACATCTAATGATACATTTAATTTATATCATTATTCATTTGTCAGGATTGTATTGTGTTTTATAAGTAATCTTATATGATTATACTAGAATCAAATATTATAATAATGATATTCCATTAATAAAACATTTGTTCATTACAGTCTTCCCCTATTAAAAAATTTATCCCTCAAAATCTCATACAATGAAGAAAATATTAATGGTCATTTTTCCTTCAACGCATCCTCATGTACCCATGTTGTCTATTAATACATAGGGTTCCACTATAGTACTTTAACAAGTTGAGTTGTTTTCATATGTTGGAATTTATATCTACAATCCAGGAAAATTACTGGCAACTCTTTGTCGGAAAGATCATTCTCTAACTATTCCAACTCTGAAGATATTATATGTGATGGATTTTGTATATACATCCTTAAAAGGGAAACATGGAATACATCCTGTTAATTAGGAATGGTATGTGAATGTGCATGTAGATAAGGCAAAACTCTGACATGATAAATAATATTGAAGGTAATGATGTATATGGAACATAGCTATCCTATCTTCCCAAATTTCATGACCTTCAACTACATAGATATGTGAAGGAATAACATGTCTCCAAATTCGAACTAAAGGTCCCATATAGTATTGTCTGCTTATCTCATCTATCGAATCTGTACTACCTCGATGTGATTCTAAATTATTATCAAATTATCCACCATTTCATCAACCACATTAGGCCATAGCATCTTACAATTACGACTTCATCCCAACACACCAGTGTTGTTCACCTTTTCCTATAAATGGAATAATTTGTTTCCACTCTTATTCTTGAGTGGAAACTATTATTGTAATAGAATCTGAAAAATGGATGATGATGGACCCTTCCTCTGTTGAAGTCCATAGAACATGATATCAACATATCTTCGAGTTTCGGATTTTTTCAAACAAACATGCAATTAGTTTGAGGATGATAGGCCATGATGAAGTTCAACTATGTTCTTATATCATGTTGGATACTTTCCAAAAACATCTAGGTCAATCATGGATATTTATTGGGAAAAAAGATAGTGGTACTCCATGCATCTATACACCCATTTTGAAATATATTTGTGTCAGTTTATTCATTGATAGGTCCTCTTGAATTTCAATAATGTGAGATTTCATTGAATGATGATCCATAATGACCCATATAACATTATTTCCCTGAGATTACTTTGGTTGTGTATTGAGAATGTCCATGGTAATGTTCTCCCATATCCATGTTGGTATGAGTAGTTTATTCATATTCCCCTTAGATTTTTTTCTTTCATCCTTCACAAATGGAAAAACTAGGAACATTGATGTATGCTCAATGATCTCCTTATTTATATGGTCCCACAATAAGTTCTCTTAAATATCTCGATACATATTTGTTCTCCTTGGGTGAAAAGTGAAATTTGAGATATGTGGGCCATTTAAATGATCCTTCTTCAACTAGCCATTGTATGGTACACATAATCATGACCAAAATATTACAACTCCATCCTAAACAATCATGATCTAAATGGATTTCCCATTTAAAAGAGATTCCAAACTTTTTCAAATTTCCACAACATTTCATTGAAAATCCTATTTTTTCTCAAAGGGTGATGGTTGAAAAATAATTTTGGAAGGGATTTATGATTTTCCTACCCTAATGATTCGAATTTCCATCCTTTTTAATTATATGATTAATGGATTCCTCCCAATTCTCATCATTGCTAATGTTTTATGATCATTTCAACTAAAAGAATCGGCTACATTATTTTTATTATTTTGATGTTAGTGGATTGAGCAGTCATAATCATTGATGATATCTAAGAATATTCACTGTTGAATATTAAGATCCTTCTAGGTGAATATATATTTGAGAATATTATGATCAGTTTATATCTCACACTTTACGCCATATAGATAATGCTTCCTGATTTTCAACATAATGATCACAACTATGAGATCTGGTTTATTTGTGGGATAGTTTTTCTCAAATATTTTCACCTTCCTTGAGTCATAGCCTATAACATTATAATTTTTCCTCATCAAAAATATTATTCCATTATTTTAAGAATAACTATACACAAAAAATAGTTCTCCACTTATTGGGAGTGAGAGTACTGGTGATGTGATAAATCCTTTTATCGGATCTTTGAATCTTTATCTCATTCATGAGTCCAAAAAAACATAACCCCTTTTTGTGTTAGCTTGTTCATTTGGTTTGAAAATTATGAATATATATTCAAAAATCATTGATAATACAATGCTATACCAAGGATGTTATAGATCTACGTTATTGATGTTGTCCCGGGCTACTCTTCGATTGCCATTGTCTTGGAAGGGTGTACAAATATCCCTTTGTTTGTGATAACATGACCCAAAAAAGATACGTCATCCATCTATAAATCACGTTTACTCTACATCACATACAACTTCTCCCTTTGCACATTCTTCTTCACAGTATTTAATTTCTCCTCAGGTTTATCTTATCTCTTGGAGTATATTAGAATATCATCAATTAATACTACCAAATATTTGTTTTGGTAATCGATAAAGACTCTATTAATTAAATCCATTAATATTTTAGGGGCATTTCTGAGTCTAAAAGTAATATCTTTGATCTAATAGTGGTAATACATCAATCAAAAGTCAGTTTTGGGAATATCTTTCTTCCTCACCATTAATTTGTGTAATGCCAACTGAAGGTGCATCTCAGAGATATAAATTTCCCCACAAACCTGATCGAACTAGTTACATAGGTGAGGTAGGGGATTATTTTTTATTATAGTTATTTTAACAAATTCTTAATAATAGACACAATGGCGCATCGATCCATCATTCTTCTTAATGAATTGTATTGGTGCACCCTATAGTGAAGCATTCAAGCATAAAAAACCATTCTCCATATTCTCTTATAATAGTTTCCCATCTCTTCCAGCTCTACAGTGTCCATTCTATGAGTTTCCATTGAAATATGTTGAGATGTAAGAATAAGTTCAAATGGGGTATCAACCTCTCGATTAGAATAAATAATAGAAAAATAATTATGGGTTACATATGTGTAATCACTCAATATGGGATTGTCTTATATCATGAATCTCTTCTTTGTCTCAATCATTTGATCTTGACATGCATTATAAGAAAGTGGTAATATCAACAGATGATACGTTGACTCTAAAATAGATTCATATTCTCTTATACACTTGAACAATGTTGGTGGATACATTATGATTTGAATAGTGATATCCCTTTAACAACTGTTGATGTTTGATTTGAATTATAATAACTAATCTATTCCCTATAGAGCATCAAAATATACCAAAGGGAGTATATCAAGATTTACATGGATGTTGATTCCATAAACATTTACATAATATGTGCAATAAAATTTCGATGCAGTAATTATTCATTCAATATTCTCATAGATAGAACAACATCGATATTTTGATGTGGTGTTTGAATGTTTATATTAAGCATGCAAGATAGGAATGAATGTGTAGAAACGAATTCAAATAGCACGTTCTCTATTCTTGAATGAATAACCAACATATCTATCCCCATATAGTTTTCCGGATCCAACTCATTAGTAGTTATAGTATAAGGCCTTCCATATTTCCTTGGTGGATGGTTTTAATTACCTCTAACAACCCCTGGTTTTGGGAAACAATTCACATAATTCCCTTGTTACTTGAAGTTGTAACAATAGACTACAAGATGGATGTTGATCTAAAACATCCTTTTTTCATCCACATTATTGGGATTCTTCATATTACTTTATATGTTCTTAGCTAGATTTCACATTATATCATATTTGAAGCAATGTTTTTTTCACATTAAATAGTTCCCAAGATGCCTCTTCCCACAATCATTAAATGTGGCGTGCTCTTTCCTCCTTCCTTAATGAGAAATAATTTATGAACCACCCATGTTAGAATCTATTTTTCAATTTTTGTTTGAATTCCCACAGGACCATTAAGAGTATTTGATATCCATTTCAACTATAAGGGAACAACATACATTATCCACATAAATTTCAAAATCATAGATCACCAACACATTTCAAATACATGGCTTTATTCATGTAATGATTCTATCAACCATAATTTCGATGTTCATGACAATGCTGGAGACGTACAATGAAATCCTTCTATAGATTTCTTCATATGCCCCAATAGATTTGTCTTCCTTATACATGAGTCCATGAAACTCTTTTTCCATAATGAGATTGAGGGTTTGGGGAAAATATTTATTGATTTTTTTTATCAAATTCCTCCCAGTCGATGGAATAAATTTCTTCCTAGGACATAATATTTTTTATCAATGTCCAAAACTGATCAGCTTCCCTATCAAATAAATAAACCATAATTTCAAATTTCTCTTCTTCTAAGAACTAGAGGACTGAGAATATCTTTTCAATTTTGTAAACCCACTATTTTTCGAGGGGGGGATCATATGATCCACAATACATGTGAGGTCTTTTCTGCATGAAGTATTTGATAGAAACATGATCGTTCTATGGAAGAGGAGTGTGTTTCAGATGAATCAAGTTATTATTCATTACTTGAACCTATTGTGAAACTACTATAATTACGTTTTGATCACCTGTTCCCATCATAACATGCATATAATTTGGGTAATCATCACATTTCCGTTCACAATGATTGATGAAACATTTACTTTTATTTCCTACAATTAACTAACACAAAGAACATACAATTAAAGGTCTTGAATACATAGAATAAAAAAGAAACATTAAAATAAAATAAAAAGTATATATAAACTTGTGATTACATTATTTTATGTCAATGTGATCATTGATTTTTTTCCTAACATATATTCTTAGCAGATTTTTTTTACTTAATAATGTTCCATAGTGATCTTATGAATATACAAAAGCATAACATCCTAAAGTGACAAACTAGGAGTGTAGAAAGTCCCACTTTCATGAACCAGTTAATTTTTATGTATAGCTCAACTTTTTAAAGTTTTACACCAAGATAAATCTATTCTAGAGCAACATCCACATGTCTGTATCTTGTAAAATATTTATTTTCTGGATAAAAAATATAATCTATACTAACAACAATATTGGGATGTTTTCTTATACATAGTCTTATCTGTAAGGTTCTTGATATTTTTATATATTCAATATCACCAAAAACCACTAGAAAATCCTTGGATACCAACTGTAGTGGCCATTAAAATTTAAAAATATCATTACATGAATTTATGCATAAGAAAGCATCATATTATAAGTGAAGGATCTCCATGTTTAGTGTCATGGATGACTAATTACATAAAACAGAAAACATGAAATTAATTAAACTTTTCAGTATTCATTATTCATAAAGGGTTCCTGACTAGCATTTTTCTCAAAAATCATGATAGGACATCGCATGGATAACAAGAAAAAATGGGTGACCGAAAAATACCAGTAAGGAAATAATTAAAGGAATAATGAATTGGCATAGGGGTTAGAAGGAAAGGAATAATGATAGAAGATGGAATGGAACATATTGAATCATAACATATAAAACATGGAATCATATAAACCTAGAGTCACAGTAATGAGTAATCTAGATAAAACATTAATTTAATATGATTCAAGGCTCCTTGCACATAGAAGAGCTCATGCGATGGTTAACCACCTAGACCATTGCACAAGGTACCACGAGTCACGGAAAACCACTAAGACCATTTCATACAATGTCTCATTAAACTCAACATTTCACTATTAATTGGAGGAGTATCTAGTTGCACCCATCATAACATGGTCATGAATATTCTTTCCCCATTAATATTAATACATAATCAATCATACATAAAAATTTGGGTAACCGAGGAAAGAAATGGGTATCATAATCAAGTTATAAATCATAAAAATTGTGTGTATTATAAAATATTCTATGAAGGATAAGAATTAGACAATTTAAGGATTATCATAATTCAGAATAGGCATATATCATGATTAGTGACATCAAAATAATTTGATAACACTAAAAAATAATATTTAAGAAAAAATAGAATTAAAATATTCTAGTGCGGTATAAGGGAAATATCAAAGATCATTTAAAAAAATAGAAAAAATGTTTTATATGAAATAATAAATGAACAAAAAAATTAATAATAAATTTTTTTATTTTAAATAAATAATGGTGTTATAAAAACTGGTTATATTTTGTACTTCAAAATGTGTAGCAACTCGAGAAGATCTACTAAAACCGGTTTTCCTATCGTGATGTATTGTAGAGGGAACAACATAAAAATATATATAAAACTGAAATATAATGATAAATAGATATTGGTATAGGAAATTGCAACATATGAAGTACAATTTTAATATATACATAGATTGAACTGATAACTTTAGATGTGTAAAAGCAATGATAGTGCAACCCGATGGAATAATGGAGGTTTAGGAAGAATCCCAATCCTTAAGTCTGATGACGTCACTCAATTCTTCTTAATGTAATAGATAACCAAATTATACTCATTAATTAATATTTACAGAACCTATTATATATTTAATTTATTTCTTATAACCTTATTAAGTTCATTCATGGCCATATTATGGTGTTAATATGTTTAAGTTCGTTGTTTGTGAGAATTCATTTCCTTGGTTTTCATGATCAATTTAATTATATACATGTATGGATAATCAGGTTTGATGAGGAGGAAGTTATGGTAATGATGTTAAATTTCATTATTGAACATAAATTATATTACATGGTTTTATAATTCAGTTGGTTATTTTTAGTGAATATGAATCAATATATAAAACATTAGTGATAACCATTTGGGATATTTGGTGGGTTTAGATCACAACAAACTCATTTTACATTTGAAATTAATATCATGTGTTAAAAGATTACAAAACCATATATAAGACATAATACATATATTATATCTTGTTTCAACCTTCAAAATAATTTCATGACAAGAATTGAAGATGGTAAAATAAATTGAAAACCTGTCATATTTGAAGGTGATAAATTTACACATCGGAGATGTTTTATTAATTTCTAGTATAATTGTAGAGGAAAGGATAGATGATGATGAATTATTACATTATCTCAAAAAAATTTCATTACATGTATGGTAATAGAGTTATAATAACAGTGGATGATAGGATGTGATGAAAGAAAAACAATGAAATGAATATGAAAGATAATAAAGGAAATGAAAAGAAGAATTATCCTCTTGAATATATCATCCATGAGATACTCTTTACAAAATACGTTTTGGTATTATGAAATGACCAGTGAATTTTAGACTAGGTATAGAGGCTTAAAGATATAATTGAGTAGAATTTGGACTAGGAATAAGCCTTGAGACGAGTGAAGAGAAAAGGATGTGAGGGCAGTTAGTACATTGGAGGATATGAGGGGTTTCCAATTATTTTATTCATTAGATTAATATTTCTACTCAAGACTATAAATAATATATATTTTTGTGACAAAAAATAAAAAATTGTGCATTTGATATCGAACCAATTACTGTTACATTAGCAGAACATCATCTTAATGATGTAATAATACATGTATTTAAATTTATCATAAATTATAGTATTTTACAATTCATTAAAAATGAATCTATTTTAAAAAATTCTAAATAATAACCCAAACCATTTTTCTATGTGGGGAATCAAAAAAAGAACTCCATTTTTTAAAAATAATTTTCTAAATATGATAATTTTATTTATATTTAAAATAATAATATGCACAAAAATAATTATTTTAAAATGAAATCATCTTTTCTAAAAATTAAAAAATTTACATTAGTTCTCAAAACATTATCTTATAATACAATGACATTAAAATTTTATTTTATGAATATAGTTTTGGGAGAGAAATTTTCTATTTATTTATTAAATTAATAAATAAATTTTTAATTAATTATACATGAATTACAAAATAACCAACACTTAAATAATAATTTCTACAATATTTTTTTACTAATAATTTGATATAAATATATCATATTAACACTTATAATAGGGATAAAATATTTATATACATCATTATTGAGGTTACTATTACATTGGTTAGTTTACAATTAAAAAGGGTTATATTACTATTCCATATATCAAGTTACTATTTAGTTCTTTAACATCTATAGATACCTTTAATTTCATTAATTCTTTATCTATATGGATTTTATTGTGTCATATATGTAATGTTATGTGGTTATTACATATGATAGAATTATAATAAGGTAATTACATTGATAAAACATTGGGTCATTAGAATGACCATAATAACTGTAGTATATGATCTGGACCAAAGACCCTAACATTCCCCCGTTTAGGATGTGGAGGTGGAACTTCAATGGGATGATAGTAGAGATAGATCCCAAATATTTATTCATAAAAACCACCATCCATTAAAGGAACAAATGATCCTCATAAACAATATGATTGGTTGGGAAATATTGAAAGGCTATTTGAGTAACATCAAATTCTACATTCCAATGAGGTGATGTATGTCATCAGTATGTTTATGGGGCCTAACAAGTGATTTTAGGATTATTTATTTATAATTAATTAGATAGGTATATTAAAATTGAATCAAATTAAGTCCCTTATTAAAAATAAATTATTTCCAAAGTCAAATGTTTTGGCTATTTCCATATAGTTTATCTCCATTTACGATGATTTTTATATATTTAAATAGTGTGATAGTCATTGTGATGAAAATTCATAGTTAAAAATCAATGTGGTGTTAAATTAATACAGAACTCCTTCAAGGTTTCTTATTTATTTTATCATATATCTTGTTTTATACACTTATACATAAGATTACTTCATATTTTTGTGTTCTTGATAGGGATCAGATAGGGGAAATTGATCTGATAGTTAGTTCAAGGTTATCAAGTGGTCATCAAACACTAGATTTAAATTAAATTTTTATTTGTAATACACATTTGTGGAAAAAGTGGTAAACATGAAACAAAATCATATAATAAGTAATCCTTATCTACACAATACCTGACTACCCCTCCAGTGACAAAATCATTTTATAACACATCCAATGTCATAAGAACACTCAATGTATTCTTGAATAGGGATTTATAGTCTTGGTACTGGTGGAAAACGCATAAAAAATCATTCATCCATATCTAAAGGGCCATTATCTAAAAAATGATTCCTACTATAAATCTTAATTTGGATCTGTTCCAAGTAGAGTAATAGGTAATTTTACCTTAAAAATTCAATATAAATCAAAATTACATTAAATACATAAAATCCCACCCTATATATATTTCAATTACAACAATTGAAAATGTTTCAAACACTAAATCCAAAGTACACACAAAAATCATCAAATTGATAATCACTTATTATCTCCCTGAACTAGTGCTCGAACTCACATCTCAATGTACGCAGAAGACTACCACATTTCTCTTACATAGATAAAATGGATTGATCATGGATTTAAATCAGAGAAATAAATAATTAAAGGCAGGAGGAATTGCAAGAGATACCACATTTCAGAACGTTATTCCTTATAAGAAAGAATGGTTTCTTCAACACATCAAATGGACTATCCTCAACAATCAATATGTGTTGGTGCTTCCGAAAAATCAAAATCAAATGAAAAAAACATGAACACCACCAATAAATTTATCAATACCAATGAAAACCAAACAATCCTCTAAGAGGGAGAAGTTGAGATGCCAACCACCACAACCACTATCACTTAGCCTTCCTTGCACCAGAGGTAGAGAGAAAAAAAACATTAAACAGAAATGGGTATCCTAGAAGATAAAAACCTCATCATTTGAATCAATTGGAACCTAAAAAACAATTCATGAAAAATACACATGACTTTTTGAACCGTATAAAGAAGAAAATTTCAGTATTTTAGTTCTCTTGATGAAACATTTTGTCATTATAATGATATCACTACATGCTGTATAATATCAGTACTATAGAGCCAACCCATACCATGATTAGTATAAAGAGCTATAACCTAAGTGGGGTGATAGTGATGATCAATCCGAAGAGTTTCTTCATCAAAACCACCATATATTCAAGGAAATAATAATCCTCACTTGGAATATAATTGGTTGGGAAATATTAAATGAAAATTTGAGTTACTAGAATGTCTACATTTCATCAAGGTGATGTATGAAATCTACAAGTTTATGGGTCCTAACAAGTGATTGTAGGATTAATTATTTGTACTGAATTAGATTGGTACATTATAATGGAAAGAAAATAGTCCTTTATTATGAATAAATTATTCCCAATGTCTAATATATAGGCTATTTAAATAGAGTTTCTCACCATTTACTAAGATTTTTAGACATTTACATTGTGTGATAATCCCTATGATGGACATTCAGCATTATCAACCAATGGGGTGATGAATTATGACATAATTATTTTACATTTTAATTTTTTTTATTTGATTATATATCTAGTCTTATATTCTTATACATAACAATTCTTCTTAGGTCTATGTTCTTGATAGGGCTCTTATTGTGTAAATTGAAGTCATAGTTAGTTAAAGGTTAACAATAGGACCACAATCATTGAGTGAAAATTTAATTTTTATTTGAAAAGATGTTTTAATTAAAAATTGGGAAACCTAAAATAAAATCATATAATAATTAACCCATAACATTAATATAAGGAACTAACTCTCCAGTGTCTACATCGTTTTTTAATTCCACCACCATCACATGACCACTCAGAGAGTTATCCCGCGTAGGTTTGCACGTGACTGGTACCAATGGTGAACCAATATCCTCTCATTCATCCTAATATGAATGGTCATGCTTTGATGAATTCTTCCTGCTCTAAATCCACATGTGGATCTGATCCTAAAATATTTCTTGTTATTTTCACCATAAAAAATTCAATATAAAACCAAATTCCATAAATTACTTCATATCCCTCCCAATTTAGATTTCAAAAACATCCACGGAGTATTTTTCCATTATTAAATCCAAAAGTCAAAAAAATCATCAAATCGATAATCACTGAAGATTTCCCAGAACTGGCGGCTTGATCTCACATCCTAAAGGACCTAGAGAAATATTTCATTCCTCTATATCGTATAGAAAGGATTATTCTTGGAACTAATTTCAGAAACCAAAAAATAAACGCATGATGGATCATTGGAGATACCATGTTTTGAAACATTATTCATTAAAAGAATTTAAGGTTTATTTAACACATCAAATGAACTGTAATCAAGGATAAATAAGTGTTAGTGCTTCAGAAAAATAAATCTCTAAAACATACCCCAAAATAACACCCCCAAAACATATATGAGAACCAATGTAAACCCAAAAATCCACCATGGGGGAGATTGAAAAACCTCTACCACTATATCAAATATTACTTTGACTTACTTGGACAAGCTACAGTGCGGGAAAATCTTAAAACAAAATAAGAATCATAGTAGAAACTACCATATTCATTGGGAACATATAGATCCTTGAAAACAATGTAAGAGAAACACACCTTACTCAATTAATCGCATGAAGTAGAAGACTTCAAGAATCACGCCCTAATCAACAATGACAATGAAACCGAAAGCTAACTGCAAGAATGGATCTACAATGTCATATGAAGAAATCATCCAGATCTAACTCATCACCACCATGATTCAGGAAAATATAACTAAAACACCAAAACCAAATAATCCTAGACGACGATGTCATTGTGATAACCCGACAATTTTCTTGGTTATTAAACACCATAATCATTCAGATTATATTTCTCACCCCTACATGAAGCTAATCCATCCAGAATTCCACTCTGGAGAATCCTAGTCAAGTTATAGCCACACCAAGAAATTATAGCTATAACTAAAGTTGTGGACTTATAATTATCTTTATCTTATCTTTCCTTCAACAAAGAGTGGTAGATTTAGTGGTTACATTAAAGGATGGGTAAACTGAAATAAGCTCTATATTTGAAATAGTAGTTTCTGTCCTTGATAGAAGGATACATCCATATCATTTACAGTGTAAAATAATCTCACTAACATGTTTCTAATGAGGATATATTTCTTCCACAATGCATGATTTAGTTGTGAAACCGATGATTGAAATCTTAGGATGATATTTCGGACAATAACATAGGTTCTTCAATGTTGTTACAAAAAATTGTATAAGAATAGTTATGAATGTACTCAGTGGAACTATGTAATAATAAGATTCTCAAATAACTCATGGTAATAAACCTAAGCCACATTATTGATGAAACATCACATAGTGGGTGAGTCTATAGTGGGAGATGATGTATTTCACATGACATTGAAAGGTACTAATTATATTGCATCATCCTTGGTGACTAATTTATTTGATTCTAATGTCACTCACACTTACATATCAAATATCCTTATAGACATGTCAGATTGTCCGATAGAGATCTTGCCTTATGTAATAGATATTGAAATAACTCTCATGATAAATAATGATATTATTAATTGATTTCACTATTTTTTATTCTATTTATTATTGATAATTCTTTTTTTAGTATTTTTTTATAAAATAAATTCCAAGTATTTAATTATATGAATTGATTGGTTCATTACAAATAAATCCTACATTGTCTCTTAGTATTGGCCAGTGTACATTACTTCCCAAAATGGGAAATTTAATATTTTCTAGGGATAATACAAACTAAGGTATTTTTGACCCAACCCTCCTCTTTAATAGTATGTAGTATGATATCCTTCAATACTAGTAAAATCTAGTAGGATGACACTAGTATTGAACTTTCAAAGGCAACTGTTTAATTTCCCAATGTGTTTTCCATTAGAATTTTTATGACTAGCACCATATAGGGAGGTTCTGTTATTTATAAAATGGTAGTGCGTAAAAAATAGTATTTATTCCATCATATCAAATATAAACAAATGATTTGAAGGAAATAAAGGTAAATTTGGATGAATTTATGTATAATGGCGTTATTTAACCAAATGTGTCTACTTGGGAAGCACTCATTCTTTCCAATAAGATCCGAAATGGAACCCCTTCAACTTTGTGTTTATTTTTGGATGTAAAATTAGGTTTAAATAAGGATTAGTTACCAATTTAACAACATTGATGATATAGTTGGTTTAATGAGGGATTATAATTCAATATATATTATTTTTTCCTTTTTAGTTAACATCGTCTTAGGATCTAGTAGTTTGATTTCCCAATGACCAAATTCAAGGGAATTTATGGAATCTATAATTATATTGTTATACCATTTATCCTAAACAAATATCCTACTTTTTCATGCCACCGATGAACATGGTTTCCCACCTGTATATTAACTATTTAATTTTTGTATTCATCATTGACATAATTGTTAATAAAAAAAAGTTAGATCCTGTGATTTATTTGTGATATGTTTTAGATATGATGTGTGAATCAAAGAATTTATTCAATGATGTTAATGTCTAAATTTTAGATTGGAGAAGTGGTGTTCTTAAGTTATCTATTCATGTAACATGGTGTCCCAATTGATAACGGAATGGTTAAATATGAACTTATCTAGGAGGAATCATGAAATATCATATAGATTCAAATCATTTTGGGTTTAGTGGGGTATTATCACCGGTTAGTGGGAAATTTATCAAGGATCTATTCTCTATTGACATCTATCACATTGAATGGAGTGATGATATTTGGGGATACGAAATGTTAGTATTCCATTTTTGAGTTGAAAAATTATTTTACCTAGTCTCTAGTTACAACTATTCTTGTGGTTGTGTAGGTCGATGTTATATTTTCTATTATTTTAGGTTTAGGTATGGTTTGTGTTATTGTACAATGTTGTCAAGTGGAAGATAACAATTAACTTCAACATATTCCAAATGAGAATAACTATCCCACACATGATCTATATCTCATAGTTATGATGCACATCATGATTAGTTGGCATCAATAAAATTAGAGGAATGGTTTACTATTTTCACTAAACACAAGAGTGTGTTATCTTTAGTGGATTGAATTTCAAAATGAATATTTTATCACAAAAATATACGAGACAATGAGGATATCAAAACGTTTATCTTTGTGGGTGTTTATTTTAAATTCTCTATTATTGATATTATCCTCCAAGAGAATCTGCTTGATTATGATTTTAGAGGTATCAAAAGTTCTTTGTATAGAAAGGAGGTTGTTTCCACATTAAATATTTAGAGAGAATTTTTTTACTTTAGCAACCACTATATCATTTTATCTTTTATGGTAATTGGTTCAATAAGGTATTTTCAACATTCCATTGGTTGGTCACCTAGACATGACTAGGATGTCTTATGATATGTGGTATTGATTCGGGTGGATACCTATGAAGAAGGAAATCAATGATTGGTTTCACATTGTTATACATATCAACAATTCAAGGTAGATCATCAAAGTCTTATGGATTAATTTTAACCCTCACTATAAGGACTTATAAATGGAATGATATATCAATTAATTTAACTTTTCACTTTCCACGTTCCCCTTGATAAAACAATTTAATTTGTGTGTTGATTTACTATTCGAAATAATTTTTTCACCTTGTCCATATTCATGTTATAATAAATGTTGAGTATTTAAGAAATCTATATTTTTAGGTGATTGTAGTGTTTTATAATGTTTCATCTACCATTAAATCCAATAAATACCACCCATTTCACATCTAATTTTTAGAGAGGACTCATATAAGTGATTGTGTCCTAGGTACTTTTGAGCACAATTTACCGTCCTCATATGGATGATATGATATAACACGCTATATTGATTCTTGAAGAAAGGCTTTAGTACTATTTCATTGATTTGGAATATTTTTTAATTTTTATTTGGGTCAGAATGAATTTTCTAACAATATTATCTATTATTCATCCCTAAAAATAGAATCCACGAGGTCTTGTATATATGACCTTGTAAATATACTATCTGTTGAATAAATATTGGTTAATCATTGCTAGAGGTACCTTGAATGTTCCAGAAGATGAAGATTTTGATTAATATAATTTTTTAATGTAATTAATGACACAAATAAATTATAAAGTTTAAAAAATCATTTTCAACTCCCTTTGAACTTTTTATTTTGTGATTATGAGTTCTTAAAAGTCCCACTTCTACTGGGTCACTATCTAATTGGAAAATTAGGGCATTTAACACTGAGATAGGTTGTACCATTTAGGGATTGGTAGTGTATTATAAAAGTAAACTAACATTTTTATCATTTCACCAAAAATGAATTTGATAATTAATATGGATTACATTTTGTGACATAAAAAATATATTTCATAACCATATTAGGGTAAGAGTTATGAAGACCTGGATGTGGATAACTATTTGATAGTGATTGATTCTTCAGTATAGACATTTGATTCTCAAGTGAATATATTGTTGAATAAGTCCCCTCTCTTAGTCTGGGAATCATGGTAGCTTGGATTAGAGTACTCTAAGATATGAGTGCCTTAGATAATGGAGAGATGTATATTCATCTTCCATCTATGGACCAGTATTATTGATCAGGACTTCATGATTTTAAATAAATAATATTGGGATAATTTTCACATATCAATGTTTCATTCAGGTATATACATACATATTTCATATCCATTTATCATATGGATGTATTCATGTGTCATTTTAGGATACTTATTGATGATTTTATATGTGTATAGGTCAGTTCATGTCTGGAGCATGATCTATGTGAATCGTGTATGTATGTATAAGAAATAGTGTTCCATGTGTTACAATTCAGAAGAAAGGTGAATAGTAGGTCACATTTATTTTCCAAAATGCATGACCCACCATTAACTCTCGAAGTCATCAAATATAGGAGGTTCCCATTATTAGTTCATGGTTCATTATACAACATGACAAAAACTGTTAGTTCCTCGGGAATCATAAAAATGGGTGCATGGTTGTCCCATGAATTTCTAAACCATGAGAATATATGATGTGAAGTGAGTTAATTAATACAAATATTTATTTTAGGACCAAAGTATAATTTTTGGCCCTCATTAGTTTTCCATTGGAATTGTTACTCAACCACAGATACTAAACTTGGTTATTTTTGATAATCATTACCTCTTGATGATCACTTATAATGGATAGCTTGGTATTAGATAATTTTTTTCAATAATATGCGTCTTTCTTTATAATTCTTCATTTATCTTCTAGACTACTCCGTACTATTTTAATTGAGCTTATTAAAAGGACATTGATATAATATTTTAGGTATGTGAAATTTTCCAATTGGGATTATTATATATCCATTTTATAACTGGCAATTATTATCCAGATTTTAATTTGTGAATCTTGTGTCCATGATCCCATATTAGTTCATTCTATCCCTTTTTATTATTGATTATAGACACTATATAGGTTGATTACTAATAACATGAATTGGTGCAATGTTCCCAACCAGGTTCTCATTCAGAAGACCAAGATGGGTCACCACATGACATCTTCTATGCCTCCCCATAACCTGTAGTATTCTAACTAGCATTGTGGGTTTAAGGAATAAGTTGGATACTATATCTTCTATTTGAGAGTAGAAATAAAGAATAAATAAGATAAAAAAATCATACAAACAACTAAAGTATATAACCAATGAATTATAAATAGAAATGAAAATTATAACCAATTCACTTTCATAATATATTCTATACTAAATATCATGATAAATGGAATATATGATATCATGTAAATGTAATACTCTAATATGTGGACTCCAAAAAACATTCTTGAAACACATACTCTATCCTACCTCTATAATCCGATCCCATCAAGCAATATAAATATAAATTATGGGGATATATTTCCCATATCGAGAACTATATAAATGTAGTATAGTCCTATATTATTTGGTTCTATAATTGGGTGAGAGTGAAAATCAGTAGGAAGAAACATTCAATGTAAAAAAATTTATGGTTTGAGAAAACTAGTGCAGTCAATAGTAGAATAATAGAAGGAATTATTTCATAAATCAATATATATTATCAATATTATCCCACTAACCATCTTGCTAAAAGTTGAAAACTAGGGACATCCATCCAAGATATAGCCCAATGGTAGATATTGATACTCATTAGAGAAGTCTCCAACATAGTATTAATCACTGATATTATGAATCAATTAATAGCATAGCTCACCCTCAAGAATAAGGTACCTAATGATCTCACTATTTGTAAACAATTAATCATGTAATACCGGAATTTATGTGAATTATGATGCTAGTGATACTTATGTTATCCCAAGGAACAAAGCCAGGCCATTTAAAAATATAAATGTGTCTTACTAGACTCAATTTTAATTCCAATACCAGAGACACTTATATAGTCATAAGATGGAAAATCATGAAAACTGAACAAGTATCACTGGTCCCAATGTGAAATCCTTTTATATGGGCACATACATTCTGTGAGGACATCTGACTCTATCTGAACTCTCAATAAATATCTTATCTAACAATTCACAATCAAATAAAGAAAAATTAAAATTCACTCTATTTTTAACTAATAATACTAGTGTGATAGAATAATTTATATTTTTTAATTAATTATAATTAAAAAACATCATTCCAACAGTGGTTACATACATTTAGTTTTATAAAAAAACATGATTCTATCAAAATTAAAAAATTTAATATAATTGATACAATCTAATTTCATATTACCATTAATCGAAATTACAATTTCAGATGATATTAAGTACTTATACGATTATATCTTAATTCTAATTCAAATTTTATTGTATTTACCAATTAAAATACAAAAAATTCATAAAATAATCTAATTACACCAAATCATATATAATTCCAGTTCATGAATTGATCAATTCCATAAACAATGTCATATTCAATAAATGCACTATGTTTTTATGTTCCATGTTAAAATCCAAGGTAATGGGTAGGCACATAGATCAGAATGACAGAAGCCTTGATCTCAATGCCAATAGACACAATGAAACTTTTATGGTGTCCAGTTGTAAGGATTAAAAATATACTACTGAATATCAATTTTAAAAGGTAACACAAATGTTTTTTCTGGATTGATCACACCAGTTCCACATACTAGAAATAAAATTGTTGACATTTGGGATTTATTTTAAAAAACCTCAAATAAAAAATAGATTAGAAACACCAAGGGTCAAATAACCAAAACAATGAATCCAACAAAAATAAAATATGGATAGTGATTGAGGAAATTTTTCATGTCTTAGGAAAATAATTCAATGGAAAATTTAAAATACTCTATTAAAAACACAAAATACTTACAGATACAAGTTGTCTATATTAATCAAAGGGTTGAAGTACCATATAAATACATTGGAGATGTTAAAGGTACATTAGAAAAACATTAACATTTATAAAATGTTAACAATATTTGAACATGTTTTAATTTGTGTCTAAATGGGTGATGCATCGGTAGAAAATTCCAATTTACCCCCTTAATCCATGGGTAGCCTGATGTAGCTGGCTAGTTGATGAGAGTTGTCGGTTAGCTTTGGTAACTGAGAGTGAACCTACATGGCTTTAAATACCATGATATATCTATTTTTTCTCGTGTAATATCAACATTACGAATAGGATAAAATTTATGGATGGTTGGTCTCCCTATTCAACTTGTGAGCCTCTTATATTACCCCCAATTTGTTAGGTGTATGAACTAATTATATAGAAAGACATATGTGTCTATAACACTACAGGCCACATCTGACCATCGATATGATCATCTCATTCCAGACCTCAAAACCCTCTATAAGTAACTTAAATTGAGTAACAAGGATTATTTATAAAAATAAATATCTCACACAAAAACATTATGATTTATGTACCTAAAAATATTTCAAGATCTTAAAACCTCTCCAAATATAATAGTTTATCCCAAATTCGTTTTCCAACGAATCACTGAGAGGTATGATTGATCAAATTGTCCCACCACACCCTCATTTCAAACATCCTATCCTAAGTATCCTTTTAAAAATGCACATGCCAAAATTTCAATCATAAAAATTGATCATTCATTCGATAGAGATTCACCACAATACAGTCCATGATACAGATCATATTCTCCAAAAATGATGCATCCAAATCAACCTCATCGCCATCAACAATGGTCAAATATGTTGTGTTGATGTGATATCTCTAAAAAATGACACATGAAAAATTTTATTTAAAAAAATGTAGCACTATATAATTTCTAATTAGTTCGTTATTTGTCTAATATATCGACTTCATTATCAAACACAACAAACCTAGTCTCTAGGTTTCTTTTCTCCTAGGTTAGCTGTTTCCCAAGCATTAGACACACCAAATGACAAACATAGTAACCAAGCACAAACTAATGTTGTGATATCTTATGGTCATCATAGAAATTACTCATTCTATTTTTGGTTACCAAACACTTTCTAATCAAATAATCCAACATAGATATCTCATGAACGAGACTAGGAACAAGGCACACTGACACTCCCACATCTATCCCATAGAAAAGTAAACAACATGAAATTTTAGACAAATAAATGAATTGATCCATTAAGATAAATTTAAAGAAAGATTTATAATAATAATTTTCTATATTTTTTAGATTCTTCACCCAAAGAACCTATAAAATATATAACATAGGCTTATAACATATCCTCTAGAAATTTAATAAGCGTATCGGATTAGTTATCCTTCTATGGATATAAAATTTTTCTCAGGAGAACCTATGAGTTCACCACTATATAAAGCCCCAACTAAAAACTGTAACATAAAATGAGGTTTTAAATAAAAAATTATACACCTCAAAACAACTTTCTCACTATATATCACATATTGATGTCACCCATGTCATTTCTCGTAAAAGAAATCCATATATTCATAAACTGGTCTACATTTGTCAGTCATTCTGTGATCACCCATAGAACATCATCTTCTCAATGTGTCATGGTTAATAATGTGATAAGTTCATATTTATATAATTTCATTTCAATTATAATATCAAATAATGTAGTAGTATATCTATACTCTCCTGGTGCTCAGCCTTCAACTACAAAAAGGTGAATCATTATCCAAAAAAATGAAATATCTCCAACATCGCCCACATCCCCTATTATAGAATATACAGACCATGATACACACTCATCATACTAAAATGTAATTCCCATTTGGAATCTAGTAATAAATTTATTATTTTACAATGAATATTTATTAGAACCAATATATGACCAGGGATATGAAGAAACTTAGTGTCTCCAAGGGACCACCTTGATGGTGTCTCCAACACAATATATATCCCCTCAAGCCAAAACCTGAATATTCGATAACCTATTTAACATGATGATGTCTAGGATAATGTTATTAATAAATTTCATGATAAATGTTACTCTCCCATATGACTCCTAAACATATATATTTATATCTATAAATAGTTATAGTAACCACCTCTTGTCACAAGATTCATGCACTTGTTAGGACTGCATCTTCCTACTCAATGTATTGACAATTAAAGTCCGCATCCTTGGAATGTATGATACATATATTTCAAATGTGTATATATTCCTAAAACACCCCATAGCAAAGGTTATCAATATTCTATGAAACAATTTAATCTTGGATCTGGTGATTCATGTATAGTATAAACCACTCACCAAGAAGATATTTCTTCTATTACAATGGGGTGTATAGAACCCCAACTAAATATAGGTCATGGGTAGAACAACACCATTCATATAGCCTAAACGATTTGGATCAATAGAAACCCACTCTATCAACATGAATCATAACTATCTAATCTATACACCATTTTCATCATCGATTATGAAATACTCATTAAATGACATAGATAAGGTGAATAACTGTGATAAAGATTCCTAGTCTTTAACTCAATGAAATACACAAAGAAATAATCTAAATAAAATCCCCCCATTCATAGTGTCAGTAGAGATAGGACATTCTAGATGAGAGAATCCCTAAAAACACTAGAAAAAATTATACATACAAAAAAATTCTAAATATCATTGTTATTCATTTCTAATTCCCACGATACCATGGTTGCTACTATCTCAGGGTCCACAGTCACTCTTGACCCATAGATAACATAATCCAAAAAGTTTATTGTATAAATATAGAAATGGAATTTTTATTTAGTGGCATAATAATAATTTTATATCATTGTACATTAGATGAAGTAAATATTTTGGGAATTATTTTCTCTAAATCCAGAGACCATGAATTCTTAAAAATAACAAAATGAACTTGAAATGGATAGGTGAAATTTATAATAAAGTTCTAGTTTTTTATATTGTGTTCATTCAATTAAAATACTTAAAAAATAACTCATACAATCCATTATATCTCCAAAAATTATTCCATGGTATGTCATATTGATTTACTCTAAATTGATGTTACCACATCTTCAATACAATATGGGTACATATCAAGGAACATCTAAGTTGATCGAATATATAATTTCTAAAATGAAATGGTTACCATTTCCTAACCCCCACCAATTTTTGTCTCTAATAATATATATCTAAGAATGATGTCATGTATACCTTCTTGTTGAAAATAACATGAAACCCCTATGATGATGTAGTAGGTCATATGAATCCTTTATCTTCATGATCGTAAAATGTCACTTTGAAATCATAAATATCTGTTATTTCCATTCAGAATGTAAGGACTAACATAGGTCTGAATATTAGATCCATCTCGGTTGTAAAATCTATAAACCTATTTGGTGGTAATATATAAAAATCATTACTAAATTAATCCTTAATATATTCTATAACTAGAGAAAAAATTACACTATCGTAATTCACCATCATCTATATCACTAAATTTTTTTATTCCTTGACATAGTCTAATATGTAGTAATATTTTTTGGTAGGAAAATTCTAGAGATCCCATTCAATGAAATAGATAGAGAATCCTATTCTATTGATAGAAAATTACCTCTCTTATTATAATTTTTTTTGTAATTTTGTTACATATATAAACTATCACTAAATAAAATTCAATCAAATACCATCAAATCATTCAAAAAAAACCCCAATATAAATTAAATCCAAAAAATTTAGATAAACATACATGTTATTGTCTAATTCTCTCCAATTTAAACCCTAAATATGTATAAATGGACATAGCCCGATCAAATATTTCCACATGAATATAAATGTTTTTTTGAAAATGGATACAATATAAAGGAATGTGAATACACTAAATCTAACACAATAATAGTAAAGGGTATATAACACATGATCGATACATTTCACAGTTTATGTTCATCCAAATAGATGGGTAGTAGTATGAAATATAACATTCTTCTAACCGAACACTCTTCATTAAAATCTATTCTAACTACCATTTAATGACATATCTTAGTAATAATTCCTCTCCTACAATATGATACCACTCCCCTATGACAACCCATGTCACTGTTGAAACAAGAACTACCTATCAATAAAGGGGTAGACAATTCCTTCCCATAATTTAGTTTATACCAATAATCTATACCACTACTTTCCTGATTATTTCTCCCAGATGTCCTCTATCCATAATTGTTACACTCTGTAATAGGGAATGAGAAAATGATGCAATTATTGATATCCCTACCACACTAAAATAACACCCCCTTGATAGGGTATGGATTTAGAAATAAACTCCCCTGGATAATTATCATACCTCTATATTGGTTTAAATTCTCATATTTTATCTTTGAGATACATGAAAATGACTTCCCCAATCCACTTATTGAAACTACATGTCCAACACATTTGGACTCATTCAGGTTTCCTTAAATGGTGAGAGCCCAATTTTTTACATTAGATAAGTTATTCTAGAGAAATATGTTTATCTATGAATTGACTTTATATAGAATCCCAACTTATATCTCATCTCCCTAGCTATATAATCTACAACAAAAGAGAACAACACACAATTAATGTTTTTGAAATGTAGAGTGTATCCCATTAAAAATATGCTTCCATATTTCATGTGCATGAACTACTAATCCCTCTAATCCCTCGATGTCTAAAGAAAAAAGTAATTTAGTAACATCATCTCTAAGTCTATCTATGTCAGATCCTCATAATTTTTTTTAATTTATTTTATATAAGAATAATGATTAGTTTGTACTTGCACCATATCTACATGGTATTATCCATTTTATTTATAGGTGTATCTATTTGTTTGAATATAGTTTCGACGAATGTGTTTTATGACACATAATCATATGGGATCTAAAACATAGGGAATGTAGGAATGTACTACATATATAATTATATAAATTTATTATAAACCAATCGAATGGTTTAATTCATTTTATTTTACATGTATCGTATGACCTATAAAAAGAAATCACAATGTTGATAATCTATCTAGTTTTCTTATGTGCATTGGATGTTATAGATTATCTTGTTGAAGTGTGTATATTTAAATACTCTCTTGATGTTGAACATAATGGTGATATTGATGAATTTTCTCTATAAGTGTCAATAAATCCCTCAGATTACATGATTCATAAAAATATCAAACTCAGAAGGACTAAATTGCAGCATATATCTATAGACACATTGTCACTTCAATACAAGGATTAACCAATGATTTGTTATATTATAATAGTTTATTTATTTAGTTTAATTCTATATATCAGGGGTTACAATTTCATTATTTAAATAGGAAACTATATCATATTCCATAAATATCCCTAATAGTAATTATTCATGTCAATTTATTCCCTTACCTTTATGATATGATGAATTTGTGCATACCTCATAGTGTATCATCAAATGAGTAAAATATCCTAAAACAATAGAATCAAAAATAATTTGAATCCCCAAAGGGGGATAACATCACCACTATAATAAGACTATTTTCATGAATGATAATACCACTATTTGTAACTGGTATTTTATCCACAGGTGGTTCAGCTGTTGGAATTCAAAATCACATTAACAAACACAAACACATCCTAGTCTACTTTCATCCATCCCCAAATTCGGAAGAAAATAAATTAACTGATCTCGGATACAACATTTTATTTTCCCAAGAATATTTCTCTCCATCATAAATGAGATAGGTCCCCACATGACCTTATGAATTCCTCCTATTATACTAGTGGAATCTGACTAGAATATAGGGTCTATGGAATTTATTATGTATATTATACCATTTGTGATAAAGTGGTAATGAAAAAAAAAGATAAAATAATAAAACATAAAACTCTATTAGACAATAGAAAAATAATAAACAAAAATGATATTAATAAACAATCTAAGACATAATATATTCAAAACTCAATTTTAATAAATATTGTGTACAGTAAAGTCAACTAAAATAGAATCCCCAAAATAATTACTCATATAATTCATCCATTAATGCTAGGATGAGTTCCATATCCATGACCTAATAAAATATATTAGAGAATCCGATCAATAATATATACCCTTTCTATTTTTCTTTCATTCATCAATGATGTCTACGGGGTTACCAAATGGTACTGGAATAGGGTCTGATAAAAACTCAGTAGTCTTAGTCATACAACATCTAATCAAATATATACTGAAAATAATGCTACATTAAATATTAATATAATCAGAGGGAAATAATTCATAATTGAATTAACAATGAAAATATATCCCTCTAACCCTCATGCTCTTTGATGTCACACATGGTCAACCTTACCTTATTCAGTACGATGTCAAATATCTCTAATCATTGGTGGATTAAATAGTATATGATGATTCATAAATAATGTGAAAAAAGAAATTATGTATCTCTCCATCAAGATACATGCTACCACACATCTTTCAGTCAATAATAATGTAACCATGTAATACTATGATTTATGAGAATTACCAGCTAGAATTCATACATTATCCCTGGATAACGTCCAATCAATGAGAAAAAGTAAATGTGTCATACTGGGAACTATGTGAATTCCCACAATATACCATATTATTTTGATATAGAGAACAAGACCATCCAAAGAGAAAATTTATCACCAGTCCTAGTGTGAATTCCAATACTAGGGCCACTTAAAAGCATAAAGGACATTCGAATCTAAAAAAATTCCATTTATATATACTATTTAATAATTCATAATCAAATTACAAAATAACCCAATGCCTTAAAATCAACCGAAAAGTTCAATAATATTATCAAAATCTATATTTGTTAATTATTACCAATTTTGATTTATCTTGACAACATTAGTTGCATGCTAGTATTATCTTTAGAATTAAATTTTCATTCCATGTTTCCCATTTTAACAAATAATTTAACAAACATATTTCATAGTCCATTTATTCCAAAATACCCTTTCATATTCCATTATGTTATTATATCATTATTTTATCATAGAGATTCTAATTTCATACAATTTAGAATATTACATTTCATGTGATTCATAAACCTGTTAATTACTCCAAATAACAAGTTAGTATGATTTAGGATATAATTCACTATATTATAAACTTCAAATTTATAAAAGGCACTATGTCCATACATTTTATATTTGATGTTCGGGTCGTTGATAGACACACTTTGCTTGTGGGTTCATGTCCAATTATCAATAACTATAGACCCAACAAGACCTGGGGAAGTTCTAAGCATATGGATTCAATCTATATATGTGAAGTTAATTTTTAAAGGGTCAGACACATAGTAGTATGGAGTGATTTCTTATGATCCACATAGAATAATTAAATAGTAGAAAACAAGGAGTTTTTTGATGAAACGATATCATTTAGTGAAGAAGAAAATATAAGGATTAAACATTAAGATCAACACATCCCACCATGATCTACAACAGAAAACAAATTGAAAAACTCCATCAAGGATCTTATAAGAAGATATAAATTTAAATAATATGGATTCCACAAAAAAAACGGGGAAATTTATTGATTCATATTGTAAATATCATACCATAGATAAATTATTCACGGGAAATATATTGAGAAGCTCATGGATCCTTGGAGAGCACATCACATTCATAAATAATGAATTTTGGTTAAATGTGTCAATTATGTTCTAAAATAGTTTTTCATGGGTAGAAAATTCAATTCCATCCAACATAATCATGTCATTTATCAACACCATCAGCTAGTTTTTGGGAATTTTTTTAGTGGCTAGCGTCCCCCAATGAACCACAATAGATTGAGACGCCATAAACATGCCATTGGATCTCTAAATATAGTCTCGTTTTCCCTAGGCTCTATCGACTAGAACATGATCCCAATGTAGGTCTATTTTCATCCATTTTATCCACTAAATGGTTAGTTTTATACACTTTCCAACCGGTGGAATTTCATCATCCCCAAGAAGGCATGCTACAGATATCCTTTATATTATCAGGTTCTTCATGCACCAAAATAACTATAAACAACACATTACTAATAAAATGAAGCTTGATTATAGAACATAAGTGATCAAACCAAAACTCAAAGAATATAATCCTTAAAAAATTATGGGATCTTACTATTTAGGAAGGAGGTTTTATAATATAGTTTGTCTTAATTGAAACTATTGTTTAATTCTTGAATACAAATTGACAATAATTGATTTCAAAAGAATAAATTGGTAATCCTAATAAAATGATTATAATGGTATGGTGTGTTATTGAACCTCATTAGAAATAAATTTTGAAATAATAAATTGATTAATAGAAAATGAATTTGAAATAAAATGGGAAATTTGAATAAATATTTTGATGAAGAATTTTTAGATTTGAAGTCATTGATTATATTATGGTTTTTGAATGAAATGAATTATTTTAAAATGAAATTTTTTTATTTTTTATTTTTTTTATTTAAATGAAATAGAATTCTTGTATATTAATCTAGGTTGATGAATAATTATTTGTATAATGGATTTTATATAAATGATTTTACTCATGATTGACATCTTTAATGAAAATTGGTTCTAGGGTAGTTTGTTGTATTATATAAGAAGAGAAAATTGTGAATATGTTACCTATACCGATAAATGGATAAGGTGTGAAAATACATAATATTAATATGAAAAATGAGTATATTCAACAAGTTTAACTTCTATTCCCCCTAGGCCTCCAATATAGGGAAGTGGACACACCACAGGTAGAATTTAAGAGAGATGTAAGGCGATCGATGTGCCCTTATAAAACTATCATTAAGTATTATAACCATGGTTCTATGTTTAGAAATTAATTAAATATTTTGGTGTATATAAAATTATATATTCATGAATGTTTTGAATGAAAAAACTATTCCTTCAAGTTTTAATGGTGATAGTTATTCATAGAAATTATATACTTCACATTGAAACGATTGAAAAGAATATTTTCATTTTGAATATAAATAAACATAAATTACATTTTAAATTTATTATTATGAATATTTGTTTTATTAGATATAGATTTCATATATAATTCATATTGGGGACATATAAGTTCAATATTTTTCACACCGTACATAATAATTTTATGATGAGAATGATTATGATTTCTTGGTATTGTAAAAGTGATAGTTCCCCTTGGGAGAATTGGTTTATCATGATTAAAAATACATGGGTGTAATATTTTCATGAAAAAATAACAGATCGACTTATTATGATGAGATCCTGGGTTGCGATATCATAATTCTCTTATGTGGGGTTTTGGATTGTTTGCTTGTCACAGATTATGTAATTTCCATTTTGTGGTTATTTTCTCTTTTAGTATGTATTGGGTTACTAAGTACATAGTCATTATTATCTATTTATGGTTTTTTGATTTAAAAATTTGTATGAATCATTCCCCTTGGATATATTTTATTCCCATGGCCTATTCTACCTCCCATGGAGATTTTTAATGAAAATTAGGTCATGTCAGGTTAATCCTGAGTTATCTTTTAGTGGGTTATTCATCTATAGTTATGGAATTTATGAATTATTTATCAACGATAGTGGGTGTTTATAAAGGATATACTATTCTCCAATATATATATATAACCCATAATATTTATAAATGAGACAAAAAACTGTAATATTCAAAAGTGACTAAGAATAAAACTACACTGAATGTGATGAGAAATGAGACATGAATTATAATATTTATTTAATAATTTTCTTAATAATTCTACAACATGATATAAATAAAAAAAATAATGAAATAATGAAATGTAAAGAAGTCACTGTGATATCCTAAATATTGTTTTCCACAATAATTATATTCATTGACGAAAAAATTATTAAAATGCTTCACATTGGAAATTATGTCTCTCGAAGTCATTTTTTTACTTAGGAATATAAATATACAATTATTTGTGGAGAAAACAATCCACAGAATCTATTTTCAATTCTGTATCTCATTTATTTATTTTATTTTTAGATACTTGTACTTTGTTATGGGTTGAGTATTAGCTATATGTAATTGGATCTGGTCTATATTTCAAATACTTGTACATCGTGGTGATGTATAAGGTAAGAATATCTAAAGTCCCACAAAATTAATTTTCATATAATGATTCAAATTTCGGAACTAAGTTTTGGGATCCCTAGAAAAAAGATTCAAATAAAATCATTAATCATGTTTATGGTATCCTAGACAAGGCAATGGGATGTTCATTAATTCTGAAAACAACAATGAAAATATTGTATTTTTTTATCACTACATAATATTGTGGATCCCAATCATTACCCAATTTTAATGTGGCATTCACTATATCTGGTATTTTTGGTTATGTAACAACAAAACCATTAAATCTATTTCGGCTTTCATGCCACCAGATTTGACATAGAGTCTTTAAAGGACTTCTTGGCACTTAATTACTTTAGTACAATAAGGATTTTGGGCCACCTCAAGGCTTTCAGGTCATCATAAGGCCTTCACGTCAGCCCAAAGCCTTTGGACTACATCAAATGTTGATAAAACCAGAATAAAACAATGAACTGGAATCTAGATGCGGATAATAGTAGGCACATTCAGTATAATAGAGCTATCCAATCATGAATTGTTTAGAGGGTATGGAATTTCAATTGGTACTAGTACTATGAATCTATGTAAAGTACAACTAGAAGACCATGCATGCATAGGTGGGGAGCTGTTATCATGATATGTGTTGGGGATGGGTAGTTCCAATGTGTCTGCTCGAGAAGAATTATTATATGACCATAGGGACATGTAATGTGTTTATTAAGCCTATGTTCCCTGTAATTGTTCTGTATAATCAAAAAAAGTGGGTTATCAAAAATAAATAAAAAATGAAGGCCTTCATTCCATTCAATCCATAAATGATCACTTAAAATATCATTGATTATACAATAATATGGTATCATATAAGGAATCATGGATTCTATACACTCTCTAAAACATTCTCGTCAGTTATGTTAAATTCTAACCCATCAAAAAAGGATTTAATTATTCATCTATAAAAATAAGTTCTAATGGATGATATTTGGGATGGTATGCTAATGATCATAGAAAATTATTTCAATTGTGATAATTTTGGTTTCACGAAATCCATAATTATAATCTATTTGAAGAGTCTTACTTTTAATATATATATGAAGTTAGTAAAACCATATATGATTCATACTAGTGAACCTGAGGCATTCAATTATATATAAGAATCTTATTATTATTTAAATTTAAATGATATTAATGTTATTATTTATCTATTAAAAACAAATGATTTCAATAGAGTATTACAATTTCTTACCAGAGAAACACCAATGTAATAATATTTATGAAAAGTACTATAAAGAAAAAATGTGACTATTTCACGATTATTCATGTAGAATGTATTACTTAAATGAAAGGAAGAATATGTAGAGACCCGAAGCTTAACGTACATGGACATTACATTACTTTTGCGGAATACTTAGTACCAAACAAAAACACACACACAAGGACCGTAATAGTTTAGTGTCTTTGGAAACTCAGAATATAATCTTCTAATCGTGGTGAAAGATCTTCAACATCTCCCATAAAGATCTTCCTTTTTTTAACTAAAACCTTTCTTTATATCCTGGGGAAAAGAAAACACATAAAGGGTGATCTCAAATGCTCAGTAAGGGTAAGCATGGATAAAATAAAACAAATCATATACATTTGAGCTTAAAAACATGAACATAATGTTTTAAATCTTGAGCAATGACATAAAATATGGAAGTACGTAAGACATATATCATAAAGAAACATTAATCATGATAAAATAGCATGGGAGTAAAACATGTAATTGTGGAAACCATTCGGCACATGTCATGATTTCCATAGTAGCCAAGGCAATGCTTCCAACACCATCTTAGTGGACAAAGTTCCTTTCTGAATCGAGTTCACTCCTCATTTCAGTCCTGTAACACTGAACCGGATTAACATACCATTCTAGCCATGTCTATATCATGAGATAAAAAATCTTTACCCAATGAATTGGAGGTAGATATAGGTCCCACCCATCTCATAATTATACCATTCTTATGTGTGCCACAAAATCATAAACCATACATCATAACATAACCAATGTAATAAAAATGGGAATCTTAAACATTGTGACATCATGAAACAATTCATATAAGATAAAGGAATTTATAAAAATAATTCCATCATAACATAATCAAATCAATGTAATAATATGGATAGAAACAGAACCCTTTATTATCTTAGATGAAAAATAATTTTGATAAAACACTTGAACTCCATTCATGAGGAAAATATCCTTTCTACTTCACAAACATTTTCCTTTCTTAACATGTCATACAATTTTAAACTAAAAGAAGTTGATTAGAATTAAAATTGAAAACATTTAAAGGAAGATTCTTGGAAATAATGTTTTAAAAATCCATTCATGACGTATAAGTTACAAAAAACATTCTTCTCGTAATTTTGTCAGAAAAGTCAAAAAGTACCTCGTACGAAAAACGACAAAAGATTCCATTCATATCTTTTACTAAAAACTCACCGAAGGGTAAAATTGGATTTAAACAATTTTAGGTGGATGGAAATAATGTTACATATTGAGGAAACTTGAATGTTTATGATAAAATACACCCCAGTAAATACCAAAGTATAAACAATCTGAGATAAAAATGAGATTGTGATATTTTCCCTTACCTTAGGTCTGATTTGCTTCGTAAGTGTCCGAACCTCCAGTATAATGATTTAAATAATGTCATTGACTTATTCCAGAATCATAATGATTGTTATGATATCATATATGGTTCACTTATGACCTTATATTACCCATTCTTTTGTAAATTCCATGTTAAAGAGCGGTTTGGGTAAAATCGTTTCATTTTTCGTCCGTGTTTTGACTTGTAATTATTCATATAATTACTTAGATCATGATTACTTAATTAGAGAATATAAAAAATGATTTATATATAATATATATTCAGAATATACATATATATAATAGATTAGTAAATGGAATGAAATACAATGTTCATCGAGACGATAGGTCGTACGTATGCATGGACGCTGTTTTCGTTTCTTTATTGAGTTGAATGTAATTAAGTAGATGACATACATATATATACACATAAATCCAGTATCATTATTATGTCATATATTTCATGATTACTTATTATATATACATTATAATCATTCATGAATGGTTAACGTGGATAATGAATCTCATCGCGTCGTGGCGACGGTAGTCCATACATACGCACGAGCGATGATATCGTTCTAATGATCATGGAATTGTATTGGAGTGTATTTATACTATTTCAGAATCAATATAACTTTACAATAATCATATATAGTTATTATGTACACCATTAAACCCATCCAAGTAAGGTGGTGGTGGAAAATAGATTACACCACGACGTGGAGACGGTATTTCGTACGTACGCACGCGTGGTGATTTCGTTTTCCATAGGATGGATAGATGATTAAAGAGGGTTGTTTCATACATATAATAAAATATCAGTATATTAGTGATACTGATTTTATTACTTCATAATGAAACAAACTAAGAAGAAGAAGTGGAAGAAGAAATAAAGTTGAATGAATCGGTAACGGACATTACCTCTTCTTTGAAGCGCCTCTTTGAGATCTCTTTTTAGGGCACTAAAATTGGTCTTTGAGGAAGACAAGAACCTCTAGGATGTTTCTATGGAAGTCGAGAATGGAATTTGGAATGGTTTGTCCGAGCTTGAAGGCTCAATGTGGTGTGAGGAAGAGAGGGAGGAGGTGCCCATTTATAAGGGAGGAGAGTCTCTTTGGAAAAACTAAAAATATTATTTTAATATATAGACAAATTCTGTTTTAAATAGCTCCAAATTGATTTATTTTGAATCTAATGTGTGGATGGGTCGAAATACTCTCATCCAATAGAATTTTGACAAGTTTAGGTTCCTATTTTAACCTTATCATTTAGTTTTAACATTAAGTAAAATAATTTTACTTTTACCGTGTCTTCTTGTGTGCTTATACTATAAGGTTAATAAACTTACTATAAGCAGCCAAACGAACCCCAAGTTTTTTATATTTAATATATATAACCTTATCTAAGTCATTTTTCCGAACATTAGATTTTTTGGAAGAAAATAACAATTACTAATATAATATTTGTTTTAAAAACTATTTTATGTCAATTTTGACACTATTTAGTAATTGATTTTTGTGAAAATCATAACAGAAATATTAGTTCGAAAAAAGTAAATTAAATCAATACTAAAATGTCATATTAACCTAGAAAATTAGTGGAATTCATAAAAAGTTTCAAATTATATTTATTTGTGTATTTATAATATCAATTATTCTAATTGTTCACTATTATGGTAATTACTGCATCATCATTGTGTCACAAATAAATTAATTTATTTAATGTCTAAAAAATTTAAATAAAATATAATTATGTAGGAAAACTTATTATCTTTATAATTAATATTTACAATCGAATTTTTCTTATTTATAACCCTATATTAAAAATTTTGTAGTAAATAAACTTTGATTTTAACTCTTTTAACTCTTCTTTCAATTAAATAATAATAAATGTCCTCATCTAATCCAAGTGGGCCTAAATGGTCATATTTTATTCGTAAGGTTGTTTTTGCTCGAATTAAACTTATCCAATAGAATTAGGACATGTGTTAGGGTAATAATAATATCATTTTTACCCTTAATTACCCTATTTACTTTTAACTGTGGTAAAAAAAGTAAAAAGTTACTATTCACCAAAAATTATTTTAATCTCATTGAACCATATTTTACTTACTGACATCAATCATGTCTCTCAGATTTTTAAAATTCCACTCACAGAAACTGTAAAATTTAGTTTTATGAAAAATTCATTTTTTTAACTACTACTTAGTGGTTTCACTATTCATCAAAAAATGAAAGTTTCCAGAAAAATACCAAAAATTAGGCCTAAGCTATATTTGATATTATGAATTCAAAAATGATGTCTATTTTACCAAATTCAAAACATATCAGTTGCATTAATTAATTTAAAAATTAATTCCTGTCGTCAAAACAAATAGTGTGTTCTTAAGAGATAATAACTATCAAAAGATTTACATTTGTTTATGTCTGGTTTAAATGTGAAATTACATCCAATGACCATCATTATATTAAATTGTAAAAAACTATACTGAATATACTTTAAAACAACTCAAATTAATAATTTATCACTACTAATAATTTCTATTAAAAAGGTTGTTTTTAATTAAAATATAGTAATTTTCACTATTCATCAGAAAATGAAAGTTATACGAAAAGTACCAAAATTTTACCATAAGCTAATTTTGATATTACGAATCCAAAAATGAATTCCATTTTGAAAAATAAAAATTTCAAAATTTCAAAAAGTGGTTATTACTATTCATAACGGCTAGTTTTAATAATATTTTAATAGCATATCATTGTTTAGCGAAACTCGGTATTGCGTACAACACACGCTATCGCGGAAGGTCGCGCTTGCGTGTAATGCAAGGAAAGTCAAGGATGCGTGTTTTGCAAGATTCTTTTGGTGTAGCGTACAACACAAGACATTAATGAAATTAAAAAGAATATTTTTCATAAAATCTCGGGGTGTTACATTCTACCCCCCTTAAAATGAATTTTTCCCTCGAAATTCATCGGGGTTATAAATGGTTTACTACTCGAAAGTTTGTTTAATAGAAACCCACATTGTAAAAAATAATACCCAAACTTGGCTTTAAAATCTAAAGTATGAAATGTAACGATTACCCAAATTAACCCATCACTGGGTTTCCACGTAGGAGAACATAGGTGAAAATATGTATATGGAAGAAAAATCTAACCATCAAATTCTGATGGAGAGTGGTAGAGAACATGGCTATGAAATAGCGAATAGTCACAAATCCATAGATTTGATATGATCTATGGTACAATCTGATTCATCAGATATAAGGGCACTAGGACAACATTTTTGGTTTTCAAGAACATTTCCCTAAAGTTGGTGAATTAAAAAAAATACTTACATGATTTTGGTACAGTTTCACTGTTGTTCTTGCTTTGAACAATTTCCACTTCATCTCTTAAATAAATGAATTTGAATTTTTTATTAATGAAGTGTTAATAGATCATGTGACAGAATGATGGGTCATTCCATCTGTTTCAAACAAAAGGTTATCAAAAGTTATCAAATATACATAAGTCCATATATGGTGATTTTAATCGTATACGATTCCAAAAATGAACTTAAACTTCATATATCATACCGCGTAATAAAATAAAAATAGTTCTTATAACCAGGGACTTCCTGTAGGCCAGTGGTAGGCGATAAAGGCCAGTCGCACTTCGGTTGTGGGTTTGATTCCAACACCCTTGTTCGACGCAATGGGTTGTCGCCCATCCTGCAGGTTGCCGTTTTTCTAAAACTACATTACTATAACATCACATAAATAATATCAAAAAAAATTCTATCCTTAAACAATACTAACTTATGGTTAACATAATCCAATCCAATCTTTAGCCTTATCTAAAATACTTCAGTCCAAGCTCATAGTATAAAGAAAACAATTACTTGAAATGTCGTCAACCAAGCATGTAAAAAGTTAACTCTTTCCACATACCGAAATCCAAAAATTCTATATACTCAAACCATGATATAACCTTCTCCTTATATCAGTCTTGAGCTCATGAATACGGTCAAACATTTCATTTTCTCGTTTTCTTTTCATTATGCGCATATCATCTTTTTTTCCAAAAATATCTCAATCACATTCTATGGTTACCGGTACCATTGAAAACCACAATATACCAATACATAAATATTCCAATATTCCATGATACTATATACAACATTATTTTGGAATCCCATTAAATAAACACTTTATCATTCCACCACATGGTTGTCATATTCAACATCACCAATAGTGATCGCTTGTGACTTCCCTTTGTCCTTTTCCTTAAGTGGTTGCTCATGTCGATCATCACTAACCCTTGGATTAGGTCATTATTATCATAATACCCCATTTCATTGCACTTGAAGCATTGAAGTGTTGGTGGTGCATTCTCTGCAGTCTTTTCTTTATTCACATCATTAGAAACCCTTTTTCCATTACTTCGACACTCAGTTGCTCGATTACCTTCTTTTCCACACTTAAACCATTTTCTAGTCCCTTTAAGACAAAATCCACCATGCTTCTTTCCACACATTGAGCATAAGGAAACATTCATCTTCTTTTCACCATTATTCTGATATTTCTCCTTGAACTCCATCTTTCGTTTCATGTCAAAACAATGAGTTGGATATGTAACAACAACTTCTATTTCTACCTTGATAGCACAATGCACAATTTCTTCATAGCTACTGATGTCTCTTATAGGTAATGCCCTTAGAAGATTTGGGTTTATGCCACTAAAGAATCGATCAACATTACTTTCAGGTTGGATGATAAATCCAGATGAATACCTTGCAAGCCTTGTAAAATTTGCTTCGTATATACCAACTGATTCATCATCATTTTGCTTTAGTTCAAGAAACTCCTTCTCCATCATCGTTCGAAGAATACGAGGTAAGTAGTCATTAAAATATAAGTTCTTGAACTCATCCCATTCCATGGACTCAATTTCATCTCTTGGCCTCGTATTCTTGATAACATTACACCATTGATTAGAATCACCATCCAAATGATATACAGCTAAGATGAAATTATCATGTTCAGAACATTGAAGAACTAAAAATATCTTTCCAGTGGTAATGATCCATTGTTCAACAACAAGTGGATCAGAAGACCCACTGAAAGAAGTTGGACGTTGCCTCATGAAGGACTCAATAGAATATTGTTCCCTTCTCCGCTCATTTGGAAGTCCAGAATGAATCATAGCTTGTGTAAGTATAGCTATAAGATTTTGCACTCCAACTCCCATAACATTTGTTTGTTCAGGAGGACAATCATTGCATTGTCCATTAAATTTATCAACACGATTCCTTCGGATTCCATCCATCGTCTAAAACCCAAAAAGAATAGTGTGAGAGACAAAAATCACGCTAGGGAAAACAACATAATAAAGGGGGCGTAACTTCAATATCTAACATCCTAGGTTACCGTAATTATAGCACTATAACCTATACTTATACTTAACCTTAGGGACATCCCTATATATACCTTAGAAATATCTATAGGGATCTCACTAAATTTATCACATCCGAGTTTCCAAATGTTGACTAAACCTTTCCTCTTATACCAACTATAGAGACCCGATGCTTAACATGCATGGACATTACATTACTTTTGCGGAATACTTAGTACATAACAAAAACACACACACAAGGACCATAATAGTTTAGTGTGTTTGGAAACTTTTAATATAATCTTCTAATCGTGGTGAATGATCTTCAATATCACCCATAAAGATCATCATTTTTTTTACCTAAAACCTTTCTTTATATCATGGGGAAAAGAAAACATATAAAGGGTGAGCTCAAATGCTCAGTAAGTGTAAGCATGGATAAAATAATACAAATCATATACATTTGAGCTTAAAAACATGAACATAATGTTTAAAATCTTGAGCAATGACATAAAACATGGAAGTACGTAAGACATATATCATAAAAACATTAATCATGATAAAATAGAATGGGAGTAAAACATGTAATTGTGGAAACCATTCGGCACATGTCATGATTTACATAGTAGCCAAGGAATTGCTGCCAAGACCATCTTAGTGGACAAAGTCCCTTTCTGAATCGAGTTCACTCCTCGTTTCAGTCCTGTAACACTGAACCAGATTAACATACCATTCCAGCCTTGTCTATCTCATGAGATATAAAATATTTACCCAATGCATTGGAGGGAGATATAGGTCCCACCCATCTCATAATGATACCATTCTTATGTGTGCCACAAAATCATAAACCATACATCATAATATAACCCATGTAATTAAAATGGGAATCATAAACATTGTGACATCATAAAAAAATTCATATAAGATAAAGGAATTCATAAAAATAATTCCATCATAACAAAAACAAATCAATGTAATAATAGGGATAGAAACAGAACCCTTTATTATCTTAGATGGAAAATAATTTTGATAAAACACTTGAACTCCATTCTTGAGGAAAATATCCTTTCTACTTCAAAAACATTTTTCTTTCTTAACATGTCATACAATTTTAGACTAAAAGAATTTTATTAAAAATAATATTGAAAACATTTAAAGGAAGCTTCTTGGAAATAATGTTTTAAAAATCCATTCATGCCGTATAATTTAGAAAAAACATTCTTCTCGTACTTTTGTCAGAAAAGTCAAAAAGTACCTCATACGAAAAATGACAAAAGATTACTTTCATATCCTTTACTAAAAATGCACCAAAGGGTAAAATTGGATTTAAAAACTTTTAGGTGGATGGAAATAATGTTACATATTGAGGAAACATGGATGTGGATGATAAAATACACCCTAGTAAATACCAAAGTATAAACAATCTCGGATAAAAACGAGATTGTGATATTTTCCCTTACCTTAGGTCCAATTTTCTTCGTAAGTGACTGAGCCTCCTGTATAATGATTTAAATAATGTCATTGACTTATTCCAGAATAATACTCATTGTTATGATATCAAATATGGTTCACTTATGACCTTATATTACCCGTTCTTTTGTAAATTCCTTGTTAAAGAGCGTTTTGGGTAAAATCATTTCATTTTTCATCCGTGTTTTGACTTGTAATTATTCATATGATTAATTAGATCATGATTACTTAATTAAATAATATAAAAAAGATTTATATGTAATATATATTCATAATATACATATATATAATAGATTAGTAAATGGAAAGAAATAGACTATTCATGGAGACGGTAGTACGTACGTACGCATGAACGCTGTTTTCATTTCCTTATTGAGTTGAATAGAATTAAGTAGATGGGATACATATATATACACATAAATCCAGTATCATTATTATGTCATATATTTCATGATTACTTATTATATATACTTTATAATAATTCATGAATGGTTAACGTGGAGAATGAATCTCATCGCGTCGTGGAGACGGTAGTCCGTACGTACGCACGAGCGATGATATCGTTCTCATGATCATGGAATTTTATTAGAGTGTATTTATACTATTTCGGAATCAATATCAATTTTAAATAATCATATATAGTTATTATTTACACCATTATACACATCCAAGTAAGGTGGTGGTGGAAAATAGATTACACCACGGCGTGGAGACAGTATTCCGTACGTACGCATGCGCGGTGATTTCATTTTCCGTTGGATAGATAGATGGTGAAATAGGGTTGTTTCATAATTATAATAACATATAATTAAATGAGTGATACTGATGTTATTACTTCATAAAGAAAAAACCTAATAAGAAGAAGTGGAAGAAGAAATAAGGTTGAAAGAATCGGTAACGGACATTACCTCTTCTTTGAAACGCCTCTTTGTGATCTCCTTTTGGGGCACTAAAATTGGTCTTTGAGGATAACCAGAACCTCTAGGATGTTTCTATGGAAGTGGATAATGGAATTTTTCAGGGGTTGTACGAGCATGACGGCTCAACGAGGTGTGAGGAAGAGAGGGAGGAGGTTCCCTTTAATAAGGGAGGAGAGGGGTCCCTTTGGTAAAACTAAAAATATTATTTTATTATAAAGACAAATTCGGTTTCAAATAGCTCCAAATTGATTTATTTCAAAGATAAGGTGGGTATGGGTCGAAATACTCTCATCCAATAGAATTTAAACAAGTTTAGGTTCCTATTTTAACCTTATCATTTTGATTTGACATTAAGTAAAATAATTTTTCTTTTACCAGGTCTTCTTGTGTTCTTACACTATAAGGTTAATAAACTTACTATAAGCAGCCAAACGAACCCCAAGTTGTTTATTATTAATATATATTACCTTATCTAAGTCATTTGTCCTATCCTTATATTTTTAGGAATAAAATAAAAATTACTAATATTATATTTGTTTTAAAAACTATTTTATGTCAATTTTGACACTATTTAGTAATTGATTTTTGTGAAAATCAAAACAGAATGATTAGTTCGAAAAAGTTAATTAATTCAATAATAACACGTCATATTAACCTATAAAATTATTTTAATTCATTAAAAGTCTCAAATTATATTTATTTGGGTATTTATAATATCAATTATTCTAATTTTTCACTATTATGGTAATTACTGCATCATCATTGTGTCATAAATATATTAATTTATTTAATGTATAAAATTATAAATAAAATATAATTATGTAGTAAATCGTATTATATTTCTAATGAATATTTAAAATCAAATTTATCTTATTTATAACCCTATATTAAAAATGTTGTAGTAAATAATGTTTGATTTTAACTCTTTTAACTTTTCTTTGAATTAAATAATAATAAATGTCCTAATCTAATCCAAGTGGGTCTAAATGGTCATATTGTATTCTTAAGGTTGTTTTTGGTCGAATTACGCTTATCCAATAGAATTAGAACATGTTTTAGGATAATAATAATATAATTTTTACCCTTAATTAAGTTTTATGAAAAATTAAGTTTTATGATAAATTCATTTTTTTAACTACCACTTAGTGGTTTCATTATTCATCAAACAATGAATGTTTCCAGAAAAATACCAAAAATTAGGCCTAATATATATTTGATATTATGAATTCAAAAATGATATCTATTTTACCAAATTCAAAACATATCAGTTGCATTAATTAATTTAAAAATTAATTCGCATCGTCAAAACAAATAGCGTGTTCTTAAGAGATAATAACTATCAAAAGTTTAACATTTGTTTATTTGTGGTTTAAATGTGAAATTACATCCAATGACCAAAATTGTATTAAATTGTAAAAATATATTCTAAATATACTTTAAAACCACTCAAATTAATAATTTATCACTATTAATTATTTCGATTAAAAAGGTTGTTTTTAATTAAAATTTACTAATTTTCAGTATTAATCAGAAAATGAAAGTTATCCGAAAAGTACCAAAATTTCACCCTAAGCTAATTTATATATTCCGAACCCAAAAATGATGTCCATTTTGAAAAATAAAATTTTCAAAATTTCAAAAAATGGTTATTACTATTCATAACGGCTAGTTTTAATAATAATTTAATAGCATATCATTGTTTAGCAAAACTCGGTATTGCGTACAACACACGCTATCGCAGAAGGTCTTTCTTGAGTTTAATGCAAGGCAAGTCAAGGATGCTTGTTGTGAAAGATTATTTTGGTATAGCGTACAACACAATACATTAATGAAATTAAAAATAATACTTTTCATAAAATCTCAGGGTGTTACATTCTACCCCCCTTAAAACGAATTTCGCCCTCGAAATTCGTCAGAGTTATAAATGGTTTACTACTCGAATGTTTGTTTAATTGAAATCCACATCGTAAAAAGGAATACCCAAACTTGGCTTCAAAAACTAATGCATGAAATGTAATGGTTACCCAAATTAACTCATCACTGGGTTTCCACGTACGAGAACATAGGTGAAAATATGGATATGGAAGAAAAATCTAACCATCAAGTTCTGATGGAGAGTGGTAGAGAACATGGATATGAAATAGCCAACAATCAGAAAGCCGTAGATTTTCGATGATCTAAGGTACCGTCTGATTCATCAGATATAAGGGCACTAGGACAACATTTTTGGTTTTAAAGATCATTTCCCTAAAGTTGGTGAATTAAAAGAAATACGTACATGATTTTGGTACATTTTCATTGGTGTTCGTGCTTTGAACAATTTCCACTCCATCTCATAATGAAATGAATTTGAATTTGTTATTCATGAAGTGTTAATAGATCATGTGATAGAATGATGGGTCATTCCATCTATTTCAAACAAAAGGTTAGAAAAAGTTATCAAATATACATAAGTCCATCTATGGTGAGGTTAATCGTATACGATTCCAAAAATGAACTTATACTTCATATATCATACCACATAATAAAATAAAACTAGTTTCTACTAACCAGGGACTTCTTGTTGGCCAGTGGTAGGTGATAAAGACCGGTCGCACTTTGGTTGTGGGATCGATTCCCACAACCTTGTCCGACGCGATAGGTTGTCGCCCGTCCTGCAGGTTTCCCTTTTTCTAAAACTACATTACTATAACATCACATAAATAAAATCAAAAAAAAGTACTATCCTTAAAAAATACTAACTTATGGTTAACATAATTTATTCCAATCTTTAGGCTTATCTAAAATACTTCGGTCCAAGCTCATAGTATTAAGAAAACGATTACTTGAAATGTCGTCAACCAAGCATGTCAAAAGTTAACTCTTTCCACATACCAAAATCCAAAAATTGTATATACTCAAACCATGATATAACATTCTCCATATATCAGTCTTGTGCTCATGAATACGTTCAAACATTTCATTTTCTCGTTTTCCATTCATTATGCGCATATCATCTTTTTTTCCAAAAATATCTCAATCACATTCTATGGTTACCGGTACCATTGAAAACCACAATAGACCATTACATAAATATTCCAATATTCCATGATACTATATACAACATTATTTTGGAATCCCATTACATAAAAACTTAATCATTCCACCACATCGTTGTCATATTCAACATCGGCAATAGTGATCGCATGTGACTTCCCTTTGTCCTTTGCCTTATGTGGTTGCTCATGTCAATCATCACTAACCCTTGGATTAGGGCATTTATTAAAATAATTCCCCATTTCCTTGCACTTGAATCATTGAAGTGTTGGTGGTGCCTTCTCTACAGTCTTTTCTTTATTCACATCATTAGAAACCATTCTTCCATTACTTCGACACTCAGCTGCTCGATGACCTTCTTTTCCACAATTAAAACATTTTCTAGTCCCTTTAAGGCAATCTCCACCATGCTTATTTACACACTTTGAGCATAAGGAAACATTCATCTTCTTTTCACCATTATTCTGAGATTCTCCTTGAACTCCATCTTTCGTTTCTTGTCAAAACTATGAGATGGATAAGTAACACCAACTTCCATTTCTACCTTGATAGCACAACACACAATTTCTTCATAGCTACTGAAGTCTCTTATAGCTAGGTCCCTTCGAAGATTTAGGTTTAACACTAAAGAATCGATCAACTTTACTTTCAGGCTGGATGATAAATCCATATGCATACCATGCAAGCCTTGTAAAATTCGCTTCGTCTATACCAGCAGATTCATCATCCTTTTTCTTTAGTTCAAGAAACTCCTTCTCCATCATTGTTCAAAGAATACGATGGAAGTACTTATTGAAAAATATGTTTTTGAACTCGTCCCATTCCATGGACTCAATTTCATCTCTTGTTCTCATATTCTTGATAAGATTCCACCATTGATCAGAATCACCTTCCAAACGATATACTGTTAAGATGACTTTATCATGTTCAGAACATTGAAGAACTGAAAACATCTTTTCTGTGGTAATGATCCATTGTTCAGCAACAAGTGGATCAGAAGACCCACTGAAAGAAGGTTGACATTGCCTCATGAAGGACTCAATAGAATATTGTTTCCTTCTATACTCATTTGGTAGTCCAGAATGATTCAAAGATTTTGTAAGTATAGCTATAAGATTTTGCACTCCATCTCCCATAACATTTGTTTGATCACGAGGAAAATCATTTCATTTTCCATTACATTGATCAACACGGTTCCTTCAGGTTCCAGCCATCGTCTAAAACCCAAAAAGAATAGTGTGAGAGGAGAAAATAACACTAGGGAAAACAACATAATAAAGGGGGAGTACCTTCAATATCTAACATCTTAGGTTACCATAATTCTAGCACTATAACCTATACTTATATTTAACCTTAGGGACATCTCTATACATACCTTAGAAATATCTATAGGGATCTCACTAAATTTCTCGCATCCTAGTTTCTAAAGGTTGACTAAACCTTTCCTCTGATACCAACTGTAGAGACTCGAAGCTCAACTTACATGGACATTACATTACTTTTGCGGAATATTTAGTACATAACAAAAACACATGCACATGGACCGTAATAGTTTAGTGTTTTTTGAAACATAGAATATAATCTTCTAATCGTGGTGAAAGATCTTCAATATCTACCATAAAGATCTTTTTTTATACCTAAAACCTTTCTTTATATCCTGGGGAAAAGAAAACATATAAAGGGTGAGCTCAAATGCTCAGTAAGGGTAAGCATGGATAAAATAAAACAAATCATATACATTTGAGCTTAAAAACATGAACATAATGATTAAAAGATTGAGCAATGACATAAAACATTGAAGTACATAAGACATATATCATAAAGAAACACTAATCATGATAAAATATCATAGGAGTAAAACATGTAATTGTGGAAACCATTTGGCACATTTCATGATTTCCATAGTAGCCAAGGCATTGCTGCCAAGACCATCTTAGTGGAAAAAGTCCCTTTCTGAATCATGTTCACTCCTCGTTTCAGTCCTGTAACACTGAACCGGATTAACATACCGTTCCAGCCATGGCTATCTCATATAATATAAAATCTTTACCTAATGCATTGGAGGGAGATATAGGTCCCACCCATCTCATAATGATACTATTCTTATGTGTGACACAAAATCATAAACCATACATTATAACATAACCCATGTAATAAAAATGGGAATCTTAAACATTGTGACATCATAATACAATTCAAATAAGATAAAGGAATTAATAAAAATAATTCCATCATAATATAATCAAATCAATGTAATAATAGGGATAGAAAAATATCCCTTTATTATCTTAGATGGAAAATAATTTTGATAAAACACTTGAACTCCATTATTGAGGAAAATATCCTTTCAACTTCAAAAACATTTTCCTTTCTTAACATATCATACAATTTTAAACTAAAAGAAGTTGATTAAAAATAAACTTGAAAACATTTAAAAGAATCTTCTTGGAAATAATGTTTTAAAAATCCATTCATGGCATATAAGTTAGAAAAAACATTCTTCACGTACTTTTGTTAGAAAAGTCAAAAAGTACCTCGTACGAAAAACGACCAAAGATTCCTTTCATATTTTTACTAAAAACTCACAGAAGGGTAAAATTGGATTTAAAAAAATTTAGGTGGATGCGAATAATGTTACATATTGAGGAAAAATGGATGTGGATGATAAAATACACCCCAGAAAATACCAATGTATAAACAATCTCGGATAAAAATGAGATTGTGATATTTTCCATTACCTTAGGCCTGATTTTCTTCGTAAGTGTCCGAACCTCCTGTATAATGATTTAAATAATGTCATTTACTTATTACAGAATCATAATAATTGTTCTGATATCATATATGGTTCACTTATGACATTATATTGCCCGTTCTTTTGAAAATTCCATGTTAAAGAGTGTTTTGGGTAAAATCATTTCATTTTTCGTCCGTGTTTTGACTCGTAATTATTCAAATGATTACTTAGATCATGACTACTTAATTACAGAATATAAAACATGATTTATATATAATATATATTCATAATATACATATATATAATAGATTAGTAAAAGGAATGAAATACACTGTTCATGGAGACGGTAGGTCGTACGTACGCATGAACGCTGTTTTCGTTTCATTATTGAGTTGAATGGAATTAAGAAGATGACATACATATATATACACATAAATCCAGTATCATTATTATGTCATATATTTAATGATTACTTATTGTATATACTTTATAATCATTCATGAATGGTTAACGTGGAGAATGAATCTCATCTCGTCGTGGAGACGGTAGTCTGTACGTACGCACGAGCGATGATATCGTTCTCATGATCATGGAATTGTAATGGAGTGTATTTATACTATTTCAGAATAAATATCACTTTTCAATAATCATATATAGTTATTATGCACACCATTATACCCATCCAAGTAAGGTGGTGGTGGAAAATAGATTACACCACGGCGTGGAGACGGTATTCCGTACGTACGCACGCGTGGTGATTTCATTTTCCGTAGGATGGATAGATGGTGAAATAGGGTTGTTTCATACTTATAATATAATATCAGTATATGAGTGATACTGATGTTGTTACTTCATAATGAAACATCCTAAGAAGAAGAAATAAAGTTGAAATAATCGGTAACAGACATTACCTCTTCATTGAAGCACCTCTTTGAGATCTCCTTTTAGGGAACTAAAATTGGTCTTCGAGGAAGACCAGAACCTCTAGGATGTTTCTATAGAAGTGGAAAATGGAATTTTTCAGGGGTTGGAAGAGCTTGAAGGCTCAATGTGGTGTGAGGAAGAGAGGGAGGAGGTTCCCTTTTATAAGGGAGGAGAGGGGCTCCTTTGGAAAAACTAAAAAACTTATTTTATTATAAAGACAAATTCAGTTTTAAATAGCTCTAAATTGATTTATTTAAAAGCTAATGTGGGGATGGGTCTAAATCCTATCATCCAATAGAATTTACACAAGTTTAGGTTCCTATTTTAACCTTATCATTTAGATTTATCATTAAGTAAAATAATTTTACTTTTACCATGTCTTTTTGTGTTCTTATGCTATAAGGTTAATAAACATACTATAAGCCAGAAAACGAAACCCAAGTTGTTTATTATAAAAATATATAATTGTATCTAAGTCATTTGGCCGAACCATAGATTTTTATGAATAAAATAACAATTACTAATATAATATTTTTTTTAAAAACTATTTTATGTCAATTTTGACACTATTTAGAAATTGATTTTTGTGAAAATCATAACAGAATGATTAGTTCGAAAAAAGTTAATTATTTCAATACTAAAATTATATATTAACCTAGAAAATTAGTTTAATTCATAAAAAGTCTCAAATTATATTTATTTGGGTATTTATAATATCAATTATTCTAATTTTTCACTATTATGGTAATTACTGCATCATCATTGTGTCATAAATAAATTAATTTATTTAATGTATAAAAATTAAAAATAAACTATAATTATGTAGGAAATATTATTATCTTTCAAATGAATATTTACAATCTAATTTATCATATGTATAACCCTATATTAAATTTTTTTTAGTAAATAAACTTTGATTTTTACTCTTTTAACTCTTCTTTGAATTAAATAATAATAAATGTTCTAATATAATCCAAGTGGGCCTAAATGGTCATATTTTATTCCTAAGGTTTTTTTTGGTAGAATTTCATTTATCCAATAGAATTAGGGCATGTGTTAAGGTAATAATAATATCATTTTTACCCTTAATTACCCTATTTACATTTAACCATGGTAAAAAAATTAAAAAGTTACTATTTACCAAAAAATATTTTCATCTCATTGAACCACATTTTACTTACTGACATCAACCGTGTCTCTCGGATTTTATAAATTCCACTCACAGAAGAGGTAAAATTATGTTTTATGAGAAATTCATTTTTTTAACTACCACTTAGTGGTTTCACTATTCATAAAAAAATGAATGTTTCCAGAAAAATATCAAAAATTAGGCCTAAGCTATATTTGACATTATGAATTCAAAAATGATGTCTATTTTACCTAATTCAAAACATATCAGTTGCATTAATTAATTTAAAAATTAATTCTTGTCATCAAAACAAATACTGTGTTCTTAAGAGATAATAACTATCAAAATATTGACATTTGTTTATGTCTGGTTTAAATGTGAAATTACATCCAATGACCAACATTGTATAAAATTGTAAAAATACATTCTAAATATTCTTTAAAACCACTCAAATTAATAATTTATCACTATTAATTATTTTGATGAAAAATGTTGTTTTTAATTAAAATTTAGTAATTTTCACAATTCATCAGAAAATGAAAGTGATTCGAAAAGTACCAAAATTTCACCCTAAGCTAATTTTGATATTCTGAATCCAAAAATGAAGTCCATTTTGAAAAATAAAACTTACAAAATTTCAAAATGTGGTTATTACTATTCATAACGGCTAGTTTTAATAATATTTTAATATCATATCATTGTTTAGCGAAACTCGATACTGCATACAAGACACGCTATCGCGGAAGGTCGCGCTTGCGTGTAATGCAAGGCAAGTCAAGGATGTGTGTTGTGAAGCTTCTTTTCGTGTAGCGTACAACACAAAACATTAATAAAAATAAAATGATTATTTTTCATTAAATCTCGGGGTGTTACAGAATCACTAAGCTATTGAATGATATCACGTCTAGGGAATTATTGTTCCAAAACTAGAGAAATTGTAAAATGATCTTGGAGTTCTACCTGTTAATTGGATTGGAATTTATGATGGTATTTAATTGTCTACACATGTTCAATAAATTATTATTGTAAATTTTATTAGAACCTTCGATTTGTTTGAATATCTAATGAAATAAGAATTTGATGATCAAAACATAGTTAATAATGAGAATGTTTTGGTTAATTTGTATACATAAAAGTATGAGAAAAAGTATAATTAAAGATGTCTTTATTCACCTGATAACTTTTTTTTATTTTTTATTTGAGTGATATGCTAATAAAAATTTTATGATTGTTTTGTATGTGTTACATTAGGTGATAATGATCGAGGAAAAACATTAACACATTTGAGAGTGATAATGAAAATATGGTTAGATGTTAGGAATAAAAAAAAGCGGGATTCATAAAAAAGTGATTGCTTAAATTTAATTTTAAAGGAATGTTAGAAAATAAGAGATAAAAAGTAATAAGTATAAATATTTGAGGGACACATGGACTGATTATAACGAATCTTGTGTTAAATCTCACATTACCTCTTTGGTAGAGAATTATATATATAATGGAAGAATATTTCTAATAAATTATATAGAAGTAATGTATTATATTTATTAATTTGAAATATATACATCATTTGTGATTAATTATTATTATTATATCCAAAGATATAAATATTAAAAATGAAAGAAAACATTATGTAACTACAAAAATAATATAAATTTAATTTTTTTAATAATAAAAAATAAATAAATATATGTATATAATTGATATAGATTAATCTACTAAAGCCTTTTATGATAGTATAATTAATGCATTATTAGTAAATATTGATTCCTTGAAATTGGTTACTAGATTTTTTAAAAATAATAAAATCATAGAAAAAATAATTATGTCAATGGATTTAATGAAAAATACATAATTTGATCTAATTTTCAAAATCTAAGGCTATATAAGAATTATGTAAGGTCTTTTATGAAAATAAAAAAATATCATTGTTACATTTCATCAGTATGTTTTTTTGGAATGTATGTTAACAATTATTATTTTAAAGTTCATCATTTTATTGTGTTAATAATTCCTACATTTCTAATGGTTTATCAAAAAAATTCTTGTATTAATATATAGAATATACGTATTTGGATATCAAAATATATTATTTCCAATATCAGTTGAACCAAAAGAATATGGGCACAATTAAATATTCTTAATTGATATTTTATATAAAATATACATAATACCATCAAATTTATGTGACATACAACATCCATAAAATATACCTGATTGAAATATTCAGAAATTTCATGTAAAAATCAATGAAAACAATTGAGAATATTGTTATAGAAAATTCGTTGGATTTTTTGTATATATTTTGTTGATGTTTTTTTTTCAATTTTATCATAGTTAAAATAATATCATTCTATAAAATAGTAGTTTTATATTGGGGGAAACATTAATAATTTATTAAATAATTTGTTCTAACCTTTTATTTATCATCTAAAATATTTCATCTTTTGAATTGTAGGTTTATGTTTATATTTTCTATTTTATCCTTTTGATTTTCATTTTTATTTATTTCTAATACACATGAAATGTGAATAAATATTTATATTTTTTTTTGAAATTATTTTATTCTATCCAATTAATATCTTTGATATATTTATGCTCATTGGGGGGAGGTGTAGTTCTTAACGTATTGTACGTGTTATCATTTTTTGTTTTTCAGTCATAAACTAAATTGTTTTAATTTTTAATTCTAATAATTTTATAGTTAAATATATAAATAATATTAACATATTTCTAGTAACTTTATATTTAAATGTCTTATATTTTAGTATTTTAGTTGATTATGATTATATATTCCATTACTCTTATGTTTTTTCTAAGCTTATGTCAATTGGGATCTTTTAGCCCTAATTAAAAATTTATTTATTTTTATTTCATGTCTTTTTGAATTATTGTTATTTTTTAGTATTAACATTTGTAACCTAGTAATATTTTATTCCATTGGTTTTAATTTTACTTATTTAAGAAATTCCATTTTTAACAATGATAATTTATTTAATGTAGAAGACAATTTATGTTTTATTCTATTGTTTAATAAAGGATGATAATGTTTTCACATGACCTAAATGCTTCTTATTTTATGTTTATTTACATTAACATGAATTAATAATTCATTTAAATTTTTATAATACTTATAAAATTGGATTTCAATGTTCAATTTGTTTGAGGTTATCTATTTAACACCTGAATATTTGATGGTGTGTCCTCTTTTAAAAGAAATTCAATAACTTGTGTTTCATATAACACTGAGTTCGAGTGTACCATGATCTATTAACCTAACCTTATAAAAAAATATGAACAGTATTAACCTAATTAAAAAATTTATGTATATTAAATATAATTTTAACTTTCATCTTATGTGATTCATAGACAACTATGAGAGAAAAAGTCTAATTTTATACATAAACCCCGTACATTAAAAAGGGCGAATTTTTAACCTTTTAATGGAGAATATATTTTAACTATTGTTTTGAAATTTTATCAATAATATATTACAAAAAATACATCATTTTTTTAATTTTGAATCTAAAGTTATCTTAGGGTGGCTTATTTTTATGAGAAGGTTCATTTTATGATGAATATTAAAAAATACTACATTGTTGTTAAAAAATGAATTTTTCATTGAAAAAAATGTTAAAAAAATTGATTTTTAATGACATAATATATAAATAAGAAATATATTAATATAATTTGGATCATATGAAACATTTTTGAGATAGAATTAGGTATAAGAACTAAAAAAACATTTGAACATCACTTTTACCTGCCTTCTTACCGCATATGTATGATTATTATTTTACATAATTTGATCAGTTATGTGATTTTATTTTCAGAAATTAGACATAAATAGTTATAATCAATATTATATTTATATTCAAATAGGAATAATTTTTTAGGATATTAAAAATAATATCATTAGTAAAAAAATTACCATGGATATGGGTAAATTTGTTAATTGGAGGTAAAAGTATTTTAAATATATTAATAAATTAATCTAAAAGTTGTCCTAATTTCATTGGATGTGTTTCTTTTGACCAAAAACCAATTTACATCAAAATTATATAATTTTATACAACATGGGATAGAATATGGAATTAATTATATTTTATTTACGGATAAGTTAAAATTTCATACTGAAATTTTTAATGGATATGTTATTTCTAATACATTGTTTCACAGTAGATAAAGACAACTATTATTAATAAACTATAATTTAATAAATATATATTCATCATTATAATTTTCTTTCAATTATTAGTGAATATAATGTATTATTATTGAATTTTATAATAATGATCCTTTAATTATTTAATCAACGGAAATATCAAATAAATTGAAACAATAAATTATAATAAATGGAATATGACATACATAATATAGTAAAATAAATTAATATAAAACATAAAAATGTCATTAATAGGTTAGAAATTATTTCTCTAAGTTATCTTGTTATTTTATATTTTTTGAAAATAAAATTAATCAATAATATCAAAATTTAAATAAATAATACTTTGAAAAAAATAATATTTTATTAAATGATATAAAATATATAAAAATTTACAATTCATCCAGATTACTTCAATAAGGTTAAATATTACATGAATGATCCATTTTTTCATCCCTCTTTTCATTAATACTATATTAACCTTAAAGTGTAAAATGCCAAGATGTCATAGTAATAGTTAATGAGTTAAACTGTTGGTTAAAGCTAAATGATAATCTTATTAATTTTAAAAAATAAATTATAAGAATCTTTTTATGAAAGGATATTTACCTGTACCATTATTATAATCTAAATAACTCACTTTTGATCTATTTTTATTAGAAATTCATGTAATATTAATTTCATTTTTAAAGGATTTCAAGAATTATGTTCCACTATCTTATAAAAAGGTATCTCATATCTCACTTACTCACACTACATTGATCTTCTATCATGAAAATTCCATACACAATTCTCTTCAAAAATTTCTTAGATAAGTTATGGTGTTCCATGTCATCAAAAAATACAATTTGTAGTTCGTTAAGTAGAGAACCAAAGGAGGTCCACCAAAGAAGAGGTATTTTTTGAAATTCATTCAAGATAGTCTCTTGTTCTAATTACACATCATATTTTTTACATAATAATATAATATATATTCAATGAAGTTATTATTATTATTGGAAAACTGTATTCCTCATTTACCCATCATATAGAAAACAATATCACCATGTGTATGTACATACGACTTACCGTCTCCACAATGTGGTGTAATTTTTCTCATCAATGATTTATTTAGATGGGTATAATGAAGAAAATAAAGGATATAAATAATAAATATCACATGATATTGATTATGAATCATTAACATACAATGAACTTTCTTACCCCTTTACCATTGATGGAATGATATCTTCGTTCGTTTGTGCGCACAACCTACCATCTCTATAATGTGATATGATTCATCCTCGACATTAAATAGTTATCAATAACTAGAAAATATTATATGATTAACAAATATAATACTTTTTTAACATAATATAATTCTGTATATGATTAAAATATTTCATAAAACTTTTTACATGACTCACATTACAAAAAGGCTGAGAAATTTGAAGTAGTTGACACCCAAAACAGTGGTAATAATGAAATAATATTAACAATATAATATAAAATTATCATAGACAATATCTTAAATAATGGATATATTACTTGTTTAATTTAATAAAATGATTTATAACCATTAAACTTTATGTTAAAGAAACCTCATCTAAACTAATATAAAATGTAAGGGTTAATGTTGCAATCTAATTATTATCTGAGATTGTTTATAAGTAAGTATCTACTAGGGAATATTTAATATCCATGACCATGTTTATAAAATACTTATTAAAAATATTCTTACTAGTCCTCTACAATTACCCATGATTTACTTTTATACCATATTTTCAAAGTATTCTTTTTTTTTAATTTTCCAAATGATGTATGTTATGACATTCTTGATGAAAATATGGATGAAATGTTGTTTTTAAAATTACTAAACAAGAATATTGTTGAATTTTCTTGTTTATAAGATTATATTCGGTTTAATTGTTATATTTGACTATTTTGAGACCTTTTGAATATAATTTTTCAATGTAAAAATAAATATTCCTCTCAAGAAGCTTCTAATGAATTTATTCGAGTATTTTAATCTATGTCAACATCCTTTGATGGATATTCTATATTATTGGGTTTTTAATATTATGATATATAAAAAACAAATTTTATTGAAGTGTTTATGATCAGTTTGACTCTAGATGTTCTATTTTTTTTACAATTCATTGTTCATAGTTAAAGTATTCACATTTCATATGATAGTTTTCACTAGAAATGTTTATGTTGTTTGTGATTTACACTTTTCATATATATAATTCTTTGGAATTAGTATGTGATGGGTTGGGGACACTGTAGCCCCTCGATTCATCAGTAGGTCTCGTGAGACAAACTAGCTTTGGTTTTTACCCACTTATTTGTGTGGACATGGCCAAAGCATAGACTATGGGTTTATGATGTTCAAAATTAGTCATTCCATCATAATGAGATTAGTTACTAATATTCCATGACCTTAAAATTATCATTTTTATTTCATAATGAGACATACAATAAAAAAGGATACATATAGGAGGATGAAAGAAGTAAAGGCCCATAGCACCATTAATAACAATGTTGATGCCATCCTGAGGGAAGGATCCTAAAATTAGAAAGAGGGAAACATTACGGCTTGAGGAATCATAGGAAGACAATTAGTCTACATATTTATTCCCCTCAATCCAAGTGTGGAAGATCCCTGTATGGGTGCATAAGATATGCTTGCACATATGGATTAGATAAGCTGGGCTCCAAGGGATACTTCCACTTCTATATAAGTATTTAGAGAATAAAATAATCAGTTTCTACCATCTTCAAAGATATATTACATAGTAAAAATACCTTCAGACCCATTACCATTACCTTATCCTTAGCCTTCAAGGAATAACCTAGTCCATAAAAGGCTGAAAAATCCATCACAATGTACCCCATATGGTCTCTAATAATGTCTCTTCCTCTTATACCCCCTTGAAAAGAACCATACATATGGAGTTTGAGCATGTCACATAGGGGGTACCGACTTACCCAATGTCCTTGACTCGACCTACCCTCCTGAGAGGTAAGGCATGGGATAAGCAATCTAAGAAAATGGGTTCTATGACAATATACATATAAGCTTACTAAGTCCAAAAGCGTATTCTTAATTTTTACACTAATGCTCACAAGAGTGCCTGATTTTGTTTTGATGTTTGTCAATCCACTCTTTCCAAATAGACCTGCACCCTTCCACAAGAATGATGGCCCTACCTTTCCTCTATGGACCATTCTCTCTTGCACCAAAATAACACCAGTTCAAGGGATCTGCCATTCTCCTACTTATAATTTTCCCCCCTGAGACATGACTGAGCACCTAATAGCTCCACCGAGCCCAATAGCTAATGAAGATAAGATGCCCCACTTTTTCTTGTTGAGGAATTGATAAACACCAATATCTCGATGCCATGTTAACACCCATACATTGAATATTGTCGTCAGGGGGAATGGAATTATTACAGCCTCTCCACAACAAAAAATTGAATTTGGGATGAATTCCCTTACAATAAAACATATCCATCCATGGCTCATCAATGTTGGGTTCCCTCCTTAGACTTCCATTGGCCATCAGTGAAAAAACACCCAACATAGAACCCATGAAGATGAGGTGTTCAAGGTCCTCATTTTCAAAGATCTCATTGAACACTATATGTTGATCATCATTGAGATTTTATTTTTTAAAACTAGGGTACTGAAATGGTTCTCTGAATGAAATCTCTAGTACATGACATCTTGAAAACCGTTGTTTCCCTCTACCCAAATCGTAACGCGAGAAATAAAAATCACCCTTTCCAACTAGGTATTTCGCATGAGGAAGAAATATCTATATGAATACATGATTTAACATCCACGTTTTCGACGACCATAACCATTAAATTGCCAATTCCATAACATACTTATACTGCATGAGATTTCCCCACAGAGTTCGTCTCCCTATTTATTCCCATACCATATTGTCATGAATTACATTCTTGCTCAATGTGGCACTCCTAAAATCAATACCTCCTTCTACTAATGATCTTGCTAGACGCTTTCCCTAGGCCATGTTTCTTCTTGTTGTCTTGATGACTGTACCATATAAATGAAACCATTATCCTCTCCATGTTGGCAATAACACTTTTAGGAACCTTCATAGTGGACATGAGGAGCATATGGATAGAAACAAGAACACTATTAACCAAAGTGATATGCCCTCAAAAGGATAGTAACCCATTTTTTCAATTGAGGGTGCACCTAAAAATATACCACACTATCTTGTAAATGTGTTGAATATGAATGGAGTTTGGACTCACTGGGGCACCAATATACTATGTGGGGAATGAGCCTCTCCCTATATTCAAATTGTGTTCCAAAGACCCAAACCTTCGTTCTGAAAGGTTCTTAGTATCAAAAAACAAGTCTTTCTCCATATTCACCACCTTCCCACTCCATTGTAAATATTCCCATATGATCCAATTCATCCCATTCATTGATCACCTACTTCCATTAATAAAAAATATAGTATAATCTGCAAACATCACGTGAAAAATACCTTTCTAAACATGTCTTTCCCGATATGGAAGGACTCTCCCCAAACGCAGGTCCCTCATTATAAAATAGATTAGGTCATTTTGAGATAAAATAATCATAGTGGGAGAAAGGGGGTCCCCTTGGCTTATGCTCAAGGTTATTTCAATGTTTCCTATTTTTGAGATGTACACCTTTCCCTACAGTTTATTATTATTTGTAATAGATTGTAATATATTTTTTACCTTTACTATGAATATGAGGACACCCATTTCTTATGATTAATTTTCCCCTAGGATGTGATGATGTATATTATGAAGGATGTTAATAGATATGCTTGGATAATCACATTTTTTAAAGGATTCCCTAGGTTGATGTTCAAAATTTTAAATATAATGTATGAATCATGCATGCAATTTATTTTCCAATATTATTAATCTAATCATTCATTCCTAATTAAAATCATGAATATATGCCAATATAATAATGTAATGCCCCATCATTGGGATACAATGTTTAGGTTCATTATAGTTGGAATCATATTATGTTTAGTATAAACTGTGGAATTGTGATTTAGAAAAAAACAACAGGGGACAAAACACTAAGATATAATTTTATGATAAATATAGAAGAACATCCTAGAATTTTAGTAACGTAGAAAATAAGTGGTAATTACTAAAAAAACCATGTGTCGATTATTGAATTAGACATGTTTTGGAATAGACGTAACTAGAAGTAACATTGTTGACAAAGTATAACTAGAATGACTCGGTGGATCCCAGTACCGAACATTGAGCCATACTGCACGTAAGATATGAAACGCCGAAGGGATATGATAATGATAATTCAAATTTTCATTACAAACCATTATCAATGATTTATAATTAAATATGTCTTCAAGGAAACCATATTTGTGATTATGAGATAAGATAACCAAAATTTTTCTAATTTATTTTATGTATTTTTAGTAGTTTCAAATTATTCATTATGATTCATACCCAATAAAATGTATGACATAGTTAACAAATAGAGCCTTGTGTAATGAATAGAATTTGTACCAACGCTCATAAATAATTTTTGAATTTCCTTCATATGAATGATAATTATATTTTAGTTGTAGATTTAAATGGTGATGAACAACATATGACTGTATTGGGATAGTTGACGGAGGATATGAAAAATAAACTTAACCATACGGATTACCCTAATCCATAATTTTAATGAACACTGTTTGATCACATCATGGAGAAAAACATCCACTATTGAATGGGACTAAAAATCCATTTCTACCCTATCAAAGGATAAGTACCTTATAGATGATATTTATTTTTTGGGACATAAAAAGGGGAAGGTTTCAATGGAAACATATCTTCTCTCAAAATATGAATAATAATAGTGGACATTTATTCAAAACATGATGTTGAATAATGAAATAGTAGGAATTGAAAGGAGGAAATTTAAGAAACATTTCTCAGAAAAATAATTTCCTTGTGAACATATACCAAATGTGGAGAGTTAGTTTATGAGTCTAAGAAACATAGTTGATGATAATGTTTCATATTATGAATCTAACATAAAATGTTTAACAAGATATGTTGTAGATTATATTTTCAATATAATTATGATCAATTTTTGATTGACTGATGTGTTAAACACTTTTCTTCATAAGAAACTCATCTCCTAAACAACGTCGTCATACAAATATAGATTGTCATGTGCTATCATAAAAGGAAAAATCACACTATATGTCTTATTAAATTAATGTATGTAATTATATGAAGACAGTTGTTGAACTCTCTGAAAAATGAAATAAAGAAGAGGGGTATATGAAATTTTTTTACTTTCTGTCGTTCAATAATTATTTAAAGAAATGCCATAATACATTCCTGATGTAAACGAGAGTTTGTTACATGTGTTGTGAAAAAGGGCACCATGATCATCATTTAAAGGGAAATAATGAATATACCAATTTTTAATTATAAAATCATAATTAAATGGAACATTACTTAAATGATTTTCTGAAGATTCAAAGAAATTTTCCCCAAAAAATTCCATGGGAGAAAAGAAAATGTTAGTCAATCATAAATACTAAGGTTAATGTTCCCAGTGATGTTCTGGAAGATACTTTTATATTTACTTATAACCTTTAATATACTTTATATTAATCATGAAAATAAAAATATGTTATCTCTTCCTTGTTTTCCATGAAATTATGACATTTCCCTTTTTATATAACAAAGAAGTTGTTATTAAAAACTCCTAAGGGAACTCTCATTTCAACAAATATAAATTTTCAAACACCCTTTAAACATATATGTTCACTTTAGTTGTTTTATATGTCATCATTCATATTATTTACTATGATATAACACATGGTATAGAATAGATTTCAAAATATGTCATAAAAATTTAATGTAAGATGAATGAAATTACAATTTGTGATGAAATTGTAGATTCTATTATCTTTAGAGTAGAAAATTCATCATATTATTCTTATCTAGATCCACCCCCAAAAAGATATACTAAATTAAATTATTGTAGATAATTAGGAAGAAATACTTATTGATGCACAAGGATAACGTGAAATTTTGGACGTAACTATTGAAAATGAATACATTGATGTTTTTACTATTGAATTACCAGTACACCCCCAAGTGTATGAAGATGTGTTTTTTATTGATTTAATCATAGAATAAATACCAATATAGAAGTCTCCCAATTGAATTATCATAGTGTAATTTATAATGTTATAAATATAACATTATGATTTTGATAAAAATGGAGTTTTTGACCCTAGTTTTTATGTATGGGGAAAACATACTCTCTATGTCAAGATGAATGATTGATCAATGAGGCTATATATTGAAAAAAAGGAAATCAATTCTATTAAAATAAATAAAAAATATTCTCAATGTCATATGGATTATTTATTTTATCAAAATCTTAGAGGTCAGTTATTTTTTATGATCTGAATTCATTCAAGATATCTTTAATTGTGAGTGAATAAGAAAGAAATTCAACGGATAAGGTTTCATCTTAGTGTGTTGAATGAATATAATGATGATTGTTTGTGGTATTACTTGATGATATTATAATTTATTGTAAAATATATTAAAACATTGAAAATCACATGAGAATTATTTTTAAGTCTATTAGAAGGGAAGAATTATATGGAAACTTTAAAATTTCGGTATTATTCCTTTAGAAAATTTTGTTTAATGGGCATATAATCTCCAAAGATATAATATTTGTTGATCCTTTAAATACAGAAGCATTTCAACAATGGCCTACAAAAATGATCATAACTAAGTTATGTATTATTATTTATTTATAAGGTTATTATCAGCGTTTCATTCCGAATTTTTCTCTATAGTTGACTTATTAACCGAATTCACAAATAAAGGAGTTAAATTTTTATGGAAAAAATAATGATAATAATGATTTGATGAATTGAAGATAATAATATTAAATTTTCCTATCTTGAAATTACCATAAAGAAATAATGGATTTTTTATTTATAGTGATTCATCATGGAAAGGACATGGTTGTTTCATAATATAGAATTTTAGAGTTTTTCATGTGCTACAGGGGAATTAAAAACTCATGAAGAAGACTATACTTCTCATTATATTGAGTTAGTAGAGGAAATATTTGTCTTAAAAATCTAGAGGCACTATACAAATATAAAAATATATGAGATATATAATGATAATAGGAGTCTCAAATATGTTTTCTCAAAGATATAACTCAATATATGACAAATTATATTCCATGACATACTTAATGATTATAATTTCTCAACAAACATCCACCATGGGAAGGAAAATATAGTGGATGTAGCTTTCAGTATGAATAACCATGTAGTTTGGAAACAAATTAGAATTGAAATAGATCTTATATTCAAGGATATAATAATTATTTATAAGGTAATTGTCCCTAAAGGTGAAAAAGCATTAATTTTAATTTTTTTTTGTAAAAGCTATAATAGAAAGGAATCATATTCTATAATCCACAAAAGAGGGCTTTCTATAGAAAATTAATGCTTCGAATGATTTAATATTGGTTGTGTTTTTTATTTGAAGATGAAATTTCAATAATTTGGGATGAGACATTTTGTTCCATCTATATCCAAGATAATAATAGTTTTTTGGATGATTATTATAGCTTAACATTCTCTCTACCCTATGGTAGCACTAATATGTATAATGACTTGAAGGAACATTTCATGTGGAATAATATGAAGCTAGAAATTGATTATTATGTGTCATGATATTCTATTTATAGTAATGCGAAGGATAAAAGACCACATCAAAGTAGAATCATGAAACCTATTTTTATATATGGGTGGAAATAGGATGATATTACGAAGGAAATTTTTAGGGGGCTAAAAAACACTTCTAGAAGGAATGATACGTTATGAGATATTGTTGATAATCATAAAAAATGTATATATTTTGAGTCCATAAGATAATATTTACCTATTTATTGCTTAGAAAAATTATATAATAATGAAGTTGTAACACATCATGATATACCTCTATCGATTGTGTCTGATTGAGATCCCCATTTTACATTAAAATTTTGGAAAAGTCATCAGAAGGCACTAAAGATAAATCTTCATTTTAGCACTAGCTAGTATCCTCAATATAATGGACAATTAGACATGAATATTCAAACAGTAGAAGATATTTTGATGTCTTTATCACACGAATTTCATGGTTTGTGGGAATAATATTTACTTTTGGTAGAGTTTTCTAATTAAAATAGCTTTAATTAATTTATTCAGATGGAACTATATGATCCATTAGATGGAAATATATATCATACACTATATTGTTTGAATTAATTTGGGTAATGAAAATTTTATTCATATAATGAGTTGAGGAAAAAACCGATAAGTTGTATACTATTCAAAGCCATATAAAAATAATAAAAGTAAGCAAAAGAGATATGTAGTTAACAGAAAGAACTGTTGGGAATATCATATTAGATGTCATGTTTTATTAAAATAATCGCCATGGATGGGTTTTATAAGATTTGGTATGGAAGAAAAATTATGTCCAAAGTACATTAGATCTTTTGAAATTAATGAATTAATTAGATGTCGTATATTACCATCTAGAAATGTCACCAAGCCTCTACAATGTTAATGATGTTTTCCAGATATCTGTGTTAATGAAATACATGAAAAACCCAACCCACGTACTCATCTACGATGAAATTTAAGTGGAACAAATTTTATCATATTATGAAAATATTATTGAGGTTCTAGACACTATTGAACAAGTGTTGACTTATCTAGTGACTTGATCGGTATAAGTTTTTAGGGGAAACTATAAAATGGAATATGTGGAAAGGGAACCTGAATAATTTATTATGAAAACAAGAAGAATCATGTTATGTTGTGATATTCTAAAAATATCAAGGATCAAATATTATGAAGGATTGAATAATGTAACACCCCGTGATTTTATGGTATATTTTCTTTTTATATAAATTAAATAGCTTGTGATTCATGTGACACTGAGTTTGAGCACACCCTGATCTATTAACCGAGACACTAAAATAATGTTTTTAATAATATTGACCAAATTATGAAATTTATCTAAATTTCATTATATTTTATCATTCATCTTATGTGATTCATAGTCAATTACAGAAGAAATAATCAGATTTTAGCCATAAACAATTTATTTTTAAAAGGAGAGTTTTACCACCTTTTAATAGAACATTAATTTTTTAAATTTTAAAATTTTTTTAATAACAAATATCATTTGATAATTCAGAATATCCTAATTCGCATAGGGTGTTTTTTTCTTGTTTTTTTGAGAATTTTCATTTTTTGATTAAGAGTGAAAAAATACAATTTAGTTAAAAACTGAATTTTTCTTTAAATAATTGATAAAATTAAAATTAATTTTTGAAGTCACACTATATAAATAATAGATCTCGTAATTCAGTTTGGTTCATTGAAATAATTTTTATAATGAAATGACATATGAAAAAATACTGAACATTTGAATTTATCTTTTACTCGCCTTCTCTCTATATCAATGGTATCCAGGATTTATTTAATTTACTATCTTTTTCAAATTGCATTTTTAAGAAAAGGCATAAAATGTTATAATACATATTATATTTAGATTATTATATGATCAACTTAATTTCAGGAAACTGTGAAAAGTAAAATTAGTAATTTTATATTTAATAATGTTTAAGGAGAATATGATAATTAAAGGTCAATATAAAATTTTAAAAATATAAAATTATAAAATTACCATAATGTTTTTTAAATTTATTTTGATGATTATTATTATGGAAAATAAACCATAGGATGAAATTATAATCTTTTTAATCGACCTGGGACAAAGTATGTCATTTGTTATATTTTATATAATGATATGTTATAATTTTTATACTCATATTTATAATAAATATTTCATTTATAATATTGGGTTATACCTATTATAAATTATATAATGAATATTCTTCTAAAATATAATCAATTAATTTTCATCATGATAATTTATTTTAAATTTTTATTAATCTAATAATTTAATTAATAGATTTCACCATAATGATGTTCTAATTGATTAATTAAATGAAAAATAAGATAAATGAAATTAATTTTTATAAAATAAATATAATATGACTTAATTAATTACCTAAAATAATCTCCTAGGTATTTTATTCATGTTATATATATATTATAAAATTGTATTTGATTTTATCATATTCTAATTATATTTTAAGATGACATATAATTAATTGTATCAAAATATAAATAATTGATGCATTTAAATAAATTAACTATTACTAAATGATATACAATTCAAAAAAATATAAAAATTCCATAAATATATAATAAGATTAATGTTGACATATATTATACATTTTTTTAATTTAGTATTTTATAGTAATTATAATAACATGAATCACTGCTAATTGAAGTTGTCATGGTAAGTGTTAAAGAGTCTAACTATGGGTTAATCATAAAAGAAAAAGTTAATAATTTTACCTAGACATGTATGAAAATAATTTTTTGAGATTATTTTGACCCATAATCATATTTATTTTTCTAAATTAACTCACATATTTTTATTTTATATCATTAATCAATAAATATAAATTTAATATATTAAGGGATCCCAAGCATACCCTTCACTTCACCTATAAAAAGGAACCTCCTCCCTCACATCATCACACAACCGTAAGCCTTCATTATCAACCTAAACCCACCCATTTATATTCCAAACAATCTTATCTATGTTTTGGAAGCCATGGTATTTAAAAAAGACCATCTGTAGTTTCTATAAGTGGATTTCGAAAGGATGTTCACTAAAGAAGAGGTAATTGTTTTAACGATTCACTCAAGATCAATTCTTATTATACTTCTTATTCATATGTTTTATCCATATTAAATTAAATAATCTATTATCATAAATATTATGTGATGTTATAATAAATATGGTATAACTATATTCTTCCTTTAATCCATCAAATTAAACATGACATCACCATGCATGTGGATGCACACCATGCCGTATCCACCATGTGGTGTAATTTCATTTCATTTCAAATTAGTTTAGATTGATATAATGATAAATATAATGGTTATAAATAATAAATATAAAATTGTATTGATTATTTATAATTAATATAAAATATAATTACATAACTCATTGCCATTAATGGAATCATGCTATCACCTGTGTGTACTTATGGCCTACCATATCCACAATGCGATGAGATTCATCCTCCATGTTAACCAGTTATGAATAATTAACAAATTTATATGATAAACAAATATAATATTTATAAAATTAATATCACTCTAGATAAGATCAAAATATATCATATATATAAGAAACATGACTTACATGACAAAACAATAATATGAAAATGATGTAGTTAACACATGTAACAATTGTAACAATGAATTGTTTCTTGAAAATGATATTATAGTATCATATTTGATTTTATAAATAATGGATATTATTTTGTTTCAATTAAATAACATTCTTTAAATGTTATATAGGAGGTTACAACACCATCAAAATAATGAATGTACAAGGTAATGGTTAATTTCCCAATCTCATTATTATATGATATTATCTATAAATATGTACCTACTAGGTAATATTAATAATCTATTTACAAATTTCATAAAAAGTTATTAAAAATATTCTAAATAATATAAAAAATTATGCATTTTTTACTTTTATATAACTTTTTAAATGGATTTTTTTTTTCAAAAGAGTTAGTTGATAACATTTTTGATGAAAATAGCAATGTATTTTAATTTTTTTACTTATAAAACATCAATAAATATTTTGATTAATGTTTTTAAGATTCTATTCAATTACTAGGTTCTATTTTTAATTTGTGGGTCCTTTAAAATAAATTATTTTAATATAAAAATTGATATTTCTCTCAAGAAATTTATAATGATTTAATTATAGTATTTTTATCTATGCCAAAATCTTTTGGTGGATCTTATAATAGATTGAGGTTTACTTCATATGAAATAATATAAATTTTTTTATTTAGTGGTTTATTATAATTGTTAATATAGATGTAATATTTGTATACCATTTATTGTTTATTGTTAAAGAATTCATGTTTTGTAAGACAATTTCTCAATGAAAATGATTACATTGTTTATGTTTCACTCATTTCATTGGGGAATGAATTTGTATTTGTATGTAATGGGTGGAGGCTTCAATAGCCACTTGATTATTCAATATGTCTCATGAGATAATCTAATGTGGGTTTTTAATCATTGATGTATGGCGTCTTTCACATAGCGTTGATGGAATGTTTATGATGTTATGAATTAGGAATTCCCTTATAATGATATTAGATTCTGTCATTCCACATGATGAATGAATTATTAAAATATCTATGTGATTATTAATAAGTAATTATTTGATTTATAATTTCCATATTATTTCCCAATATTGTTTTTAAAATATAAGTGATTCAGAGATACACATTATTTAAATTTTATTTCTATTTATGATAACTTCCACTATACTGTTTAATCGTACAGAGAATCTGAGGTCACACCTTTCTTGTTCTTCAATTTTTTATATGATGTGAAGATGAATATTTTGAGGAATATTCATGATTAATCTAGTAGAATTATTTTGTTCAAGGTATTTTATATGTTTTATTTTTTATTTTCAATTGGAATGTAATGTTCTTGTTTGTAATATGTTTTTATGTACATTTAAAATGATCAGTACTCTAGGCCTTGAGTCTGGTATCAACTCCAATGTAACATTTTGAGGCACTTTCTCTGTACTACTGGGGTAAAGTACATTACATTTAATATTAAAATATATGGGTAATATTTTTTTCTTCGTAGAATACTTTTTATGTATTTATGAATCGTTTTTTCATAAAAATTAATTGAATGTTTAATGATTTATTATTTTTTATTTATTATGATCATTAAATTTTACATTATTTATTAATTATATTTTTTATTATCATTAAATTTATTCTCACATTTTATAACTAATTATTTATTTATATTTATAAATTTTACACATAAACGAAAATTAATTTATGTATTGAGGGATTACTTTTTGATATTTCAAATATTTGGAAATTTGGAAATGTCATTAAATTATATTTCTATAGATGATATAATTTATTTTCGCTCATTTATTTTTCATGATGGATTTATTTTTTAATATTTGATAGTGTTCAATACATTCTCACATTTTAGAAGAAGTAACTTGAATTTCTGTAATTCTAATACCATTACATAGTATAGTGGATAATGTGATACTAATTTTTTTTATTTAAATTTGAATCTTATGTAATGAATGAGGTATTAAAATGTACAAAATAAAGTAAAGGATACCAAATTTTAATTTTTGGATTTACATTAATATATTTATTTTTAATAGAATATTACTTTAATATATGTAGTAAAGTTAAAAAATGAGAGTATGATGTAAATGAATCAACATCTATTATTGATGGTATTTTAGTTTCATTGTTTAGATATAATGAAAATTATATGAAAAACATAGTATGGTGGTACATTATATAGTATTAAAATATCAAATGATTATATTTTCAATATTTAGAGGATGGAAAACATTAATTATAACCCCACTATTACACTTTTGATTAATATATGTTTCAAAATATACTAATAGAAAAAATAGATATCATGATTCTGGATTAATGTATCAGATGAGGACATCCCAATAAATTCATAGGTGATTGTGGCATAATTATAAGTCATGAAATATTAAACAATTTATTTAAATGGACCTGAATTTATTTTCTATAACCGATATTATAAAAAATGTTTTTAACCAATATAATAAAAATATTTGATGTTTTTACAACCGCTATTAATGAATGATTATAATAATTAGTCAATTTATTAATTAATAATGGTATATTATATTATAATGAAAAAACATGGGATGATATATTTGATGTTATAAGTGTCATTTGAAGATGTTCTCAAACATTATATCAATTATTTTTTATATTATTTGTAGAGAATTATATTCAAATTATTGTCAATATGTAAAATCAAAATGGATATTCATAAATCACATCAAATTGTATTTGATTCATTGAATTATAATTAATTTTATCATCAATTAAAATTTTACACTGCAATATACAAAATATTATTCATTTTTATATATTTATTTTTGATGAATCAAGGGGGAGGTGAAACAAAAAATATAAAGTTAGTAATATATTTAATATTAATCAACAATGGAATCTATAATGAATTTCAATGGAATTATTTTTTTAATGTTATTATATTACTATTTTTACCAGTTGACTAAAAAGAAAAAAAGGAATAAAATATACAAATAAGGAATCAATTAGGCTACTTTGAACAATATTTTCTACTCATGTTTTTTTCATTAATGATAAAAATTATAGAAAAGGGTCCCATTGAAACTTCTAGATCATAATAATTTTTTTTTCTAGTTATGATCTATTTACTATCAATGGTGAAGTAAAATGTGTGTTGGAACTATTTTTCATTCCACTTCTCATCTATTTATCTTTGGGGATAATATATAGTAAATAGATACTGGTATAATATAATCCACTTATACATTGATATTGAGTACGTGTCAACTAATTATACTTGTTTTGAGGTCCCTAGTAAATGGAATTGATGAAATAAAAAAAATATTTTTTTAGTAATGTGTTAATATACTCTACTATGTTTTGAGATCACTGGGAAAAGGATCTATATAAAAACCTACATCCCACATTACGGTCATGCAATAATGGTTGTTCTTTATAAATATTATTTGTCATAAACATTGAATTAATTTATTTATATTGTATAAGCTAATTAAAAGTGAAGGATAGACCTAAAAACATAAGATTGAATTTAAAATGGTAGGGAAATTATTTAGGTAAATAAATTATTCCCTCTTGATTATTAGTATTTTACAAAATTCAGATAAAAAATTATTCCATGAATTCTATATTTATTATCAAACTTTTTGTGTTAATTTCTTCTCCAATCACTCTTCTAATAAATATATAAGACATATAATAATATCATGTTTTGTCATCATATTTTCTCCCATATTCAAACAATAGTGGAATCAATGCATGGTCACCAAATTTCTCATACTCAACCACAATATCCAAATAGATATTTATCAATTCAATGAAATATTCAACATGTATGGTATCCATTTATAATAACAATATAAACTTAATTATAAATATCCATTTTACTACTCTAACTATGAAAAACATTTATTTATTGTGATTTTATCAAAAAACAACACTTACGAGAAACTGATCAACACGTTTTGACCTTTTTTTCTAAAGCCTCATAAATTGACTTTATTAAAATATGTTACTATAAATGGTTAGGGGAGATTTTATTTTATGGGAAATAAATCTAACCTACTATTGATATAAAATTTCTCCCTCATCATGTTGAAATCCATTAATTTCATTTAAAAGTACATTGTATATCCATTTCCCTAAAATATAACATAATGGAAAATTTAATTTTTCTCCCATTTATAAAATATATTTTAATCTAGTACAAAATAATAAAACCTTTTTATTAAGTTATTATTAAAAAAATAACATTTCTAAATGATCATCTTTATGACATGAATAGGTAATTAGATTGTACTACTATATAAATGTTTTTTAAAGTGTAACATCCCGGATCAAGATACAACTCAACAGGTGCCCCATACCTAGTTGGCTACGAGGCATCAAGTGTTGGATCGAATAGTAGATATATTTATCTATTAGATGGAACAATACAAGAGGGGGGGTGAATTGTAGATTTAAAAACCTTTGAGTTTTAGTAACAAAGGGATTCGTTTAAATAATCTTAAACTAATACAAATATAAACACCCACATTTGTATTGAATATAAAAGGTAAGATGTATTGTAATACTAATGTTATGTAAAACAATTGTATTCAAGATGAACACAATAATCAGAGTAATAAAGATGTGAGTGATTCTACCTTAAAGCGTATAGAACCAATCAATACAATATGTAATAGAATGATTTTAATTGAAACAATTACAATTGAATATGTAAAGAAGAAAGGAAACAATACAAATCCCTTTCTAATACAAGTAACATCGGAAATGTAAAAGTATTACAATTCTTTTAACCCAAAGAGAAGGGTTATCCTTTCACCTAGGATAAAAGGTCTGTCTCACCAACACCTTGGTGATCCCTCGATACGATGATCGGTACGTCTGTCTGCCTATCCCCGGCAGCCCTCGATACAATGATCGGCACATCTGTCTGCCTATCCCCGGCAGCCCTCGATACGATGATCGGCACGTTTGTCTGCCTATCCCTGGCATCCCTCGATTTTGCAGGTAATCGGCACCTCTGTCTTTCAATTACTTGAAAGCCCTCGATACGATGATCGGCACGTCTGTCTGCCTATCCCCGACAGCCCTCGATTTTGCTGGTAATCGGCACCTCTGTCTTTCAATTATTTGAAAGCCCTCGATACGATGATCGGACGCACAAGGCTGATGAGAGAAGTCATAGTGTCTCTCTCTATAATCTTTGTAGTTCACAGAGTCTCTTCATTCGATCTCTTTGTTCATCGTTGTGTTCTCAGCTTCAAATGACCTCCTATTTATAGGCTTCGAGTTCCAACGATCATATTTCCTCCAACGGTCATATTGAAACAGAAAGCACGACATCGTTTTGATTAGTTTGTAATTAACTCAACGACATCGTTTTGTTAGGACAAGAGATATATAGAAATGAAAAACATGATTCAAATGCAGAGATTGTTTTTGACAAAGTACCAAAACAAATAATGATCATCTGAATTGCAGAGTCAGTACGATACGATTGACAGAGTCAGTACGATACGATTGACAGAGTCAGTACGATACGATTGACAGAGTCAGTACGATACGATTGACAGAGTCAGTATGGTACGATTGACAGAGTCAGTACGATACGATATAGTCGGTACGATCGACATCGTACGATACGATAAACATGATAAAAGACAATTGTAAATTTCAAACATATGATAGAATATATTTGTGATTTCCAAAACATGATATAGAAGTCAAAAGAAGACTTTTGACTTAACAATCTCCCCCTTTTTGGAAAGCACAACACACAAAGTAAATGTAACAAGAAATACTTATCTCCCCCTGAGTTTTCGAAAACTCTTCTGAATAAGAAATTGAATACAACTAACCCCTCCTTAGGTATGGACTTTCCTAAGGATCTTATTCGTAGATTTTCCTTAAGAGCATTGTAAATCATTCTCCCCCTTTATAAAACATTATCCCCCTTTGTAAAACATTCTCCCCCTTTGTGATTTACAAAAAGAGAGTAATCTTGAATTGTCTGAAAGAGTTAGTGAAGCAATGCAAGACAAAAGATAATAGAAAAGGATCATAAGAGTTATTACAAAACAAAGACAAGTTACAAAAGAAACAAATACAACAATCATTTGTTTTCTCTTTCCTTCTACTTCTTTATAAGCTCATGAAGCACAACTTTCATCTTCTTGATCTCCTTCTTGTCTTCAGAAATTGATTCACCCTGAGTTTTGAGAAGCTCTTGTTGATCCGCAAAAATCTGATCTTGATTTCTGATAGTCTCCTCCTGGACTCTGATTACTTCTTCAAGGGTATCAACTCTGTTTTGCAGAGTCTTGTTATCCTTGGACAACACAGAATTTTGATTCTTCAGTAAAACCATTTCATCTTTGAAAGATGAAACCTTTGAGAATTCAGATTGGAAAACATTCTTTCTTTCTTGCAAGTCTTTCACTGAAGGAACATCGGCTCTTTGAGAAGACAAAAGATTTATCCTTTCAACCGTTTCTCTATCAAGCTTGTTGAAAGAAATTGCAAGCTCATTTGATAACCTCCTTATATCTTCAATAGCTACTTCATGATCATTGATTGAGCTCTCTGTTTTGTACGACCACTTGGTCATCTTATTGCAAGCCTTCTTATGGGCAACCGAGCTTTCTAAAAGAACTTTCAAATCGGCTTCTACAGACAAAACTTTCTTCCTCAACTCTTTTACAGAGCCAAACTTCTTCCTTTGATTTTCAGTAATAAAATCAATCTTCCCTTCCAGCCTCGGGAAATAAGGAATGGTTTTCTCTACCCTTATCAAAACATGAACAATGTAATAACCCTTATTGAGAGAGATTGTATGCTCTGAATCAGTATCCTCATCATACGATGGTAGTTCATAAGATTTGCTTGAGTCAACAACTGGCTGTTTCCCTTTCCCTTTTTCTTTCTGTTTTCTTTCTTCTTCTACATTGTCACTAATGATAACAAATTTTTCAGAAAAGGAAGATTGATCACCTTGCCTTTCTTGAAAAGACATTCTGTCCGGAGATTGTTCTTGATTGGCATGAAGGATTTGTGGAACACGTTCACTCGGCTTTTGAACCGATTCTTATCTACTCTTTTTAGAACTTTGAAGAAATTCTAAAAGAAAGTCTCCTTCTTCTTCTTCCACTTCTTCTATCACTTGTTTTCCTTTTTCTTTCTTAGGAAGTCTTTGTATGATGGGCTCTTGGTGCACTTCTTCAATTAGTTGAGCACTAGCATCTTCAACTGCTTTTAAGACTTTAGAGACATCAAAGTCCTGAGCCTTTCTTTTCAAAAGACCTTTCTTCTTCTTTTCGGACTGAAGGGTTTCTTCTACCCTTATTCTTTCTGCAAAGGCCTCAGCAGGGTCAAGACCAAACATCGGATCACCTTCCTTTCTCTGTTCCTTATAGTTTCTCCATTTTGCTACAACTTCCTTACTGTACCTTGGCTTCTTCTTCGGCTTCGAACTGGTTTGTGGATCAGACTTTTGAGTAACACCGGTAGATTGTAAGTCCTTGGCTGGCATAGGTGCCGATTGATTCTGAGCCAATTCAGCTTCTACATCTCTGACAAAAAGTTTTAAATTTGAATCAAAACAAACATTCAGCTTTTTCATCGTACTCTTATTAATCCATGATGGCCTCAAATCCATGGGTTTTCCTTTTAAAGGAATGTTACAAAACTTCATACTTTCAAAAATGAACTTCGTAAGGATGGCTGGATACATAATCATCTGGGACTTAATCCCTCCTGTCTTGACATTCTTGATGGTTTCAAAAATATATCCCATGAGATTCACTTTTCTCATATTCACAAGATAATCAAGCATGAAAATTTCAGAAACTTTCAGAGTTTCTCTATCCCCTTTCCTTGGGATAAGAAAACCTTGCATCCATAAGGTTACAAAACGATTGTCCAGTGAAAGGTGAGAAACTTTCCTCTTTTCCTCATTAATAAGAAACAAAGACTTTTCAACATTTTCTCTATTGAACGTACCAACTTCTTCTGGTAGTTTGTGAGATGGACAAAAAGAATCTCCTTCTATAGAAACATTCAGGAAGTGTGAGGCTTGTTTCATAGACATAGATAATTTTCTATCGTACACAGCGAAGTTTATAGTCATATCTTTGTCGAAAGAAACGGTTTTGTAAAACTGACAAACTTCATCAAAAAGAACTGGATCTTGAATATCAGGCTTTTCCACACAGAGATGTTCCCATCCTTGAAACAAAATGATCCTCCTGATTGTAGAATCGTACGTATCGAAAAAGTCTCGGGATACTAACCTTTCTCTGTTAAAGTCTTTCTCTGTAAAAGCCTTTGAATACATTTCAGCAGGAGTGTTAGCAGAGGATTGAGACATAAAGATGATGCCGATTGAGAAGATCGTACGATGGTTTATAGGTTGTGGAGCAGAGCTTCGCCTCAAATGCTGAAAACCCAATGTGGGTTTGGGGATGGGAGGGGGGGTATTTATAGGCGATAAAGAGATGACCGTTGATCTTCTAGGGTCGAAAAAGGGTGACCGTTGAAATTCTACGGTCAGGATTAGAGAAAAACAGATCAATGGTTAGGATTAAAACAAAGGAAAATAATAAAAAAAATGAAAAAGATACCTGTCGGAGAACAAAAGGTGATTGTTGGTTTTAGTAAGTATAAAAAACAATCGTAAGGAGAAAAAAAATGATGCCGATGGAAAACAAAGTCATTATTATGATCGGACCGTACGATGGAAAATAATTTTGTTACCATTAACTGACAGTACGATGGAAAACAATCTCAATACCATCATCGGTCGATACAAAACTATTGAATGATACGATGGAAAATAATTTCAATACTATCATCGGTTGATTCAAAACAATTGAATGATACGATGGAAAATAATTTCAATACCATCATCGGTCGATTCAAAACTATTGAATGATACGATGGAAAAGAATTTCAATACTATCATCGGTTGATTCAAAACTATTGAATGATACGATGTAAAATAATTTCAATACTATCATCGGTTGATTCAAAAACTATTGAATGATACGATGGAAAAGAATTTCAATACCATCATTGGTCGATAGAAAATGATACTATAAAACTGTCAATACGATAAACAGAAAAACTAAAATTGTAAATACGATAAACAGAAAACAAAACAATCCAAATAATAAATAGTTAAAGAACATAAGATAAAATAAACATAAAGACAGAAAGAAATGTCCTCCCCCTTTCTACGAGGAGTTTCTTACTATTAGGAGAGATGTAAAACAGGAAGTAGATATGAATGATTATTTTAATGTAATCATTCCTAGCTTCTGTTTTATAAATTCAAATCTATCGGAAGGTAAAGGTTTTTTAAAAATGTCGGCAAGTTGTTCTTGCGTTCCGATGAATTGTAAAATAATATCTCCTTTTACAAAAAAACATTTGAAACAATATTACATATACCAATAATCATTCCTTGAGCATTATCTCCGAAGGTAACTTTTCCACCTTTTGTTTTGATAACCTTTTCAAAGAAATATTTGTTTCCAGTCATATGTTGAGAACAACCACTATCCATGTACCAAATGTTCTTATTGATACACTTCTCGTTTTCCTGAAAAAGAAACAATTAGATTTTTGGAATCCAAACTTGTTTGGATCCAGAAGGGTTAGATAAAAGAATTTTAGGAATCCACATTTGTTTTGCAAAATGAGCTTTATGAAATCCTAAGGATTGAGTTTTGTTAAGAGAACAATCACTTCTCCAATGTCCACCACATTGACACTTAGAACAGAAAATGGTTTTTTGAGGAACAAAATAGTTATTGCTAAAAACAGGTTTGGAATAAGTATAACCAAGACCAGAACGATTTCTCAAAGGTCTAATTTGATAATACATCCTATCAAAGTTTTCTTTTCCATGAGTAAAGTCTGACAAACACTTTTTCAAAGATAAAATTTCTGACTTTAGTTTTAAAACCAAATTCTTATTTTCTAAAACATATGAATTTGAACTAGAGTTAGACTCTAAAATGTTTTTCTTTGAAATTACAGTTTCAAGATCCTTAGAAATATTATCCTTGTCAGATTTGACTTTCTCAAGGGTTTTCAAAATACTTTCTAAATCAGAAGTTTTCTCATCAAGATCTTTAGAAAGATCTGATACTTCTTTAGTCAAAATTGAAATTATAGAATTTTCTTTTTCAAATCTCTTTTTGAGTTTAGAATTTTCATTTTCAAGTAACATAGCAAATCTAGAGACTTCTTCAAAAGAAGGTAAAGTATCATCTTCTGATGATGAGGGTTCATCATTTGAAGATTCATAATATCTATTATCAACATAATTTGCATTTAAAGAGACATTTGTAACAGCTTCAGCATTACGTACCTTAGCCATGAGACAATGATCATCGATTGGTAGTCTGGCTAGAAGTCCAATATTTCGTTGTCCTGATGTCTCATATTCTGAAGAATCATCTGAGGAATCACTACCACTTGCACTCCACGTATCATTTGCTTTCAAGCCTTTCTTTGTCTTATAAAACCTTTTCTTGTTTCTTTCAGAGTGTTTCTCTTTTCTATCATTCCTCTTCAGTAAAGGACAATCAGGCCTTATATGTCCTGCTTTCTTGCATTCATAACAAGTTACCTCTGAATCATTCCTATCTTTCCTGTCTTTCTTTTTGAATCTATATGGAAAATCTTTCTTTCCCACAATCTTGTTCATCCTCTGAGAAAGATTAGCTAACTCATTATCCGAAAGATTACAATCACTTGAATCAGATATAACAACTTTCTTGGATTTAGACCTTGTAAGCCTTTCAAGTTTTTTAGCTTTAGATGCAAAAGCTACACTTCCATTCCCATTCTTCTTCTTATTGAAATCAGCATCTCTCTTCATTCTTGTCTCATGCTGTAGAAGAGTTCCAAAGAGTTCATCAAGAGTAATATGGGAAACTTTTCAATTTTCATCAATAGCTGTCCTTTTCGACTCCCATTCATTTGGCATAATATCTATAATCTTATCAACAAGAGCTTCATCATCAAGACAATTTTCTCTCATTGATTGTAAGCTGTTGACAATTGTCATAAACCTTTGTTGCACTTTACATACAGGTTCTCCATAAGGAAAAACAAATCCATGATACTCTGCTCGAAGTATTTCTCTCCTTGTTTCTATAACCTTGGATGTACCAAAATGAGTGACTTCTAATTTCTTCCAAATACAGTTGGCTGCTTCACATGAAGATATCTGACTATATATATTCCTGGTCATAGAGCATAATAAATTATTGAGTACCTTGTAATTCAGTTGATATTCTTGGTTCTCTTGGTTGGTGAAAGTGCTAACTTCTTTGTCAGGAATTTTGTAACCCCCAGTAAGCATAATAATGTTGTCTACACCAGTGTTGATAACGAAAGTCTTCATACGATCTCTCCAATACTCATAATAATTCCCATCAAAGATTGGTGGTCTTGAAGGATTCAGATTATCTATTGATCCGATATTCATTCCTGCCATCTAATACAACAAAAACAACTTTTCCACTCCACACGTTAGTGTAGTAAGTATTTAAGATAGTAATAAGAAATAAAGCTAGTAATACAAATCAGTGGAAAACCTGCTCTGATACCAATTGTTGGATCGAATAGTGGATATATTTATCTATTAGATGGAACAATACAAGAGGGGGGTGAATTGTAGATTTAAAAACCTTTGAGTTTTAGTAACAAAGGGATTAGTTTAAATAATCTTAAACTAATACAAATATAAACACCCACAATTGTATTGAATATAAAAGGTAAGATGTATTGTAATACTAATGTTATGTAAAACAATTGTATTCAAGATGAACACAATAATCAGAGTAATACAGATGTGAATGATTCAACCTTAAAGTGTATAGAACCAATCAATATTATATGTAACAGAATGATTGTAATTGAAACAATTACAATTGAATATGTAAAGAAGAAAGGAAACAATACAAATCCCTTTCTAATACAAGTAACAGTGGAAATGTAAAAGTATTACAATTCTTTTAACCCAGAGATAAGGGTTATCCTTTCACCTAGGATAAAAGGACTGTCTCACCAACACCTTGGTGAGCCCTCGATACGATGATCGGTACGTCTGTCTGCCTATCCCCGGCAGCCCTCGATACGATGATCGGCACGTCTGTCTGCCTATCCCCGGTAGCCCTCGATACGATGATCTGCACGTCTGTCTGCCTATCCCCGACAGCCCTCGATTTTGTAGGTAATCGGCACCTCTGTCTTTCAATTACTTGAAAGCCCTTGATATGATGATCGGCACGTCTGTCTGCCTATCCCCGGCAGCCCTCGATTTTGCAGGTAATCGGCACCTCTGTCTTTCAATTACTTGAAAGCCCTCGATACGATGATCGGACACACAAGGCTGATGAGAGAAGTCACAGTGTCTCTCTCTAGAATCTTTGTAGTTCACAGAGTCTCTTCATTCGATCTCTTTGTTCATTGTTGTGTTCTCAGCTTCAAATGACCTCCTATTTATAGGCTTCGAGTTCCAACGGTCATATTGCCTCCAACGGTCATATTGAAACAGAAAGCACGACATCGTTTTGATTAGTTTGTAACTAACTCAACGACATCGTTTTGTTAGGACAAGAGATATATAGAAATGAAAAACATGATTCAAATGCAGAGATTGTTTTTGACAAAGTACCAAAACAAATAATGATCATCTGAATAGCAGAGTCAGTACGATACGATTGACAGAGTCAGTACGATACGATTGACAGAGTCAGTACGATACGATTGACAGAGTCAGTACGATACGATTGACAGAGTCAGTATGGTACGATTGACAGAGTCAGTACGATACGATATAGTCGGTATGATCGACATCGTACGATACGATAAACATGATAAAAGACAATTATATATTTCAAACATATGATAGAATATATTTGTGATTTCCAAAACATGATATAGAAGTCAAAAGAAGACTTTTGACTTAACATCAAGCTCACTTTATCAAATGCTACAGGTTTGAACTAGTAGTGAGGGATAGGGTGTGATATTAGGGAAACTATGTTATCATTGTATGAGTGTAACACAATGAAAACATTAAAAATTCAATAGTGGAAGCATTAATACCATAAGAAAATAAGTATTAGAAGACTTGTTATAAAATAACTAGATTACATAGAATACAAAGGATGATTCTCTATGTCACGTGTTCTAGGAAAACCACCAAAAAAGGATACACTCTAGTAATACATGATATAATTACCAACGTACCAAGGAGACAAAAGAAAATCTAATGAATCTAAAGCCTCGATTTGGTCCCATGTGTCTCTGATCTTAAACAACATATCAAGTACCTGTAGAAGAGATATTTACCTTATCAACACCTTCAACAATATAATCTATTGGGGCCTTATAAAATGACCCAAATTAGGTGTGAGAATAAATTCCAGTAAGAAACCACCCAACTTCTATGCCAATATATCAATGAATATACATAAAAGGCAGTTTGTAATAGGGAATGCAGTAAACTAAGAAATAATCAAAAGTTAATAGTATTAAAACTATTGGGTTCCATTTACATTCATTTTATGTTTATTTTAAATTTAATTACCTTAAATTATATAAGTATCTAGATCCCTTCGAGTACCAAAAATCCCCATATTAATATAAGCACAATAAATGTCTCAACAGACCATCTAAAAAAGTATAAGTGAAAACATAATCCATGCCATTTCATTGGATTGGAATACATGTCTTAAGTCATACCATTCTAATATTCAATTGATATGTAAATTTCAAATCATGAAATATTATGTACTTTAAATATATATTTTCCTCATAGTCCCTCATTGGATTCAAGTTTTACTCAACATTTAAATAAAAGTCTCCATGAGCCCATTCAATCATTTTGTGGCGCCCCCACAACTTATCTTGTTAGTAAACTTTTTGAGTTTGTCCAAGGTATTTTATACAAGGTTATGGTGCACCCATGGTATAAGGTGGAATAGTCGCATAATCCTGACCATTCCTTTTATCCTAAGGCTATAGATCTCCCATTTTTATTTACCATTTTATCATTTTAGATAAGAAGAAACACATACAAATTAAACTATTACATTGATTCAGCCTCAATAACTCACATGGAAATTCATATGAAAACAAACACATATAAGTTAAACTATTAGATGAATTATAATTTAATCAACTTCATGTTAATCAATATAAGAAGGGAATTTAAGGCATGCCTCAAAGTAATTCTCGGTCAAATATCCACAAATGGTTATTCATGTGAAATACTCCCAAGTGGTGGCCCTTAATTAATGTCAAAATCCCTATGAATGCATTAATACCCTTATTAAATTACCTATATCATAGTAGGAAATAATAATAGTCAAAAATTATCCAAGACGACACCGTCAAAATGTTGGAGTAGCACCCCGATGAATATATTCAACTTGAAAATAGAAAAAGGAACAAGACCACATAAGTCATACATGTACAACTCTCCTCTTCTAACATAATTAATTAATTTTACATAGAGAAGAGTAGATTTACAATAAAAGAATAAAAAAACCTTGGATAACTTTGTTGAGAGAAAAAATCATGAACAATGGATCAAATGGAATGCAAATATTACCGAGGGAAATCCAATGCATTTGACTGTGTGTAAATCGAAGATTGGACAAAAAAACAAGAGGCCACCATATTATAAAATAGCTTGGGCCTTCTGTTTTTTTAAGAGGGTTGAGTTCTGTAAATATTTTAAAAAATAACGCTACTATCCAATTTATATAAAAAAAATAAAAGTACACATGGTTTACTGGAAACTACACACCCTGTCCATACTGATCTTGGCCAGACCATTACATGGTGTGTTCTGGGAACTACATGATGTGTGTCAATTATGCATGGAATGATATGGAATGTACATGGAATGTAATGCCTAGTTACGTCGTGTAATAGGACTTCATCATGTCCATAACCTCTTTTCCTTATTTTTTTAAGCATAAACTAAAATCTAAATATTTATACCTCAATTGAAGTATCAGGTACATAAAAACATATCCTTGTATATAAATTTGTCCCTAAATTTCCCTTCAAATGGTAGTAAAAAAACATATGATAACTACTCAGACCACTATGATTGTACCACAATACCCATCTTCATGGTATCATCCTATAATCATCCGTGATTTCATAGCACTCATACTAAAGGAATCGACTGGCCACTAAGAACCATCTTGCAGTGATCCACATTTCATATATGATGATACTTAAAGGATGTAATTTCCTATAACTCATCATATTCAGGATGATATGTGGGAAATGATTCTTCAAATTAATAATTCAACAATGAAACATGGAAGACATCGGGCATATTCCTATACATCTAGGGTAATTGCAACTGATAGGAAACCAGCCTTACTCTCTTCAGAATCTCGAATACCCTGACGTATCTCGGAAAATGCATACCTTGTCTCATGATCCTCCTGTGTTCCAACCTCAGAGTAAAACATAGGAAATCATGATCCTGAAACAAGAACTCTAGAGGTTGTTTGCAATGATCGAAAAAATATTTCTTAATGAGACTTTGTAGTATTCATCTGATTTTGAATCACCTAAACATGTTCAGTTGTCTCTTAGACAAGAAGTGGTCTCAGCAAAGCGGTCATTACAACCACCATCCAATATAAGGTTGATCAACATATCCCACCCTAAAAAACCCCCATTTTGTGCTATCTTCATAGTATACTATAATTTTATTGTTATGTGATAACTAAAAAAAGGCTACATGTTTACCCAGTAACCGCAAAAATCATGGATGTATGGCCGAAGCATGTCCTACAACTCTAGAATCATGCGCTCTGACTGCCCATTAGTCTGAGGGTGGTATGATGTCCTCATGAAGAATGGGTATACCTAGTGCCCTCAATATCCCTTTAAAGAAATGTGAACTAAACTGATCATCCCATTCTAAAATGATAGAATACGAGACCTCGTACTATCGTACAATCTCACAGATATACAACCTCACATTCTTATCAACAATGAATGTTTCATTGATCAGTAAAAAGAGGGAATTTTTTTTGAGCCTATTAAGAAAAAAAATGCATCATTACCACAGTGCCTCCACCATTGAAAAACTTCATCAAGAACACTTCTCAATATTCTTGCAATGCTACCAACGTGATTATACTTTAATTCAGTGAACCCGAACAAAAATGAAGTCTTATCAATGACCTCATATAAAAGAATAATTAAACCTTGATTAACCTAATCAAAACTGGTAACAAAATCTTTAATGTAGGGACATTGAAGATATTCACATCACACCCAACATAATGTTGAAGTGTTTTCAAACTAGTTCACCTGAACAATACATGAGGATCAAGAAGGACGAAGAGATAAAATATCACTGGATGAATTATATTTTAAGCACCTGGCATAAGAGGGCGGAATGTTTCAATAGGACACAACACCTTCTCCCATAGAACCACACATCCACAATGAACCCATTCACTGAATAAAATACCTATCTTTTAATGATTCTCTCTTGTCAAACTATCCACATATTATTAAAATTGTTGATTATAAAGAATGAATAATGGTGAAAATTTGGTCCATCCCACTGGAATCATTCTCCATATTCAAATAATAACATATTATACCAATTCTAAATCCAATATAACCACATATTCATCACATTGGAGTCTATAAAACTCAGAAAGGTGGTATATACTCTCCGTCAAATGTAAGAATTCAGTACATGTCCATAACCCCACATATGATCCCTAACTCAACCTAGAGCGGAATCTGCCTAGTGTCGCCTCAATGAATGAAGCAGAAATCCAATGTACATCATATGTTTTCCTACATAGGAACCCATGTATCAATTTTTATTAAAAAAGCCTTAATTAAAACCATGCATCCAGTGCACAACACTGAAAAAGGATTTTGAACTAGCCCACTGACTTCCAAATCTAGCCTAATGTAGAACAGATGATCTCTTAGTACATCCAAAATTATGTCAGGGGAAGGCACATTCTTACCTATTAAGAATGATAAAACTCAGATCATTACAAGGATCAACAAAAATGGAATACTGAACCACTACTGGTCGACCTCCTAAAATATACTCTGCTTCACTTGATTTGACATCATCATTTGACTTCCCTCAATGCATTTATCCCTAGGAATCTCTGTGGTTATAAACCATAAAACTGATGTCCATCCATGATCATTAGTGCCTCATAATGAATGCCCACATAACCAAAATGAAACAACATCAGGTTGTCTTTCAAAAATCAACATGAAACAAGAGTCACAAGTCTCAAAGTCAATCAAGTAGAATTGATCATTTGTGAATGGTCCTTGATTATGATCCTTCTACATGGATGTACACAATTAAACAGAACTGTTGTGACAGTCCATACCTAGGAGTGTCCTAGAAATAGCGAAGAATGACAAGACACATTGAATAACATTAGTTTAGAAATAAATTAAACGCATGATTGTCATTCCATGAACCAAAATCACCACATCATAAAACATGGGATGAAGGCTAAAATTAAATTGATCAGTGTGTCCAAACACCTATGTCCCAGAAATTATTCTTGAGTAGTGGGATGAAATTGGTACCATAAATCATAGTTTACTCTACTCTTGAGAAAATCTAAGAATATACCCAATATCTCAACACTCAACACTTTATCCAACTCAACATATCATTTAAACATTTATCACTCGATTGTTACCACATATTTCATCATACAACCCTTAGTTTACAAGGGAAAATTACACATTCTAGGTACTATTCATAGGCTACTGACCATATGTACTCTAGTACTAGATGGCTCATGAACAAACTAGCCCAAAATCTCATTATCTAGAAAACCATTTTCATGGATGATGATCTACTAAGTATCCCATAATTTATGGAAAATGAGGACCATGTTACCTTATAATTAGCACACCATGCCTGAGGCATGTCTATCGAACATAACAGAGCAGTTATCAATTCTCAATCACACATTAATGTTCAGGATACAACAAATATCATTTCTAAAATGTAATGATCTCCAAACATTCAAGGTCAAAACATTCCTATAATCACTCACCACCCTTATTGACCCATGGGTCATGTACAAGTGTCAAAAAGGCAGTTTAATATAAAAACCCCCTTATGATGGTTGGGTTTGGTCAAGTAGAACATTGGGAGGCATCCTATATTGGATCCTCCTGGTAAACACGAGGAAAAGAATCCTTTCTGGACCATTATCTAAATGAGTAAGAGAGGATTTGAAAATGGTATCCTTGATAAATTAAAAAAAGAGGCATACTACAATAGGGAACCTCACAAATGGTACACAGGATATGGATCATACAATGTACACCATAGATCAGCATATAGTAGAAGGCATCCATCATGGGATCCTAAAATGAAATAGGTCTCAAGACCTCATTGGAAAGGCAAGAACCTCTCAAATGGGATACTTTTTCGAAATCAATCATCATGTGAGATGGAACACAACTCATCACATATCAATGGTGTCAATTATACTGGTCCAAACACCCATCCAATCATTAAAACTTTGGACTCACTCTCAAAAGATAACTGAAATGATAACAAGATAAAGAACCTATCAATTTAGATTGATGCCACAGAACACTGATTATGAGTCATCTGAATGCTCTACAAGTTTCACCATCGTAATCTTTGAGAAAAAACTAATCAGAAAGGATTAAACTTAGTTCCAAAATAGATAAATGGGTATAAATCATGATAACACCCTCAAAGGGTATCATAAAAGTTAGACATGACACATAGACATTATACACAGTATGTACCATTAAGAACTCACATGGGAGTGTACCTCTATTGGTCAGATGTGTAAATGTCTTGGGAACATGGTGTGTAAGGTGGAAACACTTTGTGTACATATGTTTACCCTAGTGACCTTGTATTTTCACAGAGACAGAACCACACAATTTCTAGATATGTCAAAATATATGTGGGGTACCTATCACAGCTAGATAGTTTGTCTCGAAACACAACATCCCATGTTCTCTCTCTCACGGACAGACACACACTCACATTCCACATGACTTGGACTCAAAGTACATGATGGGTACTAATAAAGGGATTTTATTCTTCAAAATTAGAACACGTGGTAGGTGTTCATGGACCTATATGCCATGTAGTCAAGGTTTCGGGATAGTACGCCTCTGAAACATCCACAAGAACCCATATTTTTGAAATTTAATGTAATGGCGAGACAAAATCCTACCCCTTGGGGCCATTAATCTATACAAATCAATGATTGGAATCACATATAGAACATAATATCCAAATTTCATCACATGGTTGAAACATGATACAACAAATTCTTATCCTATAGGGCCATACTCCTAAAGGACCAATTCTTGGTGTCAATACAACCCAACCATGAAACATACCAATATATCTATCACAATAGTAGGTAAATCTATCACATTATATATCACAACAACATGAAATCAGTAATTATCACTAAATGGCATGGTAAGAATATATGGAATGTGATTTCTATCATGCTCCAATATGAGGAATGAGACGACTTACTCCATTATCATCACTTTATAACCAAATAGAACCTCAATGAAATCAATAATAACATCCCAATATAAGTTCATCAAACAATAGTGAAATCGAATCAACTGTAACGGCTCAAAATCCAAAAGATAACTGTTTTTTAACAAGGTGGAGAAAATAAATCATTAAAAATGAATCAAGAGGAATTGAGTGAATACCGTTAAGAATCCTATGAATATAATGGGTTTTGAATTGGATATTGGACATAAAAAAGAGAGTCAAACCTATTCTTGGATTACCTAAGCTTGTTATTCCTCAATGAGGGGTGGGTTCGGTACATTTTCCTAATTGACACTACTATCTGAGTTAATAATAAAATAGTACCCAACGTGTTATATAAACTATATATAGTGTACGTATAGATCCTAGTAAGACCATTACATGGCATGTACTTGGAAGTACATGGCATGTTCCGATATTAAACTACATGTTACGAAAAAAATACCGTGTACTTCTCAATTACATCATGTAACGGGCCTACAATGAGGCCTTGAACTATTTTCATCCATTTCCATAAGCACAAAATGAAAATGAATGATCTGTACCAAATATTATGAACCTGGTTCTTACATAAAGTGTAGTTCAATTGCTATTGGCATGAAAGGACCAACCTTAATCATTTAATATTCTAGTGTTTTTTAACATGAAATCACAATCTAGGATAATTTCACATTAAAATGATAGAGAATTAGGAAAAAACTCGTACAAAGTAAACCCCTAAATAAAAAATTTAAATAAATATTAAGTATTCATAATTTTCATAATAAAAAACTATTGAAAAAATGCATGATTTAATTCATTTGAAATATTCATGACTTTCAACATGAGTCCTTTGATTCCCAAACCAATCCTTAAACACTGTCAATTGTTAAAAAAATGTTATTATCACAAAAATATCAATAAAGGATATATAAATACTAAATACTATAAATCCTATGAAAACATGAAAACACATTAAATAAATAACATAAATTAATAATTTTTATATTTATGAAGTAATACATAAATTCCATTCAAAATAATATCGTTTCATATATATCGTTATAATGAAAATATTAATAGTAAAGTGGTTGAAACAATAGTTTACACATAGAGGTATAATAGGGAATAATTATACATCAATAGAATATGAATGTAATAAAAATCCATACATGTCACTATTACAAATTGAACAACCATATACCAACCTTTCTTACCATATTAATTCAAGGGTTTTCATGAACCTAGACATTATTAGTTAATCATGGAAGTACCCATTATTTGTTTATCATGTAACTACCCTTCAATTATCCATGTACAATTATATAATACCAACACATCAAATCCTGAAATTTTAATCATGCCACTAGTAAAATTTAATTTCCACTCATATAAGAACATTTCATCTTATTGAAATTTAAAATACATTTTAAAATCCCATTTTGAAAAACAAATTACCAAGAAATGGTAAATGGGGTATCATTTTATTTTAAAAACAAGAAATATTATAGAGTAAGAAAAATATAAAATAAATTTCAAGGAGATGGCATTTTTTTGTCTCTGTATAAATGAAAATGAACATTGCTTTCATAATTTGTAGATACTATCAAACGTTCTATATAAAAAGTTAAAAATGATTCCTTATTGAAAAACATTTAATGAAATTCAAAATAGGGATAAAATTTCCATTATAATCTCTTTAAATCCATATAAAGGAATGTAAAAAATAATATCAATAATATTGTAAGTGTGGAAAATAATTTCAAATTAAATCTCTAAACGTTTTAAAATATATTTTTAAATCATAGTATCTCATACAACCTTGAAATATTTGAATCATGAGACCCATGAAGGACTATCATTTAACAAAACAGTAAATAACATGAGTGTAATTAAATTCATGATATTATATGTCAAAGGGCGTGTATATAAACTCCATAAAATATGTTGGGTGAATAAAATTAAAATATTTCTCAATGAATGGGGATTGAGATTAAGTCCCTTACATTGATTCTGATTCGTTAGGTATGTATTTTATTCTCATGAATATGAAACTGATGATAATAATTTTAATTCTTGAGAACATTTTTCACTTTTATTATTCCATTTATATTTCTTATTAACATGTTATATTGATATAATAATTACTTATTTATTTATATTTATTTCATACATTCCAATGATATTCGGTACATGATTCCAAAATGTGTATGGTATAAAATATATTTTCAAACATTTCAATAGTTCATCGTTTAAAAAATAATATTCATGAAATAATAAGTAATATTATAAATCAATTATACTTTTCAATCCATCCATAGAATATGAATATGAATAATGAACTATGTTATAGTCATGAAGATGGGAAGCCAAACGTACGAATGAGTAACATTTCAATTTTTCAATGATCATTATAAAAACAAAATTGTTGTAAATTTATATGTAAAAATGATTATAATATCATAAGTAACATCTAAATCCATTAATTATACTTATATATATCATCCAAGTTATGTGGTCATTAAAAAAAACTTCATCGCTACATGGAGGCGATAATTAACAAGTGCGCTCAAACGTCCTTAACATTTTTATGGGCATCAAATGGATAGAATGTTAATGATATAATATTATTTAATAAATATAAATATGTAATTAATATAAAATATTAATATTAATTTAACAACTATAACCTATCAAGGGATATGGTGATTGAATATGAAATATATCAGTTCAGGAGGTGGTATTTTTTCAAACACATGAATGAATAATTTTTTTCACAATTAATGGTTGTGAAGATATATTTATGATATTATATGATCATAATAACATATCATTATACCTATGATACTGGATTTATTTTTACATCAGGGTTAAATAATATTTTTAGGAATTATTATAATAAATAAAAGAGAAACACGTAATAAAAAATGATAACTATTCTTTAGACAATAATTTTTTCTTTACTCCTTAAGAAAACTAAGGGTGGTGATATACCTAAAATAAGAGCACTAAAATTTGTGGGTGGATTACTAAAAGTGAATTTGTACTATCATGTTTTAGTCAAATAGATTATGAAATTAATTTAAATGAGAATAATGTGTTCAATTTAATAAATGTGTGAATGGGCACTCTTAAAATTTTATAAATAATTAATTTTACACAAAGTAATGTTCTATTACAAATGGATCATTTTTTTACAAATATAGGAATATTATGGATCAGAAAAAATTCAATAAAATATTTTAATTGTTTTAATTATTTTTAAATAAAATATTTATTGTATAAAACCATATTTAACCCTTTGAAATCATACATCGATATAACATAATTTAGACATTGAGGGTAAATATAATTATAATAAAATTCAAAAATACTAAAAATTAGTTAGTGAGAAAATTTTAAGACATAAAAAACAGTATTCTCAATTTTACATTTTTATAATTTTTTTATCATTTAAAAAAATATTTTATATTTTTAAATACCATTGATGATAATATTTAAATTATTAATTTCTTGACTTTTTACAAATATCAAGACAACATGATATATTTAAAAAAACGATTTTATCACATCACTAATATTTCAATGTCATCTATAAAATTCTATTTTGACATTAATAATTTCCAAATTTATTAATTTTAGTATTTTTAGTATCATTTATTTTTCAATTACATTAATTCATCCATTAATACATCTTAATTTTTTAATCCTTTCAGATAATTATTTTTCAACTAGAAATTATAAATTAATTAACATGACTAAAAAATACATTTTAGAATTAAAGACTGCTTATTTTCAAACCTATCCCCAACATTTCCCATATTTAAAATATTTCTCTAGTTAAAATATATGTGTGAAAAATTTGACTTTTCATGGAATAAAAATCAATAGTTTTTTTACTCATAGGAATGTAGAACAAAGAACTCTAATAAATTTCCAAATACTGTATTTTGTAGAAAATAAATCACAAAATAAATTTATTACAATTGTTACGATAATATTTTAAAATTTAGAATATTATATTTTTATTTAATTAATTTGTTTACCCTTAACCGTAAAAATAATAATTAATTATGTTACTATTCATATTGACCAAAATTAAAAGGGTAATATTTATTAATTTTATACTTATTGATTAAAAATATGCAATATATTATATAAAAAAATTGAATATAATTAATTTAAAATTAATCCTATTGAACATGTGAAAAAATGATTTTTTAAAGTAAAAACGTTTAAAATATTTAAATGTTTTTATATCCCAATTCGGTGGGATATTCAATTAAATGATAAAAATTTTACTAAATTTTATAAACATGATATAATTAAAAAAAAATCAATACAATAATTTAACATTATAAATTATTCATATGAAAAGTTTGTTTTCAATTAAATCACAATATTTTTTATCAATTCATCTAAACATAATAAATATCATAAAAATATAAAAAATACTACAAATGTAAGTTTTGATATTATAATATACATGAAGAAGTTTTTTGAGAAATGTAAATTATAAATGTGGAAAAAAATATATAAAAACAATTTTTCTATCAAAGGTAGGAAAATTATCTATTTATTAAAATACTTATTTTATAAATATAATTTTTTTGTTCATCTATAATTTATAAAAATCACAAATATGATTGTTAAAAAAATATACATAATATCATATATAAATATATATTTCCTTTATATAATTCAATTTGTATTTATCGTTTATTTATCTGTATAAAATACACTTTTACACATTTAAATAGTTTTTTCAAAAAAATATTACTTTTTTTAAAAAGGATTTATTTTCTATTATAATTAATCGGACACCAAATAATGAAATATATATTAATTTTATAATGATATTTTAAAATTTTAATTAATCCATTTCACTGTCTCATTTCTAACATCTATGTTATAACATTAACATTTAAATAATAATGTTTTTGTTGTTCTCTTATGCTCAAGGTGGTGTATCATAGAAGCTATCAAACATAGTATTCTTAATAATAATAAAATTGATATTTTATAAGTAATCCCATTTATTATTTTAAATAATGAAAATAATTTTTGATTCATGTCATACATTTTATCCCTTCTAGATTTCATAATTTATAAGGGGTTACAATAAAGTATAGAATGTACAGATTATCGTAGTTATGAGTATTAAGATTTTAATTATATAATTTATGATACATATGAATGATATTGGACATCATTATGTTATTTCCTTGTCTGAATTAGGTCTTCCATCCCTTTTTGTAAATGAAATTTTTCTCATGTGCATATGGGGCGTCATCGGTGTTCCGAGTGTTCGTTACATGAATGAAAGGAAACAAAGACAACCTATTAATGGCGCAAGGTTATGTAAACTCTTCATGGTGGGTGCAAAAACCTTGACAACAGTAACTCTATGATATGAAATGTTTATCACATTGATTTTCAAACCATTCGACATTCCTAGGAAATGGACTCACGATATTCCCCTTGGATAGAGGCAAGTGCATGGTTTGTGCATGATTTGTATAAAATTGAATCCAAACTATGCTTCTCATTAAAATATAAAAAATATATTACTTTTTAGTCTCTATATTTTTTGGTCCAGCATATGTTTCATCCATTTCCCCTACCTCTGACCCTAGTGATGAACAAAAACAGTCATGATCTCCAAAGGATTAGTCAACCTCATCTATAGTCCATTTGGAGTTCAGTTCGTTATGGATAGATTCCCGGAGTAAGAAAACTTCTTTATATTATAATATTTTATTGATTAGGGTATGTAGTTTATATTATATTATTATAAATCCCAATAAACCTTTATTTTTGTGGATTCTAGGTTTGGGGTCAAATAGAGTTTGAATCCAGACCTATGTCTTTTATTAGGATGAAATTCGTCAATGGATTAGAGGTAGGCCATCTAAAAGTATTATCTCATTATTGTTGTGTTGATTTATGCATGTTTGGTGGCATTTCTGGGTTCCTATTTTTCTAATTTGAATTCATTTTGGTATATTTGGTCTAATGAACACATAAATGATTAATTTAACCCCTCACAATTCATGTGGAATCTTTTGATGTTGAATGGTACTATTTATGGCCACCTATGGGGTGCACCGACATTCCCAAACAATGAAAATTGTAATTTAAATTTAGGTATTACTGGGGGTAATGTAGATACATTTTTGAACATTTCAACTGATTGGCATAGTTGAAAATAAAATATTTTTTATTGTGCCTAGTTTTGATAATAGTAGAATGCATTGTTTGGTATGTCTTGAAAATGGGTTAATGGGGTTTATTGTTAATTTTCAAAATGGAATATGATTCACTAGTATTGAAAACATTTACAACGTCAGCAATTCTAATGTAGGTTATATATAACCAACATTCCTTGTTGTAAAAATTTCTTTATCACAACAGTTATTTTTAACCACCTTCATAAATGTAGAGAATTGATTGATAATGCTAGTTATTTTATAAAGGATGTAAAAAATATTAAGGTATCACATATTAGGTATGTTATTTTATAACTGATGTGATCAATCAAATAATTTCTATTTATCATGTCTTTTATTTTATAATTAACGTGATAAATCAAATCTCGAAGATTTATCACATCAGTTATTTTATAACTCAAATGATGAAGAAATTATCGGTGATTTATCAAGTCAGTTATAAAATAACTGATTTGATAAATAAAATATCAGTGATTTATCAGACTAGTTATAAAATTATAGATTGGATAAACATAAAAATAGTTTTTCATATTGGTTATTTAATAACTAACATGATAAACATAAAAAATAGTTTATCAGGTCAGTTATTAAATAAATGACATGATAAATCATTTATATGATTTATTGGGCCCTGTACTCCGTCGTTCTGTTTTCTTCGATCGGGCGACCTGTGGCTCATCACTCTCACAGAAAAAACCTAAATATTATTCTTCAAATTCATTCTATCCAACCTCATTTTTCCCTCATCATTCATTATCTTGATTATAACTGGATCAATCTAGTTGAATCACAATAAAAAAGTAAGCATCACATTCCTCGGTTTCATTCTTTATTTTTCAGGTTGCCCAAAATTTATGTGATGATATATTATTTTTCAATCATTATTCATGCTATCATGGTATGTTTCATTATGTTCTTTTATACCATGTTAAGTTATTTTTTGGTAAAATAACCAATAAGAGTTATGTCATGCACATTCTTTGATTATTGTTTCTACCATGTGGGTTCTATCATGTGTGTGTGTGTACATCCATGTGCGGGATACCATGAAATCAATATTGTGCAAGTTCTTTCCTATAACCATACAACCAACGATGTTATTCAACCTATTTTTTTAATATCAAAAATTTTATCATTATTTAATCCTTAATTTTGGTAATATATTCAAATTAAAATTCATTTTATATTCAATATATTAGTTTTCATTATATTATAAAACTCCTTATTATGTGTTCAAATAGAAATTAACATACTCTACCATTATATTTAAAAATAAACATGGTTTGACAAAAGAGATAGAGAGGTGAATATAGTCACCATATTGAGCTATGAAATCATATCTTGTTGTTTCTAGTATTTATGGAAGAAAAATAAATAGATGGTGAATTATTGTAAGTATTTCTTATATGGGTATTAATTCAATGATAAGGATAGGTACAATTTTCTCTAATAAAGATATCCCATTATATCATAAACTATTTTCTAATTCAATTTAAATGTTGAATATGAGTTTTTAGAAATGAAAGACTTCAATAATGTTTTTTTTTGATAAGAGCTCACTATATCATTGAATGAATGGGTCATGTGATTTTAAATTCTTCATTAAGGATTGTATAATGATTTATTATGTTATTCCCTTATTGTGCCTACAAAAATGATTATTGGGGAACCTCTTAGATTTATCACTAGAGATGTAAACACTTGAATACTTGTTTCTTTGGATCAAGATGGTGAATGTATAGATATTTTAATATTTATAATTCATATTTCATGTTTATGGATGGGTAAATTGTGTATCTAGTTTCACCATGATGTATTATTTGTGTACCTTGAGAATAAAGGATCCAAGATGAATTTATTTTCTTAGACCATGATAAATATGAGAGAGATATGTAATCATAAAATGATTTTCTTATTATCCCTCTAAACGATGATCTATTAAAGAGAATATTCTAATTTAACAATATGGTTAACTATTACATTAAAAACAGTGATTTCATAATTAATTTATTGATTTATTTTTTTATGATAGAGGTAATAAATTATTACAAGAATTCTTTCTTGTTTTTAAATTCCTCCACTTCAACATATTTGGAGATAACATCTTCTTGGTAAAGCATGATCTTATTTCTTAATGATTTCCATTCTAAATTAAACATTCATGTCACGCCATTTGAAAAAAATTTAATGGGTTTTTTATCATAATCATATAATAATTTCAATTCACACTTATCTATGAGATAAATAACTTTTATACATCCTTAAAAATTGAGGTGAATATTTCCTTGGAATATTCCCCAATCCTTGATTACTAACACATCTATTCCGAATTGTTATTTTTCAAAATTGATTTAGTTTCAAAATATTTAAATATTTCTTATCAATATAAAACTATTATATTTAACTATATTTTATTTTTAAAATTATTTCCATTCATAAATTTATCAAATATTTTTATATTAGTTTTATTTGTAAAATAATATTACATTCAAATTATGATAATTTTTATATAAATATAAAATTGGCTTATCAGAACAAGATGTTTAATTTTTATATTTGTAATAGGTAACAATGAGTCGTAGAAGGATTATGGAACATCGAATGAGTAATGAAAATGTGGATGGTTTTGAAGCCTTTTTGGAATTTTAAAAATGAAATGTTCCAAGAAACTATATTTTTTTCTATCCATGCTTGAAATGTTTTACAAGGAAGATGTTGGAATATAAGGACAAAAATATCATCTAATTTGTCATTGTTTTAATCCGAGTTACCAAACATGGATGTGGCATGATAAAACTGTACAGAATGTCAGATCTATTGATGATGATGATTTTCAAGATGATAACTCCGATGAAATTGATGAAATGATTACTAATATTTCAATATAACAAATAGTGATTAAACCGATTATTGTGCCTCTATATAGTGATGTTGAAAACCCATTGTATCATTGTGGTACAAATTTTAATTTTTTTCTGAAAAGTTAATATAGATAAAACTGAATGTGAAACATAGACGGAGTGACAAAATTTTTATAGATATGGTAAAATTGTTTAAAGGCATTCTTCCAAAACACAACGATCTTCTAGATTCACATTATAATGCTAAGAAAATATTACGGCTGATAGGATAAGGATACAAGAAAATACATGCATGTCCAAATGACTCTATGATATATAGGAAGGAATATGAATTTCTGTCATAGTTTCAAAAATGTGGGGCAACACTGTATATGTTTAAAGAAAAATAACAAGTTGATTTAGAGATTACAAGGATCCCTACCAAGGTATTCGGGTATCTTCCTATAATTTATAATTTGAAACGATTATTTTATTAATTAAAAATTTGAAAAAAGGGTAATAAGGAATTTTGATGAGCTTATATATGATGGAAAAATACATCATCCAACTGATTTTCCTCTATGAAGGAAAAATGATGAGCAGTATCCTGCATTCAGAAATGAAATTAGAAATCACCGATTTTAGTTGTGCAGATATAGAATTAATTCATATTAAATCCTCAGTAACACACATAGTTTATGTCATGTTTTATTGGTAATTTAAAAACTCTCTCCTGATGATTGTATGAAGCACAATTATTTCATGTTGAGTTGAATGATCTCTGGATTGTAGAAACCCGTAAATGGAATTGATATTTTCTTTTCACCATTGAGTTATGATTAGAATTTTTTGGGATGATGGTATTAGGGTCTATTATTCTTATAAAATTTAATATTTTCAACTATATTTAGTGCTTATGTTCAATATAAAATATTTCCCAACATATGGAAATTTTTCTTGATATGGTGTTACGGTTCATAAAACATGTCAAATTTTTGAAAAACAATCATCATTTTTTCAATTTCATAATTGGAGGAATACATTATACAAGGTTCATAGATTGTTTTTTCCTATGAATCACTCTTATAGAATACAAAACCAGGAATTCTATGGCTAATGAAATTTGATTTTTCTCCAAAACCTTTATCCCCTAATGTGTATTTTTATAGGGTGAAAAAAATTGATGTGACTATGAGAAAGTCGCATAAATATGGTAATGATTGACATATTATAAAGAATACGTCTATATTTTTTAAGGTACCTTATTGAAGATATCATAAATTAAAACATAATATTGATGTAATTAACATAGAGAAGAATATTTGGGCCAGTTTTTTTAGAACATTTTTATATAATGAGGAATAACTAAAAATGGGTTGAATGCAATATTAGACATACAATCAATCGTAATATGTTTGGTGTTAGCTCCCACTCTTAATGTAAGATGACCATTTCTTCCATCGAATTTTAATACATTAACCAAGAGGGTCAAAATTATCTTTTTCTCAGTGTATTCATGATATCAAAGTGTCTCAAGATTATTTTTCAAAATTAAAAAAAAATTATTCTCTTTGAAGGATTTAACGTAGATAGGTATGTAATCTCATGATTATCACGTCATGATGCGAAAACTTCTACCAATTGCATTGGGTTGAATATATTCCATCTGTTTCAGAATGAAAATAATAAAGATGTGTAATTTTCTAAATTTTATTTGTAATAAGATGATTTAAGTGAATGCTCTAATAATTCAAGAAAATGATTCTATTTCTATACTTTGTCAATTGGAAATTTATTTTACTCAATTCTTTTTAATATGATGGTGCATTTACCAGTTCATATGGTTCTAGAAATAAATATTTTGGGACTGGTATATCATCATTGTATGTAACGTCTTAAAAGGTATATTAAAATATTGAAGGGGTATTGTAGGGACAAAATGTCTCATGGAAACATTGCAGTATTTTTGAGTTGGTTGTGTTTGATGTCAAAATATTTTTCATGATGAATTGTCGAGTTCCCGAGATGTCATTGACAATCCATGCGGAAAATAAACCATGACTAAGTAATTGAAGATCTGGAGGAAGTATAAAAGAACAGATATATGGTAGAGTTGTTTTCTTGTGTTTCCGAAATCATTGGCATTAAAAATTTGGAGTTTGTACACGTCTTCACTAAAGTTGATTTTCATTAAGTTCTCTTCAAAATATGGTAATGTCTTGAGTTTCTAAAATTTGATATTTCTAGGTGTGTTTCACGAACACACGAATTTCTTTGATGGTGACCTTCATGATTACGAAAAATCATTGTGAAAGTGTATTTTATTGAAGGTCATATAAAAATATTGCAATGGAATGAATTTCATGAAGACTGGGATTTCACAAAGTGTGGTTCATGAATACCATAATTTTTTTACTGTGATCTTTGTGATTACACAAAATTGTTGCGGTAGTGGATTTTGTATAAGGAATTAGGAAAATATGAATAAAACCTGAGTTTAGCGATGAATGGAAGTTCACGAAGGGTGGTTCGTGAAGAGATGATTTTATGTTATTGTGATCTACATGATTCTGAGAATTGTTCAAGAAAGTGGTTTTTTGAATCCATTATAATAATAAGGTTAAGGTAGGGGTTTTTGAAGAATTGGAGTCTGTGAAGGGTGGTCCAAGAGATGTGAATGTTTTTGACTGTGGTCTTTGCAAAAATGGGAGCGCCGCGAAGGGAAATGAGGTGCATCACAAAATGGAGATGACGTGGCCTGAAAGTTCTATCGAAACACCTATAAATTGGAATATACTCACTTAAGATGATATGGGAGATAGTACTAATGAAATTACTAAGGCTCTAAAATAGTGAATTTGTTCGGGAAGGTGGTATGAGAAGATATTCAAGGAGGTTAAAAGCCAATGGAATGTTCTGTACATTACGAAATAGAATTGTTTCACAAAGCAAAAGTGAATTTTGGGAAAAAAAATAAGAGATTCATGAACGCTTCCAAAGACAACTGACGATTCTAGGTTTTGTTAATGTATATGAGTTTCTTGAAGACTATGTGTTCTTTGCGAAGAGTCATCAAAGAGTACTCTAAAAATGAGCTTTATGAATGAGCGGTTATCTTGAAGGTAGTGGGAATCATGAAGGGTGATTAAAAGTCATTACCCAACGAATTTGTGGAAAAGTGTTATTCATCTGTTGAGAAATGTGTAAAATCAATAGAGAATCTATCTATAAATGATGATGTATTCATTATTGATAATGAAGGGATTTACATGTCCCTAAAAGGTGAGTGAATAATCTCTATAATGGTGAGAAAATGATGTGGTAGAATGTGATCCTTTCCACCAACATTGATCTAGATATAAGAACATGGGGTGGTACATGGGAAGTAGTGAGCTGACACTAAGCATTATAAAGGTAGTGAGACTGGGCATTGAAGTGATCTTTCTCGAACATTATTTGCAGTGATCTTTAGTGTATTTTTTATAGCATAAAATCATCATTTGATGATCCTTGGGCGTAGCCCAGAAAGGGTGAACAATGTAAAAATCAGTGTGTCTACATACTTGATTCCCTACATTGTATACAAAGCATAATCATCAGATAAATAAGGAAAGAACATGATAAAAGTTAAAATATAAGTGAAAACAACATGAATCTTTTAATACTGAGGTCAAGATCGGGTGGGAGGAGGAATTTAAATATCGTATAACCCTACCCCAATTCACCCCCACCCTCTGGGTATATGGGCCCCTTTTGGTCATAACAGTTTCTATCAACGAAAATATTGATTTTATCAGATTCGTTAGATCTTACTCGGTTTAGTCAATTTTTATGGTTTAGGATATAGTCTGCTCTTATCCTGGGGTACCATGGAATGGGTAAAAACATCAAATAAGAATTATAAGTAAGTTTTAATTACACATTGTTGAAGTGTTTATGGATAATTAGTGATAAACATAAAGGAATCAAATAGGTTGCTAAATGATGGATTGGATGAATCTAATAAAGAAAATGTAGATTCTATCTATAAAGATGTAGGAAAGAGTGAAGTAACTGAAATTCAAGGTCATGATGACGTTTCTAGAAGGCCACATGTAGGTGATGTCAACATGACAAAGTAATTGAATCAGAAATTTGATGAAGAAGTTAAATCTAAATATATTTAGATCCAAGTATTGGAAATTGAGGTCAACAAGCTAAGATGATTAAATCAAAAGATTATTAACGTGGCAACATATTTTAGGGAGAAGAATTATTCTTATGCTAAAGAACTAAAAAAGTTGTCTATAAATAACCAAAATCATAAAGTTGATGTTAAGGGAAAGAATCTGAACGTAGATGAAATTCATAATATGAATGCTAGAAATGATGATCTTCCAACAGAACTATCTGAATTAGTTCATAAGAATCAAATGATACAACAAGAGAAATCTTATGTCTTGGATTCTGTGGCTCATGAAAAAATTCAAAAATAAAGGAGCATTGAGATATGGTAGAAAAACTCATACGAGAACAGGAAGATGAGATGAATATTTGAATTAATCTCAGAATGGAACTCAATGCTTAACATGAGTCAAGGGATAAGAATATTCTGCATTTAGAGGATGAGATAGATTTAGTAAAGAGGGAATTGGTAAAATATAATTTCAACGGTAATCCCAAGTTGAGGGAATCCTTATATTTACTATTTTTACTATCCATAGGATGGCGATGATTAAATAAAATAAAAATATGCTACTTTAGAGGAGAATCATGAATGGATTGTATCATCCAATATCCCATCCATTTTGAGAAAATGAGGAATTGGATATGATGTCCCCCTCCTATGTGTGATATGAAATGATTAGTCAAAATCTCCAGAGATATGAAAAACATTTAAGGTTCTAGATATATTCCTAAGAATTCATTTACAAGTTGCAATAATTGCATGTGCTATTTTTGTGGGATTCATGATCCTAAATCTAGCATCTATTTAGAGGCTCAGGAATACATTTCAGGATGCGAAAATATAAACATTACTAAAAATGAAAAAAATAATATCTATCATGAGAAATCATAAAGAAGTGTCTCTAAAAATATAGAATTGATTAGATTATATTGCTGTGGAAGAATGGGACACACCCAGAGTATGTGTTAGGAAGCCCAGGTGCTAAATATTAGAGGAAAAACTCAATCCACATCAACCTATCAATATATAAATGTTAAAATTGGTTATTCCTTTGATGAAAAATTATTAATATGTTCATATTATTAGAATTTTCCAAGACATTGTTGCAAAAAAAATGCAATATAGGAAATGTAAATCCAATGGTGATTTTCTACTCTAGTGGTGAATAATGAGAAACCCTATTTTGAATGATAATGTGGTAAATTGAAAAATAGGTTTACAACATCCGGGGAATCACAAGGAGAAAAATGAAATGTGTGTCAATAACCTTCTCTATCACACTCACAACAAATGTCATGGAGATAATGTGAACAGACCTTGAATACATATGGGAGATCTACTCTAGATATTAGTAAGAAGAATTCATGTTCTGTGGAGGAATCACCACCATTGAAAAATAATGTGGTGAATCAAATATCTGATAAAATAATGTTTAAAATATAATGTATTGACCAATTTGAATGTCGTGTACCATAGTGAGAAGTGGAAGAATGAGGGAGATCCTTACAATGGTGGAAGAATCAAGTGAAGATTAAAACCATAGAGATTCTTATTCAGAGAAGGAATTAAGGGAAGTGGAATATTTTTGGAACATCAGTAATGGAAATATGCACCAGTGGGAATAACCCCCAAATTTGTGAGAAAGGCCAAGCCTATAGAATCTACTTATCAGAAAAATACTCATCATGTGGGTAATGAATTCTTAGTCAAACATCTAGAGTAGTTGAAGTTGGTAAGGCAGCTTGATGAACCGTGAAAGAAGTGTGATGATCTACAAGAAAGACTCAAAGGGTTTACCCATCAGGATCAACCACAATCCTCACCTTGAGGATCCTAGAAAATTTCATCTCCCTATGCATATAAATTCTATTAATTCACGATTCAAGGGTTTTAGGTTTTTGGGGGATACGATCAAAGGGGAAGTAGCATCTTAAGATGAAATGTGATGAAGTGATATGCTTCAGAGTCTCAATTGACTCACATCAGCTACCAATGTGGAAGAATATATGGAGAATCATAGAAAAATTCGATGTGATGGTGTTATTAACTATATCTCTTATTTCCTTCATCAAGTTCCAAATCAGCATGAATAGATTTTTTGTTGATGGATCAATGAAAAGTGATAGATGATATGAAATGATACAGGAGGAGAAGAGTTTTTATGGTTCTAAATAGTGTTCTTAACAATTAGAAGTGTGGCATAACATAGGGGGATAATTGAACATCATAATCTTATACAAGAGTCAAAAATTAAATAATTGGATGACCCAACACATGTGTTGTATATCGAGAGAAGGCTTATTTTTGGAGAATCAGAAACATTCATGTATTTAATAATTATCTATTGAGTTATAATATTATTTTATAAAGTGACTATTTTTAGGTTACCAAGAAGTTGTGAGAGAATATCAATGGTGTTTCAATAGGAATCTGAGAAATGTAGTGGAAAGAAATTATGACATTGAACAATGACATCATGAAATGTTTTTTGTTGAATGTGATGAAGTGGTAAGAGACTCATGGGGAGTAGAATTTGAAAATTCGTATTCAGACATAAACACAAATAATGAGCATGGGGAATGAAAATCCATATTGGCATAAAATTTGAAGAGATTAGATAAAATTGACTTGAATGATATAATTTTTTATCAGACTGTTATGGTGTAGACATGAAATATTAGGACTCTACAACAAATGTTCTACTTATCAATGGTAGAGAAATGTTTCTATAGTGATGTGGTTGAAAATGATAATTTGTTTAATTCTAGGAATACAGAGCATAACCAAATTGAGATGATTTGGGAAGGAAAATTCCATGGAGATGAGGATTCTGGTTTTACCTGGATGAAATGATCGAAATATGATAATGGAAAGGCAGTTAATATAACAGAATACAGGCCAATTATTGGGAGTTTACTAAACATCATAATGACAGGACCTGATATTTTTTTCTACTCATGCCAAGCAATGTGATATCAACATAATCCCAAGGACTTCCACTTTCTTTTAGTGGAAAGTATAATTTGTTATATCAAGGGAAAAGAGGATATCTGATTAATATATCCTGAAAAATCTCGGTTTGAGGTATTGGGAAATACTAATGCAGATTGGGCCCATTCTGCATATGATAAGAATTCAATGTTATGAGGTTCTTTCTATATTGGTGGTTTGTGTATTTTATTGTTTAAAAGAATCATGATTTCATTTCCTTGAGATCTGTAGAAGCATTGTGTATTGTATCCACTTCACATAATTATTGTAGATGAAGTAACAACATGACGATATGGGAATTGATGAGATGCTTCTAATCGGAATCCAATACGATAACCCAGGTGTTATAAATCTCTTCAAAAATCACATCCATCACTCAATTCCAAATCACATTGTGATAAAGTATCATTTTATAAAGGAGAATGTTGATCATGGAATCATGAAATGTGAATATGTGACCACATAACTACAAGTTGCAATTGTTTTTTAAAAAGGTTCTAACCAAGGAAGTGTTTGAGAGGCATCCACTTGCTATGGGAGTCTAGTCGACTCCACACACATGAGGATATGTGGATGTGGAACCCCCTCTCCCTGAGGTATGGTGTATTTTTCAATACTGTGATAATATGTGTTCTTTAAAATTTCTCATACGACAGAGGAGTGACCACTAGATTCATTGACAAAGGGAGAGAAATAGATACTCCTCAAGGGGGAGAAACTGTGGCTATAAAGGATAGAAAACCTCTTAGTCCAATACAAGGGACAAATTGATAGGTGAAGTTATGAGATATAGGGAGAGAAACAAGATAAGGGAGTACGCGTTTTAGGTATTATGATGATAGAAGTGATTTATTAATAAATAGATATCACGATAGCAAAGGATAAGGATAAAATCATAAGTGTGATGATTGAATAATGTTAGAAGGTTTCCATTTATAAGAAATTAGAATCTATATGGTATCAATGATTAGGGTTTGAAATGAAGTGATTCATTGATGTACATTTCCATTACTCATGTTTCTTAGGATGAGCATTTCTCATGTCATCTTATAGTATGTGGTGAGTGAATCTTTGCTTGCTATCTGAATCTCAAGAGGCAATGGATGGTAGATGACAAAAGGAGACACAGTGATGTACCATTGTGTAGAAAATCATTCTGAGGATAGTTTTCAACAAAAATCAAGGGGGAGATTGTTTTGAAAAATCTTGTCAAGGTATCATTTTATAATTTTTGTGTTGGTTGTGTTTGTTGAAAATATTGGTCTTTGTAAAGTATTTTCATGTTCCGGAGATGTCATTGACAATCCATGTTGACAAAAAAACATGACAAAGGAATTGAATATCTGGAGGTAGTGAAAAATAATAGATATAGGGTGTCATAGTTTTCCAATGTTTTTCAAATCATTGGGATCCCAATTTTAGAGTTTTTTAATCTCTTTTATAAAGTGTTTTTTCTTGAAGATCTCATTAAAATACTGTAAAATCATGATTTTTACAAATATGGTATTTTCTATGTATAGTTCAAGAAGATGAAAAATTCTTTGATTGTGATCATCATATTTAAGAAAAATATTTGGAAAGTGGTTTTTCATTAAGGCCATATTAAAATATGGGAAAGACACGAGTTTCTAGAATACTAGGATTTTACTAAGTGTGGTTTGCAAAGACATGATTTTTTTTTACCGTTATCTTCAAGATTTTGTCGAATCATCGAAAAATAGGATTTTTTTGAAGTCCTTATGAAAATATGGTTGATGAATGAGTTTTGAGAAGAATAGTACATTATGAAGGGTGGTTCCCGAAGAGCTAAAAGTCTTTGATGGAGATCTTATTAATTCTGAGAAATCCTCGTGAAAGTTGATTTTCTTATATGACTTATGAAAATCATGCTAGTGCTTGAGATTCATGAAGAATTGGAGTCAGAGAAGGGTGGTTCAAGGAGACATGAATGTTTCTGACCTTGGTCTTTGTGAAAAAAAGGATCGCCATAAAGGTAACAGAGGTGCTTCATGAATTGTTGATGATGTGGTCAAACAGTTAAGTAGAAATTACAACAAATTGGCCACTACCCCCTAAAAAGAAGAGGGATCTAGACTAAACAAAAATATTAAGGCTCTAAATTCTTAAAGACATTCGAAAATGTGGTATATGAAGCAATTCATGAATTCTAAAACCCAACGGAATGTTCTGAGCATTCCAAAATAAAATTGATCCATGAAGGAAAAGATAATTTCAGTGAAAAAATAGATTCACGAAGGCTACAAAATACAACTGACTGTTCAGGGTTGTATTGAAGAGTATGAGTTTTGTGATGACCTTTTGATCTGCACAAATGGTCTTCGCGATGTGCTCCATGAATGATCATTGAAAAAGAGGGTTTTTTCTAAATGTAGTGGGAATAGAGAGGGGTGCATAGAAATAATTACCTAGTGAATTTTTGGAAATGTGTTATTCATAGGTGGATGACAGTGGAACTTCTACAGAGAATCTATCAATAAATTGGGATGTATTCAATATTGATAATGAAGGGACCTACAAGTCAACAAACTGTGAGTGGATTCTCTCTAGAGGTGTGAGGAAAGGAAGTGGAAGAATGTGATCCTTTCTTCTTGCAGTGAGCCTGAGAGAGAGGAAATGGGAGTGACCCTTGGGAAGCAGTGAGCTAATCCTAATCATTGTAAAGGTAGTGAGCCTGGGCATAGAAGTGATGTATCCTAACCATTATTTTTTGTTAGCTTTAGTTTATTTTGTATAGTAGAAAATTTTCATTGCATGCTTCTTGGATGTATCCCACTAAGGGTGAAATAAGTATGAATCATTGTGTATGGCTTATTTCTTCCCTGCATTGCATTCAAAGCATCATCATCTGATAAATAATGAAATAACAATTTCCATGTTAACACCTAACTGCAAACAATGAGACTCATATAATATTGAGGTTCAGATCTAGTGGGGTAGGAGGAGTTTAGATATAGAATAACCATACACTGACCCCCCCTCTTAGGTTATATAAACCCCTTTGGTCCTAATAGGTATGTTATCAATCCATATCAACCTGAATCCTTCATATTAGAAATGTGTATTTCTGAAGAGGTTGTCGAGTTTTGTATGAGCTACATGGATGCAGTGGATCACATAGGTTTTCCTCCATCTCACCATGTATGGGTCATTAATGTAAGAAAGAGGATTCATGGATTGAAAGGAAAATCTTTGGCAGGTGAGCAGATGAAGAGGGTACAATTATATATCTTTAATAACATAGAATATTCTCATACATATATCTCATTTTCTAATTAATGAGTTGAAATAATATCTTCCAAGGAAAAAGGAAATGAGGTTTTTCAATGAGCACAACAAAACAGTTTTCCATGTTTAAAAAAAGACATTTCTTGTTAGATCTGGTGTATTAGAGATATTTAGATTGTAAGTGGGTGTTTTATGATAAAATGTGATAACATGGACTGGGTGTGACATTAATTTCTATACATTTTATACAAAAAATAAGGACAATGGATGTGTAGTGCATAATAGTGATGTGTTGGTGTTTGCAGAAGCAATTCATTTTCTGAGTAAAAAAGACAAAAACCCTATTTCAATATCAAGTTCATATTATAGAGTCATTTAAAATGTATGGGAGTTATTTTACTTTTATATTAATGTACATTTTTTAATTGAAATTGGTTTCTCAGTAACAATAGTGACATACATGATGGATTTTGAATGATAGTTGTTAATCTGAATAGATTGGAAGAAACAACAGATTATTTTATAATTTAAACACATGAAAAAAAAATTATCTATGTAGTTGATCTATCCGATATGTAGTTGTATATTTTTTTCAAGGAAAAACAATATGTGGGAAAAGATCAACTGGATGAAGATGATGATTTATGTGAGATCCTTAAATCCATGGAAATATTAGTAGGACAAAATGATGAGCATGTTTAAGACATGGTTTGTGCCATAAAGAATGATTATGATGATGGAATTTTGGAAAACAATCCATTTGTACATTCATAATATTAATTGTATTATATGATTATTTCTTGTTTACATTTATTATTTTCATAAAATGATAGATACTATAATTTTATTCTTTATTAAAATTACTATTAAATCTAATAAGTATAAATTTTTATTTATTTTAATTTTAATTAGTATTGTTTATCATGTTCACCATTATGTAACATATATAACTATTGATTTTTTTTAATGATAATTTCATTTCCATGTTAACCGTGTCTTCCATGATTTCTTTGTTTACAATATTTACCATGTTTACCATAGTTTACCATAGATTAACTTTACATATCATATATATTTATTGATTTTGTTGAATTAATATTATACTACCATGTTTACCATGTTAATCATATTTATAAATTTTTAACATGCTTACCATATTTACCATGTTTAATATTTATTAAATTATTTCAGTTCATCATTTTTTATTTACATTAATATTGTAATATTTGAATATGTATATTTGTGAAGTAATGTTTTCTTTTTTGATTTTATGGATAATGGATGATTAATCAGTTGATCAACCACATGATTCTAGAGATGAGCATCATGATCATATCTCTAAGTACAAACATTCACAATTTCCACTTGATGTTCACCAATCCTCCATATATTCTCCCATAATGGAAAAGAAGAGTTCAAGAGTTTTAAAACATGGTAGCCCATGTTTACCCAAATTATCAATTACCCATATCCTGGACTAGAGGATTCACATTGACTTGATTAGAATGATATTCTTAGAGGTCCAAATAAAAAATAGTTTAAGATTTATATGTCAATATAGGGTAAAAAGAAAATTAATCATTTTGTGTAATGATTGGAGAAGTTTGGAAAAAGTTATAATATCACAGTTGTGGGAGAAAATTTTGGTAAGATCATTTCCTATTGATTAACTAATCATTAAATGTTTATAGTAAAATATGGTTTACCTATTAATTATCAGATGAAATTTGATATTCCTAACACTGAAGGAGTAAGGACGAAATGTTTATCAATGGGTGCTAGGAGATGGAGGGATTTCAAATCGACCCTCACATCTGATTTCATTATTAGTCGTATGAAACATGCCAATCCTTGTCATATATATCCTTTCATAGATAAAGACACATGAACAAAATTTGTTGAAAGTAGAAGAAAAGAATCATTTTTGGAATGGGTTAAAATTTTAAAAGATTTATTATATAAATTATCTTATTACTGTTTTGTTAATGATATCTTATTCTAAATATATATAAATCAACAACATCTAATCAGAAGATCCAATCTAAAATTGTATACCCTCATAGTTTATCTCAGGGAGGGTGTATTTTATGTGAAGAAAAAATGATGGTGGAAAAATTACAAAAACATAAAGGAGACTCTTCAAGAATTAGATAGGTTTCCCCTCCATCCAATCCATATAGAAATGAAAAATGTAAGAGAGCATGGATGGTCAAAAATTGGAAATATCATTCGGAAGAATCGAGAATCGTAGATGAGATTATTTTATAATATTTATTTTATTTTTTAAGTTAATTATATTCTTTATATAAATTGAATCATCAATAATATGTTTAACTAATTAATAGAGAATTATATTGAGGAGTAGATCACACATGTGTATTTACAATTTTTGAGAGGAATGATATTTTATCTTAAAAAATGGGAATGCCAGAACATGCATGTCTTGTACATGAATAACCTACGGTTATGTTAGTAAGAATAGTTTTTCCACATTCCTGAAATTATTCCATTTAGGGTGTTTATTAAAAAAAAGAATCCTTGTAGGATGAATGACATAAAATTAATGTTAAGATGGAGGAAGAAATTATAGGTTTGTTACACTATATGTTTGAAGATATGCAAAGGAATTTTTAGACTGCAGCTTCCATTCCTCCACCACTCCTTTAAGACCCCATTATTTATCCTCCACCTCCGCCAACAGCTCCCACTCCCCCACCTCAGGCTGCAAACCTCATAGTTTATCTCAATCCTCTTCTATAGCTTCCTACTTATTCTGAGTTATATGTTGATGATCCTCACTAACCTATAGTTTCCTATGGGCTATTAACTTTTATAAAAGATATAGTTCATCATCAAAAGTTTGAGGTATAGAATCATAGAGTCAATGTACATGATACTATTGATACATCAGCTCTAGTACCATTACCTATAGATTATGTGAAGAATGCTGGACATAGTATCATCCACATTTTAGTTTGGCAATCCATCCTTTTGCAACTCATTACCATAGAGGTATGTATGTTATATATTTTATTTTATTTTTATTAAGGTTTTTTATGATTTTAAAAGTAATATATTTTTCTATTTAATTACAAGAATACATTAATATAAAAAAATATTGAATAGTAATCATCAAAGACAAATGACTATGATGTTAGATATAAATTCTTGTAGTCTAACAGATCGGAATGATAATCAAATTTGATGGAAAATCATTACTTGTTTCTGATGGATTCTCTTATTTTTTGATGTGAAAAAAATTCGGGGATTGGGAATATTTATATCAAGGTGCTTGTTACTCGAGATAAGTTGGGCATCAAAATAGTGCATATTTTTTCCATGTAAGTCTTAACACCTTTCCCTGCATTATATTTATTAAAAAGGTATACTTATGTCAGTTTTTTATTAGGTATCTTTATAACATTTGTGAGAATAATGAGCAAAAAGATGTATATGGATTCATGGACCCACAAATGATTTTCCCTAGAGAACATGCATTGGATAAGGAACCAAGAACACATTATATTTCTAAACTATTTAAACCGAATATAATCAGACATTGTGGGGTGATTCCTTTTTGTGAAAGGTAATAAATATATATCGATAAAAGTGTTATTTTTCATTTATCATAAAAAACCCACTGACTGAAAATTTTCTCTTATATCCGTAATCATTATATGTTAGGTGTTTTTTGATTATGGGAGAAAACAATTTAATGAATATGCTATGTCTATTGCGCTATGCGTGGAAGTTTTAAGAATATATTGGAAAATTAGATTTAATTTCTTAATAGTTGTTTGTATTATAATAAATATTAAATTTATCTCTTTCATATTATTTTCCAATAGGGGATGGGAATACCTTCAAAAAAATAATGAAAGAGTGCTATGATATGTTATGTAAAATTAAAGATAAATTTTTAGTTATAATCTGTACATTTTGATGTTTTTTTGTAATGATGAAATTTTCAATTTAAACTCAATTAAATGTAATTTTCAAAAATAAAAAGGTCTTATCAAATGCATATATTGTTTGTTAATATTTATTTGTGAAATAATTACAGCTGGAACACTTTTGAGGTATGACCATGTCATATTTCCTTATTGAATTTTCCATAATATTTCATTTGATTCATTTATTATACATTTAAAGTAATTTATTTTTCATTTTTTACTATTTTATTAACAAAAACCATATAGTTCTCAAGAGGGAAAACACATACAAGTTGAATTGTCAAATTATATTACAGGTTCGATTGGATTTTAGTTTTTTTGTAGTGTAAAATGTAATTTTGGATACTTTAATTGTAATTGTGAATATTGTAGTTGTTTGGTTGGATTTACGTTTTTTAGTTGACATTGTATGTTTTTAATGATATAAATGTAAATGTTTAATTTTTCTCTAGTTCTTATTGTTTTGGTATAGTTCTGATGCTATTTTTGTATGGATTTTGGTCTAGTTTTGTTCTACTTTTTGGCTAGGTTTCTACTTGATTCAGGTCAACATAGGAAAAGCATAGTAATGGTTTCATTGTTCAATTTATAAAATAAATTGTTCTTTATTTAAATTATATTATAATTGACGAAATAAAGGCATGGGGAATAGTCTCCCCATATGACTTATTAGACAATCTATACTTTTCAGAAACCTCTGTTGTATAGGGATGTGCACTATGGGAAATGTAGAGTCCTAGTGCGATGCATCTATTTAGTGAATTCTTGGTCATGGACATTACAATGAAAAATTAGTGAAATTATATTCTATGAAATATTATTTAGGGATGTTATAGTGTTGGGTTTAAAGGTTTTTTTCCTCAGTAATGAGCTTATGAAACATAGTTTCTAACCCCTGTATGAGGTAATACAAATTTCACACAAGGATGAAATTGTTGATATTGTTTTCTATGTCACTTTTGATGATATTTCACCATTAGGTGATGCAATAATTTTGTTATGTGACATTTTTATGATATATATCTCATGTCCATAAAGGCATGGGATTTTTATTAATGCATCCTTATAAGCAACAAATAATTAAATCAATATGCATCATGATAGGGACTCACATGGGATGAGTCTGAGGGGAATAATTGGTAAAATTATGTTTACCTTCAATAATATATTCATGAAATTGGAGTCCAATTTAATGGTTTTAACCATTCATTTTTTACAAGTGTTATCCAAGGCTGTTAGTAAGGAAGGTAGAGGGTAGTGTTTAGGATGTGATGTGGAACTTTTGTATTGTGTATGAAATGAGTTTTTTATGTCTTGTAGAGAGAATTCATTTATAAGAACTATTTAAACTTTATGTAATGTGTATTGAAGCACCTATTTGGTATTGTAGAGAAATTCCACAATGAATACATGTGCGGGTTGGGAGAAAAGAGGATGTTTGTGAATTATCACATAGCAGTAGAAGAAAAAGACTTAGTGATTTAGGGAAATAGAGAGAAAAATTTTTACGATAACATTTATCATTTCATTCTAATGATGGAATGGAACCATTTGTGAGTTGTACCAAGAATATTCGTCATGAATAAAGAGTTTTAGTGACATAAATATCTAACCATTACATAATAAGATGGTCTATGTGTTTCAAAATTAATTATAGAGTCCATATCAATGATTATCAACCATTTGGAAACACATTTCAAGAAGTGAGTCTGGTTAGTAGTATATATATTGTCAGTATTGGAAAATATTTGGTGGAAAATTATTCTTCAGACTGAGAAGGTAAATGTAATGATATGGAAACATTTAATGGAATATTTTCTTGAACCTAGATATCCATAATCTTTGAGGTTGGATATGTTTGTAGACTTTATGAGTTTGACCCAAGGGTTGCATCTATGATGGGTTATTATAAGCATTTTACTAACTTGCATCTATTTTTTATATTGTTTGAATAAGACAATGTGATTGTGTAAAAATGTTTCTTGGATATAATTAGGCATCAAATCAAGTACCCAGTGAATATATTCCATTTCAATAGGATTTAAGAGTTAATGAACTAGTCCCTTATCATAGATGGGAACCTTATGGGGGCTTAAGGTTGTGTACATGTGGTCCTAGTTGGGCGGATGAGTGGTGAAACCTCTAAGGGTAGTAAGTGTCGCTTTTGGAGTTTCCATTAGGGTGGAAGAACATATAATAGTTGAAGAGATTGTTTTCCTTTAAAAATGGAGAACATGTGTTCTATTATTAGGGTTGTAGGTAAGGTACATGCATTGTCATTTCCCCAGAACACCACTTGAGTGTCTTTCGTGTGGCATGTAAACACACATACAAAGCTTCCCTAGGATCCCTTGACTATTGGGCACTAATGAAGGTCAGATGAAGATGTCAAGTTATGGAAGTGGATCAGTAACCCTATATAAATCAGGATGTTGGAGTTCCATGTCATAGAGGCACGGGGTAGGTGGATGTGGTTATCTAGATAAAGGTATTCTATAACTACTCGGTAGTGCAGTGATAGCCATTCATGCCATATCCCATGATAGAGTGTCAGGTCAGCTTTATGTAGTTCTGTCTACACCTGGTAGTGGTGGATTTGGACCATCTACAGATAATGTGTGTAGTATGTTTTCTTCCATTCTTTCTTGTGTTTTATTATATACTTGTTCCAGAATCTCTTTTATTAATTCTTTTTTTTTTTGTGATTGTGTAGGGAATATCGGTGGAACGTGTGTGTAGAGATTTTTATTGATACACTATTTGGGATTTGAATTGAAGATATCAGAAACTGTAAGGGTTTTGTTGTGAAGGTTGGATAATATCATTTTATGTGGGACATGTTCATCATCAAAATGTAATGTTTTAACCGGATTTTGGATATGGTTTGGTTGGTGTTATATTAGGACCATATCTATTGTTATCATTGTAGGGTAACATTTACATCCCTTGAGGGGGACACTTATGTACATCATGGTGCATGGGATATCTATGAATGAATTGTATGTATAGATTAATTTTAGTTCGGGGAACTCATATCCCATGCGGCATACCTTGTGTATGATTCGATTGGAATAGAGAAACCAGTATTCCAATCCATTATTGATAAATTTCAAGATGTGCTTCCATAGGTCTTCTTAGGGATGCCACCTAATAGAAAAGTTGAGTATTTGATATAGTTGTTGTCAGGTTTAGGGACATTTTTTATTAAATCATATCAAATGGATGTTTCAGAACTATAGGAACATAATGTTAAAGTAGATTATTTGGTTGTAATGGATTCATTCATCCTAGTACATCACCATGAAAATCTCTCACATATTTTTTATAAGAAGCCTAGATGTTATTTGAGGTTACATGTTGATTACTAGATTTTGAATCAGATGAAGGTTACGAAACGATAAAATCCACTGTGGATTGATGATATTTTTGACCAAAATTAAGGATATTTGGGGTTCTCTACAATTGATTTGTGATTAGGATATCATCAATTGAGGTAGAGTCCTTCTGAAGTACAAATGACATCATTCAATAGCTGTTACGGGTTGTATGAGTTTGTGGTCATTCTGTTCAGGTTGGCCAATGAAATGGAAGCATTCAGGTCTTTAATGAATTGAATATTTCACCCATATATAGATTAGTTTGTTGTATTCTTCACTAATTACATCTTGGTGTAATATAGATTTCATTAGTCTCATAAAAAACCTCAAGACATATTCCTTATCACAGTAAAAGAGAATAGTATTTACATCAATATATCAAAGTGTCTTATTATTGAAAAATTACATTTCAAGGGTCACATCATCTCCGAGAATGGTTTGTATGTGGTTTCAGAAAATGCCCAGACTATTTTGATATTGGAGCATCCAAAGAATGATTCTTAAATTTGGAGTTCTCATGACATGGTGGATTTTTACTAGAGGTTCATTAATGATTTCTCCCATATATAAGTACCACATTCATGCTTAACCATGAAGAGGGGTTTTTTAGTGGTGTGAGGATTGATATATTTTTTTTCATGAGTCGAATAAACTGTTGATGACTACGCTCATAATGATCTTACATGCCCTTAATAGGAGCCACTCCTTGTTCTGTGATTGATATTGTGTTATAAAAGGGGAACTTGTGATACTATATTTCGGGTTGGTATCATATGGGTCCAGACATTTGAGTATTAAGGAAATGAATTAACCAAATAATGACTTTGAGCTTTCCATTTAGGTTTATTCCGTAAAATTATGGAGGAATTACATGTTGGGAGAGAGGTACACATTTTTTACAGATCATAAATATATAAATTAAATCTTCTCTCAATTTTATTTGAATCATAAGAAGAAAATATAGGATGAATACATATTATATTTGGAAATTGAGTTCTTTTATATAGAAGGAAAAGGTAATAGTTTTGTAGAGGCATTGATTTTTAATAACTCGAATCATGTGGTTCAGGATTCAAGCTTTTAGTGGTGAATGGTGGCCTTGTTTGCTGAGATACACCTATATTTATTAGATGGGAATTCATAGATAACCCTTGCATCAATAGTAGTTGAGTCCATGAATTTGATTCAGTTTAAGGAAATTCATCTTTTGGATGATGAGTGTTTGGATATAAATGAAGGTGACAATGGTGGGGAATGACCTTCTAGTTGGGTAATAGTTTCTTATGGGATTGTCTGTGTTTTTTGTAGTTTAGTAATTCCAATATCTATGTGAAAAGTGCTGATGTGGTTGTTTTATGAATAAAACTACACTATGAATTTGGGATTGAGTAAGATGCATCTTGGACATCATAAGAAGTATTGATAGATCAAAATTAATAACAAAGTTGTGGGCTTTGTGGCAAGATGACTTTCCAGATAGTAGGGGAAGGTTGAGTATCAGTGGCCAGGTGGTTTGATACATTCATTATCCATTCTGGAATGGATGTGGGATGATGAAAAAAGATATTAAATAGTGGTTCTTCCAATGAAATCTTGAATGAATGCTGAAATTTAGGTGGTTTGTGATGGGTTGACTACAATTTCTCATTTTATTCCATGTTGGGAAAATATCAATATTGAATAGTAGGGTGGGTTGTATGTTCGGAATATAGTATTATTTTATAAAGTTCCACATGCTATAATTGTTTCTCATGATTCTCTATTCATGTCACACTTCTGGTAAGTATTATCTAAGGCACATGGTAACCATGTATTTTTTATGTGATACTTTTCATCCATAGATGGATGGGGGTTCAATGTATATGATACAGGTGTTAGAGGGCACGATGAGGGGTTGTGTCATATATTTCAGTGGTTTTTTGAAAAAAACAGGCCCCATGTTGTGTTTTCCGACAAAAACATTTTCCAATATATGATTTAGACATCATCATTTGTGAGACTCTATTAAAGACCATGTAGATAAATATTAAATTTTCTAGAAACTAGAGGGTCTATTATATTTGTATTGATTCATGTGCATGAGTTTTCAGAAAAGGTTCAGTTGATTTAGATATGCATGGAAATGACTTAGAGTAGGAAGAAGTAGTATGCATATCAGATTCATAGAACTCTTCAGTTTATCGTGGGTGATAATTTTTTTCTTTATCTACCTCAAAGTTTGTGTCACCATCGAATTTAGAAACATGTTTATTTTTAAACTATATTTGTGTGGTCGATTGAGATTGTGGAGAGGATCTGTTCGGTGTCTTTCCAATTATCTCTTCCATAGTGATATTGTCGAATGCACACTATTTTTCATGATTCAAATCTTTTATAGTATCACAATTATCAATCTCATTTGATTAATATTATGGATGTAGTGGTTGAGGTGCTTGTGTTTATTGAGGAGAATCTAGTTCAATTCATGGATTTTGGTGAGAAATATTCTTATCTAAAGGATTTTCAATGGTTTATTGTTTTAGGGAATCATGGTAATGTTCATGGATTATCATGGGAGTTTTAATAATATATACTATCCCAATCACGTTACATAGTGTTCTTGGTGATCCACGAAATTGTAGCTCGAGGAAAATCTGTTTTAAGGTGGGAGGTTGTAAGATACACGAAATCCGGGAGGTGGGTCATTGTATATATATTTTTTATCCCTTATTTTTTGGATAAATATAATTTTTCTCATTTTCATGACATTCTTTAGGGGAATTTTGGCGGTTAGGGACATGAAGGAATATAAAAAAGGTCATCCTTTACAGGGTCCACATTTGTTGCATGGTTATGTAAATTGTCCAAAGTGGGATGACAAACTGTGAAACCTTGAACATTGGCATATTAGATGTTTGAAAAATGGTTGGTTAGACCATGGGTCCTTCCAAGGTAAATTGGAATCTCAAATCGCCTAGGAATGAGGATGGCCCATAGTTTTTGCATTGTTTGGAAAACTGTGTGGCCAAACTATGCACCTCATTAAAATATAAAATATTTTATGTTTTCCCTCTTATTCCTTTAATGTTCCACCTGATTTTTCTTACTATTATCCTACCTCCATTGATATCGACTAAAAAAACACTCAGTAGCTACCATGGATCAATGTCACTAATTTCTAAGCCATTTCATGTGACTTTGGTTGCAAATGGATGCTCTAGATAATTCTAATCCTATACTTTCTTCTATTTTTTAAATTATGGTTTATATTTTTACATATCATCTTTTGAATCCATAATAACATCATTTACCTATGGAATGTAGGATAAGGATTAATATGGAGATTGAATCCAGTCTTAAGGCTACGATTATAAATACATTCATTAATAGATTTGAGTTAGGTGGTCCTAATTTCGCATCCCATAGTATTTGTGTTGATTTGTGCATGTCTGATTGAGTACATGGGTACCTCTAGTTTTGCAATGAATGTATTTTGTGATATATGGTATAATGTTCTTATTAATGATGATTTTTACCCACCACAATTCATATGGGATACATAGTGTTTGAATTGTATGATTTAGGGCCACAATGGGGTGTTCCAATGTTCTCGATCCTAGGAATTGGTAATGTCATGTGTATGTTTGATGCATTATAACGTAGAGTAATTTATTAACATGTTAGTTGTGTCATAGAGTTTAAATTTATATACTATATGTCGTGCATAGTTTTGATAATGGCTTAATGGATTGATATTCATGGCAAGAAAATGGTTTTAGTGGGATTAATGTGAATGTTCTTTGTGGATTGTGATTTGTAAATGAAATGTATAAGAGGGTTATTTACAATAATTATAAAATAATAAAAATGCGTTTAGGAATATGAAATAGGAATTAGTATTAATGGATATATAAGATCTATGGAAAAAAAATTTAAAGTGGTTTTGACTTAATATTCATTGCCATGTTGGTTTTTATGAAATATGATTCCAATTTTTATTGGTTGGGATATAGTATGTTTGTTGTGAGTGGGAAAATAACCTAGTTCCCAATTCTTTATATTGTGGGGTATTTTCTGATGTTCTACACCCATTGGAAAATTTATAATAAGGACATGAACTCCACCCCATAAATCATGGTTCATGGAAGTGTTGGAGCTCTACGCCTCTAATAGTTTGATTCAAATCATACTAAATATTCTAGGTATGTATAATGTGTTTATTTATCGGTTTATCCATTGTGAAATAGAGACATCCCTTATTCCAAAATGTGTAACTTTTGATTGTCTGAAACCCTTATGTAAATGATTCATATTCCAAAACCATGAAACACATGACACAAATATAATATGTAATGATGATTTTTAAATGATGAAAATGGTACAAATTTTATAAATTATTATGGTATTGATTGTTAAAAAATGGAAAAAATGTTTTATTTTACTTATATTTTAGTTATTTATTATTTTCATACAATATTTGTTCAAAATATATATTTTGAATATATTTTTGGTAGTGGCTTACTAAGATATAAATAGGGCAGGATCGAACATCATTTAAAACCCGAGATGATTTTATAGTTCCAGGATAAGATAATTGATAGGCGCCATGCATGGAAGTGTAGTTAGAATTTGGAGGATAATGAATGAGGTTCCATACTTATTGTAACGAACATTAAAGGGTTTCTACTATTTTTATTTATTTTTGGGTTCCTTCACTTTTGTAACTGTTACAAAGATATGGAAAATTTATTGTGGGTTTTGGGTTTGTACCAAATTTTTGGAGACGTCTAATTATGCATGTTTAATCGTTGTAACAATTTTTTTGCCAATTTTTTTTATCAGTTGGGGAATAATCTATTAAATATTCAAATATCTCATATGTATGATCCAGGATCATATTTTTTAGGTATAGATCATGAATTTAGGTGTCTTTGAGGAAAAATGAATATTTTTTATTTTCTATGTACACATTGTATACCCTTGAGTACATGTTGTGTACCCGGTTGTTGTGGGTAGTCTTGTATTGGATATGTAATGGATGAGTACATGGCTGTATGGACTTCCTAAAGTAGGGGATAGTTGAGGCTTGTAAACGACATGTACATTAAATTAACACACCATGTACTCTTACATTTATTTGATTAATCGGACGGGGGTCAAGTCAAATCCCCAGAACGATCTTATTTTAACCATTTTTCATCAAGGAGTGACCGAGAATAGAAATTAATGTTTGAGCCACATTTTCTCCATCCAAGGTATGATTTGAACTCTGGTGGGTGCGTTGAATCCCACTGGTGAGTGATTCTATCTTTTAGAGCCTCTCTTCATGTTTTCTAATCATTCATGAGTTATCAAAGGATGACTATTTTTGGAACATTTTATAGATTAATCACATTCTAGGCGGATTCAATGGCCAATATTCATGAGTATTCCTTGTATGACATCAAGGTAGGCAATTTTATTCCTTTTGAAGTTTTTCTTTAAATTATATATGCCTAACTACCGATTACCTGGGATTCAGGTATTTAGTGGTACAGAATTAAACCCTATTATATTTTGACTAATATTTATTACCAGATTATGTTTTTTATATATATATTTTGCAAAATTTCATGTTTAGGGGAAACCCCGTTGGTCAGTTTTATTGTTTGGATGTTTATGGTCTTTCATTCTAGGATGCCTATAAGGAATGCCTGGTTTCAATGTTTTTTCTTTTCAGGATAGATTTGATTTCATATTGTTGCATGTTATATTCCTGTGTTATGTATTGATACTACTTAGCCTTGTAATAGTTGAGATTACTTTGTGTTTCTGGATGTAGTTCTGTAAGATTTTATTACACAGGGTTGTGGGAACCTGGTGTAGTTAGACCATAGAGGTAATTGATGTTGTGGGCTTCCCCATTGTGTATTTTATATTTACATTGTGATACAATAGAGGGATTTATGGTGAGTGCTCCCTCATAGTGTCTATAGTATACTGTTATGATACTATAGTGGGAATTGACATTGAGGGCTCATCTAATGTTTTTAGTATATTTACATTGCATGGTCATTTGGGGTATTGATGGTAAGTGTCCCTTAGTGTTTCTATAGTATATAGTTACAAGACCACATTTGAAATGGACAATGATTACTTCCTCAGAAGGTTTGTAGGTAATCATTAAAAGACGACAAGGGGATTAGACGGTGAGTGCTTTCTCAGAGAGTCTTTGTTTGTGTGAGACCAAATGGGATAGATTGAATGTGCATTCCAAAAGGGATGCTATATGTTTATTAATTTGTTGATATGTCAAACCATAGGGGTTAGACTGCGAGAACATTCATAGAGGGGTTCTTGTGAATAATTGAATGATTGTGACGATCTTTCCAAGAAAAATCACAAACATGGACCCAGTCTTACTTGATTGTTCGATGTTCTTTTGAGAAATTTGTTTTTTATACTACAAAGTCGATATATAGCATTGGTTAGATCCTTTGATTTCATTATTCCACATTTTTAATAATTAATAACTGAAAATCGATACTGTAGGATTGTTTACATTTCAGTACTTCCATGTTTATTGTATCATTTTTCATATTTCCTGCTATATATATTCACAGATAGTTAGGCACCTATAATTTTTTGGTTGCATAATGGGATTCGTCTCGGACCCTATTTGGTATTGATTTTTGACGCTAAATAGATTTTATATTTGTAGGTACATATAATGGAAGGTTCCCTTCTACACCCAGTACTAGATTGATGTTGGATCAAGAGAGCACCGAACTAAGATGAGACTTTTGATGTTATTGGAGTTATTTTCTATTTTTATTTCTTGGTTTTTCGTAATTTTTTTTGGAATTGTGACATTTTTGGCTTCTTTACTATATATTTGTGTCATGCATCATTATTTATATAAATATATATATGGAAATTGTTTATACTATAAGCCATCCTTTGATTACTTTATTGAATGGGATTACTTCTTCGTCTACTGATTACTGTTTGATTCCAATATGTTACTATTATAATGGGGGAATTGTTTCCCCAATACCACACCCATGGCCCTCGCTGCTAGTCGGAAGCCTATGGAATATGGGGAAATGTTCTTGAGGTCTTGTTATAAACCAGGTATGGGGAACCTTTGGGTGACACCCAGAACTAGGATGTTACATCCCAACTAGAATCAATAGACCCCTTCCACAAGTCAGTGACCTCTGTCTTATTGGGAGGTATGCTAGAGGTCATGCAGCGAACCTGCTCAATTCACCAGATACGTGTCTTCCTCATTGTGGAAGTTACAACATATGTTGACCATTTTATTATTTTAATTCATTTATCTATTTTCTTTGATATTATTAAATATAGATACATTACCTACATCCATTAAGTATTCAAATTCCTTAAATGTTTTTGATTTATGTATTCGATTTTCTATAAAACAATAGATAGTAATTTTCATGCATAGATTTCAGAATTTATAAAATTTTCTAAAAATAAAAATATAATGAATTTAAATTTTCTTAAATAAACCAAATAAAACATTCCTTTAAAATTTCCCTAAATTATATTCATATGAAATTATTTAAGGAAATATTGCATAATATTTATAACTATAACGCATTATAACAATAATCAATATAATGAAGGGTCAATCGGCAAAGAAGAATTGATTTCTTGGGGATTTAAAAAAACTAAAATATAAGTGCTATAAATTATACAATAAGAGAACTAGGGAAACATTATCAATGAAACTATGATGTGAGAATATATATATTAGGAATGAATACAAATTATTATAAAAAATTGTGATCGTGACTGTGTTAAATAAATCTATAGAAAGAGTGATTAAATATAACACAAAACAAAAAAAATTTTGTGAAAAGGATTGTGACTAATTCTGTTCAATATAAATTTATTATTATTATTATATTATTTCAAGTTTCCCTAAACCCACACATCGTCTAACAATTCCAAATAAAAATTCAGAAATATTTTTTTCAATACAATGTGAGATGAAACTATATTTTCAATATATCATTCCCAACTAAAAAACATTCCATCTCAAAAATAATGAATTTTTCCCATGAATAAAATGTGTAATTATTTTGATCATCATTTACGTACAAAACTAAAGTTATGATATTTTTTAAAATTTATCCATAATAGAATAACAGTTGACAATTTTTAGGAATTTTCATTACTTATACTGATTTTCATAACCTAGGGAATGGAATCAAAATAATAGTGTGGGAGAAAATGCCCATTAAGGGGAAAATCATCAACATCTCATCATGGTTTGGGTTATAATAATATTGGAATACATGATTGGGGTAGAAATATATTTGGAAATACAATATGGAGAAATAGATTTGTCTGTGAGCCATGATTCGAGGACATGTAATCTAAAATAAATAGTAATATGCCCTAAAAAAGAGTGTGAAATCATGAGATAATAAACATGAGAAATGGATCATAAAATAGGAATAAGAGTATCACATTGGATCATGACATAAACATAATTATTGAAATAATTTTTCAAGGATACCCAGGAATACATTTATCACATAGTAGACATGGGATAACTATATATGTGCCATCATAGGCCTGGTATGACAACCTATGTACCCATGGGATTTAACTTATGAACTGTGTTCTGTTAATTAGATTGAGATAATCCTCCTAATTTCCCATGGTCTTGGGAAATTCCATTCATGTACCCTTTATTTTTGGAAAATCCACTCATGCACCCTTTTCTATTTGAAAATTATCTCATATACATTTTTTCCCATTGTAAATCCTCTCATATACCAATCTAGGAACATAATATATATATTTTACCAATTAATTTAAGGGATATATAGGACCCCAACCATCAAAATAATAATCATCCATTCATATAGGTTCCATTATAACATGAAATTATTCAAACATAACAAATCAGTTAATTGTCCCATGGAAAATTGAAGGGATTAATAAAAAACATGCATCAAAAATTCCAAAGGAGTCTAGAGAATAGAATTATATTGTTGAAGAATATTTTTCTCATATGTTACATTATTAACATAAAAAAATATTGACATAAATAGAAATACCAATATGAAAAATTTATACGAATAAAATTGAAAAAAAGATATAACATCCCTATTTGATTTTCTTTAAAACTCTATAAAATTATTCATAAAAAATCATTGTTAATGATATATAATTTTAAATACAAATAGTTAAAACAAAAAAAGTTTTTCAGAATTAAAATTTCATAAAATAATGGATTTTTGTAAATTCTAATTAATTATTTCACAAGGAGTATCCTATAATAAAAATTTTGAAATTAATAATTCCATTTAATATAAAAAATTTACTTAATGAATATATAAAAATACATATTTATTAATTAAAAACTTGTAGAGGTAAAAATATAATGGAATACACTTAAAATCATGGTATAAAAGCATCATAATGATGTATTCTCAAATGTTCAGAGAAACTATAAATGGATTCTTGGAAAATGTTTTTACCATACGCAAAACATGTGATGATATTAGTCACATATAAGAGTAATTCTAAAAATGGATAATTAAAATCATTTTTATACATTTAATTTTAAAAAATAGATTCAATAATGGATCAATATAAATTATAAAAATGTTTTTGAGGAAATTTTTATTGGAGGATAAAACATATGATCTTAATTTGGAAAACATTTTAATATCATAAAATATAATTTTTAAAATCCAACATCTTATAGTGTATTAAATAATCATACATTTGAGAATAGGAGATAAGAAATATGAAGGAAACGTTGGATAATATAAACTAATATTCTGAAATATAAATGATAACATGGATCAGAAGGGAAAATGTGGACATATACAAAAAATCATAATTAATGATGACGAGCATAATTAAAAAAAATATCATAATTCTATGGGGATGAAATTAATTATAAAATGAATACACATAAAAAATTATATCTAGTTGATGGGGAAAAATTAAATATTATGGAGTAGGAACACAGTAGTGGATGAAAGAAGTCTATGAACAAAAATATTTACTCAAATAAAAATGTTTTGAGTAATAAATATCAATTACATATTAATAAATAGTTCTATAAAAACGTCTTAAAATATAGGAATTAATATTAATGATAAATTACAAGTAACAGAAGACAATTTATTTTATGATATACCAAATAAGAAGTATAAACACAATTTAAAAGAAATTATTTTCAAAAATAAGACATCTCACAAATAATGATAATTAAGAAAAAACACCCTAACCTTAATAACTCTTAGATGAATAAAAAATAATGACATTGAAAACATAGTATTTCTCTTAGATGTATACTTAGTTGAGGAGGCTGTAGTGTGTAAACAATATACAATATGATTTTTATATGATATATAATTTATAAAGGATAAAACTATTATAGTTTTAAGGTAATATTTAAATGTAAATTTGTTCCATGATGTCATCGAAGTGATCCACATAAATTAGTGTAGAGAAGGGCGATTTTGGATGCACCCATTACATTTAAATAAATTTATCTATCTACTACAGTGTGAACTCTTCCAAAAGTGTATAGTAATGTAATTTAAGAGGGTTTTACACACCACCCATCATCTACAACCGAGGATGAATGTTTTTAAAATTATTTATAGCATTCCCACATTGTATTACTCATTTTACCCTTTTTAAATTTTATCCTGGTAACTAATATTTTTATCCTTAGAAGTATAATTTAATAAAAGACACCATTCATATAAATTTGAACATAATTATTTCAAATGTGATTTTTATAGTTACTCATTCCTTTTAAATATAAATTATCATAATTTATTACATAAATATGAAATAAATACAAACCAGAGATCAAAAGGCCTCATGTCCTTAGAGGGATTTGTTCATAAAACATCAACATGAATCTTTAATAAAACATCAATATCATAATATCCAAAATAATATCCTAAGTCCCATTAATATACTAAAAACATAGGATATCTTGTGGAATACCAAAACAAATGGGTGAGATATATATCATTATTTGGGGGTGGAACGTGATTACGTATCCTTACATATGAGTCAAAAAGAGAAACATGGAGTCATAAAAGAAAATTATAATGAATAATCATCTGGTGTAATCTCATAAAAAACACGGAATCATATTATACTTAAAATATAGTATGGTGGATGTTAGATATGACATCACATATGCATAAGTCATGGGTAAAATCTAAGACATCATCAAAAAATAGACATAGTCTAATCATTGATTAGATATACTCCCTAATCCCTTATATATAATATTATTAGTTGTAATAATTACCAGATTCATTTTTTTTAATATCTAGAAAATCAAATAATAACATTAAGATGCTTATATGTGACAATAGTGGAAGAAAAATTTATGGAATAAACATAATTATTACACATAAAATTACATGGGTTTCATGATCTTCTCTCACACAAAAATAAAAGGAGATATAATATTGATTCTAAAAAGGAGAAATAAATAAATATATTTTATATTAAAATATTAATTTATAAGAACATTTTTCAAAATATTTAGATCAAGGGAATGAAACATCATGAGAAACATATGAACAATTTTCGTAGAAATAAATTTTAAAAATATTTGTTTATTGGTGTAGTCAAAGACATCAATGAAACAATAAATATGAAATTTTAATTTAAAACTAGAAGTAAACAAGAATTTTTTTCTTTAAAATCATCGATTAGTTATATTAATAGTGAATGGGTGTAAATTACTTAATTTTTTGTTACAAAAAATGTATATGGGATATAAACATTACCTTTAATCGAGTATGATTTTAAATAACACATTGGAGAAATGAATAAAAAAAATTATTATACCATAAAAATTAAATTAGAATAATCTAGTAATATATATAAGTAAAATCAATAAATAATTTTTTATAATCAAATTATATAAAATAGATAGAGAATGTTAGTTGGAGAGAAAAATTTCTTTACCCTAAGAAAATTGGGTGGTTTAGAGAGATCCCTTACCTTATCTTTCAAAATCATTGTATACATGCACATAAAATCTTTAATATTCAAATTATATTAATTAATAAAATAATTTTTAATAATTTACGAATATATTTTATTTTCTATTTAATTTTTTCAAATATAATCATTTTAATGATATATAATTATATTTTTTTTCTTTGGGTGTTTTTTTCATGGTTTAATGATTAGATCACTTCAGGATAATTATAGATGTTCATGGGATATCTAAATAAAACAACAAAAGTGAAATTATATGATATTCATTTCAATCCGAAAAATTAAATGTAATCAACTATCATTTGTCTTCTGACATATGGATGATTCATTTTGTAAAACATTAATGTTTTGTATTTTTAGTTAATTTAAGAATGTTTACCAATCGACATGAACTAGTTTATTTTTACAAAATTTAATGCCTATATGTTAACTCCATGCCTTAAACATGTTATAATAAATAAATTTACATCATAATAACAAATTATAATAATCTTTTACCATACCTGATGGAAGTGGAGAAAAAAAATATATGTTGTTCATGGAGGAAAATAACAAAAAATATTATAAATAATTTCTTATTTTAGAATATAAATACGATTAGTCATGAATAATAACTCTTCCTTTAGTTATCTTTTCATAGACAACAAATTATGCCTCCATGAAATTGTATTGGGTGAGACCAAAAGATTCAGGACATGAGGTAGAGTATAAGAAGGATAATTTTTTGGAAATTTGGCAACATGAAATTCATTAAAAAATTTAATAGATGGGAATTTGAGGGTTGGTATTTATAAGTGAATATGTTGGGAGTGGTTGAATATAATATTCAATAGTTTATTATTTTCTCACAATACTATCAATATCATTGATTCCAATAAATATATTAAGTAAATGGTTCATGAGATTTTCCACTAATGTATTATTAAATAATCTTTAATTAACTTAATTATGTATTATACATATAAATTATAATTAAATATTTTTACTAATTTTCAATTTTCAATAAAATTTCAACTATTTTAGATAAAAAAATTATTCCCACTAACAATTTATTTATGTGTATTTTACAGAAATAGAAATAATTTTATAGAAAAAATTTCTTCAATATATGAAATTTAATTTTTAATATGAATTAATCTTATTTGGAAAAAATAATTTTTATATTAAGATCAATTTTCATACCCTCATAAAAAATACTTAGTGTGTCATAAAATAATATTATAATAATAATAAATCATAATATTAATTGATTAACAATTTTAATAAAGTAATATTTCATTTAAATTATTATATTTATTTATGAAAATGAAAAAACATATCTGATCAATAAAATAAAAAATAAATATTTTATCAATTATAAAACTCTAATTTAATCATTTACTGATATAATTATATCATATTTTCATTTTATAAGATACATAATCATAATCACACTGTTCTGTAAGTGATAATACTAATTTAACGACAATGTAACGATTTCAATGGGTAGATTCCTATATTTAAATTACTATTATGATTTTCGTATTTATAATAATCACGTGGATTCCCTTTTTTTAAGAAATAGAAAATATTTTATTAATTTCTTAGTCAAGTAAATTTAATCTCAGGGTCATATATAATTTCATTTCTATGATTAATATATATTTATAATTATTTTTCTTCTATAGTTTTTTCCATGAGTGTGGTTATTCTAGTTGATATTTGATATGAAAATTTTCATATTATATTATTCTTATTTTATATTTATTATAATATTTTAACTATTTCTATTCATATTTCCATATTGATTTTCAACATTGAATGTTAAAATTATTATTAAAAAATTATATTGTTATGTCATGTGGTGCAAGTGAATTATATAACAGTATAATAAAAAGTATGATATAATTATATAACCATATGGGAAACTTCACTGATAAAATAATTTTCATTACATCCACCTCTTAAGAAATTTTATAATGACCTATACTTACCATACATTATTATTACGTTATAACTGACGAATACTTATTGCAACATATAACAAAACCATGATAATACCATATATATATAGTGTCTTTAGAAACTAAGAAACATAAACAACTAGTTCATAAATAATCTACATTGTCTCTCATTTATTTCATAGTATCTAGAGTCCCTTAAGGAATATCCTACTTAATAACCTTATTATTAACATGGGGAATAGAAACTATACAAAAGGGTGAGCTCAAATGCTTAGTAAGGGTAAAAAAAGGAAATATCAATCATATCATATTCATAAGAACATAACATTTTGAAAATCTTAACCTAAAAAAGAGATCTTAATATCATAAGATGGGATAAATCATAATAGTGAAATTTAATCCCAATATGGATAACATAAAACATGAATCTTTGTTTCATACACACATAACCATATAAAATCACTTCTTATTAGTCAAGACTCATTTCAAAAACTATCATCATGGACAAAGTCCATTTCTAAACCAAGTTCACCTCTCCTTCCAGTCTTGCATCACTGTACCGGATTAACATGCCGTTCTAGCCAAGTATATCTCATGAGTTATAAATCTTTTTCAAATGCATTGGAGGGTTATATAGGACCCACCAATCTCATAATAAAACCATTATTATTTGTGCCACAAAATCATATATTATATATCATAGCATAACCCATGTAATAAAAATGAGATTCTTAAACATCATGCCATCATAACATAAAACATATAAGATAAAGGACTTCATAAAATTAATTCCATCATAACATAATCAAATCAATTTAAAAATAGGTATAGAAACAGAAACCTATATTATCTTAGATGGAAAATAATTTTGACGAAACACTTCATTTCCTTTCAGGGGGAAAAATATCCTTTCTACTTTAAACACATTTTTCCTTTCTTAACATGTCATGAAATAATAAACTAAAAAATGTTAATTAAAAATGAACATGAAAACATGTAAAGGAAGCTTCATGGAAATAATTTTCCAGGAAATCATAATAATCCATTAATGTCGTATAAGTAAAAAAACATTCTTCTTATACTTTGGCAAAAAAAAAGTCAAAAAGTATCTCGTATTGAAAATGACCAAATATTTCTTTAAAATATTTTACAAAAAATTCCACAATATGTAAAATTGGATTTAAATAACTTTAGGAGGATAGAAATACTATTAGATATTGAGGAATCATTAATGTGGATTATAATAATTCCCCATTAAATTCTGATGTATATACAATCTCAGATAAAAAAAATGAGATTTTGAGATTTTCCCTTTCATTATGTACGATAAGCTTTGTACGTATCTAAACCTCTTGTATAATGATTTAAATAATTTCATTGACTTATTCCGGAATCATAGTAATTTTTATGATATCATATAGGGTCATTTTCTTATCATCTTATTAATAATATTTCATTACTACTTGTTGTTCGAGTGTTCATTGATTTATGTTCTTATGTGTTTTTTGTCAAATAAATTCTTATTCCACTTTTTAAATTATAGATATATCATTCACAGAATGGTTTTAGTATAATATATATCATATATATTCATTAAATTCATTTGTATAATCATTATTCAATGAAGATCATGTAGAACGAGTCGCATCCCATCGTGAAGATGATATAATGTACATACGCATAAGCGATGATATCATTCCCATAATTAAATGAATGGAATTGGAGTTGATGATAGAATATTTCAGAATCAGTATCATGTTATAATAATCATATATATCTATATATTATAAACAATTATACACATCCATGTATGGTGGTGGTGATAAACAGATTACACCACGACATGGAGACGATATTCCGTACGTATACACGTGTGGTGATTTCATTCTCCATAGGATGGATAGAAGGTAAAATATGGTTGTTTCATATTTATAATAACATATTAGTATATGAGATATACTGATGTTATAACTTTATAACGATAAAAATAAATAATATGATGTCGAAGAAGTAAGAAACTTGAAAGAATCAGTAGATGAGATTACATCATCCTCGACGTGCCTCTTTTAAACATCCTCTTAGGGCACTAGAGTTGGTATTTTGAAAAGACATAAACCTCTATGATATAACTTTATATGTTTAGAAAAGAAATGGGAAGGGGTAGGAAGAGCTTGAAAACTCAATATTGTGTTAATAAAATAGGGAGGAGGTTCCCTTTTATATGAGGGGTGAGGGGTACCTTAGGAAAAACATAAAATATTATTTTATAATAAATTTATATTCGGTGTATAATGGATCAAAAGTGACTTATTTCAAGGCTACGGTAGGGATGGGTCGTAATACTCTCAACCAATAGGTTTTGGATACGATTTTATTACCATTTTAACCTTATAATTTAGATGTAACTGTGTTAAATGATTTAACTTTTACCTTGTATTGTATTATTCTTACACTATATGGTAAAGAATCATATTATAAACTACCAATAGAACCCCAATCGGTTATGTAATGTCATAAATATAATTATATAAGTCTTTTGGCCGAATCATAGATTTTTAGGACCATTATATCAATTAATAATCTAATATTTGTTTTAAAAACTCTTTTATATCAATTTTGACACTATTTGGTATTTTGTTTTTTCTATATTTATAACAGCATTATTACATCGAAACAATTTCTTATCACCAACCCTAATATGTTATATTAACCTAGTAAATTAGTGTAATTCTTAAAAAATCTCAAATTATATTTATTTGGGTATTTATTAGATCAATTATGTTAATATTTCAATAATAAGGTAATTACTACATCATTATTGAGCTATAAATAAATTAAATTATTTAATGTCTAAAAATTATAAATGAAATACCATTATGTAGGAAATATTTATAGGTTTCTAATTAATATTTATAGTCTAATTTATCTTTTGTATAACCCTCAATTAAAAATGTTTTACTTATTAAACGTTGATTTTAACTCTTTTAACTCTTCTGTGAATTAATTAATAATAAATATCCTAATCTAATCCATGTGGACAAAAGATGTTCATATTTTATTCCTAAGGATGTTTTTGGTCGATTTACACTAATCCAATAGAATTAGAACATGTTTTGGGATAATTATAATATCATTTTCACCAATAATTATCCTATTTACTTTTAACTGTGGTAAATAAAAGTAAAAGGTTACCATTCACCAAAAATTATTTTTATTTTATTGAACCAAATTTTACTCCCTAATATTAAACATGTCTCTTGGATTTTCTCAATTCAACTCATAGTAGCAGCAAATTTATGTTTTATGTAAATTTTCAAATTCTCTTATGAGGTGGGTAAAAGAAGGTGAACAATTCTATAATATATATATATATATATATTATAAATTGACTCCAATGAATTGCATTGAATAGATATATGTATTATGAGACTATTATGTCTTAAAAAAATTTAAATAAAATAAATAATTTTTTAAATAAAAATTACCTTTAAAACTATAACTTATTGTTTTTACTATTCATCATAAATTTAATGTTTTCAGAAAAATACCAAACATTAACCCTAGGATAATTTAGTTGTTCCATATCCAAAAATGATGTCCATTTTGAATGATAAAATATATAAAATTTAAAAAATTGGGTATTATTTATTCATAACGGCTAGGTTATATAATATTTTAATAACATATCATTGTTTAGCGAAACACGGTATTACGTTCAACACAAGCAATTGAGGAAGGTATCTCTAGAATGTAACGTAATCCAAGATAGTGTTCTATGTAGAGAAAGATTCCTTTTATATTTCATATAACATAATACATAAAAACAAAACATTTCCCAGAAAATATCAGGGTGTCACATTCTACCACACATAAAATGAATTTTCCCCACAAAATTTTTCACTCCGTAACAAAAAGATGAGGATACCTCTCCCTCATCGTATCCTCAAGTTCCCATGTATCTTCTTCTAATTGGTGGTTCCTCCATTAAACTTTAACCGAATGAGTGGTCTTGTTTTGTAGAACTTTTTCGCTATGATCCAGAATCTCTATCAGTTGTTTTTCATAAGAAAGATCATTCTCCAGTGGTACAACTCTTGAGCTTATAACATGTGAAGGATCAGGTATGTATATTCTCAGGAGAGATACATGAAACACTTCATGAACTTGAGAGAGATTCATTGGAAGCTCCAATCGGTAAGCTACTTTTCAAACATGACCCAGTATCTCAAAAAGACCAATATACCTAGGGCTCATCTTGCCCTTCCTTGAAAATCTCATTTTTCTCTTCCAAGGCGATATTCGTAAGAACACATTATCACAAACTTCAAACACTAGTACATTTATTCGGTTATCGACATAAATTTTCATTCTATTCTGAGATTCTCTTATGTGTTGTTTAATAGATCTTACATTTTCATCAATGTTATTAACAATACCAGGTCCTAATAGCTCTCTTTCCCCAATATCATCCCAGCAAGTTGGTGTTCTGTATTTCTTTCCATAGAGAGCTTCATAAGTAAGCATCTGAATATAAGAGTGAAAGATATTATTATAAGAAAATTCCACCAAAGGTATGAGTTGATCCCAAACACCTTTGAAATCCATAGATCAAGATCTCAACATGTATTATATATATTTAATTGTCCTCTAAGACTGACCGTCTATCTGAGGATGATAAGAAGTGCTGAAACTCAACTCTATATCTAGAGTATGCCGAATACTTCACCAAAACATCGAGGTAAACCTTGGATCCCGATCATATATAATGGAAATTGGTACTCCATGATATCTTACCACTGCCTTTACATATATCATCGCAAGCTGATCAAGATATAAATCTTCTCTAATAGCAATGAAGTGTGCTGAATTCATAAGACAGTCAACTATAACCCAGATAACATTATTTCCTTTGGATGTTTTAGGAATTCAAGGGACAATGCCCACAGTGATGTTTTTCCATTTCCATTCTGGTATGGGTAATGGTTGTAACATCCCGTTATACTTCCGTATGTCAGCATTAACATGCAGAAAAACCAAGCCTCGAGAGACATATTCATCAAAATCTCTTTTCATGCCATCCCACCAGATGTACTCATTCAGGTCCCTATACATCTTCATTCTTCAAAGGTGAATAGTGAATGAAGAACATTGCGCTTCACCCAATATTTTATTCTTTAATTTTGGGATGGGAGGAACACAAACCCGATTCCTGACCCTTATTATTTCATCACAATCAATGTGGAATTCATGAAAAGTTATCACCTTATTTTGTAACTCTACATCTTTTTTTTGTTCCTCTTCAATCTTCACATGTATTGATGGATAAACATTCATTTGTGAAAGATACAATTATTCTCCATCCATTATAATTCCAATATCCATCCTTTGTAAGTACATAAATAATGGATCTTTTATGATCCTCATCATGGATAAGCTAGCATGGTCTTGTCGACTTAATGCACCTTCCACCTTGTTTGATCCCCCAGGGTGGTAATGAATTGAGTAGTTGTAATCCTTAATTAGCTCCAACCATCTTCTTTGGTTCATATTCAACACCTTTTGTGTGAAAATATACTTTAAAATTTTATGATCAGTATAAATATCACACCATTCACCATAACGATAATGCCTCCCAATCATAAATGCAATGATTACCGCAGCTTATTCCAAATTACGAGTTGGGTAATTTTGCTCATGGATTTTCAACTGTCGTGAGGCATAAGCTATCACCATATAATTTTTCATGATAACACACCCCAATCCATTATTATATGCATCACTATAGAACACAAACCTTTCTATACTACTATATAGTGTGAGCACATGTGCAATGGATAAACATCTTTTCAACTCCTTGAAATTCTCTTCACAATCCTCTATCTAAACGAACATAACTCTTTTTTGAGTCAACCTGTTGAGTGGACTAGAAAATCATGAAAAATCATTCACAAAACATTGATATTATCTAGCCAAACCAAGAAAACATTGGATCTCATTTACTGTTGTCGGACTTGACCATCTTTCGATAACATCTTTTTTTCTAGATCCACAAATATCCCCTCTTTTTATATTATTTGACCCAAAAAGGAAACTTTTTGAAGCCAAAATTCACACTTGGTAAATTTGGAATAAAAATTCTCCTTTCTTAGGGGCTTTAATTCAGTTCTCAAGTGATATTCATGTTCTTCCTCACTATTTAAGTAGACAAAATAGTATCTAAAAAGACTACCACAAACTGATCAAGATAGTCTCTAAAGACTCTATTCATTAGATCTATGAAGATAGCAGGGGAATTAGTAAGGCCAAATGGAATCACTATAAATTCATAGTGTCCATACCTTCTATGGAAATCCATTAATGGTATATTCTCCCTTTGGACCCTTAATTGATGATATCCTGAATGAAGATCAATCTTAGAAAAGTATTCAGCACCGCGTAGTTGTTCAAATAAGTCATCAATGTGGGGGAGATGATATTTTTTCTTGATATTGATCTTGGAAAGTTCTCGACAATCAATGCAGTGTGTCATTGATCCTTTTTTCTTCTTAACAAACAGAACAGGTGCTCTCAAGGGATGCAATAGGGTGTATGAATCCCTTATCAACATTATCTTGGTGTTTCTTCTTCAATTCTTGCAACTAAATTGGGTACATTTTATAAGGTTTCTTTGAAATGGGCATAGCACCCTGTATGAGTTCTATTGAAAACTCAAAATCACGATTTGGGGGAAGACCTAGAAATTCTTCTAGAAAGAAATCATCAAACTCTCATAAAATGGGCATATTATTTATTGTGACTTTCTCTCCAACCAAAAGAGATAAATAACCTTGATTTATTGGAATCAAGACCCATAAGAATGATGAAATTTCCACAGTATGGTTATATTAATCCTTTCATCGATACATGATATTTGATTTATCTGGAATATGAAATGTGAATTCCCTTCTTAGGAAATATATATGAGCTCCATATAAAGAACACAAATCCATGCCAAGAATCACATCAAATTACACTATAGGAAGGATCACAATATCTTCATGAAACGCTTTCTCCCAAACGCCTATTGGAGAAGAATTATAAATTGTTGATGCAATCATTGTGCCATTAAGAGATGTCATAGCTATCATAACAGCTAATTGTTGAGATAGTATAGAGATACCCTTAGAAAATTATTTAGAAATAAAAGAGTGGGAGGATCCAGAATAAAATGAAACAATTATTATTTTAGAGTGTTTTATAAGTGTACCTTTCACCACTTCATTATCGTAACCACATCGTCGATAGAAATTGCATGTGGCTTTCTATAGTCATTAGCCTTAAGAGTTTATTGAAGTCTATCATCATCAACAACCCTTGGATTAGGTCAATAATTAGAATAATTCTCCATTTCCTTGAACTTGTAACATTTAAGTGTTGGAGGTGCATTTTGTGTACCCTGTTCTTTGTTCTCTTCACTAGACATCTTTTTCCCATCATTGCAGCATTCAAATGCACGCTGAACATCTTTTCCACATTTGAATCACTTTAATGTCCCTTTACGAATATTTCTTACCATCTTTCTTTACACACTTGGATCATAAGGGAAAACTCAACTTCTTTTTAGTGTGTTCTTTAGATTTCAATTTGAATTCCATTTTCTTATTTGTATGAAACCCATGTGACTGATCAGTTAATCTAATCTCCATATCAACCTTGAGAGCACATTGAACAATTTTGCTCGTAGCTATTGAATTACCTTATGGATAGCACCCCTAGAAGACTTGGTTTTATGCCACTGATGAATCGATCAATCTTTCTCTCTGGATGGATAAGAATTCCAGAAGCATATATTACAAGTCTGGTAAAAGTTTCTTTATATTTACCAACAGATTCATCATTCTTTTTCTTTAGTTCCAGAAAATCCTTCTCCTTCTTTGTTCGAAGAATACGAGTGTTTTACTTATTGAAAAATAAGTTCTTGAACTCATCCCATTCCATGGATTCAATTTTGTCTCTTTGCCTCGTATTCTTGATAAGATTAAACCATTGATCAACTTCACCTTCTAAACGATATACTACTAAGATGACTTTATCATGTTCAGAACATTGATGAACTGAAAATATCATTTCAGTGGTACTGATCCCTTGCTCTTCCACTAATGGATCAGTAGACCCACTGAATGACGGTGGATGTTGCCTCGTGAAGGATTCAATAGAATTTTGCGCCTTAATTTGCTCGTTTGGAAGTCCTGTAGGATTCATATCTTGAGAAAGTTATATGAGCATGGCTATAAGATATTTCATTCCATCTCTCATAACGTTTGGTTTCTCAGGGGGACAATCATTGTATTTCCCATCGCATTCACCATTAACATAGTTTCTTCGGGTTCCATCCATTGACTAAAACCAATAAGCATAGTGTGAGAAACACTAATCGTAATAGGAAATCCACATAATCAAGAATTAAATTTCACACAATAGGTCTTATCATAGGTTATTCATTGTCATTTCTAAAACACTAATATTGTGTTCTATACTTACACATATCCTTATGGTTCTTACTAAGGCTTTCACATCCTAGTTTCCAAAGGCTGACTATACTGTTCCTCTAACACAAACTATACTGACCCATACATTACATACATTGTTATTACTTCACAATTGAAGCATAAATATTACAATATATTATAAAACCATGATAGGCCATATTGGTATAGTGTCATTAAAAATTGGGAAACATAAACAACTGGTTCATAAAGCATCTACATTGTCTCCCATTTATTTCATCATATTTAGAGTCCCTTTTGGAACATCCTACTTAATACCCTTATTCCTGACCTGGGGAAAAGAAATGTCACGACCCACCTTCACCAAAAGGAGGGAAGGGTCAGAAGATTTCTAGGCCCTTCATTCTTTATGATAAAGGAGAGATAATGACCCCCGAGGCCCACCTTCAATAGGTCCCGGAGCGGCGACTTCTACCAAGGGTATAGAAATTTCTCAAAAAATGGAAGGCATTACCGCTTTTTGTTTTATAAGATCGAGAGATAAGATGATGAAAATCAACACCATTCTAAAAATAAATGGAAATTGAAGTCAAAATTAAACCATTCCCAGATTCATGTTTCAAAATAAAACGGCACAAAGTACAAAAGGTGAATACAAAGGTAAGTACCAAGAAGAAGAAAAAAACAGCAACTACAACTTCCCCAAAGGTCCAAGCTAGTATGGTTCTGCGTGATCCCCAAAGTCCTCCTAGAAACCTGAAAGCAGTTTTATATACATAGGGTGAGCATACAAGTACACTCATTAGGGAAAACCAAAGACTCTCATGCACAAGTGGGGGATCATGCTAATGTCCCATGAGAAAATGAGTAAACCAGACACCTATCAAGGTAAAATATCCACCCAAGCCTCACCAAGGCACACTCCCAAAATATTGCAAGTCATTTAATGTATATAGTAAGAGAAAATCGATGTTTGGGTACCTCGTACCACTTTCCCACTGGTTATTGAGACATTCTACGCATCAGACCAATCCTGTCATTCTCACCACAGTCCCACTACCACACCCTCCCGCACACACCTGGGGCATAACCACACGCAGTCGCACTACCGAAATCTTGCCCACATACACCTGGGCCACAACTATCACATGTAACAACTCCTCTAAACACCTAGGCCAGAACAACCACCACCACGCCCGAAGACACCTGGGCCTCATCCCAAAGACACTTGGGAAACCTCCTACTGCACACACCTAGCCAACCACCACACTACCCCACCCGAAGGTTGTTGGGCTAATAATGGACCTCAGGCTATCACAGCCTACCCGAAGATACTTGGGCTATCGAGGAAAGGGATCAGAAAAGGGGCTAATGACCAGCCACTAAGAATAGTGTTGGGAAAAACACCCTCCCCCATGAAACGGGGTTGTACGACACTAAGTACTCATCTTGGGTTGTCCGTGAATAAGAATCAAAAAGCTACAAGTATATATATAGGTAAGAAGCACTCACCCCAAACTAGGTTTTTCTTCAGACAGCCTACAGATCACAACAACACTCAAGCCCAAGTCACAACTCTATCCAACAAAACCCATTTTTCCTATTCTTGTTTTCATGTTCAGTAATAATGTTTATGTTTATGCACTACTGGGCAACTAACACCATAATCATAACTAAGGAATGGAAACTAGCCAACCGTCAAATTAAGTATCCACAAACTGTTCTCTTGTAAAGTCATAACAAGAAATAAGTGAGAACCCTCGAAGTGCTGGGACCAAAGAAAAACCCTCGAGACACTACCCTGTGTCCCCCGAAATGGTTTCTCATCAACAAAGGATCCCACCCCAATTCTTGATATAAACAAGTACTGACCCGATCGTAAATCTCACAACCACCGAATCCATAACAATAGGGGATCACATCCCCAATTCACACATTTCCACCAATCGGACGCAAAAGAAAACAACCAAACCACTGTCACCAATACTAAGCAGGGCCATGCCTATATTTTCAGATTTATAATATTTAACACACTCCATGATTTCAATTCCATGTTTTTATCGGGGTTAGCATAGAAGGGATTGATCCTGGTGCCTCAATTTATTTGGCCGGATATACGTGATTAACCATTTTACTTTTCACAGTAGGAGTTTAAGACCACAAATTAGCCATTTAAAACATCAGCAGAGGTTCATTAGTGCACAAACAAAGACCACCAACGACCTCAATTTTAATAAGTCATAAGCCAACAAAACTCTACAAGATGATCAAAATATAATCAACATCAACGATCACAGCCCCCCCCCTCATTATTTATAAAAACCAGTTCATTATCTTCATTTAGGTATGGTTTATCCAATTCTACAGAACAGAAGCACGCCCACCCCACATGATACACAAAAGAAAGAGGAGAAAGAGAATTTCCCTACCTGTTGGATCAACGATCTAAGCTGAGGCCGGGGGAGGAACTTCACCGATAGTGATGCAGCTCGCCTGAACGAGAATCGCTTTGTCTATCGAAGCTTAGGCCGGGCGCAGAACATTACGGATAATGATGCGGCACGCCTGATACAACATAAGTTGTTTTTGAAAATCCTAGATCGAGTAAAGGAGGAACCACGACTAACCCTTAGTTTATAAGAGCCGCGGACGGTTGAGGTGAGAACGCGAAACCGCGTAAGGCACGGGGGTCGTGGGTTGACCACGCGGCTGGGCAGTTACACACGGAGGTCTCTCAGGATTTTTAGGAATTAATTATGGGCTTTAAAAGGTTTTAAAAAGAGTAAAATAATTAATTTAGGTTGAAACATACGTTGCGGGAGCGGAAAAGTCTGGTACTGGAAAAAGGAACGAAAAGCTCGGTGAGGGGATACGGTGCCACTGTCACGGTGATACTGTTTTGGTGAAGCCTCGCTTTGGAAAAGTAATGGGCCAGGAGGGTCCGTTCCATTACATTAGATACCTCTTAAACGATTCTCATCCTTGAGAATCAAAACAAACCAAGAATGAATGAGAGGGTCCGAACAACCACCTCAAAAGATACCTCTTAGAAGTTAACCCATGCTAACCAAAAACACTTCTCTGTCAAGAACCAAGAAACATATCATGCCAAACTGCCAGGGCATGTGGGTTGGGGAGTCTCCTCCCCCATGTCAAGATATTATATGCTTTGGGCGGCACTGACTCGCCCACACGGGTTTAATCGCATCCACCTTAATGCGTCTTGATTAGGGGTCGGGATCTCTCCTCCCCCATAGCCAGGGCTTTTTTTTACACACAAACTGAGGAATGAAAACCAGTACATTTCATAGCCAAAAGACAAAACGTTCTACCACAACAGGTACAACAAGGTACAAAACTCAAAACAAATCTGTGTACTGGGTACGCATCTGTGCTTCTCCCTCCCACGTACTCTCCTCAATCCCACCATGTCTCCACAACAGAAGAACCAAGGGGATGGTTCACCCACTAAGCACCTTCTCCTTGCGATCCACAATCATCACTGGTCTCTCCAAAATGGTCATGTCGTCCTCGATGTCCAGATCAACCTAATCAAGGACATTTGAATCGTCGTGCAGATACCGACGGAGCTGGGACACATGGAATACACCATGTATCCTCAGTATCGGTGGTGGCAACGCTAGCTGATAAGCCACCTCGCTGACCAGCCCCAACACTTCGAATGGTCCGATGAACCTGGGGGAAAGCTTACTCCCCTTGTCAAACCTCTACTGCCCACACCGAGGGGAGACCTGCAAGAACACGTGGTCCCCAACCTCAAACTCCAAGGGCCTCCTCCTAGTATCAGCATAAGTCTTCTGTCGGTCCAGGGCTGCATTCATCCTTTCCCATTTGAGTTGATCCTTTTCTTTCGTCCTATGCACCACTTACGGGCCAAGGATGCCTGCCTCTCCTACTTTGGCCCAACACACAGGTGAACGGTATGAAATCCCATATAAATCTTCAAACGGGGTCATGCCAATGGTAGAGTGATAGCTATTATTATAGGCAAACTCTACCAGGGGCAGGTGTCGCACCCATGATCCTCCTGATCCCAGAACACATGCCTGTAGCATATCCTCCAAGGTCTGGATGGTGCGCTTTGTTTGTCCATCTCTATGGGGATGTAAAGCAGTGCTAAGGCGTAACTGGGTGCCAAATGCATGCTGCAATCCTCTCCAGACAAGCGAGGTAAACCGTGCATCCCTATATGAGACTATAGAACTCGGAACTTCATGCTACCGCACCACCTCATCCACATACCATTGTGCCAAAGCATCCACTTCACTCGACTCCCTGATTGTAAGAAAGTGAGCCGATTTCGTCAACCTATCCACTACCACCCAGATGGCGTCGTATCCCCCTTGGTCCTTGGGTAGTCCCGTGACGAAATCCATCGAGATGTTGTCCCACATCTAATCGGGGACATATAGGGGCTATAGTAGACCACCTAGAACTCAGTGTTCAGCCTTCACTTACTGACACACTAAGAACATGGCCACAAACTCTACCACCGCTTGCTTAACATTGGGCCACCAGAACTGCCTCTTCAGTCCCTGGTACATCTTGGAAACTCTTGGGTGTACCTCCAGGGGTGAGTTGTGGAACTCACTGAGATCCTTGCTGTGAATAACTCATGGAACAAACAACCTTTCCTGGAAATGTGTCCCGTTCTGACCATCCTTTGTCCATCATTCTGGATCATTGCCCAGGTCAACTCAGTCACGCATCACTTCGCACTCTGGGTCTCCCCACTGAGACTCTTCCACTTGCTGAAACTGAGATGACTACACTGACATCTGATATAGGCAGCCTCTGTAGCTATCCATCCTCGCATCCAGGTGTAAAGAAGCAAACTCCTCTTTCACCTTCCAAGCGTCCACCGACTCTTGGACCGTATCCTTCTGCATCATCCTACTCAAGGCATCAGCCACTACATTTACCTAACACTTAGTGTAAGAGATCTCCAAGTCGTAATCCTAGAGGATCTCCACCCATCTACGCTGTTGAAAGTTTAAGTCCCACTGGGAGAAGATATACCTCAAGATTCTGTGATCCATGAAGACCACAAAGCGTTCTCCGATGAGGTAGTGGCACTATAACTTTAGCACAAAAATGACCGCTACTAGGTCCAGGTCGTGGGTGGCGTAATTACACTCACGAGGGGGTAGCTGCCTGGACCCATAGAAGTTCAACCCTTGTCTCTTCATCAACAAAAATCCCATTCCCTTCCATGAAGCATCACAGAACACCTCATAGGCCACCCCTTCTTCTTGTAATCTCAGCACTAGGGCACTAACCAACTTCTTTTTCAGATTACTGAAGGCTGACTCGCACTGCTCACTCCACCCGAAAACCTGGTCTTTCTTGGTAAGGGTTGTCAAAGGGGCTACTACTCGAAAGAATTTGGGTATGAACCTCCGATAGTAACATTCAAGCCCAAAGAAAACTACAGACCTCTGCCACATTCTTGGGTACTGCCCAAGAAACAACCGCCTCAACTTTTGATGGGTCCACCACTAGCCCCTGCTCAAACACCATGTGCCCGAGGAACTGCACTTCTCGTGTCCAGAGTTTGCATTTCGACAACTTCCCATAGAGATGATGATGTCGAAGGTCCTCCAAAACCGTCCTCTGGTGCCCCGCATGGTCCTCCTCTGATCTTGAGTAGATCAGGATGTCGTCGATGAATACGACCACGAAACGATCTAGGTACTCCCGGAAGATGGATTTCATAAGCCCCATGAACACAGTCAGGGCATTCGTAACACTGAAGGGCATGACTAAGAACTCGAAGTGTCTATATCTACTCCTGAAGGCTGTCTTCGGGATGTCGATCTCTTTCACTCTCAGCTGGTGGTACCTAGACTGCAGGTCGATCATCGAGAACCATCCTTCCCCTTTCAGCTGGTCGAAAAGATCATCTATCCTTGGAAGAGGGTAGCGATTCTCGATCGTCACCTGATTCAGCCTCATGTAGTCTATGCACTACCTAAGACCACCATCTTCTTTCTTTGAGAACAAGACTGGAGCACCCCACGGTGACGCACTCGGGCGAACATAACCCCTCTTCATCAGATCGTCAATCTTGATCTGCAACTCCCATATCTCTGAAGGTGCCATCCGATAAGGAACCATCGAGATCGGTCGAGCGCCGGGATGCAGGTCTATCCAAAACTCGATATGACGCCAAGGGGGTAGAGTCATTACCTCCTCAGGGAAGACGTCCATAAACTCACGGACGATCTATGGCACTTCCACCATTTCAGCATCTACTGATTCCACTGTCAGCTCGGTCAATAAATAGAGGAGTGGTTCCTCTCGCCTGTTTCCCTTCTGACTGCTCCGCTCGCCGGTGAAGGTAACACGTCGGTTGTCCACGTCCGAGAACAACACCCTTATTTGGAAATAGTCGATGACGGGACACACATAAAATAGCCAGTCGATGACTAGGATGACATCATATGGATGAATCTGTAGGAGAAGAAGATCCCTAACTGACTTATGTGGCCCTATCATCAGTCTACATCACCGACAAACAAACAACACGTTGGGCTGACCTCTGTCTGGTGTGATCAACACCAGGGGCACTGGAAGTCACTCCGCATCTAAACCCAAGGCATGTGCTAGACTGGGTGCAACAAAGGAGTGCGAAGCTTCGGTATCGAACAAGGAAGAAGCAAGAGTGCTAAACAAACTGATCGTACCTCGAACAACTTTTGTCCCTACTAGAACTGCTACATCTACGGAGTGTAACTATCCACATCCAGCTCCCCTACCCCTCGCCTCTTGTCCACCTCCCCGACCACACCCCGGTCGAGGTCCGTGAGGAGCGCCCTGAGGTCGGCCTCCTCCTCCTACGTCTGCCCTCAGAGGAGCGGGAGCTCGCTGTCACTGTTGCTGTTGGAAAGGTCTGGCTGGAAGCTGCTGCTGGGTCGGGTGCGGGAGATGTACACCACCGCCGTACTGCACCGTGTCCGGGCACTGACTCTGGTGATGTCCAGGGCTCCCACAGACGAAGTACCGTGGTCCCGGGCCCAATGGAAACGGGCGAGGGTAGGGGGATCGAAACTGAAACTGATGCGGTCTGATCCCTGCTGGTCGGAACCTGGAGGGTCCTGAAGCTGGAGGCATGGTGCTGACGACCTTCCCCTTCGATGGTACCTGATGGATCCCCTCTCGTGACACTCTTCATAGAGCGTGCATCCTCTCCACCACTTCGACCTTCTTCTGGAACTCCAAGTACGTGGGTAGGGTAAACGGGGTAAAAGCATACTGGAGGGAGGGTCGGAGCGCCTCCACCAACCGCCTTGCCCGAGACTCCTCATCGGGAAAGAGGTCCGGATCAAAACGTATGAGGTCTGTAACACCCGAGACTTTTATGGTATATAAATCATTAACGGAATATTGTTATACACACAACACTTCATTGGCTTTCTTTACACAAAATCGTGACCTTCCTCGATAGCTTGCGTCGTACGCAATACCGAGTTTCACTAAACAATGATATGCTATTAAAATATTATTGAAACTAGTCGTTATGAATAGTAATAACCACTTTTTGAAATTTTATAAATTTTATTTTCAAAATGGACTTCATTTTTGGATTCGGAATATCGAAAGTAGCCTAGGGTGAAATTTTGGTATTTTTTTGAAAACTTTCAATTTTTGATGAATAGTGAAACCACTAAGTGGTAGTTAAAAAAATGAATTTTTCATAAAACTTATTTTTACACCTTCTGTGAGTGGAATTTCGAAAATCTGAGAGACACAGTTGATGTCAGTAAGTAAAATGTGGTTTAATGAGATGAAAATAATTTTTTGGTGAATAGTATCTTTTTACTTTTTTTTACCGCGGTTAAAAGTAAATAGGGTAGTTAAGGGTAAAAATGATATTATTATTACCCTAACACATGTCCTAATTCTATTGGACAAGTGTAATTCGACCAAAAACAACCTTATAATAAAATATTACCATTTAGGCTCATATGTATTAGATTAGGACATTTATTATTAATATATTTAAAGAAGGGTTAAAATAGTTAAAATCAACATTTAATAAGTAAATCATTTTTAATATGGGGTTATACATAAGATAAATTCGACTATAAATATTCATTATAAATCTAAAACGATTTCCTACATAATGGTATTTTATTTTTTATGTTTAGACATTAAATAATTTAATTTATTGATGAGACAAATATGATGCAGTAATTATCTTATTAATGAAATATTGACATAATTGATGTTATAAACACCCAATTAAATGTAATTTGACACTTTTTATGAATTAAACTAGTTTTCTAGATTAATATGACATGTTATTATTGATTTAATTAACTTTTTCCGAACATATAATTCTGTTATTATTTTCACAAAAATTAATTACTAAATAGTGTCAAAATTGACATAAAATAGTATTTAAAACAAATATTTTATTATCAATTGTTATTTTATTCCTAAAAATAAAAGGTTCGGACAAATGACTTAGATAAGGTTATATATATTAATAATAAACAACTTGGGGTTTGTTTGGCTTCTTATAGTAAGTTTATTAACCTTATAGTATAAGAACACAAGAAGACACAGTAAAAGTATAATTATTTAACTTAATGTTAAATCTACATGATAAGGTTAAAATAGGAACCTAAACTTGTCTAAATTCTATTGTATGAGATGATTTCGACACATACACACCTTAGCCTCAAAATAAATCAATTTGGAACTAATTAAAACAAAACATGACTTTATAATAAAATAATATTTTTAGTTATTCCCAAGGTGCCCCTCTCCACCCTTATAAAAGGGCACCTCCTCCCTCTCTTCCTCACACCACTATGAGCCTTAAAGCTCGGCCAACCCCTGACACATTCTCCTCTCCACTTCCCTAAAGAAATCCTATAGGTTCTGGTCTTCTTCAATGACCTATTTTAGTGCCCTAAAAGGTGGTCTCAAAGAAGCACTTCAAAGAAGAGGTAATGTCCGTTACTGATTATTTCATCTTTATTTCTTCATCCACTTCTTCTTCTTTAGTTGTTTCGTTATGAAGAAATAACACCAGTATCACTAATATACTGATATGATATTATAAATATGAAACAACTCTATTTCACCATCTATCCATCCTACGGAAAAATAAATCACCGTGCGTGCGTACGTACGGAATATCGTCTCCACGCCGTGGTTTAATCTATTTTCCACCACGACCTTACATGGATGGGTATAATGGTGTAAATAATGACTATATATGACTACTATAAAGTGATACTAATTTTGAAATAGTATATATACACTCCAATACAATTCCACGATCATAGGAACGATATCATCACTCGTGCGTACGTACGGAATACCGTCTCCACGATGTGATGCTACTCGTTCTACATGATCTTCATTTAATAATGATTATATAAATGAATTGAATGAATTAATATGATATATATTACACTAATACCATTCTAGAAATTAGGAATCTATAATCTAAATAGAAGAATAATAATTTATTCGACAAAACATGCATAAGAACAAAAAGTTATAAACACCAAAATAACAAGTAGCAATGAAATATTACTACTAAGATGCTAAAAATATGACCATATATGATAACATAACAATAATTATGACTCTTTAATAAGTCAATAACATTATTTAAATCATTATACATGAGGTTCGGACACGTACAAAGCATATCAGACCTAAGGTAAGGAAAATATCCCAATCTCATTTTTATCCGAGATTGTTTATACTTTGGTATTTACTAGGGTGTATTTTATCATCCAAATCCATGTTTCCTCAATATTTAATATTATTTTCATCCACCTACAATTATTTAAATCTAATTTTTCCCTTTGGGGAGTATTTAGTAAAAGATAAGAAAGGAATCTTTTGTTGTTTTTCATACGAGTTACTTTTTGACTTTTCCGACAAAAGTACGAGAAGAATGTTTTTTAACTTATAAGACATGAATGGATTTTTAAAACATTATTTCCAAGAAGATTACTTTACAAGTTTTCATGTTTATTTTTAATCAACTTCTTTTAGTTTAAAATTTTATGACATGTTAATAAAGGAAAACTGTTTTTGAAGTAGAAATGATATTTTCTTCAAGAATGGTGTTCAAGTGTTTTATCAAAATTATTTTCAATCAAATATAATATAGGGTTCTGTTTCTATCCCTATTATTAAATGGATTTTATTATGTTGTGATGGAAATATTTTTATGAATTCCTTTATCTTATATGAATTGTTTTATGATGTCATGTTGTTTAAGAATCCCATTTTTATTACATGGGTTATGCTATGATGTATGGTTTATGATTTTGTGGCACACATAAGAATGGTATCATTAAGAGATGGGTGGGACCTATATCTCCCTCCAATGCATTGGGTAACAATTTTATATCTCATGAGATAGACATGGCTGGAATGGTAGGTTATACCAGTTCAGTGAAACATGACTGAAACGAGGAGTGAAGTCGGTTCAGAAAGGGACTTTGTCCACTAAGATAGTATTGGCAATGAGTCATGACTCACAAGAAATGATTATCTTTGATTATGTGTGTCTTCCACAAAGTTTTAGGTTTTAAGTTATGATTATTGGGATTTCATTTCACTACTATTATTTATCCCATGTTATGAAATTATGCCCCCTTTTGCAGGTTAAGATTTCCAAAATGTTATGTTCTTATGAATATGATGTGATTGATATTTCATTTTTTTATCCTTACTGATCATTTGAGATCACCCTTTTGTATGTTTTATTTCCCCAGGTCAGGAAGAAGGTTATTAATTAGAATATCCCAAAAAGGGACTCTAAATATGATGAAATAAATGGGAGGCAATGTAGATGCTTTATGAACCAGTTGTTTATGTTTCCCAGTTTCTAAAGACACTATACCTATACGGTCCTTTCTTGGTTTTGTTATATGTTGTAACAAGTGTGCTTAAATTCTGATGTAATAACTATGTATGTAAAGTATGGTTCATTATAGTTTGTATCAGAGGAAAGGTATGGTCAACCTTTGGAAACTTGGATGTGAAAGCCTTAGTAAGAACCCTAAGGATAAGTCTAAGCATAGAACACAATCGTAGTGTTTTATAAATGGCCATGAATAACCTAGGATAAGACCTTATGTGTGAAATTTTATTCATGATTATGTGGTTTTCCTATTATAATTAGTGTTTCTCACACTATTCTTCTTGATTTTAGTCAATGGCTGGAACCCGAAGGAATCATGTTAATGCGGAATGCGACGGGCAATGCAATGATTGTCCCCCGGAGCAACCAAACATTATAGGAGCTAGAATGAAAAATCATGTAGCCATGCTCACACAACATTCTCAAGTTATGAATCATGCAGGACCTCCAAACGAGCAAAGGAAGGAGCAACATTCTGTTGAATCCTTCATGAGACAGCGTCCACCTTCATTCAGCGGGTCTACTGATCCATTAGTTGCTAAACAATGGATTAGTACTACTGAAAAGATATTTTCAGTTATTCAATGTTCTGAGCATGATAAAGTCATCTTAGCAGTGTATCGTTTGGAAGGTGATGCTGATAAATGGTGTAATTTTATTAAGAATACGAGGCAAAGGGATGAAATTGAGTCCATGGAATGGGACGCGTTCAAGAACTTATTTTTCAATAAGTACTTCCATCATATTCTCCGAACAAAGACGGAGAAAGAGTTTCTTGAACTGAAGAAAAAGGATGACGAATCTGTTGGTACCTATGAAGCAGATTTTACAAGACTTGCAAGGTACGCTTCTTGTATTATTATCCATCCTGAGAGTATGATTGATCGATTCTTTAGTGTCTTAAAACCAAGTCTTCGAAGGGCCTTAGCTATAAGGAAATTCAATAACTATGAGGAAATTGTTTGATGTGCTATCAATGTTGAGATGGAGATTGGAGTAACCCATCAGTCATATGGGCTTGATAAGAAGAGGAAAATGGAATTCAATGGAAAGTCTAAAGAGCACACTGAAAAGATGATGAGCTTTCCCTTATGCTCAAAGTGTGGAAGGAAACATGGAGGGAGTTGTCTTAATGGGACAATTAAATGTTTCAAATGTGGAAAGGAAGGACATCGGGCATTTGAAAGCCGCGATGATGGGAAGAAGATGTATAATGATGCAAACAAAGGAAGGGATACACAGAATGAACCTACTACACTTCAATTCTTCAAGTGAAAGGAGATGGGACATTATGCCAATAAATTCCCTAATCCAAGGTTTGATGATGCTGGTCGATGTCAAAAAACTCTTAAGGCTAAGACAAAGGAATGTCACATGCAATTTCTATCAACGATGTGGAGTACGATAATGATGTGGTGAAAGGTACACTTACCATCCACTCTAATGTAGCAAATGTTTTATTTGATTCTGGATCCACCCACTCCTTTATTTATGAAAAATTTTCAAAGGGTATCACCGTATTACCTCACTAATTATATGTTGAGTTAGCTATGACAACACCTAATGGCACACCAGTCGCATAATAAGTTTATAATTCTTCACCGATTGAGGTTTGTGTGAAAGTGCTTCCTACAAATCATGTGATCCTTCCTATAGTGGAATTTGATGTGATTCTTGGCATGGATTGGATTTCTCTACATAGAGCTGATATCAATTTCCAAAGAAGGGAAGTCACATTTCATATTCCAGATCAATCTGTGGTCGTCTATCGATGCAAAGATGAACATAACCTTCCAGTGTAAATTTCTTCCATTTTATGGGTATTGATTCCACAAAATGAAGGTTATTTATCTCAAATGGTTGGTGAGAAACTCATGATTAAGAATAAGCTCGTTGTACGGGTGTTTGATGATGTCTTTCAGGAGGAATTATCGGGTCTTCCACCGAATCGTGAAGTTGAGATTTCAATAGAACTCGTACCGGGTGATTTGCCTATTTCGAAGACACCTTATAGAATGGCCCCAATTGAGTTGCAGGAATTGAAGAAGCAACTCCAAGAGAATCTTAATAAGGGGTTCATACGCCCTAGTGTGTCACCTTGGGGAGCACCTGTTCTGTTTGTTAAGAAGAAAGATGGATCACTGAGACTCTGCATTGATTATCGAGAACTTAACAAGATTACTATCAAGAACAAATATCCTCTCCCGCACATTGATGACCTATTTGACCAACTACGCGGAGCTCAATACTTTTCCAAGATTGATCTTTGATCAGGTTATCATCAATTAAGGGTCAAAAGGGAGGATATACCAAAGATGGCTTTCCATACAAGGTATGTACACTATGAATTTATAGTGATGCCATTTGGTCTTACTAATGCCCCTTCTATCTTCATGGATCTAATGAATAGAGTCTTTAGAGACTATCTTGATCAGTTTGTGGTAGTCTTTATAGATGATATTCTTGTCTACTCAATGAGAATGGAAGAACATGAAGATCACTTGAGAATTATATTGAAGACCCTGAGAAATGCGATGATTTATTCCAAATTTACCAAGTGTGAATTTTGGCTTCAAAAAGTAGCATTTTTGGGTCACATAATCTCAAAGGAGGGGATATCTATGGATCTAGCAAAAATAGAGGATATCAAAAGATGGTCGAGACCAACAACAATAACCGAGATCCGAAGTTTTCTTGGTTTGGATGGATATTATCGACGTTTTGTGAAAGATTTTTCACGATTATCTAATCCACTCACAATGTTGACTCGGAAAGGAGTTAAGTTTGTTTGGACGGAGGAATGTGAAGAGAATTTCAAGGAGTTAAAAAGAAGGTTATCCAGTTCACCTGTGCTCACACTGCCTTGTAGTGGAGAAAAGTTTGTGAACTACAGTGATGCATCAAATAAGGGATTGGGGTGTGTTCTAATGAAAAATGATATGGTGATAGATTATGCCTCACGACAGATGAAAATACATGAGCAAAATTACCCAACTCATGATTTGGAGTTATCTGTGGTAATCTTTGCATTAATGATTTGGAGGGATTATCTTTATGGATAAAGGTGTGACATTGATACTGATCATAAAAGTTTAAAGTATATTTTCACACAAAAGGAGCTGAATATGTGCCAAAGAAGATGGTTGGAGCTGATTAAGGATTACGACTGCTCAATCCATTACCAACCTGGGAAAGCAAACAAGGTGGCAGATGCATTAAGTCGACAAGACCATAATTGTTTATCCATGATGAGGATCACAAAAGATCCAATATTTATGGATTTACAAATGATGGATCTTGGAATTATAATGAAAGAGGAAAATCGTATCTTTCTCAAATGAATGTTCAACCATCTATACATTTTGAAGATTAAAGAGGCACAGAAAGAAGATGTCGAGTTACAAAAGAAGGTGAGAAATGTTCCTGAATTCATCCTTGATTGTGATGGGATAATAATGTTCAGGAATCAGGTTTGTGTTCCTCCCATCCCCGAATTAAAGAAGGAGCTGCTGGATGAGGCTCATAGTTCTTCATTCTCTATTCATCCTGGAAGCACGAAGATGTATAGGGATCTGAAAGAATACTTCTGGTGGGATGGCATGAAAAGAGATTTTTCTGAATATGTCTCTAGATGCTTGGTTTGTCAACATGTTAAAGATGAGAGACAGAAGTCTAAGGAGATGTTACAACCATTCCCCATACCCGAATGGAAATGGGAAAATATCACTATGGACTTTGTCACAGGACTTCCTAAAACATCCAAAAGAAATAATGCTATCTGGGTCATAATTGATCGTCTTACAAAGTCTACACACATCATTGCCATTAGAGAGGATTTCTCTCTGGATCATCTTGCCATCATATATGTAAAGGAAGTGGTAAGATTGCATGGAGTACGACTTTCTATTATATCTGATCGGGATCTGAGATTTACCTCGATGTTCTGGCGAAGTCTTCAGCATACTATGAATACAGAGTTGAGTTTTAGCACTGCTTATCATTCTCAGACAGACGGTCAGTCTGAGAGAACAATTAAAACTCTAGAAGATATGTAGAGATCTTGCTCTATGGATTTCAACGGTGGTTGGGATCAACACCTACCTTTGGGGGAATTTTCTAATAATAATAGCTTTCACTCCAATATTCAGATGGCTCCTTATGATGCTCTCTATGGAAAGAAATGAAGGACTCCAACTTGTTGGGATGAAGTTGGGGAAATAAAGCTATAAGGACCTGATCTCATTGATGAAATGGCATAAAAGGTCAGATCTATTCAACAACACATAAGAGCATATCAGAGTCGACAGAAAAGTTATGCTGACAACCGAAGAAAAGACCTAGAATTTGAAGTGGGTGATAAAGTGTTCTTACGAATATCTCCCTGGAAGAGGGTTATGAGATTTGGAAAGAAAGGGAAGTTGAGCCCTAGATATATCGGTTCTTTTGAAATAATGGATCGTGTTGGGAAGGTAGCTTACCGATTGGCGCTTCCACAGAATCTCTCTTATGTTCACGATGTGTTCCATGTATATCTCCTGAGAAAGTACATACCTGATCCTTCACATGTAATCAGCTCAGAAGTTGTATCGCTGGAGCAATATCTTTCTTACGAAGAACAATTGATAGAGATTCTGGATCGTAGTGAAAAAGTCCTATGAAACAAGACAACTCGATTGGTGAAAGTTTTATGGAGGAACCACCAATTAGAAGAAGCTACGTGGGAGCTTGGGGATATGATGAAGGAGAGGTATCCTCATCTATTTGTTACAAAGTGACGAATTTTGAGGGAGAAAATCATTTTAAGGGGGATAGAATGTAACACCCGAGACTTTTATGTTGTATAAATCATCAAAGAAATCTTTTTCTAAACACAACTCTTGCTTGGCTTTCTTTACACAAAATCGCGACCTTCCTCGATAGCTTGCGTCGTATGCAATACCGAGTTTCACTAAACAATGACATGCTATTAAAATATTATTAAAACTAGCCGTTATGAATAGTAATACCAACTTTTTGAAATTTTATAAATATTATTTTTCAAAATGGACTTCATTTTTGGATTTGCAATATCGAAATTAGCCTGGGGTGAAATTTTGGTATTTTTCTGAAAACATTCAATTTTTGATGAATAGTGAAACCACTAATTGGTAGTTAAAAAACTGAATTTTTCATAAAACATAATTTTACCGCTTCTGTGAGTGGAATTTTGAAAATCCGAAAGACACAGTTGATGTCAGTAAGTAAAATGTGGTTCAATGAGATGAAAATAATTTTTTGGTGAATAGTAACATTTAAATTTTTTTTACCGCGGTTAAAAGTAAATAGGGTAGTTAAGGGTAAAAATGATATTATTATTACCCTAACACATGTCCAAATTCTATTGGACAAATGTAATACGACCAAAAACAAACTTAGGAATAAACTATGACCATTTAGGCCCACTTGGATTAGATTAGGACATTTATTATTAATTTATTTAAAGAAGGTTTAAAATAGTTAAAATCAACGTTTAATAAGTAAATAATTTTTAATATGGGGTTATACATAAGATAAATTCGACTATAAATAATCATTAGAAAGATAAATAAATTTCCTACATAATGGTATTTTATTTTTAGTTTTTAGACATTAAATAATTTAATTTATTTATGACACAAAGTTGATGGAGTAATTATATTATTAATGAAATATTGACATAATTGATGTTATAAACACCAAAATAAATGTAATATGACACTTTTTATGAATTCCAATATTTTTATAGATTGATATGACATGTTATAATTTATTTAATTAACTTATTTTGAATTAATCATTCTATTATGATTTTCAAAAAAACTAATTACTAAATAGTGTCCAAATTGACATAAAATAGTTTATAAAACAAATATTATATTAGTAATTGTTATTTTATTCCTAAAAATCTAGGGTTCGGCCAAATTACTTATATAAGGTTCTATATATTAATAATAAACAACTTGGGGTTCGTTTGACTGCTTATAGTAAGTTTATTAACCTTATAGTATAAGAACACAAGAAGACACGATAAAAGTAAAATTATTTAACTTAATGCTAAATCTACATGATAAAGTTAAAATAGGAACCAAAACTTGTCTAAATTATATTGTATGAGAGGATTTCGACCCATCCCCATCTTAGGTTTGAAATAAATCAATTTTTAGCTATTGAAAACCGAACATCACTTTATAATAAAATATTAATTTTAGTTATTCCAAAGGTTCCCCTCTCCTCCCTTATAAAAAGGAACCTCATCCCTCTCTTCCTCACACCACTTTGAGCCTTCAAGCTTGGCCAACCCCTGCCACTTTCTCCTCTAAACTTCCCTAGAGACATCTTAGAGGTTCTTTTCTTTTTCGAAGACCTATTTTAGTGCCCTAAAAGGAGGTCTCAAAGAAGCACTTCAAAGAAGAGGTAATGTCCATTACCGATTCTTTCATCATTATTTCTTCTTCCACTTATTCATCATTAGTTGATTAATTATGAAGTAATAACATCAGTATCACTCATATACTGATATGTTATTATAATTTTTAAACAACCCTATTTCACCATCTATCCATCCTACGGAAAACAAAATCATCGCGCGTGCGTACGTAAGGAATACCGTCTCCACGCCGTGGTGTAAACTATTTTCCACCACCACCTTACATGGATGGGTATAATGGTGTAAATAATGACTATATATGACTATTATAAATTGATACTAATTCTGAAATAATATACATACACTCCAATACAATTCCACGATCATAGGAACGATATCATCACTCGTGCGTACGTACGGAATACCGTCTCCACGATGTAATGCGACTCGTTCTACATGATCTTCATTTCATAATGATTATATAAATGAATTGAAAGAATTAATATGATATATATTACACTAATACCATTCTGGAAATGAGGTATCTATAACCTAAAGAGAAGAATAAGAATTTATTCGACAAAACACGCATAAGAACAAAAAGTTATAAACACTCGAATAACAAGTAGCAATGAAATATTACAACTAAGAAGCTAAGAATACGACCATATATGATATCATAACAATAATTATGATTATTTAATAAGTCAATAACGTTATTTAAATCATTATATAGGAGGTTCGAACACGTACAAAGCATATCGGACCTAAGGTAAGTGAAATACCACAATCTCATTTTTATACGAGATTGTTTATACTTTGGTATTTACTGGGGTGTATTTTATCATCCACTTCCATGTTTCCTCAATATGTAATATTATTTCCATCCACCTAATATTTTTTAAATCCAATTTTTCCCTTTCGGTGAGTTTTTAGTAAAAGATATGAAAGGAATATTTTGTCGTTTTTCATTCGAGGTACTTTTTGACTTTTCCGACAAAAGTACGAGAAGAATGTTTTTTTAACTTATACGGCATGAATGGATTTTTAAGATATTATTTCCAAGAAGCTTCCTTTACAAGTTTTCATGTTTATTTTTAATCAACTTATTTTAGTTTAAAATTTTATGACATGGTAAGAAAGGGAAAATGTTTTTGAAGTATAAAGGATATTATCCTCAAGAATGGAGTTCAAGTGTTTTATCAAAATTATTTTCCATCTAAGATAATATAGGGTTATGTTTCTATCCCTATTATTACATGGATTTTATTATGTTGTGATGGAAATATTATTATGAATTCCTTTATTTTATATGAATTGTTTTATGATGTCATGTTGTTTAAGAATCCCATTTTTATTGCATGGGTTATGCTATGATGTATGGTTTATGATTTTGTGGCACACATAAGAATGGTATCATTATGAGATGGGTGGGACCTATATCTCCCTCCAATTCATTGGGTAAAGATTTTATATATCATGAGATAGACATGGATGGAACAGTAGGTTATACAGGTTCAGTGAAACAGGACTGAAACGAGTAGTGAACTCGGTTCAGAAAGAGACTTTTTCCACTAATATAGTCTTGGAAAAGAGTCTGGACTATCAAGAAATGATTCTATATGATTATGTGTGTATTCCACAAATTTTCTGGTTTTATGTTATGATTATTGGTATTTCATTTCACTACTATGATTTATCCCATGTTATGAAATTATTCTCCCTTTTGCAGGTTAAGATTTCCAAAATGTTATGTTCTTATGAATATGATGTGATTGATATTTTGTTTGTTTATCCTTACTGAGAATTTGAGCTCACCCTTTTTTATGTTTTATTTGAAGAGGTCAGGAAGAAGGTTATTAAGTATAATATCCCAAAAATGGACTCCAGATATGACGAAATAAATGGGAGGCAAAGTAGATGCTTTATGAACCAGTTGTTTATGTTTCCTAGTTTCTAAAGACACTATACCTATACAGTCCTTTCTTGGTTTTGTTATATGTTGTAACAAGTGTGCTTCAATTCTGAAGTAATAACAATGTATGTAAAGTATGGGTCATTATAAGGTCCTTTAACATGATCCCTAGCTCCCTCCTAGACATACTCCCCTGCTGGAGGGAGAGTAGCTCCTATCTATTTTCTGCCTTCATTGTCGAGGAGAGGAATTCCGCCCATAACTCCATCTCAAAATCCGCCCAAGACACCTCATCCTCTCTCCTCTCCCCATGGTAAAGCATCCACCACTGACGCGCCGCTCCCAAATCTGGCTGACGGCCAGAGGAACCCAGTACTCGGTCGGGGCCCGAATCTGTTCGAAAGCTATAACTATCTTTTCTAGCTTGCCTTCCATCTTCATGTCGGAGGTGCTTCCCACATACATCTCGAGGGCCTGTCGTTGGAAGGCCCGAAGAGTCTTCTGACACTGGTCATCCTCTTCCTCTCGATCATCTCTCTACCGATCTGCCAAAGTAGTCTCCATGGCCTCGATCACCTGTACCACGCGTGGTCGCCTTCCAGGTTCCATAACTGTAAGGTAAACAAGGAATGCCTAAGCCCAAGTAGTGCAGAATATCGTTCTTAAGACTTCTTAAAAATTTTAATTTATTATTAATTCCCAAGACATCCCAGAAACAGAAGATCACAATTCATTATGATCCATGTACCTTTCCTAGGGTCTCTACCCTGCAATCATTGCGGCCTCACTTGGTCGTTCTGTAGGTCCAGAGTCCTTGCATCGGATCATGGGGGGCCCTAAAATCCCTTGTCCTAGACGGTCTTCCCTGGCCTAACTCACGCGCCTAGGTCACCCAACACTATTGCATTACCATCCCATGAAATCCCCACTATTCCTAACTCCAGACTCCATCCTATCTCTCAACCATCTCCTCTGATACCATTCTGTCATGACCCGCCTTCACCAAAAGGAGGGAAGGGTCAGCAGATTACTAGGCCCTTCCTTCTTTATGTTGAAGGAGAGATAATGACCCCCGAGACCCACCTTCAATAGGTCACGGAGCGGCGACTAGCACCAAGGGTATATAAATTTCTCAAAAATGGAAGGCATTACCCCTTTTTGTTTTATAAGACCTAGAGATAAGATGATGAATCTCAACACCATTCTAAAACTAAATGGAAAGTAAAGACAAAAGTAAACCATTCCCACATGCATGTTTCAAAAGAAAAATGCACAAAGTACAAAAGGTGACTACAAAGGTAAGTACCAAGAAGAAGAAGAAAAAAAAGAAACTGCAACTACCCCAAAGGTCAAAGCTAGTATGGTCCTGCATGATCCCCGATGTCCTCCTGTAAACCTGAAAGCAGTTTTATATACGTAGGGTGAGCATACAAGTACACTCAGTACGGAAAACCAAAGACTCTCGTGCACAAGTGGGGGAACGTGCTAATGTCCTGTGTGAAAAAGAGTAAACTAGACACCTATCTAGGTAAACTATCCACCGAACCCTCACCAAGGCACACTCCCCAAATAACGCAAGTCAAGTACTGTATATAGTAAGAGCACATCAATGTTTGGGTACCCCGCACCACTTTCCCACTAGTTGTTGAGACAAATTACACATCGGACCAATCCCGCCATTCTCACCGTAGTCCCACTCCCACACCCGCCCGCACACACCTGGGCCACAACCACACGCAATCCCACTACCAAAATCATGCCCGCACACTCCTGGGCCACAACTATCACATGTAACCACTCCTGCAAACACCTAGGCCAAAACAACCACCACCCTGCCCGAAGTCACCTTGGCCTCATCCCGAAGACACTTGGGAATCCGCCTGCCACACACACATGGACAACCACCACACTACCCCGCCCGAAGGTTCTTGGGCTTCTAATGGACCTCAGGCCATCACAACCTGCCTAAAGATACTTGGGCTATCCGGGAAAGGGATCAGAAAAAGAGCTAATAACCATCCACTATGAATAGTGTTGGAAAAAACACCCCCCCATGAAACGGGGGGTGTTCTGCAATATGTGCTCAACTTGGGTGGGGCGCGAATATAAAACACAAATCCACCAGTATATATATAGGTAACAAGAACTCACCCCAAACTAGGTTTTTCTTTAGACAACCTATATATCACAACAGCACTCAAGATCGGGCCACAACTCTCGCCAACAAAACCCATTTGTCCCTTCTTGTCTTCATGTTCAGTAATAATGTTTAAGTTTATGCACTACTGGGAAACTAACACCATAAGCATAACTATGGAAAGGAAACCAGCCAATCTTCAAATTAAGTATCCACACCCGGTTCTCCTGTAAAGTCATAACAAGGAATAAGTGAGAACCCTCAAAGTACTGAGACCAAACAAAAACCCTCGAGACACTACCCCGTGTCCCCCAAAAAGGTTACTCATCAATAGAAGATCCCACCCCAATTTGTGATATAAACAAGTACCCACCCGGTCTTAAAACTCATAACCACAGAATCCATAACAACAGGGGATCCCATCCCCAATTCACACATTTCCTTCAATCGGCCGCAAAAGAAAACCACCAAACCACTGTCACCAATACTATGCAGGGCCATGCTTGTATTTTCAGATTTATAAGATTTAACACACTCCAGGATTTCAATTCCATGTTTTGACCGGGGTTAGCACAGAAGGGATTGATCCTGGTGCCTCAATTTTTTTGGCCGGTTATAGTTGATTAACCAATTTAATTTTCATAGAAGGAGTTTACAACCACAAACAAGCCATTTAAAACATCAACATGGGTTCTTTAGTGAAAAAACAACGACCATCAACAACCTCGATTTTTAGAAGGCATAAGCCAGCACAACTCAACAAGATGATCATAATATAATCAACATCAATGATCCCACCCCACTATATTTCTTTATAGAAACCAGTTCATTATATTTATTTAGGTCTGGTTTATCCAATTCTACAGAACAAAAGAACTCTCACCCCGCATGATACACAAAAGATAGAGGCGATGGAGAATTTCCCTACTTGTTGGATCAAGGATCTAAGCTGTGGCCGGGGGAGGAACATCATGGATAGCGATGCAGCTCGCCTGAACAAGAATTTCATTGTCTATCGAAGATTAGTCCGGGTTCAGAACTTTACGTATAATGATGGGGCGCGCCCGATGAACCAGAAGCTGTTTGTGAAAAGCCGCGATCGAGGAAAGGAGGAATCACGACTAACCCTTAGTTTATAAGAGCCGCGGACGGTTGAGGTGAGAATGCGAAACCGCGTAAGGTTCAAGGGTCATGGGTTGACCACGAGGCTGGGCAGTTACAAACGAAGGTCTCTCGGGATTTTTAGGAATTAATTATGGGCTTTAAATTGTTTTAAAAGGAGTAAAAAAATTAACTTACGTCGAAACTTATGTTGTGGGAGCGGAAAAGTCAGGTACTGGAAAAATAACAAAAAGCTCGACGAGGGGACAAGTGCCACCATTATGGTGCCACTGTCACGGTTTCACCCTCATGGTGCCACTGTCATGGTGTCACCCTCACGGTGCAACCGTCACAGTGCCACCGTCACGGTTCCACTATTTGCTGAAGCCTCGCATTGGAAAATTAATGGGCCAGGAGGGTCCGGGTCATTACATAAAAATATACAAAAGGGTGTGCTCAAATTCTCATTAAGGGTAAAAAAGGAAATATCAATCATATCATATTCATAAGAAAATAACATTGTGAAAATCCTAACCTGCAAAAGCTATCATAATATCATAACAAGTGATAAATCATAGTACTGAAATTTTATCCCAATAATCATAACATATAACATGAAACTTTCTGTTATAAACACATAATCATAGAAAATCCTTTCATATTAGTAAAGGCTCATTTCCAAGACTATCATAGTGGACAATGTCTATTTCGGAACTGAGTTCACTCCTTGTTCCAGTACTGTATCACCGGACCAGATTAACTTTCCATTCCAGCCATGTCTATCTCATGAGATATAAATCTTCATCCAATGAATTGGAGGGAGATATAGGTCCCACCCATCTCACAATGAAACCATTATTATGTGTGCCACAAAATCATAAATCATATATCATAGCATAACCCATGTAAAACAAAAGGGACTCTTAAACATCATGCCATCATAACATAAAGCATATAAGATAAAATTACTTCATTAAAATAATTCCATCATAACATAATCAAATAAATGAAAAAATAGGGATATAAATAGAACCCTATTTTATCATAGATGGAAATTAATTTTGAAAAACCCTTGAAATCCATTCAGGATGAAAATATCCTTTCAAGTTGAAAAAAATTTTCTTTCTTAACATGTCATAAAATTTCAAATTAAAATATGTTAATTAAAAATATACTTGAAAATTTATAAAGATGCTTCATGGAAGTAATTTTCTATGAAATCATAAAAATCCTTTCATGTCATATAAGGTAAAGAATACATTCTTCCCATACTTTGGTTGGAAAAGTCATAAAGTGTCTCGTACCAAAAACGTCTAAAGATTCATTTCAAACCATTTTCTAAAAATTCCCCAATATGTAATATTGGATTTAAAAAATTCTAGTTGGATAGACATAATATTTCATATTGAGGAAACATGGATGTGGATGATAATAATGGCCCAGTAAATTCTGAAGTATAATCTATATCAGATAAAAAAATGATATTGTGAGATTTACCCTTACCTTAGGTCCGATAAGCTTTGTAAATATCAGAATCTACTGTATAAAGATTTAAATAATGGCATTGACTTATTCCCGAACCATAGTAATTATTATGATATCATATATGGTAACATTCTTATCTTACTATTACTAATATTTCATTGATACCTGTTATTCGGGTGTTCATTGCTTTATGTTCTTATACATGTTTTGACGAATAAATTCATATTACACTTTTTAGATTATAGATATATCATTTAGAGAATGGTATTAGTATAATATATATAATATATATTCATTAAATTCATTTATATAATCATTATTCGATGATGATCTTGTATAATGAGTCGCATCATATCGTGGAGACAATAGGTCGTACGTACACACGAGTGATGTTATTGTTCCCATAATTATATGAATGGGATTGGAGTTGATGATATAATATTTCCTAATCTGTATCAAGTTATAATAATCATATGTAGTTAATTTTTATACCATTATAACCATCCATGTAAGGGGTTGGTGGAAAACAGATAACACCACGGCGTGGAGACGGTATTCCGTATGTATGCACGCGCAATGATTTCATTTTCCATAGGATGGATATAATGTGAAATAGAGTTGTTTAATATTTATAATAACATATCAGTAAATGAGTGATACTGATGTTATTACTTTATAATGAAACAAATAAAGAAGAGGATGTTGAAGAATAAATAATCTTGAATGAATCGGTAGAAGATATTACCTCTTCGACGACGTGCCTCTTTTAAAATTCCTCTTAGGGAACTAGAGTTGGTTTTTTGAGAATTCCATATCCTCTTTGATATATATAGAGATTATTAGATGGTAAATGGGATGGTGTTTTCCATGATATAAGGCTCAATAATGTGTGAATATGAGAGAGTGAGGTGCCCTTTTATAAGAGGGGTGAGGGGCACCTTAGGAAATACTTAAAATACTATTTTATAACAAATTCAAATTCAGTATATTATGGCTCCAAAGTGACTTATTTCAAAACATGGGTGGGGATGGGTCGAAATTATCTCAACCAATAGGTTTTATTCAAGTTTTGGTTACCATTTTATCCTTATCATTTAGATTTAACTCTAAGTAAAATAATTTAACTTATACCGTGTCTTCTTGTATTCTTAAACTATATGGTTAATATAATTAATATAAACATACAATAGAATCCCAATTTGTTCTTTAATTTCTTACATTTTATTATATAGGTATTTTGGCCGAAACAAAGATTTTTAGGACCATTATATCAATTAATAATATAATTTTTTTGAAAAAGCTCTTTTATGTCAATTTTAAAACTATTTGGTATTTTGTTTTTTCTAAAATTATAACAACAATATTACTTTGAAAAAAAATCATATAATAGTACCTAATATGATATATGAACATAAAAAATTATTTTAATTCAAAAAAGTCTCAAATTACATTTATTTGAGTATTTATCGTATCAATTAGGTAAATATTTCTTTAATAATGTAATTACTACATCATCATTGTGTCATAAATAAATTAAATTATTTAATGTCTAGAAAATTATAAATAAAATACCATTATGTATGAAATTTGTTTTCATTCTAAATAATATTTAGAGTCGAATTTATCTTATGTATAACCCAACAGTAAAAATGTTTAACTTATTAAACATTGATTTGAACTCTTTTAGCTCTTCATTGAATTAAATAATAATAAAGGTCCTTATCTAATCCTAGTGGACCAAAAAGGTTCATATTTTATTCCTAAGGTTGTTATTGGTCTAATTACAGTTATCAAATAGAATTAGGACATGTGTTAGGTTAATAATAATATTATTTTTACCCTTAATTACCTTATTCACTTTTAACCGTGGTAAATAAAAGTAAAAAGTTACTATTCACCGAAATGTATTTTCATCTTATTGAACCACATTTTACTACCTGATATTAACCGTGTCTCTAAGAGTTCTTAAATTCAACTCATAGGAGCGGTAAAATTATGTTTTATGTAAATTTTCAAATTCTTTTAGGAGGTGGGTAAATGGCGGTGAAAAGTTCTATAAAATTTTTATATATCTAAAATTATTATAAATTGACTCCAATGAATTGCATTGAAAATATATATGTATAATCTGTCTATTTTGACCTAAATTAATAATAAATAAAATAACTAATTATTTAAATAATAATTTGGTTTTAATCTATAACTCACTGTTTTTCACTATTCATAAAAAATTAATGTTTTCAGAAAATACCAAAAATTCACCCTAGGATAATTTCGAAATTACGCATCCAAAAAATAGAGTATATTTTGAAAGAATAAATTTATACAATTTCAAAAAGTGGGTATTATTATTCATATAGGCTAGTTTATCAAATATTTTAATAACATATCATTATTTAGAGAAACGCGGTATTGCGTACAAAAGAAGCTGTCGAGGAAGGTAGATCTTGTGTGTAACGGAAGCCAAGATAGTGTCATGAATATTGAATTATTAATTTGGTGTTATATATAAAATAATATATAAAAACAAAATATTTCTCATAAAATCTCTGGGTGTTACAAATTTTACACATAATATTTCTTTTACATACTACGATTATATAAATGTGAAGGTACATATTTTTCATTTTTTCTTCTATTTCTTGCATCTCCACCTCTTATATATTATTTCCCCATTATATGTCATCTATGGGATTTGTATAGTTTTATAAAACAGTATCACTATGGTATAATATATTAAATAAATGTTTCTCATAAGAATGATAATGTTTTGGCTACACCATCTTTAAACACAATTCATGTTAAGGATTTGATATGAATTGTGTCTAAAGGGATTCATGGAATATTTAAGGTACCTGAGATATGTTTTTTATGATTTATATTTAATAATATAAGTCTCTATTGTTATAAAAATTTTAAAAGGGTTGATGTATTTGGTACACAACTTTCACATTACCTCAAATCTCACGACACTATATTTTGGTGACATGAAGTGGAACACTTTTGTTTCAAACTTCAAATTTCATTATTCATTTATTATTGTTAGAAAAAATATATTATCCACTCTAAGAATCCAATATTTTATTTTCGATGGTATTCACATTTTCTCCCACTGTGTCATCCATAAATGGTCCAATTAGCTTTTATTGTATTTCTCCATCACATTTCACATATATTAAATATCACTTCCCAAAAACGGATTCATATGGATCCCCATATATGAATGAATGAAGACTGTTATTGTTTGAGAACTCATCTAGAAGAAGATATAGATCTTATACCCCTTTTAATTCAATTGATCATGCTATCAATGTCTGTGATTATCCACTTTATTTCTACAATATCCCTTTTGGATACATTTATCTTCCATAGAAAGCATGGTTGAAAAATGATATGGTAAGGATATAATGGTATTCATTATTAAATTATTCACATATCCATATCATGTAATTCTAAAAATATTGGTTCTTTTTCAATATCCACATCATTGATATGGTTTATATATCATTTATAATTCATGAATCATCGATTTTAATTACATTCCCATTATTGTAGATGATTGAAAAGTCATAGTTCATGATAATATCGAACCATATTTAGTGTTACATATAATATCCTTCCATGTGAATATATATTTGATGCTCTTATGATCTGTATATATCTACATTTCATCCCCTAGAAAATAGTCAATGCTAATATCGCTACTGCCAATACTAGTTCATTCTTTCCAAAGTTCTAAACATGGAATTTTATCTACCTAGAGGCATATGATATAACTTTATCGATATACATTAGTGTATATCCCCATACATTATTTGAAGTATTTTTGTATTCCACGAAATATGCCACACTTAAGGGTGTTATTAGGACTATAGAAATTAAAATCATGATTTCCAATTCCTTTAATCTCTCTTCTCATTCATCAATCATAAAAAACATTACTCCCTTTTTATTCATCAATTTTATTGTATTTGTAAATCATAATATGTTTCTCACTAATCGTTAATAAATCCACTATATTCCAATGTATATTTAGATCTATATTACTAATGTTGACATTAAACAAACCTTAATTTCCATTATCACCGAACAGTCCACAAATATCATTTTACTTGTGATAAAATTCCACATGAATGATACTTTCAGCATACCAACCTCACTATTACTGTAAATATTATATAGCTACTCCCTTTATAAAAAATTTACCACAATATTCAAATTCTCCTCAAAACAATCCTTGATTTTAGTGAATATCTGTATATAATATATAAATACTAGCACAAAATTTTCAACGTTATATCTATTTACTCTATTAATTATGTCTATAATAATTGATGGATGATTAGTGAGAAAAAATGGAATCAATTTGAATAAATAGTTTCTATACATTATTCAATGTGAAGCCCTAGGAATTACATTCTTATAGACCTTGGTGTTAGAGATTTTCTGAATGATGGTCCACCTTAGTGAAATACTCGTCCCAATATAGATTATTGAATTTGTATTATATTTATTATAGGGGACAATTTTATTTTATCATTATTTGTTCATGTTTTTGATTATCAATTCATAGGCATATTGAACCATAATTATTCTTAATGATGACGATAGGAAAACCCCTTGGTTAATAACTACAGTATTGAAATCCCTTTTGATATTCTCTTTTAAAAAATACCTTACTACTTTAAAATAAATGTTTTTTATTTTTTTAAAAGTCATTTAAATCGGTAGAGAACAATTTATTTGTTTAATTGATAACTCAAACTCTCCGTTAGGAGGAAGATAATGAAACTCTTTAGGGAGAACATCAATATAGTTTCTCACAATGGGATGGCCTTCAAGCACGATAATATCCTTATTCATACTAATTTGATCTAGATATGTTATCTCATAAGGTAATATTATCAATACTTGATATAAATATTCCAAATTCAATTCTTCTTCCACCATAAACATTTATATAATCAAAGGATGACTCTTGGTATGAATAGTAATATCCAAATCCCAATAGTTGACGATGGATTTATATAATGATTTGAAATCTATATCAAACATGAAATTAAACATCATTAAAGTACATAAGAGATTATTTTTTGGAGGCTTAATCCACAAACATTGACTAGTGTGGATTTATATACCTATGATGTAATAATTACACCATTTTATGTTCTTATAGATTTCTCAAACACCATGTTTTGAGGGGGATTTTAATTATTTCAACTAATCATAAATTATTTTAGTGAATGTGTAGAACTATAATCATAATGTAAATTTGAATATCTTGAATTGATATTGAGAACACAATTCAATATTTTATTTTGGTTTGAGTTATTTACTAATTTCAAAATAAACATTGGAATGTGAATAATTAAACAAATAAACCAAAAAATGAAATTAGGAACATAGAAGAAATAGGATATAGATTAAATATATAATCTATATTATTATTCTCTAGGTTCTTATATATGTTATCCATTACAACATATGTATTATTTTTTCTAGCATACCAGTTTCTTTATGTCCTTCCGAATGGTTTATAAAGTGTTTGAAAATTTTCAAAATCATATCACCCAAGAGTGTCGAACTCGGTTTCTAAAAACAACTATATTACATGAAATAAATGATATTATAGTTAATATCTAGTCCTCCATTTTTGTGTTAATTTAACCTAGTTACATCTAAGATAAATCTATATTCATGTTTAGTAATCAATAATCATTGTGATTATTTTGAAACCACACATTATACACATCAACATTTTTTTTATATTCTTCTATAAGTAACCATATCACATTGATTGGAAAATAAAAATTCTATCCCTAGTAAAAAAATTAGAATCATCATTGGATACACAATATTGGTACCCAATCCCTTTATATGTATTGGTACATGATTTCTTTAAAAACTATCAAACAAATACAAAACATTGTTGAATGTCCAAGTTACTTTTAAAGACTAGGTACATAAAACATTAACATTAATCTAAAATACAATGTATTTATATTACCTTTCATAATGATAAACTAAATCCATTTGGGATTATAAAAATAATGGGGAAAAATAGGGTAATACATTGACAAATGGGGTTACATAAAAATCTCAGAATGTGAACAAACAATATTGTAAATTAATAAAAATGACTTAGAAAGAATAACATGAAATAAAAAATAGAACAAATCATGAATTATCACACAAAAATAATAATATAAAAAACATTAATCACATTATAAGGGAAACAATATAATATTACAATAACATATAATATGGTGTTTATATACGACAAGGAAAATTTCTAAGACAACATCATGGGGAAGTAATAACCTCATCCTGGATTAGGATTATTTACTAATTCCATACATTTCACCTTTAGGAGAAATTTACATTACTCAATGCATTATATTGATAAATAGGTTCACCTATAATATAATATACATTCTTATGTGTGTAGGAAATTTAATTCCAATATATATCATAAAAATAATAATTACCCTTAGAATGAATTGAGTTAATTAATATCGTTTTATATAACCATAAAATAATATATAACAATGATTCCCATTATGATTAGAATATATTTATTTTTATTGTCTATATATATTATTATAATAATATTTTAGAAATAGTATTTATTACTAAAAAATTCATGGGAATGTTTGTAGAAGCTTCTATAGAAATTAACATTTAAAACCATGGTTTGAGGAATCTGTTAATGATATTATAAATGAATAAATATAGAATTCTTTTTGAAAACAAAAGATAAAATAAAATTATTATCCCAAAAATATTCTCAAAATTATTGTAGTCATAAATTGAATGTATTCATGAAATGAGTGTTACACAAAAGTGTTAATATATATACATGTTCCCCTAAAATGGGTGTTCTATTAAATAAATATTTTATTAAATTAACATAGTGAATTTATTTCCGAATCAAATTTAGAGAGAATAATATAGGTGTATATATAAATGATATATATATATATATAATAGAATCATTACAAAATTGAAAATAGTGATATAATGTGGTTTATAAAAAAGAAATATCATAAGCTAAACAAAACATCGTTATTCATTGATATCCATGATCATTGGTTAGAGAATCACTAAGAACATACCCTTATCCTTGATTATTATAAAATTAGATTAATTAATTACATAGTTTAGAACCCTTTCATTTTTTATTTTATTTAAAAAAAAAATCATGGTTAGCTATAACCATTTATACTGGATATATTTTTTAATATCATTTATCTTAGGGAATTCGTTTCTTGGTTCAATGGTAGGCTCACTTTGGGATATTTTCAGGATTCTATATTCAAACAAGAATATAAAACCTGAAATTAAATTAAATGCTTTTTATCTCATTCCTGATATTTAAATGTTACCCTGTATCTCTTTTTGTTTAAACATAGGAATAATTCATTTAGTAATTCCATTAACATTATATTGATAATTCATTTTTACGGTATTAATGAACATCAAGAACTTGTTTTTCATTATATATTTAAATATTAATTATATAAGATAAAATAATCAATAATATAACAATTATCATATTATTTAAAAAACAAAATTATAACTATTCTTGATTGCGGTGGAGAAAAATGAAATATGTGGCTTATGGAGGTGGTGAACCAACCATATTGTAAATGAAATTTTTCATTTATAATATAATGAAAGAAAGGAGAAGGTTGAATATTTAACCCTAATAATGACATATAATTATATTTCTTGTATTTTTTTTAACTACACCAAAGTTTACTGACTAAATATGTGTTTGGTAGATGAGGAAAATATTTTATAATGGTAGTGAATAATTTCACCTCTTCAATTGGTTGCCTCTTCTATGTCACCACATACAACACCATAAATGGGAATTGGGAGTGAATATAATAACTAAGACACCTAAAAGGGTAATGGAAAGTTAATTTACTAGAATTATGGACATATCTATAACTTTGAAGATGTTAGGATAATATGAGGTAAGAGGGTATTTATAAGGATAGAGTATTGGAGTTTTTGAATACTATAATTGTAGATTTTTCTATTTTACCTCTACATAACCAACTGTGTTAATTCATTTCAGAAAATATATTAAATTATTCTATTTATTTTTAAATAATGGTTTCTTGTAATAACGTATGCAATTATTTATTTATAAAACTAATAAAGATAAATACAACAATTTATCCTTATTTATTATTCACTAAAAAATCAATATTTTTGAATAATAGAAAAAATAGTAACCGATTATGGAAGTTAATATTCCAATATTGTAATATGTTTAATGAAAATAATTATCATCATTTATTAAATTAACTTTTTAATGAGATATTAATTTATTTGAAAATATAATAAAGATAATATTATTATCATTTTTATAGCCATTGAGAAATTATGTTTTTTCTATTTAAATTATATTATGATTAGATTAAACCATAATAAAAATAAAAGTCCCAATTTTTAAAAATTAATGTTTCTTAAAAAAAAAATTTGTATGCAAATCAAAATAAAACATATATGGTTTGAAAAAATACAAACACTTATTTTTCCAAATTATTATAAATTATTTAGTAGTGTCCTGATACAAATATATATTTTTATGATTTTATAAGAAACATAAATATTATATTAACATTCCATATGTGAAGATAGTATTCAAAATATCAACTTTCTAATCGTAATTTTTAGTTTACTATTCCAATTACCATATTCTAATGGTTACATTTTTATTACAATGATTAGATTTTTACCTGTTATATTGGTACCCATAATTACTATAAATACATTATATTTCACTTCATTATCATTCAATATAATTTTATATAATGGTTCTATATTTTTTCATTTCAAAGATGAATGTTTTATTATAAATACTATTTTCATTCCTATAATTTTATTTTTCAGTGTGTTGATTCTATTGGATCGAGTAGATCCAATTTTTGATGTTTTATTTATATTATATTATTTTATATCCCATTATAATATTCTAAATTTTTCATCCTATGATTAAGTTTTATATTAAATGTGAAAATTGTTCTAGTAAATTGTTTATGGATATATCATTTGGTACATGTGAGTTATTTTGTACTAATTTGTTATGTATGACATATTATATCATTAGTGAGTATATAGAATTAATAAAAATCATCACCACTAAACTTTTCATTCTTAGGAATTCTCTCCAAAAAAATTTCCTTTTTCATACTATGGTGAAAATCGGTGATGATATTTCTCCTTTATGGATTCCTCTAATTCCCATTTCTTCCCCTAGTTCTTATGATTTTTCAATAGAGCAATGACTAGGTGAGTTGTGTTCTTTATATTGAATATGGTCTCTTCAATCCATGATCATCACTAACTATTGATCAAATTAGATATCACTTTAAATTTATAAAAGCTCTAAATTTAGTAAATGTGAGGGAACAACATTTTATGTCTTATAGTGGGATATATAGAATCCATCATATACATGATAAAGGGTTTTAGAGAGTTCGATATGATAATACTGAACATCAATGTAGTAATGAGTCTTGATGGATATTATATACCATGGGAATAACTTCCCCTTCATCATAAATCAATTGATGCTCTTGAATATAGATATATATATATATGAAAAAATTGCATTCATAATCAAAATATAGGCCCCAATTATGATTGTAAGTATATATATTCTATTTAATCTGATCATTCCATGTTAAACCCTAATATTTTAGTGGAACATTAATTTTTTATTGCATAAGACACACAACAACGAGACTTATCAAAACACAAAATATTATTTATTAAATATGTTTTTATAACCTTTATATTTAAATGGATGGAATGAATACTATTAACTAAATTATGAATTATATATTATGTAATTAAGAACTGAAAAATAATTTACTTAATTTTAAGAAAAAAGTACTCAATTTTTAACAATCATATCTTATTCTTCTGAATTAAGTATTAATGAAAATTGATTTTTATATCTTTTTTATGATGAATTACTCTATTTAATCTCATACGATTCTATAAATTTTAGTTATGAAACTTAAATCACTTTAAAATTCATCATATACACATAATATTTGGGTTATATTTTGCTATTTTTCAGAAAAGATTCATTTTCTAGTGAATAATGAATGATAAGGATTTTATTGAAAAATGTATTTTACTACAATTTGAAAAGATATATTTTATTTGAAAATGATTTATATTTAAAATTAGATATAATATATTATTTATTATACTACTATGTTCATTGTAATTAGTTACATTTTTAAATATTGTATAAAAACCTTTTATTATACCTAAAAATCATTGAAAAAAACTATTTTTTATGCATGCAATGTGTTTGTTTTCAGAGTAAATTATTCACTATTTTTGAATAAATTTAATGATATATTTATTTGGTAAGGTCAATAAAATGTTTTAACAATCATATAATTTTTTTAATACTCATAGGATATGAATAAATATAGTTTTATTCTTATAATCATCATTTCGTAAAAAGTATGTTTTCCTCATTTGAAAAAAAAATTATTTTCTATGACATATATGATTCAATTTAATAAAATTAATTCAATATTTTTAATTTCACGGTATAAATCTGGTAGATATATTTGTTTTATTTTTGGATAATAAGAATATTTTATTTTAAATAATTGATCTCCCTATTATATGTTAAATCATAATAAACAAGAATTAAACTATTTACTATGCTAGATTTTTATTGCGTAATTCTATTAGGGTGATGGTTAACATAAAATTAACAATTTTGTCTCTAAATATAGTTATTTAAATAGCACATTTCCTAAAAAAATACTTATATATTATTTTAATGAATTGAAGGTACAAAATGCAGCTCTTTATTTAATATCTCGTATATGCCCACATATGGATAAAATAAAGATATAAAAAATTTAATGGTTTCTTTTGAAAATAATAACATTAATTTCATGATTTAAATTTATTTAGAATTTTTATAATTTATATTTTTCATTATCTTATTTTTCAACTCTAATATATTTTTTACTTAATTAATAGAAAAATAAAATAATGAATTAGAAAATATTGAAATTCATATATTTTGAATGAGAAAATGTGTCTCATTAATTTTATGGATCTATATGCTATATTATTAATGTTTAGATGAATTATAATATAAATTATAAATTTTCTATTTTAAGTTAATTTTGAATAAAATTAATACTATCAGAATTGATAATAATGAAACGTTGATTCAAAAAATATATTATTAAATTATTTAAAAAAAAAATTCATGAATGCGGACAATTAGTTTATGATGCAGTAAATTTTTTTATCTCTTTCCCATTTATGGGTCAATATTTACTTTATATTTAATATTATCACATGTTCACAATGAAAAAATATTCACCAGAGAAAAAGTTAAAATATTTTAACAATGGGGTTAATAAAAGAGACAACGAATAAAATTAAGTCCAAACATATATAAATTCTAATGGATAATATTATTTAAACAATATGAATATATTTTTTGATTTCATGACCAACTGATATTGAATTCTATTATTAAATTTTAATTTTTTTTATAAATTTCAAATGTTCCCTAACCTCAATTATTTATCAGAAACTCATCCCTCACCTATTCACACCACATTGCGCCATTTTTCTACCTCTTTGAAGTCTATTATATTAATTTTAAATTAAATCATAAGTATATGAAATATACTTAGTAAATATTATTAATATTACTAACCCACCATTTTCCACCATGTTTAACATATAATTGGAATTTAATATATTGATCATGTGTATTTACGACTAACCATATTAACCATTATCTACGATATAAACTTTAAAACTATTGGGAAATGATAAAAATATCTCGTACATAATTATAATCTATAACCTTCACAAAACGATCTGATTAGTTTTTCATTTTAATTTTATGTAGATGGTAACGTTTATGGATTTTGTTAATTTATATGATTTAAATAATATAATAATTATTGAATAATGTATAATAATTATCGTTCTTTCTTTCATTTAATCTGTCCAAAATAATAAATAAGCTTGCATGCTTACGTATGACCTACCAACTCCATAAATGATGGAGTTCATTTTTTTATGTCTAAATTTTTTGTATTCCTATAAATAAAAATATATTTAATATTTTTAATATTTATATCATTATTAAAATTATAAAAACAATAAAATATTGATCTATGTATAAATTATGAAACTACTCGACAAAAACATACATGAAAAGTAATGAATATATTTACTAAAACAACGATTTAAAAAAATGATTTTTTATAAATTGGTCATAAAATATTACGGGTAACTAAAAAATTGATTAATTTTAATAATCATTTTTCAGGGAATAAAAGTATGTAAAATATATATTTATTGTATAGACGGATTTGAAATATAGAAAATAATTGAGATCCGAGGTATGAGTTTTTCATCTCACAGATACTTCAGTGAGGCATATTCCATATTCACCACTAGTATCCCGTGTCTAGGGAATATAATTCCACTTCGATTAATTATATCAAATGTCTCATTTTATTCATGGTATTTTCAGATTCAATGGACTTAATTACGTTCCTGATGCTTATGATTAAAATGATACCAATGTTGTAAGGGATACATTTACAATTTTTTTATTATTTAGGACTGAATATTTTTATGTATCAGCTGAGAAATAATTCACTTATATGAAGTTTTCTCTTAAAATATTTTAATTATTTATATAATATTTAAATGTTATTTTGTAATGTTACTTTTATTCAATTATTACATTTTAAAATTATTTCAATGGAAGCTTCCTATTGTTTTAGGACTGATGTAATTTTTGAAATTTCCTAAAAATGTGAGAATGGAATGATTTCATAAAATAATATTCCTTGAATGGAATTTTCCACTTTAATCACTCCTAAATACATTTATTATTACTTTACATGTAAATAAGGTTCTTTTCAAAATAATTTATATAATAGTTAAATGAGATTTTTTGGGATATGGAATGTGTTTTTCAAGTAGAATGTTTATTTTTATTGAATAAATTTTCATTATGATTTTTTAAATGTATTTTTATCTAGGTCAATAACCATTATTAAATCATAGGATGAGGATATACTCTAATTATACCATCCACGATATTTATTTGAATAATTTATTATCATTTTTCTAAGGGTAAGTATTGGAATTCCATATTTTTTTCTTCTTGTACAAATAATTTTTAATTTTAAATTCATATTGATTTATTTTTATAATTTATTCAAAAAATATATTAATTAAAATTATTATATAATGATAGGGGACCAATATAGACCATTTATTAATTCATAGGTCTCATTAGACAAAGTATTTTGGGATTTAGATGAGGTCGTAACAATTATATATATGTCATCGCCCTTGGCCTTGGTAATATGTCCTTATGACTTGGTCATGGCCTTGACAGTAAGTTTCACTATCTTGAATTATGAATTAATTCATTAAAAAATCATTTATTGATGTCCATATGATTATTTTATTAGTTTCCAACCCCATTCTCAATTTTCATAGATTGTGTGATTACTTATATGGAATTAATTGATCTTCATTTATATATTCCATTTTTCCATTCCATATTTTACTTCTTCTTTATATATACTATTACTTAACATATGATCTCACAACACTATTTTGATTCTAATCCTTATGATTCCATGTAATATATATTATTATGGATATGTACAATTATACAAAAATAAAAAAGTGTTCTCTCATACAAAAAACTATATAGTATTCAAATTTTTTAATTGTTATATGAAATTTAATTATTTATCTGGTTTACCATGATTACTAAAAAACTCATTCAATTGGTTTATTATTACCAGTATCTTTTTCTAATTTCATTAAGTAACCATTATGGCTAGGAAACTATTGTAGGGGTCATTATAATTGGGATATCATCAATTTAGTAAAAAAAATTGGAACTAGAATTATTAAAATATAAATTACCTAATATAGACATATGAATGACATTGATGATAATTATAATTATATAATAATATCCTATATATATAGGAATAAATATGTAAATAAAATGTTTGAACTAAGGAATAATATATTGAGAATAATGTTCTTTGATTTAGACATATGTTGAAAATATTCACTGATAATTTAATGCACACTCTATTTATGGATGTTTGTTACATAAACATTTGTTTTTGCATTTAGTCAATGGATAGATCCTTGAAAAATCATGGTATCCCTGATCATGATGGGTAATTTTTTTATTATGAATTACCAAATTAGATAATGAATAAATTGAATTATATTTGGATAATTCACAATCATATATCATGATATATTATTGAAAACATACATGTCGATGATATTAATAACACGAAATATAAGGGGAAAATACCATATTTAGATGTTTATGTCATACATATAATAGAGGTAATGATGTTTAATTTCTTATTTATCAAATATGTGGGAAACATAACCAACAATAATGTCTCAACTGGGGAGGAAGATGTTTTTAATGTTGATCTAAAGGGAATTGAGTAACTAAATACTAGTTAATTAATTTTATTATAAGTGTGGGATGTGGGAATTATATTGGGAAATTACTAAACTAAGGTTTAATCCCTATACCAAAGAAAAAACATTGAAATAAAAATAGTTGAAGTGAATGGAATGATGATTTTTTTATTTTTATTTATTTTTACCATTTTCATTCTAGTAAAAGGAATCATGATAATTTTAATTATTTCACCTCAATAGTTATTCATTAGGTATTTTAAATTATATATGTTGGATCAATATATAGATGTGTATGTATATTAGATGGCACAATAAAAGATAGGGGTGAATTATAGGTTAAATATCTTGGTGTTTAAACGCTTTAGAAAATTATCTTAAATGATCTTAAACTAATGCAATTCGCAACCAATACAATTAACCAAAAATGTATTGAATATAAAGGTATGATATGATGTAATACTATAAGAGATGTAAATAAATTTTTATTCAATGTGAATATAATAATCATAGTAACAAAATAGTGAAGGATTCAACCATAATGTGTGAAGATTCAATCGATACAATATGTAATAGTATGATTGTAATTGAAACTGTTACAAATGAATATTAAATGAAAAATAGAAACAATAAAATTCTATTTCTAAAACAAAAATTAGAGGAAATGTAAAGGTATTAAAATTCCTTTAACTCTACGAGAAGGGTATCCATTCACCTATGATAGGTGGTTTGTCTTACCACCACCTTTATAAGCCCTCGATATGATGATCAGAATGTATGTCTTGCTTTCCCCGCAATCCCATGATTTTGTAGGTAACCGACACCTATATATTTCAAACAGTGGAATTCCCTAGATATGATGATCAGTATCACTGTTTTCCTATCCTTACTCACCCTCATTTGTAGTCACCTAATCCGTCGCACAAAGCAGATCAAAGCAATTAATTCAATGAAAAAACGAAGAACTATATGTTCATATTTTGTAATCTGAAGGCTTTCACACGAAGCAAGTGGGAAGTCACAAATCTCTCTCTAGAATTTTATATTAGAAAACAATGATCAAAGTCACTCAGTTGTACTTACCATCTTCAAATGACCCCCTATTTATAGGCCTTAGGTTCCAACAATCACATTTCCTCCAACGGTCATATTTCTCTAGAAAACTCAGATGGACTTGGAAACCTAGATTTATAACAGTCATATTGAAACAGAAAACAAGACATCATTATGATTAGTTTATAAATAACTCTAGAACATCATTTTGATTAAAAAAACGATATACAAAGATGACAAACATGAGTACGATTGAGATATGTTGCTTAAGCATAAAACCAAGCATGTGATAAAAATGTGAGTACTATAAGTATTACATAGTGTAATGTATTGATATGATACAAAGTGAGTATGAATTAAGAAATTCAGGATGATTGAGGGTGTAGATATGATTGACAGAGTCAGTACGATTGGCAGAGTTAGTATGATTGATAGAGTCAGTACAATTCACAGAGTCAGTATGATTGACAGAGTCAGTATGATTGATAGGGTCAGTATGATTGACTGAGTATGTATGATTGACATAGTCAGTATGATTGACACAGGCATTATGATTGACAGAGTCAGTACGAGTGACTGGGTCAGTACGATTGATAGGGTCGATGCGATTGAAATGGTTAGCACGATTGACATGGTCAATAATATTGACATTTTCCATACGATAAACATATATGAATACATTTTTGATTTCCAAAATAAGACATAAAAGTTAAAAGTGAACTTTTGACTCAATAATCTCACCCTTTTTGGAAAGCAAAAAACCTAACATAAATGAAAAAATAAATACTTATCTCTCCCTGAGTTACTGAAAAATCTTCTTAATATTAAATTGATTACAAATCCCCCTTATGTATGTACTTTACCAAGGATTGTATTTATAGTTTTTTCCTTGTTTTATAAGTATTTGATTAATATATTATCCCTTCATAAATCATTCTCCCCATTTGTAAAACATTATCAACCTTAGTGAATTATAAAAATTAAGGGGTAATATTCAGTTTCTGTAAAGATTTAGAGAAATAAATACAAGTCATTGGGAAAGATAAAATAAATCTCATTGAGATAACAAGTCTATAGAATTCATGAGATGAGAAATGAAAGATTCAACACTAATTTTTTTCTATTTATTTTTATTTATTTTTCAGCACATGAAAAACGTCTTTCATCTTTTTTATATCTCTCCTGTCTTCAATGATAGAATCACCCTGATATTTGAGAAGCTCTTGTTGATCAGAAAAAAGATGACCCTAATTGTTGATAGTATCTTTGTGGACTCTGATTACTTCTTCAAGAGTGTCAATTCTTTTTTAAAAATTCTTATTGTCTTTAGATAACACAAAATTTTTCTTCTTTAACAAAACTATTTAATCTTTGAAGGATGAATACTTTTAATAGAAAGACTAAAAATCATTCTTTCTCTCTTGCATCTCTTTGATTGATTGAATATCGGATCCGTGATTTTTTGTTATCTGATTCAGTATTTCAATGGTTTCATTGTCAAGCTTATTGAAAGAAATATCATGACCATTTGAAAGCCTCCTTATTTCTTCAATTGAAATTTCATGGTCTTACACTGAGCTCTCTGTTTTGTATGACCACATAGTCATTATATTGAAAACCTTCTTAGGAGCAGCCGAACATTCAGATAATACTTTTAAATCGCCTTTAATTGATACTACTATCATTCATAGTTCTCTTATAGAACCAAACTTCTACCTTTGATTATCAATGATGAAATAAATTTTCCCTTCATATATAGGAAAATAATGAATGGTCTCTCCATCCATCTAAGAACATGAACAATATAAACACACTTCTTGAGAGAATTTGTGTGTGCTGAATGAGTATCCTCATCCTACGAATCCAGTTCATTTGATCCACTTGAGTCATCAATTGGATATTTTCCTTTTGCTTTTTCTTTCTCTTATATTTCGTCTTCTACATTTTCACTAATAACAATTACTTTTTCAGTATGAGAAGATTGAGAACCTTGTTTTTACTGGGAAAGAATTCTATCTGAAGGGGTTTCAAGAGATTCGATTGGTGCTTGATCGGCATGAAGAGTTTTGTTTAATGCCTTCAATTTTCTTTTGAAAACGTTCCTCTCTCCTTTTTTTGAACATTGATGAAATTAAAAATGAAATTCTCTTTCCACTTCTTCAACTTCCTGTATTTATTCCAAAATTTGTTTCCCTTTCACTTTCTCTGGAAGACTCTGTACGATAGGTTCTTGATGCACTTCTTCCATTAGTTGAGCACTAGCATCCCCAACCATTTTAATAACATTAGAAACATCAAAGACTGTAATTTTTTTTTCAAAAGAGTCTTCTTTTTATTTTAATACTAAAGGGTATCTTCTACCCTTATCCTCTTAGTAAAAGAATCAGCTGGATCAAGACCGAACATATGATTAACATCTTTTCTTTGGTCACTATCTTTCATCCTCTTGGACACAACCTCCTTGTTGTATTTAGGATTCTTTAATGTATTAGAACTGGTTCATGGATATGACTTTTGAGAAGAAACAACAGTTGGATATTCAATGACTGGAATAGGTGCCGATTGATATGGTGGCGATTGATTTTGTGCCGATTCAGCTTCTACATCTTTGACAAAAAGCGTTGAATTTTGATAAAAAAAATACACAACTTCTTAAAAGTATTCATACTTATCCAGGAAGGATTCAACTATTTTTAATTACCTTTTCCAAGGAATATTACAAGAATTCATTCTCTCAAGGATGAAGTTTGAATGGATAGATATAAATATGATAAAATGGGACTTTATCGATCCAGACATGACATTTTTTGATTATTTCAAAAACAGAACCCATGAGATTCACCTTTCTCATGTTGAAAAGATAATCTAACAGGATGACATTAAATACTTTTTGAGTTTCTCTCTCCCCTTTCCTTGGGATTAAAAAACCTTTCATCCAAAGTTTCATGAATCTGTTATCTAGAGATAGATGAGCCATTTTCATCTTCACATCATTTATAAGAAACAACAATTTTTCAGCATTTTCTTTATTAAACATACCAAACTCCTCTGGTAGTTTATGATATGGACAAAAAGAATCACCTTCTGTTGAGACATTTATAATGTGGGTTGCTTATTTCACAAAAATAGATATTTTTCAAATGTACACAACAATGTTGATTGTCATATTTTTGTCAAAAGATACAGTTTTGTAGAATTGAAAAACATATTCAATAAGAACCAGGTCTTGATATATTGATTTTTCCATAAAAATATCTTCCCAGCCTTGAAACAAAATAATTCTCATGATTCATGAATCATATGTGTCAAATAAGTCCCAAGAAACTAACCATTATCCGAAGAAGTCTTTCTCTGAAAATGTTTTTGAATACATTTTGGAAAGAGTGCTTGTAGAGGACTGAGTCATATAGATGTAGTCGATGAAAGATCGTATTGGGTTTTTAAACCAAAGGAGCCAAGATTTACCATGAGATCTGAAAATCTAGAGTGGGTTTGGGGAGGGGGGATATTTATAGGTGACAAAAGGATGATCTTTGATCTTCTACTATTGATATTAGAAGGGAAAAAAATCAATGAATATTATTTAAAGGGGTTTTTAAAAAAAAGTGAAACAATAAAAAGTAAGAAAAACAATAAACAGTAAGGAAAGAATGTACATGTAAGAGATTGTCAAGAAATTGTTGGCTTAATTGTATTAACATAGTATAATACAATAGAAAAAAAGAAAATACATAAGTTCAAGGAAAAAGAATATGATCGTTTGTTAGGTCGATGGAAAACGAAGTCATTTTCCTAGGTTTTCAAGCCAATGAAAAAAAATGATATTACTATAGGTTGTCAAGCTGATGGAAAAAAAAGTTATTACCATAGAATGTCATGCTGATGGAATAAAATTCATCACTATAGGTTGTCAAGCAGATGGAAAAAGAAGTCATTACCATAGGTTGTCAAGATAATGGAAAACATAGTCATTACCATAGTTTGTCAAGCAGATGGAAAACAAAGTCATTTCCATAGGTTGTAAAGTTGATGGGAAACAATACTATTGCCATAGTTTGTCATGTTGATGGAAAAAAAAGTCATTACTATAGGTTGTAAAGCAGATGGAACAAAATGTCATTAATATATGTTGTCAGGATGATGAAAAACAAAGTCATTACCATAGGTTGTCAAGCTGATAGAAGACAATGTCATTACCAGAGAATGTCAATCCGATGGGAAACAAAGACATTACCATAGGTTCTCAAGCCAATAGAAAACAATTTTGTTACCATAGGATGATGTGCCGATGGATAAAGAATCAAAACATTAAATAGGAAAACAAGGCGACAAATAGATTTTAATAAACTATAACTAATCAGTCAAGATGATAATCAGAAAGACATAATAACAAACCAGGAAAACAAAAAAATAAAGAACATAAAAAACACATTATGTAAAATGTTCTACCCCATTTTAAGAGGAGTTTCTTAATGCAAGGAGAAGTGTAAAATATGAAGTAGACATGAATGATTACTTTAATTTAATCATTCCTAGATTTTGTTTTATAATCCCAAATCTATCAAATGGTAATAGTTTTGTAAAAATGTCTGAAAATTGTTCTTATGTTCCGATGAATTGAAAAATAATATCTTCTTTTTTGTGTGAGATCCCTAAGAAAGTGATGCCTAATATCTATGTGATTACCATGAGATTGATGTGCTAGGTTTTTAATAAGATCTATGAAACTATTATTATCACATTGAATTTGATTTTTGGAAAAACTCAATCCATAGTAAAAGAGTGTGTGTTGCATCCAAAACATTTGAGAACAACAACTTCGAGCTTCTATATATTCAGCTTCAGTAGTGTAATGTGCTACTGAGTGTTGTTTCATGCAGGACCATGAAACCAATGAATCTCCAAATAAATGACATGTTCCAGATGTACTCTTTCTATCCATTTACAACCACCATTGTCAAAATCTGAAAAACTATTTAAAACAAAATCATTTTGATAAAAATAAAAATGACCAAAAAATAGAGTTCCTTTTAAATACCGAAAGATTATTTCAATGCATTTTAATTGAAACTCTTTTAGATTATATTGGTATATTGAACATAAGCATACAGAGAACATTATGTCTAGTCGACTAGCTATGAAGTATAAGAAACATCCTATCACACCTCTAAAAGGAGTTTTATCTACTGGTTTCCCAGTTTTATCAAGATTAATTGTATTTGAGGTACCAATATGAGTGCTAATACTTTTAGTATTGTCGTATCCGTATTTTTTTTATTGATTATTTAATATATTTATGTCGAGATATATATGTTCCTCCAGATTTTTGTGAAGTTTGAAAACCTAAAAATAATGTTAACTCACCCATCATACTCATTTCAATATCAGATTTCATTAAATTGGCAAAAGAATCAGTTAAAGATTGTTTAGTTGATCTAAATATGATGTAATCAACATAAATGTGAACAATCAAAGCATTTTTATTTTCCATTTTTATAAAGCGGTTGGATCCGCTGTACCTTTTTCATATTTTTTTTGTAAAAGAAATCATGTTAGTCTATAATAGCATTCTCTAGGGGCTTGTTTAAGGCCATATAAAGCTTTGGTATGTTTAAAAAATTATTAATAAATTTTGAATCTATAAATCCATGGGGTTTTTTGACAAAAACTTCTTTATGAACAAAACCATTTAGAAAAAATCATTTAACATCCATTTGAAATAATTTGAAATTAATGTATTCTTCAAAGGCTAATAGAATATGAATAGATTCAAGTCTAAATAATGGAGAATATGTTTTTTCATATTATATTCCATCTTATTGATTATATACCTTAGAAACAAGTCTTTTTGGTTTCTTAAAATGATTATATTTTCATCATATTTATTTCTGAAAACCCATTTTACACCAATTGTTGTTGTCTCTTTTGGTCGTTCAACTGAAGTCCAGATATGCTTCCTTTCAAATTCATATAGTTTATCTTGAATTTCATTAAACCAATCTTCATCAACTGATGCCTCACATGGACTTTTTTGTTTGAATTAAAAAATAATGGAATGATGTTCTATTACATTTAACAATTAATTTATGGTCCTTATAGGTTTATTTACATTGATAATGATATTATCACTAGAATGATTCCTAAGAAGCAATTGATGTGGGTTTTGTAAAACCTGTTCATCAATGTATGGATGAAAATATTCTGGGGTAACTGTTTCAGATAGATTTTCTTGAACATTTTCCTTTTCAAAAGGATCTAGTGATAGAGGTTGAAAAACATTTTTTGAAATTACATATGATGATGTAGGTTTTGGTTGTTTGAAAAAAAAGGATCGGTTTCCTCAAATTTAACATGCACTGTTTCTTCAACAGTACAAGTTTTTTATTGAAAACTCTAAAAGACTTAGAAGTTGTACAATATCCTAGAAAGATTCATTCATCAGATTTTGGTGAAAATTTGTGTAGATTATCTGTAGAATTCAGAATGAATACTTTTCACTCAAAAACATTAATGTAAGAAACATTAGGTTATTGGCTAGTCCACAATTCATAAGGTGTTTTATTATGAAAATGTCTAGTTAAAACACGATTTATTGTATAATAAGCATTACTAAAAGCATCACCCCAAAAGTACTTAGCAATTGAGTATTCATTCAATATGGTTCTTGTTATTTTCTGAAGAATACAATTTCTTCTCTCAACAACACCATTTTCCTGAGGAGTTCTTGGAGCTTAGAAATTGTGAGTAATACTTTTCTTACTAAAAAAAGTTTCAAAATAAGAATTTTGAAATTCACCCCCATGATCAATATTGATATTTATCAATGGTAGTTTATTCTAATTTTTAAATTGGGATATAATACTTTTGAAATATTAAAAGGCTTCATATTTCATTGTTAGAAAATATACCCATGTAATCTAGTAAATTCATAAACTAAAAAAATACATTGTATTTGTCTCCAGTGCTTTAATATTTTGAAGGACAAAAAAGATCCATGTGCACTAGATGTAATTCCTTAGAATTTGAAACACTATTAATTGATTTAATGATAGTTTTATGTTTCATGACAAATTTACAAGGATCACGGACTTTTGAAGAATCATATATAAGATTCGGTAGACCCATTAAAAGTATTTTCTTTGAATGTTTATAAAGGATTCATAGATTGTAGTGACCTAGTGTTTTATTCCATATCAATGATTGGTCTTCTATTGAACATAAGCAAGGTAAATTTTGGTTCCTAATGCCTCTTAAGTTAATAGTGTATATTTTCTATTTCCTATGGGAAGATAGAATCAATTTATCATAGGAATTGTGAACTAAGCATTTATCATTTCTAAAATTCACAAGTATACACCATCACATAATTGACTTATGCTGATGAGATTGTGTTTAATACCATTAACAAACAAAACAGTATAAATAAGAACTTTTCCCACAAAAACAATATTATATTTTCCAACAATATTCCCTTGAGCATTATCTTCGTTGGTAACCTTTCCGCCTTTTCATTCGATAATCTTTTCAAAGAAATTTTTGTTTCCATTCATGTGATGAGAACAACCATTATCCATGTGCCAAATATTATAATTGGTACACTTTTTATTTTCATGAAAATGAAAAAATTAGTATTTCGTAATCCAAATTTTTTAGGATCCAGAAGGGTTTGATAAATTTTTTTTTGGAATCCACATCTATTTTAAAAAATTAGCTTTGTAAAATCCTAAATACTGAGTTCTATTAAGAGAAAAATCTCTTTGCCAGTTTCCACCACATTGAAAATTTGTAAAAAAATAGGTAATTTGAGGAACAAAATAGTTATTACTAAAAACGGGTTTAGAATGAGTATAACCAAAACCAGAATGATTTCTCAAAGGTCGAATTTGAGAATACATTTTATCAATGTTTTCCTTTCCATAAGTAATGTTTGACATACATTTTTTCAATGAAAAAATATTTTAATTTAGTTTTAAGACTAGGTTTTTATCCTCTAAAACGTTTTATTTTGAACTAGATTAAGGCTCAAAAAAAAATTTCTTAGAAATTACATTTTCAAGATCAGTAAAATTTTTATCCTTATATAATTTGAATTTCTCAATGGTTTTTAAAATACTTTAAAAATCAGAAGTTTTTATATCAAGATCATTAGAACGATCTGATACTTTATTAAATAAAATTGTAATTCTAGAATTTTCATTATCAAGTTTCTTTTTGAGTTTTTAATTTTCATTCTCAAGTAGTTTTTAAAAAATAGAAACTTCTTCAAAAGAAGGTAGTGTATTATCATCTGATGACATAGACTCATCATTTGAAGAATCATAATATTTATTATCAATATAATTTTCATTTAAGGATACATTAGTAATAGCTTCAGCATTGTGTACCTTATCAATGAAACAATGATCTTCAATTGGTATTCTGGTTATATGTCCATTATTCCGTTGTCCTGAGGATTCATATTCTGAAGAATCATCTGATGAATCACTTCCACTTGCACACCAAGTATCATTTTCCTTCAAGAAATTATTTGTCTTTTTCTTGTAATACATTTTCTTATTTCTTTCAGAATGTTTCTCCTTTTTGTCTTTTCTCTTCAGTAGAGGACAATAAAGTCTTATATGAACTAATATCTTTCATTCCTAACATGTTACATCTAAATATTTCTTATTCTGTATATCATTCTTTTTGAAACTGTATTGAAAATCTTTCTATCCCACAATCTTATTCATCCTTCGAGCAATATTGGCTAACTCATTATCCAAATGATCACAATCACTTGATTCTGACATAACAACTTTCTTAGAATTGGATCTTGTTATCCTTTCAGGTGTTTTAGCTTTAGATGTGATAGTAATTTCTATACTTCCATTTCCATTTTTCCTCTTATTGAAATCAGCATCTCCCTTCATTCTTGTCTCGTGCTGTAGAAGAGTTCCAAAGAGTTTATTTAGAGTAATTCGGGAAAGTTTTATATTTTCATCAATAGCTGTCCTTTTTTAATCCCATTTATTTTGAATTATATAAATAATTTTGTGTACAAGACCTTCATCATCAAGAAATTTTTCTCTCATAGATTGTAAACTATTGACAATGGTCATTAATCTTTGTTTCACTTTACAGATCGGCTCTCCATAAGGAAAAAGAAATTCATGATATTCTACTCGAAGCATTGTTCTTCTTGTTTCTATAATCAAGGATGTACCAAAATTGTGACTTCAAATTTCTTCCAAATACAGTTGGTTGGTTCACAAGAATATATTTGGATGTATATATTCATGGACATATAACATAGCAATGTATTTCGTACCTTGTAATTCAGTTGATTTTCTTGCTTCCCTTGATTGGTGAAAGAACTGACTTCTTTTCAAGGAATTTTGTAACTTCCAGTAAGCATAATAAAATTGTCTACACCAGTAGTCATAACAATTGTCTTCATTCGTTCTCTCCATTACTCCAAATCTATGCCATCAATTATTGGTGGTCTAGTTGGAATTATATTTTTAATTAATCCAATATTCATCCATGCCATCTAATAAAAAACAATATTTTCCAATCCACACGTTAGTGCAGTAAATAGATGAAAAACAAATAGAGCTAGTAATAAAAACTAGTGGAATCCTCCCTTGATACCAAAAGTTGGATTGATATATAGATGTATATGTATATTATATTTAACAATACAAGAGGTGGTGAAGTGTAGGTTAAAAAACATCATGTTTAAACACTTAAGAAAATTAGTTTAAATGATCTTAAACTAATGAAATTCAAAACCAATACCATTAACAAAAAATTTATTGAATATGAAGGTTTGATATGATGTAATACTATAAGAGATGTAAATAAAGTGTATTGAAGACGAATACAATAATCAGAGTAATATAATAGTTAATGATTCTACCATAATGCGTGTATAATCAATCGATACAATATGTAACAATATTATTGCAATTGAAACAATTAAAAATTTATATGAAATGATGAAAGGAAAAAATACAATTCCCTTTCTAAAATAAATAGCACATGAAATGTAAAGGTATTACAATTATTTTAACCAAAAGAGAAGGGCATCCTTTCACCTAGGATAGGAGTTTTTTCTTACCACCACCATGATAAGCCCTCGATATGATGATCAAAATGTCTATCTTGCTATCTCTACATGACCTCGATTTTGTTGTTAATCGGCACCTCTGTCTTTCAAAAAATTGAAATCCCTCGATACAATGATCAGTATCACTGTTTGCCTATCCTCAGTATCCCTCGATCGTTATCACCTGATCGGTCACACAAAGAAAATCAAAGCACTTAATGAAATACAAAACCTAAGAAAGAGCCATTCACGTTTTGTATTCTCAAGGCTTTCTTACTAAGCAAGAGAGAAGTCATAGAGTCTCTATCAAGAATTTTATAATAGAAAATAATGATCAAAGTCTCTCAGTTGTACTTAATAGCTTCAAATGACCTTCTATTTATAATCCTCAGGTACCAACAGTAAAATATCATCCAACAATCATATTTCTATAGAAAACTCAGAGGGACTTGGACACCTGGCATTATTACAGTCGTATTGAAACTGAAAACATGAAATCGTTTTAATTAGTTTATAACTAACTCCACGACATCATTTTGATTAAAAAATGTATATATGAAGATGATAAACATGAGTATGATAGACATATGTTGATAATGGATAAAAACATGCATGTTATAAAAATGTGAGTACTAAAAGTATTACATTGTGTAATGTATTGATATGATACAAAGTGAGTATGATACCCAAAATTCAGTATGATTGATAGAGTTGATACAATTGACAGAGTCATTATGAATGGCATAGTTAGAATGATTGATAGAGTCAGTACGATTGACATAGTCAGTAAGATTGACAAGGTCAGTACGATTGACAAAGTCTGTACGATTGACAAAGTCAGTACGATTGATAGGGTCAGTAAGAGTGACAGAGTCAGTATGATTGACAGGGTTAGTGCGATTGACAGGGTTAGTACGATTGATAGGGTCAGTATGAATGACATGGTCAGTATGATTGACATAGAAGTACGATAAACATATATGAATACATATGTGATTTCCAAAACAAAACATAAATGTCTAAAGAGAAATTTTGAATCCACAATATATTGAATGATAATGATAACCAATAAATTTGATTTAGAGATACGATAGAATTTTGTTGAAATCAAACCATTGAGGGACCTATAACCATTAATATGTATTGGGTATGACTAAAATTTATTAGGATGATAAGTCTAAGGTTGATGATAATTTCATTTAAATATATACACATCTTAATGTTTTATGTGATGAAAATAAAAATGATTAAAGACACTTTGGGAGACATCTAAGATAATAAAATTCTTCGGTTTAGTATATGATTTTATGAAAAGTTAATTTGGGGATGTAATGATCCGACATAGGTTCCATGCACCAGTGCCTAGAGACGTTCAATCACAAGACCTCAGGAGCTCCTCCTTGTACAATAAAGGCTACCGAGTAGCAGTGATGGTCTTCTATGTCAATCATGGGGAGACATTACCATGTATTATCAGATTTCCAAACAAATGAAAATAAATTAATAGTAGTGAAAGCATATATAATCATAAATAATAAAAATATCTAAAGATAAATAATTCAGGAAACACAATATCCATCTAAAATAGAAAACATTCCATGTTGAAATACGTCTCATGTGTCTAAAATTAAAACTTAAGATGAAGACAATGAAAACTCCCAAGCAGGTTTTGAACCATGTTTGGTAACATCATTGAAGGATCATCCCAAATCACCTATCTAATTCAGGGCCTTTTCCCTTAACTTGTATAAAAAACACAATGTATATTTAGGTTTCGATTCGAAAGCACATGTTTGGTGTGAGTACCACTTAGTAGGCCATGACAAAAAAATATCTAAATCAAATCAAAACATGTTTATGTAAATGTAGTTGTATAAATAAATTATCACAATGTATATGTATATCATTATCACATTATTATTTAATCATTATTTAACTACAAAAACCCCACGAGTTCTCACTGACACTTGAAACACAATACCTTATTTGGCTAGTGATAGAGTCTTATTCATTCCACATTATAAATTTATAATTCATAAAATAGTTGGACTTTCATTAACAAATATACTAGAATTGCCAAAATAGGTAATCAATACCATAATACAATGCCAACAATTTGGGTCCATATCGTCATGGTTTGGACATTGTGGGCTTGGGAAGCAGTATACCATGCCCCACAGAGAAAAAAACACAAACAAACACACACACACACAAATATATATCATGATGTTAATCGTATGTATCAGGACATGTACCATTCATATATATATATATATATATATATATATATATACCACAACGGCCTTCAGATGCAGTAGATCAGGTCCTGAACATGTGGGTTTTTGGACGCAGTAGACTATGTCCCACAAATATTCATATATCACATATATCACCATAACAAATCAAGTATGATAAATTGATATTAATCCTCTTATCCCAATTAACTATCAAAATATTCCATTAATTAATTCAAAATATTAATTAATACAAGCCCATTAAATAAATAATTAATTAATTAGTCACATCGCATTCCATTAATTAGTTAGAAAACTTGTTATCTATATAATTTCATTAATTAATCCAACAATTAATTTAAATTTCCAAAATTAAACATCTAATAATTTATTCACCAAATAATTTTCCCAAATTAAATATTCCACAATTCACACAAATCATTTCCAAAATTTATTTATACAGTTAATCAATCTCAATATTCCAGTTTCAATTCAACAAAAAATTATCGAATTCGCAATCCCAATATCCCACGAGTTCCTAATTAATTAATTCAAAAAATTATAAATGTAAAAATATGATGAAAATTTCTAAACACCTCTAGAATATTTACAAATTTCACATAAATAATCATGGTCAACACTATGGTATTTCAATCCTATGCCAAATACCTCAATTTTTTGGATGAGATGTCACCCTACAAAAATCTTCAAAATTTGGCAGTACAATAATGTAGATCATTATCCAGATTTAAAAACCTAAATCTATATCAAATATTAGGGTCTCTTTATCTCTGAATCTACATCCACATACTTATCTCTATATTAAATGAATCTAGATGTAGAGAAATATAACATTACATTTCATTAAAAGAATAGGAGAAGGAACGACGTTGATTGTGAGAACATCAAGTTATGATCCACCTAACATGAGAGGTGATGATCTTGGATTAGGATTTGAATCACAAATAATAGTTTTAGAATGGCCTTGAATTTCTTCTACAAAGGACCAAAAAATAATTAAAAACTCATAGGGTTTAATGAGGGTCACAATGGGTGATTACCTAGGGTTCGGGTAATTTTAAAATAAAGTTTTCTACCACTATAAATATCTTCTATGGTTTCTTAGGAAGAGACTCACAATAGAAACTAATCATGTGCCAACTGTGTGCCTATTGTTTTATGTGTTCATAATTCCAATTTTTTAGGGGGGTAGGATAGTCTATGAAACAATTCCAAAGTGGTGTGAAATGTCAATGTCCAGTGTTGCATGGTTTCTTGGGATGGGTGCACAATTTTCTCTAACAGTGCACCAACTATGAATAGCCCCAATTTCTACATTTTTTAAAATATTGATTGAAATAATCCCAAGATGAAACCCAATTGCAATGTACTTAAAATAATAAAATTTCCTCAATTCAAGACTATATCGACTTTAGAAAAAAATTGGGATATTACTTTCTATCCCCCTTATGACAACTCGTCCATGAGGTTAACAGAAAAGATACTTTAGGATTCCTTTCCAAAATGATAAGGCCCTAGAGCCTTCATATATTATTCTTACTCACATGTTTCAACATTCACAATATCAGGTTTCCATAATATACAAACTATAATAATGTTGTTTCCCTACAACACTTTCTTAGTGCTCTCCAACACATGTAACAAATGCTCCACAAGGGACGCATCTCTCTCATGGTCAACCTAATTCTCATTGATCACATGAGAAGGACCAGGATATACCACCATAGATGTGTTATATGGAATAAATAGTGAAATATGATGTCTTATATTTACAAATGGAATAGAATACCACCAACCAGATTCTCTCCGCAACCTCAAACAGTCCAACAAACCTTGATACCTGCTTTCCCTATATCCATATCCTACAATTACCTAGAATATGAAACACCAAAAAGAATACACGATAGCCATATATAAACTCTTTTGGTCTTCAAAGGTATCATCTTCTATCTTCTACCTACTCTAATCCATAACCATATAATTCAAAATTTGCAGTACCAAATCTGACATCTCTTGTAAATGACATAGTCATAGAAAACATGACAAACACACCTCTATCCTGTATAATAATGATTTTTGTAGCCTTCCATAAAGAGCATTATATTGCTCCATCCATGTAGTTTCATGATAACTATTATTATAGAAAAAATAATCTAATTATATGTACCTCCCACGATACCCCCTAAGTAAATAAAATACACTTGTAGTATATCCTCGTGAACCTATATGGTACACTCTGATTTCCAATCTTATTATTAGTGGAAGGTCTTACTCAATAGTACTTGTGTAACAATTTATTTATGTAATCCCTTTTAGAAGAATGAAGTAAAACACTAACCCAGGATTGATTCAATAGTCTGTAGCACTACATGCATACATAAAATATCACGAATATATAAAAATTTCTTCTTCCCTAGTGAAAAAGTCTCTTTTAGCGTAATTAAATGTGATAATTTGGTCGGTCAATCAACAATAAACTATATCGAATCATTCTTCATAAGAATATTTGCATGACCTACATTAGAATCCATATTCACATTTCCCCACTTCCATTTTAGAATGTGTAATGGTTGCAAAAAATCTAAAAGAAATTAATGCTACCCCATTACCTTCTAGTAGGTGTAGCATCGTGTCACAAACCCTTATATCTCCTTTTTATGCCTAGATATGAAGACATTCATCATATGTCATGATAAATTTTTGGAACAACTAGATGTGCTACCCACTTCGATACATGAAATACATTCTTGTGTTCACCTCACATTCTCATACGAACTACTACTCAATTCCCAAAATAGATGGTCTCATCATCACCTATGTTAATATCTGAATGTGACTACCATCCTTCAAGAATATTATTCAAGTTCATGAATTGTGGAACTACATAATGTTTGTCTCTAATATGACCCAAATATGTGGAGTACACTGAAATATCCATGAGGGTAATATTATCCTACAATCCCAATCCATAGGGTTCCACATTGCTAGAGAATTCATCATCTTCCACTCAACATAAGAATCCTGAACTTCTTCAGTCTGGGATTTCATACTCAATTAATCATTTATATTTTTTCCCTTATTGTTCATATATTCTCGGTTAAAATGAAATGACATCATATACTCAACCCATATCAACTTCTGAATATTCAAATCACATTGCTACAAGATATAACATAATATATTATAATATATTAACACTATAAACAATATTATAAATATATTTTTCTACCAACACATCATATCATAGACCACTACTTTCATATCATGCTCATTCATAGGGTACTTCAGATCCATGGAACATAACATCTAAGACCCATACTCTACAACTCGGTCTCTTTACATCAACATAACTCCAATTACAAACCAAGAAGTATCGTAATAGACAATTTACTTATCAAATGGATGAGGTGTAATCATGATTGGTGCTAATGGAATATTATTCATTATCTCTAAGAAAAAATTCTCAAAATATTCCAACCACTCAATATCTATCCCATTTTTAGTCAAGAACTGACACTTCCATATCATAAAATTACTAGATAAATCTATAATAGTATCGAGGTAACCCAATAAATCATTGGATACAATAAAATTTACGGGGTGATCCTAAGATACCCCTAACTAAACCTTCTCAAGGTCCAATTCCATACCATAATATATGATTATGTTTCACATGATGTGTAACAGATCAATTCAAAAAATACCCTTAGATATCATTGTGTTAATTGATTTGCGGTCAAGATTTTTAGGATGATGTCACGATGGTCGAAATGATTGTCATGAGTTTTGTAGTACATGAAGATGTTATCCACAGACACCATCGCATACATATCAAGGTTTATATTAATGATCTATTTCATCAGGGACATACAATCTACTATAGTGTTCATAAAACCAAAATCCATTATGATAAACTCATATAAGACATGCCTTTTTGTGAAACCATTCAACGATATATCAGAAGTTTGAAATCCCTACTGATGATACCCTAATCTCATGTTGACAATCAACAACATACAAGATCCTCTCAACTCGTCAATAATATCTTCTATAATTAGAATATGATAAAAATCATTACATTCATTAAATAAAATTGAGATAATCGACACATAACCACAATATCTTGATAGCATTCATTGCAAAAAATATATGTGATCTCGAGGGTGACATACCCGGAAGGATTAATCCGTTATACCCAACACCTCCAAATGAGTCTTGACCTCCTGATGATCTATCAATGCCATTTTTTATGGTGGAATAAACACTTCCTTAGTCTACTTCATTAGATAAATAATTAATTCCACATCCCTCTTAGGTGGATGTATTGGGATGTCCTCCAGCAAAACATCTTTCTACTTTTCCACCATTGGTGGAAAGCTATAATTCATTAAAAATTCATCATATAATAATAAACTAAAAAAATAGGCATTGAACTATCCTAGTTGCTGAGTGATTGGACCCACTTGGCCTTCCTAGATATCCCACTATTCATGGTAAATTTAATTATCACCATTAAAATATGTGAATGTTACCCTCATACGGTAACAATTGAAGTCATCTTGTCATGTGACTAGCCAATAAATACCCATAATTAGGTCAAACCCAATCATGTAACAAATATTAATTTTCCAATGAGATTAATACTCTCTAAATATGAGAAAACATCCCTTGCACAAATATATGTATCTAGTATATGATCCCAATGGAGTCTCTATAGACAATACCCTATTAAAAAACCTCAAATCCAGGATAAAACCACTGACAATTTTTTTAGATATGAAGGAATGGGAGTCTGTACTATAAAATAATGCACTACCAATATTTTCCCCATACATCACAACATAGTAAAAGATGTGGCACTATAACTTCCCTTAACCATAAAATATATAGCTCATAGTTAACAAATGTAAACATTGTCTCATTTATAATGTTTCAATTTTTGAAATCCATTAGTTATTATTTTTCATCATTTACCATTCTCAATTCCATATTAGTTACTATTTTTAATTCAATTTAATTAGCCAAGAGAAAATTCTACGTTCAACAACATAACCATAACATGTTTTCCACTATGTGCCTAAATTTATGCATGTCCCAAAACAAACATGAGTACCTAGAATGATGCACGAGGATTCCAATATCAGGAAAAATTGGGATAAGATTCAATTCTCAACAATTTTTGGAAACAATAACAACATAACACAACAATTGTTTCTCCCAAAGTGAAATAATATTCGATTACAACATTTACAATCAATAATTACAATCCCACCATGTGTACTTATGTTTTACCCCATACATGGGTCTGCAATTCCCACGTAGGAGTTCATTACCAATCCCCAAACTCATCTGAATCACATTTATACCATTCTTAACATATTAAGAATAAATAATATGGGTAAAAATTTGAGTTTTAATACCACGCTGTAACATCCCTGACTGGGTGCCACTCATCGCTGCCTCGAGTAGGTTGGTCACATAACCTCATGCCTGACACCCCATAAACCTTAGGCTATCAACTAGAAGTGAAGGCCTGGTAAGTTAGTTGTGGGGAGAATACACACTCTTTTATAAGAGAAAAACACGAGTGGAAATAAATAAACAATAATAGAAGCATATATAATCCAAAACAGTAACAAAATCTCAAGGTAAAAAATGTTGGAAATATAGCACACAACTAAAATAGAAAACATTCTATACTGAAGTACATGTCACATGTCTAAAATGAATACTGAAGATAATGAAATTCATGACACACAGGTGGGTACTAAACAATGTCAGGTTCCCTCATCCTAGATCCATCCCAACTCATCCATATAACTCATGGCCTTTTATCTTAACATTTTATATAAATAAAAAAGTTCAATTTGTGTAGTGATCAAGATTACTATAAAGGGTGTGAGTAAAACATAGCAGGGATCCACAAATTGATTCTAAATCTAATACAATCACATAATAGTATATGAAATTGTATAAAGAATAATTATAATTCATATATAAAAAATTATCACATTACCAATTATTATTTATCTAACAAAATCAACTGACAGGTTCACGTAGACATGCAAAAATCAATACTTTCATCAGCCTGTGCCGAAGTCTGATATAGTCATGGTTATAAATTGATATTTCATTAAATAAATTTTATTTCATTAAAAAAACTATTTCAAATTTTAAACAGGATAATTTCAACCATAGTCTAATGCCACTAATTCTGGTCTAGATTATCTTGTCTAGAACCCTGTGAGCTTCGGAAGCTAAAGACCATGTCCCACAGAAAAAAAAACAAACAAACAGACACACACACACAGACACACATACACACATATATATCATAAAGGTCTTCGGATGTAGTGGAACATTTCCCGCACATGTGGGCTATTAGAAGCAACCGAACATATACCACACATATTGATATATCACATATATGACATATGTAAATATAACACATCCAACATTATTAATGAAAATTAATCCTATTATAAAAACTAAAATTCACAATAATTCAATAATTAATTCTCACAATTAATTAATCCATGAAAAAAATTAATTCAACAATTAATTAAACAAATCACATTCCTTTAATTAATTAAAATGTCAATTGACAATTTATGTTCCTTAATTAATTAAACAATTAATCATTCATTTCCCAATTTGAAATCCAATAAATTATTGAGTAATGATTTTTCCAAAATTGAATGTTAAAAAATTATCATAAATTATTTCATTTAAAAATTTATGTAGTCAAAAATATCAATAACCCATAATCAATTCAGTAAAAAATTATCCAATTCAAACTCACAAAATCTCACAACCTTCTAATTAATTAATTGACCACATTTACTAATTAGATTTAAGAAATCAGATTACTAAGAAACATTAGAAATTCTGAAACATTCACATAAATAATCATGGTCAAGACAACTATATTTGAATATTAGGATACCTACCATGATTTTTGGATGAATGATTCCCCAATGTAATTTTCCAAAATTGGTCACCATGATGACATGGATTGGGTTATAAATCTAAAACCCTAAATAATTCTCAACAAATACTGATAAAAAAATAAATATCATATTAATTTCAATTATATATCCAAAAACCTAGATCTAGATTCACCAAATATTTATATTCATCTGGAAAATTGAAAGATTACATATCATCATAATAATGAGATAATGAAGAAGAATGAATTGGAAAAATTTGAGATGTGATCAAATTATCGGGATATGAGTGGATCTTAAATTATGGATTCAAATAACAATTATCAGTGGTCAGAATGACTTGTAATCACTCCAAAATGATAAAAATCCATGAATGTTATCTTAGGGATGAATTATTGTTGAAATGGGTGAATTCTAGCATTTTAATAGATTTTAATATTAATTTATATGCTGCAATTAATGTCACAAATGGTTTCCTATGTAGAGGTGTCTGGTTTTTTAATATATATTGAACTATAGTGTGTTTCTTGTTTAAAGGATGTACAATTTTTCTTTTTTAGGGTGTATGTTTTTTCCAACAAATTTCCATCCATGAATATAATCACTGTCTATGGTTGCATTTTTTTCAAGTTTGGTTACGTAGTTTTCTCTAAGCATCATCTTGTCATGAGGATTTCCTTTTCTTCCAATTTTTTTAATTTTCACCCAAACATATCCAAAGGTAAAACCAAACTAAAGATACATAAAAAATAAACTTGAATTTATACATGAGTAATATCTAAAAACATTTCATGATCTTTCAACCTCCCCACAATTTTATAGCACATCCTTGAGCTGCATTCCGCGACTTCATTAATACACCTAGACAAAATGAACATAAAATTGAGCCCTCATATCTTCTTACCTTTCTCATGGTTCATCTTGTACATACCTATGTTTCAATATTACATAAATTGTTAGAATGGTCATTCAACACAACACTTTCTCATTACAATTCAACACACATATTATATTCTCCACAAAGGTAGAACTTATCACAATATTAACGTCCTATACATCGATTAGATATGAATGAACATGGTGATACCTTCATTGTTTTAATACATGGAACTATCAAGAATAGCGTTGTATTTTAGTGGAATATCCAAATGGTATTCCACTGGACCGATTCTCTCCGTGACCTAATACAATCCCACAAACCTGGGTATGAGCTGGCCCTTTCTTTGTATCATGTGGAAACCAATCCTTGGTGAAACCTAAAAGAATACATGATAACCCTATGGAAACTCTAGTGGTCATCAACATATACCATAACATGACATCTACATACTATGAGTCACATCTATATGTTTCTAAATTAGTTGTACTTCTCTAACGTCTCATACACGAGACTTATTCACAACGAATCTAACTCACCAATCTCTAGTCATAATAGCATTGAATTTCATAGACTCCCATAAATATCCTTTCATGGATCCATATATATAGTTTAAAAATAAATTTTGTTATTTGTAAAATACACTATATAAAGGTGCTTCTCCAAATACCCACCAAAGTCAAGGACAACTTCTTATATCATATCATTCGGCACTTGTATGGTACACTCTGATTGACAATATTTCTAATGGTGGAATTTCATACTCAAAAATGAATTTGTACCAATTGCATTCTGTATTCCATTCAATAAGGATAAAGTAAATATTAAACCGTACACTGAAACTATAGTCGACGTAACCCATACTGATAGACTATTTCCTAAACACACAAATATCCTTTCTTCTCTAATGATAATGTCCCTTGAATAAGAATGGATTGGGATAATTTTTTTATTCGGTCCAGAATATGATAGATAGAAAATGTTTTCATAAGAATAATGAAATTTCTGTCCACAATATCCATTTTCACATTTTCCCACATCAATTATCGAATGGGAAATGGCTACTAAAAACCTACAGGTCATTGATGTTCTATATTTATCTTCTGGTAGGTGTAGCATTATGTCACAACCATTGTTATATAATTTTTCATGCATAACATGAAATAAAATAATTGTAGTTCATGGTAAATTTTGGTCACAAATGGATTTACTTCCTAGTTTGATTCAATTAATATATATATGTGTTTATCTCACATAGTATTATGAAAAAAATACATTCCTAACAAAGATTATCTCATCCTCATATGTGCTCAAATCGGAAGGTGAATCCCCACCTTCAATTATTTTCCCCAAAGTAAATTATACTAGAACATCAGGTTTTCTATCTCTAATTCAAATCAAATGACTGGACTCTATTTAAAATGATACTAGATTAATCTTCACCTAACTCTATCAAACCACAATGCACCACTTTGCTTGTAAATCCGTCAACTTGCAATCAACACTAGACTCCTGAACTGCATGATCTGGTGTTTTACTACTCAATCAAATTAACAAATTGTTTCCCTTCATAGGAATATATAATAAATTAAAACAAAATTTATGAAAATTCTCAGCACATATCCACTGCTGAATATTCAAATCACATAGAGAGAAGATATTCCTCAAGATCTTATGATATGTAAAAACCATAACCAACTCTCCAAATAGATAGATATACCAACACATTCGAGTTTAAACCACACTTCCAACTCAAGTTCATCCATATGGTATTTCATTTAATGTTTCCTCAAATAATGTGTCCCATTATCCAAAACTTGGTCTCCCTATATCTATGCAGCTCCGAGTTCTATGGACAACACATCACAGTAAACCCATGTATTTCTCACCGTGCTCAGGTAGTGTCCTGATTTTTTTCGACATCAAAGGCGTATTCTTCTCTAATAAAAAAATATCACAAGCTTCATACAAATCAAACATTATCCATTTTTTTGTCATGAATGAAACCAATTCTTCCAAATGGGAAATTGTTTTGGATTAATCTATTATAATATCAACTCAGGTAGATAAATCATTGGATATAAAAAATGTTTTTTAGATGCATCCATGAAACCATTTTTTTGAACATTATACTCATACAGTACTTGACCTTCCTCTAAGATGATGTGTCCCAACAAGTGTACCAGATCCATTGAAATCTATATCATGGATAGATTGGTTTATTGATGATGCACTATCATTGTATTGAAGACAATGTCAAGATGTTGGTCTGGACTGTCATGAGTCTTGGAGTATAATATGATGTCATCCATGAAAACCACCAAAAACTACTCTAGGTAAGGAAGAAAGATACTATTCATGAATTCCATAAATAATTATGGTGTGTTTGTCAACAAAAAATGAATTACTTCAAAATCATATAGGTCATACCTGCTTCTAAAAAAATTCCACAATATTTTCGAATTCTAAAATCTCAGTTGATGATATTGTGATATCATGTTGATCTTTGAGAACACAAAAGACCCAATCAACTAGTCAAGAAAATCATTGATATGTGGAAGATTATACCATTTATTTATTGTCGTAATGATTAACTTCTAGTAATTTTTGCATAAGATCAATGAACGATTAGTCTTATTTGTAATAACAAAGGTGATTCCGAGGGAGACATTCTAGGAATGATAAACAATTTATCCTCTAACTCCTCTATCTATGTATTTATCTCTAAGATATCTGTTAGTTTGCTAATTTATTGTGGAATATATACTAGCTCCATGATGAACATGATATCAGTAGTTAAGTCCACATCCCAGTCATATGGATTCCCTGAGAAGTCTTCCAAAAAACATCATGAAACTGTTCCACCACTAGTGGAAAGATATCATCTAGAAATTCACCATTAGATAGTAAAAAAATATTAAATTGGGTTGTTACCACTCCCATTTTATAATTAATACACACTGATCATCCTACCATGAAATCCCACTCCCCATGGAGAATGTAATTATCACTATTAAAAAATTTTAATATCACAATCATGTGGTATCAATTGATGCGGGCTCAGTATGTGACTAGGATGTACATACCAATAATTAGGTATAATCCTATCCTATCAAGAATATATAGGTCCCAAAAAAATGATAATCCCTAAAATTAAGAGAATCTCCCGTGAAAATAGATATATCCCTAGTCGTACTAAAAATAATGTATATATAGTCAACACACAACTTAGAAACTCCACAATCAGGATAAAAAAATTAGAAGGTTTTACGGATATGATGGAATGAGATTCACTGGTATAAAATAATGCATTACTATTCTTTTCCCCAAACATGACCCCAATGTTTAACTTAGTTTATATTAATACGTTTTACCCTCCAATTTTATGTCTAGTTTAAAAATAGTAAATATGTTCTCATTTATCATGTTAGTCTTTTAGATACCCATTTATTCACTTTTTTCATCACTTACCATTCAAAATTTCATATTAAACACCATTTTCAATCCAACTTTAGATGAAAGGAAAAAAATTATGTTACAAAACATACCATAACCCAGTTTCCCATGTGTACCTAAATTGATGCATGTCAGAACATATTCCTGAGTTCCTAGAATAATGCAATAAGATTCAACTCTCATTCCATACCGGTCCCTGATTCAATTCTCAACAAATTTTTTAAACAATAAACTCATCACACAACATGTATTTCTCACAAGAAGAAATAATATTAAACTATAACAATAAACACAAATAAAAACAATCCTAGCCTGAGTACTTGGGGTTTCCAACCATGTATGGGTCTACAACCCCCATGCATGTGATCCTTACCAAGACAATGACACTTACCAGTCCCATATATACAATTCCCAAATAGCAATACAAAAGAATAAGAAAAAAATGGTCCTCTAATACCACATTGAAAAATCTTATCCCAGGTACCACACAATGGTTCCTCAATCCATTTCTTCAGATGATTTCAGGAATTCCATTCCATTTTCTAGAGGCTTCCAACTAGCTGCAAGGTTATGGTAAGTTAGTCGTGGGGAGACTATACACTCTTTTATTAGAGTAAAACTTCTTCAGAAATAAAAAACAATAACATTGGATTATATAATGATATACAAAAATCAATATCACAAAATAAGAAATGCATAAACACACTATAAAATTAGAATATAAATCATTTAATGTTGATGTAAAATTCACTTGTCTATAATGAAAACAGATGATAAGGACACTAGAGACTCCCAAGAGGTTCCTGAAGATTTTCATTTACCATCATCAATGATCTATCCAAAATCATCTATCTTACACTGGTCATTTCCCCTTATACTATCCAAAAAACATAATTCATATTTGTGTATCGATCAGGCATCCTAAGTAGGGTGTGAGTACAACTTAATTTTCCCCCACTAAACAGTGTCTATAACTAAACACAATAAAACAATAATATGTTCAATTGAATAAACAATGAATTAGAATGCATATGCAAATAGTTACCACATGATCGATTAATAATTATTTAACTAAAAAAACCCATCAGTTCTCAATGAATCGTAAAACTCAATAGCTCCATTTGCATGTGCTAGAGTTTGAACCATTTTATATTATAAATTCACAATTCTATAAACAAAGGGGAATTAATTAACCATTCAATTTCAATTGGTATAATTGATAATTGGAACAATAGTCCAATGAAAATAATTTCCAACTACATTGTCATGTCTAGGACCTCATGCCTATGTGATACAGCAGACCCCCCCCCCCCTCACAGCACAAACACACACACACACACATATACATATCATAGAGGGCCTTAGAAGTACCAAAACATGTCCTAACCAAATTTATTTATCACAATGGGATTCGAAAGTAGCAAACCATGACGCACACACAAGAAAATTTCGATGTTGAAATGCTTTGGTAATTTTATCTGAATAATGTAATTCTTGGAGAAATTTTAGTGGGTTACTGTATATGTAACCATTTGGTTACATATAATGGGATATTTGGGATGAATAATATTATGTTTTTGGTAATGAAAATTGAAGAGTATAAGATAACCATTGAGGTTAAAAAAATTAATTGATATTTTGGATATCAATGTTATGTGGGATATAAGGAAATAATATAATGTTTATTATAGTTATAGTTATTAGAATGAGTGGTCATATTATTTCCAATTTTTTAACGTGACATTTGGACGTAGTTTATGCCATATAGGGATAAATAGTTAATCAAAATTTTGTGTTTGGAATATAGTTAGTAATTTTTTTTAGGATACTAATGGTTAACTAATTATGGAATGTATTAGGTTGAACTATGGATATTATTGTTTGAGGATAATATATTATTGATGTTTTGGATAACCTATGAAAAAACATTTTTGGTAAATATTTAGAGGCTGAAGAAAGGAATAATTGATTTTTTGATTTGTTAAAAGTGAATCTGGTATAAGATAAACTTCTAAAATATTCATCTACTGATATAATATTTAGTGTTTTGGTAGATAGACGAACAGTTAAAGGATGTGATTTCTATTTTGACATGCAATGACATCTATTATGTTTATTATCCCATATGATTTTTTGGACAACAAATAAATCCCCCAACCATAGAAAAAATACGATGTCAATAATTTTACATGTTTGCTATTATTATCCAGAAATTTTTGAGATTTTATCCTACCTTTGATTTAGTGTCCAATTATGGTTAAATTTATCATGACCAAGGTCTATATCACTCTTAACAAATCAATGAGTCTTAATTTTCTCTTCAATGTTAATTTTTTTCATGCCAATATATTTTTTCATATTTAGAAACCATGCTTTGTGGTTTCATTTTATTTTTTCCTTTTCATTAATTCATGTGGAAGTTTTCTAACCCATTTTTTAACATGGGTCTTCCATAAAAATATTTCAACTGTAAAAATCTTTATTACTTAAAATGTGTCCAAATGGTCAAAAGAAATTTTTTTAAATTTATAGAACATAACACCCCTAGATTTTAAAATTACACTATGATCAATATAATATACTACACATGAAATCAAGCTTAAATGATCCCTAAATAGTATTATTTATATATGGATGTGACAACATATTTGATAAATTATAGTGTCTGAATTTTATTTTTTGAATTATGACAAATATATAATGTACATATATAATAAAAAATCATTGTTATATTTTTAATTTAATACGTACTAAATTATCGGTAATGTTAGATTATGTTTCATAAGTTCATTTTATTAAAAAAAATATTTTTATTGATTATAAATATAAATTATTTTAATTGGTATCTATAAAATTTAAAATTATTATTTTATAAAATTTGAAATTTATTGATTTTTCTGAAAAGATTCAATTTCCAATGAATAGTTTAAAATTATATTTTTTATTTGAAGCATAATTTTATTCAACCATTTCCAAAGTTATTTTTTATTTTATAATTTATGAAAAATAAAATTAGTAATATAATTTAATGAATAAAAAAATTATGTTCATTTCAATTAATTACCTGTTTAAATTTGTTATAAAATTATTTGTATACCTAAAAATGTATTTTATCAAAATAAACAGTTTTTATGGTCGTGAAGTGTTTTTATATTACTAAAATACATAAATATATATTGAATAATTAATTTAATTAATTATTTAAAATATATATTTTCTTCAAATTTTTTAAAATCAATTAAATATTTTTACTATTATTGGGATAATAATAAATACAATTTGAATCTAAAAACATTATTCTTCAGAAACAAATTTGTTGTGGGATATTCGATCATATATTAAAAATAATTTTCATAATATATATAGATTTAATTATATAGAATTAATTAAATATTTTTAATTATGAGGTTCAAAAATGGATAATATAACTCCTTTATTTTTTGTCAATATAAATAGTCATTTTGGTAAAATTTATCACCTCGTTAAAAGGTTAATTGGGTTACACTATGATAAAAATAAATGATGATGATATAAGTTGGAATATTAATTAATATTTTATGATATTAATTAGATCCTTAACATCCTAAACTCTAAATGTATTTGTTTAATGCAATTTCTTTAATAAAAATGACTAATATATTATTTAAATCAAATGATGTAACAAAATGAGATAGTCTTAGTTTCTAATATATCTTATTTATCAAGATAGGCATTAGATCAAGATATAAATTTTATATATATATATATATATATAAATTGATCTCTATGAAACTATTTCTATAGTTGAAATTTATCTTTAAATTATATGAATTATAAAATTACCTCAAAAGTTTATGCAACACAAATACAATATTAATTTGCTTTATAAAAAAATATAACAAATGATTTAAAAAATATTAAAATTAATTTAGATTGAATGATATAATGATTCCTAAGAATTGTAAAGATATATTTGATATATTAGTTATGTATAAATGATTTATATTCAAAATTTAACTTTTTAATAATGATTTTGAAGTCCAATTAACTAAATATTGTCAAAATTACATTAATGAAACAATATTCAAATATTGTGATATTAAAATATTTAAAATTTATAGATACCTTTAAGATGGAAAAGTATTATAATATAAGATGTAAAATTTTATTCATTCACAAAGAATTTTACAATTGTTACCTAATATGTAATATTATAACATGATAAGAGTGAAAAATATTTTGTCATGGTTAATGTTAATAAAAGTTTTTCATGGGTTAATGTTAATAATAATTATTAAATTAACAGAAAAAGAAGACTAAAATTCATTGGATTATGTGATTTAACCTCTATATAATTTTTCATTGAATTTATGTCCATTAAAAATCTTTTAGATATAGAATAACATTATTTTATTTTTAATTTGAAAAACACCCCTCACAATAATTATAATAGCGAACCACCTCACTCACTTCTTCAAAAAAAATTGAGACATATAGATAAACCAAAATCATAAAATTTATCCAAAAAATTTTCCTATATATATAATATATTTAATTTTCAATTCAATAGAAAAACCATGTGATCATTAAGAACACATCCGTAGGAGTTCATCCACGGAAGAGGTAATCTCCTTATTCGATCACCATAGTTTTACCACATCATATACTTATTCTATATATATATTTTTATTAAAAAATATTAAAAAAGAATATCCATAATATGTTGATATTTTATTATTATTAAAAAACCACCATTTTTTACGCTCTTTCCCTTTAAAAGGGGAGTGAAGGTATTGCTCATCCGTATGTATGGTTTACCATCTCCATGTAGAGATATAATTAATTTTTACGCACATTATTTTTAATAATGAAATTACGATGGATTTATTATATATATATATGTGATAATTATATAATAATTATACTTTTCAATAACAATATCATTTCTAAAAAATTACCTTCTAAATTGTTTGGGAAACGATGATGTCACTCTTGTGTATGTGTAGACTATCACTTCTATGAAGCGAAGTGATTTATTATCCATATGTACATTTATTGGATAATGATGATGATTGATTATATGAATATAATGATTTAATTTATATACTAATTATTCAATAATAGAAATTTATTATCTATCATTTTTTTCATGCTTCAAAATATTAAAAAACATTAATTCATACAAATGGCCTACCATATCCATGAACCGTTTAGTTCATTTTTATATCTCGAATTTTTATTGAATTTTATAAACACATATAAAATGGTTATATATGATATTTGTATCTTTAATAAATTTTTTCTATGAAATAAAAAAGATTAATTTACAAATACGCATTCTACCAAATTGAAACATACATGAAAAAAATAACAGTTATTAACTATAAATGTGATTTTTTAAAATTAATTATAATATATTTATAATAAAATATTATAATTAATAATTGGTATAATATATATTTTTTATTGTAAAACATTTATAATAAACATATATTTATTATACATCAGTTCCATTCACATACAAGGGGTGTACATCCAGAGGTAAGGTTTTCTCATTTCACATTTACTTATCTGAAAAATATTCCATATTCACCAACTATTTATTTTTTGGAGTGTTTATTCTAAATAATTTGTATATTATATATTGAGCATTATTTCATTTATTGATTTTAATTTTACAATTGATTTTATTCCATTCCAGATTTATACAATTCAAAAAATTCTTATGTGTAATTCTTTTAATATAAAATCTAATTATTATTGTGGATTGTTTATTTTTTATTTTAAACTTGGGAATACATATCATCCAAGTACATATTTTTTTAATTTTTTTTGTATATTCTCAATTTATTTTTAAAATTAAAATTAAATTTTTATTTCTGTTTTATATATTAATTTAAAAGGAATCATTGTGTCATTTTTCCAATATGGTACTTTTTTGACTATTGGTAGAAATGTTGGAACAGTATGATTTCTTAAATAATATATAATTAATATAACCTCCCACCATCATGATTAATCAATGAATTTACGAAAAATTTAATATTTTACTCATTAGTATTTTGGGAATATAATTTTTATTTTATATGTGCAGTATTAAAATTTGAGAGTTGATTTTTTCTATAGAAAGGGTATTTTCATAAAGGAAAACTTCTATGAACTTGTTAATATATATCCATCAATGTCAGCATTTTTTTGAATGCTATGTAAATTATAAAACTGAATGATACAATAAAATATATTTATTTAGATTCATTATACTCATCTTTCCTATGGGGGAATTTATTGACCTTCCATATGAATGTTCGAAAAATATGGATTATTAATACATGATAGGGAATGTTGAGTCATGGGTATTATATAATAATTTGAAAATTTTATTAAACTTATTATGTATTGGGTGGGGCATAATATATAATATGATTCTTTATTAGGTCCCATGACAGAAACTAGAATGGGTCATGAAAGATCAATTTCCAATTTTTGTAGATGTCATATATAAAGGCATTGACCATATTTCAATATGTTTGGGTTAAGGCCTAGACGGTATCTTTCAAATATTTGAAATTATGATTTCTATCATTATTAACTCACCTATTGATTGATCTATGTGATAATTTTATTTGTTTTTATATCCATTGATTTGTTTCAATCTCATGGGATTACTTATACGGCATTATATGATCATCATTTTATCTATTTATATTATTCATTATTATTTAGATTTCAGTGTCTACATTCCCTAACTGCACATCTAATATCACTGCGTTTATATGTTTCTTTTCCATAGTAATCCATTAATATTATATTATGATTGATATACAAGGTTATATAATTTGAAGTAATTATTTCCATAATAAACCCTTTAATTTTAATTCATATTTTCCAATATAAAGTTGATTTTTTGTATATATCACGTTTAACCAGCATACATGTCTACTGGTTCTAATATGATGGAATTTCTTGTATCATGTTAAAAGTTAAAAACGTTACCATAAAATTGGGTAAACTAGATTTTGGGTATTTACATATTATATGTGCTGAGGAATTGTGTTGATAGTTTCAACAATATCTTCAACTATTTTATGTTCTATAAGCTTGTGTTAAAAAAATTCATCTTAACACACATTTGTTATACATATTTTCCAATAAATGGATACATATAGGTATATCTTTATCCATCACTGAATGATTGTTTTCTATCATAACCTATGAAGATTTTGATTAAAATCACATCCTCTTATAAACTCATTTGAGCAGGCTCTCAAAACGTCTTCATGTTTCTGGATAGTGTTGAAAGATTGGTCCTCAATTTAAGGGATGATATGTCATACTGAATTGAATTTTTCTAGTTATATAATATTGGAAAAACATCCAAAATATTAATATAACTATAGGATATTGATTAGGTATGATCTAAATTTTTTTTCCATAAATCCACACCACTGTGTTGATGCATATCCGTGCAAGCTGATCATGTGATAAGTTTGATTAATTTGGTATAAAATGAGATATATTTTTTATGTCATACGTCATAACCAATATAACATTATTTACACTAAAGCTCTTTAAATGAAATGTGATGAATTAATTTTTTACATTTCTCCCATTTGGATATAGTTATAGTTAATGGTAGCTTCATCCCATGGATGTATTCCATTCATTAGTCACTTGTAGATTTTCCAAGTATTTTTATGTTTATTATGTAATATCATATTTCATTTTTTCCCCATGAATACTTCAATAAATGATCTCTAAATATCATGATGCTCCCCAGATGGATATAGATGTTCAATATATGTGGATCATTCAGCCACTCCATCTTTATATTAGTATTTAATTGTGAACATATCCATGCCCTAAATCATACAACTCCATCATCAATTTTGAACTCCAAGGGTGTACATTTTTTTATATCTTCTAGAGTCTTCTTTATTTCTCTATCATCTCTTAGTTATTCATTTTTCTTCTACATAGGGGATGTATGGAAAAACATTTGATAAAGGATATATTATGTTATATCCATTATAATTAACAAGACTTTCCATTACATGTATTTGAAGTTTATATTTTAATGAATTATCATCATTAATATGGCCTTTATATCCATTACACATATAAAATATTAAACTTTTTTTTTCATTCATTGGAAGATAGTGTTTTGAGTAGTCATGTTCATGACCATCATTAATTATATTCATGATATCATATTATGATCCTTGTGTGTGAATATATATTTGACTATCTTATAATCAGTATATATTTATCACATCTCCAAAAATATATTGTACCGCTTAAAATTCAAAGTAATTATCATTCAAACAAAATATAGATCATGTTTATGGTAGTTATTCTCATTATGATTCAAATTTTTTGATGTTTAGGCTCTCAAATTATCATTTCGTGATAGTACACAACCCAAGTAATTCATTTATGTGGCACTATATTCCATGAAAATTTCAATAATTGATTGAACCAAGAGGGATTGTGTAGGAAGTATAATCCTTATAAATTTATGGAACCTCAGTTCAGATTCAACAGTCCAAACAAAATCTACTCCCTTATGAGTCATCTTGTTCATCTAGATTACAACTAATGAGAATTTTAAATAAAATATTCGGTAATACACAACTTTAGTTCAAATAAACAATGGATCTCCATTATATATTATCTTCTCGGCCACTCCATAATTTATATTATCTAAATATAGTTCATTGATATATATTTTCTTGGGAGAATATTACATACGAATGAAAATTCATTGATATATACATCACATTAAACGAACTTTCCATATATAATATCCTATAATAATTTCAATAGTAGAGTATAAAAATTCAAATCATGTTTCTACTTTATTTTGGAGCATGTTAAAATATCATTTATAAAAGATATCATAAATTCATTGAGGTAATATCTATAGAATCTATTGATTAAAACTACATTAATTACACTACTGGAAATACACTATTTCCCAACGGTTCAGAACCGTTGGGAAAGCCCCTGAAACCGTTGGGAAAGGTTTTCCCAACGGTTCTAAGAACCGTTGGGAAGTAAGCCGTTGGGAAAACTTTTCCCAACGGTTTACAGGAAACCGTGGCAATAGAGCCATAAAATTTACCCTACCCCAACGGTTTGGTTGAACCGTTGGGATAGTTTTTCCAACGGTTCTCCCAAACCGTTGGGAAAACCAAATACCATGGAACATTTTCCCAACGGTTCCAACCTTTGGGAATTGGTGAAGTGGGTTGGGAATTGGTGAAGTCTTTCCCAACGGTTTAAAACCGTTGGGAAAGACATGCTAAAAACTTATATGCCAACGGTTTGAAACCGTTGGCATACCTATGCTGCAAATTGCAGCACCCTGCAATTTGCACAGCCCCCTGTCCCCTGTCCCTCACCACTGGTCATCAGGCCTCATTTTCACCTCATTTTCACCTCATTTTCACCTCATTTTCACCTCATTTTCACCTCATTTTCGATCCAACTATTGTACCACTAATAAAATAAAACATACATATTCAATTACGAACAAATTCATACACATTTAACATATAATGGATCCTGAAACTATACAAATCCATAATTAAATTACAATTCATAAACATACATAATTCATATAGAATTCAATTTAAAATTTAGATGACAATTATATGTGGAATCTGAAATTCAATTCATAATATGATCGGTTTTTTCTATACCATATAGTTTTACCTCAAATGATGTCCATTTTAAACAAAATACATACACCTGAAGTGATACCGGCCACACCGCACCTCAGATTGAGGCGGGGTTAACTCGTACACGTCACATTTGACTCATGGATCGTTGTGCTAAAGTATCGACAGAATCCTAATGCGTTTGGTCGGTTTTCCGTATGCCAGTTGATGTTTTTCACTTAAAATGGCGTCCTTTTGAAACAAAAGACGGACACTATGAGTGGTACCGACCACACCGCGTCTCCAATTGAGGCGGGGTTGATTCGTACACGTCACATATGACTCATGGATCGTTCTCCTAAAGTTTAAATGGAAACCGAATGCGTTTGGTCGGTTTTCCGTATGTACCTAAAATGTTGTCCATTTTAAACAAAAGAGTGACACTTAGACTCATCCCGCCCACACCGCGACTCAGATTCATCCCGGGTTGGCTCGTACATGTCACATATGACCCATGGATCATTGTGATAAATTATCAAAAGATTCTGAATGCGTTTGGTCGGTTTTGCGTATGCCAGTTGTTCTTTTCATTTATAATCATGTCCATTTTAAACAAAAGAGACATAGTTAGAGCGGTGTCGGCCACACCACATCTCAGATTAAGACGGGGTTGACTTGTACATGTCACATATGACCCATGGATCGTTGTGCTAAAGTATCGATAGAATCCGAATGCGTTTGGTCGGTCTTCCGTATGTCAGTTGATGTTTTTCACTTAAAATGACGTCCTTTTGAAACAAAAGACGGACACTTTGAGTGGTGTCAGCCGCACCGCATGTCGGATTGAGGCGGGATGATTCGTACACGTCACATAGGACCCATGGATCGTTCTCCTAAAGTTACAATGGAAACCGAATGCGTTTGGTCGGTTTTCCATATGTACTTAAAATGGTGTACATTTTAAACAAAAGAGAGCCATTTAGACTGATCCCGGTCACACCGCGACTCGGATTGACCCGGGTTGGCTCGTACACGTCACATATGACCCATGGATCGTTGTGATAAATTATCAAAAGATTCTGAATGCGTTTGGTCGGTTTTGCGTATGCCAGTTGTTCTTTTCACTTATAATCCTGTCCATTTTAAACAAAACAGACACAGTTAGAGCGGTGTCGGCCACACCGCGGCTCGGATTGAGGCGAGGATGATTCGTACACGTCACATATGACTCATGGATCGTTCTCCTAAAGTTTCAATGGAAACCGAATGCGTTTGGTCGGTTTTCCGTATGTACTTAAAATGGTGTCCATTTTAAACAAAAGAGAGCCACTTAGACTGATCTCGGCCACACCGCGACTCGGATTGAACCCGGGTTGCCTCGTACAAGTCACATATGTCCCATGGATTGTTGTGATAATTGATCAAAAGATTCGGAATGCGTTTGGTCGGTTTTGCGTATGCCAGTTGTTCTTTTTCACTTATAATCATGCCCATTTTAAACAGAAGAGACATAGTTAGAGCGGTGTCGGCCACACCGCGTCTCGGATTGAGACGGGGATGATTGGTACACGTCACATATGACCCATGGATCGTTCTCCTAAAGTTTCAATGGAAACCGAATGCGTTTTGTCGGTTTTGCGTATGCCAGTTCTTTTCACTTATAATCCTACCCATTTTAAACAAAACAGACACAGTTAGAGCAGTGTTGACCACACCGCGCCTCGGATTGTGGCGGGGATGATTCGTACACCTCACATATGACCCATGAATCGTTCTCCTAAAGTTTCAATGGAAACCGAATGCGTTTGGTCGGTTTTCCGTATGTACTTAAAATGATGTCCATTTTAAACAAAAGAGAGCCACTTAGACTGATCCCGGCCACACCGCGACTCGGATTGAGCCCGAGTGGGCTCGTACATGTCACATATGACTGATGGATGTTGGGTCGGAGGTGATGGCAAGAGGGGGGGTGAATTGCCTTTTTAAAATTAATTAACAATTTAAAACAAATTTAAATGCAGCGGAAAGTAAAATGGCAAGACACAATTGATAACGGAGTTCGGCTTTAAACTCAAGCCTACGTCTCCGCTCCCAACTCAACCGTTAGGAGATTTATACGACCACTTGCTTTTTAATGGTTATAGCAAGAAACCCACTAGCCGTTTTAAGGTAGGCTAGATCACCTTCTTAAAGCTTGCTTTTTTATTATGGTTGTAGCAAGAAACCCAAATTGAAAGAAGAAAAAGGGTGGTTTGTTTTAATACAAACCCAATTAAGAACTAAACAATTGAAGTAAATAATTTAGAACAAACTAGAGGAAGCCTTGAGCGCCAAGAGGTGAGTGTAGTTGATGTAGAGGCAGCCCAAGCTTCAAGGATGGCAATTGGATCTCAAGTAGCCTTTGAGAATTGTCGTAGGAGCCTCAAATGATTAAAATAGCTTTGGTATGCTTCGGAATATGATCGGTAGTGTTCCCGGCATCCATGGACGTCTATTTATAGGAGAAATGCTCCCAAATACTTCAAAATAGCCGTTGGAGGGTTTTCGGAGCCGTTGGGGATCAAGTGGGCAAGCCTGGTCAGTTTGACTGAGCACACCGGCTGGCCGGTGCTGATCCACCGGCTGGCCGGTGCACCAGACAGAAGAAAGGGATTTCTCTGGATCCACCGGCTGACCGGTGCTGAGCCACCGGCTGGCCGGTGGTCTGGACAGAAGCATGCTATTCTGTCTGGGTTCCACCGGCTGGCCGGTGGTCTGGCACCGGCTGGCCGGTGGTCCGGACAGAAGGTATGCCATTCTGTCTGGGCCCACCGGTCGGCCGGTGGCCAGACACCGGCTGACCGGTGGCACCTGGCAGAGGGCAAGGCCTTCTGCCTTGTCCACCGGCTGGCCGATGGGCTGGATCCGGCTGGCCGGTGACCTTACCGGCTGGCCGGTGGTCTCACACCGGCTGGCCGGTGGACTTAAACAGTCCATTTTGAATTTTTCTTGGGCCAGCTTCTAGGCACCCTATTTCCTATCATCAAAAACACTTATGATTTTTACTTAAAATGACGTCTTTTTGAAACAAAAGACCGACACTTTTTGAGTGGTGTCGGCCACACCGCGTCTCCGATTGTGGCGGGGTTGATTCGTACACGTCACATATGACCCATGGATCGTTCTCCTAAAGTTTCAACGGAAACCGAATCCGTTTGGTCGTTTTTCCATATGTACTTAAAATGGTGTTCATTTTAAACAAAAGAGAGCCACTTAAACTTATCCCGGCCACACCGCGACTCGGATTCATCCCGGGTTGGCTCGTACACGTCACATATGACCCATGGATTGTTGGGATAAATTATCAACAGATTCGGAATGCGTTTGGTCGGTTTTCCGTAAGCCAGTTGATTCTATTCACTTAAAATGACGTCCTTTTGAAACAAAAGACGGACACTTTGAGTGGTGTCGGCCACACCGCGTCTCCGGATTGAGCTGAAACCACCGTGAAACATTCTAATTATTATTCGTGATGTGTACGCGCAGACGGCACGTCAATCGGACGTGCGGTTTGCGCGGTACGGCTCAATATTAGTGTTTTAAGTGATGCGCGCGCTTCGTAAACGCGCGTGAGGGGGGTCCAAACGGGCCGAACGATGTAAGAATGGCCTGAAATCAGACGACAAATACGGGTGAGTGATTTCTGAAGTGGACGAGCAGACGGCACGTCAATCGGACTTGTCGTGTGCCCGCGGTGACCGACAACGCAGTTATGGTGTCATAAACGGCCAGAACGGGCGTCCAATGGTCAAATTCATAGCGGACGGCCTCGGATTGATCTGAAACCACCGTGGAACATTCTAATTATTATTCGTGACGTGTACGCGCAGACGGCACCTCAATCGGACATGCGGTTTTCACGGTACGGCTCAATATTCGTGTTTTAAGTGATGCGCGCGCTTCGTAAACGCGCGTGAGGGGGGTCCAAACGGGCCGAACGATGTCGGAATGGCCTGAAATCAGACGACAAATACGGGCGACTGATTAAAATAATTCAACTACAATACTATACTACGAGTCTAGATAAAACCAACAACTAGAATAGATTAAACATCAAATCTCAAGTCAAAAATGTAACGGATCAATATGTCCCACATCAGCATCACCATCTCCATCATCATCATCATCATCGCCCTCGTCATCGTCCTCCTCATCGTCATCACCCTCCACAACGCCTTCCTCCTCGCCTTCGCCCTCCTCCTCGCCCTCCTCATCTCCATCCTCTTCCGCATCAGACTGCTCGTCATCATCATCTTCAAGCTCGACATCGGCCTGACCACCACTGGAACTGCCACCTGGTGCACCATATATAGAATGTATCGACGACATGTATTCATCAATCGCTGGGCTGGCCTCTGCTGGAAGTGTTGGACGTAGAACTTCAATAAATTTCATAAATGCACTGTTTGCCCTTGCAGACTGTTCTGCCGTCTCTGTGGCCCTTTTCTAAGCCTGTTCTGCCTGTGCCCTAACTTGCTGCAGCTCGGTGGCACTACAACTCGTACCTGAGGCAGGCCAATACCTCGTCGGGGCTATCCTAGGTCGGCAGCGTACTCTGCCAGAATGATCATCTCCCAACACCTGATGTAAGTGATCAGATGGCCCAAAATTGTCTGCTTCTTGGGCATCGAGGGCCTCTAAAGCATCCTGTTACAAATATAAATATATTGTTAAGTTACGAAATAGATATTAAAATTTAAAATCAACAGATTAAAACTTACAATCTGCTGCTGAGTCGCTTCGTTGACAGCACGTCCATCCTTTTTTCGTCTACTCGAGCAAAACAGTTTTGCTCGAGGCACACGTCCTTCAATATTTTGTACTTTCCTCTACAATGACATTGAAAACAAAATTTATATAAAGACTTCAGCAAATAATTAAATAATTGAGGAAAAAAAGAAAATGTAAGTCGTAAAGAAAACTTATAAACAATTGTCATACCTGCTGCCTCTCATGATCCGGCATCGTCGTGCGTCCTAGTGTATAGAGGTATTTTTTTGCATCAATGTTTTTTTTATTTTTTCCAGATGATTCCTAAATAAAATTCGATAATGCAAAGGATAATATTAATGCAAAACTTGAAAGTTATTATTTAAATACCTCAAATGTAATTCATACCTTAAACTGGGTACTCGTCCAATGAGTAATCATCTGACGATACTGCTCTATAGGACAATCATCCACGACTGGTACCGCCTCTAACTCAGTGCCAACTCTAGCATGCCAGCCAATATACAGCTCATGCTTGTAGGCTCTCCAAAGCTCGCCTAAATCCTTTAGACGTTCCATTCGTGCACCCTCACCATCAGGAAAATTAAATCGAAGCTGAAATGAAAATATTAATTTATATAAATACAAAAAAAATTCATGGAATTAAATACAACAGATTTTTTTACCCATATCTCTGCCCAAGCTCTATCTTTGACCTCATGTGGCAAATGTCTCCACGACAGCGGGCTGACGGGAATGATGTCGGAGTATTTGGCAAGCGTCGCCATAAAACTCCGACATTGCTGCCCTGTTTTCTCAACCATCTGATTGTCTTCATTATATTCCACCATAACCTGTGTGCGACGGTTCCACACCGAACGCATGCGTGTACGGCCCCGCCCCCGCCTCCTTTCAGTAGATGTATCTTTCATGAAAGAAAAACAAATATTTTATCAAAACATGTTATAATGAAAATAAATATTACTATAAAAATTTGATAGGGTTTTATAAATATACCTGTGCTAGTCTGATCAATGAGTGGCGCCGGATCCACAGAACCTGATGGAACACCCTCTGGTGGAACAGGAGTCGAAGACAATGGAATATAAAAGCTCGGAGAGACAGAAGTAGAAGGAAAAGAAGATGGAACAACTGTATGACCTGATGCTGACTGGGGAGTGGGAATCATCATGGGATGTGAAAATGATGGGGCAGAAGATGCAGAAGGTTGCGAAAACATGGGAGGTCTAAATATCTCGTGTGTCCCTAACGACACACCGGGATCAGAATGTGGGAAGGCTGAAATGTCAGTGGGAGGGGCAGGGTCTAGTCGGGCACGCGCAGCTCTATGTCCACCTCTGGTACGAACCCTCCTCGTACCACCGGCCTGAGTACTCGGACCAGTACTAGGCTCCTCGTCGAATAACTGTCGACGTAATGGAGGATCCTACAAAAAAGTTTACAAAAAAAATTAATCACATGACATTATATATTCTGTAAATATATATATATATTTGAAATAAAGTACTCACTGTAGGCACTAATGGTGGAATGCCCATCTCCTCCATCCGACGATTGTTCTCCGCCATTTTTTTTCTTCGTCTCTCTTCAATTGGCTTCATTTCCTGCATTGGAAAACAAATATGTAATTAATTAGAAAAAGAAAATTAATGTGTAAACAAAAAAACTAAATATATGAGGGAATGAGGGGATTCATTGGTAATTTAGCTATCAATTGTTTCAGAAGAGCTTGAATGAATTTAATAAAACATACAAGTTGTAATGTTCACCAAGTTAGAAATATTCTTTGATTTGGTTTGAATACAGTTCAATTCCAAATTAGAAAATGCAATTCAAATAAAACAGCAACCAATAAACATTGAAAATTCACATAACGGTCAAGTCAGCTAAAACATATTTGTGATCAATACTAAATAAATATGAATATTACCAACCTTAACAACCCAACTCGAGGTAAACCAAAAGAATTGAGAACATGGATGAATGATTCTATATATTTCCAACCACAACTTCAGGTTCACAATCAACTCTGACAATTGAGCTATTGGAGTCATCAAAAGAAATAAATGGATTGGTTCCAATGGCAATAGGGACAGTGTCAATTCCATCATCAGCATCAACAAAAATATGTCTTGGAATTACTTCAACTACGACACCAAATTCAGGTTGAAGTTGATCTTTGACATAAAAAACTTGTTTAGCCATTGATGCCAACACATATGGTTCTTCGGTTGCAAGAGTGCGGGTCATATTAATTACTCGAAATCCACAATCATCACTAAATGTGCCATGTCTCGTCATCGAATCAAACCAATGGCATTTCATCATTGTGACTCGTCCATGAGAGTAATAATCCAATATTATTATTTTCTCAACGACTCCATAATAACCCACATTTTCAAGTCGCGGTCTACTATCTGATGCGCTGGCATAACAATCTGTTGTGGCAGTAACCATAATACCATCATGTTGTGTTCTCATGTTTTTGGCTCGTTCAGTGACAATAAATCTGTACCCATTGATAACAATTGATTTACAGTCACGAACCACGGTATTAGGACCAAAAGCCAAAGCTCTTATTTCCTCAGAGACAGAGTCAGCAGACAAACTCAATACCTGCAATATAAATGACAGCTAAACTTACGTAAATATTGAAATAATTAATTTAAACAGTAATATTTTTACCTTCAATTTTAACCAAGCAGAAAACTCTTTGCTATGCAAAGTCTCTCTCCTTCTCAAAGATAAAGAACGATGCTTCCTATTTATCATTGTTTTATGTTCCCTGTAGATAAAAAAATATGAATAGTTTAACAGATATATATGTAAGATATACATATTCAATTTTGTTACCTGATATAGTCATCGAACAAATCACAGTTGAACAAAACTGTGCGATGTGCCATCTCCCGCTCTTCATGGCTTAATGTCTTCAATGTATATGATCCAGGAATTCCTCCTGTTTGAGGAAGTGATGGAAAACTGGGTTCAATTTGCTCATATTGTTCTTCTTCATTTCTCATTGGTCTGCTCATTCTTGTAGTAAGATCAGACAAATACATTGAACAGAAATCCATACATTCTTGAGCTAAGTAACCGTTCACGATAGAACCTTTGGGATGATTCTTGTTTCGAACATAAGACTTTAATGTGAACATATTTCTTTCAGTTGGATACATCCAACGAAAAGAAACAGGTCCTCCGAGAAGTATTTCAGTTGGAATATGGACAGTCAGATGCAGCATGCATGTGAAAAATGATGGGGGAAATATTTTCTCCAACTCACACAAAATTAATGGGGCATCTGTCAACATTTTTTGCAAGAAAGACATCGACAACTTCTTAGCACAAAGATCTCTAAACAAATGGCACAACCGAATAACACCCACCCTTACATTATTGGACAAAAGATGACGGATTGCTATTGGAAGCAACTCATGCAGTAGAACGTGATAATCATCAGTCTTCAAAGATTTTAGCTTCAACTCTCTTCTGTTGAACCGTTTAGATATGTTGCTTGAATAGCCATCAGGAACTCTAATAGTCTCTAATACTTCCAAAAATTGTTTTTTTTCAGTAGGTGTCATCACATAAGAAGCACATGGAAGTTGCCATTTATTTTCACTGATACGCACAGGATGCAATTCTGGTCTGATGCCCCAATCCACCAAGTCACGTCGAGATCGTAAATCATCTTTTGTCTTCCCCTTGACATTTAGAAGAACTGAAAGCAACATTTCACATATATTCTTTTCAATATGCATTACGTCTAAGCAATGACGTAGCAAATTGGTTGACCAATAAGGCAAATCAAAAAAGATACTCCTCTTCCTCCAATTGTAACAGGTTTCTGTGGAAACATTCTTTCTCTTTCCAGATTTCATTTGACCCTTCCCGAACGAAAAACTGAAATCTTTCAATTCATTAAGCACATCAGTTCCAGACATACGCTGAGGTGGATCATCGGTCTCTATAGTATTATCAAATCTTCGACGATTCATTCTATATGGATGATCCTTTGGCAAAAATCGTCGATGTCCCATAAAACTGAAACTACAACGATGTTTCAGTCTTCTGGATCGTGTATTCTTCATACAAACTGGACATGACAGTTTCCCCTTCGTGCTCCATCCAGACATCATTGCATAAGCCAGAAAATCATTGATTGTCCACATAAGCGCAGCGCGCATCTGAAATATGTCTTTCGAACATGCATCGTATGTGCGCACACCCACATCCCAAAGAAGATTCAACTCTTTTATTAAAGGTTGCATGTATACATCAATATCAATGCCAGGATCAGAAGGACCAGATATGAGTATACTCATGAAAGTGAAAGGTTTTTTCATACACAACCATGGGGGAAGATTATAAATGTGTATAAAAACTGGCCATGTGCTGTGCGAAGTAAGCATCTGCCCAAACGGATTAAAACCGTCGCATGAAAGACCCAGCCTCACATTACGCACGTCAGCTGCAAAATCAGGATGTCGAGCATCAAATCTCTTCCATGCAAATCCATCTGCAGGATGAACCAACTCATCATCAGTCTTCTTTCTCTCGGTATCATGCCATCTCATTTTTATTGATATGTCATCAGACATAAAAAGATTCTGGAGTCTGGGAATCAATGGAAAGTGCCACATTACTTTCTGTGGAACGCGGGATGGTGTTCCATCAGATTTTGACTTCTAGCGGGATGTGCCACATTTTATACAATCATTTCGTTCAGCGGTTTCCTCCCAGAATAAACTGCAATCTTTCGGGCAAGCATGAATTTTGTTTCTTGAAAATCCAAGTTCCTCAACTAACTTCCATGCCATATAGTGGTTTGAGGGAATATCTGCATCATCTGGAAGTAAATCCTTCAAGAGGGTAAGAATGTAATCGATTGCTGTATTAGAAATCCCATACATAGTTTTCCCATGAAATAATCGGATTAAAAATTCCAGCTTTTTCATTTTATCGCATTGCCGATATACTGGAGTCGTGGCAGCATCATTCAATTTTTTCACCCTATCAATATCATCATTTTCACTAGATGCATCAGCTGTCCTCATATCGAAGTCTTCTTGAGTCGAAATCCTTTCTTTTTCATGATGACGAATAAACGGAAACCGATCATCTAACAAATTCTCCATTCCAGTCTTTTCATTTCGATCATCACCAATTTGAGATTTCGTTTTCTCCCCATTGTGATACCATAGAAAGTAGTTTGCTTGAAACCCATTTTTGGTTATGTGGTAGCTGACTTCTTCACGGCTCAACCAAGGTCTACCAACACAATTGGAACATGGGCAGTGTATGCGACCACTATCTGAAGCATTGTCAAATGCAAAATCTATAAAGCTCTCCAAATTGTTTTGAAAATCATCTGAGATCCGATCGGTTTCATACATCCAGCTTCTGTCCATTCTGTAAAACGAATTTATATAAGTCATTTTGTCATAAACAATTCAATAGGCATTAACTATAATAGAATATACATTTAAGTAAACGATAAAGGAAGAAAATAATCAAGGTATCAACATAACTCATAATGGCTAGCAATTCAATGAAAATTCAAGCACTCACATGGGAATTTTTAATAGAACACTCCTAACAAGACTATAAAGATATCACATGCATTAGTTATAATATATCTAACATGGTAACATAAAATATAAGATAAATTCAATCCAATTTCATAGATTCATAGCATAGTCTCTACTTTACTCACATTGGCAAGGCAATACAATTAAAACATGTGTTAAAAAATAATTGGCATTCATGTGTTAAAAAGGGGAATGCAAACCATAAAATACCCTTAATTAATTTATTTTACAATTCAATTCAGAAATCGAACAATCAATTCGATTTATATAACCTTTCACAAATGACATCCCATGTTCAAAGGGTAAAATCCAAAAAGGAATTTTCAATAAAACTCACCCTTAGGCGCCGGCAGTAGCTCCAAAATCGTCTAAACTGAAGGGAAAAATAAAAATAAGTTTCAATACTATCCAAACATTTGAATACCTTTTGAGATAAAGAAGAATAACCTGAAGAAAGAGCTTCAAGGTCCGGCCGGCGGTACTCCAAAATCGCCTGCTGCTGCTCCCGTTAGGGCTCTGTAACGCGAATGGGGAGAGGAGATCGCGGCCTGCAATTTGGGGGAAACCTTTGCCAACAGTTTATAAAAACCGTTGGCAAAGGCACACATTTCCCAACGGTTTACAGGAACCGTTGGGAATGTGTGAGTTTGAGCTGCCTTTTCCCAACGGTTCCATTGAACCGTTGGGAAAAGTTCTGCTGAAATTATCTTTGCCAACGGTTTTCTTAAACCGTTGGCAAAGACTCAATATCCCAACGGTTTAAGTAAACCGTTGGTATACTGCCGTTGGGAAAAAGCTAAATTCCAGTAGTGTTACTATATAATAATATAGATTGAAGGGAATCACTATGAACCCATTGTGTCTATTCCATGACTTATTGTTATCCATAGTAATATATTCCTTTTACACCATTAATTTGAGTTATGTTAACTAATGGTCAATCTTAGAGAAATAGTGGGGCCCAAATAGTTGATGAATGAATTTATCTATCCACATAAGGGGTTATGTTTTATCTTTAATGATTTTATCATCACTTCTCAACTATCAATTCAGAGGTTTATTGACCCATACATCTTCAAAATTATGTGGAATTAAACACCCTTATTAAATAACATGGGTGTATAAAACACATTTAGAAATTACCTATTATTCTCAATTTCATCCAACTAAGTGGTGAATATCATATAATAAGTCATGTATATTAGTATAGGTTCATGTATAAGATCAATTGATAACTCAACTACTTAGTCTGGAAGAAGAAAATGTTACTCATTATGGAATACATAAGTATAATTGCTCACAAGTGTTATGTCATCAAAAATGATTTTCCCCATTTTCTCAAACATTTATCTAGATATTCATTCACATAAGGAAATAATATCCACAGTAATAATTAATAGTCCAAAAAATATTCAACCTCTACCTTACATCTTTACATAATATAAGGATGAATTGGGAGGTGATAAGTGAGATCCATCTCTATAATGTTGATGATGCCTTCATACATGGAAAAATAATCCCAGAAAAATATAGAATAAATCACTATAAATTTAATTAAGGAAATATATTTTTATATTTTCTATTAAAATAAATTTTTATGTGTGGATTAATGTACCTAGAATGAAATAATTGAGTTTTTTTATTCCCACAAAAAATGCAACCCCCCATATATGGAGGTGTCTTTTGAAAAGTAATTCTGAACATAAATGTTCTTAAATAAAGTATAGAACTCTAATCATAATAGAAATTTTAATATCAATAATGGATAATTATCGATCCTTTTCCTATTTGACTCATCTTCTATTATTAACTATATCCAAAAAAACATAATGATGTGAATAAAAAATGATTATATAAGCTTGGGGGTTTCTGTTAACAGGATGGAAAAAATATACACAAAATGTGTATCATAAATTATTACACATTTATGTTCAATATAGGTTATGCACTCTAATTAAAATATTATTTTTAACACATAAAAATCTACTAAAATCCTACATATTATTTTGTAAATAATTTTTTAATCTTCCTGTGAATATCCCATAGAAGTTTAAAAATAGTTGTTCGACAATGCCTATATATCACATAAGAGGTGTCTATTAAGTAAATTCTAAAAAAAATCTAGGTTTTTAAACCTAGGTAAAACTATTCTGTATCCATATCAACATCAATTATCTAGACTTGGATGTAATTTATTTTCAAAAACCTGATCTATAGATCAATAATATTTCATGATTTCACTTATATTACTGACTTATCCCAATGTTTCTCAATAATGTTTTACAGTTCAAATTCCCAAAAAATTATCAAACATCATAGGATACCAAAAATAGTGACCCAAGATTTTTATACATATTTTGACTTTATTTTCAACATAAATACCCAATAAATAAAAACTAAGGGCCAAATTGCCTAGGGGATTTGAAAGAATAGGTATATAAAAAATTTAAATGAACCTAAAATAAAGCATAATTATATTAATCACTATACTAATATCATAAATAGATTTTATATTTTAATGCTATATAATACATCTTGGGAAATATATTGACTAAAAGGATGAGCTAAAAATCATAGTGAGGACAATAACATGATAATTATGCATTGCATATGAGTAGAATTAATAAGATTACATCATAAAAGAAAATAATGATGAATAATAATATAATATAATAACATAAAGAGAATTGAATCATAAGATTATGAATAAACCAGAATATTTTACAAATATATAAAATCACATAATCATATTCCTAGGATAAATACTAAGACAACATCATATAGTGAAAAAGTCCCATCATTGATTATGATTACTCTATAATCCTGTAAATCATGTCACCTGAGATGTAAGAACTAACAAATTAATTTACAGAACTATTTTGGTGCACCCATAATAACATGTACATGATTATGTGTTAAAAATATTAAGAAACAGACACATGAAAAAAACATAAGAATTAACCATGGAGAGAAATGGGTAGTATACTTTTCTTCTTATATAATAATCAAATGATATTTTATAATAATATCAATGATAATATGGTTTAAAAAAATTTATATCATAATAATTTAATGATTAATTGTAATTCATATAATATGGTGTTTTTTGAAAAAAAAAACATCATAAGAATTGTTGGAGAATTGCGTATATAAATTAATTTTAAATTGGGGGATTAAGAAATTAGTTAAAGAAGTTGGTGGAAGAATAATTATAGAATTTTCATAGAAAATGATGTAAAAAATGATAATACCTAGAATATTCCATTAAATATTTAAATTATGAATTTGAATAATTTATTTAAAATAATATTAGATACACGGTCTAAGATATATAAGATTTCCAATTGATCAGTTTTGATTGTAAAGATCAGAATCGAGAAATGAATCCAAAAAATATATTAACCTCTAAATGGAATTTAAAATATGATATATATATATATATATATGATTAATATATATATAATTTAGAATAATTTTGTTTTATCAAATAGTACAAAATTTTTATTTTGTGACATAATGGTCATTACCCAAAGAAAACAATGAGGTTCTGCATGATCCAATTACTTAATCATTTTTCAGATACAGATACCATATTAGGTAAACATATTTGATAAATTATTAAATAATAAAATGCAATTTAATTATCTATATTATTTACCATAACTTGTTAGGTTTATCTGTAATTATATTCACAAGATATAATGATTACTTTCAACATTCAGATGTATTTCGATTCATGGTTCCAATGATGGATCAGCTATCTATAAGTGAAATGAAATGAATTTATATATTTCTATAAATTTTAATCTTCTGAATAATAATATTTAATTTCTATATAGAGATCATTAATTTAGGTAAAATTTTAACGTTATTATATAAAAAGCAATTTTTGAAAAAAAATAAATTAAAATAACATTTTGGCCAAAATAATTTTTGTTACATTTTTAAAATTAGTGGATTATAAGAAATATTATAGTTTGTTAATTAAAAATAAATTGAAAAGAAACCATTAATCTAATTTTTTTAAATGAAAATAAAGAAAACCAATATTTAAATTAATAAAAAAAATTCACCTAAGTTATAAAAATTATTGAATCGTTTTATAAAGTCAAAATAATATTTAAAATGATTAATCATACAATTAAATAATATCATTATTATTAATATTATTCAATAAAATTTTACGAAATACATATATGATAATAATTCCATAGAATTTATAGTTTCATTTAAAGAAAATTTTCTATTCACTTAAAATCCAACTATTTCGTGAAAATGTCAGAAAATAATTCTATAACAATATGGAAATTATTAATAAAAAATATAGAAAATTATTCAAAATATAAATACTAAATTTTAGATATTTAACATATAAATAAAGAGAAAATAGTACAGTGGAACCTGTTTTGACAGTAAAATAACCCTTTTGACATATTTTTTTATTCTACTATTATTACATTTAAATTAACAATTATATTATTGATACTATAATATTAATATTAAAAATATATATTCCATATAATATTTTTATTTTTATTTTAAAATCCAATTGAATGAATTTTTTTTTTAATAAATGACCTTGCTAATTTTTTAAAGCATCGTTAAATAAAATTTCATTTTAAAAAAATAAGAGAAATAATAAATACACCACGTTATTTTTTAGATGATTATGTCATACTAATATCTAGATAAATATTACATAATGATATACACATATGATCTTATAATAAGGTATGTTGTACTAGTAGTCGTTATTAGTGATTCCTCTGGCATGGATCTTCTGGAAATTTATAGAAATTTTAACATCTCTTAAATTATACTTCACACTAATATCGTTTTTAGTGGAGTTACATATTGAATAATTATATGTGAGACCCAATTTATGCAACAACCATCCCTATCATGGAAAAGTGTGGTTCATAAGGGTAACATCCACCAACCAATTCCATTCATTTTATTGTTTTTTTGTTTAATGATTTTTTAATATGGTTACTTCCTTTTATAAAAATCCATAATTACTATATTATAATTACATTTTTAATACTTTTTTTAAAGTATCATGTTTTATTATAGTTTTATATTTCATGCAAATCATTAATTCAATCAAAAAATTTAATTATTAAAAAATAATTTTTCAGAATCCCGACATATTCAAATCTCTCCCATAGAAATTAATTTTGTCCTCGTTTTTTATTTAACTCATACAAATAAAATCATACAAGGGATATATCATAAATTCAGGATATAATTTTTTACTAGGATATAAACCTCACAATTGTAGGTACTAGGAGACTCATGATTTCATTTATAATATGCGTTCATTAAGAATTTATAATTTACCTCAAATATTTATACTTAATATAAATCCTTAGTTTTTCATTAGTGTTTCTATGGAAATAAATTTTACAACATTATTCTCATAATCCTATATCCAACGAAAAAATGAAAAGGTGGTTATGATTGTATCTAATATGAATAGTGTAAATTATCATATGAATTAGAAAACTAAAAAAATAGACAAATTCTTTTTTATAGTTGATTATATTGGTTCAAATATGATATAAATGCATTATATTATAAATCATTGAGTACACTATATATTTTATATGGTCATGCTATTATTATGTTCTCTATCATACCAAAAATATTTTATAGAATCATTAATAATTGTTTAAAAAGAGAATCAGATCATGCTAAGAAAATCCATCAGGTGTGACTCTCTAGGAATGCAGTCATATGACCACTTATGATGAAACATTTGAATATTGAGTTTATAATCAAATATTGTAACAACAAAATATTCCATGGAACACTTCTTTATAAATATATTTGATAGCATACGTTATACCCAACATCAAGTTCAAGCACACCACGATCAATCAAACTTTCCATTTAAAAAGATTTTATGAATAGAATTAACAAAATTATAAAATATAAAAGGTCTATATTTAAAAATAAAATTAATTTTCGAATATTTAATATAAAAATTGACATGGGGTTAATTTTTGTATTTTTTAGAAAAGTTTCAATTTATGAGGAATAGTGAAAAGTACTGCATTTTTGCTAAAAGATGATATTTTCATTTAAATAATAACTTTGCATAAATTTATTTTATTTTTACAACTAATAAATAATGAATATATTAATCCAATATTTTTCCTTGCCATCATTTTCATAATAAAATTTTATATAAAAATTTATTGAACTTTTGAACATCACATTCACACACATTCTAGCCACATCAAAAGGATTGACATTAATCATAATTTGCATGAATATAGGAATTTAATATGGAAATGACATAGAAATTGTTTTAATTAGTAAGATAATTGTTATATAATGGGAATATAATAATTTTATATGAATAATAACTTTAGTATTTTTTACCACCGTTAAGGGTCCTTTAGGTAATTAGACGTAGAAATAATATATTAATTTTTGTAAAATTTCCCTAAAACTAATATTAATTTAATTTGATGAATGATTTTCAACATAAATGTTTCATTTGTTGATTTTGGGACAACATGGATTCACATGATTTTCATTAATATATTTATAATAATATATTTAAAAAAATAAAATTTTGATATACATTTGTTTTTATCATGTAAAATATTTTGTATATGAGGTTATACAACTCACACCGTCATCTATAAATATTAATTTTCAAGATGAATTTTTTCCTATATCATGGTATTTTATATATAATTTTAGAAAATATATAAAATTTCTTAAATGTTGACAGAATTATGATTCTGTAATTTATTTTTAAATGAACAATCAATTAAATGATATTATTATCATTAAAATAAATATCATTTGAAATATTTGATGCCATCCAAGATTTTTATGGTTGAAAATCAAATTTTAGGTATTGGTTAACATTTTTTATCTAATAAATTTTTTTCAATTTTTTAAAAATTTATGTAATTAGTTGTGTCAAAATTTACAAAAAAAGGACCTTTAAAAAATAATAATTTATTAAATGATATAAAATCCATAAAATATATATATTTAGAGAAAACAAATTGATTAATGTCAAATATATAATAAGTAATCAAATTTATGTACTTTATTAAATTTATATTAACTATATTAACCCTATAGTAGAAAAATTATTATTGTCGCCGAAAAAGTTAAATTGGTTAACTTTTGTTTAAAGCCTAAATATTAGGTTACAGTTGTTACCATAACTTGTATACAGTTCATTGTTTTAGAGGATTTTACCCTTAATCATCTTATATTAAAATAACACAGTTTTTATGTTTTTCTAATTGAATATTAATTTACATACGTTAACAATTCTAGAGTTTCTTAAAGATCCCCTCCAATCTATTATAAAAGTGCTTATATACTTACCTTTTATTCACTCCTCTAAAATTAATTTTCTTAGAAAAAAACTTCTGATTTATCCTTATTAATTTCCTCAATTTATTTTATATTCCAAACATTGTGCATAAATCATACCAATGAAGTTACTTTCTAAAAATCAAAAATATATACCTAAAGAAGAAGTAAATATTTTACCAATTAAATGAAATTTACTCTGTTCTTTTAATTACACATAATATTTTGATTCAATAATAATGTAATAAAACTAGAATAAAATATTTAATAGGATGTTTTTATGATAATGGGAAAACCATATTCAACATATTGTCCATGTTACAAAAAGCAATATAACAATTTGTGTGTATGTACGAATTAACATATACAAATCATTCTGTAATTTTTTTCTTATCACTAATTTATTTTGATGGGCATGATAATTGAATAAAATGGATATAAATTATTAATATTATATTATAGTTATTCTGTAAAATTAATGTACCATCCATTTAAATATTTTTAAACCATAAATGAAATTATAGCGTCACTCATTCTTACATACAACATATTGTCTCCACGACATGAGGAGATTCATCTTCCACAATAAACTTCCTATAGATATCCCATAAAAGTGTAAAAATATTTGTTCGACAAGGCCTCTATATCATATAAGAGGTTTCTATTATGTAAATTCTCAAAAAATACATTCTGGGTTTTTAACCCTAGGTTAAACTGTTCTGTATCCATATCAACATCTATTATCTAGATTTGGATGTAATTTATTTTCAAAAACCTAATCTATAGATCAAGAATATTTCATGATTTTCCACTGTATTACTAACTTATCCCAATTTTTCTCACTAATGTTTTACATTTCAAATTCTCAAAAAATTATCAAACATCTTAGGATACCAAAAATAGTAACCCATGATTTTTATACATATTTTGACTTGATTTTCAACATAAATACCCAATAAATAAAAACTAAGGGTCAAATGGCCTAGGGGATTTAAAATATTAAGTTATAGAAAATTTAAATTAACCTAAAATAAAGCATAATTATATTAATCACTATACTAATATCATAAATAGATTTTATATTCTAAAAACTATATAAGACATCTTGGGAAATATATTGACCATAATGATGAGCTAAAAATCATAGTGAGGACAATAACATGATAATTATGCATTGCATATGATTTAGAATTAATAAGATTACATCATAATAAAAAATAATGATGAATAATCATATAAGATCATAACATAAAGAGATTTGAATCATAAGATAATGAATAAACCAGAATATATTACAAATATATAGAATAAAATAATCATATGACTAGGATAAATACTAAGACAACATCATATAGTGAAAAAGTCCCAAAATTTATTATGATTACTCTATAATCTTGTAAATCATGTCACATGAGATGTAAGAACTAACAAATTAATTTACAGAACTATTTTGTTGCACCCATAATAACATGTACATGATTATGTGTTAAATATATTAAGAAACAGACACATGAAAAAATTATAATAATTAAGTGTGGAGAGAAATGGGTTGTATACTTTTTTTCTTATATCAAAATCTAATGATATTTTATAATAATATCCATGAGAATATGGTTTAAAAAATTTTATATCTTCCTAATTTAATGAATAATTTTATTTCATATAATATGGTGTTTTTTGAAACAAACATGATAAGATTGGATGGAGAATTGTGTATATAAATTAATTTTAAATTGGGGGATTATGAAATTATTTAAAGAAGTTGGTGGAAGAATAATCATAGAATTTTCATTGAAAATGATGTAAAAATTGATAATACCTAGAATAATCAATTAAATATTGAAATTATGAATTAGAATAATGAAATTAAAATAATATTAGATTCACAGTATATGGTATATAACATTTTCAATTGATCAGATATGATTGTAAAGATCACAATCGAGAAATGTATCAAAAAAATATATTAACCTATAAAAGGAATTTATAATATGATAGGTATATATATATGAGTAATATATATATAATTTAGAATAATTATATTTTATCAAATAGTACAAAATTTTTATTTTGGGACATAAAGGTCATTACCCAAAGAAAACAATGATGTTCTGTGAGATCCAATTACTTAATCATTTTTCACATACACATACCATATTGGTTAAAAATATTTGATACATTAATTAATAATACAATGTAATTTAATTATTTATATTATTTACCATAATTTATTTGGTTTATTTGTAACCATATCCACAAGATATAGTGATTAATTTCAACATTCTGATGTCTTTCGATTCACGGTTCCAATGATGGATCAGATATGGATAATTATTTAGATTCTCGTCTAATGGAACAAAAACTCTATAAGTTAAATGAATTGAATTTATATATTTATATAAATTGAAATCATCCAAATAATAATATAGAATTTCTATATAGGGATCATTAATTAATGTAAAATTTTAACTATATTCTATAAAAATTAATTTTTGAAAAATTTTAAATTAAATTAACATTTTGGTCAAAATAATTTTTGTTAGATTTTTATAATTTTTAGATTATAAGAAATATTATAGTTTTTTTAATTAAAACTAAATAGAAAATAAAACATTAATCTAACTTTATGAAATGGAAATAAAGAAAACCAATTTTTAAATTAAGAAAAATATTTCACCTAAGTTATCAAAAATTTTGAATGGTTTTATAAATTAAAAATAATATTTAAAATGATTAATCTTACACTTAAATAATATCTTTATTATTAATATTATTCAATAAAATTATACGAAATACATATATTATAGTAATTCCATAGAATTTATAGTGTGATTTAAAGAAAAATTCCTATTCACATAAAATCAAACTATTTCATGAAAATATCAAAAAATAAATCTATAATAATATGGAAATTATTAATAAAAAATATAGAAAATTATTCAAAATATAAATATTGAATTGTAGTTATTTAACATATAAATAAAGAGAAAATATTACAATGGAACTTGTTTTGACAGTAAAATAACCCTTTTGACATATTTCATATACTACTATTATTACATTTAAATTAACAATTATATTGTTGATACTATAATATTCATATTAATAATATATATTCCCTATAATATATTTATTTTCATTGGAAAATCAAATTGAATGAAATAATTTTTTTTGAATAAATGACCTTGCAAATTATTAAAAGTATCGTTAAATCAAATTTCATTTTAAAAAAATAAGGGCAGTAATAAAGACACCACGTTATTTTTGGATGATTATGTCATACCAATATCTAGATAAATATTACATAATGATATACACATATGATCTTATAATAAGGTATGTTGTACTGGTAGTCGTGGTTATTGATTCCTCTTGCATGGATCTTATGGAAATTTATAGAACTTTTTACATCTCTTGAATTATACTTCACACTAATATCATTTTTAGTGGAGTTAAATGTTGAATAATTATATGTGATACCCTATTTATGAAACAACCATCCCTATCATGGAAAAGTGAGGTTCATAAGGGTAACATCCACTAACCAATTCCATTCATTTTTTTGTTTTTTTTTCTGTTTATTGTTTTTTTAATATGGTTACTTTCTTTTATAAAAATACATAATGACTAAATTATAATTACCTTTTTTAATAATTTTTTAAAGTATCATGTTTTATTATATTTTTATATTTCATGCGAAACCTTAATTCAAACAAAAAATTTATTTATTAAAAAATAATTTTTCAGAATCCTGAAATATTCTAAACTCTACACATAAATTAATTTTGTCATCACATTTTTATTTAACTCATACAAATAAAATAATAAAAGGGACATATCATAAATTCGTGATGTATTTTTTTACTAGGATATAAACCTCACAATTGTAGGTACTATTAGACTCATGATTTCATTTATAATATGTGTGCATTGAGAATTTTTAATTTACCTCAAATATTTATACTTAATATTAATCCATAGTTTTTCATCAGTGTTCCTACAGAAATAAATTTTACAACATTATTCTCATAATCCTATTTCCAACCAAAAAATGAAAAGGTGGTTATGATTGTATCAAATATAAATAGTTTAAATGATCATATGAATTAAAAAACTAAAAAAATAGACAAATTCTTGTATATATTCAATTATATTGTATCAAATATGATATAACTGAATTATATTATAAATAATTTAGTAAACTATATCTTTTATATGGTCATGCTGTTATTAGGTTCTCTATCATACCATAAATATTTTATATAATCATTAATAATTGTTTATAAAGAGAATCTGATCATGTAATGGAAATCCATGAGGTGTGACTCTCTAGGAATGCTATCATAGGACCACTTATGATGAAACATTTAAATATTGAGTTTATAATCAAAAATGGTAACAACAAAATATTCCATGGTACACTTCCTTTTAAATACATTTGATAGCATACGTTATACCCAACATCAAGTTCAAGCACACCATGATCAATCCAAATTTCCATTTAAAAATAATTTATGAATAGTATTAACAACATTATAAAATATAGAAGTTATATATTTAAAAATAAAATTCATTTTTGAATTTTTAATATAAAAATTGTCTTGGGGTTAGGTTTTTGTAGTTTTTAGAAATATTTCAATTTATTATGAATAGTGAAAAGTACTACATTTTTGCTAAAAGCTGACATTTTCATTTAAATAATAATTTTTCAAAAATTTATTTTATTTTTACAACTAATAAATAATGAATATATTAATCCAATATTTTTCCATGCCATCATTTTTATAATAAAATTTTATATAAAAATTTATTGAACTTTTGAACATCACTTTCACACACATTCTAGCCACATCGAAAGGATTAACATTAATCCTAATTTTCATGACTCTAGGAATTTATTATTGAAAAGATATATACATGGTTTTAATTAGTAAGATAATTGTTATATAATGGGAATATAATAATTTCCTATGAATAATAACTTTAGTATTTATTACCACGGTTAAGGGTCTTTCAGTTATTTAGACGTAAAAATAATATAATAATTGTTGTAAAATTACCCTAAAACTAATATTAATTTAATTTGATGAATTATTTTCAACATAAATGTTTCATTTGTTGAATTTGGGACAACATGGATTCACATGATTGTCATAAATATATTTATAATATTATATTTCACAAAAATTAAATATTGATATACATTTTATTTTATCAAGTAAAATATTTTGTATATGAGGTTATATAACTCACACCATAATCTATAAATATTAATTTTCAAGATGAATTTTTTACCTATATCATGGTATTTTATTTATAATTTTATAAAATTTATAAAATTACTTAAATGTTGACACAATTATGATTCTGTAATTTATTTTTTAAATGAACAATCAAATAAATGATATTAATAGCATTAAAATAAATATCATTTGAAATATTAGATTCCATCCAAGATTTGTATGGATGAAAATCAAATTTTAGCGATTGGTTAACTTTTTTTTATTTAATAATTTTTTTTCAATTTTTTAAAAAATCATGTGATTAGTAGTGTAAAAAATTACAAAAAAGGACCTTTAAAAAATTATAATTTTTTAAATGATATAAAATTCATAAAATATATATATTTAGAGAAAATAAATTGAATAATTTCAAATATATAATAAGTAATCAAATTTTGTTATTTATTAAATTTATATTAACTATATTAATCCTATAATAGAAAAATGATTATTGTCGCGGAAAGAGTTAAATTGTTTAACTTTTCTTTAAAGCCAAAATATTAGGTTACATTTGTTACCATAACATGTATAAAGATCATTGTTTTAAGGGATTTTTCCCTTAATCGTCTTATTTTATAAATAACACAGTTTTTATGTTTTTTTAATTGAATATTAATTTACATAAGTTAAAAATTTTGGAGTTTCTTAAAGATCCGCTCCAATATATTATAGATGGGCTCATATACTTCTCTTTTATTCACTCCTCTAAAATTAATTTTCTTAGAAAAAAACTTCTCATTTATTCTTATTAATTTCCTCAATTTATTTTATATTCCAAACATTGTGCATAAATCATACCAATGAAGTTATTTTCTAAAAATCAAAAAGATATACCTAAAGAAGAAGTAAATATTTTAGCAATTCAATTAAATTTCCTATATACTTTTAATTACACATAGTATTTTGATTCAATAATAAAGTAATAACACTAGTATAAAATATGTACTATGATGTTTTTATGATTATGGGAAAACCATATTCATCATATTGTCCATGTTACAAAAAACAATATCACAATTTGTGTGTATGTACGAATTAACATCTACAAATTGTTCTGTAATTTTTTTCTTATCACTAATTTATTTTGATGGGCATGATGATGAATAAAATGGATATAAATAATTAGTATTATATTATTGTTATTCTGTAAAATTAATGTTCCATCCATTTAAATATCTTTAAACCATTAATGAAATTATATCGTCACTCATTCTTATATAAAGCTTATCATCTCCACGACATGAGTATATTCATCTTCCACATTAACCGTTACTAAATGATTATTTAAATATATCTAATTAATAAGTTTGAAATATATGGAATAATAATTCTAGTATTATATATATATATCTCTACATATATTCCATTAACTTGATTCAATTGAATACTATATAAAAACAGAAACGACTTTCATTCTTACGTATAACCTACCATCTCCATGAATGTTGTATTCATTTCCATGTATCTATATATTATATATAATTATAAACTGAATATATATGAATTTATTTTTTTTACCTTCTGTATGTATGTAAAACATGACATATGTAATAATATCAAGTATGAATAGTCTAAACATGTATGATAGACAATGATTTTATTACCAAAAACATTGCTTTAGCTTGGAATTGTTAACAAACAAGTAATATGAAGTGATAAATGAATCTTATATCTTATCATAAATAATTAAATGGTTCTAATATAAAGATAGTAAAATTATATAATGGTTATACATGAGTTTAACATAACCTTAATAAATTAATGTACATGGTAAGGGTAAATTTCACAATCTCATTTTTTCAGGATTGTTTATACGTAAGTATTTACATGGACATATTTATCATCCACATCCATGCATCATAAATTTTTTTTTTCAAAATATTCTTATTGTTATTCAATAATTTAATTGAGTTAAATTTTACACATGACTTACATTGTTGAAATTTACATAATGAAATGTTTTTTTTCATATTACAAAATTATTACTTTATTGATTTTTTATGAGAGAAATGTTTTATTTTATTTATTCAAAAAAACAAAATCTTTACACCATCCTGATGTTGTAACATTTTAAAGGTTCCCTTAAAGTATTTCAAGGTTGTCATCGATAGTAATTTTTTTATTTATAATTGCAATGCTTTTAAATAAATGATTTCAATGAAAAATGGTATCCTTCTCAAGATATATTAAACAGTTTTATTAGAGTATTATCATCTATATCATCATCCATTTTGAATATTATGATTGATTCAGTTTTTATTATTTTGAAACAATCTACTTTATTTAATTGAAATGATTATATTCTGTTTGATTGTGGATGTTCTATTTTGTTAACATTATTGCTTTATTGTTATGGTATTCACAATTTGACTTCTTTATTTAGTACTTATGTAAATGTTGATTATGTTTTCTTGTATGTATTTAATTGGACTTATTATGTGATCGGTGGGGCCAACTACATCCCCTGGATTCATCGACATGTCTAATGACACCTAACAGTTGGTGAAAATCTCTTCGTGTTTGTTTCCAAATTGAACAAGATGGTGTTCAACCCTGAGACATAAACCATCATGATTATATAATGATTCATTCTCTAGATACATAACATTTATATATGAATCACTTCCTCCATTCAGCAGTCAATTACTATTTTCTTGAGGATTTCCACTATGACCAATATATGTATGAAGTTCCATTCTCGGAGTATTGATGGTATGTGTTTTTCAAATTATTTTCCTTACATTAAAATATTTATTTTTATTTATGATAGCTTCTGCTATATTATTTACCCTTATGGAGAATTTTATCTCACCTCTTTCTTATGTTCCATTTTCCCCAGATTCCAACATGTGTTTTATGATTGATATAGAGGGTCACTATTATAGAATTATGGAATTCACAAAGTCTTATCTATTTTGTATTTTATGTTTCGAATTGAAATGTAATGTTCATGTATGTAATATGTCTTATCAGACAGAAAAACTAACCGTTCATTTTGGATTTTATTTCTTATAAAAATAAAAATTGATTAAAATAACTCACTGGATCCAGGTTTATGGGTTCTAGGCATTATTGTTTGTATTAACGGATGTTTAGAAACAACATTGAAAATTATATTTCGAAAACCAATATTATGGAACAAGTCCATAAGATAAACATTAGGAATAAGAATTTAAAAATCCTGAAATTTATCTTTGGTAGATATTATGTGGTTATTACTAGATATAAATCCATATTATGGATAATATAATTTGTTATGGTTCTCAAAAACTGGTACCTTGGAGTAACAACATTGACAGGGTGTATTGGGCATCATTCGGGGTAACATGGTACATGAAGAAGATCCTTACATCAATCATGGGGTATATGATTTGGATAATTTCCATTTTATTTATAAACATTATGATGTATTTAAAATTAAATATGTCCCTAATGAAACCATTTTTATGAATATGAAATTATTTATGTATAAATTATTCATAATATGTTACGAACTATATTTCATAATCTAATATAATGAATGTAATTATTTATAAATGGTGCCTAGTGGATGAAATCGAAATAATATCATTTCACATAATCCTTATAGGGATTTCCTCCAATGAAATATAATGATGTCAAATATGGGGCAGTAACAAGTGATGCAAAACTTATAACTACACATGAACATTTGACACAACCTATGAACAATAACCATACACGTATGGAGTATCCTAATCTACAATATGGAAGAACAACGTTAGAATTATTCATATGATAACAATATCAAACATTAAATGCAACTAAATTTACATTTATACATATGTATTGGATATTTTTTTAGAGTCTATATGTTTATTTTTATGAAGAAATGAATGGTAAAAGGTAGCCAAGACACTTAATCGTCTCTTGGGAGATGTGGGTTAGTGGAAGTTACTGATTCTAAACGTGAAATAAATAGACTAATTTGAAATAATGGAATGATTATATATTAAGGAAATTTCAATGGAAAATCATTTCCCTCATGAATAGAGAGAATATATACAGAGACTATTCTTTATTCTGAGAAAAAATGAGGATGAGAATGATGGAAAGTATAAAGAATACATTACAAGGATTTCAAGGCACGCTGCTGATTATATTCATAACCAATGAAGTAAGATTGATCAATTAATTGAGGGGATAATGAATTTTATTCAAAAGGGATTGGTCTCCCAAACATTCTCGTCATACAAATATATAGTCTAATATTATATCAAGACAGTGAAATAATTTTCTATGTCTTAAGATGTTAAGTGAAACAAAGAGAAGTAGAGAATAGTGGATCAAGAGATGGATAAATGGGGAATGGAAAAATATAATTTTACAATATGTGATAATTATGGGAAGAGACAACATGGTAATTTTCTAAAAAGAACATGATTTTGTTACAATTTTGGAGAGAAATGACACGAGTCTCATAATTATATGGGGAAGAAAGAAGCTATAAATATGAAATTATATAATTATAAAGAGATGGAATATTTTGTAAAAAAATTTCTAAATCATCATAGAAATACAACTCAAAAGAATAAAAGGGGGAAATTTCGAACTTATGCTATTACTATAGTTTATGTTGACTAATTAATGTAATTTTATTTTTAGATTTAAGAGCTATGTTATTATATTCAGTGACTATATGGATTGTATTAAAAAAAATCTTATTTAATGATTTTGAAGCATGAAGATTTTTATTAAGGTTTTAAGGTGATAAAATATTAGTTATGTGACTATAAGAGCTACATTACGATATTTGAGGAATTTCAGGCTAAGATTGATATTGGAAATTTATAAACCATATTGGATGATAATTTTGATTGAAATATTTTGGATGAGTCTCAATGTTGGAATAGATTATGTTGAAAATTTCAAATTTGTTGTGGTGGATAAAAAATTTCATTAATTTTTAATGTAGTAAGGATAATTTTAGAATGTTATAAAAAATTATTTTTATTAAATGGACGTCCTGCTCATTGGGGGACAACCTGTCACATCATAAATAGCTGTGATACATGCACCTATAACTAAAGGGCCAAAATGATGAATAATCTACCAAAGGCTTACACGATGTCCTAGTAAGTATTAAATATAAATTTTTATATAAACCGTTTGAAATATTAAGTATAAGTTTATTTTTGGAACCATATATTATTATTATAAATAGAATATTTTTGAATTTTAGTATATTTTGAAGAAAAAGACGAGTTTGTGGTATGAATTAGTAAATGGATGAAAATATACTTCTCATGTAACGATTTATCTTTATGTTATTATACTTTTATGTCAAGTAATTTTTCAATTCTATTTAAAATATCATGAATCAAAATAGTTATCTTAGTACATATTTTTGCAATGAATAAAATAATCCCTTATATCATCACGTATACAACGATTTTTAATTATATACTTTCTCCTAATCATGTTAACTGTGATTATACATCATAACATGATGGTTATATTTTTCCATTATTTCTATTGTTTTGTACATGTAAACCATACATTTTTTATCCCTAATAACATGTGTGCATCACATTCTTTCTTTTAAATTGGCTGTTTTATCGACCCTTATTCTAATTTGGGATTTCAATAATTGGGTTTTTAATAGTCAATCTTTATTTATGAAACTTGAAATTAAAAAATGTGTTGTTTAATGTTTTTAAAGGATGGGATAATGTAACAACCCCAAGATTCAATGGAGATTTTCATTTTATATACATTATATTTCTTATTTTCTACAAAACATTGAGTTTTAGAGCACCATGGTATGTCAAATTAGCTTTTTAAAAATTTTTTGCAAATAGTAATACCCACATTATAAAATTAATAATTTTTATTTCAAAAAACCTCTTTTATTTTTGAATTTGAAATATAATAATTATCTTCAGATATATTTTTGGTATTTTCGTAAAAAGTTTCAATTATAAATGAATAGTAAAAATACTACATAGTTTTAAAAAACAGATGTTTTTATTTAAATAGTAATTTTAACTCCAATTTATTTCCAATACATAATAGATAAACAATAAATATATTAGTCCAATGTATGTTATTTTAATAATATTTATAATAGAATTATATATAAATATTTATTGGCCTTTGAATATCCCTTTTACCCGTATTCTCTCCACATCTACAGGATTAACAATAAAATTAATTTTCAGATTTCTATGAATTCTATATTGAAAAATTGAAGGAAATGGTTGTAATTAGTATGAAATTTGGGGAATAATTTATTTAAGATATTTTTGGTGAATAATATGTTAAGTATTTTTTTATCACGCATAATGGTAAATCTGGTAATTAAGGGTCAAAATAGTATTATAAGCATTATAAAATTACCATAACAGTTTTCATAATTTATTTTGATGAATGTGTTTCGACCAAAAGAATAATTGGGTCATTCGTTGGACCACATGAAGCCACTTTTATGAATCTAATATTTTTATAAAATTATTTTTAATGAAGATCATACGTGGATATAATTCTATTTTTAACAATTAGGCCAATTTTAATATTTTATTATATAAGTGATATGGTAATCTACAAATAGCCATTATATAAGTAAGATTATTATCTACATCATGGTAATTTATTTATTATTTTAGAATATATATAATTAATTTAATGGGTGAAATAATGATTTCTAATTAATATATTTATTAAACAAATAAATAAATTGATGATATTAATAATATAAAATAAAAATCATTTAAATTTTTTATTCCCTATAAGAATTTTTTGATCACTTTGACATGTTATTGATGTTTTTCTATATATTTTTTTGTAATCTTGTATTTTCGCTTTATAAAAATTAATGCAACAGATAGTGTAAAAATTGTGATAAATGGTTTTTTAAAATAAATAATATTTTATTATATGATATAAACATCAAAAAAATGTATATTTTTTGAAAAAATATTAATAATGATAAATATTTATTAATTGATCCAATTGGAGTTCTTCTGAAATATTATTGTAACTATATTCACCCTATAGTGTAAAAAATACAACTTTTCATGGTAAATGCTAAATTATTTAAAAAATTGTTCGAGCTAAAAGAAAAATTTAATTTTATGGGTGAAAATAAAATTATAGGGATGGTTAACTTTTTTTATGTAATAAATGTTTTTCAATTTTTTAAAAATTCATGTGATTAGTAGTGTCAAAATGTACAAAAAAGGACCTTTGAAAAATTATAATTTATTAAATGATATAAAATTCATAAAATATATATATTTAGATCAAATAAATTGAACACAATCAAATATATAATAAGTAATCAGATTTATTTTCTTTATTAAATTAATATTTACTATATTAACCGTATAGTAGAAAAATTATTGTTGTCGCGGAAAGAGATAAATTGTTTAACTTTGGTTAAAGCCATAATATAAGGTTATATTTGTAACCATAACATGTATAAATTTCATTGATTTAGAGGATTTTACCCTTAATCATCTTATATTGTAAATTACACAGTTTTTATTTTTTTATTGAATATTAATTTACATAAGTTATAAATTTTGGAGTTTCTTAAAGATCACATCCCATCTATTATAAAAGGGATCATATACATCACTTTTATTCACTCCTCTAAAATAAATTTTTTTAGAAAAAACCTTCCCATATATCTTTATTTATTTCTTAAATTTATTTTATATTCCATACTTTGTGCATAAATCATACCAATGATGTTATTTTCTAATAATCAATAAGATATAACTAAAGAAGAAGTAAATATTTTACCAATTCAATTAAATTTCTTCTTTACATTTAATTACACAAACTATTTTTATTCAATAATAAAGTAATAACACTACTTCAAAATATGTACTAGGGTGTTTTGATGATTATGGGAAAACAATATTCATCATATCATCCTTGTTACAAAAAACAATATCACAATTTGTGTGTATGTATGAATTAACATCTAAAAATTGTTCTATAATTTTTTTCTTATCACTAATTTATTTTGATGGTCATGATGATGAATAAAATGGATATAAATAATTAATATTATATTATAGATATTCTGTAAAATTTATGCACCATCCATTTAAATATATTTAAAAAATTAATGAAATTATATCGTCACTCGTTCTTACATACAGCTTATTGTCTCCACGACATGAGTATATTCATCTTCCACATAAACCGTTCCTAAATGATTATTTAAAAATATATAATTAATAAGTATGAAATATATAAAATAATAATTCTAGTATTATATATATATATATATATATCTACATATATTCCATTAACTTGATTCATTTGAATAATATATAAAAACAGAAACGACGTTCATTCTTACATATAACATGGCGTCTCCATGAATGTTTTATTCAATTCCATGTATCTATATATTTTATATATTTATAAACTAAATATATATGAATTAATTTTTTTACATTTTTTATGTATGTAAAAAATGATATATGTAATAATATCAAGTATGACAATTCTAAACATGTATGATAGACAAAGATTTTATTACAAAAAACATTGCATTTGCTTGGAATTGTTAACAAACAAGTAATATGAAGTGATACATGAATCTTATATCTTATCATAAATAATTAAATTGTTCTAATATAAAGATAGTAAAAACATATAATGGTTATATATGAGTTTAACATACCCTTAATATATTAATGAACATAGTAAGGGTAAATTTCACAATCTCATTTTTTTCAGGATTGTTTATATGTAAGTATTTACATGGACATATTTATCATCCACATCCATGATTCTTAAATTTTTTTTTCAAAATATTTATATTATTATTCAAAAATTTATTTGCGTTAATTTTTACACATGAATTTTTTTTGAAAATTATTTAAAGAAATGTTTTTTTTAATTTTATGAAAGTATTACTTTATTGTTTTTTATGAGAGAAATATTGTATTTTATTTTTTCAAAATGACAGAATCTTTACACTATCATGATGTTGTAAAATTATAAGGATTCTGTTAAAGTATTTCATGGTTGTTATCAATAGTATTTTTTTATTTATAATTGCACTTCTTTTAATTAAATGATTTCAATGAAAAATGGTATCCTTCTCATGTTATTTTAAACAATTTTATTAGAGTATTATAATATATATCATGATCCATTATTGAATATTATGTTTGATTCAGTTTTTATTATTTTGGTACAATCTACCTTTTTTAATTGAAATGATTATATTCAGTTTGATTGTGGATGTTCTATTTTGTTACGATTCATGATTTATTGTTATGGTATTCACAATTTGAATAAATTATTCAGTGCTTATGTAAATGTTGTTGATGTTTTCTTATAAGGATTTAATTGGACTTATAATGTTATGGATGGGGGCCACTACATCCCTTGGATGCATCCACAAGTCTAATGACACCTAACAGTTGGTGAAAAACCCTTCGTGTTAGTTTCCAAATTGAACTAGATGGGGTTCAACCCTCAGACATAAACCATCTTGATTATAAAATGGTTCATGTTCTAGATACATAACATCCATATACGAAGCACTTCCTTCATTCAGTAATCAATTATTATTTTCTTGAGGATTTCCACTATGAAAAATATATGTATGAAGTTCCATTCTCGGTGTATTGATGTCATGTGGTTTTCAGATTATTTTCCTTACTTTAAAATGATTATTCTTCTTTATGATTGCTTCTGATATATTATTTACCCTTATAGAGAATTTTATCTCACCTCTTTTTTATGTTCCATTTTCCCCAGATTTCAGGATGTGTATTATGATTGTTAATGATGGTCACTATTAGAGAATAATGGCATTCACAAAGGATTATTTATTTTGTATTTTATGTTTCGAATTGAAATGTAATGTTTATATATGTAATACATCTTCTAATATAGATAAACTAATCGGTCCTTTTGAATTTGATTCCTTATAAAATAAAAAATTTAGTAAAATAATTCACTGTATCCGGGCTTTTGGGTTCTGGGCATTACTTTTGGTATTAATGGAAGTTTAGAAACAACATTGAAAATTATATTTCGAAAAACAAGATTATGGAACAAAACCATAAGATTAACATTATGGATAAGTATTTAAAAATCCTGAAATTTTTCATTGGTAGATATTATGTGGGTATTAGTAGATATAAATCCATTTTATGGATAATATAATTGGTTATAGTTCTCAAAAACTGGTACCTAGGAGTAACTACTTTGACAAGGTGTACTGGGCATGATTCGGGGTAATATGGTACATAAAGAAGATCCTTACTTCACTCATGGGGTATATGATTTGGATAATTTCCATTTTCTTTATAAACATTACGATGGATTTAAAATTAAACATGTCCATAATGAAACCATTTTTATTATTATGAAATTATTTATGTATAAATTTTTCATAATATGTTATGAACTATATTTCATAACCTAATCTAATGAATGTAATTATTTAAAAATGGTGCATTTTCGAGGAAATAGAAATAATATCAATTCACATAATTCATGTAGGGATTTTCCTCCTATTAAATATAATGATGTCAAATATGGGGATATAACTATTGATGAAATATTTATAACTACACATGGACATTTGACACAGGCTATGAACAATAACCTTACTCGTATGGAGAATCCCAATCAACAATATGGAGGAATATTTTTAGAATTCTTCATATGATAGCAACATCAAACATTAAATGCAACTAAATTTCCATTTATATATAAGTAATGGATATGTTTTTATAAACTATATGTTTATCTTTACGAAGAAATGAACGGTAAAAGGTAACCAAGTCACATTATCGTCTCTTGGGAGATATGGGTTAGTGGTTGTTACTGATTCAAAACGTGAAATAAAAAGATTAATTTGAAATAATTTAATGAATATATATTAAAGAAAATATCACTGGAAAACAATTTCCCTCATGAATAGAGAGACTATTTGGAGAGACTATTCTTGATTCTGAGAAAAAAATGAAGATGAGAATGGTGGAAAGAATAAAGCAAACATTACAAGGATTGCAAGGCATGCTACAAACTATATTCATAAACCATTAAGTAATATTGATCTATTAATTTAGGGGTTAAATAATTTTATTCAAATTGGATTGGTCTCCAAAAAATTCTAATCATACAAATATATAGTCTAATGTTATATCAAGACAAGGAAATAATTTTCTATGTCGTAAGATGTTAAGCGAAACAAAGAGAAGTAGAAAATAGTGGATCAAGAGATTGATAAATTTGGAATAGAAAAAAAATATAAAATATGTGATAATTCTTGGAAGAAAATAAAATTATTTTTCGAAAAGGAATATGATTTTTTTACAATTATGGAGAGAAATGACATCAGTCTAATGATTATATGGGAAAGAATGAAGCTATAAATATGAAATTATATAATTCTAAAGAGATGTAATATTTTGAAAACGATTTTCTAAATCATCAATGAAGTATAACTCTTAAGAATAAAAGAGGAAATTTTTTAACTTATGTTATTACTATAGTTTATGTCGAATAATTAGTGTAATTGTGTTTTTTGATTAAAGAGCTATGTTATTATATTTAGTGATTATATGGATTGTATTAAAATACATTTTCTTTAATGATTTTGATGCGTGAAAATTTTTATTAAGGTTTTTAAGGTGATCAAATATTAGTTAGGTGACTATAAGAGCTACATTATGGTATTTGAGGAACTTCGGGCTAATATTGATATTGGAAATTTATAATCCATATAGGAAGATAAATTTGGATTGAATTATTTTGGATGAGTCTCAATATTGGAATAGATTTTGTGGAAAATTTCAAATTTTTTGTTGTGGATAAAAAATTTCATTAATTTATAATGTAGTAATGATAATTTTAGAATGTTATAAAAAATGTTTTTTAGTAAATGGACATCCTGCTCGTCGGGTGACAACCTGTCACATCAGAAATAGTCTTGATACATGAACCTACAACTGAAGGGCCAAAATGATGAATAAACTAAAAAAGGATTACACTATGTACTAGTAAGTATTAAATATATATTTTTATTTAAATCATTTTAAATATTAAGTATAAGTTTATTTTTAGAGCCATATATGATTATTATAAATAGAATATTTTTTAATTTTATTATATTGTGTAGAAAAAGTTCAGTTTTTTGTATGAATCAGTAAATGAATGAAAATATACTTCTCAAGTAATGATTTATCCTTATGTTATTGTAATTTTAAGTAAAGTGATTGTTCAATTCTAGTTAAAAGATCATGAATCAAAAAGAGCTATCTTAGTAAATTTTTTGCAATGAATAAAATAATCCCTTATACCATCATGTATAGTAATATTTGTAATTATAAACTTTCTCCCAATCATGTTCACTACAAAAATCCATCTTAACATGATGGTTATATTTTTCCTTTATTTATATTGTTTTGTACATGTAAACTATACATTTTTTATCCCTAAGAAAATGTGTGCATCACATTCTATCATTTAAATTGGATGTTTTATCGACCCTTATTCTAATTTGGGATTTCAATAATTGGTGTTTTAATAGTCAAAATTTATTTATGAAACTTGAATTTGAAAAATGTGTTGTTTAATGTTTTTAATGGATGGGATAATGTAACAACCCCAACATTAAATAGATATTTTCATTTTAAATACATTCGATCGATTATGTTCTACAAAACATTGAATTTTAGTGCACTATGGTATGCCAAATTAGCTTTTTAAAAATTAGTTATAAATAGTAAAACCAACGTTACAAAATTTATAATTTTTATTTCAAAAAACTTCTTTTATTTTTAAATTTGGAATATAATAATTATCTTAAGAGATATTTTTAGTATTTTTCAAAAATGTTTCAATTTTAAATGAATAGTTAAAAATACTACATAGTTTATAAAAACATACGTTTTTATTTAAATAATAATTTTAATTCAAAATGTTTTCCATTAAATAGTAGATAAATAATAAATATATTAATCCAAAGTATGTTATTTAAATAATTTTTATAATAGAATTATATATAATTATTTATTGGTCTTTTGAATATCCCTTTTTCCCGTATTCTCGCCACATCTCCACGTTTAACAATAAAATTAATTTTCATATTTATATGAATTCTATGTTGAAAAATTGAAGGAAATTGTTGTAATTAGTATGAAATTTGTGGCATAATTGATGGAAATTTTTTTGTTTGTTAATACTATGTTAGGTATTGTTTTTATCATGAATAATGGTAAATCCAGTAATTAAAGGTCAAAATAGTATTATAAGCATTATAAAATTACCCTAACACTTTTCATAATTTATTTTGATGAATTTGTTTCGACTAATAGAGTAATTGGGTCATTCTTTGGACCTCATGGAGCCACTTTTATGACTCTAATATTTTTATAAAATTATTTTTAATGAAGATCATATGTGGATATACTTCTATTTTTAACCAGTAGGATTATTTTAATATTTTAGTATATAAGTGAAATGGTAAACTATAAATAACCATTATATATCTATGATTATTATCTACATCATGGTAATTATTTATAATTTTAGAATATATATAATTAATTTAATGAGTGACATAATGATTTTTAATTAATACATTTATTAAACAAATAATCAAATTGATGATATTAATAATATAAAATAAACATCATTTAAATTTTTTATGCCCTGTAAGTATTTATTGATCAATTTGATATGCTATTGATGTTTTTCTATTTTTTATGTAATATTGTAATTATAATTTTAAAAAATTCATGTAATAGATAGTGTAAAAATTGTGATAAATTGTTTTTTAAAATAAATAATATTTTATTATATGATATAAAATTAAAAAAAATTATTTTTTTTGGAAAAAAACTATTACTAATGATAAATATTTATTAATTGATCCAATTGGTGTTCTTCTGAAATATTATTGTAACTATATTCACACTATAGTTTAAAAAAATAAAACTTTTCAAGGTAAATGCAAAATTTTTTAGAAATTTGTTAGAGCTAAATGATATGGTTAATTTTGTGACCTAAGCATGTCTAAATATCAGTTATTGAGAGGATATAGACCAAAACATATATTTATTTTGAAATAATTGAATTTTTATGTATTATAATTCAAAAATGAATATTTAATTAAAGTAATAGTTTTGGAGTTTCCTAAAGTGCCCCTCCCCTCTCTTATAGAAGGTCACATATCCTTATCTTTTATTAAAACATCTAAAACCATTTTCATCATCCAAAACCATCCCATTTCACCATAAAAATTCCATCACATCATCTTAGCATCCATTTTTTGGGAAAAAATCCAACCTACGGAGTCCTTTTTGGAAAATCAAATGGAGAAACCTGATGAAGGTATAATTGTTATACCATTTCAAATCAATTTATTTTATTTTTATGCTTCTAAATTCTATATTTTTTCAATACTAAATTAATATATCTAATAACATCCATTTACTATAATTTTATTATGATTATTATACAACCATATTCTTATTTGTAACTATTTTTTGAAAATCCATATTACAATGTGTGCATTCGTACCCTTTACTGTCTGTACAATGTGGTGTAATTTTTTTTGTCACTACTTTATCTGGATCTGTATGGTTATGAATATAATTTATATAAGTAATAAATAATAAATTGTAATTATTATGTAAAATTAATATACCATCCATTTAAATACAATTTAACCATTAATTGAATGATATTGTCATTACAACATACGTATGGCTTACTGTCTCCATGACATGAACAAATTTATCATTAATGATAACCACGAAGAATAATTACATAAATTTATATAATGAATTTGTATGAAGTATATGAAATACTAATTATATTGGAATAATATATATTTCTATATATATTTCTATATATATTTCATTTACTTGCATCCATTCAATACAATAAGAAGATAGAAACAGGTTTCTTCCATACATAAGACCTACCGTCTGCATGAACAATGTATTCCATTCCATATATCTATCTATTATATATATTTTTATACTGAATAGATTTGATATTTTATTCTTTTTTTACAATCTATAAGTAATTAAATCATTCTCTATTTAATAATATCACAAATAACTAGTCATTACCTGAACAATAAACAAAAAAAAATATTACTTCAAACATTTTTTTACTTGTATTGTTAAAGAAATAAGTAATTTAAATTCTTAAATAAAAAATATGATATCATAAATATGGATATGGTTGTTTTATAAATTTCAAAACATTTTTTAACCATTATAAATGACAATTATGAACCAATAAATAATGTAAAGTATGCGGTAGGGGTTAATTTTTCAATATCTTTTTTTTTCAAGATTGTGTATATATAAGTATTTACATGGACATATTTATCATCCAACCCCATGCTTCTTTGAAATTTATTTCAAAATATTGTTACTCTTATTCTGTAATGTATTAATGTAAATTTTTATCCATGTTTCACTTTTTATAACATGTTTTAGAAGGAATATTTTTCTCATTTTCCAAATGAAGTACTTTATGGATTTTTTACTAAAGTAGTGTTTTAATTAAACTTATATAGTGATACTTTATTACTCACCATTTTGAAAAGCTTATCATTTTAATCCGTAAAAAAAAATCTCACAAGTATTATTTTAGTATAATTGTTTTCATTTATAATTGTTTTATCTTTTAATAAATATTTGTAGATTAAAAAGGTATTTTTATTAGGATATTTCAAATGATATTTTTAGATTATGTGTGTCTATATCAAAAAAAATTTCTAAATTTTATTCATGATTAATATCGATTTATTATGATAAAATCTTCCATATCTAATTGAAGGGTTTCTGATTAATTTGAATGTTGATGTGCTCTTTTGATACCATTCACTGTTTATTGTTAATGTACTCACATTTTATATTCTAATTTTTTAATTATAATTATAATTTTTTTGTTTTTATATGAAGAATGATTTGGAAATAGTATGTTATGAGAGGGTATATCTATATCCCTTAGATGCATTGATAAGTCTTATTAGATGAACTTGTTTATGATAAACCTTTCATGTTTGTATCCAAAAAGAATTAGACAGCTTTATATCCTTAGTCATTAACTTTTTGGATCATATAATGGTTCATGTACCAAATACATGACATACCATAAAAATTCATTTCCTTCATTATATAATATATTATTATTACTTATAGGATTTTCACAATGAAAAAATTTATGGATTTATTTTCATTTATACAATTATGATGAAATGATTATTCATATTTTTTTCATTACCTTTAATGATTATGATTATTTGTGACAGATCATGTTGCATTATTGAACCGTACTGATCATATAATCTCTCCTCATTCGTAGGATTTATTTCCCCATGATGTTATGATGTGTGTTATTAGTGATTTTCATAATTAATCCATCAAAATAATGTCATTCTAGAAGGGTTATATTTGTTGTATTTTATTCTTGGAATTGTAATGTTATGGTCATCAATGTAATTTATCTTCCAATACTAATAGACTGATTTTCACATAAATATTTCATTCCTTGTAATCATGCCAATGTATTAAAATAATATACTAACTCGGGGCCTTTAGGGTCTGCCATTATAGTTGGTATTAAAGAAAGTTTAACAACAACCTTGGAATTTATATTTAGAAAACATAGATTAGAGAACATAACCATAAGATAGAATTTGAGGATAATTATATAGAAATGTCTTAGAGTCCTTGAACATTAGTAATTTATATATTATGTGGGTATTCATTGAAATAAATCATCTTCTACATACGAATGGTCAAAGTTGTTCTAGATCATATATACTTAGGAGAAACAACTCTGACAAGGTGTCTTAGGCTATACTCGAGGTAACTTGGTACCCGAAAACTGGCCTTAGTAATCTCATGGGGAATATTTTCAAGATAATTCTAGTTTTCTATTTTAACCATTATTATGGATTTAAAAATAAATGAGTCCCCAAAGAAACCATGTTTTTTGTTATGAGTTTCGATATGGATAAAATATCCAATTTATGTTATGCATTATGATTCATAACATAATCAAGTTAATTTTTTGGTTTTGAATTGGCACACAGTGGAAGAAATATAAATCCTATCAATTCATGTAATCCATATTGGGATTTCCCTATAATGAAATAACATGATGTTGGAGCTGGAAATACAGTGTGTGATAAGAAACTTATAACTATACATGGAATGTTGACTCAGATAATGAATAGTAATTATACCCATATAGAACATCTTGATACACGATGTGAAGGAATAATGTTTTTCCGAATCAGGAAAAATCAATCTCTGACAGTCAATATGTCTAAAAATAAATTTATAGTTTATAAATGGAAGTGTTCTTTAGAGAATTTATATCTTACTTTGGGAAATAATGAATAGAAGAAGGTCTCCATGTATGTAAATTCTATCTCAGGATATGTGGATTGATGGTGGTCATTGATTCATAATACGACGTAGGATGATGAAATTTCAGGTTTGTAATGGATGTATTTTAAGGGAATTTTCAGGGAAAATAATTTTCTTCCGAGTAGAGTGTAGATATAAAGAGAAAATTTTTAATTCTAAGAAAAAAAGAGGATGAGAATGTTGCAATGTATGAATCTAATATTAAATGGTTTTCATGGTACATTGAAGACTATATATCTAACCCAAGGGGAATGATTGACCAATTCATTGATTGGTTAAATACATTTCTTCCAATAGAATTGCTCTCCCAAACATTTTCATAAAATAATGATATATTCGTTTGTGATCTTAAGAATGAGAAAGAAGATTATATGTCTTATGACATTAAGGGAAATCAATAGAAGAAGATAACAATGGAGGAAGAGATGGGTAAAGGTAATATGAGAAAAAAGGATTTTAGAAAAGGTGATATTTTATATAATAAATACGCAATTAAATTTATAAATGTAATGGGTGTTCTCAGAAGTGTGGATAGAATGGTCACCGGGCATGTGATTATAATGGTAAAAAGAAGCAGTAAATTTATAATTATATAATTGTGAAATTTTGGACATTAGGAAAATAATTTTCCAAAGAGTCAAGGAAATATAGGTTAAATTAATAATATGAATTAAGGTCATCCATATGTTTTTACTACTTTCAAATTGTAATAATTAATTTCTTTTAATTTTTTATTCAAGAATTATGTTATTATATTTTGAGCTATATAAGGATTGCATGTCAGAAATTTTTCTTTAATGATTATGGAGCATGTATGTTTTTATTATGGATTTTTTGGTGATCAAATATTTTATATGAGAGACTAAGATCTACTTTAGGTTCTTCAGAAAATTTAATGTTAATATTGATTTTGGAAATATTGAGACCTTGTGGGACTCTTAATTTGGATAGAAGTATTTTGGATGAGTCTCAAAGTTGGAATAGATTATTTTGAAAATTTTATATTATATATTGTGGAGAAACATTTCATTAATGTTGAATATAAAAATTTTATTTATGGAATGTTATAACATTATTATTTTTAGATAAAGGACAACACGTAGGTCGGGGGAAAACCTATTGCATCCATTGAAGTCATGACACTTGAACCCAAAACTAATGGGAGAAGTGTGTGCATCAACTGCCACTAGCTTACACAATGGCATGGTTAGTATAACGTAGATTTAAATATTTTTATATTGTGACACATGAATAATTTTTTCTTTTTTAGAACCCTATATCATTATGATAAATAGATTATTTTTTATTTTTATTATCTTTTGAAGTGAAAGATGAATATTTTGGTAGGAATTTCTTAAAGGAAGAAATTATACATGGAATGAAACAATTATTCCTAGTGTTCATAGAATATAATGTAAATGAATTATTAAAAACTAGTTAAAGGACCATGAAACCAAAATTAGTAACCTATTAATATTTTTTGATTAATCAAATTGCCCCTTTAGATCGTTGATTATTTAGATCATTATGATTAATAATTATCTCTTTATCGGTATCTCTATCACTTTCCATCAGAACATTGTTGTTAGAATTATCTTTGATTATATATTTTTATTATAAGGAAACCTTGTATTTGTCATCTCAGGTAATCATTATAATTTTCATTAATTATTTTCAGGTGGAAATTTTATTTTCCTTTATTCCGATGTGGGATTTCAATAAAGGAATTTTGAAGAAACAATGTTTTCATCATTGAGGGTGGGATATAGAGGACGGGAAGATAGACTCTCCCCCTTGGCATGATGGAGAAAGAAAACCCTATAGTAACATGCACCAATTATGATCCTTCACTTACATGGATTTATGCTTAGCCCCTCTTATAGAGAAACAACATTTCTAGATTCGTCCCTATTCGGTCCCGGTTGTTGACCACATGATACTGATCCTCATACCTACACAGATGTGAATGTGATGTTGATGTTGGGATTTCCTATGGACTTAGCTTATGGTTATACTACAGAAAATGATATTGTGATACCACTATCCTCAAGTATGGTAATTGACTCTTTTTTTGATGTTGAATATGTTAAATCAAGACCTCCAACATCAAATCTAGTCATGGGCTCTTGCATAGTGGCTGAATCTGATGAACAACAAGCTAGGGTCTATATAACTGTCACTGAGGAACCTCTCCTTGGCCGGAATGAAACATAAGGGTCCAAATTTCCGACCTTGAAGGTGATGATGAATCATACTATAGGAACATATGTGAAGTCCACTAATCATTTTCAGGTACAAAATCTAGTAGAGATAAGGCACCAAACATCTGTAGGGATTCATCTTTGAGATGAATAATTTGTAAGGGTTCTTCATACCATGTGGAGGATAATCCTACAATGTTTTCCCAAAGAATGTAAATAAGAAATAAACCCCTCATTGCACACTCTGTTTTAAAAAGATGGTGAACAAACATGGATACTTGATGTTGTAGCTAGAATGATGTCGACATTGTCGAAATTCTCCAATTGTAAATGTGTATTTCTTGGCTGAGAACTTTTCAATTGTTTAATTTTGATGAATTGAAGCTTCAGTTATGGGTAATTCGTTCAATACAGGTGAACCAATATTGATTAACTGACATGAATGGTCTTTGAATATCAATTTATTACACAGTAAAAAAACATTTTGTTTGGTTTGGGTTCATCTTTATAGACCAAATTGGGTTTTATGGCACCTAAATGTCCTGGATGATGTTGGTATAACAATTGGGACTTCTATCTGCATTTATAAATATATTGAGGGTGTTATATTTGTGAATTTTTCTATGATTATTGGGGAGACTTATCTCATCTTCAGCATGATTGACAATGTAACACTTTCAACTCCTTCTGATAAAATTTAAATCGGTGTTTAATATGAACAAAAATCCTCTTTTCTATTATGAATTCACGAATGTTGGGAACTCATTAGAACAATGGAAGAAGAAAATATCATGTAAGTGGTGTGCATTGAGAATTCAGCATATAAGCCTATATCAAAATAGTTAAAATCTCAAAGATGAATATTTGCCAATTATTTTTCTCTCATGATGGTCCCCTTGAGGAGCCAATTAAGCTCCCTGATTCACAATATGAAAATGGATAGGGGATTATTGTCTCACGTTAACCAAGAGATTAAAATAATTTTAATACCGCCACTTCTGATACAATTATGAAATATTGGATTTCTATCTTCTCAGAAGAGGAGGATGCCACTAATGTAGATACTCCAATTAAATGAGGAAGAGATAAAGTGAGCGGTTGATAAAAAAATACATTTTACTCCAATAAATTTTCAAAATTATAGCTTACAACAAGATCATCCTAAATCTGAATGCAATGAAAATGAAGTGATTTTTGAACAATTAAATGAGGAAGAGATAAAGTGAGCGGTTGATAAAAAATCCATTGTTAATAAATGGTTTCATCAAGAAATAGAAAGTTTACCCAAATTTTAGAAGTTCCACTTACTTCCAAACTTTTGTAATGATTCATCGAAACCCATCGTGGATAATGATGGATTCTGACGTTTTTCATTCATAAATACTATATCCTCGAGTAAAATCCAAGATGAGTTTGACAAGAAAATAGAGGAGACTAATCAGGAGACTCCTCCTTAGATTCGATTGGTAGAGAGGATAACGGAAATCTCTCTTGAAAATAATATTGAGAACCAGACACATAGCCCTGACTCCGACAACACTGTTTTTGAGACCCTATTTGAATTGGTTAATTATCATTAACCATGTAGAAGAAAATTTTGAGTTTGGGGGGGATGTGGAAGATCCTTTGTGGAATGGAATTCACTTTGTGGGGAGGAAATAAGTCTAAGTGAAACAATGATGAAGCATTGATGAAATTTTCTCTTTTTTGGGAATATTTCTTTGTGGTCAGGTGCCCAATTGGGTTCATATGTTTATCTTTCTTACATTCAATAAAATAGTAACTGCCTCTAACTTTTTCTAAAAAATTTATTTTGAATAATAAAACCATAGTTATTGATCTTGAAATCAATAATTGATAGGACACTATTTTTTAAAGTAGGGGATAATGTAACACCCAAAGAGTCTTTATCACATTAAATTTAAATAGATCTGATTTCTTATATTTTATACAACAGTCAATTTGGAAGACCCATGATATATAAAAGTAGTTTGTTAAAAAGGGGTTACGAATTGTTTTAACCACAATAAAAATTTTAATAATTTTATTTTTCATAATATTCTTCATTTTATAATTTTTAATATAAAAATAATCTTAAGGATAATTTTTGGTATTTTTTACGAAAAGCTTCCTTTTTTTGATGAACATTGAAAAACAATTTTTATTTAAATAACAGACATTTTAATTTAAATAAATATATTACTTTATATTGATTTTAATTTTATAATAGTTAAATAATAAATATATTAATCCCATATAGGTCACTAGAATCATTTTTTAATAGAATTATGTTGACCAATGTATTGAACTTTTGAAAATTTCTTTTACACACCTTCTGCCCACATCTATAGTATTGACATTAAACAAAATTTTGTTATTTATATATACTGAATTGAAAAAAATAGACATACATAGTTATAATTAGATTGAATTTTTAATCTATAAGAAAAACTAATTTTTTAGTGAATAGTAACATTAGTCTTTTTTAAACATGGATAATGGTAAATTAGGTAATTAATGATAAAACATAATATTAAATGAATTGTAAAATTATTATTATACATTTTCAAATTTAATTGAAAAGATTTTTTGGACCAAAATAATCCTTGGGTAAATTTTGGGACGACTTGTAGCCTCTTGTATGAAATTAACATATTTAGAACAATATATGTAAGGAAAATCCAATTTTGATATACATTTATTTTCAACAAGTATTATATTTTTAATATGATGTTATAAAAGTTATATGGTAATTATAAATAATAATTATAAATATAATGCACTTTTCTACATCTTGGTAATTTTTTTATTATTTTAGAAAATATTTAAATAAATTTAATGTTGACACAACAATTATGCTATAATGGATTTATTGAAGGACAAATTAAATTAATGATATTAATAATATTAAATGAATATCATTTCAAATATTTGATTCCATCCATATATTTTTTGGACGACAAGTACATGATATAGATGAGTAAATTTTTATTTTCAATGAAATCGTGTAATAAATTTTTAACAATTCATGTATTAAATATTATCAAATTTTAGATAATTTTTTTTAAAAAAAAATAATTTGTTATTAAATGATACAAAATTTCTAAAAATTTATTTTTCATCCTAAAAACTATGATAATGTAAAATGTTTCTCTATTTATACAATTTAGTTTGTTTTGTATATTTATTGTATCCATAATAACTATATAGTGTAAAAAAACTTGTCATGGTAATAGTTAAATTTTTTAACTAATTATTAATGCCAAAATATAATGTTAATTTTATTATGTAAACATGTCGAAAATAAATTGGTTAAGAGGATATAAATCCATACTCATGTTATCTTCAATATAAATAAGTTTTAAGCTATTTTAAATCTACAATTATTTTATATGTAATTGATGGATTATGAGTTCCCAATAATACCCCTCCTCTCTCATATAAAAGAGAACATATCCTTCAATTTTATTCACACCTCTAAAACTCATTCTATTATCTAACCCTTGAAAATTTATCATCCCAAATTCTCTACGATAATCATTGATTTCATCGATTAGGGAGATGTTTTTTTGGATGTTTTGTGATTCTTATATGGTATAAGTTCTTTTGGTGATTAATCTTGATGCAAATTAAATTAGTGGGAGAGGTTTCCTATATCATATCACAATGTAATCATCCTTGATATTGTAGGTGGAGTAGTATCAGTGGAAATATATGGAATTAAAATATATAAAGAACTGTATACTTTAAGGTTATGCTCATGAGGTATTTTCAGAGGTTGATCGATATCAAATGTTGTTCTAGGAGAGATTGTTGGTTCTATCAGTGATGCAATAAGATGTTCTACAAGAGTTTCGTAGCTCAAAATTGTTTGTGTTCCCTGGCGTGTCAATGATGTATCATTCATTGAGAACTCAAATTTTATAGAATGGGATTATGTTGTTAGCATCATAGTTTTTATCACAATGTTTAGTATTCTATGAAGCAAGGTAATGAATCATGTTCTTAGTTGTTTGTTGTAGCCATTTTATTACCCTATGTAGAAGTGTGTTGGAATATTGATATATCAAGTCATTGGTTTACCCCGAACACATGTAGGTTGTTATGATATTTGGGTGATCATGGATTGGTTGATGAAGTCAACTTGTTTCTTTGTGATTGGGGGATACGGTAGTGTTGATGTTTTGTTGAGGCATTATGTGGATGTTATAGTTCCCTATGTGTAAGATAACATTGAAGGGGGAGGGGGAATTGGTCGTATATCTATATGAATTCATCTAATTTTGAATTCAACATCTTGGATCAATTATATATTTTTATCTACTCAATGAAATCTCAACGCCTCACCTCATGTGTACTGGATAAATGAATGATATCAACACATAATATGTACATGGTTTTCCAAGAAATTATACACATTCCATTTTTGTTACCCCATCCCAACTTTTATTATCCACTATAATAATTTCTTTTTTCAATCAATGTATACAACTTAATATCTACATATATTCCACTATGATCACTTTAGAAATTTTGATCCAGCACAGAATCTATTATGATCCCCTGGATTCCATAGTTCTTTTTAAATATACACCACTTGTAAATATGGTCTTTCTACATGAGTAGATAATTAAACCATTCAACACATGTACCATCTTAATAACTTTTTCAACACATCTGGCCTTGATTTTTCCTCTAAATCATATGAAATCTAGATATTCATCATCTTATAGAATACCTAGGTTATTGAATACTTGGAATCAACTATTCTTCTTATCTCCACAAGACTAGGTGTATCAAGCATTCTAAACAATTAAAAAAATGAAATAAAGACTCGAACTAAAAAGATTCATCATATTCATTAATTTTTTTATTCATTGATTAATAAATATTAATTCTCATTATATATAATCAATATCATTTCCATATTTTAATTATGGAATCTCAACAATCCTTGATTACGGGTAATCTTCATATTGAATAGTGGATGATATATCTCCATTTTTATTTCTAATTAAAATCTAATTAAAACTATGAGTCATTATATACATATAAATTCCCTATATACTCGGTCTTTATTCTCATCTAATGATATAGAATATACCAAAATTTCATCTTCTATTTTATAAATCTCAATGGGGATGGATCTAATTATACATGCACATTAAAAACTACATGGAATGCATGATTTTTTATGAAATAATATTGGATTTGGATTTAACTCATTGTCATTCATCCATGTATTCATGGAAGATTGCTGGATGCATGAATCCAATATTTTTTTATTACGCTCATCAGGACTTTATTTATAAAGGATTATATGAAATACATTTTTCTTCATCACATGATAGATACCACATGATCCCACTCTATAATTTGAATTCCAATTAATCTTTTTAGTGTTTCCAAAAGTTCATGGGATATCATTCTTACACATTAATATCAAGCATGGAAGTGGAACTACCTTATTCTCTTAGAACCTTATACATAAACTATATATTATCACTCCCCTCCACATGTTACAATGACCACTAATTATTTATCTTCAAGACTCATTTGATTATTTATTACACTCATAGAACTTTTCATAACACATGGACATTTCCACTACTCACAGTAGCTTGGTGAACATTAAATCCTTTCATCTACCATGTGATGATCAAGGTTGGCCGAGCAGATGGTCGATTTTCCTCCTGTGTTCAAATGGTTGGTAGTATATAATGGTAATTTTGAATCATATAATTCTATCATTATAACTACCATGGTGATAAATTATATAATCATTTTATCTTGAAAATGTGTGGATTCGCACATTTTCGTAAAAGTGCTTTTGAAATAAAAAATTTAATTTTTAGGTCAGGTATTCAGGTCACCGCTGTTCATATGTTAGGTTAAAACCTCTTTATTTTGTCATTTTGTTTCAAGTGCATGGTCATCCTTCCCACCTTCTTATAGATTAATTTAGATGCACAATATCTTTACATATGGCATGCATTCACTTGTTTCATCATGATGTCACTCCTTCGCCTAAATAGTAACTCATTGTTCTTTTAGTATCTTCGTGTTCTTTATCAAACAAAGTCATAATTGATTATTATAGTTATGGATTTTATCTATTATTAACATTTAATCGTTGATTTACTCGGGTTAGTTCACCTCATAAACGACTTGTTTTGTTCATCTTGCTTATCCTCAATACCCATTGATGTTTTATACACTTCATATGGTACATTTCACTTCTCATATTCAACACTATAAATACTTAAATTCCTTCACATCCAATGTTTTCTAAACAATTAACACCAAATAAAATTAGAACATGATTTGAACTATATGAATTTATCATCAATTTTTTGATATAATTCCACTATGTCTTGAACAAATCCACTTTAGTTCTTCAAGATATTGCCTCATGAATCCTTTTTCCATATATCATTGATGCACCATAACCATCATACAGACTAACATGGATACTACCCCATGTACTAAATCTAATTCCTTGTCATGAATCCCCAATAAATAAACATGAATTATGATCCCCACATAGGCAACATGTTGAAAAATTGCAAATAAAAGAAATAATATCTTAGGAATTAGTAATGAGATTATACAGCTTCCTGACTTACCAAGGACCATCATGTCTGATTTGGATTTTTAATTTAGTACATTGAAATTTAGTGGTCATCAAAGTGATTTTTCCTCTCAACTCATCCTAATTATTAAACACATATATAGAAGAATGAGTAGATAGAGATGAAAATTTAAATTTTGGGAGAAATTCTATGGCCATGTGTTATTGATTTCAGTTGTTCATTGGTGAATTACCAACTTTTGTTTAGTTTTCATACAATAATAGTTAACCCTCTTCTCTTGGAATGGCTCTATCTGAGGTGTTGTGTGGGTCGACCTGTATATTTCCATTATATTTATCCAAGAATATTGAGTCTGAAATGACCCAATGTATAATCAATGTAATTCACTTCTTTTAATTCTATATGAAAGTTTATTCACGGAAGATAACATATAGAACACAATTAAAACTTTATAAATGTTGACTGAGTGAAATAAAATGGATTTCTAGATGTTAGGGAACAAAAACAAAGGAATAATATCATTGCCATTGGAATTTTAGAATGGTCCTTATGTATAGTAAATTTTCCAATGTAATTGTAAACCCACCAATGAAAGTAGAAATAATATTTATCCACCTTATATGTGACAATATGATATAAGTATATCATATTATAAGCAAATTAATATTTTAAACATTATTAATTAAGTGTCTGTATTTTTGTAATTCATAAATATTTATTAACAATTTGATGATTAATTTAATAATTTAAAATAATATATGTTTTCATAAAATGTATTCTCAAATTAATATTTGATTTCTTGTGATTTTAAGATAATTTTGTGGGGCCGTAATTATGTTTTCAACGTGTTAAAACCCATTTTTAATTTTGAATTTGATTTGTCAATGTAAAGGATGATTTTAATTAAAAAATAAACTTCTCAAATTAAAAAATTTATATCTATAAAAAATAGTTCATTTTAGAATTATACTGGTCAAAAATAGTTTTGGGTGTTTTTTTTGTTTTTATAAAATACTTGAATTTTTGGTGAATAGTAAAATATAATAATTTACGATAATTTACATATACAAGAATTAAGGATTCAAATATATTGTATGGATTGAAATAATAAAGCAAGGAATTAAATAATGAGAAAACACCCCTATCCTACACTATAAATACTATCTCTCACCACCACTTCACCTCACACCTATAAATAAATTTACCCTATACAAATAATGATCAAATATCCCCCCATTCCTGCACAATTTTAGGAACCTTTTGTCTTAACAAAAGGCCAAAACCAATCATCATTAGAGGTTCTCAATAGGAAGGAATCAATAGGAAAAACACTCTTCTATTTTCCTTCAATATCTTCGTCCATCAGGAATGAAAAATATAATATCGTATATATAACATAATTTTATCATGTTTATGAAAAAATTATTCATCAAATCACTTATTCTCTCTCTTTTATTTTATGGTTGAAAACATCATCTGTGAGGTGTTGGTTTACCACCTTCCTGGAAGACGTTCATTAAAAATTATATTCTACCTTCAATTATGTCCATGAAAGCATTTTTACAGTTTAATCATATTATAATATATGTACTATATCTTATTTAATTTTTTGGAATCATTTTTTATTCGTGATAAAAATTTATAAAAAAATTAGTTCATTATGATAAAAACTACCAATTAATCTGAACAGTTATCATTAATGTTTTATCTAATGATTCATCCTCAATAAAAACATAAAAATGAATTATATAACCATTAAGTCATAAATATTATCACTACTGAATTATAAATTCAATTCTGGAAAACCATTCATATCATACATGATTATTTATACTTGTATATATGTAAACTGGACATTAATACCAAGGAAACTACCACTCCCAAACGTTCAAATTACATATCATAACCCATAAAAAGTTGAAAATGAACATAGTTAATTTATAATAAACAAAAAAATTATTAAAGGGTAATATAATTATTAAATAATTAACTTAATATTATTATCCATGATATTATGATCAAGTGAAGAAAACCGTTGGGCTTATGGTAAGTGATTCTAATCTAACATTCATTAATATATCAGGTTACTATTTCTATATTTTTAACCAAATAGATTATCATTTAACTTTATATAAATTTTCCAAATGATGTTTATATGTTCCAAACTCATGTATCAAGATCTATTCATCCTTCTATTTCAGGGATATACATGTTTTTAAAAGGTTCCATACTCAATAAGCAAGCTCAGTTTAAGTGAACTTCCCAAATTCTTACCAAGTTTCAAGTGCACTCTATAATGGTTTATAAGAAAAATTAGTTTTTATAAAATATTTATTTTTCTAATGAAAACCATCATTGTTCACTTCTATTTTTATATTAATAATTATTTCATTTTCACTTTTTAATTATCATAAATATTTAACATAATCTACAAAAAAATATTTTAATTTTAAATGTTTCTTAAAAATCAATTACATGTAATAACATCATTTTGACATCAATTTTCAGTATTTGTGCCCATTTTCATTTATGAATGTTCATGTATGATATAAATCCTTTCGTTCAAAGACTCTATTGTGATAATAAAATTTTCAACTACATTTTACAATATTATGATTCACAATTCGTACCATTGGTAACCCATATGTACATGTTTGAGTCCTTATGTATTATTATTCAAATAACATATATATTTATGAATATGTTGTGGTGGGGGAACCTATATAGTTCTCTAATGAATTATGTAATATTTATTCTCATTAGTCATTATGAGCAATAGTATTGGTGGTTAACCTTGACTCATGATCCATGTGAAACAGTCTTTGTAGTTATCCTTGACTCGTGATCCCCTATGTGCAATGATTCTTGACACATGATAGAATATTTTTAATGAGAGTTGAATTTTGATAAATACATGTATTATGTTTCTTCTAAATTACAATGATTCCATGATTATATGATCCCTTGTTCAATATGTTATGATTCTATATTTTTAATCATGTTCTATAACTTTTTATTTCATTATGTTATGTTATTTAACCGATGTGTTAGGTATTCATTTAATGTTCATTCACTTTCTTGACCATTTTTTCTCAACCCTTTTTTTCATTTTATCCCCAGATTATCCTATGAATATTATTGAGAAAAATGGACGTTATGAGATCATTATACTGATTAAATAAAATATTTTTTTATGATTTTAAATTATTTACCTAATCTTCCCAAACAGTGTTCAATATGATATGTAGCTTGTAAATTGATGTTTATTTATGATTAAAATAATTTAATGATATCCGTAAAAAACATATGGTCACTATAGATTATATCATAGGAAGTTGTAGTTATTTTAAAATATTAATAATATAGAACGTTTTTAAGAACTTCTGTGAATATACTAAGTGAAAGTAAACATCCCTAAATATTGGTTAGTATAGAGTAAGTGGTTTATCCAGAGAATAAATCTCTTCCTGGATACTAGAAGTGGAATTGGTTATGGTATAGAGGTAACTAGGAGTAACAACTTCGACAAGAAATTTTTGGACTGACTCGGGGTAACCTGGTACATGACAACATGCCTTAGTGGACACCTAGTTTGACACTCCCAGATATATGCTTTGTTGAACTCATAAGATCATTACAAACCATTATTATGGGATCAAAGAAATACCCAAATTTATATATGTTTGGAAATAGATCATGGATAAACTAGATTTAAATATAAGGAAATCTCAATTTAGGATATACATTTCATTTAAAATTTTATCCTTTTATGTTAAATTTTTTCATTTATCATGCTTATTAAATAGAATTTCAAGCCCCCAAATTGCACATTATTTTTCATATTTTAGGGTGGGAAATATATTAACATGTGCGAAAAAATAATGAGATAAGATATGTGAAGATTCCTGAAATAATATTCATAATTTCAAGGGAATGGGTGCTAAACAAATTATGATTGTTCCGACTCATCTTGCTCATGTTATGAATAATATCATGAATTGTGTGGGATTCACTCCATATAAAAGGAAATTGAATGTTTTTGTCAAGTCATTCATGTAGAAAAGGCCTCCCTTGTTCATTGGATCTTCTGATCCCATCCTCAATGGACAAGGAATAAATCCATTGAGTATATATTCTCTATCGTACACTACTCAGAAGAATAGAATGTTGTGTTGGAAGTCTATCATTTTCATGGGGAAGCAGATCATTAGTGGAAACTAATCAAAAATAAAATTTCTTGATTAGGAAATGGATTCCATGGATTGATAGGTATTCAATAAAATGTTATTAAATAATTATTTTCCCTAAACATTCCTTATTAATAGTGAAAGAGTGTACCTCAAACATAAGAAAAAGAAAGACGATTCTATTGGGACGTATGAAGAAAACATTACAAGGCTTTCATGATACGCCTCTAGAATTTTAATGAACACCGAACTAAAACAGAATCACTTATTTAGATGACTAAATAGGAATCTATAAAAAGTGATCATAATTAGAGACTTATCAAGTTATGAGGATATTATACATTGTTCCCTAAAGGTTGAACTAGAGACCCGAGACTCTCAGTGGTCTCATGGTCCTAGTAATAGAAATAGGAAAATGAATTCCATGATAGGTGGTTCTATAAATAAATCCCATGATGGAAAGAAGACTGAACATCTAACATATCAAAATTGTGGGAATAATCATCATGGGAATTATCTAAAAAGAACCATGAAATTATTCAAATGTGATAGAATGAGACATCTGGATATGAACTGCCTAAGGGTTATGAATAATTCAACTAATGTGGACGAAAAAGGTAAGGTTTATATAAACACTCATCTTGTCGTGTAGTGATACGATGGTATAAAATATGGGAGTTTTAAAATTTAACGCCTTAAGCCTAGGGTTGTTGGAGGCAATCAACAACAAACTTGAAGGAAACAAGGAAAGGCATATTCATTAACTACTGTTGAGGTGGATCAAGATAATGTTGAGGTAATAGATAAGTAGATTATTCATCGAAAAATAAAAAATGTACTATTTGATTCTATTTCTATGAATTAATTGATATCATGAAATTTTAGTATAACTATTCAATAAAAGCCACCAAATATAAAGGTTGAGATATATGTGAGTATAGATAATGGGAAAATTATTGTGTCCAAATTTTATAAGTCCTCACTATTAATTTTTTGTGGACTAAACCTCCCATAAATCAATACATACTCCCTTTGGTAGAGTTTGATGCTATTATGGGAATGAATTGGCTATAATTATATAAAGAAAGCATCAACTATCCATAATGGGGATAACTCTTCACATCCCAGAGAATCCTCTAATTTTGTACAAGTGTAATGAGGATGATGAATCTCCATCAAAATCATCATCTCATGTGTGGATATTGTTTTTTATGGGTAAGCATATCTTTCTAAAATTATATATATAAAAGAGAGAATCATGGTCAAATACATGCACATTGTAAGTTATTGAACTGATGTGGTCCCTGAAGATTTATCTTGTCTCCCACATAGTCAAGAGGTTGATTTCTCAAATGAACATATTCCTAGATCTCTCCCAATATCAACGATATGTTATTAAATGACCACCATTGAGTTTTATGTATTGAAGACGTACTTACAGGGGAATCAGGATAAGGGTATTATACACTCGAATGATTTTATATAGGGTGCACCTATCCCATTTGTTAAGAAGAAGGCTGGATCCATGTGATTCTGCATTGATTATAGTGATATCAATAAAATCCCAATAAATAAAAAGTATCACCTACCTCAGATTGATGAATTATTCTATCATCAATGTCAAGCATGTTATTTCTCAAAGGTGGACCTTCAGTGGGGATATCATCAATTAAATGTGACAAAGGAAGATATTCCCAAGACTACCTTTTAATCATGGTATGGACACTATGATTTAATATTGATTCATTTCAGACTCAGTAATAGTCTATCAAATATTCATGGATATATTAATAGATTCTTTAGATATTACCATGACAACTTATTGAAGTCTTTTTCAATAATTTTATGATACACACTAATACAAATGAGAAAAAATAACATAATTTTAATTATAGGCTAAATAATTTTTAAAGGGAGGAACTTCATGCATTGTAAAATAATTGTAAGTTTTGGATGGAGGAAGTATTATTCTTGTGGAATGTTATCACCAATAAAAGAATATTTTTGTCCCTTCACAGGCAATGGCAATAGAAGATTGGACCATGTGAATATATTGAACGAATATCAGTAGCCTTTTTGGTCTATCAGGGTATTACAAATGATTTTTGAAGAACTTATCCAAATTTTTAATCCTAATAATCAATATGACATGGAAGGGAGTGAAGTTTATTTGGATGCAATAATTTGATGAAATATTTATGGAGCTCAAAAAGACACGTATCACTGTGCCGATACTCCCACCCCAAACAAGTGGAGACTCTTTGTGGTGTACCACAATTCATCAAAAAATATATTAGTTTGTGTACTGATGAAAAATGATAAATTTTTATCCTATTCCCAAAGTCAGATTAAAATCCATAAGAAAAACTACACAAACATGATCTGGAGTTGGATGTTGTGATAATTGTGTTGAAAATATAGATGCATTATCTCTATGGAAAGAAGTGTGAGATATCTAAACTAATCATAAGAGTATCAAATATATATTCACATATAAATAGATTAATATGAGATAGTAAAGATGTTTAGATATCATATGATATTATGGCTTATCAATAAACATCTATCTTGGTAATGAAAATATGTGAGTGTATGCTCTTTGTAGAAAGGATCCTTAATCATTATCGAAGATGGGAATTCAGATGGATCCAATGTTCCATGATTTTAAAAGGGTTGACATTGGAGTAATTATGAATTTAACATCATCAATTCTTTTTCTAAATATTTATCAACCACCCCTCTTGGAGAAAATAAATGAATATCATATAATTGATTTGTTAATTTAAGAAAGGGTGATTGATATAAAAAAAAGGGAAATCCTCTGAGTTCATGATTTATTAGGATGGAATCAAAAACTTTGTGTCACCACATTGTGTACCATCCTATCCATAGTTAAAGATGGAGCTTATAAATGATGTGCATTGATCAACCATTTATATTTAACCAGGGAGCACTAATATGTATTGAGATCTCTGAGAGAACTATTTGTGGGACAATATGAAAAAGGATATCACTGAATATACATCAAAATACCTAGTATGGCAGCATGTGAAGGATATAGAGAAAACTTTTAGTCTTTTGATTCATCCATTATCCATAACAACATTGAAGTTTGATAACATTATCATGGACCTTTACACTTGAATTCTGAAGATATGTAAAGGGTAAAATGCGATATGGGTTATTGTGGATATTCTTATTGAGAAATCTCACTTTAAAAAAATTTTGAGGACTAATTATTTGGTCAAATTGAATAGATATATATCAAAGAGGTGGTATGGTTGTATGAAGTAACACAACAGATTGTATATGATAATGATATTAGATTCACCTCATTGTTTTGGAAAATTATCCAACAAGCACTATGTAGTATGCTGAAATTCAATATGAACAATCATCCCCAAAGTGATTAGAAATATGACTTAATTATTTAGACAGTAGAAGAAATGTTGAGATAATTTTATAAGGACTTTAACATAAGATATAACAAACATATTCCTCTTGTCGAATTCCCCTATAACAACAGTTTCCACTCAAGCATCTAAATGGCTCCATATGAATCCTTTTATGAGAACAATTGTATAACACCGACATGTAGGGATGAATTTAGTGAACGTAATGTACTATGACAGGAGATTATTGATGAAATGGTGGAGAAGGTGAAAACCATTTACTAGAAAATCAAGGTAGGCCAAATTCAACAAAATATCTATTCATACAATCATCTATGAGACCTTTTAATTAAATTTGGATAAATGGTATTTCTCCAAATATATCCATGGAAGAAGATCTTGAGATTTTAGAATAATTGTATGCTAAGTCCCAGGTACCTCGGCCACATAGAAATTCTTGATCATGTTAGTGTTGTGGACTATCAACTAGAACATCCAAAAATTATGTCTAAAGTACCCAAAGTATTCCATGTATCCCTCATATGTATGTACATACATGATCTATCTCATGTATTATCATCAGTGGTGGTATAGTTTGGGAGTGATCATTCATACAAGTATCATCCGACAAAGATCTTGGATAATAAATATAAAGTTCTATGAAAAAGACTACTCACCTGGTCAATGTACTATAGAGGAACCATATATACTAAGAAGAAACAATGGAACTAAATGATGTGATGAAGGAAAAGTACACAGTCCTATTTACAACTAATAATGTAAAACTAAACTTCGAGGGTGAAATTTCATAAGGGGGGAAGAATTTAATGACCTTGTGTTTTATCCATGAAATTTCTTTCTTATAATTATTTCTTAAAATATAATCACTGAATATTATATATATAACACAATAAAAACTTTTCAAATGAATAATGAGTGAAATAAAAGATATTTCAAGTAGTTAATGAATATATACCAAAGTAATTGTAACATGACATTTGGAATCGTAGCATGACCCTAATGAATAGTAAACCAGCCTATATAATAGTAAACTCTCCAATGAAAGTATTAATAAAATTTATCAACCATATAACTGAAAATATGATATAATTATATCATAGTATATGTAATTAATTATTTTCAAAATTATTAATTACGTGTCGGAATATATATTGTCATAAATTTTAAATTTTATTTTTCCGATTAAATTAATAAATTAAAAGAAAAATAATTTTCCTAAAATGTAAATATAAATTAATATCTTTATGTGTTGTTATTATAATATATTTCTATTGGACCTTAACTAAGTTTTCAAAGCGTTAGAAAAGTAGTTTTAATTTTAAATTTTTATTTTTTATGTAAATGATGATTATAGTTAAAAATTAAATTTATCATATTTTTAAAATTAATTATTTAAAATGGGGTTTATTTTTTAATTATCAATGTTGAAAAATGGTTAGGATAAATTTTTCCAATATTTTGGAAAAATTTGAATATTTATTGAATTGTAAACTATAATAATTTATGATAAATTCTATATACATGAATTAAGGGGTCATATATGATGTGTGGATGTTGTAGAAAAAATTGGTTCAATCACACATCATATTATTATCATTTTTCATTTTGAGAATGAACACTCATTCTTATATTGTTAAAAATAATAAAATAATGGATTAAATAATGAGAAAACACCCATCTCATACACTATAAATGCCACCCATCAATACCTATTCACCTCAATCCTCTCAAGGCTCGAACCATGACCAAATTCTTATAAAATGTCCCTCCAAGCCTCACCCCCACATCTAAGAGATATTTTTTCGTAACAAATTACCCAAACCAATCACCTATATAGGTTTTAAAGAGGAGTAAATCAAAAGTCATAACCCTCTTCTATTCAATTAAATTTCATTTCACGTTCATTTCATTTCATCTCTTCTCCTCACTTCAATTTGTCCAAGTGGGATGAAAACTCTAGTATCATACATATACTATATTTTTTCATGTTTATGGAATATTTTTTCATCAAATCACTTCTTAACTCTCTCTTATTGTAATATTGAAAACAACATTGCTGAGGTGCCGATTTACCAACTTCGTGGAGAACAGTCTTTCTTCTTTTGTTATGTTATGTTTTCAAATCCATGTGTTATGATTTCATTTAATGTTAATTCCCTTATCGGTATTTTTAGATCATCCATTTTTTTATTTTATTCCTAAGTTATCCAACATATATGTATTATCCCAATATAATTTATGATATAATATGGATATTATATAAAACATGCTTTTATGATATTTAATTTTATACATAATCTTTCAAGAAACTCTACATTACAAACCTTGGATTGTTATTTGATTTTTATTTATGAGTAAAATCATGTAATGATATTTATAAAATGATAGGGTTACTGTATAATGAGTATTCCTTAGACCATATGTTGTGAAAATAACTACAAAGATGATTTAAAAGATTTAAGAGTAGGTTAAGGTAGAATTAGAATATCAAAAGTCGTATGATGATCAATGGAATAGATCTTTGGAATTTGATGTTAGAATTAAATCCTTCATAATGGTTTCCCATCATTAGCTGCATCATAGTATTGGCCATCAGATTAATATTTATCCCTTGTTCATAATCCCTTTTAGGTGTTGTTGTGTATTGGAATGGTGGCATATCAATTGATGCTTCCCTTATAGATAGATTGGAATCACGATGTCTTATATGGTTCAATACATTTTTTGTATCTTCATGATGATTCACATGTCATCAACTAGTGAGATATGGATTTAGAAGATGAAATAACATATGTGGAGTGGCCTCTTGAGATGCGATATTAGAGAGAGAAGTTGATGTGATGAAAAGTTATCCCATTGGATTTCATCATGTGGATTCATGGTGTCATGGATAAGTGTACATGGGAACGTGATTTGTACATCCATACTTAGTATAGAAATTTTTTACCACTTTTTCAATAATTTTTTACCGGATATTTTTTTTATTTATTAAGATTTTTTATTACCCTATGTTCTTATAGCATGTCAATTATATTTTTTTGAGCGTTATCTCTTCGAGGATTGTTTTGTTGGTAGTTATTGGTTCACTTTCTAGTATTGGTTTTGATTTTTTAGGGAACAACTATTTTTATTGGTATTTAATGTAATGGTATTGACCCTTCCAGACTATTTCTCTATTTTAATTGTTTGTTTATGGTCTCAGTATGTGTTTTGAGGTGGATAGGTGCTATCAGAAAAATATATATATATGGAGAAGGAAGTCACAATGTGATGTTTTGGACATGGTGAATGATAATTGGTTGCAATTGAGGGATATTATGTTCCTAATTCATTATAAGATGACATGTTTCTTCATGGATTTTTTATTTCTATTGAGGAGGTTTCATGGAGCACGAACTTCTGTTGAGAGAGTAAGCATTCATGCTAGATGTTTGGTCATGGTGTGTAATATTTTTCATGGTGAGAGGGTTCATGGATAGTTGGTGTTATTTTTAGTTGAAGTATTTAATGGATTGAACTTCTTTTAATGAAATATGTTTTGGTTTTGATTTCAATTAACTTAGTTAGTTTACATGTCTTGTATCGGTCTCAGTGTCGGTGAACGGGGATCTGGAAAACGAGTTTCATTTTCCCTATTATGAGTGAGGTTTTTATTGTGGTGCCATGATCATGAAGTTACCTTTTACTGATGATATTTATTTAAAAATAATTTTCTGAGTATTCAGTGTTGGATAAATAAATAGATTCATGTCATAATTTCTAGGGTTTTTGGGGATTTAGACCCGCTGTGGCATGATGAGGGTCTGTCACACCACCGAGAGGTAGTTTTCACACCATGTATAAATATTAAACCCCTCGTATTCCATTATATTTATTTATATTTAATTTTATCCTTGGGTTTTTAGAGACTTATATGTAGGTTCCCCTGAGTTCTATTTGGTGGTATCCTGCCATTGATTTCAAGGAATCACCTGGCATTGTTATGAGGTGAGTATTACATTATTTATAACGTAGTTTTCCACCTTTTTTTCATTTTATAGGTTATGGTTGTTTTTTGGGTTTTTATTTCGATTACATTGATATATTGATGGGTTTTATATTTTTTAGGTTTTTTGGGGGTAACTTTCATTACTTCTTCTGATTTATCATCTATTTCGTCACATTATCATAACACAAGGAACTTTAAATCATTAATTGATGTAGGGGATTAAATATCATTATTTATATGTGTAAAATTTATATGTTTCATCCCCTTTATTTCATAAAGTGTATTTTAAGTGATGATTTAAAAAATATAATGAATTGGAAAAAAATTATTTGAATGGAGTGTTTTTCATGTTTTTACTTATTTTCCCATATTAAAACCTTATGATTAATGAACACTGTTTATTTTTGCAAAAAATTATTTCCCTTAATAATATTGACTACTATTGTTGTGATTATAAAAATATAATCAACTTTCATAAATGGAGAATAATTTAAAAATTGTAAATAAACTAGTTGTGAGAAACCTGATATTGAAGTGATATTTCATTGAAAAGAATGGTATGTGTGGTAGTGTGATGATGTTGCATTAGGGTATTAATTATTAATTCTTGTATTTTTAAAATTAATTGAATTGGGTGGCTATTGTGTGCATAATGGTGGGGGGATGTTTTGTGGAAATTTTTATTGGTTATTTATTATATAAGGTGTATTGGAAATTAGGGTTTTGGTTGTTTGATATGAAAGTGAAATAATTTTTGGAGATATTGGGGGTTGTTTACATATGATAGTGTTGTATTTTGTATAGCTGATTTTCATTTTTGTTATATGTGAAATGTTGTGGGATAGTTTTGTAGAAGTTTTTGGATGGTTATGGGATTGTTTTGTAGTTTCTCAAATATAAATGAAATATGATGGGTAATAATGAACTAGGTAATTAGTGTTAGATTAAATAGAATGAGATACAAAAATCAATGAGATATAAATAAATTAAACAAATGAGAAATATATATTATTAAATTGGTTTATGGGTAAAAATGGTCTATCATTAATTATGAAAATCAATTAACTAATAAATTTAATATAGTAGGTAATGGGTAAATAGAAAATGGTTGAATTCTATGATAAAAAGTGTAAATTTTGGAAACATTCAGGGATATATTGTGTGTAAAAGTTCACTATTTTATAATGAAAAATTTGGCATGGATTGCTAGTGGAATGTTTTGGATGCATGGTAGTGCTCTAGGGTTTGGATATTGTTACTCTGATATAATCTCATGGGGTTGAGCTTTTTTATGGGGTTATTTTAATCATATTTTCTTATAGTTTTTTATACACCCTTCACAAATTGTATAACCTTACAATCTTCCAAATGATATTAGGTTTCAGGTGTTTTCCAAAAATTATGTGTTACTGGGGGAATATATGGTTGAGAACTACATATCCATTGGTCTCTCTTTATTATTTGTATGATCATCACAGTTAGAGGATGATAGTTTTATTAACGTGATGATAGTGGAATAATGAAGTGGTATATAAATCAGCAGTTGTTCATGGTATGAGGAGGTCACGAGGATAACGTGTTTCCTTGTCACAATATATTTATATTATAGGCATAAGATATACCGTTGACATGAGGATATGTGGATAGGATTGTGCACTAGTTCCAAAGACTATGTTAACTCCGATGTGGATTACGAAAGGTAAGTCTATATTCCCACCAACGTTAGATGTTAATTGAATGCATGATGTGTTGATAAGTTTTTGATGATATAGATGGGACGAGAACATAATGGTTTTTTGTTTTGGGGTGTGAGAGTTATAAAATAGTAGAGATAGGATTGTGGGGTTCCTATTTTTATATTATTTAATTGTTATTCATTTATAAATTGATTTGATATTTCAGGCGAGAGACTAGGTGAGGATGAGTGATGGTGTCAATGGTATTAAACTGTGGGTTTTTCTGTTTATTCATTGAAGCATTAGTATGATTATCCACTCTTTTCATTAGAGATATCAAAAATGATCCTACTAAGACAAAATATAAGATCACAACTATATATAAAAATGTTTTCTAGTTTCCAGGTTGTGTTTTGTGACCAAGATGATAGTAATAGATCAAACCATAAATATGTGATTGAAGCTTCTACCTCAAGAGTTTTATATTGATATTTCATTTGGTGATGGGTATTTTTTTGACATATTATAAATTATAGTTTATTATGTTAAACTGGATATAATATACATTTTGATGTTGATTTGTGGATTTATTTTTATGATCTTGGGATATATGAGGCGAATTTCTCCCAACTGCTTGATTTATACCCTTAGTGCTAGTCTCCAATACAAGCCTTATTAAAGATATCCATAAGATGTCTCTCTTATACTAACTAAATTCTCAAGAGGGGTTCCCAATTGACGATGTCCATATGATTGGATTGATGTGGAATTGGTTAAAAAATTGGTGTTCTTGGGAATTATTTGTTTTCTAATTAAATCTAATGAATTGAACTAGGATTGTGGAATACCAAAAAACCAATCAGTGATATTCTAGATTTATAGGCATCATATCCGTTAAATTTCATGGGAAGGGGAAATGACCAGTGATTCTAATTGTAGGATGGCGAGGCAAGAATTTATGTAGGAGAAACAAAGGACATCAACGACCAAGATTCTAGGGGCAACAATGCATGTACACTAGAATGTATGATTAACGGGGTGAAAATGTCAGATTGTGGGTGGAAACTAGCACATCAGATGTTGTGAAAAAAATGATGGATGAGATGACATTGGTGCATAGGTAGTGTTTAATATGAGGACACGTGAGTTGGTTTAGTTATTTACAAACTAGAAAAAAGTGAGGAGACATACTTTTAGGCTTTATACCCGTTATCATTGGGGTTTTATATCAAGAAACTTATTGATAATTCTATCACTTAGATGACCAAGACAAGTCCACAATAGGCCCAAAGTTGTATTCCCAATTCCCATAATCTTTTAAAAATCATCAAGGATTTATATAGATACAATGTGAACAATATTTTCCATTAATTATAGTAAAGGAATAATTGAAAACTATGATAAAAAATGAAATGAAAAGATTATATACTAGGAATTCATGCCCATTCAGTCATGTATTAATAAAATATTAAGATGTAAATAAAAGTAAAAAAATATCCATATGCCCAGCACTGACCTCCCTACCCTACGTATCAAAATAAGAAAACAAAGTCGCCTCTAGATTCATTTTCATTTTCAAATAGTATACACCACTAAAATTTATCCATATAAAGTAGTAAAAGACTATAGGTGTGTGGCACGTGATCCCGAACCCCATTGGTGAGGACTCTTCAAGTGCATCCATGACACCAAGGTGCAAATCTGTGTAATGGCATACATTTGTGATACTATAATAGATAATGTAATGTTTAATATTTGGTATTGTAGCAGTGAGAATTATTCCCGTTCGGGCCACTGGTAAAATCTTGATGACCTTAAGACCTCCGTATAACCTAGGCCTTCAGGTCAGTATGGCCTTTGGGACAACTCAAAGCCTTCGGTCCACCTCAAGGCCATTGGGTCACAAGATGTGCAGACAAGAACGAGACGAACTCTACAAGGAAAAAGCTACATAAGTGGATTTATAGTAAGAACATTCACCTGAGCAGAGCTAATGGATTCCACAGATTGAGATGTTATGACATTACCATCAAGAAAAGCCCGCATATTAATAAATTTTTTTAGCCGAACAACCCTGAAAATGTTGAGAGTTGATCATGGAGTAAAAAAACTTGATAAAGGATGTTTCATGTATTTATAGTTTGGTTTATTCTAATAAGACCATCGGGTCATGTAGTTTCACCAAAAAATCATACGGGTCATGTATGGGTTATACATTAACCCTTAAGACGTGGATTATCAAAAATGAACAAAAAATTAAGGTCTTCGCACCAATAAAAAAAATATAGGAATGAGATAAATCTCAGTAGGAATTATAGAGTTAAAAAAACCCCAATTATAAACTTTAAATTAAATATTAATTTATCGTTAGTTTGAAAAATAATATGAAAATTTATTTTCATACTAATTTACATTTAAAATGAATAACATCTCAAAGTTATATTACAATCTTTCTTCTTTGATTATTTTAAATGATTAAAATTTTATTGAATTATTTTAGCAACCATACTACCCTTTGAGGTTCCCATTTCAAATAATCCATTAAAATTATATTAAATATTTCTTAAAAAAACCAACACTTTCTGAATGAATAAAAAAGAAATATAGAAAATCACCACATCATTGAATGGAAATGAAGAAACCTATTCTAGATACCACACATTTCCAGAAAAAAATTGAATATAAATAAATAAAGGGACCCATATATATCAAACCACCAATCATGAAATGATTTTCATTGGATCTATTCCAGGTTGCATTGGATAGGTAACCTCAAACCTAAATCTACTACCATCTAGAGGAATATTCTTCTATAATTTTATTGGTTAGTGGGGGTAAATATTCTAAAATAATATAATATGTGGAAATTGATCTCATCCCATCTATGTTATCCTACCCTAAAACCAGAGATCCAATAACCAGTGTAATGAAATGATGAGTGAAAAAGGAAAAATAAAAAAAATGATAAGCATAAACAATAAATATTGGGAAGTACTGACGTCACCTAGAATACCAAATTAGCCACTCTAACCTACTACCATATCAAAGGAAGAAACATTCATCACATATATATTAAATTTCATAAAATATCAAGAGTTTAATGAGGTCCACAATTCAATTCAATCAAATCTAAATGGGGTTCAATAAGAGCATGTAATTTGAGCCCAAATATTCATAATTTTTAGTGATATAAATTGAAAAACAACGTACTTTAATCCAACCCCCTAGAAAAATAGTGTTATTGGTTGGCATTGTGAATTCATAATTTATTCAATTGAGGAATTAGTTAACGATATTTATCAATTTATTCACTTACGAGGTTAATAAATAATCTATACAATTGAAATTGAAATTTCTTTCAATGCTTGAATTTAAAATTCTAAATTCTCAATCATGTATTATGTTCTTAATTGGATTCATTTTTGAGTTTTAATTATTTCATTAAAATTTTATTTAAATGTAATTTATAAATTTATTTTGAAATTGAAATTGAAATTTAAATTAGTCTAATTTTTTCTTCTAAATGGATATTTGGAAATATAAGTAATTTTAAGGAGATGATTTTTTTAGTAAATAGAAATATTGAATCGATTGATTAATTTGAAATTATCATGGAACTAAATTGTTCAGAGAGTTAAAAACTGATATTTATTATAATTATTTTTATGTCTGAAGCCCTCATCTATTTTGAAGGAGACTAAGACTGATTAAACAAGAGAAAATAGCACAAAGATCACCGTCCCGGTCTAAGGTGAAGAAGATCCCTACTACATACATTTTTATTAAATAATTCCCTTGTAATGTACTATCTCCCATTGATTCTGAAAAAGATCAGATTTTGATTCATGATGATATATCCTAGAATCTGAAGGCAGTTCCTATTGAATATATCAATCTGTGGAAGAATAACCTGATGTACTATGATGAAGCTACCCTATCAAATGATTCTTCTTAAAGAAATTTCATTGACTCAATAATCATCAAGTTTATTTGTTTATCCCTATGTAGGTTTGATTGAAAACAGAGGGACATCACATTTCCCCAAAATACAATCAACAACTGTATAGAACACAGCACACCAACCATTCAATGAAATTCCCAAGCGAATATATAGCCACAGATAAAGGATTCCGTGTCCACCAACACCCGAACCCATGTTTTAGTTCATTTTTTATGTGATTATTTTCTCCCTCTATTATATGTATTTTTATTTAACTTTTAATCCATTATCATAATCAAGATTTACTAAAATCCAAACAATGGGGAGCTAACTTGAGGGCTATGTGTCACATCCAAGGTACAAATTGACATTTTAATATATAAAAATATTTGTGAATTATATAATAATTTTCATTTTAGGGTATTATATTTCCGATAGCATACTCAACATGCAACAACTGTTTTCTTTGAAATCTTAATTTTCCCACAAAATTGAGTTATAATGAAAGATAATTAATATTTTTTTTATTTTAAATGGTAGTTAACATATATCTATTGTACTGGAGAGAATGAATAAAAATAACTAATATATGATTGAACATGTTTTTTTTAAATGTTGTAACATTTATCAAATAATATTTAGAGGCTTGGAATGGTAATGAATCCAGTTTTATGCATAAATACTAAAATATTTTTAAATGGTAATTTTATGCCTTTTGACGGCGAGCCACTTTTAAATCTATTTTTTCCACATTTTTATATTTCATTTTGAAAAATGAACTTCTTATTTAGAATCAGTATATCAAATTTTATTAGGGAATTTTTTTTTGTATTTTTATGAAAATGTTCATTTTTTAATTAATATGACAAATAATGCATTTTAAGTCAACAATGCCTATTCATTTGATTTATTTAAATGGATATATTATATTTTTAATTTGTGTTAATGTGTAATTGGGTTATATTTTTACCATGAAATACAATTTAGTTTGTTAGAAGTAATTTATCTTTTTAATTAGACATAAACACATGTCAATCTTTTTGATGTTTTTACATCATAAAAACATGCTTTCTAGTTTTGAAAATTGATGATAATTTTAAATTAATAAATGTAACATCAATGTTTTGAATTTGGAAAAATAAACCCCAATTTTTAAATTCAAAATATCAAAATTATATTTTGTTTTAATTGTTGGTACTTTTTTGAAAACGTTCAATATTGGATGAATAGTAAAAAAACACTACACACTAGTTAGAACGCCTACATTTTCAGTTAAATGAATTTTTACCACTTCTGTGATTTGATTTTAAAATTTTTTACTTAAATGGTTGTCATAAATTTGTTTAATGTGGATCAACTGGATGAAAATAGTTTTTGATGAATATTAATTTTTTATTTTTATTTACCACGGTTAAAGGTAAATAGCATAATTCATTGTAATAATAATATAATAATAATATAAAATTATCTTAACACATGTCCTAACCATAATGGATGAGTCATGGGTGACCAATAATATAATTTTATAGAACATTTTTCCTTTGGAAGCCACTTGGGTAAAATAATTACATTAATATCTTCTGATTTAATGTAAAAAAAAATATCATAAACATGTATGGATTTTCTAAAAAAAATTAATGTGGGGTTATATAATTGATTTATTTTACTATAAATAGTCAATATAAATATAAAAATATTTCATAAATCATGGTATTTTATTTATTATTTTTAGATATCATATAAATAAATTTATTATTGTTAGAATGATGATGTGATGATTTCCACATTAATGTATGTCTTAAATAAATGACATTATTGATATTAAAATATATCTATTTTGAAACATTTTAAGCCATAAAAGAACTGTTTCGATGGTTATGACATGTTATATTTGAATTAATGATGTTTTTTCAAATTGATCAAGTTGTAATGGATTTTTAAAAACTCATGATATTAATATTGTAAAATTGCAATAAATGAGTTTTTAAATAAATTAATATTTAATTAACTGAAAATATAGTCCTAAGAATATATGATTCGTACAAATGACATACATGATGATAAAAATATCATTAATGATCCATTTTTGGTCTCTTGGAAGTTGATAGTAAATATATTAACCGAATTGTATGAATATACAAGAATACATGGTAAAAGATAAATAATTTAACAAAAGAATTTATAAAAAATATAGGGATTAACAAAATAAAAAAATAGTACAGTTCATATTGGACGATTTTATATCGATTTGTTTCATCTTATCTTTGAATTTATTGAGTTTAGTACCTTTTGAAACTGACAATAATTTTATAAAAATATAATACATTCAAACATTCCTAAAGAACCCCTCCACCCTCTAATAAAAAGATACAACCTCTATCCATTTACCCCCACCACAAAAGCCCCTTGGATAGTCAAAAATGTTCCCAAATAAGCTCCAAATATCCCTACATTACTCCTAGAATCCTTCCAATTGGTAGAAGGAAATTCAAGTTATCCCTTTGTCTCAAATCGAAATATGGTACCCAATTTGTTGAAATGTCTTCTATCAAGTTTCATTCAATTATTTTTTTCTCCACTCCCAATTATCTTGTTATTATCAATTTATATAACAACAACAGTTTTCTAAATATTCTAGGTTGTTTTTATAAGAAGTATTCTAACTACACATACCACACATCCATCTAATGTATACGAACATATAGTTTCTGCGTACGGCGAACTGCTACCTCACGAAATGAAGCCTGTTCTATTTTACAATACCACCTATCATTATGGAAATTATGATGACATTATAATTATATATGGTATTTATGATATTAATATATCTCTATTATTCTTTAAATATAATTTATAACATACCTTTCTACTTTTTATGTTTTATAAATACAATAATTTCATTTGACAAAGGGCTGACTACCGCCCCAACAATGTGATATTACATGTTTATACCATACATGGAACGTTTAAAAGATGATTTTAATGAACTTATGTATCAAATACAAAATATTATATTATACTAGAATAAAAATATACTAATGTATCACATGTTTTTCAATCATTTAAAATTGAAAAAATTATATGAATGTAGCGTTCATGCGCACATAAAACTTACCGTCTCCATGATCGATGAATTACATTTTCATATATCTAAATGATATAGACCATTCTAAATCCATTTATAATGGATATATATGATCTATATGACATCTAAATCATGAATATAACTATAGAGATAACAAGGATTTGACCACATGGACTATTTTTAATTTTAACAAGTTCATTTTTGACTCATGTTACGAACTTCCACAAAATGTCTTATATGAACACAAATAATTAAATAATTCTTATAAACAGGTAATAAATGATATAAAAGTAATAATAACATTCAAAAATATCTGAATAAGGTTTAAATTAACATCTTTTTATTATTCCGGAAGAACATGGAATATACAAGCCAAGTTAGACTAGAGGTAAAGGAACTTCTTAAACCTATTTCAATTCTATGGGTTAATCATATACTTCTTGATTATCACACTCTATGATTATGTCCTATCTTGTATTTTTAATAAACCTATGTTTACCTAATGATAATCCACATATTAGATCTATAACCAATACAAAATTATCTTTTTTAAGGGACTATGTCTCAATCTACATTCATTGAGGCATGCCTGGAAATTGTGCACCTTTATTATCCTATAAGGTTTATATAATACCTTATGAAATATTATATCATTAATAACCTTATTATCATGATATTATATGCTTTTTGTGATGTTATGCTATAATTATTTTTTAAAATGGTTTTTTTTTGTGTTACGCGACTCTTTGACAAAAACATTATTTAAAAAGTTTTGAAGATTTATTTTTCTATATCATTCTCATTAATTCCCTTACTTTGAAAATGATATTTAGGATTTATTTATATTTATATTAATGATTTAAAATGTTCATTAATTAAATTGTTCGAATGTTTTAGGGAACACATCGATGCAAACATATTCCTTAATTTTTTTTAAATGTATCATTTAAATTGGATTGAATATGTCAATATCATGAATTTATATCTTTTTATTGTAATTTTCAAATGTTATCATTTCCTTATGATTGTTTTATGTGTTAGGATTATGTTATGGTTCATGGGAAATGTTTATCCATACAATTGGTTCGGTGGAAATCATATCGTAGGTGTGCCAAAGATAGCACTCCAATGCATTGGGTAACGTGATGGAGGAAAATGTTAATGATTCTTCTATGTGAATTTGGGAATATACTGTGACGAGTATTCGAAACGTAGCTCCCTATGTAGTTGTAAAAGATACACTATATGTTTTATATGGATGCCACATGTTTTCTTTGTAATTAATTATTTCTATGTTTTATTCATATATCTATTGATTAAATGAGGTATGTTAAAGTACATATGTTTTGTATAAGTTGTGACATAATTCTCTAAATCTATAAAACTGATAAAATCTTCAAATGCTAATTAATTAATTAATTAATTATTATGTCATGTTTCTGTTAGGGGCCTTACAGTTGGTATTAGAGATTAGTTTAGATATCTTTAGAGGTTAGTGTGTGGTTTTTGTTAGTATACACTACAAAATATTTGACTTTTTCCCACATAAATGTATTGACATATAATATATCTGTTGGTAAAAATGAGTAATTCCAACAGATATTAAGTTTTATCGGTATTAATTTTTACTACCAACACTAGTTTTTACCAGAAGATATATCTGTTGATATTGATTATTACATACCATCAGATCTTTTACCAATAGTTATATATGTTGCTTTATCATACCAATACCAACATTTATTTTACCAACATATAAATCATTTATTAATAATAACTATTACCAAAAAATCTATTATCGTCAATAACAAATGTCACAACAACCAATTAAATAAAAAAATATTTTATCAATAAGCATTTAATAGAAAACAATTTCTTATACAAATTATTATTTTTATGAAAAAAGTCAATATCCATTTACTAGGTTTATATTAGAAATATGGACTTAATTGATTTCAATTTTAAATTTTAACCAAATATTAATAGTTTTTATATTTTTCAATGTTGTTCAATTAATAAGAAATTAAATATACTTCATAAAAAAAATAAATCATTACAATATTTGATATATTTACATATATCCTCAATAACATCTCTATACATGATAATATTATTTTTATATTTAAATTTAGTAAACATAATTAAATATCATCAAAATAAATTAAAAAAATAATTATATAAATTAAAAAAATAAATACATAACAATCAATTATGTAATATTATTCTATTAATAATTTAATTTTACATATTGAAATTATTCATACACATACTTAGTATTTTTATTATTTAAAATATTAAATTACAATTTTTTACTTTGTATTTTAATTATTTTATTTTAATTTTAAACAATTTATCCCCCACAGTCGACCGGAGACCATAAGGTGTCCCCGATCAGTCCTCCCCATGCCGTCTGGGATTCACAGCCACCTCCTATCCATTCACGTGCCCACAAAATCTTCCCATGATCTAAAATTGTTACCAAGGATGTTCCTGCGACAAAAAATCCAATTTTTTGCGGTGCCCTATAAGGTACTGTAAAAACCCTAAATTCTATACTAGATGTTATTTACTTGTCCCTTCCCGTTACGTTGTTCATCTCCAGCTGAATTTTTTTTCATTTGGTTTACATTATATAATCTTCATTATTTAAATAAATATTCCTTTACAACTTCCCTCTCTAATCTAATATTCTAATGCACCATAGGTAATTTTTATATGAGCTTTGAATTTCTTCCCTAGCCTGAAAAAAATGATGAAAACTTGAAATATTAATATTAAATTGTAGTCTGTTTCCTTTTATTATTGAAAGTTTATAGTTATAGTTTTCAAGTTAATTAATTTTATAATCAATATTAAATTGTAATAAGATTTATTATTATAGTAGTTTGAGCAATTAATGATAAAAATTTACATCGATTTTAGAGATATTCCATGGTAAGGAGTTCTTTTTATTTCCCCCCTATTTGAATGTTGAACGCTTGTTTTTTCATTGCTGAAAAAGGCCTCTCATCATGGTTGTGGATCTTTTATGTTTTCTAAGTTGGTTGCTAATTTTCTCTTGGTTTTATTTTAAGTTTCATGTTTAGAATGATGATTTCTTTTAACTACATCCCAATGAATAAAATGATTGGAATCTGTGTTATTTTGTTGGAGAGATTTCTACTCTATTGCCACTTCTAATTTGTTTGAAAGCTTTGTGGAGTGTAATGCCATGACCTGTCTGTCTTTTAAAGTTTATTTCACAATATAAAGATGGAGTTCTGATAAATCACCATGATTGTCCTTCTGATAAGTCTCTGATTGAGATTTTTCATACTCCACCTGAAGGTATCAAATGTAAAATGTGTTTCTTCTATTTAGAATAATTTTCTATTTATCATGTTGTATTTACCAGAAATCTTGCCTCACATATGCTTAATTGAGGACCATATGAGCTATAATGATATTCAGATGATGCTGGAAAGGAATAATCATTTGGAGTGTTGTAGTTCAACAGATACATTAGCGGATTCACATGTCACTACATTGGGAGGTCATATCTATACATGGGAAGGGTCTGAGTAGAGAATTTAATTAATAATATATTATTGTATATCCTCTAATGTGTGTTTCAGGTCAGGTTGTTTGTTTTCTTACTTATTTACATGATGTTGTAAGCATATTACACTTTCTGTTTTCACTGTATACTTCACTTTATTTAGTAAATTTCATAGGGGAATGGGTTGGGCAACTAAATCAAGCCACATTTCATAGTAAAAGAAACATTGGAGTGGTTATAATAATATTTTTTCATGCCTAGATGATTATGTATTTTTTCAAAAAGAAAAAATATTCCTTGATAATCTCCCAAATTCCAGTTGTTTCTTATGTAAAACTACTAATTATGATAGCACTATGATATTTATGTATGGTAAAAAAGTACCAATAAAGGTTTTTCATCACTTTCCCTTGAAACTGAGGCTCAACCCTATACTTTGACCAGTTCATCTTACCATACCTAATACAGATCATGGAGTCAGTTAAATGGACCCATCCTCACCTTCTTGGTACCAATGTCAGGCATCTGATCCCTTGTGTTAAATAATAGGTTTTTTTCATGTTTATTAATTTTTTGGTTCTGTTATGATTGCTCTACCTTTTTTATAATATTTATTTGTGGTGGAATGCAAGAGTTTATGACATATTATTCTTTTTAGATGGTTTTTATATGCTTGGTATGAAATACATAGGTGGAATAGGGCTATATGATGTTGATGCTTCTAGAGCATCAATGTAGCTGATAATTGGTTGGGTATTGCTAATAATCACTTGAAATGTTTCAAACATTTCCAAAAGCAACATAATTTTCACTTAGTTTGATTTGGATATTAGTTATCAGATTCACTTCAATAATATGACCTTGAATTCTAGCAACTTGTGACTTAAATAGTCATTATATTTCTAGATTTATTTTTTTAGTTTTGTATTTCCCTCATATCTTATTATAATCTTGGAGAAATATATTTTTAAAATCATATTATTTTGATCTTCTATAATGGTCATCCTAAATTACACAACTCCGGATTATTATAGTAGACTATTATATAATAATATCATTATAGAAAATTCTATATTTTTAATATCATTAAATACTTCTCTAAATAGTATTTGGGGGGAGTAATTAAATATGGATGTGACCCATGATCCATTTACAAGTCATGAGTTTTTCATATTCTTCTCAGTTACACATGTATCCCTTAAGTAATCTATATTATGTGATCTGGGATTTCATCTTTATCATGATCTATCACATCAATGGAATCCACTGATGCTCTCAAACAATAGGTCCTAGACATAGTCCTCTCATGCAGAACAAGTGATTGGAGGACCATTAGTTTGGATTGATTATATCTATAAAAATAACAATCAATTTACTTTTCAAGTTTGAAATAATTATCATCTTTTGCATGGATGTACAAGTTCCCATTAAAGAGATGACATAAACCTTAGATCAACGAGTTCCGGATTTTCATGAAATTAATTAGTGCTACTTCAAAATTAGTAAACAAATCTTATATTGGTTCTTATCACATGGTGGTTGCGTTGACCTTCCTTAAGCTATAGAAAAAACGTTCAATTAAGGGTGTCTTCTAGCATTGAATGGTCTCAAACATTAATTACATAATTTTGATGGTGGTTTTGACACAATACATTAGTTGGAATGAATGATTTTTATAAATGAAAATCACTAAGGTGTGATCCACTAGATTCCAAAAATAATTTTATTTTTATATATTCTCTATGGGGAATGACACATGAATACCATAGACTCCACACAAACACAAACATATTTCAATCAACTATTTAGTAGATTTATATTCTCTTACTATAAAACATACATTGATGGTTTAAACATATATCCTATTTTAGATGTATTGTTCTACATTTTTAATATCATAGTAGACTATTCTATATTACAATCATATTAAGACTGTTTGAAATTTTTTTTCATGTATTTTTGTTTTAGATTCTCAAAATATTTTAATTGTATTTATAAGTGATTTATGTGGTGTAGGAATCAATGAGAAATTATTTTAGTGGTATAAATCGGACTCTACATATCAACATTTTTTGATATTTTTTGGGTTTTTGCTCAAAGAACATTGACAGTAATGTTGAAGTTATTTTCTGGTTGTATTTTCCTTTTTTTCGCTATCCGTGGTTATAATTTATTTTCAAAGGTTAATTTATTTATGAACACCCTATTACTAGACCTTCAATTCATGAGTTTTATGTGCTTTTTCATTGATACTATTGAAATAGATTCCAAATCGGTGACCTATGCATCATGTAGTGTGACACGCAGGTGGTTCTGGACTGTCATCTCGCTGGTAAGAAACTCAAGATGAAGGTTAATAGGTTTGAAGATCATCAGGTTAGGTTTGGTGCATTGGGGATTTAATCACATTACCATCCCAACTTGATTTCACATACATTACTCACCAACTCCCATCATCATTAGCAAACATATTATGGAAAAAACATAATTTTTAAAACCAGTGGTCCCTTATATGTTGTCACACTAGATAGTTCTGATTTCGAGTCCTAATCCTCGTGTTTTAGTAGGGACTATTGGGTCACTGGATTCCCAACATCTATTTGTAGTAGCAGGATCAAAATCACAACAACATAGTGAAGAAAATGGGCATGAAGAATTAGGTCTAGTTCCATGTTCGTAGGTCCATGTTGAAGCTACTAGATGTTTATGAAGAAAGGAAGATTTATGGGGCCATGTTATTTTTAGTTCAGTTAAAATGAACTCTTGGCAACACTGCATTTCCAGGTATGTTATTGTATTTATGGTTAATTTCCTTATGAAATCTAAATAAAAATCAGTTGATGCTTGTATCCACCAACATGGAAAAAACATTCAAATCGGGAACACAAAAAGTGGATTATATAGATCTTAGTAATGCCTCAATATTCACCTAAAAATAATATTTCTACTGTTATAATTCCAGAAAATAAAATCTGTTTGAAAATATGTAAAAGCTATGAATTCCAATTTGAGTATGTTATTTGTATTTTTATATTTTTTAGACAAAAATGGATATAAATCAATTAAATAATTTCACATATCCCTGATAATGATACCAATTCATTTTTGTATAATTCATGAGCATAAATATCGGTTAGTACTAGGCCATATATACAAAGATAGGTTTTCGAAAATTCACTAATTCACTTATGTGGGGTAGTGGAAACAATATTGAATGGTGGTGTTTTTTGTGTGATATGAAATATATATAATTGTTTTAATTGTTTTTATATTTAATTTGGGTGTATGATTATAGGTATAGGGCAGTGTGAGAAAAAAAGCTTCAACAAGGAGGTCAAATCCAATGAGTGATGTGTTAGGAAATTGAGTTAGTAATTGACCATGTAAACCATGCCAAATGAATTATCAACAAAAACTAACTAGAATCTTCACATAGTCCTTAAAATACACTCTATTGGTATCACAGAACACAATACTACAATCAAGAGTCCCCATGATGTTTCTCATGTCTTCTAGCAGTAGTGGTTAAGTGAAATTTCTGTGATTTTGGTGTCACCACACCCCTTGAACTCTCATTATTTAGGATGCACCGATTGATGATTCAGTGCATGGTTGAGGTTTTAACTCCTGTTTTCTTACACTCAACATTTAATCAATTAACATTTCATAAAAATTTGATATCATTATCTATCAAAGCATGAATAACAAAAAAAATTAGGGTTTAAATTGCATAGAATCTAAAATGAAATCACATACACCTAATCCACTACATGAATTTCTAGCCAAGCATACTATATTAAAAAAATGTGCCTTATTAAATTTATACACTTTTAATGGTATGTTTGAGTTATTGACATTAAATGAGTGTTGTATTCATGTAGCTATAGAGAAGATCACCTCTTATATTCTACACTTGATGGGAGTTTTAATTGGTGGTTTGTCAGCATGCGGTGCTTTATCTGGACAGTGCTCACTTATGATGCCTTCTCTCCATCATGTATGTTATCACTCATGCTGCTTGATGAATTTCAGCACTCTGATTAATGTGTCTCTTGGAGGCCACATATAATTTCTTATGAGGTGGTGGTTCTCTCTTGGAGTTTCTAACCTTATTCGATGAGGTGATTTCTTTGTAAAATCTTGGATGTTTCAACTAGGTATGACGCATTGTGAGCTTTAGTTTCAATTTAATTGTTACCTCATCTTGTTTCTCCCTCGATTACCTAATGGTGTATGCTCAGTACATCCAATTCATGTATTGTAACACTTTTTATTCTTTAATATATTTCTTTGGTGCATGAATTGGGTGACCAATTCATGTCATAGTTTTTTGAATACGTGATTTAAAACATTTATAATTGAATTAAAGGTAAATAAACAAGGTGCAGGTGCATTGAATTTGGAAGAAAAAATAGGTCAAGAAAAACTATTCTTGATATCAATGATTTGGTAGAGGTAACCACAATCTCTGTGAAATTTTAAATTCTATCAGTGTATGATGAAAAAAGTTGTGCGGAGACTTTCATAGTTTTATTTACTCATACCTCATTTCACTCTTATTGCATGCATACATATATATATTTGTAAATATAGTTTCAATATGCCTATTATTTAGTGATTTATTTACTTAATTTTTGGAAATAGGTATTTTGAAGCTCACCAGCATCACACTTATCCATGTGGGATGATTTTTTTGAAAAAATGAGTTCTTGAATGACAATTCAGTCAAAACCTATTTTATTGACGCAACTGGTTTATGTGAAATGACAAAGTGGTAAGTTTGAATGTTTCATTTATTTTCATCAATATCATACACCTTAATAATTATTCAATTATATTTTTTCATGTATTTCCTTGCAGATCATGTAATTGTTACTACAAGCCTGAATGCTAAAAAAATTAATGTTCAATCCGTACACTCCATTTTCACAAATCCAGGTGATTTATTCATTACAAATTGAATACTTGTATACTTTATACATAAAATCTATTTGGATTCATGTTCTTCAGCATCAGTTCCATTTTAGAAACAGATTACTTGTATACATACTTTTGAATAAATGATAGAATTATCCTACAAAACATCAAACTTATAGGTGTTGGAATGAGTTTGAACTCTTACGAGCTCTTCTGTTGGATCCTTCTTGGCGTGGAAGTTTGGTGTTATCCTAAGGCTAGAAACCTCACTCTAATTTTTTCTTTTCATAATCTCCCCTTAGCATTTACATTGATCTTTTGTTCTCCATTGTTGGATATTTGGTTCTAGAGTTGCCTTGGAATGGTGCTGGAGCTGGACTGGTGCTGGTGTTGTTGCTGGCATGGACTGGTGTTGGTGGTGTCGTTGGTATGGAATTTTTTTGGTGTTGTCGCTGGAATGGACTGGTGGTGTCACTAGCATGGACTACCATGGACTGTTGATGTCACTAGTGTTGTTGCTGGAGTTGGCATGGACATGTGCAGTTGCTGGTGGTGATGTCATCACTGACATGGACTGGTGCTGGTTCTGTTGCTGGCATGGACAACTGTTGTCGCTAGGATTGGTTGGTGTTGGAGCTGGCATGGACTAGTGTTGGAGCTAACATGGATGGAGTTGCGTATGGGTCACTTTTTGGGGTGATATATGGGGTGTTTTTATGGATCCTGTGATTTTGTATTAAATTTCATTATAAATATAATTATTTTTTTTATAATTTTCATCCTTTGTGAAAACGGTCTTCTATTTAATAATTATATATTATATATAATAAATTGATAAATATAATGTGAAATTTTACAAGAAATAAAAATTTATAATTTTTATTTAAATGTAATTTATAAATAAATATTGTATGTTTGTAATATTATTACCAACAGATAAATTTGTCTCAAAACCTCTTGCTAAACATTTTAACCAACACATATACTATATTTTGGTATTATTATAATTATAATAGAACTATTTTATCTGTTACAAAAACATTAGGTGAAAGAGTTTTTAACGATAGTTTAGTAACAGGGACAAAAATGTTGGTAAAACGTTTTACCAATAGAAAATGCACTTTTACCCATAACTATCCCCCTGTTGGAAAAAGTGAAATATTTTGTAGTGATATTAGAAAAAGTAATAGTTATTTTAGTTATATTAAATGGGTTTAAGAAAACATGAATAAGTATATATTTTTTATTCCCTCTCCATAATATAATATATGATGTTTTTACCGATATACTGACACTAACATTTTTGGTGTTAGTAAATTGCTATATCATGCAACCACCAAGGTAACAATGGATGTGAAGTAAACTATGGTGGTTTTCTAAATGAGAAACCAAAATAAATTAGAGCTGCAATGAGAAATATTATGGTTATTATTAAACAAATTTCTATATTCATGATTGAATACTTGATCCTTGGTGATTTTTCTAAGGCATCGTGTATGTGATAAATGAATCCCTATGCCGATTCAGGTAATAATAATGAATGTAAGAATATTAAAAACCCTATGATTCAAGGATGTGGAAAGAAACTCATTCGAAAATTCTTCAATGGTAGAATAAGATGAATCAAATTTGGTAATGATAGTCATGAACCAATAACCTACCATTGAAAAAGGAATCATCTAGTTGATTCCAAGAATGGGAACGAAGTTCTTGCCTAAGAATCAATTTAATATTTTAAATGTGTTGTACATAGTCATTATACTGAATGATGTCCTATAGGGAATTCTCACGAATGGAATCAACATGATCATACAAATATATGTTTACCAATTCATAATGCAATTACAATTGAATATGAGGAAACTGAAAATGACCAAAAGAAGGTTTGGATTATTTCTTATCTGATGTTATGACATTTTTGAATATTAGTACATTATTAATGATTTTTTTGAAGGAAAGAAGTTGAACAAAATAAGTTTGAAAATAATGCTTAATGGATCATGACGAACTATTAATGAGTCAGAAGTACACATACATGAGAATCAAGCATTCTGTAATATTTTATTATGATGAAATGCTTAAAAGTATTAAGGCTCTTTAGATGATGGGATACATTGTGAGTCTTTTTATAGTATGTGTTACTATGAATTTTGATATGTGAAAATATTATTAAATTAATAATTATCTTCTCTTTTGTGGACATAATAGATAACCTTAGGGTTTCATATAGTCTTTCGTTGTTGAGGTGATAAATGGTTATTATATTTTGGGATGGAAAATGAAAGGTATTGGATTGGCATTGAGGATAAAATTGGTTATGATTATTTTTTAGAAAATTATCTTATTTTTGAGAATGTTATAAGAATGATATGGTTTTAGAAAAATAAAATCCCACAAGATGGTTGATAACTAGTCGCTTCCGGTATGGGTATAGGAATCAAAATGAGAACTAAAGTGTGATTGGGATTTATCACCCACCACTTGACTACGTGAAGTACCTAGTGAGTATGACAAATTATTTTTAGTTAAATTATTTTATTAATCAAGATTAAGTTCATTGAGGTTCTTATTTTTTTATCAAATGGTTATATTTAGTATAGGAAATTTTTTTGGTGATTAAGTGATAACGGTTATTTTGTATGGTTTTTTCTATTTTGGGAACACTATATTCCTATGGAAAATTGAAAACATTGGTTATTAAATAGAGGGAAAAAAGTGGAATTTTATTTTGGAATAATCTATTTAGTTTATTTTGGATAAATAGAGATTTTGGTTATTTTTGAAATTGATTAACATATCATAGTTAATATGTGATTAGGTTAATTACATATCATTATGAGACACTAAGAGTAGTCGATGTTAGTTCGTGATAAATGTTAAGATTTCTTGGATGATTGTGTGATCAAATCCTTATGAATTTTCTGATTCATACATAGTTTGATTTTTTTGAAAAATTTTAAGGAATATTTTTTTATTGAATGAAATTTTTTGAGCTCCGTGTATTTTTTCTTAAATTTTAGAGATTGAGAGTAGTATTTCTTTTTTTAAAGGAATATCCTTTTTGGTGATTATCGGATCTTGTGCTACCAATTTTGGTTTTTTTTTTAATTTTTAAATATAGGGGAAATATATAGTTTATCTTTTGTGGATTATGTGTTTCTATAGAAGATTATTCTAGCAGTTCTGGTGCGACCAAGTCATCTTGAATACTAATTTTTCGAGAAAAGATGTGTTTTTTGTAGAAACTTAGTAAAGGATGAAACTCTACTTCTAAGGTAAGTATAATTCCTTAGGATCCTGGTCTAGGTAGTAATTAAATCATTCAACTCCATGAAAGGGATCTTGAAGAAAAATGTTATACACTTTATTTTATCATCAGACTACTACCCAATAACAAAAGTTCGGTGTTTTGGTGGTTAAATTTATGTGATCATGTTCTCTATCAAACTCTATTAACCCAGGATAGTTAGTTTCTCTTCCATATCTATGTTTTCTTACATGGAATCCATGTATGTGTTATCTCGGGTGACCTTTGGAATTCACTATCATTGTTTTAAAGTGATAGTTTTATTGAATCTTTTGCTGATGTGATGATTTTAATGATGTTTCCCTATACAATTTTAATATTGTGTTGACAAAATTCCCAAAAGGGGAAAAGGATGTAATATCCTAGGAAAATAAAAAATATTATACATTCATATTTATTAATATTTGTATATTAAAAATTAATTTTATGTTAAATGTGATGATATGTACGATAGCGTACTCAACACATAATAACGTGTTTCATTGAAATCTTATGTTGCACAAAACACTATGTTATACTAAAAAATAATATAATATTATTATTTTTTAAAAGCTTGTCATTACCATGAAATTTTATAGGGGGAAATTAATTGAACTAACTAAAATACAATTACACCGTTTTGTTAAATGATTTTACATTTATCAAATAAAATTTAATGTATTAAATTGATAATGAATCAAATTTTAAGCATAAATACTCTAATATTTTTAAATTATATTTTTACCGCCCTTTTATGGTGAACCACTTTTAAATATAATTTTTGTAACTTTTATATGTTTAATATGACAAAATAATTTTATTCTTTAGAAGTGGGATATCAAAATTTACTTAGGGTAAGATATTTCTATTTGGCTGAAAATGTTAATTTTTTTATGAATAGTAAAAAATACTACATTTATGTCAAAAATGTATTTTCATTTGATTTATTTATATGGTTATATTATATTTTTAAATAGTTTTATGTTTTATATTGGATTATATTTTTACCATTTAATTGAACTTAGTTTTTTTATGTATTTTCATTTATATATTGGGCATAAACACAGGAAAATATTTTGTAGGTTTTACATCTTAAAAAACGATTTCTAGTTTTGACAATAGAAAGTAATATTAAATTGATTAATTAAACTTATATCTTTTTAATATGGTAAAATAAAAATCATTTTTGAATTTGGAATATCATAATTATATTGGGGTGATGTTTTAGTATTTTTCTGAAAACGTTCAATTTTTGATGAATAGTGAAAATCACAACATAATTGAAAAAAAACTTATTCAGTTAAATGAAATATCACAACATCTGTGAATTTAATTTCAAAAAAAAATACATAATTTTTTTTCATCATTAAGTAAAATGTTGTCCCATAGGATGACAATATTTTTTGGTGAATAGTAACGTTTGATTTTTATTTACCGTTATTAAAGGTAAATAGAGTAATTCAAGCTAAAAATAATATATTATAATATTAAATTAACTTAAAACATGTCTTAACAATATTTTATGGGTCATGGATGACCAATAAAATATTTTTGTAGATATTTTGGCCTTTGGAATCCACGTGGGTAAGATAATTACATTAATAACTTTTTTTTATATGTAAAAATAAAAATATCATAAACAAGTAATGTTTTTGTAAATAAATTTTAATGAGGGGTTATATAATTTATATATTTTACATGAAATAGTCATTAGAAATATAAAAATATTTCCTTAGTCGTGGTATTTAAATTATAAATTTTAGACATCAAATTAATATATTTATTTATGACCCAATGATAACTTCATTATTACCTTTTTAATGAATGTTTTAAATAAATTAGATTGTAAATAAATACATAAATTTATTTTTAAACATTTTATATCTTAATAAAATTTTATTGAAGATTATGAATTTTTATCTTTGAATTAATCATGTTTTTTTAATTTATCAAGTTGTTATGGATTTTTAAAAACTCATTATATGAATAGTATAAAAATGGACATAAATGAGTTTTAAAATCAATTAATATTTTACTGAATTATAGAAAATTACTGAAAATATATGATTCATTCTAATGAAAATATGGTGTTATAAATGTAATTAATTATCTATTTTTTCCCTTATAATATAATTATATATATATTAACCATATTGTATGAATATAAAAGATGACATGGTAAAAGTTAAATAAGATAACAAAGTGTTAAATAAAAAGATAAGGAATAAAAAAAATCCAAAACGGGTACATTTCATAATAGTTGACTTTATTTTGACTTATATTCCTATTATATTTGAATTTTATTAATTTAGAACCTTGTGAAACAGAAAATTATTTTAAAAAAAATAATACTTTCAAACATTACTAAAGATCGTCCCTCTGATAAAAGGACACCACCACTAACCCATTACTCACACATCTAAAGTCACATGGTTCTTCCATCCTCTACCCAAAAAATCTTCCAAAATCCTATATTCCTCCTATAATCCTTCCCCTATGAATAAGGAAATTCAAGAGATCCCTTTATCTCAAATCAAAAGAAGTTACCTGATTTGTGCTCACGTCTTCTCAAAGGTTTCGTTTCATTATTGTTCCTTCTCCACTCCTAAAGCTCTTCTTATTCATCATATATATAACAACACCATTATCCTCAATATACTAGGTTTTATTTATGATATTAATTTGAAATACCATAACACCCTCCTCTATCTAATGTATACGAACTTTTTGTTTCAACGTACAACGAACTTCTACCTCACGAAATGATGATTGTTTGATTTTCCCATTCCACCTCTCATGGATGACATTATGATGCAATTGTAATTATAATTTTTTTATGATTTTTATTTTACCTATATTCTTCTTTAATTATCATATAAAACATTCCTTTATGCTTTTCATTTTGTATAAATATGATTTTTTAATTTGAAGAAGTTCATACTACTGCCCCCTCAAAGTTATATGACTCGTCCATACCATACATGGAACGCATAAAGGATGGTTTTAATTAGCATATATAACTTATATAAAATATTATATTATAATATAATTGAAACACCCCAGGTAAATAAAGAATATTACATTTTCATATTTATCCATATTTGTGAATAAAAATATTTATATGACTTTAAAGGGGACGCTATGCTCGATGGCTTAACCAACACGCAACAACGGGTTTCTTGGGAATCTTTCGTTGCACTCTAATAATAAAATAATATTATTTTAAATGGAGTTAACATCTAACTGTTGTAATGGAAGGAATGGATATAAATAACTAAAATATGATTATATATGTTTTTAAATGTTTTTACATTTATCCAATAAAGGATAGAGGCTTAAAATACGGAATGAATTCAATTATAGGTGTATATGCCCTAGTTTTCACTAAAGGTTCACTTATCACCTTTTGATGTTGAACCATCATTAAATATAGTTTTTATCACTCTTAAACATTCTTTTGGACCAAATAAAACTCTTATTAAGAATCGGGACATCAAAATTTTCTTTGTGTAAATTTTTGGTATCTTTCCGATAAAGTTCATTTTTTAATCAATAGTGTAAAATGTTGTATTTTAATTCCAAACCTCTTTTTAATCTAATTTATTTATATGATTATATTATCTTTTGAATTGGTTTTAAAGTGAAATTATAATATATTTTAACCATTAAATCCAATAGTGGTCTTCGTAATTAATTTCACTTTGAAATTAGACTTAAACCAGTGTCAATCTTTTGATACTTATTGTTTCATAAAAACACGCTATTTTCTCTAACAGTGAGAATTAATTATTAAATTAATTAATTTGACTTATATGTTTTTTATTTTTTAAAATGGACTTCATTTTTGAATTCGGAATATCAAATATAGCTTAGGGTGAATTTTTGAAATTTTTCTGAAAAACATAAATTTTCGATGAATAGTGAAATCACTAAGTGGTACTTATAAAAACTGATTTTCCATTTAAATGAAATTTTTCCCCCTTTGTGTATTGAATTTAAAAAATCCGACATACATGGTTTTTATTAAGAAGTAAAATGTGGTTCAATGAGATTAAAATAATTTTTTGGTGAATAGTAACTTATTAAGTTTTTAATCGCGATTAGAGGTAATTAGTGTAGTTTAAGGTAAAAATAATGTTTTAATAATATGAAATGAACATGACACATGTCCTAACTTCATTGGATGTGTAATGGCCGACCGAGACAAGACATGGGTCAACTTGGGGACCCCATGGATCCACTTTGGTTGGGAAATGACATAAATAACTTTTTATTTAATGTAAAAGTAAAAATGACACAAACATAATATGTTTTACTAAAACATTTTTTAAGTGGGGTTATACAGGTCATATTTTTTATTATAAATAGTAATTTGAAAGATAAAAAGATTTCCTACATCATAGTAATTTTTTTATAATTTTTAGACATTAAATAAATTAAATTATTTATAACATCATAATGATGCATCGATGACATCATTATCTGACGATTATATAAAATGAAAAGATAATGTAAACTCTATGACCTACACATGTCCAAAACATATTGGATGGGTGGATTTAGAACCCTTATCATCTTATCCATGAATTATATCAATGTGGGACCTTTTAAAACCGAAACACATTTTCAAATAAAGTAATATTTCTTACTTTCCAAAAGTGCCCCTCCTCTCCTCTTATAAAAGGCCCCCACCTCTACCTCATTTCACACACTCCTCAAGCCTTTGGCTCGGCCAACCCCTGCCCATTTACTCTCTCCACATCCCAATACTCATCCTAGAAGATTCCCTTTAGGCAGAATCCTTCAAAGGAATCCTTTAGGCTCAAATCAAAAGGAGTTACACTTTTAAAGGTAATTCATTCTCTCATGTTCATTTGTTTTATTTTTCTTCTCCAACACCCTAAACTCTTTTTATTTACTTCTTTTGTAACAACAAAAGTATCTTCAATATACTAGGATGTTGTTATAAGATTTATTCGAGCTACACTCTCACACAACTACATCAAATGGTTAAAGGTAATTCATTCTCTCATGTTCATCTGTTTATGTTTTCCTTAAGCTTCTGTTTTTTTTCATTTTGGGCATACCTTTATGGTTTCCATTATGGGTAAACGCGATATCTTCATTTAAGGAAGTGCGGACTACCGTCCCCTCAAAGTGATTTGATTCATTAAATACCATATGTGGGACGTATAAAGGATGGAACTATGATATTATATATCATATTATACTGTAATTATAATATACCTTTATATCATTATTATTCCATTCTATAAAATAATAAATAGAAATGAAAGTGTCGTTCATGCATACGTACGGCTTACCGTCTCCATGAACGGTGCATTTTATTTCATACCTCTAAATGATTATGTAATGTTATAAATGCATGCATGTACTGGATATATATGAAATATATGATATCTAAATCATGAGTACAATTCTGGATATAATAAACATTTGGCCACACGAACAACATGTAATTGTAAGAAGTCCACTTTCGACTTAAGAACCAAATATCGGCAAAAAAAAATTATTAACTTAAATGATTACATAATGTTTATGACATGGTAATAAGTGATATAAAAGGAATAATGAACTTGAAAAATGTTCTTAAGTAAGTAGAAATTAACTCAAGTTTATTATTCAGGAGATTAAAGAACGATCAAGTCAAGTCGGACCCGAGGTAAGGGATCCCACTCCTCTCTTTCTTTATAAGTACACTCTTTTATGTCATTTCTTTTAAGCTCCTATTTGATATGATGGGGGATGTTATTTTATATTCCTATTTCTTTAAATTTTATTGTAATATGATGAGATACTCTATTTGATCTTATCAATCCATTTTGAAAGTTTTAAGTGGCGCTGTTAGGCTGCCAAGTTTTCGTAAGGGATTGTTCATCTCACTTTTATTCCCATGAGATTTATGCTCAATTTTCCACAATTTCCTTTGAGTGGTGTATGTACTGCCCATTATTATACACTTTTTGTAGTATAATTTCATTTATGGGTATTCGTATCTTCATTGTATGACCCTTCTTCCATTGGGTGTACGTTTCGAAAGTTACCCAACTCGGTAAGGGGACCTTTCACCCTCCTCTTTTTTAAAGACATCTTTTGTTATATCTTTTAATTCACATACTATTATGTTGGGATATGTTCTTATATATCCTTATTTATGTAAATTTTATGTCCATATTATGAGATACAATTTATCTCTCTCATCAACCCTTTATGTTAAATTTTATGTGACGTCGTTAGGCTGTCGAATTTTACCAAGGGAACTTCTTAACCCAATTTCGATTTCCTTGTGTTCAACATGTAGTTATTGAATATGTCATCCTTTGAATATGTGTGAATAAACTTTGATAGTTCTACACTTAATATCCACTTATATTGGGTGTATCTATATTTGTCACACATAATTATGAGATTGATTTATCCTTAATTTAAGGATACATTCTTTATAATGGATTTCATCTCATTTTACATTTCTTTTGAGACTTCATTGTTGTTATGCACCAATTCACTCTTATATGGTGTGTATACTGTCCTTCGACATATTATATCATGAATACTTTTATTCTCATGATATTATAAAGTTCGGATTAAATTTTATTCCGCTATTATTTTTATTGAAGAGTCTCTCATTTTGTTAAAAACTCATTAACAAAAATATCATTTTAAATGTTTTAAAGATTTATTATTCTAAATCTTTATCTTTAATGTCCATGTTTTCAAAATGGTTTTTGGTATTTATTTATGTGGACATTAATGTTTTGAAATTATAATTCCATTAAATGCTTCAAAGTGGTATGGGACACTTTGATTCAAAAATCTCTTTTAAATGGTTTTTGAAAATGGATTGATTAATTCAATATCTGGGAATTATTTATTGTGATTTCAAATGAAATATTGTTATTTAAATGTTTATATTTTCCATATTTTATGTGTAATAATGGTACTTGGACATTATGATGGGTGGTTCCGTGAATACCAGGACGGGTGGTTACGTTATAACCTCCAATGCATTGGGTATGGAAGTCGGCCGTATGGCTATTCCATTAAGTAAGTATGGAAATTGGCCGTATGGATATTCCATTAAGTGATATGTGTGGAAGTCGGCCGTATGGTTATTCCACTTAAGTATGTTTATGTCCCAAGTTACCTTTATATATGTTATGTGTTCTTATATTGGATTTATGGTAATCCTTTGGTTACAAAAAGGTATGTAATGATACTTTATTCAGTGAAGAGTTTTTACTACTTCATGAAGGTGAAGGTATTACATTGATAGAGTATACATGGTTTACTTTATGTTCAAAAAACTAACAGTTTTCATTCTTTGTGTATCCCTTACTGAGCTTTTTATGCTCATCCCAAGTTTTCTAAATGTTTTTCACAGGTCACGGGAAAGGTACATGATAAGATGATAGAGTCAAGGATGTGTCAAGAAAGAATCCATGTTTTATTTTAAATATGTTTCTGTTGTTGGGAAGAATGAATCCTGTCTTTTATGTAACCACTTTGTTTAAAGGTGGAATGTAATGCAAGTTTCAAGATCTAATTCTCTAAAACTCTAAACCTGAAAATATCCTCAATGTGTAATATTGTGATAACTCAAGATTATGTAAGGTTTAAGGCAAGGGCCTTATAGTTGGTATCAAAGTTCGTTTTAGATAACTTTAGAGGTTAGGGTATTCTCTACGCATAAGTGACAGTACCATAATGGTTAGGATTTCAGAAAGAGTCCTAGTTTTAGATAAAGTGAATGAGTAAGTATATCATAGTGTTTATCTTACTCATTATTACATGATGGTTTTGTTGATATACTCACACTGACTCTCTTTGGTTTTAGTAAATGGCTGGATCTAGCAGGCACCAAGCTAACGGTGGATGTGAAGGAAACTGTGACAGTTTTCTGAGAGAGCAACTGAATGATATGGGAGCTGCAATGAAAACTCTTGTGTTTATCCTCAACCAACTATCTGGAGTCATGATTGACCACCTAAACCATGGTGATTTCTATAAGGTATCATATATGCGAGAAACAAATCCCTGCGGAACAACAGGTAATAATCATAAAGGTAAGCCTGTACAAAAACCTATGTGTCAAAGATGTGGAAAGAACCACCTAGGAAAATGTTTTAAAGGGACATAAATATTCTATAGATGTTTAAATGAAGGTCATAAAGCAACAACCTGCCATGGAATAAGGAAGCATCTAGTTGACTCAAGGAAAGGGAAAGAAGTTATTTCTGAGGGGTCAATTGAATGTTTTAAATGTGGTGTGCATGGTCACTATGCAAACACATGTCCTATGAAGATGTTTCATGAATGGGATCACAAAGATCAAAAAAATACTTGTTTACCAATACCTAATGCCATTCCGATTGAGGATGAAAATACTGACAATGACCAATCAAAGGTATGGATTATTTCTTACCTTTTTTTTCAATCTTAGGATATGATTCATGATTTTGTTTGTAGGAAAGAAGTATTTCAGAATATGTTGGAAAGGAATGGTTAATGTATCATGAAGAATGTTGAATGAGTTATATGTCAACATCTAAGGGCTTTAAGAGTTATAGTGAAATTCTTAAGAGTATTAAGTCTCTTTTGATGATGGGGTTACATTAGAAGACTTTTTATATTATGTGTAACCCTGATGTTTAATATATGCCAATTTTATTCAAGTAATAGTTATCTTTTCTTTTGTGGAAATAGTTATAAAGAACCATTTGGGTTTATATGATCCTTACTTTTGAGGTTATGATGGGTTTCTATATGTTATGATTGAATTGAAAGGCATGAGGTAAAATTGAGGTTAAATTATGTTATGGTTATTTTTGATGATTTTATCCCTTTTTGGGGAATGATTTGAGAATTATATAGTTTTGGAAAAAGGACAAAACGTAGACCATGTGACTACCCATCGCGTCGGACAAAGCTGCGGGAATCGAACCCACAACAAAAGTGGAACTGGTATTTATCGCCTACCACAGGACTACGTGAAGTCCTTGGTTATTTTGACTGATTTTTTTAGTTATTTGATTTTATGAATTAAGAGTAAGCTGATTTTGGGTTATTTATGAAAATTATTAACCTATCATAGAGGACATGTGATTGGGTTAATTACATTTCAATACGATACTTTAGGAGCAACTGATGTTGTTTGGAGATAAATGTCACAATTTAACTTGGAAGACTATGTGACTAAATCCTTAAAATATTTGGGTTTCAATCTTATATTGGTTTACTTTGAAGAATTTTATGGACAAATTGTTTATTGGATGGTCCTCGTTGAACTTTGGGTTTTGTTGGACAAATTTTGGAGATTAAGCATGGATATTCTTTTTAATGGGATATCCTTTTCTGAAGTATCTGACCTTGTACTAACCTTTTTGGTTTTGGTTTTGGTTAAAGCCTAAAGACATGGGATGTATATAGTTCTCCTTTATGGATTAGGTGATTCTCTATAAGTTGATTATAGTACACTTAATGTGAACAAGTCTCCCTAAATACTCGTCATTTGGAAAAAATATGAGTTTGGTTAAGGAATCTAGTAAAAGTTGAAAGTCAACATGATAAGTGATTATGTTTCCTTATGAATAAATTCCTCAATAAAAAGTAACTTAAAATAAAAATGTTGTCTATTAATTTTTCCTACTGGGGAATCGAATATCGTTTAACCCATCACAAGTTTGTGATTTTCTTGTGGTTAACTTTCTCCTAAACATGTTTTCTATCACTCTCCATCAGAACATGACCCTTTGTTTTTTCCTCCAGGTCCATATTTTCATACTTGTAATCCTAGTATGGGTTAACTCAGGTGACCTCTGTTCTTATCTTTCTTTATTTTAAAGTGATTGTTTTACCGACTCTTGTTCCGATGTGGGACTTTTAAGGATGTTTCCAAGCTCAATTTTAAAAATTGCGAGGACACAATTCCCAAAAGGGGGGAAGGATGTAACACCCCAGGTAAATAAAGAATATGAAATTTTCATATTTATCCATATTTGTGAAGAAAATATTGATATGACTTTAAAGGGGATGCTATGCTCGATGGCGTACCCAACACGCAACAACGAGTTTCTTGGGAATCTTACGTTGCACTCTAATAATAAAATAATATTATTTTAAATGGTAGTTAACATATAGCCATTGTAATGGCAGGAATGGATATAAATAACTAAAATATTATTATATATGTTTTTAAATGTTTTTACATTTATCCAATAAAGGATAGAGGCTTAAAATACGGAAAGAATTCAATTTTAGGTGTATATGCCCTAGTTTTCACTAAAGGTTCACTTATCACCTTTTGATGTTGAACCATCATTAAATATAGTTTTGTTCACTCTTAAACATTATTTTGGACCAAATAAAACTCTTATTAAGAATTGGGACATTAAAATTTACTTTGTGTAAATTTTTGGTATCTTTCCGATAAAGTTCATTTTTTAATGATTAGTGTAAAATGTTGTATTTTAATTCAAAACCACTTTTTAATATAATTTATTTATATGATTAGATTATCTTTTGAATTGTTTTTAAAGTGAAATTAGAATATATTTTTACCATTAAATCCAATAGTGGTCGTTGGAATTAATTTCACTTTGAAATCAGACTTAAACCAGTGTCAATCTTTTGATACTTATTGTTTCATAAAAACACGCTATTTGCTCTGACAGCAGGAATTAATTATTAAATTAATTAATTTTACTTATATGTTTTGAGTTCTATAAAATGGACTTCAATTTTGAATTCGGAATATCAAATATAACTTAGGGTGATTTTTTGGAATTTTTCTGAAAAACTTCAATTTTTGATGAATAGTGAAATCACTAAGTGGTACTTATAAAAACTAATTTTCCATTTAAATGAAAATTTTCCACCTTTGTGTATTGAATTTAAAAAATCCGACATACATTGTTGTCATTAAGAAGTAAAATGTGGTTCAATGTGATTAAAATAATTTTTTTGTGAATAACAACTTATTAAGTTTTTAATCGCAATTAGAGGTAATTAGTGTAGTTTAAGGTAAAAATAATGTTTTAATAATATGAAATGAACTTGAAACATGTCCTAACCTCATTGGATGTGTAATGGACGTCCAATTAAAGCCATGGGTCAACATGGGGACCCCATGGATCCACTTTGGTTGGGAAATGACATAAATAACTTTTTATTTAATGTAAAAGTAAAAATGACACAAACATGATATGTTTTACTAAAACAATTCATAAGTGGGGTTATACAAGTCAGATTTTTTATTATAAATAGTAATTGGAAAGCTAAAAATCTTTCCTACATCATAGTAATTTTTTTATAATTTTTAGACATTAAATAAATTAAATTATTTATGACATCATAATGATGCATCGATGACATCATTATTTGACGATTTAAATAAAATGAAAAGATAATGTAAACTCTATGACCTAGACATGTCCAAAACATATTGTATGGGTGGATTTAGAACCCTTATCACCTTATCCACGAATTAAATCAATGTGATACCTTTTAAAACCGAAACACATTTTCAAATAAAGTAATATTTCTTACTTTCCAAAAGTGCCCCTCCTCTCCTCTTATAAAAGGCCCCCACCTCTACCTCATTTCACACACTCCTAAAGCCTTTGGCTCGGCCAACCCCTGACCATTTACTCTCTCCACATCCCTCTCCTCATCCTAGAGGATTCCCTTTGGGCAGAATCCTTTCAAAGGAAGCCTATAGGCTCAAATCAAAAGGAGTTACACTTTTAAAGGTAATTCATTCTCTCATGTTCATTTGTTTAATTTTGCTTCTCCAACCCCCTAAACTCTTTTTATTTACTTATTTTGTAACAACACCAGTATCTTCAATATAATAGGATGTTTTTATAAGATTTATTCTAGCTACACTCTCACACAACTACATCAAATGGTTAAAGAACATACGGTTTCTGTAGATGGCAAAATTCTGCCTCCCGAAACGATGATTGTTCAATACTCATTTAGCACCTTCAAAAGGTGGCCATTATGATGTCACTATTTTTATATATGATATATAATATGTTTATGTTTTCCTTAAGCTTCTGTTTTTTTCATTTTGGGCATACCTTTATGGTTTCCATTATGGGTAAACGCGGTATCTTCATTTAAGGAAATGCGGACTACCGCCCCCTTAAAGTGATTTGATTTGTTAAATACCATATGTGGGACGTATAAAGGATGGAACTATGATATAATATATGATATTATACTGGAATTGTAATATATCTTTATATAATTATGATTCCATTCTATAAAATATGAAATAGAAATGAAAGTAGCGTTCATGCGTACGTACGGCTTACCGTCTCCATGAACGGTGCATTTCATTTCTTACCTCTAAATAATTATGTAATGTTATAAATTCATGAATATAATGGATATATATGACATATATGATATATAAATAGTGAGTAAAATTCTGGATATAATAAAAATTTGGCCACACGAACAACATGTAATTGTAAGAAGTCCACTTTCAACTTAAGAACCAAATATCGACAAAACAAATATTATTAACTTAAATGATTACAGAATGTTTATGACATGGTAATAAGTGATATAAAAGGAATAATGAACTTGAAAAAGGTTCTTATGGAAGTAGAAATAAAATCAAGTTTTTTATTCAGGAGATTAAAGAACGATCGAGTCAAGTTGGACCCGAGGTAAGGGATCCTACTCCTCTCTTTCTTTATAAGTACACTATTTTATGTCATTTCTTTTAAGCTTTTCTTTTTTATGTTGGGGATGTTCTTTTATATTACTCTTTATGTACATTTTATTGTAATATTATGAGATACTCTTTTTGATCTCATCAATCCATTTTTAATGTTTTACGTGGCGCCGTTAGGCTGCCATGTTTTCATAAGGGATTGTTCATCTCACTTTTATTCCCGTGAGATTTATGCTACTTTTTTCACAATTTCATTTGAGTGGTGTATGTACTTCCCACTATTATAAACATTTTGTAGTATAATTTCATTTATGGGTATTCAAATCTTCATTGTATGACCCTTCTTCTATTGGGTGTATGTTTCGAAAGTTACCCAACTCGGTAAGGGGACCTTTCACCCTCCTCTTTTTTAAAGTCTTCTTTTGTTATGTCTTTTAATTCACATACTATTATGTTGGGATATGTTCTTATATATCCTTATTTATGTAAACTTTATGTCCAAGTTATGAGATACCATTTATCTCTCTCATCAACCCTTTATGTAAAATTTTATGTGACGCCGTTAGGCTGTCGAATTTTACCATGGGAACTTCTTAACCCAATTTCGATTTCCTTGGGTTCAACATGTAGTTATTGAATATGTCATCCTTTGAATATGTGTGAATAACCTTTGATTGTTTTATACTTAATATCCACTTATATTGGGTGTATCTAGATTTTTCACACATAATTATGAGATTTATTGATCCTTAATTTAAGGATACCTTCTATATAATGGATTTCATCTCATTTTACATTTCTTTTGAGACTTCATTGTTGTTATGCCCCAATTCACTCTTATATGGTGTGTATACTGTCCTTTGACATATTATATCATGAATCCTTTTATTCTCATGATATTATAAAGTTAGGATTAAATTTTATTCCGCTATTATTTTTATTCAAGAGTCTCTCATTTTGTTAAAAACTCTTTAACAAAAATATCATTTTAAATGTTTTGAAGATTTATTATTCTAATTCTTTATCTTTAATGTCCATGTTTTCAAAATGGTTTTCAGTATTTATTTATATGGACATTAATGTTTTAAAATTATAATTCCATTAAAAGCTTCAATGTGGTATGGGACACTTTGATTCAAAAATCTCTTTTAAATGGTTTTTGAAAATGGATTGATTAATTCAATATCTGGGAATTATTTATTGTGATTGAAAATGAAATATTGTTATTTAAATGTTTATATTTTCCATATTTTATGTGTAATAATGGTAGTTGGACATTATGACGGGTGGTGCCGTGAATACCAGGATGGGTGGTTACGTTATAACCTCCAGTGCATTGGGTATGGAAGTCGGCCGTATGGCTATTCCATTAAGTAAGTATGTAAATTGGCCGTATGGATATTCCATTAAGTGATATGGGTGGAAGTCGACCGTATGGTTATTCCACTTAAGTATGTTTATGTCCCAAGTTACCATTATATATGTTATGTGTTCTTATATGGGTTTTATGGTAATCATTTGGTTACAAAAAGGTAAGTAATGATACTTTATTCAGTGAAGAGTTTTTACTAGTTCATGAAGGTGAAGTTATTAATTTGATAGAGTGTACATGGTTTACTCGATGTTTGAAAAACTAATAGTTTTCATTCTTTGGGTATCCCTTACTGAGCTTTTTATGCTCATCCCATGTTTTTGAAATGTTTTTCACAGGTCATGGGAAAGGTACATGATAAGATGATAGATTCAAGGATGTGTCAAGAAAGAATCCAAGTTTTATTTTAAATATGTTTCCGTTGTTGGGAAGAATGAATCATGTCTTTTATGTAACCACTTTGTTTAAAGGTGGAATGTAATGCTAGTTTCAAGATCTAATTCTCTAAAACTCTGAACTTGAAAAGATCCTCAACGTGTAATCTTGTGATAACTCAAGATTACGTAAGGTTTAAGGCTGGGGCCTTATAATAATAATAATATAAATATGTACCATTTGGTATTTCTTCCATTGAAAATGAAAAAATGAAATGAATGTAGCGTTCATTCGTAAGTATAACCCACCGTCTCCATGATCGAGGAATTTAATTTTCATATGTCCAAATGATATAGACAATTATAAATAAATATATACTATATATACATGATATATATGATATCTAAATCATTAAAATCATAATAGTGATAATTAAATTTTGACCACATAGAAAATTTATAATTATAACAAGTTGATTTTTTACTCATGTCTCGAACATCGACAAAATGTCTATTGTTAACAAAAATAATTAGCTAATTGTTATAGAAAAGAAATAAGTTATATAAAAAGAATAACAATATAGAAAAATATTATCATTCAATTAGAAATTAACTTATATTTATTATTCATGGTGAATAAGGAACATTCATGACAAGTCGGATTGTAGGTAAGGATACTTCTTTACCAAATTTATATACTTTGGGATAATCGTCTACTTCGTGATTGTGCCATGCTATGATTATATCATATATTGTATCATTACATTACCTAGTTGTACCAATAGTAAATACACAGAATTTATCTACATTATTTACAAAATTATCTTCATAATGGACAAATTCTCAATATCATTTCATTGTGCATGTCTTGATATTATGAACCTTTATTATCCTATAAGGTGTGAATAATACTCTTTGACATATTATATCATGAATATTCTTAATATCAAGATATTATAATATTTTTTTGATGTTATTCAGTAATTATTTTTATTCAAGTGTTTCTCGTGAGTTGGGTGTGTTCTAACTAAAACATTTTTTTAATATTTTTTGAGATTTATTTTTATAAATCAATCTCATTATTAACCATGTTTTTAAATAATTTTTTCTGATTTATTTATATAGACATTTAATTTTTAAAATTTTCATTCCATTAATAGTTTCAATGTTGTATGGTACACTTTAATACAAAAAAAAATTCTAAATGTTTAAAATGTGACATTTAAAGGTTATTAATGAAGTCAATATCTTGATCTGATATCATGTGATTGTAGTATGGAAATGTTATCTTTCCATTAGGATTTTTTTATTTTTTATGATTATGTTTTGGTCCTAGGGAAAAGTGTACGCATATGGGCAGTTCTAAAATAAACTTAGGGTGGGTGAGCACGAGATAGCTCTCTAATGCATTGGGTAATGTGACAGAGGTAAATGATAATGTTTTTACAAGGAGATATGGGGAATATACAATAATGGTTATTCCAAACATAACTCAATATGTAGCTGTGAATGCTATATTGTATGTATGATATGGATGCCATAAGATACCTATATGATTTATGATTTCAATATGTTATTACTAAATTTTTGGATTTCATGAGGTATGTTAAAGCACTTATGTTTTTAATAAGCCATTACCTAATTTTCTAATGCTCTAAACCTAAACAGATCCTCAATGTGAATTATTTAATTAATTAAATATTTTGTAATGTTTAAGGATGGGGGAATACATTTTTTCCTTCATAAAGATCACATAATAACCCTAAATCCATGTTCTATGATTTTATCATTTTTCTTACATGATGTAGTACAAATAAATGCAAAGACCGATCGATGATATTTGTCTACTCTTTCTGATAAGTTGATGCATCATTAAATATAACAAATAAATTGTCCCTTACTTTTCTTAGTCTATGTTGTACACGATTAGAGCACTATCAAATAAGAAATAAACAATATATGATGGTGCTGAGTGTAGAGGTAGTGAATCACTATTTCATTGATGGGTTTTCACGTAAGTTTTTATTGGTTTTCACGACGGATTTTTAGAAAAATTATAAGGGATGTAGTAAATATCTTTTTTCACATCATTTAACAAAAATTATTGTTATAAAAAATATTTTAAATTGGATTTTCATGTCATTTATTAGATAACTAATGTGAAAAACAAACTATACACCATTTATCATATATATTGTTTTAAATAATAAATGTGAAAAATGATGTCTTTGTAAAAAAATATAGATTGATTTATTCTAAAAAATAGAAATAGCCATAAAATGGACCAAGAGTATGTAGAAAAGTCAGCACAAAAACCAAAAAAAACAGCATAAGAGGCAGGAGAGAAGAAAGAAAACAACCAACAAAATAAACATACCATTAGATTTTCAAACAAACTAAAAACCAATCAAACTGGTAAAATGATTTTCCCATTAAATCTATAAATGTCTCAAATCATGTGAATTATATCAACATTAATCATCAAAAAGATAAAAAACTAATTCATGAGTAATTTGACTTGAATTTTCAATAAAACATGTAATATATAGTTGAATGATTTATAATTAAATATAACATTATGAGACATTGTAACTATACCGAATAAAATACATTCAAACCTAAATCTTAAAACATAATATCAATATTCAGTTCCGCCAAGTTGTTTATGGAGCATTTTCAAATAGATTTTAATTCAAAATAACATTTTTAGTTAATATATTCATAATTTAGTAATTGTAAATGATAATTTACCATATCTTTTATAAATTTGATCATGGTGCTCTTAGTGCTCTTTTTTCATGTCCTCTGTCTAAAGAAATATTTTTCCCTGTTGGAAAATAATATGAATATAATAAATTCTATTGTTTATAATATAAAAAATAATTAAAATAAGAAAACATAGCTGTTCAATACATTATTAAAATTTTCACTCGCTTCCCTATGTATAGAGCATAGCCAATGTAGTGTCTTCTCTCTTAGAAAAAAACACCCAACATCCAATGACCACCGATATAAAATAAAATATTATATGAGTTGTTAATATGTTTATTGGTATATAATACCTTTCGAGAAAAAATATATCATTCTTTTAAATAATTGTAAATATCAAACAGTAAATGAAGACCTTCTTCTAAAATCTTTCGGTTTTATAAACTTTTTTTCATTATTATTCATTGTCAAAACTATAATTAAAATAAATTGTGGGTCCATAAATCCATATAAATATTTTTATTCATACTATGTCATAACTTCATATAAATACCTAATACAAGGTAGATATAATTATACATTTTCAATTAATTAAAGGAACACATAAATTTTGTCAATAAACTAACATGGAAAAAAAATTCATCGTGTTGATGCCTAATTGATCTCCAAAAAAAAGATCCATGATATCATTTTTTAAAAACTCCACATTTATTGCACTCCCACAAACTACATCATCAATTGGATAATGATATACTACCAAAAAAAAATTTATTTATGTTGAAAATCAATCAAGAATAGTTTAATCTATATTTAAAGTCATCACTCTTTTAATTTGTTGTTGTCTATAAAATATTTCTTTACGTTAATATTATTTAAATAAAAAATTAGATAAATATATAAAATTTAAAATGAGAAAAAAATTTACTAACAATATAAAATAAAATATAATATATATACACACCTATATGGTAAAATGTAAAATTAATGTATGTGGAAAAACTAAAAAATGACCCATACATTGTTTATCTCTATTGGCATCATCTATAAGACATGGAATTTTTGTTGATATATCAATAATATACTGTAAAATTACCCAGTGATTCTCTATATCAATTTGGTGATGATGAATGGTATCACTGATATAATATATCATCTCATTTTCAATAATATGATGAGGATCATCAACATATAACACACAATATCTTGGAAGCTGTGAAGGAGGGGGTGTTGGGGCTTGGATATATAAGAGTGGGGTCTAGAAACATATATGAGTGAGTAGGATAAGGAAGAGTGTAATCAATTAGCAGAGGTGATGGAGTAATATCGATAGGTTGAAACTATACTTGCTTGTCTACAAACATTGTCTGCACCGAAGATATGATAATGTCCTCCATTTTCACTTGAATATCTAGAAAATTGGCTTATAAAGAACCAATTTTGTATAAAAATTCTTTTTTATGAAAATTTCAATTGTGGAAAAACATTTCTTACTAATACACCTATCAGGTATCATCATACACGAATTGGGTGTTCAGGCTTTCCTAATACTGCAGCTAAAATATCATGTCTACCAACAGTAATAATGTCCCCATGTGTTCTTTACTCATCAAGAGAATCATGTATGGAATATAAAAAAAAAATATACAATGAATCAAAAATATAAAATAGTGCATTTAGATTCAATAATTATATTAACATCTTGCAATCCTATCTGCTACAACTCTTGACTCATATATAAGATATTTTTCTTTATTACTCATTCGATCCCTCTTCCATTTTTCATGTCTAGCTGGGGAAACATCTCTAGATCATGATGACTCGACTCTCAAAATTTGATGTTTTTCGTCTATCATGTGTTAATATAATAACATATACCCTCCTTGAGATAACATATGTGGGTATACATTTCCAGCATGAATCTCATTATGATATATCATTAATTACTATAAATTAATAATTAAGAATAAATAAATCATTGACATGGTCATTAATTTAAAAAAACACATGAAAAGGTAATATTACACTTACTGAAAACTCTTCTAGTCATTTAATTGTAAGAGATTTTTTAATGTATATTCATCTTTAAATGAATATATATCACATGATTTTTCATGCCGCCTCTTCCCCAAATTGAACAGTGAATTGAGGGATGATTTAAATTCCTTGTATCTCTTAGATCCTAATGAAAAACATTTCCTCTTGACTCCTCTGGTGTCAGGTATATCATATGTCATATTATAAGAAGGAGAAAATATATATTACTATAAATATTTCAATATAAGTAAAATAATAACAAACAAGTTTACCAATACAGTCTCCCATAATAGTGATAATGTCACATTCTCAACAATTCGCTAGTATTAAATGCAAAAACTACCTTTTAATTTGGTCATTACTAATGAAAATTTCATGAATTTATTGGAATTTGGACCTATTGGAATATCATATTCTTTAATATCTATTGGTAACCAACATTTATGGCTACGAGCAAATGATAATTTTGGTAAACATTTAGTGCAACGTTTAACAACACATGAACTCTTTATCCCCCATATAAGTAGATGTCTCATGTAAAAAAGGATGATGATGCTCAAAAATAGGAGGATTTGTATGTTCTTCCCCATTAGTATGAGTATTATCATCTCTAGAAATATGAGGTGTATCAGAGGATTGATCTATCATTTCCCTATAAATCAAAGAAAAATTAAATAGTACAAAATATATAAATCCTAAAATTTTATTAAAATTTAAATAAAATAATTCCAATTATAAAAAAAGAGGAAATGTAAACAAAACATAACACATTTTTATACATATTTTTTGTATTTAACTAAATTGATAACAATATTAATTAAATAGGAAAAGACATAAATGAATGAAAACTATACATCCTTTATGGGAGATGTAATGACATAGTACAAATTCTACAAATAGATAAAACATTTTTAAAAAAAAAAGATTATTTTATAATATAATCATATAAAATAAATTTTGATTTTATTTAAAACGGTAAAATTAAAAAAAATATGTTTTCAACAAAATCAATTAATATATAAGTTACTTAAGGGTAATCATGTAAATGTAGACAAAACTAAACAAATATAAACATGGAATTTAACTTATTAGTTATAATACATGTTTTAATATTGAAAATAATATTAAAATACTTAACCTATGAAATTTAAAAATGTAAACCGTAATTAAACATATGTTACCTATAATACTACAAATACACTAAAGTATGTTTTAACAAATTCCTTAATCACGATAATTCTTTATGGAACAAATCATATCATTTATGTGTTCATCAATATAATTTATTATTAATTCAATGAATTTTGATATCACATATAACTTATAATCTTTTCCAAGATTATCATCAGCAAAATAAAATGTTTTCTTTGTAAAACAATAGCTTGATGCATATGATATTGATCAATAACATAAAATGTTTTCTCATGTGTTTCTATGGTAAAATTATCATATGTGTGTTCCGATTTTTTTAAATTAACTAGTGTCATTCCAAATTCATCATTTTAGACAATTTTGTTATAATGAAACCATTTAAACTTGAACAATGAATCTTAAAATTTAATTTAATCTATCACCCACTTTTCTTCAATGACACTATAATATGCGGTAGATTAGTAGATTGAGTTTCTTTATTTGGCACATGAAAAATTCATAGCTTCTAAGAACACCAACAAACATCTATTTTAAAACACACATCCATTTTCCTGATCATTCATATGAATATTATATCCTTTAATGTCAGACTTGGATCATGTTATAAAATAAAAACATGGACTTCCCACTAGCCAAATAAATTTTTTTGATGCATCTGGTTTCACTATGTCTTTAAATCATGGAAATTGTTTTTTATTCTCATTCAAAATCCAAAAATCATTATTCTTGGGATAACGTTGATTCAAATCATTAATTTTAAATGTTAAATACAGTTTAGTATCATCTATTTTATTCAATATTTATATATATACCTTTATTATATATTCACCTATCTACCATTTAACTCTCAGTCCTTGAATACACTTCCCCTAAATTTTACATCATCCCTAGAATGATGTAGGAAAACTGATGTTCTCCACGTCAATACAATTACATGTTGAAGACTCTATAACCTCCTTAGAAATATACTTCTCAATAATGGATACTTTAAGTCAATATGGACTCTATGAATACCCATCGAATATCATCATATACCTTTTGGAAGAATACATACAACATTGATATAAATGTATATAAATCATTATTTCTGACACCAAATGAACCATTAAATGCTTTTTGATATAAAAAATGATAGAGGATAATACACTTCCAATAAGGAAAGTATAGAAACTACATCAATCTTGAAAATATTAACATAATTCCAAGAAATCAATTTATTATAAACTGAATTTAAAAAATTTCACACCTTCATGATAGTCACAGTTGGGAAATAATCCACACAATGTACCTGCTATGATCTATTTCATTTGGATGTGAATGTCATTATATTTCATACCTGTTAACTTCAAATCCATTAACAAAAGAAATTATATTTGGAGAATAACCATGTGGAACCATGATATCATGAAGACATTGAAAAAATATAGTTTTCTCCCTCTGTGATAAGGTATGAATAGACAGAGCGAGGAATGTTTTCCTTCCATCAGGAGTGGGAGCCAACTCAAAATGTATTCAAATTTATAGTACATACATTATTGCATTCGACAAATTGTTAATCCCTCTTTTAATATCAAAAAATGATACAATAAAAAGTTCATTGATATTATTCTCCACACATATGAAATCATTTTTATGTTTGACCTCCAGATATCTCCAATATAGATTCTCAAATAATATTGACTATTTCTTCCAAATATTTCAATCATTAGCATATTAATGTGTCTTTGCAAAGGTCACATTATTTTTTAACCCTCTCAAAATATTGATTAATTGTTAATGATTTTGGAGAAATATAAAATTCTTGAGAGCCATTGAATGATTTTTTCAATCTTCTATAAGAGTGATCCATAATTTAAAATGTTCGATGAACCATATATTCTATTTCTCTCCAATTATTTAGTGGACAATACGATGTCTTCTTTTCATAAATTCATCAAGATATATTCCCATAAACAAATTTTCTATAAAAATTTATATATAATTGGAAGAAATTTATATTGACTATTAACATTACATCAAGTTGAAAATATTCCATTTTATAAGGATAATACACCCTTATAATTTCCTCCCATAAAAGATTCAAATCATCAATTAATGGTGAAAATAAAATTTCAATATCATTTATGGGATGTTTTGGTCCATAGATCATAAAAATCAACATGAAATATTTTTGTTTCATTCAAAATTTAATATAAAAGTGGTTAATTGACAATTAAAAAATCCATGAACTATGTGTTCTACTAATGATCAGATATGCATTCATTCCATTTATGCACAATCCATGTCTGAGAATGATCATCATTACCCAATGTAGTAAACTGATGATCAATTTTCATCCACTATGGATAATCAGTTGGATGATGTAATTTTACATCACATATCCACTCATCAACATTCCTTATTATCCTATTTTACATAATGTGAATAATAAAATAAATATGTAAAATGATGAATTATACAAAGATACCAAAATGATTTGGAAGGGGTAATTGAAACATTTAACTCATCCCGTGAATTTTATTTCAACTTATATTATGATGTCCCACAATTAGGACACTCTGACAAAAATTAATTTTCCTTCCTATATAGTACACATTAATTAATTAAAACATTTATTTATATATTTCTCAATCCCATTGGGAATAATATTTTCTTTTCCTTATAATGTGAATCTGAAAGATCGATTTCTTTTGGATGAATGTCTTTCAGCAATTAGAGCATCTCTATAAAACTCTTATCACTTCATCCATGTTTCACCATAAATTTTATCAATATTAACACGTTCAATAAAAACATTCATTCTGTATAACCCAAGTAAAATGGGTTTTTAACATCAAAATACAAAAACTCAATTTTTAGTTGTAACACAATTATATCTACTTCAATATCCAAAATCATTTCTTCATGTTTATTAGATTTTTCATCTTGAAAAAACCATCATAAATAGATCAATAATTCATCCTAGTTTCACCATGTTAAATACAAGGGTTGTAACATGAAATAAAATAGTGGTAAATTAAATGATCTAATATCTCTTTTTTTTAATCTTTATAAAATTTAATCATTTGAGGAATGTATAGAAAAAAATGTTGTAGTTTTGAAATTTTCTTTTATGAAATTCCAAAAAAAGTCACCCTGTTCTCATATTCAGCAGATATTTGAGGTAAATTAATCAGACATCTATTCATTATCTATAACAAATATCAAAAACAAATACAAAAAGAAAAGGTTGTAATTTATAAAATATTTATATTAGAAATAACATTGAAAAATATAGGAAACCATGAATGGAAATATTGGAAGAAAAATATTAAATTTTGATGAGAAAATTAATTCATCTTGAAGAAATTACAAAAAGGATTCCTTTAAAAAATATCTCAAGTAAAAATAAATGAATATATCATTATGAAATTAATAAAAAAAAATCAATTGTATATATAAAAAACTTTCCATAAAAAATATTGAATTAGAACAACTAAATCCTATTTTATTATTAATAAAAATAAAAAACATAAACTATATTTTATGTAATAATATAATCCAATCATAAATTAAGTATTAGTTTAAAAAATGTCACATTAAATAAAATTACAAACTATATAAAAAATTATAAAATAATATTTACAATATACAATCCCAATCATGTGAGGTCTTCACCAAGAAATTTACATTAGCTTTTTCCAAAAATTTGAAGTCATATAAAATAACAATCACATTTACTTTTATAATCATGTTACATTCTTATAATTGAATATATCAACTATGAAAAAAGTGAATTATAATTTAAAATATAATATATATTCCCCTATCAACAATATAGGGGGTACCCTATTATATTGAATATTTGAAGCCATCAAATATAAAATTCTTTTAATACCAAACCAGGATAAGAATTTGTTAACAAGATTTATTTACAATGCAATATTATGCATGATTCACAGAATTAAAGAGTATATATACGGAAACTTTTTCATTAGAACACAAAGGTAAAATTGTAGTTATATTTGGATCTTATAATATAATAGCTAAAAATAAATATTTCACAGTGCACCCATGTCTATGGTATTAACTCATTTATGAGATATAAATATTTAAGAAGACTATGTTCAGTGAAATAGTCAGTTCACAACACACACAAAAATGAATTCCATTCATTATTAAACCAAAAAACCATCATATTCTTCAAAAATCATCAAATCCAAACCTTAATCAAGTGAAAACTTATTATCACAACTAAATTTAACTTTTCTTGGGAGGGTTGTGATGGTATCCAAGTATATAGATTTAATAATGGGCTAAATTGGCAAAAACATAAAAAGAAAATAATCTATCAGTAATGTGAGAAGGACAAAAAATAGAACCAATTTGAATGCACAACGATGAAGCTGAAAAACCTAAATATATAATGTTGGTAATATAATAATGGATACCACTTGGTTGAAAAATTTATGGTTAGATATTCAAAGACAAATATTTAAATAAAAAAAGGAAATTAAAATATTTAAGGCATAATGAAAATCTACTTTCAATGTGTAACCCAAGGCCGATGAAAATGTATGTCTCAATTTTGATAGTAAGGTGAGATTTGGACCACCATATCGATGAAAATAGAATTTTATGGCTTTAGTGAGGGAAAAATGAGAGCTATGTTATTATATTTTAAGGATGTTTAATGAAACTCTTGGGTGATACATAAATTTTTAGATGTTTTTTGACATTGCTTATGTGATATGGGATGTGAGAAATTGTATATTTTTAGCTCTTTCATATTGGATATACTATATTAGTCATAACAAACTCTATCATTCACAATAGTTAAATTATTGATCCAACATTAATTATAGGAAAATACTCAATTTTTCATGTCGGTTTTATGACAACACAAGTGAAAATTTAAAATATCCCATTTTTACAATGGTTATAAATAAGATATGTGAAAAATATGTCGTAAAAAATAGTTTTTCTACTTGTGAATTCCTTTTTTGGAGTGTTTTCATTGTCACTTCACCGTGGAGGATGTAGAAAAGGTTGTATAAAAAGATATCTCTTTTGTGTCCATTCATAACAAAAATGTACAGAGATAATAAAAATTGAATAATGATATTAAATATATTATCGAATGAGAACCAATACGGGTAGTAAATAATATGTGTGATCAACCCTCCATCAAACCCCATTCATCCTTGGTGTGTTTGACTTTCACAATTTGTTTGATTTTCATAAAATAAAATTCTAAGACATATTTTCATGGATTATTTTAAAATTAATAAAAAAATAAGTATTAAAAAGTGGTCTAGAATCGTGATAATAGAACCCAATAAATCTCCTTCAGAAATGAACATTTTTAGAGATATACATCAATCAATGGTTTAATAATATAAATATTCAATTTGACGGTGGCCTCCAACAACCACAAAACTAACTTGGTGTCATTGTTGGGGAGTAAAGTCAAAAATTCAGTATTCTTTTTCACTTTCTATACAGCTATATATATTTTATAGAAAAAATTGGGATCATAATTCGTTGTAAAAGAGGGTGGATGTACTTATAGGTTTCCTAGTGCAATCCAATATTTACAATGAAATGTTGACTGTGTATGAACAAATCATATTGGATTGTCACAGATGTAACACCCAATGGGGATTACTAGTGAGTCATGGAATTAAACATAAAACTATTAAGGAGTACATTTTAGTGGTGTAATTAGTACATAAAAAACTTTTTTAATGATGCAAATATGACACTTTTGTCATATGATAAAGAGATAAATATATTTGATTCTAACACCTGTTATAATATTATGCACGATAAATTTTTTCATGGACTACCTTGTAATAATCTTGTATATTCAGCGATATTATTAAAGGCCCTAATTTCAGAAGAGGAATGTACTCCCAAAAAATACCATGATCATAAAATGAAGGGAGGAACAATAGTAGAATATGAAACCCCCAATGGACTATCAGGATGAACTCTAAGTGCATTCTAGATAAGAAAGGAGACATTTTTCGTTTAATTCAATGTATTTTATTTAATTAATATTGAATATTTTAATGAATATATTTTATAATATAGGTATTTAATATTAATGGTGGATCTCCCAAACGAATAATAAGTCCTGAAATCTACGGAAGTGGCTGAGGGGAGTCATATAATCCCTATCCACTACCACTTTATTAAACAGTTCAAAATGAGGGGGTGGGGCATGAAGAACTCTTTTCAAGGGGACCTTTAAGATAAATTAGATTAGACTTTATTTAAAAAATGATAATGTGGTGGTTCATATAATATAATCCCCATCCTCCTATGAATTTGGAATGACCATATATTGGGATAGAAAAATTCAAGACTCCTCTCCCTTATATTTTTCTCTCATATTAATTATTTTAGATATTAATAAAAAATTTAAGTTTTAATTATTTTTTCTTATAGGTTTTTCATTAGGGGACAACACATATAGAAATAGCTCAAGTTTGTTGATAGAGTACACATTGGATATCTTACCTTGATCATACTGTATAAATAAAATATCACGAGTTTGTGTCTATACTTTCAATTTATTTTTGACACTATAAATTGATAATATGTCTCTCGATGGTAAATTACATAGTGCAAAACACTAAGGTTAGGTTCACAGATAAGGGTGGGAGAATAAATTTAATCCCATTGTGATCATTTTTAAATTATTTTTTAAAATAAATTTGAATAAATATATAAAAACATATATTTACTATTTTTTATATGTTCTTGGTAAATATGTAAGTATATAAATTAAAAAAACAAAACAACATATAAAAATACTGAAACACTGGAAAACATTTTATTTGTAAATATTGTACAGAAAAATTTATATGTTATATTATATTTTTTGATCATTTCATACAAATAATTATTGCTATAACTAGATTATATTTAAAATTAGAGTTGAAGAATTCACTAGTTTTGAAATATAAAATATAGATGATTTCTAATTTACTTGGTCACTATTTTCATGGAAAAAACAGTTTTAGAACAAGGAAAGGGAGCGTGAGTGATTTTTTTGTGTGTAATTCCAAATATAACATGAGTAAACATGGATTTAAACATAATTTGTGGTATCTTGTCCCCTATGAAAGAATATATAGGGATCTGACTAATGGAATCGATATAAGTCCCCTGATATTTGATTAAAATGGGAAATTAGGATCTGATCCTAAATCATTGATATATTTGGCACCATGTGTGTGAGTATTCCTTCTTTATATATTCAGATAAGATATTTTTCATTGTGCTTTTCCCATAGAGGGTTGTGAATAATAAAATATAATATGTTCCTAATGATAAAAAAATTCATTCATGTGAGTGGAATGTTAAACCCATATGAATGAGGGAACAATTGACATATAACAAATTCATTTCAGTTTTATGAATAATGTGAAAAATAAAAAAATTGGTTTGAGAAATAAATGTGGAGCATCAAAAATTGATGTTCATATTGTTATAACATTGATTCTAGTTAAATCTAATATGATCCACTCAAACAATTGGAACTCTCACTTAGCAGAAGAGAGGTATTGGGTTAATTTAGAGTGGAACCCTAAAAATTACCACAATTTATGAGTATGTGTTTACACTCACAATTAGTTGGTAAATACAAATCTAGGAAGGATGGATATGTTATTTTTTTTGTTTTATTAAGTTTAAATCAATGTTAACGTTCCAAATAATCTGATAATTCAACTGTTGGGGAATGTTGGATGCCAATATTTTATAAAAAATATATATTATTCTCTAAAAATGCATCGTAATATAATCCAAACAATGAATAGAATATTTTTTTATTGGTAATTTGGAATATAATCTCTAAATAGGTTAGATTATTTATTTATTGATTTATCCTTTTCATAAGATATGTAAGAGTCCAAACAATTGAAATTGTTATTGATTTTTAAAATGTGAAATTAAAATTATAAATAATTAATCTGGAATGAAATTCATAATTGGATTTATTTTTGTGTTTTAATTCTTTATAAATTTTTGAATTAATTAAAATCCTTAAATTGTTTTGGTGATTGAAATTTCAATTTCAATTTTTCTATAAAAAATAATGTTTTTGTGAAATAAATATTTTAAAATGAATATAATTTCTAAAGATATGATCATTATGTTTTGTAAAAGGAAATGTTGAATTAACTAATGAATTTGAAATTAATTTGGTATCAATGTGTGTAGAGGCATAAATTTGGATTTTTTTTATTTATATCAAATTTTTATCATTTTTGGAAGCAATATCTATATAAAAATAAATTTTTTTATATTTTAAATTTTGAAAGTTTGAATTTCAACACATAATAAAAAATTTGTACTGAAATTAAGTGGTCACAATGTACAATCATTGTCACTATACTGATCACAATTGCTAAAAACTGACCACATACAATTCCCATGTAGTCCCTCCACTTGAAAACTGAAGTAAATATTACTTTAATTGTCTCTTATCCTATCAAATCCCCATCCTCCTAAAGTAATTTCAACCTCATAGTCACTGCACCGATCACAAAACTCCCTCTAAATATCAATGAATTACCTCGACGACTACTTCAAACCCATGAAATATTTATGGTAGCTTAATGTAACACCACAAAACATGGATATGAGTTATGGTTATGACATTAAATAGAAATATCTTGAAATATGTTCATCACTACCTGGTTCCTGAATGTTATAAACTTCTCCAAAGTATTACAGAACACCCCCTTGGGCCATGAACGCTCTAAAACATTCTGGATCTCAACATAAAGTTATAGATATCTACCAGTCCTAGAATTCTCCATGTATATTCTTATAGGAAATAATTTTATATAATCTTGTGGATATGTAATACTCTATAATGTCGTAGAAATTTCACCCCAATCCCATATAAAGGGAGGGTCGACTCATTATTAAACACATAGAAGTTGAGAGAAATTGAGAACTTCCATTGTAATTGTCTCTTCTGAGATTTTCAAGAACATACCTTATGGTACTCATATTAGTTTTGAGTGTGGAAAGATGAAATTTTTTCTGTATTTAAATGAGGAAGCTAGTTAGGTGACACACTAGAGCTTGAGAAAGGCCTAGTCCTCTGAAAGTTATAATCAGATATTGGATCAAGGTATGTGTTTGAGACTGTAATGCTCATGTTTGGATGATCTAAATGATGTTTCCTAGAAGGCTACCCTACTGCCCATACCTATGAACATAAAAGGAATTTTACATGAGACTATAGAAACTCTTGGGGAGCATCTCGTAAGGGCTGAGAAGAACCTTTCATACGTGAAGGAAATGGTCCATATTTTTGTGGGAGATGATGAGGAAGGGTAACTAGGAATCATGGGTCCACGTGAAGAACACTCCATCAATAAATATTTAGTGACATTGGTTGTGAGGTATTCCAAGGGTAATTATCAACAGAATGATGCCTTCATGGATTATACTAAAGGGGTTTTGGAACAACATTGGGTGCTGATGTCCATGTATGACCAATATCCTAATCATCTTAATTAAGGTTGCCCCAACTACCATGGAGAGATGGATAGTGGTGTGATTATATTAGACATGGTAAATATTGATGTTCCTAGACCTAGTGAAATCAATGGGGAGTGATATTCAAAGAATGTAGAAAACTTTTAATTGAAATTTTACCCATACATTGAGGCCATGGGATTAATGGAATACAATAGAGATGTGAAGACCATTGTTCATTACATTGGTGATGATTCATCTATATGGTGGAGGATTAATCACTAATAGATCACGGATTGTATTATGGAGCTTATATCATGGTAGGAGTTCAAACAATGGGTATACGATCTGTTCTATAGTAAAGAAAAATATTGCGAAGATGGGGAAAAGTAGAGGATGCTGAAACTTATAGGGACAATCCTCGAGTATATGCAATTGTATATATCTCTAAATATATTGGTATATAGAAACCATAACTATGATCACATTTATGATTTCATAAAATTTCTTCGTCCTTAGGCACAATATTATGTGAGGAGTATATATCCTATGTCCTTCACCGAAGTCGTTTCCATTGCTGATTCCATTATGGAATTGATGAAAAATTTCAAACCCCTTAATCCAAAGAAGTATTGAAAATGGAATTGGTGGGGATACTATGAAAAGAAGTGGAAGCCGGATTCCCATGACACGGGAAAATCCAAATAATACACCAATAATTACCTAATAGGATACAAGCCCTGATGTTGTTACTTTTGTGATGGGCCTCATCCATGGAGGGAGTTCTCCAAGAGGAAGGAACCTAATTCCCATTTTGAGGAGAAATAGTATGTTCTTAATGAGTGGGACATGGGAACATTAAGTCTATACAATGTGTTCGAGGTTTTGAAACCACCAAATGAACCAACTAAGGATGTGTAGATTTGTGAAATGGTGGAGTTTAATGGTACGTCTACCTTTGTGATCCTCAAAATAGGATCCACAACCATCATTTTGGATAAATATTAGGTAAGGATACTTGGTTTCATTGAATCCAAGACAACCATTCACATGAAATATGTGAAAGCAGCACTCGAAATGGTAATTGGATGTGTCCATGGAGTTACCCTTTCCATTGGATAATGGAGGGAATCTATTTACTTCATGGTGGTTCCCATGTATGACTTCAAGATAGTGTTGGGGATTGAGTTGTTCAACAAATGAGAAGCCATACTAGCACCACACATGGATCAAATAGTGACCATGGTGGACCGAATCCCATGCATGGTGTTGATGAAGTTATGTAACAATCATAACTTGTCATTATAATATGTCATGAAAGATAATAATGGAATCAATAAAAAAGAGGATACCTTATTGGTTTATTTGAAGGAATATGGGTCAGTAGACAATAGCCTAGAGTTATTAAAGTAGGGTAAGGGAGTGTTAAGAGAGTTCAGTGATGTCATGCCACCAGAGTTTCCCAAGAGTATTTCACATAAGAGGTAGGTGGGTCATCAGATTGAGTTGGATTCTGGAGTAAAACCCACTTCCATGGAAACCTATCTCTCGTCCTTGTTTGAGTTAGAGGAGTTGAAGAGGATACTAAAGGAGGTGTAGTATTATGGTAAAATAAAGCATTTAATGTTTCTAGATGGGTCTCTCATGTTATTACTAAAGAATCAAGATGGATCCTTGAATATTTTCATGGACTATAAGGTATTGAACAACATCTTAGTGAAGATGATGTTCCCACTACCAATAATTTCTAGTCTCTTTGATCATTTTTTAATGTCATGGGTGTTTAGTAATCTAGAATTGAGGTTGGGATAATATAATGTGTTCCTTACCGTGGGGGATGTGCTGAAGACCGTATGCGTGAAATGTTATAGATCCCTACAGTTCCATGTTTTTCCATTTGGTTTGACAAACTCCCAAACTACATTTCCACATAGATGAACCATGAATTTCATAAATACATTGAAAAGATAATGGTAGTCTAGTTGGGAAACAATATTTTCTATAGTGAGACAAAGCAGGACCATGTGACTCACTTACAAACCTTGTTAAAGGTATTGAGGCTGAATGAGTTACATGTGAAGAAGAAAAACTATTCTTTTACCAAGGATGATGTTCTATTATTGAGGAATACTATCAATGGTGGGAAGCTCAATATAGATCATTATAAGATAAAGGATATTAATGAATGGGAGAGGCCAAGCATGTTTCTCAATTTGGAATATTTCCTTAGGTTAGTGAACTATTACTGGTGTTTCATCAATGACTTCTTGAATAAGTAAAATCCACTCATTGACATGATAAATAACAACAGGACATAAGAGTGGGATGAAAAATTTGAGTAAGTATTTGAAGTATTGAAAAATATAATCGTGAAGGAACTAGTCTTGATCTTTGCGGATTTATCCAAGTATGATGAGGTACACACTAATCCCTCAAAATTTGTTATTATGGGTGTGTTAATGCAGGAATGAAATCCCATAGACTTTGAGAGATGGATGTTGAATGACAGTAATATGATATTCACAATGATAGAGACAGAGATGATAGTTTTGGTACATTCTCTTCAAGTACGTAGACACTACAACTTAGTATCAATGTTTGTGGTGATGACAGACAATGTCACCAAAAGCTACTTCAAAGAAAAAAAGAAGCTGACACCAAATTAGGAATGGTGGTTGTAATTATTAGCCATATTTGATTATTCATTCAATTAAAATACTAGGAAAACCAATTTAGTTGTTGATAAACTATGTAAGAACATGGTTTTCATTCACATTCCATACATTGAGGATGATATCATGGGTTGGATTAAGGAATGTATGGAGCATGATCCTATAGAAAAGATTGAATTTTCCATTATTGTTGATGGACGGATAAGAAATTTTGTGTATAGTAGGATATTATTTATACTACATGAATTATTATATAATTTGAAATGTGGGGATACCAATGGAGGGATATCATAAAAACCTCATGACTTCATATGTGAAGTATAATGAAGGCATTATCAGACCATGGCCTTGCTAGAGGGAGCCTATTATTGGATATGTATGGAAGACTATATGGATTTTTATGTGAATTGTTTTATTGTATTCCAACAAGAAAAGGTAGAAAATCAATTTTGGATCAATTATTGTATCCATTTCCCTTTTCATATAGTCCATTGGAGACAATTACCATGAAATTCATTATGGAACTACCGAAGTCTAAAGGGTATGGTAGAAACATTTTGGTTGGGTAAAAGGTCTCAAATAATTCAACATTTTTCATATTTTATTAGACGTAATATCAATGATAACCACAATATTACTCTTCAATAATGTTTTTATGTGTTACGGGATATCATGAAACATCTTCAGTGATTGAGATCCATGATTCATTGGTATATTATGGACCAAACCCTTCATATTGTTGGGATATATGTTCTTATACACTATGATAATTCACCCATTGTCCTCTTAAAATACTAAGAGGGTGAATACATTGTTGTATCCCTAGTTGAGGAATATTTTAAGTGTCATCCAGTGTGACTTGGTGATATTTCTAGATTTGGAGCAATTCTCCTACAATCTGCAAAGGAGTGAGTCCAAAGGGAAGAGTCCTTTTGAGGTGGTGACAAGACAACAAAACCTCACACCTTGGATAGTAGTAATTCAAGATAAGTACCATGGAAACATCAACAATTCCCACTGAATGGAATTTTAGTGATAATAATAGGTAGATTTGGCAAGAACCCACTTTCACCAAGCTACCAAGTGGTTGAAGAAGTGGTCCAATAAGGGGAAAATGGATGTAAATTCCATCCTGGGGATTAGGTAGTGGTGAAAAACATTCCTCTACAGTACAATGAATTACAGAGGGTGTAAAAAGTCTTCATATAACAATATAATGGACCATATGAAGTCACGAATATATATGAGGAGGTAACATATTCCATGGAGTTGCCTCCCATGATGTTGATTCATCCAGTCTTCCATTTTTGCATGTTTAATCCATATCATGGAGACATGGAGGACCCATGCATAGGGTTTTCAAAAAGGGATCATAAAGTGATTTTTGAGTCACATGACAATGATGTGGAACTCATACTTGACCATAAGAAAATATGAAACATTGAGTACCAAAAAGAAATGAATACCTTATCATGTGGAAGGGTTTACATGAGTGTAACACAAACTGTGAACCTATAGAATTTTTTTCAATTCATGAGGGAGACTGGGTATTACCATCATATATGGCAAGGACATCTCCGTGTTATGTGGGGGAGGAGTACACACCCCGCCACATGGAGAGGAGGTATGGAAATGAGGTTCTCTATAATCCTCTAGAAATATCTCCATCACATCTAGGTTCCAAAATATTACAATCATTTATAATGTGTGGTATAGAAACCCCATTGGGTCTTGAAGGATGATGAATATATTATTTTCAATTATTGACCATTAAAGTGACAATTGATTTACTAACATGATTTTTGGAACTCAGGTCGAATCATCAGTGATGGTATAAAATTTAGAGTTGATTGTTTTTTATTTTTCTTTTTAATATAGTGGTGCTTGTTTGCAGATCGTAATTAAATTGATTGAAAGATAATTTTTTTGACTAAAAAATTTCATAAATATGTAGGTGAGATCATTATTTGTAATTTAAGCATATTTTACACTAATTATTTCTTTATATTGCATTAAATTAACAACAACATCACAAGATGATTTGGATCTAAATTTACATTTTTTGAGACTTCAATACAATACTTAAACAAAAATGGTTTATAATATCAAACAAAACTTTTTTATGTTAGTTTATATATGGAACAATAATCCATGAAATCCACATCTTATACAACCAATGTCATTAATCCCTGCCATTTTACGGTTAACAAAGACAATGTTACACTAAAGAATATTCAATGAGAAAAAACTTCCAATCACATAACATCCCTAAATTATGACTAACCCCAATAGATGGATTACTCAGAAATTGAGATTTTTGTTATCAAATTTTAATTTTTTTATTGTTTTGAGTTAATAATAGAATACAAATAACATTAAAATATAATAGTAGTGTGCCACAGACAAACTAAAGAATGGTGAAAAGAGTTAAAAATAAACATTCGATTGAATGAGAAAGATAAAGAATGGATTAATTATAAACATAACTAAATGAAAAATAAAAACATTAATAATAAAAAATAGATATTTGATGATTATATTAAAATATGGACATTAAACATTCATTTAAATTCAAACAAGTTTTAAAAAATTATACATGATTAGAATTGGAATGAATGCAAATTACATAAAAAAAGGAGGAGTAATGATATCTCAAGTGAAAACATGAGTCTTGAAAATCCACCCAATACATTGGAAGGGCCTTGGTCATGAAAATATATATTCATAACCACATAAATTCTTACCCCTTTCAGCAAGAAGAGGGGGATGTATTTATATCCCATGGTGGTGGACTGTTTGAATTCCAAAACTATCCCTCCACTCAATTCTACAATATCACAATGAATACAGTAAAATTTGGATAAATATTCTTATCAAATGTTGTAGATAGAAATGTTAAAATTAAACCCTTAAAAATTTGGAATATATTAGACGGTTTTATACAAATTTATCAGTGTTTTATTAAACAAAAATTCATATTCCATTTTTATCTAGTCCTTTTCCAAGGTTATAAGGTGAATGAGTTTTTGGAATGTAATATGCCATAAAATAGGAAGCATTTATTCTAAAATGTTGATCACATAAATATTTTATTTCACGCCAAAAAATTACATTTCAATTGGTTTATTGGATTGGGAGTAATGTCAACAAAGGTGGGATGTTTTTAATTTTAATATATAATGGTGGAATGAACATTAATATATCAATTGGGACCCTTTTGGTTGATTGGGGACTTGAAATTTATATAAAATATGTTCTAAGATATTAAAGAAAATATTATGTAGTTTCATCTAATTTTAGCTTTTAGATTGAGTGTAGAAATTCTATCTTCATAGCTGGTCTAGTTTTCATTGTAGATTCTGTGAGCATTATTTTGGGGTCCATATGAACCTTTATATTGAAAAATTGGACAATGATCCAAATTAATGATTTCATATAATATAAATCAGGAATAATAAAAAGTAACAATCATATCATTTGGATATTTATTTTTAAATATATTACCAAAACCTTTAATTTTTTTTAATTAATTGATTTTGAACAATGGTCTTTATATATGTTTATAAACAAAATGTGAAAATTTAATGGAGAAAATAATTTTTAATTTAATATTATGTTTTTTTTGTAATTTAATATATTGAATTTATATTTAATATCAAAGGCCCTGGGACATTATAGATCATTACAAAAGTTTGTGTATCTCTTCTGATTCTATAATGCTCTATATATATTTTAATAGTCTATAATTCTATAGAATGTTATGGATATGTAATATTATTGAATTTTGTAGACATTTCCACCAAACCATATATAATGGGAGGGTAACCTAATTTTTAAAATTATATATATGTAAATAGAAAATAAGATCTTCCAGAGTGATTTTCTTGTGTGATCTTATCAGGCACTCCCCATACATTCCTTACATCTGTTGTGAGTATGGAAAGGATGGAAATGGAATGGATTTGAGTGAGAAAGCTATTCAGGTGACTCACAAGAGCATATGGACGGAAAAGTATCTTGGAATTATGCTACCATTAGCCTCATTAATCCATGTGTCTATGTGCATTCAAAACCATAATTCCTACTAAAGGAGATTGTGCCTTAAGATACAAATTTTCCCCAATGTGAATCACAATTGATAAAAAAACCCCATGCTCATAATTAATGAATTACAATAGAAAGACCACTATCACTTCATTGATGTGTGAAAAAAGAGATGACAATTCATGCCTATGATGTCAAAAAACCATAAATAATATATCTATTCTCGTGAATGAGATGACTTAACCACAATCCCAGAAAAATACCTATCTATGCTACCCTATTCTAGTTGAGGGTGAAAAACAAAATGCTACCGTGGCATCATAATTGAATTAAAATTTCCCCACTGGTGAAGAAAAATGATTAATCACCTTCTAATTATGATTACACTGAAAAAAATATTATATGCTGACCTTGAGTGATAATATGATTGATGGGAGAAGATATTTTCTATCACTTGTGGAACCTGATGCCATTAAAGAAATCATATATGAGCTCACATGTGCAATCTAAAGAGAAGAATAACCCCAACATTTTCACTTCTAGTTGAGGAATATGAACTTCCCATATACAAATCACTCAATGATCGATGTCTCGAATGATGCTGAAAAAGAAGAAAATTCATTCTATGCTAAAATATGCAATAATATGAAGGTTACACCAATTGAAGATATTTATCTATACCCGAAGAACCGAATTCCCTCTAATTATACAAGATAAACCCATTGGATCTTAGAAAATCAATTTCTACAAATCAATTTTCATCCAATTATTGTTCTTATCCATGAAGTGTTATGATTGAAAACAGAAGAAGATCCCATTTCTCCCAACATACCAACCAAAAATCAATAGAACACCACAGAACATATGATCAATGAAATTCCCAATACAATATATGGTCTCGAATCAAGGTCCCCTTGTCAACCAACAATTGACTTATATCCTTTTATCTTTTTTTTGTTCATGCAAAAACCCTAACAAAATCTAGTTAGAAGATCATTAGAAAAAAATTTGAGGATGCATGATGAGGATCTTCATGAGTTTCCCACACATTTTTTCTAAATTAAAAACGTTAAATAGTAACATCCATACTCTCTACCGACCAGTGAGGACCAATTTCTCAATATGTATGTTTCCCAACATATATAATGATCATTCTTCCTCACATGAATTTAGAAATCTCCCAAAACAATATGATACCATAAAAATATGAAATAAAAGGGGTAATATTATCAAAGATGTCTTAATAATGATCCTGGGAAATAGATACTCTCAACTGAATTGATCTCAACCATCTACTGCAACACATGGAAATCATACATCTATACAATGAACCCACCATGCATCAAAACTAAAATCATGAAAGGAGAAGATGATTGTTCCATGATGCTTACAAAAATTTTCCATCTTCTCCACTTAAAAATATTCAGCATATTCTAACTATAATTAATTTCATTAATTATTTGAATTTTAATTCTAATTTCATTAGGTTCATGTTTCTATTCAATCATTATGTACGGTCTTATTCTTATAATATTCTTCATGTTTTTATTCAAACTCTCTATAGTGACAATAATGTGAGATCTATACTCCATAAATATTGTGAACTAACCCAAGAAATATGTTCCTTTGAGAGATCACATAGGAAAACTGAATCCCTATTCTATAATAAACTCATTTCACATATTTGATGGAGTAGTGAAATAGACAAAGGTATATTGATGATATTTATATGCTCTTTATGATCAGATGTTTCACCCTACAATTTATCAAATAAATTATGTCCCCTTATCATATTCTATTGTGTATATGATTAGAAAACTATGGAATGATGGGAAAACATCATACGATAGATTTAGGAATTTATATAGTGAATTCCTTGATTGAGTGTGTCCATTGCCTCTTCTCAATGGAGGTGGTGGAATTGGATGCACATTGATATATCTCTTTTGTGTGCATTCAGAAGAAAAAAATAAATTAAGAATATAGATTGAATAATGGAATTGAATCTATTTTTACACGAGAACCAATTTAGATAATAAATAATCTCTCTTACCACCCCCTGAATCCGTCCCCCTTCACCCATTCTTGTTTTAATTATGTATTATGTATTAATATCATAAAATTAAAATGTAAAATATTATTTTTTAGAAGAATTTTTAATTAATGAAAAAACATAAATTTTAATATGTTATTTTCAATAGTGAGAATCTGACCCACACACACCCATTGGGAAATTACCTTGGTCTGAATTATGCTGAATTCTATGTTTTAATAAAATAAAAAATCCATTTCACCACAACCTTTGGAAATTTCATAATCAGATCACACACAAACACACACAAAAATTTAGAAATATATCAATTGTAAAAAACATTACATGGAAATATATTTCTTCAAACAGAATAGAAATCCCCTATTTTCTATTTTTGCTCATAAACAGTTACACACACAGATATATATACCTATTTTTATCATTGCACAAACTCATATATTATCATATGAATTTTTATAATAAAAGATAAAAAGATAAATATATATGTATGTATACCCATGTATATATATATATATAACCACATATATATATATATATATTATACATATACCGTGAAATAATTTACCAAAATCCACCATTAATTTCAAAACCCAAATTTTAATGAATGAACTGGCTCATATGCATCATTTCAAAATGAAATTGAAACATCAATTTACAAATATATTAATTTTTTTTAATGTATATTTTAAAACCCCTTTTGAAAGAATAATTCACTTTTCACTTAAGGCCTAAAAAAGATCCAAAAAAATTCTCTTTTTATTTATGGATCTAAATAGGGTTAAACCACATTAAATATAAAAAATATATTTCATCAATTTTTAAATACATAGAGTTTAAAAAAAATTAATTACAATTCCTGGAATTATCCCAAATCAATAAAACATTCCAAGTTTTTTTAAAAAGAAACATAACATTCAAAAATAAGTATAGTTAACTAAATAAAACATTTAAATCACTAAGAATTAAATAGTTCTAAATTTAAAACATAAAAATGGGAACCCCACCTCAAATCAAGATGAGATAATCCACGATGAACTAATACTTACTATGTATGATGGATATCATATAATTATTGAAGAAGAGACCGTTGTGAAACATAATATCTAATTAAATAATAAATATTTAGTTAAACCTTTATCCTACAGTTTTTTTTGAAAAAAACATAATAATGGGGGAAGGAAAACACAAGAAAATTAGAGGAGGAGGGAGGAAGAACTTGTTCCTAGTCGATTCTACCCTAAACAGACAATAATTAGTGAAACCTTATTTTTGGAGGAGGCATTTGGTAGAGGGGGTGCATGCGTGAGGAAGGGAAAATCCCAAGGGTGTCACGTGTGAGAATGGGAGAATAGGAATAAGGGGAAGATTCCAAAAGGGAAAGGAAAGGCCTAAGCCTGGGGCACGATGCCATATGAGTTAGTGGGGAGGGGATGCCATGAGGGAGAACACCCCATGGGGGATATGATTGCACTCTGTGGTGTGACGAGTGGGATGTATAGTGGGAGAACATGGGGAGTAAAAATAAAATAAATAAATAAATAAAATCTCAAAAATCATGATACTCTACATGAATAAGGAACAAAGTATAGTAAACTAGGTGAAAAACATGGAGGGGCAACTAGATAAAAAATTCACATAGTAACTAATAGAATACCACATTTTTATTAAATTAGGCACAAAACATGCCAAATAGAACTACCCAATGATAGAACCAATCAAATATTTTCCCCATGTTTTTTCAAAGCCTGATAACTAAACCTACAATCTATTAAAACATCAAAAATTTTAAAATTTATGTCTCATTATTCATGGAAATTCCCACTGAATCAAAATAATATCAAATAATATAAAATAATTTAATAAATAAAATAAGTATTGTTACATTTTATGAACACTATTAGACTTTTGGGAAATTTCAAAATTTTAATATGTATTTATATTTTGTGACAATAAATTTTCATTGGCAGATATGAGGTAATAAATTTATGGGCATGTAAATATTGATCAAACAAGTTTGTAATTGCTTTTAATGCTTAAAAAAAACTCATTTGTTCTACTAATAATATTACATTGTCTAGATTTCAAGTTTATTCTTTTAATTAAACAGAATATTTTCTTCCAATAATTCCATAATTTTATCAATGTTTTGATTTTTTTTGGATTCTATGAACTTCATACAATGTCTTCTGATTGATAAAAAAGGAATTTGATCTCTATTTCAGAAGAGTAGTATATCGACATATTTTCATTGAACCTTATGTTAAAAACCTCACTTTTTTATAGAACCATATTTTTGGAACATCAGTTTTGTGATAATATTACGGTTATGGAACCCAACAATTGGTATGAACTGCACAAATTTAACTCACATTAGCAATATACTGCATGTTGAGAACTAGACATTGTTATTCATCAACACATTCTTGAACACTCTGTTTAGAATAATCTATAAGATTTCTACTACACTTTCTAAAACAATATCATAGTTAATTTTCCCCAAATTGATATAGTTTTCCATGGGATTTAAAAACTGAATTATTCGATAAATTATGTTATTTTTTCAGTAGATAAAATCTCACGATATATATATTTGAATATAATATCAAATGATCAACAATAACTGACTGATTTGTTTTGATATCTAATGGATGTTATGACAATTTTCTATACATTGAAATTTAAAATTTAAAATATAGAAAGTTGTTTGATGTTTCAATATAACATGATATTTATTTTATATTTTTGTTTATAGGTATTAAATAGTATTTATTTATTCTGATTTGAACATTACAAAATATGTACACATCTTTTAAAAAATTTATGATCTATATTGTTGAATATTTTTCTCAAAAAAAAATACAAATGAGTATTATAAAACCTGAAATGATTAGTTTATATATATATTTTTTTATTTTATTGTCATATACAATACATCACATTGGATATATAAATTTCTGTTTGGCTATTGTAATAAAATTTTCCTACTATTGTGAAAATATAGATTCTAGTGCTACTGCGTTATCATAATTCATTATATAATTTTTTTGGAGTTTCTTGTTGAGGAATACACTTTGGAAACATACATATTTCCTTGAATAACTCTGTAACTGACAGGTATGGAATCCACATCTATAATCTATATTAGTGAATCTTTATGACCAAAATTATTCTTTCCTTTACTCTGAACAATACAGTATTACATGTCTTGAAGACTTGTGTTGGTCTTGTATGAAGTACCTATAAAAGCCTTATTTTACAAAGTAGTTGTTTGTGGTACCCAAAAATTGAGGTCCTCAAATAAAATTATGTGATTAGTTAAAATAACATATCCTGAGGGGAGAGTGTTGGTGATGTAGACATGGATATTTCAATGCCCTGATCCACTGATCATCACAGTATCTTAATATTTATACTATTTATTTTATGTTACATTATTACTAGACATTAATAGGGAATGATATCTTTTTTATTTCTAGATGTATGATTTAATTTATTCAATATATTTTAAAATGATATAATTTACCTTGTTTTGTTTCTTCATTTTCATTTTGATACTACAATTGGAATCAGAGATTTATCTCTATTGAAGATTTCTTTTTTATCCGATATGATGGAGTTAATGATCCATATGTATACTAATGTCAATGGATAATGTTAAATTAGGTATTTATATGAGCAGGGATTCATATTTTAATATTTATAATTATAGTTGATGGAATGATCACATTGTTATATAACATAAACGACATAGATTGAATGTTTTTTGAATGGTTTCAAGCCTTATGAAAAACCTAAATGTGAACCAAATACACTGGCTTTCAATAAATACAATGAGATTGATCTGAATTCAAGATCCATTAATGAAATTATCTGTTGTATTGGACTAGATATGTTTAACCATGCTTTTTTGTGCAGAGCTACTTAAAAAATTTGATATATAATAATTATTTAATGTTAATGAATTGAATATGTGATATAATTTACATACAATTTTTTAACGATAGAATGTGATAACTATTTTATATATAAAGATGAAATTATTACTCAAATTAATGGAATTTTAATTTTAATTTATCTTTAATTTTGTAGTCATTGATGGTTACAAATATTAAAATAGAAGTATTATTTGGTACTCTAATAGTTTATGAAGGTTTGATGTATGCATGATTTGAATATAATATAATGATATATAATGAAAATAGATAGTTTAATGTCTATATTTCTTAAAGATAATGTAAATCAAATGATTATTTTATTTTCTATGATAATGATCCATATTGTTCATATTCAGGAGAAGAGTTCACTGAGTTGGATAGATGATTAATTACTATTATTAGAGAAACAAATCTTTCAAGATACCATTTAATGACTACTAAATGTAGTGGATGGAAAGAAAATAATATTATATTAATGAAAATAGCTGGGACATATCAAACTCGATTTTCATGTAATTCATCTAGTTCTAAATCTGAACAAGATCAATCAATTAAAAGAAAATATCTTCTTTATGGATCAAGCAGATGAGGTACAATTATATTATTCTCTTATTTTATGTTCAGAATAAAAAAACTTCATGTAGGATAAATTAATCTAATACTGATCTACAATGGATGAAAAATATAAATATGTGAAGAAAATATATAAAACTATTAAATTTTTTCATAATTTTATCATATGCAAAAAGTATACCATGTTTATATAACTTTTAAAATTGAATGAAAATCTAAATATATATTATTTATATTTTCTAGACCCTGGTAATAAAATTTCCGACCTTCATCATGAAGTAAAAAATTTAAAATTGGATGCATGTATGTTCATAAATTTGGATGCATATTTAAATAAAATAGTTATAAATAATAAAATTAACAAGGGAAAATGTTGAATTGGAAGTAATGGAGGAACAAAAAGACTATAGAGATATTCGTTTGTTTCAATATCAAATAATCATAAAATTTCTATTTTAATTATTTTTATAATAGTGTTTTGGGTCAAAATGCTAATATCTACTATTAAATAAGTCTTCAAATTAGTATAATTAATTTTTTATATGTTTTAAGCACTTATATAATGTTAATTTTTTATTTTTGTGTAAAAATAATCTAATTTTGATACCCATTTATTTTTATATGGACACTTGTGGATCCAAAAATATTTGGGTAACAAAAAAAGTTATGGTTTCATATTTTTTGGGAGAAAACACATGAGGATAAATATTTTATATTTTATATGGACAATGGAATTTCAGGAAATATGAGTGAATATTTTTCTATTGTACATGGACTATCTATATTTTATGGAGCCAAATAAACATTTATTTATAATTTTAAAGGGAAGTTAAATGGAGTTTTGTTATTTGGTGATCTAAAATATATTTTGATCAAAAAAATTATCTATATTGAATTGTTGAAGGATTATATGATATGGATTTCTCTACAATGTGATAAATGTTTTATATTTAATTTTTTAAATAATGTATATTTTATTTTATGAATAAATTATTAAATTTTAGAGAACCTAGAATGTGGAAAGTTTATAATTTGGACATTAGTTCATTATGTAAATTTTATTGAACCATTTATATGCTGATGTTAGTACATACAAGACATGGCACAGAAGGCTAGGCCATAGTAATATAGTTTTCTTATCTAATTTATTAAATAAAAATTTTATTTCCAATATTCCTTATATTAAATTTTATAAGAAATAACTATTAAATTAATGACAATTGTGAAAGGAAAATGAGTCATATTTCAATTCAATTAACATTGATTCTATATCTAAATCATTATAACTCATCCACATGTATTTTATTTTGGAAAATATAGAGTGGCAGTTCTCACAAAGAAATATTTTTGTTTGTATTGGTTGAAGTTTATTTGATACATACATGATTTTAATTTTCAAAATTTCAAATTGATTCTTTTATTTTTTTGATATTTAAATCATTTTTCAAAATGAAAAAGCTGATGATGTAATTTCATTAAAAAGTGACCATGGATGAGAGTTTAAAAATAAATAATTTTATTCTTATTACTCAAGCTTGGGTATTAAACATTCAATTTCAACTCTAAAAATTCCTCAAAAAATGAAATTGTTAAAATAAGAAATAGAACTATACTATAAATAGATAAAACTATGTTAAATGAAAAAAATTATAAATTTTTTTATAAGATGAATCTATTAATACTACATACTATATTATGAATATAGTATTAATCAAACATATACTCACGAAGATAAGATATGATTTGTTAAATAATTGAAATTCAAAATATGGGTAGTTTATATTTTTTGGTGAAAGTAGATATCTTGATTATTAATGACAACTTTTGAATGATTTATAAAAAATATAATGAAAGAATTTTTAATGGTTATTCTACTAAATTTAAAGTATATATAGTGCTAAAAATATTCAATGACAATTGAAGAATAGGATTATGTGATGTTTTATGAGAGTTATCCTTTTGATCACAATATAACACAAACAAATTAAGTTTCTAATTATTTGAATAAATTGATCATAGTTTATTCTAATGATAAAAGGGAATGTAATAGAGATTATAATCATGATAAATCTAGTTATAGAGATAATGAAAATGAGGATCTAGAAAGTGTCTTACATAGAAAACAATGAACATTAAAGAATCATCATTAGAGACAACTATATGAAATCTAGATGTAGGTGTCATGACTTGAAGGAATTTTGGTAAATTAGTTGAGTTCTATAATTTTAATCCCATATAGAACCTATGTATATTGAATAAGACTTAAATAATTATAGTTATCTAATTAATATACAAGAGAAGTTGAATTATTTTAAAAGTAATAATGTTTGGGTGTCACTTAATGGGAACTCATATTATCAAGTAATAGGACAAAAATGGGTCTTTATAAATATTTTATACAATCAAATTTCAATTACTAATCAAAAGGATAGGCTAGTTGATAAAGGTTATAATCAATAAAAATTTATAGACTATAATGATATATTTTACTCTCTTTGTATGAATGAATATTTTAGGATTCTTTTAGAGATTTTATTTCATTTGAATTGTAAATTTTACTAGGTGAATGTAAAATCTTATAAACTAAATAGATATTCAGTGGAATAATTTTAGAATGATGAACTCTTATATTATTAAAATTAACATTTTTAAATTTCAGTTTTAAACACACACAAGCATTATATAGTCTTAAACAACACTAAGGGCTTGTTATGATTTATTAAGTTCATTTATTTTCAAAAATATATTTTTATATAGAATAGGTAGATCCTAATATTTTTATGAATACCACATATTATGATATTTTATTTTTAAAATTACATTAAGATGATGTGATTTTTTTTCCAAAATTCAAAATCATTGAAATATTTTTTCAATACTAATGCATGAATAAATTAAAATTCATATGATTATAGAATTGAATACCATTAGTTTATTAAAAATCATTATAGAATACTTGAAAATATTCTGAATCAAATTAATTATATCATAGTTTTATTGTAAATGATTTGCCTTGAAAACATTATTCCAAATACAACTCATGTACTACTATAAAATTTGATTTGGATGAATCTTTTAAACCCATACACAATAATATACAAGGTGGAATTATTGGTAGATTCTTATATCATACTTTGATTAAGATAAACATTATGTTTTCTATTTGTTTATATGTAATGTTTTAGTCTAGTCCAAAATAATCTCATTTGAATGTTGATATTTTTTCAATATATTTAAAGGGAAATATGGTTTTATCTCTAAATAATGAAATATTTTCTATTTATTTTTGTATCCTGAGGCTGATTTAGTAGGTTTTATATTAGATATAAATAGTAATTTAGGAACCTATAACTTCTTCAAAAAATCCCTTGTTTCATGATCAAGTATGATGAATCATTAAATTGTACTATCAACTACTGAGGTAGAATATATTTTAGATGGTAGTTGTAGTGAACTTTGTTATGAATGGAAGATAATCTTTTGGTATTTGGACATAATTTTGATCATGTCCCTATCAAATGGTTTAATACTAGAACTATAAATATTTCCAAAAAACTGATCAGCCATTCTAGAACCGACAATATTACTATAGGATATTATTTGGAAGAAATCATGTTTTGATGAGTGATATTTATTTATAATTTTTTAATACTTAATATTAGATTTCTTGTATTTATACTAAACCACTTCCCATTGATATTTTTTATTTTATTAGGATAGTGTTTGGTTTGATTGATTTAAAATTAAAATTATTTTATAATACCATTTATTGATCTTCTTATTTCATTAATTAGATTTTATTTTTTAAAATTTAACAACATATTAATTTTATTTTATAAATAGACTTCTTACATGTGTCGTTTTTAATTCCTAATCATTACATTGGGTATTCAACATGATAATATCAAATGTTGTCCAAACCATCCTAAATTTATTTTCTTTCCATAACTTTAAAACCCTTGTTCTTTCAAACTCACGAATCCTAAAAAACCATCAACTATGTTTTGAATGGATGGAGTTATAGAGAACTTATGAAGATAGACCAATTAGTGGTATACAAAAAAAATATCCTGAGTTAATAAAACCCTGGGTTTATAATGAATCCACATTTTAAAAATAAAAATTCCTCATGCAACTAAATTAAATTCTCTATTATGATTACATAAAAGTCAAGAAATTTTCTGGTTTTATCCATTAAAATTTAATATACCATTAAATATTTAATAACATTGATAATATATACATTGATTAGAGATCGTGTGAGTTGTATAAATATAGGGTTATGATAAATCCAATTGATATAGAAAAAAGATGTAATATCCTCAACAAGTAATATTGTACTCGATAAAGACCATTTATCAGATATTTTGAGGGAGATAGAGTCGTTGTATTTTAAAACGACCAATCCCAAGATGATATCCAATATCTAAAGAAAATGTGAAACATTTTATGGGAGAAGTTCAATATTATCAATATCATGACTCAAACCATGTATGTTGATCCACCTCATAAAATAATCACATACTCTCGTGGAATTTTCTTTTGTTATAATGGGATATATATTATGAAAATAATATTATAATATGTATATGGTATTTTTAATAAAATAATGATTATATTTTTCCTCTTTTTGTTTTCAATGTATAACTGATTTTTATTTTGATATGATAAAACACAAAATGTATTTTTTTTGTAACATGCATAATCAATTAAGAATTTCCTTTTTGATGAATTCATGAACATTAAGAAATTTATAATGTTTTTAAATAATGACATTAAATAATATCTATTAAATATAAATGATTATATAATTCATATGAATTCAAATTTAATTTTTATAAGGGTTTGAAAATAACAATTGACAAAAAAACCAATAATTATTTAGTATATGTCATTTATTCATTTAAACATGAAAATTAAAATATGTAGAATATTATTTTTATAAAATTAATATATTTTCTTTGAATCATTAAATTGAAATTATTTAAAAGTTAATTTTCATAATTTTCAAATACAAATAAATTTTTGATTAAAAAATAAAAAATCTATAAATCTATGGTTTGTATTATGACATCATATTGAAAAAAATGTGATGTAATTAATTCTATAAAATATATATACAACTAAATACTTGTTTCTAATTTAATGTAAATTTTTTTTGGTTATTTTAATAATTTTTTAAATCAATTATGAATCCTATAAATCCAATATTATATTTTAATGTTTTAAAAATAATAATATATAAAAATGACTCACTTATACATAACAAAGTGTATTATTGAATTAATTTAGTCCCTTTAATTGTAAAATAATTAAAAAAAATCCACTTTGGAAGATTCCATTGGGAGAAAACATGGGGACATTTATGCTTTTGATTTATTTATTATTTAGAGTCTAAAACATATGTTTGTATAATAATAATGTGCTCCCCAAAATTTTCATATATAAACCCAACCAAGATCAAATTACTCTTTACTAAAAATCATTTGATAAATTACTTACTCTATCCACCCCTCTCTAAATTCCTATCAAGTTTCCCAATGTTGTCAAAAATATCCACCCATGCTTTTGGAATCACCCTGTCAAGGTAAGGAACCATCTCGTACTCTTAATTCAATATGTTTCTTCATTTATGTCTTTTATATCCAATTACTAATGTCGGGATACATTATTCAACATCCTTCTTTTTGTTTAATAATTATTAGAGATCCCATTCATTATCATTAAACCAGTTTATGATCCTTTAAGTGATGCAATTATGCTCCTAAAATTTCACTTTATTTCTTCATATCGAACCTTTATGTTATGAATAACATCACTATTTACACTCATGATAATTCAAATAGACATAAATTGACAACTTTTATTTAGTATTAAAATTTATTTTATCCTTATTAATTGATCATGGAATTAAATTTAATGAAACATGTTCTTATTTTGTATTATCTTTGTGGAACACTTATGCATGTACATGACATGAATATAATGGGTGCCCCTAGATAGTGCTCCAATTCATTGGGTTATGTTTTAGTTTCATGAGATACCATGGTGTGTGTGTGGTTATCCTATGTATATTATGTTATTAATTATTATTGGTTATCCTTGAATTATTCTTATGATGGCATGTTTAATGATGTTTCCATATTCATATGTTTTCTTTATGTTCCAATGATATATCATGATATATCATGCCTCAAATTACATGTATAAGATTATATCCCGTTTTATATCTCATTTAATTGTCTATTGTCTAACACTTAATAATCTCCTCACGTTACATGTATTTATTCCTTTATTGGGATTTATAGATTTCCCATTTCATTTGTATTTCCCTTTGTTATCCCATATAGTTTTAAGAACAATACAATAATATGATCATGATGAGGAAGTGTTAAATAATTAAAATGTTCCACTTATTTTATGTTTTTATGTAATATACTTAATTACCCAAACAAACTATACTGTTAGATATTCAAGGATGTGTTATGTGTAATAAATCCTAAATTAATGTGTAAAAAACAAGGGTTGTCATTATTCTCATGATAGGAGAGTTAAGTTATTTATGCGATTTGGATTAAGAAAATATAAATAATACATAAAGATACCTATAATCCTAATAAATAATCACTAAATTTTTGTAATTTATAGATTATGTGGTTTCTAGGAAAATATATCCATGTATGGGTACTACAAGTGGATATGGCTATTGAAAAATATACTTAGTGGTAACACCTGAATACATCATATTGAGATAGACTCAATCAAGAAATGGTACACAAAAAAGGGCCCCAAATCACTACTATATTGAAACTCCCTTGGAACATGATTTAGTAAATTAAAAAGCTCATTAAGAACAATTATCAAGGGAACAAAAAATTCCATAAAATTCCTTGTTAGGAAATAGATCATGCATAATTTAAATTTAATCCTACAAATTAATACGTGAAGGAATAAATTTCATTAATAAATTACCCATATAAGGATATTATATTCCCATTCATCTGGTTAATATATTATAAATGTAAATCCATAATCATCAATTTATTATAACTAATGTTTAAAAAAGGAGGAACCAAGTTAACGACCATTTTGAAGGGAAATGTGTTGACATACCAATTGAGTATCCCAAAAAAATGGGAGAAGGACTAGAAAACAATTGTGAGGATAATATCTAAATTCACATAGGTTCTAATTAGAATCCTAAATCAAGAAGACCACCCAAATAACCCACATAAAGAATAAGATTAAATTTAGACCATTATTCAATGAAGGCCTCTGAATTTCAATGGACCATCTTATCCATTAATCACATAACAATGGATCCACTCTTTTGGGAAGATCATATCTGTAGATAATTGTTTCAAGAATTAGAATTCAATATTATATATTTATCTTATGGAGGGTGAAAATGATTAGTGATGGAAATTGATCCATACTACAATGCATTAGGAAGAGATCGAAGTGATGTTGGAGAAGGAATTCTGGGAAATGTGTTTCCAAAATTCATTTACTCGCACTGTACAACATAAAATGGAAAGAGATCTCATTTTCCCCATGAAATAAGATGATGAATCCATTGGTATGTATTAAAAATATATTAAAATACATTCCTAATACAACTTCATTTTTTTAATTACATCAAAATAAAAATTTTATAGCTTCATTTTTTGGGTAAAATTGAGTAAATAAAAATACCTAGTGACTCGAAACATTTGTAGCTATATGGAAATCTTCTGATTTCCATAAAAGATGAAATGAAGAACACAAATTATTAAGGATATCATAGGAATGTGAAATGAAAATTGTAGTTTAATACTATAGGTAAGATTGATAAATCTAATGGTGGTAATAAATTTCAACATCCCACTTGTCAAATATGTGTAATGAAGCACCCAATAAAGTACCTAATTGATAATAAGAAATGATTTAGGTGTAGATGTGAAGGGAGTCCATCTTGTGATTTTTGAAAGAAGAAACCCATTAATGTAATGGGATATAGGGACTCTCCAATGAACCCAACGTCTATTTTCTAGTGTTTCAACTTCACGGAATAGGGCAATTAGTGAACTGTTACTCAAATCTAAGGGTTATTAGATAAATAAATGCCAAAAACCACCTAGTTAAATAGGGTGAGCATATAAAAATAATAAGGGTTGAGGTGGATCCTAAAAATGAAGTGGTAATAGGTATGATAGTTATTTTTTTCTATAAAAGAGAACACATTTTTTGGGTTCTAGGCATACTTTCATATGACACAAGTAAAGTGGAACTATTAAAACACCAAAAAAAATCATAGAGGTCGATATTTTGGTGAAAACATAAAATGGTGAAATTATTTCATCCCAGGAATATAACTCCTCCCATATTAAAATTTGTGCTATGAAATTATTGTTGAACCATATGATACTCCCTTTAGTGGAATTTTATGCAATTATAGGTATATATTAGATTTCCTTATATCGAGAAAACATAAATTCATTTGAGAAGGAAATCAATATTCATATCATAAATCATCCTCAGTTTCTTTAAAAATGAAAAGTGGAGGTGGAATCTTATTTTCTACTATCATACCATGAATGGATATTATTTCAATATGAGAATGTTTTTCTTTATCAAATGATTGAGTCAAAGGAAAATAATATCCTGGAATACAAATCCATTGTGGGGGATAAACTGACGTGTTTCCCAAATTATTGCATGAACTTCCACATAATCGATATGTTGAATTTTCAATCGAACATATACCTAGGAAATTCCAAATATCAAAGAATCTATATAGAATGAATTTTCTGGAACTTTATGTGGTGAGGAAATAACTACATGGAAATATATATAATGGGTTCATATTTCCAATAGATTCACTATGAGGTTAACTAGTCCTTTTTTGTCATGAAGATGGATGGGTTGATAAACCTTTGAACTGACTATCATGATCTCAAAAATATCATGATAAAGAAAAATAATAATATATCATATGTTGAAAACTTTTTTGATCAACTAGGTGCATCCAAATACTTATTAAAGTTGGATCTTTAGTTGGGTTATTATCATATATGGGTGAAGAAGAATAATATCTCCAACAATACTTTTCATAATATGTATAGGCACAATGAGTTCATAGCAATTCCTTTACGACTCAATAATACTCCAAAAATATTCGTTGACTTAATAAATTGATTTATTATAGATTACCTTGAGAAATATATTGTATTACTTATAGATGAAATTCTAATATAATTAAGAATATATGAGTATCATAAGAAGTATTTTTGAACTATGCTAATGTCTGTAAAAATGGATAATCTTAATGAAAATTTCTACAAATGTGAGTTGGGTGGAAGTAATTATCATTCAAGGGGAATATTATAACATGTAATAGGATATCACTATGCCCTTTAAATATAGAAAAAATTTATTGTTGGATTGGGCCAATATCATGGACAAAAAACTATACATTCCTTATTTTTGATAGGTTCTACATTGATTTTTGAGAATGTTTCCTTGAATTTCAAACCATCTAACATAGATAACTAAGATAAGAGACAATTTTTTTTTGAAATAATTAATGTGATTGTTGTTTAAAGGATATTAAAAATAATAATATAATTTCATGTGTACCAATAATACACACAAGTAGGATAATTATAAAGCACATATTGATAAAAAACCCTCATGTATATATTCACACAAAAAGAGATTAATATGCACCATTGATGATGGTTAAAGATGATTAAGGACATAGACTGATCAATACACTAGAGTCATGGTAAAGAAAATAATGTTGAATTTTCTCTTGGTATAAAGGATTTGAAAATTTTATCTTTGATGAGAATTTGGAAGTCTTCGATTTTCAAAGACTTGAAATGGATGGAAATGATATTTATAATCTAAATAACATCATAAAACCATTCACAAGTAATTTTTCAACCCTCCCTTCCAAATAATATAACACATGATCAAAGAGATAATTGGTAAATTCAGAAATAGGTAGAAGTTATAGGTAAATGGAAACCCTCAAAATTCATAATTAATGAAGGAGTAGTAAGATTTGGGTCCAGACTATGTGTACCATCAAACCATGAGTTAAATAATGAGTAGTTACATTATTCTCATAGAATGACATTTTCCATCTATCTATGGAGCACATTGATGTATTGAGATCACCAGGAGAACTATTTGTGGGAGAATATGAAGAAGGAGATCCTATAATGCACATCAAGGTGTCTTGTATGTCATCAAGTGAAGGTTGAGAGGAAAAAATCCAAGGGAATAATGGAACAATTTCTAATACCTGTATGGAAATGGGAAAACATAACAATGGAATTTCTCACTGGTCTACCTAATAAATCAAGAGTAAATAATTCTATATGGGTTGGGGTGGATCATCTTATAATGACTTCTTGCTTTATTACAATTATAATGGACTTAATACTATATAAACATACAAGGATATTCATTTGAGATGTGGTGAGGCTACATGGAACAGCACTACCGATTGTATCTAATCGAAACCCAAGATTTACCTTCATGTTCTGGAAGATTCGCCAACATTCTCAAAATACTGAGTAAACATTTGGCATGTATTTTCACCCTCAATTTGTTTTCCAATATTAGCAGACTATCAAGAAACATGGGAAAATATTGATAGAACACTCAATGAGATTTAAAGGAGGTTGAGATCAAAATATTCCTCTGGATAATTTTTCATACAATAATAGATTCCAATCATGAATCCAAATTTCTCTCTATGAATCCCGTTATGGTAAGATACAGATAAAACCTACATGTTGGGCTGATATTGTTGAAAACAACCTCATGGAACTGAAATAGTTGTGAAAATGGTGGAAAATGTCAAAACTATATAACAACTCATTTAGATTGATAAGAGATGAATAAAGATAAATAATGATAATCTTTTATGAGACCTCGATATTTCAGTTGGAGAAAACGTTTTCCTCCACATATCACCAGGGAATATTGTCATGATATTTAGGAAGATGGGAAATCTTAGTCCAAGATACATCGGAACCATTGATATCATTGATCACATCGGTGCGGTGGCCAACAAACTAGAACTGCCACCTAACCTATCTCAAAAACATGATGTTTTCTATTGATCACTTTTTAGGATGTACAAACCTGACTAACCCACATGTTATGAATCCATTGGTGGAACTGTTGGAGAATGAAAATCGTATGAAGAGAAATCAGTGATGATCTTTGATCATATAGACAAATTTCTACAAAATAAGATAATGCACCTGGTCAAAGTGATATGGATATACCACATGTTTATGTAATATACATGGTATCTAGAAGAAGTGATGTTACAAAATTATCTCTATATGTTTTAGTATGTGAAATTAAAATTTTTTGTGTGAAACATATGATGTGGAGGAGATTTTAAAGGCAAAAAGTTTTACTTATAAATATTTCACTTATGACTAAAAGACCATTAATTATCATAACCATTGATAATATAGACATTGAATAGTGATCATGTGATTAGTAGAAATATAGGGTTTTTTTAAATCAAATTGATATAGAGAAATGAATAATTAGCCTAAAGATGTTGGATCATACCATATAATGTCAATTTATTGTAGATTCTTAGGGATATAGAATCAATGGGAATTTCCCATGAAAAACCCCATATTGATATCCAATAACTAATGAATGGGATATTCCTTTAAGAGAGAAGTTCATGTTCATCGGGATAATGACCCAATCCATGTATGTCGAACAACCTCATTAAAATCTCACCATTACAGACATTACCAATAGGGAATTCACTGGTTTAATAATGGGAAATGTATTAATACCCTAATAATACATATATTTTGTATTTATAACAAAATAATGATTATATTTATTTCTTATTATTGTTACTTTATTAAAAAAAATTATTTCATATGATGAAACACAGATTTTATTTTACTGTTTAATGAAATTTCATTAATACATTCCTTTTTGACTAAATTAAGAATTCAAAAAATAAATTATTATTCAATAAAATAATAAAATATATTTGTCTATCAAATATAATTTATAATATAATTATTATTATTTAAAATGTAATTTTTAGGAGTGCTCCAAAAATTTTATTGTACAAAAATACATTATTTCATAATAAATGTCAATTATTATTTTAAAAGTGAAAGTTCACACCTTTAAAAGTAATCATAAAATAATTCTTATTTATGGAATCATTATGTCAAAATTATCCGCTACTAATTTTTTTCATCATTATTTGAGAAATTCAATTTTTTAGGTAGAAATTAAATAGCATATAAATATACAGTTTTTATTATGTCATAATAATTAGTCCAAAATAATTTAATGAGCTCTATAAAAGGTATCCATGACATAATGTATGTTTCCGCTTTGAAATAAATTTATTGTTAGTTTATTTTTTTATTTTATAAAGCCAATATAAATCCTAAATAATCTATACTATGATTTAAGTTTTTAAAATAAATTATTCATAAACATGACTAACCTTTACATCACCATTGTTAATATTTTATTATATTAATAAAATGGCTATATAATATAATTAAACCCACTAGACTTTGAAAGAAACTATGGGAAAATCCATGGGAATGTTATTGTTTTTTGATTACTTTATTATATACAGTCCAAAACCTAGGTTTTGGAAACAATAAAGAACCCCTTGGATTTGTATATATAAACCCACCAAATATCTCATTACTCTATAGTCAAAAAATATTGATGATATCCTTACTATTCCATACCCTCTATCGATTCCCCTCAAGGATCCCCCAAATTCTCAAAAGGCACTTACAATGATTTAAGAATCCCCCTTTAATGGTAAGAGATCCTCTTCTTCTCTTTATCTAATCATCTTCTTCATTTTATTCCTTTTTATTTCAATTTCCTACCATGGGGATATGTTCTTCCTAATTTTTCATACTTTACATGTGATTTACATATTACACGGTACCCATTTGCGCCTCATTAAAACATTTTATTAGTTTATTTGTTATGAATTCGACCACTATTTCCACTCATGGGAACTCACATAGACATACATATAATTGTTTTATTTTTAAATTCCATGTAAATATAACACACTCCGTGATCTTGTAATTAAATGTGATGAAAAATTTTCTTATGTTATATTATCTATCTAGAAAAAATATTCATGTACATGGTATGATTATTATGGGTGTGTCTAGATAGTATTCCAATGCATTCTGTAATGTTTTTGACTCAAAAGATTCCATGATGCACAATAGGTTATCCGGAGAACATTATTTTATCCTTTCATGGTGGTTTACCTTTACATATGATTATTATTTCATGTTTATAGTTATTTTGACATTACTATATAATTCGTGTTAATGATTCTCAACATTTTTCCCATTGAAATTCATATTGTCAATCATGAAACACTTTCTTCATGTCAAGTATTTTTTATTCCCATACTAGGATTTACATACCTCCCCTTTATTATGTATATCCCCATGTTATCCGATTAATTTTTAAGAACAATGAAATAATATGATTATGTTATGGATGTTTTCAATAATGTTGTTGTACCCCTATTTTATTTTGTTAAATAATTAACCCATTTAACTAATGAAAATATAATTATTGATCATCAGGGTTGTATTATGTGTAATATATAATGAAATAATGTGTAATATAAAAGTGATGGTTCAATTGTGTTGTAGGGTAAAATGGATGATTTTGAATGGATGTTCGAAATTTAATATTTATCTAAATAAACCATTTAGAATTCAAGGATTTGAATTTATATTCCATGGAGGTAATATATATAATAGTTTTTAAAGATAAGTTATTGAGTTCATTGAAAATATGTAGTTATTTTTTTGTTGAAATGAGTATGTTATTTCATCAAATGTGAGTTATAATGAACATTTATTTTTATATATGAAGATTAATATTATGTTCCAATATCCTCATCATAGACATTTTATCTTTAATATTAAAATTGTTTGAATATTCAATTTAAACATTAGGATACATTATGTTGTTTTTTGGAATTACTCAAGTAAAAAATTGATAGTAAATGGCCTTGAGGTCGACTACATGGTACTAGTAAAATTTATTCAAACAAGGGTGTTCCTCGAAGTTGATTCTAAGGAACATTGTTTTCTAAAAATGGGTATTATGGATTAACTAATGAGATACATCGTGGTAAAATTGCGTTCTTACATGTTGATATATATATTTCATTTTAGTAAGAAGGATGATCGTATGACCTTTTATCATTGGGGGGTATTGATATATATTATAATCTATAAAGGTGTTTCTATTAAATACATAAGTATGAGGATATAGTTTCATCATTGTAATATTTTATATAACGGTACATTGATAGAGTTTGGATTTTTCTAGAGTGTATCAAGAGGAAATAGTTTTCAAAATAGAGCATAAGAACATGATCCCTCTATCACTGGTACTGAGGGAGAGAAAGTAAAGTAAAAATATGTTCTATATACTAGAGTTTCTATAGAGGAAGATGGTGATTCATGAATTGAGGGTGGTACATAGGTTGTTCAGGGGCCTAAGAATCATGAATTTGAATATGTAGTTGGTGTTTTTGGTTGGGAAAATTCAAATATTGGGGATGAAAACATTTCCATAAGAATAAAGTGGATGAAAATTTAAAATGGGAATATAGATTCTAACGTTGAAGGAGTTATTATGTTTTTAAGGGTTTATCAGAAACCATCTATTAAGTTATTATAAGTGTATTTGTCACTATAGGATCCTTGAAAGAGATAGTAACCTAGAATAGTAATCAATCAGTCGTATATTTTGAATGATTTGTGAACTAATATATCGGGATGGGGAGAAAGGAATTAATAGGGATACTTGTTCAGAGGGGAACCATGATGATCCTAATAATCATTATTTTGATAAATAGAGAATAAAATAATATAATCTTGTTTGGTATTAAATCGTTCTAGTTGATACATAAAACGAGATGATGTAGAAAAATAAATTTTATTGATTGAATAAATATTTAAGGGTATATAGATATGTTTGATCGTAATGTTACTAATAGTAAAAATACGATTGGAATGTTTCTTACTCCTTATAATGAAGTTATGGATATACAATAACTTTATATGATAGAATAAGTTGATCCCTTAATTAGAAAATATATATAGCCCATAATTTATTATGAGGTAGAATCTATTTTTGTTCCCATGTTCAGAAATTGGTTATAATTTAATTTTTAGATTTTATTTACTAAAGAATGATGTGGGTAGTATGTAGTTAAAACATCAGAGTTCTAGGAAGTCTCATAAAGATTTAATAAAATGTTATATTTTTTATCTTAAAAATGATTCCAATAATATTCCAAATGATAAAAAAAATTATCTATGAGCATAATGAATTTCCCAAGTTTTGTTTGACTTGTCGTAGAGCATGAAAAATCCTATAGATCAAAATTTATTGTTTTTTGAAGTCATATTTCCCAAAAATGCAAGAATGGGTGATTCTAGAACAATGTAAATAATTTAATAAACATTATCCACAAAACACAAACATTAATGACTGAAGGTATCTATCACACAAATAATGTCTTGTTTATAGAAAACCGATTAATATAAGTCCCTGCTGGGGTGGATCTCGAGGTGGTAACCTTCGCATAATGTATTTTTTGGTTCATAGAGATCCATTTTAGGGTAGTCCCATCCCATGTGAAGCCTGAGGAAGTTACCTTTATACAATGTAAGTCTACTTCACAGAAGTCCCTAGCCACATGGAGCATTGTGGTAACCTTCGCCTAGTATAAATCTAGTTCAAGGAAAACCAATAGTCTATGAAGCTCATAATATTTCATGAAAACATTCATATTTCACAAAATACCCTCACATGATCCCTTTCATATATGGGTCATGGATTGAGGATGATTCATGACAATTTTATCTATTAAGATAACTATTCATGTAAGATTAAAATACCCCACAAAACTACAATTTTCATGAAACTCAAAAAGATTCATGAAACAATGTTTTCTATATCAATTTGGATCCTTTATTTCACTGAAAATACTTTACTGACTGTTGAGAATCATCATAGAACCCATATTTTTTCAATACCCATACCTTTTCACCCAGTAGTCTATACCATGGGGTCTACACCATTGTATCCAAACATAGGATCAATGCTGGGTTTCGGGCCTTTGTCATGCAGACCAGTCCATTCACTCATGAAATTGATCTAATGAATAATGAAGACTCGGAATAATATATTTTTAGGGTGGGTAAAAGATATTTTGGATTTCTCCCAATACAACCCCAAAACCCACCCCATATAATACCCTAGGTCGAGAAACTCTTCCCCCCTCCTTGAAATACCTCGATTCAACTTACTCTACTTGGTATATTTCTCATGTCAGGAGTTTATGTTCTCCCCTTTGAACCACCATGTATCCTGAGTGAAAATACTCCTCATGAATCTCCCGAAACCCCATCACTTGAACCTAATGATAGTTTTATCCTGAAAAAGATGTAATTTCATATATCCTACAATAGCCATTTCTAGAAATTTTCCCCCTTATAATACTCACTACATTGAATTAAACTATAGTTTACTATATATGAAAATCATATGATGACTCATGTGATAAACATGATATTCCTTATGCATCATGTGTAAGATTCATCATGCCATGATCACGACATGACCTCCTTAGTCTTCACTACATGATATTAAATTGTATTGTACCATAAGTGGTGATAATTGGTTTCCACCATTGAAAATATTGAGATTCATTGTTTTCCATTATAATATTCCTCATGTAATGATTATAATACTACCATAGAACTACCAACATGGTCTTTCATCTCAGGTGTATCCCCCAATCATATCCCTCGACCCATAAGCAGGTCAAGATTCCGTCATAATCTAATGTGAGGAAGACAAACATATAGAGCTAATGTATAGGACCCACATGTATCCATGCTACTCCCAAGCACCCCCCGTGGGTATCCTTCATACGTATTACCCGCAACCATGTTCCTCATCCCAATAGTGGGTCATGATTCCCTATTGAACTAACATGAGGATGAAAGGATATGCATATCAATACAAACCCCCCCCCCCCACACACAATTTCATTTCATATGATTTTAATCTCTAGAATTATCATAATCCAATAATATGGTATTCCCTCTAGAAATAAAATGTGGAAGAATTGATGTTCATATCAATGAATAATCCCAACACACAACATCATTTCACAAGATGTTAAACTAAAACCATACCCTTTGTAACAAACATGGTAAATCATGTGAAGTAATCACATGATGCCTTATGTAATGAGGATGAGATGCCTCATGTCATATGTACGATGATATCCTACAATAACTGCCCCTAGTAATGCCTTGTAATCTTCCACATATAATACCCTACCACATAATGTTTTCTCCCTGAAGCACTTGAAAAACATCCATGCCAATCCCCAACTACATCATCACTAATCCGAGATGTAATTAGAAAACATCCATGAATAATCCCCAACCACACCCTCACTTCTCATAGAATTTAATGGATGTATTCAATTCATTTTCCCTACACTATCTGTTAATAATAATGCTTCTGTGACATGATCATTTATACCACATGACATTAAACATCTGAGACCAATCATCTGACACATCTTTAAATTGCAGTTTCCTTTTACATGGGTTTTTATCTTCATATCTTAAGTTGGGTATATATGACACATCCATGAGGATCAATCCCAAACCCAAACATCATCTCCAACTCTTGTGTGTGATATAACACCCTTAGGGACACACTAAACAAAATCCATGTTTGAAATCTTACCCCCTAGTTGGGAACACCCCTACACAACATAGTGTAAAATCTCTGACCTATGGAGACACTCCATAAAATTCATATGTAAAATATTCCCCATGGGTGGAAATGCTCCACAAATTCCTAGATTGAATTATCCGCCTTAGGGACACCCTCCACCCCACCCATGTGTGAAATTTATCCCCCTTTGGGACACACTCTACCATATCGAATTGTTAAATATTTGACATTGGGGATACACTCAACCACAAAAATATCCATAAAAGATGTTAAACATGTTACTAATCTTCTCTATAAGTCATTAATGTTATAACCTAATTCATAATCCTTTCCAAAAATAATTTACATGGGATTCATGAGGTAAAAAACATTAGATGGATTACGAACCCTGTGTTAACTACCTCATGACCGACTTCAAATTCATTAAGTTGTTTTCCAAGTGCATCATACGATATGCCTTGAACATCAAGTTGAGTATAAGCCCATCGTCTAGTTTTTCAAAGATATTCAAAACATTACCACCTACATCAAATGAATGATACTACTCTATTGAGATGGAATCATCATAATTGACCAACATCCACCTCAAGATGGAACCAGGAAAAGGTTTTGTGAACATGACTCAAATATATGATGGATTCAATGACATGGAAACAAGAACCAAGAAGGAATCCATGAATGGAGGAACCAATATCCAACCACACTATTTCAATTAAGTATCCAACATCACCAACCAAGGTAAGAGGCCACCCTCCATTGGAATTCCTGAATGATTTGAAAAATAAGTGTCTCATTTACAATATGATCCCCAACTATGAAATCATGAAAAATAATTTTGAGAGAAGGTTATGAGTCTTTTCAGAAATAATTTAATATTTTAAAGGATGTTCTGTTTACTAAAAAGAATTTTATGATTTGTAGATAAATATAATTGATCAGTTTGGAGAACTGAAAGATAATCATATGCGAAAATAATATTTTATCAACATAATTATATATTTGGTATCACAATTTTTGTTTTTAGAACTACCCATTCAACACACGAATGAAATTATACATCTTATAGAGTATTTGAATTGGGTATCTTGAAAATAATTGATCATTTATCATAATATCAAAGTACTGTGGATTCGAGAGGACCTGTTTACTATAAGAGTGTGCCTATGTATTATAATTTGGATAACATTAAAGAGTTAATTGAAAGATTAAGTTATACTGATCCTAGTTCCAATGTTTTAATCAATGGTATTGGGAACATGATGAACAACTCTTTTCTTTCTTATAAACTAGTATACAATTTTCAAAAGGATAATTTGTTTGTGACATTGAAAATAAACATGCATACATTTTAACTGATCAAAGAATGGGAGGCACCCAATAACTTGTATTTCAATGTTTTGATACAAGAGGTAATGGTATGATATCATACATTACTTGCCTCCCTGAAGTTTGCAACATCATTAGATGATTCTTATATAGATACAATTCCATTCCCTCAAACCTTTCTTGGATCAAGAATCTCATTGTAATAATTAGTATTTAAATAATTTTTTTGTTTATCATTATCAATTATATCATTTTTCTATCATGTTTCATCCAATTTCACCTTAATTATACTATAATAATGTACACTATCCATTTAGTGAATAAATTAATAGTGTTTTATTCTATTATACAAATTCATTATTGATCTCCCAAAGGGTTGTGCATCATGAAAATCAAAAAAATGAAATCGAATGACATATATTTGGTCAAATTATCATTAATACATAATTATTTTTAAAAATATAAACTTTATATTCTGTTGTTTTTATGAGTCATGTGATCATAAAAAAGGTGGAGAGTTTTTAACATATAAATATTGATCCAATATATTTTTAATTAATTTGGATGCTCATTGAAATCGTCATTTGTTATACTAATAATGTTACTTTGAGTGATTATCAAATTTGTTATTTTAATTTATTTATTTATTTGATGCCTATAATTCTGTAAGTCTTTGATTAGTTTCGATATTTATTTGGGTGTCTTATAACCTCACAATAAGTCTTAATGTTTTTAAAAATATGTCCAAAATCATTGTTCTGGATGACTAGATTATGCCCACATTTGCGTTGAATCCCTTGTTAAGGAAACTCACATTTTTTAGGAACCTCATGTTTGAAACCTCAATTTTGTTATAGTCTTTATTTTAAGGTACCAATTTTTTTTAGGAAACTCACACAAGTAAACTCAAGTTATTGATATGACTTTTATTCAGAACCATACATTTGAATTAGACTTTACATTTAGGAACTCTACACATAGAATCATCTATACACTGGCTATCATACATTCAGAATCATCCTCATGTTTAATGAACCCTATGTTTATCTAGTTTTCCATTGTATATATAATTAAAATTATTCTAATATTTATACTACATTTTCATGGGATTAAATATAAAAATAAACCATTTCAAATACCACTTCAATATAATGACAATAATAGTTTTATTTATTTTATCTTCTAAAGGATGTTATGATTTTTACATAGACTTTTAAATTTAAAATTTCAAATGTGGTAACTAGTTTGAAGTTGTGATTTATTTGGATACTTCTTGGGTTCTATTTTTAAGAGGTATATCCTGATGAATTATTATTCCAATTTGAACTATTCATCCAATGTATGCATCTATAACAAAATAGAGGTTCTCTTATCATTAATTTGTTTCTCATTAAAAAATAGCAAAGGGCCTCATGTGACCTGAATATAGTAGTTTCTGTATTACTATTGTTGTTGTGTTGGATCTTACAATTCTAAACCTAAGAGATATACATGTATAATCTACTAATTTTTTGTAATTTTTCATACTAATACAAATAGGTATATTTATATACTATCGCTTTATCAGGTTTTTAGAGTTATTATTGAGAATGAAACATTGGGTACATATTTATATATATATATATATCATAATAACTCTTCCAAATATAAATTCTACCTTATATAATTTCTCTAAAAAAATTATTCTTTTTTTTTCTCTGAATACTCTAGTATTGAGTGTTTTGATGAATTATGTTATCCTTGTATTAAGGTCTTATTATTGTTGTCTTGTAAAAAGTATTAGTTTTTTACAATCTACTATCTAGGTCCACTAATAAAAGGTATCAATTAATGAATATCATTAATCTCATAGAGAGGGTTTTGGTGGGGTGGATTAGAAAATATCGGGGCACCAAACCATTATTCATCAGTGTTCCATACTCCTTGTTATTTATTTTAATCGGAATTATTCAATTTTAGGGGAGTAGGACATGATAACATATTTTAAAAAGGGATGATTCTTTTCCTGGTTTTTAATGAGGAAAAAATTCACAACCTCATGTCTATTCGTCATCATTTTAGTATAATGAACCACTGGTGAACTTGGAGGTGATTTTCTCCAAATGATAAAAAAGAAATATTTTATTGATATTATATATCATTTAATGTGATGTATTTTTGTTTTTTGGATGATCATATGATATATATTATCATTTTCTACAATATGGTTATACCATATGATATGAGATATCATAGGTGGTGATACAGTAAATTCCATCAATTTTGGATTATATCATAGTGTATGATATAGATAATATTTTCATATGATAGTGTGATTCCCCACACCTAAAACATCATATTTTGAGATAGTAAACATATTAATTGACATATGTATTTGTAACCAACTGAATCGACCAGAAACTTCTTATCCATAATTAAAATATCAATGAAAAATATTTATTCAGCTTATTACCCATAAAATTTTAGGATTGGGGTTTTATATAATTTGAAAAAAAAAGATAAATAACAAAATCTTATTGTTACCCTACAATGTAAAATTATCACATTATACAAATATGTAATTATTTTGTAATATGTTTTTAACAACTACCACATAATTAAGAATACATGATACCATTATAAATACATAATACCTAATAATCACATTTTTAACTTGATGAAATGTAAGAACCAGAATGATGGGATGAAATTTACAGTAAAGGGTAGTTCAACAAAAATCTATCATGGAATAAACAAGTAATTAATAATATAAAATTAAGAAATAATAATAAAATATTTCCATAAAACAAATGGCCTGAGTATAAAATATATCAATGTATAAAATAACAACATAAATACTCGATTGGATAATAATTACTGATTTCATAGTGATGGAATGTTTAATGGTGGAGATTATAAAAACTACCATCATGGCCTCATTCCAAGATGTTATATATAAACAGGTAAGGTTTACACCAAATACCAAAACTGGATTGTATGATTAAACCTATTAATGCATCATGGGGATATATAATTATTGGAACCACCCTTCAAAAACTAACAATAATACATTCATTATATGAATGAATTAATAAATAATAAAATACCTGGTATATCTAAAATTTACCGTATAGGTAAAAGCAATCATGGTACCACATGTAGGGGTTCAATCGATAGTGACCGAAAAAGTAATATTGGCACACTTGGATTTTTTTCAGGGGGTGGAGGTGGGTGGGTGTATATTAATTATCTAACTAATTGGGATGGTTTTATTTGAAGAACTATTGAGTTGATTAAAATAGAAAAATAAAAAAAAACATCAATTTAAAAAATTAATGAAAAATGGTTGATGTAATTGTTTTCTTAGGGAATTTTAGCTCGATATTTCAATAAGTATCCAATAAATGGGATAAGTCCAAAAAATAATTCATCAAGTTAATCACTAAATAATTTCAATGACAATAAAAAATTCAGTATGATAATCACATTAATGATAACTTCATGGAATTGGATCATAATAGCCCGCAAAATGAGTCATCATTGAAATTTGTGAACACAACGAAGAAAATAAGACATAGAATGAAACTCTTAAACAAAGGAACTCACATTAATTTTCATGGATATAAAATAAAATATATTAAATACCAAATAATAATTCTATAATCTAACCACAAATGGTTTATATTTCCATTGATGCAAAGATCTCAATTGAAGGAAGAAGTCAACTTTAAGAAGCATGATTAAAGAAGAGAAAATTAATCCAATGACAACCAATCCAATTTTTTAGTGTGAATTGAATACAAATTTAAGTAATGGTACGATCTTGAAAAATATTATAAGTAGATTAATTATGAATAATTAAGAATAAAAAAATTGAAAACATGTGTTTCTTGGAATAACATACAAATGAAGTATAAGCTTAAGAGATTGAAGTAGAAACATAAAATTAGAATAAAATAAAACTTTTAAAGATCCTTTTCTATTCCCAAAATTTACCTTAAATAGATTATTTCATTAAATTTTGTGGATCCCTATCGTTATAATTAATACCATTGAATATGGTAAGCCAATGGTTGGTGGAAAGTGGGTGGAGCATTAATCAATGAACATTTCAAAGGCAGCATGGATATTTTTTATCCCTCCACATTGACATGAAATAATGAATATTAAGAGGGGTGTTTTTGGATTATCCTTATAATAAAAAATATTATCTCTTAAATTATTATAAAATAAATCACAATTTGAGCTCAATTGTAAAATATGTTTAATAGTTATGTTGGAAATGGTGAGATTAATATTCCAGGCCATATATTCTATCCTAGACAATATTCCTCATCTTTGTCCACCTAGATCTCCCTTCAGATGACTGAAATGTCTTTTATAATTTTCTATGTAAATTATTTAGATAAATTAATCTATAACTTGTTAAATTTGATGCATTATTTGACTTTAATTATTTCTTCCAAGTCCATGATAATGGGCCTAGGTCAAATATACTTTTCAAGAGTTCTGTGTGTGTTGGGGTCACAGTAGTTTATTACACAAGTCAATAAATAACGGGTTGAGATTAATGTATTTTAAAAATAAATTTCACAGATGATGATAAATGAAGTACAAATTATAAAATTTATTAACCAAGGATATTATGAAAAAATTAGAATATTAGAATTACCCAAAATTTAATGTAAATTATCTAATTTTATTTACCAATAAATACCTAACCAATTTTATTTAGAAAACAATAACCATTTATTTTGAAATAATATATACGTATATTATCAATATTTCCCCAATAAATAAACAAAATTTATTTCTTAGTATTCATCCTTTTAACTAACACAATATAGAGTAATGTGTATACAATCAAGTAAATACTAGAGAACACAATAAATATACATCTTTACAATGTATATGATATAGAATATATCAGTGAAATTATTGAATATTGAAATGAAGGAGAAAAATAATGTCAAGAGAGAGATAGAGAGTAATTGAAAATACCACCCATACAAACAAGTTGAGGTATGATCATAAAACTAATAAGGGAATTAAAAGGGTAATAAAAGAAACATATCTAAAAATAAGACATAAATTTTAGAGTTTATGAGGGAAATTGATATTTAATTATAATTTTTTTTCAAACTTCGTCAGGAATATGGTTATAAAAACAAAATTATAAGACATCTCAGAAAATTACATTTCATGGGTTTAAAATAGGACCCTAGAAATCATAATTTCAAAATAATTATAAATATTTAATCATTTAGTGTAAATGATGTTAAATATAGAAAATTTGGTGTATAATATTAAAATGTATGCACAGTGTAATGGAATCCATTTATTTATTAAACATTAACATTTATTTTTATATAAAAAACCAGAAAACAATAGGAATACTATATTATTTTAAAACCATAGAAACATGTAAAGTAAGATTATGTTTGAATAATGGTCAATATGATACAATATTCCATTTATATGGATGAAATCAAAAAAACTTTCATTCCACACATTAATATAAATTCCAAAAAAACAAATGCAGTAAACATTACAAATATATATTTTAATTTTATAAGATAGTTCCAGATAAAGGAAAATGGACTTAAAAATAATTAATGTATTGGGAAAAAATCATGAAATAATATAAATAACATGGATATGTAAGAAAAATGTTCCCAATTGTAAACAAGGGATAACGTCGAGTCCACAAACATGAAAGTATTTAGTTAATGTGAGAACCGAATGGTTGGAAAATTTCAAGAAGACATGTAAAACTATGAAAAGGAATATGTAAGAAAATATAATACAATAATTTCGAGGATGTAGTAAAATTTATAAAGATGAAATTCGTGAATAGTCGTTATAACATAATGAATGTGAGTCAAGATAACAAAAACCATTATGACTTAAGTAATGTATGAATCAAAGGACATAGAAGAGAGAAAACATAAATTTAACTTAAAACAAGAGAATAATAAATGATTAAATAGATTAAAATTTATTATTAAAACATATATTTATTTAAAAATTCTTTTGTTGAATATAATAAACCATCTCAAGGAATATTAATTTTGGAAAATAACCCCTAGTATAGGTCATGGTTTATTTATTCATGTTTGTTCCCATGTTCAATAAACATAAATTTATTAAAACAAAATTACATAACTTAATTAAATTCATTTTATTATTTATTTATTAGTTGTAATCATTTGAATTAATTTATTAGTATTTATTTTGAAGAGACAATGCAATAAAAAATGTTTTCTTTTTAAATTTCCATATTTTTATTGATTTCATGAATTTGAATATTTTTCATTTATCACTAGAAATAACATGACATTCAAAATGTAATGGAAAGTACCATTATCTATGTAATTATATAAATTTATTATTTATTATTATTTAATTTTTATGGGGATATCAATTAGAAATAGTCCATCAATATTGTTCATAAATAGTTCATGAATCATCATAAATATATCCCTTAATAGTGTCAAGCCCGGTGTAGAATTAGGATCTATTTAAAAATTCCATGCTATAATTGAGTTAATATAAAACAAAACTTTTATATTTTACTGACCCCAAGAGAGTTGGTGCCAAATTTTTTATCCACTAGTTTGTATCTAGATTTGGGTGTCATCGTTAGGAAATAATACCCTCTTCAATAAATTGATTAGTTGTTTTATGGCTACATGGGTGTTTGAGAATTATAAGATATTATGAGGGAGGTATAATGATAGGAAATGATGTTATATAATATAAATATAATAATGAATTTATGTCAATTGATCATAATAAAATATATCATTTTAAATAAAAGGAATCGCATGGGCTGGAAAAATAAAGAGAAGAGTATAAAAACCCTTACTTTCAAATATAGCATATTAAATGTTGATAGGAACAACATATAACTATATAAAATAATTTTATAGATTATTAGAAGGATGGATGAGAAGGAATTGATGCTCAATGGATTTAGAGAGGAGATGAATCAGATAATGGGTTGGTATTTGTACTTGTGGAGGTGGTATTTTTTGGGTTAAAATATTGATTATTTTGATATTTAAGAAAAATGGTTTCAGGGGAAAGTGATTCCAATGAAATTAGTGGTATTATAATCAATAAATGGAGGCTTATTATACATTTAAATCAATATAGCACTGAATATATCCTCCTAAACACTCCATTAAATGAAAATAACCAAAAAATATCCACTATGATAAAATCCAATTTTGATTTCAAATTATAAAAAATAAATTCATAAATTCATATTAATATTTTAAATGATATTGTTTTACTCTATAAATTTTTTATCATTAAATAAAGGATTCATTAAATTTTAGGTCATGCATAAATCATAATCATGCTATAAAAATCACAGAATTCATATGAAAAGTAATTTTTATAATTCATCAAAAATAAAATACTTTATGAAAATAAATAAAATAAGTTGGATATTATTTTTATATTATGATTCAAAAAAATTATTCCATTTTACCAGATTAATATTCTAAAATTTATTATTTTAACTTTTAAATGAAAAAATATAATATAACGGAAAACTTCCTTTATTATAGGAAATGAATTTTTAAACATCATGTTTTTTTAATAATATTTTAGATAAACCACTAATTTAATGAGTGAAAATATATTAGTTTTTAAATTGATTAAATTTAATTATATAAACCACTAAAAAGTGTTAAATTTAATTTTTTGAGATAATAATACAAAAAATACAACTCTTCTAAAAATAATATTTTAACAATAAATGTTTTTAATCACATAGAACAATTAAATTTATTCAATTAATTTGTATTCAGTTATATAAGAATATTCTATAAAGTAAATATAATAATATTTAAAGAACTAATATAATTTAAATTAAATATATTATGGATTATATGTGGTTTTATTGTTCTTGTAATTTTTTTATTCATATTTCACATTTTATTCACATAATGTATTATTTTTTATCAGAAATTATAAAATATAACATAGTTTTTTTAGAAAATATTTCTCTATGGCTCTAAATATAATATATAACATAGTTCATTTTAGCTCAGTGTTATATATGATTAAATATTGCGAAAAAATATTTATTTAATGAACAATTGGTACCCTAATTTTAGGGTTTTACACACAGTGCACACCCATGTGGCTGAAAACTAATTGTCATATCATTATTGTGACATCACAACATATATTATGAGAAAATATCCATATTTTTTATGCTTTAATATTACACATGCCAAATCATATCCCTCGATAGTCAAGAACCACTTGGATAATTTTTTGTAGGACCTCAAACCCATTAGATGAAAATAATCAACCACAAAATATGACTGATTACACTAAATGTGTAAGATGTTAAATGGTATATCAATCATATATTATGTATTTCACTTATCATCAAAAATATATTATATAAAAGATTATGTTTTCTAAATTTTTAGCTATTAATAGACATTATAATTTATAATTAATTTTTAAAATTATAGATAAGGTATTTTTAAATATTTAAGAATTTTATAAAATACTCTTAAATTTTCTAATTATATAATGTTTATAATTAAATATAAATATTTTAAGAAAATTTTATTAAATAAATATTACATAATATTAACGGATAATATTAAAAAACAATTTTCAAATTATTTGGCTTCACTTATTTTTTCGATTGATAATTGTTATTAAAACTTTTATGTGTAATTTATAATGTGTTTATAAAATATAAAAAAATATCAAATATTTTTTACTTAAATTATGAATTTTTCATAATTAATTATTTTTAATTATTCAAATTAAATGTTTTTATTTTAAATATTATTTAAACAATATCTAAAACTATTTTACAACATATATGATTTATCCTTAAATAATAAATATATAATATTATGAATTTTTACATGATATATATGAATAAATCATATATTAAATGTTAATATTTTAGATACAAGATATTTTAGTAAATTCTATATAATGAATAATATGAATGCGGCTATATTGGAGACAAATATAAAGTGTTTTATTTATTTTATTCTAAAATGTTCATAATGCATTCCTTAAAATCTAAAGTGTTTATAATTTCATTATTTTGGAATACTGATATCTCTTAATTTTTTCCCCATTTAGGGGGGGTCTTGGATTTCTCCCATACGGGTACCCACGAGCCTCATAGAAAATGAGTGACAATAATGGGATTAGTATATATAGGTGGGTGGCATGTGAGCGAAGGATTTTGCACGAGCAGGTGTGGGGTGTGGGGAAATCACACAGGCTAGTGTTCATAGGGGGGAACATATGATATGTCTCAATGTTGACATGGGAAGAACATATAAAATAGGCCTTAGGGACTTACGTTCTACATTCCATCCATGTATTCGAACTCCTTATATAGGGTACTTTAGACCATTTAAATTTTAGTCCCACACACCAGTATTGTAATGGGTTCCCTCTCAACATAGTTAAATTGGATTTCTTTCCTCAATAAAGGGTCTTGGGCCTAAATAATTTGGATAAATTCTACATCTCATGATCAAATATTATAATAATTAATTAGTTTTCTGTATTCCCTTGATTATTTTTTGAAAAATTTAATTCATATGTTATAAATTATTGTTTTCATTAGTTTAAATTGTCAAACTAATTCTATAAATCATCATAGATGTATTTTAAGAGTTACATGATAGTTATCATAAATGATTTAGTGTTAATTTATGTATAGTTTTTATTTTAAGATGGGTATGATCATGAATTAATAAGTTAATTATAGTTTATACATATTAGGTATTAATATTTTGAGAAAATTTATGTCTCTCTTCAATAAATTTTCCAGGGATAGTGGGATATTGGTTAAGATTTATCATTGGCCCGAAGGCTTGATCCTTGTCTAGAAACGTTTGGGATGATTATCTATCACTCTAAACATACTATTAAGGGTATTACCTGACAACATCTGATTCTATGTGTGACACCATATGATTTTATAAAGTGTTATTCTTTTAAATAGATATCAAGTTAAATATGTTTTTTCACACAAAACAATTAACTAAAATAAAAAGGAGATTCTTTTTATTGATATAAAATATTACAACAGAAGATAAACATTAATACATAAAAAAATTAAATTTGAAATAAGAGTAATAATACTAAATGATTAATAGGACTTCACAAAAAAAACATGAATATGTATTCAATGTCCTCAAAGTCTGTTTTAATTTAATAACAAAAATTTAACATATGGAAATAAGGTAGAGAATTATAAATCTAACCAAAAAGTTAAGAGAGTTGTAAACGAATAGTATGGATGATTCTAAAAAATGTGTGTAAGGTTATATCTAATAATGGAATTTAATTATTATATATATGGCTATTGGAAATATGATCGTCGGATATATGGTCATTAGAAAAATGTTTATTGAATATATGGTCATTGGGTATATCAAATGGAAATGTTTTTTAATTGAAAATAATATAATTTTAGAATGAAATAAAAATATAATTTTTAATCTAAATATTATATTATGAATATGAATATTTATGTATAAAATATTATTATTGTTTTTAAAAAAAAAATACTATATATTTATAATATTAAAATAAATACTTTAATAAAAATGTATTGAGAAAATAAAGAATTTAAAATATGGATAATTAATTTTACTAATATGTGGTTAGTCTTAGTTATAGTTAAAAAATAATACTTTTGAAAGAACATTATAATGTATTGTAAAGTTTTTACCAAATAAAATAAATTGATCAATTTCTTATGATGAATATAATATAATTATTCAGTTAAGAAACAAAAATATTTAGATTCATTTAATTGTTCAGTAATATAAAAATGTATATATATAACAAAAAAATTTGAAAAAAATTTCTACAAAAATAGTTTTTCTTATATTTTATATTTTTATTTAAAATATAAATTTTTTGTATTCCATATTTAAATATGATTAAATGGATTCAAATTTTATAATAATAATTTCAAAAATATGTAAGGTGGTTAATTTAATTTTTATGAATAAAAATAACATACTCTTGTTAACATTGAGATACAACAATAAAGCTAAAATGTGGTTAAAAGTTGTTAAAATAAGTGGTAAAGTATTGAAGTATCATAAAATCCAATTGATAAATGTGTTTGAGGTATTTATCTACCAAATATTAACCCATGTCCATTATTTTACTCCCACGAACCAGACCGGGTCGACCCTGAACTGGTCACCCGAGCCGGTCCGCGGCAAGTCCCGAGGGGCGTTCCTAATCTCCCCCGGGATGGCAAGAAGTGCCGGACATTAAAATTTCAATCGTTGGGAATGATTTCAGCCCAAACTAAAAATAGGATCAAAAGAACGAATATAAACAAAACAACAGACAAACACTAAAGCCATAAACAAACCTACACCACGACATACCTCCCCGTGACCTCGTGTGTCACCACCCTACTACAATCAACGTCGCTCCCACACTGAGCGACTCAAGCAGGAAAACCTGAACAAAAGGAACTTGCAACTGGAAACGGTAAAAGATAGGCGTGAGCACAAAAGTACTCAGTAGTTGAGCCCAATAAAAAATCCCAAAGCACTGCTAGTAAAGAAAGAATCTACCTATTCCAAGTTTGAACTACAATGTATAAAAGTAAGCTTTCATAATGCTTTACTTGAAAATCAAACACGAGACATTTCCCTTATTCATTTTGAATGTTATTTCCCTTTCATCAGTTTTAAACTCATTCTAAAAAAACGAAGTGTTACATTTTCAAATCTTACCCAAAGAGAATAAAGCATTTTCATTTGAAAACCATTTTCCCAAAGTCTAACAGTACAGGCTGTGAAGGATGACTGAAAGTAAACAAGCAGGGAAAACAAGTGCAAGTAAAGGGAAACAAGCAAGGAAAACCAAGTGCAAGCAAAATAAACCATAAGTTATCAGCAATAACCATGGGCGATCCTGAACATCCTTAGAAAACCCCTAGACGTACTCAGGTTCAGACTACCTGCCGGCGTGGTACTCCATAGTTCATAACAAACTGGCCGCCCTAATATAAAACTAGTGGCACATCACTCCTGGCCTGTCCACAACTCCAGGGGGTACTAACCCGTCTAATCAGGGTTAGCAAGCAACCGTCACTCGATAATCTACAAGACGCCCAGGAACCCATGGTGGTTTTAGTAACACTGTATAAGTGGGAGACCCTCGCACGCGTGACTCATCTCACCGCACTTTCTAACCCCTTACACGGACATCGCTACACGACAACCCTCGAAGGGAAGTCCCCCTGTAGAAATGCCCTCACAAGTACGTATATATATATATATATGTATGTATAATCAATTCACATTTATTAAAGTGCCAACCGGGCCGTCATGTCACATTCATTTTTACCAATAAATACTAAAACATTTTTAAAGGGATATGACACACGCAATTTCATTGAAAACCAGAAACACACTTAAAACATTATTTAAGAAAATCAAAACAGCATATTAAACATGAAAAACACTTGTATCACAAGAAAAAAAATCATTTTCCAATATCCAAACGCACGCAAACTTTATCAAGAGCCAAATGGTCCTTTAATCATTTTTTTGAAGGAATGCTATTTCTTAAATGAAATCCAAACTGTTGTTTGCGTGACAAAGGAAAACATTTTTCGTCAACCAAGAATCACACTTAAAGTTTCCAAAATCAAGTTCAAAGATCATACAGTCATTTTCTCTTATTCAGGTTCTAAGAAACACCTTTCTCCATTAACATTACACCTACTAATTTGCACACACCAAAGACATTTCAAAACACAATTCAACATAAATTTCATTTTTTTTCAGGATGAACCATTTAACAATACTACCATGGAAGCACAAAATTAAATCCAAGAAAAACCCTTTCAATGAAACGCTAGAATTAAAAAAAATTTATCATCAGCAGATTACCACACTATAAATAACTACTTAATAATACTCTAAATTTACTGAAACGTAATAAAAAGTCAAGGAATAAATAAATTCTAGATTTAAAGGTGAGTGCAATGGGAGACCTACCTAAAGATCCAAGCGCGACGGTATAACGACCTTGGAACCAAGGCACGATGACACGACGTGTGTCCGAAGCCACGTGATAAAGTCCAACACTCTGCATAATAGATATGAAGGACTCAGACACATACAAAAACTCAATAGAGCATGCAAAACCAAGCGTCGGGGAGAAACCCTCACCTCGAAACTGAGGCGCAGAGACGGCGGATCCTCGGAAACAAGGCGCAGCGATGGCGCTCTCTCAGAAACTCCCTACGCGGGTCCTAAAATCCTAAACCTACCAAAACTAAAATAAGTTGACAGAAAACCCCTAATAAAGCGAAAGTGAAAGCCAGAGTAATAATAATGATAATAATAGTAATAATTATAATTTTTATAATAATAATAATAATAACAATAGTGATAAAATAATAATAATAATAATAATAACAAGATTAATAATGACAATAATAACAATATTAATAATAGTAATAATAATAATAATTATTATTATTATTATTATTATTATTATTATTTAGAAAAAATATAATATAATAATATAAAAAAATGATAAGATAATAGTAATAATAATTATAATAATAATAAAATAATCATAATAATAATATAGAAATAATAATAAAAATAATAACATGATAACATGATAACAATAATAATAATAATAATAATAATAATAATATTCTCATAACAATAATGATAATAAAAATAATAACAATATTATTATTATTATTAATATGTTTGTAATCATAATAATAATAATAATAATAATAATATGAAATGATAATAACAATAATAATAATAAACATAATAATAATAATAATAATAACATAATAATAATAAAATAATTTTAATATTATTAATATGATAAAAATAATAATAAACGTTATAATATTAACAAACAAAACAAAAAAAATAAAAAAAATAAAAAAAAGACTCACAGCGGAGCAGCGGGTAAGGGAGGAGGCGGCAGCCGGAGGTGGGGCGCAGCGGTCGGGCGACGCAGGCCGGAGGTGCGCCGGCGGCTGGGGACGGCCATGCAGGGGGGGTGCGTGGTCTGAGCTGGGTGAGTCGGGATGGGGGTGGAGGTGGCAGGGTGCGACGACGGGAGCAGGAGGGGAGTGGGGTGGAGGCCGGCGGTCGGCTAGCAGAGGAGGTCGGCGCATCGAGGTCACAGGCCGGAGGTAGTGGAGTCGGACGGCAGGGGGTGCGGCAAGGGACAGGGGTGCCGGACGTCGGAAGTGGGCGGCGGGCTCGGGACGGCGGCTGGAGTCGCTGGAGGTGGCGGGAGCAGGGCCAGGATGGGAGGAGGGTGCAGTCTCAGGACGGGGAGGCCGGGGCGGCGCGGCGCTGGGGTGAGCGGGATGGTTATGGTGCGGGGGAGAAGAAAGAGGAGAGAGGGAGAGAGGTGAGGCGGCTACGGGAGGGGGTAGGATTAGGGTTAGTTTAGGTCATATATATATATATATGATAATAATAATAATAATAATAATAATAATAATAATAATAAAACTTTATAATAATAATAATAATAATAATAATAAAATATTGATAATAAATAAAAGAGAGTTAATTTCAATAATAATTATTATAATCAAAACACACGTATATGTATATGCATACCTAAACATATATATATATATATACCTATATATAAACATATACACATAGATACAATATATATACATATATATATACATATATAAACATAACGTATTAAAGTATATACATATGTATATACATACACATATATAGACATATATATATATATACTTATACACGGAAAATAACTACAATAATAATAACGCAACTCAAATATTAACAATAATAAAAAGTCAATGTAAAAACTTTAATATTTAAAACGCCGGGTTAACACATAGTCACCAGGTCCGAACGCACGATCACCGCTAGCGATGCGATGACCGCGCACTGGCGCGAAACCGCCGACACAACTAAACCTCGAAAAAAATTTAAATCGGGACCAAGAAAGAAGTAAAATAAAGGTATCTATGGTCGGGTGTGACAATTCTCCCCACCACAGACACTTTCTTCCCCCAGAAAGTCACCAAGCCTCACGTCAGCCAAAATCCAAGTCTATGCCCAAACAGAACTAAGGGAACTGAAAAGAACTGGGATTCTCAGGATAAACTTACCCCACACAGGTCAGACCCGACCCATCCAAGAGAAAACTGGAGTCCGAGGTTGAGGGGAGAACCCAAAGGGGTTTTGCCACCACAAGAACTCAACTAGTGCAGAAAAGTTGACCATCTAAATAGAAAACCCTAGGAATGGGGGTCGACGCGACAACTCCCAACCGATTCAAACCAACTCTTATAGCTCGATTAAAACAATACCTCCGTCGAGACATTGAATCCTCGACTAGAGTCAACAACCTTCAACACCAGGGAAAACCCACAGAAAAAATATAACCAACATCAAATTGGAGACATGATCCATCGATGTCCACAAAACATAACCACATCGACAACATAACTAAAACGAGGTCAACCCCGACGAGGGTCCAACACACTTTTAAGGACACACGATTTAGAATATTACATTCACACGACAAGTCTGCTTAGATTTATCATAGAACAAGTCCATCGTCACTTTATAGAAAAACAACGCATTTACAACACTGTTGAAACTTTAGTAGCAGGAAAACATGTATGAAAAAGGTTTCTAAATTTTCTACCATCAATACAGAAAACAGAACCAAGACCAAGGCTTCACAACCCTAGGAACTCCTGACTGTGCGCGAGCTTCACCCCAAGAACTGTAGCTGGAGCTCTGATGGCTGAAGCATCTCCTGCCTCACAGTCAGGTACTGACACTCTTCAATCACAGCATCCTCTTCAAGTGACGCTTCCTGCAAAACTTCTCCAGATGACCCAGACAGCCGCATCGATGACACGTCTTCGGAGGAGTGCGACAAGACAGCTCTAAATTCCCAAAACAACCACATTGATAGCATACCATTGAATGATCTGATGAACCGGAAGCTGGGACCAAAGGGGATAACTCCTTTGGAACAGGTATCTCTGGCGCCTTTTCCTCACTAGAGGGGAAACTCTTACAAACAATAGGGGATGCTGAAGTATTAACCACACACACACCGGAAACCAACTCAGCCAAGAAAGCTTCCTCCACCAGCTTCTCGAAACAAAGGTCTTTATAAGGGAGGACTCACTCCTTGATCTCTGGACGAAGACCCCCAGTGAAAATAGAGACCTTCATGAGCTCATGCAACGCTACCTCTAGAGAAAAGGAAATCAATTCCTTGAAATGGTCAACATATGCCTTCACCGTCTGTTGGCCTTGTTTAATATGCACAAGCTCTCCCTTTTTCTCCAGCTTCACATCCTCAGGTACAAACCATTGGATGAAAACGAATTTAAAGACATCCCACGTCATTTCAACTTGCATTGATGATGGGGTAACCTTCTTCCACTGGTAAAGATCTGGACCCTCAAACAACTCCCTAATTGGACGAACCATAACATTATCAGGAGTTCCCAACATTCTAAAGACACACTCCACTTCCTCGAGCCATTTCACTACCTCTAACGGACCCTGTTCACCATGGAGAATAGGCAAAGTCTGAAGAGGACCAAAAACTGGGCATGACCTATTAGAATCCTTAGAGGCCTTTCTGGGCAGCATTTCTTGAGTGACATATAAAACACAAAGCAAAAACCAAAATCAACCCAAAGCAACCTCAATAAAAGCGCCTTCATCAAAACAGTCAGCACAAAACCAAACAAACACAAACACCACCCAAAATAAAATCACCTTTTTAAAATCCCCTTTTTATTTTAGACATTAAAACCACCCTCTTTCAAGACTACTTTCCAAATCCAATCCACTTTCAAACCAAAAACTTTCCAAAACTGTTTCCCCTTTAAAACCGATTTAGAAAATAGGGTCAATCCATTAATTTCAAATACACACCCAGGAAATCTCATGAACCGTTGCACATGTCTTCATCTACTGTCCAATAATACTCGCACCAACATGAACCTTCCACACATTCTCACACATGTGCAAACGTTCATAAGGAGGACCTGAAGTTTCTCCCCAAATCATTCATAACCAATTCCAAGAAAACAATAGATTTCTAAATCGAGAGATTTCAGTTTCAAAACCCATTTCATACATTTAAAGTCTTTTAAAAGAAACCAGTCCAATTTTTTTTTTCAAAACCCTTTTTCATTTCCAACAATGTACATACACCGACCAAAACAAAAGAAGCATCCAAACTTGCATCAATCACTGAAATGAGGGACTAGTAGTCACACTCAACCTTGAGACATGGTAGTGGGCCATGTCCCAAGTCAGTGTCGACCACTATGGGGAATTCAAACCACGTACTCGGACTCCACATGGGCCACTACTCCATGTGAAATTACGATGTAACATTGGCCTGCCTCCATTATCATCTCTCAATCCAAGACACACCATGAAAGACACGGACACAATCCCCGAACTACCCCAGGTAACTCGAGGATCAGTGCGAGCAAGAGTTCGCGACGCTCTTCCCGTACCTACCCCTCGAGTTCCGACAGTCCTAATCTCCTTCTACCGGACAACCCAAATAAAAAGAACCTCCTCTGATACCATTTTTTCACGAACCAACCCGGGTCGACCCTGAACCGGTCACCCGAGCCAGTCCGCGGAAAGTCCCAAGGGGCGTTCCCGATCCCCCCAGGATGGAAACAAGTGTCGGGCATTAAAATTTCAATCGTTGGGAACGATTTCAGCCCAAACTAAAAACAGGATCAAAAGAACGAATATAAACTAAACAACAGACAAACACTAAAGCCATAAACAAACCTACACCACGACATACCTCCTCGTGACCTCGCGGGTCACCACCCAACTACAACCAACGTCATTCCCACACTGAGCCACTCAAGCAGGAAAACCTGAACACAAGGAACCTGGAACTGAAAAAGGTAAAAGATAGGCGTGAGCACAAAAGTACTCAGTAGGTGAGCCCAACAACAAATCCCAAAGCACTGCCAGTAAATAAAGAATCTACCTATTCAAGGTTTGAACTACAATTTATAAAAGTAAGCTTTCATAATGCTTTACTTGAAAATCAAACACGAGACATTTCCCTTATTCTTTTTGAAAGTTAGTTCCATTTCATCAGTTTTAAACTCATTCTAAAAAAAATAAAGTGTTACATTTTCAAATCTTACCCAAAGAGAATAAATCATTTTCATTTGAAAACCATTTTCCCAAAGTCTAACAGTACAGGCTGTGAAGGATGACTGAAAGTAAACAAGCAGGGAAAACAAGTACAAGTAAAGGGAAACAAGAAAGGAAAACCAAGTGAAGGAAAAATAAACCAGATGTTATCAACAATAACCATGGGCGATCCTGAACATCCCTAGAAAACCCCTAGACGTACTCGGGTTCAGACTACCTGCCGACGTGGTACTCCATAGTCAATAACCAACTAGACGCCCTAATTGCCAACCAGTGGCACATCCCTCCTGGCCGGTACACAACTCCAGGGGGTACTAACCCGTCTAATCAGGGTTAGCAAGCAACTATCACTCGATAATCTACAAGACGCCCAGGAACCCATGGTGGTTTTAGTAACTCTATGTAAGTGGGAGACCCTCGCACGCGTGACTCATCTCACCGCACTTGTCAACCCCTTACACGGACATCGCTACACGACAACCCTCGAAGGGAAGTCCCCCTGTAGATATTCCCTGACAAGTACGCATATATATATATATATAATCACATCACATTTATTAAAGTTCCAAACGGGACAGCATGTCACTTTCATTTTGACCATTAAATACTAAAACATTTTTAAAGGGATATGACACACACCATTTTATTGAAAACCAGAAACACACTTAAAACATTATTTATGAAACTCAAAACAGCATATTAAACATGAAACACACTGGTATCACAAGCAAAAAAATCATTTTTCCAATATCCAATCGCACGCTAACTTTATCAAGAGCCAAACGGGACTTTAATCATTTTTTTGAAGGAATGCTATTTCTTTAATGAAATCCAAACGGTTGTTCGCGTGACACAGAAAAACATTTTTCGTCAACCAAGAACCACACTTAATGTTTCCAAAATCAAATTCAAAGATCATACAGTCATTATCTCTAATTCAGGTTCTAAGAAACACCTTTTTCCATTAACAATACACCTACTAATTTGCACACACCAAAGACATTTCAAAACACAATTCAACATAAATTTCATTTTTTTCTAGGAAGAACCATTTAGAAATACTACTATGGAAGCACACAATTAAATCCAAGAAAAACCCTTTCAATGAAACGCTAGAATTAAAACAGCTTTTATCATCAGCAGATTACCACACTATAAATAACTACTTAATAATACTCTTAAATTTACTGAAACGTAATAAAAAGTCAAGGAATAAATAAATTCTAGATTTAAAGGCGACTGCAAGGGGAGACCTACCTCAAGATCCAAGCGCGACGGTATAAAGACCTTGGAACCAAGGCGCGACGGCACGACGTGTGTCTGAAGCCACGTGATAAAGTCCAACACTCTGCATAATAGATATGAAGGACTCAGACATATACAAAAACTCACTAGAGCATGCGAAACCAAGCGTCGGGGAGAAACGCTCACCTCGAAACTGAGGCGTGGAGAAGGCGGAACCTCGGAAACAAGGCGCATGGATCACGCTCTCTCAGAAATGCCCTACGCGGGTCCTAAAATCCTAAACCTACCAAAACAAAAATAAGTTGACGAAAAACCCCGAACAAAGCGAATGTGGAAGCCAGAGTAATAATAATGATAATAATAGTAATAATTATAATTATAATAATAATAATAATAACAATAGTGGTAAAATAATAATAATAATAATAATAACAAGACTAATAATGACAATAATAACAATATTAATAATAGTAATAATAATAATAATTATTATTATTATTATAATTATTATTATTATTATTATTATTATTATTTAGCATAATTATAATATAATTATATAAAAAAATTGATAAGATAATAGTAATAATAATAATAATAACAATAAAATAATCATAATAATAATATAGCAATAATAATAAAAAATAATAACTTAATAACATGATAATAATAATAATACTAATAATAATAATAATAATAATAATATTTTCATAACAATAATGATAATAAAAATAAAAATAATATTAATATTAATAATATGTTAGTAATCATAATAATAATAATAATAATAATTTGAAATGATAATAACAATAATAATAATAAATAATAATAAATAATAATAATAATAATAATATTAATAATAATAATAATAACATAATAATAATAAAATAATTATAACATTATTAATATGATAAAAAAAAAATAAAGGTTATAAGATTAACAAACAAAAAAAAATTAAAAAAAAAAGACTCACAGCGGAGCAGCGGGTAAGGGAGGAGGCGGAAGCCGGAGGTGGGGCGCGGCGGCCGGGCGACGCAGGCTGGTGGTGCGTCGGCGGCTGGGGATGGCCATGCAGGGGGGTGCGCAGTCTGAGTGGGGCGAGTCGGGACGGGGGTGGAGGCGGAAGGGCGCGGCGACGGGAGCAGAAGGGGAGCGGGGTGGAGGCCGGCGGTCGGCTGGAGGAGGAGGAGGGCGCGACGAGGTCGCAGGCCGGAGGTAGTGGAGTCGGACGGCAGGTGGTGCGGCACGGGACAGGGGTTCCAGACGTCGAAAGTGGGCAGCGGGCTCGGGACGGCGGCTGGAGTCGCTGGTGGTGGCGGGAGCAGGGCCGGGACAGGAGGAGGGTGCGGGCTCGGGACAGGGAGGCCGGGGCAGCGTGGTGCTGGGGTGAGCGGGAGGGTTATTCTGCGGGGGAGAAGAAAGAGGAGAGAGGGAGAGAGGTGAGGCGACTACGGGAGGGGGTAGGATTAGGGTTATTTTAGGTCATATATATATATATGATAATAATAATAATAATAATAATAATAATAAAACTTTATAATAATAATAATAATAATAATAATAAAATAACGATAATAAATAAAAGATAGTTAATTTCAATAACAATTATTATAATCAAAATACACGTATATGTATACGCATACCTAAACATATATATATATACCTATATATAAACATATACACATAGATACAATATATATACATATATATATACATATATAAACATGACGTATTAAAGTATATACATATGTATATACATACACTTATATAGACATATATATATATACTTATACACGGAGAATAACTACAATAATAATGACGCATCTCAAATAGTAACAATAATAAAAAGTCAACGTAAAAACATTAATATTTAAAAAGCCGGGTGAACACAAAGTCATCCGGGCTGAACACACGATCACCGCCAGCGATGCGATGACCGCGCACCGGCGCGAAACCGCCGACACAACTAAACCTCAAAAAAATTTAAATCAGGACAAAGAAAGAAGTAAAATAAAGGTATCTGTGGTTAGGTGTGACATTTACACTTTTAATCAACATTACATTTAATATGACAAGCTCACACATTAAGAAATGAATTTTTATCGAAATTCCACTAAAATTTCACCTTTAAAATGACATCTCATATACCACACCCAAACCTCTCAAACCATTATATTCTCTATATAATATCAATCCATTTTTATTCCCCTAAATCCTATTTAAAAATTATATTGTTCTTAGTTCCAATATAGAAGCCAAAATCCGTCATTCCAAAGTAACTCATGTTTATATGGATAGAATTCTTCATATAAATATCTTTGTTATTCAAAAAAAATTCTTGTATCTTCAAATCAATACACTCTATAAATATTTTTAGCCACAACTATTATGTATTATAATAAAATGATAATACATTTATATAACTCTAATCTCTTACTCATTTTATAGAATAACATGTTCTTGTATAGGTTGGTTCAACCACCTACGTTAATGATGATATTACAACATCACCAATTTCATAAATAATATGTATAAAGTCATTAATATTATTAATTTATGATATTAATGAATAAAATATTTCATGAATATGTTTATGTATGTATGACATGAAAATAAATTATTATGTAAATGTATCTCATGGGAATCCATAATTAGCCAAAAAATGTTCATCCAATATTATATCCTCAGAAACCATAACCATTATACCCATAATATGAACATATTGAAAAATAAATCATTAAAAATAATTTATTTTAGTACCTTGAATAATTTGGTAATGATAAACTTGGTATAAATAAAGGGGAAATCTTCTTTATTATGAATCATATATAGAACAATCAAAATTAAAAACATCTAATGATGAAAATAAACTATAATAAACTAATATATCTGTGGAGAATGATTATAATTATTGAATATAAATTGTAATAAAAATCAATACAAGTATAAAATAATTTATTTATATGGTAATTATTAATATTATACTTCAGGTCAAAGCGATTTCACAGAACATAGGAGTAATGGTAATGAATCTCATTCAAATGTCATAGTGAATTTGAGATTATTATGATTAAGTATCCATCTTGTGATATTCGATACTATTTATCCCTAAAACCAAATATCTTTTATTATATTCTATTTTATTGGTTTTTTATAACATCTTACCATTTTACTTCACCTTTGTATTATATTTCACCCAAGGTTATTCTTGTAAGAGAAACAATCCTTAAATATTTTTATTAGTTAGAAATATTTCTCTTACATTAACCATTTATTTATCTTGTTTTATGAATATACATATATTCAATTAAATGAAAATTTATTTTATTTTTCAATGTAGTTTAATTTATAATAAAACTATTATTAATGTATTTAGAGTATCTTTTTTTCATCAATCTATTACTCTCATTACAAAAGTGTGGAAAAATATTGTTTTTAAAAAAAATTGTAATAAATTTTTTCCCAATCAAATAAAAATTATTCGTTAATAATATTACTAAAAAATTAATCATGGTTTGTAAATAAATATATATTCCAATTTATTGTGAATGTCATGTTTCTAAATAATAGTTATCAAAATAAATGTATTTTAATTCTAATTTTTCAATGAAATTTTCAACCACATTTATGAAAACAAATTTCATCTATGTTAACATACTCTAATTATTCTTCTGTTTCACTGGAGATATACTATAATGATAAAATCCATTTTCATTATCCGGATTTATTATAATAATTTTATATACAATTTTCCTTATACCGATTTCTTTTTCATGAGTCAATTAACATTTCAAGGACCTATAAATTTTATCAAGATCTTTTGGCACACATTTTTATGACTGTCATTATGTGATTTATGGGTCCATTATAACCCTCGAATAAACAATGTAAATTATTATATCTTGGGATATGTATGTGGGATGTAGTTGGATATCCCATATCTACAATGTTAATTATTGCAAGTGTTTATACCAAGAACACTATGTGATTGGAAGTGTATTAGCCTTCCCATTATGATTTGATAGTCTTGATGTGTATCCCTAACATGTGTTATTATTTATATGATTGTGTTTGTGCCCAATTATTATTCTATACAATCTTCATACTCTATGTTCTCATGGATCTTGTTTTTTGAAACATTTTTCCATTATGCTATTACTTATATGTTATGTTACACTATAATAAATATGTTATGAATCATGTTTTATGATCTAATTTATATTTGGAATGATTGTATTATTTTATAACCATGTTCATTGATCATGTTCCCATCTCCACATAATTATATTTTGCTAAATTATGATTGAAAATTGATATATATTATGTTTACCGTTACATAAAATCAAGGTCCACACTTTATGACTTACTGAATATTATATTTTTTTTTCAAAATCACTTTTATGGAAAAGGTTTGTATCCTTCAAGTTCTAACAAACCAAAAAATAGTATAAAGGATGAAATATTTGTTAAAATCCAACTTAAATATCATAGACGCATCCTCCCAATATAATTTCTAGGAATGTTCTGGTACCATATTATTGGTATTATCTTTGATAATATTTTCAAATTGACAGGACACTTTGTCCATAATTTTCAAGTACTCTTACAATGTTATCATCATAGCATTGAAGCCTCCAGTTAGGATTAAATATTTCTTATTAATCCTGTCATCATGACCATCATTTGTATCCACATGAATCTGTATCACATTCATCCATCCCACATCTTAATTATAATCATGAATGATCCCGACCTTCTCAAGCATCTCTTCCTCATATTGCATAAGAAGGTCCTATGATTTTTCCATGATCTCTGCTCTGTTGCCCGTTGCGAGCCAACCATGTTTACTAATGAAACATCACCAACCTCATCCTCATTTATATATATCCCCTGAGTAGTAGTTAGAGGGTCAAAAATACCACTGAGTATTCCTAGGTATGAGATTGTTCTTTTACCATATCGCCCTTCTTTTCATGGGCATGATCCTTAGAGGTAGGACCATAAACCGATTAACTTCTTCTCACCAAATTCATACTGACCTCCTTCACCTATTCATTTTTAGATGACTCACCATCCATTTCCATGGTCCCAACTTTTTATTTGATCGTGTCTCCATAGTTATTGGGATATATGAGTAGTCATTTTGGGCTTTTTATTTCTTCAACTTGCTCACAATAAAACTACTCGGGTCCATTTTTTCTTTATTTTACATTTTCCTCTTTGGAATGTGAATCCCTCTACCGGGTCATCCCTTTGCATTTTCATACAGGGGTTGTCCATCACTCTCCCCACCCCTCAAAACCATCCCTATGAAACACCATGAACCATTTAGATCCTAATCAATAGTATTATATCCAAATCCATTGAAACTATTACTAATATTAATAGAGGAAATAATCAATATCCAATTTTCTCTTCCCCAAACATTCTCCCACTTCTCCAAATCACCATGTACTTCGTTTAGTATAGAATTATGACCCTTTTTGTCCACTTCCCCTAGTCCATTTCAAATTTTAGAAACATCTTCATATGATGGAATCCCAGTAGACTCAGATTGTAAAAGACCAAATAACCCTATAACCCCTAACCTCAAAACAACGTGCTTAGATTGATTATTCCCAGACAAGTCATTTTTCATCCAATTGAAAACTTCCACCACCATTGGATTAGGATTGGATTATCTAGCCTTATTCTATATGTGAGTTTCACCTAAATCCATTCTTTCCATGTGCCCTAGCAGGGTCTGCAAAAGTCTTCAGCATAAGATACATTCCAACATTCCTTTCCTTGATTCCCTAATAAATGAAATTAATATAATTCCCCAAGATATTATAGACGGAGAAAAACTCAGTCCAATATTCTAATAACAACATATTGTTGCATCTGACTTATTCCCCAGCAGTGATCCAGATCTTCTCCACTGGTGGTCATGACACATCTACTTCTACAGAATTGTGATATAAAATTGGTTGGCATATAGCATCAGTCCTACTATAGCAGCACAAGAAATGTTCTACCATGTTACCATTCCCGCATAAATGAGAGAGATTTTTAATGGGTAGAAAATGTTGTAGGGTTCATACCAACAATTTTTTCATTGATGAATAACGATTCATGTGAAAATAAAATGAAAAATAAAATAGGTAGAATGAACCCCAATTTTTGAAATAGTAAGACTCTAGACCAGGAAAGAATCTAGTCTTCTTCTGTGTAAAATCAAACCATCAGGTGACATTGTTCGAGATTTCCTATTGTCGCACGATCCTAAAGACCCCAACATCTAAATAAGAACTTTATAAAGAGTTTTCATAGGGCTTGCATATACTGAATTGAGCAACCATGTTATGATTATATAGAACTAAAGCATCTAAAAACTCCAAATTCAAAATAACATGTTGTGGCATGCTATTGTAATGATTTAGAGCCTTCGAGATGAGAGTCATAGTCGGTATAAGAGGAATGAAATATATGTTAGATAATGGGATTCATGGGGTGGTAAGTTTCAGATTCATGGAAGAATATCACCCCCTTCTCTAGAGAAGGAGTGGGGACGATGGAAACACCACCATCTGCCTAGTGCATCACAAATAAGGATATTGTCTTCGTTATTTACATTTAGTGCGCTTAATCAAGGATCATCTCTTATTATGATCCCATTCTCTAATTAATGATGAATACTATAATTTATGATGCTTAAAAAAGTGTCCCATGTGATAATAATATTTGTGGGATATGATGAAAATGTTTTAAAGTACATTGTTTATGTATAAAATCTCAAAATACACAAAAACCTGTAGTTTATGGGGTGTTATTTATTAAGATATGTAATGAATAATCATGTAAAATTATGAAATATGTATGTATGAAATTATTAGGACAACTATGTTCAAATAAAAGTGGAGTTAAGTTATTTTTGAGGATTATAATATTATGATATAACCTAAAACAACCTACGTTGATAAAAATAGAAAAAAGAAAAATGTATAATGTAGTAGGTTTAATTTAAGTTTTCATAATTTCAGACACTTTAAGACATATTTAATATGTAATATAATTTATTACAAAGATTATTGTTACCTAAAAACTGCCCAAACATTTTTTTGTTGATGAATATAATTATAATGAACCAATTTAACAATGAATGTGATGGATGGTGTAATATCAATAATAATGGTAAACATAATGGGATGTGTGTTGAAGTAAAAAATTTCATGGAAATGATCACCCAACATAATAAATCTATATATAATAACATGAATAATGATGAACTCTATTATTCACAAAGGAATGAATAATTTTTCATGATGTCCATCATAAAAAAAATGAATACAATAATTTAGTAGTTTTTCAAAACAACTTATTGGTAACTGATTGACCAACAAAATATAAATGATACATTATATTCTATTTTTCATAGAGATTCAATTTTTTTATATATTTTCCATATGGAACGTTAGATTGATAAATGGTCAAATCTCATTATGAATATGATACATGAGGAAGATATTGAATCAATGGTTACATATAAGTTTAATAAAATAATCATTACCAAATATTTTACTAGAAATCATCACATGAAAATAGAGAGATATTTCATAAAGATAAAACAAAAGGAGGATGAATCAATTTTTATCTATGAATCCAAATTTACCATATCTGAATGTTTCACATCTGGTTTTATCATTGAATTGGATAAAAAAACCAGTAATTTCATTATTGTATTAAAACCAAGAGTCCAAAAGGAATTGGATACTGTGGATCATGGTTTCAATTTATAATTTTTTTTACCTTTTTTATCAAGTTAGAAATTTATGTTGGAGACTTCCATTATTCTTTTGATTTCATAGATATGATTTGAATAGTTTATTTCCATGGAAACAGAAATGAAAATACAATTGATGAAATGAAAATGAATCCTCCTAGATCAAATTTTATTTTAGAATAACCCTGGATGAAAATATAACAATGTAATAGGTAAATACGTCATGTAGGAAAGATAAGTACAAAAATCATATTAATTTTGAAGAGATATAATGAAGTCTAATAAGAAAACGAATGGTTGGATGGCTTATATGATTACACCACCCACACTTCATTTCTTCAATTATAAGGATTACTGGAATTACTCCAAAAATCACACCAAAATCAGTGCTAATAATGAAAATAAACATCATAAATGTTAAAAGGAAATGGGGAATGGTAAATCCTATAAAAACATAACTATATAAGTGGTTCACAAAATAAATTAATAAGTTGTACACTTATATTTTGAAATAGAACTAAAAATGACTTATTTGAATCTAGTTCTACCCTATTTTTTATATATGGATTGTCATCTATGGTAAATAAATCACCCCTAAAATATCCATGTATTGAATTATCAATGAATACTCATAATGGTAAGATCATGTCATCCTAGGTCTATAAATCTTATTTGATTGAAATTTATGGGAATGTGATTCCTATAAATCTTATTATTATCCCTTAATTATAATTTTATGTGATTTTGGGAATTCATTGAATTTCACTATATATATCCAATATAAATTTCTATTATAGGGAAATCATATTTCATATCTTGAATCAACCTATAATCATAAATTAGTGAAAATATGACCATGAAATCTCTATGGAAATTACTTCCATTATATAGATCATAGTACCCAATCGTTAGGGATATTTAGTTCAAATGGTTTTTGAAAATAATAATTTTAAATATATACCTTTTATAAGGGAATATGTAGACATATGTATAAATAAATTTCCTAGTGTTCCCCCAGATCAAGAGGTTGTGTTTTTAATATAACTCTTACAAGGTTATATGCTAATCCCAGCATCTTCTTATAAAATTACCCTATTGAAATTTAAGGAAATAAAGAAAAAAATTAAATAGATTCTCGAAAAAGGATTTATACTGAAAATTACTTAACAATGGGGAACACCAATTATCTAAAAAGGAAATAAGGATCAATTAATCTTTTCATTAATTATTGCGAACCGTAAAAATTCATGATCAAGAAAAAAAATCTTCTACCCCATATTGAATACATGTTTTATCAACTATGAGGGGATAAATACTTCTACCAGATGAAACATTTATTTGGATATCACTTATTAATGGAGAAAAGGTTGGATGTACCCAATAAGTCCTTTTATACAATATATGGGTAATATAAATTCATAATGACTTCATTTAGACTTACAAATACTAATTCTATCTTCATTTTTATGATGAATATAATCTTAAAATTATACCTCAAAAAGAATTTGGTAGTATTTATTAATGATATAATCATATATTCCATGTCTAATGATGAATATGAATATCATTTAAGGAATATTCTAAAGACATCGAGAAATTATAAATGATTGTCTGATTTATAAAGTGTGAATTCTAGCTACATAATATATCACACTTTGGTCATGTAATTTCAGGAAAGGGTATATATATATCCATAAAAGATATAAGCAATTTAATAAGGTCTTAGAACAACCACTATAATAGTGATCTATAACTTTTTGAATTGGTTGGATATTAATGATTACTGGGGAGAAATTTCTCACAAAATTAAAATCCACCTAAAAATTTAACATGGTAGTGATTCATGTTGTTAAGAATCAGTGAATGTGTATAAAAATTCAAGGATCTCAAGTAAAGGTTAGTCCCTAAACATTTGAACACACTACCCTACCACCAATAAGGGTTCATAATATACAGTGGTAGATGAAAGAAGCTATCAAAGCTATTGTATGTAATATATCCGTTTAAAATATGGATACATTATATATATCGTAAAAAGGTATTAAATATATACTCATTATAATAGTTTAAATATATATTCATATGGATGGAGTTAAATATGTGCTAAAGGGTATAGTTAGGGTTGATTAGGGACTATAAAATCTCGATATATTACTACCCTTTAAAGGAAAACAATATGGATGATTCTTATAGTATGAAGGACTTACATTCCATATCAATATATGTTAAAATCAAAGAGGCATTGAAGGATGCTATGAAGATATAAAAGATGTTATGAAATATTATTAACTTAATATTTGTAAATGATAAAATAATAATTTTCAGGAATATAAAATGTGTTCTATAAATACTAGAAATGAAGAAATAAATATTGGATGAAGAACATTACACAATTTAATCTATCCATCTCAGATGAAAAATGATGTATAGAGATATTAAAAATCATATATGGTTGGAAAACAGGAATAAGGATACTAAATTGTATGTATCTTGATGCTTGTCATGCTAATAAGTTAATGTGGATTAAAAAATTTATATGGGAATAATAAAACTATTTCCCATACCTTTATAGAAATGGGATAACAAGGAAATAAATTTTTCCATTCGTTATTCCCAGACCACAAATGGCCATAATTATATTTGGGGTACAATATATTACCTCAATAATTTTGTACATTTCATTTCCATTAGAGAATATTTCTTACATGGCCAACTTACCAGGATATATATAAATGATGAGGCAAAGATTCATTGAGTACAATTATCAATTATATATAATTAAGATTCGAGTTTTACATCAATGTTCAGATAATAAAATTCAATACAAATTGGATATGGAGATTCACATCAACATTATTTATCATCCTCATCATGATGGTCAATTTGAATAGACCATTACAACTCAATATTATATTCTAATAACATATTAAATGGATCTGCAATGAATATAGGATAAACAAAAACTTATGGAAGTGTTCCAAATTCTAATATTATAAATTTGAGTATTCAAATGGAAATATATTTGGCTATTTATGGTTAAATGTGTGAAATAAAACATATTAAGATGATGGTGGAGAATGTAAACTTTTGGGATAATATCTTTCTTAATAAATAATATATATGATTCAAACAATTTTGAGGCATATTAAAATTTAAAAGATTAGACTAAAGTGATGTGATTATAATAACCTATGAAAATTAGAGTTTGATGTTAGTGATAAAGTATCCCTATAAATATTATAATGGAAGAGGGTTTTTAGATTCCGGAAAAGGTTAATGTGATGCCTAGATAAATTGACCTCATTCAAATACGTGATTAATTGGGAATGATAACTTACCATTTTTCACTCCCTCCAATTCTATCAGAAGTGGGAGATGTGATACATGTATCAGTTTTTATGAATTACATAACTAAACCTTCATATGTACTAAATATAGAGGTTGTAGAACATGATAAATCATATGAGGAACAATTCCTAGAAACCTTGGATCGTAGAGATAACCTACATTGAAATATGACCAAACTGCTGGAAAATTTCTATAAAAAAATAATATGTTTATGAAGAAACATGGGAACCATATGATTTAATGAAGCAGAAGTCCCCTCATTTTTATTCATTAGAGAGTAATTGAATCTCTAGGGAGAAATACTTTTATGTAGGTATAATATAACACCACGGTATTTTAATCTATATTGTTTCTGAATATAAACTATGTTGGATATATTCTTTCACATTAAACACTGATCTACACAAATCCACAATTCATTTTATAGAGATAAAATATCATGATACATGATAAAAGTTTTTACATTGAAGAAAATGAGAAATGAAAAAAAGAATAAAACTATAAGAATAATAAAAACAATTTTAATTAAAAATACTGTGAAAATATAATTTTTTTCCTTGATGTTTTTATAAATGATCTTGACCCAAAATTAATCTTTGACAAAAAGGTAGATAAGTATAAACATGATAGATATGTTATGTAATAAGTTACTAAAAAGGATTAGTAAATCCAATGAATGTATTTAGGGATAGATAAAATAATTAAATATGATTACTATATGTATGGTGGTTGTAAATGTGACTTGAATAAATGGTCATTAGATATATAGTGATTGGGTATATCAAAGGGGTATATAATGTAATTTCAGATAATATAATTTTTGAATGACATAACTATATAATTTATAAATTTATTAATTTTATTATAGAAGTAAATAATATTTTCATATATGATTATTATTATATTTAAAAATTATTTTCTATATGTATATTTTAAATATTTTAATACCAATGGATTGATCAAGTTAAAAGATGAGGGGATGAATAATTAATCATAATAAATCGTTTTTAGAATTATTTAAAATTAAAAAAATAAATTTTACATTTCATTAAGTATTGGGTAATTGTACCTTTATAAAATAAAATTTTTCCCTTATAAATGAATAATTTAATGTAATTAATAATTCAATAAAAAATATTTTAAGACTCATTTTAAAGGTAATTTATATTGAATAGGATTGAGAATACAAAAAGATTAATATTTTCTATAAAACTATTTTTGTATGTATTTTATGTTTTTATTTAATAGTTAAATTTCACATATTTATAAATTGAATCACATTAAATAGAGTCTAAATTTTTAATTATAATGTCAAAATTCATCATGTATGTGACTGCTCAGACAATCAATTTTGGTTCTGGTTCTATGAACATAAACATTACATACTTTGATATAGGCTGTAAAATACTATACATAATAATCCATAATAAAGAATTTCACTAAAGATTATTAAATATCATTTATATGATGGATGATTTTAGGTTTATATATTTAGATATTTACAACACGTTAAAAATAAATAAATTCCTTATATTTCCCAACTGATGGAATTTATTCCATTATATATAAGAAACTGCTTATTTCATGATAATTATTTAACATCTCCGTTAAATTATTCCAAACATGCTATCATTTTAAACATCCAAAATGATCTAATATTCTTCATAACCTGATGAATGGAAGCCTAAGAATGGAATACCTCAGACTCATACTGAAGGAAACATATAACATAAAGAATCATGGCATAAATATGGAATAAATATTGTTTCAATAATATGTAAAAAATATGATTCCATAATCAACATGAAAATGAATGCTTTCTATATCACTTAATATAAATAAAATCATGGATATGAAAAATAATAATTTCATAATGATGGAATTATGAATTTTAGACATCAAAAACCTGATGTCAAGGTATTGTTCTATGACACTTTACATTCTATCAAAAAAATTGTAAATGCATCATAATTATTTGGGTAGGCATACACCAAATACCCAAAAATTTCATGCCTCAAGATACCTAAAAATTTATTAAGTGGCTCTATAATTTCAGTCCTCAACCATCCGAGGATTAAGTCTAATAAATTCACCATAATATTAAAATAACAACATTCGTAGCATTCCTTATGGATCATTTGGCTGAATTAAAAACACGAGAATCTCTATAATGAAGGAAAAAATATCAATACATGATAAATAATTATTGTCACAGAATAATAGTGAATAAATTCAATTCTTTTCCCCATGATTAGAACCCTTTTATGTAAAGAAGGTGGGAATTCAAACAAAACATATCCAACATACCAATAATTAGCTGTATTGGAACAGAAATATACCAAACACCAATAATTTTCAACATTTTAATAGAATAATTTAATTTTTATGAAAAATAATACAATATGAGTTATTTAAAATTCTATATTCACATCATATAATAAATTAGTATACTGCTAGTTCATCACTAGAATAACATTATCATAATCCATTAGGATAAAGAAATTGTACTGTTTTAAAAGAACCTATCCCAAGAAGTGAGAAATATTTTTTGAAGGGTTTATATGGTAAGAATATTTATCCCTATAAAAAAATTATAGAATTCCACGTATTAAAATCAAAGGATAATATTTACCCAACTTATGTGAAATAATATTAAGTGTATGATTATAAATCAAGTAACAAAAGTTTAATTAACAAAATTGTTTACCCCTAGGGAAAAACATAATTAATATCTACATGAATAAGGTAACATTATTTAGCTACTAAATAACATGAAATAGAAATATTATGATAAAAATATATCCATCGGTATTTAATAAACAAATCAAATAAAATATGGCTCAATAAATGTATTAAGTTTAAAAAAACAAAATTGAGATCAAGAAAACCCATACAAAATTATAAATATTTAAATAATTTCTCCTCAAAAGAGAGGTCTTTAAATCGGACACTTTATACCTTGTTAAAAATATGATATTATTACAAAATTAGTTAGTATATTCACCACATAAATGAAATTATTTTCATAATTCTTAACATGTCTCAATGAGAGGAATTTGAGAAGAAAAATCATTACCCATTTTCCTAACTTCTATAAAAACACATTAAGCCACTATATAAAAAATACACTCTAATATCTAAATTAAAAACATTACTCACATTTACATTTATTCAAACTCTTCATAAATTATTATTCTATACATTAAAACATAGGATTTTCAACATTTTTTGTTTATAGTCATGATTATATATTCTAGTTTCATAATAATGGTGTATATTTTTGTTCATATTTCAATGTTAATCATTATTATATCAATAAATTACCAATTTTGTATTTTTTAAATTTAATTATTATGTTTCAAATTTAATTCATGATAATTTTATTAATTCTCATTTAATACGTAATAGATAATAAACACGTTTCATTTATTCATAAAAATTGATGTGTTTTTTCTTGATTGATGAATTAAATATTGATATAAAACCTTCCAAATAAAAAATAATATTTTCCACACACACACACACACATATATATATATTAAACTAGTAATAATTTTCTTATAGTCATTCATATATAAACACAATTTACGATTAAATTAGGTTCTTAAACTAACCAAAACATGAACATACCTTGATTTAATGAATTGTTATTACATATTTTTGTTATAAAATAATTATAATATATTTATGATGATATAATTGAGTTTTTATTGGGGTAAAATATTTCAATTTTGAATACTAATAATAATTAATAATGAAAATCAAAATATTACAAAATTTGCATAAAAGGCCATTCTCTAAGTATATTTCTTTTAAATGATTAAATTTACAAAGATCATTTATTGATGTTACCATTATAGGCTATATAATTTTCCCTCATAGGACCATAAATATATTATATTTATAATATTTATATCTCAATACCATCATTAGATACATCCATATAAGGTGGTGATTGGAAACGAATCACATTGAATCATTGAGGCGGTTATCCGCCCAACACACACACATCAATTCTGTTATTGTTACTAGATGGGGTATATCAATAAAAAAATTATATAACATTAAAATAATAGAATTAAATTATATTAATTATACTAATATAATTATATTAGTGTGTTTATAAATATTTTTAAAGAATATAATTAATATGAATCTTCTTGTAGTTTATAACAGTCAGGTTAGAGTCCTGAATTTTTTTTGGAAGCCTCCCTGGAAATAAAGTCCTCATGTTAAATAATGGTGACAAAATCATTTGACAATTAAAGAGGGTTCTAGGAGGATAATTTTTCATATTTTAAATGATTTATTTGAAACAAAGGTGTTGCATGAAGTTTAGGAAGGGTTAGCCTTTATAAGTGAAGATAAAGGTAATATTGGTAGTAACCCCTACATTTTGAATAATGTAAGGTTACTATTAAAGTAAAGAAAGTCAAAAAAGGAAAAAAAAATTGAGAAGAAAATAATTATGGATCTAAAATCACATCAAAAATTCCATTTTGAAAAAAATAGTTTTTTAGGGATTTTGTTTTAACTTATTTACTTTTACAGTCATTTACTTTTACCTTGGTAAATAATTTCTAACCTGAGTAATTAATGTTAATGAAGAATATTAAAATTTAACTTATTAGAATATTTTTTAATACAAATTTCAAATATTAAAATAATTTTATCATATAAAATTACTAAAAATTTAAACGTTTATTTTTTATAATAAATCTACATGTCATGTAAAAATGTTTATAGATAAATATCAATTAAATAATTAAATTTATATATAATAATTAATTATTCGAGATACAAATTTTAATGAAATAAATTGATTTATTAAATAAAAAAAGTGTATGAGTATTTCAGGTGAAGATAAAACCTAATCTCCCTTTATTATTATTAATTCGAATAAAATATCCATGATAAAAAAAATGTATAAAGTAAGATTTTAATTAGATAATTTTTTTTGAAATAAGATCTATAGAATCAGATAATATTTTCAAAATTAAAATTTTATTAATTAATTACACATTTTATGACTAGAGTGGTTTTTTAAACATAATGTATACACTTATATAAGGATAAAGTAATTACTATTAATATTTTTTGGAAAATCAAATTCTTCTATTAAAAACATTATTTTTGAAAAAAATGAAATTTTATTCATAAATTCACATTTTTATTCAAAATATTAAAACTATTTCAATATTTTTAAATTCAACTTCTAATATTTATAAATATAAAAATAAAAAAATTGAATGAAATCAAATTTTAATTTGAATGTTACTTTTTCAAATATTAACTATTATTATTGATATTTCATATCCTTTACCAGCTAAATTGATGTTAAAAAATTATTAATCTAAAACACAATTTGTCATTATTCATATGTTTCATGAAATAGATAGGCACATCATATAAAATAATTTCCTTATAAAAATACTTTTCTAAATTATAAAGGATCTTATTAGTAATTTTAATTAAAATAATTAAATTTCATTCATATTAATATTATACTTTATATTCTATGTAAAAAATTTTTATAATGTATTTACACCGATTGATTCATTCTTATTCAATGAAATGGTTTTTAACAACATTTCTTAAATATTTTTATATAATATAAATAAATCATGTTATCATTTCTATTAGGTGTTAGATGTAGAGAAAGATATAGAAGTCATTGACATATTTAATGTTAATAATATTTTAGGATTTGGGGGTGTTATATTCTCATCCCTTAAATAAATTATTTCCCACAATTTGAATCATTAGATCATAAAAATTTCAATATGAAACAAATAATTAACCATAAAATGTTAGATAATCACTATTTAATTTATGATGTAGCATGAAATTTATCTCTATTAAAAATTACTATAAAATATTAATAAGAGTGTAATCATTTTTTAATTTAATATCATATACTATTAAGGGATTTAGTTCAGAATCCTTATGTAATAAATTCCCACAAATAAAAAAAATTATTTATATGACACTCATACAACTAGTGGTTTTAATTTTTAACTCAATATCTAAGAGTTGGTGATATCATACATTAAATTATACACAGGAAACACCAGAGTGAAAACTCAAACTTCTATTGATTAGTATTAGTTTTATAGGCTTCTACATGTTCATTTTTTTTGTTAGTCACCAGTTATAATTTGGTTGTAATTGTTGTAAATATATGGAAATAAATTTTACATTTTTTATTTTTAGAAAAGGTTAATATATGGATCATCATACTAACCATTGTAATTAAGAAATTAGACTCAAAATTATTATGAAATTTTATCATATTGAAATTATTTTTCTCATAAAAAAATGTTCATCATACTATCCTAAATCCAAAATGAATGGATGATTGTTTTTAGAATTTGTATCAAGTCTATATGGATCTTATAAAAATCCTACCAATATTTTCTTTTTCGTATTTCAAAAAAGTCATATGTTGTATGGAGACTTGTTATTCATGCCTTATGAATGAAAATGGAAGTAGATTTGCTTCCAATTGTATTTAGACCAATCATATTCATGTTTAAATTGGAATTAAATAATTTTTTTGAATATATGAGATGTTACATTACTTTCCAATGTACGTTATATGATGCTATACCGATATCAAATTTATTCTGAGCCATGATAATGTGGAAAAAATTATTGATGAAGAAAGTTTAAAGAAGAAATGAGAATATTATGTAAATTATTCTTGTCGCTGATCATTACTTTGAGGAATACAGGACAAAGAATTATGTTAATCATTGGTATGAAATGTATTGGAGGGAACTTGTTTTATGGATGGAATCTTATTCTTACTGAAGTAAAGAATTCACAACTGGCAGTTATTTATGAGGAAACTATTGCAACTGATATTTCTTAATGAGTTCTGAAATTGATCTATCATTTCAATTGTTGATATCCTTATGACATAAAAGAGATGATGATAATGTTTTAGTTGATGATAAAAATATCAAAAGGTAGAAATATTGATCTTGATGACGGATTGAAGTCACTGCCAAGACCGGTCCATTAGGTGTGTTATGCCACAGATCAAATATTATGAATGATGAAACCAATATTTCTAGGAAATATTTTGTTTCTATATGAAATTAGATATATAGTGATATCATATTTAGAACAATTAAAAGAGTATTTATTCGTTTTTTCAATTTGGTTAAGAAAAAAAATTATACTTTCTTCTCACACACAATTACGAAATGTATAAAATAAAAAAGTTCCGATTGCTTCAAAAAATGATGATTATTTACCAGAATGATGTAGGTGATATTAATTTGAGTGAAAATGAGTTGTATCCATCATATGTGTTGAGAAAATGATAAAATCACTATACATGAGATCATTAGTTTGATGAAAAACAATATAATGATAAGTAATTTGAAGAAATATCATAATGGTTTTCAATTTATTATACTAAATCATTGATACAATACATTAATGTTAGGATACATTTAGTATTTATAAGACGTCATCATAATGGGACATCTTCAATTTTTCACATTAATTCATCATAGTAATTAATTGAAATGAAGCATTGGAATGAAGAATCAAACTAATGAATCAAAATGATGAAATGATTGTAGTCTTGAATAAGTCAAATATGGATCAAAGATTTAAGAAAAATTGAATGTATTGAAGAAGTCAAATATTGATCCAATATTTAGGGAGAATTTAATTTTAATAAAGGTTGGTACAATGGGAAAGATATCCAAAATCCACGCCTAACCATACATGGGTTTCCAATAAAAGGATAACCTAGATCATTGGTAATATATAGATTAATATCTTTTCATGTGTATATAGCTAACACTACATAATTTTTTGATCATTTATTGAATTTGAAACCTTAAAATTTTTTTGGCTAATGGGATTTCAATTTGAAAATTATCTAAGGATGTAGAGGAAGCAACAATGAAATAAATCGGTCTGAATGATTATATAAGAATTATTCCATTGGAAGAAACGTCAATTAGAAAGAGGTTCATCAGATGGAATTAAGTGAGAAGCATACTGAGTTTCTAGTAAAATGAATAAGTATGTGAAGATAATGAGTTGAATGGAGACATATCAGATGGAGACCATTGGATAGTGGTTACCATACTGATAAGAGATCAGAAAGAATTTTTCTAATGAATTTTTCTGAATAGGATTCTAAATGAAGATTAATGACATACTAGTTCTATAAAGAATTTTTGAAGTTCTTGAACATTGTATGTTGGTAAATTTTGTTTCAGGTTACTAGAGGTGTAAATAAATATCATTAAGAAATTGATCAAAAAATAAATTAGAATTGAATCTTGTAAATTTTTATAATTACCAGTTACAGAAAAGGCTTGTCTTTCTAGGGTGTATATGTAAATAAGAGATGTGAATATTGAAAAGGATACATAAGAGGTACAACCAACTATTTCAAATAGAAGTCTATAAGGATTTTAGAATATCGACTATATGTCTTTTTGTATTAAATAAAAATGGTTGTGACAGAATCAATGTTGGGGACACTAACCAATATATAATTGGGTGGGTCTTTGTATCTAACACTGTAAATATCATGTGATTCCTTCTCATTATATTTTTTGAATACAAAAGTTGAGGATACGAGTTATTTTTTGAGAAGATGATAATTGTAACAACTTCTAGAGGTTAATATTTTTTTTAAGGAGTAAAGAAACATTATTATAAATTAAAAGGGAACAATTAATTCACACCCCTCTTAGTGGTCTCAATCCTACATGGGAACAAATATCATCATCAAAGGGTACGTTCCCTCAAAAATATCCATATGTGAAAATCTAGAATTTGAATTCTATGAACTGTTAGAGGATTCAAGTTTTCATTGGAAAGAAATATCATATATAGAAATATATAATGCTTCCATATCTTATGTCTCTTGGATATTATGTTTTGGTAGGTAATATAGATATATTCCAACTTATTTTGAGATTAATTCTCTTACTTCCACTGATAAGAGAAATCATGTGAATTTTGAAAGAGGTAAAAATGCTTTACTATCATCACCAACCAAATTTTAGTTTCATAGTTTAAGGGGAGTTATAACAACCACATTTATCTTAGATAAGTTGAAAACATTTATTAATGAAATATAAAGGTGAAGAAGAAAAAATTACAACATTGGAGGCTAAAGTATCAATATTTGAAAATGGATAAACAAAAACTATTGATGAATTAGTTTAAAGGGTAAATGATATTTTAAATTGCATAATATTTCCTAGTGAGAAGATATATGACTAAAAAATTGTTGAAAATTTCATGGTAATTCATCCCGATAAGTTTGATTCCAGTGTTCCATAGATCAAAATCTACCTTTCACGTCGGCTTTACCACATCATTTATTTATTAACACTATGATAAATCAATCTATATTTCTTTTTCATGTTGGTTATTTAGTTATAAATTTAGAAAGTCAAGGTATGTGATTTGTGATGATGGTTATACAATAACTGATTTGAAAAATATGTTATACACCACTATCATGCTAATTATTTTAGAAATGATGTAAAAAATATGAAAAAATACAACACAAATCATTTATATAATAATCAATGTGATAAACCTATTAAATTTATATAAACTCCCATTTTGATTGATTTTTTATTTGTTCACACAAAGGCTGATTCTTCTCTATCATGTGCTAAAACCTAATCCTCAGTTTTTCATTCATGTGGCCTGAAATCACATTTTACCATCATTATACAACATCTTATTTCTTATTAATTTGATTATATAGTCTCTCAAATCTCAAATAAGTCCAAAAAATAAATTCTCTATCGATTTCGGTCAATCAATGTCAATGGAACCCAGTATCTCTTTTTATTTCGACTGTGATTACTCAAATTTTCTTGGTACTTTAGTTATAAATCTATCACAATTTTTTTATTCAACCTCTCATCCTTCCACACTCTCTTACGTCTTATTTTATTTATAGTTCATGGGAAATATGCATTATTCTATATATATTTACAAATACCTCAATTTTTATGGATATTTTAATATAAAAAAATGTTATAATAATCATTCAATTCCTTGATTCACTTTCATTTAGTGATGTCCAAAAGGATTCATCGAAATCTGAGTATATGTTTTTATATAATCATTATTTATTTATCAGAACTTGTATTCTTGAGATTTCTATATTTATCAAAGTAATTCTTACATGATCTAACATTATTGAATGATAATTGTTTATTATTATCTTTGTGGAATTCATGTTTTACATATACGTGATTCAATGGTTTGTAATGGGATGTTTGAAATGTTTATGACTATTATTGACAATATGGGATTAAAATATTCTTCTTATGGATGATATTATTGTTACTAAAATGTTACTTTTACGGATAGAAAAAGTATATTCTAATGATTGTCTTAGTTATAATATGATAGAAAATATCTCTTTATTACCAATGGTTTTTTAAGGTATATATTGTATTTTGGGTATATTATCTCATTGATTTAATACTGAGGAATATGGGAGAAATAGTTGATAATGAAATGTGGATGGTTATAATTAGGGACACATATGATATATGGTGAAAGACACATACATGGTAATGGTGTTCATAAAACACATAATTGACTTATGGTAGTTCTTATAATATTATCCATATTTTTATTAGATGTTTACATCCTATTTATCAATTATAGTTGAAATTATATTTGATTATTGTCTAAAATATATAGTTATAATTTTAAAATATTGCATATATATATCTATATAAATTTCAATGCTTTTTAACATTCAAATTATGACATATTTAATATTAATATAAACCTTGTTTGAATTGATAAATTTATTCTCACTTTTATCACCAATATATACATTTGAAAAAATATTTTTTAATATGTTTTTTATAATAGTAAGTTGATGGTTGATTATGGTAGTTCAAACATGTGATAAATATGAGGCTGGTTTTGTTTCTTTTTTGGAATTTTCTAGATAAAAATTAAAAAAATGACATGTATTTCTATCCATTGTTAAGATGTTTATATATTAATACATTGAAATGAAACAATATCAAATTTCAATTAATTTTTCACAGTTTAAATTTCAGTTATATTCCTTGGATTTTTCATGGTGAAACATGAATAATTTAAAATCTAGTGATGATGATTCATTGTAGGATGATAACTTTAATGAAATTGGAGAATTAATATTTGATATTGATGTAGAGGAAATTGAGAAAGAACCAACAAATGAGAGTCTATATATTGATGATAAAAATATATTTTATCTGTGTTTTATAGAATTTATAGTTTAATAAATGATGTTAGAATTGATTAACATGAAGGAATAATATTGGTTGACTGAGAAGAGTTTTATTAATTTTCTAAAATTTAGAAATAAATTCTTCATAAAGACAATGATCATCCTAATTCACAATATAAAATGATGAAAATAAATTTTTTTATGGGATAATGGTACAAAAAAATACATTCCATCCCAAATTATTGTGTGCTCTATAGAAAGGGTGATGAATTTCTCTCAGACATCTAAAATTGGGACATCAAAATATTATTTGAAAGAAAAATAAAGGGATGATTTATATTATATAGAAACCCCAACCAAGTTAATTTGGTACCTTTCTGTTATTCCTCATTTGAAATATTAATTTTAAAATTCTCATGTTGTAAAAATATTAATATGTCCTACTGAAGATTAGATATGTGATGAAAAAATAGATCATCCCGCTGATTGTCCACAATGGAAGAAAATTGATAACATGTTCCCAATATTTAAAAACAATATTTGAAATATCAGTTTTGGATTCTACATGGATGGATGAAATCCATATTGAATCCTTAAAAGAATGCACAACTCATGACCTATTTTATTGGTAATTTAAAACTTATCTCATTAATATTTTATGAAGTGAAAATATGTCTGGTTGAGTTTAATGATATCTGCACCAAGACAACCCATAAATAATATAGAACTTTTCTTATCAATATTGATTGATGATTTTAATATCTTATTGGAGGATGGTATTAGGGTCTGTGATTCATATATAATGGAATATTTTCAACTGAATTCAATGATTATGTTCACTATAAATGACTTCCCAAAGTATAGAAATATTTCCAGAAATAGTGTTAATAGTCATAAAGCATGTCCAATTTTAGAAAAACAATCATCATATTATCTACTACATGATGGGACAAAAACATTATACATGGTTTATAAATTGTTTTTTTCTATGGATCACGCTTATAGAAGTTTAAAAAACTCATTGAATAGATCATAATAATTTTATATTTCTCCAAAAAATTATCTACTAATTAGAATATTCAGTGGGTGAAAATCTGTGATCTGACATTTGTAATGAAATATAAATTTGTAATGATATAAATATTTGGATCAAATGAACAATATTTTTTGAGCTAATGTAACATCCACGACCCAGAAGCCACAAAACTGGTGCTTCGAACCGGGTTGTTACATGACCCTAAGTGTGCCTCCTCGTACACCAAAGGATGTCGACTAGCAGTGGGGGTCTATGGGGTCAAGTGGGGAGATTATACCCCCTTTTTATCAGATTAAGCCACAATAGAATAACCAGATAGTGGAAACAACAACACATAAACAAGGAACATGTTTGGAAACCATTTCCAAAAATAAATATGTCATGTCATAATACAGTGCAAGAGTGATCAAAAGAACAAAAATAAAAGCCAATGGCCAAAATACCAAAATGGTCCCTACTCCATGACCAGATCCTCCACCAAATGCTACCCATGTCCACTCAGCTAACTAGAAAGGACCCTTTCCCTTTTCCAGACCTGTAAACATAAAGTCTGCTCGGGTACCCAATGGCGGCCCGAGTAGGGTGTGATTACAACTCAGTAGGCCACCACCAATGGTGTCTACAAATTATCGATTATAAACAGGCATTGCATGAAAAAGGGAAAATGAATGATAAATTCCATGTAATTATTTAAAGTTCCATTAATTTATTTAAAACTGAATCCATTACCATCACATTACCATTAATTCAGTACCATTTACCATCACTTACCATTTCATCACATTTCCATGGTTTAATCACTAACATCATGTTACATGGGTCTAAGGCCAACAATCACATGTAAGAGGGTAAACACATCGTTATACTATCTCACTAGGACTAACCCCTCCTAGAAACCATATCTCAACTCAAAGCCTCAGTCCGGGTGGTTGCAACTATTAGGATAATAGACCCTCAATCCCTGTAGAGACCCGAAGCTTCACGTACATGGACTTTACATTACTTTTGCGGAATACTTAGTACATAACAAAAACACGCACACAAGGATCGTAATAGTTTAGTGTCTTTGGAAACTCGGAACGTAATCTTCTAATCGTGGTGAAAGAATTTCAATATCTCCCATAAAGATCTTCCCTTAGTTTTTACCTAAAACCTTTCTTTATATCCTGGGGAAAATAAAACATAAAAGGTTGAGCTCAAATGCTCAGTAAGGGTAAACAAAAGAAAAAAATCAATCACATCATATTCATAAGAACATAACTTTTGGAAATCATAACCTGCAAAAGAGAGCATAATTTCATAACATGGGATAAATCATGGCAGTGAAATGTAATCACAATAATCATAACTTAAAACATGAAACTTTGTGGCATTCACACATAATCATAGAGAATCATTTCTTGTTAGTCAAGACTCATTGCCAAGACTATCTTAGTGGACAAAGTCCCTTTCTGAATCAAGTAACCCTCGTTTCAGTCCTGTTTCACTGAACCGGTATAACCTACCATTTCAGCCATGTCTATCTCATGAGATATAAAATCTTTACCCAATGCATTGGAGGGAGATATAGGTCCCACCCATCTTATAATGAATCCTTTCTTATGTGTGCCACATAATCATAAACCATACATCCTAGCGTAACCCATGTAATAAAAATGGGATTCTTAAACAACATGACATCATAAAACCATTCATATAAGATAAAGGAATTCATAAACATAATTCCATCACAACATAGTCAAATCAATGTAAAAATATGGATAGAAACAGAACCCTTTATTATCTTAGATGGAAAATAATTTTGATAAAACACTTGAATTGAATTTTTGAGAAAAATATCCTTTCTTCTTCAAAATCAATTTCTTTTCATAAAACATCATGCAATTTTAAAAGAAAGAGATTTTATTGAAAATAGTCATTAAATCTTTTAGAGGAAGCTTCATGAAAATAAGGCTTTATAAAACAGTAAAAATCCGTTCGTGTCGTATAAGTTAAAAAAAAACATTCTTCGTACTTTTGTCGAAAAAGTCAAAAAGTACCTCGTACGAAAAACGACAAAAGATTCCTTTCATATCATTTACTAAAAACTCACCAAAGGGTAAGATTGGATTTAAACAATTTTAGATGGATGGAAATAACATTACATATTGAGGAAACATAGATTTGGATGATAAAATACACCCCAGTAAATACCAACGTATAAACAATCTCGGATAAAAATGAGATTGTGATATTTCCCTTACCTTAGGTCCGATTTGCTTCGTAAGTGTCCGAACCTCCTGTATAATGATTTAAATAATGTCATTTACTTATTAAAGAATCATATTCATTGTTATGATATCATATATGGTTCACTTATGAATTTATATTACCCGTTCTTTTGTAAATTCCATGATAAAGAGCATTTTGGGTAAAATTGTTTCATTTGTCATCCGTGTTTTGACTTGTAATTATTCATATGATTACTTAGATCATGATTACTTAATTCCAGAACATAAAACATGATTTATATATATATATATATATTCAGGATATACATATATATAATAAATTATTAACGGGAAAGAAATACACCGTTCATGGAGACGGTTGTCCGTACGTACGCATGAACGCTGTTTTCGTTTCCTTATTGAATTGAATTGAATTAAGTAGATGACATTCATATATATACACATAAATCCAGTATCATTGTTATGTAATATATTTAATTATTACTTATTATATATACTTTATAATCATTCATGAATGGTTTAAAGTAGATAATGAATCTCATCGCGTCGTGGAGACGGTAGTCCGTACGTACGCACGAGCGATGATATCGTTCCCATGGTCGTGGAATTGTGTTGAAGTGTATGTAGACTATTTCAGTATCAATATAACTTTATAATAATCATATATAGTTACTCATTACACCATTATACCCATCCTATTAAGGTGGTGGTGGAAAAAAAAATTACACCACGTCGTGGAGACGGTATTCCGTACGTACGCACTGGCGGTGATTTCATTTTTTCCGTAGGATGGATAGAAGGTGGATTAGGGTTGTTTCATATTTATAATAACATATCAGTATGTAATTAATACTGATGTTATTAGTTTTTCATGAAACAACTAAAGAATAAGAAGTTTAAGAAGAAAGAAATTGAAAAGATCGGTAATGGATATTACCTCTTCTTTGAAACGCCTCTTTGAATCCTCCACTTAGGGAACTAAAATTTGTCTTTGAAGAAGACCAGGACCTCTAGTATTATTCTAGGGAAGTGGAGAAGGGATTTTTGCAGGGGTTGGCCGAGCTTGAGTGCTCAATTTGGTGTGAGGAGGAGGGGGAGGAGGTGCCCTTTTATAAGGGAGGAGAGGGGCACCTTAGGAATTCTTAAAAATATTAATTTATAATAAATCTAACCCCACATAAAAACTTCCAAAAATGACTCATATTCGAATATTAGATGAGATAGGGTTGTAATATCATCAACCAATCAAATTTAGACATGTTTGGATCTTATTTTAAACCTTATCATTTTGATTTATCCTTATTTAATCTATTTAAGTTTATTTGTGGTAATAAAATTCTAAATTTTAAATTATAACAAATAATTACTTATTTGTTGTGAATTTTCCATAATTGTTTACTTTATAACATTATAGACCATATAAATATAAATTTATAATTTTTAAATATTTTTGTGATTTTTAAACAATTTAATAATATGTTATTTTTGTAAAATAACAATAGTGTCAATTTTGACACTATTCATTTATTTGAATTTAAATAAAATATATACAGAAGATATGTTCGAAATAAAAGCTTTAATATATTAATAAAAGGTCATATGTATCAATAAAATTAGTGTATCACATTAAATAGTTCATATAATATTTATTTTATTATTTTTAAAACAATTTATTTGGTTTATCTCTTAATAAAATAATTACTACATCATTTTTGTATAATTAATTAATATACTTATTTGTTGTATAAAAATTTAAAATAAAATTCTATGATGAAGATAAATATATTACCTTGAACAATAATACTTTTACTCGAATTTATCATCTTAAAATCACAATATTTAAATTGTTATATTTACTAAATTATGAAGGTGACAACTTTGGGATCATTTAAAATAAAATAATATAAGTGTCATAATCGCTTTTATAAGGCTCCAAATGGTCAAATATTCGACCATTGGATGCTTATGGTTTACATTTACATGTCCAATAAGTTTTGGTTAGGTATTTGTGCATTTTATGGTCACTATTAGTTTAAAAAAACATTATTCTTGATTTTTCACTAGATAAACAATTTCTGCATCACTATTGTGTCATAATTAATGATAATTATGTAATCCCTAAAAATTATAAATAAATTTATATGATGTAGATAATTTCATTAGATTTCTGTAGACTATTCATGTTCGAAGTTTCATGAAGTTTGTCAATAAATTAAAATTAAAATACTTATAAAATTTAAGAGAGTGACATGTTGTCACTTTCTTTGGTTTTAATAATAATTAAGTTATTTTCATAGAAAAATGTTCATTAAATGATTCTAATCCGACCCTTAGGTGATATGGGTCGACTTTTAGTCATCCAATAGGATTTTGACATTTGTTAGGGTAATTTTAAAATATTATATTTACCCTTAATTACCCGATTTACCTTTAACTATGGTAAATAAAATTTACCGTAGTTACTATTCATAATTCCCAAAAATAAAAAGTATCTTATTAACATAATTTGGACCCACTGATTCCAAATATGGAATCCATTTTTTAAAATTCCATACACAGAAGTTGCAGAAATTAAATTAAAATTAATCCCGTTGTCGAATAAAAACGGGTTTTTGTTTAAAACATTGCAAAAGATTGAATTGATTTAACATACGAATTCAAGGTAAAATCAATGCTAATGACATACATTATATTAAATGGTAAAAATATATTCTATTTATACTTTAAAACCATTCAATATTACAATTTAACCACATAAGATATTACGATGAAAAATGTTTTTTTTAATTAAAATATAGCGTGTTTTTACTATTCATTAAAATATGAAAGTTATCGAAAAAATATCAAAACTTTATCTAATGTAAATTTTTATATCTTGATTCAAAAGAAGAATATTATTTTGTCAAATTGAACATATAAACACGTCAAAAACCAGATTTAAAGTGGGTGCGCCATCCAAAGGCGGCAAAACTGCATTTTTTGAAAAATACTTATTTTACCCGAAAAAGTTATTTTGTTCTTATACCATGTTCTAGAAATGTTTAAGATGAATAATAATGTTATAAAATTCAAAATTTAATTAATACTATTCATAACGGCTAGTTCATGACAATATTATAATAATATAACATTGTTTATTAAAACCCGCTATTGCGTACAACACACGCTATCGAGGAAGGTCGTGATTGCGTGTAATGCAAGCCAAGTCAGGGTTGCGTGTTGTGAAAGAATCCTTCATTGTTTCGTATAACAGAATCCAACCATATTTCATTTATACATTTAATATATATATATATATATACTCAATGTTGTGTAGAATAACTATTATCAAAATTGTGTGTAACACGGTCCAAGAATAGGGTTGCGTATACTGCAAGCTAATACGGTGTTGCGTATAGCGCAAGGTAATCTTGGTGTAGAATAAAACATAAGACATTAATGAAATTAAAATAATATTTTTCATAAAATCTCGGGGTGTTACAGTCCCCTTTCCTAACCCATGCATTTAGGGTGGAGTTTTGAGCCTCTGTATTCACTCATCCCGTGGGCTTAGATCCTCATGTCATACCCCACTCTACGAAGCCATGTGGACATGCTTATATATAAGTAACCATCAACCTTAAAACAATTTCCCATCACCAAATTTCATTCACAACAACCCACATGGGAAACCACATTATGCCTTAACCCAATAACACATTACCATTCCACATCATTTAACCATTCACCCAATTCCCTTGTGTTATGCCTATCTCACTAAGCATTTTATCCTAGACCCATAATCTATCCCATTATGGTCTTTAATTAATTTACACATTAACCCCTTTAACCCGTTCATCATTTCCTTGAATGACCCACTCATTTCATTTCAAGTAACCCTTTGATTATTACCATGTCTAAATGCATCACCTAACTTCTATTACATGTTCAACCAATCATGTCAACATATTTATCAAGGTTCTACCATTTACCAAAACAAGATCACTTGTTTAATAACAATCCCTAATCCTGGGAAAATTTGGCACATCCCATGGATGGCCCTAGTTAGGTCAAGTCCATCCCAACACATCCCACGGGGATCGTGAGGGTTCCCAATTACCATTTTGAGCACCATCAGTCCTAGGTTGTTCGAAACATAACCAAGGGAAAACAAGAACACAAGTAAACATGCACAAAACTCTAAATAACCAAGGGATATATATTTTAGACCACCTACCTCGAATCTGCGGTTGAACGCACACTCAATCAAGTCCTTAGATCTCGATTTGACAAACCCTTGGAGCTTGAACCTAGAACTCACCCAAAAGATAGGGTTTTAGGGTTTCAGAAAAATAGGGAGAGATGACACAAACCCTATACCAAGAAAAGATAGAAGGAGGAGATTATCCTTACGCAGAGGTTCAATCCACAACCAACGGCACCAAAAATGCCTTATAAACGAGGGAGATCGATCTCTTTGAGATCATGGGGAAGTCGGTTCGTTCATAGGTTGAAGAGGGGGGAAATGGAGGAAAATCCGTAGTTGGGGTTACAAATCCCGGAGTGACAATTTTGTAAATTTTCCAACATTATGTGGCCACATGGTTTAGCCACACGGTTTGGAAAACCGTGCGAAAACCGTGTGCTCGCTTCTGTCCAGAGGAGGGAGGCTCGCACAACATAGTCTTGGCAGGCTGCACGGTTTGGATGACTATGCGTAGGCCATGTACCTTGTTCTTCATTGCCCATACTTCCCTTCTTTCATGCCCCGAGCCCCCGGAACACCCCCATGGCCTCTCACACTTCCATGAAACCTTTTAAAGCCCTAAAAGAAAAGGGTTCAACCCAAAACACAACAAAACATACCTTTCCACAAACCGGGATCTTACAACCTCCCCACCTTATAATGGCTCATCCTCGAGCTGAGCTTTCAATCCTCATTGCTCCACTGAATTAAAGAGTTTGGGACACTTATCCTACATATCTAATTCCCGCTTCCATGTTTCTTCATGAACTTTCCCACGCTGCCATAGTACTCACACTAATGGAACAAACTTTCCTCTCAAGACCTTTTCATTACGATAGACCACACGAACCGGATGATCATCAAAGGATGCATCCACCTCAAGCTCCACATCCTCAACATCAACAACTTGAGATGGGCCAGGGTGATACCGTCGAAGCTACGACACATGAAACGCATCATGTATCCCCTCATACCACTGTGGAAGAGACAATCGGTAAGCCACTGGTCTGATCCTATCCACAATATCAAATGGTCCCACATACCTAGGTGCCATCTTACCATGCTTCTGAATCCGACGGTGAGCCAACCATGGTGACACCCGAAAGAATACTTTATCACCCACCCCAAAGCCAAGAAGGCTATTCCTACGATCTTCATATGAATTCTTCCTACTCTGAGACGTAGCCATCCTCTTCTTGATCAACTCGATTCTCTCCGATGTCTCCTGAACGATACTTGGCCCCATAAACTCAGATTCAACGGCCTCTAGCAAAAAAAATGGAGATCTACATGTTCTCCCATAAAGTGCCTCAAATGGTGACATCTGAATTGTAGCCTGAAAACTATTGTTGTAGGAAAATTAACAAACGATTGGGGCCTCTCCCAAGAACCACCAAATTCCAAGACACGAGCTCTCAACAAGTCTTCCAACACTTGGATCGTATGCTCCGACTACTCATTTTTCTGTGGGTGGAAATCCATACTCAATAAAACATGCATACCAAGCGCCTTCTGCATCCCTTTCCCGAAACGTGACGTGAAACGTGGATATCGGTCTAATACTATGGTCCACGGCACCCCATGTAACTACACAAATTCCTGAACATATAGCTCACCCAACTGTTCGACTAAAAAGGTCTATTGTATCAGTAACAAATGAGCCACTTTCGTTAACCGATCAAAAACAACACAAATTGCTTCCTTCTTCCATGGCATCCTCAGAAGACCCATGAAAAAACCCATCGTCAAATCATCCCACATCCATTTTAGAATTGGAACTAGATGCAAGAAACCACCTGGGCATTGATGCTCGGCCTTCACCTGTTGACAGGTAAGACACCGTTCCACAACACCTACAACTTCCTTCTTCATTCCAGGCCACCAACACTAAATCCAGAGATCACGGTACATATTGGTCAAACCAGGATGCACTGCCCACTTCGATGCATGAAACTCATGCATCGACTCTTCCCACACACAAATGGGCACAACCACATGATCACGAACGTGAAAAAAACTTCCGCGTCGACGGACCAACAAGAAGGTAGCTCGCCACCTTTAAGTTTATCCTTCACGGACATAAACTCAGGATCCTCAAGCTGACCTTCCTTAACTCAACCCAAAAACATAGACTCCAGCATTAAGGAAGAAAGAGTGACCTGACCACATTCCTCCTGCATCTCCAGTTGCATCTCTGCAAACAAAGCCATCACCCTCCACTCGGCGCTGGACTCCTATACTGCCTGATTCTGAATCATGCTGCTCAGAGAATCTGCAACAATGTTCCCCATTCCTGATGTGTACACCAACTCAATGTCCAAATAATGGAGATATTCAACACATCTACACTGCCGAATATTCAAATACTGTTGTGAGAAGATGTAGTTTAATCTCTTATGGTTCGTGAACATGGTAATCCATTCCCCCAATAGATAGTGCCTCTATCACTTTAAGGCGTACACTACTGCAGCCAACTCAAGATCATGAGTGGGATAGTTCGGCTCATGCGGTCTCAACTACCTCGAACAAAAATCCAGAAATTGCTCATCCTGCATTAACACGGCACCAAGTCTGATTCCTGGCGCATCACAAAACACGACATACTTCTTACATGGCTCAGGTAAGATCAAGATTGGTGTGGTCGTCAACGGCTTCTTCAACAATTTGAAGGCATCTTCACAAGCCGCCGACCACTCAAAACTGATTCCCTTCTTGGTCAAACCTGAGAGTGGTGCTGCCAAGCGAGAGAAACCCTGAATGAACTTTCAGAAATACCCGGCGAGACCTAGAAAACTCCGAACATTATTAACACTCTTGGGCTGCTCCCAAGACTCAACTGCCTGCACCTTCTCTAGAACAATTGACACACCTGCCTCCAAGATGATGTGACCCAGAAAATGTACCTCACCTATGTAGAATTGACACTTAGATAGCTTGGCGTAGAGCCGATTCTCTATTAGCATACCCAAGAAGATGTCAAGGTGTTATGCATGACCGTCATGAGTTTTCGAGTACACCAAGATATCATCAACAAAGACAACCACAAATAGATCTAGATAGGGATTAAAGATCTGGTTCATCAAAGCCATAAACACCGCCGATGAATTGCTCAAGCCTAAAGGCATTACCACAAACTCAAACAACCCGTACAGACATCAGAAAGTTGTCCGTGGTACGTCCGAAGTCCTCACACTCAACTGATGATAACATGACCTCAGATAAATTTTATAAAACAATGATGCACCCCTCAACTGATCAAACAGTTCATCAATTCTAGTAATAGGGTACTGATTCTTCACTGTTATCTGATTCAACTTTCAATAGTCAACACATAGCCTCAACGACCCATCGGCCTTATTTTCCAATAGCATAGGAGATCCCCAACGAGACGTACTAAGACAGATAAACCCCTTACGCTCCAGGTCCTCAAGCTGAACCTTCAGTTCCTGGAGTTCTGCCGGTTCCATTTGGTATGGCAGAATAGAAACATACTTTGCTCCCTGCAGCAACTCGATCGTGAACTCAACACCCCTCTCGGGTGGAAACCATGAGAAATCCTCAGGAAACACGTCCCGGAACCGTTCCACCACATGAGAAAAAACATGTTGTTCAACTCTTTCATCGTCATCGAGCATGATACATGCCACTTAGCCTGTGAGTCCACTCATCTGTTGACAAAACGGTCCCACACGCCCTGGCCGAACATCCCATTCGTCATGGTGAACGTAAGTGTCACCCTCAAGCAACCTGAATGATTCTCTACAAAGATAACAGTCTGTGTGCACTCGATACAACACCAACCAATCCATTCCCAGGATTAAGTCAAATCCTGACATCTCTAGAATAAACGAGTCCCACAAAAAATGACACGCACCAACTTCTAGGACACATCCCTTACACTGCTTGATATCCTCGACCTGCACACCCAATGGAGTGTCAATTGACATAACTCCACACACCGTTTCCACAAGTAAACCCAAAAATACCACGTGTTGAGCAGATAAAATAGAGTCTGTGGAACCTATGTCAAACAACGCACTAGAAAACATAAATTCTACAAGGATCGTACCTCGAACAGTCGACGATCCAGCCTCACCGTCACCTGGCGAAAACTTAACTTCCTAATGCGCACTCGTCCCTCTACCTTGGGTTCTAGCCTGAATACCATGTGTTGAACTGCCCTGCTAGCATGAGCGATATTTCCCTGGAGTTCCATGTCCACCACCCCTTCCGGTACGGCTCGTGGAGCTCCACCTGCTTTCCTGATTCGAGGAAACCAATCCCCTTCCAATATCTGGTACCTTCTTCCCTCTGTCATACTCACCCACCTGCTGTGGGTTCCTTCAGAACCTTTACACATTCCCCACCCTACCACACGAATGACACTCAATCGGAGGTCAAGGACACTGACCACACATGTGCCCCAACCAACTGCACTGATAATAGAACACCTGATCCCCACCCTGAGAGGCAGACCCCATCTTCTAGCCACATTGCACACTTCCACCATGTTGTGAGCCCTCCTGGTGTCGCATCTGACCCTTAGAAGTTGTACTGCTCTTCTTCCCCACTAGAACCACTAGCCCACTACCCGAAGCTCCCTACAGGTTTCCTTCCGAGAATAATGCATGCTCCACTACCACTTCCAACCTATTCAAGAGGAAGAAATTGAATTGATACCTGATCTCATGCCTCATCCCATCCTGGAAACGTCTTACTACCGCTGCCTCATCCCCTGCTAACATTGGGAAAAAGCGTCTCAAAACAGTGAAGCGACTATCATTGTCCATCACTAACATCGATCCCTAAGTCAGGCTCATAAATTCTACAGCCTGCTCTTGCCTTAATGTATCTAGGTAGAAATTATCCAGAAACGTTTCTTAAAAGTCCTTACATGACATTCCCTCAGCCTGCTCTATTTGAGCCTGAATGTCCCACCAATGCTTAGCATGGCCCCGCAAAATATAAGAGGCCAGCTTCACACACATTTCAAGCAAAGTCTCCATATTATCCATTATTGTCTAGATGGACTCTAACCATAACTTCACTACCTCTAGAACACCCTCTCCGGTAAAATTCGGAGGGTGATGCAGCTGGAATTCCCTGGTCACCTCAAACATAGTTGGTACAACCCTCCTTGGGTCCTGATCCATCATCTGGATAAAGAGAGCCATGTTCTCTTGGAACTGGTCTTCTCTACCTTCATTGATTACCGCATTTTCTTGATCCTCTACTGGATGAGTGTTCGCAGAAACATCCTCTTGTTTCCCAACAGGGAATCGACGTTGTGGTTGCATCTCTCTACAATGCCAAGAATGACATTTAGAACACGTACCATAAAAAATCACAACTGCAATAAAATCTCTTCATTAGCAACAACCTCCCCAACTATCCCTACCTCGGCCATGGTCCATATGGGGTAAACAACCATGCACTACCAACAAAATCACACAACGTTTTACACAACATTTTCACTTCATTTCAAACCCTTATATTTCATTTTATCATTGTTTCTTGGTTTCATGAAATGCATTATGCACCCTACCTTCCTGCCTCACACACCCACACCATTCATGTGTCTTACACAATGCATTTCACCTATCTACCTAGGTGCCTATAATGATTCATGAATTACAATCCTTGTGTCGTGGAGTCCATGATCCAAATATCTTAAAAATAATCACATCAAACCACATGTGCATCACCCAATGGTGAAATATCACCATCTGTAACAACACACAACCAAGAACAACAATTACCACCCTGGGTGATTTTGGTTTCCCCAGTACATAGGATAGCTACTCCCAAGCACGAGCTCATTACCAAGGCCCGACACGTCTTAACCCATGGCTACCAATCCCAAATAACAATACCTTTGAGTAGGAGAAGAAATTCCTCCTCTGATACCACTTTATAACATCCCAGATCGGAAGCCACTAAACTGGTGCTCCGAAACGGGTTGTTACATGACCTTAAGCGCGCCTCCTCATACACCAAAGGCTTCCGACTAGCAGCAAGGGTTTATGGGGTAATTTGGGGAGACAATACACCCTTTTTATCAATTTAAGCCACAACAGAATAACCAGATAGCGGAAACAACAACAAATAAACCAGGAACATGTATGGAAACCATTTTCAAAATTAAATATTTCATGTCATACTATAGTTAATGGGTGAACAAAAGCCCCAAAAATAAAGGAAACGAGAAAAATCCCAAAATGGTCATGACTCCAAGTCCGGATCCTCCACCAAGTGATACCCATGTCCATTTGGCTAACTACCAAGGACCATTTCTCTTGTCCTGACCTGCAAACATGAAGTCTTCTCGGGTACCCAACGGCGGCCCGAGGAGGGTGTGAGTACAACTCAGTAGTCCACCACCAACGGTGCATATAAAATATCTAGTATAAATAGGTAGTGCATGAAAAGTGGAAAATGAATGATAAATGCCAGGTAATTATTTAAACTGCCATTAACCGATTTAAGAACCATGCCATTGCCATTCCATTACCATTCATTCACTACCATTTACCATCACATAACATTTAATCACATGTCCATGGGTTAATCACATTCATCATGTTACATGGGCCTAAGACCAGCAATCAAATGAAAGTGGGTAAACACATCGTTATCCTATCTCCCTATGACTAACACCTCAGAGACACCATAACCTCACCTCGAATCCTCAGTCTGGGTGGATGCCACCGTTTGGATAATAGACCCTCAATCCCATTTCCTAACCCGTGATTTTAGGGCGGAGTTTAGAGCCTCTGTCTTCACTAGACCTGTGGGTGTAGATCCTCATGTCATACCCCACTCTACGAAGCCATGCGCACATGCTTATATATAAGTAACCATCATCCTTCTAACCATTTCCCATTGGAAAACATCATTCACAACAACCCACATAAGAAACCACATCATGAATTAACCCATTAACACATTACTATTTCACATCATTTATCCATTCACCCAATTCCCATGTGTTATTTCTATCTCATTAAGCATTTCATCCTAGACCCATAATCTATCCCATTATGGAGTTTAATTAATTTACACATTAACCCCTTTAACCCTTTCATCATTTCCATGATTGACCCAATCATTCCATTTCAAGAAACCCTTTGATTATTACCAAGTCAAGGTGAATCACCTAACTTTTATTCCATGTTCAACCAATCATTACAACATATTTATCAAGGGTTATACCATTTACCACAACAATATCGCTTGTTTAATAATGATCCCTAAACCCGAGAAAAGCCGTCACATTCCATGGATGGCCCCAATTAGGTCACGTCTATCCCAACACATCCCATGATGATTGTGAGGGTCCCCATTTACCATTTTGAGCACCATCATGCCTAGGATCTTCAAAACATAACCAAGGTAAAACAAGAAGACAAGAAATCATGCACCAAACCCTAAATAACAAAGGTATATAACTTGTAGACCACCTACCTCAAATATGCGGTTGAACGCACCCTCAATCGAGTCCTTTGACCTTGATTAGACAAACCCTTGGAGCTTCAACCTAGAACTCACCGAAAAGATAGGGTTTTAGGGTTTCAGAACAAGAGGGAGAGAAGACAGAAACCCTAAACCAAGAAAAGAACCAAATAGGAGATTATCCTTACAAGGATCATCAATCCGCAACCAACGACACCAAAACTCCTTAGAGGTGAGGGAGATCGATCTCCTGGAGCTCTTGGGAGAAGCGGTTCATTCCTAGGGTGAAGAGGGAGGAAATTAAGGAAAATCCCAGGTTGGGGTTATAAATCACAAAGTGGAAATTTTGTAAATTTTCCAACATTAATAGGCCACACGGTTTAGCAGCACGGTTTGGAAAACCATGCACAAACCATGCACTCACTTCTGTCCAGAGGAGGGAGGGTCGCACGGCTTAGTTTGAGCACGCCGCACGGTTTTCCTGGCCGTGCGAAAGCCATTTTCCTTGGTCTGCTTTGCCCATAATTCCCTTCTTCCATGCCCCGAGCCCCCGGAACACCCCCACGGCCTGTCACACTTCAATGAAACCTTTTAAATCCCCAAAAGAAAAGCGTTCAACCAGAAACACATCAAAACATTCCTTTCCAGAAAGGGGGATCTTAGAGCTAACATACTGAAGATGTCATTAGGTGAATCATAAAATTTATGTCATGCATGTGGAGAAGAATATTTGTTTCAACCTGATTTGACCATTATCAGATATTAAAGGAATGAATAAATATGGGTTGAATATAATATTAGACATAAGTTCAATGGGAATATGTTTGGTGTTATCTCTAACTCCTAATAGATGGTTAACATTTCTTCCACTGATATTTTATACAATATCCAAGAGGGATAAAATTATATTTTGTTGGGTTCGTCGTGATATCAATATGCCATATGATTATTATTATAATGTAAAAATTGTTGTATCCTTAACGGATTTGATATTGATATGTATGACATCTCTTGATTTTCACATCATGATGCAATCTAAATATATCTGTTTCATTTCAGGGAATATTTCCCATCAATGATAAAATACAATCATGAAGGTGTGCTATTTATTCAATTAAATTTGTAATAAGGTGATTCATCTGAATGATATGAACATTTTTCAAAGAGAAGAAGTTTAAATAATTTGTAATTGTTAAATTATTTTCTACTATTTATTTGATATAATGATACATTTAATGGTTCATTTTGTTCAAGAGATAAAGCTTTGGGGACCTATATATGTTTTTTGGATGTATCCAGTTGAAAGTTATTAGAAGATATTGAAGGGGTATGTTTAGAATAAATATTGAACTAAATACTCCATTGTTAATAAGTAAATTTTAGAATAGGTTATTTTTTTTTACATTCTAATTATCTATTATGGAGCACATTGAATATCCTAATTATCTCCATTAATGAGTTAATTATGAGGGAAAGGGGATTCGTGGATTGAAAGTCAAATATTTTTCATGTGAATTGATAAAGAAGTCACATTTATACAACATGAGTAGATGAAGATCAACCATATATAAAATTACATATTAACATGTTCAAACAATTTCATCAAAATAAGAAAGATATATAGATTTTGAAGGCACATAACAAATATATCGTTACATGGATTAAGAGGAACTCTATTTGATGATCTGATGCATTAGAAACATTAATATGGATAGTGGGGGTCCATGTTTAAATTTGATAACATGGTGTGGTTATGACACCAGTGGATAAAAATTTATGAATGATCAGGATAATAGAAGTGCAGTTCAGAATAGTGGTGCATTGGCATCCATAGAAGCAATACATTTTTTGATTTCTAATGAAAAAACCTCAATTGAAGCATCATGAGAATATTATAGAGTCATTTAAGAAATATAGAGTGTTTTTTAAATTAAATATAATGTTAAAACATTTAACTACAAATGGTTTATCAGTACTAATAGTTCCAGACACGATGATTTTGGAATGACACTTATTGATTTGAAATAATTAGAAGACATGATTGATCCATTTTTAATGGAAACACATGGAAAATAAATATTCTATGTTATTTATCAATTTGATATGTTTGGTCTATTTTTTTACAATGAAAAAAATATATTGGTGATGATCAACATGACGAGATGCTGATTTATTTGATATCCCCACTTCCAAGGGAATATTAATAGATAATAATGAAAAGCATGTCGTAAGTATGGTTTGTTCCATAATTAATGATCATGAGGAAGGTATTTAGAAAAAAAACCCTTTAGTGAATTAATAATATTAATCATAAGATATTTTTATTTATTGTTAAATTTTATTTTCTTCATAAAATGTTAGAAATATTAATTTTATTCTCTTTATTAAATATTTTGTTTAAAATAAATAAGTTAAAAAGTTTTTTATATTAGTTTATTTTTGTTAAGTTTAATATGATTACAATTACATAACAAATATTTTTAATGATTTTATTAAAAATAATATTTTATATCAAATATGTTAAATAATAAAAAATTATAACGGTATATTAAAAAAATATTTTTTGGGGTAAAAAATTATTTATTCTGTCTGACAATTTTTAATAATCATACACTAATTTTGGATTTTTTTCATTCATTTAAAATATATTTCATATATCAGTACTATTATTATTATTGTAGTTAAATACAGAACATATGAATAATAATGTGTTATGTTTTATTTTTCTATTGTGTTTACTAATTTTTCATTATTTATTTACATTAGTATTATAATAGTTGAATTTTTATTTTAATGCACTGATTGTTTTTATCTATAATTTTATTTATAATAATATATTAACTAGTTGATCAAGCACATACTTAAGGAGATGAGGGTATTCATAATTCTGGGGAGGAATGTGAACATGCTCTTATTGATGATCCCCTTCTTATTTACAAGAATCAAATACTCCCACTTATCCAGTGAAGTGTTTGATGGTTCGTAAAAGTGGTGGAACACGTTATAAAAAATTATCAGTTTCTTATAGTTAGGACCAGTGGATATTGGTAGAAATTGATGTTAGTAATATTCGATGAGGATAAAATATAAAACAATTCAATAGTTTTGTATCAGTTCATGTTAAATTAAATGTTATTATTTTGACTACTGATTGGAGAACTATTGACTAAGAAACACTATCATAGTTATTAGAGACCATTTTTGTAAGATCATTTTTATTTTTACTAATCATGAAATGGTTATAGTAATATATTTTTACACATTCTTATCAGATGAAATATTATATTCTTGAATTCAGAGTAGCCAGGAGTAAATTTTAATCACTGATGGGTAGATGATGGACGAATTTCAAATCATTCCTCACATCATATTTTTTTATGTTCATAAGAAACATAAAGATCCATGTGATATATTTCTTTTAATGGATGGAGATGTATTGAAACTATTTGTTAAAATTAGAAGAAAAGAATCATTTTTAGAAATTAAAATGTAAACTTTGTAGTGTTTTCTTATATTAATGATGTTATTAATGTTCTAAAATTCTAAATTTATAGTAATTAAGAAGATCTCATTAGGATCTCCAATCTAAAACGTATACCCTCATACTTTTTCGTGGGGAGGGTATAATTTATTGGAAGAACATATGATGAATGAGAATTTTCAAAAACAAAGATCTAAGTATTCAAGCCCTGTAGAGGCCTCCCCTGTATCCCCCCTTGATAGAGAAGAAAAACTGAAGAACATTTGGATGTAAATAGAGGAAAATATATTATTCCATAATTGAGAGTTGTAGAAAAGTGGATTGTAATATGTTTAATTTATATATTTATGTTAATGAATTTCTCAATATATTGTAAATAATTACATTAATTTTTATATTATTCTTAAATGATTATCCTAAGTAGTAGAGAACACATTGGGTATTTATAGCAATGTTGAGGTAGGATATTTTATATGAGGCTTTGGGAAAGCCTAAACAGCTGTGTCTTGTATGAGTATACATGATAGGTGTATCAGGTAGAAATGTATTACCACATTCTTCAATTTTTTAATTGGAGTTAATTTCTAGGAGAATATAATATTTTTAGGCTAAAATTTAGAATATTAATGAAAATATGGATGATATGAAAAGATATTTGGTACTATACATTTTTGAAGACATGCAAAGACAATTTCTTATTGTAGCTCACACTCCTCCACCTCCTCCCCCAGTCCCCACTTTTTATCCAACTCCTACACCCCCTCTTATATATCTTCTTAGTTACAATGTGTTATTTAATGATGATCCTTATTATCATATTGTTTCATATGGTTTGATATATTATATGAGAGATACCATTCATCATCAATAGTTAGAGATAGAGAATGACAAAGAAAGTGTACATGATATTATAGATTTATCAGTTGGAGTACTGTTACCTATAGATTCGGTGAGGGAATTTTGGAAATGTATCGACACCTTTTCTTTTTGGACATCTATAAATAAGAGACATATTATCATAGTTGTATATGTATATTTTATATTTTATTTCAAAATTTTTAAATCTGTTTTAATAGTTGAAAGGTAATATTTTAATAAATTTAATTACAAAAATATTAATATGTAAATAAATAATGTTTATCCAATAATAATGATAATGTGATATGAATTTAGATATCGACTCTAGTATTCTTGATATATTGTCAAGATAATCCAATTTTTGGAGGGTGTTTATCACATTCCAATGGAAGATAATGTTTTTTGTAATGAAATAATAATGGTTCTTTGTAAAAATGATACCATGGATCTTCTAACAAGGATATGTTGGGAATCAACATGATGCATGTTTTTCAAGGTATGTCTTAACCAAAATCATTCCCTCCATTAAATTTATTGAAAAGTTATAATTTTTTATGTTTTGTATTATGTATATTTATAAAAAAGTGAGGATAAAGACAATGTAGATGTATACGTATTGAGGGAAAACATTTCATTTCTCATGAAGTGCAAATAATGAATGAATAAAAATGGAAATTTTATATTTTTGAAAGATTTGAACAGAATATAATTACCCAGTTATTGATTTTTCGTTTTATTATGAGGTATGAAACATTTATTATATAATGTTTTATTTATATTTTATTATAATAACCAATAACATTAATATTTATTTAATATGATTGACCTTTTTTGTTAGGTGTTTTTTAATAGAGAGTACACCTTACTGGAAATGCATTATAGGTGGTGTTATTTGAGGAAATGTTTGGAATTTATTGTAACTATAAGATATAATTTCATAATAGAAGACTAAATTATAATGATTTTTAAATTTATTTCATTCATATTATTTTATAATAGGGGATATAATTTACCTAAAACCCCATAATGAAAACAAGCTCACCAACATCAAATTTGTAATGTTGAAGGTGAATATTAATTTATATTTCGTAAATTTTGGAAATATTACATAAAAATTTTAATTTAATTTGAAAAATTCATTTAAATAAAATTTTCATAAACAACATGGTATAAAAGAATGAATATAATATGTGATAAGATTTATATATGTTATAATTACAACCAAAATACTTATTAATTTCAATCAGGTTAGATTTTTTATTAAAAATTACTTAATATTTAATTTGTTTTAATCATTATACATTGTTAAAAAAATTACATTTAATTCGTAGGTTTTTAATGAACATCTCTATTATAGATAATAGATTATCACACAATTACAAGTGGAATGAAAATGTTATTTTACATGTTAGATTGGATTTTAGTTTATTTAGTTCATTTTCTAATTTTAAATTTTGTAATTGAAAATGTGTATTTTAATGTTGTTTTGGTAATGTTTCAATTTTGTATTGTTTTTGTTTACTGTTTTGGTTGGTAGTTGAGAGGAAGGATTGAATGAAATATTAAAAAAATTAGTGTCAGTTATTTGACAATTGATGATAAAAACATAGATATATGGTTATTCAAATTTGATTCTAAATAATGGACATAAAAATCCCTTTTTTACATCAGTTATTTTATAACTGAAATAAAACCCTTCATTTTGAATATTTTCCACATAAATTATATATTAAAAGTCATGTAATATTCTTTTTATGTCATTTATTTAATAACCTGCATACAAAATCCTTCATGTCGAAGATGTTTCATGTCGGTTATGAAATAACTGATTTAAAAAAACTAGTTCCATGATACATTTACAATGTTCATTTTCTATCTTTCATTAAAGTCATATTTACAATGTCACCGTTAACAATGTTAATATAAACTGATGTAAAAAAGAATAAAATCAGTATTAATAACCATTTTCTCACTCATGGTTTAATATTTTGAAGAATGAGATCTTGAATCACTATCTCCGGATGTGCATCACAATAATCATGTTACGTAGGAAATCAAAATTAAAATGGTTATAAAAATTAATTTAAAATATCATCAAGAAATGTCCTTCAAATATTAGTTCAAAGAGAGAAATAATAAAGAATATGAATATGAATTAAGTAATTCAGATGAAGTAGAAAATGTTTAATATTTAAATATAATTTTTCTCTCCTTTCAATGAAATACAATGACACTACTATAAAATATGTTTATACCAAAAGTTTAAAAAAAAATGTTTATAGGTCCACCCAACAATCATTGTTTTTAGATAATCATGGGTATAGGTTTCATGTGGAAGAAATCATGGGAAGATATGTAAATTTTTAACCCAACACTCATCATTTTCAACCTCTTTAATTGATATTGTATATTACAATGATAAAAATTATACCTACTTATAAGACTTAAATCATCTAGTTTTGGACTGTGTGGTATAGTCTTCAAAAAGTTACTTTTATTGATTTTATCCCTTATTTTTTTTCTTCATAAACCCACTAGAATTTCATGGAATTATTCACAACATGAATATTCTTCAAAGTTATCTTTATTAATTATAACTCCCCGCTAACCCTATGTTTCATCACTACTTTTTGATTTATAATTTGGTTTTTTTATATAAAATCATCCCAAATTATACCTTTTTCCCACCTTCTACAACAACAACATCATTTAATTCAATCAAATTTTCAGAAATATTGTTGTAACACCTCCATGTTTTTTTATTTGATGAATATTGAAGAGACATTACTTCCACTACAATGTCATAATATTTTATTCAATTTTCCTAGATGATAATGGAATAATTACTTCTATAAGATAAGAAGTATTTGAGTTTATGTTTGTTTCCATAAAACATTTCATATGGATTCCTATCATTATTATCACATATAATTTTTCAATGGGGGATGTATACTACATCATGAACAATATATTTATAATATCATCTCATAACACACTTTTCAATCACAATTTTTTGATTCATATTGTCTAGTATATGATTTCCTCTTTCCCCGACACCATTTTATAGGTATGTTCTTAAAACTAATACCAAATATTGAATTATATCCTATTCTAGATATTAATCAATAAGATGATTATTGAATTTATTCCCATCATAATTTTCATGTTTTGGAATCTTCACACCAATAATAATTTTATCCCTTCTTCAATATAGAATCATACATCAATATATGTTAGTGTAGTGTGTTGTAGACAAACTACATGACATTTTTCTATTTTCACATATAAAAAACACATCATACTTATTTCCATCCATTTCTTTGGGTGAAATTGGAACACAAACATCCATGTGCCCATGATCTAGTAAGCTTGATTCTATTGTCTTCTTTGGAATATATGACTTCTAGATAATCTTCAGATTTTAAATTTAACCACATATATGAGTGTGATTATATGTGATACGGGTAATATCATCAGGTCCATTTCTCTTTAACAGCCTCTTTAGAAGAGTTTTTATCGAATGGACATGAGGACTATGATGGAGCTTCTCCTCCTATTATTTGGAAAGTGTGAAAATGTTTTTGTCTTCTAAAATATCGTGATTTCCCCTAGTGTTTCTTCCCTAAAGATTATGTTATCCATAATTATATTTGATAGTTCAAAACATTTAGCTATATTATACCACAATTCATGTTCACACAATTTGATGACATTTGGATGATTTCTATTTATCCAATCATCCAAGAGAACATTGTTTTTTTAATATTTTCCTCCAACCTTGAATTTTTTAAAAATAAAAATCATAATACCCTCATAATTCAAAAAATAATCAATTATATTATAATTATGTTCCGAATTCACAATAAGGAATTTATTTCAGGTCATATGTGAACTGTATCCACTATTCTATATCCAAGATCATGACTATCTACTACCTTTATGTATGTTTTATAAACATTGGCATTATCTACACTAACTAGTATCATACATATCAGTGATATGTCTTCCTCTACAATATATTCCTATAATATCACTTTTTCTTATTGAAAGGCACATAATCTACTATAAGTATGTACACTTTTGGATGAGAGTTCATTCTTTTTATTTCATTCACTTAGAGGAATTGTTTATGAAATTGTTTTCAATGTTTATGTTTAATTGAATTCCCTATTGTTGAAACCACAATGGAAAACTATATCCATTTAAATCAAATAAATTATTAGAAATTATTCATTATATTTTGAATTGGTTTTACTCCCATGACAAAATCATGGAAATAAATTACACTTAATACATGTGACTTATATTTAAATAGAAAAACAATTTGACTCTTGAGGGATAAAATTTTTTCTCATCCACATGTTGAGTTTTGTTTCTAGTGTTGTAATGATATAAAATATATTTGGGTGTTAGTGATTTTTTATTTTAATTAATCTAATATTTTATAATATATTTGAACCAATCAACATGAGGAATAAAAAATTTATCTTCCTCAAAAACTATTTTTTCTTGACTTGATATGATGCCTCTGAATTTTAGGTTATAATTCTTGGTGCCAATAATCATTATTGATCCTCACACATCAATCACCAATTCATAATTTCTTAATCCATACCCTTAATTACCATTACTCTACCATTGATATTTTTCTTAAACAATCAATGCTCCAATATGTTTCTATAATTTTATGTTTTATCTAAATTTTACTACCTGAATTTTTTTAGCTTTTAGTTATGAGTATTTAATTCCAATAATTAAGCTATAACTTTAATTCTTATTTTTATTGTACGTATATCTTGGAATAAAGCACCACTTTATAGTATTACAAAGTCTATTCAATATATACACTGAAATCATCAATGGATAACTCACGTTTTTCATTCAAAGAAACCCTTATAATAACCTCTTCATTCTAATAATCATTTTATTGTTTAATTATAATAGCCACCAACAAACCCTCAACATTTTATTTTTCATATTCATCTAAATTACAATCTCTAGAACATATTCTTTTGTAGAAAGAGGATTTTATATATTTTAGGGACATCTATTGAGAATTATTTGATCATGTTTTTGGTTTATTATTGATCTATTTCTCTTTATTATCATCATCTTGATAATTTTATGGAAATTTGGCCATATGATATGCCACATTACCACACTTGAAGAAAGTGAGGGGATGATTACCCTTAAATATTAATCTTCTTCTTTTTAAAATAGAGGAAAAAAATAAAAAAAATAATTGTTTTATTTTCCATGACTGAGGGTTTCTTCATGGAATCAATGGACACCTCATGATTAATTTCCTTAATTATTAACATATTTTATATATTTCTCATTTAATAAGCCATCAGAGTTCCATGAAATCTAGAATCAGAGATCTAATTCTGATCATAAAAATATAGAACCAAAAAATCATTGAAATGGGTATGTATTCCTCTCATTATTATCTTCATGATCCTTTATAATTTTATGTCATCATGGATACCTCACACATCTTCTACAAGAATATTTATATTACAAGAATATGCATCACTAATCACATTTAAATTCATTTCAAAAATTGATTCTTGTTCAAAAAATCCCCCTACAAGGACTCTCAAACCTTCCTATCTTCTTAATAATTATTTAAATGATTTTACCACATAACATGTGATCTTTTTTAAGACATTAACTATATTTATTTTTGAATGGGAAGAGAACATACCAAGTAATTTATTGATTTAGAATTTGTATTTAATTGTATATTATTAGTGTATGTCAAGGATTTTCTTTTAATATTTTCAGGTATTCCATAGATAGATGAAGTGTAAACATCCATACCCAAGGATATTAAATAATACCGCATTAAATTTTACACAACTAGAAATTAATATCTTATAATATGGGGACACCATTACAGTTGATATGATTTCCAATTCATTGAAGAGTGAATAATAATAAATGGTCTAATGATAGAACTATTATGATTCATATAGCTGAAAATACCCTAGGGGAGAGAAGATAGGTATAAGAAATTCTTTCTTGAATGAGGATCTTGTTCTTTCACCTTTAGTAATGCTTTAATTTATCCCTACCTTTCTTTATAATGTGTGATGAATGCAGTAAATAACATGAGTGATTTTATTTGGTTCACCCCCACTAGGATAAATCTAAGGGGCATGTACAATAACTAACATGTATACCAAATTCACTAAAATATCATTTTTATAATTTTTGAGAGGTCTCAATTCCCTTAATGGTTCACTACCATGTAAAATTCAGGAAATCACTACTCTCCAATAATTATAAACTCAATGCTCCATCTGTTGAATTATAATTCATTAAATAAGGATAGTATGAACATTAACACACTTTGGGGATTCTATTTAGTAGAGAAATTGTGATTTATAGAGATGATGAGACTCCTGGAATAAATCATTTTTTGAAAATTATATTTATAGATGGTATCTGAACAAAAAACCTAGAAATATACTTTACACAAAATCATTGTGCATTCACACTTCTTATTATATGATTTTTTTTATTCTGACTTGAATAGCATATATGTAGTACCACCAGTTATTTTAACATACCCCTTTCCATATAATTATACAGAATATAAATTTTACTTGTGATGTGTGGGAGAGTATGGAGAATATTTCAAGAGTTTTGGGGGATAAAATGAAGGCACTCAGGATTAACAACGTTTGTCTAAACAATATAAAATCCTTGGAGAAATTGTGCATAGATTCATATTTTGGAAAAAAACATTAACATAGTCGGTGAAAATCTATGGTGTTACTACGTGGAGGATGTTAAAGGGTCTACCTAGGTAGTTGATAATATAATTTTAGCTTATGATTTGTCTAACCGTGCGCCTAGACCATGCATGAGGTTAAAGTGAGATCCTAAAAAAGTAGATCACACATGTTTTTTATTTTATAAGTTGTGTTTTCCACTATGCAGCCCTAATTCGATATTCCTCTCTAATTATGGTCGGAAAGACTCTCTAAAGAAAATACTAATCAATATAGATCCTATTCATAGCATTTATAAGAGAGATTCTTGAGTTATGTAATCATTTTCGTGGTTCTTCTCACATTTTCATAGATCTACTTCGATATAATTCTCTTTAATTCTCAGATATATGTATGTTATGGGATGATATATGATTTTGGATGAAAAATAATCACTTTGTTGTTATGAGAAGTGATCTGAGGTGGTTTCAATGAATTCTTACCCGGTTTCTTAAGTGTTCTTCATCTGTTTTCAGTTTTCATCAAAATTGTCAAGGTAGGTGGCTTCACTCACTACTATTCATAGTATAAATTATCTAAATTCATAAAAATTAAATATATCATGACAAATTGATTTATATCTATTTTGAAATTGTGGGAAACCATATTTATTGATAATTTGGTAATTTCTGGAAATCTGAAAAATTGGCGTCCTTGAATAATGTGCATTGATATTGGATCTTGAAATGAATATTTTAAAAGTGTATTTCTCTAGAATTGTTTTATTTGGATTTTATTAATGTTGTTTCAATAAAAGAAATGGTTTTATTGAAATGTAATGGTTGATAAGTACTCTTTGGTATAATGATTTCAATAAAAGAACTATTTTATTGAAATGGTTTGAATTAGTTAATTTGCAATTGTTTTTTCATATATGTGTCGTTTTAGATCATGTTAGATGTTACCATAAATAAGGTACATATATCATTTGAAAACATGGTTCAGTACCCTGTATTAAGTTCGTGTGTTAGTAGTGCACAAGGTAATTGGATGACAAATTGTTCAGGAGTATGGAACCTTTGAAACAATTCTTGCATGTGTTGGTATGTTGTGAACCATTGAATAGTTTTGAAAAGATGATATAGAAATGTGGGTTTAATGCCTTGTTTGGATGATTCTCTAGAAATGTGAATTGTTATAAAATATGTTGAAAGTAGTACTTGTTTAGTCTTGGTTGTAATGGTTTCTAAAAACTGTTTATATTTAGATATAATTTATTTTTTAGATTTGTTTTAAATAATTGTTATTATATAAAGGTTGCAAACTTTTCTATCATATTTTCAGGAGTATAAAATTTATTGGGGAAAGCCTACTATGTTTTATACACACCCATTCATTTGAACATTGTATCTTTGGGATATTTTGTCTTCAGGATATGGGAAAAAGGTAATGTATCATGTGTATTTAGAACCACCTCAATATAATTGGGATATTATGTTATGTTGGAGTATGGAGACTGTTGATAATGGATTCTTGAGGTCATATTGGTGTCTTTAGTATTTCATCCACTATTTAAATAGTTTTTTTCTTCAACTATTTCATAATTTGGTGCAGTTTTTTAATAAATATGATGGGTGAGATGTCTTGTTTTTATCATGCATCTAGTAGTGGTTATTTTGTTATGGTAGTTTGGTCGGTGTCTTAATTCTTATTAGGTAAATTGTACACCTCTTTCATTTTAAAACCATAAGCATTTATTGCAATCCTTTATCATAATTTAGATTTATATTAAGGACACATAATAATTTGTTGTGTTCCCTATACAATTAGAATAATTTCATCATTACAAATGGTTTCAACTTGTTGGTACTTTCTTGACATGTTTTATTTAATTTCATGGCCTTGAACTTTAATTTATATTCATCTATTCATTGGTTTGTATTCTTAGAAAGGAGTAGGACTGTCGGGAATAGAAATAAATAGCATAATAAGAAAAATATAATTTTTTATGGGAAAATTCATGTTACCAGGGAGTTGGGTACATTAGTGTTTTGGATACACTTCTAGGATTCTATAATCCCATCATCTTGGGGTTATCCAATGAGATGAGCATGACTTGCATTAGAGGAATGAATTCCCATTAGGATTTTATATTTCATTAGGAACAAAATTATATATGAGGTGACTCATTCTGTTGATTTTAGAAAAATGATGAAATTGTTTATAAAGGAATGATTTTGAAAAGGTAATGGTTTGTAAATTATAAAAATGGGTTGATTTTCAAAAGAAAAAGAATGTATTTTTTATTCAAAATTTTTAAATGTGGAAATTGTTGATTTTGGAAAGAAATGTTGTTATAGTTAATGTTATATTATTTGAAATGATTTTACTTCAGTTACTAGTGATGGATCCTTATAGAGTTAGTAGTGTGATTAGAAAATGGATATTGGTTGGCACTATAGGAACCAACTAGAAGAAGCTACGAAGAATATGGTAGCATAGGAGGACCAATAGTTGGTTCAGAGTATCATCTAATCATTTCAACGTATGGGCACAATGAACTAGCGGGAAGATACATGACATGAAGATCATCCCATCTAGTTAATGAATTAGAATCCTCCCATCATCAAGGGTGATCATGAACTAGAATGGGCAGAGGTGTGGCATAATATGACGAATCGTATCTTTTAGTTCTTTGGAACACTAGTGTAGTTGAATGACAAACAAGCTATATATATGCTCGAGATAATTATATACCTATGGTGGGAACTAGTGATGCATGTCAAAGGTGATAAATCCCAATGTTTGGAAGATTTTGGAGAATGTTCAATAAACAATTCTAACCTCACACATTCATATTCTAGAAAATGATGGAATTCTTCAGCCTGAAGCATGAAAATCACTCTATCATAGTGTATGGAAATAAATTTATGAATTTAGTGTGCTTTGCAACAAAATAGGAAACTAGTTTTATAATGCCCCAGCCATAAACCATACATAATCTTGAGATATTACAAGATTACATATTGAGGATCTTTTCAGGTTTAGAGTTTTAGAGAATTTGATCATGAAACATGCATTACATTCCACATTTAAAAAAAGTGGTTACATAAAAGACAGTATTCATTCTTCCCATCAACGGAAACATATTTCAAAAAAAACATGGATTCTTTCTTGAAACATCCTTGACACTATCATCACATCATGTACATTTACCTTGACCTGTGAAAAACATTTCAAAAACATCGGATGAGCATAAAAAGCTCAGTAAAGGTTATAAAAATATGGAAAGGAAACATGAGTTCATATATACATAAGAATGAAATCATACTTTACCCATAAAACATTGGCACTTTAACATACCTCATCAAATCATGAATAAATCATAGAAATCATAAGACATAAAAGGTAACATGAGGCATTCATAACATTATTACGTAGGGAGTAACCCTCTTGGTTACGTTTGGAATACCCACCACAGTATATTCCGTAAATCGCTTCGGAAAAACCTTAACGTTTCACTCCTTCGCGTTACCCAATGCATTGGAGGGCTATATCGGGCTCACCCGCCCTTAGTTTATCACGGAACCACCCATTTTCATAACAATTCCCAAGAACCATAACATAAATGTATCACATAAAACATTCATAAAGGAAACATTACATTTCCACATTTCAATCATAATATAACATTTTATTATATAAAAACAATGAATCCATTCAAAACGAAACCAATTCCAAAACCATTTAAAACATTTAATAAAGAGATTTTTAAATCAAAGTGTCCCATACCACCATGAATATTTTAAAATTATAAACCATTAATATCCATATAAATAAATCCTTAAAACCATTTTGAAACCATGGGTATTAATAGGAACAAATAATTAAAACATTTAAATCAATTTTTTGGTTAAAGGGGTTTTACCAAAATTAGAGACACTTGAATACAATAATTGAGGAATAACATTTATTCAGAACTTTATAATATCATGAGAATAAATGGATTCATGATATAATACTCCAAAGGACAGTATATACACCATATAAGAGTGAATTGGTGCATAACAACAATGAAGTCCCAATAGAAATGTCAAATGTGATGAAATCCCTTATAAAGAAGGTATCCTTAAATTAAGGATAAATCAATCTTAAAATTATGTTTGACAAATATAAATACACCCAATATAAGTGTATATTAAGTTTAAAACAATAAAAGGTCATTCACACTTATTCAAAGGATGACATATTCAATAACTACATGTTGATCCCAAAGAAATCTAAATTGGGTTAAAAAGTTCCCTTGGTAAAATTCAACAGCCTAACGACATCACTTCAAAATTCAGAAAATGAGTTGATGAGAGATTAAAAGGGCATCTAATCACTTGGACATAAAATTTACATCAATAAATATATAGAAGAACATATCCCAACAGAATAGTATGTGAATTAAAAGGCATAACAAAATAAGTCTTTTAAAAAGAGGAGGGTGAAAGGTCCCCTTACCGAGTTGGGTAACTTTCGAAACGTACACCCCATGGAAGAAGGGTCATACAATGATGATGTGAATACCGATAAATGAATACACAAAGTGTATAATAATGGGTAGTACATACACCAGTCAAAGGAAATTGTGGCAAATGTAGCATAAATCTCACGGGAATAAAAGTGAGATGCAAAATCCCTTACGAAAACTCGGCAGCCTGATGGCGCCACATAAAACTTCCAAAATGGATTGATGAGAGGAAATAGGGTCTCTCATCATATCTACATAATGTTTACAGAAAGGACAATAAAAAATAACATCCCCAAACATAACAAAGAGGATCTTAAATGAAGTGACATAAAGGAGAGTACTTAAAAATAAAGAGAGAGGTTGGATCTCTTACGAAAATTCGGCAGCCTAATGGAGCCACTCAAAACTTTCAAAATGGATTGATAAGAGAGAATAGGGTCTCTCATCATATGAACATAGAAATTACAGTAAGATTAATATAAAATAATATCCCAATAACAAGAAAGATGAGATTTAAAAGGAATGTCATAAAAGAGTGTACTTTAAAAGAAATAGAGGAGTCAGATCCCTTACCTCAAGTCCAACTTGTCATGTTCGTTTCTTTATATTCCTTAAAATCGGGTAACTCCCTTTGGTTAGAGATCAAAGGCTTCCTGGGAAGACTTTTTCCCAAAGTGAGGATTCAGGGAGTAATAGAGGGAAGTGGAGAGACACAATGGGCAGGTTTTGGCCGAGCCAAAGGCTTTGGGAGTGTGGGTAAGGAGGTATAGGTGGGGGCCTTTTATAAGAGGAGAGGAGGGGCACTCTTGTAAAGTTACAAAATGTAAATTTATTTTCAAAAGAGTTTCGGATTTTAAATGTCCCAAATTGATGTATTAGGAAGATAAGGTGATAAGGGTTCTAAATAAACTCATCCAATAGGTTTTGGACATGTGTAGGTCTTATATATTACATTATCTTTCCATTTTATTTAAATCATTAAATAATGAGGTCATCGCTGCATCATCATGATTTCATAAATAATTTAATTTATTTAATGTCTAAAATTTATAATAAAAATACTATGATGTAGGAAATATTTTCATCTTTCCAATTACTATTTATAGTAAAAAATATTGCTTGTATAACCCCATGTAAAAATTGTTTTAGTAAAACATCTCATGTTTGTGTCATTTTTACTTTAACATTAAATAAAAAGATATTTATGTCATTTTCCAACCAAAGTGGCTCCATGGGGTCCCCAAGTTGACCCATGGATTTTCATGGTCGGCCATGACACATCCAATGAGGGTAGGACATGTGTCTAGGTCATTTCATTTTATTAAAACATTATTCTTACCATAAACTACACTAATTACCTCTAATCGCGATTAAAAACATAATAAGTTACTATTCACCAAAAAAATATTTTTATCCCATTGAACCAAATTTGAGTTCTTAATGACAACCATGTATGTCAGATTCAAAACAAAAAGATGGAAAAATTTCATTTAAACGGAAAAATCAGTTTTTATATGTACCACTTAGTTGTTTCACTATTCATCAAAAATTGAAGTTTTTCAAAAATATCCCAAAAATTCACCCTAAGATATATATGATATTCCGAATTAAAAAATGAAGTCTATATTACAAAATTCAAAAAATATAAGTCAAATTAATTTATTTAATAATTAATTCCCACTATCAGAGAAAATAGCGTGTTTTTATGAAACAATAAGTATCAAAAGATTGACACTTGTTTAAGTCTGATTTCAAAGTGAAATTAATTTCAATGACCACTATTGAATTTAATTGTAAAAATATATTGTAATTTCACTTTAAAACCAATTCATAAGATAATCTAATCATATAAATAAATTAGATTAAAAAGAGGTTTTGAATTAAAATACAACATTTTACACTATTCATTACAAAATGAACTTTATCGGAAAGATACCCAAAATTTACACAAAGTAAATTTTTATGTCCCTATAATTAATAAGAGTTTTATTTGGTCCAATAAAATGTATAAGAGTTAACAAAACTATATTTAATGATGGTTCTCCATCAAAAAGCGATAAGTGAACCTTTAGTGAAAACTAGGGCATATACGCCTAAAATTGAATTCTTTCTGTATTTTAAGCCTTTATCTTTTATTGGATAAATGTAAAAACATTTAAAAACATATATAATCATATATCAGTTATTTCTATCCATTCTCGCAAATACAACGACTACTTGTTAACTACCTTTTAAAATAATATTATTTTATTATTAGAGTGCAACGTAAGATTCTCAAGAAACTTGTTGTTGCGTGTTGGGTACGCCATCGAGCATAGCGTCCCCTTTAAAGTAATATTAATATTTTATTCAGAAATATTGATAAATATGAAAATTTCATATTTTTTATTTACCTGGGGTGTTACATCCTTCCCCCCTTTTGGGAATTGCGTCCTCGAAATTTTTAAAATTGAGCTTGGAAACATCCTTGAAAGTCCCACATCGGAACAAGATTCAGTAAAACAATAACTTTAAAATAAAAGAAGATAAGTACAGAGGTCACCCGATTTAACCCATACAAGGATTCCATGTAGAAAAAAATGGACATGGAAGAAAAAGAAAAGGGTCATGTTCTTGAGGGAGAGTGATAGTAAACATGTCTAGGAGAAAGTTAACCATAAGAAAATCACAAACTTGTGATGGGTTAAACGGTATTCAATTCCCCAGTAAGAAAATTTAATAGACAAAATTTTTGTTTTAAGTTACTTTTTATTGAGGAATTTATTTATAAGGAAACATAATCACTTATCATGTTGACTTTCAACTTTTACTAGATTCCTTAATCAAACTCATATTTTTTTTCGAAAAGACGAGTATTTAGGGAGACTTGTTTGCATTAAGAGTACTATAATCAACTTCTAGAGAATCACCTAATCCACCAAAGAGAACTATATACTTCCCATGTCGTTAGGCTTTAACCAAAACCAAAACCAAAAAGGTTAGTACAAGGTCAGATAATCCAGAAAAGGATAACCCTTTAAAAAGAAAACCTATGCTTAATCTCCAAAATTTGTCCAAAAAAACCCAAAGTTCCACGAGGACCATCCGATAAACAATTTTCCCATAAATTTCTTCATAGTAAACCAATCTAAGATTGAAACCCAAATATTTTAAGGATTTCGTCACATAGTCTTCCAAGTTAAATTGTAACATTTATCTCCAAACAACATCAGTTCCTCCTAATGTCTCGTATTGAAAAGTAATTAACCTAATCACATATCCTCCATGATAGGTTAATCATTTTCATAAATAACCCAAAATAAACTTACTCTTAATTCATAAAATCAAATAACTAAAGAGAATCATTCAAAATAACTAGGGACTTCACATAGTCCAGTGGTAGGCGATAAATACCAGTCGCACTTTGGTTGTGGGTTTGATTCTCGCAGCTTTGTCCGACGCGACGGGTAGTCACACGGTCTGTGTGTTGTCCTTTTTCCAAAACTATATAATTCTCAAATCATTCCCCAAAAAGTGATAAAATAATCAAAAATAACCATAACATAATTTAACCTCAATTTTATCTCATGCCTTTCACCACAATCATAACATCTAGTAACCCATAATTACCTCAAAAGTAAGGATCATATAAACTCAAATGGTTCTTTATAACTATGTCCACAAAAGAAAAGATAACTATTCCTTGAATAAATTTTTCATATATTAAACATCAGGGTTACACATAATATAAAAAGTCTCCTAATATAACCCCACCATCAAAAGAGACTTAATACTCTTAAGAATTTCACCATAACTCTTGAAGCCCTTATATGTTGACATCTTACTCATTCAACATACTTCATGATCCATTAACCATTCCTTTTCAACATATTCTGAAATACATCTTTCCTATAAACAAAATCATGAATCATATCCTACGATTCCAAAATAGGAAAACAATAGTCATGAAATAATACATACCTTTGATTGGTCATTGTCAGTTTCTTCATCCTCAATCGGAATGGCATTAGGTATTGGTAAACGAACTTTTGTACGCTCTTGGTGATCCCATTCACAAAACTTCTTCATTGGACATTTGTTTGCATAATGACCATGCAGACCACATTTAAAACCTTCTATTGATCCCTCAAAAAGAACTTCTTTCCCTTTCCTCGAGTCAACTGGATGCTTCCTTTTTACATGGTAGGTTCTTGCTTTATGACCTTCATTTCCACATCTATTTCATATTTCTGTCTCTTAGAAACATTTTCCTAGGTGTGTCTTTCATCATCATTGATACATAGGTTTTTGAACACACTTACCTTTATGATTATTACCTGTACTTCCGTAGGGATTTTCTTCTCGCATATATGATGCCTTAGAGAAATCACCAAGGTTTAGGTGGTCAATCATGACTCCAGATAGTTGGTTGAGGATAATCACAAGAGTTATCATTGCAGCTCCCATATCATTCAGTTGCTTGCTCAAAAAACTGTCATAGTTTCCTTCACATCCACTGTTACTTTGGTGCCTGCTAGATCCAGCCATTTACTAAAACCAAAAAGTTCTGTGTGAGTATATCGAAAAAAACCATCATGTACTAATGAGGAAGATAAACACTAAGATATACTTACTCATTCACATTATCTAAAACTAGGACTCTTTCTGAAATCCTAACCATTGTGGTAATTCCACTTATGCTTAAATAATACCCTAACCTCTAAAGTTATCTAAACCCACCTTTGATACCAACTATAAGGCCCCAGCATTAAACCTTACATAATCTTGAGTTATTACATGATTACACATTGAGGATCATTTCAGGTTTAGAGTTTTAGAGAATTAGATCATGAAACTTGCATTACATTCCACATTTAAACAAAGTGGTTACATAAAATACAGTATTCATTCTTCCCATCAACAGAAACATATTTAAAATAAAACATGGATTCTTTCTTGACACATACTTGACACTATCATCACATCATGTACCTTTCCCTTGACCTATGAAAAACATTTCAAAAACTTGGGATGAGCATAAAAAGCTCAGTAAGGGTTATAAAAATATGGAAAGGAAACATGAGTTCATATCTACATAAGAATGAAATCATACTTTACCCATAAAACATAGGCACCTTAACATACCTCATCAAATCATGAATAAATCATAGAAATCATAAGACATAAAAGGTAACATAAGGAATTCATAACATTCTTACGTAGGGAGTAACCCTCTTGTTTACGTTTGGAATACCCACCACAGTATATTCCCTAAATCTCTTCGGAGAAACCTTAACGTTTCACTCCTTCGCGTTACCCAATTCATTGGAGAGCTATATCAGGGGGGCTCACCCGCCCTTAGTTTATCACGGAACCACCCATTTTCATAACAATGCCCAAGAACCATAACATAAACATATCACATAAAACATTCATAAATGAAACATAACATTTCCACATTTCAATCACAATATAACATTTAGTATATTTAAATAATGAATCCATTCAAAAAGAAACCATTTCCAAAACCATTTAAAACATTTAATAAATAGATTTTTGAATCAAAGTGTCCCATACCACCTTAAAGCTTTTAAAATTTTAAACAATTAATATCCATATAAATAAATCTTTAAAACCATTTTGAAAATATGGGTATTAATAAGAACAAATAATTAAAACATTTAAAGCGATATTATGGATAAAGGGGTTTTACCAAAATTAGAGACACTTGAATACAATAATTGAGGAATAACATTTAGTCAGAACATTATAATATCATGAGAATAAATGGATTCATGATATAATACTCCAAAGGACAGTATATACACCATATAAGAGTGAATTGGTGCATAACAACAATGATGTCTCAATAGAAATGTTAAATGTGATGAAATACCTTATAAAGAAGGTATCCTTAAATTAAAGATAAATCAATCTCAAAATTATGTGTGACAAATATAAATACACCCAACATAAGTTGATATTATGTGTAAAACAATAATAGGTCATTCAAACATATTCAAAGGATGACATATTCAATAACTACATGTTGATCCCAATGAAATCGAAATTGGGTTAAAAAGTTCCCTTGGTAAAATTCGACAGCCTAATGACATCACTTAAAAATTTAGAAAATGAGGTGATGAGAGATAAAAAGGGATCTCATCACTAGGACATAAAATTTACATCAATATGGATTTAAAAAAACATATCCCAACATAATATTATGTGAATTAAAAGACATAACAAAAGATGCCTTTTAAAAAGAGGAGGGTGAAAGGTCCCCTTACCGAGTTGGTTAACTTTCAAAACATACACCCCATGGAAGAAGGGTCATACAATGAAGATGTGAATACCCTTAAATGAAATTATACTACACAAAGTTTATAATAATGGGAAGTACATACACCAATAAAAGGAAATTGTGGAAAATGATGCATAAATCTCACGGGAATAAAAGTGAGATGAAAAATCCCTTACGAAAACTCGGCAGCCTAACGGCGCCACTTAAAACATCCAAAATGGATTGATGATATGAAATAGGGTCTCTCATCAAATCAACATAATGTTTACAGAAAGGGGAGTACAAAAGAACATCCCCAAACATAACAAAGAGGATCATAAAAGAAGTGACATAAAGGAGAGTACTTAAAAATAAAGAGAGAGGTTGGATCTCTTATGAAAATTCTGCAGCCTAACGGTGCCACTCAAAACTTCCAAAATGGATTAATGAGAGAGAATAGGGTCTCTCATCATATGAACATAAAAATTACAGTAAGAGTAATATAAAATAATATCCTAATAACATGAAAGATGAGATTTAAAATGAATTAAATAAAAGAGTGTACTTTAAATGAATGAGAGGAGTCGGATCCCTTACCTCAAGTCCAACTTGTCTTGTTCGTTTCTTTATATTCCTTAAAATCGGGTAAATCCCTTTGTTATGAGCTCAAAGGATTCCTTGTGAAGACTTCTGCCCACAGTGAGGCTTCAGGAAGTAAGAGAGGGAAGTGGAGAGAAAAAATGGTCAGTTGTTGGCCGATCCAAAGTCTTTGGGAGTGTGGGTAAGGAGGTAGAGGTGGGGCCTTTTATAAGAGGTGAGGAGGGGCACTCTTGTAAAGTTACAAAATGTTACTTTATTTTCAAAAGTGTTTTGGATTTTAATGGTCCCACATTGATGTATTTCTAGGATGAGGTGATAAGGGTTCTAAATCCACTCATCCAATAGGTTTTGGACATGTGTAGGTCTTAGATATTACATTATCTTTCCATTTTATTTAAATCGTTAAATAATGAGTTCATCGCTGCATCATCATGATGTCATAAATAATTTAATTTATTTAATGTCTAAAAATTATTAAAAAAAAACTATGATGTATGAAATCTTTTTGTCTTTCCAATGACCTTTTATAGTAAAAAATATGACTTGTATAACCCCATGTAAAAATTGTTTTAGTAAAACATCTCATGTTTGTGTCATTTTAAATTTAATATTAAATAAAAATATATTTAGGTCATTTTCCATCCAAAGGGGCTGCATGGGGTCCCCAAGTTGACCCATGGATTTTCTTGGTCGTCCATGACACATCCAATGAGGGTAGTAAATGTGTCTAGGTCATTTCATTTTATTAAAACATTATTCTTACCATAAACTACATTAATTACCTCTAATCGCGATTAAAATCATAATAAGTCACTATTCACAAAAAAATATTTTTATCCCATTGAACTACATTTTCCTTCTTAATTACAAAAATTTATGTCAGATTCAAAACAAAATGATGGCAAAATTTCATTTAAACGGAAAAATTAGTTTTTATAAGTACCACTTAGTGGTTTCACTATTCATCTTAAATTGAAGTTTTTTTGAAAAATCCCAAAAATTCACCCTAAGCTATATTTGATATTCCAATTTCAAAAATGAAGTCTATTTTATTAAATTAAAAACATATAAGTCACATTAATTAATTTAATAATTAATTCCCACTGTCAGAGCAAATAGCGTATTTTTATGAAACAATAAGTATCAAAAGATTGACACTAGATTAAGTCAGATTTCAAAGTAAAATTAATTTCAATGACCACTATTGGATTTAATGGTAAAAATATATTCTAATTTCACTTTAAAACCAATTCAAAAGATAATATAATCATATAAATTAATAAGATTAAAAAGAGGTTTTGAATTAAAATACAACATTTTAAACTATTCATTAAAAAATGAATTTTATCGGAAAGATACCAAAAATTTACAGAAAGTAAATTTTTGTGTCCCAATTCTTAAGAACAGTTTTATTTGGTCCAATAGAATATATAAGAGTGAACAAAACTATATTTAATGACGGTTCGCCATCAAAAGGCGATAAGTGAACCTTTAGTGAAAACTAGGGCATATTCGCCTAAAATTTAATTCTTTCCGTATTTTAAGCCATTATCTTTTATTGGATAAATGTAAAAACATTTAAAATCCTATATAATCATATTTGAGTTATTTCTATCCATTCCCACCAATACAATGGCTACATGATAACTACCATTTAAAATATTATTATTTTATTATTAGAGTGCAACGTAAGATTCCCAAGAAACTCGTTGTTGCGTGTTCGGTACACCATCGAGCATAGCATCCCCTTTAAAGTCATATTAATATTTTATTCACAAATATGGATAAATATGAAAATTGCATATTCTTTATTTACCTGGGGTGTTACAAGTGTATCCTGGAAGGCACGAATCTGGGAATCATGGCTAATATAGGAGATTTGATTGAAGAATGTAATACTATGTATTACAGATTATATAGAGATAGCTAACAAAGTGGAAATTGATTGAGATGATATCTCAAGATCCCTGAGATGAGGACGTATGATGATTACTATGAAAAATGGTGGGAACTCAAATGATAGAAGAAAGCATAAGAGGGACTCCTATTTCCTAGGTCGGAGTGGGACAAAGAATCAAATAGTTGGATAAATGAACCTTCCTCCATGAACAAAGAGAAAAGCGTTCTATTTCTAATGTGTATCGCGTGACCAAATAAAGTGGGAGGGTATGGAACAACTTATTTTATGACTCAAGTGCAAGAATATGGGTCGTCATAAATTTTATTATTATATTTCTCTATGGTAAGGTGCTTGAGACACTTCTTTGGTCTCACAAGATTCATATGCTTTGAGAGGATGAGGGAAACCAAATCAGACTCATCAGTAGAACAGAGATAGCCATGGTAATTCAAGGAACACCATGACACCTCAACATGGGAATCTCATCACGGAATCAAGGAAAATAGTGCAATAACAAAAAAATTATATGGAGGTAAGAAAATTATTTCTGTTGATCATGCTGGAATTTCATTGGTGGGAGGTATGATTCTATTGAATTCCACCCTTATGAAAGTTCTTTTTGATACTGTTTCATCAAAATTCTTTATTTCTTCACATGCTATTCATTTAATATGACTAAAATATTAGATGATTCTTTCCATGTTATAACATTAAACTCCTCCCAGTAAAAGAGAATGTTGAAGAAATATTTGTAGATCATGTTCTATAACATTTTACTAAGCTGAGTTGAAGACAAAATTCAATGTATTTGAGATTGATTCATTTTATATAATCATGGCTATGGATTATTTTACAATTTTCAAGGCTCACATCGACTATTATAGATTAATAATTTGTTTCACAACTATGGATGATGTCAAGAATCTCTTTAGAGGACAAAGAGTTTTATGAGTGGTACAACTAGTTTGTTGGCACCAATAGTGGGAATAATCTCTTAATATTTGGCGATGTAGACTTTTTCATCGATGGAAGAGATTGACGATATAATTTTCCAGCAGTCGTGGATAAATTTATTATTGTCTTTCCCTAGAAATTATAGGGGTTATCACCTATAAGGGATGTGGAGTTTTTTAATGATATCCATCTAGGGACCAGTCATATTTCACTTCTATGTTATAGGATGAAACCAAGAGAATTCGGGGAATTGAAAGATCCATTAGTGGAGTATAAAAGAAACGGATTTATTCGGGTGACCTCGTCCCCATAGGAATAATTTTTCTTTTTCATGAAGAAATAACATGGAACTCTAAGGATGTTTGTGGATTATTGTAATCTTAACACTGTTTTGATAATGAATTTGTATCAACTACAAGTAATTTATAACATATTATTTTAATTTAGGGGAGCTCACTAGTTCTCCAAAATTTACTTGCAACTAGGATGTCACCAATTGCGTGTTCAGAAGAATTATATTATGAAGACAACCTTCATAAGAATATATGGACACTATGAATATGTATTTATGCTTTTCTGTCTTACGAACTCACCTGCGGTCTTTATGGATTTTATGAATCATATATTTTAGTGATATCTAGAGTATTTTGTTGTGGTGTTCATGGATGATATCTTAGTGTATTAAATGATAATAGAATAGCATAATAAAAACATAGTTATATTGTCATAAATCTTGAGAGTCCATTGTTTGTATACAAAATCATCAAAGTGTGATTTTTTTGATACAATAGGTACGTTTTATTGGACATGTATTTTCTATAAAAGGTGATTCTAGGAATCTAGAGATGATAGATTCTATTATATCTTACAAACATCCAAAAAAATATCTTCGAGATATGAATTTTTATTGGTCAACATGGTTATTACCGAATCTTTGTGTGTGAATTCTCATGACTAGCTTCCCTGAAGGAAACATTGAAAAAGAAGAACATATCCGTTGATTGGATTGAAGAATTCTAGAATCATTACAAGAGATGAACACTTTTCGCACATCATCACCTATCTTGATCTTTCCCGAATCAGGATAGGGGTATGTGGTGTACATGGATACTTTAGGTTTTGGGTGGGGATTTTTTCTCATGCAAGGATACTATGTGGTTGCTTATGGTTCAATTAAATTGAGATATCATTAGATGAATTACCAAAAATGTGATTTGGTGTTAGCTATAGTCATACACGCGTTAAAAACATGGAATTACTATATCTTTATTGAGAAATTTATTATATTTATGGATCATAATACCTTGAATCACATTTTATCTCAATGTTAATTGAATATGAGGAAAAAAAGAGATAAAGTGTATCTCCCAATGATTGACTTTGACATTATGTATACCCTATGAAAGGGAAATTAAGTGGTATATGCATTAAGTAGAAATTCATATGTTCAGTTGAAAAAAATAATCTTCAGATGAATGGCATTTGATGTCCTTCCTAGATGACTTTCATGTCAAATGTGAAAAAAAGGTGATTTTGTAGTTTTCTTTTCTGTTTCCGTGATTAATGGTTTGGTTAATATTCTCAAATAATCGAAAACATCCAATGGTTATTGAGGGGTTATGAGTTCAAAAGTCAATGTAGGGGAGACCATTGAGGGATTTTAGCATGATAGATGTTAAGTTTTTTTTGGTTCATATACCAGATGGTTGTACATATGGCCTATCGAAAAAAACATCTTCGTGATTTTCACTATTAGAAACAGTATGTACAACTAGGAATAGAAAATATGTATAATGCATTGAAATCGTTGTTTTGGTGGATTGTTAAGAAACAGATGGTGGCTGAGTTCATTTCAAGGGGCATAACATGTCAGCGAATTAAGGGAGAAAATCAATGACCAACAACTATGTTGCAATCCTTACCTATCCCACTATGTAAATGGGAGAATATAGCCACAGATTTTCTTCTAGGTCCCCCAATAATATTTAGGAAACGTGATTCTATATGGGTGATAGTGATTCATCTTACGAAGTCAAATAATTTCATCTCTATTCATGAAACTCATATAAGGGATGATATATCCTAAATCTATATTCGATAAGTTGTAAAGTGACATAGAATACTTGATTCAATATTATCATATAGAGTTATTATGTTCACATATATTTTGTTGGAAATCCTTACATAAATCGTTAGGGACTCAGTTGATTATGACTGTGGAAAATCATCCGCATACGGATGACCAATCTGAAAAGAAGATACAGACAATGGAAGACATTTTTTGGGCTTTCATAATTGATTTTATCAGTTCTTGGGATAATCATATACCATTGTTAGAGTTATCATATAATATCATATATCATGCCCCGATATATATGGATTCCTTTTAATCATTTTTTACCCTTCCTTGTCATTCTCCACTTAGTAAGGTGGAAACAGGTGAATCAACACTAGTTGGGCCAAGCCTTGTCTAATAAATAATATTGAATATTCAGTTGATTTGGAAAAAGATAGAGATGACTCAGATTCTTCAAAAATCAAATGTGTATCGTAGTCAAATATTATATCATTTGCGAGGAGTGACCATGTGTTCTTGTGAATTTCTTCTAGAATTGGAAATCATCATTATGGAAATTAGGAAAATTTATCTCTTTGATACATTTCCATTATTAGATACTATAACAAGTTATAGAGGTGTCATATTGGTTGGTGTTACCACCGTGGATAGGTTTAGTGCAAAATGTGTTCTGGGTATTATAATTGAAAAAGTATCTACTTGATCTTTACCAAGTGATCAGAGGGGATCGCATTTACCTAGATCCAAATGCTTCTTTGGTACATATATCTATGTGTAATATGGATTGGTAGGATAATGTTTTGTGTGGAAAATCCATCGATCCAATGTGGGTTTCATGGAGACATGGTCAGATTTATGAAAGGCTTAGGAACCTAAAAGAAAATTAAAGAGCAATGGTTGGAACTCTTTTAAGGAAATTTTGGTTTTCAACTTTTTGGGGAATGAAAGAAAAATTGATGGGAGAATTATGTTCACTCAGTTTTTCGAACATAACCATTTATTTATGATTATCATTAATATAATTTCTATGGATGAACGTTTGGAGAGTTTGAAGAATGTTTGGAGAGTTCATGTATGTATCACCCTGAGATTTTATGAGAATTATTCATTTTAATTTATGTGATGTCTTTTGTTGTACGTTACACCAAGATTATCTTGTGCTATATGAAACACTGTATTATCTTGTAGTATAATCAACACAATTCTTGGCTTCCATTACACACAATAAAAACCTTCCTTGATATCATGTATTGTACGCAATACCGAGTTTCACTAAACAAAGATATGTTATTAAAATTTTATATAAACATAATTTTATGAATAGTAATACCCAATTTTTAAAATTTTATAAATTTAATATTTCAAAATGGACTTCATTTTTGGATTCATAATATCAAAATTTTCCTCGAATGAATTTTTTTTATTTTTTGGAAAACATTCTATTTTTGATGAATACTAAAAAACAATGAGTTATAGTTTAAAGCCGATTTTTTTAAATAATTACTTATTTTATTTAAATTTATTTTAGGTCAAAATAGATTCATAATAAAAATATATATTAAATTTAATTCATTGGAGTCATTTTATAATAATTTTATATATATAAAATTTTTATTGAACTTTTCACCGTCTTCTACCCACCTACTAGGAGTATTTGAAAATTTACATCAAACATAATTTTACCGCTTATGTGAGTGGAATTTCAGAAACTCCGTGTGAAATTTTTTATATCAAGGAGTAAAATTTCGTTCAATAAGATGAAAATAATTTATGTTGAATAGTAACTTTTTACTTTTATTTACCACAGTTAAAAGTAAATAAGGCAATTTAGAGTAAAAATGATATTATTATTACCTAACACTTGTCCTAATTATATTGGATAAGTGTAATTTGACCAAAAACAACCTTATAAATAATATATGAACCACTTTGGTCCACTTGGAATAGATTAGGACAATTTCTATTATTTTATTTAAAGAGTTAAAATAGTTAAAATCAAAGTTTAATAATTACCAAAATTTAATGTAGGGTTATACATAAGGTAAATTCGCCTATAAATATTAATTATAAAGATAAAAAATATTTCTTACATAATGTTATTTTATTTATATTTTATAGAAAATAAATTATTTGATTTATTTATGACACAATGATGATGCAGTAATTACCTTATTAATTAAATATTAACATAATTGATATTATAAATATCCAATTAAATTTAATATGAGACTTTTTATGAATTACATTAATTTTATGGGTTAATATAAAATATTAGGGTTGTTTAAATGAATTTATTTCTATGTAATAATAATTTTATGAATGTAGAGAAAACAAAATACCAAATAGTGTCAAAATTGGCATAAAAGAGTTTTTAAAAATAATATTATATTATTATTTGATATAATGGACCTAAAAATCAAATGATCGGCCAAACGCCTTATATAATAATATATATGACAACAACTGAACCAATTTGGGTTATATTGGCACTATATAGTAAATTTATTAACCATATAGTGTAAGAATATTAGAAGACACGGTAAAAGCTAAATTATTTATGTTAGAGTTAAATATAAATGATAAGGTTGAAAAGGTAACATAAACTTGTCAATAACCTTTTTGTTGAGAGGATTTCGTCCCACACCCACCCTAGCTTCTAAATAAGTCACATTGAAGCCATTATAAATCGAATCTGAATTTATTGTAAAATAATATTTTAACGATTTCAAAAGGTGCCGCTCACGCCTCTTATAAAAGGGTACTCCCTACTCTCTCACATTTACTCCTTCCAAGCCATTTGGCTCAGCCAAAAACTTCCAAAATACCCTCTAAAATATCCTCCCTTCATTCTAGATGCCTTCATTTATTTATAATTCCATCGTACTAAGCCTTTTTGATCAAATCAAAATGAATAACACAAAGAAGAGGTAAATATCTCAGAACCTATTTCAAGGTTCTTTCTTCTTTCACTTCCTCCTTTTTAGTTTCCAATATAAAATAATAACACCAGTATCTTTTTTATACTGTAATTTTTTTTATAAAAATTGTACAACCATATTAGTTATTTTATCCATCAAATGAATTAAAAACTCACAACACATGCTTAAGTACGACATACCATCTCCATGTCGTGGTGTAGTTTGTTATTCAAAATATTTCATCATTTGGATGGGTATTAAAATGAGAATAAATTATTTAAATAATAAATATTACATTATTATGATTCGATATATATGATATACAGTCCAATTATATACGATATTAATATCAAATGAAAGATATCATCGCTCGTGCGTGTGTACGGACTACAGTCTCCCCGAAAGCGATGAGATTCATTTTCCATAATTAACCATTCAAGTATGATTACAAAGTATATATAATGATTAATCATGAAAGATAGTACATAATAATGATACTGGAATCCTGTACATATATGTTTCATTTACTTAATTCCATTCAATTCAATAAAGAAACGAAAACAGCGTTCTTGCGTACGTACGGCCTACCGTCTCCATGAACGGTGTATTTCATTCCCTTTATCGATCTATCCTATATATTTATATTCTGAATAAATATTGTATATAATTCAATTTTTACATTCTGGAATTATTTAAACCATGTTATAAGTAACAATATCAAGAAAAACAATTCTAAACACATACGATAAATGAAACGATTTTACCCAAAACGCTACTTTAAAATGGAATTTACTAAATTACGGATAATATAATGTCATTAGTGAACCATATATGATATCATAACAATAAATATCATTCTTTAATAAGTCAATGAAATTATTTAAATCATTAGACTTGAGGTTCGGATAAGTAGGAAGCATATCAGACGTAAGGTAAACGATAATTTTGCAATATCATTTTTATCTGAGATTACTTAAATGTATGTATTTACTGGGGTTATATTTTTCATCCATTCCCATAAAATGTTGTTTATAATGTGTTTAGTATTCTTAAATGTATGTTTAATTTCTTGTTTACCCCTATTTGAATTTTAATTTGTGTTATGGAAGGAATATTTCTTTTGTTTACCAAACGTGGTACTTTAGGAATTTTCCTGTAATAGTACAAGGAGAATGTTTTCTTAAGTTATACGTCATGAATGGATTTTTATGGTTTTAGTACTAAATATTTACATGAATATTTATCTACAATATTTCATGATTATTTTTTTAAAAATACATTTCTTTTAAAATTGCATTGCATTTTGTGAAAAAAAATTATTTTGGAGAATAAAGGATATTTTCCTCAAGAAATCATTTAAAGTGTTTTGTCAAAACAATTTTCCATAAAAGATGACATTATTTAATATGATTTTTTCAGGTATAGTGTCTCTATGATTTACATGGTTTGACTTTTCTTATGATGAAATGATATCCATTGGATTGATTTGGATTAGGTCATGATGGGATGATATTTATGAAACCCATTTTATTCTTTGGGTTATCATGATTGATTTATGATTATGTTGTGGCACACGTAAGAATGATTTTATTATGAGATGGGTGGGAACAATACCTAACTCCAATGCATTGGGTAAAGATTTATATCTCATGAGATATATATGGCTTGAACGAAAATATAATCTGGTTCAGTGATACAGGACTAGAACGGGGAGTGAACTTGATTCAGTAAGGGACTTTTTCCACTAGGATGGTCTCGACAGTAATGCATTGGATACTATGGAAATAATATCATGTGCTTAATGGTTTTCCACAATTACATGTTTTATTCCCATGCAATTTTATCATGGTTAATGTTCCATTATGATCTATTCCTTATGCACTTCCAATATTTATGTCCTTTCTCTGATTTTGATACTTTATGTTCATGTTCTTACGTTCAAATGTTTAGGGATTGTTTTGTGTTCTCCATGTTTACCCTAACTATGAATTTTATCTCACCCTTTTTATATTTTATTTTCCCTAGGATAAATTAATGGTTTTAGGTATGAAAAAAAGGGAAAGATTTTATGGAAATTGTTGAAGATCTTTCCCTATGATTAGAAGATTATGTTCCGAGTTTCCAAAGACACTAAACTAATACGGTCTTTGGGCGTCTTTTTTTGTCATGTATTAATTATTCTGAAAAAGTAATGTAATTTCCATGTATGTAGAGCTTTGGGTCTCTACAATGTGGCTAAAGAGAAGGTGAATGGGATGCACATGGGTTGTCTAAACCATACAAAATCGTAGGATAAACTGTTAACAGTTTTAGATGTTGGAAAATAACATGGTCGTGGTTGGTGAAATATTAAGGATGTAATTAAATGGTCTTCAAAGGAAGAATCTAATGCACGGTTAATGCACTGTTTGTCAAAAAATTTGAATAGAACATGCAAAAGGTTAAAGTGATATCCTAAAAGCAGGATCTCATACATTTTTGACTCTATATGATATTTTATCCTCTAATGCATCCATAATTCTAGATTCATCACTATTGATAGTTGGAGAACCCCTCCCAATAAAATTTGAATCAATATGAATCCTCTAAATTGTGTTTAGAAGTCCGATTATTGAGTTATGTCATCATCTTTTTCATTCATGTCACATTTTCTTAGATCTACATAGATATAATGTTTCTATACTCTCAGTATCATAGATATACACTGGTTATGGGTTGATGTAAGATTTTATATGCCAAATATGTTGAGATATAGACTAATTTTTGATAGGATAATATAGATAAGGAATTTTCCTGGAGTTCTTACCTGGTTTCTTGACTATTCTTCATCAGTTTTTAGTTCATCTCAAAACGGTCAAGGTTGGTGTGTTCACTCTCAATTATACTTATTATAACTATTTGGCATTCTTTAAAATAGAATATATATTGATTAATTGACTGTGAATTTTTTGATTAGAATTGGTTCAAAATGATCTTTAGTGACAATTTGGTCAATTGTGGAAATCTGGAAATTGGTATCCTTGAATAATGTGCTTTGATTATTGATTTTTATAGGATGACTTTAAATTGGGATTTTTGTGGGATTTTTTTAGTTGGATTTGAATATTTTTTTCCAATAAATGTAATGGTTTTATTGAAATGGAAAGGTTGATTGTAATTGGTATGTGTAATTGTCATCAATAAAAGAACATTTTTATTGAAATGGTTTGAACTAGTCTATTTAAAATAATTTTGGCATATATGGGTTGAGTGAGTTCATGTTTTTTCGTGCCCCAGAATAAGGTTTGTGTACCATTAGGGTACAAGTTGTTTTTACCTAGAGCAGGTGTGTTTATTAGTAGAACCTAAGTTAATTGGATGAGATACTGCTCGTGAGTCTGGAAATGTTGAAGTTAATAATGCACGTGTAGGTGTGTTGTGAATCATTGAATTGTACTGAAAAATAGATATTGAGAAATGATATTAAAATCTTGTTTTATTATTTTTCAATCTATGTGACATTCTTGATAATTAGTTAAAAATTTGTTTTTTACAATTGTATATAATGGTTTTTGGAACATGATAATATTTAGTTATATACTATTTTTTTAATTATTTTATATAAATGGTTTTATATAAATCTTGCTGACTATTCTATATTAGTGGCATGAGTTGGGAACTCATTGGGAAAGCTTACTGAGATTTATACTCACCCATGATTTGGAACATTTAATCTTTTACAGATTCTATCATTGGAGACATGCAAAAAAGAAATGTATCACATGTATTTAGAGCCTCCTTGTGATACAAGGGATATTAGGTGATGTAGACACACAAATCATGTGGAGCATGGAATATTGTGGTCATCTAGGAGTCTTTATTTTTTCATCATAACGTCTTATTTCTTAATGGGTAAATCATCCCCCACTTTTATTTGAAACCCCTTGTCACATATATCCATCCTTTAGTATCTTTGGGAAATCCATTAAGGTATAGTAATGATTCATTTTGTTCTCAAGCAAATGATTATAAGTGGGTGATTATATTATATTTTTCACATCAATTTAAATAATTTTATTATAATTGTCTTTGATTTCTTTGAGATTATACCAAGTGTACAAACTCATTATTGAGAACATCATGGAACATTCAGATCAAATAAACCATATGGAGTTATAATTCATTATTCATTATATTTTATTTATGAAATAACAAAGAAACAACCTTCCTATGGCATGTAAACTAACTATACATGACATAGAAAGATCTTGGTTATGGCACTGTCATCATCACTAAGGCATAATATTACTTTTTTATATATACTAATTAATGGTCAATAACACGTAGTGTAGCTAATGATATCTCTAATCCCTCGACTGTGTTGTCACAAATAAAGCTATGTGATGATATTTATTTTACCATATTCATGATTATCATGAACTAACTCATTTCATAATACACACAATATTTCATCCATAAGCTTCTTCTATAACCAAACATGATTTTGCAGGGATACAAGTACAATGGATTAGTCTCTTATAAGAATTGTAATCCAGAACATTGTATTCTTCCAAAACTAGAAACTATTGATCAGAAGGAATGGATGTGGTATTAAATCTTTCTTGCCTATGGGGAATACAACATATCCTTTAATTATATGATGTGTAAACCCCCCAAATATCTAGAGGAATTGAAAACCCTCTACAATTCCTCTACACATAAATGAATCTATTTGTATTATATCTGAGAAACAATGCATCTACCATAAGACTTACCCCCAAAACTCATATTTCATATAAGCCTATTTACTTCATTGAATTAAAAAATGTGAGTAACAATGTCTACTCCCAGACACCTACACAACATTGAATAGTGACGTGGACCACTACTCTTTGTTAATACTGACTAACATAAATGATCACCCACCTACCTTATGATTTCAGGACTAGAAGGTTCCCCTATATGTTAAACATTTTTCCAGCAAAGGTGTGGTTAAGTTTTCTAGGATGTCTTGAAAAGATGGGCCTTCTTTCTATGGTATAGTCAATACGACTACAAAAAAGTCGTATTAAAATTTTATAGCCTCTCCTCATTTGAGGTGTATTATTAGTGACTATGGAATATCCTCAATAATTGTGATATAATTCCTCATTAAGGCTTCATTCTTAGATTTTTCAAAAAACACAACACTCACTACACTCAAAATGGGGTTCTCCCCAAATATTTCACTCTCCTATAATGACTTTTCTTATGATAGAAGCCTTATTATTTGAATCATGTTCTATGATCTATGTTTTATTAGGTATTATTATATTATGTTATTACCATGAATATATATTCAGATCACATTCCAACATTCTTATCGTATAATCGCTTGTGATATTCAATTGATTTTTATTATGATTACCCTAACTGAGCATCAATGCTTAACATTCTTATATTTTCATCCCCCATGTTATAATGACAATTATTATGTATGATGTCTCAAAATGATTATCATGTGAGAAGAATATTTTTTTGAGATGTTGAAAATATTTTTAAAATAACTTTATTATGTGTCTTATCTACTAATACACTAAACATATAGGATCTGAGGTGTGATTGAATAAGAGATACAATGAATAATCATGTAAAATGATGTAATATGTACATAAAAAATTCCTATAACACATCAGAAAACCATTATTGGAAAGGTTTAAATATATATTAGGTGTTATATGCATTTGGATATGTAAAAATTTTGTAGGTTTTTGATTATTGTTAGTAATACAAGATACAATTTGTATATAGGGAAACACATTGATATGGTTAGAATATATCGATTTCATGGTATGAATTAGATTCAAAACTAAATAACTACAATCATGCATATATTTAAATGGAAAATATTAAGATACAGGGAGATTATATTTTGTATAAGAACACTATGTTTTTTATTAATTTACAAGGGAACAATTTTCATGACCTTGATTATTCAAAAATGTAGGTTCTATCAAAGTTGGGTGCACTAAAATTATCTTCTATAATGAACGAAACTAATGAGGTAACCCTATCCATTATGTACCACTTTTTTGGAATTTTATTTGGGTTACTCTTAGATGGTAAACCCTAACAGTTATGATAACAATCTAATAGTGTTTAGTGAACCCATGTAATAGATTATGGTAAATAATCATTCACTCAATCATCCAAGTTTCATATAAGATATTATTGATACATTTGTCTACCATATATATTTATGATTAACTTAAATTATTAACTAATGTTATGTAATACGATATGTGGATATTGGGATACTAATAAATATTGTGGATTTTAAATTGGGTCACCATTTTTATTGGAGAACATCTAACAAAATTGTTTGTTAAAAGAATGTAGAACATCATTATCAAATGATAAAATATTATTTTATTGATAAATTTAATTTTCATCATCTAAGATAACCATGTGATAAATGTTTTCAGCATAATCATAATGTAATAAAGTTCATAAACTTATATGAACACATAATAATTTTTCTTAATCATAAAATAAATTCAATGTGTTAGAACAATATATTTTTGAGTAAACAACATTTCATGATGTCCAAAACAATAATCAAGACGCTTATAAAAAGATGATATAAATTCAATTAATGATTCAAAATTATTAGATTCATGTTGAGAATAGTAAATTTAGTCCCTGATAATGTATTCAATATGATTTAGTTTGTTAAATGTTTTGAGAAACTGTGGGTTCCTTTGTGAAATAACACAATCAAGAAATTCATCTTATAATAATTTCTAATAATGCATCAAATATATAAAATATTTTGGAAAATATTTTCCATATTTTTTCATATTGATGATAATATATCATTTAGGGAATGATATATCCATGTTCTAGTTTAATATTGACAATACCAGTGGGTAAAACATCAATCAAGAAGAAGAAAATGGTTGTTAGAATGTTCAAAAATGTTTCTTCTAATAGTTGTTAATTTCCAATGAAACCTAAATGTAATACCATGATTTAAGGGATTTGTTTCCAAATAATAAAATTTTCCTCGAAGCATGAAGGAGTTTGGGAAACTCTTTGATATCTCACGTTAGATATCAGTGTTATTTAAAAAATCAATGATTTTGAAAGGAATATAATACCAAATGTATTGGTTAAAAATGATTTAATTATATAGGAGTTCAAAATCAAGGAAATAATTTACGAATAATTATTTAATCCAAATTATGTATAAAAATTATTTAATCATGGATTTGATTGAAAATAAAAATATCAAGTCTATATGGAATCAAATAATGAATTTGTGCACATATTTCATTTCTCTTTTATAAAAAAGAGATGATGTCAATTAAAAAATATTTATTATTAGAATTATGGGATGATGGAATAAATTTACATAGTTTTTGACTCATAAATTTCTATGACAATTTTTAAAATATGGTAAGGATAAATAGGTGTTCATCCAATATAATGGAGTTCGTTTAAATATTTCTTTAAATATGAAGTATACGATCCTACCACCCATTATTTGAATATTTTGAATAATTAAATATTCTTTAATTCTTACATATTTAAGAAAATAAAATACCATAAATGATATGGATAAAATATATTATTTGTTAAATTTTATCACTAATGTAAATAGGTTTTTTGTTTTTTGAACAAAAATATTTATGCCTCTTAGCATGATATTATGGAGAGAATAAATAATTATATTATATTAGATGATTGGGGGTACAATTATATTCAAACTCATAGACACCAAACACATCACACACACAGCCCTGAAAGGCAGGTCATAGAACCCCTAAGGGATAACCCACCCAACTAGATACGTTGTTATAGTATATATGTTTTTTGACCTAAAGGACAAGTGGGCATCAATCCAATTACATGGAACATTGGACAACCATTGGTGGCCCTAACGACCTTATTTCATCACTCCCATATTACCACCAGCATTGCATACCCACGAAACCACCCCATTCATTACCTAAATGCCCATTGGCCCAAAATGCTAAACAAGATGAATAGTACATATTCTACAGTATCATGCTACATTAACTGATACAATGCAATTATTGCTACAGTACCATTACAGTTCCTACTATAATACCTATGGAAATTCTTCCCACAGGTATTTGAACCACAACTATAGATAATATATTCTCTAAGAGGCTAATAGATGTATTTCTATACTTAGAGAAGTTCAAAAGATAAAAAATTAAACGTAATAATTGTGAAAATTAAAATTGAAAATAATGTAATATCCTAAAAGAGTTTAGGTTTTATCAGTAAAAAATAATGTAAATAGTATCATTTATTTAATGTAATAATCTGAATATCACTTTAATAAGAAGCATTGGTAAAGAAAGAGGTAAATAGTTATATATTGATAAAAAAAATCTAAAAAGAATATTTTGATGGAGTGTGTACTGTGGATGGTGATAATAATGAAATTTGAGAGTTTACAATGTTGAGATAAAAAGTTACTAACATTATAACATTAGATCTTGTGAGATAAATTAATTTTAATTATATGTTTAAAGTGATTAATAATAGAAATTTGATTCCAATTCATACCATTAATTAAAATAACTTACTTCATAGAGAGTAGTCATTAAAATATTTTAGTAGCATGATTTTACCATGTATTTAAATAGATATATTACATGGATTATATAGACATGTAACGAGTTTTACAAAACCCTACTGTAAAATTTAACTGTATCCATAGTCATCAGATTTTTCTATATGTCACTTGACCTTTTAATATATTCTCATTAAAATATAATCCAAGGATACAACCACAATATTTAACCACATATATAAGGTGAATTCAATGAGCTATATCCAATATCACTAACCATGGATATAACTATTTTTAAAAGTCTTTTTGGTTTTGATCATGGGTCTGTCATGTTTGAATCTGCAAATAATAACACTCCACCAAATTGATTTTATCAATATTAAAATACTTACATATATAGATATATATAATAATTTTTAAATATATTTAATAATTATTATCTATATTATTTTTGTGGAATGTTATGGGAATAGGTTTCAATGTCCATGGTCATCTATAGCTATTTTTATAGGGTCTATTTCTAAAGGCCTAATTCCATAGTCATAAATGACCATGGCTATAATAGTTGTCCTAAAAACATATAACCATGATATGGGTATTATGGTGTCTATAAGTCCCGTATATCCAATGTTTGACCCTGACTATGGCAATAGGCCTTTCTTATTCCCTTCCCACACATGGGTGAGAAACCCCTATAGTATTGTTTTAGGGGAAATCCAGAGCACTAGGGGATATATGGACTCAATTATAGAGATATATGTGACTATTGATGTATTATTACTATATTCATATCAAAATATAAAAATGGGCCCATGGTCATTAGCCATATTTCAAGAAGTGAACCCATAAAAGTACAGCAAACTGATGGTCTATCTAGAAGACTATAATATTTGATAATATAATACATGAATAGATGTATGGATTTTTAGAATTCTTAAGAGAGATTAATATTAAAAAATCTGAAATGTTCAAAAAAATATAGTCTTTAATTTATAAATCATTCACATTAGTTATATAAATTTTGTGAAGTGAAAAGATAATTGACCTCTCAAAGTATGAATTTGACAAATCCTTATCTGATGTTCATCATGGAGTATTATAGTAATGTTAAAATTTAATAGTTAACATGAGTAAAAATCGTGTATGAGGATATGAAAGATTCTCAAAAGGAAATAAATTCGTGTTTTACTATATGTACCAAAATGATACAACATAGTGTGTTATACATAATTTATTTGGTATACATTAGGTGTTTATTTAATTTTTTGATTTCCCCATATAAAATTATAGGGAGACAATTAGCTTGTGATCCTTCATAGTTTGTTATCTTTCTTACAAAATTATATGGATTATCTAATTCGGGGTGGTGGTTTGTTTATTATCATGTAAATTTTTTGGATCTTAAACATATGGGGGCTTAACTCTCATAGGATGAGTATGAAATCTGGGAAATAGTAGAAATATAAGAATATATATAAGGGTTTTAATTTTTGATATTTAATAACAAATATAAAAACAGTTTCTAATATTAAATATTTTACAACCAAAATTAAAACCACTTTAAAGGGGGGTGTTATCATCAGTTATATAATAACAGATGTTAAAACACATTTAATGCCATTGATTATATAATAAATCTTAGAAAATATGAATTTTAGAATTTTCCATTAATATAATAAATTATATAGGGTATATTTAAAATAATTTATTATATTCCATATATTAGAAAACATTATAAAAAAGTTAGATGTAAACATCTTTCTTTTTTTTATAATTTTATCGACAACTATTTTTCTGAAATCATAGGATTCCTGACTCATATGAACCCTCAATCTTCATTCAAGTACCATATTATGCATCACATTCATAATTATATTGATATATTATTCCCCCTAAATAGTGTTACATTACCCTCATCTCAATTTTCCCGCCCTCGGTCAAGTCTCATTTCCCTCACCTATATTTCCCTTCCCTGATCCGTGATCTACCACCCTATTCTCCAATCCACTACCTTTGTCTACCTACAACCTAAATCCATATTATTTATATTTAATATTGTTACATTATATGTTTAATAAAATTAATTATGTAGAATATATATTTAATTTGTGTAAAAAAATTTATTAATATGAATACATGGTTACATGTTTATATATATGTTTATAAGTTTATACAATTATTATTTCTGGATTATTTGATTGTTTAGTTGGATTTTATATTACTTTTTATTGTTAAAATTCAGTGTTAATAATTTTTTTCGTTACGTGTTTAATATATTAACATATTAATTATTATATTTAAATTTTTATCTTTATAAGTATTAAATTTATCTTTTAATTATTTTAATGTATTAATATGTTATATTCTAAATTTTTGTACTTAATGGGTCATAACTATAATCATTCATTAAGGAAAAGAGATAAATATGATAAAGGGACGAAGATTTCTTGGAATTGGCTAAATGAGATCTTGAGAATAATGACATGGTTTTATATCCATACATGATATTCTTGAATATAATACAATTTGGTTCCAGATAAATCAAAGGCCTTCACATTTTAAATGGTCCTGTAAATAAATATTCAAAATAAATTTTTCATGGTGAAATAATAAAGAACTCAAAATCTATCATTAATAAAGATATTCAGTGTAAGGAAGAGTATCATCTTGATAAGTCAATTAATTTTGTAGGTACTGAAAATATTTAAAAATTAGTAACTATTTAAGGATTTTATATAAATGATGAGAAAGAACTATTCCCAGATTGTACTATATTGGAATTGAAAATATTAATTTTTGATTACATAATAGTGATAAATTATTACAATGATAAAATCAATAATGAAATTCTTCAAATTTAAAAAGAGTTACTCCTAGAAGGAAATTAACTTTTGGATTCCAATTATGAAGTTTGAAAAAATAACATTATGTTTATTGAGACTAGGGTATATAGAAATTATATCTTAGAAAATTGATTTTGGGCTTTATAGGATTGAATATTATAGTTTATCTAAATGTTATAAATTAGGAACATCATGATATAAAATTGTTGAGAGATGGAATTTTGATTAATTCTCAATGATAGATGCCACATATCCAGCTATGGTAACTTGTAATATTTCAAAAAATTATTACTTTGAAATAACAATACAAAATTGAAATGATAAAAATAGGAAGAGATGGTTTATAAATAACATAATATCTTTTTGAAACCTATTTCACCCTATCGATTCACCATAATAGAAGATATTTGATCAATAATTTTTTGGTATAATAAATACTGTTCAAAATTCTAGAATAGGAATATTTATATATATCATGAATCTACGTCAGATGTAAAGTAGATAATATAGTTCACTGATCATTGTTTTTGTATAATATATTTGTTCCCCATTGATATGTATCATGAAAAAATATATTATGATGAGAATAATGATTTCTAGACCCAAAATCATTGAAATAATATTAATGTTTATCTTCCACCATTGATATGATATTTTAAATTTCTATAAGAAATATTTGATAATGTTTTTAAAGCATAAAAAATGATAATTGTTTTGCATTATATAATAATGTTCAATATAAATAGATTCTATTATTATAAACACATATATGGATATATTTTTAAGGGAAATAACTCTTATCTATTTTGTAAATAAGGGACGTCATATCATCTATTACAGAATGGGAGAATGTCAGTGTACATGGGATATTGAATTTTTTATGAATATATCACCCTTATAATTATAATTAAAATCATTCAGAGGTTTAAAAGAGTATGAGTTCCCCCATACAGTTTAAACTAAATAATGCAATAATAAATTACAAATCATTGATGTCAAATTTATGAAGATAGAATTTTCAGTTCACCAAACAAAAATAATTAACAAGAAATCCATCTAATTCAATATAAAATATTAGATATTTTTGATGTAAAACATACCTTTTATGTTATTCATTTTGAGGAGAATATAAGATATATTTTCATTGGATCTTTATTTATACATAATTGGAAGGATATAAATTTTTATTGAATGGAATATTAGACATAATACATATGGAATTATTTTTTATGTTAGGTACAACTATGGAATGAAAAATTTCAATATCTAGCCTTAAAATTTCATACATTAATAAAGAGTAAAAACATTAATTTACATAAAACTTTTGTGATATTAGATTGTATAGTGGGTCTTCCCCAAAAGTGAATAATTTTTTTTAATTAAAGGGTTTGATGTTAATAGGAATGAAATATCATGAATTATATGTATCTGTGAAATAATTACTATTGGTTTCACAGATTGAAATATGTTTGATACCTCTTAGAAATTCTATCATTAATTTGTTATACTTTCCATTCTATTTGATTTAAATCCATAGATCCAAAAATTTAAATGCATTGTAGAAAAAAGATATCCTTAAAAATTTTCCACTATATTTTTATTTCCTCAATCATTTTTTTATATAATTTTCCATATATTGAATCATTTTTGACAATAGAAAGAGTATTTTAGGCCTAAATATTTACATTAGATACATCATTTTGAACGATATATGCTAATTTGGAAGGGATTTGATAATAATAAGTACCATCTAGATCGTTTTATTATTATTAATACATATATTAGAGGATTTTATTATACATTATATTGACTACATGTATGAAGTGAATAACATGTCTCCCCAATATTCTGACATATGGAAATCATTAGTGAAGGAGTATAGACCTTTGGATTCCAATAAAGCTAATTTTATGATATGTATGTATTAAAGGTCATTTATTATTTAAAAACACATATTCAAGGTTAAAGAATATATATCATCATGTATTTTATGATTAAATGCATGATAATAGATAAAAAAAATTAAAGAGTTTGATGAATTAACTAAAATTACATTTGTTTCATGATTTAAGGAGAAACAAAACAATGATTAGTCTCAATCACACATCATAAAATGGAATACTGAGGAACAATATGTTAATGGTATCAAAATATTTGTTTTAGACAGTAATGATTACTCATTTTACATAATAATTTATAACAATAAGTATAACATTACAAATAATGGATTAATAGGCATCACATAATGGAAATAACCTCAACACAAGGAAAAGAAATGTATTCGTCTTGAAAATATATTAGGTTGGTCTTTGAGGGGAATCTACGAGATTTTGGGTATTAAAAGAATATTATTTGAAATGACATACATTAGTTCATAAGTGTCTAATGGGATCGTTAAAAAATATTTCTTCAATGATATTACCAATATGATATTTTGGAGGATTTATAATTTGAAGAAATATTTCCATTGGATTGTGGGTAGAGTCACCCTTAAAATTAGTGTTATGTCTTTAATTATGATGCAAATAATTTCTGCCATCAACCCTCCCAAGGGAACTATTTTCTATATAGAGAGGGCCTTGATAGATTTTCTCTAGGATGTGAACAAATCTAGGTACTACCACTATGCATCTTAGAAGCATATGGAAAAATTGATTGAGGACGGAGGGGTGTAAATTATGGATATCATTGATGTCATATGTTCTAGGGAAGGGTTGCATATGCATGGGATATTTTTGTAATGTACTCTTTATTGAAAGATTTTATCAATGATATAAATTGAGAACAGCAGGAAGAATTGAGGAATACAAGGCACATAAATTTGAGTAACTCATGGTTCATGCCCCTGAATTTTGGAGATCTATAAGATTTTGCTAAATTCATTATGGGATAAGGTAACATCAGTCAGTGGAGATATAACTAGAATGGAGAGAAATTATTCCTCCTAAAATGTATGGTTTCATATCTGACCTTTAGGGATGCCAGTAGGTATCCTATTTTTTATGGATGAGACGTTGGGAAAATATTAGAAAGAGGTATTTGATAATATAATCATCAACAATAAATAGGAAAAATGTTTCCTCACAAGCTAGAGTTCTGGTAGGTTTTCAGGTGTGACATCAGATCTATTTTTTATTCATATGCTGACCATGAGGTTTGGGATGATTATTAATTGTTTAATGATCTTCCTATAAAAATGTAATTTTACATTTGGAGGTTGGGAAATCCGGAAATTCCAACGGATTACAACATTTATAAGAATTGTGTTTCTTTTTTATCGAAATGTTGGTGTTGTCATCACCCAAAGATAAAATAATTTCTGCACTTTTTATTCAAGAGTGAATGGGATAAGATCCATTTGGGTGCCATGAAACATATTACTATGATAACCTATGATAGATAATTCATGAAGCATCATATCGTCAATTGGTTTTAAAGGGATGAGAATGAGGATATGGAGGGGAAAAATCTATTGTGGCATCTTAAATTTGGTATGTTGGACATTGTGGGATGCAAGAAATAAAGTCAGACAAGGTGTTTGGAATTTATGTTTTTTAAACATATATATTAGAGAGATTTGGTGATAGATTTGAGCTCAATTATGGAAGGTATAAAGACCTCCAAGACTCTCTTAGATTTTTTAATAGGGTGATTTCATTGCCAATATCTCAAGGTTCGTGATTGAAATGGTTACTTCAATGTGATGGCTAAAAACTCATCATGGATGGTTCTAGTATGAATGGAATATAAAGGGAGGTGGCCTAATTATATATCATAGAGGACTGGTCATCCTATATTTTAGTGATTTTTATGGTTCGGGTATATCCATGGGGGTGAGGGGAGAACCATATCATCTGGTTTATTGTTATACAAAAGGTTTCTTCTACATGTCAATGAGGTGGAAATAGACTCGAGGGTGTTGGTAAAGATTATTCATGGGAAAATTGACTATCCTTGGGATCTTGTGATTAATCTCCGTGGATGAAAAATAGATTTGGCCCCGGGGATTCTTGTGAGGAATATATTGAGAGAAGGGAATTTTGCACCAGATGGCCTAGCTAGACGATGAAGTGAAGTAGACCCTATCATTATCTATACCGGTTTGGGATCTCTCATGATTACTTGTAATGAATTTTTTTTTCTGGTATTCCATTCACCTCCATAATTTTAGGCCCCCTTGGGTGACTCTTTTTTTCATGTTTATGGGTGGTTTCACCCAACTTTTTAATAAAAAAATAATTTCAGTCATTATATTTATATGATATTTCTTCTTTTATTACACTATTAAATAAATATTAAATTTTTTTTAATGTAAACATAGTTCATTCTATAAGAAATGATCATTTAATACAGATATGTGAAAATAATCATTTATAATCCTAATTATTACGATAAATATCTATTAATTTTTTTGGTGAAACATATACATGTAAAAATATTTTTTTAACTTAAAATTTTAAATCTTTATATGTTAATTATTTATAAAATTTTTTTTCATTTTTATATTCATCTATTTTATGTTGTCACTTTTTCTTGAAGAAGCATTTTACCATTATTTTTAAAAAACAATTTTTATATATTCATTATATATGAGTATGACCTTTTCTTCGGTAATATTAGTTAAAAAATAGATATAAATTTGTTTTTTATTAATACACAAATTTATGATTCTAAATATATTTTAATTCAAAAAAATTAATGTTATAAATAATTTGACATTGTAGATATTGACTATTTCTTCCTTTCTTATTAATTTTTATATTCATTAGTTTATGTTATACATTTTTTGATTTACGAAGCCTACTATATTTATTTTTTGATAACTATATATTTGAATTCATTATTTTTAGGTAAGCACTTTTCATAAGCTATATTGTATAATATAATAGATATAATTTCGGTTATACTGTTGAAAATAAATTATTAATACTTTTATTTTAATTCACGTTCTTATATTATGAATCCTATTTTACCCATGATTTTTTTATATTTTTGGTTTTAAATTTTTATCACTTATATGGCTCTATACTCACCCAATTATTTTGAAAAATTCTTACATGAAATCCTTTATAGTGAGGTGATCTAGGAAATAATAATACAGAAGTATTTAAATAGTGTTAATTTTTTTTTGACTTTATATATGATATATGCATTGCATTTATTATTTTCCTTATCTAAAAGACCCAAATCCTAAAATCTTATTGAAAAAATTATTTCTGAAATAAAATTATAAGGAATTATGTTTAAAATTATGTATGGAATTTTTTGTTTATATTGTTGGTATTATTATATAATTAGATTATATTGGTAAATTATGACAAGATAACCATAGAGAATACCCAATATATAAGTACATGTATTGGAAAAAATACACAAAAATTGTTGTTATGTATTGAGTATTTGATTTCAATTAAAATATATCCCAATATTGAGATTGACATGTGGATATATCCATAACACTAATTATATTAGGTGTAATCACCTTGCAAATGCCTTGTTGAGCATTAAATCATCCTTTACTCTGGTGGAAAATGAGGGGGAAAGTGAATTGTCACCAAGAAATATATTTCTGTGGGTTATAATTTATAATATCACATTATCTTTATGAACCATAACATGTGATATAAATATATTTTGGAAAGATAAGATAAAATAAAAATTATCATGCGTAACATAAATTAAAACACAACTATTACTATGTTAAACTACATATTAATATAATTTTATATTGGATAAATGATATATTGAATTTTAATGGATAATAATTTAATTATATTTTGGATTAGAATATTTTCATAAATTTAATTACTATTTTTGGATAGTAATTTAAGGAATTAGGTTAAGATGTTTGGGAGAACCAAAACTAATGAAACTAGACTATGACAAAGAGATATAAGATACTATAAAATTAAGATACTCTAACATTGGGTACCTAAAAAATTTATAAGAGGGACTGTTCCATATTTATATACATTGATTCTCTTTAGATATTTTTGATGAACAACCATTAACTATTTTGGTTTATTTTGATAGTTGGAAATATGATGTTTCTAATTACATTATAATTAAGAATTAGGTAGTTAATTTAACTTAATAATAATGACATTTAAATATATTAAAGGTAATTAATCATTATGGATGTAAGGATCTCACATGACTTTCTTTCCCCCAATAGATGATTTAATTGCAATCATAATTGAAAAATCTATAATAAGTACACCTTAGAAAATTCCTATATTAAACACACATTCATTCATATTTACAACACATAAAAATATACTGCTAGTCGTATATATTATAGGTATTCTAAATCCTTTAACCATATTTTAATTTGACAAATTTTCTAGATTTCTACATTTTTAAATTACCATAAGGGACTTTATCAATTCTTCATAGTGTCTCAAATCGAAATAGGTCTTACTATCGTTATAAATTCATAGGGGAGGTTGATATCTATGACTCAAATATCTATATTATTTATTAAATTAGAAGATATTTATAATATTTCTTCACCAACAACAATTTAAATCATTCAAAATGGATTAAATATGATGGTTCTGTGGAAGACAATTCAGGATTGAAATCTCCAAACTGTATGTTCAAATTACATAGTGCCATAAATCTATCTTTTGAATCTCACATTCACATAAACTAGGTTTACACAACTGGTATTGATAAGAATAATATATATAATCTAAAATCATTAGGATTAAATATATCAAATCATGGACATGATCAGACACACCATTGAGCCTCAAATTAGCACAATAATATTAGAGTACACAATGATATTCGTTTGAAAAAGGAATTCGTCTAAAAACTCAAATAAACCATAACAATATTTGGAAAAATATTTTTAATAAATTGTTGATAATATTAATAAGTTACTATTTTGTGTTGAAATATATTTTACTTAGTCTTCCGAGTTATATGTAGGTTTCTCACCATTGTTTCGTGACAATATTTAAGATACCATTAGGTATAGTAATTTGTATCTGATAACTAAAATTTCAATAAGAAATTTATTTAACGGGATAATAATTTAACGACTGAAATTTGTAGGATTCATATGACTTCCAAAAAAATATGTTTATAATTTTTGACTATCCTAATTTTTTTTCTAGTGAATTGAAATAGATTAGAAAACAAGTCATGTAACAGATGAATTATAAGACTAATAATTTTTTTCATTGATAGTAAATCAATAGGATAAATCACATAAAACTATGTGTTACCAACCATGTATTATAACTCACCATGTATTATTACATCCATTTAATGTGTATAAATTAACAAGAGAGAAAAAATATTAAGGAATAAATTCATCAACACTAAGTGATCAACAAGATTATCATTACTCTTGAGGATCAACAACAACCAAAAAAAACATATATAGAGGAATAAAATAATGAAAGGTGAAATTATGTTATGTGATATAAAATGGAAAATTTTGAAATGTGATTTGTGAATTTAGAAATTTGATCGAAATAAATGAGTTATGTAAGGAAATATATAGGAATGAAATTGGGCCATTGTATATATGTTTATTTGATATATAGGTATCCAATAAGTATAATTGTGTTTTTATTATTTGTACTAAATTGAAAATAATAAAATCCATGAGTAATAATTTATGAAATAAAAATTTGATATAAAAATGTAATATAATATATAGAGATATGGGTGTTGTCACATACTATATTATTTATTTCACTCATTTTACATAGATCTTAGCATATTTGTTTTATGTTTTACCTTGGAAAAAAACATTGGCTAGCCAAGCTATATTGCTAGCTAGCTCAACTGAGGGATCATATAGGATCCACCTCCACAATTCCTTGAATCCTTTATAACAAGACATGTAGGACGTATGGTGCAATAAATCATGGATTCCTCTGGTAACAAACAATCCACACCAAATATTCCTAGGCTAGCCATGCAATGGTGTGGAGTGGTTGGGGAGGGTGTTGGTGTAGGTTTATTTGAGTGCTGACCTCGTTGTCGTGGATCGACAATCAGATAACACAAAAGGAGTTATTAAGTGAAACATATAAAGTCATAGGAATAATGTGGGAAAAAGTAACTTTATGTTAACTATTCCTCCATAAAAAGTAATGGAAAAATGATGGTTAGCCAATAAAATTGATCCATGTTCGATCACATCCCCCTAATCATCTTCAACCATTTCTTGTCTAGTGCACTCCCATAAAACACTATTTTTATGTCATGAGACACTCCCTATGACTTCTCAACACTAGTTCCATCATCTTCAACTTCCCATCCTATAATACAATTTATGAAAATCCAAAAAAATTCTGATATGATCAATATCTCGATGGCAGGAATGCATCTTCATCTTGTATACATGATGAGATTTGAAAAATTAAATGATTCCCATGAAGAAAATAAAGATATATTTTGCATCCACCACAAAATGGGTAGTGTATCAGATGATCATATAGGTTAAATCATCAGGTTATCATAAGTACATAATGACAATCACTAATGACATCACAGAAACACCATGGTCTGTCGTATGTAGCCATCACACACTAAAACCTCTTATGGATTCAATGCTACAATGAGATGATCAACCATACAAATCAAATGTGTCCCATGAATACATAAAAAATTGGAATAAATACCAATTTATCACTTGATTAATATCATGTGATTTATACTAACATCACACGAATAACATAAAATATTTTGAATTTTTCTTTTGAAAGAAGATTACTCCATTTAAAACATTTATTCATGTGAATCCATGGAATATTTCAAGTGGATATCACTTAAAATGACATGTAATCATGGTATGTGATCCAAAAAACACTCAAAATTATCCCAAATATTACATGAATCCATTAAGTGGACAAACAATGATAATTAAACCCCTTGAATCCATCATGTAAAGCATCAAAAAATTTCATGTATTTGATTAGGTGAAGAAATTATATGATCACATGTGAATCATTTGATGATGATCATTTGAATATCTCCACGGAATTAGGTCAGTTCTTGTGGTACCTTCAATGTGTAGTGAGACTGATATATTCATCTCATTTTTTGTAATGAAACCACACCAATCTACGTTGATAAAAGAAGAAAAAAGTGAAATGCTACAGTTTAAATGGAGGAAGGAACATATAAGAGGATGTAGTATGGGATAATAACATAGGATAAAATTTTCTAGGTAATCGCAAGAACCCATGAAGGGAACCAATCACGAGACCTCATCCTGATACTGCACTGTGTGCTACCCTTATGATCACCTAATTACCTGAAAACATTAACATCATGTGATCCCTCCGATTAGACGACACAAACATATTGATTGGGAATGCACGTCATTGTTATACAATGCTGACATGAAATGACATTACAGACAATCAACCATGAAATGTGAATTTTTAGGGACATACTAACTTATCAGGGGAAGAACCCTTTAAATTTACAGTATACATGAGAACCCGTGGACATGAACTTCTCATTCCTTGAAAACCCAATGAGGTTCATACTTAACCAGAACCATCATCTATGCATCTCTCGTATCATACAAAACATTATTAAGATGGCCTTAACATGATCCCATCAGACATGAAACAAAAAAAAAGTTCAAATTAGAACTTTTTCATGAAATATATCATTGTAATGTTCAAAAATCCAATTAAATGACTCCCTTAAGATCACGTGATAACATGAATCCTCAATGGTCTCATGACACACTAAGGTATCCTTAGATATGTCATCATTAATTACGTAAAAGGCCCTTGAAATGTTGTCCTTGATCATGATGGAGGCCTTGGACATGTTATCATTGATCACTCCAACGTCCTTGGACACATCAGTCATGAACACAAGAAAGTCCAAATTTTTTTATCCCTAATCACTTAAAAATCCCTCTACACATTCGCCTTGATCATATAATGAACCTTGGACATGTCAAATTCAATCATGTAAATGACCCTATAAATTTCTTCTTTGATCATTCAAAGTACAATGTACATGTCTACTAATATCATTTGAATCACCTTGGACATGTCATCTTCAATAATTAAAAGCCCCCTGGACATTTTAACCTAGTCATACAATAGCTCTCATACATGTAAACCTTGTCATGAAACATTCCTATAACATGATAGCTTGGTTCATGCAAATCCCTTGGAAAAGATAGCCAGGTTCATACAAAGACCTTGGATATATCATTCAAACCCCCTAGACATCTCTAACAGACTACCTATACACATAAGGTAAACGCAATAGACATACTAGGAAGATACCCTTGGAAATGTCATTTTTAGGCTTATAGCATGGGATATGTCCACATTGTCCGGAAGTCACACATGAATATATACCACGTTAACCTTTGACCATGGGTATTCAAATAGTCTCCCCCTTTATATGTGGTGTATCCTTAATGGGAGTGAGTTATTTAGTCATGAAACCTTATTTAGACCACACACTCAAACAAGTCTCTTGTCATAACAAATGTATTTGATGGGAATTTTATTATAGCATAATCATGAACGTCAATATTCAATACTAAAAAAATGTTGTGTATATTTATTTTATAAAATATAATTAGAAAATACACATATTAATCCTCAAATGAGTATATTTTGTGTTTTAGTTTTTTTAGGATTAGTAAAATTCCCTTAAATAATATTAGATACTTTATTTTTTTTAAACTAACTGGCTTCACTAATTCTAGTTTTATAGATAAAACCATTCATCTTTATTATTCTATGTACCCTATTAATAATAGTTTTAAAAACATATAGTGAACATAAAATTACTTAGTAAGGGTTTTAAAACCAAGGAAAAATATTTTTTAAAATCTTATCTAAAACTCTTTAAACAAAATTTACATCTATTATAAAATATTTGAGATATAAAATAAATTTGAAAATTTAATTCTAGATTTTTCAAAATATAGAAATTATGAATAATACATTTATTTACAAAATTAATACCTATAAATAATCTATATAATTTTCATTTAAAAATCATATGAAAATAATAATTTTTTCAAATAAAAATTTTATTTGGTAGACCATAAGAAAACCATGTGGCCACTTACAATATCACTTATTTGGATAAAGTATCGTTGTGGTAGTGGGATCACCCCATTCATCATTAACCCATTTCATTCCCATGTGTTGAGTTTTGTTTAAGAAAAAAAAATTTATCATATCATACTCTCTCATTTACAATATACTAAAAAAATTATAAACTATTGAAAAACTACATGAATTATTTTCGAAGTAAAATATATTTTTATATCCATTATACTTTGAAAAATAAATTTTTTTTATTAAAGTTACAGGGTTAGGAAAAATCCACGATTTTATAAATTAAAAACCAAAATTTTAACATGCCATAATTTAAAATTATAAGAATTTTTTTATAAAAATTCGTAGAATATCAAAAATGTGTATAGAGTATGGTCATAATTGCATGAATATGAAATTTATATAAAATTTATTAAATAATTTACCCAAAAATATATTTTTAATTTTATAAAACACCTTAAAAATCCTCGATATTTTTTTTAAAGTGATTAAAAACAATAATATTAATTTTGAATTATAAATATATAAAATATTTATAATTAATATAAATTTGAAAAGAAACATAATTTCTTTACATAGAATTTTAAATTCGAATTATTATAAATGTTTTTGAAAAAAAATCATTACAAAGGTATTTGAAAAACATTAATTTTATAATTTTTAAAAAATAGATATTTTATTTTTTAGAGATTTTTTGATAATGAACAAGGAAGAAAATAATTTTAATATACGTTTGAAACATGTGGCTGACATTATCTTTTAAGAAAAAAAATTCATTTTTAAGCCTAAAACTAGATTTATCATATTATAAGAAATATATTTCGTGAATGTTTAAAACATTTGATTAATTAAATTATATATAAATTTCATTTAAATCATTCACCCAGTGGGAATAATTAATTATATAGTTATATAAAATTCATTGCATGCTTAATTTTTTCATAAAAATATCACTTTTATTTTAAAATAATATTTTATTTTAATTACAATAATGAATTTTATTTTTAAATTTATAGACCACATATTTTTCATATTTTAGTTTTTACTATTCGTAATATCTAATGTAAAGGCTTGGCGGTACTTGAAACGTAATATGATAATAATGTTATATTGTTTTATTGAAATCATTGTAGCATGAAATGAAGATATCAAAGAAATAAATTATTTTATGATAAGTATTTCGTAAAAACATCAGGGTGTTACATGTTTTAATGCTATAAACTCTCTTCATTTGTAAAATTGTAGAGACTGAGTGTGTTACAAGAGTTTACATACTAGAATAAGTCTATAACTTTCATAATCTCTATGGATTATAATAAAAAATTCATGTGTAATCACATATCCCATCACACTAGTGGGTAGTTTGTCAACAATACTAGATGGACTCTGAATCATATCCATATAGGATACATAAGATTTCTTCTTAAGGAATGATATCCAATGGGCATCCACCTTGAGTAAGTTCCCTCATATTCCAAAAACTCTTACTCATGGGACCCAAATTATCATATGAATCAATTGTCCTTCTTTATCCATTAGAATAAGCAAAATGGTTTCACAAATAGGCATCCTCATAATTGTATACCTTGACCATTCCTTCAAGAAAATTAATCCTATCAATAGGATAAGGACATGATAATCTATGATGACTCTAATTGATGTTATAAGTTGGATTCGTAGGATTCCTTCTCAAGGCTAGATATCCATAACACATTCTCCACAAAAAATTAGTATAAAATATATAGTAAACCATACTATGTGTACCTTGTGTAGATTAGTTCTCATGAAACATGTCCAATATTACACTATGTATTGTTTGTTACATGAGGCATGGATCGTGTGAGCTTAGGGATTTACCACAATCATGTTACTAGTATCATAAGGTTCCCCCAAAACATGGATTCTTTTTGTGTAATCCCTATTAAACAATATGATACTAATGCATCCTTAAATGAGAATCCACAATGGTGTAGGCAGCAATGGAATTATGATATTAGTAAAATCCAGGGTAGTAACCCTTATGAGTATTAATTATATGATCCCACCCATGAGAAGATGATGACATATAGAACTTTAAAGACTCTGAGTCTTGTTATAAATATGATATGCCGGAATCCTTCATAAGTCTTGAGATTAAAACCCAATGACTAAATTCATTCATGTATGTCCTTTCGAAATAATGTTAAATTCAAGGATTGGACCTAAATAAACTATGTAGGTTTTGATTCATGTCCTCATAGGATATGTCATGAACTAGGATGGGTCAAAATCTGACCTGGTGCCCGAGCAGGTTCGCGACATGTCCTAATGGGCATTCCCGATCCCCACGGGCTGGCATAAGTGCCCAAGTATAATAAATAATACTTGGGAATGATTTAAACGAATGAACAAACAATATTAAAATAGAAAGATGAATAAATTAAAAACAACAATCAAACAACAAAAAATGCCCTTAAAATAGTGTCATAATTAACATTTACAACATGAACCAAAAACCCAAAGGGATGGATAACAAAGGATAAAGTAATAACAAAAACTCAAGACTCCATGAAACATGAGGTGCAACAGTATCAAGTCATATTCACCCAACCAACATAAGGATGCCACTGAAAAAACGAATCACACATGCTATGCTTGATGCCTCAACCTGCAATATAAAAGAAATTGGATCTACATACACCCGAAGGTGTATGTAGGGTGTGAGCCAATACCCCAGTAGGATGAAACTGAGAAAAGGTTCTCTGGTTAATTATTAAATCAAAAATGCATTTAAAATTTTCATTAAATAGTTGAATTAAATTCATGAACAATTTTGACGAAAATGGGATTAAAGAAGAAAGTTTCAAATGGAACAACATAAATTAAAACACATGGTCAATTAAATTTAAAAATAACCAATGTGTCACACTGATGAGCGTAAAGTAACAAAGGAGCACCAAATATGTGAGAGGCCTCATGGGTGTTAGCTAGCATGGGTCACTAAATCTTCGTGTCTCCGTGAAACGTGGCATAGAATCCACGACCATCAGAAAATGTGACTTAAAAACCACGACCCTCAGTAAAAATTTCTAAAAACATACATCCCTCATAATAGAATATGTTTACTTAGTGTTGCAATTGTCAATCCTTCTAGTGAAATCGGGGAAAAGAAACCCCCTGATCACTAGCCCACTAGTCTAGTCCACCCTCATAGCTACATGGGAAACCCACTTTGGGCTCAAACAATTTTTTAGTTATTGTAACAATTCATATTTATGCACCCATATAAAACAAGACAGTACACATGACAAAAACCACTACTCTTTCTCAGAAATACCATTTTGAAATAATATGCACCCAAAAAATATTTCAAAACTAAATCTGCCCAACATGCACAACCAATTAAAACTGTTGTGTGGCTAAATAATACACTTTGATTGTAAAACAAACCATTTAAAAAATTTATTATAGAATTTCAACAAAAGGAGAAAAACTAAAAACTCTAAAACCCTTTACATAATTAAATCAAAACCAATTTTTCATCCTTAATAATTATTTAAATAAACAAGTACATTTTTAATAAATAAATTTTAAAGTTAATAACACCACATTACACACCAAATCAACCCACAGTTAAAAATGGCCATTTTATGATTAAAAAAGATGTCATAAAAATTTTAAAAACCTTTTTAAAAAACACCGCATGACTATAAACACCAACACCCACTAAAATAATAATTTATGAAAAAACACATATAGTCACTACACCAAAACTCCATTAACTTCCATTACACATCCTACCAAATTAAACAGTACATCTTCTCAAACACTAGTAAGCTGTTCAACAGGAGTGTTCATAGCAAAAACATACTCATACAATAATAACACAATAATAAACACATTAAAACATAATAAACATTTAGTAGAAATTTAATGCACCAAATAAAATTTATCTGTAATCATGCTGAATTAACTAATTAAGAAATTAATCTTAAAAATTCATACACATACGTAGAACCCACAACCTCAGAGTAGAACAACTACTCAATTTCACATGATACTCCCAAAAACATGACAATCACACTACAAGAAACATCAATATGAATCTAATTAAAACATTTGAAAAAAAATCATCATCATAGATTCCAAAAACTAATGAAACCGAAACGATATCCAATCCATGATAGAATTAATCTATAGTTGAAGGAGAAAAGACCTATGGAGAGGGTGCAGAAAGATGGTCTAAGCATATTGGGGTAATTTGTGGTTGTGGCTCGCAAGAAGAATTTAGTCGGAAGAAGGGGTTGTGCTGGTTCGGACGGTGCGAGGTAGTGGGGCGACGTCGGTTGGTGTGAGGTAGACCAAAAGGGGTGAATATGGGGGTCACCACATGGTGTAGACATAAGGAAGATTGGAGGGCGGTCTGGTAAGGTCATGGTGCGTTGTAGCTCGTGATCACAAGAAGTAGTGGGTGGAGTCGCATTTGGCGAGGGCAATGTGGGGGTGGGGTGCCAGAGCAAGGGTGCTTGAGAGGAGGCATCAGAGAGGAGCTGGATGAAAAGGCTACCATGATGAGGAGAGGTGTGGCATGTAGGCCCAGTTCATTAGAGAGGGATAATAGGGTGACACATCTTTGAGAAGGAGGGAGGTGCGAGCACGGGTGTTTGACCCGGAAGAAGAGGGACATGCACAGTCGATTGGGATGAATGAAAAGCGCTGGATAGATGGAGTAAGGAGAAATTGGGGTGCGACTACAATGGTTGTAGGGAGGGGGATCCTACTCAAATACAAATTGGGGAGAGGATATGCATGATTGACGTAGGGGATGAAGGGGAATGATAGATATAAATAATTAATGGAATAGAAATGGAAAAAAATATAAAATAAAATGGAATTAAAAATAAAATTGGATTTAAGAGAATCCTAGACTACATTGAAATAATAAATAAATAAATAAAACCGGAAATATAAAAAAAAACAAATAGAATTTAATGATAAGTAGATAATTTTTCAATTATAAAAATAATTTAAAACTAACAACCAGAAAAAAATAGTAACTGAAATAAACATAATAATAATAACTTAATTGAAATTTTATTTTAAATAATAATAATAATACCTACAAAAAAATAAAAAAAAGAAACCATGACAATAATAAATTTATTAATTGAGGCTGGACACCATGAAAGTTTTGGTCCATGGTTGCATGCATGTTTGTGTACCCGTATAATAAAAAATTTAGTAATAGAACATTCTTTTATTAAGGATGGAAAATGAGCACGGTCGATTGAATGCCCATGTGCCCATATAAAACCCAATTTTTTAAAGGGAAATTAACCTGGTAAAAACTAAATCCAAAAAGAAAGACCAAAAATAATTAAATTAAAATAAATCATTGTGTGGGGTGTTACAATTCTCCCCAAGATTACAATTTCTTCCCCCAAAAAGTCTTCAAAGACTGGGTCAACCCCAGATTCCAAACAAGAACATGAATACAATTAAAATAAAACCTCAATCACCCAATGTGTGTGTACTCAAAACGCCCATGACCTGAAACTACAATGATCTCAAAACCAAGATCACCAAGAAAAATATCCAAAAACAATGAATTAACATCCAAATAGAATGACAACTTGGAACATCATGACCCCTAACTTTGGTATCACCATGGCCACTAGATATCTCCAAGAACACTCATATAGCTAGCCCCTACCCAAGATAACCAATATGCATTGTCGAGGTCTAGAAGAGTAGAAGTAAGGGGTTTCCTTGCCAGGTGAACTTTCAAAACATTTTTTCCTCCAATTTTGTTATATTATGGTCTCCCCACCATATTTGGGTTCTCACCAAAAATCAATTCTCCAAACCAAAACGACTCAAGAACCATGACAACATGTAAAACTGGGTTGACCCTACACACTCCCTAGGTTTAACCAAATGAACACAAGAGAAGAAGTCGACGATACCCACCCTGGGACGCCCCAACATTTTAAAATACTCTTACCACCATGACACATGTACGGGCATTCCTAGCTTACATTAAATGATACGGATTGAACTCTTCATCACAAACCAACCAACACAGGCCTAGCTACCCTTATTATTCCTATAGTGGACAACAATTCCCTTCATAATATGGTTTTGATATTGATAACACAAAACCTAGAGACACACTAAAAGGTGCATGTCAATTCAAAAAGACTAGAGCACCACTAAAAGAGTACAATTTTGGTCCATAAATTTCCATAAGAATGTTTATAGAGCACACCCGCTAGCTTCAAAAGAATACAGATTTTCTGAACCTCTTTAATGCCCATGAGAAACTCACATGACTTAAGACCATAAAATGGAGTCAAAGGATTCATTCCCCTCACAACAAATGAATGAATCCTTCAAAGATGATACTGAAATGGGGAAATTCTTGTGGTCCCCATCCTGAAACTACGGACTTATGTTGGAAGAACCCCATCCCACATCTGATGACTTCCATCGGCGCTAAATCATCACCCTAAGACCAATGGTTGTGGCCCTAATGTCTAAAGCATATACTGACTCACATTCATAAGTTGACCACATATGACTGAAACTTCCTCAGCTGGAAAGGAATCCTACAAACTTATCCCCATGTCCCAACCAGCCACTCTGTCAACTTACAAACTAAGAATTTCAGTGAACATCTTATTATTCCTGATAGACCACACTAGAGATAGGGAATCGAGTGGTCTGTCAAATAAGCAATCCAAACTGAAAGAAGGGGAACTCTAAGAACAAGCCCCTTTTTTCACACACCTCGTCGGATGTGGGGCCTGCCCAGACCACTATATGAGCAAGGCCAATAACTATTATCAACATTAAATTGATTGCTCTGCACAACCACTGTAGATCCTGAAACTAGCTCATCAAAAGGTCAACACACCTCTATATCTACCTGTTGATTGGTCATGAACCTACGAAATACACCGCTTTCCCTCACCTTTACATCCTTGCGTCCAAAAGCAAAATGAAGCCAGTCTCGAGGATCAATCATTAAATACACATTCGCAAAAAAACATAAATATCTCCATTCACTTGTTTAGTCCTTATCCTCTAGTCATACTAAAGATAACATACACCCACAAAACTTCTAAAATTCCTCCAAATCTGGGGACACATACAACTTCCCAAAGCATTAAACGATATCCTACTAACCTCGATGTCTATGAAAAGTCGACACCACAGAGAAAAACCCAACTGCACCACTACACTGGGAGTCTGGGATGTACTAAGAACCGAAAGACATTATAGAAACACATGGGATTTTTTTGGAGGAATATTACAAAAAAACACAAAACAGTCTTCCACAAATCCAGAAACATAAAAAAACAAACATTTATACCTCAGACACAAATCTGAAAATTCCAATTTAAAACAACAATTGTTTTTCAACGATAAAGAATAACATGCATTAAAAACCAAGAACTCCCCAACAAAGACCAATAGCTCCTTTCAACCCATCAATTTCACTTTGGACTCAGAAACATTTTCTAATTCCAAAACCACTTAAGCCAAAAAAATCCATTTTAGGGAGAAACCCACTTTTAATGAAACATGAAGTAGTCCTAGAAATCACTCACTCACCACTGATATTCAATGATGCATCAGAAATATAAATTTTTGTGCAACCCAGGAACCCATCTAAATGATCCACCAACTATCCATTAATCCCGTCTATATACCCATGCAATTTGTGCAACCCAGGAACCCATCCAAATGATCCACCAACTATCCATTAATCCCGTCTATATACCCATGAAAGCACCCATAGGAACACCCCTGGATAACACACAGATCTTCCTCTTTTAGGAATAAACAATTCCAAAAATTCCCAAAGAATTTATTTTTTAAAAAACAATTTCAATGATTCAAGAAAATTTTCCAAAATTATTTCCATTTCTAAAAAACCCACTTCAATATCAGATATCCCAGGACATTAATTTAGGAATTCAATTACAACAAATCAAATGCAAAATTTTTAGAGAAATGCACACCAAAAATCATGCCAAACACACACCAAAATAAAATAAGTGCAACTCCGAAGTCTTCATTCCTTAAAAATACACATTCATGTTAACCCAAATGTGAATAAAGACAACAAATAAATTTAAGAACTAGGATGGATGACTAGTGTTTTTGTCTATCCAAACTTCAAGGTTTAGAAAACCATTCTCTAGGAAAGCACCAACCACTATGAGTGTCGAACCGTACTCTCGGTCATCGCATGAGATGATACTCCATGTGAAATTGCACACAGTACTGGTTTACTCCTATTACCATCCCCCATACACAAGGACCAATTCCAGAAACATCAATCCCAAACTATCCCTATTACTCAAGGATCAGAATGAGTAAGAGTACGACATGCTCCTCCGGGACCTACCAATTCAGTATAGACAATACAATTTCCAATTTACTGATAACCGAAATAATAATATGAAAACCTTTACTCTAATTCCACTTTATCCCTAACCATGCCGGGTCTCCATCCTACTCGGTGCTCGACCTGGTCTGTGACGTGGCCTGAATGGCGTTTCTGATCCCCACGGGCTAACAAAAGTGTCTGGTTATCGAAAATAAAACTTGGAAAAAATTTAACCTAATAATAAAACATAAAGAATATATAAATATGAATAAATTCAATATTAGAATCAAAAAAATATACATTCCCTTAAACAAGTGTCAAAATTAACATTTTCAATGTGAACCAAAAAATCGAAAGGGAACGAAAATAAAGGAAGAACTAAAAACAGTAACTCAAACCTCCAGGAAACATGAGGTGAAACAACCTCAAGTCCCATTCACCCAAGCAACACAATGATGCCGCTGGAAACCTGAATCACCCAATCTATGCCTGATGCCTCCACCTGTAATATAAAAGAAATAGTATATACATAAACCTGAAGTTTTATGTGGTGTATGAGCAAAAATCCTAGTAGGTTTCCACCAAGTCACATTTCCAAGACTAATTATTTAATAACAAATAAATTTTCAAAAATAATTAAATAAAATTTCAATCTTGAATAGTTTTAAATAAGACATGATTATAATAAATAGTTTCAAATAGAACATCTTAATGTAAAATTAATGCGAACCAAAATTTTAAAATAGCCAATGTGTCATAGTGATGAGTGTAAAGAAACAAAGGAGCACCAAATATGGGAGAGGCCTCAAGGTTGTTAACTAGCTTGGTTCCCTAGAAATTCATGTCTCAGTGAAACATGGCATAGAAACCACGACCCTCCAAAACCATGTCTTAGAATCCATGACCCTCAAAAACGTGTCTCAAAAACCACAAACCTCCGAAAAACATATGTTTAGTTTTTCTTAGAACAGCCAATCATGTCAGTGAAAGCATACAAAGGACACCCCCATATCACTAACCCACTAGTCTAGTCCACCCTCCTAGGTACCCATGCTTCCCTATTTGTGTTCAAATAAATTTTGAGATCATGTCACATGTCATCTTTATGAAACCAAATAAAACTAGACACTACTCATGCCAAAAACCACAACCCTCCCTTAGAAATACCATTTGGAAAGAATATGCACACCAAAAATATTTCAAATCTAAATATGAACGGCATATACTACCAATTAGAAAATTTTTGTGGTCAATGAAAACACATTAATAGTCAAACAAACCATTAGAAGTATTTATTAAACAATTTTAACATATGTCGCACTACATTAAACACCGAAAACACTTACACAATTAAATCAAAACAAATTTTTCATCATTAGTAATTATTTAAATGAAAATTATGAATTATTTAAATAAAAATTTAGAATTTTTATAAATAATAATTAATGACCTATACACAACTTTACACACCAAACCAACCCCGGGTTAAAAATATCTATTTTTATGGTAAAAAAATTAGTCCAAAAAATTTAACAATCCTTTTCAAAATACATCGCACGACTTCAAACACAAATACCTACTCAAATTTTTATTTATAAAAAACATATATACTATGCACCAAAACACCATTTACTCCCTTTTTCACATCCTAACAAAATAAACTGCACAACATATAAAACACAAACTAGTAGTTCGACAGTGGTTTTCACAACAACAATATATTCATTTTCTCTTAAAAAACTAATAAAAACATTTAAACATACTAAAACTCAAGTAATAGTTAAATGTGAAACAAATAAATTAATTAATAAACATGATAAATTAATTAATTAAGAAAATGAACATACCATTTAATACTCATATGCGGAACCACCTACCTTGGTGTAGACCAACATCACAATTTGGGATGAAACACCCATAACACGACAATTACACTACGGAAAACCTCAATATGAATCTAATAAAAACATTTGAACAAAAAACATTAATATAGGCTACCAAAAATCAAAAAACCATAACCCTACCACTGCCAAAATAGAGGAAACATATATTTTAAGGGGAACACACCAATGGAGAGGGTGTGGAAAGCTGGACCGAGTTAATGGGGGCTACTGGGGTTGCGGCGTGCTAGAAAAAATCAATCAAAAGAAAAGGGGGTTAGGGTCCGGATTTTGTGAGGTAGCAGGGCGGTACCGGTTAGTGCGAGGTGAACCATATGGGGTGTAGAAGGGGGTCATTGGTTGGTGCAGTCGGAGGGAGGATTGGAGGGTCGTTCGGTGAGGGCTTGCTGTAGTGTGGCCTTGGTTCAAAGGTGGCAGGGTGCGACATTGAGACTAGCGAGGGTGGCATGAGTGTGGGTTCCAGAGTGAGGGGGTTGGAGAGGTGGAGATGGATAGGAGAAAGCCAATAGGACTTCCACGATGTGGAGAGGCGAGGAGTACTAGACAAGCTCATCGGAGAGGGAGAGGAGGGTGATGTGGTGTTGAGTAAGAGGGGGTGTGAGCACGTGGGGTCTGTCCAGTAAGAGGGGGGCACGTGCGGTCGACAAGGAGGAACGTAGGGCGCTGGCTTGATGGATTAAAGGGAAAGGGGGGTGCAGCTCCTAGGTTCGTAGGGAGGGTGACACTATGCATAAACAAAGGGGGGGGGAGAGGCTGTGCACAACCGACTAATTGGGAAGAAGGGTAATGAGGGAAAAATAATGAAAAGAAAAGAAATGGAAAATAAATAAAATTTAAAAAAAATGAAAGGAAAAATAAAATGGGACTTAAGGGAATCCTAGAATACATTGAAATAATAAATAAATAAATAACACAGGAAATATAAATAAAAATTGATGTTAATAATAAGTTGACAATTTTACAATTTTAACAACCATTTAATACGAACAACAAAATTAATATGTTCACTGAAATAATCATAATAATAATAAAATAAAAGACATTTGAAATTAAATAATAGAAATACTAATAATAAAACTAAAATAATAAAATAAACCATGAAGAAATTAAATTTATAAATTGAGGCCAAACACCATGAAAGTTTGCATGGACAGTCGCGCTCACAATTACGTGCCCGTATAAAAACAAATTTAATACTAGCACATTCTTTTTTTAAGGACAAAAACTGAGCAAGGTAGCATGCCTTGCCATGCACCCTTATAAACAAAATTTTGATTTAAAAAATAATATTGGTTCAAACTGAATCCCAAAATCAAGAACCCAAATAATTAAATTAAAATAAAGTGTTATTCGGGGTGTGACGTGATATTTAGGATGCATCTTGTAAGTTCAATACCAATCCTAAAACATCAATCCTTATCATAGAATAAGGTAAATTTCAGTGTTCCTATTTATATAGATTCAATTCATAATCAGTACCTCATGGTAAATAAAAAATGGGAAATAGATAGAGAACTTGTGATATATATAGATGATTTCATTAATAGAGAACCAATTTTCATGCACATCAATTCCATGCCCAATTTGTTATTATTCTAGTAACCTACCCCATATAAAAATATGTAAAATATTTATGAACATATAATAAATCTATAAGAGTGTCTCAGAATAGAAAATAATTCCCCCTCCCCTAGGGTGTGATGGTCATGACATCACATCTCGTTGATCAATGTGATTTACTAAGATTAATTATTATTGAAACACAAAATGACCACCTACCATTAAAAATCCAAATCGTAACATGTTACATATGTGGGATCCATGGAGAGTTTCCACCTTTGGATGGAAAAATTTATTTTTAATTCAATATGAAACATAAAACCAAATGAGAATAAAGGTTTAATGACAATTTACCATTTTCCTCTATCTTTGAAAAAAATGGTTATCCCAATGCGAACCATGAAACAATAATAGAAAAATATTTTTTCCATGTTGTTCCATTGTTATCCACCTTTCATGGAATAAAATGGTGAACTCTATGTGAAATTTTTATCTTTGTAAACCCTTTCACAATTATAAAACCTTAGATTTTCTAGTTACTATTTATCAATTTTATTCTATGTGTTACACACAAAAAATTGGTGAGTGAAGAATTAATCTTTTAATATTTTCAAACCTCTCACAAAAAAGTACCACCTCATTATCTTTTGACTATTAAAGTAATTGATCAACCATGCATTCTTATTTATGATATTTCACTGATAATGTTCCTTGTTACTTATCTTGGTCTTTTGAGTTTTATTACAATCTAATTGGAATTATTCAATGTGCCAATGGATATTGAGGTCTCTATAAAATATGGTAACACCTTTATAATACCTTAAGATTAATTTAATAACTTGCAATCTCTCTGATCATTTTCGTCGTCCACTATGAAAACCTTATTCATGAGGCTCCGCTGTATATTGTCACCAACTAAAAACATACAGTTCATGTTGGTTTATGTATTGGTTATGGAGAACTCTTTAAATGTAAATAAACTAGTTATAGAGGAATCTTGTGAAATCTTCTCTTGGATAAATAAAAACCTTCCATCATTCCCAAAATAGGCCAAATAAAGGAGGTGGACTTTATTTCCACATTAATAAACATTGAGAGATTAACCCTACAGTAAGATAACATGAAACATCCCTATCTTCGAGAGGTGGATTATGATAATAAATATGTTAAAAACACTCAAGAGCTATCTAGGAGGGATCGTATCCTTCATGGTCTTCATAGTAAACATATGTCCTCAGTTCGATAGATAACTGCAGAGGAAGTTCCATCTAAACCAAACATCAAAATATGGGAACCCAATAAGAGTGTACATTTGGGGTATCCAAATATTGAAAAAATATAGTAGTCTTATAACTCTACTAATTCCATTTAATATGAAGCACATTGGTGTATCCTGATAGTGTCCTATAATTAATCCCATATCATCACTTACTTAGGAACTTATACAGCAGTACAACGACACATGCTGACTATGGAATCCCAGGGAGAACACCAACCCACAAGGATGGATATATTTTTATATATTTGTTCCCTATGGTCATATTTATAATTGAAACTAACAAAACAAATGACACAATGGGTTCTGTCCCGCAAAATTGTATGTTGTGCATCATCCCACTAAACGACTCATTAGGCACAAACCCATAAAATGAGATACTATGTTGAAGAGGAACACCGAAGCAACTATGTATCCATTAATATGATATCAAACATAAAAAGGAAATTATTGTTAGATCTATAAGATAATAAACCTAATGATAATAATATTTCCCTTATTCATTCATCTGGGTGATAATTAGTTGTCCCACATTCAACCCCTGGCACTGAAAAATTATGCCTAGAAGTATCTTTCATGCATCTATAGGATACTCCTAAAACATTGTTGAAGCCTCTATATTTTGAATTAATGTAGTATATTACCAATGTATGATTCATCCAATAAAAATCTATTTTTTGGGTTATCTTTTTATATTTTAATTTTCTCTTGGATCATGGGTGTCTTATATAAAACTTTTGAGTTTCGAGTTATTTTTCCACTATTGCATGGATTGTGTGCACAGTTATAGAGGAACTATAAGACCTGATGATGGTAAGTCTATTTTTACAATATTTTACTCATAAAAGGTTAGTGTTTCACTAGTATCACAATATTATATTCAATCCACGTGTCTTGTAGGAGTAACCATGCAGGTATTTGGTGTCCCTGGATGAGGGCACATGACTTGTTTTTGGTTAGTTCAATCCATGTGAAAATAATTCACTTGGATTTGAAATTTTTGATTGAACGTAAGTGAACGATTGGTGAATTTTTTCCCAATGAATTAAAAAAACCAATGTCAGTGTCCATTGAATCCAGTAAGGAGTTGATTGTTTGTGCACAGTTTCCCAATTGGTCTAGACTAATAGTTCATAGTGTAAAAGTCCATTAAAATGGATTCTTAAACATTTTTCCACTATATAAATTGACCTTAAAACCCCCTTGCTTCTCCGATTAGATTGTGTGACTAAAGAGAGTATCCTCTCTCCTTTCCCACACCTCTTGACATCCTCCCATGGTGGAATCAATTGAATATTCATAATTTTAGGGGAATTTATCAAGGTGATATACTCATCACTTTTACCTTATCCTTCATCTTATATTTTGTTCTTATTTCTATTTATCCCATGGTTTCTTTGATCTATTTTTCTGGTTTCCATTATTTTAAATTAGGTTTTTTGTAATGATAATTTTATCCTTTGGTGTGCTTACCTCTTTGGACCCTTGTTATGTTGTTTCATGTTTCCATTATCTATGTGGTTTGAGTTTCAGGTTCACCTCCCTTTGCATTCAACAATTAAATTTATGAAAAAATAATTGAGTTTTTTTCTCTCCTTATTTTTATATTAGTAAGTTTTATTTTATTATTAAAATAATAATTTGAAATGAAATCATGTTGTTATATCCTTTATATTGACTAAGGTTGGATTGTTTTGTGTGGCCTTGCGCACAAAGTGTGTGATGAAATGACCAGTTAGCCTTTATAAGTGGTTGTAGGTTTTTAAATTTTGTTTCTTTTTTTCAAATTTTCCATAAATATGTCATTAAATCATATTTTTTTGTGTTTATATCAATTTAAAATTGTGATTAATTCAAATTATACGTTTCTCAATGTTGGATCTTTTAATAAAAAATGGATTTTCATTCGAAAACTCCCTTTGGGATATATCTATTTCCTTGATGATTTCCAAAGGGGATTGGAAGTACTTGGTGTAGGGATTACATATTAAATTGAATGTTAAAATGAATGAGGGATTATTATTTGGGGTGATTTCATGGAGATTTTTGATGTGTGATTCATTTAGTGGATTTCATGTATTCTATATGAATATATATTATTTATGTTTTCATTCTACTTGCTCACCCCCAATATTGACGTGAAATGGGAACCTAGGATAGATAATAGATTTTTTTAAAACACTTTATTCACTAGTTATTATTTTACATTAGATAGTGGAATCTTAGTATGGACATGCTCTACATTAGTGATGGTGCCCCTTGGTTAATCCAGGTAGGGTACGACTGAGTGATATGGATGTTTTATTACATCAGCTGTTTCGATAGGGTGTATTTGGTTACAATATTTTCTATAAATTTCCATGAACTCCTAGGTATTATCATGTACTCAAGAACATATTTATCTATGGTGCATAATCTGGGATCCTCATCTATTTTGGTCACCTATGTAATGATTTCCCTTTTACCTCTATATTGTATCATCTCTATTTTACTCCCTATGTGAGGTGTAAATAGTATGAAAATTGAAATTTTAGTTTTCCATAATGTTCTCATGAAATATAATTTAGTATCTTTCCCTCTCTCCCTTCCACTATTTTTCTTTAAAATTCATATTTTTCCACCATTTATGAAAAGAATCCTATTAATTTTTGAGAGAAAAATAGGCCTCGAATTGTTTTAAAAATAAATGTATAAAACCCCATTGGTTATATATATTATTTCCAACATAAAGTACATAAATATTTTATTTAAAGGATATAAATAAGTGAATAGATTACTTGGAAATGTCTACTAAGTATTAACACTCACACATTCACTTATATTACTATTTTATCTTATGATGCAGGTCTCACATAGATTTGACCAATGTAGAGTGATTTTGTGTTTTAGGGTTGGTGAGTGACCCAGGGGTCACAAAGAGATCTGTTGGTCATTAGGTTCCTCATTGTTTTGATTGTAGATAGTGTTTTTTGTTGCTTCTTTTTTGGCTATTTTATCATGGAGGGATAATTTTTTTTTTAATTCTTTATTAATTTTATTTTGGACGAAATAATTCCCATTTAATATAATTTATTACCTTGGTTCTTTTTTCAACCCTAAGGTGATTGATAATTAACCTCAGGGATGTTGTTGGCTAGCTTGGGGGACTAGTTCAGGGTCAAACAAGGTTGGTTCATGAAAAAAATAGTATCAGATCCAAATGATATTTTTCATCCCCTACTATTATATATCCCTTTATTATTTGGTATTTGATGGTAGAAGGATTATGACTATCAGAACATATGGTGTAGGTATGAGGTTGTTTCGAGCCAACCCTTTCTTTACCAAACCATGTGTTACTATCAGAAGAAGGGTTTTGAGTTTTTCATTCACTTTTTTTAAACTATTTTATTTTTATTTCATGGATTGGTTGATTATTTTTTAGATTACTTAGATTTTATATATTTTTATGGGTTGTTTTGTTTTCGTGGAATGAAATGAGAATTTGTCCTGTGGTTTTCCAGGAGATTATAGGGCCTAGAAATCTATGGGAACCCAGTAATTTGGTCTTCAATAACTAACTATTATTGTAGTATGATTGTAATATATCTTCTAACCATATGACCATGTCATCGATTATCACTATTCCCTTTAGGAATTTTTCTAGGCCACAACTAATTTTAAATTTTTTAGGAAAACATTTTTTTAAATAATAAAAATATGTATTTCATATTGCATGTTTTTTTTGAAAAAGATAAATTAGTTTTCCGAAATGATTTAGGATTTTCCTATAAAATAGATTCCTAATTTAAACGAAATTTTATAGACATGGGTTTTGAATAATTTTGTCATTATTAATTTTCAGTTTCATAATATGGTGTCAGATATTTAAATGGTATAATTTCTACATGTTTGAAAATGAGAATGAGTGTTAATGTAAAATGTTTGATTTATTGATGAATCATAATGTATTTTTTAAAAATAAATGTCTTGGAGTTTATATTTTGAAATCAAGATTTTCATAAGGGTGGTTAGGGATATTTTTTTAGAAGTTTAATTGAATGTTTGCGTCATTTTCTAAATGTTTCTGGTGTTAATCTATGTTGAGGTCTAGATGGTGAGTTTGTTTTGATTGATTTTTTTTCATGTTGTTTAGAGTATTCACCCATGAATGAGTCGATGGATGTTCATGGTGTAGATATTTGTGGTTGACCAATTATATTCCCTCCTATCAATCAAACATAGGATTTTCTCATTGAGTTTTGGAATTTGAACCCTCCCCTATATTTTGGTAAAATATATCATTTTTATGTAGGATATTTTATTTAAATAATTGAATGGATCCTCAGTTTCCTTGAGTTATCGACGACTCTATATGTTACGTTCATATCCTTTATTCGTTAAGGTCTATGTTGTATGTGCCGAAATTAGCAATTAGAAAGATGCTTCGAAAAAATCTATCTTGGGAATTATTTAAGGATATATTCACCAGATTATACTTTTCTATGGTTGAGAAGTCGGTGAAGGTGTTTGTGATTTGATGATTTTATCAAGGTGATGGATATGATTTAGAATTTTATTCATTTTTTTGATTTCATCTTCTCTCCCTCAAAATTGGATAAGGATGATTCTCTGAAACCCAAACATTTTGCGAATGGGACTCCTTCTTATCATTAGTCCAGGCTGTCAGAATTCTATCTATCCTCCCTTTCCACAGTTGTGAGATATGATTTTTGGATTGATAAAATATTAGCAAGGGATATCTATATAGTTATTCCTCATTCAGTCCTTGGAATGTGTTAAGGGAATTATAGTAATTTATGGGAATGTATCCTGAAGCTGGTTATGTTGGTGGATGAATTAAGAGGCCTTCCAATATTATGTTAGATTCTTCTAGTCATAATAACCTTGTGAGGAATCAATGTGGGTATCTGGGAAACAAAAACCCATGATTCCCATGTCATTCCAAGACCTTTTATTCCAATAGTTATCTAGGTGGTCTCTATAAATTCTGCAAGGTTGTCGCTTAAAAAAGAGTAAATTTGTATTCACTATATAGAAGAATATTTTGTATTGTGAGGATTGATGTGTTGTTGGTTTATGATTTGTTTGATGTTTTTTATGAAAATGTTCCTTTTTTAAATTTGTATGTCCTTGAGTGCCATCTATTTGTTTAAAATGGAAGTGAATGTGGGGTATTTTTTAGAATATTCTTTTTAATTAAAAAATATTTTTAGAAATTTTTGGATATATTCATCATAATGTGATTTCATTTTTTAGTGTGTGTCATGTTACTACCTCTTAGATCATTATGATATTGTGTGTGGTTATTCTGGTTTAGAGGTCTTGTGTTCAATGGGATGTCTTGGTTGGGAAGCCAACTATAGTCCTAATATGGTGGGATGTTCACCAAATAGTACTGCATTGGTTGATGTAAACCTTTAATTTATACCCCATCATTTTTTTTATTTTCCCCTTGGGATGGTATCTCATTATTGTCTTCTACCTTCCAAGGACATTTAAACTGGAGTTTCCCATATCATTTGTAAAATGCTGGGGTTTTGGACTAGGTCTGATGATCCTTGTATTGAATGTTGTTCAGGATTATAGACTTGGTTTTTCATAATCCCATAAGAACTGGTCTGAATCCAACTATTTGTTTCAAGTAAGGATGTGATTCATGCCCTATTGGTGCTCTATGTGTTATTTTGATTGATGATATGAATTTTTTGAGACTGTGGACCTTTTATTTTCAATTAGATCAACTGTAAATTTTTAGACATTCTAGGGAATAAAGCATTATGGTGGGGAGTGTTGTGAAATCCCACGTTTATTTTCACTTCCTTTTTGTGTAATATATTTTATTCAAATTTTCTATTGGGTTGAGGGTGTTTCAGATTGATAATTTTAGTTATGGGTTTTTTGATCAATTTCACAATATGTGTGCATGGTTTATGGGAATATGTGAGACCTCATGATGTTCAGACTATTTTCAGTACATTTACATCATTCATAGTTACGGTTTCATAGGTATAAAATAGTGATATTCAAACCATCCAACTCGTAGGAGTAACCATGTTGTTATTAGGAGTCCCTACATGAGGGTTTATGGCCTAGACATGATTATTTCTAATTGTGTGAGAAGCATATTATTGGTTTTTCAAATTTTAATCGCAAAATTCTGCATGTTTGTAACATAGTTTCTTGACAATGTGTTGAAACATTTCTGGTGTCTTTTGAGTCCAGTAAGGGATGCACTGTTGGTGCATGATTTTCCATACCACACATCATAACCATGAGTAGTTCCCAGGAAAACTAAAATAAGTTTTTATATTTTTCCCCCTATTTAATTGTAATCACAAAACTCCATTCATTACCCTCATTGGTTGTGCAACTCTAGGAATCATGTACCTCCTTCCTCAAAACATCCATCATCCACCCATGGTGGAATTAGGTGATTCATCAAGATTCTTGGGTAATTTATCATGGTAAAATCCTCATATATTATTCCTCCTATTTATTCATTCATTTTGTCCTTGTTTTCCTTGGATCATTCTGTTTAGGGTTCTGTTTTCATGGATTAAATTTTGGGTTTTTTTCTGGTTACGGTTTTCCATAGGTATCCTTACATACTTAAACAATTTTAGGGTTGTTTTTTGGTACCTTTGTCAAATACCATTGTCTTTGAGGTTGGATTACCTTTTCATTCAGCCTTTAAATATAAGATGTATTAATTTATATTTGTTCCTACATTTTTTTGATAATAATTAGGGATATATAATGATTAGAAGAATTTTTAAAAATTAATCCATGTTGTCTCCACCATAGAAATTATCTAGTGTGAAATTTTTTTATGTGGCATTGCACACTAAGTGTTCAGTGATATTTCTGGATGGCCTTTATAAGTGGTTTTTGGTTTATAAATGATGTTTTAGCATTCCAAATGTGTTTTAAACATGTTTTGAAATTTATGTTGTGTGTTTTACTCTAATTGAAATGGTTTTTCATTCAAATCACTTATGAGACATAGTTGAATCCTTTTCAAAAATGGGTTTTCATTTAAAAACACCCCTTGGGATGTATATATTCCCTTGACAGTTTATAATGGGAATGGGGGTCCATTTTTCGGGGACTTTACTTATTAATTGATGGTTGGAAGGAAAGAGAGATTATAGCTTGGGGTGATTTTTGGGTGATATTTAGTTGTGTTATTTATGTAGAGGCCTATGTTTATTAACTACTTATAAATATTATTGATTGTTTGATTCTATTTCAATCACCCCCATAATGTAAATGAAACCAAAAACTAGCATAATCAGTGGATTATCTGAGAACACTTATATTACAATTTAGAATTATTCCCGACCTAGTTTCCCATTAGTATAGACCTACTCTAATTTATGGATAGTGCCCCTTGGTTATCCTTGGTAGGGTATGACCTATTGTTATGTCTATTTTAATGCATCAGGTGTACCAAAATGATGTTTTAGGTTTTAGTATCTTAAATATTTCACCATGATCTAATTTTATTCACATTTTCTGTTGAACTTATTTATTTAGGGACAATATTATTAGTACCTCAACGATTTTGGTAACTTGTGTACAAATTCCCTCTTTCATGTATATACTATCATCTATGTTCCTATCCTTTAATGTGGTTGAATGTTCAGTTTTCCTTAATATTTCCATGAAAAATATCTTATTATCTCTTCCTCTCTCTCTTCCATTATTTTTATATTCAATTATCAAGGCATCCGTGTTTATGAAAAGAAACCAATTTATATTAAAGAGTGAATGGACCATGATTTCATTAAAAATGTAATGTATGACAGCAAGGGTTTATATATGAAATTTCAATGATTTCATAAATAATTTTTTTTTAAAATTGAATTTATATGGAATTCATTACTTGGGAATACCTAATGACTATTAATACTCATGTCTATACATACATGTTTATTTTTATCTTTAGTTGTAGGTCCTACATGGTTTTGATCTTCATGGAATGATGATGGGTTTTGGGATTAGTGGGTGACTAACTAGGGTCACACGAAGATTGGTTTTTTATTGGGTTTGAATTTTATTTCTTTTACTTTATGTTTTGATGTTATTCCTATTAATTATATTTTATCTTTGGAATCTGATTTTTCAATTCTATTTATTTCTTTTATTTTTGGTGAAATAATACCAATCAACTTTTAATGATGACCTTAGTTCCTATCTTCTCCATCGGTTGATCATGATCATGCATCATGGTTGTCAATGGTTGAATTAGGTAATTGGTTTGGTGTCAAACTGAGTTATTTTTTACAATAGAAGTACCATATTAAGTATCTGAGTCCCATGTTGAGACTTATTTCATCATCCACCCAACATACAATTAACATAGGATGGGGTGTTTTCATGTCTTCTCCCAATCATCCACTTGAGGGTGATAAAGAAATTTCTATAGAATATTATATCACTCAACTCTAATGTTACATTAAGGATGTTTTATAAATAATTTTGGGAAATGTTTTGGGAACTCTTCCCTTGAATGACATTACAACACCGTTGTACAAAGGACATCCTTGTTGTGAAGTGCCCCACGCCACTCTTCTAGGTGAAAGTTTACATTCTTCATGACGTCATCAAGTGATATATAGACATTATTCGACAACACACCTTCCCACAGAGTTGGATGAATTTTCATACGTTTAGACCCTCTATCCCATAGGGCTAGGGGAGTTTTTTTTATTTTCATCCCTTAGTTGGTACACTCTAGACACAATCCAACCTCAGTAGTTGTTAGAAATTATCTAGGATATTTTAGTACATAAATTAAGTTGGAAGAATATCCATTATACAATACCCGTAATGATTTTGAACCTTCCCCTGAAGTGATAAAGAATGGGGATCCACATCGCATGATCCAAACATAGCAATATAAAAATTGCTTGTAGAGGAATAGGTATCACAGGGGGAAGATGTTTGTTCACCCATCTATTATTGGCATATAGGGAAATGTATATTAATTCCAGATAAATCTTGACCCATGGTAAATTGAATATTCTATGGAGAATGATTTGATAGAACTCAAATTACCGATGAAGATAAATGAGGTTCATTTATTTTCCATGAAAATAACTGCCCCAACCACCATAATATTGGTACCACAATATGGAGTTTCATTAATTTTAATCAATGGATTTAGAATCATATAGATGGCGGACCAATGGAACCAATGTCACCTGAATTCCCACTGCAATCTTGTGAGCACTCAGAACTGAACACACAAGTTGTGCTGCAGAATATGGGTCACCTATCTCCTTGTGATAAATGAATAAATCCAATATCTAGAGGAAAAATGTTATACTCATTTAAGACTAATCATATGAAATCATACTTCATGTGTAGATTTTATTTACTATAAAATCATAATTGATACCATATAATATGGATCCTATAAGTATCCCAAAACCACCAATGCCCCTAACTCTCCTACTATGGGCATTACCCACCATTTCACTTCCCCATACACATAGATATAGGAATGAAAGACATGTCACTAGATGAGGAAGGATATGAATGGAGGTTGTGGGATTATATCCCCACCTCCTAAGATGAATTCCACTGATATATTCCCGTGGAAACTAGTTACTGGGTCTATATCCCTTCAATATAAAATAGTTCAAAATCATATTTGGGATGAAATCATGGTCCATGCAAAAATCCTTATCCCTGTGCATTAATCCCATCAGCCTATTCTAATGGTACATGGTGGGAATGAGTGGGTATATATTCCCACACTAATAAAATACATCAGAAAATATATCATGGAAATGGAAAATGTTCCGGTCCATATCCCTCTATATAAAATTTAGAAGTTTCAATAACCTTTTATAATGATAGAGGATCTCTTCCAGTATATTCAAATAACATATAGGGGTAGGAACAAAAACTGATCCCAATAGCCAGTAAATTGTATCCACATAGTCGACATGAACATGTATTTAATCAAAATAAATCACACATTTTTTCACCTATCTAGGAGGATTATTGAAATATGTTAGTAAAGGATGTATCATAGGACATGGTTCCTAACCCTGTCTCCACATTGGTATAGTTATTTATCACCTCAGTATAGCAGCACACTACTATATAAAAATGATGATGGCATTATCCAAAGATGAAATGGGATTGGTCTTATACCCTCTCTTAAATCATGGTTTATCAATATATTTTGGAAATTACCTCATTTAAGGATCACATCCTTAATAATTAAGCTACATGAAATATTCTGGTAGCTAACAAGAAGAGGCTCACATCTCTGATCCAACCGATGAATGACTAAATTAGTATCCTTGAGAGGCTACACATGAGGTGACCCATATCCATCCTCCCATTATGGAGGCTCGTTGAAAAATTCTGATAGAGAATACACATTTGAATTGGGATCATACCACTAATTCAACCAAGGATGACCAACATATACTCGAATCCATAAAATGTAAGGTGTATATCCCTACTGAATAAATATAATTTCATTAACATTCTGTAGTAGAAAACTAGTATTGGGATCACATTCCATAAAAAACATGATAAATAATCACATAATCCTATCACTTTATTGTTGTATGCTCAAATTCCAAATCAACCCCAAACAGAATGTCATCATATCCTAATCATGATGAATGATCATATTCACATGCCTACTCTACTCAATTTTAGTGCTCTTGAGGTTGTACAATGCATATCAGAAATAATGAAAGGGTTTATTGATTATTAAATCATTGTGGAATGTGGAAACGAAACTGATAGTCTTATAAACTGTAGTATAGAGATGGATTCTATGATTCTTAATATGAAAATACATTGGGCAAAATTTATCTCTAGTGTTATCTCATCTAGATAAGGAAAGACACCCTTTTTCTAACACCTTCATATATCGTGAAGCTCTATAAAATGGGGTTAACTGTATATAGTTATGCATTAACCACCCTTATCACCTCACTCTTGTAATAAGTTATCCTAAAAATTTAAATTTTGAGGACTAAAAAGATAGAGGAGTTCCCCCAGACCCATCTTTTCCCATGACATTTATCTAAATGATAAGTTCTTGGTCTAATACCTTAAGTAACAAATGATTTTTTTATCTTGAGGTTCCTACCACCCATCTGATGTGGGAGAAAGATCTATTTAAAAAATCTCATGTGTAAGGGTTTACAATCTCACAATGAGTTAATTCACATTACCCCATATGAGGACAATGAAGTTTCACATTGATCCTAGAAGTAAAACCTCATCTATGATAGGATTCATTCCATTTAAATCGGGGAAATAACCCCACTATAAATTAACTATATAGGATCTTTATATATATAGGTACATGGAATTCACCATCAATATACGAGAGTGGGATCCACATAAAAAAATCAATATCAAGAACTATATCTTCCATGATTGATTTTATAATAGAATATGTAGTGATTGTCATATCTTGAATCTTGGGACCAAACCCAATATAACTAAAAAATGTCCCCTCCCTGTGTACGAGGAAGACTTATGTTGGGGATTCTCCATATAAGAAATATGTGTGGCTGGATTTTGATTATCCTAGGATATGTAGTAAATCATGGATCTCAATCCTAGAACTAAAACCACATCTATGATAGTATTATTTGTTTTCCAATCCCGGACATCACACCATAATATATTTACTATAAAATATTTAGTTCTATGAAAGAATATGAAGTTCCCAATGATAATATGATATAAGATACACATAAGTAAATTTTCAATATCATGAATAATGCTTGGCTTGATTCCTTTTATAATAGGATATGTGGTGAGGATCAAATCTCAAATCATTGGTCTAGCCGAAATATAAATGGAGAAAATTCCCCTTTCTACGTATGGGTCAAGATTCTTCATGAAATTTTACATACATGAACTATCTATGGAGTGATTCTAATTATCACAAATATATATAGTTTTTCTTGGATCTGAAATCTTAGTTTCAGCTATAATACCAATGAAAAAATGTATCCTCCCCACATGAGGGTCACAGATGCAGAAAGAGTTTTTTTATGTAAACTATGTGCCCCATGATTAATATTCACATAAGAAACATAGTTATTTACAAATGTAAAATCATGGTCTAAACCCCAATATATATAAAAATTCACCCCTCTATACATATGTGCTAGACCAGAGTGGTGAAATTTCCCAAGAACAATGTGTGTCTTGATTCCTATTTTCATATGACATGTATTGACACTCAAATCTTAAATCCTTGGACTACAAATAATATAAACGAAAAAATATTCCCTATCTATCTATGGGTCAGAATATCATAGGGAAATTTCCCTCAAATAAATATATTTGTGTTTATTTCTATTATCACGTGATATGTAGTGATGTCTAGATCCCAAATCTGGGGCCCATCCATAATATGAAAAAATGCTCTATGCCCACACAACAACTCAAGTAGTGTGGGGAATTTTCCAATAAAGTGGTATGTGTGGATTGATTATTGATACCACATGACACCAAGTGATCCCCGTATCAAAATTCATATGTATATATAAAATATAAAATAATAAGATAGAAATAAATTACTCATACTGACATATGGTCTGTACCTATTCATGGATAAAAATGTTGTTGTGTAGTTTGATATTAATATAATAAGATGTTTCCCTTTAGTTTAACATAATGAATCTAGAATTTTGTGGTTTTGTTAAAAAAAATCCTTCTCTCACGATGTTAAATAACACACGACATCCTTATCTCATGAAGTTAATCTATATGGAAAGAGGTATATATGCAAAACAAATCACCCCCAATTACTATGTATTCATGAATTTCTTGTTTTATCTATTTACCTAAAACAATTATTTAATAAATATTAGAATAAATATTTGGATTCATTAACCATTCATTAAAATTAAATTATACAAGAACCATCTTCATATTATCGATATCTGATTTGATACCACCCTATTCATTGAGTCTATATAATTCTTTTATAATTCCATTGACATTGATATTCCATGATCTTATTTCCACTAGTAGAAAACTGATAATAGAGACGGTTAATCCAAATGGACCCCACTAGGATTTATTAGTGAATAAAAAAAATGCCAATGAGATTTTACTAAGTGGATGTTCCTGTCCTAGGAGAGAGGCCCCCTTAAATCATTGAGCTACTATAAAAATTGTGTGAAACATGGGATTTTAAATTATTGATGGTCAGCCTATACCCACTAGTATACACCTCCTAATGAATCAAATGTTCTTGAATGGTTATTTTCACTTCACATAAGCCATCAAATCACGGGGATTTAGATACCCTTGAGCTACTTATTTTTTCACTCTACCCATCATCTATGAAAGATTATATCATCAAGTTATTACATCCTTTTATTTCATGGTATGAATACCTTATGAATACATAACATTTTTTGATTCAAAATACAGCTGGATATACTTTTTCTACCTAACAAACATCATTACTATTTTTAATGTCTAAATCACCCGATACAATGAGCACATACTCCCGTAGAATTTTTTATACCTTGATCCCACATCCTACATGTTCCCCCTTATGGAATATTGGTATTAGGGGATTACAAATCCAGATGTAACACCGCTAGAAATCTCTAGTGAATAACATTATCCCTAAGAGCATATGCATGAGGGATGTTTTGGTTCTTGAGATGAAATTTCTATAATTTTTTGGGGAATAACCCAAAATCTAAGGTCCTTTTCCTAGTGGATGTTTTCATTCCTAATGATATCCCACTGTGCTTTTTATATGAATAAAACAATGTCTTGGAGCAGCTTCTTAGGGGATATGTTGGTACCAGTGGAGCGGTCCCCATTATTCCATTGATATCATTCTCTATTGTTGTGGTGATGGGCCTAACAATCATGGAATTATCATTCCATGATAAATTTATTTAGACACATGATTTCATTCAAAAATTTCTTCCATTTATGAGAGGGTTCGATCATATATCAGTGTTCAGTGCATACATATTCATGTTTATTATGGTGGAAATCTAAACATCAGAGAATTGTGGTCCACCGTATAAGACATTAAACTACTTTTATGGTGCTTCCACATGTGTCCTATGACCAAATTGGTGTCTAGGTATAGTCATGGGGATATATAGATTCCATCTCTCAGCATATGGGTTAGAATTTTTTAGGGACTTTCCTCTTCCAGAAAAACATTTACCATGAAAAATATTATTATAGGATATGTAGAAACTTCCATATTTTCTATTCCTTGGAGTGTCCATAATTATAGAGAAAATATACAAGAAATACAAGTGGATTTATTCATTTATCCATAGTATATGTAGTGATTCATGTGTTAAAAATTTTGGGTCCAAGAATGTTTGTGGGTGCTGAATTCTATACAGATCTATAAAGAATATCTATGGGTAATCCAAAGGCACCCCTTCATATAACAGAACATTAATTGAATCCAGTGTCAAGTGAACATAAGTATCAAAATGATAATGAAAGATTTGAATCTATACACAAGGATCTTATACACATAATGAGATGTCAAACAGTACCTTTGTGAACTCACCCACCACAGGTGAAGGAACAACTATGCATAAGACATATTCTATGGAAAAAAACATGTGTATCGCTGCTAAAGATCTTTTCTATATATTTAATTGAACCCCCCCCCAACTTTTTCAGGGTTATCCTCATGAAGTTGAATCATTTTTTCGATTTATCTAAGACACCTCTTCAATGATAGCTCGAATTCCATTGAACCCTCAATGTATAGGATTTTTTATGATAGGTTACCTATGGGTCCTCCAGGTATACATATAGTGGTTTGACCCTCTCACATTTTATTCAAGCCTAATTCATGAGTGCACAATATACCCTACATGGTCATACCTACTAATCATAGGCGAACCCTAATCTTTCACTCAAACCATCATCTTGTGTGCTAGCCTCTATTATTGTGTTATATCTCCCTTTGAATCTCCAAGTGATTCCTTTACACCAAAGCACCATGTTTTAGACCCTCTCACATGCATCTCCCATTCCATGCATACACCTCTTGAGTGCTACCATCCAAGCTTACATGTTTTGATTTCATGGTCCCTTTCATGGTGTCCCCTATCAAATTTACCCACAAATTCCTTTTTAGAATAGGTATTCTTATTACCTTTTATATTTTTATAATAGGTATGTTAATGTGAACATTATTATTGACCAATCATCAACACTATTAACATTTATAATTACTGAATCCATCCACCTCCCAAGGGCTATTAAGAAATGGTAAGGTAGGCCCAAGGGGTGAAGATTGAGTAACCCACGTCAATGTTTCAAGATGTAAATCTTCATAAAACCAAACTTTCCCAACACATAATGTTAAAATATGGCCTCTAAAAATGTGAAAACAGTTGGAATCCCTATATAATAGTGACATAAAATGAGATCATCTGAACACGGAATGACATCTTATGCACCCTCTGTGTGGGGAATGATATCCTCCTAGGCATCCATCCTAAAGTAATATCTCAAACTTTATTATGGGAGATAAAACCATTCCCCTTATTTTCTCCTTCAGGTATGAGGCTCATAGTGGGGATGGGCACCAAGAACCCTTTACATTTCTCATGTTATCAACACCCCATCCCTCTCACTTTTGGATTTGTTTTTATAGGTTGCGTCCATGCATAAAACCTGCTCAAATGAATTGAAATCCACCTCACATGGAATGATATCTTCCTTGTAATAATTATATGTGTAATACCAAAACCATATCTTGTGACGCATCTTCCATGACATGATTATAATGTTCATTTCTTCCACTTATTTCTTACATAGAGCAAGACTCATATGGGATTCGAGGTTAGTAGTATCCATGATAAATATGAATCCTCATTGGAATACTCTTGAGTGTAAGCCCCAAAAATATTCCTTATTCCATCCATGGTCCATTATGATACATAATCCCCAAAAAAATGTCCATTCATGGGCCACTCTAATGCGTAATTCATGCATTCCTATCATGGGGAATGAGAAAAAGCAATTATATTTTTCTTGGTGGAGAACAGTAGTAGACAAGGGTTTTCAATCTTTAGGAGCCTTTCGTTGTGGTTCATTTACTTCTTCTATATCACCTAAACTTTATTTTTTTGGGTTTTGTTTTTAAATGACTGTACTGACAATATTTTTGTATTTTTAATATGAAAAATATAAACTATCATGCAATGAAAACATAATTAGTTAACAATGAATGTAATGGGTTTTGGGGCTATCCTCTCATTTCTGAGAGTAGGATATCAAAATGGTGGATGGATGAGGGGATATAGAGGAAGAGATAAATAATTTACAATTTTTGTTAAAATGATAATGCTAATTATTATTTTTCTTTTTTGGATTATAATTTCAAAAATAGTTTTTTTAATGAGGGAGAGAGAGAATAAAATAGTTTTACAATATGAGGGTGGTATTGAAAAAATAATTATAATAATAAAAATAATAATAATAACAATTTTAGATATTTATTATAATTATTAATGATGAAGAAATTATGTGTTGAAAAAAAATTGTATGCACAATTTTATTTAGAATTATAATTTAAATTAATATTAAAATTTAAATTTAATTAATACTAAAATTTAAATTTAAAAACTAAGATGAACTAAGTAGAGTAAAGAGAGGTATTAGTGTAGACTGTTCTTCATTGGGATCCCTCCTTGTCCATGAGTGTCGATCCGATTATTTGGGGTGGAGGTGAGGGAATTCATTTTAGGTGAGGAGGAGGGATTATGGATTTAGAATTATTTCTCGGAATGTTTATGAATTTTTGAAAACATTAAAGGATGGATATTTTAATGATATATTCATGAACATTGTTTAAAAATATCATTGTCTTTTCCCCTAAAAATTTAAACTTTATTTGGCACTATATGTAAGAGTTATATATATTTTATTGAAATTTACTTTTTTTGTATGTAGGTCATTAGAAGGTTCCATCTAATTATTTCATACAAAGGCCTCTTTATTGATATCATATCTCCATTAAATTTATTGGATGAATGAACATATGAGTATTTGTTACATTTCATGTGTAATAACTTAAATTGGATGTGTTTAGAAGAAGTTATGATTCTGTTATATTCGGTGTGTCCACACTATCCTCCCTAACACATCTTCAACTTCAATGATATTTTCAATCATTTGGATTTTCAAATAAGCTCTTGTCCATCAATAGAACATTTAAGAAAAGAAATCAATTATTCATAAAAAAATAGATCACCCAAATTTGATTAAAATTATTAATTTAATTAAAAAATTACCATTATGATAAAATTCTATCAAATTCCCAGATTAAACTAATTTTAAATTTTCAGTTCATTTTCATTCGATGAATCAAATTTCCAATTATTTAAATAAAAAATTTAAATATATTTTACTTTTTACCTTAAAAAATAATGGAATTTCTCATTTCATTCATTAAATATCCTAAATTAATTATTATTAAACATTCCAATTCATGATTTACATCACCTTTTATTCTTTTCAATCATCACTCATGATACAATTAAAGTATAATTATTCACATATCATGAGAACATACTACTTATCCCTAGGCATTTAAATGAATAGTATTCTCTACTTTTTAATGGAAAAGGGTACATGAAATCATGAGGATATTAAAATTTATGTTCAAATGACTCTGAAGATTATGTTTGGTAGGATTTAATGTCTAAAAATGAAGGCTTAAGTAATAGGATTATAATTTACGTGAAGTGAATAAAATCAAAAGGTTTAATTCAATTCCCCTCATCAATGTATAAACTCCCATTTCCCACAAAACACATTGATGTTATGATCAAGTAAGTATATTGAATAATTTGTGGACCCTATTGAATATTTCTTTTATTTTTTCTTTTTTCTTTTTTTAAAACGATAAGATTATATAAAAAGTCACATCCATCATATATCCACATAAAATTATAAGATAATTGGTCTGTAAAATGGTGATTTTGTGTTTCCCTAAATCCCAAACCATTTTTTGATTTTGTTGTATTTTTATCATTATTTAATTTTTTTTAAATTAAAGAGGGGAAAACAATAAAGGGTATAGTTAATGAATAAAATCACCTCTCTCATTAGCCAAAAAAGAACCCACACACTTCTTCCATGCATTGTATATCATAGCTTAAGCAATGATTCATTTTACCCCCACAAATGAACTCTAAAATATCATTCAAATATAAATAGTATGGTAGGAATGGATACAAATGGCTTAAAACATGGATCATTCCTTTAAAGGTCATTCATGGTCTATATAGGATACATAAGGATTGTTGTTAATGTGGTATTTAAGGATGAGGACTTTTAAAAAATGCCTCAATAATTTTAAATTTTTTTTGCACAGTAATTGCTTTGAAAAATTCAAATTCTTTTTCTAGCAGTTGACATGTCCCATGATCACTATAAAAATATGATCAACATAAAATGGGAATTAAATAATTTATAAATTCACTCAATAATGGGAAAAATGATATGGGACAATCAGTCAGTGAATTATTAATAATAACAATTCAATTCACATGAATTTTTGAAAATTATAGAATGAAAAATGGTTGGGGGATTTCATTTACAAGAATTGATTAATTTCTTCAAATCACGAGTACTCATTTTATTATATGTGATTCACTTTTAAAATTTAATTCTCCAATTTACTCATTTAATCATAAAAATGTTGAATATTAAATATTGAATCGTAGGATTCCTATGAAACTCATGTCTCCTAGAAAAGTCTAGAAAAACATAATTTTTTTGTGGGCAAGCAATTTCAAATTTAAAGCTCCAAAACATTTTGATTCACACATAAAGTAAGGAGATAAAATGATAAACACTAAAATTTAACTCCATTTTTAAATGAATCTTATTCCATTTCATCCACTATATTGGATTTCCTTCTAACTTGACAAACCTAACAAAATATAATTTCACAATTAAGAATAAGTATCGTGTCTTTTATGCTCACAAATATAGAGGGAGGGGATTCATGATGAACTAAATCTATTAAAATAAATTAAAATCTAAATTTTCAGAATGAAAATTAAATTTATAAGTATTGGTATGATCTCCCAAGTGGGACCAGAATTTTTATTCCCTCCAGAGGGATGTACTAGCTGTTATCCAATGTCAGATGGTGGATGGGTCTTCTTTGATTTGAACCACCACATGTGTATTTTCCCACATCGTCGTTCATTTCTCTTGTTAAGGAGAATTACATGTATAGAGTATTCCAAATAGTCCCACACCACAATGTGGTATATTTTTCATGTTGGGGAAGGATTATATATGAAACATCCTCTTTAATCATCATTACGTGTGAAAATTAGTCTTTTACGTCATGTGGAAGCTCCTGATGTAAATCACCATTTGTATTTGGTTTTTCAGTCAGAGCTACTGATATCTATTCATGGGATTACTCTAGTAGATGTTAGATTACTTCAAGGTTATCCAGGTTTTCAGCAATATGTGCAATTTATTTTTCCTTTTCATTTAATACGGAATAATATGACTCATCTGATTTAAAAAATACAAAATAATTGGGAGTATCATTAAAAATAGTTCTAATAAAATCAAATGAGATTGAATCAAGAATGTGGAATCTCCCTAAAGTGGTTTGGATTGAATCTATTCATTGATATAATGTAACCCATAAAATTGATTTTTCTTTATGGATGTACGAAGATAGGCACCTCTACCTCGAGTTTGGCCTCAAATTATTCGGTTTCTTATGTAAAATAATGAAAGGCCAATGTAACTTCTTTCTTGGCCATTAATATTTGTATATGATCTTGGAGTTCATTGACCATTTCAATCAAATAATTTGGTGATATCCATGTTTCTACAATTATTTTATTCTATTTGACCATTATCACATGTGCATCATCCATCCATTGGAGGTCCTCCTCCATGTTGTATATTTCTTGTTCTTCAACATGTGAGTAATAATTCCTTGAAGAATAATAAATGTATAGATATATCATGGAAAAAAATATTACTATTTTTTTAAAATAAATTAAAATATATCATAAAGGATAAATTTGAAAAATTAAATTAAATTATTGATTGGATCATCGGTAACAACACTCTTTTTGATGCACGCCTGTCATAGGACATGGAGAAAAGAAATTATATTTTTTCTAGTGTAGCACAATGGCTCACCAGGGTCATCTACCTTGATGTGATTTTAAGTGTGGTTTAATTACTTCTTATATATCACCTAAATTATCATTTTTTTAAATTAATGCGTTGAAAAAAATTATGTGTTTTTGAAATAAAAAATATAAACTGTCATGCAATGAATTTAGAATGTATTAAGGAAGAAAGAACATTACTTTGGGGTTAGACTCTCATTTCCATGAGTTGGTGATCACAATGGTGAATGGATGAGGAGAGACAAAGAGATATTTATTTTATAAATAATTTTAAAATAACAATAATAATTAATAATATATTAATTTGAATAAAGGAGAGAGTGAAAATAAAATATTTTTGAAATAGGTTTATGGTAATAAAAATTTAAATTAAAATAATAATAACAATAATAATAATAATTTTTAATTATTATTAATTTTATAATCAAGGAGTAATAAATTATGTGGTGAAACAATAATACTAATTAAAAATTGAAAAATATTATTTTTTTAAATTAAAATAAAAATTAATATTATTCTTAAAAAAACTAAAATGAAAATGGTAAATTTAAGAATAATGGAGGGTTGAAAGAGAGGTTGTAGCACGGGATGTTCTCATGTGGGATCCCACTTTGACTATGGGTTTCGGGCTATTGATTTCAGAATGATGCAAGAGCCTCCTAATATTTTTGAGGAAGAGGGATTTTGGATTTTGAATTATTCCTCCCAAATATTACACGTTTTTTAAACCATTAATGTTTGAATATTATTATTAAGTCTTTCTTAAATTTTTTTAAAAATAACTTATTCGTTTCCCCTAAAAATTTCAGCCTCATTAGAAAAATAATGCAGATGATATAAATTTTTTATTTACTATTATCTTTTCGGGATGAAGCTTCTAAGAATATTCCTTCCAAATATTTCATTCAAATGTTAAATTTTTGATCTCATAACACCATTATATTCATTGGATCAACACAACTATGATCCTTCATTCCATTAGAGTTGGATAAACCTCAATTGGAGGTACTTAGACCGAGTTGTACATCCATTACAATGGCGGGGTCCACACTATCCCACCAAACACTTCTCAAAATTCAATGATTATTTAGGGTATTTAGATGTTCTAATTGGTTCTTGTTCATGGAATTAATCATGAATAAAATATTACCAGGGATTCATATAAAAAATAATCACATAAATAAGATAATTATTTTATATGTTATGATCACAATATCCTTATAATACAATTCGATCAAAATTCCAGATTTATCCAATTTTTAAATTTTATCTCTTTTTCATTTTAGGATTAAAATAGCAAATTATTTTAATACAACATTTTATTACGTGGATTTTTTCACTTAAAATAATGTATAAATACTCAAATTTTGATTAAAAATCAGGCAGATAATTTTGGTCTGTCAATATTTCCCAATTAGAAGAGTCTCCTCCTTGGTTTAATCCCCAATTCCCCCTCCATAACTGGGTGGAATATGATTCCTAACTTATTGTAATGTGTTTTAAGCCTCATTTGGGTTCAATCCCAACATCCCCACCAATACATCCACTCTTTCTACACTATCAAATCCATCCATAATCAACCCAGATTCTCACTCAGGGAGCCAAATATTGATTGAATCATACCACCTACCTGGGCCTCTTTAATGGATATTCCCCACACCATCCTTCAAACTAAATGATTTTTTATCCCAATCCCTTAAACAAGGTATGTAGGATGCCTCTTTGAGTTTCAATCCTACCTAATGGAAATCCTTGGTGTCCCCCTCATATTTTTGTGCCTCCTAGATCCCTATCAAGTGGTCTATAGATCATCATTCACAGTGTAACATCTTTCATTTATTTGAAAAAACCTCCCAGATTTACCTACATAGTAATTGTGATCCAAAAATTTTGTAATCCATCATGGTGATCCCTCCCAGGGATGTACCTTTTTGATCCACCTCCTTGGGGAATTCTGATCAGTTTCACTTCATCTCTAAAACATGTAAAATTTGCAACCTATCCCCCTTCTACCTCATATTAAAAAGGGATTACTGAAGAAGACATCATAAGATATGCCTTTGGCAACATATATCACATGATTAACAAATGATTCCTTCATTTTTTCACATGAGATTCCTCAATGATATTCCCTCTGATAAGGAATAATACAGGTGACCAATGTTCCAATGTCCATACATGCCAGTGATGCCTAACATGACTACTCCCCTAATAGAAGGTTTCTACGCTACCAAGAACCCTTTGAATGTCTATATTGAAGAACAATGACGTCCTATCCTTCAAATTGATATGGCTTTGGGAATGAGTTTCACAAACACAACATAATCATTCATGGAGACCTGGAATAGGCGAAGAGCTCAAAAGATAAATATGTTGAACGATGAGATGACAGTCCATCTTCCCATTTCAATCATGTAGAATATATAACTAATAAAGTTATGAAATCATTCCACCATAGGAATGGGGGTTGTGAGGTAATAGTGCATGAATGTGTACAATAATATACATGGTAGCGCCCCCTGAAAAATTTGTCAGAAACTGATATAGTGATCCTCATGTGAATCTTTTCTCCTTCCTCCATGGATATTGGTCATGTTGGTAATCAATTTGATAGATACTCATTTAAAAATTTCCATATATCTGGTGCCAAGTACCACTAATAAAAATGCGGTCTAATTATGGAACTCATAAAAAATTGGGGTAGTTAGTTGTTAAGAATACCGGTTTACAAAATCGAATGTTTGGATCACACTCTCCAACCATAAAAGACTTGATGATGTTGGGAAATATATAATTTCATTCCATATATCCACATTGACACCTTAATCATTCTTTTTTTAGTACCCAATATATATGAAATATATTTCCTTCCACCCATTGATGTAGGTGTGGGAGAAATGATAATGCGGAAATCCTGATGGACTCCACCTATACCATGAATTCAATCGAGACTATGGCTATTGGGCACCCATAACCAGTCCTAGCCTCAAATATCCTTCATAAGAGGGTGATGGACACCATCATATCATGGTACGAGCAGAATAGTGTAATTCCCATGAGGTACATGTCTTTCTTGGACCTAGAGTCTTCTACGCCTCGACCACACAGTGACCCCCAAGGTCCATGAAGGGATCCACTGCTCCCAACAACGTCAACCAATAAATTTGGGATCCTCTCCATGGAGCATTAATTTTTAGGGTAGGTTTCCTGAGAACCAACTGTTTTGTACTTTGATTACATGAATGTTCACTTATACTATATGATTCATTTTTCTGCATGACTATAATATAATAATGTCAGGGAATATTTGTTGCATTAATAAGGTCATGGGTGATCCTCCCTATGATGAGAACCTGGAAAGGATATAACAAATATTCTTAATTAATGTTTTGCATTTGGATGACATACACTAATAGGACACATAGTATACAGACCGTCATGTGATAGTATTTTTAAGAAGACGAGACTCTCTCTCATGGTTTTCACACTTGGAAATATCCAAGATGGGAGATTACGATACATACCCACTAGTAGTAATTCTGCATGTTTTGGTGTATTTGGATATTTCTATCTGTGAGCGTGTGTAATGGTACTTATACTGGAAGATTATTATTAACTAATGTCATGACTCGCGCACTTATATTTGTTGACAAAAACAATCACGAAGGCAATTGGTAGCATGTAGGGTATGTTGGGTGTGTCATGAATGACATGTTTTTAATGGATATGTCAAGAAAGGATGTGTCCCTTCCATGTTTATGGAAGTAGATATATCGGACACTTTGATTGAAATAGAACTTTTGAACAAATTCCTTGTCCATGGTGACACGACGAGTTTATTTCTGGAAGTCAAAGAATGACAGATCAAGCATATAGGTTTAGGAAACTACCATAAAACCTGCTTGATGAGATATTAACACAAATGGATTAAATTACACAGTAAGTGTTTGTATGAGGTTACACATCAATGCGTTGTCAAATTATTTCTATTGGGTTCCTTGACCCATTTCTAGAATGTAATCATGGACTTTAGGAATGTTCGCCTAATGGCAATGAGAAAGTGGACTAGAGGGTCACACACGAAGTGTATCAAAATATCTATAGTAGAACAAAGGTTATTCCCATACGTGGTTTAATAAATATTCAAGGATGCCTAAATCATTTTAATGATGGAGGAAAAATGAAATGAAAAACAAGATATACACACCGTGTATTAATGATTAAACGCTGTGTAGTTTTTCATGGAAAACAAGAACACGGTGTGTACTAATGATCACTCACGGTATAGTATTAATTTTGGAAAGGAAATGAAAAAACATGTACACACCGTGTATTAATGATTACATGCCATGTACTTTATAAAAAACAAGTATATGGTGTGTATTAATGATTACACGCCGTGTAGTTTTCCAGTCGGGATTTTGAGGATATAATATTGTTTTATTAAGTGAAATTTATTGAAATCAGCATGGGACCATGTCAAGGAATTAATTATTCGACATGGGGGTGTTCAATAAGAGTAAATTAAATAAGAAAAATTCATAACTCATTTATCTGTTGTCATAACTCTACAACCTCAATCCTGATTATAAATATCCTCACAACCCCAATTCTTTTACTAATAAGAGAATCATTATGCACAATAATTATGGAGAATTATTTCAAGGCTGAAAGAACCTATTCCTCCAATAATGCTCTCAAGACCGATTGATATCCTCTTCTATAGGATCAGGACATTCTACGGCGAACAATGAAATCCAATGTTTCTCTACACTAGCACCCAGATAATCCTTTGGCGACGTCCATAGATACGAGGTGCACATGTGGATCACCACTAAAGGAAGTATACACTTGTCTTCTGCGATGCTACGATGAATCACATTGGAACATGATAAAGAATATAAATGAATAAAGAACACCCAAAAGGTACTTATTGTCAATTAATTAAATTAATTATAATCAATATGTGATGATCCACTTTTTGTGGTTCCGTGACTTTTCTTCTTCTTTGTCTATTTCTTTGAATCAATCTATAGAAACTAAAAATGATCATCGTATTGATCCAAGATATATCATTGCTAAGGACAAAACGCCAAGTGGGCACATCCACTCAAGAGCTTACGCTATGCCTGGATCATGCAATTAGTACCAGAATGAGGTCAAAACGCTGATTATAGTTATTTAAATTTCCTTGATAATTACGCATTTATATTTGATTCAATTCAAGATAAATCTTTCTATAAAACTAAATGAATGAGATTTTTTCTTTCTCCTCTGATTTCCAATTCACATCACAGAATCCAACTTTTAATTTTATTTTTGATTAAATTAAATACGAGGATCTCTTCTAGAAGAGCTGCTCATTTTGTTCGTACAACACAAGAATACACGGCGTGTAGTGAAAACTACACGGCGTGAACATATGTTCAATGAACCGTTATTGGTCCGCCAAACCACACCGTGTGAATTGATTATACCTAAGTATTTATTAAACCGTGTTGACCAGAAGTGAACAACTAGTGAGAACATGAATACATGACGTGTATGTTGAATCAACACACCGTGTAATCCAATCCGGTCCAGGTTAAACCGTGTACAAGGATAAGACATGTTCCATGTAAACAGGATTGCATGGCCGGTATCCGCATAACAAGTACATGCCGTGTTAGATTAATCTACATGCTGTGTACTCCAAAATTTCCAATGTTGAGAAAAAATGGCAATGCCACGAAATTTACTTTGGATAAAGGGTGATAAGAAATACACGCCGTGTACTTTCATGAAATATAATTTCACCATTTTCCTCCAATAGTACAAAGACCTATACAAGGAATTTGGATGAGAAGAATCTCAGGATATTTAGAAAAAAATTAAGATAATGAATTGATCAATAATAAGTTCCTAATTAATTAATTTCAAGCTCGATTTATCATAAATAAAACAATGATTAAATGAATTTTAATTCTAAATATTCATATATGTCGTTGCATGCTATTTAGATCATGAGATAGAACAAAGTCCCTTTTTCATTTGTGTTTGGTTTCATTTAAATTTGTTTAATTTAAATTCATTGGCCTGCGAGCCTTCTTCCACTCAAATGTAGGGCCTGCATGGCCATGGTTTCTTTAATGTAAAACCAATGTAATAGAGGATCTCCCATGCTGGAGGAGACGATTCGAAAACCAAAGCTGAGATTAAACCATCCCAAGAAGATTCAAATGTGGACAGGTGGTAGCCGTAAAAAATGAAGCATCGGTTAAAGGTGTTTTTTCTTAGTTCAGGCTTATCTTATAAAACCTCTAGATAAGATAACCAATAAAATCTAATGATTATGCCATCTTATATTATTTTTGTCTAATTTCATTGTTTAATTATTATGTTTGTGTTTTCGCGATCACATAGTTAATAAAATGAACATGCATGCAAAGATGGAATAAAATAAAAAACAGACTATGCGTAAAAATTATCAGAGCATGGTTAATCACTTAAGAAAGAATCACATAATATTAAAAAGAATCTGATAATGTGAAACAAAGCATAAAGAATTAAAATCCGTCAATACCACTTTATTTCAGACCAAGCCTTCCATTACCTAATTAAGGGAAAGACTCAATAAAAATATCTGGTTGACCAACCCTTGTTCAGACACATACTTATATAAAGGAAGACCTTATGAATGATTTCTGGTTGACATAAACTTATTACATCAAGAGGAGTAGCCCTTGATAGAATTGATGTAATATTGGAGGTAGAAGTTGAGGAAATCCATGTCAGGATTTCAGGATTGTGGAGTCCACTCCAGAGATCAAAGAACAGCAAGCTCAGAGTTGTCAAAGACCTGCCTACCTAAATACCATCAAATAGCCTGACCAACCCTTGTTGGGGTTATGTGAAGGGGAATATGGATCCTTGCCACTAGCAAGTCAAAGCAACTGGACATTCCAAGTAAAATGGTGAGGGCCATTGGGACTTGATAAAATAGTGGAAGACTAAATAAAATTTATTATTTCTCATAACATGTAATCAATAAATTGCTGATAAATATTATCTTTTAATTTCTACAAAATGAATAACTCATCAACCACATTTTCTCTGCCGTCATTTCAGGATAAAGAAAACATCCTCACCAGCAGTAACTTTCTAGAATGGTATAGGGGCCATTGGGTTATCCTACACCATGAACGAATGTTTTATGTGCTGGAGTCCTCACTTCCTGATTCTCCTACCACATGGGCCAGTGATAATGATTCCATGGTCTATGATCAACATTTGAGCAATGCACTCGACGTTCAATGTTTCATGCTAACATCAATGTCTTATAATCTCATGAAGTCTCATGAAGACATGGATTCATACAGCATGCTTGATAACCTCAGTGGTCTATACTATCATAGAGAAAGACAAGAATGTTTTGAGAACTCTAAGGCTCTATTTCAGAGAAATCATTGAGAGGGTTCCCCAGCTAGGCCTCATGTAGTCATGCTCATTGGCTACATTGATAGATTGAAGGTTCTAGTGTTTAAACTACCTGAAGAACTGAGTATCGATCTCATTCTTGAATCACTCCCCCAGATCATCTCAATATTTGTTGTGAACATCAACATGAAAAACATTGAGAAGTTTCTATCTGATCTTCTTATCCTTATTCTCCAAGTGGACAATGACACGAAGTATGAAAATCCTTCTGTCCTCATGGTGAATAAAAGGAAAGGGAAGGTGAAGATCATTATGCGCAATGATTCATCATGTCCTTCAAAGAAAAGGAAGATCAAAGGATATGAATGAGAAGAGGAGGTTGTTTGTTTCACATGTGGCAAGAAGGGCTACTGGAATAAAAACTGCACCCAGCCAAGGAAGCAAGGAGATGCTTCAAGTGTGTTTGTTATTGAATGAAATATATCTTTTTCTAGAAATTGGGTATTAGATACAGCTTGCGGTGCTCACATCTTCATCCAAATACAGGAACCAAGTAGATTCAGAATAATTGATCGAGGTGAGGTGGATCTACGGCTAGCCAACAGAGCCAGACTCACTATTGTAGCTGTCGGAGACTACCACATCACATTGCCTATTGGGGTGGTCTTTTTTTTGAAAGGATGATATTATGTACCCTCTATAACCAATAACATTAATTCAATATCCAGATTTGATACTGACGGATTCATCTTCATGTTTGGAAGTGGATGATGCTACTTTTATAAAGATAGCATTTGTTTTGGTAGGTAAAATTTATATAACGTCCTTTATGGGTTAGACTACACAAACCAATTAATGGGAATCGATGACAACGTTAAATCGCATGACTAAAATCACACCCCAGTTTTGCATCACTTACTAGGTCATATTAATGAGAAACGTTTGACAAAATTACATCAATATGGGTATTTAGATTCTTTCGAACTAAAACCACATGGTGTTTGTAATGCGTGTCTACAAGGCAAAATGACTAAATCCCCATTTAGTGGGAAAGGTGAAAGGGCTTAGGAGCTAATATAATTAGTTCACACTGATGTCTGCGGATGATTTCTACTTGAAGAAAGGAGTGAGTTATCGTACTTCATAAATTTTACTGATTATTTTAGTAGATATGGATATATTTACATAAGGAGGGATTAGTCAGATTCTTTTGATTAGTTAAAAACATACCAGAATGATGTTGAGAACCATCTTGGTAAGAAGACTAAGAAACTCCGCTCAGACAGAGGAGGAACATATCTTAATCAGGACTTCATTGATTTCTAACAAGAGTTTGGAATTTTCTCTCAACTCACTCCTCCTTACACACCTCAGTGGACTGGTGTAAGTGAATAGAGAAATCACACCCTATTGAACACAGTGAGATTAATGGGGATTCTTTTGAGACTTCCATTACCCTTTTAGGGATATGCATTACCAAAAGTAGCACACATACTAAACCAAGTACCAAATAAATAGATAAATGGTATTCCATACGAATTATGGAGTAGACACAAATCCATGTTATCGAATTTACAGGTGTGGGGTAGCGGAGCATTTGTTAAGGCCTCTTTAGTTAACAAGCTTGCACCTCAAGGCACAAAGTGTATCTTTATAGGATATCCCATGGTAACAAGGGGATATTACCTATACAACCCCTCATATAAAAAGGTAACAGTGGAAAGAAATTCCATATTCCTTGACGGGGATCACATCTCCATAAGAGATATTGGGAGTGAGATAGTCTTCGATGAAGTTGAAGCTCAAGACAAAAAAGTTGGTACAAGAACAGATTCCAAAGAGCCCAGTAGAAGAAGAATCTGTTCTAGAGACACAAGAATTGCGTTAGAGCATGAGAGAGTTGAGAGAACCAAAATGATATGATTTTCCTATCACCAAAGATGGTGACTCATTATTGGTTGACAATTTTGATCCTATTACCTATAAGGAATGAGTTGAAGGCATAGAAATTTCTATGTGGCGAGAATGGATGAATTCTAAAATGTATTCCATGTATCAAAACAAAGTCGGAATATTGGTAGATCCTCCAGTTGATGTAAATCATATTGGTAATAAATGGGTATTCAAGACAAAATTGGACATGGAGGGGAAAGTCAGAAACTATAAGGCAAGACTAGTTGCCAACAGTTTTAGACAGCGTCAAAGAATTGACTATGACGAAACCTTTTCACCAGTTGCAATACTGAAGTCCATCAAAATCTTATGGCCCATTTCCAATTACCATTACTATGAAATTTGAAAAATGGATGTCAAAACAACATTCCGTAATGGGAACCTCCAGGAAGATGTCTACATAATGCAGCCTAAAGGGTTTGTGACTCCAAATGATGCCAACAAGGTAATCAAGTTTTAAAAATCCATTTATGTATAAAATCTAGAATCAAGGTCATGGAACATTCATTTTCATGAAGCTACAATTGAATTTGGATTTGTTAAGAATAAATGTGAGCCTTGTGTCTACAAGTGGTTTAGTGGAAGTGCATTCATTTTCATAATTTTATATATTTATGAAATATTACTAATTGGAAATGAAGTACATTTGTTACTGTCAGTTAAGGAATGGTTAGATAAATGCTTATCCATGAATGACATGGGCGAGGAAACATATATTCTTGGGATCAAGATCCATCGTGATAGATCCAATTGAATGCTTGTCCAGAGTCAAAGTACATAAATTGAAAAGATACTGAAGATATTCAGTATAGAATAGTCCAAGAGGGGATTGAATCAAGTGTAACAATGAATTCATCTTTCCATGAAAATGTATTCTCAGACACATGAGGAAAGAAAGAAAATGGCACACATCCCTTATGCATTAGTGATTAGGTCAGTCGTGTATGCAATGATATTTAAAACTCTAGTTGTTTCTTATGCATTAAGTGTGGTAGGAAGATATCATGCTAATCCAGGAGAACGCCATTGAATGGAAGTCAAAAATATCCATAAGTATCTGAGGCGTACTAAGGATATGATCCTGGTTTATGTAGTAGATGAGGAACTATTCATCAGAGGACATGTAGATTCTAGTTTCAATACTGGTGTAGATGACAGAAAGTCATCGATAGGTTACATAATCAGTTTCAATGGAGGTACAATGAGATGGAATAGCTCAAAGAAGGGTGTGGTCGTAGATTCTACAACAGAGTCCGAGTATATCGCAGCTTCTGTGGCAGCTAAAGAAGAAGTATGGATGTGATGATTCTTCCGTGATATGTATGTAGTACCTAGAAGTAAAGATCCTATCACACTCTATTGTGATAATACTGCAGCGGTGGATCTTGAAAAAGAGACAAGGACACATTATCAGACAAAGCATATACATCAGAAGTATCATTTCTTGAGGGATTTTTCTCAGAGAGGTGATATTGCAGTGAGCAGTATTTCAATGGAAGAAAACATGGATGACAGCTTGACTAAAGCCTTAACTCAGCAGAAACATGATCATCACATGAGTTCTAGTGGACTAAATGTCATATGCAGTTATCTCTAGTCCAAGTAAGAGTTTTTTAGGGTTGGTGTCCTAAGAAACAATTGTTTTGTACTTTGATTACATGAATGTTCACTTATTTTATATGGTTCATTTTTTTGCTTGACTATAATATAATAATGTCCTGGAATATTTGTTGCATTAACAAGGTCATGGAATGTCCCTGTTATGATGAGAACCTTGAAATGATATAAATAATATTCTTAAATAAAGTTCTATGGTTGGATGACATACTATTATAGGACACATATTATACAGAATTTCATGTGAGAGTACTCGTAAGAAATAGAGACTCACTCTCATGGACTTTGCACTTGGTAATCTCCATGATGTGAGATTATGATAACAGACCCGACAGTAGTAATTTCGCTTGTTTTGGTGTCATCTGATATTTCTATATGTGAGCCTAGGTAATGGTCCTTAGACTGGAAGATTATCATTATCTCATTTCATGACTTACACAATTACATTTGCTGATGAAAACTATCACGAAGACAGTTGGCGGAAAGTAGGGTATAATGGGAGAGTCACAAATGACATGTTGGTAATGGATATGTCAGGGAAGGATTTTTTCCTTCCATATTTATGGAAGTAGATATCTCGGTCCCTTTGATTAAAATAGAACTGTCTAACAAATTCCTAGTCCATGGTGACATGACGAGTTTATTTCTGGAAGTCAAATAATGACATATCAAGCATATAGGTTTATGACACTACCATGAAACCATCATGATGAGATATTGAGACAAAGGGAATAAATTACAAAGTAAGCGTTCGTATGAGGAGAGATGTCAATGTGGTGTCAAATTCATTCTATTGGGTGCCTTGACCCATTACAAGACAATAATATTCGACTTTAGTCAACCTCGCCTAATGCCAACATGAAAGTTTCCTAGAGGGTCACAAACTCAGTGTATCCAAGAATCTCAAGTAGAATAATGATTATTCCCGTACGTTGTTTAATAATTATTCAAGGAAGCCTAAATCATTTTAATGATGGAGGAAGAAGTTAATGAAAAAAAAGATATACATGTCATGTATAAGTGATTACAAACCATGTAGTTTTTCAAGGAAAAAATGTACACGATGTGTATTAATGATTACATGCCGTGTAGTATTCATTTTGGAACGGAAATGAAAAAACAAGTACACACCATGTATTAATGATTACATGCCTTGTAGTTTTATGGAAAACAAGAACCCACCATGTATTAATCATTACATGCCGTGTAGTTTTATAGTCGGGATTTTTAGGATATAATATTGTTTTATTGAATGATATTTATTAAAATTAGTCTGGGCTCATGTTAAAGAATAAATTATTCGACATGGGGGTTTTCAATTAGAGTCAATGAAATAAATAAATCATGTAATACATTTATTTATTATCATAACTATACAACCTCAAACCCGATTAAAAAAATACTCACTACCACAACTCTATTCCTAAGAAGAGAATCATTGTGCAGAACAATTATATAGAATTCCTTCAAGGCCAAAAGAACCTCTTCCTCCACGAACACTCTCATGGCTGAGAGAGATCATCTTCCATCAGATCAAGATAGTCTAAGGCAGACAATGCAAGAAATGGTTTCTCCACACTAGCACACAAAGACTCCTTTGGCGAAATCCCGAGATATGAGGTGCACGTGTGGATCACTGCTTGAGGAAGTATACACATGTATTCTTCGACACATTGACGAATCACATCGGAACATGATCAAGAATATCAATGAAAAAAGAACACCCAAAAGTTACTTCTTGTCAATTAATTAAATTAATTATAATAAACCTGTGACGATCCACTTTTGTGGTTCTGGGACGTTTCATCTTCTTTGTCTATTTCTGTGAATCAATCTGTGGAGACTGGAATTTATTGTTGTATTAATCCCATATTGATCATTGCTAGTGACAAAACGCCAAGTGGGAACATCCACCCATGAGCTTCCGATATTCCTGGAACCTGCATTAATATGACTCAATAACCTACAATGATGTGGTAGGTAGTGTCTGAGTAATCCCACCAATGATTACTACCTAGGAGCCACTAGGAAGGCTCCCACCATGACTCATAAATGTAGACTCAAATCGATCACCCAGGTTGAGGAGTTGGAGGACTACACACCATTTCTGTTGACCCATATCAAAAAGACCTAATACAAATGTTGGACACAAGATTAGAAGGATGGAAGTTAGGGGGCATCATCTTCCACTACTCCAGTCTGTCCTTCCAACCATAGAACACTCCTATAGATCCCTGCTACTATATATAGGGGTCCCGTCCATTCCTATTCGAACATGAGGCCTCAGCAACCCCATATCCAGGCAAGGTTGACTTTTCAATCAATGGCACAACCGTCATCCACCAAGGTCCAACCTATGACGATGAGATTCAGTACAGAGGACCTTCCGATATAATCTTCAGTCATAGTGGATGTCCTTCTTAGTCTCATAGTCATCATGGAGTCCCTCATCATGTTTCCAGCATGGAACAAAGTTAATGTCCTCCCCACTACATGGACATCCAGTATAGAAGTCATCCTCATGCATATCATTCTCGAAACGGAGGTACACTCCTTGTCACAAACCATCAATGTTAATGTATTCCTGGCATTATATAAACTCAACAAGAGGTCATCCATGATCCAAAACTAACCACTGTGGATGTCATCCCCAATTATTCAATGATCTGCACAAAGTTATTCTTCATGGTGTCACTTCCATCCAACACAAAGGTCTGCCCCATGCCACATACAGCCATAGTGGTGGTAATCCCAACTCCACCAACAACCATCATAGAGGTAATTCCAATGATTCCATCAGATCATGCTAAGAGAATCCTCACTACAACACTCACTATTACAGAGGTCCTCTCCATACATCCAACAACCATTATAGAGGTCATCCTAATACTCATGCATCCAAACATGGAAGTCCTCCCCATGACTAGTTTGATTAGTGTGAAGGCCCTCCTAGCTCATAAACTCAACAGATTAAAGGTCCTCCCTAATCTCGAAGACAACATATATTTCATACCAATGTTCTTACTGACCTAATAAGAGGTAATACCTTCTGCGTAAACACCTAGAGTGGAGTCCATCTGCCATCTCATGGTAGTCCATGTGGAGGTCCTACCAGCTCTGACAACAACCCAATTGATGTTCATCCTCAATTCCAAGTTAGATGAAGTGAAGTTACTCCCTACTCTACCATCAAACCACACGGAGGTCATCCCCTAGTTGAAGTACATCCCTACCCGGAAGAGTAATCCTAGAGAAGAAGGGTGAACTATCCTCTCTAAGGAAAAATTCCAGGAAGCGCTGAGTCCATTTAAATAACAATCTCTTATCATATTCAGAACCCAAATGTGATTCCATGATGGTGCCTTCAACCGAGTCATAAACATCATAGATTGGGGTAGGATCATGATAGGCATGATTCATTATCCCAAAAGGCCAGATCAACAAGATTCCAATATCCATTCATAGGTACATCTCGATGGAGGAATATTATTCTCCCTTATAGGGTCCCATGGTGTATCCATCTCTATCATCTCGGGATTCATTCTATACATCTACTTTAGATTGCATAGTTTTTTCCAAGATTTTGATAGATGAAAAGCACCTGCAAGACTCACCACCAATAGTCACTACCCTTGTACATGTGATAGTGGTAAATACTCATTCCTATAGGGAGATGATGATGTGGTTGGTACCACCTATAAGAGACTGCCCAACATATGGAGATCAATTATCCCACCCATCAACTCCTCCAATGACCAATATACCCCTACATCGGCCCATAGTAGTGTCGTAACCAGTTTTTTAGCCAATAACGGTCAATGAATAGGATAATGAAGATCAGGACCACACATCCGAATAGAGATGTTTATGGGACACCATCACTACAGATCAATTTATTTAAGTGTTTTGGCTGAATGCAATTCATGATTTTGACATTCCATAATATTTCAACCAAGATGAGTTCATGTGTTTCTGCCAGACTATCTGGGTGATGCGTTTTTCCTCTCTAACCATTAGTTTTCCTACCCCAAATGTCAAAATATTTTTTGTAAAATCAACATAAAGTTACATGTACCATATTTGGAAGTGATTCTAGTGGGCCAACACCCCATATCAACCAACTACGAATAGACCCTTCAACTAATATGTGTCTAGAGCATCATTGTGATCCACATAATTACTATGGAGGAATCCCAACATTTTCATATCTGAGGTTGGGGACAATACATCACTTTCCATTTCAGTCTCATTGTACAACTGTCTACCTTTTTGGTGATATTAAGGATATGCCTATAAGCATGGTCAAAGTGAATATTGATGCTCTTCATTTTCAAAAGGAAAAGGAAACCAATGTCGGGTCTGAAGGAGAATACCCACCTCACAGGGCACCAAAATATTAGTTGGAACCTCTACGAGTAATCTCACTCACTATCCAAGGCATACACTCAGTCTTGGAGAACAGTCATCACAATTTATCATTAGTCGGTACAACAATAAGGGTAAAGGGGTGATCTGGACCTCTAATCGCATTGATCCATCCTATTTCACATAGAGGATAGAGGTAAATCCAACATCAGATACTTTTCTTTAGTAGATCACTGATTAGAATAGGCTCATTGATGCTCACCAAGATGTGCTCCATGTAGAGCAGCACCCGAACTATGATAATCCTTAGAAGCATCACACTCCCCCACAACTAGGTCTCCAGGGGAAGAAACAATTCCTTCTCAGACTGGTTCCCCTAATCGATCATGGAAATCGAGCGAATCTCAACATGGTTGAAAATAAAGTGTGTGGAAAAAATCATAGAAAGCATTTCCGAATCCACTCGAGCATCATGGTAACCCCCCTCAGTATTAGGATCAAGATTCCACAAAAGAAGCTCCAAAAGATTCCACTTATCAAGATGATTTGCATGCTTCTAATTCAGTTTACCATGTTGATGATCTTATCGACACATTGGAGACCAGTTATCCTTCTTAATATAGTAACCCCAACCCCGATGACCTAATATCTACTCTCACTACTCTCCTAGAAGCCCTTGAGTCCTGACAGGTTGAAACCCCGCCTAATTTAAAGACATATCTGGTATGGGTGAATGATATGAGAGTGCCCCTAGATTTCATGAATCCTAACTCTCCCCTTTCTAATTGGATGTGATATCTACTACAATATTTATACCAATTCATCTCTTGGTTGGAATCCATGATGGGGACTCTAGATAAACATGTTAACATTGAACTGTAATGTTTTTTACAAACATTGAAAGGACATGCATTCATATTGTAAACCATCTATTCATTATATTTGTCATTAGTTATGATGAATTTATAAAGTAGTTTCTTTACCAGTTCAACTCCACTAGGTGGAAGACATTTATTGAGAACCACTTTAATTTCAAGAAACTACTAGATTAGTGTGTCATAGTATTCTTCACCCAGTGGAAGGGGCACATGTATTCATTAAATATATTTTTGACTTTTGATAAAATTAGACAGATGCGTAAAGGGAAGGTTAAGACATATCTCATCCCATCTCTCATTAACAATATTTTCCATGGTGGATTATTGGATTTATCTGAAAAGGCCCAATGCTTATAAGAATCCATGTAATAGGCCATGTAGAAACCCCCATTCCTTGTTTTGGCTCCTTCCTGAAGAATCTCCAAGGTGGATACTACTTCTAATGTATAAGTAGAAGTTCTAGAACCACTGGATCTATTAATAGTAGAGCCTCACCTTGAACATCATCTCTAAGAGCATCATCACCAAGTGTAATAGCCGGATTGTCATCCCTAAGTTCTGCTCCACCCAATATAGAATCAGCATGCACCACCCACCAAGAGTCGCTGCCTATGTGTGAAAATGTGGCTCCAACCCCCATTTAGGCTCAATCCTATATTTAGGGATAAGCTCATAGAGATTACATAAAAAATGATAAAATAGTCATACTACTTCTTGGAAGCATATGTTCTTGGTTATTTCTATAGTTATATAGAACATTTGGTTCTAAATTTCATAGAGTGAAAAAAAACCACATGAGGATAAGCTCATTGATCACCCATTCCACTTCCCTTATCACAAAATCATTGGACATGCCATCATGAAAGTCTCTTCGTTCAATTTTTCCACTAGGACTTATTGGATAATGGTGTAGTCATATTGGTCCATTTCCCAGTGTAGGTGAAATTAATCTCAATTGAGATTGATAGTGACATGGAAGGTGAACGATACTATGTTTCCAGTCATGGAACCCGGAATTAGGATCACTAGTTTGCTCGAAGAGAAGATTCTTGAAACCATTATGGCATCCATGCCAGCATGAATCATCTCTAACCTCTTATAGTTGTTGAGCCTATTTTAACTTCTATTTCATAATCCACATCGTATCCTTTTACATCTTATAAGAGTAGGCACTGACAACATAAGGGAATGAAAATTCTTGTACCGATGCTAAATTCATCACTCGCTATTGGTGATTTCATTCCACTAGATAATGGAATCACTCCCAATGTCCACCCAGTCATTGAATACTCCTCTGTTGATGGGAAAATTATGGATGTATGAATATACTCAATATTATGGGTCCCTACAAGTTACCTAATGGTGAAAATTATTATCAATCCCCTATGTATGTCTCTGGTTGATGTCATCATAGAAGGAGACAAGGATACATGAATAATGAGAAAGCATAGTCCAGTGCTTTGATCTATGTTGTGTATGTTACCAAAACCAGACATCAATCTCTATGTGGGGATCAGTAGTCATATTCCACTTAGAATTTCCAATTACATTCACTAACACTAGTAATCATGCAACTTGACTTAGTAGAACATCTGAAAACACAACATGATCGACCACATATAGCTGTCACCCTACCTCATCTATCTTACAACCATTCGGTATTGATCATGGATGAGTTCTCTAGTGAGAATAATGCAATGTATAGTAGCAGCCAGAATCCAATGGTTTGACCTACTATTCCCATCATTCCTCCTACCAAGGAGAAACCCCCCTATGGTTAGAAATGTGCATTTAACATAGATATAAGATTTTTTGAAGCATCTATCATGAATACTTTTAAATATATAGATTCTCGAGGCCATATTTCTATCTAAAAATATGTGTGAGTCCCATGAAGAAGCCTTGAAATCCCCTTCATTTTCAAAATAGTGGTAGCGGCCATAAATTCCTTTTATATAGAGGAATTCGAATGAGCAGAATGCTAAACAATCATTTCATTCTCAAGAGAATATGATGTCTCTCTAATGCCTGGAAACATCTTCCCTCTGTGCATGACTAGCTAGTTCAATGGCATGGATGTTCATTGTATTTAGTTGACACAGGTTCTGAGATAAATCGTATACCATCTAAGATGGTCCACATGTTTGGACTGAATGAATCAGATATGAGCCCCACTTACATGATGATTCTTGGTTATGATAGGAACAAGAAAAGGATATGTTTGAGAATACATTTTAAAACACATTTTGGTGGTTTGGTAGAAAACACTAAATTTATTGTTGTCTCAATGGTTACTTACCACTTTGTGTAGGTCGGTAGGCCCTGGTTCCATCTTCTTGAAGTAGTTACCTCCTCGTATAACCAATTCCTCGCGTACTCCCTCAACGGTCAGGTTGGAATAATATAATGTAATGAATAAACCATTAAAGCTTGATGATCAATATATATGGATTCTATCTATTAAAAAATAAAGGAAGAAAATGTTAAAAGAAACTAGGTCGAGTATAGAACTATTGTGGATGTCCTGTAGAAGCATTTAGACAAATCTTTCATCCTACCTATTCATTGGTTGGAGGCTACGATGCCAAGTATGTGATAATACTCATCATTTCTGTGAAGAAGTTGATACATGGCTAAGGTTCAAGGAACATATGAATATTACCTCGTAATCCGATAATAGATAGGCTGAGGTGACACCTAAATCCCCTACCCCATTAAAGTAACAAGATGTTTCCCAAATGGAAACCATTATGTGACACCATACATTGTTCAATGGATCCTGGTTGAGTCACCAGAAACAGATCCACCACCACTAATTTGACATAAAACATGGACCCCATGGTCAAAGGGATGATATAATTCTATCAAAAACATATGTCATTATGTTTTATATAGTGGAATAATTCTACATTATGTATTATGTTTCCTCCCATGTGGGTACTAGTGTTCCTCCATAATATGTAGGTGTAGACAAACAATCTCCTCCCAAAAATCACCCTAACTCATATGACTAATAATATTTGGAATTTTTTATGCCTATATTAATCATTGGAGACTCCACCACCATTTATTAGTTAGATCACGTGCATCTTGGATTAGAGATAGATATGGGGGAAACTCTGATCAGTGAAACCATTCCTGCAGAGGAACAATAGTGATACAAAGACTTCCTAATGAAATATCATGACGTATTTTCATGGATCATAGTAAAAATTCCAGGACTACACCTTTAGGTCTCCCCAAAACATCTTGTTTTCATGGTGAATCATCACCAGATTAAACAAAATTCAATAATAATTAACCATTATCACAGTGCCATGGATTAGGTTTAAGTTGATAAGCTCATCAAATCCTTCTTCGTCACGGAGTTTTAGTACCCATGATCGTTGGACAACATTGTTCTTATCATGAAGAGTAATATACTTATCAATGTTTTTATCGACATCCAAGGCCTCAATAACCTCTACCTAAAGGATGATTTTCTCCTTTCTGTGATGGTGCTTTTGACTGATTCCACAACTAGGATTCATGCACCTTCCTTCATGGATTGATACTTCAGATAAAATCATACCTTGGTGGATCACCAATAAGATGAGTCTTACACCTATAGAGCTTCTCATGAAACATTATTTTATCAGGTAATGTCATTCATTATGAATAATATTAGAGCCAATAATTAATGATCCATGCACCAAATATTTAAAATAATCCTCCAAATTCTATTGAAATTATATGTGGATGATTTTGTGGTGAAATACTACTAGCATCAGGACCATCTCATAGAAGTAGGAAAATGATTATATTTCCAATGTTCCTACAATCAGATGGCGTACCCTTTATTGTTATTTTTAGGGGTTACCATTCGAATGTTTCTAAAAATCGTCATTATATATAGTGGAATTTATATTTACCCAAAGAATAGAAATTAATTCAACCATATTCCACATCTGAGAAACCTTAGATAGCTCTAAAAATTCAAGGCCACATAGCCTACAAATTCCAATTCATCGTGAATTTGGATAGTGTAATGACCCAAACATTCATTAATGGAAAACCCTTCTTGATCTAATTAAATGTCTCTTTATGTATATTGTTTATATAAAATGTCCAATTATTTGGTTTTATGTTTATGGATTTTAAAATATGTTTACAAATTAAGACCGAAACTAATATAGCCATTGAACTGTGACCACATGATTAGTATAAATATAGGGCTTTAGAAAATCCAATTTACATAGACAAAGGATGTGATGTCCTCATATAGTAGACGTTACCCAAATGAATATTTTTTGTAAGAGATCTTAAAGGAAGTTGCGTATTTGGGATTCGATCTTGACCAATCTCAAGCCGATCTTGAATATGTTACGCTTGAGGGGGACCGCCAATGAGAGAAGTGGATGTTGATAAAGATTACCACTAGAGAAATGTTATCTGAGCTTCCCCCAGAGTCTGTCACCATCGCACACCTTACTCTTCGGTTTTATGGGGGTTTTATAAGGAGTTATGTAACAAGACCTTAGAACTATGGTTTTGTACATTATTTTTTGTATGACATTGAATATATGTTCATTTTATTATTGTTACCTCGTAAATAGTTCTTAATGCACAAATAGTATTTCTTGTTAATATTCAATAAGAAATATATTTTGATGAATTGAAGGATTTTTAATTAAATAATATTTTACAAAAATATTATTATTGTTATAAAATTAATTTTAATTAAATACAAATAATCATATATATTGTGTTTTATGACATCATAATGACCCAATAGTGATGTAATAAAATACTATAATTTTTTTTTTCAAAAAAGATAAGTTATTACATTAATATAATGTGATTTTGGGTTTTTTTAATTTATTTTATAAAGCTTTAGTAGACCATTCAAGACTTATTAATCATTTTTTCTTTTTAAATTGTTTTCCTTTGGAGTGTGACTCACCACCATATAAGCAACCACTTTATTTTAAGAATTTGGGACTTTGGATTTATAAAATATTGTTTTCCACTTCCCTTTAGAAAAATCCATGGGAAAAAAAAATGGGCTTGTTTGTGGATTGGATTAGTTTAATATGAGGTGTCCCAAACCCAAATAATAACTAATTCCCTCTCCTTTCCTATATAAACCCACCCATGATCCCACATCATACTCACTCAAAGCCTTTGGAGTTTGTCCATCCTCTGAACTCATCTCTCTAGAATCCCCTAATAGTGCCCCATCCTCCCATGAAGACTCTATCAAGCATATGTCAAACCTTCATAAGCAAACATCCATGTATGGGATTTCATCCCATCGCGTTATTGTCTAATTTTCATTAAGTTGTTATGACAATTTTTTTAATTAAAAATTTTGGGGTATTATTTCACTACTCCCCCATACTTCCCTCTTAATTCTTGGATTATGGGAGACCCCTTTCACTCCCATTAAATCCTCCAATATACATCTGTTACCATGACAAAATTCTGTGAGGGATTTCTCTCTCATCTTTTACATCCAAGTAATTATTTTGTATTATGCATCTAAATTAAATTAAATTTGTTGGAAAAAGTATCCATATGACCCCATTGCTATCAATTTAATGTAGCCATTACGAGACACCCTTTTCTAGCTCACCAACTATTTTCATGAATCCTTTTGTCACGCCATTATGCTGCCGAAATTGAATCGCATTTTTCCAAGCCAAGATCATTGTGTTGTGTAAACCATACCCATTTCTCTATTTGGGGTATTCATTTTTATGAACATATACCTATTTAATGGTACATTAATTTAAATATTAAAAATCATATAATCATATAATAGCTTATGATTTTTATTTCTTCCATATTTTATGATCCATGTGGAAAACTTATGAATGTAATGAAATATTTAAGAAGGGTGTATGGTGATATCCCTCCAATGCATTGTAGAAAATATAATATCATGATATGTCATGTGAAATGGGTTTTGAATCATGATAATTCATGTTCAATGAGGTTTTACTCATTCTTAATGTGCAATGAGGGTTTCCTCAAGCTCCATGTGCAATGAGCCTTGGCTAATGCTAATTCAATGTTAAGTGTTGTTGCCACATTTCCAGGTAATAATTATCATGATTTATCATGCCATTATTTTTATGCATATCATTTTCACTATTGATATGATTATTGTCTACCATTTATTGTATTTCTCAGGTAATTCCATGATTAATACCTTACTAGGATTTATATCTCACCATTTATTTATGCATGTCCTCAGGTTATCCCTTGCAATGCTAAGTACGAGGGAATGTAGTGGTCATGTAACAGATGATTTCAATAAAGATGTTGTATTTCATGTTTTAATATGTTATATAATGATCCTAATCAACAAATATAGTATACCTCTTGATATTCTTTTGTGGTTTCAATTGATTTTTATGTAATAATTTATGTTTAATTCTGTAATAATAAGTAAGGTGTGCATAAATGGTATGAGATGGAGGTTTAGTTATTTTTGGGATTTGATTTAGAATACCCTATTAAAGGCATAGATACCATAATAATAATAATAATAACATCCCTATTTAATTGTGAGTATTGAGTAAGTGGTTTATTAGGAAAGTACATCCATGTCTGGATACGAGTAGGTAGAGGCAGCTCTGGCACAAATGTATCTTAGGGATAAAAATCAAAAACACCACTTTGAGCTAGAATCGAGCTGGAACTATTGCATGACAATGGTCCTTACTGATCTCTTGGTTACGACAATACTAGGAAATATTATTTGGTAAATTCACAAGCATAGTATGTACCCTTATTTAGGGAATTAAATAATATTCCCCCAAGAATATATGTTAGAATGTAGATCATGGATAACATAGATTGAACCCTATGGATTCATAAGATAAGGAAATAAATGTTATTTATAAGTCATTATTTTTGTCATTGTATTACCCTTTATGTGTTACCCCTAAAATTCCATTTATTCCAACCAATTCCCAGCAATATGAGGAATCATCCTAACAACTGATGTGAAGATAAATGTGATTACTAAGAAAATGAGATGGCCAATCCGATGGGAGTGGGGATCACGAACATTGTCAAATATCTCTCTCTGTTAACTCATGATTTGAAAATAAAAATGGTTTAAGAGTAACTCTCACGCCCCATAATAATGAACAAGTCTCCATTGAGAGATTCATGAGACAAAGGCCATCTTCTTTTAATGGATCATCTGATCCCTCAATCACCAAACAACAGATCAACTCCATTGAAAAGATATCCTCCTTCGTTCAATGTTCTGAACAAGAGAAAGTTATCCTAGCTGCTTATCGTATGGAGGGTGAATATGATCAATGGTGTATTTTGATCAAAAATATGAGGCTTGTGGAGGAGATAAATGTGTTGGAATGGAAGGATTTTCAGAAGAAGTTTTTCGATAATTTTTTCCCGCACCCTCAAACTCAATATAGAAAAGGACATCCATTACCTGAAGAAAAAAAGATGAAGAATCTATCAGGGGGTAAGAGGATAACTTCACTAGGCTTGCACTATATGCAACAGGATTTGTTATTACCCCTGAATGAAAGGTTGATAGATTCTTTGGTGCGCTGAAAACTAGCCTACGGAAAGCGGTCGTGATCCCTGACTTCGACAGCTATGAGGAAATTGTATGATGTGCCATCAAGGTCGAATTGGAGATCGGAAAATCTCATGTGTATCATGGGGATAAGAATCATAAGGTGGAATTCAATTCTGGAGCTCTGATAGATAAATCAAACACTGCTAAGAACATCCAAAACCACACTTTCCCAAGGTGCAGAAAGAAGCACCCTGAAAATTGCCTAAAAGGGATGAGGAAATTCTTTTGGTGTGGAATATAAGGGAACATAGATGTTAACTTCCGACAAGATAAAACCATGGCTAAAAAAAGAGAGTAATTCTTTGTTCGAACATCAACACGTTGTTCATTGATACAAATGCAAAGAACTAGGGCATCATGCGAATCAGTTCCCTGAGTCAAGGGTTTTTGGAGGCAACCAAAAACAACCATGGAAGAAAGGGAGAGGTTTTTCCATCACTACTGCTGAAGTGAACCCCAAAAACAAAGTGGTGATAGGTACGCTATTTATTCATTCATGAATTGTAAACATACATTTTGATTCTGGTTCTACACATTCTTTTATATCCAAAATGTTTAGTAGAACAATCCCAGCACCACCAAAAATCTTGGAAGAAAATATTTCAGTGAGTATGGAAAAAGGGGAAATCATTACATCTCATTAATATAACTCCTCCCCTGTCATAATAGGTGGATTTAATTTCCCAGAGAACATTATCATACTCCCTCTGGTGGAATTTGATGCAGTTCTTGGCATGGATTGGATTTCCATATAAAGATCCAACATAAATTGTCACGATAGGGAAATCACTCTCCATATAGAGTATCGACCACTGATTCTATACAAGTTCTAGGAGGATGATGACAATTTATTACCACCATCATCTGAAGCAAGGATATTACTACCCTATGAGCATGCGTATCTGTCTCATTTGATTATGTATAAGTATGAAACCACCCTTGGAGACATGAATATTGCAAGGGAATTTGATGAAGTGTTTCCCAATGAATTTTATAGTCTTCCTCTTTAAAGAGACGTTGAATTCTAAATTGATATTATACCTGGGGAATTTTCAATATCCCAGACTCCTTATAGAATGGTTTTTGTGGAGCATGTGGAGCTTAAGAAACAAATATAGACGAATCTGGATAAAGGGATTATACGCCCATGTGGGTCATTTTGGGGTGCACCAGTCCTCTTTCTCAATAATAAAGATAGGTTAATGCACCTTCGCATCAATTTGCATGAGATTAATAAAATCACAATAAAGAACAAGTATCATGTCCAACGAATTGATGACTTTTTCAATCAGTTGTGTGGAGAAAAATACATCTTTAAGGGGGATTTTTGGTCAGCATATTATCAATTAATTTTGAAATAGGAAGATATCCCCAATACTACTTTTTCATACAAGATACGACCACTATGAAATCATTGTAATTCACTTCAGTCTCACTAATTATCCAAAATTCATCATGGAATTGATGAATAGAGTCTTTATGGATTACCACATCAAATTTTTTGTAGTCTTTATAGATGATATTTTGATATAAAATAAAACCACAAAGTATCATGAAGTGAATCTATGGTCATTACTAGATACCTTGTGGAAGGATAATCTTAATGAATACTATAAAAAGTGTGATTTCTAGTTTTATTAGGTCACATAATTGGGATATATAATCACATGAAATGTGATATCTATGTATCCCTCCCAAACAGATGCAATAGAGGGTTGGTCGAGGCCAACATTGGTAACAGATATCTGTAGACTCTAGGGGTTAGCTAGATATTATCGACGATTTGAGAGAAATTTCTCACAATTTTCTAACCCTCTTACTGAGCTAACTCAGAAGGGAGTAATGTTTTTTTAGAGTGATAAATGTGAAGAAAGCTTCAAAAAGTAATAAAGTAGGCTAATCCCTACTCTCATGATCACCTTACCGACAAGTGGAGAATTTTTTTGGTATTCTGTGATGCATTAAAGAAGGGAATGGGCTGTGTGTTGATGCAAAATAAGAAAGTCCTTGCCTATGCTTCAAGGTAATTGAATGTTCATTAGCTGAATTATCCAACACATGATTTGGTGTTGGCCTTTGTGATCTTCCCTTTAAAATTTTGGTGGTGTTATCTCTTTGGGGAGAAGTGTGAAATATATACGGACCACAAAAGCCAAATGTATATATTCACATAGAAATAGTTCACCATGCGCCAACGAAGAAGGTTAGAGCTTATCAAGGACTATGCCTGCTCAATCCATTACCACCAATGGAAAGAGAACAAGGCCGAAAATGCTCTAAGTAGAAAGGACCCTACAATTCTAAAATTGATTAGAATTGAGAAGGAACCAATCTTCTGATATTTGATGAAGATGGACATAGGAATCATAAAAAAGGGAAAATCATCAATCCTTTCACAAATGATTTCTCAACCATATCTTCTAGAAAGGTTATTGGATGCTGAAAAGGATGATGTGGGAGTTCATATGAGTGTGGAAGCTATCAGAAAATAGAAATTCATAGAGTTCAATGTTAATGAAAAATTAATTTTTAGATTTTCGAAAAGGATATGTGTTCCATCATGTCCAGAGCTGAAGAAAGTACTTTTGGAAGAAGTGAATTCTTCAAATTTCTCTATTAAACATAGCAACGCAAAGATGTATTGACATATCTGAGATCATTATTCGTGGGATAATATGATGAAGTAGATTGATCAGTATACATCAATGTTTATAGTGAGTCAGAAAGTGAAGGCATAGAGGCATAATTATAAGGGGATGAGGCAACCATTACCCATACCAGAATGGAAATGGGTGAACATCATCATGTACTTTGTCACTGGACTTCCAAAGACATCAAGAGGAAACAATGAAATCTGGGTTGTTGTGGATCATCGTACAATGTCTGCACACATCATTGAAATTTGGGAGGATTTTTTATTGGATCAACTGGAATATATATATATATATATCGTGGTATTAGTAAGGATTCATGGAGTACAACTCTCTATTGTATCCGATCAAGATCACAGATTCACCACTATGATTTGGAAGTGTCTTCAACATGCATTGGATAATGAACTGATCTTTAGTATGACCTATCATCCTCAAACTGCGGGCCAATTTGAGAGAACTATTAAGACACTAGAGGATATGTTAAGATCATGTAAATGGACATCAAAGGAAGGTTGGACCAACATTTTCCACTGGTTGAATTCTCCTAAAATAATTATTTCCACTCGAGCATCCAAATGGAACCTTATGAAGTCCTCTATGGGAAGTGATTCAAAACAGTGCATGTTGGGATGATGTCAGTGAACGTAAGATGCTAGTAACAGAAACGGTTGAAGAAATGGTGGGGAAGGTGAACACCATTTAACATCATATAAAGGCATCCCAAAGACAACAAAAGAGTAATGAAGATAACCGTCACTGAGACATTGTGTTTAAAGACGGAGACATTGTATTTCTATGCATATCTCCATGGATGAAGGTAATTAGGTTTTTTAATAATTGGAATTTATGTATTTGGTACATTAGACCCTACGAGATTCTTGATCAGGTTGAGGTTGTGGCCAATCAACATGCACTAACACCAACCATGGCCAAAGTACATGACATCTTAAATGTATCCCTCTTAATAAAGTAAATACTAGACCCTTCACATATAGTCTCTTCAGAGGTAGTACCGCTAGAGGATGATCTTTCTTATGAGGAGAAATGAGTGAAGATATTAGATCATAGAGAAAAGGTTCTACAAAATAAGACAATTCCCCACCTAAAGGTGTTGTGGAAAAACCAAATGTTTGAATAAGTGATGTTGGAATCAAGGGAAAAGATGAAGAATAGAAACCCACATCTATTTATGTGTGCGGAAAAGAAATTTTGAGGCCAAAATTTCTTAAGGGTGAAGGATTGTAACAACCCAAACATTCATTAATGGTAATCCCTCTTGAACTAATTAAATTTCTTTTTATATTAAATGTTAATATAAAATTTCTACTTATTTGGTTTTATATTTTTGGATTTTAAAAGACTGTTAAGATTTTCTACCATTTCTAATATAGCCATTGAATAGTGATCACATGATTTTTATAAATATATGGATTTAATAAATCCAATTTACTCAGACAAAGGAAGAAATGGCCTCTTCCAGTAGACGCACCCCATACGAAGCACATTTGTTAGAGCTCAGAATGGAGTTTGCATCTTTGGGCTTCTCTCTTGACCAATTCCATTCCAAGATTGAATATTTTATGCTCAAGCGGGACCGCCTACAAGAGAAGTATGAGTTCATAGATATTAGCACCCAAGAAATGTTACCTGAGCCACCCCAAGAGTCTGCCACCATCACACACCTTACATTTCGGTCTTATGCAGGTGTTATAAGGGGTTATGTAACATTACCTTAGCACTATGGTTTTGTACATTATTTTTTTTATAATAATGAATATACATCCATTTAATTATTGTAACCTTGTAAATAATTTTTAAAGCACAAATAGTATTTTATGTTAACGTTTAACTATGAAATCAATTTTGATGAATTATTGGATTTTTGAATTTAATAATATTATAATAAAATATAATTATTTTTATTAAATTAATATTTATTAAATAAAAACCATTGTATAGTTTTATGAATGCAATTGTAATTTTTATTAAGGATTGAAATCCATTTTTTCAGAACCCTTGAATTTTCGATAAATGTAAGTTTTATTTTAAAATTGAAAATTAACATTATTAGAAAATTATTTAGATAAAATGAATATAATTTCTGGAATTTGGATGTTGATATTTTCCAATGCTGAATTTTTCATAATTTTCTGAGACTGTCCAATTTATGGGTAAATATTAAATACCATTTAAATATATAATTTGATTTAGGACGTAATAATGACCCAATACTGATGTAATAAAATACTATAATATTTATGACAAACCAATATAAGTTTTACCATTAAAATAATGTTATTTTACAATTCTTTGATTTATTTTACAATTTTTAGTGGACCCTTCAATACTTATTTAACATTTAGTCTTTTTAAATTGTTTTCCTTGGGTGTGTGACACACCTCCAAATAAGCAACCCAATTATTTTAGGATGTTAGGACTTTGGACTTATAAAATATTGTTTTACACTCCCCATTTTCAAAAACCATGTGCAAAAACCATGGACAGTTTTGTGGTTTTGATTATTTTTGTGTGATGTGTCCCAAACCTAAATAATAAACAATTCCCTCTCCTTTATTATACAAACACAACCAAGATTCCACTTTCTCATCACTCAAAGCCTTTGGAGTTCATCTAATCTATGCCCTCCTCTCCCTCTAGAATCATCCCATGGCACCACAATATCCCAAAAATCCTCTCTCAAGCCTCTCTCAGGCCTTTGGAAGCACACTTCCATGTAAGGGATTTCTTACTTTCTCATTTTTGTCCAATTTTTATTATGTTGATAAGACCTTTTGTTTTCAATTAAAAATGTTGAGGATTTATTTCTAAACTCCCCCATTTTATCCTCTATATTTTTTTATGATGGGAGACCCCATTCACTCTCATCAAATCCTCCCGCGTACACTTGTTACCATGCCAAAATTCCACGAAAGGTTTCTCTCTCCACTTTTATATCCATGTAATTCATTTGTATTATGAATTTAAATTATATTATGTTTGATGTGAAAAGTATCCATATGAACCCATTATGGTCAATTTCATGTACATGTTATGAGTAACCCTTTTCTATCTCATCAACTATTTTCATGAATCCTTATGTCACACCGTTAGGCTGCCTAAATTGCACCGTGTTTTTTCAATCCATGATCATTGTGTTGTGAATACCATAACCATGTCCCTATCAAGGGTATTTAACTTTATGCACATAGACCTATTTAATTGTACTTTCATTTATTTATTCCACATTACTTAATCGTGGAATAACTTATGATGTTGACTGATTCCCATTTATATGATCCATGTGACACACATATGCATGAAATGAAATGTTAAAGAAGGGTGTGCCCTAATATCTCTCTAATGCATTGGGTAAAGTATAGTATCATGATATATCTTGTGCAATGGGTGTTGAAACATAATAATTCAATTGAAATGAGTTTTTACTCGTAATTAATGTGAAATTAGGGTTTACTCATGCTCCAGGTGAAAAGCGCCTTGGCTCATGCTAATTACATGTTAAGTTTTGCTGCCACATTTCCTTGTTTTTATAATGTTGATTTATCATACCTTTGTGTCTATTCTTATATACATATACAATGATATGCCTATTATCTATCATGTATTTTATTCCTCATTTTATTCCATTATTAATCCCTTACTGGGATTTATAACATAACATTTTTTTATGCATGGCCTCAAGTTATCCCATTAAATGCTACGTACGATAGAATGTGGTGGTCATGTAAAATAAATTTACAATAAAGATGTTGTATTTCATGTTCTAAGTTGTTTTGTAGTGATCCTAAGACACAAATACACTAGACCTATAGATCTTCTATGTGGTATCAATTAAAGTTTATGTAATAAATTATGTTTAATTGTGTGATAAAAAGTAGGGCTATCATAGTCATCAATTTTAAACCCTTTCCATGTTAATGACGAAAGCTGTTATCTTCTAGTGGGATAAAATAATCTATACCGAATATGAGGTGATCAAGATGCAACTGCTATTACCTGTAGTTCAAATTACAACCATCTCAGGGACCCTCAGGTCCTTTATATGACAACCCTAGAGAAATTCCTTGGCTCCCAACTTTCCTAGAAGGGATAGAGAAGTTCTTATAATATCGCAGTCACATTATAGTTTACATAGAGTCCAGATAATCTTTTATCGAGAAGTGCTACCTCATGCTGGTTTCTGTTATATAGAAGTTGTGGCACATCCTACAACATCACAAAAAATAGTTGGTGCCCCATGTGTATCCACAAAAATATATCCTAAAATACCAGATGCTGACATGAAGAATAGAACATTGGGACGTGATCCTTAGGATGTTTGACATCATCTTTTTTCAATAAAAGGCTATTGAGGGTAAGGTGTTGTTAGTCATATGGGTCAACCATCGCACTCTAGAAGATTTTTCCTTCAATATTGACTTCCTTAATGAGGACATCATACTAATTGATCAGGATAAGTTTTTTTAGAAGATGAATTTTGATTGTACATCGTGAATCCCAAACGGTAGAAGGATCCCCAATCGAATACACTACAATGAAAGCATTGTGATCATCTTCATCACTGCGACACATGTTGTTCAGATATATTAATTGTTTCTATCATAGGGGTGTAGCAATAATGAGATGAGGTATAGAAATTTGCCTGTCATGGGGTGCATAAAAACTATTATTTCTAATGTTAAATTTTCATATAGTTAATTACCTACGTTTTATCTAGATAGGATTTCAAAATAATCAATCTATCACCTTTAAATTAGAGAAAGTAGTGAGGTTGTGTTTTTTTAATTTTTTTTAAAAGACAATAATGAATCTAAACAAAGGAAAAAAATTATGAAAAATATTAATATCAAATTGATAAAAACAAGTGATTCAAATCTATTATATGAGACAGTTACCAAGTAAGGTTTGATTCTCTAATTTTAATTATATTACAGTTCAACTTATAAGGTTCTCCACTACTATGTCGATAAAAAGGGGAATCCAAAATCGATTCTCCTCACTCCCCAAGTCAAATAGTAATGGTGGGAATAAACCTTACTAAAATCTCATAATGGTATAATATCCTTCCACTGCATGATATAGTTATAGAAAATACACAAAATTTACATAGGCAAATCATAATTGGGTCTTGCTTATCCCAAACAATCAATAATGTTCACTACTCCACACTCACGTTCTGGTGATCGCTGAGTACTTCAACCCCAAGACCTATTATATTCCATTGTATATAGACTATAACCTATTTGAGGGAAATATTTATCCATGAAAAAATAAATAAAACTATATAATATCAAATTAAATAAAATCATACATGATAATAAGACATGTTATAAAAATTGAAACTGATTTAATAGAAGAGATAAATGGATCATAAATCAGTAAGTGAAAGAATAATAGAATTGTAAAAGGAGAAAATATCATTCCACAATAAACATATAGGTTTACCACACCATATTAATGGTATTTTTGAAAATACGTATGATGAATTAATTATAATAAAAAGAATAATAAAAGATATAATAAAAAGAAAATCATTTATCCTCCAGAGTCTGTCTGATAGAAGTTTGATTCTATTTTACACCCCAGATGGACGAAACACACATAGGTTTCTTTTAAAAATCCATTAGGAATGAATTTTTCTATTGAACATACAAATTTCAAAAAATTTGGAGATCTTAAATAGAAGATATGTTTATATTATTGAACATAATTTCTTATGGCTTCCAAATAAAATTTCACATACTCCAAATTATCTCACTCAAATGATCCCTTGATGATATTATTTATTCATTAAATTTTAGGGTTTATTGACCCATAATTTCCATTATCAATCCCATATTAAATCAACTTATTTTATGGGTTTTTTCCTGAAATATTCTACATTTAATGAGGTATGTTCAATTCTATCATACATAATAACATTTGGGATTTTATTGATTTTTATTTTCCATTTTTTGAATTTCACATGTTCCCTGAAATATTATATGTATCCAACAAACAAGAAAAAATAAATAATGTAATCCCTTGTTTTAGATAAAATATCTTGAAGTTATTCCCAAAAAATATAAGAAACAAAAAACTACTAATTTTATAGAATTAACCAATTTTCACATTTTAGCTCAAAACACACCAAAAATTCTAATATGGTTCAAATTAGATAACATTGATTAATTTGTAGGGGTTAAATAATTGAAACAAATATAAAAAATAAAGAATGTATTATATCTACATATTAACTGACACTTAGCACTCAGACTCCTTGAAAAGTAAACATCAATATCAAGTAAAATCAAATTTAAAACACATATCATTGATATCCAACATATAACACCCAAAAGAAAAAGATATCATGCCTCCTATAAAAAATTTACTTCATGTTCTTCTAAAATATAATTCAATATATTTCTACTTCATGTCTCCACCCATTCACACAAAACACTTACCTAACATGCATTTTCTATAATCACAGAAATGTAAATTTTAAACAATTTGTTTCTCATCCAATGCTCATTAATGGGTAATCATATGTTTGTTAAATTCATACATCTCCAATCAAAATGAGTCAAGGAAATATGTTTATCATGGGAAAATTTTTGGGTTCTTCGGTGAATTTTGGTTAGTTGGAATTTTATTTGAAAAAATATGAGGCTGGTGAAGAGTGTTTTGCTCTATTTGAAGAAAAATGGCTTGATTCTAATTTTCACTCCAGTATGGTCTCCTCCTAACTCCCCTTATATGAAAATAAGCTCTGTAATCATGAAAAATAAATGAAATTGAAAACAATTCATCATTTTAACAGCAAAATTTCAATCTTCTCACAAATACTCTTTCTTGAAAGCTCTCTATAATCACAAATTTATTCTCCATTGGATGTTCTAGAAAGGCACAACATCATTTATCACGAAAAATCCCAAATATAACTACTTTCAACATAATTATTTTTAGCAGAGAAATCATCTCTGCAAAATTTTATTTTTCACCCAACGTATCACCAAATAATTTTCTCCAATATAAGATAGCTTCCCCCAAAATTAAGGTCAACTGGAACTAGATAAGGCAATTTCACTTCATGAGTGGGTGGGATAGGGAAATTAGGAATCTAATGTTTCTATCCAAATTGGTTGTCCATGGATTATAATCTCTACAATGTTTAAATGTATAGGGATTTTCATGAAAAAAATGAATTTACTGAAAATGGAGTTTTAAGACCAAAGAAACGCCTCAATCATTTAAAACACAAGTACCTAAAACACTTTAGTATTGACATGAATAATTCGAATTCAAGTGAAATCGATCATTGTCTGGTTCTATTGAAAAGATAGGTGAATGAAAATAATATGAAAATTATGATTATAAGCCTCATGGGAATGTTTTTTTAATGATAAAAACAATGATACGAGTTAGGATATTCAAAAGTCAAAGTATTTTTTATGAAAATTTTAATGATTTGAACTTGAAAAAAGTCAATATGTGTATTAATTTAGGCATTGTTTCATTGAATAAGTTGTATCACTCATGTAAATGGGAATAAAAAATGTCAAATATAATCATTTATGCTAAAAAGATTTAAAAATCACAAGAAATATATGAAAAATAAACACAAATGTTTTAAAACAAACATTTCCTTTTTGAAAATAGGTTAACAAGATAAAAATAAAAAACCTGCACTACAAATGTTATCTCCCCCACACATAATTGTTGTAGTGTCTAAAATGAATTCAATTATATTTGACATGTGATAAGATCTATAAATTGAATAATAGTAAATATGAAAGTTTAAAGGTGATGTATGGCCTCGTAGATTTTGTGGATAATTAGGTTGGAGGAGTGAGATCTTCTACACTGGATCTGATGGAATGGTACAATGTAATTTCTTCAGCATATATCCATTAATAGTGAATGGCTCCTACACTCTATTCTTCACAATCTTCACACCAGAAAAATGAAATTCATGAGTAATTATAAATGTATCTTCCCTTTGGAATGAAGGATACCTGTTATAATCTTGAGTGTTGAGTTGAATAACAACACTGTTTCTCCAGGATAAAATTCATTCAATTGGATTTACTTGTCATGATCCACTCATGTTCTTTCTTTGTAAATCTTTGAATTTTTAAAATCCTCCAATTTTAATTTCTTCTAGATCCTCCAAATGAAATCTTCATTATTTCCCAGCATTTTCAAGATCCAAATTCATCTTTCACACATCCAAATAACATTTATTCTCCAATTCCACTAGAATATAACTAATTTTACTATAAATCAACCTATACAGACTCATTCCAATTTGAATTTATTAGTATGTCCTGTAATCTCATAATTAATCCTCTATCATTTTTCTCTAATCATTCATGTTTGGATTAACCGACTTTTCACAAATTATGATGATTTTCCTATTGTACACTTCATCATAACCTTTAGTCTATGGATTATAGGGATTTTATGTTTTATGATGAACCCCATAAAAAATCATAAAATAATCCATCATCCTATTTAAAAATTGAATTTCTGGGTCACCAATGTTGTCCTTAGGAACTGAAAACCTAGAGAATCTGTTTTCCCTTACAAAATCACAAACAACTTTGACATCATCTTACCTGGTAGATTATTTATCAACCCATTTGGAATCATACTCAACTACAAGAAAGATATAGTAATTTCTAAATGAAATTTGGAAATTTCTTATAAAATATATCCCTCAAACTAAAAAATAAATCTAAATTTTGTGGTTTTGGGGGAATATCTTGTCTCCATGATATATTTCTAGAAATATGACATTTTACAAACCATGATGAATATTAATGAGAATTTTTTATAAGGATATGATAATAAATTCAATATTCTGAATCCATAATTTCTATACTTTAATGTCTAGATTTTAATCCACCTGTAAATGCATTATAATACAAAAAAGACATAATTAGTTACATTTTCAGGAAATCATCATCTTAACACCTGTCCATTGAAAATATTCCACAAAAATGTATCATCCTAGATATAATATCCGGATTTATATGTATTCGTTTGAATTTGGGGGTAATTTATTTGATATGGGACCTTGGATGTTACTATATAATTGACTATATCTTCATACAAAGTCACTTATCCTTTAATCAAGTACTACTTCTCTCTGGGAAGGTTGTCATTTTGTGGTTCTCCTTTTAGAATTTCATGATAAATTGTGTTGTGTAGTTTACATAAGTGATAATACACTTGTTTCCCAGATCCCTTAATATATTTTAGTTATATGATGAACACTTTTAGTAACAGTACACATCTCACTCACCTTTGTATAGATTTTTACTTCTTCATAATGTACCTAAGAGGAGAATGATCATAAAACATAGTGTATTTAGTTCCATTTATATACGATTTAAATAATTATAATGAAAATAAAACTAATTAAAAATATTTTTCTTTTATAGTTGAATTGGGATACATATAAGGTTTTTTATGCATTGGTAATGAATTGTGGCCTACAATGAATTTGTTGAGAAAGTAATTCACCAACTGCTTGTTTAGAAGCATCACAAAGTATGTCAAATGGTTCTTCCCAATTTTTTGTCTTGATCACTGGTGGTGTAATAAATATCTTATTCAAATCATAAAAATATTCCCTAAATGCACAATTTAAATCAAAATCAACATATTTCAAAAGGTATCTTTAGAGAGGGAGACACTATTAGTGAAATATATGATAAACCTCTTGTAGAATCCTGCTAATACTAATAATGATCTAATAAAATTCATAGAAGTTGTGAAGAGAAAAGAAGTTATATCATTAATTTTTTAATTATCATAATTTATGACCATTTTGGAAATGACAGGCCAAAGGAAAATTACTCTCTAATCCTTGAAATTAATGTTTTCACAATTCAAATCATGATTATTTTCTATGCATGTTTTCAATAATTATTCTATTTTTTCAAAAAATGGACCAAATAATTTTCAAAAACTATGAAATAATCCATGAAACCTCGATGAAATCTTCTATATGATTAGAAAAATCCTTACCACACACCTACGAAATGCAGTTATAGAATTACATAATACAAGTTGCATAATTTTATATGAAAAAGTTCCAAAGGGACATGTATATGTAGACTTCAGTTGATAATCAGGAGAAATATATACATATATATAAGATGAATATAAATAAAAAATTAATAATGCGTTCTCCCTACAAATATCTCTAACATATGTTCAATTATAGGGATAGTAAAATGATATTTTAGAGTGACATGATTTAACATCCAAAAATCTATGCACACTCTCAAACTATTTTAAATTCTTATAAGCACCAATTCATCCATATTATTACTCAGAATAGTTATGAATTTTTTTTGAATAATATGGTTGGGGATAACCATTTGTGAATATGATATTGGATTGATGATCACATCATCTATGAGACTTTCAATCTCCAATTGTCACAACATATATCAGGGTGGAATTCAACCTCCATTGGGGGTTCCAGATAGGTTTGGAATCTCCCTCTAGAAGAATTTCATGAGTGATTATTTTGGGTTGACTCCTAGGATATCACCTAATATCCACCCTATTTCTTGTATATTATCTCTCAAAAGGTCAATAAATGATTTTTATTGGGGTTTATAAAATTTATTAGAAACTATCACTCATAATTTCTCTCCCTCCATAAGGGAATCATATTTTCAATCAGTAGGGGAGTGGTTTTAATTCCATATTAAGAGATACTCAAGGGATAAAATTACGTTGAGGTTCACCACATCCATAGTTTTTGAATCCTATAGACAAAAATCATATCATCATCTTCATCATTTAATAAATAATAAATAAAAATATATTCTACCTCTTCCCCCACATGAAATCAGAATATATTGTTGTTTGGGAATCCATATGTTTTCTAATATTTTCAATGGATAATTTCTCTCCGAAGTATAATAATTCATGTAAAATACCTGATTCTTCTAAGGGTTCAGTACCAAATTCAGGGGTGAGTGCAAAGATTGAGTCATTTTATGATGGGTGCCTCATGGATTCAATAATATTGAAGTGGATTGTGATATCATCAAAATCCATGGGGAGGGTCACATCATGGACATTGATAATGGTTTTGGTCATCTAAAATAATTTTATCCCTATAATGTTTGGTACGTGTGATGGGATACTATTATCATTCATATTTATCACATTGAATTCAACTAGGAATAATAAATCGTTGAATTTCACCAAGACATCCGCCAGAACTCAAACAGGGAAAATTGTAGATCTATTTTCAAGATAGACCACCACTATTGTGGGATTCAGGTGTTATATCTACAAATAAGTGTCTAACGAGTGAGATAATACAGTAATGGAAGCACCAAGATCAAATAAAGAACTAGACAAATTTAACAGATCAATGGTTCCTATAATGGAGAGCATCCTGGGATATTGACATTTTGTTGGAATTTGTGGTGCTATAATTGATGATACTCTTATTCCCAATTTGACACATTAATCCCCTTTATGTATCCTATTATTGGTAATAATATCCTTTAAAAATTTAGTATACTTGAGAATTCGTTTGTGGGATTAAGAAGGGGTTTTTATTTCTACTTTCAAGAAGTCTTCCAGAATTTTTTTTGAAGAGTTTCGTCCAACATCCTCTTTGATTCAATCATTATTAATGAAAATACTATGGGGAATTATTAATTCTCCATTTTTATCCTTTTCAGTGGTGTTTATTTTCTCTTCATCATTGGTATATCCTTCTCCTCCCCTTCTTTCCTCTATTCTTCATGGTGCATTTTAAATTAATTTTCAGAAATTTCAACTTCATTATCCCTCAACTAAAGTGGTCTTGTTTTATGTTCAGGGGATTCTAGTGGTGAGAGTTATTTTCTACTTCTTGTTGTTTTCATGCTGAAATTCCCTTTTTTATTTTTATTTTTTGGGGAATGATATTTCTGTAGATTTTATGATACGAAGTCCATCAGAACATTTAAATTTTTGAATAAAATCATTGAAAATTTCTTTCATCCCCTCAGACATAAATTTATGATGTTTGTTCTGAATTGGAAGTTGTGAAATGGCGGATTCATGCTAATAGGGTCTCTAAAATGGTGGTGGTTGTTGGTAAGAAGAATGATTATAATATTTTTTTTTGTTGAAATGCTGGTGGGTTCTATAATTGATTCTAGAAAGGGGTTGGTTATGGAACTGATTTTGATATGGGTGTCTAGCAGGATTCTACTAACTTCCAAATCCACCTTGGACTTGCTTAAGATCTTTCCATCCTTGATTTGTATGGAACTACCTTAGGTGAATGTTTTTCATGCAATATTATATTCCATGTATTTCAGTACACTGGTTAGTGAAACTATCTGGTGATGAGCAAAAACAACATACCTTAGTTGGTGCTTGTTGTTTAGTCACTTATTTCAAGGCCATCTGTCTCACCAAAACATTTAGATTTAAAATTTTAGTTTCTAATAATGGTGACAGATTATATGTTCATCTCTAATGAATACCACTTCTTCCAATATCTCATGTACAAAATTATTGTGAGTTTTGAGAAATTTTCTTAATAAATACCTTGGCTACCTCTGTTGACTTGTTTATCAAAGCGCCACCAAATAGAGCATCCATAATGCTTCCATAATTTTCCATTAAGCCATGATAAAATAAGATAAGAAATTGATGCTCTTTAATTTCATGATCTGGGTGGCTAGAACATATCTTCTTAAATATATCTAGATATTCATAATGATTTTCTCAATATGAATTTTTAAGGGCATTGATTTTCATTGTCATTGTTTTTCCCCTCGAGGTGGGGAAGAATATTTTCATCATGAATCTTACCATGTCAAACCAATCACTCACATCTCCAGGTTGTAGTCAATAAAAACATAATTTGGTAGCTCCTTCAAATGTAAATTGTAATTCCTTCCAATTTACCTACTCCTCATATACTCCTTGGAGTCTGAATGTTGAGAATACTTGCATGAACTCTTTAATATATCTGGTGCGGTCTTCACCTACCAAACCCTAAAATTATGGGAGAAATAGAATCATGATTTATTTCATATCAAAATTATTTTGTAACAGTATAATGTAATTTTTATTGGTTTGATTAAGTAAATATGGTTCAGAATGTTATCTAAGTGTTTGGTTTTTATTTCAAGCCATGATGATTGTCTCAGTGTGAACACATGAAGTTTCACATGAGTTTGCAAGATAAATATCTTCAAATTATGATTATAAATTAATTTTTCTTATTTTATTCAACAAGGTTCTTTCATGTTCAGGATCTTTGGGGGACTTATATGGGTTTGTACATTTATTCATGCAATATAAGAGAGAAACAAATGTTTTCACTACATCATCAGAAACGAACACATGTTTTGACATGTTATTACTATTGGCTAGGGAAAAAAATTAAATCCTAAGTTTAAATAAATTATATTGATTAACATATGTAGTCTCCAGGGAGGAGTTTACAAAAATCAATATATTACATTAATATTAGAGAAATAAGTGATGTTATTTATTTAATTTTATTGATTTTAAAAAGAAAATAAGAATCTACAAAAAGGTATGAAATTAAGAAAAATATTAAGATAAAATTGATATAATAAGTGACTAAAAACTATTATATGAGATGGTGATTAGGTCAATTTTGGTTCTCCAATTTCTATTCAATCATATTTTAATATGTCCATTTCACTTATCCTATGTCTATAAATGTGATAATCCATAATCACATCTTCTCAATCCCTTGGTAAAATAGAGACTGTGAGAATAAACCTTACTAAAATATCATATTGAACATCCCTCCTTCCATTGTGTGATAGTGTTATTTTGAATACCCTCAATTAACATAGGAAATTCCCCACCGGGTCTTGTTTATCCCAAAAATTCGTGAATGTTCACTACACCCCACACACATACTGGGTATTTCCATGTACTTCACAAATAATAACTGATATATTCCACAGTATATCGATAAAAACCTAGTTGGTGGAGATATTTATCACTATACCAAGAAATAAAAACAAAAGAATCTCATATCAAACACAATTTTACCTAATAATAATTTTTTTTTAGAAATTGAAACTGATTTTGTAGAAGAGATAAAATGATGTAAAAACATTAAGTGAAAGAAATCATAAATTAAAAAAGAGTAAATCCTCTCCATCCCCAATCACACAGAATTTTACCCAACCATGTTATGGGTTTTCGAGAATAAGAGGGAAGAGGAATTAATTACAAAACTAATATGAATAAAAGGGAGAAATAAAGAACATAAAATTTTATACACTAGAATAAGTCCGCCAGAATATTGATTATGTTCTACCCACCAATTGGCCGAAACTCATAGAGTTATCCTATTAAAAGATGTTAGGAATAATTTTTAATATTGACCATATATGTTTAAAATATTTGGGACTAGTTTAATGATATATATTCCTTCATTAATTAATATGATGTTTTCTGGCCTCAAAATGTTTTTTCACATACTCCACATTGACTCCTTCAGAGGATTCCATAAGGAGATTATTTAATCTTGAAACATAATGGTAAAATGAAACATAAATTCATATATTAATCCTATATGTGATCATATAATTTTAGGGTATTTATTTCAAGATATGCATCATTTGATAAGTTTGGGTCCATCCTGTCGTTCATAATAACATTCTATAGTTTCTGTATTTTTCTTGGATATAGTGATTTGAACAGGATATATGTCTAGAAAAATTATATACATACCAAAAATTATTTATCGCTAGAAATGGAATCACATGTATTGGATAAAAATTATTGAAGTTATACCCAAAAAACAGAAGAAAAAGAAAACTATTATATTTACAGAATTAACCAATTTTTACATTTTAGTTCAAAACACATCAAAAATCACAAAAAGATACATTTATGATCACATTGATTAATTTTAAGGAATTAGCTCCTTTAAAATCAACTATAAAAATGAAATTATTAGCTCTATCAATTATTTGACTCTCATTACTATCCTCTACCTTGCTCTTGAGATTGATGTTCTTTGATTGAATGTGAAGGGAGACTCCGAGTTAGTCTCCAAAAATATAAATGGTGACTACATCATTAGGAATAAAAAACATGTACCCATACTTAAGTAAACGGAATAGGCGATTAACAAGTTTCCTTCTAATCTAGAGGGAAATCATGTTCCCTAATCATATAATGTTTTATTGGACTCCCTGACCAATTTATATTCACCCATTGTAGAGCCCATCCATGATGAAGTATTCATCCATGTGATACACCAGATAGTAATTACTTCTGTCATCCTAGATGGTGATAGAAGGTAATGGATAAACCACATAACTTCCAGTACCTCCAAATCAGTGCATTCGTACCCCATTACAGTTGATGAAACCACGGAATAGATGACTCCCTTCATCAAGTATCTCAAGCATGGTGTTTTACTACCAGACAGAGTCGAACATGAGCTAATCCATCAATGCACAGTGAAATTCACCCACCATAGTGAGACAATCTTCAAATATAGTCTCTATAAATATTCATTTAATGGAATTATCGTCTGTTTTCATTCATGTGGGTGATATCCACTAGGTTTTGTAGGAAGTTCATGTTAGTTCCTATGGTTCTCATCAAGTAGGGTTGATTCACTACCAATATATTCATAGGTTTCAATACATCTATCCCACCATGTTCCATGCCTTTATTGATTTTTACAAGAGGTTTTGTGCATGTTATATCCATACCAATTTCATACATCTACTACCATATCCCCTCCATACTACAAATTATTCTTCACTCTTTGTAGTATAGGGACTTGATTTCATGAGACTATATCCACTAGTAACTGCTCACCTTTGAAGTATCATTCTAAACATGACAGATAACTTTACCAAGTGGGAATAAGCAGTTACACTCAAGAAGGCCAACACCTAATCATTTGTTTAATTTTTTTGATCCCACATAATCTATTGATTTGGATCCCCTCAAGCAATTCTCATAAATAACTGCTATAAATCTAGGTATATTGAGCCAAAGAAGTTATACACTGAGTAAAACATTGGGTCCAACCATACTTCCCACTACAACATGCAGTTGAATGGAAAAATTTTGGTGTTCCAGAAAACCTCAATGAATATTCCACAAAACAAAGAGGGATAGAACAAGAAAAGCTGGCAATACAGTCTCCCCAATTTTCTATCAACCTATTAGAAGATGACTCAAAATTCCACCTAGGTGACCCCATATTCCCTAGTGTACAGAAAAGAAGTAGTCCTAACCATTGATATTTAGATACCTTTTATATGAACAATTTTTTATGAATTGAAAACATCATAAAAATTTCAAACTCTATCTAGCTAAACATGAAGTTTTATATGAGAAATCGTTTCCGGCATTGCATAATCTAGGGAGGAATTTGAACAGGATAGTTAGAGTAATCAACAATAAGGTTCACATATTCTCCTTCCTCCTAGTTTATATTATGTTTTCTCTCGGAATGACAATGATACATAGAAGGGCCCACACATGTTGGATAGACCATACATAATTCCAATGGTCTATCCCAATGGTAAATAGTCTTTGGTCACCATGTGAAGGGATCGCATTACACCCCCAACCAATACTATGTTTCTCATGTTATACTTCATATATAGAGAAAATTTCAAAATAAAATGACATTAAACTTGGTGACTGGGTCCAAACCCAATGACATTTAACAATGTGTTGGTTTTCCTCAAATATGTATCATGTGGTTAAATAATACATTGGACTATTCATATTGGTTTTTGGTTTCTAAGACATACACATCCAATTTGGAAAACCACCCCTCTCCCCATCCGAGTTGGGTGTTGGTAACATGTATTATTATCCTCATCCTCCCCACACTATGTTAGATTACATGGTCTATTTCTATCACATGACCTTAAATTGCATCATCTTCTTCTTATATGCTTGAATAAAAATGAAATAACATTGTTGTTTTATTTCATGAGAGTCCATCACCCCTAGAATAGGTCATCTACTATGAAACATGTCAAGAACCACACCTGGCTTGATTCCTGTCAATAAAAGATACATAGTGATGCCCGAATTTTTTTGTCCTTGTTTGGGAAATACAAAAATAAGAAAAAAACAAATATGAAACTCTCTCCATGTTTATTGGTCAGACCTAGCTACATATATCCTCTTTCAAGAAGTAAGTGTGGCTTTGTTCCCATACTCATGGGATTCATAGTGAGGCCCAGATTATCAATATGAGGTCCAACTGCAACATTATACCACTTTTACATTGGGTCACCGATGTCCTTACCACATAATGTAAAATTGCAGAAGATTTCAAAAACAATGTTGGGATTGACTCCCATCTTTATTGGATACGCAGCAATTCCCATACAATTTTTTTTGAGTTGACCCTCATATTCACATACCCTTTTGTTTTTCTCCCATTGGCCCAAATTATAGAACACAAGACACTATGGTTATTTTTCATTCATTATTCCTTCCATTCTCACAATATTGATTTCTATTGGGCCAATATGTAAAGCCCATATGGTAAAATGTGGTATGTCATGGGACCTTCTATGAATTCGTTCACATCAAATATATTATTCCACCAGGCCACATATACCCATTTTTTCAGAGCCTCCTCTCCTATGTCCCAAATATAGGGCTTGAATCCAAGAGTTTATAGTCCGAGAATCAGAACATTAATATATGTGCACATCTAATTTTGGTTATGATATGTAGTTTTGAGCCTTCTAGGCCTCATTTACATAGAGTTTTTCATATTCCTGATAACTCCTTCAAACCATTGAGAACTTGACCTGGATTATCATCCATGCACTATGACCCTAAACTGTATGCAGTTCATGATGTTCTTCATAAGGTATCTATGGTGTATGGGGGGAACTTTATCCCTCATTCAAGTCATATTTGATTCTGTTGTGTGCCAGATATATACCCTTAAAATAGATATTTTTATTATAGTATGAGATTAATGACTTACCACATTATATAATGATGGTAAATTTTCTATAACCTCTAATTGAGAGCTTATATTCTAGGCAACCTGAATTTAATATTCCGATCATTGACCATTCAATTTGACCATAAATGGTCTGTAATTACATGGATTAATTAAAACTCCCTAATACACCCATTCCACTCATTTAGAATTTTTTTGTTAGGATTTTCACCACCATTAACATCTAGAAGTACCATCTAATGGTGATGGTGTCATGCCATTTTGGCTGACCTCCCATCATGGCCTAATTCCCTAATGGATTTTTGGTAATAAATAGTAGATCTTGGGCATCTAACATGGTTAATAATGGATCTTGAATTTTCTCTCCCCACTCTTGGTTGATATGGTTATAGTCCATATGATTCAAACATGTTCAATGGTCTATAGGTGCTGACCAATATCCTATTCATCCAGTCCTTGAATGTCTCCATTTACCTCATTTCCACTTCTTGAATCTTCGTGGGAATCCACCCTTGGTATTTCCTCTAATTCATGCTTTCAAATGTTAGGTAGAACCCTTATGCCATTCATTTTTTCCCATAATTATCATGAGACATGTGTGTTTAAGAAATCTAGTAGGGTGTTCACCATGATGGGGTTCATCCCTCACATGGGTGTTTCCATTATTTTAGATATGATGTATCATTTAGATTTGAAGATATAATTTTTTTTGAAATTCACGATTCTTCCACTGTGTATCTACCAGTAGGAGATTCAAGTAATATCTCATGATATATTTTTGAGATATTTTCAGATTTCCTTTTCAATCAAGATATGTGGCATATGAGAGACTATTAAAGAGGAAGCAGTGAATCAAGGAAGTGAAAAATTTTGGTGGTGCGCAAAAACCCAAGGAGAATAGATACTTGGGTGACTATTTTCTAGGGCATGGGCAGCAGCGAGTAGGGACAAATCAGGTTGTGCAACGAGGTTATGCAACAATGCCGCAAGTGCGATTTTGATCTCTAAAGGGTGACGTATGGTCACATAATATTATCAGAGAGGCAACAAAGGCATATCAGGGTGTGTTTTTTCCCACATGTTTTTATGTTGTATTTTCAATTCAAGTTTCGGGTTTAACTTTGATTTTTGTACTCTCTGATTAATAGTAAATTTTATCATAGTTGCCCTGTGGTTTTTTAGTACTTCGAAAGGAGGGTTTTTCACATTAAAATTTTCGTCCAAATTTTTTATCCTTCTATTTGGTTTGCTGCTTCGTTTACATTGGTGATTCCCACAAATTTTTGTTGTCGCAACTGGGTTTATATTTGAGACCAATCTATTTCCCACCCAACATCTGGTATTAGATGAGGTTATCCATGTCTTATTACTGATTAATATGGGGGATTCATGCCATGGTATTTCTGCTCTCATTGAACTGTTAAACGGGAAAAATGATTTTACACTTTGGTAGTAAAGAGTTCAAAATATTTTGGTCTGTGAGAAGACAGCGAAGGCGTTGAAGAAAAAATCAGAGAAGCCAGAGATGATGAGTGATGATGATTGGAAGGATATGCGAGAGTTGGAGACAAGAACGATTCACATGTATTTGGGTGATAATACACTGTGGGAAGTGATGAATCTAACAGATCTAGAGGAGATCTGGGAAAATCTTGAAAGAAGGTATAAATCCAAATCACTCACAAATCGTTTGTATTTGAAGAAGCGGTTGTATCGTTTTCTAATTCTAGAGATTGGAGATTTAGATAACCATCTAGACGAGTTCACCAAACTTCTGAAAAAGCTATCCTCGGTGGTGGTCAAGATTGATGATAAAGGTAATGTGGTACCTGTTGAAATGGAATACGAATACAAGGCTTTGCTTCTTTTGGGTTCGTTTCCAGATTCATATGATAATATCATCACCACACTGTTGTTCGGGAAGGATACACTAAAGTTGGATGATATGATTTCATCGTTGTTGATGAACGAGACTCGATGAAATACCAGTGATGGTGAATCTTCAGGTTATTATAACGACCCATACTTTACATACATTGTTATTAATTCAGAATTGAAGCACACTTGTTACAACATATAACAAAAATAAGAAAGGACCGTATAGGTATAGTGTCTTTAGAAACTGGGAAACATAAACAACTGGTTCATAAAGCATCTACATTGCCTCCTATTAATTTTATCATATCTAGAGCCCCTTTTTGGCATATTCTACTTAATAACCTTCTTCCTGACTTGGGTAAATAAAACATTACAAAGGGTGAGATCAAATGCTCAGTAAGAGTAAACAAAAGAAATATCAATGAAATCATATATATAAGCACATAACTTTTGGAAATCATAACCTACAAAAGAGATCATAATTTCATAACATGGGATAAATCATAGTAGTGAAATGTAATCCCAATTATCATAACATAAAACATGAAACATTGTGGCATAGACACATAATCATAGAGAATCATTTCTTGTTAGTCAAGACTCATTGCCAAGACTATCTTAGTGGACAAAGTCCATTTATGAACCGAGTTCATTCCTCGTTTCAGTCCTGTTTCACTGAACCGATATAACCTACCGTTCCAGCCATGTATATCTCATGAGATATAAAATATTTACCCAATGAATTGGAGGGAGATATAGGTCTCACCCATCTCATAATTATACCATTCTTATGTGTGCCACAAAATCATAAACCATAAATCATAGCATAACCCATATAATAAAATGGGAATCCTAAACATCGTGACATCATAAACAAATTCATATAATATTAAGGAATTCATAAAAATAATTCCATCACATCATAATCAAATAAATATAATAATAGGTATGAAAACAGAACCCTTTATTATCTTAGATGGAAAATAATTTTGATAAAACACTTGAACTCTATTCTTGAGGAAAATATCCTATATACTTCAAAAACATTTTCCTTTCTTAACATGTCATACAATTTTAAACTAAAAGAAGTTGATTAAAAATAAACGTGAAAACTTGTAAGGGAGGCTTCTTGGAAATAATGTTTTAAAAATCCATTCATGCCGTATAAGTTAAAAAAAATTCTTCTCGTACTTTTGTCGAAAAAGTCATAAAGTACCTCGTACGAAAAACGAAAAAATTACTAAAAACTCACCGAAGGGTAAAATTGGATTTAAAATTTTTTGGTGGATGGAAATAATATTACATATTGAGGAAACAGGGATGTGGATGATAAAATACACCCCAGTAAATACTAAAGTATAAACAATCTCGGATAAAAATGAGATTGTGATATTTCCCTTACCTTAGGTCTGATATGCTTTGTACATGTCCGAACCTCCTATATAATGATTTAAATAACATTATTGACTTATTACAGAATCATAATCGTTGTTATGATATCATATATGGTCATATTCTTAGCTTCTTAGTAGTAATATTTCATTGCTACTTGTTATTCGAGTGTTTATAACTTTTTGTTCTTATGCATGTTTTATCGAATAAATTCTTATTATACTCTTTATGTTATTGATACCTAATTTCCAGAATGGTATTAGTATAATATATATCATATTCATTCATTCAATTCATTTATATAATCATTATGAAATGAAGATCATGTAGAACGAGTCGCATAACATCGTGGAGACGGTATTCCGTATGTACGCACAAGTGATGATATCATTCCTATGATCGTGGAATTGTATTGGAGTGTATGTATACTATTTCAGAATTAGTGTAACTTTATAATAGTCATATATAGTCATTATTTACACCATTATACCCATCCAAGTAAGGTGGTGGTGGAAAATAGATTACACCACGGTGTGGAGACGGTATTCTGTACGTACGCACACGTGGTGATTTCTTTTTTCGTAGGATGGATAGATGGTGAAATAGTGTATTTTCATACTTATAATAAAATATCAGTGTATGAGTGATAATGATGTTATTACTTCATAATGAAACAACTAAAGAAGAAGAAGTGGAAGAAGAAATAAAGATGAAAGAATCGGTAACGAACATTACCTCTTCTTTGAAGTGCTTCTTTGATACCTCCTTTTCGGGCAATAAAATATGTCTTTGAAGAAGACCAGAACCTCTAGGATGTCTCTAGGGAAGTGGGGGAGCGAATTTGGCAGGGTTTTTCCTAGATTGAATGCTCAATGTGGTGTGAGGAAGAGAGGGAGGAGGTGACCTTTTATAAGGGAGGAGAGGGGTACCTTTGGAATAACTAAAAATATTATTTTATTATAAAGTCAAGTTCGGTTTTAAATTGCTCCAAATTGATTTATTTCGAGGATAATGTGGGGAAGGGTCGAAAGCCTCTCATCCAATAGAATTTAGACATGTTTAGGTTCCTATTTTAACCTTATCATGTAGATTTAACATTAAGTTAAATAATTTTACTTTTACCGTGTCTTCTTGTGTTCTTATACTATATGGTTAATAAACGTACTATAAGCAGCAAAACGAACCCAAATTTGTTTATTATTAATATATATAACCTTATCTAAGTCATTTGGCCGACCCTTAGATTTTTAAGAATAAAATAACAATTAATAATATAATATTTGTTTTAAATACTATTTTATGTCAATTTTGACACTATTTAGTAATTAATTTTTGTGAAAATCATAACAGAATGATTAGTTTGAAAAAAGTTAATTACATCAATACTAACATGTCATATTAATATATAAAATTAGTTTAATTCATAAAAAGTGTCAAATTACATTTATTTTGGTGTTTATAACATCAATTATGTCAATATTTCATTAATATGATAATAACTGCATCATCTTTGTGTCATAAATAAATTAAAAAAATTAAGGTATAAAAATTACAAATAAAATACCATTATGTATGAAATATTTTGTATCTTTATAATTAATATTTATAGTCGACTTTATCTTATGTATAACCCCATATTAAAAATGATTTACTTATTATTCTTTGATTTTAACTATTTTAACCCTTCTTTAAATAAATTAATAATAAATGTCCTAATCTAATCTAAGTGGGCCTAAATGGTAATATTTTATTCATAAGGTTGTTTTTGGTCAAATTACACTTGTCCAAAAGAATTAGGACATGTGTTAGGGTAATAATAATATAATTTTTACCCTTAACTAAACTATTTACTTTTAACCACGGTAAAAAAAAGTAAAAAGTTACTATTTACCAAAAAATTATTTTCATCTCATTGAACCACATTTTACTTACTAACATAAACCGTGTCTCTCGGATTTACGAAATTCCACTCACAGAAGTGGTAAAATTATGTTTTATGAAAAATTCAGTTTTTTAACTACCACTTAGTGGTTTCACTATTCATCAAAAATTGAATGTTTTCAGAAAAATACCAAAATTTTTCCCTAGGCTAATTTCGATATTCCGAATCCAAAAATGAAGTCCATTTTGAAAAATAAAATTTATAAAATTTCAAAAAGTGGTTATTACTATTCATAATGTCTAGTTTTAATAATATTTTAATAGCATATCATTGTTTAATGAAACTCGGTATTGCGTACGACGCAAGCTATCGAGGAAGGTCGTGATTTCGTGTAAAGCAAGCCAAGCAAGTGTTGTGTGTAGAAAAAGTTTCCTTTGATGATTTATATAACATAATAGTCTCGAGGTTTACATTCTACCCCCCTTAAAATGAATTTCACCCTCGAAATTCGTCACTTTGTAACAAACAGATGAGGATACCTCTCCCTCATCATATCCTCAAGCTCCCATGTAGCTTCTTCTAATTGGTGGTTCCTCTATAAACCATTTTCACCAATCGAGTGGTCTAGTTTCGTAGGACGATTTTTCTACGATCCGGAATCTCTATCGGTTGTTCTTCATAAGAAAGATCTTCCTACAACAGTACAACTTCTGAGCTGAGTACATGTGAAGGATCAGGTATGAAATTTCTCAGGAGAGATACATAGAACACATCTTGAACATGAGAGAGATTCGGTGGAAGTGCCAATCGGCAAGCTACCTTCCCAACATAATCCAGTATTTCGAAAGGACCGATATATATAGGGCTCAACTTCCCATTCTTTCCAAATCTCATGACCCTCTTCCAAGGAGATATTCGTAAGAACACATTATCACCCACTTCAAATTCTACGTCTTTTTTTCGGTTGTCGACATAACATTTCTGTCGACTCTGAGCTGATATTTTGTGTTGTTGAATAGATCTGATCTTTTCTGCCATTTCATCAACGAGATCAGGTCCTAATAGCTTTCATTCCCCAACTTCATCCCAACAAGTTAGAGTTCTACATTTCTTTCCATAGAGAGCTTCATAAGGAGCCATCTGAATACTAGAGTGAAAGCTATTATTAAAGGAAAATTCCACCAAAGGTAGGTGTTGATCCAAACCACCGTTGAAATCCATAGAGCAAGCTCTCAACATATCTTCTACAGTTTGAATTGTTCTCTTAGACTGACCATCTGTCTGAGGATGATAAGAAGTGCTAAAACTCAACTCTGTATCCAGAGTATGCTGAAGACTTCACCAGAACTTCGAGGTAAATCTCAGATCCCGATCAGATATAATAGAAAGTGGTACTCCCTGAAATATTACCACTTCCTTTACATATATCCTAGAAAGCTGAACCAGAGAGAAATCCTCTCTAATAGTAATGAAGTGTGCAGACTTTGTAAGACGATCAACTATGACCCAGATAGCATTATTGCCTTTGGATGTTTTTGGAAGTCCTGTGACAAAGTCCATTGTGATGTTTTCCCATTTCTATTCGGGTATGGGTAATGGTTGTAACATCCCCTTAGACTTCTATCTCTCAGGTTTAACTTGTTGACAAATCAAGCATCTAGAGACATATTCAGCAACATCTCTTTTCCTGCCATCTCACCAGAAGTATTCTTTCAAATCCCTATACATGTTCGTGCTTCTAGGATGAATAGAGAATGAAGAACTATGAACCTCATCTAGAATCTCCATCTTTAATTCGGGGATGGGAGGAACACAAACCCGATTCCGGAACATTATTATCCCATTACTATCAAGGTTGAATTCAGGAACATTTCTCACCTTCTTTTGTAACTCGACATCTTCTTTCTGTTCCTCTTTAATCTTCACATGTATAGATGGTTGAACATTCATTTGAGAAAGATAAGATTTTTCCCCTTTCATTATAATTCCAAGATCCATCCTTTGTAAATCTCTAAATATTGGATCTTTTGTGATCCTCATCATGGATAAACTAGCATGGTCTTGTCAACTTAATGCATCTTCCACCTTGTTTGCTTTCCTAGGGTGGTAATAGATTGAGCAGTCGTAATCCTTAATCAGCTCCAACCATCTTCATTGGCACATATTCAGCTCCTTTTGTGTGAAAATATACTTTAAACATTTATGATCAGTATAAATGTCACAACATTCTCCATGAAGATAATGCCTCCAAATCATTAATGTAAAGATTACCGCAGCTAACTCCAAATCATGAGGTGGGTAATTTTGCTCATGTATTTTCAACTGTCGTGAGGCATAAGCTATCACCATATCATTTTTCATAAGAACACACCCCAATCCCTTCTTTGATGCATCACTGAAGATCACAAACCTTTCTCCACTACAAGGCAGTGTGAGCACAGTTGCACTGGATAACCTTCATTTTAACTCCTTGAAAATCTCTTCACATTCCTCCGTCCAAACAAACTTTACTCCTTTCCGAGTCAACTTTGTGAGTGGATTAGATAATCATGAAAAATATTTCACAAAACGTCGATAATATCCAGCCAAACCAAGAAATCTTTGGATCTCAGTTACTGTTGTTGGTCTCGACCATCTTTCGATAACCTCTATTTTTGCTGGATCCACAGATATCCCCTCTTTTGAGATTATGTGACCCAAAAATGCAACTTTTTTAAGACAAAATTCACACTTGGTAAATTTGTAATAAATCTTCTCCTTTCTCAGGGTCTTCAATATAATTCTCAAGTGATCTTCATGTTCTTCCTTGCTCTTTGAATAGACAAGAATATCGTCTATAAAGACTACCACAAATTGATCAAGATAGTCCCTAAAGACTCTATTCATCAGATCCATGAATATAGCAGGGGCATTAGTAAGACGAAATGACATCACTATAAATTCATAGTGTCCATACCTTGTACGGAAAGCCGTCTTTGGTATATCCTCCCTTTTGAACCTTAATTGATGATACCCGGAATGAAGATCAATCTTGGAAAAGTACTGAGCTCCGCGTAGTAGGTAAAATAGGTCATCAATGCGCGGGAGAGGATATTTGTTCTTGATAGTAATCTTGTTAAGTTCTCGATAATCAATGTACAGTCTCATTGATCCATCTTTCTTCTTAACAAACAGAATAGATACTCCCCAAGGTGATGCACTAGGGTGTATGAACCCCTTATCAAGATTCTCTTGGAGTTGCTTCATCAATTCCTACAACTGAATTGGGGCCATTCTATAAGGTGTCTTTGAAATAGGCAAAGCACCCAGTACGAGTTCTATTGAAAACTCAACTTCACGATTCGGTGGAAGACCCGGTAATTCCTCTGGAATGACATCATCAAACTCCCGTAAAACGAGCATATTCTTAATCGTGAGTTTCTCACCAACAATTTTAGATAAATTACCTTCATTTAGTGGAATCAATACCCATAAAAAGGAAGAAATTTCCACTGGAAGGTTATGTTCATACTTGCATCGATAGATGATCATAGATTGATCTGGAATATGAAATGTGACTTCCCTTCATTGGCAATTGATATGAGCTCCATGTAGAGAAAGACAATCCATGCCAAGAATCACATCAAATTCCACTATAGGAAGGATCACAAGATTTGAATGAAGCACATTCCCACAAACTTCAATCGGAGAAGAATTATAAGCTTTTGATGTGACAGTTGTGCCATTAGGTGTTGTCACAGCTAACTCAACATCTAATTGTTGAGGTAATACGGTGATACCATTAGAAAATTCATCAGAAATAAAGGAGTGGGTGGATCCAGAATCAAATAAAACATTTTCTACTTTAGAGTGGATGGAATGTGTACCTTTCACCACATCGTTATCGTAATCCACATCGCTGATAGAAATTGCATGTGACATTCCTTTGTATTTAGCTTTAAGAGTATGTTGACGTCGAACATCATCATCAACCCATGGATTAGGGAATTTATTGGTATAATGTCCCATCTCATTGCACTTGAAGCATTGAAGTGTAGTAGGTTCATTCTGTGTATCCCTTCCTTTGTTTGCATCATTAGACATCTTCTTCCCATCATCGCGGCATTCAAATTCCCGATGAACTTCCTTTCCACATTTGAAACATTTACTTGTCCCTTTAATACAACTCCCTCCATGTTTCTTTCCACACTTTTAGAATAAGGGAAAGCTCATCTTCTTTTCAATGTTCTCTTTAGACTTTCCTTTTAACTCCATTTTCCTCTTCTTATCAAGCCCATATGACTGATGGGTTACTCTAATCACCATCTCAACTTTGAGAGCACGTTGAATGATTTCCTCGTAGCTATTGAAGTCCCTTATGGCTAAGGCCCTTCGAAGACTTGGTTATAAGCCACTAAAGAGTCGATCGATCTTACTCTTAGGTTGGATAATAATACCAGAAGAGTACCTTGAAAGTCTTGTAAAATTTGCTTCATAGGTACCAATAGAGTCATCATCCTTTTGCTTCAGTTCAAGAAACTCTTTCTCCATCTATGTTCGGAGAATACGAGGGAAGTACTTATTGAAAAATAAGTTCTTGAACTCATCCCATTCCATGGACTCAATTTCATCCCTTTGCCTCGTATTCTTAATAAGATTCCACCATTGATCAGCATCACCTTCCAAACGATACACTGCTAAGATGAATTTATCATGCTGAGAAATTTGAAGAACTAAAAATATCTTTTCATTAGTAATAATCCATTGTTCAACAACTAATGGATTAGTAGACCCGCTGAATGAAGGTGAACGCTATCTCATGAAGGATTCAACATAATGTTGCTCCTTCATTTTCTTGTTTGGAGGTCCTACATGATTCATAGCTTGACAAAGTTGCGTGGTCATGGCTACAAGATTTTGAATTCCAGATCCCATAACATTTTGTTACTCAGGGGGACAATCATTGCATTGCCCGTCACATTCCGCATTAACACGATTCCTAAGTGTTCCAGCCATTGACTAAAACCAAGAAGAATAGTGTGAGAAACACTAATTATAATAGGAAAACGACATAATCAAGAATAAAATTTCACACTTAAGGTCTTATCCTAGGTTATTCATGGCCATTTTTAAAACACTATGATTGTGTTCTATGATTAGACTTATCCTTAGGGTTCTTACTAAGGCTTTCACATCCTAGTTTCCAAAGGTTGACTATACATTTCCGCAGATACCAACTATAACGACCCATACTTAACATACATTGTTATTACTTCAGAATTGAAGCACACTTGTTACAACATATAACAAAACCATGAAAGGACCGTATATGTATATTGTCTTTAAAAACTGGGAAACATAAACAACTGGTTCATAAATCAACTACTTTGCCTCCCATTTATTTCATCATATCTAGAGTCCCTTTTTGGCGTATTCTACTTAATATCCTTCTTCCTGACCTGGGGAAATAAAAAATAAAAAAGGGTGATCTCAAATTCTCAGTAAGGGTAAACAAAAGAAATATCAATCGCATCATATATATATAAGCACATAACTTTTGGAAATCTTAACTTGCAAAAGAGATCATAATTTCATAATATGGGATAAATCATAGTAGTGAAATGTAATCCCAATTATCATAACATAAAACATGAAACTTTGTGGCATACACACAAAATCATATAGAATCATTTCTTGTTAGTCAAGACTCATTGCCAAGACTATCTTAGTGGACAAAGTCCATTTCTCAACTGAGTTCATTCCTCGTTTCAGTACTGTTTCACTGAATCGGTATAACCTACCATTCCAGCCATGTCTATCTCATGAGATATAAAATCTTTACCCAATGCATTGGATGGAGATATAGGTCCCACCCATCTCATAATGATACCATTCTTATGTGTTCCACAAAATCATAAACCATACATCATAGCGTAACCCATGTAATAAAATGGGAATCTTAAACATCATGACATCATAAAACAATTCATATAAGATATAGGAATTCATAAAAATAATTCAATCACAACATAATCAAATAAATGTAATAATAGGTATGAAAACAGAACCCTTTATTATCTTAGATGGAAAATAATTTTGATAAAACACTTGAACTCCATTCTTGAGGAAAATATCCTTTCTAATTCAAAAACATTTTCCTTTCTTAACATGTCATAAAATTTTAAACAAAAAGAAGTTGATTAAAAATAAACTTTAAAACTTGTAAGGGATGATTCTTGGAAATAATGTTTTATAAATCCATTCATGCTATATAAGTTAAAAAAACATTCTTCTCTTACTTTTGTCGGAAAAGTCAAAAAGTACCTCGTACGAAAAATGACAAAATTACTAAAAAATCACTGAAGGGTAAAATTGGATTTAAAAATTTTTAGGTGGATGGAAATAATATTAAATATTGAGGAAACATGGATGTGTATGATAAAATACACCCCAGTAAATACTAAAGTATAAACAATCTCGGATAAAAATGAGATTGTGATATTTCCCTTACCTTAGGTCCGATATACTTTGTACGTGTCTGAACCTCCTGTATAATGACTTAAATAATGTTATTGACTTATTAAAGAATCATAATTATTTTTATGATATCATATATGGTCATATTCTTAGCTACTTAGTAGTAATATTTCATTGCTACTTGTTATTCGGGTGTTTATAACTTTTTGTTCTTATGCGTGTTTTGTCGAATAAATTCTTATTCTTCTAATTTGGTTATAGATACCTCATTTACAGAATGTTATTAGTGTAATATATGTCATATTAATTAATTAAATTCATTTATATAATCATTATGAAATGAATATCATGTAGAACGAGTCGCACCACATCGTGGAGACGGTATTCCGTACGTACGCACGAGTGATGATATCGTTCCTATGATCGTGGAATTGTATTGGAGTGTATGTATACTATTTCAGAATTAGTATAACTTTATAATAGTCATATATAGTCATTATTTACACCATTATACCCATCCAAGTAAGGTGGTGGTGGAAAATAGATTACACCACGGCGTGGAGACAGTATTTCGTACATACGCACGTGCGGTGATTTCTTTTTCCATAGGATGGATAGATGGTGAAATAGAGTTGTTTCATACTTATAATAACATATCAGTATATTAGTGATACTGATGTTATTCCTTTATAATGAAACAACTAAATAAGAAGAAGTGGAAGAAGAAATAAAGATGAAAGAATCAGTAACAGACATTACCTCTTCTTTGAAGTGCTTCTTTAAGACCTCATTTTAAGGCACTAAAATAGGTCATTAAAGAATATAAGAACCTATAGGATGTCTCTAGGGAAGTGGAGAGAAGATAGTGGCAGGGTTTTTCCGATCTTGAAGGCTCAATGTTGTGTGAGGAAGAGAGAGAGGAGGTGCCCTTTTATAAGGGAGGAGAGGGGCACCTTTGGAATAACTAAAAATATTATTTTATTATAAAGTCAAGTTGGGTTTTGAATAGATCCAAATTAATTTATTTCCAGGATAATGTGTGTATGGGTCAAAATCCTCTCATCCAATAAAATTTATACAAGTTTAGGTTCCAATTTTAACCTTATCATGTAGATTTAACATTAAGTTAAATAATTTAACTTTTACAGTGTCTTCTTGTGTTCTTATACTATAAGGTTAATAAACTTACAATAAGCAGCCAAACGAACCCCAAGATGACTATTATTAATATATATAACCATATCTAAGTCATTTTGCCGATTATTAGATTTTTAGGAATAAAATAACAATTACTAATATAATATTTGTTTAAAAACTATTTTATGTCAATTTTGACACTATTTAGTAATTAATATTTTTGAAAATAATAACAGAATTATTAGTTAGAAAAAAGTTAAATAAATAAATACTAACATGTCATATTAATCTATAAAATTAGTGGAATTCATAAAAAGTGTCAAATTACATTTATTTTGGTGTTTATAATATCAATCATGTCAATATTTCATTAATAAGATAATTACTGCATCATCATAGTGTCATACATAAATTAAATTATTTAATATATAAAAATTACAAATAAAATACCCTTATGTAGGATATCTTTTTATCATTCTAATGAATATTTATAGTCGAATTTATCTTATGTATAACCCCATATTAAAAATGATTTACTTATTAAACTTTGATTTTAACTATTTTAACCCTTCTTTAAATAAATTAATAATAAATGTTCTAATCTAATCCAAGTGGGCATAAATGGTCATATTTTATTCCTAAGGTTGTTTTTGGTCGAATTACACTTGTCCAATAGAATTAAGACATGTTTTAGGGTAATAATAATATCATTTTTACCCTTAACTACCCAATTTACTTTTAACCACGGTAAAAAAAAGTAAAAAGTTACTATTCACCAAAAAATTATTTTCATCTCATTGAACCACATTTTACTTACTGAAATCAACCGTGTCTCTCGGATTTTCGATATTCCACTCACATAAGCGGTAAAATTATGTTTTATTAAAAATTCAGCTTTTTAACTACCACTTAGTGGTTTCACTATTAATAAAAAATTGAATGTTTTCAGAAAAATACCAAAATTTCACCGTAGGATAATTTCGATATTCCAAATCCAAAAATGAAGTCCATTTTGAAAAATGAAATATATAAAATTTCAAAAAGTGGTTATTACTATTCATAACAACTAGTTTTAATAATATTTTAATAGAATATCATTGTTTAGTGAAACTCGGTATTGCGTACGACGCAAGCTATCGAGGAAGGTCATGATTTCGTGTAAAGCAAGCCAAGCAAGTGTTGTGTGTAGAAAAAGATTCCTTTGATGATTTATATATCATAAAGTCTCAGGTGTTATAGTTATTGTGGTACTCTGGCTGTGGAAGATGGACGCGGTAGGCAGAGAGGTCAGTCAAAGACAAGAAGAAAGGTCAAGTGCTACTTTTTCAAAAAAGTGCGTAATGTACAGAGACAACTTTATGAATTGAAAATGCTTAAGAATGAAAATAAGGTGCACGAAACTAATTTTGAGGATATCGGCGTCAGTCTTGTTCAGGGTGAGGGATATTTACTTTCAGTTGGCATTGATTATCACAGGGCAAATTTTTACACCAAATGGGTGGTTGATTCTGCAGCATCATACCATATTTCACCAAAGAAGGAACCATTTTCTTCATATGAAGAAGGTGACTTTGGTAGATTGAATTTGGAAAATTGAGATTCTACTGATGTAATTGGTGTTGGTGATATTTGTATCACTGCAAATGTTGGTTGTACACTGAAATTGAAGGATGTGCGACATGTGCCAGGTATTCACCATAATTTGTTATATGCTAGTTCTCTTGATACTGATGGATTCAGAAGTTCGTTTAGTGGTGAAAGATAGACTTTTTCTAGAGGCTCGATGGTTTATGCGTGTGAAAAAATGTATGAAATTATTTACATGACAGATGTAAAGGCATGCGGTGATGTGACGAATCAATTTGTGAAAAATACTTCTTCAGATTTGTGGTAGTGGCGATCGTCGTGCATGAGTCGAAGACCGTCGACTAAGTTGAAGACGGTTTGGAAGCTGATGCTTGTCATGGTTGGTATTTCAGATCTAACACCAAATTATTTTTCTTCAGAGAGTTCCACTATTGAAGAAAGAATGTAAATCAAAGATCAAGTTGATGCACTGAGTGTTTTTTATTGCTCGGATGATGTTGAGCAGAGGGACCAGTAATTCCTGCAGGTGCTCCAGATTATGTGGAAATCATAGATACGGGGGAGCTAGATATTGTTGATTCTGGTATTAGTGGTGCAGAAATAAGTATGAAGAAGACTTCGGCATTTGGATTTCTTTTTCCAGGGGAGCTTTCAGGTTTCTGTCAGAGATGCAAAAGAGGGATGACATATTTCTGTAGAGGATGGTGGTCGGTGCGATACCAACCTGTTTTCTTTCCAACTGAGTTTGTTGGATGCAATATCCTTCTTCGATGGGCTAAAGGGGGATATTGTTGGGTTTCATCACACATGGGTGTTTCCATTAATTTAGATATGATTTATCTTTTACATTTGAAGATATATTTTTTTTGGAAATTCAAGATTCTTCCACTGTGTATTTTCCGACATGATATTCAGGTAATATCTCATGATATCTTTTTGAGATGTTTTCAGATTTCCTTTTCAATCAAGATATGTGGAATATTGGAGCCTATTAATGGGGAAGCTGTGAATCAAGGAAGTGACGAATTTTGGTGGTGCGTGAAAACCCAAGGAGAATAGATAATTGGGTGACTGTTTTCTAGGACGTGGGGAGCAGCGAGCAACGAAAAATCAGTTTGTGCAACAAGGTGCTGCAATGATGCCGCAAGTTCGATTTTGATCTCCAAAGGGTGACGTATTGTCACAGACTATAATCAGAGAGGTGACGAAGGCATATCAGGGTGTGGTTTTTTTCACTGGTTTTTATGCTGTATTTTTGATTCATGTTTCAAGTTTAACTTGGATTTTTGTACTCTCTGATTTATAGAGAATTTTCTCTGAGTTTCCCCATGGTTTTTAAATCCTTATAAAGGAGGGTTTTTCCACGTTAAAATTTGTGTCCACAATTGTTATTCTGGTTTTTTGTTTTGCGCCTCATTTACATTGGTGATTCTCACAAATTGTTTTTGTCGCAAATGGGTTTATATTTGAATCCAATCTATTTCCCACCCAACACACCAATGTGGTCATTCCACACATGTGATCTTCATGGTCCGAACACTTTGAAATTAAAATAGGAGCCTTACTAGAGATGTGGGGTAATTGATGGGACCCATGGTCAGAATGGAAACAAACATATGTTTCCTAACTCTTGTGTGATAAACATGATTATTTTGAATCATTTTCACTGTGTTTAAATCCTCTATGATTCAAAAATGTACTGGGAATAGTCATTTACTATATCGTGAAACATGAAATTAAAAAAATGTCTTGATTAAAAAAAATACAACCTTAAATTGTGTGCAATGTCCCGATCATACAATGTTAAAATATTCCTGGTATCATACTTTTTGTAAGATAGTAAACCACATATTTATTGTAATCAATTGAATGAAATGAAACTGAAAGGAATTAAATGACCTCTTCTAATGGTCATTTCATGATGCTGGTTATCTAACACATTTTTCACATATTATTTTATAATTTGAAATTTGAAACTATTCTCCCGTGAAATATGGGATTGATCTTTGTTTAGACCATTATGCTTAGTCCAACGCGTCCTAATCCACGATGGTGTAATTATGAGAGTGTTGGAATCCAGTCAAACATTCTATCGCTCCATTCCCATGATTTAAATTCCCCGTATTCAGATATTCTTATTCTTTCAAATGTGAAGGGACCCCTATTGTCTTTTTCTCATGCTAATTTGTCTCACATAAATTCCTGCAAAAACATTCTCGAATGACTTGGATAAAAATTCAGAGATAGGCCCCATGTTTCGAACATGGTCAACAATCGACCCTCATCTGTTTTCCCCATTTCAGGATAAGTGCTTTGGATTATATTTTTGGATCATAGTCAAATGTATTCCTATATCATGAAACCACTACCATTGGGATCCAATTTTTGGTTATTATGATTCACACTTTCCATTCCCCTTTGTTCGGTAAGATCCCAACACCCCTGGAGTTATCATATTCATACACTAGATAACATTGTAAAAAAGAAAGTTGGATTTTATAAGAGTCATATTCTTCATCGACAACCTCTCTTTACAAGAACAGTTTGGATGGTCAATCAAAAATAGTAGGCCCAATGTTTTTATGATTATCTGACACACTCAAACAATGTGATAAATTATGTGGGAATCCATTGTTAATCACACTGGGAATCACCCATGTGAGAATAGGTATTAGTCCATAGTTGTCTAAAAAATATGATTATAGTGATATAATTAAAGAAGACAAAGTCATTATTCCATGAAAAAAAATCAAATAACAAATAATATAGATATAGAAGGGGTAACCCCACATACTGAAGCCTCTAATGAGTTCTGGCATGATATCCTCTATAGCCCTAGTCTAGTGATTAACCAAATCAACTCCACTAGCCGTTGGCATGTTTCCCCTAGTATTCATTTCCTCCTACCATGTTATTCATCCTCATTATTGGCCATTGGATGAAGATAATCCTCTCTTGTATATTATCAAATCCATTCAGTCTTATCATCATCAATTTGAGTCATCCACTCCTTCATTTGGTTCTTAGCCTCCTCCAGTTGATCCCACAACATTCATATGACTTATGACTATGTTCTGAGGATGGAAACATGCTTTCTTACTTTCTCGTTCAAGTGTCCAATATCATTAGAGGCTTCTGTATGTTTTCTCCTACTATCGTATTCTCCTACCATTGTTAAACTTCTAGATACATGCTCCCCTCCTATACCTTTTCATCAAGGTAACCATGAACTAATCCACAATGGCCTCATGCATCTACCCCTCAGATTAAAACTTTATGTATGCAACGTTGGAGTAAACCCATCCATCCTACTAGTTGTGTTTGGGGGGTTTGGTAAATGAAGCATTGAATTCATATCTATGACCTATGCCAGATGATTCAATTTTATTTGTCTGCGTCATGGTTATAAACTTCTAGGTCCTCACGATCAGCAGGCTCATACTCTTAGAAATTACCAAGAATTACTGTTGTAGGGAATTCTTATGGTATCCTTGATGAGAGGCTGGTCTCCATATCATAGGGGAGACAATTCATTTCTTATTATTATTCAACTACCACACTATCACAAGCCTCAAGTTCCACCCCTCTAGTGGCATCACTCATAGTCATAGATACTTATTTGTTCAGGATAACCAATACAAGATTAGTTTGGATCACTGAATGCTCAAGAACAAGCACAACCATCAGAAAAAATCCCATATTTTCTCTTGCCCTGTCCACTCCCTTGGTTCAAAGTCTTCTATTCACCTTATGGAACAAATCACCTTAGTCAATTTTCTCAGTAGATGACCATTATGACATTATGAAATAAAATACATAAAATAGCGGAGTTCTAATGGGTCAATATCTTGATTCATTATAGGGAATTATACTATAGAAGAGACCTCACAAAATGGTATTTCAATGATTTTCACAATCCCTGCATGCTTCGTTTGATTAGGAGCTACATAAGACAAGTACACAGTAATGCTGAATCTCCATTGAAACCCCATTAATATAGTATAGTTCATTATATTACCATGCATTGTAGTGGAAAAATTTCAATTAAAATATATATTGTCTGTTCCTTTCCAATAAAATTATGTTCTGTAATAGGGATACCAGAGTGTGTCCCCTAATTGATGACAGGATGTACCCAAGGTTTTTTGATATCCACCCCAACCTCATTGGTTGTCACAAACCTAGTTGACTAATTTTTTACCTTCTCACCTCCTATGTCGGTCCCATGTGTATACCCAAGATCAATCTTATTTGTTCCCACTGTCACATTTTCACGCCTACAACAGGTCCCCATTATCAACATCGAGTTTCTAATATTCAGGATGAGTATTGACTGGAATATCTATCAGATGAAAGGATAAATCATAGAAAATATGAGTATGTTGATCTATTGAAATGTTACTTGGGGAACTCTTCTGTAGAACCCACTATCTCATCACTCTCTCAAGGACTCCCATAATGAGTATTTATTCCCCATGACACCTAATTTTAGATAAATATACATCTCTTTATTTTCCTCATCCTTCATATTCTTATTCTCCTCCTCATCCTCCTCTTCCGCCTTCTTATTATTCTTCTTATTCATCTTCATCATCATCATCTTCTTCTTTTTCTTATTCGTATTTTTCCCTTTCTTATTCATCCATATTATTCTCAATCATCATCTCCTCTCAATCTGTCTTTTGGACAAGAATTACCTTCACCTTGGTGGGAGGAACCTTATACAACAATTTTTGGCATGTGTATATATCCTTGGCTATCAGGTATGAATTCCTACAATTGAAATATCAACAGTTCTGTCACTTGAATGTGCCCTACCATAGGAAATTTGAGTCTATCACTATTATCTTGGTCCATAGATCTTTGAGTGACATTAATTGTCACCATAGCCTCCATGAATACCAAAGGGATTGGATGGAGACGTCCACAACTAGTTGCAAAAGATTCCATTTCTTCTTTATTTTGGATTCTATGGCTGGCCCCCATGGTCACATTTAAGACCATTCTTCTTTAGAATTTGGGTGTGAAACCATGCCACACGATGTCCCTGCTACTGTGGATCTTGATCATACAACCCCATTTTCTTATATATCATTTTGGTTGGCAGAGCTCTTTCTTTCCCGCTGCTTTGGATCCATAATCAGTGGTTTGATCATCTGAATTCATCTTCATAATATTGCCTCTGGATGTTACCCCACTTAGTTTTTAACATATTCCATTGATAGTTTGGCATCAATTTCCATTTCCGGCATCAATATAGTTCCACAATTGTCACCAGTCATCAGCATGCATCATAGATATCAGAGGATACATGGGTGCCTCTCTTTAATAATCTCAATATACACTTCCATCACATCCTTTTTAAGGAATATGAATTTACTATAAAAAAGGAATAATGTGTATTGTTCATAGTGGACCATTCCCTTGATCCATTCCACTAACAGACCACTCCTAATACTCGATAATACTCTATCTACTCCCATGAAACTCGTCGATTATCCAACATCTGGATGACTACAGTGAAATAGGGTTGGAAATTGATATTGTTGTGGCTTCCAAAATGTAGGAAAACGTTTTCATTATAGAGGATTAGTGGCTTAGCCCCAAAAATTTCTAGTATGGATGGTCGTAGATCAATTCCAAGAGGACATGTAAAATTCCTAAATCTATATCCACTACGATGTGCTACAATCCATTAATGTAGGAGAAAGAACAACCTATAGATTATACTGGGTGTGCATCCCCTTGAGATGCATGCCAAAAAACTGTATAAAATTTGCAAAATATGAAATATAAATTGGAATCTACTGCAAGCTTCTTGGATTCCCACTATCAACATTGTCCCTAGGTGTATCCCCATCATTGTCTCCCTCACTGGAAACAACCACCCACATTAAAATGTGGTGAGACAGGAAGCTGAGAAAAATGGTATGTCCCATCTCTCATCCATTATGTGGTCCCATTTATGATATTTTCTAACCCTTTGAATCATCCAATATGATCTTGCCTTTCTGCTTTGTGACAAGAGCATACACTTCTTCCCTTGGCCCATTATCCTTAACACAGATCGTTATTATGGAATAGTTAAAAACATTCCTTTAATGAGATTTCCTTCTAGATGTATTTTATATTCCGCATCTATTTCACCACCTCTAAGATATTGCATGTTAAAATTGGTGTCCTCTTGTGATCTAACATGGTATTATTTTATGGGATGGACTCATCGTATTAGAATAACTCTTGTGGAATTCCTCTGATGCAATGATTGTCCCTCAAGATGATGCCGACTTCCCCTTGGTGGTGGTAGATCGTATTTGTGTCCAGGTAAAATTAGTAAAGGAGCTCTCACACCATCTCTTTTTGATGATAGAAATGAAAAAACAACATCTATATGGATTGATACAGTGTTTTGTTTCAAAACTCTTCTCTAAACTCATAACATGTGTAGTGTACCATGTAGAACCATGCCCATTTACTTATGAATATTCACTTACCCATATGGTAACAATCCTTCAGCAAGCCGACAATTTCATTCCACATTATACATTGGATGGAACTGGCATAACTTTCGGGGTACTCCACCACCTATGACACATATCCAATAACCATATTGGCCTTTTCAGTCAAGATTGTTTCATAGGGGTTTTTGATGTTGAACGTTGAATGGGATTCACCAATGTGGTTGAGGGGTATTTTATGACCTCTCTCAATAACACACATTTTGTCTTCCATTTGTATTGTCTTAAATACAATCTTACAATGGTTCCCTTTTCCATATCTGGGTATGGATATGCTTTCCAAAGGCCGACACTCATCTGAGTGTTTAGGCAAAATGACTCTTGGGTACTCACATTGGTTTATAATATGGGAGGTTGATATCATCTCCACATTTTGTGGGGAATTATTTCTTATTCTGGGAATATCATATAAATTTATGTTATGTTCAGGAATCACTTCTTAATCCTGATATAGAATTAGTTCCCCTATATATATATTTTATCAGTTAATTCACTATTCAGATAAAGCAGTGAATCTTGCTGAAGGATCTATCTATATGTATATGAGGTTATTCATCTATTTACCTAATGTAGAATGGTTTCTTTATGTGTTGTGACAATAGCACCACATGTTTTTTAATATTCTACCAAATGAGGAGGTGATAGATAAGACAATGAGGGGATTGATCCATTAAGAAAAATATTACATATCCTGGATATTGTACGAATCAAAATCCGCATAGTTAGTTGTGTTAATTAGGACCATCCCCAAGGTATATACCCTTATAGTAGGGGTATTAATTCATAATAACTAATGAGATATTCGTTCATATCTCTCTAAGACCATGTGAGCTATGCTCGTTTTGAGAACTAGGGGGAATAGATGATCATGCTCATAGCATGTATGTATGGGACTTCTGTACTTGGAAAATTCATTGGTACTTTTCATAGAGCTCGGGCCCTAGGTAGGGATCCAATATTTCTTGAATATGCAATTAATTAGAGTCGTTGTTGTTCGGATTTTAAACGGGACTTACATACTTAGTATTCCATATCCCATTGTGGGGGTTTATAATATAGATGATCTGATCATTCAAACTCCATAATCCAATGAAATCCATCCTTGTTTTTGAGAAACAATGGGTAGTAAGTGAACAATGTCATTTGTTTGAAAAATGGATACATATGACCATCCCTCCATGGGTGATTATTATGGAGCTCAAACCTCAGGGGAGGTGGCCTATGTATCCTAAGTATTGGGGGAATCAGTGTTTTCATAGTCCCCTTTACATTAAGGCATTCACACTAAGTTTTCCCTATATCTTTGAGTTTTATGATGTGTAATGCATTGTTCGTTTAACACCACAAATCCCAGGAGAGCGATGTCTACTATGAGAAACATGGGGGAGAAGATGATCAGCCTCACGATGTATGGATATGGGACATATATATTGGAAAATTCCTAGAGGATACATATCTTGAATATTGGGCCATGTGATGGTGTCCTACATATCTTATTTGTGGTGGGAATCAGTGTCCTCGTAGTTCATATTATGTTGGGGCCTATATATTAAGGGTTCCCAATTTATTGGGGATTAGAGGACAAGGTAGGACAACATTGTCAGATCTTGGGATGCCCTATTGACATATCCTTCAAGTTAGGAGGGTGTCTCATGACCCATTTTGATTGTCCAAAGATCCGTTTCTTTACCTGGACAGACACACAAGTAAGGTGTCGTGATAACTAATGTGGCACAGTCCGAGGGGTGTCACATATCTTTGATGACACCTATAAGAATCATCATGAGACCTAGAAAACATGTCTGGAGGGTGTCTCAAGCCTTATCTGACCTTCTTGGTGGGTATTATTAAAGAATTTTTATCATGACAATGAAATTATGTGAGACACGAATGGCATGGGAGAACACAGTTACATGAGTGAGAAATGTGTCCAAGGGATGCCTCAATTATTGGGTGATGGGCCCAGAGGATTCTCATGATTTAAAATGATCCCCCTTGGGGGGAAATGCATGTTGTTCCTTGACATATCCGAAGAACATAACATGACCCAAATAATAGGTCAAACAGTGTGTTATAGGATATGAGTGATGTATCCTGTTGTTGCCATGTGTCTTTAGATGACACAAGCGAAGCATACGAGGGAAAGTGTGCATATATTTCACTTTATCCTTCTTACATTGATCATTGTTCTTACCCTTGTAATTGAAATTCCTCAGTTTCATCTAGTTTCAATTTTTCTTATGTCTTGTGTGATATAGTAGGCTCACAGAATTTTCTTCATGTAAATTACCAGATATCGTTCACATTATCTATGAGTGATCACTCAAAGTGTTTATTCTTATATCATGACTAATAATGTTGTCCTCTGGTGTATTACATGACAGAAATCCTTTTGGTTCTCTGATCTGCCTCTCCAAAAATTCTCTTGATGTCGATAGATGAATTTTACCAAGTTGGAAAATTATGAATGCGTAGTTGCAATCAATAATCTAACACTATATTCATTTTGGGCTGGGGAATTTATAGGAATTTCTTAATCGGATACTCACATGTTTGTATGGTGTATCTAGCACAAGTCCAGGCAGAATCAAGCAAAAGGGGTCTTGCACCACGCTGTTTCAAAAAAAAAACTTCTTTGGACTACTTTAGGCACGTCACCTAATATTAAGAAATCATGAGTCTCACCCTTTATCATATTATTTCCAATTATTGGAGACTTTTGGATCATGAGTACATGTCTAAGAAATTTATTGTTGTCATGTTGACATGTCTTGGGGAATTTTCATGATCCATGTGACTGTGAGAAGAAACTAGCTGTATATTGAGAGACATGTCCTTGGGTCTCCTGGGACAACATTTTGGGTGCATTGGGAATGTTTCATGCCTTTCAGGGACCACGAGTACCTCTAACCTCCTCCCTTTTGTTCCCCATTGTTTGATATAATAATGTTTTGGAGTCATGTGAGATTTCATGTGTGTTATTGAGGGTAATTCATCTATTTTTTAGAGATGAATCATGTGATCAATATAGTTCACATTAGTTTTCTCAAGCATTCCATGTCCGGAACACAAAGATGACATGTCAAAGGCTTCTGCAAGATGAGTCAGACATGTAGCTGAGGACTCACAGTTCCCTGTGGGTTTTACGGGGAACATCACTTGTATTTCAAAGATAGAAAACACATATCACCACCTCTATTTTATATTATTTTGTTTATTTAACAATGTCTAGGGATAATGAGAGTTAAAAATAGAAATATATAAGATTTTAAATCTATTTTTTCATGATGTCATTCCTGGCCAATATGGGTCATATGGAGTGTGTGATGGAATGTAGTGGAAATTTATATCAATATGCCTTTAGAGCATCATGAAATTGTATATACTCTCATTATAATTTATGTTCAGAAAGTCTAATAAGCCATAAGAAATCCACCAGGTGATTAAATGTCTCATGGAACGCACAAGGTGTGTGTCACTTGTCTTTCAGTGACCTTGAACACATATTTCAATCTCAACTTTATCTTCTTCATTTTATGTGACTAATGCTCTAAGGATATGAAAGATTTACTAGATATCACCAATGTATTTTATTATTCCCAATTATGATCTATCACATGATATTCATGAAAACTCGGGGTCTCAGCCATTGAATTTCATCCTTCATTATTTTCAAGAGATTTTGTGTGATTTTTCAAGAGCATTCCAATGAAAAACAAAATGACCTGGGGTGCTTGCTCAGTTGTCTGGGGAGCCTTTCCAATAGAAGGAAGGCATGTTGAGAGGGGATCAATGGGAAATTCCATGGGAACTGCGCCATGCATGATGATTTTAATTGACCTTGAAATGGTAAAACAATCATGATCCCTTTATTGGATTATGTGATCCATGGGTTTTCAACCATATTATTCTTCCTTTTTGGGGGGAAAATAATACTCATATTCATGTATTTCTCCCTTTTAGTTTTTATATTTCTTATTTAGTAGGCATCAATAAAATTCCCCCTAGGAGCGAAGCTTGAAGGGACTTGAAATTCTTTTTCATGAAAAAGTAAATTCCTTCTCGAGTCCTTGGAAGCATCGTGAAGTAGTTATTTCTATGATGGTTGTTCTATGACCATCCTTTTTTTATGATACATACAATATATAGTGAAGGAGGATATGTTATGAAGGGTGAAAAAATTTCATATCTAATGAAATAATTTAATGCATGATCAGGTAATTTAGTGGGCCTCACAATAATTTCCTTCTGACATTAGATTAATGACTTTTTTCTCAGACCATCTGTTTCATTAGTTTATGGTCATTTATCTTGGACAATTTGTTTCATTAATTTAAGGTATTTTTATCTCAGACCATAAATTGCTTATGTTTAGGGTCTTTTATCATGGGCTATTAGTTCCTTTCGATTCTGGTCTTTTAGCTCGATCTATATATTTGTTTAGTTTATAGTAATTTTGGTCGAACCATCTGTTGCATTAGTTTAGGTTCTTTTAGTTCGTCCAATATGATGCTTTAGTTTACGTTATTTTATCTCAGACCATATGTTTCTTTTTTTTATGGTCTTTTATCATAGATCATCTATTGCGTTAGTTAATGGTATTTTAGCTTAGACTATATATTTTTTAATTTATAGTATTTTAGTTCGGACCATCCGTTTCTTTAGTTTACGGACTTTAACCTCATACCATCTATATATTATCATGTGATATGGTGTAGACATTATAGGAATGAATTAAAACACTCTAAGGTTCTGGATACTACCCTGGTGTTTTCAGGGATGTAACCCCCAGGCTTCCACCGTATGTTTCTCTTGGAATAATGTAGTAGCTTGAATTGTAAACAATTGGGAGTGTTAATACAGCACAACCAATAAAACTAGCCGTTATGAATAGTAATACTCACAATTTAAAATTTTATAAATTTAATTTTTCAAAATGGACTTCATTTTTCAATTCTAAATATCAAAATTAGTTTCAGGTGAATTTTGGGAATTTTTCTGAGAACTTTTAATTTTTGATGAATATTGAAAAACACAGTGTTATTGTTTAAAACCAACTGTTTCTTTAAATAATAAGTTACTTTATTTTAATTTTTTGTTCAAAATAGATAAATAATACCAATATATGTTTAATGTAATTCATTATAGTCATTTTATAATATGTTTATCTATATAAAATTCTATTGAACATTTTACCATCTTTTACCCACCATATAGGAGCATTTACAAATTGCCTAAAACATAATTTCACTGCTTCTGTGATTTAAAATTAAAAAATTAGAGAGACATGGTTGACATCAGTAAGTAAAATTTGGTTCAATACGATGAAAATAATTTTTGGTGAATAGTTACTGTGTACTTTAATTTATCACGGTAATAAGTAAATAGGGTAATTAAGGGTAAAAATGATATTATAATTATCCTAACACATTTCCTAATTCTATTGGATAAGTTTAATTAGACCAAAAACAAAATTAGGAATAAAATAAAATCCTTTTTGTCCACTTGGATTAGATTATAACATTTATTAATATTTTATTTTAAGAAGATTTGAAAGTGTAAAATTCAATGTTTAATAACTAAAACATTTTTAATATAAGGTTAAACATAATATAATTATGACTATAAATATTAATTAGAAAGATAATATTATTTCTTATATAATGGTATTTTATTTATAGTTTTTAGACATTGAATAATTTAATTTATTTATGAAACAATGCTGATGTAGTAATTACCTTATTAATGAAATATTAAAATAATTATTGTAATAAATATGCAAATAATTATAAATCGAAACTTATGATGAATTACACTAATTTTCTAGGTTAATATGATATTATAGGGTTGATTAAATTATTTTTTTTGATGTAATCATGCAGTTATTATTTTCAAATAACCCAAATACTAAATAGTGTCAAAATTGACATAATTGAGTGTTTAAAACAAATACTATATTATTAATTGATATAATATTCCTAAAAGTATAAGTATTGGAAAAAGGGCATATATAATGTAGTATATATTAATAATTAACAACTTGGGGTTCTATTTTCTTGTTAGATAATGTTTATTAACCATATAAAATAAAAATACGAAGAGACATGGTAAATGACAAATGATTTAACTAAGAGTTAAATATATAATAAAAGATTAATATGTTATCTTAACCAGTCTAAAACCGAATTTATGATAGGTTTTTGACCCATATCCACTATCTCCATTTAATAAATTATTTTGGAGCCATTAGAAACCAAAAAGGTTTTATTATAAAAAATTATTTCATGCTTTTCTTAAAGTGACCCTCGCCTCTTTTATAAAAGGGTACATCCCCTTCAGTTACATTAAAACTTACAAATACATTAGGCTTAGAAAACCGGCCCAAATATCTCCCAACTTCCATAAAATCAACCTAGATTCCTCAATTTGGTCAGAAATCCAACCTAAGGATCCCTTTCTATCAAATCAAAAGGAAGAACCCGAAGAAGAAATAAATATTTTACCACCTCTTTCAAGTTATTTCCTTCCTCCTATTACAATTTCTTCATTGTTTCCATACCAAAATAAAAAATAAAGTACCATCTATAAATTTTGATGTTATTATAAATATGGTACAACCATATTCATTTTTCTATCCATTCTAAAAATTTCAACATCACCAAACATGTGTATGTAATTCTTACCATCTCCACATCATGGTGGAGTTTGTTATTCCAACACTTCATTAATTGAATGTGATAATAATGAGTATAATATATGTAAATAATAAATATAAAATGTTAATGATTCTTTATATATGTTATACCATCCAATTATATATTATTTCACCATCAATATAATTATATTGTCACCCGTCCATAAGTATGGATAACCGTCTCCACGAACATGATATGATTCATTCCCCATCGTAATCATTCAAAAATAAATTTAATTTTATGATTAAAAATAATGTTTAAGAAATTAATAACATTTTGTATAGGAATAAAATACATCCTATCCATAACAATCATGGATTATGTAACCAATCATATAAAGGAAAACAGATTAGTTAACACCCAAAATGATGATACTACTAAAATGTTATTAACAAATAAATATTAGATGATCATATATGATATCATATTAATATTAATAGTTAGTGTATAATTTATAAATAAAAATTAAATACTATATTGGAGGATGACATACCCTCGACCATGGAAAAATACATGGTAAGGTTTATTTTCACAATAAAATTATTATCCGAGGTAGTTTTAATGTATGTATCTACTGGGAACTCTTTACCAACCACATCCATGTTTCTTAAAAATTTATTTCAAAATTTTGTACTATTTAATAGACTATGGGTTAATGTCATTTATTCTATTTTTGAATTTTTTATAAAAGTTTTTAAGGGAATATTTCTATCTTATCCAATCAATGTACATTTTGTCTTTTTCGACAAAATGAAGGTATGAATGACTTTTTTTATCTTTTAGGGAGGGTCTGGCTATTTTCCTCCATTATATAATCATCATACATGTTTATATGATTATTTTAAAAATAATTTTTTTCTTTTCTAATGTTGTGACTTTGAAATGATTTAAAAATATAAATAAGTATTTATTTAAATAGTTATCATTTCATCTATGTCAACATCCTTTTATCGATTTTAAATTTATCTGAAGTTGATTTATTATGATACAAATCTTCCTTATTGTATTGAAGGTTTTGTGATATGTTTGACTCTGGATTTGTAATTTTCTACACCATTCATGGTTTATGGATAATGTATTGACATTTCTAATACTAGTTTTAAAATTAATGTTTATGTTATGTTTAAACATTTTCATATGAGCAATGAATTAAACATAGTAAGTGATCTGTGGAGTCCTCTATAGCTCCTCAATGAATTGGTAGGTGTAATGAGAAAAATTAATGTCTGGGCACAAGTCTGTGACACAATATTATTTGTAGTCTTCGTACAAGGCCTTTACTACGTGGTTATGAAGTTTTTCATTATGTGTTCCATCATTATGAAAGTAGTTATTGATATTGAATTTGATTATTCGACTTGTAGAATATCCATTAAAATATGCAAATGGAATTATTTAATTTTATATTTGTCATATTTTTCTCAAGATTATGTTTAAAAGGATTTATTTATTATTATTCATTTCCTTCATATTTTATGCTTATTTATAGAGTTTTAGCTATATTGATATCCTTACTGAGCATCTGAGCTCACCATTGCCTATTTTTTATTTTTATCAGGATGTGAAAAAGTATTTTATGGTTGACCATTAGGGATATTATAATGATATCAACATGTTCTAATGGAAACAAAATACTGTTGATGTTTTTATTTCATGATGTAATGTAAAACTCATGACTTTATCTCGTACATCCAAGGCTACAAAACTGATCAGTCATTTGAAATCTGATACATTGTGATCATGTCAATGTTATGAAACAATTAACTGAATTTGGGTAACAAGGGTTGGGGTGTTATAGTTGGTATGAATGGAATTTTAGTAAAAACCTCAGAAATTAGATTAAGAAAAACTCTAATTAGAGAACACTATCCTGATATAGACATTGAGGATTAGTATAGAAGAAGTTCTTTTAATTTTGGAACTGTAGAGATTTTGTGAGTTTCTCATAAATACATACTTGTTGGGATAAGAGCAGGTAGAGGCTCTGGCACAGATCTACCAATGGGTAAAACCCAAAAACACTGCTTTGAGCTAGACTCGAACGAGAACTAGTGCACAAAAACAGGCATTGATGCACACTTGGTTACAACAATCCGAAAGGATATGCCTAAGATAATTCTAATTTTATTTACAAACCTTTATGAATGGTTTGTCTGTATGTACTTCCTCAAATATTTTTTTGTGATTATGAATTATATCCATAAACTGTTCAATTTATGATAACGGCTTTACATGTTTGGAATTATGTATTGTGATTCATAAACTAATATTGTGTATGCCATTTTTTTGAAATGGAACCTAGTGGGAGGAATGGAAATTGTATAAATACACATAATACATTTAAGGATTTACCTCATACTCATGATATTTATAGTGGATTTAGTGATGAAATTTGTGTTTATCAACTTATCACCATACATGGACTACAGACTTAGGTTATGAATAATAACCTTACCCATGTGGAGCACCCTGATCCACAATTGATATGATTATTGATAGACTAATTCATGAGGCAACAACCACCAACATTCAATGGGAGTACAAATCCATTGGTATATGTGCAATGGATATGTTCCTTAGAGAAAATATTTCATACTTTGGGGAGTAGTGAAAGGGAAAAAGTTGTCATGGAAGTTTATCGCCTCACAAGAGATGCAGGTCAACGGTGGTCATTCTTACAAAACAAAAAGGAAGATGAAGAAGTTTCATACAAGGAATGGAGGGAGATTAAAGATATTTTTTTAGAAAAATCATTTCCTCGTGACCATCGATCAGTTATGAAAATACAATTTCAGACTCTGAGGGAAAAGTAGGATCAAAACGTTGAAAAGTATGAGGCTAACATTACAAGGTAATAAAGGCAAGCAGTAGATTATATACGTGACCCCTGGAGTAATATTTATCGATTCATTGATGGGTTAAATCCATTTCTCTATCGAGATTTAGTCTCACAATCCATTTCATTATACAAAGATATAGTCTCACGTGCTATCAAGATAGAAAAGTAATTCTCAAGGTCATATGTCATTAAAGTAAAGAAAGAGAAAAAGAGATCTGTTGAACACACTAGAATTGGAAATAAAGGGATGAAATGAAATTTTGAGTATCCATGCAATGGTAAATGTTGAATGAAACACCCCGGTATATGCCTGAGAGACGTGGTGGTAGGTAATTTAATGGTTGACCCAAGTTTAGCCAATGGTTTATTTGATTTTAGATCATAACCTTGTTTTATTTCTTCTCAGTTTGATATGAAAATTAGATATTTTCAATTTGTCTAAATAAGGGAGTTGTCAGTCAAAACACCTAATGGGTGTATCATCACAACAAGGTTTGAGAATGAGTTCTTATTAGGGAATATAAATGTTCTTTATCTACTAATTTCATAATCATAACCATGATATAATTTGATATAATTCTTGCACTAGATTGTCTTTCAATCCATGATGCGAAAATTTATTGTAAGAAGAAGGAGGATACAATATTTGATGATGATAAAGTGTACCTTATCATTAGAGAAGAAATGTCACCCCCTAATTATTAATTAGATCCATCCCTAGTAGCTCTACGAAATTCATATATTGGGGAAGAATAGAATGAAATCACTATGGGCGAGGAAAAAATTTTTTGAATAGAGGACATAACTATTGTTCAAGAATATGTTGATGTGTTTCTAGAGTATTTACGTGGACGTCCTCTAGAATGATAAATTGAGTTTTTGACTGAATTAATTCCTATATCAAGGCCCCTATGGAAGACCCATTATAGAATTTCCACAATGGAATTAGTGGAACTGGAGAAACAACTAGAGGAATTGAGTAATAAGGGATATATTCGCCTATGTGTTTTTTCTTGGGGAGCCCCTATCCTCTTTGTTGTGAAGAAAGATAGATCTATGATGTTGTGAATTGACTACAGGGAGATCAATGCTATAACATAAAGAACAAGTAACCCCTACCCCACATTGATGATTTATTCTACCAACTTCATGGAGCTCAATATTATTAAAGGATTGAACTTTTGTCTGGATATCATTTGTTGTGCGTGATGAAGGAATACATTATGAAAATTGAATTTCGAACCAGGTACAGACATTATGACTTTATAGTAATGCATTTTGTATTGACTAATGAACCCTATGTCTTCAGGTATCTAATGAATATAATTCTCAGGGAATATTTTGATTAATTTGTAGTGGTATTTATTGATGATATCTTGGTATTCTCCAAAAACTACCAAGATCATAAAAATCACTTACGCATTATCCGAAGGACACTTATAAGAAATGAATTATATGAGAAATTTAGAACATTTAAATTATTCCTTTAATATATTTATCTTGTTACAGATATTGTATCTAAGTATGGAATCTATTTTGATCCTTCAAAAACCAAGGAAATCCAATAATGGCCATCTCCGATGAGTATAAAAGAGGTACACAGTTTTATTTTCTCAACAGGTTATTATTGAAGTTTTTTCCAATAATTTTTCCAGATTGGCTAACCCATTAAACATTCTCACAAGTAAAGGGGTTAAATTTTTATGGACAATGGAGTGCGAATAATGTTTTGAAAAATTAAATAGAATATTAGTAAATTCTCTTATCTTTACTCTGCCACTGGGGAATAATGGGATTGTTTTTTATAGCGATTCTTCAAAGAAAATACATGGTTGTGTCCTTTTGCAGAATGATAGATTTATTGCCTACGCATCACAATAGAGAAAAATTCATGAAAAGAAAAATCACACTCATGATTTTGAGTTAGCATATATAATCATTTCTTTAAATATATCGAGACACTATCTTTGTGTAAAAAAATATGAGATATATACTGATCAAAGAGTTTGAAGTATATTTTCTCAAAAAAAGAACTCAACATGAGGCAATGATGATGGATTCCCTTACTCAAGGATTATGATTTCACTATACACTACAACCGGGGGAAGGAAAATATGGTGGTAGATGATTTGAATAGAAATGATCATGGAGTTTTGAACAAGTTGATAGTTAAAAGGGATCCTATTTTCGTGGATCTAGTAAATCTGGATATGGGAATAACCATGGATGGTGAAATATCAATACATTTTCAAATGGTTTCCAAAACATCATTACTAGAAAGGTTAAAAAGTTATCAGACTGATGATAATGAGTTTAAAAAAAGAATATAGCTTTAAATGATGGGATAATGAGTGACTTCGTATATGAAGATGTAATTTTGAAGGAAAAGACATTGAGTTTCTAATATACCTGATAGAAAAAGGAAATCGTTGGATGATGCTCATAGATCCAATTTCTCTACACACCCTGGTAGCACTACGATGTATAGATATTTGAAAGAACATTTTTTGTGGGATTACCAGAAATGAGAGATTGCTGATTTTTTGTTGAGATGTATGGTTTGCCAACAAGTGAATGATGAAAGATAACATCCTAGAGGAGTGATGCAACCTTTTCCCATACATGAGTGGAAATGCGATGATATTACGATGTTCTTTATCAAGGGACTACCAATGTCTCCTAAAAGAAATGATGCAATATGGGTCATTTTAGATCGTCTTACAAAGTCAGCATATTTTATTACCATAAGATATGATTTACCTAATGAACGTCTAGAAAGACTATATATTAATGAAGTTTCAAGACTCCATGGTGTACCCATATCAATTTTTTCTGATCATGATCCTCATTTTAAATCAAGATTTTAGAAAAGTCATTAGAAGGCATTAGATACTGAACTTCGTTTGAGCACTCCCTACCACCCTCAAACCGATGGACAATACGAAAGGTATATTCAAACCATAAAAGACCTGTTTAGATCTTTCTCACTAGACATTCAAGGTATGTGGGTTCAATATTTACCTCTGGTATTATTAAACTATAACAATATATTCCATTTAAGTATTTAGATGGCACCATATGAAATGTTATACAGAAAGAGATGTCGTATACCATCTTGTTGGATTGATGATGGTGAAAGAAAACTCGAAGGCCCAAATGATGTTGAGGAAACAATGGAAAATGTGAATATTATCCAAACCCACATCAAAGCAGCCAAATTAAGAAAAATAGAAATGCAGATTATCGGAGAAGGATTTGGAATTTCAAGTTGGAGATAATGTTTTCTTGAAGGTATCCTTATAGAAGGGTGTTATACGATTCAGTTTGAAGGTTAAATTGAGTCCCATGTATATATGACCATTCCAAATTTTAGAAGGAATTTGATTTTTAGATTATCATTTGGAAATAACTCACATTCTCCCGAATGTTCATGATGTGTTCCATGTATCACTACTGAGGAAATTCACGCCTGACCCAACACATGTACAAGCCTATGAGAAAATTGAACTGGAACCTGATCTGTCTTATTATGAAGAGCATTTCAAAATTCTTGATAGTAGAAAACAAGTGTTTTTGAAACTGGATAACTCTTCTGGTAAATGTTCTTTGGAGAAACCATAAGATGGAAGATGCAATGTGGGAAACTGAGGAAATTATGATGAAGAACCACCCGAATCTTTTTATGTAGTAATATTCTAGAAATATCAAGGTTGAAAATATTTAATGGACAGGAGAATGTAACACCCCATTCTTCCACAATATGTTTACTGTTAAAAATAAAGTAGCTTTCATTGTACGCAATATAGAGTATTATCACACCATGGCCAATGAAACTAGCCATTGTGAATAGTAATACCCACTATTTGAAATTTTATATGTCTTAATTTTAAAAATGAACATTATTTTTGGATTCATAATATCAATACTAGCTTAATGTGATTTTTTTTAATTTTTCAAGGAACATTTCTTTTTTGATGAATACTGAAAAACACTTGCGTTATTGTTTAAAAACAACATTTTATTTAAATAAATATTTATTGTCTTTTATTTTTTTTGTCAAAATAGATACATAATACCTATATATAGTCAATGTAATTCATTGGAGTCATTTTATAATAATTTTGGGTATATAAAATTTTATTGATATTTTTACTGTCATTACCAACCTTCTAGGAGCATTTACAAATATGCATAAAACATAATTTTACCACTTCTATAAGTTAAATTTCAAAAATAAATGATACACGGTTGACATCAGTATGTAAATTTTGTTTCAATAATATGAAAATAATATATAGTGAATAGTAACTTTTGACATTTATTTACCACGGTTAAAAGTAAATTGTGTAATTAAGGGTAAAATGATATTATAATTACACTAACACTTGACCTAAATCTATTGGATAAGTCTAATATGAACGAAAACAATCTTATAAATAAAATATGATCCTTTTCATCCACTTGAATTAGATTAGGACATTTTTTATTATTTTATATATATAACAGTTAAAAGTGATTAATTCAATATTTAAACAATAAAGCATTTATAATATAAGTTTAATGAAAACATAAATTCGACTATAAATATTAATTATAAATATAAAATTATTTCTTAAATAATGGTAATTTATTTATAAATTTCATACATTAAATAATTTAATTTATTTATGACACAATTATGATGCAGTAATTACTTTATTAATAAAATATTAATATTATTGACGTTATAAATATCCAATTATATGTAAATTTTGACATATGATAAATTCCACTAAATTTATAATTTAATATGAATGTTTAGGGTTGATTAAAGAATTTTTTTGTATGTAATAATGATTTTATGATTTTCAAAAAAACCCAAACACTAAGTAGTGTCAAAATTGACATAATTGAGTTTTTAAAAACAAATACTATATTATTAATTTATATAATATTCCAAAACATATGATGATCGGAGAAAGGACATATATAAGGTTATAAATATTAATAATGAACCACTTGGGGTTCAATTTTCTTGTTACATTATGTTTATTAACCATATAATATTAAAATACAAAGAGACCTGGTAAATATCAAACTATTTAACTAAGATTTAAATCTAAAATAAAATTTCAATATGGTGACCTAAACCTATATAAAAACTAATAGTTGAGAGGATTTCGACTACTTCACAGCTTAAACACGAAATAAATAATTTTTGAGCAATATTATTCTGAAAATGATATTATTAGAAAATAATATTTCAAGGTTTTTCTAATATGACCCTCGCTTCTCTTATAAAAGGGTACTTCCCCTTCACATAATTTCAGACCTCCAAATACATTAGGTTTGGACAAAGCCTAAAAAAATATCTCCCAAATTCCATAAAATCAACCTAGAGTCTTCAATTTTGTCAGAAATCCAACCGAAGCAGACATTTCGATCAAGTCAAAAAGAAGAACCCGAATAAGAGATAAATATTTCACCACCTCTGCCAAGTTATTTTCTTCCTCCACTGCCTCTTTCATTGTTGTTTCCAAACCAAAATAATAACTATAGTACCATATACTTACATTTATGTTATTATAAATATGGTACAACCATATTCATTATTCTATCCATCCTACAAATTTCAACGTCACCATATGTGTGTACGGAAGGCTTACCATCTCTACGTCGTGGTGTAGTTTGTTATTCCAACACTTCATTAATTGAATGATATAATAATGAGTATAAAATATTTAAATAAAAAATATTACATGTTACTAATTCTATATATATAATATTCCATCCAATTACATATTATTTCACAATCGATAAAATGATATTTTCGCTCGTGCATAAGTACAGATTATTGTGTCCACGAACATGATGGGATTCATTCCCCATCGTAATCATTAAAAAATAAATTTAATTTTATGAAAAAAAAAATGTTTAAGAAAATAATATCATTTTGGAAAGTAATAAAATTCATTCTATCCATAACAAACATGTTTTATGTAACCAATCATATAATGGAAAAAAGATCAGTTAACACCAGAAATGATGATACTACAAAAATATTATTAACAAAGCAATATTAGAGGATCATATATGATATCATATTTGTGTTTATAGTAATTTTATAATTTAATTACAATTATTTAGCTATTATATATGAGGTTAACATACCCTCGACCAAAGAAAAATAAATGGTAAGGTTTAATTTCACAATCTAATTATTATCTGATGTTGTTTTAATGTAAGTATCTACTGGGAACTATTTACCATCCAAATCCATGTTTCTTAAAAATGTATTTCAATTTTTTTTACTATTTAAAAGACTATGGTTTCATGTAATTTATTCTCTTTTTGATTTTTTATAAAATGTATTTAATGGAATCTTTGTGTCTTTTCCAAACATGGTACTTTATGACCTTTTCGATAAAATTAAGGTAATAATGTGTTTTTTATTTTAGGGCAGGTGTGGCTATTTTCCTCTGTTATATCATCTTCATACAAGTTTATTAGATTATTTTATAAATAAATTTTTTCTTTTCTAATTATGTGACTTTTTAATGATTTAAAAATAAAAATAGGTATTTATTTAAAATAGTTTTAATTTCATCGATGTCTGCACCATTTTATGTGATTTAATCATTTCTGAAGTTTATTTATTATGATACAAATCTTCCTTATTGTTTTGAAGGTTTTGTGATATGTTTTACTGTGGATTTTTTATTTTCTAAACCATTCATGGTTTAGGGATAATGTATTGACATTCTATATCCTGGTTTAAAAATTTATTTTCATGTTATGTTTAAACATTTTCATATGAGGAAAGCATTAAACATAGAAAGTGATTAGTGGAGCCCACTATAGCTCTTCAATGAATCGGTAGGTCTAATGAGAAAAAATAGGGTCTCGCACAAGTCATTGACAAAATATTATTTGTAATCCTCGCACAGGGACTTGACTATGTGGTTATGATGTATGTCATTATGTGTTCCATCATTATGAAAGTTGTTATTGATATTGAATTTTAGTATTCGACTAGTATAATATCCATGTGAATATTTAAATGGAATTATTTGATTTTATCTTTCCCATATTTTTCTCAAGTATATGTTTAATGGGATTTTGTTTCAGTCTTATAAATTTCCTTTATAGTTTATACATATTTATAGAGTTTTAGCTATATTATTATCATTACTGAGCATCTGAGCTCACCATTTTCTATGATTTATTTTTATCAGCATGTGAAGATGTATTTTATGGTTGAACTTTTGGGATAGGATAATGATATAAATGTGTTCTAATGGGGAAAAAATGTTGTTGGTGTTTTTATTTCGTGATGTAATGTAAAACATATTACGGTATCTCATACATCCAAGGATACTAAACTGATCACTCATTCGTGATTTTATACATTGTGATAATGTCAATGTTATGAAATAATGCACTGACATTGGTTAACTATGGTTGGTGGGTTAAAGTTGGTATCAATGGATATTTAGTACAAACCATGGAAATTAGATTTAGAAAAACTCTGATAGAGAACACTATCCTAAGATAGACATTGAGGATTAGTATAGAAGAACGTCCTTGAATTTTGGTACTATAGAGATTTTATGAGTTTCCCAAAAATACTTCCTTGTCTGGATAAGAGCAGTTATAGGCACTTCCACAGATCTACCTACGGGTAAAACCAAAAAACACCGCTTTGAGGTAGACTCAAATGATAACTAGTGTACAACAATAAGCCTTGATGCACTCTTGGTTACGACACTACCAGGGGATATGCTTGCGATAATTTTTATTATATTTACAAACCATTATGAATGGTATCTCAATATATACTTCCTCAATTTTTTTTTTGTGATTATAGATTATATCCATAAACTGTTCAATTTATGATAACTGCTTTACGTGTTTGGAATTATGTATTGTGATTCCTAAACTAATCTAGTGTATGAAATTTTGTTGAAATGGCACCTAGTTGAAGGAATGGATATTATATCAACGCACATAATTCATTTAGGTATTTACTTATACTCAATATAATTATAGTGTATTTAGTGATTCAATTGGTGTTGATAAGCTTATCACCATACAGGGACAACTGACTCAGGTTATGAATAATAACTGTACCCATATAGAGCACACTGATCCACCATGCGGAGGATCAATAATAGACTACTTCATGAGGCATTAACCATCAAAATTCAATGGGAGTACAAATCCATTGATAGATGACCACTGGATAAGTTCCTTAGAGAAAATATTGTATTCTTTGTGGATTAGCGAAAGGGAAAACATTGTCATGGATGTTTATCGCCTCACGGGAGATGCAGGTCAACGGTGGTCATTATTCCAAAACACAAAGGAGGATAAAGACGTTTAATACAAATAATGAAGGGAGTTTAAATATATTTTCGTAGAGAAATACTTTCCTCGTGACCATCGAGCAGTTATGAAAAAACAATTTATATGTCTGAGGGAATTATAAGATAAAAATGTCACAAATTATGAGGCTAACATTAAAAGGAAATCAAGGAAAGATGCAGATTATATACGTTACCCAAGGAGTAAAATTAATTGATTCATTGATGGGTTAAAACCATTTCTCTGTTGAGAATTAGTCTCACAATATTTCTACTTATACAATGATATAGTATCACGTACTATCACGACAAAAAAATTATATTGGTCATATGTCATTAAAGCAAAGAAAGAGAAAAAGGGATCTATTGAACACTCTGGAATTCGAAATAAAGGGATGAAGGGAAAATTTTAATATACATCCAATGGTAAATGTGGAAAGAAAAACCCTCTTACATTCCTGAAAGGAATGAGAGTCTATTACAATTGTGGTATACAAGGCCACCAAACTCGTGATTGTAAGGGGATGAAAGAGGTTGTAAATCATGAATTATACAATTGTAGATAAAAGGGGAAATATGGAAATTAATGTCCTAACCTCCAAGGCCCCTATCGAATAACCCTTATAGAATTGCAACTAAGGAATTAGTTGAACTGAAGAAACCACTAAAGGAATTGAGTAATAAGGGATATATACGCCCTAGTGTTTTTACCTTGGGAGCCCATATCCTCTTCGTTGTGAAAAAAGATAGATCTATGAGGTTGTGAATTGACTATAGAGAGATCAATGCTATAACAATAAAGAACAAGTATCCCCTACCTCACATTGATGATTTTATCGACCCAATTTATGGAGATCAATGTTTTTAAATGATTAACCATCGGTCTGGATATCATCTATTTGGTGTGAAGAAGGAATACATTATGAAAATTTCATTTCAAACAAGGTACGAGAATTACAAGTTTACAGTAATGCCTTTTGGATTGAATAATGAACCCTCTATCTACCGGTATCTAATGAATAGAGTTTTCAATGAATATCTTGATGTCGTTGTACTAGTATTTATTGATGATATCTAGGTATACTCCCAAAACTACCATGATCAAGAAAATCACTTACGCATTATACTAAGGATTCTTAGAATAAATGAATTATATGGGAAATTTAAAATGATTAAATTGAGGCTTCAAGATATTTCTCTTATTATAGATATTGTCTCCAAGGATAGATTCTCTTTTGATCCTTCAAAGACCAAGGCAATCCAATAATGGCATTATCCGATGAGTATACATGAGGTACACCGTTTTCTTTGATTAGCAGGTTATTATTGACATTTTTCCAAGAATTTTTCTTGATTGGATAACCCATTAACGAAGATCACACGTAAAGGGGTTTAATTTGTATAGAAAAAAGAGTGTGAATAATGTTTTGAAAAACTAGTGTGAAGATTAGTTACTTCTCTTATCTTGACTCTTTCACCATGGAATAAATGGATTGTTATTTATTTTGAATCTTAAATGAAAGGACTTGGTTTTGTCCTTTTGCAGAATGATAGAGTTATTGCATAAGCATCACAACAGATAACAATTCATGAAAAAAATCCCACTCATGATCATTAGTTAGCAGCTATAATAATTTCTCTAAATATATGGAGACACTATCATTATGTTGAATAATGTGAGATATATACTGATCACAAGAGTTTGAAGTATATTATCTCGCAAAAAGAACTCAACATGAGGAAAAGGATATGGATTCTACTAGTCAAGGATTATGATTTTACTATACACTACAACCCCGGGAAGAAAAATAAGGTGGCAGATGCTTTGAACCGAAAAGATCATTGAGTTTTGAACAAGATGATAATTGAAAGGGATCCTATTTTCATTTATCTAGTAATGATGGATATGGGAATAACTGTAATGCCCCGACCCTAGTTACCCAGAGTCGGTGCATTATTACATAACATTGGCATGATCACAAGAAAGATCAAATCTCGAATGACCTATTGGTTTAGTAGCCTTGGAAACACTAGATATATTCCTAAGTTTTACATTACATCATAAAATGAAAAACTACTACAACAACATAATGTCTCCATAATCCACACTCATATCCCCACATAATATCCCTGAAGGTCATTCATAATTTACTTCTTCACTTCCTGGGAAAAATAAAACATAGAAAAGGGGTGAGCTCAAATGCCCAGTAAGGATAACAATATAGCAGAACATTCAAAATAAGCCTAAACATTTAAGGAAATGCATTACTAAAACAAAAGTCTTTAAAACTTGAACATTCAACATGGTATGTCATAAATAAAATGAAATAATTCCATTTACTTATTCACGTGGATATTCTACTAATCGAATAATCACATTCAAAATCAATAACCACTTTCATAATGTTGGAATGCATAATGCTAGACTATCATAACCACATAGACAAGGCCTCGTGCCAAGACTAAAAATAAGATTTTGTCAAGGCCTTGTGCCAAGACACTAGTTTGTCTAATGAGACCTACCGATGCATCGAGGAGCTATAGCGGGCTCCACCCGTCACATATTATGTTCAATGCATTCCCATATGAAAAGGTTTAATCATAACATAAACATTCGTATTAAAACTAGCATACGAAATGTCAATAATTTCACCATAAACTATGAATGGTATAAAAATAGCACATCCACAATCAAACATATCACAAAACCTTCAATACAATATAGAAGTTTTGTATCATAATAAATCAACTTCAAATAAGCGTAAAATCCATCAAAGGATGTTGACATAGATGAAATCAAAACACTTTTTAGAGAAATATCTCTTTATATTTTTGAAATCATTTAAGAGCCATATAAAATAAAACATTTTCTTGAAAATATTCTTATAAGCTTGTAAGGAAAGCTTTGAATATTTTATAACGGCGGAAAATAACCGCACCCGCCGTATAAGTTTAAAAAAACATTTCTACCTTAATTCTGTCGAAAAGGTTAAAAAGGAACTTGTTTTGAAAAAGATGGAAAGATTCATCTAATAAAAATTCAAACAAGGGTATAAATGAATTTAACCCATATACTTGTAAAAAATGTTTTGAAATACATTTTGATGAAACATGGATGTGGATGATAATGGGATCCCAGTAGATTATTTCGTACAACCTCGAATAATGATGAGATTGTGAAATAACCCTTACATTGTACTTTTCCTTGGATGATGTAGGTTAACCTCTTGTATAATGGTGAAATAATTTTTATTAAATTATAAAAGAATAATATACATTAATATGATATCATATATGATCTTTTAATATTGATTTGATAATAATATCTTAGTATTATCGTTGTTTCGGGTGTGAACTTACTTGTTTTCTTTTGTATGTTTTGTTACGTAAGACATGTTTGTAAAGGATAGGTTGTATATTATTCATATCCAGAATGATATAAATTCCTTAAACATCATTTTTAAATCATCAAATGATAATTATACTTTAATGGTTACGATGGAGAATGAATCTCATCGCGTTCGTGGAGACGGTAGTCCGTACGTATGCATGAGCGACAATATCATTATTTTGATATTAAAATAATATATAAATGGATGGTATATCATATATAAAGAATCATTAACATGTTATATTTATTATTTACATGAGTTACACATCATTATTATACTCATCCAAATAATATTATATTGAATAACAATTACACCACGACGTGGAGACGGTAAGCCGTATGTACGCACGTATGGTGACATGTTATTCAAAGGGTGGATATAATACTGAATATGGTTGTACCATATTTATAATAACATCACAGTATATATATGATACTGGAGTTATTATGTTATAATGGTAAAAACAATGGAAGAAGAAGTGGAAGAAGAAAGGAACTTGGAAAAGGGTGGTGAGATATTTACCTCTTCTTCGGGTTCTTCCTTTTGATTTGATCAAAAGGGATCCTTAGGTTGGCTTTCTAATCAAACTAAGGCCCCTAGGTTGTAGTTAGGGAATTTGGGAGAGTATTTGGGCAGAGTTTGGACGAACCAAAAGGCTTTTAAGGTATGAAGAAATGAGAAGGAGGTGTTCCCTTTTATAAGAGGGGTGAGGGGCATCTTTGGAAAAACTAGAGATATTAGTTTATAATAAATTCATATACAGTTTCCAATGGCTCCAAAGATGATTATTTAAATTTTAAGGTGGGGATAGGTCAAAAATCACTCAACCAATAGAATTTAGAAAGGTTTGGGTACCTATATTAACCTTATCTTTATGTATTAACTCTAAATTAATTAGTTTCACTTTTACAATGTCTCTTTGTATTTTTATATAATATGGTTAATAAACATACTATATACATCCAAGAGACCTCCAAGTGGTCCATTAATGACGAACCTATCATGATATAGGTCTCTTGGCAGAACCGTAGATTTTTAGGAATTAATTATCCATTAATAATATAATATTTGTTTTAAGAAATATTTTATGTCAATTTTTCCATTATTCAATAGTTTATTTTTTTTGAAACACATAAAAGATTTATTACATCGAAAAAAGTCAATTAAATATATCCTAATATATCATATTATCCTAGAAAATTAGTTTAATTCATTAAAAGTTTCATATTATATTTATTTGGGTATTTATAATATCAACTATTTTAATTTTTCACTATTATAGTAATTACTACATCATCATTGTGTCATAAATAAATTAAATTATTTAATGTATAAAAATTATAAATAAAATATAATTATGTAGGAAATATTTTTATCTTTCTAATTAATATTTAATAATCTAAAATCCAACGTATATAACCCTATGTAAAAATTGTTTTTCTGAAAGATATATGCTTGTGTCATTTTTGTATTCATTTTAACATAATTAAACAAAAGTGTCCCTATCACCTACAAGTGGCACCATGGGGTCCCAAAATCGACCTAAAGATGCCTATGGTATAACCTGTATCAACCAATAAGGCTAGTACACTTTTTAGGGTAATTTAGTATTAATATAATATTATTTTTTAACCCTTATTTACCAGATTTACCCTTAACCATGGTAAATAAAATATTTAACACAGTAATTATTCAAAATGTCTAAAAATAAAAGTTACCTATTTTCACAATTTGGACATCCTGATTCCAAATATGGAATCCATTTTTCTATATTCAAAACACAGAAGTGGCAGAAATTAATTTAATATTAATTCTCGCTGTCAAAACAAAAAGCGTGTTTTTAAGAGATAATAACTATCAAAAGATTAACACTTGTTTATGTTCGGTTTAATTGTAAAATTATGTCCAATGACCAACATTATATTAAATGGTAAAAATATATTCTAAATATACTTTAAAACCACTCAAATTCATAATTTAACACTATTAATTTTTTTGATTAAAAAAATTGTTTTTAATTAGAATTTAGTAATTTTCACTATTCATCAAAATATTAAAGTTATCCGCAAAGTACCAAAATTTCATTATAGGCTTAATAAGAAATTCCGAATTCAAAAATGATGTCCATTTTGAAATATAAAATATATATAATTTCAAAAAGTAGGTATTACTATTCATAACGGCTGGTTTGATTGGTTATGGTGTGTTAGAACTCGGTGTTGCGTACAACACACGCTATCACATTATTCAAAGAGAAGCGTACCGTAGAAGCCTGGGGTGTTACATTCTCACCTTTTTAAAATAATTCCGTCCTCGAAATTTCTAGAATACTACAGCATGAAAATACTCGGGTGGTTCTTCATCATAATTTCCTCGGTTTCCCACATTGCCTCTTACATCTTATGGTTTCTCCACAAAACTTTTACCAGACACGTCGTTCGGTTTCTCAGTACTTGTTCTCTCGTATCAAGAATCCTGACAGGCTCTTCACAATATGATAGATCGGGTTCCAGTTCTAATTCCTAATAGGTGAGTACATGCGTTGGGTCAGGCATGTATTTCCTCAACAGAGATACGTGGAACACATTGTGAACTTTGGAGAGACTAGGTGGCATTTCCAATCTGTAAGCTACAGCCCCAATTCGTTCTAGAATTTCGAAAGGTCCGATGTACCTGGGACACAATTTACCTTTCTTACCAAAACGTATGACTCCCTTCCATGGTGAAACCTTCAAGAAAACATGATCACCGACTTGAAATTCCAAATCGTTCCTTCGATTATCGACATAGCTCTTCTACCTACTTTGAGATGATTTGATGTGATTTTGGATTACCTTCACCTTTTCCACCGTTTCCTCCACCAGTTCTGGGCCTACAAGTTTTCTTTCACCAACGCCATCCCAACAGGTTGGTGTACGACATCTCTATCCATATAACGCTTCATATGGTGCCATCTGAATACTCGAATTGAAGCTATTGTTATAGGAAAATTCTACAAGTGGTAAATATTGATCCCACATACCCTGAAAGTCAAGTGAGCAAGATCTCAACATGTCTTCTAAGGTCTGAATAGTCCGTTCTGATTGTCCGTCTGTCTGAGGGTGGTAAGCAGTGCTCAAATGAAGTTCAGTATCCATGGATTTCTGAAGACTTTTCTAAAATCTTGATGTAAAACGGGGATCACGATCAGAAATAATCGATAGGGGTACTCCATGAAGTCTCACAACTTCATTAATATATAGTCTTGCTAGACGTTCTAGGGGTAGATCTTCTCTTATAGAAAGAAAATGTGATGACTTGGTAAGATGATCAACAATAACCCATATTGCATCGTTCCTTCTAGGAGTCTTTGGTAGCCCCATGACAAAGTCCATCATAATATTGTCCCATTTCCACTCCGGTGTGGGAAGAGGTTGCATGACTCATCCAGGCTGTTGCCTTCCAGCTTTCACTTGTTGACAAACCATACATCTTGACACAAAATCATCAATCTCCCTCTTCATGTTGTGCCACCAAAAATGTTCCTTCAAATCTCTATACATTTTGGTGCTCTCATGGTGTATAAATAAATTGGAACTATGAGCATCATCCAACAATTCCCTTTTTAGATCAGGTATATCGGGAACACAAAGACTCTTCCCGAATCTCAAAATTCCATCTTCATACACAAAGTCTCTCAATCTCCCATCATTCACAGCTTTAATCTTCTTTTGAAATTCTTCATCATCGGTCTGAGAACTCTTAATCCTTTCTAGTAAAGATGGTTTGGCAACCATTTGAAAAATCATTGATGTTTCACCTTCCCTGGTTATTTCCATGTCCATCTTCACTAGATCCATGAAAATTGGATCCCTTTCAATTCTCATATTGTTCAAAACTCCATGGTCTTTTCTACTCAAAGCATCTGCCACCTTGTTTACTTTCCCCGGGTGGTAGTGTATCGTGCAATCATAATCCTTGAGTAATTCAAGCCATCTCCTTTTCCACATGTTGAGTTCTTTTTGTGAGAAAACATAATTCAAACTCTTGTGATCAGTATAAATCTCACATTTTTCACCATAGAGGTAGTGCCTCCATATCTTCAAAGCAAAGATCAAAGCTGCTAACTCGAGATCATGAGTAGGATAGTTTTGTTCATTAATTTTCAACTGTCGTGATGCATAGGAAATAACTCTATCATTCTGCATAAGGACACAACCAAGTCATTTCTTTGATGCATCACTATAAATAACGAACCCATCATTCCCCGATGGTAGAGTCAATATAGGAGCATTGACTAATCTTCTCTTCAGTTCTTTGAAACATTCTTCACACTCTTTTGTCCAAACAAATTTAACCCCTTTACGTGTGAGCTTCGTTAATGGGTTAGCCAATTGGGCAAAATTCTGGACGAAACGTCGATAATAACCTGCCAAACCAATAAAACTACGTACCTCAGTTATACTCGTAGGTGATGTCCATTCTTGGATTGCCATGGTCATAGAAGGATCAACAGAGATTCCATCTTTAGAGACAATATGGCCAAGAAAAGAAATCTCATGAAATCAGAATTCACAATTGCTAAACTTTCAATATAATTCATGCCTCCTCAGAGTCTTCAAGAATGTACAAGTGATTTTCATGATATTCGTAGATTTTTTAGTATACTAAGATATCATCAATAAATACCACCAAAAATTCATCGAGATACTCCTTGAAAACTCTATTCATCAGATCCATGAATACAGAGGGTGCATTAGTAAATCCAAAAGGCATTACAGTAAACTTGTAATGCCCGTACCTGGTTCGAAATGCTGTTTTCGAAATGTCTTCCTTCTTCACACACAACTGAAGGTATCCAGATCGAAGGTCAATCTTTGAAAAGTATTAAGCTCCATGCAGTTGGTCAAATAAATCATCAATGCGTGGTAGGGGATACTTGTTCTTTATTGTTATAGCATTGATCTCCCTGTAGTCGATACATAACCTCATAGATCCATCTTTCTTTTTAACAAAAAGAACAGGGGCTCCCCATGGAGAAACACTAGGGCGAATAAATCCATTATTACTCAATTCCTCTAGTTGTTTCTTTAGTTCAACTTATTATACATTGGCCATTCTATAAGGGGTCTTCGATATAGGCCTTGATCCAGGAATCAAATCAATGGAAAACTCAACTTCTCGTTTCGGAGGATGTCCAGGTAAATCTTCTGGAAATACATCTACAAATTCTTTCACAACAGGTACATCCTCTATTTGAACATTCCTTTCCTCACCGACAGTTATTTCATTCTCTTCCTCCCCAATAATTGATTTAAGTTGAGCTACTGGGGGTGGCTCTAAATAAGAATTAGGTGGTGATGATTATGCTCTAAAGATAAGGTGTTATATATCATTATCATCAAGAATCGTAACCTCTTTCTTCTTATAATAAATCTTCGCATCATAGTCTGAAATCCATTCCATACCGAGTATTATATCAAACTCAATCATAGGTATGACGATGAGATTAGTAGATAACGAACATTTATGTGCCCTAATGGGGACTGATTCACAAAACTTTGTTGCAATGATACTTACCTTAGGAGTTTTAACTGACAACTCCCTTATTAAATCATATTGGAAATATCTAATTTTCATAGAAAACTGGGAAGATATGAAACAATGCGATGATCCAGAATCAAATAATGCATTTGCTAAACTTGAGGAAACCATTAAATTACCTGCCACCACGTCTTTTAGAGCTTCTACCTCATCAGTAGTGATAGCATAAGCCTGGCCTTGATCCCTTGACCTTTTCTGAGGTATGTTCTCCTGACGCTTAGGACATTCATTTGCATAATGCCCCATCTCCCTGCAATTGTAGCACTAAACGTTGGTAGTTTCCTTCTTCCCCTTGCAATCACGACCTTGGTGGCCTTTTTCACCACACATGTAATAGACTCCCATTCCCTTCAAGCAAGTACCGAGATGTTTCTTCCATCATTTACCACAAGATGGATATTCAACCTTTCCCTTATTCCCCTTATTTCCATTCCCAGATTGATCAGCAGTTCTCTTCTTCTCTTTCTTTTCTTTAAAGTCATAAGACTTAGATAATTCCTTTTCGGTCTTGATAGCACATGAGACAATGTCTTCGTACGAAGAAAAGGATTGTGAGACTAATGCTCGACGAAGAAATGGTTTTAACCCATCAAAGAAACGATCAATCTTACTTCTTGGGTTACATATATAATCTCCAGCATACCTTGCTAACCTTGTAAAGTTAGCCTCATACTTTGTGACATTATCGTCCTCCTTTTGTCTCAGACTCAGAAATTGCCTTTACATATCTGCTCGATGGTCGCGAAGAAAGTATTTTTCTAAAAACAGATCTTTGAACTCCCTCCATTCAATATTTGATACTTCATCATCTTAATTCATGTTTTGAATCAATGACCACCATTGATCAGCATCTCCAGTGAGGCGGTAAACTGCCATGATAACATATTCCCTTTCACTGCTCCCCAAAGCCTGAAATATTTTTTCTAGGGAATTTATCCATTGCTCAGATACTAAGGGATTTGTACTCCCATTGAATGTTGGTGGTTGTTGCCTCATGAATCGATCTAACATTGATCCTCCATGATGTGGATCAGGGTGCTCCATACGGGTAAGGTTATTATTCATAACCTGTGTAAGTTGTCCCAGTATGGTGATTAGCTGATCGGCACCAGTTGCATCACCAACCCCACTATAATTATCTTGAGCAGGAGGTCAATCCCTACATGGAGTGCGTGCATTGATACAGTTTCCATTTCTTCCACTAGGCGCCATTTCTAAACAATGGCATAAACTATATCAGTTTATGAATCAAAATACATAATCCCATACTTATAAAAAACTTAACATAAATTCAACTATTTATGGATATAATCCATAATCTTAAAAATGTTTTCTTTGAGGATGTATATACCTATAAACCCTTCATAATTATTTTTAAAGAAAATGAGAGTTATCCTAAACATATCCCCCGGGAGTGTCGTAACCAAGAGTGCAGCAAGGCCCGTTGTCGTGCACCAGTTCCCGTTCGAGTATAGCTCAAAGCGGTGTTTTCGGGTTTTACCCCTAGGTACATCTGTGCTAGAGCCGCCTCTACCTGCTCGTATCCAGACAGGGATGTATTTCTCTGAAAACTCACAAAATATTTACAATACCAAAATTATAGGAAGTTATTCTATACTAATCCTCAAATTTCATCTTAGGTCTACGTGCTCTAATCAGAGTTTATCTAAATCTAGCTTCAATGGTTTGTACTAAACTTCCTCTAATACCAACTGTAACGCCCCGACCCTAGTTACCCAGAGTTGGTGCATTATTACATAACATTGGCATGATCACAAGAAAGATAAAATCTCGAAAGACCGATTGGTTTAGTAGCCTTGGAAACACTAGATATATTAATAAGTTTTACATTACATCATAAAATGAAAAACAACTACAACAACATAATGTCTCCATAATCAACACTCATATCCCCACATAATATCCCTGAAGGTCATTCATAATTTACTTCTTCACTTCCTGGGAAAAATAAAACATAGAAAAGGTGTGAGCCCAAATACCCAGTAAGGATAACAATATAGCGGAACATTCAAAATAAGCATAAACATTTAAGGCAATGCATTACTAAAACAAAAGCCTTTCAAACTTGAACTTTCAACATGGTATGGAATAAATAAAATGAAATAATGCCATTTACATATTCACATGGATATTCTACTAATCGAATAATCACATGCAAAATCAATAACCACTTTCATAATGTTGGAATGCATAATGCCAGACTATCATAACCACATAGCCAAGGCCTCGTGCCAAGACTACAAATACGATTTTTTCAAGGCCTTGTGCCAAGACACTAGTTTGTCTCATGAGACCTACCGATGCATCGAGGAGCTATAGTGGGCTCCACCCGTCACATATTAAGTCCAATGAATTCGCATATGAAAAGGTTTAATCATAACATTAACATTCGTATTAAAACTAGCTTACGAAATGTCAATAATTTCACCATAAACTATGAATGGTATAACAAATAGGACATCCACAGTCAAACATATCACAACACCTTCAATACATTATAGAAGTTTTGTATCATAATAAATCAACTTCAAATAAGCGTAAAATCCATCAAAGGATGTTGACATAGATGAAATCAAAACACTTTTTAGAGAAATATCTCTTTCTATTTTTGAAATCATTTAAGAGCCATATAAAATAAAACATTTTCTTGAAAATATTCTTATAATTTTGTAAGGAATGCTTTGAATATTTTATAACGGCCGAAAATAACCGCACCCGCCGTATAAGTTAAAAAAACATTCTTACCTTAATTCTGTCGAAAAGGTTAAAAAGGACCTTGTTTTGAAAACGATGGAAAGATTCCTCTTATAAAAAGTCATACAAGGGTGTAAATTACTTTAACCCATATTCTTGTAAAAAATTATTTGAAATACATTTTGAAGAAACATGGATGTGGATGATAACGAGATCCCAGTAGATTATTACGTACTACCTCCTATAATGAAGAGATTGTGAAATAACCCTTACCTTGTACTTTTCCTTGGTTGGGGTAGGGTAACCTCCTTTATAATGGTGAAATAATTGTTATTAAATTATACAAGAATCATATTCATTAAAATGATATCATATATGATCTTTTAATATTGATTTGATAATAATATCTTAGTATTATCGTTGTTTCGGGTGTGAACTTACTTGTTTTGTTTTATATGTTTTGTTACGTAAGACATGTTTGTAAAGGATAGGTTGTATATTATTCATATCCAGAATGATATCAAGTCCTTTAACATCATTTTAAAATCATCAAATGATAATTATACTTTAATGGTTACAATGGAGAATGAATCTCATCGCGTTCATGGAGACGGTAGTCCGTACGTACGCATGAGCGACAATATCATTGTTTTGATATTAAAATAATATATAAATGGATGGTATATCATATATACAGAATCATTAACATGTTATATTTATTATTTAAATGAGTTACACATCATTATTATAACCATACAAATAATATTATATTGAATAACAATTACACCACGACGTGGAGACGGTAAGCCGTACGTACGCACTTATGGTGACATGTCATTCAAAGGGTGGATAGAATACTGAATATGGTTGTACCATATTTATAATAACATCACAGTATATATATGATACTGGAGTTATTATTTTATAATGGTAACAACAAAGGAAGAAGAAGTGGAAGAAGAAAGGAACTTGGAAAAGGGTGGTGAAATCATTACCTCTTCTTCGGGTTCTTCCTTTTGATTTGATCAAAAGGGCTCCTTAGGTTGGCTTTATGATCAAACTAAGGCCCCTAGGTTGTAGTGAGTAATGTTGGGAGAGTATTTGGGGAGAGTTTGGCCGAACCAAAAGGCTTTTAAGGTGAGAATAAATGAGAAGGATGTGTTCCCTTTTATAAGAGGGGTGAGGGGCACCTTTGGAAAAGCTAGAGATATTAGTTTATAATAAATTCATATTCGGTTTCCAATGGCTACAAATATTATTATTTAAATTTTAAGGTGGGTATAGGTCGAAAACAACTCAACCAATATAATTTAGACAGGTTTGGGTACTTATATTAACCTTATCTTTAAGTATTAACTCTAAATTAATTAGTTTCACTTTTACAATGTCTCTTTGTATTTTTATATAATATGGTTAATAAACTTACTATATACATCCATGAGACCCCCAAGTTGTCCATTAATGATGAACCTATCATGATATAGGTATCTTAGCCGATCCTTAGATTTTTAGGAATTTAATATCAATTAATAATATAATATTTCTTTTAAGAACTCTTTTATGACAATTTTGACACTATTCAATAGTTGATTTTTTTGAATTCATAACAGATTTATTACTTCAAAAAAAGTCAATTAAATCAATCCTAATATATCATATTATCCTAGAAAATTAGTTTAATTCATTAAAAGATTCATATTATATTTATTTGGGAATTTATAATATCAATTATTTTAATTATTTACTATTATAGTAATAACTACATCATCATTGTGTCATAAATAAATTAAATTATTTAATGTCTAAAAAATATATATATAATATCATTATGTAGGAACTATTTTTATATTTCTAATAAATATTTATAATCTAAAATACAACATATATAACCCTATGTAAAAATTGTTTTGCTAAAAGATATATGGTTGTGTCATTTTTGAATTCATTTTAACTTAATTAAAAAAAAGTGTCCCTATCACCTACAAGTGGCACCATGGGGTCCCAAAATCGACCCAAAGATTCCTATGGTCGAACATGTATCAAAAAATAAGTCTAGGACACATTTCAGGGTAATTTAGTATTATTATAATATTATTTTTAACCCTTATTTACCAGATTTACCATTAACCATGGTTAATAAAATATTTACCACAGTAATTATTGAAAATGTATAAAAATAAAATTTACCTATTTACACAATTTGGACATCCTGATTCCAAATATGGAATCCATTTTTCTAAATTCAAAACACAGAAGTGGCAAAAATTAATTTAAAATTAATTCCCGCTGTCAAAACAAAAAGCCTGTTTTTAAGAGATAATAACTATCAAAAGATTGACACTTGTTTATGTTCGGTTTAATTGTAAAATTATGTCCAATGACCAACATTATATTAAATGATAAAAATATATTCTAAATATACTTTAAAACCACTAAAATTCATAATTTATCACTATTAATTATTTTGATTTAACAATTTGTTTTTAATTAGAATTTAGTAATTTTCACTATTCATCAAAATATTAAAGTTATCCGAAAAGTACCAAAATTTCATCTTAGGCTAAATTAGATATTCTGAATCCAAAAATGAAGTTCTTTTTGAAATATAAAATATATATAATTTCAAAAAGTAGTTATTACTATTCATAACGAGTAGTTTGATTGGTTATGGTGTGTTAGAACTCGATGTTGCGTACAACACACACTATCACATTATTCAAAGAGAAGCGTAACGTTGAAGCTTGGGGTGTTACAATAACCATGGAAGGTGAAACATCAATACATTTTCAAATGGTATCCAAAAAATCATTACTAGAAAGGATGAAAAGTTATCATACTAATGATGAAGAGTTTCAAAAGAGGAATAAAGCGGTAAAAGATGGATGAGTGAGTGACTTCGTATATAAAGATGGAATTTTGAAATTTGGAAGAGACATTGTGTTCCTTATATATGTAATCTGAAAATGTAATTGTTGGATGATGCTCATAGATCCAATTTATCTACACACACTGATAACACTAGGATGTATAGGTATTTGAAAGAACATTTTTGGTGGGATTACATGAAATGAGAGATTTATTATTTTGTGTCTAGATGTATGGTTTACAAACAAGTGAAAGATGGAAGACAACATCCTAGAAGAGTGATGCAATATTTTCCCATACTTGAGAGGAAAAGGGAAGATATTATGATATACTTTGTCATGGGACAACCAAATACTCCTAGAATAAATGATGCAATATGGGTCATTGTGGATCGCCTAACCTAGTCAGCATATTTTTTTAATATAAGAAGAAGTTTTACCACATGAACTTCTAGAAAAAGAATATATTAATGAAGGTGTGAGACTCCATGGTGAACCCCTATATATTTTTTTTGATCATGATCCTCATTTTATATCATGATTTTTGAAAAGTCTTCTAAAGGGCTTGGATATGGAACTTCGTTTGAGCACTGCATACCACCCTCAACCTGATGGACAATACAAATGGAATATTCAAACCATATAAGACATGTTGAGATCTTTCTCACATGACTTTCACGGTATGTGGGTTCAATATTTACCTCTGGTATAATTAACCTATAACAATATCATCTATTCATGTATTTTGATGGCACCATATGAAGCATTGTATGGAAAGAGATGTTGCACACCATCTTGTTGGGATGATGTTGGTGAAAGAAAACTCGAAGGCCGAAATCATTTTGAAGAAACAATAAAAAATGTGAAGATTATCCAGACCCACATAAAAGCATCCAAATTATGAAAAATTGCAATGCTGATAATATGAGGAAGGATTTGGAATTTTATGTTGGAGATAATGTTTTCTTGATGGTATCTCTATAAAAGGGTGTTATACGATTTGGTAAGAAGGGTAAATTGAGTCCTATATACATATGACCTTTAAAAATTCTAGAATTAATTTGAGTTGTAACATATCATTTGGAAATGACTCATAGTCTAAAGAATGGTCAGGATGTGTTCCACATATCACTATTGAGAAAATTCACGCCTGACCCAACGCATGTACTAACCTATGATAAAATTGAACTTGAACCTGATTTGTCTTATTATGAAGAGCCTTCAATCTTGATAATATTGAACAAGTGTTTAGAAATCAGATGACACATCTGGTAATTGTTCCATATAGAAACCATAAGATGGAAGTGGAACATGTGAAACCAAGTAACTTATAACGAAGAACCATTTGAATTATTTTATTCAATAATATTTTAAAAATTTAAGGGTTGAAAATATTTAATGGATAGGAGAATGTGAGAACCCATGCTTCCACAGTATGTTTCCTATTGAAAATAATGCAGCTAGCATCATACACAACAAAGAGTATTAACACACCATGTCCAATGAAACTAGCCATTTTGAATAGTAATACCCACTATTTGAACTTTTATAAGTCTTAGTTATCAAAATAGACTTCATTTTTGGATTCATAATATCAATATTAGCTTATGGATAATTTTTGGTATTATTCTGGGAACATTCCATTTTTTATGAATAATGAAAAACAGTTGCGTTATTGTTTAAAACTGACAATTTAATTAATTAATTAATTTTTTTATTTTAATTTTTTTGTCAAAATAGATACATATTACCTATATAGGTTCAATTTAATTCATTAGTGTCATTTTATAAAATGTTTGGGTATATAAAATTTTATTAATATTTTTACCGTCTTTAACCCACACTCAAGGAGAATTTAAAATTTTGCATAAAACATAATTTTCCCACTTCTATGAGTTAAATTTCAAAAATCCATGATACGTGGTTGACATCAGTATGTAAATTGTGGTCCAAAAATATGAAAATAATTTATTGTGAATAGTAACTTTTGACTTTTATTTACCATAGTTAAAGAGAAAATTGGTTAATTAAGGGTAAAAATGATATTATAATTACCCGAAAACTTTTCCTAAATCTATTGTATAATCCTAGTTCGACCAAAAAAATCCTTAGCAATAAAATATGATCCTTTTCATCCACTTGGATTAGATTAGGACGTTTATTATTATTTTATTTAAAGAATAGGTAAATGTTTTAAATTCTATATTTAAAAACTAAACCATTTATAATATAAGGTTAGTTAAAATATAAATTTTACTATAAATATTAATTATAAATCTAAAAGTATTTCCTACAAAATGGTACTTTATTTATAATATTTAGACATTAAATAATTTAATTCATTTATGACACAATTATGTTGCAGTAATTAACTTATTAATGAAATATTAATATTATTGTTGTTAAAAATATCCAAATATATGTAAATTTTGACATATTATAAATTCCACTAAATTTATAGGTTAATATGAATGTTTAGGGTTGATTAAAGAATACTTTTCAATGTATTCATGCATTTATGATTTTCAAAAAACCCAAACACTAAATAATGTCAAAATTGACATAATTTAGTTTTTAAAACGAATACTATATTATTAATTTATATAATATTCCAAAAAATATAAGTATTAGTGAAAGGACACATATAAGGTTATATATATTAATAATTAACCACATGGGGTTCAATTGGATTTTTACAGTATGTTTTTTAACCATATAATATATAAATACAAGGAGACATGGTAAATATCAAACTATTTAACTAAGAGTAAAATCTAAAAGATAATTTCAATATGCTGACCTAAACCTATCTAAAACCTATTATTTGAGAGGTTTTAAACTCTTCCACGCCTTATCGATGAAATAAACAATTTTGGATCCATTAGAAACCGAAAATGATATTATTATAAAATAATACTTAAAGCTATTCCTAAGGTGTATATCGCCTCTCTTATAAAAGGGTACTTCCCTTCTCTTAATTTCACACCTCCAAAGCCATTGTTTTTGGAGAAACTCTACCCAAATATCCTAAAAAATTCAAAATAATAAAACTTGAGTCCTTATTTGTTCAAAAATACAACATATGGAGTCCTTTTGATGAAATCAAAGGAAAGAACCTGAAGAAGAGATAAATATCCCATCACATCTTTCAAGTTATTTTCTTCATCCACATCCTCCTTCATTGTTGTTTCTATACCAAAATAATAACTCCAGTACCTTCTATATAAATTGATGTTATTATAAATATTGTAAAACCATATTCATTATTATATCTATCTATAAATGACTATGTCACCATACATGTGTATGTATAGATTACCGTCTTCACATCGAGGCGAAGTATGTTATTAATACACATAATTTTTTTGATGGGTATAATAAGGAGTATAACTGATTTAAATAATAAATATATCATGTTAATGATTATGTATATATGATATTTCATCCAATTAAATACAATTTCTCCATCAATATAATGATATTGTTGCTTGTGCGTACATACAGATTATTGTCTGCACAAACTCGATGTTATTCACTATCCACCGTAATCATTCAAGAATATTTTTTATTTTATGGTTGATATTAATTTTTATTTAATTAATTTAATTATGGATATAAATAAAATACATACTATACATTAAAAACCAGGCTTATATAGCCAAGCAGATAAAAGAAAACAGATCTGTTAACACCCGAAACGATGATACAACTAAAATATTATTAAAAACACAATAATAGAGGATCATATATGATATCATATTTATGTATATAGTTCTTGTATAATTCAATAAAAATTATTTATCAATTATACAGGTGGTTAACGTACCATCACCCAAGGAAATGTAATTTAAAGTGTTAATTTGACAATCTCATTATTATCCATGGTTGTTTTTACATAAGTATCTATTGTGACCTCTTTATCATCCACATCCATGTTACTTAAAAATGTATGTCAAAATTATTAAATATTTACTAGACTATGGTATAATGAAATTTATACCCCACATTGACTTTTCATAAATTTTTTTGAATGGAATCTTTATGTCAATTTACAAATAGGTACATTATGACCTTTTCGACAATGTTAAGGTAATAATGCCTTTTTTTAACTTATACGGAAGGTTTGGCTATTTTCCACCATTATATAATTGTCATAGAGGCATATAAGAATATTTCAAAAATAAATGTTTTCTTTTATAATTATGTGACTTTTAAATTATTTCAAAATTGAACGATGTATTTATTTCAAATAGTTTTCATTTCATCTATGTCAACATCCTTTGACAGATTTTAATCTTGTTTGAAGATGATTTTTTATGATAAAAACCTCCATATTGTATAGAATGTTTTGTGATATGTTTTACTGTGGATGTGTTACTTTTTCCCCAATCATGGATTAATGATAATGTAATGATATTTCATATTCTAGTTTTAATACGAATTTTTATGTTATGTTTGAACCTTTTCATATGAGGAATTCATTAGAAATAGTAAATGACGGGTGGAGCCCGTTATAGCTCCTTGATGTATTGGTATGTCTCATTAGACAAACTAGTGTGTTGGCATAAGCCCTTGAAAAAATCTTATTTTTAGTATTGGCAGAAGGCCTTGACTATGAAGTTATGAAGTGAAGAATTATGAATTCCATCATTATGAATGTGGCTATAGATATTTCATATTATTATTAGACTAGTAGAATATCTATGTGAATAAATAACTGGAATTATTTGATTTTATCATTTCCACATTATGCTGAAGGTTACAATTAAGATACTTTTTTTACTCTTATACATTGCATTACATATTTTTGCATATTTGTGCAATTTTTCACTATATTGGTATCATTACCGAGCATTTGAGCTCAACCCATTGTATGTTTTATTATTCCATGGATGTGAAGATATATTTTATGGTTGACCTGTAGGTATAAGCTATGGTTATTATTGTGTAAATAAGGGGAAAAAATTTTGTTGATATTTTTATTTCATGATGTAATTTAAAACTTATGAATGTATCTTGTACTTCTAATTCTACTAAACTGATATGTATTTCGGGATTTCATCACTTGTTATCATGCCAATGTTATATAATAATGCACCGAATCTGGGTAACTAGGATCAGGGCATTTATTAGGATCAGGAGGATCAGAATTACCTTTATTCAGAGTGACATTCTATTTTGATGGCCCTAGGTTCATATGTAGGAGTCATGGGAATGTATGAGAAATCATGAAAAAGGGGTCCCCATAAGTCATGATTCTTTTATAAGGGATATGGAAGATCAATGGATGTTCTACTGAGGAGGTCGGAATACAAGAGATAATAAAACCTTAAGGTTAGTTGGGGTATGGATGATGTAAATCATAACATGTGAGTTTGAGTCCATGAATATGATATGGGGCATACATTCTATGTATAACCATTGACATTATGAAATCTCGGGATATTTCGCAATGATGCAATTGCTCACAAGGATCGAAGATACTTTCTAAAAAGGATATGATAACTTTAGTTGAAGGATGAAGGACGATATATGTTAGTCGAAAGGCCAATAATAGATTATCTCTAATTATTTACAAGGGTTATGGATGATTTTTTAAGGCTCAAAATTTCTTGATTATGAATATAGATATGGGAAGAAAGCTACCTATAAAGGGTCATGGAAGCGTAGGGATTATATAACATAAAAAATCTCATGATCTATTACACAACGTTTTTAATGATGATACATGGGCAATAATAGACTAGGAAATGAAGTGTCATAGTCTATAATTGAGAAATGGCACAAAACCTAGTGATGTAATGTCGAGGGTATCAAATATGATTGGAAAATATTGTATGGAGATATTAAATAGTGATATGGAGTGCATGAGTTAGGATAATGGTATGGGATATTCATAAAGGGAATTGTTCAGATACACTGGGGTGTATAGTGAAACCATGATTATTTTATGGATCACGAAAGTTGGAATGTCTTTTTCAGAGTGATTCACTTGGTTGTTGACAATAAGTTCATATGCTGGATCCATGGTAATGCATTAATTGTAATGGAAATGGCCCATGATGATGGATATCCATTAAAAAGGATATGGATGATTGTAGGTATTTGAGATACACCAACTAATGAAGAGTTGTTTTCAAAAGATGTAAAATACAATGACTTTTCGAATTCCTTAAAGGTGGTGTCACTGCCTAGAGATCATATTCTTGCGGTGAGAATATGAGACAGATACTTCCCTAACTTTTTCCTAGAGCATTGAGTCCAACAGACATAACCTGGATTTCACTAGGGTTATAGATCCTATGATATTTCTGGGTTTTTTGTTTATACCCTAATTTTTTTTCTAAACTCTCAGAATAAAGAGTTTAGCAGGAGAAGACTGGGTTTTGATCATGTTTCACATAGAGGGTTTTGGGGCTGAAACATTTTGTGTCTCTTCCTTTGGTAGTTTAATGTATTGTGATTTGGACCTTTATGTGATAGTGTTTAAGGTCGTACACAATTCATCAAAGAATATATATTTTATGGAAATGACATGTATGGAAAAAATATAGAAGATATTATAAAAAGCCTAATTAGGGTACCCAGGGTCAGTAGTGCCCTATCATCTTCTTGGGAATCAGTCAAAAATGTCGTAAATCACGACATGAGTTTCTTAGGTCATGAGTAATGACACATGTCAATCGTACACGAAGAAATTATGACACAATAGGGTGTGTGGTGCATCTCTGATGATCACTACTACAAAACACGCCTTTAATAGCACTAAAAATTATCAACGATATATCAAAACATTGATAAATGCAATATTTAGCCGCTCTAAATAAAGTGATGGTAAATTTAACCTTTTATCAGTTCATCTTTTTTAGTACTATGAAATGTAAACCTTTATCAGCACATTATTTTTATCACTTATAAAGGTAATCCTTATCATTGCCGTATTTTTAGCCATGATAAAGGTTATCCTTTATCAACACTTTGTTTTTAGTGCTGATATATGGTATCCATTATCAGCGCTTTAATTTTTTCTCTGATACAGAGTATACATTTTTAGTGCTTTATTTTTAGTGAAGATAAATATTTATATAAATAAAAAGAAATAATGATATTAACAAAAATAAAAGAATTTTTTATTATCAAATATTACAAATTTGATTAATTTAAAAATTATTGATAAAAAGTAATATTTTGATTACACATAATTAATTATTAAAAATTATTTTTGTTTGATAATTATTCTAATTAATGTTTGGAAATTGTATATATTTAATATATAGATATATATTAATGTATTTAAATATGATTTATACATTAAAAAATATTTATACCGTTTACATTAAATGGTCAACTGTTTTTTGAAATATGGTTAATAATAAATAATTAATAGGAATTAAAAATATTCACTTTAATTTCATAGTACTCGTCATATAATGGAATATCGATTGATTTTTCAATTTAACAATGGTCAAATTTGTGTTATATTAATTTCACAAAAATATAATTAATTCATTTTTATATAAAATGCACAGACACGAAACATATCAATTATTTTTAATATTGTGAAAGTGTAATTATTCTAAATTTTTCAATTTCACTAAATTTTAACATTGATACATGCACTGAAAAAGAAATATTTTTTAATAATATCCTAAAAATACTGGTAAAAAATAATTATAAATAAATATATTTCTAAAATTTTAGTCATTATATTCATAATATTATATATTTATTATTATAAATATATAAAAATTAGTTTAAATTATTTATGTAATTATAAAAAAATAATTAAGTATATTTAAATACTAAATAAATTCGTAATAAATTTACATAAATAGTGAATATATTTACTATATTTATATTTATATTTATTTATTAAATATATATATATATATAGTTATATTAATATACGTAATGATAATAAAAATATTTTTTTAAAAAAAAATCTATATATAGAAATAAATAATTTTAAAATTATAATAAATATATTTAAAAAGGAAGATATATACTCTATTGACATTTATATAAATTTGTAAAGTATTTTTAAATTATTACAATGTTATTATTTATATTTGTAATTATAAATCTTTTAACCACACTTCATTAATAAGAACTGATAAAAGAATCTTAATTAGTGTGGAAAAGGTGCTGACAAAGATGATGATTTATCAACCCAAAATAAAAAAAATGAAAATTTTTCAATGATCTAATTTTAACATTGATAAATATTTTTTTATTAGTTTTTTAGCACTAATAATGATAGAACATTATCAGTAATAAATAAAACACTAATAAGTATTCCTTTTACCGGCTCTTATGTTATACGTGTTGATAAAAGGTATATTTATCAGCATTAATTTATATGCACAGATAAATGATTATGGGTCTATTTGAAAAACACTAACCATTTGAGAACATGTTGTGATTTCAGTATATTTCCATGGTATCCACCCACTTTCGGCACACCCCCTGAGTGAATTGTTGCTCTAATCACACCACATGACTGTTTCTAGTTTTCTAGTTGCATGACCATATCAACTCACATCCATTTTTCAATCGTGGTTTTGATATATATGGGAGTTTACATCACATTCAATAAATTTCTCTTCCCGAGGTAAGTAGTTTCATTCCCTAACAATTTTAGATAATATATTTTTCCCACATTATTAATTATTTAATTCCTTATAGTTTAGTTTGGTGGTGCAAATATATTTTGGAAATGTGTTGACATGAATTTTAATGGAAAATAAATTTTCTAAATAGAAATTATTTTATTTCTAAATAGACATTCTTAAGTGGAAGTGTTCAATTAATTGATTGAGTAGTGTGAAATGGGTTTATGTGGCTTCTTATGGTGTTTCAGTTTTGAAAAAAGATTTTTTTTATGGGAAATGCATCATTTTGGGAACATTAATCTCGTTGTGTGCTGTTGAGTATGATTTTTGATGTGTATAAATAATGAATAAATTTTTTTAGAAATGAAATTTGATATGTGGTAATAGTTTTTTAAGAGTTGTCAGTGATGAAAAATGGGTTTTCATAGGGTTTGAAATGATTTGAGTTAGGAATGGGTTGTTTAATGGAAAATGGTTGTGTTGTGTGTGTGTGTGTGTTTTAGTGTGGTGTTCCAAGGAAGGTTTTCATGGGTTGTTTGAAAGGTTCAAATCATAATTTAAAAATTTGAAAAAATGTGGATTTGTATGGAAGTATGTTCTTAAAGGAAATTAGCATAACTGGCCACGTTGAAAATGGAGTTCTATCTTTTTAATGTGAATATTAAATTGTTTTAATGGATTGATGACATGTTTTGGTTGTTATTTTGGATTTTTAAAAAACGTGTAATAAAGGTACTTTCTATTGAATTGATTGCGAATTTGTCTAAACACTGGTTTTTTAAATAGAAGTGTTCTATAAACAATTTAATTGTTTTGTAAAATTATACAATATTTGAAAATTATGTTTTATACGGTTAAGTGGTGTGTTTGATTTTAAAAGTATCATTTTCATGTGAGCTTTGGAGTGTTTTTTATGGAAATCCATTTGGTGCCTCCAAGGGTTATTTTTGAAAAAATTTTAAATGAATTATTAACATACATAATTGGTGTGAGTAATGTATTTGAAATTATTTAGTGTGCATTTTTTTACAAATATGTGTTGGGTGTGAAATTTGTGGCAAATTATTCATATTTTTTTGGAATGAATTGTTTTTGTAAATATGTTGTGTTGGAGACATGTGAATATGAAACTTGATTGATCCCAAAGAAAGGAAATCCTCAGTAACTGGGTAACATGATTTTGTTGTGTTATGGAATATTTATGTTTTCACAATAAAATCATTGTCCATATAATTAGTGCATTGATTGATATTTATTTAAATTGTTTCTTTTATGTATTTTTTTCATGAATTTTGTTTTCTGATACCAGTGGATTCTTTTGTTCGAGTTGGCGTGATCTATCCGACATTCACACTTCTTATCCCTTAAAATAATTTCACCCATGGAGTTCTGAATTTATCAAATTATTTTATGATACCTAATAAAACATTACATGAAGAGAAATGATGATTAATCTCCTCAATCATAGACGTAATATTTATGTTTTCACAGTAAAATAATTGTCCATCGAAGTAATTTATTTTTTCATATTAATGTTTAATGAATTTTTTTACCCACATAATACTCGTTTTTTCATAAATGTGTATTCTTTAATTCATATAGGGGTTCTCTATATAAATTACATGCTCTGTCTCCCTTAAACACTTTTCAACCACACAATGGTTCATTTATAACTTTATTTGAAGTTACCTCCACTACATTTTCAAGAAGAGAAACCACGCTTCCATTGTTCAATCACAGAGGTATTCCTCATTTTTACATAGTAAAATGATTGTCCATAGAGTTAATATAAGAACCTGACCATAAGCATTACATAATCTTGAATTATATCAATAATTCACATTGAGGATCTTTTCAGGTTTAGAACATTAGATTATTGGATCATAACATAAACAAAACAACTTGAATGTTACATGTAGACACTTCTACTCAGGATCCATTTTTTTATAAAATAAAAACTCTAAGAAAAAAGTGTCATGTCTAGTTCCATGTTTTAGACACAACAGTTTTTCCTTGATCGCCTCCTTGACAATATTCCACATTATGTCATGTGAGATACTTTTTAAAAAAAAGTTGGGATGAGCATAAAAATCAAAGTAAGGGATACACATAGAAGGAAAACTGTTAGTTTTTTAAAATAACATGTAAACCATTAATACATTATCATAAGTAATACTTTTCTCCTTTTTGAAGTAGTAAATACTCTTCACTGAATAAAAATTCATTGCATTCCATTTTTAAGAAAAATATTTACATAAAACCCATAGAAAGAACTCATAATATATAGTGGTAAATTAGGACAGAAACATACATAAATGGAATAACCAAACGGTTGAATTCCACACATATGACTAAATGGAATATCCATATGGTCGACTTATATACCCAATGCATTTGAGGTTATAATGTAACCACCAATCCAAGTTTATCATGGAACCATCTGTCATTTGGTTTATCATTAAACCACTCGTCAAATGTCCATGTACCAATATTAAATCATAACACATAAAATTTATCGAATATAAATATTTCAAAAATAAAAATTTATTAGCAATAAAAATAAACCATTTCAAGATATTTTATTAATAATTCAATTTCAAAAACCATTTTCAATAAAAATACCCCCAAAAAAATAATGAGGGGTTTTTTTATTTTCAAATAAACATTAAATATTATATAGGAATCCAACTAACTATTACAGTGGCTGAGAGGTCATTATCGCCGAAAATGATAAAAACATTACGTTTTTTGTTTAGTAAAATGATTTGTTGTTGAATGATTACCATTGAATGAAATTAAAAGTAAAATGGGTTATTATATACTATATAAAATAATGTCATGTATAAATCAATGAATGCCTCAATGAAAAGAGATTGAGACAAAGTCCCTTACCTTGTGCCCGACATGACCAGTTTGTACATTAATTTACTAAATAATTAACATAAGGTAATTTTTACATTATTAAAAACATTTTTCAATTTAATTATTCCATTTATATAACATATTACCTTTCATTAACAATTGGTTAATTACTAGAGTTCATATTGGTCTTTTGGTCGATGTTTCGTACTTGAGTAAAAAAATAAAATTTTATAATTAAAAATTTTCCATGTGGTCAAAATAACATTATATATTGAATTATATTCATGATTTAGATATCATATATATAATATATATCAGGTATATATAAATAAATGTATTTATAATAGTATATAAAATTTGGAGATTAGAAATTAAATGCATCGTCCACAGAGACGACAAGTCGTACGTACACATGAACGCTACATTCATTTCTATTTCATATTTTAATGGATAAAAAACATAATTATACTTAGATATATAATAATTCCAATATAATATCAGATATAATTTCATTAAATACATCATTTATACATCCCACATATGACATGAATGAGTCATATCACCTTCAGAGGGCTGTAGTTCGCACTTCGTAAAATAAAATTATCGTGTTTTCACATAATGGAAACCATAATGGTATAATGAAAATGAAAAATAAAGAAGAATAGAGACAAAATTAATATAATTTATATCACATATAAATTCATTTCCATCCTAATGGCCTCCATGAGAGGCGGATGGAGATAATCGAACAATCATCGTTTCGTGAGGCAGTAGTTCGTCGTCCACAGAAACAGTATGTTCATTACCCATCAGATGGAGGTGTGTGTAACTATTTTTAGAATAATTATCATAACAACAACCTATTATTTTTAGGATAGTGTTGTTTCTATGAAATAAATGAATAAAAAAAGTTTTGGGGGTTGGAGAAGGAAACGAAAACAAATGAACTTAAGAGAAGACATTACCTTTAAATCGGGCAACTTCCTTTGGATTGAACAAAATGGATTTTTTGAAATGCCTTCTGCCTAAGGAAAGGATTCTAGGTAGAAGCGAGGGACATAGGGTGCTTAAATGGGTAGAGGTTTCATATGCCAAAAAGACTTGAGATGTGTGATTAATGAGTTAGATGGGAGGGATTTTTATAAGGGGGAGGAGAGGCTCTTTAGGAATGTTTGAAAATATTATTTTATTATATAATTATTTTCAGTATCAAAAGGATAAAAACTCATTAAGTAAAAGAAAAATAACTCATGTTAAAAATAAAATAATCCAATATGAATTGAACAAGATTTGGATATTGTTTTTAAATTTATAATCAAATTTGATTAAATCATTCATTAATGAGGTAAACACTGCATATTTATTGTGTCATAAATAATTTTATTTTTTTGATGTATAGAAATTATAAAAAAATTAAAATGAAATATAAATCTTTTATATTTAAAATTAATATTTTTAGTTAAAAATATCAATTTTATAACCCCATATGAAATTTTTTTAGCAAAAGAATACCTGTTTATGATATTTTTTTAACATTAATTAAAATGATAGTAACGACATTATCTTACCCAAGTGGTATTAAAAGGCCAACAGTCTCACCCAAATATTGTATTGGTCCAAAATTACACATGGAATAAGGGTAGGACAAGTGTTAAGATAATTTTATATTATTATTATATTGTTTTTACCTTGAATTACACTATTTACCTTTAACCGCATTTAAATAAAAGTCAAATGTTACTATTCAAAGAAATCCATCTTTCTGAACCACATTTTACGTAATAAAAACAACCATGTCTATCATATTTCAGAAATTAAAATCACAGATGTGGTAAAATTTCATTTAATGAAAATTTAATCTTCGTAACTACTACTCAGGGTTCTCACAATTCATAAAAAATTGATGTTTTTCCGAAAAATACAAATAATTATTCCTAAGATATATTTTTTATTTGAAATTCAAAAATGATTTCTATCTTAAAAAATACAAAACATAGATGTTGGAATAATTAATTTAGAATTAAAACCTCTTGTCAAAACAAAAGCGTGTTTTTTCGAAACTATATCTTTCAAAAATTGACACGTGTTTATATACAATTTCAATTTGAAAATACATACAATGACCAAAATTGGCTTAAATGGTAAAAATATAATCAAATTAAACTTTAAAACCAATTAAAAATATAATCATTCCATATAAATAAATTAGATTATATTTTGGTTTTGAATTAAATTATAGTTTTTTACGGTTTTTTACAAATTTAACATTATCAAGTAAAATACCAACATTTCATCTAAAGTAAAATTTGATGTCCCTATTATAAAAGATGAATTATATATTTTTAAATAGAACATATAAAAGTGAAAAGACTATATTTGAAGAGGGTACTCCATAAAATGGTTTTTAATATACCTTTTAAATAATATTATAGTATTAATGCCAAAAACATAATTTATTCACATTTTAAGCCTGTAACATTTATTAAATAAATGTAAAAACATTTAACAAACATGTATAATCATATTATTGTTATTCTTGTTTATTCTCGTCAATACAACGGCTAGGCATTAACTACCATTTAAAATAATATTATATTATTATTTTTCTGTATGACTCGGTAATGTGTGCATCATACGATTTCAAAGAAACATGTTGTTGTGTATCGGGTAAACCATCAAACATGGAATCACCTATAAAATAAAACTAATATTTAACTCACAAATATTAATAAATATGAAAATGTTTTATTCTTTATTTACCTGGGATGTTATATCCTTCCCCCCTTCAAGAAATTATATCCTCACAATATGTTTCACTTATAATATAAAGGGGGTATTTATCCCTCATAGCATTTTTAGATTCCCACATTTCCTCTTCAACCTTATGGTTTTTCCACAAAACCTTTACCTGATGAATTACCTTATTCAATAAAAAGATCTCTATTCAGTCAAGAATATTGCCTGTTTGTTCCTCATAAGATAGATTCTCTCCAAACTGAACTACATCTAGACTTGAAACATGAGATGGATCTGGAATATACTTTCTTAACATTGAAACATGAAAAATTATGTACTTGGGATAAAAATTGATGTAAAGTGACTCTATACACAACTAGTCCAACATTATCAAAGATTTCATATGTTCTAATGAACCTCGGACTCCAAATTCTCTTATAACCAAAACGCATTACACTTTTCCATGGAGAAACATTGGAAAATACATGATCACCTACCTATATAGAAATATCCTTCCTCCAATTATCAACATTACTTTTCTACATGCTCTGAGCTGTTCTCATGTGCTTCTGAATCAACTGAACTTTTTCAGCCATATCTTCTACCAATTATGGTCCAATAAACTTTCTTTCATCTATTTTATCCCAAGAAGTTATACTTCTACATCACATACAATATAATGACTCAAACGAAACCATCTGTATTATGGAATGAAAAATGTTATTATATGTAATCTCAACCTAAGAAAGATGTTGGTACCAACTTCCTTGGTAATCCATTAAGCTATAATTTTATATATCATCCATGGTCTAAATTGTTTGTTCTAACTTCCCATCAGACTGAGGATGAAAAGTTGTACTGAAATTTAATTTAGTACCCAAAAAATTATGATGACCTTTCTAAATGTTAAAAGTGATTCTCAGATCACGATCAGATACAATGGATAGGGAAACTCCAAGAAACTTGATTATATCATTAACATACAACCGAAAAATCTGATTTAGAGACAATGTATGTCTAAAAAGATGTAAATGAGTATTTTATGTCAATCAATCAATAAAATACCAAATTTAATTATTACCTTGAGATGTGTTTGGTAATCCCACAAAAAAATCCATGGATATATTTTCACTTTTCCACTATGGAACCGATAAATACATAAGCATACCTTTGGTTAAATATCACTATTCATTAACTGGTTTACAAGTAAAAAACGTCACATTAAAGTCAACATTATCACTCTTCATTCCATCCCACATGTAATACTCCTAAAGATCTCTTTACATCTTAGTACTTTCAGGATGAAAAAAAACGATGAACTATAAGATTCACATAGCAACTCATTATTCAAATGTGAATCACAATGCACACATTAACTATTTCCAAATATCAAAATAAAATCATTATTAGTGTTAAATTCAGGAAATTTATCCTTTTGAACAAACTCTACATTTTTTTGTAGCTCATTTTATTCCTTCTATGCTTTCCTAATTCAGTGCGATAGATTTGTTTTCACTAACACCTGAAACAAAACAGGGAAATTTCCTACACCAATAACATCAATTCCAAAGTTCATGAAGTCATTAATAAAATGATCTTGTCCCGAATGTAACATGGTTAATGTATAATTACTCTTTAGACTCAATAAATCATACACTTTACATGACTTTCCTCGATGGTAATAAATCATGCAATCATAAAGCTTGATTAATTCTAACCAACTACTCTATTTCATGTAGAATTTTTTTAGAGTGAATATATACTTCTATCTGTTGTGGTTAGTTTATATTTCAAACATTACTCCATACAAATGATGACTTCAAAATTATAACGCAACAACAACAACAACTAATTCAAAATCTTTTGTATATTAATTTAACTCATGAGGTTTCAACTGACGTGGACCATAAGAAATTACCCTATCATTCTTCATAAGGACACAAAAATGTCCATTCAGTGAAGCATCAATTTAGATAACAAACTCACCATTTTTGGGAGGAAACACTAAAATTGGAGCATTCAACAATCTACGTTTCAATTCCTGAAAACAATAATCACATTATTTTTTCCAGATAAACATATCAAATTTTTGAGTTAACATATACATTGGACAAGATAACATTGAAAAATCCTCATGAAACCTCTGGTAACAACCTGCTAAACCAATAAAACGATGAATCAATAATATTTGGAGGTCATAGCAATTCATCAACAATTTGTGTTTTAGCAGGATCAAATGTTATGCCATTTTTTGAAACAATGGGCCGAAGGAATGAAATTTTTTTGTCACAAAATCACACACTTGTGGAATTTCCCATAAAATTTGTTTATTTTTAAGGTTCTAAATACTCCCCTTGAATGACTTTCACATCCCCCATTAATTTTTTAATAAACCAAAATATCATATATAAACACAATTACGATATATCACCTGAGTCTATTGAGCCATCACTAGAACATACAGTTCAATTCCGATTCTAACCATCTCAAGATGCTGATTTAGAAGGTAATTTCTCTCTGTATTCCTTCCTAGCTGAACTTCCCTATTTCTTTTATGAAACCCAATTCTATACACAGAAATATCTATGTTAAAGCAACATGATAATATGTAAATGCTATATCATTTCAGTCATACCATATATTAATTAATAGGCACTAATTTTAAAATATTATAAATCTTAATTTTTTCCAAATCAACTTCTGATACAAACTATAAGGACTCCGTAAAAAATTTGTCAAATCTCGAATTAAGTTAATAATTCACATTAATGATATTTTCAGGTTTAGATGTTTAGAGAATTAGGTAATAACATAAACAAAACAACATTAATATTACATGTAACACTTCTACTCAGTATCCATTTTTTAATAAAATAAAAACTCTTTGAATGAAATAGTCATGTCTAGTTCCATGTTTTAGACTGTATGTATTTTCGTTTATCCCATCCTGGACACTATTAAAATTTATATCTGATGAATAAAATTTTAAAAGAACTTGGGATATGCATGAAAAGCTCAGTAAAGGATACACAAAAATGGAATACAATTAGTTTTTTAAAACAACAAGTAAACCATCATTACCTTGTCATAAGTAATACTCTTCAACATTATTAAGTAGTAAATACTCTTCACAGAATAAAAAATTATTACATACCATTTTTCAAACAAAATATTACCATAAAACCAATATAATGAACACATAACATATAATGGTAACTTTGGACATAAACATACGTAAATGGAATAACCATACGGTCAACTTGCGCACATATCACTAAATTAAAAAGCTATGTGGATGACATCCATACCCAATTAATTGGAGTTTATAATGTAACCACCGGTCCTAGTTTATCATGCCAACACCCATCATTTAGTTTAACATGTAACCACCCGTCAAATGTCTAAGTACAATTACGAAATCATAACACATAAAATATTACAAATAGAAATATTTCACTAATAACATATCATTGGCAATCAAGATAAATCATTTAAAGATATTAAAATAATAAATCAATTTCAAAAAAACATTTATTTATACCAAAACACCCAAAAATACAAAATAAGGGTTTTATTTTTCATTTAATAAAATATTAATGCTTATGGAGGAATCCAGCTAACGATTACTGCGGTAGAGATGTCATTATTGCTGGAAACATTAAAAACATTCCATTTTTTATTTAGTAAAACACAACATAGAAAAAATTGTGTTTGAATTATTTTAAAATTTAAAGGGGTTTTCTATATACTGTATAAAAGAATGTCGTGTATAAATCAATGTAAGCCTCAATGAATGTAGATTGAGACAAAGTCCCTTAGCTCGTGTCCGACTTCACCTGTTCCTTGATTAATTTATTGAATAATAACCATAAGTTAATTTATTTTCATTAAGAATTTTTTTCATGTTTATTATTCCATTAATATCGCATATTACCTTTCTATATCAATTTTTTAATTTTTAGAGTTCATATCAGACATTTTTTCGATGTTCGGAACTAGTGTTAAAAAATGAAATTGTTATAATTATAAATTTTCCATGTGTCAAAAGACCATTATCTCTAGAATGGTATTCATGATTTGTTTATAATATATATCTTAAATATAATTTATATATATATGTATTTATAACATTATATAATATTTGGAGGGAAGAGATGAAATGCACCATTCATAGAGACTGTAAACCGTACATACGCATGAAAGATACTTTCATTTCTGTTTTGTATTTTAATGGAATGAAAAAATAATTACACATAGGTATATTATAATTCAAGTATAATATAATATGTAATTTCATTAACTCAATCCTTTATATGTACCACGTATGGAATGAATGTGTCATATCACTTTGAGGGAGAGGTAGTCCGCACTTACTCAAAAGAAATTATCGCGGTTACCCATAACAGAAACCAAAAAGGTATGATATAAATGAAAAATACAAAAGCCCAAATACAATATTAATATATTATATATCACATATATATACAATTACATCTTAATGGACACCATGAGAGGTGGTTGAAGATAATTGAACAATAATCATCTCGTGAGGCAGTAGTTTGCCCTCCACAGAAACAGAATGTTCGTTACCCATTAGATGGAGGCGTGTGTAAGTGAATTTAGAATCTGTATCAATAAAACAACATAGAATATTTTGGAGACGGGTGTTTCTATAAAATAATGGAATAAAAATAGATAAGGTTGTTGGGTAAGGGAAATAAACCAAAATAACATAAGAGACGACGTTACCTTTAAATTGGGTAACTCTCTTTTGATTGAACCAAAAGGATTTCTTGAAATGCCTTCTTCCAAAGGTAAGGAATCTAGGTGGAAGATAGGGATTTTGCGAGCTTAATTGAGAAGTGGTTGGATGAGAAAATGGGATTGAAAGGTTGGGTGTAATGAGTTAGAGGTGAGGGCATTTTATAACGGGGAGGAGGGGCTCTTTAAGAATGTTTGAAAATATTGTTTTATTATATAATTTTTTCTATATATAGTGGTCTGAAACTCATTAATGTCTAATTTAATAATATTAATGTTAGAAAAAAATCATCTAATTAGTATTAGAAAATTTTGGGATCTTATTTTAATCATTATAATCTTATTTAATTAAATAATTTATTAATGAGGTATACAATGCATCATTGTTGTGTAAAAAATAGTTTTACTTATTTGATGTCTAAAAATTATAAAAAAAATACCATGATTTTGAAAATATTTTTATATTTTTAATTAATATTTATAGTCAAAAATATCAATTATATATCCCATCATTAAAATTATTTTAGAAAAATAATACATGTTTATTAAGTTTTTTTACATTAAATAAAACGTTATTAATGACATTATCTTACCCATGTGTCTTTCAAAGTCAAAACTTCTCACAAAAGAATTTTCATGGTCGGCCTTTACTCATACAAGAAGCTTAGTAAAAGTTTTATGGTACTTTAATATTATTAAAATGTTTTTTAACTATAATTACCCTATTAACCTTAAACCGCGGTAAATAAAGTTCAAAATTTACTATTCAAAAAAAATATTTTCATATTATTTAACCACATATTAAATATTAATAACAACCATTTATATTTTATTTTTGAAATTTAATTCACAGAAGTGGTAAAATTTCATTTAAATGAAAAAGGAAACATTTTAACTACTACTTTTTGTTTTCACTATTCGTCAAAAATTGATTTTTTTTAGAAAAATACAATAAATTTAGACTAAGATATATATGATATTTAAAATTAAAAGATAATGACTATTTTACCAATTTCAATACATGGATGTTGGACTAATTAATTTAAAAATAATTCTTGTTGTCAAAAGAAAAGCATTTTTTTAAGAAACAATAACTATCAAAAGATTGACACTTGTTTTTATCCCATTTCAATGTGAAATTACATATAATGACCAAAATTGGATTAAATGGTAAAAATATTATCAAATTTCACTTTAAAACTAATTATAAATATAACATAACAATATAAATACATAATATTCAATGACGGTTATGAGTTAAAATATAGTATTTGTCACTGTTCACTAAAAATGAACATTATCAGAAAAATAGAGATATTTCAAACAATGTAAATTTTGATTCCTCGATTATATTGAAGAATTTAACATTTTCAAAAAGAACATATAAATGTTAAAAAACAAGATTTAATGATATTTTTCCATCAAAAGGTGGTAAATCGTCCTTTTAATGAATATTAGTGTATTTAAGCTAAAATTTAGATTTATTCATATTTTAAGAATTAATATTTTATTGTATAATGTATAATATTTAAAAAGCATGTATAATAAAATTGTAGTTAATTAGGTTCATTATTTCCAATACATAGACTAGAAATTAACTAGCATTTAAAATAATTTTATATAATTATTTTTCAGGACTACTCAGCATTATATGAAACATAAGATTTCAAAGAAACTCGTTTTTGTGCATCAGGTACGCCATCGAACATGGAATCCACTTTAATGTAAAATTACTATTAAATTCCCAAATTTTAATAAATATGAATATGTTTTATTCTATATTTACCAAGGATGTTACTATTAATGTATTGTTTCATATTTATGTTTAATTCATTTCTTTTTGTTATCAATCACTTAATAATAATGTTCTTATATAAGTGAAATATTTTGTTTGATTTTGTGTGTGCTTTCCAACTTTCTTGCTTATTATAGATTAAATTTTTTTCACCCATTAGGTGGGGCATTTATTACTTTCCTTCACTTTACCTCCACTTTCTATACAGGAAGAGAATGATGCTAACTCGAGTAATTCACTATGATAATATTAATGTTTGCAATGTAAAATTATTGTCAAAATAATTAATGTATTTCTTCATATTTATTTTCAATTTATTTTATCTTACAATTACTCAAATAATAATTTTTTTAATATATAGGTGGATTCTTTTGTTCGAGTTGACGTGGTTTGTAAGAAGCTTCTCAGGTAGTGTTGGTAGTTTAACAAATAATGTCAATGGAAATAGAGGTAATATTGATAGTTATTATTGTTTGTTAATTTATGTAATAAATTTTATTTATTTAATGTCTAAAACAATGTTCATAATGTCTATAATACAATGTTTTTTATTCATTTTGTAAATTTCATTTTCATTTAAATTATATATTGGGGATTGTATTATTGACATATATGTTGTGTTTCTGGAGCTTATGGTGTTGAGGTGTGCTATAATAGCACACTTAAGTGATGAAATAGTGTGCAGTTATACCTGAGTATTGTATGTTTTTTATCATCACAGATAAATAAATGTTTTAGAATCACTTATGTAAGTGCTTATAAGAGTCCTAGGATTTTATCATTTCTCACATTGTTACCAATTTTCTCTCACTCAAAAAGGAAATTTCTATAATTGTTGAAGGATATTTTTTTCATATTGTATGTCTGGGATCATGATAATTGGCATTTCCTTATTTAATGTGATGCATTTGGTTGATGGTCATAGGCACATATGCAAGATCCATGGGCATGCATGCATAGTCAACTAAAGGCTCCATAAATCATAGTATACATTCCAATGACCATGAACAGATGATGGATTCTAGACTCTAAAGACATGATGTGTGGTATATGAATTTGAGGTTCTCTTAAAAGATGGTAGAAGCACCTCATACTATGGTTCATAGAGTTATGTATCTTTTGGTCATTTGATAAGGAGGGAAAAATGGGAGATGTTACGCATAATTTATTGTCATATAGTTGGGATGTGTTTGCATCCATGTAGTTTAACATCATGCAGTGACGAAATAATGTTGAGATATTTAATGTCAGTCAGTAAGGACATACTTCCATGATGTTTAACACCGTGTAGAAAGGACATGCTTCCATGAAGTTTATCATCATGTTGTAAGGAAATGTATATGTGTATTTTCGCAACATGTAGTATGTATGTTGGAACCAATGTGAAAGCTGTTAATATTGTGTCTATGCACAAATAAGTGAACATGGTCAATTATATGTATGCCATGAATATGAGAATCAATCCCCATATTGTTCAGGGTGGCCGTGTATTTTTATGTACTGCGTTGAGGATGAGAAGACATAGTTTAATGATGTTTCATAGCAACATATGTAGATAATTTAGTGTCATGTGGACTAGACCATAAGTTGGAGTTTCTATTATGGGGGTGCACAGTATGTCTCCATAAATATGCCTCATGTAAATGAGGACTAAAGATGTCTCAACCACACCATGTACCTTTCTAGGAAGACTCATTCCAGAGGGCCAAAGGGGCTTATATATGTGGCTGGTCTCAAAGAAGAAATTTATGGGCATCGTTATGCATATCATAAAGATTACAATCAAGCCACATGTTGTTCTAGGAATGTATATACTTTACACTGGTCAAGACCATACATAGAGGTGGGAATTATTTCTGTTGAATGTTGCGGCTAGGCCTATGATTGGAGATCCATGCATCACTACATATTTGTTATGGGAAAGAATAATTATACACATAGTTCTTGATGTTCCATTCATTTTAAAATAATTTACAAAGGATGAAGGTGGATCAACTTGAATTGTTAGGAACAATCACTACTGAAAAAACATCCTATACCCACGATTCAAAACTGCGGGTATAGCCCCAAAAACCATGGGTATAGCCTATACCCACGGTTTTGGGAACTGTGGGATGGAACGGCGTCGGGATAGGTCCCCAGCCTATACCCATGGTTTTCCAAAACCATGGGTATAGGTGTCCTGCCACCATGTCACCGAAACATATCCAATAGTCACGGTGTAAACGGCTTTTACCCACGGTTTCAAAACCGTGGGTATAGATCTTAAAATAATGCAGGCACCGGGATTCGATGTCGTGACCTCTCCGTTGCAAAAAACCCGTCTAACCACTACCATAACATCACCTATATGTATATATATATATATTTAGTTAAATATATTTATAAAAACTGTGGGTATAGAGGGAAGAACCATGGGTATAGGATTCCCGCAATAAAAAAATTCTTTCCTGCGGAAATTTTTTTTCCCCGCGCACACGAAAGTGACCTATACCCATGGTTTACATAACCGTGGTTATAGGAATTTTTCCCCAGACCTATCCCCACTGTTTTCCCAAAAACCGTGGGGATAGGTACCCTTATACCCACAGTTTTGGGAAACCATGGGTATAGGTCACTTTTCAGGACCTATCCCCAGGGTTTGGGAAAACCGTGGGGATAGAACCCCTATACCCACGGTTTTCGAAAACAGTGGGTATAAGTCTTCAATAGACACATATTCCCATGATTTTCCAAAACTCTGGGTATAGGAGGGGTCTATCCCCACAGTTTTCTCCAGAACCGTGGGGATAGGTCCATTTTCAAGTAGTGAATACAGTTGGGCCTATGGATAGAATCCGGAGCGTCATAATGTATCTAGTGGGGATGAGAATCAAACCATACATAGTTTATGGAGGACTGTATAGGTTAATGTAATGTGGAAAGGACATTGACTGTGCATTTTAACGTCATGTGGTTAGGACTTAAGGAATTCCATTAATGGTCCTTCACACATGACTATAATGGATTCATTGTGTACCTCTATGCCTTTCATGTGAGGGATAGTCACTATAGTAATTCCTATGATTAAGTGAGTTATGTTCAGTGTGAGAAACATGGAGAAACATGTGTTCCCCTATAGTTCAGAGACAAAATAAGTGTACAACATGAGGAATTTTTTAGGTAGTGGACAGAACAAGGTATTGGATCAAGGCATCCATATGTATTTCATTAGGAATGAGAATAAACCGTATAAAATTCTAGAGAAATGATGCTATTTAATTTAATATAGATAGGATATCGACTGTTCAGCTTAAAATCATGTGATATGGATGATAGTTTACTCAACATTAAGGGGAAGAGGATTTGTTTATCTATATAGTTCTAGGTTGTGTTGTAAAGAAATTTTCCATGTAGTTTAATGTGTTGTGGTAAGGATGAACTCTACCCAGTTTAACGTCATGTGGAATGGATGAAATATTCATTGTAGTTTAATGTCATGATGTGAGGATAAAGTGTTCCGTCAAGTTTAATTTCTTGCATTGAGGATGAAATATAGGTCTTACATTAACATGGATGGGTGTTTCCTTAACAACTATGAAATGTATTTCTTGAGAAATCACACATTTATGGGTTGTGTGACATGATCTACATCCATGGTGTCTTGTGGATGGGCTCTTTTATGATAGACCTTATTTATGATGAAAGGTTGTTCTCAAATGGGATCCAATTTTGGGGGCTTCGTTCCTAGTATCATGGGGGTTCTGAGAGCTAACACCAGTTCTCCCTGAAGGAATTAGTGTTGGTGAATTTTTTTATTGAATGATCATGAAATCTGATTCTGGGGGACTTCAAGGTTTTTTAGAATGAACAATCGTTTCTCATGTAGACACTACAACTCATCCATCGGTTTTAGTGATTTTTCATCATCTGAGAGATTTCTATAAATTTCTATTCAGAGTGAGGGAATTTAGACCTATATGTGAAACACTGATTTAATCTTGTACAATAGTGAGTACGGAATTTCTTGTTTAGTAGAACGCATGGTGGTACGTTTGGCCCCCAAAGAAAAAAAGATATAATCTGAAAAATAATTATTAAGAATTTTCACCATCATCTAGAGTATATTTGATAAGGTCTGATTAAAGGCCCATATCGTCCCATTTTCTACTACATGATAGTAGGAAAAGTGATTAGACTTGATGTTGTACTCCTAGTAAAGAATCTTCAACTCCATTTAATATAATTTCGAGTCGTTATCCATAAATACTCTGCAAGTAGTTCCATAGCTTTTTTCCTATAATGATGAGTATGAGGCAGTACTTATTGACATCAGAGTATCGAGTATTAGTACCTATCATGGTCCATCTGATGCCATAGATACTATTCTCACATCCCATATAATTCTTGTATGAGTGAAGGTCTCCAAATGACCATTCCATGGTAGCCACATATAAGCAGTGACACCTTAATCAACCATTTCAAGAACATCCAAAGATTCTCCTCACATGAAACTATTTCCCTTAGATGTGAACCAAATTTATATTGGGATAACCACACATATGAAATTTTGAATACCCAAACATATTCCATGTCATGAATCCTCATTCATATAAATTTACTGTATGGTTATCTTTTATTTTTCATTCTGGTCATGACTCATGTGAGATTTGGGAACCTGGTAAGTCACTATAACCATCCGGATTACGGTGAATTATATCCGAATATATTTAACTGATCCCTTATCGCATGAAATTTAACTATACAAAATGAGGTATTCATGTGGAATATATTGTGCCTCTGATGACTGTATACTCGAGATCACATGTTTATCCCATTGCATTGAAATGTGTTCAATACAGAATACATATCCATTAGGGTGATCAAAACCTTACTGAATTTTACAATCCCCATGAACTGACTTCAACTCCTCCAAATGTACATTAATATTAGGAAAATACTCAAGTTTATATCAATATTTTGAACCCCATGGACCTTGATCCCCCCTACACAAGTCTCACACTTATCGATAATTGGTAACAAGGGACGATTTATGCAAAGGGGATACACTAAGATTTGATTTTGAATAATACAACACACTAGAGCATGTTCCTGGTGAATGTTCAGGTCTTAGAGTATAAGGCCTCAGCCTTAAACCTTACTTAATCATGAGTTATTACAAGATTACACATTGAGGATATTTTAGGTTTAGAGTTTTAGAGAATTAGATCATGAAACTTGCATTTTATTCCACATTTAACCAAAGTGGTTACATAAAAGACAGTATTCATTCTTCCCATCAACGGAAACATATTGAAAATAAAACCAGGATTCTTTCTTGACACATCCTTGACACTATCATCACATCATGTACCTTTCCATTGACCTGTGAAAAACATTTCAAAAACGTGGGATGAGCATAAAAAGCTCAGTAAGGGTAATAAAAAATATGGAAAGGAAACATGAGTTCATATATACGTAAGAATGAAATCATACTTTAACCATAAAACATAGGCACATTAACATACCTCATCAAACCATGAATAAATCATATAAAACATAAGACATAAAGGTAACTTGAGGCATTCATAACATTCTAACATAGGGAGTAACCCTCTTGGTTACGTTTGGAATACCCATCACATTATATTCCCTAAATCTCTTCAGAGAAACCTTAACGTTTCACTCCTTCGCATTACCCAATGCATTGGAGAGCTATATCGGGCTCACCCGCCCTTAGTTTATCACGGAACCACCTGTTTTCATAACAATGCCCAAGAACCATAACATAAATGTATCACATAAAACATGCATAATGGAAACATAACATTTCCACATTTCAATCACAATATAACATTTTAGTATATTGAAATAATGAATCCATTCAAAAAGAAACCATTTCCAAAACCATTTAAAACATTTAATAAAGAGATTTTTGAATCAAAGTGTCCCATACCACCTTGAAGCATAAAATTTTAAACCATTAATATCCATATAAATAAATCCTTAAAACCATTTTGAAAACATGGATATTAATAAGAACAAATAATTACAACATTTAAAGCGATATTTTGGTTAAAGGGATTTTACCAAAATTAGAGACCCTTGAATACAATAATTGAGGAATAACATTTAGTCAGAACTTTATAATATCATGAGAATAAATTGATTCATGATATAATACTCCAAAGGACAGTATATACACCATATAAGAGTGAATTGGTACATAATAACAATGAACCCTCAATAGAAATGTCAAATGTGATGAAATCCCTTATAAAGAAGGTATCCTTAAATTAAGGACAAATCAATCTCAAAAATATGTGTGACAAATATAAATACACCCAATATAAGTGGATATTAAGTGTAAAACAATAAAAGGTCATTCACACATATTCAATGGATGACATATTCAATGACTACATGTTGAACCCAAAGAAATCGAAATTGGGTTAAAAAGTTCCCTTGACAGCCTAACGGCATCACATCAAAATGAGTTGATGAGAGATAAAAAGTGTATCTCATCACTTGGACATAAAATTTAAAACAGTAAGGATATATTAGAACATATCCAAACATAACAATATTTAAATTAAAAACCCAACAAAATAAGTCTTTTAAAAAAGAGGAGGGTGAAAGGTTCCCTTACCGACTTGGGTATCTTTCAAAACATACACCCCATGAAAGAAGGACAATAGATCATTGATATAAATACTCATAAACGAATGTATATTACACAAAGAGTAGAATAATGGGCAGTACATACACCAATAAATGGAATTTGTGGCAAATGTATCATAAATCTCATTGGAATAAAAGTGAGATGAAAAATCCCTTACGAAAACTCGGCAGCCTAACGGCGCCACATAAAACTTCTGAATATGGATTGATGAGATCAAATAGGGTATATCATCACATTATAATAAAATGTACAGAAAGAGGAATATAAAAGAACATCCCCAAACATTACAAAGTGGAGCTTAAAAGAATTTACATAAAGGAGAGTACTTAAAAAGAAAGAGAGAGGTTTGATCTCTTACGATAGTTCGGCAGCCTAACGGCGCCACTCAAAACATCCAAAGTGGATTGATGAGAGAGAATAGGGTCTCTCATCACATGAACATAAAAATTAAAGTATGTTTAATATAAAATATCATCCCAATAACAAGAAAGATGAGCTTTAAAAGGAATGACATAAAAGTGTATACTTAAAAAGAAAGAGAGGAGTAGGATCCCTTACCTCGGGTCCAACTTGACTCGATCATTCTTTAACATCCTGAATAATAAACTTGAGTTAATTTATACTTGCTTAAGAACCTTTTACAAGTTCATTATTCCTTTTATATCAATTATTGACATGTTATAAACATTATGTAATAATTTAAGTTAATAATGTTCATTTTGTCGGTATTTGGTTCTTAAGTCAAAAGTGGACTTCTTACAATTACATGTTGTTCGTGTGGACAAATGGTTATTATATCCAGAATTTTATTCATGATTTAGATATCATATATTTAATATTTATCCAGTAAATTCATGAATTTATAACATTACATAATCATTTAGAGGTAAGAAATGGAATGCACCATTCATGGAGACGGTAAGCCGTACGTACTCATGAATGCTACTTTCATTTCTATTTCATATTTTATAGAATGGAATAACAATGATATAAAGGTATATTATAATTCCAGTATAATATCATATATAATATCATAGTTCCATCCTTTATACGTCCCACATATGGTATTTAACGAATCAAATCAATTTGAGGGGGCGGTAGTCCGCACTTCCTAAAATGAATATATCGCGTATACCCATAATGGAAGCCATAAAGGTAAGACAGAAATGAAAAATACAGAAGCATAAGTAAAACATAAAAATATTATATATCATATATAAAAATAGTGACATCATAATGGCCACCTTTGAAGGTGTTAAATGAGTATTGAACAATCATCGTTTCGGGAGGTAGAATTTCACCATCCACGGAAACCGTATATTCTTTAACCATTTGATGTAGTTGTGTGAGAGTGTATCTCGAAAAAATCTTATAACAACATCCTAGTATATTTAAAATACTGGTGTTGTTACAAAAGAAGTAAATAAAAAGAGTTTAGGGGGTTGGAGAAGCAAAATAATACAAATGAACATGAGAGAATGAATTACCTTTAAAAGTGTAACTCCTTTTGATTTGAGCCTAAAGACTTCCATTGAAAGGATTATTTCCAAAGGGAATCCTCTAGGATGAGGAGAGGGATTTGGAGAGAGTAAATGGGTAGGATATGGCCGATCCAAAGGCTTGAGGAGTGTGTGAAATGAGGTAGAGGTGGGGGCCTTTTATAAGAGGAGAGGATGGGCACTTTTGGAAAATAAGAAATATTACTTTATTTGAAAATGTGTTTCGGTTTTAAAAGGACCCAAATTGATATAATTCGTGGATAAGGTGATAAGGGTTCGAAATCCATCCATCCAATAAGTTTTGGACATGTTTAGTTCATATATTTTACATTATATTTCCATTTTATTTAAATCGTCAAATAATGATGTCATCGCTGCATCATTATTATGTCAGAAATAATTTAATTTATTTAATGTCTAAAAATTATAAAAAAATACTATGAATTATGAAATTGTTTTATCTTTCCAATGACTATTTATAATAAAAAATATTACTTGTATAACCCCACTTAAAAATTGTTTTAGTAAAACATATCATGTTTGTGTCATTTTTACTTTTACATTAAATAAATAGTTATTTATGTCATTTCCCAACCAAAGTGGATCCATGGGGTCCCAAAGTTGACCCATGGCTTGTCTTGGTCGGCCATTACACATCCAATGAGGTTAGGACATGTTTCAAGTTCATTTCATTTTATTAAAGAATTATATTTACCTTAAACTACACTAATTACCACTAATCGCGATTAAAAACTTAATAAGTTACTATTCACCAAAAAATTATTTTTATCCCATTGAACCACATTTTACTTCTTAATTACAACCATGTATGTATGATTTTTGAAATTCAAAACACATAAGTGGTAAAATTTCATTTAAATGAAAAATAAGCTTTTATAAGTCCCACTTAGTGGTTTCACTATTCATCAAAAATTGAAGTTTTTCAGAAAAATCCCAAAAATTCACCCTAAGATATATTTGATATTCCGAAATCAAAAATGAAGTCTATTTTACAAAATTCAAAACATATAAGTCACATTAATTAATTTAATAATTAATTCCCACTGTCAGAGCAAATAGCGCGTTTTTATGAAATAATAAGTACCAAAAGATTGACACAAGTTTAAGACCGATTTCAAAGTGAAATTAATAACAACGACCAATATTGGATTTAATGGTAAAAATATATTCTAATTTCACTTTAAAACCAAATAAAAATATAATCTAATCATATAAATAAATTATATTAAAAAGAGGTTTTGAATTAAAATACAACATTTTACACTATTCATTAAAAAAATGAACTTTATCGGAAAGATACCAAAAATTTACACAAAGTAAATTATGATGTCCCAATTCTTAATAAGAGTTTTATTTGGTCAAAAATAATGTTTATGAGTGAAAAAAACTATATTTAATGACGATTCTCCATCAAAAGGTGATTAGTGAACCTTTAGTGAAAACTAGGGCATATACGCCTAAAAATGAATTCTTTCTGTATTTTAAGCCTCTATCCTTTATTGGATAAATGTAAAAACATTTAAAAAACATATATAATCATATTTTAGTTATTTCTATCCATTCCCACCATTACAACGGCTACATGTTAACTACCATTTAAAATAATATTATTTTATTATTAGAGTGCAACGTAAGATTCTCAAGAAACTCGTTCTTGCGTATTGGGTACGCCATCGAGCATTACATCCCCTTTAAAGACATATTAATATTTGATTCACAAATATTGATAAATATAAATACGTTATATTCTTTATTTACCAGGGGTGTTACATCCTACCCCCCTTTTGGGAATTGCGTCCTCGCAATTTTAAAATTGGGCTTGGAAACATCCTTGAATGTCCCACATCGAAACAAGAGTTAATAAAACAATCACTTTAAATGAAAGAAAAAGGAGTACAGAGGTCACCCGAGTTAACCCATACTAGGATTCCATGTAAGAAAACATGGACATGGAGGAGAAAACATAGGGTCATGTTCTGATGGAGAGTGATAGAAAACATGTTTAGGAGAAAGTTAACAATAAGAAAATCACAAACTTGTGATGGGTTAAACGGTGTTGGGTTCCCCAGTAGGAAAAGTTAATAGACAACATTTGTTTTTTATGTTACTTTTTATTGAAGAATTTATTCATAAGGAAACATAATCACTTATCATGTTGACTTTCAACCTTTACTGGATTCCTTAATCAAACTCATATTTTTTTTCCAAAAGACGAGTATTTAGGGAGACTTGTTTGCATTAAGAGTACAATAATCAACTTTTAGAAAATCACCTAATCCACAAAAGAGAACTATATACTTCCCATGTCTTTAGACTTTAACCAAAACCAAAACCAAAAAGTCTAGTACAAGATCAGATAATCCAGAAAAGGATAACCCATTATAAAAAATAAAATCTACGCTTAATCTCCAAAATTTGTCCAACAAAACCCAATGTTCAGCGAGGACCATCCGATAAACAATTTTTCCATAATATTCTTCAAAGTAAACCAATCTATGATTGAAACCCCAATATTTGGAGGACTTAGTCACATAGTCATCCAAGTTAAATCGTAACATTTATCTCCAAACAATATCAGTTGCTCCTAAAGTCTCGTATTGAAAAGTAATTAACCTAATCACATATCCTCCATGATAGGTTAATCATTTTCATAAATAACCCAAAATCAACTTACTCTTAATTCATAAAATCCTATAACTAAAAAGAATCGGTCAAACTAACCAGGGACTTCACGTAGTCCAGTGGTAGGCGATAAATACCAGTCGTACTTTGGTTGTGGGTTTGATTCCCGCAGCTTTATCCGATGCGACGGGTTGTCACAAGGTATGTGTTTTGTCCTTTTTCCAAAACTATATAATTCTTAAAACATTCCCCAAAATGAGATAAAATCTTCAAAAATGATCATAACATATTTTAACCTCAAGTTTATCTCATGCCTTTCATTTTCCAGCATATCATATAATAACCCATAATTACGTCAAAAGTAAGGATCATATAAACTCTAATGGTTACCTTTATAATTATTTTCTGAACTTCCACATCGATTGGTAATCTCATACATGATGCATTACAGAACATACCAAGGATCAAGTGGTTGATCATGACTCCTTGATATTTTTTTTAGGACAACCACGAGTTTCCTCATTGAATCCTCCATTTTATCTAGTATCTTAATCAGAGAACCACCACTGTTTCCTTCAAACCTGTTGTCTCTTTGGTGCCTGCTAGATCCATCCATGCACATAAAATAGAAATGTCAGTGTGAGTATATCAACAAAACCATCATGTACTAATGAGGAAGGTAAACACTAAGATACACTTACTCATTCACTTTATCTAAAACTAGGACTCTTTCTGAAATCCTAACCATTATGGTAATGCCACTTGTGCTTAGAGAATACCCTAACCTCTAGAGTTATCTAAACCGACCTTTGATACCAACTATAAGGCCCCAACCTTAAACCTTACTTAATCTTGAGTTATTACAAGATTACACATTTAAGATCTTTTTAGGATTAGAGTTTTAGAGAATTAGATCATGAAACTTTCATTATATTCCACATTTAAACAAAATGGTTACATAAAAGACAGTATTCATTCTTCCCATCAACGGAAACATATTGAAAATAAAACATGGATTCTTTCTTGACACATCCTTGACAGTATGATCACATCAAGTACCTTTCCCTTGACCTGTGAAAAACATTTCAAAAACTTGGGATGAGCATAAAAAGCTCAGTAAGGGTTATAAAAAATATGGAAAGGAAACATGAGTTCATATATACGTAAGAATAAAATCATACTTTACCCATAAAACATATGTACTTTAACATACCTCATCAAACCATGAATAAATCATATAAAACATAAGACATAAAGATAACTTGAGGCATTCATAACATTCTTACGTAGGGAGTAACCCTCTTGGTTACGTTTGGAATACCCATCACAGTATATTCCCTAAATCTCTTCGGAGAAACCTTAACGTTTCACTCCTTCGCGTTACCCAATGCATTGGAGAGCTATACCGGGCTCACCCGCCCTTAGTTTAGCACGGAACCACCCGTTTTCATAACAATGCCCAAGAACCATAACATAAATGTATCACATAAAACATGCATAATGGAAACATAACATTTCCACATTTCAATCACAATATAACATTTTAGTATATTGAAATAATGAATCCATTCAAAAAGAAACCATTTCCAAAACCATTTAAAACATTTAATAAAGAGATTTTTGAATCAAAGTGTCCCATACCACTTTGAAGCTTAAAATTTTAAACCATTAATATACATAAAAATAAATCCATAAAACCATATTGAAAACATGGATATTAATAATAACAAATAATTAAAACATTTAAAGCGATATTTTGGTTAAAGGGATTTTACCAAAATTAGAGACGCTTGAATACAATAATTGAGGGATAACATTTAGTCAGAACTTTATAATATCATGAGAATAAATGGATTCATGATATAATACTCCAAAGGACAGTATATACACCATATAAGAGTGAATTGGTGCATAACAACAATGAACCCTCAATAGAAATGTCAAATGTGATGAAATCCCTTATAAAGAAGGTATCCTTAAATTAAGGACAAATCAATCTCAAAAATATGTGTGAAAAATATAAATACACCCAATATAAGTGGATATTAACTGTAAAACAATAAAAGGTCATTCACACATATTCAATGGATGACATATTCAATGACTACATGTTGAACCCAAAGAAATCTAAATTGGGTTAAAAAGTTCCCTTGACAGCCTAACAGCATCACATCAAAAGGAGTTGATGAGAGATAAAAAGTGTATCTCATCACTTGGACATAAAATTTACATCAATAGGGATATATGAGAACATATCCCAACATAACAATATTTAAATTAAAAGACCCAACAAAATAAGTCTTTTAAAAAAGAGGACGGTGAAATGTTCCCTTACCGACTTGGGCATCTTTCAAAACATACACCAAATGAAAGAAGGACAATAGATCATTGATGTAAATACTCATAAACGATATTATATTACACAAAGAGTAGAATAATGGGCAGTACATACACCACTAAATGGATTTTGTGGCAAATCTAGAATAAATCTCACGGGAATAAAAGTGAGATGAAAAATCCCTTACGAAAACTCGGCAGCCTAACGGCGCCACATAAAACTTCTGAATATGGATTGATGAGATCAAATAGGGTATCTCATCACATTAAAATAAAATGTACAGAAAGAGGAATTTAAAAGAACATCCCCCAACATTACAAAGAGGAGCTTAAAAGAAGTGACATAAAGGAGAGTACTTAAAAAGAAAGAGAGAGGTTAGATCTCTTACGAAAGTTCGGCAGCCAAATGACGCTACTCAAAACATCCAAAGTGGATTGATGAGAGAGAATAGGGTCTCTCATCACATGAACAGAAAAATTAAAGTATGTTTAATATAAAAGATCATCCCAATAATAAGAAAGATGAGCTTTAAAAGGAATGACATAAAAGTGTTTACTTAAAAAGAAAGAGAAGAGTAGGATCCCTTACCTCGGGTCCGACTTGACTCGATCGTTCTTTAACGTCCTGAATAATAAACTTTAGTTAATTTCTACTTTCATAAGAACCTTTTCCAAGTTCATTATTCCTTTTATATCAATTATTGACATGATATAAACATTATTTAATCATTTAAGTTAATAATGTTCATTTTGTCGGTATTTGGTTCTTAAGTCGAAATTGGAATTCTTACAATTACATGTTGTCCGTGTGGCCAAATGTTTATTATATCCAAAATTGTATTCATGATTTAGATATCATATATTTCATATTTATCCAGTACATGCATGCATTTATAACATTACATAATCATTTAGAGTTATGAAATGAAATGCACCGTTCATTGAGACGGTAAGCCGTATGTACGCATGAACGCTACTTTCATTTCTATTTCGTATTTTATAGAATGTAATAACAATGATATAAAGGTATATTATAATTCCAGTATAATATCATATATAATATCATAGTTCCATCCTTTATACTTCCCACATATGTTATTTAACGAATCAAATCACTTTGAGGGGCGGTAGTCCGCACTTCCTAAAATGAAGATATCGCGTATACCCATAATGGAAGCCATAAAGGTAAGACAAAAATGAAAAATACAGAAGCATAAGTAAAACAAAAAAATATTATATATCATATATGAAAATAGTGAAATCATAATGACCACCTTTGAATGTGTTAAATGAGTATTGAACAATCATCGTTTCGGGAGGCAGAATTTTGCCATCCACGGAAACCGTATGTTTTTTAACCATTTGATGTAGTTGTGTGAGAGTGTAGCTCGAAAAAATCTTATAAAAACATCCTAGTATATTGACTATACTTGTGTTATTACAAAATAAGTAAATAAAAAGAGTTTAGGGGGTTGTAGAAGCAAAATTAAACAAATGAACATCAGAGAATGAATTACCTTTAAAAGTGTAACTCCTTCTGATTTGAGCCTAAAGGCTTCCTTTGTAAGGATTCTGCCCAAAGGGAATCATCTTTGATGAGGAGAGGGATTTGGAGAGAGTAAATTGGCAGGGTATGGCCGAGCCAAAGGCTTGAGGAGTGTGTGAAATGAGGTATAGGTGGGGCCTTTTATAAGAGGAGAGGAGGGGCACTTTTGGAAAGTAATAAATATTACTTTATTTGAAAATGTGTTTCGGTTTTAAAAGGTCCCACATTGATATAATTCGTGGATATGGTGATAAGGGTTCGACATCCACCCATCCAATAAGTTTTGGACCTGTGTAGTTCATAGATTTTACAATATATTTCCATTTTATTTAAATCGTCAAATAATGATGTCATCGCTGCATCATTATTATGTAATAAATAATTAAATTTATTTAATGTCTAAAAATTATAAAAAAAATAATATGATGTAGGAAATCTTTTTATCTTTCCAATGACTATTTATAATTAAAAAGATGACTTGTATAACCCCATTTAAAAAACTGTTTTATTAAAACATAGCATGTTTGTGTCATTTTTACTTTTACATTAAATAAAACGTTATTTATGTAATTTCCCAACCAAAGTGGATCCATGGGGTTCCCAAGTTGACCCATGGATTTTCTTGGTAGGCCATTACACATCTAATGAGGTTAGGACATGTTTCAAGTTCATTTAATTTAATTAATGCATTATTTTTACCTTAAAATACACTAATTACCACTAATAGCGATTAAAAACTTAATAAGTTACTATTCACCAAAAAAATATTTTTATCCTATTGAACAAAATTTTAATTCTTAATGACAACCATGTATGTCGGAATTTTTAAATTCAAAACACATAAGTGGTAAAATTTCATTTAAATGAAAAATCAGCTTTTATAAGTACCACTTAGTGGTCTCACTATTCTTCAAAAATTGAAGTATTTCAGAAAAATCCCAAAAATTCACCCTAAGCTATATTTGATATTCCGAATTTAAAAATGAAGTCTATTTTACAAAATTCAAAACATATAAGTCACATTATTCAATTTAATAATTAATTCCCACTGTCAGAGCAAATAGCGTGTTTTTATGAAACAATAAGTATCAAAAGATTGACACAAGTTTAAGTCCGATTTCAAAGTGAAAAATTAATTCCAACGACCTCTATTGGATTTAATGGTAAAAATATATTCTAATTTCACTTTAAAACCAATTAAAAAGATAATCTAATCATATAAATAAATTAGACTAAAAAGTGGTTTTGAATTAAAAATCAACATTTTACACTATTCATTAAAAAAATGAACTTTATCGGAAAGATACCAAAAATTTACACAAAGTAAATTTTGATGTCCCAATTCTTTATAAGTGTTTTATTCGGTCCAAAATAATGTTTAATAGTGAACAAAACTATATTTAATGATGGTTCTCCATCAAAAGGTGATAAGTGAACCTTTAGTGAAAACTAGGGCACATACGCCTAAAAATGAATTCTTTCCGTATTTTAAGCCTCTATCCTTTATTGGATAAATGTAAAAACATTTAAAAAACATATATAATCATATTTTAGTTATTTATATCCATTCCCGCCATTACAACGGCTACATGTTGACTACCATTTAAAATACTATTATTTTATTATTAGAGTGCAACATATGATTCCCAAGAAACTCGTTGTTGTGTATTGGGTACGCCATAGAGAATTACATCCCCTTTAAAGACATATTAATATTTGATTTCAAAATATTGATAAATATAAAGTTGTTATATTCTTTATTTACCAGGGGTGGTACATAGAGGATATTCCCCATTAAATCCAGGAGATTTTTTCCACACTATAAGGGATACCTTATTTCATCCATTATCAATGGTTGACCAATACATACTATTTACCGCTTCATATTAACACATATATTCATGGGTTATGATTTAAACATCCCACAATCAAACTATTCAGGTGAATTTATATACCATATATGTTGCACATATATCAATGTTATCCATTTTCAACTAAATATTTTAATATAATATTATTGTACCACTTCATTATGAGGTATGCATATCTAGGGAAGAACCAAATTCACTGAGTTTGTCATTACTCTTGTATATATGTTCTAGTTGAATGATATTAAATTTCACAACATCATTATTATCACATGAAATTAAACTACATTAAAATTTCCTTGTCACATGATGTCAGACTGCTTGACAATGTCCTAGTCACATAATGTTAAACTACACAACAATGTCATAGTCACATGATGTTATAATACATGATATATGATCATTTTTCTAAGACCTAAAATAGCTTTTAGTTGGCCATAATAGCCATAAATCTGTGCTGGAGATTATTTTTTCATATCCAAACGAAAAATGGTAATTCCCTTTACCTAATAATGAGGTCAATATTAACAGTGGATCCCTAATCCTTCTATTATATCGAGACTCATTAACAAAATTAATAAAAACATTCCCCCTCCATGCATATGAGATAGATCTATGTGGGGAGTCTCTATTAGTAAATAAGTACATGTGGCATGATTCCTAACATATCAAGATACAAAATAATTCATGAGTATATTATCTTATACCCAGATGTATGTTTACTCTACCATATCCTTCCTAGGTTCTTGATCTATAATGAATGTTTTAAAATTCAGTTTTTCATGAAACTATTGAAATTACACCAACAGTGAATGATTGTACTTATTTAAATACACTCCACCTCAACGGTAATGTTGAAAGTAAGAGATCATGCACTTGAAATGTAGTGGATGACCTGGAAACATTCTATTCTCCCCTACATATGAATTAAATACATATAATCAGACCACTAAATTATATATAGTGTGTCTTCATTACTATCACTATATAATATATTGTGATGATCTAACCACTTTTCATTAAGCCCAACCATTAATTTTAATAATAAGTCCCCCACCCCACATGAGATTCGTGTGCGTATTGGAATCTATATGGGAAATCAGACTATGGAATTATTCATTCCATTAAAAATATGAATAGATAATCCCATAGAATCCCAACCATGAAAATTTAATATTCCCCTATGATTTGGTCCACCATTACAGACCTTAAACTACTTAAGGATGATTGAGTCACAAAAAATTATTTCAGCTATGTATGAATCAAATCTACATATGTTTTCATTTCATATAAAATATATATATGTAAGTTGGGCTCTATAAATGACAACCCAACAATAATAATAGGATATTTTTAACAATTACTCCAGCATTTGAATTCATATGACAAGTGAAATGTGTACATAATATTATATTGTATAATTTCATGTCTGTTCTTTATCCTTACCACATGACATTAAACTAAAAGGATTATATCATAGTCGCAGTAAATTAAACAGTACTCAAAATAAGACCATGTCCTAAGTATTTAAATTATAGATCAGGTGCATCCCAAATTTTTTACGTTATACCATGTATAACATCTTCCATAACCACTTCTTATTAGAAGACCATAATAGTATCACCATATAAAACCAATGTTTGGGGTGATTTCATCATCTTTATGATAACCATAATTCATAAACCACACTTTTTTCTTTGAGTGCCTAATATTTTTTCCCTAACTCTTCTATACGTTGGAAAGATGAAAAAATATTTATGTTTGTCCTTGTATGAGCTAGATTGGCCTAAGGGTCATAGACCCATAAACTAGAAGTATCGTGGTATTACAGGATGGTCCTTATGATGATTTTGATCCTAGAAATCATCACATTTGATCTTGTCACCATAGTCTATTCAGCGATATTCCTCTACATGTATATTCAATATCATCACTTAGGATTAAAGAATCTTAATCCACGATTTACCACATAGTCATTCTCTTATTTTAAGGGAATTAAAGTAAACATGACCTTAGGAGTCCGAATTAGGCTAATGTGTAACACTGTTCCGATATAAGGTCCACCCACATCATGATCAAAAACCCTAAAAACATTGTATAACTTTTCAAGACCTTAAAAATTATCATTTTATATTCAAAATTAAAATATATATAAAATATATATCTGGAAAACCTTCAAAGGGATTTCCTAGAAAAATTAAGCTCACCCTTTGATTAAATTTTCATCTATATAGTTTATGAAAGGGTTAGAGAATAAATAAAAAATTCATAAATCTCATAGGTCCTATTTTTGGCTCTATAGAAAGTAGATATATGCCCATTGTACCACCTTGGACTATGAAAGTGTTAGAGTAATGATTCGTCATAGTAACTCATGTTAATTATGATATTACTAGTTAGTGACTTTCTTTTTAGGGTTCTCTAACCCTTCTTGAATATTATATTTTCCAAAAATCACATTCACTTTATTTAATTACAATTTCACAACCATCAATTACTTATTTTCATATACTTATTTTGGATCCCCATAGCCTTGTATAATTTCTATTATTGATTCCAAATAGTTTATTATCAATAATGACAGACTTATATTAAGGTTAACCACTAGAATTTTATAGTGAACAACATAACATATGGAGATTATTCATAGTGGATGATTTTGGCCCAGAGCAAAGGTCCTCCTTAAATCCATGATATATTTCCATGAATACATGCAATAATGGTTTCCATCATTACTAATGGTTGACCTATATCCACTAGCCCCATTATATTTGACATTGACAATCACAAACCACGAATTACAATCCATATAACTATAATATTTGAGTCAATTTAATATTCTTGACGTCACATCACAATGTATTGTAGTCAATATCTAATAATAAATATTATGTTCTATTCACAAACCTTTTTAAGACCCTCATTTCATGACTTGGAACCAAATGATAAAGGGCCCAAGCATCAATAACATTACAAACTACCACTAGGGTACTAGATTGCTCGATATAAAATCTTAATACCATACTCTACATCAATAACAATGTTTTTGAATCATAAAAGATCCCCCAGGACCCTTGGAAAGAAGTGGGGACCCCTTTTCTAGACCACGCATGAGTTCGATCAACCAATGGGACTTAGAACCATCAACCACTATTATATACTCCAAACATGAAGGGAAATTCAATCTTCACGAGCACTGGAAACAAAATAGTGGAACAAGATACCTTACGGTGTTTCATGATCATCCCTGATGAGTATAATCCATTTCATTATCCTTTTTTGAAACATTGGTTGATATGAATTACAAAATCTATATTTCAACTATAGAAGATGATTTTATATGCCTAAGATTATTAAACCACACAGCAAACATGTTCCATGAATGGATTAAGGGTGTCTAATCCCTTCATGGATATTCATTATTCATCATAATAGTATGGATGTAGAGTATCAAAACCTTTCTTGCATTGTCGTCCATCATAAACACATTATGAATTTGTGGTGTCCATACTATTCATTAATACCCATCCTTCATCATCTCCGTAATGATATAGGGTGTCCAAGCACTTCATGAATACACATCATTCATCATCCCATTAAGGATATCAGGTTCCTGAACCCTTCATGAATACCCATACTTCATAACAAATGAAAGGATATATAATAATCTATCCCTTCATTAATACTCATCCTTCACTCATTCTATGTCTTATGCCTAAAAAGGAATAGAAGGTGTGAGCAAGAAGACCCAAACCATGAACAATAGTTGGAATAAAATATAAAAAAATAAACCATAAAAATATCAATACTTAGTTTGATGAACATATACAACAACAAATGGTTCCAAAATATTTACCATAAATAATAAAATACATCATTTTTTCTAAATACAAGGCCTTAGACTTCAATTTAAGGTGATACAATTCTACCTATGTAGAAAAACTAAAAAATTAATGCCGGGAAAATGTTCATTATCTTCTCCCTGGACACTCACCCTATGTGATCCATGAAATATAGAGAGATCATGAAATGGAAAAGGAATAAACCTTTTTAGGATGGGAACCCATAAAGGCCAAGCTATGAAAAATCTATGTACGTACATATTAATCCTCACCTTAAATATATTATAAAAATTTTTAGGATAAATATAATATATAAAAATATTATAGGAACCGTTATATGGCCCTAAAAACCAATCTATGTTCACCAGGTCCATTGAACTAGGAAATAATTAAATCACAACTCTATCCCTCCGGACACATCTGAGTTTACCAAGACCTATCATGTCTTAAAACTACATGAATAAACATTCAATCATATATATCCTTAAACATATTATAGTTTCTTACTATATGGGTTTTTTAATGTGGCTTGAGAGAAAAACCATGAAACATATCCACAAAAACAAGGGTCCCAACCTATGAATTCATTTTAAAACAATGAAATCGCCTTCCCTATATATAAAAATGATCTATGTTGGAGTTTTCACTATAGATTTATTAATCCATAAACATATTTACATATTATTCATACTTCTTAGACATATGTATGGATTGATCCCCATTCTTTTGGGATAAATAGAAACATGCATTCCTGTCATCTTGGATATATCAAAAAATTTATTTCCATACCAATACCGTATTTCATATTGTGGTTTATGATATTCTCTAATTTATAATAATTATTCCTCATGATGAGGTTAATATTATAGGGAACCTAATGTCTTGATATGATTATTCATCTTAGTAATTTGGAGGTTTCATGTTCCAGAAACCCAAAAATCATGAGTCAAGAATCTCTTATTAGTGGTGTTAAAAAATTCCTTAGTCAACAAACTTATAAAAAGTCCATTAATATGGTTCAATATCAAAGTCCCCCATGTTTTTAAGAACATGGTAACGTGATCCATGATTACCGTAAAATCAGATTAAATTCATTCCAAATGAATACAATTACACGAGGTCATTTTTTGGAACCCATATTTGTGCACAAAGAATTTTTTCATCCAAGATTTAAGAAGTGAAAATCCCATGAAAAAATTACTGATATAATTTTTTTGAAGGTCATAAAAGTGGAATTGTTAGAGAATATATTATTGGGATAAATTTTATAAGGGAAAATATTATGGACCTTATATTACATGCATATCCAAGCTTGCAAGATAGACATCTCAACCAAAGGGAACATGAGGGAGTCTCCTCAACTGAGCCTAAGAGCCAACAAATATGGATAGATAAGAGATAATTTTTGGGCGAGAAAAGAACTTTATAGGCTCATATAGTGGATAGAGAATATTCTGAGGTCAATAATATAATGGTGGGGCATCTCTAGTGAGGTCCTGGAAACGTGTTTGTATGAATCATGACTGTAATTCCATGGATCGATGACTGGATCACATGATGGGAGTTAGTAATAACTGAACATCCACATAGAGGTCCAATGTGGGAAAAGGAACAACCAAAGCACTATTAATCCATTATAAAAATATATAAAAATGATGACCATCTGATCAAATCAATTTCACTATCCAATTACACCCCCTATCTTCTGCATCCTCCACTCAACCACTATACTCCCAGATTCCACTAGTTTTGTATGGAAATCCATGCCAGTTTTATACTCAATACCAGCACAATTGTCTTCAAATTCTTATCCTTAAACAATTCCTTTTAAATCATGAGAAAACTGAGACATGATTAACATCCTGATGGCATGCATGAAACTTCTTCATTGATTCATTAAGTGTTTTGAAGAAAATAAAGAGACACATGTAACTGACCAAGGAATCACATGAATCCATTGTAAGATGTGTGGTGAATCACTTCATTGAATGAATATAGTCGATGAGTTATCATAAGGACATGTCAACAATCACCTATGAAATTTCTTAAACACCATGTTTCATTACATGATTTCATCATTAGATTGACCATAATAAGGATTTAACACTACTAATAGATAACCAACCACTATGGTCAAGAAATTCGTTGGAATCCATCATGAGATGATCTGAGGATCACATGATCACTTGATGTTAATCATGCGAAGAACATTGATATCACATGGTTCACATAAAAAATAGAATATGTTTTCTTTACTATAGGATTACACCCTTTAAATAGTTTTTTAATGTGAATCCTTCAAGGATTGTCTATTGAATGTCCATTAACGTGTTATGTGATCATACAATGTGATCTCGTGATTCTATGAAATATTATCCCAAGCATCATTTTCAACCATCGTGTGAAAAAAATTGCGATCGTGTTGTTCCAATGGATTTTTCAGGAGAATCATTAGTCTTTTCGAATTGTTTAATAAAGTAAATTTATTATTCAATTGTGCATGAATCCTGTGAAAATGATCATAAAAAGCACTTTTCCACCTTAGTCCAGTGCATGAGGCATCTTAACCATGTATAGAAGCCTATATAACATGTTCTTTTTCCTATAAATTCCCTCTTCTTTTTAGAAAAAAAGAGAAAAGGGACATGTGATAGGGTAAAGAGATTAAGGAACAAAGTAGTTTAGGTGGTTCTAGATACTGCCTTTGGAGAAAATTATCTAGTTAATTGGAAGAACCCATTTTGAGAACCCAAATTGAGATCCCATAATGAGACCCCACCATGAGAGTCTGTCACATGGACCCCTTAACATCCCATGATCACAAGAAAATATAAATATCATTAGAGCCCTAAAATTATATGATATAAACAATTGGATTGGGAATGAACAAAATTATCATGTGGAACTACCATAAAACTCTAATATGGATCCCCAGACATGCAATGTGAATGTCTCTTGATGTGTAACCTATTCGTGAGAATAACAATTGAAAGGTGGATTTGACCAGATTTTGAACCCATAGAAAATCCATCATATTTCAATATAGACACTAGGAAGTGAGGGTTTATGTGAACTCATGGGTATTCACCCTTCTTATCACACCAATTCATTTTCTAAACAATGAAAAAATTATTCCCTTATACATGAATCTTTAAACCTATGAAAAGTGACTATTTTCTTACATTTGATCTTGGACTTTTTTCACAGGACCCAATCACACGAATACCAGAATATCACATGACCACAAGAATCCTCAGTACTCTCAAGATGACCTCAAGATGCCCTAGACATGTTATCAATGGTCATGAAAAAAGGACCTTTAGGTGTCGTCCTTGGACATGCGAAATCCCATGGACATGTCACCCATGATCACGTGAATGTCCTTGGACATTTTATCTTCTTTCATATGAATGGAAATAAACATTTACTCATCAATAAATCAATGAACCTTGTACATGTCAGATTTTTTCACATGAATTAACCATTCTATTTATTCTTTGATCACAAAAATCACCTTAAACATGTTATCATCAATTGTTTAGATCACCATGTACATGTCAGCTTTGATAATACAAATCACCCTAGATATGATATCATGATCAGGTGGTAGCCGTCATACATTTCTACTTTTCTATGTGGTGTCCATCTAAAATTTCTTCTAGGTTCATGACAATCCCTTTGCAAAGACTTCCATTTTCATTAGAATACATTCGATGTGTTAGACAGAAACTGAATACATGTCGAAAAAACACCCTAGACATGTTAGATTGACCCATTATACATGTCATGTAGACACCCTTAGTCATGTAGGCCTTCTTTGGTAGACATAATATGATATGTAAAACTTATCAGGAAGACACACATGGACACATACCATGTGAACCTCTGACCATGGGGCTTCATCCATAAACCACCTTTATATGGGATGTTTCCTTAATGGGCTAGAATCATGTGCTCATGGAAAACTATTCATGTCATTCCCTTAATAATTCAATATTTTTGGACCTTAAATATTAAATGTTCTTGTTATAGAAATAATCACTCATTACCTATAAAATTATAGGGAATGTGTTTGTAACATGGGATATCATCCTAGTATTATTCGTAATCTGTCCTAAACCACATGGTTAAGAATAGTACCGTTTAGTGTAATTTCCTATCCAAGCCTATTATTTGGTCGAGAGTCTACTGAACTATAATGATATTGATTCCTATAAAAAGAAGTCACCTAGTATGGCTTCCCTATGTCTGAGCTCCAAGGGGAACCAAAATTTATTTAAGTCCATCCAAATCCCAAAACACTAACTCATGGGACCAAAATTATCCTATGATTCTATCATCATTCCTTTCCTATAAGCGTACGATAAATGGGATGATTCAAGGCTATCCTCATAAGTGTAATCCCTGAATATTCCCCCAACCACCATAAACTGATCAATGGGTTATGTAAAAACAAATCAATTAGAACCATGACTCATGTTATAAGAAGGACATGTAGGAAACCTTATTAAGGATTAATATCCATAAATTATTTTCCACATTAATGGTAATATAATTTCTAAGAAACCCTATTGTGTGGACCTTGTACAACATTTTTCTCATGAATCATGTAAAATCATATAATATATCTTTTTCCTCACATTGAGAACGACTCACCTGAGATTAGATATTTTCAATGAATGTGACACTAGTATCACAAAATTACAGAAAATTTTGGTAACATTCATTTGTACACCCTGGTAAATAATATGATACTAATTATTTTTTTCATGGGAATCCACCTTGGTGTAGGTCGATAAGGAATCCCCATAAATAAAAATTATGGGGAAATAACCCTCACATGTACTAATAATATTTCCCCAACCATAAGTAGTTGAGGATAGAGGAAACTATGAGCCACAAAAACCTGTTATAAAATGTTTAAGTAGGATTACTTACAAATTTATAAGCACAATACCCAATGCATAAATTCTATAACCTATGTACCTTATGAATTAAATTAATATTCATTGATTAGACCTAAATGAAATTCATGTATTTGGATTCCATTACTCATATTATAAATTGGATTCACCTCGGATTTTCAATCCCAATCCTAGAAAATTGATCACCATCCAAGATTATGGTAAATAATAGAGTTATTTTTCATGTTGATTCAAATATCAAGTAGTACCACATGGTTAAGAAATAATGGGATAAATATAAAGAACCTATGAGACATAAACATCATGTCACGAATAAAAAACCCATTTCCATGCATAGTGGTTCGACACCCGATTGTTTAATTAGGGTAACTATCCCCATATCAAAATTTGGGAATTATTCAAAAACATATCATAAATATAAAAAAGGCCTTATAATATGAAATAATTCCTAAAAAAGTGTGTGAGGAACCTGACATCTCATCAACTCAAACATATTTGTTTCTGAAGTGTCATTGGGTTTGAAACCCCAAATGATCACCAACCATTGGAATGAAGTCCACAAAATTGTAGCAGATATGGGAGCCGTTGGGAGATTCCACATTTGATAAAAACTAAAATGGTGAATCCGTCATGATCCTTATAGAGAAGAAATAAAAACGATTTAAGAACAATAGACTATTTTTCACCATCATTGATGGAAAAAATGGATAACCTATATGTGAATGTTGTAGAAATAAAAATAAAGTGTAAAGGATGGTTGGACCTATTAGATACACCTTTGGAGTAAAGAATAGGTAACATTAATAACAATATATTTATTAATTTATGATATTATGTATTTATAAGATATATAAAAATAAATTAATATCAATGTATTTGGGAATATTAATTTTTTAAAACACTTTTCTTTAATATTAATAACAACGAACATAGGGTGTTGGATGTGTGGTAAAAAAATATTATAGGGCATTCAAAAAAATGGGATATAAAACCCAACCACCAAATTTATTATCTTCTAATTTATTTGTGTGTATTTAAATTCACTGACGTCAAATGATACTAGTGTTATAATTATTGGAACTCACACACGATGTATATTGGGAGCGTATATCGATTCAAGCTAATTGGGGGGGGGTCTCTTACAATAGTTTAGAATATATATGTCATGTGGGGTCGCACATAGGGGAATTGAGAACCATTCTTGTGGATGAATGTTTTATTTGTTTGGTGTCTTCACATGCCAAAATTTGATGGGGTTGCGTCTGGAATGGACGATGACATTAAGGGGATCCTAGAGACAACAACTAAGAAATGGAAGTCGGTGGTACCCTTTGAGATGACACACACACAAACAATTTAATATATAAATAATATTTTGTTTAATCTATTATATTTGGTTGGGGGGGGGGGGCTGTGGACTGGGTTAGTCCTTGGGTGTTTACGTGTGCATGTGTTTCATGGTAACTGCACCCACAAAACCTAATATATTGTAATATTAGTGTGAATGTAATATTTTACAATTAATTTTCTTATTTAACTATTATATATTTTATGTAAACAAATTAAGAGGACAAATTTTAAAATATAATATGAGCATTATATTAAATTATAAATTTATATGAAATAATATTTAAAACACTTAATGCACAAAATAGATATTTTTATAAAAAATGATTTTTTTATTTGTATTTTATATTAGCATCTTTAATATATATTTAAAAACTTTTTAATTTTGATTAGAGAAAAATAAATACAATTTTGAATTTATAATGGTAAATATTTTATAAAATTATATGTTTTATATTTTTCTAAAATAGTTGATTTTTAGATGAATAGTGAAGAACCATTTTGACCAAAATTGAAACTTTTTAATTAAATATTCATGACGTAAAAGTGTATAAAAACATTATATTGATCAAATATATATATAATATGTGAAAATTTAAATTTTAAAAATACAAAGATGGTATTTGAAAACATATGATTCACTTTTTAAATACTTTAGAAATATTTTATCAATAAAAATTATTTTGTTCTTTTTTATTAATTTAATAAGATTTTTGAAAAATATGTTTCTTCTTGATTTTAAAGCCATAATTTTTTTAAAAAAAATCATATATATCAAGAAATTAAAATACAATAATTATTTTATCGTAGACATGATTTTTAAGCATTAAAATTACATTTCTTCTAAAAATTGGTTTTCACCTGTTACACACGCTAATGATAAAATTCATTTTTATTAAACATATAAATTTTATGTGTTTAGATTTATTTTTATATAATTAATCATTATTTAAATTTTATTTAATATTAAAAATGTTATTTGTTGCTGTTAAAAGTAAATTTCATTGAGAAAAATGTGTTACTTCTAAAAACATTCTATTTTTCAATGATTTATACTTTTCTGAGTATTTTCAATTTTTAAATAAAAAGGATATATTGTAAAATAATTATACAATATTATGTTTTTAATGAAATTAAAATATATTAATAACCATTTATATTATAATTACTGATAAATAATATTAAAACAACTTAAAAAATAAAACGTTAATTTCTATAAAAATAGTTTTTTTGATGAAAAATATGTTTTTTAAATTTAATCTCCTCATATTTTTAAAAAAAATTGGTTATATAGATCACAAATCTATATTCATCACCTAAAAATTGTGTATTCAGAGTCATCTTATATTTTCAATGTTAAAATAATTACAATGGATAAAAAATAATTAAGATTAATAAGTGTAAAAGTGGGTAATCAGTTGTGGCTCAAATTTTAGTATTTTAATTTTGTACATATACATTTTAGAATACCTTTTTTAGTTTATATATTAATACCTACATGTTTTAGAATCATTTCCACAAGTAATTTACCAAACTCACCAAATCCACCTATCCCCAATGTGATACCAATCTTACCCTCAACAAACATTAGTTTTAATAAAAAGACCCTTGATTTTAGCTATAAAAGGGGATCAAATTCCACCAATTATATCATACCTATCAACACAAATGAATTTATACTTAATTTCTTCTCCTACCACCTTGCTAAATCCCTCCCATTAAAATCATTTTCTTTTAAGGAGTCCTCGAAAATTATTTAGATGCTACTTAGCTCGGAAAAGGTTCTCCTTATCCCCCTTTTAATTCAAGAACTTCTTTTGGGATAATCCCTTTTCAATTTCATATTATTATATACACATGTGATAATATTAAACTATTCACAAAAATAATTATTAACTATTTATGAGATACTACCATACACCAAAATGAAGAAAATTTCATAGCCCCTTTTATATAACTGTTATGATGCTGAAATCACACATTGATTTTCTCCTACATATTTTCAAATAAATATCATAATTTATATTAATACTTTTAAGTTCCATGTTATTATTATTACATGTGTTTAAAATCAAACAATTCATTATCCTAATGATTTTCTATTTATGAGAGGATATATTTCTCTATTATGTTACCCATTCCATAGAGTCATTCATATATACAGTTTACTACTGGAATAATTCATGGTTTTTCTATATTGTGAATGAAAATCTATAACATTAGTCATGGTGATCCATGTACAAGTCACATTGTTTCATTTAATTGGGAATTCCATGTTTGAAACCTATAATCCTTACTCATGGGTAAAATATATACATTGTTATGACATTTGATTGATTTAGCACCCAAAAAGATCGAAATATGAAATTTTGTACTATTATTATGATCCAAAGTATTGGGTAAAGAATTAATCTCTAGAGATTAAATATTCATAATACCTTGGATGAATTATTTCAAAATGTTTTGTAATACCTTAATGTAAAACCTTGGTAATATGAAGTGTTAACATTGGTAATTCTATAATTTTTTTAGTAATGAATTAATCTCAAGAGATGGCATGTTCATGATAATTTGGTGTCTTTAATTCGTATTGTTTTATGTTATGTTGGTGAATAAACATTTTAATATTATTTTATGATACCTTTATTGATTATAATTGGTGATATTATTATGAATCTCTCTTATTTATGTAGTAGTTACATTTCAACATCAAGGCTCATGTATTAATTTACATTTTATTCATAATGTTCTTTTTATAATGTTATGAATATTTTCGTTTTGTTCATGTTCTTATATTATGTTTCATGTTTTAACAATGATGTTCATTTGTGATTTGTTTTCATTTTCATACAGAAGGAAATTTATTCTTACACTTTTATTTTATAAAATTTCACTAATAAATCATATACAGTGAGGTGATCTTGGATGAAAAAATTATTAATTCATTTAATGGTGTTAAAATATATTTATGTTTCTTTTATGAGATCCATGTATGACATGAATTATGTTCGTAGTTTCAATGAAATAAAACATTAAAGGGTTTTTGTGAAATGATCACAACAATGGGTTTTTTATGGAATGATGTTTAATACTATGTTTGAAATTGTGGGTCATTATATGTATGTTTTTGGGGAAGTGTTGGAATTAGAAGTTAATGATTCCATGTAATGAAGTGGATAAATAGGAATAAGAAATTCTTTCACGAGGATAATCAAAATTAGATACGGATGAATAATCTGGATTGAAAGATGACTTTTGGAGTAATATCAAGTGATAAATATATTATATTTGTTTCTAGAAGCTTACTGAAATGATGGAAAAGTGGTAGGGAATCCTTGGATTTCATTTTTGACAGGAAGGATCGGTTGGTGTGGTAACACTCATCTAGTTTCGTTGACCAAGTATATGTATGTATACAAAATATTTATAGGTGATGTAATTGGAATCATTTGATGGTTACTGGAGAGATAATATATAAAAGGATGGAATTTAGTTCAATTTTTAACATATAGTGGAATATAACCAATGTACATAATGATTTTATGGTATAGGTGGGAAGGATAAATACAATAAGGGTTGTACAAATATTAGTAGAGGAAATAAAAGATAGATATTCAAGTTGAACTGGGGAATCCTTCATAGATCTATATTATAAAATGTATTTTTTATCATTCATATTGAATGATTTTGACATAGTTGTTGTTAAAAAATATTCCGTTGTACCTTGGTAGGGCTATCAAGAAGTAGTATCCCTTGTAACATAGAGTCTGGGTAGGGTGTTTAAAATATAGGTTCCATTGTAACTCAAATATGCTCTTGAATATTTTCTCCCTTAGTTTATATTTAGTAAGTGATTCCCCATGGATTCAGATTTTCATACAGAACATTTTTATCACCATGTTTTGTTTTCATGTGTTTTTTCATCCATTTAATTTTGAATGGGAGAGTAGTGTCTTGCATAGTGATATGATACTATCACTATTGTATGAGTACTTCTCTATTATAGATGATCTGAATTCATTGTTATTGCCATTTTGAATTTTTTAAACGTAACATTAATATTTTCTTATATTAATTAATTTATTTATTTTCTAGTCTATTATTTTCTTCCCATTTTTTGGGTTCTATTTCCAGGAAAATGTAATATTTTTTCAATACAGTTTAGGGAAAAGGGTGAAACCACATAGTATGTACTAACCTTGTGGAAACTATTTGATTTAATCTATAATATTATAAGAGCTATTTTTCATAGTCAGAACATTATTTTACTAACTAAGTGGATATAATTTTTATGATTCTAGGTGAACTAGTTACGAGTGCATGATTGGGGCACAGTTTGGTAACCCTTGCTGAAAAATAGTGTGACGGGTCTAGGTGACATAAAAATAGTGATTTTATAATTTTTATCAGATAATATAAGAACCCAAATGGGTTTTCTTTTAACCAATTTTAATCATACTCTATGTTCACCCCACTACCTATAAATCTTCCCCTTCCATGGTGAATACACGAGTCCTCTTCATGATTTGGCCATTGCTCATCATGCGGGGTTAATATTTCCCTTATATTCTAGTTTCTTCTTTCATTCCCATTTCTATTTGTGATGTATCTATTAAATTGATCACTAAATACTGATTTTGACCCAATATCATATTTTATTTTGTTCTTGGATGTGAAGTTGATTCTTCATTCCTTTTTTCCTTATGTATTTGATAGATTTGTTACATTTTCATACATTTATGGAAGGATTTTCTATACATTCCCTTTCAAATTAATTCAATGATATTCTTGATGATTTTTAAATTCAACTTTAATAAAAAAAATCATTTTATTAAATCAATTAATCGATTTTTAAATCTTTTAAAAGTAAAAAATTTATTTAGAAGACTATTTCCATGGTCTCCAAATGATTATACCATTATGTTGAATATATATATATATGTTAAATGTTTAATAAAATTTATAAGTGGAATTTCCAAGGATTTTAGTTGTTTTATGTCATTATTGGCTTTTAATAATGTAAAGTGATTTGGTTTTTATCATTGTATTATAGGTTTTTGGTTATTTCCATTTGTGGGGTTTTAATAGTTTAACATCGAAATTAATGTTTCTTCACATATTACTTGAATTTTTTCCCTTTTTTATCCCTTATGACTATTATTAATTTTTCTTATATGGGTGATTTGTAATATTATATATGTTAAATTATGTGTACATATAGATGTTTACATGTATATACATATGTAAATTTCAATTATTTCCTTTATATTAAATCTTATTTCTCAAAATTTGCCTATATTTTAGAAATTATTTCTAAAAAATGTATCAAATATATATGTCCAAAAAATGTTGTTTAAATTCATTTATTGTATATTTAGAAATGGGATTTAATCTTCCATTCATCTTTGAAATATAATTTAATGAAATAAAACTTCTATTTGTAAACATGATTGTATCTTTTAATGCTAAGTCTCGGTGGGATCCTTGGAATTGTTTTCTTGAAAGAATGTACAATTCCATATAAGACCCTATACATTAAAGGGTTGTTCAAATTGATGGGTGTTGGTAGGTGGACTGAGAAAATTTAGTTAGGTGATGTTTATTCATGATTGAGATGTTTTATTATAAGTCTACCTAACCTCCCTCATTATTACACACATGGGATCCTATGTGTTTTAGTGAGATATGAGAGATAAATACTATCCAGTATCAATGACATAGACTATAACTATTATTGCATGGATAAGCAAGAGTGTAGTGTCATCGATGTGGAATTTTGAGGTCATCTGGTTGGTTATAAACATAAGAGTGCATCAATAGGTCTGTAGATGGTTCCAAATAGATTATATCCAGGGAATCCTCGTGATATCCTTTGGAATATCCCATTATTATATTTGTTTATGTAATATCTTACTTTTAGAAAAAAACTTTTTTTTTCATCACTTTTAATATTTATATTTTATCTATAGATTACTGATTTTAAATTTTAATTAATTTATATTATTTATAAATTAACTCAGGGGGAGATTTTTGGGTTATATACTGTGCCTTCCTTTTTAATATGTTTTTGGAAGGAGATTATTTATTAAAAATGAGGATTTATAATAATGGTTCTAAATGGGATTGAAAGAGAATAAAAAATAAGGAATGTTTTTTTAAAATATCAAATTCATATATTATAAATTAGTTTTCAATCTAACATTCATGGGTTGTTTTAGGAATGTGTTTTTTATTTTATGGTGCTTACCTATTATGCTTATCGTGATCACACCCTACTTTTTCCACTTAGTTTATGTATACCTGAACTATTTTTTAGGTTTAGGCTTATGTTTTGGATCTTGATCACTCTAGGAGATGGTTTTTGTTGTTGATGGAAGGCGATGTTGAGGTTAAGAAGATATGATATTTGGTATTTGTGTTCTTTTTGATATGTTATATTTTCCATGTCATCCTCTAATATTCTAGATCTTATATTTGCACTGCATATTTGGAATATTCTTTTAGAATTGTTACGATTATGTATGTTGGTTATGATTTTCTGGTTTTTTTATATCATGTTATAGATTGATTGATTTGGCATGATTTTCCATTGTATGACTGGTTCATATCATGAATTTTAGAGAAATTATTATATTTTGTTATTACTATTTACTAGGAAAAATCCTCCCCAGTGATTACTCTTGATTCCCTCCGTGTATTTCATTAGACCAAGCAGATCATGGATCCTTCTCAAGTATGTTGTGGGCTAGCTTGGGTGCCCCGTTTAGTGGTTAACATGAGATGATTCATGAAAAAATGTATCAGATTATACATTGTTAAGAGGTAATAGGTGCTTGGATCACCCTTTATGTTACAAACATACAATGTTCAACCCCATACCAATAACATAAGTCAGCATGCAATAAGGGCTAAGATGTGTTCTCGATCCTCCGAAGCTAGAAACTACTTCTATGAAACATGATTAAAGTAAGTGGTTATTATTTAGACGAATAATAAACAAATAAAAATAATTCAAATATAGTATTTTGTAAGAAAACCTAAACCAAGGTACCAAAATAAATAACAACATATTCGAATACAATAAAAACAGAATAAAACAGAAATAAAAATCCAAAGTAAAACCAAAATAGAACCCTAACAGATCTCCCTTTGACCTCCTAGTCACCTCCATCTAAAAGAATAATTACACTCTATAAAATATAAAAAATATAAAAAATAGATTGGGTCTAACAATTCTGAGTAGCATAAATATTTTGTGAGCATAAACACACATAGTATGTAAGCAAAACATAATCCATGCATTTCATTTCCTGAAATAGACTATAAATGAAAGTATAAATTAATATTAGAAAATATGGTTTTTATCATTTAAACAACCAAAAACGTCTTTCCCAAGAAAAATTTTTTTTTATTGAAAAATGTATTTCATTTATTAATTTTCCTTCCATAACAACACATACTTTTAAAAGAAAAAAATACACTAAATTATAATAGTTATAATATTGTTAATGAAGATATTCCAAAAAAAAATATTGTACAAAATTAATATTGTAAATTAAAACAAGGAAATTAAATAAAATTCTAAAAGAATAAAACTAGATAATATGGATTGTAATAATTTCCATTTACTAAACATCTCTATAAGTAATACCTAGCTATAATCATTTCAAAATCACTTTTATGTCTATGATACAACTCCATATTCAATAACCAACTGGCTACTCTAAACTAATCTCACCCATTACAAGTCTCTCCTAGAAAAAACTATATGCTGGGGGTACTGCTATGTATAATTTAGATAATTAGGAAACTATCAATTTTCCGTTATGATGCCACCCATGAAATAAATGGTAATTGTATAAGGGGTAATGATGGGGTAATCACATTACCCTAAAAAACCATTACCCAATGACGCCCCCATGAATTCCTTTCCCAAACCTCAAAACCAACAATGAGAATTACCTCTCATTTGAAGGTTGACCATATGGGTGATCATCATACATATGACCTCTTAATGTACAAATCAGAATGACATGTCACATATGTTTTGGAATAGTAAATTGAAAAACAGCAGTAGATACCGACGAGGGATTTAAAATTTCCGATCTAAATCCATTCCCATGACCATTTCTAGATATAAAATGAACGTTCTATTTATGTTTGAATGGATATAAATGGTTCTATTCTTGCATTTGACATCCAAAATCACATTTCCATGTGATAAAACAGGGTGAACAATAGGAAATACATTCGAGAACCACGTTTTAGATCAATTGGAAACCAATGAACCATTTAAAAAACACATGGGTTTTAAAAGAGCGGTTATAAGGGAATATGGATTAAATTAGGAAAGAGGGAAGAATGAAAAGTGTATTGAAATCCACTATATATGGAGAGTATCACATTATAAACCCATTATAATTTGCGAGAATATCCATATATGGACTCCATAAAAATATGGATATGACCACATCCAATGTAACACATATCAAAAAATATTTATATACATGAAGACCAATTTAAATGGTCACATCTAGCATTACCATCAATCAAAATAGCTTAATCATTCTCTAAACCACTAAAATACATTGAAAACACACACTGAACACAATTCACTAAGAAAACCCAATTAAGAAATTCCATCCAATGCTAAAAAAATTCTAAAAATTTCTAATATAATTTTATATGATCATCAAGAATTTCATAAACCATATTATATATATAAGAATAATTAAATAAATACATTGAAAACTCATTTGCAGAAAAAATTCAACATGAAAAAACTATAAAAATTTCTACCAACACATCACAATCATGATTATCAGATTTAGAAATTAATTAGAAATTATTATACATAAAATAGAATGAATAAAAATGAAAAAGGATGGACAAATCTACCTCATTGGTATACGAATGCAACAAAACCCTAAGAGAGGGAATAACCTTGATTGTGAGACGATCTGAATACACTAACATTAATGAAATACAATCCAAACATCATCCAACTACCCTAGGGTTTTTTTAAAGAGAAAAACCATCCACAGAAAGGAAAAAACCATTATAAAAGGGTTGAAGAGGGGAAAATTGGTTAAAAATCGAGAAAAACTCAGCAAAGAATATTGGAGGTGATAATATGGATGGGGTGGAATAGTGGGGGTGGAGCTTGAGATCCCCCTTTATGTTTCTAGTTCGATCGATATTGGAGGGAAGAAAATTGAGGTTAAAATAAGTTAGGGTAAAATAAGAATTGCAATTTTTAGGGAAATTAAGAAACTCTCATGATTTAGATGCATGTCTTGGAGAACTGTGCATCAATTGTGAACACTATTAATTGAAATGTGGAAACCCTCAGGATATGGCCACACTGTTTGGGAATCCTTGTACCAACCTTTAAAATATCCTCTTTTAAAATTACAGTGGCTCCCACATTGTTTCTCTAAACGATTTGCAAGACATGTTCCTTGTCATAGACATCACTCAAATGTTTTATGATTACTCCTTTTCCTCACACAGTTTAAATCCATCCATGTTAATTGTATTAAAAGATAACTGTACAAGGAGAAAAAGAATGGGCAATTCCCACAGCCTTGTCCAACAACATTGTTTCCTCCCAATCTATGAAAAGGGCCAAAAAAACATCCAAAACCTCCAAAACTCAAAAATATTGTCACCAAGAACTCAACCAAAAAAATGATCGAACATTAATAAAATAATGAAATAAAGTAAATTCTATGGTTGGGTGTGTCAACTAACCCTACCATAAAAAAATTCTCCACCCAAAAAGTCACTAATCATAATGAGGAACAACACTATTACTCTAAACTAAACGATGAAAAATGAAAGCAAGAAACTTGGAATGAAATTTCAACTTTACAAGTAACACATGACCAAATGCAGAATGAAAAAACAAGGAAATCCATGGGTAAGGAAAACAAAATGGTCCCCCCCCCAAAAAAAACATTCTAGCAGAATGAATCCAACACCGGAACTACTAACATGTAGCCTAAACATTTGATGAAATGAAAATCAAGCATTGAACCAAACCATTATTCATCATTTACAGAAAACCCAGAAATCATCAAAATGAGGAATACTCAACACCAAATCCATTCCAATAAATATTCAACCATTCAAATATTAACATCCATGAAACACCACTATAGAAATTCATGGAATAAAAGGTTACCAAGACCAATAAAACAATAATTATCATTCAAAAAAATAAAATCTACATAAAGGATAACCAAGAATCTATTCCTACAATTGAGGGAAAATAGGTGAACAATGCCACACACCAAAATCTGTGACCATATGATGAACTTCTATCCAGGGCCTATGGTTTGAGCCCTGATTCTTTGAAGCATCTTCTGTCGTGAAGGTAGTAGTTGATACCCAACAATATAGACATTCTATATTGGGAGTTTTCATACAGAATCTATATTGATATGAAATGGCCACATCATCAGAAAGACTTCATATTATTGTTTAAATATTTCTTTGAATTCCAATCTTATCCACACTAAAGCACATAATCGAATAGTCTGATGTTCAAGAAGTAGGAATTGTAAAAGGAGACTCCCCAGGGATAGGTTCTTATGTAATAAACCTCTCACTAGATGTGTAATTTTCATGAGAACCAAGAGAAACCGAATTTACAACTACTATAGACTATGTTCCGAGAACAAAATCATCCAAAAATTCATTGTTACATATCTTCTCAAATAGAGCATCCCTGCGAAAGCGAACTCCCACCTAGATTCCTGGATGTAAACTTGAAAAAAAGAGATGACCATTCTACCGATCCATTGATTCCATCTCTAGAAAAAAGGAACAAGATATTTTAAATAGTCAAAATCGGCCTTCATCTTCCACTGACCTTGCTAAATAACTTTGTGATCTACCACATTCATTGCATTCACCTCATTATATATAAACCATTAGATAAAAGTGGTATTTTAGACTTACAAGAACATCGTAACTTGTTACAATTATGGGATGATCAAGTTACAATGATCCAAATCCAAACATTCAAAATAACCCATTGAAACTCGAAACCTCACGACATTGGGATTTCTTAATGAAATTTATATTATTATGAACTCCTCAAGACATTCCAATGCTTCTAATGGACCCTAATCACCAAGGAATGCTGAAAAAGATTCAGAGAACTCAGCTCTACTACCCCAATTGGTGTCATGGTTGGACTAATAACTAAAATAAACTCACTAGAACCCCTTGGGACCATTATAGGTTGCATAATATAAATAACCTAATGATGCAAAGCCAAATGAACATCAAACAAAAAATCAACAAAAACATCTACTGAATGAATATCCTGAGAAAAACAAATAGGCTTATACATCAAACATAATAATAAAAAACAAATTCTCTTTAGAATATCATCATTTCTATTCCAATGTCAAAACCACCTTCTTCTAAAGGAATTTTTCAAAATTCCAAAACATATGTTCATATACTACATGAATACCAAATCCTAAATTTACAACATAACAAATGCCTCAAAATCATATTACTTTTGAAAACCAATTTTCAATAAACCATTTTCTTTTTTAAAATGGACACACACCCCCAAAGTCAAAACAAAAATCAAATCACTCTAAGACATCAGAAATAGGAAACGAGTGGTCCTGTATATAAAACCCACATGGTTTACCATATCATTCCCTGATCAAGCACCAAGCACTACAAGTATTTTAATTTATGAACTGGGATCTACATGGTTCAGTACCCTATACATGCTCACTGTGTAGAACCAGTTCACTTCACTTCCATTAGCCAAACCACAAAAACCAATGAGAGCTTATTACTGAATCCCTATAATCCAAAACAAAACATTCAATCCCAATCTATGCTTAGTAACTCGTGGATTAGAACAAGAAAGAGTGGATGAAATTATAATCATTCCTACCACTTGAGCCCTGATATTATCCCTCTTATCAAAATTACAACTCCAAATAAAATAGGGATGCTCTAATACCATTTTATCTCCTAACATCCCTTATCAAACCAAAACTAGTCACCCGAGTTAACCTATAACAAGTCCAAAGAGTTGTTCCCAGTCCTCACAGCTTGGAAATTTGTTCCAAGAATAAAATATAATAAAAGTGGGGATTATTTATCCAAAAAATATATAGATACAAATAAAACTATTATAGTCTCTATGAAGAAACCATCACAATAAAAAAAACAAGCATTTAACAGTGCTTGCATTTTGTAGCATTTTTTTAGCAAACATAAATGATATCGTTATTTAAAGCCTTATTTTTTGTACCCATAAAGGGTACCCTTTATCAAAACATTATTTTTAGCTCCCATAATAGGATCCTTTATCATGAACTATTTTAACTATGATAAGGGTTCATATGAAATGAAATAAATAAATAAATAAATAGAAAAAATTTTGTTCACTAAAAAATAAATTAAAAAATAAATTAATTAATCTATTATTGATAAAAATAAACAAAGTGATTATACTATATATAAATTATAAATAAAAATAAATAGTATATATAAAATATATAGAGATATGTAAAATGAAAATTAATCAAATACAAATTAAAAATAAGTAAATTGAGAAATATATTAAACATTTTATTTATTAAATAATTATTTACAATGTTAATAATTAATACATATTAAATATATAGATATATATGAATGTATATACATTGTATATATATATTAATTTAATTTAATGATTTAAATTAAATTGTGATATATTTAATTAATAGGTCTTTATGGTTTAAAATTATTATATTTTTAAAATAGATAATAATCGCATCGATTAATGAAAATAATTGAATGTCGTTTGACCTTTCAATTTAACATTGATAAAAGATGTGTTATATAGATTTCATATATACATAATTAATGAAATTTTGTATACCACGCACACACCCAAATACTTTTTTCGAAGTATAATAAATTTATATGATTTATTCAATATATATTTATATAATATGTTTTAATATTTTCAATATGTATTCGACATTATTTCAATATATATCAACATTTTTTAATAATTTATAATTAATTAATAAAACTTATCCATTGTTTCATTACTGTTAATCTGTAATAATTTTTAATTATTCAATTTCACTGATTTTTAACATGCATGCACTTAAAAATAAATATTATCTAATAATAGTAAAAAGAAATTATAAGAAAACATTTATCTATAAATATATCTATACATGTCTATTTACAATTTTTATACATTTATATATTTATAATTATAAATAATGAAATATTATTTATGTCAATTTTTTTATAATTATATATAATTAAAAATATATATAAAAATAATTATAAAATTATATAAAATTAAATTAAATATTGAATATATTTACTATATATGTATAATGACATACATATTTTTAAAAAATATTTTATATAATTGTATGTAAATAATTATACATTTAAATAGTTATAAAATTATAATTTATATTTATATAATGAATTTATTTACAATATTTTTATTTTTATATATTTATTATTTATATATATTTCAAAAAAAATATCTATAATTTTAGTTATAAATACTATCTGACTGCCAATGTAATAAACACAGATAAATGAAATATTTATCAACACTGATCAAAGTGTCCTGATCAATTTATATAACCCTAACTATTCGTGAACTTCTCATGATATCTGAATATTTCCATGGAAGTCACCCCCCAACTAGAACTCCTCCTGTGTGAATCAAATCTCGAATCAAGGCATGAATCAAGACTCAAACCATTTCATGGATCAAATCCAAGGATAAAACGATTATAGGGTCTAATGAATCTAAGGCTTGAATATTTTCTAGATAATGTGTAACAATAATTTCTCTTATATGATTCAAAATTCAATCTAAGGTATCTTATTTTTTCATACTTTTCACTTGTTGATTTCTTGTTCTGCGATATTTATTTTCATTTTTTATTATCATTTTTTCTTTACCATCTCCACATCTATGTGGTCAACAATTTTTATCAGACATTATTGATTTAAAGGAGATTGGGATATTGTTCCTTACACTCCCCCACCATCATCACTTGATGATTCTGTTCAACCCACCCACCCCAGCACCAAATACTTCTTCTTCATGAGATAACAGACCCCTTAATTTTTTTCATTATTTTAAAATAATAGGAATCTCATATGCACAGTTCCCTCCTTCAGAAGACGACTGTCTCCCCCATTATGTTATTGCTCCATTGAGCATAGGTTACCACTTCCACCCATCTACACATAGGCAACACTAAATAAGAAATTATCTTAATGTTAGACTTGACCATATGATCTATGGGAGGAATTCTAGGTGCATGCCCACATCACATGACACATAACAATATAATATATATATATATATATAATGGTAACATTAAAATATAATTATATTTACATACACACACAGTCCCACACACAAAAGATTAAATACATTTATTTTTATGTGAGTCATTATATATATAAGTTTCTGTGTGTGTGTATATATAATATATATGTTTATATATATTTAAATTTTTTATTAAACTGTTTAAACTCATTAAATATATAAATATTTTAAATATATATATATGTATAAATTTGAAAAATACAAATATATAAGAAATACAAATATAAGTGATATATTATATATTCTATATTCTATATTCTATATTCTATATTTTATATTCTGTATTCTATGTAACATGTTATATATTATATAATTATATATTTCACAAACACACAAAAATTTATTGACACACACATGTATATTTTAAACACCCGCACCCACACACACATATATATAATATAGATATATATTATTCAAATACATAAAGAAAATATATACATTATAAAATAAAAATATATTATACAAATATATTATGAAAATATACTATATAAATATATTAGACAATTATATTATAAAAAATATATATTATTCAAATATGTTATACAAATATATTATGCAAATTTATATGTATATAATTAAAAAACATAAATTTAATATATATTTATATATTATAAAAATATTTTACTAAAATATTTATATTATAAAAACAGAAATATATATACTATTAAAATAAATATATATTAAAAATATATATTATACAAATAAAGATACATATTTCACAAATAAATATATATTTTTATACAACAGAATTAAAAAATATATTCAAATATATATTACACATGTATTATACAAATATATGTTACAAATATATTATAAAAATATATTTCAATATGGTTCCTTAAATGGTTGAAATCCATCATCTAATTTTATTTATGATGATTCATCTATTTTCGATACAATTTTTGTTAGAGTGGGCCATATCCCAATAAATAATAAACCTCAATATATTTCATATTTACAATTATTTATTTCATTTTGAATATAATTTTATACTATGTTCCCAAAATCCCCATGTATCACATAACAGTCATGAATATGAAATTTTATTTTAAATCCCCCTCTTGGTCTGCTTGAAAATAATTCTTGTTTTCAACCTATCTAGACCCCTTGAATTAAAGACAAGAATTTTTTTTTCCGCACAAATATCACCTTCAGTAGTATAAAAGTGAATAACTAGTTCCAATGGCGTAATTCCCAAAAATTATAGGGATTACCCTTTTAGAGAACACTATACAATACCAATATCTTCATCATCTACTTCATCCCCCGAATAGTTGTTATAGCAATATGTTTCTTGAGAATAATCATGAACTTCATTTATTTTTTCGGTACTAATCTGAGCATTAGTCATCCCGTGGATGACTATTGTAGAGAGTATTTCAAGAAACATTAGTTCATGTCCACAAGAGACAGAGGATGTGTGTCAAGCTACACAATTCATTGATAAATTTCTGAATGATTAGTTGATGAGGATGACTGTTATCTATAATATTCATCTTTGAATGGATGTAGAGGATAAAACCTACAATAGTGGAGTAATTATTTTCTTAAATTCAATTAAATATTTTTATTCAAGTCATACTAAAATTATTTGGAACAATTAAAAGATTGGTTTATTTTATTAGATTAATCTATAACATTCACTTTTGATAAAGAATATATTATCTGTTTTATTGTAAAAATAATAATTTTTATGAACCCAAAAGGATTTATATGAATATAAAATTGATTCATGCTAATTTTTAGACAAAAGAGTATGAATATGGAGTTAAATAGATCTAAAAAATTTCAATAGATCTTGAATATGACCCTTACCGAATCCTTTATCAGTGTTTTTTTATTGTTTTTCAAGACAAAATAGATCGGATGTGTTGGAAGTACATTTGATATTTCATTGAATAGAGATAGCTATAAATATTGGACTAAACATGGTGAAAACTGAACATGCACACTGATTATGATAATATGGTGGTTTGTGGATCATTTCATATGAATACTGGTATAAATGATGATAGAGATCACATAGAAGAAATGAAAATGGATATTGATGATTGCCTTCATGATTTTATAAAGATGATTCAAATGTCAAATAGTTATTCTAAGATAATATTGCATACTAGTTGTACTAAATAAAAAACATTGTCAGTTGTATTGAAGTAATATAATTTGAAATCATTTACTGGATAGAGTGACACCAGTATAACAGAACAATATGTCCTCCGAAATGATATGCAACTAAAAGAAAAAAAAACTACCATGTCAAACATATAATGCTAAAAAAATTCTATTCTAAATTATTATGATATCTAAAAAATACATTCTTGTACAGATGATTGAATATTATTTCATAAGAACCATGAATCTCTCATAAAATTCACTGTGTGTGGAACAAATTTATAAATGAAAATTGAATCATCTTTGCTGAAATGTATATATAATTTTCTATCATTAAAAAAATAGAAAACTATATGGATGTTAGGAATCTATGAGGAAATTGACGTGGCATGCATATAATCATATATTGGAACCCTTGCCATCCCGAAAAATCACCCAAGTGTAAATAATTTGATCATGAGTATCCTAAATATGGAAATGAGATGAGAAACTATCATCATGTGTCATCAACATTTGGAATAAATCCTTTTGGTGTATAGGGTAATAAATATAGTACATGTCCCTTCATTTTGGTAAATTATAATTTTTTTCACGGTTATACAAGAAGGGACAATAGATGATGTTGTTTCTTTTTACATCTAGACCAAAAAACATAGTAATGAGATTGATGTGTATTTAAATTAATTGATTGATGATATAAAATTTTTGTTGGATTAATTTGTTACAATGTATGATACAGATAAAAATTATGAATACACATTGAGGGACATGTTTTATGGGATTATAATTGAATTCCCCTCTTATGAAATTTTTTCGAGATATATAATTAAATGAATGTTGGGGTGTCACATTTCTGGAAAACATTCACACTCAGGAAGATTCATTCCTCAAAGACTGTGTTTTTAAGACATCAATTTTTTTACCTCAATGTAAAAAATGCCATTCATTGATGATGACACTGAATTATAATATTAAACAACGTACATCACCATATCCAATAACGGGTGATCAAATTTTCAATAAAATAAAAAATATTGAAACAATTTTCAGTAAACCATTTATGAAATACTTCTGAAATTTGGCTGGAAGAATAGATTAATTTTATTTGAAATAATGTAAGGGAATTTTTTTATGTCATAAATATTCACAATGTCATTTATATAGGAAATATATATTTTATAGTATTATGGGGATGTTACTAAATTTTCCTAGAAGATCAAAAGATGGAATCAAGCCTATGGTGGACAATATTAACATATAGAAATTAGAAGAGTATGCAATATTGATGGTTCAATAGAATACTATTTTCCCACCAATAAATTTATACTATATCAAAATAGAAAAAATAAAATATTTTTCTTTTCATTAATAGTGAAATAGATATATATGGGTATTCATAAAATATCATGAATGTCACATCCATGAATAATTTTATGTTATAATGAATAAAATCACAAGACTATCATGTTCTGATGAGTGATTTCATTATTATTGGTTTCCATTTCATTCTAACAGAAAATTTATAACATATAATAAACATACAGAATATATTTTTCCATTCCATATATAGAAAATTTATATACCTGATGAAACATACTAATCATAAATAAGGGGAATCCATTATATTTTGTGAATTAGAGATGTGATTCCCACTATAATTCTATAATATAATAGCTAACCCGATGGTTCACTTAGTTAGATAGGTTCTAATCTATGTCCATTTTTATTACATATATATCTTCCCCACTGAATAGTATATGAATAATTTCAAATGGAATCTAAATTATATTTGTTATCTTGATTGATGTATTGTGAAATGATGTATTATTGAAGATGATATTGACATATATTCTAATTACATATTAGATGTTGATATAATTGGTCTCCCAAAATATGGTCACATTAAACACATTACGGAAGAATTGATTTCCAAAAGTAATTTTGTTTTAATTACTCTAACAAAGGAGGGGCAATCACACCTATACATTTTATATAATAGTTAAGATGTTAATCAATAATTTTAATCCCACAAAGAAATTATTTGATAATAAAATACATAAAAGGATTAAGTGTGAAAATAAAATACACATAATAAATAATATATAGGATGATTCCAAGTCAAAATGTAAAAGGTTTTATTCGAAAAATATGAATTAAATTTTCAAACAACATCAATGGTTAGTCATGGGACCGAATGGAAATGTTATAGCTACAATGGTTTTGTAATAAATTTTTATATGTTCTATACTAAATTAAATGATGATTGTAGTATAATAATATATAGTGGTGTTCCACAAGGTGAATAAGTGATCCACATATCCAGTTCTACGGATATAAATACAATAAATGAAAATATGTCAAATTTTTTCAATATAAAACAGATATATAAGTTAGATTATAAACATTTCATGTTTCAATTTTCTGTTGCATGTGGGTTGAAAATATGTGTGCAGTGAATATTGATGAAATGGGATTCATGAATTTGAATTTAAGTGTGAAAGGGGAAAAATATAATTTGTTCATAAAGGAATCACATGTATTGCATTTATTTTATGTTTTACATCCAGAGAACATGAATTGGTCAATTTTCCTTCAGGTGGCTAAAAAAATACCTAGACAGATGAAAATTCAATCGATGATAACAAATTCACTGGGAGGTCAAACTAATTTCATTAGTAAACCAATGTAATAAATTTCATGTATTTTAGAGGTGATAAAAAAAAGGGTATTTGGATTCTCAATTGAGGAACAGACCCATTAACCCATCAAAAAAATAGTGTTCAATGAGAGGGTAACTATTTTTTAAATATAAAACGTTTTCCTCATAATATTATACATTCTCTACTATATTCACATAATTTATATTAATTGTTTGACTACTCACGAAGATAATTTATTATACACATGATTATGTAATCAATCCCTCGAAGTGATAAACTATAATAAAGTATACCCTTTGGGAATATGTAAAGGTAATGTTATGATATACTTTCTCTATTTTGATAAAAAAAAAATATTATGAAAATTTTACATAATTTTTATTATTCCTTGTAAAGTTCAGTTATTTTCGTAGATTTATGTCTATATCTCATGAATTTATACAGCAAAACATCCATAAGAATCTTCTCCCTCAAAACCATTTCACCCCTATAGTGTTTTCATTTAACACATTATCTAATGTTCCCCCACTTCCATTTCAGGAATAGCAATGATGTTTTCTTATCTCAATCGCGGTGGTAATCAATATATTTTAATAGTAAAATCATTCTCCATAGAATTAATACATTTTTCCATTTTTATGTTTAATTTATTTATTTGTAGTATTTATCATAAAATAATTGTTTTCTTATACTTGTGGATTGTATTGTTTCATTTATTCAAGTCTATCCTTCTTTCATTACTATTTTCATCAAAACATCCACATACTTCTTTTCCCTCAAATCCTTTTCACCCATATAGTGTTTGAATTTAATTATTTCCTTCAAGTTCACTCCACTGCTCAATCACATAGAAATTATTATTCTTCCCATGGTATAATCATTGTCCATATAATTAATGTATTATTTAATATTTATGTATAATTTTTTTTATTTTTAGTGTTAGATATATAATAATTGTTTTCTATACCTATGGAATGTTATTTTAGAGTTGGGGTGGTTTGTTGTAATATTCTCTTTTTGATGAGATATTGGACTTTGAGCCTACAACTAAACTAATTACAATAAGGAAATGCCTCAAGAAAGCATGAAACCATCATGAAAAAGTGAATTACTAATACTTTTTTAATTAATTTTTTCATAAATTTTTCTACCATTTTTACGTTAATTTCTATATCAATTTTACCTAATAATTATTTTTTCCATAGATCTTCTAGGATGTCATATATTACATTCCACTTTCTATAACACGCCACAAAAGAGATGAAATATTAATTTATACAAATTTTACCTTGATTTTTATTATATTTCATTGTTGAAATGCTAAAGCATCATATTGATTTGATGCTCATAACCAAAATGTATTTCTCCTTGAAATCCATAACAGTAGTGGAAGATCATGTTCCTATTGTGGGGACTTCTCAAGATATAATGGGAACATGAAATTCTTATACACTTCGGTATTCCAATAAGATGATAGTTTTTCTGCAAAGAACATCGAGTCGATATGTAGTGTTGTATGTTAAATAATGGAATGAAATGGAAGTCAAGTAAAAATTGGTAGTTAAGAACTTTTTGTGACATTGGGATGTGTAGTTAGTAGCTTCACTTCAATTTGACACATTGTTTGACTATTATGACTCAATGTACTGATTTCTATGTAAAAATTACATTAAAATTTTAAAATATAAATGTCACCTACTCAAAATGGGAAAAAATATTCACACTGTTTTGATACGTTAAGAAAATAATCCATAATTTATTTTTGATGTATTGGAATTAGCCTCACATCAGTCTGATACACAATGTGCCCGATCTAATTGAATGTGTCTGTTATGAATTTAAAATTGATATTTTAGTTCAAAAAGGTCTCTCATTGAAAACTAATAAAACAAAAGTATATTTTTTATAATTTATGAAATTGATTCACAAATAATTTTTTTTATTCTTTATCATTCTCTAGTCAAACTGATATATGATGTGATCTTTATGAGTCAATGTGTGTGTTTCTAGTTTAAATTGGCATTTTAGTAAAAAAGAAAATTGATGTTCTAAATATTGTGGTAGGATATTTGGATTATTTTGATAATTTAATCAAATAGTCAATTTTTTATTTCTGACATGTAACAATCATCTACACCCCAATTTTATTGATGGTGTGACCAGTATGACAACAAGTGTGTCATTTTATCTAAACCTACATCAATTTTAGTTAAAAGAAAAACCAACCTAATCAAAAGTAAGAAAATTGAATAATATTGTTTTTATAAATTAAAAAAATATTCATAACTTATTTAAGGTGTTTTATAATCATACGTACCTCAATATGACACATAGTGTGATAGAAATAACTCCAAGTGCATCATTTTATATAAAATATAAAAAAAATTGTAAAAATAATTACTAACCTACTAAAAACCAAGAAAACAGATTCAGAATGTTTTGATACTTTAGAAAAACTATCCATAAGTTAGTTATGACATTTATGAATTATGTTAACATCAAACTGATATATGATGTACCTTATATGACTCAAAGTGTCTATTATCAGTTTGAAATAAAAAGTTTAGTTCAAAACGTGCCACAAACTGAAAACCAAGAAAAAATTATTACATTTTCTTGATAATTTATGAAATAAGTTCATAAATAATTTTTGTAATGTGGAAACATTTCTCAATTCAAACCGATCACGATACGATAAGCATGAGTCAATGTGTGTGTTTCCAGTTTAAAATGAAATTTTAGTATAGAAGACTAGTTACATACTCAAAACATAGATAATGATTAATATTGTTTTGATACATTAAAAAAAATGAATAATTCATAGTAAATGTTTATAAATCATCCTAACCTTAATATGATGCATGGTATGATCGGTATAACTCCAAGTTCATCTTTTTATTTGAAATTTACATCGGTTTTTGTAGAATAGAAAACATAACTAAAAACAATCATGGAAACACATTCAGATTATTTTTATAATATAAAAAACATCAATAAGTAAATATTAACTTCTATAAATTATTTTCCACTCAATAGTACACATGATGTGCTCAGTATGTGTCAAAGTGTCTGTTATCAGCTTTAAATCTACATTTTAGTTTAAAAAGTCTCATTCAATTAAAACTGAGAAAACAAACTAATTTTTCATCAAAATTTATTAAAATGATTCTTAAGTTATTTGTAAAATATATGAATTGGTATTTTATCAAAACGATACAATATGTGATCAGTGTGAGTCAATGTGTGTGTTTCCAGTTTAAAATGACATTTTATTATAAAAGAAAAGTGACATACATAGAACCAAGAAATAAAATATTCATATTGTTTTTATTCTTTATGAAAATGATATATAAGTCATTTGAGATGTAACGCCCCAACCCCAGCTACCCAGAGTCGGTGCATTAATTATATAACATTGGCATGATCACAAGAAAGATCAAATCTCGAAAGACCGATTGGTTTAGTAGCCTTGGAAACACTAGATATAATCATAAAGTTTTACATTACATTTCAAAGTGAAAAACTACTACAACAACAAAGTCTTCATATCCACACTATTAACCCCTCATAATATCCCTGCAAGTCATTCATAATTTACTTCTTCACTACCTGGGAAAAATAAAACATAGAAAAGGGGTGAGCTCAAATGCCCAGTAAGGATAACAATATAGCGGAACATTCAAAATAAGCATAAACATTTAAGGTAATGTATAACTAAAACAAAAGCCTTTTAAACATGAACTTTCAACATGGTATGGCATAAATAAAATGAAATAATGCCATTTACGTATTCACATGGATATTCTACTAATCGAATAATCACATGCAAAAATCAATAACCACTTTCATAATGTTGGAATGCATAATGCCAGACTATCATAACCACATAGCCAAGGCCTCGTGCCAAGACTACAAATAAGATTTTTCCAAGGCCTTGTCCCAAGACACTAGTTTGTCTCATGAGACCTACCGATGCATCGAGGAGCTATAGCGGGCTCCGCCCGTCACATATTAAGTCCAATGCATTCCCATATGAAAAGGTTTAAACATAACATAAACATTCGTATTAAAACTAGCATACGAAATGTCAATAACTTCACCATAAACTATGAATGGTATAAAAATAGCACATCCACAGTCAAACATATCACAAAACCTTCAATAAAATATAGAAGTTTTGTATCATAATAAATCAACTTCAAATAAGCGTAAAATCCATCAAAGGATGTTGACATAGATGAAATGAAAACACATTTTAGAGAAATATCTCTTTTTATTTTTGAAATCATTTAAGAGCCATATAAAATAAAACATTTTCCTGAAAATATTCTTATAAGCTTGTAAGGAAAGCTTTGAAGATTTTATAACGGTGGAAAATAACCGCACCCGCCGTATAAATTAAAAAAAACATTCTTACCTCAATTCTGTCGAAAAGGTTAAAAAGGACCTTGTTTTGAAAACGACGGAAAGATTCCTTTATAAACCTCTTATAAAAAGTCAAACAAGGGTATAAATGACTTTAAACCATATTCTTTTAAATAATAAATATGTTTTGAAATACATTTTGAAGAAACATGGATGTGGATGATAAAGAGATCCCAGTAGATTATTACGTATAAACAACCTCGAATAATGAAGAGATTGTGAAATAACCCTTACCTTGTACTTTTCCTTGGTTGGGGTAGTTTAACCTCCTATATAATGGTGAAATAATTGTTATTAAATTATACAAGAATCATATACATTAATATGATATCATATATGATCTTCTAATATTGATTTGATAATAATATCTTAGTATTATCGTCGTTTCGGGTGATAATCGATTCGTTCTTCTTAAATGTTTGGTTACGTAAGACATGTTTGTAATGGATAGATTATATCTTAGAATGATATTAAAATTATTTTTAACCCTAAAATGATAATAATACTTTATTGGATACGATGGAGAATGAATCTCATCGCGTTCGTGGAGACGGTAGTCCGTACGTACGCACGAACGCTACTTCCATTTAATTTTTATTTTAAAAGAATCGAATCCAAATGATACATAGGTATATTACTATTCCAGTATAATATAATATTTTATATATGCTACTTAAGTTCATTAACACCATCCTTTATACGTTCCATGTGTGGTATGATAGAGTCATATCATTTTAAGGGGGCGGTAGTCCGCACTTCCTCAAATGAAATTATCGTATGTATATAAAACATGAAACGAATAATGATATGAAATAAAATGGAATTACAGAAGCTTATATATAAAATATATATCATTAATATCATATTTAATTACAGTTCCATCATAATGGCCACCATGAGAGGTGGTAAGATGTATTTGAACAATCATCGTTTTGTGAGGCGTTAGTTTTCCATCCACAGAAACATTATATTCATCATCCATTAGATGGAGTTGTGTGTATGTGTAGTTTGAATCCTTCTTATAACAACATCCTAGTATATTAAGGATAGTGGTGTTGTTACAAAAGAAAGGAAATAAAAAGATTTTGGGGGTTGGAGAAGCAAAATAATTGAAAATAATTTAAGAGAAATCGTTACCTTTAATTTAGGTAACTCACTTTGGTTGGAACCAAAGGACTTCTTGAAAGGATTTCTGACTAAGGGGGAGCTTCAAGGAGGAGGAGAGGGATGTGGGGAGCTTATTTGGGAAGAGTTTGGACGAGCCAAGTGGCTTGAGTGGTGTGAGTAAATGAGAAGGAGGAGTGCCCTTTTATAAGAGGGGTGAGGGGCACCTTTGGAAAAGCTAGAAATATTAATTTATAATAAATTCATATTCGGTTTCTAATGGCTCCAAAGTTGATTATTCAAAGGTTAAGGTGGGGATAGGTCGAAAACCACTCAACCTATAGAATTTATACAGGTTTGGGTACTTATATTAACCTTATCTTTACGTATTAACTCTAAGTTAATTAGTTTCACTTTTACAATGTCTCTTTGTATTTTTATATAATATGGTTAATAAACATACTATATACATCCATGCGACCCCCAAGTGGTCCATTAATTATGATCCTATCATGATATAAGTCTCTTGGCCGAACCTTAGATTTTTAAGAATTTAATATCAATTAATAATATAATATTTGTTTTAAGAACTCTTTTATGTCAATTTTGACACTATTCAATAGTTGATTTTTGTGAAACTCATAACAGATTGATTACTTCAAAAAAAGTCAATTAAATCAATCTTAATATATCATATTATCCTAGAAAATTAGTTTAATTCATTAAAAGTTTCATATTATATTTATTTGGGTATTTATAATATCAATTATTTTAATTTTTCACTATTATAGTAATTACTGCATCATCATTGTGTCATATATAAAATAAATTATTTAATGTCTAAAAATTATAAATAAAATATCATTATGTAGGAAATCTTTTTATTTTTCTAATGAATATTTATAATCTAATATCCAACATATATAATCCTATGTAACAATTGTTGTTCTAAAAGATATATGCTTGTGTCATTTTTGTATTCATTTTAACTAAATTAAAATAAAGTGTCATTATCACTTACAAGTGGATCCATGGGGTCCCAAAATAGACCCAAAGATGCCCATGGTCGACCATGTATCAACCAATAGGGTTAATACACGTTTTAGGTTAATTTAGTATTATTATAATATTATTTTTTAACCCTTATTTACAGGATTTACCCTTAACCATGGTAAATAAAATATTTACCGCAGTAATTATTCAAAATGTCTAAAAATAAAAGTTACCTATTTACACAATTTGAACATCCTGATTCCAAATATGGAATCCATTTTCCTAAATTCAAAACACAGAAGTGGCAGAAATTAATTTAAAATTAATTCCCGCTGTCAAAACAAAAAGCGTGTTTTTAAGAGATAATTACTATCAAAAGATTGACACTTGTTTATGTTCGGTTTAATTGTAAAATTATGTCTAATGACCAAAATTATATTAAATTGTAAAAATATATTCTAAATATACTTAAAAACCACTCAAATTCATAATTTATCACTATTAATTATTTTGATTAAAAAAGTAGTTTTTAATTAAAATTTAGTAATTTTCACTATTCATCAAAATATGAAAGTTATCCGAAAAGTACCAAAATTTTACCTTAGGCTAAATTCGATATTCTGAATCCAAAAATGAAGTCCATTTCAAAATATAAAATATATATAATTTCAAAATTTAGGTTTTACTATTCATAACGGCTAGTTTGATCGGTTGTGGTGTGTGTTAAAACTCGAAGTTGCGTACAACACACGCTACTGTTTTATTCAAAGGAAAGCATACTGTGGAAGCTTGGGATGTTTCATTTTAAATTTTTTGATGTCTCCATTAGTCAAAAAGTTTAAAATATTGTATTTAAAAAGGTTTCACTATCAAAAGTTGATAAAAGTGCAATACTGAAAATGAATCTGTTCTTGCATTATGACTAAGAAACTCATAATATGGATTCTAAAATTATAAGGATTATATAAAGTTTAAAATTTAGTTAATACTATTCATGACCTCTTTTAATCGCTTTTTTTGGTATGTCATGGTGCAATTGAACTCGGTGTTGCGTGTAGTGCAAGTTATTGAATTATTTTGAAGAAATAACACACTATGAAATCTTGGGGTGTTACATTCTCCCCTCCTTCAATAAATTGCGTCCTCGCAATTTGAAATTGTTCTTTGAAAATAAAAGGTTGAAAGTAGAAAATATATTTGTGGGAAAACCCACATCGGAAATTGGTTTACTAAAATTTAGTCTTAATATGAGGAAAAGAGAAATCAAAGGGTCACCACCAAATTATGATCTCGATTAGGAGAACATTGGTGGCAATTAGAGACATATAATCGGAGGAGAAACGTAAATATTTATAGGTAGTGACTGAGGTCATCAATCACAAACAATTGTATAATTGAGGTCCTTAAATTCATCAATCTATGATGATTTGAAATACCATCGGTTCAACAAAACATAGGGTATTAGGATAACACTTTTTTGACGTTTCAAAATATCTTAGTTGAAATCCCACATCGAAAAATGAATTAACGAGGCCTCTATTTAAAATAAAGAGTGTAAAGTATGAAGATTACCGAAAATAACACATACTAGGGTTCCATGTAGGAAAATATGGATATGGAAGAGAAATCTAACCATCAATTATCTAATGGAGAGTGGTAGAGAACATGGCTATGAAAAGGCCAACAATCCCAAAGCCATGAATTAGTGATGATTTAAGGTACCATATAGGAAAACATTTTTGTTCAAAGTTGCTTTTCTTAATGTTGAGGAATTTATTTATGAGATTGGCTAAGATCATAAGGAGATATACTTACTTTATAATTAGAGTTTTATCCATTAATAAATTTCAACCACAAACTCATCTTTCACTATTAAAGATAATAGAATGTAAAAAAATTATATTTACACTATTCGTATAGGGTTCCAAAATAAACGAATTTATAATTCATCTATAAGATCTTTTAATAAAAACTACATTATTTAATCCAGGTCATCTCGTGGGCCAGTGGTAGGTGATACACCCTTGTCGCCCTTCGGTTGCGGGTTCAAGTCTCACAGCCTTGCCGGACGCGACGGGTTGCCGCCCGACCTCCGGGTTGTCCTTTTATGGCAATCCAAAATAATCCAAACTAGAACTATCCAAAATACTTCTATCCAAACTCACAGTCCAACATTTATAAGTAAGGTAAACATAATGTAGAACCTTTTTACCCCGTAATAGCATATGAATACCTTCATCATGTATTCTTTTAATACACTGAAACATCCTGAATTACCATATTCCTTATTAATTACATTCATGCTCCCTTATTCCATATAGAAAGCTGGATATACTTCATTAATCCGAAAATGTTTTAAACCCCAAAAATGATGGAATATACAAATCATTAATCAGTTTGAAGGTAGTCAAGAATATTCAATATAATTTATCCAAAATAATCATGTATTATTCCAAAATCACTACTTCGGTATCAGAACTATATTATGGTATATCATTCTCTCAACCATATATTTTCCAAAAATTTATCCTGCTATTGAGTCACTTTTCTTTGTTCCACATAATCTCAAGTCCTTAATGAAATAGTACTGCAGTACAATCCTTATATACTCCATAATTATTATAACAAGTACATTGTTGATACAACACTCAATTGACATAATCAACATAAGAACTCTAATCATTCCTCTTCATCTGTGGTAGTATCATAACTTGATTATTATCCAGTAGCATCATTTGCGGCATAGTCTGATGACTGGGACATAGGTTCGCGTAGTGTCCAAACTCCTTGCAAATGAAGCATTGTACATTTGAAACCATTTTCTTACCCTTGAAGTCACGTACTTTGTGCCATTTTCCTCCACACTTATAACAAACTCCCATTCCTTTCAGGCAAGTTTCAGGGTGTTTCTTTCCACAGTTACCACATATGGGAAAATTATTCTTTTCCCTCTTCCCATTATCCATCTTTCTCTCTTCCATCCTTTTCTTCTCTTGCTTCCCTTCAAAGCCATAGGACTCCGTAAACTCTTTACTTATCTTATCAACACATGATATTATTTCTTCATATGATGATAATACATGGTAGACTATTTCTATTATAAATTCTAGCATAAGACCATGAAAGATATGATCCTTCATTCTCTTTGGATCATGTGCATTTCTGGAGTTCTCATTCCTTCTACTGGGTGCCATTTCTAAACAATTGCATAAACTAGATCAGTTTATGAATCGAAATACATAATCCCATACTTATAAAACACTTAACATAAATTGAACTATTTATGGATATAATCAATAATCATAAAAATGTTTTCTTTGAGGAAGTATATACTCATAAACCCTTCATAATGATTTGTAAAGAAAATGAGAGTTATCCTAAGCATATCCCCCGGGAGTGTCGTAACCAAGAGTGCAACAAGACCCGTTGTCGTGCACCAGTTCTCGTTCGAGTCTAGCTCAAAGCGGTGTTTTCGGGTTTTACCCCTAGGTACATCTGTGCCAGAGCCGCCTCTACCTGCTCGTATCCAGACAGGGATGTATTGCTCGGAAAACTCACAAAATCTCTTCAATACCAAAATTCTAGGAAGTTCTTCTATACTAATCCTCAAAGTTCATCTTAGGTCTACGTGCTCTAATCAGAGTTTATCTAAATATAGCTTCCAAGGTTTGTACTAAACTTCCTCTGATACCAACTGTAACGCCCCGACCCCAGCTACCCAGAGTCGGTGCATTAATTACATAACATTGGCATGATCACAAGAAAGATCAAATCTCGAAAGACCGATTGGTTTAGTAGCCTTGGAAACACTAGATATAATCATAAAGTTTTACATTACATTTCAAAGTGAAAAACTACTACAACAACAAAGTCTTCATATTCACACTATTAACCCCTCATAATATCCCTGCAAGTCATTCATAATTTACTTCTTCACTACCTGGGAAAAATAAAACATAGAAAAGGGGTGAGCTCAAATGCCCAGTAAGGATAACAATATAGCGGAACATTCAAAATAAGCATAAACATTTAAGGCAATGTATAACTAAAACAAAAGCCTTTTAAACATGAACTTTCAACATGGTATGGCATAAATAAAATGAAATAATGCCATTTACTTATTCACATGGATATTCTACTAATCGAATAATCACATGAAAAAAATCAATAACCACTTTCATAATGTTGGAATGCATAATGCCAGACTATCATAACCACATAGCCAAGGCCTCGTGCCAAGACTACAAATAAGATTTTGCCAAGGCCTTGTGCCAAGACAGTAGTTTGTCTCATGAGACCTACCGATGCATCGAGGAGCTATAGCGGGCTCCACCCGTCACATATTAAGTCCAATGCATTCCCATATGAAAAGGTTTAAACATAACATAAACATTCGTATTAAAACTAGCATACGAAATGTCAATAATTTCACCATAAACTATGAATGGTATAAAAATAGCACATCCACAGTCAAACATATCACAAAACCGTCAATAAAATATAGAAGTTTTGTATCATAATAAATCAACTTCAAATAAGCGTGAAATCCATCAAAGGATGTTGACATAGATGAAATCAAAACACTTTTTAGAGAAATGTCTCTTTTTATTTTTGAAATCATTTAAGAGCCATATAAAATAAAACATTTTCCTGAAAATATTCTTATAAGCTTGTAAGGAAAGCTTTGAAGATTTTATAACGGTGGAAAATAACCGCACCCGCCGTATAAATTTAAAAAAACATTCTTACCTCAAATCTGTCGAAAAGGTTAAAAAGGACCTTGTTTTGAAAACGACGGTAAGATTCCTTTATAAACCTCTTATAAAAAGTTAAACAAGGGTATAAATGACTATAAACCATATTCTTGTAAATAATAAATATGTTTTGAAATACATTTTGAAAAAAACATGGATGTGGATGATAAAGAGATCCCAGTAGATTATTACGTATAAACAACCTCGAATAATGAAGAGATTGTGAAATAACCCTTACCTTGTACTTTTCCTTGGTTGGGGTAGGTTAACCTCCTGTATAATGGTGAAATAATTGTTATTAAATTATACAAGAATCATATACATTAATATGATATCATATATGATCTTTTAATATTGATTTGATAATTATATCTTAGTATTATCATCGTTTCGGGTGATAATCGATTCGTTCTTCTTAAATGTTTGGTTACGTAATACATGTTTGTAATGGATAGATTATATCTTAGAATGATATTAACATTATTTTTAACCCTAAAATGATAATAAGACTTTAATGGATACGATGGAGAATGAATCTCATCGCGTTCGTGGAGACGGTAGTCCGTACGTACGCACGAACGCTACTTCCATTTAATTCTTATTTTAAAAGAATCGAATCCAAATGATACATAGGTATATTACTATTCCAGTATAATATAATATTTTATATATGCTACTTAAGTTCATTAACACCATACTTTATACGTTCCATGTGTGGTATGAAAGAGTCATATCATTTTAAGGGGGCGGTAGTCCGCACTTCCTCAAATGAAATTATCGTATGTATATACAACATGAAACGAATAATGATATGAAATAAAATGGAATTACAGAAGCTTATATATAAAATATATATCATTAATATCATATTTAATTACAGTGCCATCATAATGTCCACCATTAGAGGTGGTAAGATATATTTGAACAATCATCGTTTCGTGAGGCGTTAGTTTTCCATCCACAGAAACATTATGTTCATCATCCATTAGATGGAGTTGTGTGTATGTGTAGTTTGAATACTTCTTATAACAACATCCTAGTATATTGAGGATACTGGTGTTGTTACAAAAGAATGGAAATAAAAATATTTTGGGGGTTGGAGAAGCAAAATAATTGAAAATAATTTAAGAGAAATCGTTACCTTTAATTTAGGTAACTCACTTTGGTTGGAACCAATGGACTTCTTGAAATGATTTCTGCCTAAGGTGAAGCTTCAAGGAGGAGGAGAGGGATGTGGGGAGCTTATTTGGGAAGAGTTTGGACGATCCAAGTGGCTTGAGAGGTGTGAGTAAATGAGAAGGAGGAGTGCCCTTTTATAAGAGGGGTGAGGGGCACCTTTGGAAAAGCTATAAATATTAATTTAGAATAAATTCATATTCGGTTTCTAATGGCTCCAAAGTTTATTATTCAAAGGTTAAGGTGGGGATAGGTCGAAAACCACTCAACCAATATAATTTAGACAGGTTTGGGTACTTATATTAACCTTATCTTTAAGTATTAACTCTAAGTTAATTAGTTTCACTTTTACAATGTCTCTTTGTATTTTTATATAATATGGTTAATAAACTTACTATATACATCCAAGCGACCCCCAAGTGGTCCATTAATGATGATCCTATCAGGATATAAGTCTCTTGGCCGAACCTTAGATTTTTAAGAATTTAATATCAATTAATAATATAATATTTGTTTTAAGAACTCTTTTATGTCAATTTTGACACTATTCAATAGTTGATTTTTGTGAAACTCATAACAGATTGATTACTTCGAAAAAAGTCAATTAAATCAATCCTAATATATCATATTATCCTAGAAAATTAGTTTAATTCATTAAAAGTTTCATATTTTATTTATTTGGGTATTTATAATATCAATTATTTTAATTTTTCACTATTATAGTAATTACTGCATCATCATTGTGTCATATATAAAATAAATTATTTAAAGTCTAAAAATAATAAATAAAATATCATTATGTATGAAATCTTTTTATCTTTCTAATGAATATTTATAATCTAAAATCCAACATATATAATCCTATGTAACAATTGTTGTTCTAAAAGATATATGCTTGTGTCATGTTTGTATTCATTTTAACTAAATTAAAATAACGTGTCATTATCACTTACAAGTTGATCCATGGGGTCCCAAAATAGACCCAAGCATGCCCATGGTCGACCATGTATCAACCAATAGGGTTAAGACACGTTTTAGGGTAATTTAGTATTATTATAATATTATTTTTTAACCCTTATTACCAGATTTACCCTTAACCATGGTAAATTAAATATTTACCGCAGTAATTATTCAAAATGTCTAAAAATAAAAGTTACCTATTTACACAATTTGAACATCCTGATTCCAAATATGGAATCCATTTTTCTAAATTCAAAACACAGATGTGGCAGAAATTAATTTAAAATTAATTCCCGCTGTCAAAACAAAAAGCGTGTTTTTAAGAGATAATTACTATCAAAATATTGACACTTGTTTATGTTCGGTTTAATTGTAAAATTATGTCTAATTACCAACATTATATTAAATTGTAAAAATATATTCTAAATATACTTTAAAACCACTCAAATTCATAATTTATCACTATTAATTATTTTGATTAAAAAAGTTGTTTTTAATTAAAATTTAGTAATTTTCACTATTCATCAAAATATGAAAGTTATCCGAAAAGTACCAAAATTTCACCTTAGGCTAAATTCGATATTCTGAATCCAAAAATGAAGTCAATTTCAAAATATAAAATATATATAATTTCAAAATTTAGGTTTTACTATTCATAACGGCTAGTTTGATCGGTTGTGGTGTGTGTTAAAACTCGAAGTTGCGTACAACACACGCTACTGTTTTATTCAAAGAAAAGAGTACCGTGGAAGCTTGGGATGTTTCATTTTAAATTTTTTGATGTCTCCATTAGTCAAAAAGTTTAAAATATTGTATTTAAAAAGGTTTCACTATCAAAAGTTGATAAAAGTGCAATACTGAAAATGAATCTGTTCTTGCATTATGACTAAGAAACTCATAATATGGATTCTAAAATTATAAGGATTATATAAAGTTTAAAATTTAGTTAATACTATTCATGAACTCTTTTAATGGCTTTTTTTGGTATGTCATGGTGCAATTGAACTCGGTGTTGCGTGTAGTGCAAGTTATTGAATTATTTTGAAGAAATAACACACTATGAAATCTTGGGGTGTTACATGAGATGTTTAATAATTGTACTTGTCTCAATCCAATACACATTGTGACTGGTATGACTTGAAGGGAATATTTTTATTTAAAATTGACAATAATTTTATTAAAAAGGAAAACTAACATACTAAAAACCTAACACACGCATTCATATTTTATTTCTAACATTTAAAAAAATACCCATAAGACATTTAAAACATGTTGGAATCGGCCTCACCTCAATCTGATGCTCAATGTAACTAGAATGACAAAAATTGGATATTTTTATTTAAAATTGAAATCAATTATAGCAAAAAGGAAAACACATGTACTAGAAATGATAAAATTAATTTGTATTTTTTTTAAATTTAGGAAATTGATAAATATATAATTTTTTATGTGTAGTAATCATTCATACATAGATTTGATAAATGATGTACTTGGTATGACTCAACGTGTTTTTTCTCAGTTTAAAATCTACATTTTAGTTCAAAACATGTCATCACATAAAACGAAGAAAACACACTAAAATATTCTTTTTAATTTTTTAAAATGATTCATAAGACATTTTTGATGTGTAGAAATCCATATCATGTCAAACTTATACATTATGTGACCAGTATGAGTCAAAGTGCACGTTTTGAAATTAAGATAACATTTTAGTATAAGTGAAAATTATGTACTCAAAACCGAAAATACACATTCAAATATTTTCTGATAATTTAGATAAATGATCCATAATCCATGTGAAATATATAGTAATCAGAAACACATCTATTCAATGCATGATGTGTCCGGTATGATTCCATGTGTGCCTTTTTAATTTGTATGTGTTATTTCAATTTAAAATTAGCATCACATCACCAAAAATCATAAAAAATACTAGATTTCTTTCTCATAAATCTATCTGATATTAGATAATTTATTTTCATATTATTTTTATCCTCTAATTATTAACATTACATCGATCATGGGATGGGGAAGAAATAGTTGAAAACCAACCTAAATGTGAATAGGGACTCTCAAAACCTATTTTTTCCAAACACCACCATAAGAAACAAACACGAGGAAACATCGATAGGGATTTATCTTATACTTATATAAATAATTTTCATAGAGATAACGCTTGAATATGATAAAAAATTGTGTGACATTTAAGAATAAACTACAAAAAAATCTGATACCCAATTTTCCTATTATGACTCAATATTTTTTTCCAAATGAACACTTTTGATTAATTTGTTTTTTATATTATTTCTATCATATGAATTGTTTTCTAAAACAGGGGTTTTATTTTTCTCGATCGGGGTTGGTTTGTTCAGAAATATAATTAGTCAAGGATTGGATTAAAATAAAAATTATCGCTAATGTTTTTTATTTTATGTAATGATTTTTAATTATGTTTTTAAATATAATAATGTTTTAAATGATTATAATATACTGTTTTTTCTTGTATTTCTGTTGAAAATTCCATTTCATTTAAATTATGTATTGGTATATTATTATTTTTTTATTTTTTATAGCATGTATGGTGATGCGATGTGCTATTACAATATATTGAAATGGTTCTACATTGTGATATTATAACACATTGTATTATGTCCCTTTATTGGTACATTTAAAAGTTCAGAAAAACTCATCATTTACCAGTGATTTTACGAATTATCATAAAGTTACCCTTTATCATTGCGATTATAGGTACTAATAAAGTTTCCATTTATTGGTCCTGAACAAAATATTTGGTTAATATTGTACATTATTATTATTTTAATATGGATAAAGGACCCCATTATTAGGGCTTTTTAGCACAGATAAATGAGTTGGGCGTTTAATGTCACTCTAGTAGTAATTTCATCTCTATAACTTATAAATGCCATTTTTAGCTCTGTGAAGGACTATTTTTTAGTACATAAAAAAACTAAAATATATATTGGTAGATCCAAAAAAATAGAAACTAAACAAAACCCAAATTAAATAGAAAACTAAAATGAAACTAGAAACCAACCATATCTCTATGTGAGCTACTGGTCACCTCCAACCCCAAGAACCATTCAAGTCCCTAGGAAAACATTAACATAACCAGAATCATTAAAAAAACATGTTTACCAACACCGAGTGTCACAAGAAGGGGTGACCATAAATAGATCAATAGTTAAGAACCACAAAACAAAAAATTTCCTTTTAGAAAAAATTCAACAAACATTACGTTGATCTGAATTCAAAAAATAATGTTATTATCATCTAAATAACTAAAGACAAATTTTCTAGAAAACCAATATTTAAAACGAAACATGACATAAACATTTAAAATAATTTTCCACACCAACATCCAGTTTTAAAGGGAAAACCCAAATCCAAAAAAGAACATAAACAAGATAGTGAAAGGGGATATGCAAAGAATAAGATAATTACTAAAGGTACAATCAGGTTAATGTAAACAAATCATGTAACTAAAACGCTACTGAAATAAAGAAGGATCATCTAAATAGTAATCATGGGGAATTCCTAAACATCAATAGATAAAATCCATTTATTTTGTTAGTTTAGACTCACCAATCATCATAATGTACCACACCATAATAAATATCTAACTAGATTCTCTAAAGTAGAATACACAGTGGAAAATCCAACCATAACAATCCTCTATCCATGGGGCACCAATCAGTCAAATTGAGATTAGTAAGGGATTTTCACATTACCTAGAATTTGATTCTCGAGAAACCCATTATAAAATTGTAACGGAGAATGATGAGACCAACACATGAAATACTTTAACCATAACCCACAGATGCCCTCGTTCATGCCTTTCCAAAACCATGACACCAACTATGAAAAGGAACTATAATTGGATGGATGACCATAGGGGTGTTCTTTACACATAAGAACTCATAAAGTGACAGCTTGGCCGAAATGTCAAATGAGATTTTAAAACACACTTTCTTAAACACCACAAGATACCTAGCATCCCTTTATCATTTCTAATAGAAATTCATTCCCATAACCATTTCCAAATCAAGGATGAAAATTCCATTTTGGATTGAATGGTTCCAAACTGGCATTTTGTGTGATTTAATTCCCTAAATCACATTTCCACATGATAAAATGGGGTAAATATTAAGAAACACATTTTAGAAAACAAATTTTATTCCATTGAGAATATAAAGAACCATTTAAGCAACGTTGGGATTTTAGAAGAACAATAGGTAGGGAATATGTCTTAATGAATGAAAGAGGGAAGAACTAAAATATTTATTAAATATAGGTTTTTTGGTGAGATTTTCATTAGAAGGCCATGGTAATTTTTGTGCCTATATATATGTGCACTTCGTGCACATATGGATATGACCCCATCCAATGGAAGACTTTTCAAAACCCATTAATGTTGTCAAATACAAATTCAAATGGTTAGAACTGTCATTTCCATCAATCACAACAAATTACACATGATCTAAACCACCTGAAGAAAATATAGACACACGCACAAATCAATTAAAAATGAAAACACAATTACCATGTACCAACCAAATCTAAACAGAATCCAAAAATTTACATTTTTTTTCAAAAAACCTATTGGAATTTAATCAAATACCATAATTTTATACACAAATATATATATATATATGAATAATTAATGAAATCCTTTGAAAACCAATTTTCAAAAATTTATCAACATAAATACACTTAAACAATTTTCACTAACACCTCACAACCATGAGGAAAACATTTATAAATTAATTATAAATGCTTAAGAATCACATGGAATGTTTTTGAACAAAAAAATGGATGGAAACACATACCTCAAAGGCATTCAAATGTTATAAGACTCCAACATAGGTAAGAACCAAACCTATGAGAGAGTATAAACACCCTAACATCAAATAAACACAAGGGAAACATTAACCATATACCCATGGGTTTTTACAAGAGATATTGAACCAATGGAAAACCATGAAACCCTGTGAGAAGTTGACTAATAATAGAAAATTATCCAAAACCCAGAGGAAATAACCTTAGAATCTTGTAGGAGAAACCATAGAGGAGTTCTAAAAAAGGGAGATAATATAAGGATGCCCCTTAATGCACATAGGTTAATAAAGAGGAGAGGTAGGATGATTAGGGACAATAAAAGGGAGGGGGAAAGAGGAATTACAACATTGTAAAGAACCTGGGAAACATACATGGTTTATCTGCAAGGTTTACCAAACCATGTGACAATTATAACCACCCTTCTAGAAAACAATAACATGCACACAAGCTGGCTGCATAGTATGGGAAACCATGTTCCAACCATTCATTTTCCCTCTATTAATATTATAGAGGCTCATATACACGTTTCACACAATTTTTTATAACTGTGCGCAATCCATGAACCGTATTCATAACACCACCCAAGAGCCACAAAACTACTCATTTTTTCACATGGTTTGTTCCAAACCATGTATATTAAATGAAAAGAAATTCATGAAAGGTGATGATGTATTTTAAATTCCCTCAGCATTAAAAACTCGCATGGATTTTTCTCTAATAGTTCTAAAGAACTATGTATAAGGCCAAAACATATCAAAAACTTCTCAAAATCCAAAAAAATTCACTAGGAACTAAATATAATCCTATAACAAAAGATCAATCATCATTAAGAGAATGAAATAAATTAAAAACAAGGGTTGTGGTGTGAAGCATTATATTTGGGGTTTCTAGAAGATTAATGTATGATAGATAGAACAAGAGTGAGAGGTATGGAATAAATATAGATAACACATTATCAAAGTAAATCATAAATTACCATGGGATGTGAGGCTATAGGTCGTGAATTTGGATTGATGGTTTATTTTTTTCATGAAAATGATGGTGTTTGTGATTATTTGATGGCTTTATGTGTTTTGAGGGATAAAAATAATATTTAAACTAGAATATCCCAATGAACATTAACATACTATAAAACCATGTGGTGATAGAATTCTTAGATCAATATGATTTCAAGTGCATATTGCATGATTTGGTGATGGTTTGATGAACTATGTGAGATATTCATGCATAATAATAATTCCATTTTAATAAGTATTTTCTGCTATTTTATATTAATTATTTTTTTTCACAGGATTGAGTTGGTTTGAAAAAGTGAAATGATTTGGGATTTTAAAATTAATAATGGGGATTTTAATATGAAAATGTGGTTTTTAAATAAACCTATGATTTTGGGATTTGAAATGGGTCATTGGTGTTATAATAGTTGATTTTATATTATGTTTATGATTTGAAATCAAAATGTGTTTTTTGTTTTAAAGTGGGATAATGAATTTATTTTAAGAATATGTGGATATTTTATGTAGGTACAGAAGTGGGATGTTGTGTCTTTAAAAATAAATTGATAAATATTTAAGTGGTTTTATGAATATAATTTTTTACTCTATTATATATTAAAGCTTTTTCATTGGTGTGGTGACTTGGTAATTTAGAATTTGTATTTTGAGTATAAAATTTATTTCTAACTAGGTATGAATATAGGATGATAGATTATTGATTAAGCTTGTGTTTTCATGTTATTTTGATTATTCCACATATTAAAATCATAAAAAGTAATAATTGTATTGTCTCTATGATTTTAAATTTATTATTTTAAGTAGTAGAGTCCACCCATACTCTATGTTGAGTGGGGGATCCAAAATCCTCTTGAATGATACCTATTTTTCATTGTGATACATGACTCCTTGAATCAAGGTAGTGGATAGAGGAAATCAAATATATCATTAGGTTTCTATTATATGTAATATCCATGAAGGTGAGAGCTCTATTGGGGTTATTTGAGGGGTGATATATTTATTATTAGTTATTTTACATTCCCTACAGTTAAAATTATATAATGACAAGGCATTTTTTAAGATCACTATAATCCAAAAGTTTGTTCTTGAGAATGTGAAGGAGTGAAATTGAAGAGATAGTGGGTATTCAAAATTTCCAATAAATGGATAAGGAGTATGATGAAAACTTCAATGATCTTGTTTATTTTTCTATAAAGATAGTTTAAAGATATTAGTGAAACGATCACATCATCATGAAGGGTCCTCACCTAGATATTGTTGATTGATTTCTCATTTTTGGTTTAGTATTGTTTATATAAATAGTGGGTGTGTCCTTCCAAACTGTGTAGTATTCTTAATAGAGATTTGTAATAGGAAAAAAATAATATAAATTGGTTCTAATCTAGTTTCTCCATATGGTGGGGAGTAGAAACTAGAAAAACCTATTTCTGAGGACTCTTCATAAGCTATTTCCACTTATTATAAAAGCATGAAGTCCCTCATAAGTTTTTAATTTAGTCATTTGAGCCATTACAATATTTATTTCTCTATGTCTTTGAACATGTGTTGTTATTTTTCACCAGAAAGAACGCCATAAATAGTTTTATGGTTTTGGATCTCAATAAAATATGAATTCTTTGAAAACTCAAGAACCTTGTTAGCAGTCCCGACTATTCACTTAAGGAATCATTTAATAGCCTTTACAAAATTAATTTTTTTTTCTAATTTTATAACAGTCTTGTTCTATTGGTGGTTTTATTTAGGTGATTCTATAATATATTCTTTTTTGGATTTTTATGTGTCTTATCTGAAATATTTTTTTGTTTTAATAAAGTTACCACTTCTGGTTATTTTTTTTGAAGGTCATGCCATTTTTTGTGGTGTCCCTTCCAATTACATTGTCTTATTGAGCCTTGATGGTATATGAATACATAAATAGTCTAATGACAAAATTTTGTGTTTCTTTTTCTGTTTGGGTGTGTGTTTGATTCTTTATTCCTTTGTCCAATTTTATTTTAAGGTTTCATCATATCCAAACATGTAAGAGGTATGTGTCTCCATTAATTTCCTTCCCAGATAATTCTATGATATTATTAGAGTTTTTTAATTTCATATTTAATTAAAATTTTTCATTTTATAATTCAATGATTATATTTTAACAGCTTTTTTAACTAAATTTATGATATGAAATATGGTCTTCCAATATATAAATATTCATAGGCTTTTCTGTTGAAAATATATATTCCATGTGTCCAATAAAATTTCTAGTAGTGTTTTCAAATTATTTTAGATAATCTAATTATTTATTTACATTTAAAATTACATGATTTGGTTTTTGGGTATTCATTATAGTTTTTTGGTTTTTTTTCCCATTTTTTAGATTTTTTTAATTTCAATTGGAAATTATTTTTCCTTGATGTACGACTATTATTATGTTCCTTTTGGTCTCTAGATATTTTTATGAATGTTTATATATATATAAACATGAGTAAAATTTACAAATCTATATGTACATGTATGTTCACACACACACAAACAGATATATATATATATATATATCCTATAATGCACTTTTATTTTAACCATTATCTCTCAATTTATCACCCAATTTCCAGAATTATTTCTGAAAGAGGTTTTAAATATTTGTTTTCTAAAATTTTGATTAAAGGCATGTTTTTTACGTTAATAATGGTGTTTTACACTTCCATTATTCAATGTAATTAAATTTAAAGACACATGAATTCCATTCATAATGTAAAACTTAAATTTCATAGGCATGGTTAATACCTTTGAATTGTTTCATGATTAAATATTAACCTCAATAGAAGCCTCTAAACATTATGGTTTTCTCCAATGGGTGGGTATTGAGAGATTGGACACACAAATGTAGTTGGGTGATGGTGATTATTGATTTATATGTTTTTTTTATAAGGAAACATCACCTCTTCATTTATTACAATCATATGATACTATAAATCAAAGTGAGGGGAGATATATGACCAATATATAGTATTGATGGATAGAAAAGATCCACAATTATATGGAAATGTTATAGGTATGTTGCATTTATGAGTCTAGTTGAGGAAATATAGTTTTTTTGTTGACATATAATTTCATTGATAGGCCCATAGATTATTCCAAACCATGTATGTTTAGGGTATACTCAACTTGGGGTTTTGTAATTTTTTGTAATTAAATATTTTCTATTCTGAAAATAATTTCATTTATTTTTACCACAGTTCCATTTTATATTTTATTATATTTTGTAGTAAAATTAAATTTTTTATAATTAGTAATTAGTTACAATGATAGGAAATTAATTCTTTTAATCAATAAAAACTTTTATTGATAGATTGAGATACTGAGAAATGTGTCTTCAACAACAAAAACCACAAACCCTTCCCTAATAGTCCAAAATCCTAAAAACCAGACCAATCCTCAAAAAAGTCCCCTCCCCATCATAAACAATTTTTTTTCTATTTTTCACCATTCCAACGCTGCACAACAAGCTATCTCATGCAATTATGGGCTGGTACTGATGGACAAGGTCATTGCCTCTAAAACATTAAAAATAGAATTACGTAAGTCTGGTGAAAACATATAGCTCTACATCATCTGGAGAAGTATCTAAAGATAATATTGAATCCAGATCGATGAATAATAGGCCGTTGTTGAACAACATTCACAATTAAGAAATACCTAAGTGTAACAAAATAGATTCACAAAATCAGTTAAAAAAACCAATGATGTCTTCCCCTTCCACCAATATCAGAAAAAAACATCAATGAAATATATATCCATGAGTCAGGTATGTAAAAAAAACATAATGAAAGTCAAATATATAAGCTTTAGAATCATCTTCAACCTCTATATCATACCATCCCAATCCAAACTAGACATAATGATCTTTTTATACTTCATTGATTCTCTTTCTCCCTCTATCATAAAATGCTTCAGAGCCAATCTTCCTCAGCAAATTAGAATTGATGAAGAACCTGTCACACAAATGGATTCCAGGACTCGAAAAACATGAATTAAACCTAATAACAGATTCCATGATGAATATTGAATCACAAACTCAGAAACTCAAAAAAACACATCATACACCAAAAATGATTGCAAAAAAAGGGATCTGAAAAACATCACTAGCACACTGGGGAGTAGACCCACTGCAAACCAGATCTCATCATAGCCGTCCAATTAGCTCATGGAGACCATGGAAAACCACCAAAAAATAGATTATGGATGAGGTGTAATCTCTAATTCCACTGACTTTGGATCACAACCGAGGACAAGCATCGTGCTGCAATGAGAAACCATATCCAATGATGAAGTATTTGTGTGAGTAGGGGCCATCAATGGGGAAAATAGCAAATATGAACGAGTATAAGATGTTTTGGATGTCACTACAATAAATGATCATCAACCATAATGTCACAGTGCCTGTGGGGGGCACACACCAACCCAAATAATTAAGGGGGTGGAGATGAGGGGAAACCCTAGAATACATATCCCCTTATATACTCATCTTGTAATTATTTATACATTATCATGTATTTTACTCTTTATTAATTTTGGGTTATTTCATGACATATAATTTTTAGTATGGTTTTCAATGTGTATTTTTATAAAAATATTGTATTTTTAATGATTTTTTCAAATAGGATTTAATGAATATTTATAAATAACATATGTTTTTGTTTCAAAAAATGATAAAACCATATGTTCAACCAGTATTTTCAATCTAACATGATTGGGTAGTTTTACGAATGGATGTGGATGTATTATTTGGTACTTATATACTGAAGTAATTTATACACACATCTTGGTTGACCGACTCAACATCAATAGACCAATGTTGTTCTAATGTTAAAATTTTGGTTCTTGATCACTCGTGGAGCAAGTTTCTATTTTGGATGGTTGGTGACCAATAGGTCCCGCATATATGAAATTTGTTATTCTAGTTTTTTCAATAATTAAATCAGCCACAGTAAACTCCTATATTCTATATCTTTTCATTATACCATTTCATTTTTGTATTTATTTGAGTAATTAATGTTATGTATTATTTCCATTATTTATTTGGTTTTGATTATATATTTTATCTATTTTATCAATTTTTCGTTGATATCCAATAGATGTAAAGGTCATGATGAAATATTTTGATGAATTCCAATGATTGTTAATAATTAATTATTTGTTGAAATAGTCCCATTTGATTTATTTTTATTCACTCGACACATTTCATTATTATGGGGGGATCATGGATGCCCCTAATGTAAGTTGTGCACTGACTTGGCTATCATTTTTAGGTGATAAATTTGTTTGGTTCATAGAAAAACCCATATTTAGCACTATAGGTTCTTGAAATAATATTATAGATCATTTATTTGAAAAAAATGTGGTTTTAAATCATGTTTATAATGTTTGACATGTCAAACCCTATTTATATGTTTTTCTATGGATCTACATAGAGTGTCATTCAGAGGCTGTTCTTATATAAGATATTGAAGTTCAAGTATCGTCACTAAGCATTTAAGATTCAATCGACAGTTAATATTTTCATAAAAATGTATTTGGTAAAGGAAAAATATGATTTCATGGGTTTCAATTGGAATGAAGATTATGGAATAATTGGAAGACTCTATCAGAAGACACATAGAGGGAGTTTTGATATGTGGTATTTGGGATGGTGAATGTATTTCCCAATGCAAGTATTAGTGGAGTTAATGTAAAAAATGTGAAAATTTTGTGAAATGAGATTGCATTGATTAGATTAAAATCGATGTGGTTCTTAATATTGATATATAGAATAAAATTGTTATCTATAGAAGATTTTTATAGAGACCACAATTTAGTTCAATTTTTTTTATAAACTTATGTTTTCATCCATTGAATCCACTTCAGAGGTTTTGAAAAAAAAATGTGTTAATGAGATTCAACCATTCTACTAAGTTATTTTTCCTTTGAATGTGGGGGGTTTTATTCTATATATTAGATAAAGGAAACATGTAAATTTTTTGTCTAGTTGATATAATGGAAGGGGAAAACCTTCTAGGTGTTTCTACATTTGAAATCATAGAATGTTTTGTTTCAATTTTTATATTGAAAAAAATCATATTTTTTTTTAATAAATTCAAAAAATGATGAGGTTTTGTATGTTTCAGATCATTGAAGAACAATGGATAATTGTGGGTTTCTATAATAAATTATTCCAATTGAATATGAAAATTCACATATGTGGATCCATGGTGGTGGAAATTCATGTGAAAAAAATACCTATAACTAGGGTTTTGGAATGATAAATGTATACCAGATATAAAAATATCAGATAGTGGTAGCTGTTTAATTGGAATTCTGATAAATTGAGTGTATAATTGGATGAAAATCCTAGTCCCCAAGGCATGTAGAAGCTCAATCATAGGGAGTACAAAATCATTTGTGAGTACAAACTTGGGATGAAGTGTAAGGTTATCATAATTACCAATAAATAAATTATGTATTGTAAGTTGTTTGATTTATTAGGGAAAAAAACAATCTTACACTTTATATCTTCATCGATTATGTGACATAGAGATGTGAATATGTTTATTGTCAACAACATTGTCCATCAATTTTTGGAAATTCTCATGAAATAAATAACTATGGAAGAATTTTGATAATTTTTTGTGATGTTATTTGTCAATTGGCGTAGAATTTGGAAGAAGATAAGTACAAGACCAATCACTATAATTTCATCAAGAGTTATCATCCATAACTATATCAAGCCCCCCAGGGATTTATTCTAGTTGTTCATTGGTTGGTCCATTTCTCTATATAGGTGAATTGGCACAGGATCGAGTCCTACTAGGTTCAAACACTATTCATATTATGAAGAGAAATATTTAACTACATTGATTAGTTAGGGAATGTGTATCTCCCTAGGTTTGTGGACCCACCATATGGCTAATGATAAGGACATAATTGACAACCATGTTTTTCACATGAGACACTTCCTGGATGGTGAGGGCTCAGAAAGTGCATCTAAGAGACATAAGATCAAATCTGGTGTGGAAGAAAATTTTTTGTACTATAGCAGGCACTGTAGTAGGAACTCTATAGGAATTGTAGTAGGTACTCTAGCAGGTACTGTTTCGTACCGTAGCTGGTAGAACAATTCATCCATCTGGACAATTAGGCCACCGATTTGGTCCTCGGGTCCTATTAGGATTTCGGTCCACCCATGACCTTTAGGACAATTTTTCATCAAGGCCTTTGGGCCACCTTAAGGCCTTAGGGAAACCCCAAGGCCTTTAGGACACATGAATCCTGATGTTCCGGTCAAAATACAAGGTAGAAGGCTTTATATATTGATTTAGGGCATGGATATTCACTAGAGAAGAGAAAACCAGAATTGGAGGAATGAGAGAGTATGGCATTGCCATCAGTACTGGCCCTATGCAGCATTGCATTGGATAGCTAGCCAACTAGCCCTATAAAGGTGGAGTGCTGGTATCATGACATATTATGGGGAGGTTCAGTTCCATGTTGTCTTTTCTAGGTGTTTCCCTCTAATACCTATAAGTCATGTAATTGCCTCTAAGATATCGAGCCTTTTTAGGCTTCTAAATCACCCCTTTAAAGGTGGATTATCATAAACTAATTAAAATGAAGGCCTTCAGGAAATTTCGACCATAACAATCTCAATTCACAGGGGAATAAGGACATACCAATATTTATTGAGTGTTTTGTTATGATGAGTGGTGATGAATGAATCAAGATTAATATTTGGAATAATTTATATTATAAGGTCATCTGGGTTTTAGAATTCCCAGTTATGATGTGGAACTAATAATGGTTAAAAATCAGTAGGTACATTATAGTTGAAAAAACAAAAAAAAATCATGAATTGATTAGGTTGGGTGAAAATTATAAAAGAAATTGTTGTTTGCTTAGAGTGTTTATCAGTTTGAAGACACTAAAATATTCAAAAGGTTATATTTGAATAAATTATTATTTCCATTGTATTATAACATCTAAGTGAAATAAAATATGCTGTAACTGAAAGATCCATTTTCACATGTTTTTTAGGACGTTTAACAGGGCCAATTGTTTAGTTCAGAAGTAAATTTTTATTTTCACACAAATGGAGAACCTAATGTCATGAACTGAACCACTGTGGCCCCACTCGGGCCGATAGTAAGCACTGTGGTATACCCTAATTTTGAATCCAATAGGTCAAGGGTTGACAGCAAGTGCTTAATAGGCATGTATTTTAAAGGGGAGGCCTATTCTAATGTGCTTGTACTCTTGAACACAACAAACTCCATGAAATAATATAGAGATTTAGAAATAAACTAGGAAAATATAGAGTATAATCCATAAATGAAAAAACCATAGGAAAAAAATTAAAGTGGATTGGTGGAATATAAATGATAATAAGGTTAAAATTACATGTCTAACTTGAAATGATGCACTGACATGAAATAAATTAGAAAAAAGGAAATAATACAGAGCTAGTCTATGAATCTCCATGACTACCCGCTAAACACACTCAACACCTCTATATATATCTAAGCTCCCCCGAAGTCACTTCCCATCAACATTTCATCCTCATAATACATAACACATGTGAGTGAATCCCATATAAGTGTGATTATATACATACTAAGTAGAATTCCTTGAAAAACACAAATGGAGAAATATAAATAGTCAACTCAAACTATGATGAAATATGTTAGGTGAAACCCAAAAAATACAATGAAATAAACCCATGTGTGATTGAAATGGGATCTATATCTCCACAACCGGCTTAGAATGATGATTCCCCCTGTAACTCCCAATGGTCCATATTCGATGACTATCACCATGAACAACTTCACCAGAATTAGTGTGGAGGGATCACTCCTTACCATAACACTCTAAAACCATGGGATCACTAACTCTAGTGGAATACAAACCCCCCACAGATTCTCAATGTTGGGTGAGTATCGCTCCTTTGATAAAGGAGCCATGTACTCAATAGTACGGTGGGAGTGCTGACTCTACTGGTGTAAAGGCCATGTGGGACCTATTCCCTGGTGTGATAGGGGAGTACCAAACTGAAAATATATATTACGAAGAAAATAGGCAAAATCCATAAGACAAGTGACACTTAAGTATAATCCATTCTTGTATACCTCATGTCATATTTCTAATAACAATACAATAGTCACAATGGCATTCATCATTGAAATCTAACATTGATTGGATACTCACAGGAAAAATTCAATGTCAGGTGAAGGATATAAGGATGGTATAAGAATCATAGAAAAGTAAATGACATATAAATAGTTTAACATGATGTAAAAACTCCCCTGGAAACCTAGTCGCTTCTTCATATACATAATATATGGCTAGAAAAATAGATATGTATTGTGTGCATATAGAGTAGATGATGTAACATTGTTGCCCGAGGTACCCCCATGTCATCCCGACCCATGCTTGTGTACTTTTCATATGACCATGTACCTAGTTGTGCACGTGACCATGTACCCTGAGGGTAATAAGCAAGCCTTTGACATCATGTCACATATTATATTGAACTCTTATATAGGGAATGATATTTAATTCCTTCCAAAACACAAGTTGTTTAAGTAAAGGGACAACATGGGGTGTGGTCTTATATGACAAAATGTGTATATAAGGATTTTATAGAAACTAAAGAACTATTCTATCATCTCTAATTTTCCTCCACCTGTAATGGATCAATAAAAAAGCATCCATGAATCTAGGTCCTATAGTTTAATGATCCGAATATATCACCGGTATCTATATTTTTGCCACCAAAACCCTGTATGGACCATCTTAGTCATACCATGCTACAAAATCACCTCACCCATTTATAAAAACTCATTAATCGACCTCCAATCCATGTCTCCAACAATCCCAACATGTATCAAATTATGATCCAATTGAAAAATTCTGACCTCCATCACATTCACGCTTCAACTACATATTGGTTTGTTTGATCATACTTAAATCTAACTGAAACATATAAAACCATAAAATCATTTGGCAAAAATGTAGAATGTGAATAATGATGGTGGGAAACCCATGAATTTGGAGAAAACATCATTTTCCAATGATATATTTTCCAATAATTTCATAATAGGGGTCAATGGTGAAATAAAAGTAGACATAGTCAAACAAACTAGGTTCAATAATTCCATTAATAATTTCACCCATGTGAAGAAAAATAAATAATAAAACAATAAATAATATTAATGAATCTATGGTTATAAATAAATTAGAGTGTGTAAATCTATGCAATAATGTTCCTTACCTTATATTTGGATCAATTGATGATGAAGAATGGATCTATGACGTTGACATTGGCATGATCCATGAACTTCACTAGTGAAGACAATACCTTTTTAGAATGATCCTTACACCTAGATATGTTTTTATTTATCTTTGTATTTCTTCTATGTCTCCTCTAAAACTATTAGGGTAATGAATCTAACTTGTGAAAATTTCTATAATAGGTTCAAAATATTCATACACGTGTTTTAATATATATTATTATTTATAATAAATAAATTTTGGTGTCCTGTAACACCTGAATATTGTTCTTAATTATAGGTAAAATATAAATATTTGTATATATATAATATTGAAATAATCAAACTATGAAAAGTAGACTTGTTACCCTATCACATTTTTTAAGGATAATTACATAAAAGTATAAAATACATGAAAATTAGGGGGAACTGAGCCTTCATTAGGTTCTCACGTTACTATGAGCTCTTATTCATTCTCCCATACTTCCAAAGAACATTAACTAATGGGATGTTCCATCTATTCACGTTCTTCTCTCATTGTTCATAAATTTCCACCATGTACATCATGAAGGTGGTTGTATCATCAATGTCTACCTATTCCCTGTCAATAACCAAGGTCAGATCATTCATGTATCTCCTCAGTTGTGACACATGTAAGATATCATGAAATCAATAAAAATATGGGGGAATGGTCATCTAGTAAAAAACCACTCTAATCCACAATAAAATCTAAAATAGTTTGATGAACCACAGTGATAACATGCATCGTAGAAAAATAACTAAATTCCTAATAATTGGGAGACTCTCATGAAAACTTGGTATCACTAATTAACATCTAAATTTATTTGATACATATCCGTGTAAGGTTTCTATTGGCTCTAGGATATCTGCATACACTCGTAGAGAAATTAATCCTTCTATGTCATTACGTACACCCGCACTGGCCCAATAATGGATATCTCCCAAAATCTCAGTCTTGCTTAATGATAAACTATACGGTCTCCAATACAGGTCCCTGAAAGGTTCCACGCTGATATAGTAGTGATAGATAATGTTAAAAAGAAATCTCCACCAATGGAATGTGATTCTCCCATCTCTGGACAATGTCAAACAAAAAGGCTATCATCATATCCACTAGAACATGGGTAGTGATCTTGGTCTATCCATCTATCCAGGTGAGAAATGATGTAATAACCCTGAACTGGTACAAAAAATCCTCCTAAAAACCAACCACTACCATGACCTTAAATCATAATCATGATCATATATTATATTTTTTGGGTACACAATGAAGTCAAACAACCTCCTATACATACAACTTCCCCAGACCCTCGACCAAACTATTATCCCTATTGGAAAGAAAGTGTGTTGACTTCGTGAGTAGATATATAATGAACTATAATAAATGTTATACACTCACTATGTGGAGAAGTGCCATTAAAAAGTAATTTGATATTCTATCCCAGTTCCCTTACAGGATCTCAAGATGTTGAGTCATACCCACTATAACCTAACTCTCAGTGTTTTACATATAACACATGAGACACCTAGAATCAAACTGGACAATAATCCACCTCATGATATCCCACAAAACTACCACTGATGTTTCCTATACATCATTTTCTCACACATATATAAAACCCAGTGGATGTATCATTTTCCGTCAATACCTCACCCCAAAATGTGACTAGGGCTATCGTGTATCCCCAGAAAATGACAATGTTCTCCAACCATTATAAATTGATATGGTGAATCTCTTGAGGATATATTATCACATATAATATCATCGTCTATGTTTCCTAATTTTCACCCTTTACAAGTTGAATAAGAGGTAGAGTCTTCACTAACAAGTGAAGATAAAATTCAACCTCTCCCCCACCAGGGTTTTCTATAATAAATCTCACTACTCAGAAAAATCCTCTCAAAAGAGATAATGATACTTCATTATAAGAGAATATAAATCCATGTTCCCATTTCCCTAATGTGTTGAATATCTCATAGTTTTAGTCCTAGAGAAACTCCAACCAACTCATATATCTCATGTTAATATGTGTTTTGTGTGATATTCCATGCGAGACTCTAGTGGTCTAAGTAAAAAACAAAATGGTTACCTAAAAGATAATGAAACCATATGTTCATATTGAATAATATTGTTACTAACTCCAATTTTTATGCAACATAATTCTTCTCATGGGGTCTCAATTTTCTCAGCTCATAAGTGATCAATACCATCCTTTTGAATAAAAATTAATCATATCTGAGATACTGATGTATTTCTAAATACCTTCGAATCTACACCCTTCATTAGTATTCTCAAAACTAGTGCACTAGTCATCCTTTGTCTCAGCTCCTTGAAGTCTCTCTAGAATTAATCAGTCCATAAAAATGGTCGTCCCTTCAACATCAAGGTAATCTAAGGGGTTGTAATTATAGAATAGTCAACTATAATCTTTTGAAAAAACCCCACAAAACAAATAAATCTCCACAACAATGACATAGTCATGGGTGGTTCCCCATAAATGACATCATCTATATTAACTAAAACCACACCTATATAATCATTAGAGATGATATTTTTAGGATAGAAATTACAAAACAAAATAGGGGTAAATTTGTCATTTCAGTAACTCTTCCACAATTTTGAATTTAAACCCCTCTTTAAATTAGTGTAGATTAGTTGTGATTATTTTTGATCAAATAATAAATAAGAATTAATTGAAATATAAGATTGGGATTTTTATAGTGGGTAGCTACACATATATCTCATATTCCACTCAATGAAATGCTCTCTTTGCAATCCTGATGAATTTCACTAGTCTATTCCTCTTATCACAATCAAGACATCCAAAAACTGAGTGAGGCCATTTAACACCTCAATAATTAATACTAAAACAATTGTATTCTCATTATAAGTAGAGAACAAATTATCCACCACCTGGATCGAGAATCTGACACTCAAATTCAACTGAGTTCGAGTAGTAAAAACTAAAATAAATAAAAATGGTTTTGATTTATTGATACAAATTTACCATTCAATGTTTCAACAACACAAAACTAACTCTATATGGATCTTATTTTTCAGAAATACAATCTTTAAGATGAAATAAGTCTAAAGAGATCAGGTTGCACAAGAGATCATTGATTTTAATAACAGTAACAATAATAGATCATTTTCCAACATACAACACTGAACATTTATATATCCAATTTGTAGTTTTCTTCATGAGTTTTTTTTGTTTCATATAGTCGTTGATGTATGATCACCAAAAAAATTGAAGATTAATCAAATATACTTCAGCCATGATTATTTTTGAAAAATAATAATTAATTAAATGTATAACAAACATCCTTTTTGAAAATATAAGATCCCCAAAAGACTCCTGATTGACCTTAGAAATTCAGAAAAAAATGTCAGGGGATTTGTAACATTCCTTAATAATATGAGTAAATTTATCTTCAAAATATGATTCATTGAATAAAATAAAATGATCTTAAATATGCTCTAAAATGCAGTTCAAAATTTCTTGAAAGTATGTAATGTCCGTTGTAGAAATTGGGGAAAATATCACAAAAATAAATCTTCAACATTGAAAAGTAAAACGTTGGGTACCTTCACAATGTTAAAAAATAATGAATGTAGGGTTAATCTATGTAGCATTAATCTTTCTAATGTAAGGTAGAAAATGTAGCATTGATCATGAAATAAATGTTGATGATCCATACATTTCTCTTTCAAACCAATGGTTCATTACTCCCGTATGGTTCGTTAATCATAAATTCTTCTCTTGTTAAATATATGATTCCTTTCAAAAATATGGATCTTTTAAAATAATTTTTGAATAACGTAAGGTTTATTAACCATATGTACTAATCTGAACATAGAGTAGAGAAACCATACATTATTATTCAGGTGTTATGTTGAATTCTAATATAGAGATCATGATCTATACGCGCGGTATATAGAATGAGGTTGATTACATTAATTATGATAAACCATGTTGGGTATGAGCAGTGTTTCAAGAATAATGATAAATGTATCATGAATACATAGAAAAATATTCCTAGTGATTTAAAAGCATGAAATTAATTTAAGAATAATATAATATAATGTTAAATCCCTCAAATACAAAAAAACAAAATCATGAATTAATTAAACAATTATATTTTTGAGCATCCAAATTTTCATAATTTATAGTGCATTGTTGAGACAATACATTACCAAAAATATACCTCCTTTTTGATGATCAATAAACCCATAACAATATTAACATAATTTAAAATTTTTCATACATTTTAATGAAAAAAATGTTGAAATTAGATTTGTCATAATTATTTTCAAAAAAATAAATGTTGTGATATTTCATATATATCCCCCTTTCTGATATCGAAAATAATTTATAGATAATGATTATAACACATCATAATTTTTCAAAAATTTATAAGTGAATATTCAAAAAAATTGGGTAGATAAATAAGATTGGATTTCTGGAGAAAGAAAATAATATTAAATAATACCAAAAAAGCATTGAAAATAAGAATAAAAAAACTTCAAGGACCAAAATATGTATAAATACAATATTCAGTTTGTCTAGGAAATAGGATAGGCAACTGATCTAGTTATGGTAGAAGACATTGGGTGTCATTTATTTCAGTTTCTGGTTTTGTAGGATTTTGAGTAGCATAAACTATTTCCTTCAGCTCTTCCATCTGTTCATGCATCATTTTCATAAAACTATCTCCGAGATTCATAATAAAAACTCTATATTTATGATTAAATGATGATTTTCAACATGATTATATTTAAAAAAAGTCATGAAAAACACCCCCTTGCTGTATAAAATGGACTAACTTATCATTGAATTTGTTGGGAATAATCCTAATATTGGGTTCACTTGATGTCAATTTCTCGACATCATATATTTCATTATAAAAAAATGATAATGTAGTAATATTGCACCGAATGTTGTGTAGATTATCATTCATGTCAGACATGATAGTTGGGATTTCATAAAATCTACAAATCAAATCTATAGAGGTAGAGGGGCAATATGTAGAAGCATTATTTTAATAAATAATTCCCCTAACAGATTCCAACATGATTCTTAAATACCACTTCAAGTCTCCCAAATCTATTTCAAAATTAGATTTGGAATAAATTTTTCCAACTTCAGTTTTTATTTCACTCTTAAAAGAATTTGAATCATTTACTGACACAAAATTTTCTTTCAATTCTCCAAGGTGAGTATGACGAGGCTCAATCGTCGGTCTTGTCATTGAAGAATTCTGCAAATCCTCAAATAAATTTTTTGAGGCTTCATGCTCCTACATAAGAGTATAATTTATGTATTGAACAATATTAAACATCATCAAAATAGCTTCAACCTGATTAGGCATGTAATTAGATTTCCCATAATCTAAATGTTGTAACTAATTAACGACCACAATTTATAAAAAACTATAAATATACAAGTACACCAACTTATTAACTAGTTGTTCAAATAATTTGTCACTTGAATAAGATACATTATAGAAAAATTCTATTTTTCTCCAAACATTGATTATGGCGTTTCTACCAATAATAAATAACTGAGAAAACATGATTTCAAACAGTTTCTATTGCCAGATTTTATTATCTATGCCTATATTGTTCTTCATGAATAGTTTTTTGGTGGAAAAATTGTTATTGAATAGATTTATCTTCCTCATGAACAACTGGAATTAAAAATATCTTTCAAATCTCAAATGTGACATTCAACCTATTGGTCTTTCTCAAGAACAGGTTCATCCAGATGAAATGATCTAGTTGCATAACTTGAACCCAACACCGGTTCATCAGCAGGTGGATATACTCTTTTCCTTAGTTCCAAAACCAATTCTTCTATCACATATTCTTATTCCTATTCATCTTTACTAAATTGAAATTGTAACTGAGAAGAATTTGAAACTCTCTTACATATGGATTCTCCAATCGATTCATTTTGAATAGCACATTTCTCCCCCTGAGCAAATGATCATAATTTTTGTTGGTCATCTGCACTAACTCCCAAATGATTTCCTTTCACTGTACTCCATTAAAATATATATTTTTTCAAACAGTACCAGTAATCAACACGTCACTATGATCAAATTTAATTATTTAGCTGAACCCCTGAACCATATGATTTCTATAGGTAAATAAATATAGTATCCTTCCATAATGAAACAAGATATATGAGCTTCTGTTTGAGAAATATATCTCAAATACCTCAACATTTACCTTAGAAAATTGAATTTAATATCACTTATTAATGAAAACATAATTTACATTTTTGGATATAAAATTTTATCCACCTTAGTTACCCATGATGCAATTTCTTTCTGAATAAATTACACCAGAACCCTTTGATCAGCTTCATGATCCTTAAAAAACATTTTCCAAATATGGGTTCATCTAAATAAAATTGAAATAATTTACATGGTAATTTAATTTCTATTACCAATAGACCACTGATCAAAATTAAAAACACCATAATAGGGATATATAGAAAATTCAGAAATTTCTATAGTGGAAATAAAAAATTCATTGTAATCTATCTTCAAAGAAATGCTTACATTAGTCTCACCAAAATAGAAATGAACACTATTAAAGATATTCATCAAATATATATGATACACTAATTTTATATTTACATTATTAATTTGAAATTACATGATTTGAAATGTGAGAACAATCTTAATAAATAAATATATCTCTTACAACCACTCCAAATTGATGAATTTTCCCTATACAATCATTATGGAAGAAGCGCGCTAATGATTCGGGTCACTCGGTTCACCCTCACCAATTCCCTTGATTTTTCCTATTTTTGAAAATCTAAAGCACTTAGGTTCTCATGTTTTAGGGTTCGAAGGTAGATGAAGGATTAAAAATTTGAAATAGTCTATGAAACAAAAAGGAAAGGTATGAAAACAGCTTTTGATAAGAAAATATTTTCTAATATTACCTTGTTTCCCACACCATTTAGTAATATAATTATGTTTTTTTAAACAAATGATTTTAAAAAATAAAACAAAAAATATTTAAACAAATAATTAGTGGATATAAATATAATCAAATTAGTGAACAAAATTTAATAATGATAAATAATCACTAAATTTGAGAATGATTATTTAAAATTAAATAAACCTAACGCCCCCTTAATAAAATCAAATGAATTAGTGGGAAGTGATTTAGTATAAATATTAGCCAGATGATATTCATAATTAACAAATTAAAAAGATATATTTTTTTAGGACATCATATCTTAGAAAATTATTCCTTCTATCAATGTGCATAGCCCCAGAATGACATATAAAATTTTAAGATATATTAATAGCACTTGTATTATCACATGAAATAAGAATATTATTAATATTTTGTCCAAAGTCCAGTGTAGTAATTTCCATCTGCAATACATGTTCATAACAACTTCCAGCTGACACATATTCTGCCTAAACGGTTGACAGAGAATATGAGTGTTTCTTCTTACTCGACAAAAAAAATATATATTTTCTTAAAAAGTGACAGGTTCCTGAAGTAGTTTTTCAATCTCATCTTCAACCTCACCATTCATCATCTGAATATGAAATGAAATTATGATCATAATATTTTGGGTAAAGAAGAGAAATAAAAAAATTTCCTTTAAAATATCTAAAAATTATTTTAACATAAGTAAGATGAGATTCATTTGGAATTAATTGAAATACATCATAACGATATAATAAGAACATAATTCCTCGTCAACTATCAGAATGATATAACAAGAAACCCATAATATCATTTATATAAATTTTTTCCAACTGGTTTCCCAGCTCTATCCAAATCATGTTTTATATTAGTACACGTGGGAGATGTACATGTATTTTTTTAAGAACAAATTTTTTCAATAAATCTATAATATAATTACTTCGATTTAAAACCAATCTATAATCATCTTGAAAATATCCTAATCATAAAAATAAATTTATTTCTCCCATCATACACATTTCAATTTTTTTTTGCATTAGATTTCAATAATCATGGTGATTCTTTTTATTAGTTGAACCATAAACAACATCATCAGCATAAATTTGAACAAATAAGGTATTATAAATAACTTTTTTCATAAAAAGTGTTGGATATGAAATAGCAATAGTAAAATATTTTTTTAACATGTATGAACGTATTCATTCATATCAAACTCTTTGTTCTTCTTTAAGGCCATATAGATATTTGTTATGATTAATAATAGAATTTGGGTTTTGATAATTTTTAAAATCATGCGACTGTTAAACATAACATTGCTCCATTAAATAAACATTAGAAAAGGATTACTTATCATCCATCAAATTTAATATATCGTTCTAATGAGATTCATAATCACGACGAATTCTAATCTCTTCTAATATAGCTACTCGGCAATGGGTATAATCATAATCTTGAACATCTTATTTATTATAACCATTGGATACTTATATTTCTTTATTCAAAGTGATGATCCCTTTGTCACCCTCTTTGTTTCTGAAAACCCACCTTGTTCTTATGACTTGATAGTTGGTTGATATTTCAAAAGGTTCCCAAAGATTATTTTTATTAAATAGGTTTACCCCTTCTTTCATAGCTATCATCCAACATTCATATTATAAGTAATTATTAATATTAATATGTACTAAAAGGGATATATAGATAGATAATTCTACAATAATTTTCATAATTCTTCTATGTATTACTACTATTTCTAACTATCCTATAAATGATTCGAAATAGTGATTCTTTTGAATTCTAGGCTGTTTAGGGTGAACACTTTGAGGTTCTTCATATTCATGTTTTTCTGTACCAGAATAAACCTTATTAAAATAATATTAAAAATCCATTATAATTGTTTCATGTCTCATGTCCTCAAAAGAGTCAGTGACATCCTATTTTTTATCATTATATTTAATGAAATGATCAGTTTCACCAAACATCACTAGAACGGATTCTTCAACAATCATTGATTTTTTTATTAAGAACACTATATGCTTTATAAGTAGCATAATATCTTAAAAATATTCCATTATCAGATTTTGGGTAGAACATACAAAGATTTTACTTTTTTATGGATATACACCTTGTATCCATATTCTTTAAAGTTATTTACTTTAGGCATTCTATTATTATAAAGTTCATAAGGTGTATTTTTAAAAATAGGTCGTGTTAAAACTCATTATATGATACATCATGCTATTCTTATAGAGTCTGCCCAAAAATATACAGGTGAACAGTATTCATTCAACATAGTCCTAGTCATTTCCGGAATATTATGATTTATTATTTAAAAAAATTTCTTTTGATAAGGTGTTCTTGGTGTATAGAAGGTATGCTTAATACCCAAATATTAGAAAAAAGAATGAAATTATTGATTCTAAAATTCACCACCATGATCACATCATTATAGAATTATATTAAAACATTGTACATTTTGTATAATTTTATAAAAATAATTCAAAAATATGGTAAACATAACTCTTACGCTATAGAAAACAAACCCAAGTAAATCATGAATAATCCTTAACTAAAACATAAACATTTAATTTACCATCCAAACGTAATTCACTTGATGGTCAAAAAAACCATATAGATAAGTTCTAAAAGCATAGATGTAACAATTTTTTAATATAATTTAAATAATAATTATATTGCTTTCCAATTTAGCATGCATCCCCAAATCTATCATCATTAAACGTATGACTGGGTAAATTAGTAATAAGTTGTTTCTTAGATAATATTTATAATGAAAGAATATTACAATGTCCATGTGTCCTATTCCAAATCCTTGACTAAATTATATTTTAAGATAAACATTTCAATTTTTGTTTTTAAAAGTAATGAATGTCAAGAATATAAACATTATCAGTTCTAGGATCACTAAACATTAGATATGCTTTTTCGAAAATGGAGTAGGAATTGTTTGAGAAAAGGACATAAAACCCATCATTACAAAGATGTGAAATACATATCACATTATGCATCAATCCTTTCACATTGTTTACTTTGATGATAATTATTACATTTAGATCTCCAATAGTTCCAATTTCAATTATTTTCCATTCGGTATTATCACCAAAAGTATTATAACCTCCATCTATTTGGTTCAATGTATGAAAATTGGATGGATCTCCACTCATATGCCTTGAGAATCCAATGTCAATATACCAAATGGTATTTCTATTGTTGTGACCATTTACATACAAATGTATTTAAAATAATTTTGGTATTTGGTACCCATATTTTATTCATTCTAGCAGTGTTAGCTAGTAGAGATCTGGGAATCTTGTTCTTCTTTGTTTTTCAATAAATCATTTTTTTTTCAAATTAACATTTTGAAATAAATTCTCATTTAATGCCACAAATTTTAGGATTTTTTAAATTATAGTTATTGTTTACATGTCCTTTGTTCCAAAAAAATGAAATTTAACACTTTTTATGTGGGGAACAAAATAATTCATATATAGTTTACATTTTTCACAGTTACCTCCTATACAAAATCATTTTTTAATTACATTCTTACCAAGAATTTCAGTTAGAGTATTTTATCCTTTGGTAAATATTAGAGGAAAACATTTTTTTGTTTCTACATTATCATTTAATTCATTAATCATTTTATCCTGATTAACCTAGTTTTCGGTAGATTAGTTAATTTTTTCAAATTAATTTCGGATGCTGTTAATGTTTTTCCTATCTTTCTCCTAAAACAGCATTGTGAGTATTCTTCAAAGATTGGTGCTTCTTTAATAAGTTGTCATATTTATTATCTATCATAGTGAAATAAGTGGCCAATTTTTCATTTAAACAATGAGAATCAGAATTAGAATTAGAGGAATAATTCATTTATACATTATCTTCCTCAGTCATGAAATGCATATATGCTTGTAGACATGATTATACCTTTTCTGAATTTGATTTTGATGAGATTCTAGAGTTTTCACAGACAATCCTTTTTTCTTTCATTTATATTACGCCATTATTTTCATAATAATCAATTTTTATATTTCTTTTAAAATTATTTCATTTCACCTTTTAGCTGAGGAAAATCAGGTCTTATATGACCAAATTTTTTGAACTCAAAAAAACTAACATCTCTTGAGTCTTTCTCATCCTTTTTAGGGCATTGTGACTCCTCTATTTTTCACATCAATTTTTTCAATTTTTTTGGCTAATATAGCCAGTTAAATTTCATAATCATATGAAATTGAAATATTTTTTTCTAGATTCTTAAATTATTCTCACTATTTTCATATAGGACATTACGTATGGATCTATATTATCCATTATCATAATAATTTTATGATCATCATATTTTAATTTCATTTAAACATCATACACCAGCAACATCTCAATCAGTTATTTCATGGTCAGATCTATGATAGGTGATGATTTTTGAATAGCTGTAGATAAACAATTCCATTTAATAGGTACTACTCTAAGTACTATCAATGCATGATTATATTGTTTGATAGGTTCATCTAAGTCTATAATATTATTTATAATTTCTTTAAGACTTCATCATATGTGTAATAATTTCTTCATCAATCATCCTAAATGTTTCTAATTTTAGAACTACTACTGCATACCTCATTTGTCATACATTATCTTTTCCTTCATAAGAAACTGCAATGGTTTTCCACATTTCATAAGCATAGTAGGACATTGTAAGACATGATTTAATTAATCTGTTCCAAGACCATAGATAATTTTACTCATACATATGGTGTCCATATCATATGTAGATTTTCATGGATCATCCCATGTTTCTGAATTATCTAGAATCTTATAGGGAGTATAAATATTTGAATAAACACTAAATCCATGATTTTTTAAATAATTTATCTTCCATGATTTGCATCAACCATAATTTTCTCTATTGAAATATGGAGTACTAACTATGGACATCCCTTCTCTGGGATAATCAATTTCTATCATTGTATAGACCGTTATAATTTTAGCATGCTATAGATTTATCCAAAATCTTCCCTATGATACTAATTGTTCAGTCAAAATATTCAAAACACACAAGAGGTGTTGATTTTTTTCATTTCAAAAACACATCCAAAATACAGAATTTAAACGCCGTCTTTAAATTAAAGCAGATAATTAGGGTTTTACATTTGATCAAAAAATAGTTAGTGGAAATACTGAAATAAAAGACACATATTTTTATAGTAGTTCAAGGAATAAATATCCCCTAGTGCACCACAATGAATTCAATCTCTGCAAGATTGGTAAATTTTACTAGTCTGGTACTCTTAACAAAAGTCCAAAAATCTCACAACTGAGTGCATGGATGTTGAAACATTAACAATTAGGAATAAAAAATGTCTTCTAGTTCTAAATAGATAACTGATTATCCAAAACTTATATAAAGAGTAATACACTCATCCTCAAAGGAGTATGAGTAGTGAAAACACAATTAAATAATAAATATATTTTATTTGGTGAATAAAATTGATCTTTCATTATTTTAGTAGCACACAACTGATATTAGATAGATATTCTTTATCAAAAAGCAATATTCAAGGATAATTAATTTTGAAGAGATCATTTTTCTCAAATGGTATTTGATTTTAATTACTACAACAAAAAACTATATGTCGCAAACCTACATGATTAAACTTGTATATATTTGAAGTTATACCTTCTTCTAGAGTCATTATTTCACAATAGTAGTAGGTATATTATCCACAAAAATATTTAATAATGATCAAATATCCTTATCTATTGATTGTTTTTGAAAAATAATACTCGACTAAATATATAAATCACACCCATCTTTTGAGAATTTAATATCCACAATAGACACCTTATGAACTGAAGAAATTCAAAATTGAATATATCAAGGGCGTCATAACATCCCTTAATAATAGGAATAAATTTCCCTATTAATGATGGTTCTTAGAATAAATTTAAACTATCTTCAAAACACATGAAAATTAGTTTTCAAACAGCCTGAACCAAGGTCATGTTCATTAAATAAATTGCATAAATTTTCACAAAATTAAATCCCTGATGTTTAAAAGTCAATAGTAGGGTTACTTCACAAAGAGAAAAAATATTGAACCTAGTGTTCAAATATGTAGCTTTCATCTTTCGAACGTAAGGATAAATTGATCATAAAAGTAATGTAGATAATCCATACATTTCTCTTTGGAATGTAAGGACCATTACTTACATAGGGTTCAGGAACCATTCATTCTTCTCTTTCCAAATGTGAGGATCCATTCAAATGTAATTTTATTTTTCCAAAAACTTAAGATAACATAATTTTGATTAACCATAAAAATTAATCTAAACGTATAGTAAATAATCCATAATTTATGAATCCAGCGTAAGGTTGAACACTAACATAGGGATTGTGATCCATATGTGTTGTATATAACATGGGGTTGATTTAATATATTATGCTAAATCACAATGGTTATGAGAAGTGTTTCTAGAATACTCAAAAACATGTCCAAAATACTTAGACAAATATTCCATGTGAATTAAAATCTTTAATGTAATTACTGAATAAAGAAGATGAATATTAAATCTCAGAAATACACTTCGATAAAATTCATTAGTAAAATAAACAAGCATATTTGGGAGCATTAATTTTATCATAATTTATAGAGTATTGTTGAGACAATACATTCTCAAAATATATTTCTTATAAATTGAACCTCATAGTTCTAAAACCAAAACAATTATTGTTCGATATAAGGATCCATCTCTTAATGTTATTCTAGGACCACCCACAAATGCTCTGCATGCTTCTACTCTAATGCAGATGGAATGAGTGTGTTGTATAAATTGTCAAATATGAGTCAATTTGTGTATGGTAATAATATCCCATTAATCGGAGACAAATTCATTGTAGAGGCATTAGTTGCACTAAAAATAATCACCAATAATTCATTTTGACCAATGTTAGATCATATTTCCATCATCATAATATTATCATTGAAAACCCACAACTGATTTTAACTAAATATGAGATATATAATTAAGAACCTAATGTCACCTTTCAAATGGTTGAAGATTTAATTAATGTAACACCCCAGGTAAATAAAGAATATGACATTTCATATTTATCCATATTTGTGAATAAAATATTTAAATAACTTCAAAGGGGACGCTATGCTCGATGGCGTACCCAACACGCAACAACGAGTTTCTTGGGAATCTTACGTTGCACTCTAATAATAAAATAATAATATTTTAAAATGTAGTTAACATGTTGCCGTTTTAATGGCGGAAATGGATAGAAATAACTAAAATATGATTATATATGTTTTTAAATGTTTTTACATTTATCCAATAAAAGATAATGGCTTAAAATACGGAAAGAATTCAATTTTAGGCGTATATGCCCTAGTGTTCACTAAAGGTTCACTTATCACCTTTTGATGGCAAACCGTCATTAAATATAGTTTTGATCACTCTTATACATTATTTTGAACCAAATAAAACTCTTATTAAGAATCGGGACATCAAAATTTACTTTGTGTAAATTTTTGGTATCTTTCCGATAAAGTTCATTTTTTAATGAATAGTGTAAAATGTTGTATTTTAATTCAAAACCACTTTTTAATCTAATTTATTTATATGATTAGATTATATTTTGAATTGGTTTTATAGTGAAATTAGAAAATATTTTTACCATTAAATTCCATAGTGTTCATTGGATTTAATTTCACTTTGAAATCAGACTTAAACTAGTGTCAATCTTTTGATACTTATTGTTTCATAAAACACGCTATTTGACATGACGGCAGGAATTAATTATTAAATTAATTAATGTGACTTATATGTTTTGAATTTTGTAAAATAGACTTCATTTTTGAATTCGGAATATCAAATATAGCTTAGGGTGACTTTTTGGTAATTTTCTGAAAAACTTCAATTTTTGATTAATAGTGAAATCACTAAGTGGTAATCAAGCAAACTGATTTTTCAGTTAAATGAAAGTTTACCACTAATGTGTATTGAATTTTGAAAATCCGACATACATGGTTGTCATTAAGAAGTAAAATGTGGTTCAATGAGATTAAAATAATTTTTTGGTGAATAGTAACTTATTAAGTTTTTAATCGCGATTAGTGGTAATTAGTGTAGTTTAAGGTATAAATAATGCTTTAATAATATGAAATGACCTAGACACATGTCCCAACCTCATTGGTTGTGTCATGGCCGACCATGACATGCCATGGGTCAACTTGGGGACCCCATGGATCGAATTTTTTTGGGAAATGACATAAATTACATTTTATTTAATGTAAAAGTAAAATTGACACAAACATAATATGTTTTACTAAAACAATTTTTAAGTGGGGTTATACAAGTCATATATTTGATTATAAATATTCATTGGAAAGATAAAAAGATTTCCTACATCATAGTATTTTTTTTATAATTTTTAGACATTAAATAAATTAAATTATTTATGACATAATAATGATGCAGCGATGACATCATTATTTGACGATTTAAATAAAATGGAAAGATAATGTAAAATCTATACACTACACATGTCCAAAACTTATTGGATGAGTGGATTTCGAAGAATTATCACCTTATACCCGAATTATATCAATTTGGGACCTTTTGAAACCGAAAAACATTTTCAAATAAAGTAATATTTCTTTACATTCCAAAAGTTCCGCTCCTCTCCTCTTATAAAAGTCCCCCACCTCTACCTCATTTCACACACTCTTAAAGCCTTAGGATCGGCCAACCCCTGCCCATTTGATCTCTCCACATCCCTCTACTCATCCTAGAGGATTCCCTTTGGGCAGAATCCTTTCAAAGGAAGCCTTTAGGCTCAACTCAAAAGGAGTTACACTTTTAAATGTAATTCATTCTCTCATGTTCATTTGTTTTATTTTGCTTCTCCAACCCCATAAACTCTTTTTATTTACTTCCTTTGTAACAACACCAGTATCTTCAATATACTAGGATGTTGTTATAAGATTTATTCGAGCTACACTCTCACACAACTACATCAAATGGTTAAAGAACATACGGTTTCCGTGGATGGTGAAATTCTGCCTCCCGAAACGATGATTGTTCAATAGTCATTTAACACCTTCATCGGTGGCCATTATGATGTCACTATTTTTATATATGATATATAATATGTTTATTTTTTTTTTATTCTTCTGTATTTTTCATTTTTTTCTTACCTTTATGGCTTCCATTATGGGTATACGCGATATCTTCATTTAAGGAAGTGCGGACTACCGCCCCCTCAAAGTGATTTGATTCATTAAATACCATATGTGGATGTATAAAGGATGGAAGTATGATATTATATATGATATTACACTGGAATTATAATATACCTTTATATCATTATTATTCCATTCTATAAAATAAGAAATAGAAATGAAAGTAGCGTTCATGCGTACGTACGGCTTACCGTCTCCATGAACGGTGCATTTCATATCTTACCTCTAGATGATTATGTAATGTTATAAATGCAAGCATGTACTGGATATATATGACATATATGATATCTACCTAATGAATACAATTCTGGATATAATAAACATTTGGCCACACGAACAACATGTAATTGTAAGAAGTCCACTTTCGACTTAAGAACCAAATATCGGCAAAACAAATATTATTAACTTAAATGATTACATAATGTTTATGACATGGTAATGAGTGGTATAAAAGTAATAAAGAACTTGAAAAATATTCTTAAGGAATTAGAAATTAACTCAAGTTTATTATTCAGGAGATCAAAGAATGATTGAGTCAAGTCGGACCCGATGTAAGGGATCCTACAACTCTCTTTCCTTTTAAGTATACTCTTTTATGTCATTTATTTTAAGCTCATCTTTCTTATGATTGGGATGTTATTTTATATTAATCCTACTGTACTTATTATGTTCATATGATGAGAGACCCTATTTCCTCTCATCAATCCATTTTGAAAGTTTTGAGTGGCGCTGTTAGGCTGTTGAGTTTTCGTAAGGGATTTTTCATCTCACTTTTATTCCCGTGAGATTTATGATACATTTGCCACAAATTCCATTGAGTGGTGTATGTACTACCCATTATTGTAATATTTGTGTAATATACTTTAGTTTATGAGTATTTATCTCAATGATCTATTGTCCTTCTTTCATGGGGTGTATGTTTTGAAAGATACCCAAGTCGGTAAGGGAACCTTTCACCCTCCTCTTTTTTAAAAGACTTCTTTTGTTGGGTCTTTTAATTTACATATTGTTATGTTGGGATATGTTCTCATATATCCTTATTGATGTAAATTTTATGTCCAAGTGATGAGATACACTTTTTATCTCTCATCAACTCATTTTGAAGTGATGTCGTTAGGCTGTCAAGGGAACTTTTTAACCCAATTTCGATTTCTTTGGGTTCAACATGTAGTCATTGAATATGCCATCCATTAAATATGTGTGAATGACCTTTTGTTGTTTTACACTTAATATCCACTTATATTTGGTGTACTTATATTTTTCACACATATTTTTGAGATTTATTTGTCCTTAATTTAAGGATACCTTCTCTCTAAGGGAATTCATCACATTTGACATTTCTATTGAGGGTTCATTGTTGTCATGCACCAATTCACTCTTATATGGTGTATATACTGTCCTTTGGAGTATTATATCATGAATCCATTTATTCTCATGATATTATAAAGTTATGACTAAATATTATATTCAAGTGTCTCTAATTTTGGTAAAACCCCTTTAACCAAAATATCGTTTTTTGTTCTTATTAATATCCATGTTTTCAAAATGGTTTTAAGGATTTATTTATATGGATATTAATGGTATAAAACATTAAGCTTAAAGGTGGTATGGGGCACTTTGATTCAAAAATCCCTTTATTAAATGTTTTAAATGGTTTTGGAAATGGTTTCTTTTTGAATGGATTCATTATTTCAATATACTAAAATGTTATATTGTGATTGAAATGTGGAAATGTTATGTTTCCTTTATGCATGATTTATGTGATAAATTTATGTTATGGTTCTTGGGAACTGTTATGAAAACGGATGGTTCTGTGATAAACTAAGGGCGGGTGAGCCCGATATAGCTCTCCAATGCATTGGGTAACGCGAAGGAGTGAAACGTTAAGGTTTCTCCGAAGAGATTTAGGGAATATACTGTGATGGGTATTCCAAACGTAACCAAGAGGGTTACTCCCCACATAAGAATGTTATGAATGCCTCAAGTTACCTTTATGTCTTATGTTTTCTATGATTTATTCATGGTTTGATGAGGTATGTTAAAGTGCCTATGTTTTATGGGTAAATTATGATTTCATTCTTATGTATATATGAACTCATGTTTCCTTTCCATATTTTTATAACCCTTACTGAGCTTTTTATGATCATCCCAAGTTTTTGAAATGTTTTTCACAGGTCAAGGGAAAGGTACATGATGTGATGATAGTGTCAAGGATGTTTCAAGAAAGAATCCGTGTTATATTTTAAATATGTTTCCGTTGATGGGAAGAATGAATACTGTCTTTTATGAAACCACTTTGTTTAAATGTGGAATGTAATGCAAGTTTCATGATCTAATTCTCGAAAACTCTAAACCTGAAAAGATCCTCAATGTGTAATCTTGTAATAACTCTAGATTAAGTAAGGTTTAAGGCTGGGGCCTTATAGTTGGTATCAAAGGCCGGTTTAGATAACTTTAGAGGTTAGGGTATTCTTTAATCATAAGTGACATTACCATAATGGTTAGGATTTCAGAAAGAGTCCAAGTTTTAGATAAAGTGAATGAGTAAGTATATCTTAGTGTTTACCTTCCTCGTTAGTACATGATGGTTTTGTTGATATACTCACCCTGACCTTTTTGGTTTTAGAAAATGGCTGGATCTAGCAGGCACCAAAGTGACAATGGGTTTGAAGGAAACTGTGGTGGTTCTCTAATTAAGATACTCGATGAGATGGGGGATTCCATGAGGAATGTCATGGTTTTTCTAAACCAACTATCAAGGAGTCATGATCAACCACTTGAACCTTGGTGAGTACTCTAATGCATCATGTACGAGATGGCCAACTCGATGTGGAAATTCATGTAATAATTATTAAGGTAACCATTAGGGTTTAAATGATCCTTACTTTTGAGGTCATTATGGGTTATTATATGATATGATGGAAAATGAAGGGAATGCGTTGAAATTGAGGTTAAAATATGTTATGATTATTCTTGAAGATTTTATCTCATTTTGGGGAATGTTTTAAGAATTATATAGTTTTGGAAAAAGGACAACACGCAGACCGTGTGACATCCCGTCGCGTCGGACAAAGCTGCGAGAATCGAACCCACAACCAAAGTGCGACTGGTATTTATCGCCTACCACTGGACTACGTGAAGTCCCTGGTTAGTTTGACCGATTCTTTTTAGTTATATGATTTTTTGAATTAAGAGTAAGTTGATTTTGGAGGATATGTGATTTGGATAATTACTTTTCAATGTGAGACTTTAAGAGCAACTGATGTTGTTTGGAGATAAATGTTACGATTTAACTTGGTAGACTATGTGACTAAATCCTTCAAATATTTGGTTTTCAATCTTAGTTTGGTTTACTTTGAAGAATTTTATGGACAAATGGTCCTCGTTGAACTTTGGGTTTTGTTGGACAAATTTTGGAGATTAAGAATAGATTTTCTTTTTATAAAGGGTTATCCTTTTCTGGACTATCTGATCTTGTACTAGCCTTTTTTGGTTTTGGTTTTGGTTAAAAACATGGGAAGTATATAGTTCTATTTTTTGGATTAGGTGATTTTCTAGAAGTTGATTATAATACTATTAATGTGAACAAGTCTTCCTAAATACTCGTCTTTTGGAGAAAATATGAGTTTGTGTAAGGAATCTAATAAAAGTTGAAAGTCAATATGATAAGTGATTATGTTTCCTTATGAATAAATTCCTCAATAAAAAGTAACTTAAAACAAAAATGTTGTCTATTAACTTTTCCTACTGGGGAATCGAATACCGTTTAACCCATCACAAGTTTGTGATTTTCTCGTGGTTAACTTTCTCCTAAACATGTTTTCTATCACTCTCCATCAGAACATGACCCTTTTTTTTCCTCCATGTCCATATTTTCATACTTGGAATCCTAGTATGGGTTATCTCAGGTGACCTTTGTACTTATCTCTCTTTATTTTAAAGTGTTTGTTTAACCGACTTTTGTTCTGATGTGGGACTTTCAAGGATGATTCCATGCGCAATTTTAAAATTGCGAGGACGCAATTCCCAAAAGGGGGGAAGGATGTAACACCCCAGGTAAATAAAGAATATGACATTTCATATTTATCCATATTTGTGAATAAAATATTTAAATAACTTTAATGGGGATGCAATGCTCGATGGCGTACCCAACATGAAACAACGAGTTTCTTGGGAATCTTACGTTGCACTCTAATAATAAAATAATATTATTTTAAATGGTAGTTAACATGTAGCCGTTGTAATGGCGGGAATGGATAGAAATAACTAAAATATGATTATATATGTTTTTAAATGTTTTTACTTTTATCCAATAAAAGATAATGGCTTAAAATACGGAAAGAATTCAATTTTAGGCGTATATGCCCTAGTTTTCACTAAAGGTTCACTTATCACCTTTTGATGGTGAACCGTCATTAAATATAGTTTTGATCACACTTATACATTATTATGGACCAAATAAAACTCTTATTAAGAATCGGGACATCGAAATTTACTTTGTGTAAATTTTTGGTATCTTTCTGATAAAGTTCATTTTTTTAATGAATAGTGTAAAATGTGGTATTTTAATTCAAAACCAATTTTTAATCTAATTTATTTATATAATTAGATTATATTTTGAATTGGTTTTAAAGTGAAATTAGAATATATTTTTACCATTAAATCCCATAGTGTTCGTTGGAATCAATTTCACTTTGAAATCAGACTTAAACTAGTGTCAATCTTTTGATACTTATTGTTTCATAAAACACGCTATTTGACATGACAGCGGGAATTAATTATTAAATTAATTAATGTGACTTATATGTTTCGAATTTTGTAAAATAGAATTCATTTTTGAATTCGGAATATCAAATATAGCTTAGGGTGAATTTTTGGTAATTTTCTGAAAAACTTCAATTTTTGATGAATAGTGAAATCACTAAGTGGTAATCAAGCAAACTGATTTTTCAGTTAAATGAAAGTTTACCACTAATGTGTATTGAATTTTGAAAATCTGACATACATGGTTGTCATTAAGAAGTAAAATGTGGTTCAATGAGATTAAAATAATTTTTTGGTGAATAGTAACTTATTAAGTTTTTAATCGCGATTAGTTGTAATTAGTGTAGTTTAAGGTATAAATAATGCTTTAATAATATGAAATGACCTAGACACATGTCCCAACCTCATTGTTTGTGTCATGGCCGACCATGACATTCCATGGGTCAACTTGGGGACCCCATGGATCCACTTTGTTTGGGAAATGACATAAATTACATTTTATTTAATGTAAAAGTAAAATTGACACAAACATGATATGTTTTACTAAAACAATTTTTAAGTGGGGTTATACAAGTCATATTTTTTATTATAAATATTCATTGGAAAGATAAAAATATTTCCTACATCATAGTATTTGTTTTATAATTTTTAGACATTAAATAAATTAAATTATTTATGACATAATAATGATGCAGCGATGACATCATTATTTGACGATTTAAATAAAATGGAAAGATAATGTAAAATCTATTGACTACACATGTCCAAAACTTATTGGATGAGTGGATTTCGAAGCCTTATCACCTTATCCACGAATTATATCAATGTGGGACCTTTTGAAACCGAAACACATTTTCAAATAAAGTAATATTTCTTTACTTTCCAAAAGTGCCCCTCCTCTCCTCTTATAAAAGGCCTCCACCTCTACCTCATTTCACACACTCTTCAAGCCTTTGGCTCGGCCAACCCCTTCCCATTTGCTCTCTCCACATCCCTCTCCTCATCCTAGAGGATTCCCTTTGGGCAGAATCCTTTCAAAGGAAGCCTTTAGACTCAACTCAAAAGGAGTTACACTTTTAAAGGTAATTCATTCTCTCATGTTCATTTGTTTTATTTTGCTTCTCCAACCCCCTAAACTCTTTTTATTTAATTCCTTTGTAACAACACCAGTATATTCAATATACTAGGATGTTGTTATAAGATTTATTCTAGCTACACTCTCACACAACTACATCAAATGGTTAAATAACATACGGTTTCCGTGGATGGTGAAATTCTGCCTCCCGAAACGATGATTGTTCAATACTCATTTAACACCTTCATCGGTGGCCATTATGATGTCACTAATTTTATATATGATATATAATATGTTTATGTTTTATTTATGCTTCTGTATTTTTCATTTTTGTCTTACCTTTATGGCTTCCATTATGGGTATACGTGATATCTTCATTTATGGAAGTGCGGACTACCGCCCCCACAAAGTGATTTGATTCGCTAAATACCATATGTGGGATGTATAAAGGATGGAAATATGATATTATATATGATATTATACTGGAATTATAATATACCTTTATATCATTATTATTCCATTCTATAAAATACGAAATAGAAATGAATGTAGCGTTCATGCGTACGTACGGCTTACCGTCTCCATGAACGGTGCATTTCATTTCTTACCTCTAAATGATTATGTAATGTTATAAATGCATGCATGTACTGGATATATATTACATATATGATATCTTCCTATTGAATACAATTCTGGATATAATAAACATTTGGCCACACGAACAACATGTAATTGTAAGAAGTCAACTTTCGACTTAAGAACCAAATATCGGCAAAACAAATATTATTAACTTAAATGATTACATAATGTTTATGACATGGTAATAAGTGGTATAAAAGTAATAATTAACTTTAAAAAGTTTCTTAAGGAATTATAAATTAACTCAAGTTTATTATTCAGGAGATTAAAGAATGATCGGGTCAAGTCGGACCCGAGGTAAGGGATCCTACAACTCTCTTTCCTTTTAAGTACACTCTTTTATGTCATTTATTTTAAGCTCATCTTTCTTATGATTGGGATGTTATTTTATATTAATCCTACTGTAGTTATTATGTTCATATGATGAGAGACCCTATTTCATCTAATCAATCCATTTTGGAAGTTTTGAGTGGCACTGTTATGCTGCCGAGTTTTCGTAAGGGATTTTTCATCTCACTTTTATTCCCGTGAGATTTATGATACATTTGCCACAAATTCCATTTTGTGGTGCATGTACTATCAATTATTCTACTCTTTGTGTAATATAATTTAGTTTATGAGTATTTACATCAATGATCTATTGTCCTTCTTTCATGGGGTGTATGTTTTGAAAGATACCCAAGTCGGTAAGGGAACCTTTCACCCTCCTCTTTTTTAAAAGACTTCTTTTGTTGGGTCTTTTAATTTACATATTGTTATGTTGGGATATGTTCTCATATATCCTTATTGATGTAAATTTTTTGTCCAAGTGATGAGATACACTTTTTATCTCTAATCAACTCATTTTGATGTGATGCTGTTAGGCTGTGTAGGGAACTTTTTAACCCAATTTCTATTTCTTTGGGTTCAACATGTAGTCATTGAATATGTCATCCATTAAATATGTGTGAATGACATTTTGTTGTTTTACACTTAATATCCACTTATATTTGGTGTACTTATATTTGTCACACATATTTTTGAGATTGATTTGTCCTTAATTTAAGGATACCTTCTCTATAAGGGATTTCATCACATTTGACATTTCTATTGAGGGTTCATTGTTGTCATGCACCAATTCACTCTTATATGGTGTATATACTGTCCTTTGGAGTGTTATATCATGAATCCATTTATTCTCATGATATTATAAAGTTATGACTAAATATTATATTCAAGTGTCTCTAATTTTGGTAAAACCCCTTTAACCAAAATATCGTTTTTTGTTCTTATTAATATCCATGTTTTCAAAATGGTTTTAAGGATTTATTTATATGGATATTAATGGTATAAAACTTTAAGCTTCAAGGTGGTATGGGACACTTTGATTTAAAAATCTCTTTATTAAATGTTTTAAATGGTTTTAGAAATGGTTTCTTTTTGAATGGATTCATTATTTCAATATACTAAAATGTTATATTGTGATTAAAATGTGGAAATGTTATGTCTCCTTTATGCATGATTTATGTGATACATTTATGTTATGGTTCTTGGGCATTGTTATGAAAACGGGTGGTTCCGTGATAAACTAAGGGTGGGTGAGCCCGATATAGCTCTCCAATGCATTGGGTAACGCGAAGGAGTGAAACGTTAAGGTTTCTCCGAAGAGATTTAGGGAATATACTGTGATGGGTATTCCAAACGTAACCAAGAGGGTTACTCCCCATGTAAGAATGTTATGAATGCCTCAAGTTACCTTTATGTCTTATGTTTTCTATTATTTATTCATGGTTTGATGAGGTATGTTAAAGTGCCAATGTTTTATGGGTAATGTATGATTTCATTCTTATGTATATATGAACTCATGTTTCCTTTCCATATTTTTATAACCCTTACTGAGCTTTTTATGCTCATCACAAGTTTTTGAAATGTTTTTCACAGGTCAAGGGAAAGGTACATGATGTGATGATAGTGTCAAGGATGTTTCAAGAAAGAATCCGTTTTATATTTTAAATATGTTTCCGTTGATGGGAAGAATGAATACAGTCTTTTATGTAACCACTTTGTTTAAATGTGGAATGTAATGCAAGTTTCTTGATCTAATTCTCTAAAACTCTAAACCTGAAAAGATCCTAAATGTTTAATCTTGTAATAACTCAAGATTAAGTAAGGTTTAAGGCTGGGGCCTTATAATTAATCCTAGGCAAATGTTATTATATTTGATTGAAACATTATTTTAGTGATGATAGTCAATAGAAATACTCAAAATCAGATACCCCTTATTCATCAACACCACATAATCCACACAAGGGACACACTGCGTCTGATAAAAACTTTTTCTATAAGGTATTCCAACAACATCCTCAAATCGCAGAGCTCTGTAGGTTCAATATAATATTTCATAAAAGGTATCAGTGTGGTCTCAAGGTTCTATATAATACATAAGTCAATAGCTTTCTTTAGAGGTAGTCATGAAAAATATTTGGGAAACATTTCTTGATAATACTTCACTATCAAATGAATTAATTTTTTTAACAACACAATTCACTAATGGATAAAACCTCCAACTGATCGGTGATAGGTTTCAACATCCTACCCATGAGATCCACCTACTCCACCATAATATTTATATCACCCACAAAGGAGAATCTCATCCCATATGTACAAAGTAATATAAATCTCAAACAATGGTAGTCTATCTAGGAATGCATTGCAGAAAACCAGTCCATACCCTAGATGACATCAGAATGATTCATTGTATGAACAAAGAGGTCACACAAAAAAATTTCTCCTGTTAATGATAGGTCGCACTATCAACATATATGCAATTTTAAACAAACACTCCCTATAGTAACCATAGGTCATAGATTATATGTTAACGAATAAACCGAAAGAAATAACACCTAGTTAAAGGATATGATGTTATAGGAATTAATCTTATCTATTTATACCAATACTATATAATGAATGTAAAAGACATAGATCTTACCTCGACTGAAATCAAGAGGATCTGAATCATAGACTTCTGTAGCCTAAGACTGGCCATTACCTAGACCACCTTTTATCTATATCGGGCATAGGACACCTATTAGAGGTTTTGTAACTAGAAATTAATATCATTCTCCACTATAATATCTTATTTCTATAGCTACACCCACTCCTTTATTAGGACTTCCATTTTAGGTGGTGTCTTGAACATTATTGAGAGATAAATGATCATGATGCTTCCTATGTTTTTGAGGTCCATACACTGTCTATTTACATTACTCATAATGTTTTTTCAGGTAATCTTGATTCATGTTACCTCTCCAATAACAAGCATAGAATCTCCCCAGTCTTAGCCAACCAAAATCTATACATAAAACCTAACTAACAGGTCTATGTGTTTGAGTTCGAACATAATTAATCAAACTATGCTAAGACCCTAATGAATGAATCCTTATACTTCCCATTGATGAATCATACCCACGATGTCCACTTACTTCTCCTGCTACCCACACCACACTTATATGTATCTCTCTATAACCAAGGCTTTCTTCAGCACTCATGCATATGCAGGAATGCAAAAAGAGACCACTATAGAATGATGGTCTATGTGATGGACCTCCTCAAAATTCTCCTCCATGTTGTATCAATATCTCAAATTATCAAGAGAGTGATACATTATATTGTTAAATGTTTTAGTGTATATAGAGTCTATCATATAAACCCATGCCTCTCAAGAAATCTATTGAATCGACTTAGAGCACAATCATGATGTGAAATACTCAACATTGAACAACTAATATAAGTATTACCATATGTGTGAAACCTCATTATTATTTTGACTAATTAGGCATCTCTAGTTCCCTACTGTTCTTTAAAGATGATTCCCCACATGTGAAAAATTTGATGAGATGGGGTCAAAATAGGCTTGAATACTTAGAACTCCACCTTGAGCCAATCCTCCCCAACCTAGGGTCTTATTAATCATGAATCCTCATAAGTATATATCTATTGAACATTTGTAACATGATTGGACTATGAACATCATTTCCCATCCTTATAGAGCTATCAGTTTCCCAACACGTAGTCAATACTGTTCCTATACCACTTGAGGTGGACCTATGTAAAAATCAATAGGTTGTAACACTACTATGTTACCACATGGAAAAAACCCACATGAGTGGGTCCCTAAGATACACATTAATGTAAAATAGTAGAATATATACAATATAAAGTGGAAAATCACAGAACCAAATATAAATGATGTCCCAAAAAAAACTAGTAAAATTGAATGACTATAGATCCAAAATAATAATCTCTAAGGCAGACCACCAAACTAGGTTGAGAACTCCATGTACTGAAATGCACCTCTAGAATCACTGTTAATTAGTATATCATCTACATATGTGAAACCAAATGTTGTAATTTCCTACGTATCATTGATAATATAAAATAAAACTATAATACATTATAAAAAAATTAGATAATTATAGATAGAAGTAGTCAACTCATCCCATATATAATGATTGTAAGGTAAAACATATAGTTATGATTGAAAGAAACCCATGTGTGAGAGAAAGGGGATCTTCATGTCTAGTACTAGATAATAATGATGAGTTAACCTGAGTCTCCCCAAGCTCTATCTCTATTTCTCAACACCATTCAAAACCTCACTAGACTTAGATTGGAGTGCTAGCTCCTCACTACAATGCTCAATAACAGATTGCATTCAATGTCAATTGGAGGACCCACTCCACACTAGAGATTGAATATGAGGGAGTACCCCTCCATAGATTGAGGAATTATGACCATTATAGTGTGCGTGGGTGGGGTTCATAGTACTAACCCTACCCATGTAAAGGGAGTGGGGGAACCATGTGATGGTGCGATAAGAGAGTACCGTCCCTGAAATGACTTTGATGATAAAAAAACCAATGCAATTGGAAATGAAATACTGGAGGAAGAGTTATTCTTGTATACCATGTCTCATATCATTGATGTCAAAAACGACATAGTTACATTATATATGAATAAAAGATAAGGATAGGCTACTAGAAGGCCCAAATTCATGTCATATGAAGGATATTGGTACGGTGGAACTCTCGTAGAAAAATAAATGATGTGTACATTTTGTCACATAACATGTGACATCCCTTATATTCCTAGGAGTTTCTTCATATAAATATTGATTGGTTTAAAAAGTGGTTACACAGTGTATATATGGAGTAATTGATGTGTCTTATAAGCCCCAAATAATCCACTATCCACCCAACCAATGCTAGTGAACTCTAGTAGTGTCTGGTTACCAATATATGCCATTGCATATGTACCCGTAGGGTACATGATGATTGAACAATATTAGGTCACATGATGTGTGGATGTCCCAAACATTTTCTAATATTTTATTTCTCTCTAAACCTAAACATAATATCAAGGGGGATTCACGAAATGCACTCTAGTAATACATGATAGGTATATCAGAATTATATAGAAATATAAAAACTCTTCACATGTCTATCCTACACATCTTCCACCATTGTATCTACTAAAAAATGTAATAAGGATCTTATATATAGAGGGGATAGACCAGAAACGTATCTTGGTACCCAGATTCCAGTAACCCAAACCAAAAGCATATCCTCCCAATCACCCCTCATTGCCTCATCTCATCACTAGTGGATAAAAGCCCACTATAAAAATTCTAATATGCATCGCCTGCACCCACATACCACATAAATCATGATAAAATTTAAATACACCAATCTAAAACATGCTCACACAACCTCTTTGAATTCCAGTGTGTTAGAACCCCCTTATTTTAATGAAAAAAATTATTATTATGTTTCTAATTTGATTAATGTTTTGTGATAGTACATCATTCTGTGAAAAAATTTGAGTATGTACAGATCTAGAAATTGTTATAAATATTTACTATTCTATATGATGATCAAACATTTCTTCAATTAGATCTACTGTTAGGATATATCTACCTCAAAAATCTACCATTAATGGAACTATCGTTAATTACATCCCCCAATTGGTCAACATATCCCCTATTAGTTCAGATCATATTTATTGGGGAGCTTCGTATACCATTGATTGATCTACTTCCAGACCTTACTGACTTTGTTGTACCCACAAAAGTATTGTGCTACTACCAGATCTGATATAATTCATGTCCTAGTCTTTTTCTAGACTTGATCTTCAGCTAGACCAGATATATTGTTGATTATAACCACCACTAGTTTAAATGATGTACCATAGAAATATATTCTAGGGGATAATGAAATAGTTAGCCTACATGACTATAGGTCTATGAAACCATTATAGACAGTCTACCTTTAGTATTCTACAGTTGCTGCTCTATCATTTTTTCAAATTTCATTCCTCCACGTATTGTTTAATGTATTAAATTCAAACAATATCATGTATATTTATTAATAATTATTCTTAAGCCACTCTATAGGTGAATTGAAGACAAATTTTGTGTTTATATAAGATTGTTAATAGTATGACGATCCAAGATATCATTATTATTTTCCATTAATGGAATTTTTGACCTGAAAGGAATTTTTTTAATTTATCCCTCACACATATTGTAGGGTGAATGCATGAAAAGAGACCAATCAATGGTGTCATGAGTACATAAAACAATAATAATCTTAAAAAAAAGAATCAAGTAAATAGTGTGTAAATAAATACTAAACATCAACAATCATAAAATAAGAGATTTTTCCAAACTATATTGTATTTTATTCTTGCAATATTAGAAGAACATGTTAGAGATATGTTTGAAGACACATTCGTGGACCTTGGAAAAAATAAACATAGATAGAAAAACATCATATTTTCTAATTAAATTCATTTGTCTCTCTCTTCATAGGATTTACATTTGAATAGTGTGTTATATTTCTCAATTTATTTGTACGCACTATCTCCTTCCCATAAACCAGAGTGTGCTGGACACACACTCCTCATTTTTTATTTTATTCAAAAAATACTATACAAAAAGTCCCACATGGACTGTAGAGTTTTCCCCCCGTGTCTGACTATTTAATAGACATTGAGTTTGGAAAACCTATAAACCAGTGTTTGATCAAAACAATCTAGGATGGGGATATAATTATTTTTATAATAATAAATTTTTATTTAGATTATTTCCAAGTTATGGGATTAAAATTTGTATTGATACAGATCCCCTTATTGATTCCAATTGGGCGATCTATTAATTTTGTCTTTTCATTTCAAATTGAAAACTACTTTTTTATTTAAATTTATAATAAACTTCTACATTGACTTTTAGTCCTAACATATGATTATATAGATGGTTTAATTAAGTAATTTTGTTTCAAATATTATAGTATTTTAATGTATTTATTTAACTGATCCATAACCATGCTTTGATAAAATTTATGAAAGATAAAACATATATATTTATGTTATTTAAATGAACTGTTCTTTTTTAATTTACTTCGAGGATTTTGTTTAAAATTTTTTTAACATAAATTATTTTTGAAAAATTAATTTAACCCAATATTGAGTTAATCACTATGACCAATATTTGGAATCAAATGATTTTTAAATATCTTTTCAACTGTGATTTAATTTTCTTTTTAATGACTTAAAATTTCATTTATTTCTTAATTAAATTCATTATATCTAATAGTATCCAAGAGGAATCTAATAAAAATATATCTCTTTATTTTAATAGGACACAATAATCTCAGTGGAATATTAAAATAAAGATACATATTCAAAGTATGAGTTTTGAAATCTGGACTATCATTGAATAAAATTATGAGTTACCCAAAACATATATAGCTAAATGGTGTGATCCTACTAAAGAAAATTACAATAATAATTTTAAATCCATAAATTTTTTAAAATGTTATTTGTGCGATTAGTAAATTCATATAATATTTTTGTACTATTAGTTTTGAAATTTTATAATTTTTTTATGGTTATAATGGTGGAACATATAATGTAAATTAAATTTGGTTAAATAATTATACTATTAAATATGATAAATTTAAGATGAATATTGACGACCCAAAATAAAATATGTATATCAGGATTAATGTGATAATGAAAAAAATGAATTTATTGGAAAGGCTAATTATTAAAAAAGATCAAGTGATGGGCCTATTATGGTGTTTACTAGATAGATGGATTGGAAATTTGGTGTCGATTTGATAGACATGTAATTTAGTTAAGCTGGTTGTTATGGAGATGATAGGAAAGGTCATGTTGTATGAGGAGGAACTCAATGTAAATGGATTGTATGAATATGAACTTAACATGAATTCTATAGCCATCAAAACTACTGTATAAAGACAAATGGTGAAGAACAAATAAGATAACTCAAATGATGATGAAACACCTACTAAAAGTGATCATTAAATGGGCAACCTGGCTAGAATATTCAAATATTTATATAAGAGGATTATTTTATTTAGGAAACGTAGTTTTAATTGGATCTATGACTATAATGGTAATTAGAGAATGTACTAGAAAGAGGATGATACTACATATAAGATAGTCTACAATGAATATAATAGAAAATTTCATGTCCATGCTTATATTCCTAAACTAAAATTCAAAAATAAAAATGTCGATAAGGAGAAAATGTGTAATAAATCCATGAAAGAAACAATGAGTGATTTAGAAGATATGTCATGTATATCCAATTCAAGTAGAGAAGACTACCATGATAGAGCCAAGATGTGATTTATAAAAAACACATATGATGTATCTAATGTATTTTTTACATCTCTTGTACATATTTTTATCATATTTAAAACTAAAAATTTTATGAAAAAAATAATGAATAAATGTTCAACACATTAATATTTTTGAAGATGATATTAGTAAAATTATAGATAAATATAAAATTTTAATGAAGTATCATTCCTTTACTACTAGATTTAATTCCGATCATACTATTTGGAATTATAACAATTACCAATTGTTAAAAGGTAAAAATGAGTTAAAATTATATAATGAGAAACTATTGAAATATTTGGAAATATTTTCCAATGGAAGAAATGATTTTTCTCATATTCAATGAAATCGAACTCCACCTTAATATAATACTTATATATGCTATCATCCTAGAAAAAGATTTATCATTAAAAATATTTTTTTCCTAAATCCAATTCTATAGAATTTATTAGTTTTTTTTATTATTTTTGATGTTATAATGATTTTATTTATAATATTAAAAATATATTATTATAAGAAACATATATTGAAATCATGGATTCCTAAATATTTGACTATTAACATTTATATGCCTAAAGAGAATTGGGTACCAATGTCATTTTTAGATTAAAATATGTTTTATAGGAACCCTTTTAGAAAAAATCAAGTAAGAATTCACAGAATCTGAAAATTTTTGATCTAGACACATGACTGGTTAATATTGGAGTATTAACAATTGTATCAAGATTAGTGGTGTACATGTTACTTTATGTTACAATTAAAGAGTAAAAATTATCAGTCATAGAAGTATTTGTAACATTAACATAGTTTTAGTTTACAATTATTTATTTATATACAGATTAACGTATAATATTAATATCATATGATATATGTTTGATATTGGATTCCATGTTATGTTTGAAAATTGTACCATTAATGTTTCTGATTCAATAAAATATTAAGCATTCAAGGATTTATGAAATTATAATATATATTTTGTTAATATAGATTCCTTGTCTTTTCAAAATATATCCCATATAATTGGAATTCTAAAATATTTCTTCATTTTTTATAAGAAGTTATTTCATTTAAAAAATATTTCACTTATAATTCTCACTATGAAATAGATAGTCAATGATTTACCTATACTAGAATTCCAAAATGATAAATCCTATAACCTATTGTCAAAAAAGTAAAAACATACAATATCATTCAAATCAATGAAACCAGATTCAAATTATATACCCTTAGAGTTAGATCACGTGGAATAGCTTTGATATTATATTCTTTCTAGATTAAATAGGAAGTAATGTGTTTATGTTCTTGTTAAGGAATTTTCTAGATATTGTTGCATATTATTACAAGATTAAAATAGTAATACTTTTTTTTTATTTTACCAAGAATTCTAATTCCTTAAAAATCATATTGGAGTTATAATTATGACAATAAAAAGTTATCATGTCCTAGAGTTGAAATCAATAATTTTTAATCATTTTTATAAAAAATTCTATGAATAAAACATTTATTCTTCTAGGACCCCACAACAGAAAGCTGTAGTGGAGAGGAGAAATAATACACTTCAAGAAATCACCCAGACCATGCTCAGTGAATATGAATATCCTATTTATTTTTTGGGAGTAATATATGAATAAATATTGATATATAATAATATAGTTATTTTATGATTTGACTTGAAGATAATTTTAAATGAATTATTAAAGGAAGAGAAAAAATGTTTAATTACTTTATAGTTTTGGGTTAGAAAATATTTATTTATAATATCATGGATATCATCAACTTTTTCCCAAGATTGATGAAAGAATATTCATTGCTTTTTCAACATCTTGTAAAAAATATACATTGTTTAATAAAATAAAAAATATACTATAACAAACCTAGTCTTTATTATAAATTTTAAAAGGCATTATTACATTTACATGCACTTAAAACAACCCAGAATATTTAGAGTTTTTGAGTATTTGGAGCTTAGGGAAATTACATGCAACTTAATACACAAAATACACAATCTTTACTGAAAACATCTTTTTCATGAAGAAATCATTCTTTGGTACTTAACACTGCATGTGATAACATGAGGACATACATAAGAAAGGGGTGAGATATAAAGACAAGTAAATGTGTAAGCATAGTATAAATTTAAGAATACAATACATGTTAGGAAGTATTCTTATCTATTGATAATAATATAAAAAATAACATAATGTCATGATATATCTTGATTATCATAACATGGGAATGTGGAAACAACATACATCAAGATATTATCATGACCTAAGGCTCATTGAACTTGGATTAGCACGAGTAAACACTTATTTCATATGAATTTTCATGTGTAAACTGTCATTTCACATGTAGTATCACGATACTAAACATTACCCAATTCAGTGGAGCGTTATCCATGCACACCCCTCATAAACATTTCCATCTCATTCTTAATTGTTCAATATAGATCATATAATTTGAATTCATCCAACACCATCATTTATTACATGAAAATTGAATTTGGAGTACATAAATAATGTCTTTAATACATTTTTATATGTTCAACAAGGTTCATTCCATTGATATTGAAATGGACATGGTTTTCACTACACGATGATTTTGGCATGGAAAATCGTAGTCTAATTTCAGCACCCTAACAACGAGACATAATAATTCATAAAAATTATTGATGATAGATAAATGAGTATCCCAAAATATATACATGAAATGGGAAGTAAGGGGTCATATAAATACATTTCCCAACTTAAGGTATTTGGAAATATAAGGCATAACATAATAGAGAAAATTGAAAAATGATGAGAAATTGAATTACTCTTACAATATTTTAGGATAGTAATTTTTATACATGGGAGGTATTAAGGAGAGGGAAAGATGTCTCTCATCAATAAAAAAATAATTAGGGATGTATGTGGAGGTGATAAATCATACCACGACATTTTTAATTGAAAATAAATGGGTATAATAACCTAATGAAACATGGATAAAAATTAGAAAGGAAGGAATTTCATAAAAAAATCTGAAGTAGTGAGGATATTTATTAAAATATTCCAACAGAGGAATAAAAGAAATTAATATACATAACATTAAAATAATGCTTGATAAAATAAGAGGGTTGATGATTCTTTCATTGGATGTGTGATCGAAAAGGCATGGGAGAAGCTTCTTCGGAGCATTGGGGTTAATTGGGAGGATTATAAATTGGGGAGGGTAGAGTAGGGAAGTTCTACAAGGATTTTTGGTGATGATAAGTGGGATATTGGGTGGACTTATATAGGAAATTTGGTGTAATTATTTATTATTTTGGTTTTAGACACTACACAATAAAATATTCCAAACCACAAACTATACCATGGTTTTTCCAATGGATTTTGTCGAAGTGTTGTATATAGTATTTTATAAGTCTATAGGCCTGGCATATTAACATTTTTGCCTTTCTTATGTGGAGGGTAGTCACATTCTAAAGGAAATAACTTTAAAATGTTAAACTATTTTATAACTCTTTGAGGGTCTACTAAGGAATTATAAAATTAATCAGACAAATATAAAATCAAATTATATTAAATTTAAAACATATAATAGTATAATTTACCTTTTATAGAATTTATTACCTTACTAATTGTTAATTATGATATCATAAAGCAAATTATATATCTATATTGTATTTAGTTTTTTCCCAAATATTTGATTGTATCAAAAAAATTTGAAATATGCACCATTGGATAATTGAACATTCTATTCTCTATGATTATCATGAAACGCCATCTTTCCCTAATTAGCAGAGTCAGGAAACTTACTGATTATGAGATTATTGATCATATTATGATATTGGTGATTAGGCATAATAATAATGTTTGGAATTCCAAATCCTGTTTCATTTGGTTTCCCATGAAGAATATCATTCCATTGTCCATTGTATCCTCCATTATCGTGAATCTTCTTATTTCAAGCCATTTTATAAATCCCAAAAATATAGTGTGAGAGGAAAAAATCAAGGTAGGAAAACAACAAAATATTGGGGGATTACCTTCAATATATAACATCATATGATTAATTCTAATATCGTTACTTTAATTCTAGTACTATAACCTATACGTATAATTAACCTTAGAGATATCCTTAGACAAGCATTATAAATATCTCTAGGGATTTCATTAAATTTTCTACATCCTTGTTTCCAATGATAAACTAAACCTTTCCTCTAATACCAATTATAGAGACCCAATCTTGTCATACATGGACATTACGATATATTTTCAGAATACTTAATACACCACAAACACAGACACACAAGGAACATAATAGTTTGGTGTCTTTGGAAACATGGAACACAATCATCTAATCATGGTGAAAGATCATCAACATCTCCCATAAAGATCGTTCATGATTGTTTTCTTAACTAAAAACATTCCATATATCCTGGAGAAAATAAAACATAAGAAGGGTGAGCTCAAATGCTCTGTAAGGGTAAACATGGAGAACATAAAACAATCCATAAACATTTGAATGTAAAATAAACATGAGCATAAAATCTAAACATCAAAATCTCGAGAAATGACAAAAAACATTGCAGTACATGAGGCATAGATCATAATGGAACAATAATCATGATTAACTAGAATGGGAATAAAACATGTAATTGTGGAATCCATTAATCACATGTTATTATTTCCATATTAGCCAAGACATTTCTTCCATGACAATCATAATGGAAAAATTCCCTTACTGAATCGAGTTCACTCCTCATTCCAATCTTGTATCACTGAACCTAATTCACTTGACATTCCATCCATGTCTATATCATGAGATTTAAATCATTACCCAATGCATTGCATGGAAATATATGTCTCACATATATCATATTTAATACATTATTACTTGTTCTATAATATAAACATAAATCATTCATCATAACCCAAAGAATAAAATGAATTTCATAAACATCATCCCATCATAATGTAATCCATATAAAAAAATGGATATCATTTCATCATAATAAGAATCAAACCATTTAAATAATTAATACATTATAATTTAAACAAAATCATACTAAATAATGTCATCTTAGATGGAAATTAGTTTTGAAAAAACACTTGAAATGAATTCTTGAGGAATATATCCTTTATTTTTCAAAATAAGTTTATTTTTAAAAAATTCTATTCAATATTAAAAGAAAATGATTTAGTTGAAAATAATCATGAAATCTTGTAGTGTAACTTCGTTAAAATTATGTGTTATAAAACTGTAAAAATCCAGTCATGCCATATAAGTTAAAAAACGTTATCATCGTACTTTTTCCATAAAAGTCAAAAAGTACCATATATGGTAAACAAAGGAATGATTCCTTCATTACAATGTGGTAAAAGTCAAAAAGGGTAAAAATGAAATTAAATGTACATGGAAGAATAGTAAAAATTTTATGAAATCATTTTTAGAAAACATGGACGTGGATGATAAACATAACCCTAGTAAATACTCACAAATAAACAATCTCAGATAAGAACGAGATTGGAATAATTATCCCTTACCTTATGTACAATTTATTCCCTATGTTTCTGAGACTCATGTATAGTGGGTTTAAACATATTATTTACTTGTAACATAACCATAATAATATTTATGATATCATATATGATTCACTTATGACTTTATATTACCAGTTCTTTTGTAAATTCCATGATAAAGCAATGTTTTGGGTAAAATCGTTTCATTTATCATACACGTTCCAACTTGTTGTTCATGATATTATTAATTATATACAAGTTTACAAAATTCATTAATGTAAAAAATGATTTATATATAATTTATATTCATTATATAAATATATATGATAGATCGATAAATGGAATTAAGTAATCTATTCATGGAGACAGTAAGTTGTACGAAAGCATGAACGTTGTTTTCATTTCCATATTGAATTTAATGGAAGTATGTAAATAAAACATATATGCACATAAATCAAGTATAATTATAATGTAATAAATTCCATGATTATTTATTATATTTAAATTATAATCATACTTGAATGGTTAAACATGGATAATGAATCTCATCGCATTCGTAGAGACGGTAGTCCGTACATACGCATGAGCGACAATATCATTATTTGGATATTAATATCATATATAATTGTATGGTATATAATAAATACGTAATAATAATAAGTTTATATTTTTTATTTATATCATTTATACTCATTGTTATACCAATCCAAATGATGAAATGTTTTAATAACAAATTATACCACGACGTGGAACGGTATTCTGTACGTACGAATGAGCGATGATTTCATTTTTCGTAGGATGGGTAGAAGGTGATATAGGGTTGTTTCATATTTATAATAACATATATGTATATTAGTTATACTTATGATATTACTTTATAATGAAACAACTAATGATGAACAAGTAGAAGAATAAAGAAACATGAAATAATTGGTAGAAGAGAATACCTCTTCTTCGACGCGCCTCCTGTTTACCTCTACATAGAGAACTAAATGTGGTCTTGGAAGAAGATCATGACCTCTAGTAGGTTTCTAAGGAAGTTTAAGAAGATTAATTGGTAGGTTTTGGCCGAGATTTAAGGCTCAATGTGGTGTGAGAAGGAGAGGGAGGATGCTATCTTTTATAAGGCAAGAGAGGGACACTTTTGGAAACCTAAAAAATATTAATTTATAATAAACTCAAACCGCACATAGAAACTTCCAAAGTGACTCAAAATAGGATATGAGGTAACATATAGTTTTAATCTCATCATCCAATAAAACTTATACATGTTGGGAAATTATTTTAAACCTTATCAATTTGATTTATCCTTATTTAATCTTATTTAATTTTATTTGTGGTAATAATATTCTAAATTTTAAATTGTTATAAATAAATAATTATATGTTGTGAATTATCCATAATCAGGTACTTTATGAAATTATAGACATTAAAAATTTGAAATTAATATTTTTAAATATTTATGTGATTTTTAAACAATTTAATAGTTATTTTTTTTTATAAAATAACAATAGTGTTAATTTGGACACTATTCATTTATTTTGAATTTAAATAAAATCCACAGAGAGGATATATTAGAACAAAAATGATTAATAGATTCATATAATTTCATATTAATCTATAATATTTATGGATAATATTAATTAGTTCATATAATGTTTAGTTTAATATCTATAAAACCATTTATTTGATATTTCTCTTAATAAAACAATTACTACAACATTTTTGTAAAATCATTTAATATACTTTTTATTTTAATAAAAATAAAAAATACCATTCTAAGATGAAGATAAATATAATACCTTTCATAATAATATTTTTTCTCGAAATTATCATCTTAAAAATACAACATTTAAATTGATATATTTATTACATTATGAAGTTGACATCTTTAAAATCATTCCAAATAAAATAATATAAATATTATAATATATTTTATAATGCTCTAAATGGTCCAAAAATAGACCCATGTATGATTAGGGTATATATATACTCGAAAAATAAGGTTTGGTCATGTTTCTGGTCATTTGGATTGGTATTATTATTTTAATAATAACTATATTATTGATATTTCACTTAATAAAAAACTTCTACATCATTAATGTATAAGCTATTAAGGTAATTAAATATTATCTAAAAATTTCAAATAAATTACCATGATAAATAAAATCATTTTATCTTTCAAATGAATATTTATAACTGAAATTATATTCTGTATAACCTTATATTAAAAATAATCTATTTATTCATGTTTGAGTGAGGTATATTTCATTTTCTTTAAAATAAAATTAATTAAATGTGTTAATCACATCCAAGTGGTTTCCAATGGATTCCATTTCGACCCAAATATAAATTATGACGAACATTAATCATCCCATTATATTATGAGAAGTTATAGGGTAATTTTATAATATTATTTTTACCCATAATTACCTAATTTACCTTTAACTGTTGTAATTAAAATTTATCATAGTTACTATTCATAATGTCCAATAATAAAAATTTGTCTATTAACATAATTGGACCAACTTTTTCTAAATATGGAATCCATTTTTCCAATTTCAAAAAAGAGATGTTGCAGAAATTAGTTTAAAATTAATCCTATTCTCGAAAAAAATTTGTTTCTGTTTAAAACATTGCAAAAGATTGAATTGATTTAACCTATGGATTCAATGTAAAATCAATGATAATGACATAAATTATATTAAATGGTAAAAAAATATTCTTTTTATACTTTAAAACATTTTACTATTATAATTTAATCATATAAATTATCTTGATGAAAAACAATGTTTTTAAGTAAAATTTAGCGTGTTTTTACTATTCATCAAAATAAGAACGTTGAATGAAAAATATCAAAAATTTATCCAATGTAAATTTTTATATCCTGATTCAAAAGAAGTTGTTTATTTTATAAAATTTAACTTATAAACTTGTCAAAAAGTATATTTAAAATGGTTGCGTCATCAAAAGGCGGCAAAACTACATTTTTTTAAAAATACTTATTTTACCCAAAAAATTTATTTTGTTCTCATACCATGTTCTAGAAAATCTGTAAGATTAATAATAATGTTATAAAATTCAAAAATTAGTTAATACTATTCATAACGGCTAGTTCATAATAATTTTATAACCATATATCATTGTTTAGTGAATCCCGATATTGCGTACAACACACGATATTGAGAAAAGTTGTGATTGCGTGTAATGCAAACAAATTCGTGGTTGAGTGTAGTGAAAGACTCCTTTGTTTTTTTGTATAACATAATCCAAATATATTTCATTTACACATTGAATATATATATACACACTCAATGTTGCGTAGAGTAAATACTATCAAACAAACTTGAAATTTTAGGTAACACGATCCAAAAATAGTGTTGCGTATACTGCAAACTAATACGGTGTTGCGTATAGTGCAAGATAATATTGGTGTAGCGCACTACAGAAGATATGAAAGTAATTAAAAATAAAATATATCATAAAATCTCAGGGTGTTACATCTATCACATTCATCATTCCAAGGAACCTTGACTCCATTCTGAGTTATCTTGTTATGAGGTTTTGAAAATCATGTGAAATTTCACTCAAATCGGTGATAATATCTATCTAACACAAGGAAGATATGGATATCATTCAAAGGTGATGTCCTCATCCATCCCTCAATTGCATTTTTCTTGGAGGTATCCGTAGATATCACATTTCTTATGATGATATGGCCCAACAACAAGGCTTCCTTCAACCATAACTCAAACATTTCTATACATTGCATAGATATTCTCCTTTTCCAAGGTCTCTAGTATAACACAAAAAATCTTCTCATGATTCACATTGGTTTTTTTGTATATTAGAACATTTCTTATAAATACTACCACAAATTTGTCGATGTAATCTATAATGTCTATATTCATCAATTAAATTAAAATTGTGGGATAATTAGTGAGTATTAATGGAATTAAAATGAATTCTTATAGACCATAACTTGTACGAAAAGAAGTATGGGGGATGACCTCATTTTTCACCCTTACATGTTAATATCCAGACCCTAGATCCACCTTTAAGAATTATTGTTCTTCACGTAGCTGACGGAACAGTTCAAATTTTCATGGTAAAGAATAATTTTTATTTTTCATTATTTTGTACAGCTCATGATAATCAATTCAAATGGTTATTGAACCATTATTCTTCTTGAAAAAGCGAACTGGTGCACCTCATAGTGAACCACTTGGGCGTATAGTCCATTTTCTAGATTATTCTACTGTTATTTAATTAGCTCCTCATTATCCACTATATCTATTCTATGTGGAGTCTTGGATATTGGTAATGCCATAGGTATAATATCAATGAAGAATTAAACATATATTGTAGGAGTTATAACAAGAAATTTCTCAGGAAACACATCACCAAATTCCCTCACAATAGTCATGTCTTCGAGGATTATTCTTTCCATAGACTCAATCATCTGAGAATGATATGCATGCCCATTAGGAATTAATATCCACACTTGATGTGATTGTGTTAAATAGGATTCATTATACACCATGCACCTGTAAATAACCAGAGGTATATTTTCCATTTGGCCAGTGATTTCTCCCTCATGACAATTTATGTTAGCTCTATATAGGGAAATCCAATCTAGGCAAATAATTTCCTCAACTTCCACAATAAGGAGTATGAAGTGGTTCTCTGGGAAGTTCGATCAGAAAACTGTGACAGGGTATGTGTTATATTCATAGGATTCAATAATTTCCCCATTTTCCATTATCACTGACATCTCATCTTCTTTAATTTGTGGCAGTGTTTATATTTTCCTACTAAACATCCAGGATATAGAAGAATGAGCACAACTCATGATGATAACCATACCATTATACATTTTATTTTGGTACTAAATTTTCAAATATATACTTATAGATGAGTATCTTAAATATATATACACAAAAATTGGAATATAAGGAAAAAAGATAACAAATAACTTACATTTGTTTCCTTAACATATTAATTTCTAAGGTTCGATCTATTTTATCCAAGATAATCATCCAAACATATATTATTATTGTAACGCTACGACCCCAATTACCCAGAGTCGATGCATTATTTTAATACATTGGCATGATTACAAGGAATCATGTCCCGAAGGACCGATCAGTTTAGCAGTCTTGGAAAAATAAATCACATACATGAATGTTACATTTTCACTTTAAGACGTAAAAAACAACATAAATAATCTTTATGAAAGCCATTATTCCCTTGGGTTAACCCTGTATATCAATCACATTACACTTCTTGGAATCCTGGGAAAAATAAAACATAGAAAGGGGTGAGCTCAAATGCTCAGTAAGGGTATGCAATACATCAGAAACATTCAAAAATAAGCATAAACATTTAAGGCAATGTATAAAACTAAAAAAAATCCTTTTAAACATGAACTTCAGAATAATATGGCAGAATAAAATGAAATAATTCCATTTACTTATTCACATAGATATTCTAATAATCTATTAATAACATGCAATATCACTAACCACTTTTCATAATGATGGAATTTATAATTCCAGACTATCATAACCACATAGCCAAGGCCTCGTGCCAAGACTACAAATAATATTTTCTCAAGGCCTTGTTCCAAGACACTAGTTTATCTCATGAGACCTACCAATGCAATTTTTTTAGAAGACACTTACGTTTAAATTTTATCAAATATACTATAGTGATTTTCTAAAAACATTATGCAAGCTTTTGAAATTTTTTTTACTAATTCTGAAACTGCTCGACTAATTATAGGCCATGATGGGTCCATGCCCAAAACCTTCTTTTCTACCACACTCGAGAGTCGGGTTTTCTGAGAACATATTTAAGCTTGCGTTAAGTATAGATACATTTGCACTGGATTATCATTTATTTGAGATAAATATTTCTTTTTTTGAAATCATTTAAAAGTCACACATTTATAAAGGAAGTATTTTAAAAGAGATTTTTGAATCAAATTGTCCCATACCACTTTGAAAATTTGGAAAAGAAATATCATTTCAAAAACATAAATGACCATATAAATAAATCCTTAAAAACCATTTTAAAGGCACGGACATAAATGAGAATGATTTAGAAGAATAAATATATAAAACATTTGAAAAGATGTTTTAGAAAAAAATAGCTTAAAATAATCCCTTTGAAAACTCTTTCATAAAACATGGATATGGTTAATAAAAATGTCTCAAAAGATACTTACGTAAAAACAATCTCGGATAATAAAGAGATTTTGAAATTAACCCTTACCAATTTGGTAACTTACAAAACCTACAACCCATGAAAGAGGTATCATACAATGAATACATAAATACACATAAATTAAATTTTATTACACAAATAATACAATTATGGCCAGTACATACACCACACAAAAGGTAATAGTGGCAATATGGCATGAATCTCACGGGAATAAGGAGTGAGATGAAAACCCTTTACCATGCACTTTCCTCTAGTTGAGGGTACGTTTAACCTCCTGGAAAAAGATCTTAGTATGTTGTTAAATTATAACAGAACCATATTAATATTTATGATATCATACATGATTCATTTATGACTTTATATTACCCATTTAATAATAATTTCCATGTTAAGTTATCATTTTGCGTAATAATAACTTTCTTTATCGTACGTGTTTTAACTTGTCACTCTTGGTTGAATCACTTAGATCATGATTTAAATACATCCAGAATATAATACATGATAAATATATCATATATATTTAGAATATAAATATTTATAATATACATATATATGAAATGGAAAACATCGTTTATGTAGACGGTAGTCAGTACGTACGCATAAACGCTATTTCTGTTTTCATATAGTATTGAACGGAAGTAAATGAATAAGATATATTTAAGTACATAAATCCTTATATATATATATAAATATAGAAGAATTATTATGTCATATATTACATTCTTATTAGTAATATATATTTTTATAATCATCTATGAATGTGGAACTTGGAAATGAATCTAATCGCGTCATGGAGACGATAATCTGTACGTACGCACGAGCAAAAATATCATTCTATTTATATTAAAATAATATATAATTGGATGGTATATAATATATACAGAATCATTATCATGTTATATTTATTATTTACATGAATTACAAATCATTATTATACCCATACAAATTATAATATATTAAATAACAATTACACCACGACGTGGAGACGGTAAGCCGTACGTACGCACGTATGGTGACATGTCATTCAAAGGATGGATAGAATACTGAATATGGTTGTACCATATATATAATAATATTACATTATATAGGAGATACTGTATTCATTATTTTAGAATAGTAATAACAAAGAAAGAAGAAGTGGAAGAAGAAAGGAACTTGAAAAATGGTGGTGAAATCATTACCTCTTCTTCGGGTTCTTCCTTTTGATTTGATCAAAAGGGCTCCTTAAGTTGTCTTTCTGACTAAAAATGGCCTCTAGGATGAAGCTTGGGAGGTTGAGTGAGTATTTGGGTAGAGGTTGGCCGAACCAAAAGGCTTTGAAGGTGTGAGTCAATGAGAAGGGAGAGTGCCCTTTTATAAGAGGGGTGAGGGGACCTTTGGAAAAGCTAGAAATATTATTTTATAATAAATTAATATTCGGTTTCTAATGACTCCAAAGTGGATTATATAAAGGATAAGGTAGGGATGGGTCGAAAACCACTCAACCAATAGATTTCAGACAGGTAGGGGTCATTATATTAACCTTATCATTATGTATTAACTCTTAGTTAATTATTTTCACTTTTACAATGTCTCTTTGTATTTATATATAAAATGTCTAATAAACTTACTATAAACATCCAAGAGACCCCCAAGAGGTCCATTAATAATACACCTATCATTATATAAGTCTAATGGATGATCCTTAGATTTTTAGTAATTTAATATTAATTAATAAAATAATATATGTTTTAAAAACACTTTTATGTGAATTTTGAAACTATTCAATAATTGATTTTTGTAAAAATCATAACAGAATGATTACTTCAAAAAAATTTAATTACGTAAATCCTAACATTTCATATTAACCTATAAAATTAGTGTAATTCATAAAAAGTCTCAAATTATATTTATTCGGGTATTTATAATATCAATTATTTTAATTTTTTCACTATTATGGTAATTACTACATCATCATTGTGTCATAAATTAATTAAAGTATTTAATGTCTAAAAATTATAAATAAAATATAATTATGTATTAAATCGTTTTAGATTTATAATGAATATTTAAAATAGAATTTATCTTATTTATAACCCTATATTAAAAATGTTTTAGTAAATAAAAATTGATTTTAACTCTTTTAAATCTTCTTTGAATTAAATAATAATAAATGACCTAATCTAATCCAAGTGGACCTAAATGATAATATTTTATTCCTAAGGTTGTTTTTGGTCGAGATAAACTTGTCCAATAGAATTTAGACATGTGTTAGGGTACCATTATTATCATTTTTACCCTTAATTGCCCTATTTACTTTTAACCGTGGTAAATAAAAGTAAAAAGATACTCTTCACCAAAAATTATTTTCATCTCATTGAACCAAATATTACTCCTTGATATTAACCATGTCTCTCAGATTTTTTACATTCCAATCACAGAAGCGGTAAAATTATGTTTTATGAAAAATTCAGTTTTTTAACTACCACTTAGTAGTTTCACTATTCATTAAAAATTGAAGTTTTTTAGAACAATGCCAAAATTTCACCCCAAGCTATAATTGATAATCAGAATTCAATAATGATGTCTATTTTAAAAAATTCCTAAAATATAAGTTTCATTAATTAATTTTATAATTAATTCCCACTGTCACAACAAATAGGGTGTTCTTAAGAAACAATATATATCAAAAGATTGAAAATTGTTTACATCCAATTTCAAAGTAAAATTAATTTTGATGAACACCATTGGATAAAATAGTAAAAATATATAATAATTATACTTTAAAACCACTAAAATTTAAAATTTATTACTATTAATGATTTTTATTAAAAAATTTGTTTGTAATTAAAATTTAGTAATTTTCATTATTCATCAAAATATTAAAGTTATCTGAAAAGTACCAAAATTTCACCTTAGGCTAATTTCGATACTCTGAATCAAAAAATGAAGTCCATTTTGAGAGATAAAATTTCTAAAATTTTAAAAAGTACGTATTACTATTCATAATGGCTACTTTGATTGGTCGTGGTGTGTGTTAGAACTCGATGTTGCGTACAACACACACAACTATATTATTCAAAGAGAAACATACCGTGGAAGATCGGGGTGTTACATTCTCCCCTCCTTCAATAAATTATGTCCTCGCAATTTGATATTATTCATTGAATTTAAAGGTTAAAAATAGAAACTATCTTTGTGGAAAAACCCACATCGGAAATTTGGTTAATAATATTTAGTCTTAACAAGATGAAAACAGAAATGAAAGGGTCACCAAAAAATTATGACCTCGATTATGAGGACATTGGTGGAAATTATAGACATATAACTGGAGGAAAAAAGTAAATATTTATAGGTAGTGATTGAGGTCATCAATCACAAAAAGGTTTAAAATTGAGGTCCTTAAATTCATCAATCTATAATGATTTAAAATACCATCGGTTCATCAAACTATATGTTATTAGGATGAAACATTTTTTACGTTTCAAAATATATTATATGAAATCCATCATCGAAAAAAGAATTAATGAGGCCTTTATTAAAAATAATGTGTTGAAAGTATGAAGATTACCGAAAATAACACATATTAGGGTTCCATGTAGGAAAATATGGATATGGAAGAGAAATCTAACAATCAATTATCTGATGGAGAGTGGTAGAGAACATGGATATGAAAAGGCCAATAATCCCAAATCCATAAATTAGTGATGATTTAAGGTACCATCTAGGACAACATTTTTATTCTATGTTCATTTTCTTAATGTTGATGTATTTATTTATGAGATTGGATAAGATCATAAGGAGATATACTTACTTTATAATTTGAGTTTTATCCATTAATAAACTTCTACCACAAACTCATCTTTCACCCCAAAACATAATATAACTCAAAAATACTCTATTTATCCAAATCATATAGGGTTCCAAATATAATGAATTTATAATTCACATATCAGACCCTTTATGTAAAGAAAATAAATTATACCATCAAGGAACTTCATGTAGAACAATGGTCGGTGATAAATCCCAATTGCACTGTGGTTGTGGGTTCGATTCCCACCGCTTTGTCCGACACGACGGGTCGTCAAACAGTCTGTGTGTTTTCCTTTTATAAAAATCCAAATAAATAACCTTTCAAATTTAATCCATTCCAACCATTAGACTTATCCAAAATACTATTATCCAAACTCACATTCCGAAATTTACAAGGAAGTTAAAGATAATGGGGAACCTTTTTACTAGGTAATAACATGTGAACGCCTTCCTCATGTATTCTTTTACAACACTGCAACATCCTGAATTACCAAAATCAACCATCTCTTATTCCAAAATCACTACCTCAATATTATGAACATATTAAGGTTTATCTTTCCTTCAACCATATAATTTCCAAAAAAATTAACTTGCTGTAGAGTTACTTTTCTTAGTACCATAAAATCTCAAATCCTTAATTAAATAGTACTACAGTACAATCCTTATTTATTTCCAGAACATCATTGATACAACACTTAAATTAAATAATTCTAAAATAACAACATAGGAACACTAGTCATTCCTCTTCATATGTGGTAGTATCATAACTTGATTATAATCCAATAGAATCATTTTCGGCATAGTCTGATGACTGGGACATTGGTTCGCGTAGTGTCCAAACTCCTTGAAAATGAAGCGTTGTAATTTTGAAACCATTTTCTTACCCTTGCAGTCATGTAATTTGTGCCCTTTTCCTACACACTTATAACAAACTCTCATTCCTTTCAGGCAATTTCCGGGTTGTTTCATCCCACAATTATAACATATGTGGAAATTCATTCTTTCCCTCTTCCATTTATCCATCTTTCTCTCTTCCATCCTTTTCTTCTCTTTCTTCCCTTCAAATCCATTGGACTTAGTAAACTCTTTAGTTATCTTATCCACACATGATACTATTTCTTCATATGATGATAATACAAGGGAGACTATTTACCTTCTAAATGATGGTTTAATACCATGAATGATACGGTCCTTCTTACTCTTTGGATCATACATATTACTGGAGTTCACATTCCTTATACTGGGTGCCATTTCTATACAATACCATAAACTAGGTCAGTTTATGAATTGCAATGAATAATTCCAAACTTGTAAAATACCTAACACAACTTGAACAGTTTATGGATATAATCCATAATAAAAAAATGTTTTCTTTGAGTAAATATATACTCATGAGCCCTTCATAATGGTTTATAAAAAAAATGATAATTATCCTAAGAATATCCCCTAGGAGATTCGTAACCAAGAGTGATGCAAGACCCGTTGTCGTGCACCAGTTCTCGTTCGATTCTAGCTCAAACCGGTGTTTTCGGGTTTTACCCCTAGGTACATCTGTGCCAGAGCCGCCTATATCTGCTCGTATCCAGACAGGGATGTATTTCTTGGAAAACTCACAAAATCTCTACAATACCAAAAATATAGGAAGTTATTCTATACTAATCCTCAAAGTCTATCTTAGGGATATGTGCAGTAATCAGAGTTTATCTAAATCTATTTTCCATGGTTATTTCTAAACTTCCTCTGATACCAACTGTAATGCTCCGACCCCAGTTACCCAGAGTCAGTGCATTATTTTAATACATTTGCATGATTATAAGGAATCAAGTCATGAAGGACCGACCAGTTTAGAAGTCTTGGAAAAATAGATCACATACATGAATGTTACATTTGCACTTTAAGATGTAAAAAACAACAGAAATAATATTTATGAACGCCATTATTCCCTTGGCTTAAACCTACATATCAATCACATTACACTTCTTGGAATCCTGGGAAAAATAAAACATAGAAAGGGGTGAGCTCAAATGCTTAGTAAGGGTAAGCAATACAGCGGAAACTTTCAAAAATAAGAATAAACATTTAAGGCAATTTATAAAACTAAATCAAAAGCCTTTTAAACTAGAAATTCAGCATAATATGGCAGAAATAAAATTAAATAATTCCATTTACTTATTCACATGGATATTCTACTAATAGAATAATCACATGCAATATCAATAACCAATTTTCATAATGATGGAATGCATAATGCCAGACTATCATAACCACATAGCGAAGGCCTCGAGCCAAGACTACAAATAAGATTTTGTCAAGGCCTTGTGGAAAGACACTAGTTTTTCTCATGAGACCTAACGATGAAATATTTTTAGAAGATACTTTCGTTTAAAATTGCTCAAATATACTCCAGTGTTTTTCTGAAAACATTATGAAAAATTTTGAAAACAAAATAAATAATTATGAGACTTCTCGACTAATTACAGGCCATGATGGGTCTATACCAAATCCCTTCCTGTCTACCACACTCAAGATTAGGGTTTTCTGAAAACATTTTTAAGCATGCGTTAAATACGTATACATTTGCAATTGATATTCATTTATTTGAGAGAAATACCTCTTTTTTGAAATCAATGAAAAGTCACACATTTATAAAGGAAGTATTTTAAAAGAGATTTTTAAATCAAATTGTCCCATAACACTTTGAATTTTTTGAAAAGAAATATCATTTCAAAAACATTCATGTCCATATAAATAATTCTTAAAAAAACCATTTTGAAGACATGGACATAAATGAGAAAGATTTAGAAGAATAAATATTTTAAACATTTGAAAAGATGTTTTAGTAAAAAGTCCCTTAAAACCATCCCTTTTAAAACCCTTTCATGAAACATGGATATGGATAATAAATATGTTCCAGTAGATACTTACGTAAAAAAAACCTCAGATAATAAAGTGATTGTGAAATTAACCCTTACCAATTTGGTAACTTACGAAACCTACAACCCATGAAAGAGGTATCATACAATGAATACGTAAATACACATAAATTAATGTGTATTACACAAAGAATACAATTATGGGTAGTACATACACCACACAAAAGGTAATAATGGCAATATTGCATGAATCTCACGGGAATAAGGAGTGAGATGAAAACCCTTTACCTTACACTTTCCTTTAGTCGAGGGTACGTTTACCCTCCTGTACAAAGATCGTAGTGTGTTATTAAATTATACCAGACCCATATTAATATTTCTGATATCATACCTGATTCATTTATGACATTATATTACCCATTTCTTAATAATTTCCATGTTAGGTTAACATTTTGGGTAATAATCACTTTCTTGATCGTACATGTTTTAACTTGTCACTCTTGTTTTTATCACTTAGATCATGATTTAAATACATCAAGAATATAAAACATGACAAATATATCATATATATTTAGAATATAAAAATGTATAATAGACATATATATGAAATGAAAAACACCGTTTATGGATACGGTAGTCCGTACGTACTGATAAACTTTGTTTATGTTCTCATATAGCATTGAACGGAAGTAAATGAATAAGATATATGTAAGTACATAAATACTTATATATATATATATATCCAGTAGCATTATTATTTCATATATTACATACTTAGTAGTAATATATATTTTTATAATCATTGATGAATGGTGAACATGGAAATGAATCTCATCGCGTCGTGGAGACGGTAATCCGTACGTACGCACGAGCGAAAATTTCATTCTTTTGATATTAAAATAATATATAATTGGATGGTATATCATATATACAGAATCATTATCATTTTATATTTATTATTTACATTAATTACAAATCATTATTATACCCATCCAAATAATAATATATTGAATAACAATTACACCACGGCGTGGAGACGGTAAGCCGTACGTATGCACGTTTGGTGAAATTTCATTAAAAGGATGGATAGAATACTGAATATGGTTGTACCATCTTATAATAATATTACAGTATATAGGAGATACTGGATTCATTATTTTATAATGGTAATAACAAAGAAAGAAGAAGTGGAAGAAGAAAGGAACGTGAAAAAGGGTGGTGAAATCATTACCTCTTTTTCAGGTTCTTCCTTTTGATTTGATCAAAAGGGCTCTTTAAGTTGGCTTTATAATTAAAGGAAGGCCTCTAGGATGAATTTATGGATGTTCAGAGAGTATTGGGGTAGAGGTTGGCTGAATAAAAAGGCTTTGAATGTCTGAGTTAAGGAGAAGGGAGAGTGCCCTTTTATAAGAGGGGTGAGGGGCAACTTTGGAAAACTAGGAATATTATTTTATAATAAATTCATATTCGGGTTATAATGGCTCAAAAGTAGATTATTTAAAGGTTAAGGTGGGTATGGGTCGAAAAACACTCAACCAATATAATTTATACAGGTTTGGGTCATTATATTAAACTTATCATTATGTATTAACTCTTAGTTAATTAGTTTCACTTTTACAATGTCTCTTTGTATTTTTATATTATATGGTTAATAAACGTACTATATAGATCCAAGAGACCCCCAAGTGGTCCATTAACGATAAACCTATCCTGATATAAGTCTCTTGGCTGATCCTTAGATTTTAGGAATTTAATATCAATTAATAATATAATATTTTTTAAAAAACTCTTTTATGTAAATTTTGACACTATTCAATAATTGATTAATGTAAAATTCATTACAGAATGATTACTTAGAAAACTATTAATTAAGTAAATCCTAACATGTAATATTAACCTATAAAATTAGTGTAATTCATAAAAAGTCTCAAATTATATTTATTTGGGTATTTATAATATCAATTATTTTAATTTTTTTATTATTATGGTAATTACTGCATCATCATTGTGTCATAAATAAATTAATTTATATAATGTCTAAAAATTATAAATAAAATATAATTATGTAGGAAATCATTTTAGATTTCTAATTAATATTAACAATCGAATTTATCTGATTTATTACACTATATTAAAAATGTTTTAGTAAATAAACTATGATTTTAACTCTTTTAACTCTTCATTAAATTAAATAATAATAAATGTCCTAATCTAATCCAAGTGGACCTAAATGATAATATTTTATACCTAAGGTAGTTTCTGGTCGACATAAACTTGTCCAATAGAATTAGGACATGCGTTAGGATAATATTAATATCATTTTTACCCTTAATTACCAGATTTACTTTTAACCGTGGTAAATAAAAGTAAAAAATTACTATTCACCAAAAATTATTTTCATCTCATTGAACCACATTTTACTCCTTGATATTAACCATGTCTCTAGGATTTTCAAAATTCCAATCACAGAAGTGGTAAAATTAAGTTTTATGAAAAATTCAGTTTTTAACTACCACTTAGTAGTTTTACTATTCATCAAAAATTGAAGTTTTTCAGAACAATGCCAAAATTTCACCTTAAGCTATAATTGATATTACGAATTAAAAAATGATTACTATTTTAAAAAAATTCCAAACATATAAGTTTCATTAATTAATTTTATAATTAATTCCCGCTGTCTCAACAAATAGTGCGCTTTTAAGAAACAATATATATCAAAAGATTGACAATTGTTTATGTCCAATTTCAAAATGAAATTAATAATAATGAACACCATTGGATAAAATGGTAAAAAATATATTCTAATTATACTTTAAAACCACTAAAATTCATAATTTATCATAATTAATTATTTTGATTAAAAAAGTTGTTTTTAATTTAAATTTAATAATTTTCACTATTAATCAAAATATTAATGTTATCCGAAAAGTACCAAAATTTCACCTTAGGCTAAATTCGATACTTCAAATCCAAAAATAAAGTCCATTTTGAGAGATAGAACTTCTAAATTTTTAAAAAGTAGGTATTACTATTCATAACCGCTACTTTGATTGGTCGTGGTGTGTGTTAGAACTCGAAGTTACGTATAACACACGCTACTGTATTATTCAAAGAGAAGCGTACCGTGGAAGCTCGGGGTGTTACAATTATGATATTTTTTATTTCTCACATAAAAATGGTTAATAATAAGATTATTAATTTTCAAAACTATTTCCTATAAGATTGTAGAAACAAGAGTGTTGCATGGCCATTTTCCAAACACTGATTCCCTTTCGAGTCTGTATCAATGCAGTGTTTTTGTGTTTTAACCCCAAAAAAATATGTGGCATAACCTCCTGTACATATTTTTATCAATATAGCGACACATTTTCCTGATAAAACACTTAATATATACTCAAAATTTAATATGTATTATTTTCTTATATGTGGACTTATCCCTAAGGCATTCAGTAAAGTATTGTAACCCTAATCCCAAAAATAACTAAACCAATCCTCTGATACCAATTATAACAATACTGTTCTTTATTACACATTTTAACCTGATTTATTATGTAAATATCCTCTTAATAAAACCGAGAATATCAAGAGGTCTAGAGTCCTTGGGGAATTAGAATATTACATGACAACATCATTCCTAAAATAAAATATATTTATTGAAAACATATTTTACACTACCAACTCATTCCTTTGTACATAACACTACATGTGATGACCTGAGGACAAACATTAGAATAAGGTGAGATATAAATCATAGGAAGGAATTAAAAATTATATTATGAAGATTAAACTATATGTCATTCAAAATGAATATCAATGATATATAAGAGATACATGAACATAAATTCATGATAATACATTGTTATCATAACACAAAAATGTGGCAATAATATACAACATGATATTACCTTTTTCCAAGGCTCATTAAAAATGGATTTTCCTGGGTAAACCCGGATTTCACATGAATTTCAAGGATTAAACCCTCATTTCACACTTCATATCATGATACTAATTATTACCCATTGAATTCGAGAACTATAAGGGTGAACCCTTCATAAACATTTCAATATCATGCTTAAGTGTTCCATATAGATCATATAACATAGATTCATTCAACAAAATAATTTATTCCACGATAAAGGAATGTGAAATAAATATATTAATGTATTTAATAATTATGTATTTGTTCATTATGTTGAATACCATTTAAAAATAAATTGGAATGGTATTCACTAATGATGATGTTGAAATGGAAAATTGTGCTGCTATTTAGGATGCCTAATAGCGTGACATAAAAATAAAAAAAATCGACAATGAGGGAGAAAGGGTAATATAATTATATATAAATAAAATGTATAGTATTTGAGTCATAGAAATACAATTCCCAAATCAAGGTATTTGGAAATAGAAACCAAAACATAAGAGAGAAATATGGATAAATAGGACAAATAGAATAACTCTTACGAAATTTTGGCATGGTAATGGGTGTACATGGGAGGGATTAATGAGACAAAAATAGGTTAATCATCATTAAAACAAACTATGTACAATATGTGGAGGTTCAAAATCATTCGCCAAAAATTTTATTTGAAAATGATAATGGTATAACATCCTAAAGAAACATGGATAAAAATTAGATAGGAAAGAATCCCTTTTAAAAATTTGGCATGGTAACGAGTGTAAAAAACGGTATATAAGAGAGATAAATTAGGGTAAAAGGGGTTATAATAATTTATAGATAAAATTTAATGGATGGGGGATATTTAGTAAGATATACTGAAATAGGAATAAAAGATATTAAAAATTCAAAACACGATAGAAATGCTTGAAAAAAAAGGGTGGAAGACTCCTTACTTGTATGTGTGATCACAAAGGCATGGGAAAGACTTATTGGGAGATTGGGGGAGAATTTTGAGGATTATAGAGTGGGGAGGGAAGATTAGGGACGTTATCTAATGTTTTTTATTGAATAGAAGATTGATCTTGGGTGGTTTTAGATGGGAAATAAGAGGAAATTCTTTATTATTTAGGTTTTGGACACTACACAAAAAAATATTCAAAACCACAGACAATACCATGGTTTTTTATGAAGGTTTCTGCCTAAGGGGAGTCGTATACCATATTTTATAAGGACATTGGACGAAAATATTTAAATAATAGGCTTGATTATGTAGAGGTGAGTCACAAACTGAAAGATATCAATTTAAATTTTTTATAATATTTTATAAGTCTTGGTGGGTCCACTTAGGGATTATAAAATTAATAACACAATATTAAATAATAATTTTGTAAATTTGAAACCAATATTTTCAGAATATACTGTATATAATATTTTATTACATCACTATTGGGTCATTATGATGTCATAAAACACATTATATATTTATATGGTATTTAATTTTTACCCTAAGATTCGATTGTCTCAAAAAAAATCAATAATATACTATTAGATAATTTCAACATCCTCATTCAAAAAAATAATATTTATTTTATCAAAATGAATTTCTATATATGTAAATTTTAACATGTAAAATATAAACCGATATTTTTTGAAATTTGGTGGCTTTTGACAAAAGCATTATCAAAGCCTTAATAACAGTTACATTTTACTTCTTAAAAATTATATGATCAATTATATTTAATAAAAAATATAAAATAATAATATTTTAGTAATTTATTTATTATTTCCTAAATACATTAATTCATCAAAAAAAGTTCTCTAACTAAAAATTCAATTTTAGTATTATCATATAAAAAATTAATTTTTTTCAAACTAAATAATATAATATTTATAGAGTAAAAAATATGAAATAAATATGACCATCACCTATAATTATAATGAGTATTCTAAAAACCTTATTATAATAATAGTAGTAAAATACCTTATTTTAATATAATAATTTACATATTTCAAAAATGTACCATGTTTCCCCCAAAATCAATTTATCCAATTCAATATATTTTTTAGAAAAACAATTATCATAAAGGAATTAATGGGAAAAAATTTACTTATTAAATTGATTAATAAATAATTAACTAATACCTTATTACAGAACCCATTATTTTGCAAGCATAAGAACTACGTGTAAGGTGTTTGGTGGTGACATAATCATGGGACCGCTCTGATATCATCGCTCGAGTGGTAATCTCTATTAACATGATCTTCTACCATCTGCAATCCAATTAAACCTTAATGTATTGAATCTTATCTTCGAATTGGTCAAGGTCAACACCCAATGATGCCACCTGCTTCACATGTTTTTTAAAAAATGTGATTCTTACAGTCTGAGTCTTCTAGATGAGGGCACCACCCTTTGTCTCCATTGAAATAATTTTTAAAAACTATCTATTTATATTAGTCGTGTGATCAATGTTACAGACATATATTATTAATGATAATGATACATAATAGCAACTTAAGCCCAATTTGAAATAAATATTTTAGGTGTTTACTATATTAATAAGTCATTAAAATAATGAAAACTTTATTCATAATGAATCGAGTAGTTAAATATATTATGGTGGAATAGGTAAATGTTATATTTGATGAAAAATATCCATAAGATCCTAATTACCATTTAGTTGATCATGAAGTGGATCTTTAAAATCTTAATAGAAATGTCAAATATTCTAACAATTGAATAAAAAAAGAAGGTAAATCATTCTATTTGGAGGAAAAAACAGAACCTAAACCTGAACCTATGTAAGATAATAAAATATCAATCCATTATTTTCCTTTAACTATGAGGAATCATATATTAAATCACCTAGAAGTTGAAGTAGAAGATAAATATAACTGTAATAAAAATGATATTTTCTTTGAAATCAGGTTGAACATTAATTATTCTTGTCATAATATAAACATAATAACCTAAATTCAACAATCTATGATGAATTATTGATAATATAAATGCAATATGAACATAATCAATATGAAATAATTTTTTTGGGAACAATATTATATACCTAAAAAATGCCTTCTATTGTTACTAAGTGGTCATTTAGATAAAAATTGATGAATTTGGAACCATATACATAAGTAAATCTAGATTGGTTGAAGAAGGAAATATTCAAGAAGTGGGTATTGACTAGGGGGAAACCATTAACCAAGTGTCATTAAATGAATCCATTATAATAATTCATGACTACGCAACGCATTTATATTAAAAACTATTTCATTGGGACATCATTAGTGAATTATTAAATGGTTATATAGATTAAAATGTTTTTTTAACATCCACCTAGATTTCAGAAGCCTCTTTTTCCAAATACTGTTTTTAAATTACCTAAATATTTATTTTCTTAAAATAGGATCCCTGATCTTGGTATGATATAATATTCTATTTTATGATTTCAAATGGTACTTCAAAAGGAAAATATAATCGAGATCTATTTACATAGATATATTCTAAATTTATTATATTAGTTCAAATTTATGTTGATGAAATTATTTTTTGATCTTCTATAAATTATCTATATAATGATTTTATTTTTGAAAATGAAAAAAATTTATTTTTAAATGAGAAAAATGGGAGAAAATAATTTATTTCTTAGTTTTCATAATTTTCAAAATAAAGATAAAATTAATTTAAATAAAGGAAATTATAGTAAATAAATAATAAACTTATTGGATTGGATAAAACTAAATGTTGTGATACTCCAATTAGTACAACATCAATAATGGATCTTGATTAAACTATTAAGCCATTAGATCAAAACAATTATTGAGGTATGATTATAATTATTCTACACATAACTTATATTTAACCTGATATTATGTTTAGTTTGTGTATGTGTTTTTATTTTCAAAAAAAAACTAAAAATAATCTCATTTACATTATATTAATATAATTTTCTAATACACTTGTATACAATAAATATAAGACTATTATATCCTATATGGCAAGTATTTGAGTTAGTAATATATTCAGATGAAAACTTTTGAGCTTTTATGTTAGATAGAAAAATCACCTCTAAAACATGTTACAATTTTTGGAATGTCACTAGTATATTTGTTTATTATGAAGGAAAAATATATTTCATTATCTATTTTTATTGTTGAATACATAATTCCAAATGATTCTGTGTACAAATTATATGGATGAAACACAGTTCGTTAATCTTTGTATATCTATTTATATATGTACATAGAAATTTAGACCAAAAGGGTGTTAAAAATCTCCAATAATAGTATAACACATTCTGGAAACAAAAATTAATATAGGGAATCAATTTTTGTGAGATCTTTTCCAAAAATCTGGAATATATCTTGAATTCATAGAAAATTAACATTATCTTGATGATATATTTACAAATCCATTTATTAATGAGAGATTAAGCTATATCAATCATTATCTATGAATGATAATCATCACTTAATACTTTTTCTTCAAATTTACACAATTAGGAGATCCAAATTTGAAGATCTACCAATGGAAGATCCATCATTTGAATATCCTCCATTGGAATATCCAATAATGTTATATACCATTTTTGATCCTCTATTGGGTAATCTACTATTGAGTGATCCACCAATGGAGAACTATAATTTGATGATCCCCATTTGTGAGATCCATCGTTGGTGATCTATTTGTCAAAAATCTCTTTTTTATCTATTGTTCCTATTATGTAGGTTTAAATTCTTATTTGATTGATGGATTGATATTATATTTTATTTTAAACTCTAAAAATCTAGAATGATATTATAAATATTATTTCTAATTTTGCAACACTCTATCTCTTTCATACCATTCGAATGTTTCATGTTACATTCTATCCATCCTTCAACCTTCCTCACACTCACCCATCACAAATCATTTTAGTGTTATGGTGATAGTGAACTAGCCTTACGTTTTGTATTCCAAGGGATCAGTACATGTGAAGAAATATCATGTAGAATTTAGTAATGATATAATCTAACTGAATACCCCCATCTTTCACATTAAGTGGTTTTTGCAGAGATAGAATCAAGTGTAAATTGGATTATGTCAATAAAGTCATTAATACTCACGGTGATTTATGAATTGTGACAGATTGATTAGATTGCAAAAGATGAATGATCATTTTTTGAATGGATGGTTTAAAATTTTTACAAGTATGTATAATATAGATTCAGTGAGAATAAAGATGTCATTTGATGAATGATCGATGTAAAAAAATATAGATTTTCTTCAAATAAATGGGATAAATTCATCAATATACCTCACCATGGTTTCTATGATATTTATGCAGGATCTATACTAGGTGATACTGGGATGTTTGAGGGATAAGATGCATTGATGGAAGTAAATGGAAATGGAATTGTGAACAAACCTGCTGCTATAGATATTGATAGTGAGTGTAAGATTCCATTCAAATTTATTCATCACATTCTATGTACCTAGAAAGGGTATTTTAACATGATGTGGTCTCATGGGGTATTTATTTATTCTTTATAAAAAGGTGGGATAAAATATCTATTTATAGCTATCTTATAATACATATAAAATATTTGAGTATGTCCTCATCTAGATAAAATAATTTGATATATACTAAGCTGATATCTATTATTCAGGAACCCAAGGGATTTGTCGATGAGAATAAGGAAGCATATGTAAAATTTTCAGGTGATTGTATAAGTAAATTTACTTATAAAAAGTGATTGTCAATTGGAATCCGTGGATAATGTAATTTTTGGATGATAATGACAAAGATTATGAGGGTTGTAATCCAATTTAAAACACTACAAGGACTAAAAATTTAATACATCTTGAAATAAAACCAGATGATGTCGTGTCTTATTTTAATGAGGTAGTAGAAGAAGAAGTGTATGAAGTTGAAGAAGAATATTTTTTTAGTTGAGGAATGAATTGACCCAGATGTGGACAAGTGTCCATAAGTTACACATTATGAAACTAGATTTTTTATTTCTCTCCCTATTAGATAGATCAAATTGCGGGAAGGAGAATTTTAGAAGACAAAATTCATAGGACAAGAACAATTTGAGAGTTTTTATGAGACCTATCATGATATAATTTATATTTTTAATGGTTCTTAAAATGGGAATGGTGATGAATCCCATGACATACAAGGCCATTATGATACAAATGTTACTATTGAGGGGGAATAGTAAAATCCATATATTATTATTTCAATATCAATTAGGTATATAGATGTTTGTAGAATGTATTATGTTCATCAAAGTAATGATTATAACTCTCTTAGTAGTGATATTAGAGAAACTATTGAGGGGTTAGGAATCACCAGGTTCCAACATCTAGAAATCTTTTTAGAGAGTTTAACCATATGCCACAACTAAAGTTATAGTTGTATCCACGGGAGAAATATATCCATATTTGAAGATGATAGGTATTTTCTATAACGATTTAGATGGTGATGATGGAAATAATGAGGATCATTGAAGTCCTCTAGAGTATTATGGACCTCTTATCTCAGTATTCTGACCATACCATAAGGTATAAACGATTGATAGAATTGATGATGTATGTCAGCTGTTTTCTTTTGCATTAGATGATCTTGCTACTGTAGTATAGAATGTTGACGCTATCTTTAATAGTACAGTTAGGGTTCTTTCACATATACATTCTATTCATTTGATACCTACAGACTTTGTTATAAGATATGATTCTGATGCATTTAGTGAGATATTAATTTCTAATATTTGTTTACAACATATATCCATATCTTCTAATGAATCTTAGCTCAATGAAGATGATATGAGGAACATCATTCAATTATTCATCTTCAATATTCATCCAAATATGATTTTTGAGATTCATTATATTGATATAGAAAATTGAAGAATAGATAATGAGAGGGATGGTTTTAAGTATATCATGGAGGATATAAGAACCAATTTTGATTCATGATAACCATCACTTTTGGAGAATTTCAAGACCATACCCCCAATTATTGCTTCTATATACCCTGTATCCCCTCCTATAACCTCTGTTGATGCAAGGATGATAAGATCTACAGTCATAGAATTGTTTCATAACATAATGGGAAATCTCACTACATCTAAATAAGACGACCATTTGGAATGTAGGAATCATAGTGAGAATATATATAATCTGGTTAGGGAGTGTTTGAAATGAGCTCAAAGTGATATAAAGACTATAACTAAGGAAATAAAATACCAAATTTAAAAAAATTTAGAAAAAAACCCAATATCAATTCACAATTTAAAAATCTTATTGAGAACATAAGGATGAGAATTCTGACTATGAACATCAAGGAACAAGTGATCCATTTTAACATCATACCCCCTCTACCTAAACTATTTATAGATGTGAAAAAGTCTTTCATACCTATTATGGAGAGCTGGGAAAAATAATAATTATTTTTAATTTGATAAATTTGTTATTGTATATATCTAGAATATTAGTGGTGGAACCAGATTCAATTAATTTGGTTACCTTCACTTATGAAACATCTTTTTCACCCCTTCATCCTCAGTATCATCCCTTTAGTAGGTCCCCATCGAAATAAGATTGATATCTCAGACCAGTGCTGATTTGTGAACTTCCTATTGTTACATCTACACACATATCATCTACGACATACCTTTTATCTCTAAAAATTAAAAATATCCAATTGATACTATATTCAACAGAACTAAAATAGATTTTCACATCGATTTTTCTATGTCCATGATAGTTTTTCACTTGTATTTTTTTTGAGATTTAACCTGCTAAATTTCTGTCTTTAAAAAATCTTATCTCTTATTATTCTTAATTTTTTTTACTTTTCTTCTATATTATTATCATTTTGATTATCCCAAGAGTGGAAAAATTGATTGGATGGAATTTAAATTCAATTATGTAGATTTGATTATATATTTTAACATAGTATCTCAAACTAGTAATTTGAAATGTTATGTAGAGAAATACTTTTAGAATTCATCAATAGTTTTTAATAAATGGCTATAAAATACCATGATAGGTGATTAAAATATAGAGTTCTATTATTTGAGCCTAATTAATTTAATTACCACAAATCATGATTATTATATTTCTAATAATATTATTGTTTCATGATAGTAAATAATTATATCCAAAAAATTCACAAAATACAAAGTTATCGATATTTATAAAGATATACAGTTTGCTATGATGATATACTATCACATCAATTTGATCTACTAAGTGGATAAATCAATTATTATAATGTACCATTGATGATTAAAACATTTATAAAATCCACTATTAAGTCTGATAAGATCTACCAATGTATATCATCAACTATTGACAGATCTACCGTTAGACTCTACCACTAGAGTTGTGCTTCCACCAGAGTTGTACAACAATCAAAAATGATTTATTATTGATCATATACACCACTAGTTCTGATGATCTACCACTAATAGATCAACTGTTGAACCATTATATTATTATTTTACTATAATGTTAATCTATGATACAGTCAGAGATGATCTACTATAAGTACGATACCATTATTGTTCTACATTTCATTCGAATTTAATTTCTCTAGTGGCCTGTTTATGTAATTTAACACGTAACAACTCATGTTGATTTACTAATTAATATTCCTAAACAACTCCATTGATGAATTGAGGACAATATCAAAGGATTACTAATTTATTACATAGTAAGTGGATCCATAATATAATTATTATTATTCTTTAATGTAATATTGGACCCATAGTGACATTCACTCAAAATATATCCCTCATGTGATGTTTTGTGAATTCATAAAAGTGGAGTGACCAGTATTGTATTTAATACATAGAAAAACAAGAACCTACCTACAAAAAATTTGGAGAACTATGTTTAAAGACTAACTAAACATTGACAATATAACAATAGGAATCTTTTTTGGACATTATGATACTCTGTTTTCCAACACAATATTAAGAACATGTTCAAGATCATTTCCAAGGAATTTTAAAGGACTTCTATACAACTAATGAATCAAAAACCATATAGCATAATATATTTATGTATCTATTATTTTCCACTATTTTTTTATTCTTTGAATTTGAATTGTTTGTTTTATTACTCTACTTATTTTACAAATTGTATCCTATTCATAAATTTGATTGTGGTAGACACACTATCTCAATATTAATTTTTTGTATAAATAGAAAAACTATGAAAGAGGTCCTTCATATCCTATATAGTTTTCATTCCCACATATATATATATATATATATATATATATGGATGTGGCTTTGATCCTGGATAGATGTTGTGATATTGTTTGTAAAACCTGATCTTGGTTATGGATTTGATTATTTTTTTAATAATCTACTGGGAAATAGGTGATCTCCAAATGTAATGGATTATATATCAACATGACTCTGAACCTTTTTTTATTTTTACTCTGATCATTTTTTTCTTTTCAAAGAGAAAACTAGATTTCTAATTTAATTAAGTAAACATATATTTTTCTTTGATAGTTATTATAAAACTGTATTGATATAAAGGGTTCGATTATATAATTTAGTTTTGAAAGATAAAGTAATATATAATTTTTATTTAACAGATCCATAATCTCACGTTGAGAAATTTTATAAATGTTAAATTTTATATAATTATAATTTTTGGATTAATTTGGATTAATTAATTATCTTTTTGAATTTTTTTAGGTTAGTTTTAATAGATATTTTTATTGGAAACTCAATTAACTACATATTATAGTTAGTAACTTTAAACAATATAAGGTTAGATCAAACTCAAATCTGGTCCAATAATATAGAAGAGTGATCTCATCGGATAATGGTGAAGAAAAAAATGAATGGTGAGAAGAATGCACAATAATGATGTGAAGAACCATAGTTTCTAGGTGATTTCTCATCCAATTATTTCAGATGATGTAATAAGGGTGATATAAAATTTAACAAATGTAAACAAAGTTGGTTCAAGGAAGTTATTAAAACCTAGAGTCATGTATAGAATGAAAAAGCACAAAAAACGATGATGATTAGAAAATCTATTTAATAAAAAAATAAAATTTTACATATTTCTAAAATAAATTTCCAACAATTAGGTTGGATTTATATTATAAAAATTACAGGTCAATGAATAATTCAATTCTGCATCTAGGAACACAATTTTGGAATAAAATCCCATTTCAAAATTATCCTTGATCCATGATCGCTGTTGTTTGTCAACCACTCTCTATCATGGATCCTCTAAAATCCATAGGGTTCTATAGTTAAACATAATAAGTATCAAAAAATTGTATAAATAGAGCAGTATTATGTTTTTTTATAAAATTAGGTAAATAAAATAACAAAAAATTTATTTACTTTACACACTAGGTAATAGATACCTTTAACCACATGCATAACTCCAATGAACTGTGTGTCTCACATAGGGTAAACCCCATGTTTTGGAATAATCTATGGTATATTATTTCTTATCCATGGTACCAAAAAATTAGAAAACCGTTTATTATAAAAATATCCACACATGTTTCAATATTTATTAAAATATTTAGTATATTAACTATAGGCTTTTTTGACACCCAAACACAACACGTACACCAATTAAAAATCCATAGATATATATAGAATATTAAAATGATAAATCTATGAAATCCATAGTCATCTATCCAAAAATATAAAAGTGGAGGATGATTGAAAAACAAGAAATATTGGTTGATAGTTTTAGAAAATTAAACTAGTGGATGATCCTTTCGAGTGAAGTGTTCATGAACACAATGGGTCCACCGTAACATAAACAAAACAACCTATGGAATCATTTTATAAGGAAATGTATTATTAATAGTGGTTTGATAATTAAATTTGTAGTTAAAGTGATTATTTTGGATGGGAGTTCAATGAAAAATCAGAGGAGTTTCAATGAAATAGAACATTATCACAGTCAAGGTAGCATATTTGGATGACCGCGGAAGAAAAAAAATTCATTAATGTTTTTTTATTTAATTTCATTTTAATTACTTTATTTATGTGGAATTTTTAGGTTGATTAGATTAGTAGTAATTTTCTTTGGATAATAGAAGTACCATGATAACTGTTTTCAAATAATTGAAATGTAGGGGTTATTGTTTTATACATAAGTGGGTATTAGATGAGTTAAATAAATTTAATAGAGAATTGAAATTGATTGGGGGACTTGGTGAATCCTAAATAAACTATTTAAAGTGTGAGATGATTAATATTAACCTATGAAAATAATTTTTAAATGGGAGAATATTTGGTTTTGGCATGAGAAATGTTTTATTGTTATTTTAGGGGATTTACAAAACACGAATTTTGGAAAAACACTTGTAGAACCCAATAGAATGAGGTTAACATGCACCAAGAATATCTAGAAGTAGATATTGAAGCTAAAACTAGAGAGGAAAAAACAATAACCACTTCAATGGGAAATGACAAATGATGATACTATATGTGAAAAATAATCTCTAAGTGAAGTGGTAGATTAAGATAAAATCTATTAAGAGTGACGAAGATTCATTGTATTAATGAAAATTTCATGCGTGAGATTAATCAATATTTAATATATTATATTAATTTTTAGTGAATGATGTTCCTTAATTATGATCAAGAATTTATTTTACATATTGTGTTTCTTGAATATTTCATTTATGTATGTAAAGATGCGGAGAATCAAACTATTTAACTATTCACTAGAAGGAAAAATTTAGGTGGTAACAATAAAAAAATGATTTTCTTTATAAGCAGTGGGATTTATGAAAACATTGGAAGGTGATAGAAGTAGATTTTTTCTGAAGATATCCTTTATAAAGGATGAGATATTGTCACTTATTGAACTTGTAGTGGTGTAACAACCAAATTATAAAAGGATTTAATGTCAAAGGTATGAAGGTTTTAGTATGAAATGGTTTCTAAGAAGAATAAATAGATAAAGAATAAGATGTACCTTTTTTAGGAATTTGTAACTCTATAATAGATCCTCATTCTTCCATTTATGGTTTATCACAATGGGAGTACTTGTAGGTTTAAATTTTCGAGATTAAAATTTAAATATTTTCTTCAATATATGATTATGGTTTTCTTAAAAAAGGATACAATATAACACTTAGTTGGGTAACAATTATAGAATATTGGTTCTCTTACAACTCATATAATCTCTCCTTAAGATTGTATTTTATATCATGGTAAAAGTTTGATGTAGGGAATGGAATGTAATGACTTATCATTTCTAAATACCTGGAATTCATAGTTCACTTTTTTATGGATGTTCCAAACCAAATTCATTATTGAATGTTCTTGAAGACATAATTTTAATTTGGTGTTTGGTCCAAAATAAGGTATGTCATTTATATTTATTATAATATTATACATAGTGAATATGGATTTATCATTCTAAAAGTGTTTTTTATATATTTTGTAGGATTTTTGGATATGGTTTTGTATGATTTTATATATGATACAATTTAATGTAGTTTTAAAAAATATATATGTTTTTAGTGAATGTTTTATATTATTGAAGATATTCTCTAAATCCATGAGATTAACATGGATGTATAATAATATTTTATATATGTATGATTTATCGTATGGCATAAATTAATAACATTTCATGTTTTATAGATGGTTTTAGTTAAATAAAAATTCATGGATATTCATATATTATGAAACTACCATTCAAATCAAATTTTACTATTTGTATGGAAACTAAATGATAATTGTAATGTTTGAACTATCTCATACACTATATATCATTAATACATATAACATATATAGGATTATAATACATTCATATGATTAATAAATTTTATTTATTGGGGTTACAAGGTGTTCCCAATCATATGAATTGCTTATATGTTTTGTAATGAATGAGTAAATTTATTATAACACAAGAATCATTATTGATGCCTTTATAAAGAGACAATCATCATTATATGGTTTTGGATTGAGCGTACTTATTTCACTGTTGATTGAACCCAAATGTCAATCCTACCCCCCTTTATTCTATGAGATACTAGCATAACTTGGGTTTGAAGAGGGTTGTTCCAATTTGATAGGTGATTTTGTTGTATCATGTTGATACAACATGGAGGATAGTTTATTATGGTTTCTTGTAAATGATACCTATCTAACATATGAATGAAGACAATGGCAGTTGATATCATCATTATATTGTACATATTTTATTTAATTTTTTACATGGATTTCGTTTCATACGTGGTGATCATAGGAATTTCGGGTTTCTAATTACATAGACTATGTTTAACAAATGTTATTATATCCTTTTAAATCCATCATACAAATCAATTATTTATTCTATATTATTTAGTAGTTAAATGTTTTTATACAATATCTTGACCAATAAATTCTTATCAAATAATAATGGTAGTAAATAGATTATTATCAATAACATGCTTATGTACTTGAAAAAAATAAATGTAGTATTCCTCTTATTTAGAAGAAAGGGAAATATCATAATAATTGGTTATATTTATATTAGTGGACAAACAAACAAAAATTATTCTAGATATGTTTTTGGGTTTGTATTCTACATCAATAGTATAGTATTTAGTTGGAAGAGTTAAAATAAAATCACAACAGATAATTCTATAATAAAAATAAATATATTTGTACATTGGATTTAATGAAGAACATTATTTAGATCAATATGTTCATTACAAAACTAAGTACATTTCGTAATACACCATACTTGATAGAACCCTATTATTATACTAACCAAAAAAATTATATATTCTATGAATCCTTAGTTTAACCAAATAAGTATTGTTTTTTATAATTTCCATACCTTAATAGATATAACTGGTAGGGGTGTTGTCAATTTTTTAGGTGACTAACTAAGATAATGTATGATATTATTTAGAAAAAACTCAAATAAAAATATAAGCCCTTGTTAATTCCATAAATATTTAATACATAGGGTATTATGTTTAATATATTTTGTTTTATCTGTATCTGAGAGAATGGGATATTTCAGATGATATAAAGGATGAATTTTAATTATGTGTCATGATTTATACTATTAACATAAATTTTAAAATTATCATTATTTTATTAATGTTAAAATTATAATGTAAAACCATAACGATAAATAACCCACTAGAGAATAAATATCATATATCCATATTTTATTATCATCATTGATTAGTGTATGTTGTGATGATTTTTTAAGATTAAAATATGCATTATCTCATATTCATATACGTAGTTCAATCCTGATACATGAGTATAATTTTTTTTGTAATGATCCACATTGAGCATACAAAAGTTAATTTCTCAAATATATAACACTAGTATACTTTAAGTGTATAATTAAAAAAAGTACTAATACATGTTTTTAGAAATGTAATCTACATATAAATAATCATAATTTTATCAATTTCATATTTTATTCATAAATGATGATTTAATAAACGTTTTTGGGATTATTGTCAACAATATAATCAGTTTTTCTAAAATAAATTGATATTTTTACTCTTAATTAATGGATATTATATTTCATCCATCAATTGAGTTATCTTTATGAAATTCATATATATTCTTAATTAAGTAACATATAATCGTTTTTTTATTTAAAACAATGATATATGATGTATTCACTGGTTTGTTTCCGTTTACATAAGATAATCACAAATGGTTGAGTTATACTATAGTGAATTGACATTCTTTATGTCTTATATTTGTTTTGCTGGGGTATTTATTTTAATAGAACCCAATTCACTATAAAATTTATGTAGGTGAATTGGATGATAATTTATGTATTTATAACCCTTTGAATCATAAGTAAAAATAATATTTTACTTGAGGACACTCTTAGCATATAGACAAGAGTTGGAAGGTAATAATGATTATCCATAATATAATATACCACCATATAACACATGAAGATATATAAATTAAGACTTATTTTGATTAAAAATTCCCCTAATATTTTATGGTATATTACACAAATGAAAAACCCAACTAGAGTTTTGATATTTTTTCCAAAATAATTGTAAATTATTTGTAAATTCTATATATCATTAATTAAAATGAGATATTGTAAATTTTTTGATCTAAATTGAATATATAAAATATAATGATATATATATATATATATAAAGTATGTATTCCATGTTGTTTAAAGATTTGGTATAGGATATTTCAATATATACTCGAATATTAATATTCCACATATTCAGTCATATATGTTCAGTGCCTCATTTTATGAAGATGTTCTGTATGAATTTGCTAAATGATTCTATAATTGTTGAAGAATTAAATTAATTAATAGTGAAAGAGGTTATTAAGGTATACATTATAATATAATTATAATATTAAACACATGAACTCTTGTATCATCATTCATTTAAACATGGAGTTTTATATAAGTAGACCCATTCCACTTATCAACATATTATTTTAATATTTTTTAATAAAATTTATCTTTCTATTTTTCTTTTAGGATAATAATGAGGTGTTAACACGACCATGAAATCAAGATATACCCAAAATGATAAATCATAATTATTTTTCTATTTATTAAAAGAACTATGTAAGATTAATTTGGTAATTTTTGTGGAATTTATATCAAACTCACTTTGAAATAAAAAATCAAAATTATGGTATTTTATTTATTTATATTTATAATATTTTCATAATTACCACTATCCAAATATTCATTGATAATGTTTTTAATTTTTTCAATACATGTTATGATATTTTATATTGGAATAATCTATTAGATCAACTCTATAATCATATTATATATACATAGAGGTAGTTCTAGACATATTACTTGTGGGTACAAAATCATTAAAAATATTGTAAATGTTAAAATCCTATTTAAAATTTATATATAAAATAACAAAACAATGTTTCCTTAGACTAGTTCAGGTTTTTAATTTAATGATATATTCAAATGTTTTATTTGTCTATTGACCAAAATATAAATTGATTCATATTACCCACCTTTGTAATGGTATGTGTCATGCTAAATTTGTGAATATCACATGAAAGAATTATGATTATATGTATGATGTAGCATTGATTCAAAAGAGAAATGATGAATTTTGTAATTTTTATTTATATTACTTATTTATAAAAAGTACCTCATCTTTTATTTGTTTTATAAATAATCATAAATCCAACATGTAATAATGGGTTACTATAATGATCTATTAATTTTGTGGTTTATTAAAAAAGGGGTTTTCATTGATATACCAATACAAGAGTTCCTATATAAAATATATGAAATAGTTGTCAAAATTAAAATAAATATGAAATTTATTTCAATATAAATAAACATGTTTCTACACCTCAACCCTATAAAATAATTTAAATAGATGTTTTTGACATTAAATAGTTTTAGTCAATCTAGAATGTGTTTTGATTATTTCAATTTTCATCGAAAATCTTAATTATTTTGGGTTTATTATCTAGCAAAAAAGAAAGAAACATGTGTTTAATTTAATAAAATTGAAATGTAAATAGATAACTATAATTTAATTAAAATTATGACATTAAGAATTAACCGTGAACATGACTTTTATAATAATTATTTTAAATTCTTATTGTCACAAAAATTATTATATTCATAAATTTTATATACCTAAAACTCATTAAAAAATTTAGTTTAAAACAATTAAAACTAAAAAAATCAAATAATTATTCATGATGGTCCTAATTATATTTGAGTTTCTTTATATTTTTTTGCATGAGTATATAAATAAATTTTTTATAAAATGTAAAGTATTTTTATTAGAGAAATTTTAATTAATAATAATTATTAATTATCGAATGATGTGAATTAGAATGGAAGTTATTTTAATATATATGGAAGAAAATAATTTATTCATAAAACTATGGGTAACATAGAAAATTCGATCCAAAGTAAAATGAAGAAATTTTAAATAAAAATATTATATGTCTAAATGACATGGAGCCTTTTATAGAATAAACAAAGATATCAATGAATATATTTTCAACAAATTTGACGAAAATAATATATATAAGACAAAACCCATTTTATATGAACATGAATACAATAATTAAAATTTTAATATCAATATATAATGTAATAATAATGGGAATGTTGTTTATTTATTTAAAAAATTACCTATATGTGACTCTTGAAACTACCCTGACCACAATGACTTGGAAAAAGTGGACATAAATTAACCAATAACCTATATGAATCTAGAGAAAATTTTCCTTTTGATATTTTTTCTCATGATCTTGATAAATTTACCAAAAGAAAATAATTCATAAGGAACATAGTTGAACATAGTTTTTATCTTTCACATTTTTAACACAAGAATATTACTATGGAAATTGGTGATGAAAAATTAGTCATAGTTATGAAAGAATAATTAAATTATTTTTATAATGACTTATGTCTCAGAATTAGTTGAGAATCCCATTAATTATAACATTATATTCATTAGGTGTGATTTCAGAAATATGTTTTGTGAGCCTATTATGGTAGTTATCAATTTATCTTCTGGGATTTTATAAGGTTACAATTAATAGGACTGTATCCACTATAAATAAATATTTTATTGAATGGTTAATCGTGATATAATCATAATATAACTTGATGATGTAATAATTATTTAATTTTAATATTTATAATATGGTATCTTGTGTGACTGTTTAATGGTTATATTTATGAAAAATATTTTATCGAATAGAAACTAGTTTTACAAATTCAAAATCTGATTTTTAGTTATTTTATTTCTATATATTGTTTAAAATATAATTCAAGATAATGTTATAGTTGTATTACCTCTTTTTAATTACAAAAATGTTTCACTAATATTAAAATTGATACAAATTTATATATACAAAATTAGTTTTTAGGATTAACTAATTAATGAAATTTTAATTAATGAAATTATTTTTATATTTACCAAAAAATCACTGTGTGGTAGTTTCTTTAAAATTATGAAAAATATATTTTAAATATAATGAAATGGAAAAATAAACATCTCTTTAGGTTTTCAAATTTGATAAATAATAAAAGTAATTTTTTAATAAAAATAAATAAATATAATAAAATTTATGGATTTTTATCATGTATACCACTAATTATTGTTATTCTCGCATGTGTATAAGTTGTATACAATAGTTAGATGTTTCGGAAAAACCAATAGACTGATGAATATAAAAATTTAATTTAGGTTCATTAACGATTTTAATATGTCAGTGATTTTAATTAAACTAGATATAATAAAACCTTGTAATTACTAAAGTAATATTAAAATTAATCTATATTAATTTAAAATGATGAATATTTTATTAAAAAAGAAAATTATCTTATTTTGTATGTTTTCTGGGTATTCACTACAATATATGAAATTTGTTTTGAATAAGAACATTTTTTCCTTGTCTTTTTTTATGGATGTCCCTTGTATAATTGTAATATATGTATACAATATTCATTAATTTTTTTAAATTGAATATAATATTTCATGTAGTTTTTTGGGAAATATTTTATAGATAAAACATGCATTAATATTTTTTGCGGATTGAATTTAGAAGATACATCCCACCCCAGCTCACCATGAAATGTAATAAGACTAGTGGTACTTCATATCCTCATGAACGCATCCTCATATGAAAGGGGATACCAACAAGTGGATGGGGCCTAAATTTGTTCTATTAGGATGCCACACCTCATGTACCAGAGCATTCAATAAAAGATAAATTACCACAAATCAGTAAAATAAAAACTAAAATAAGTGTTAGTGCATAAAGATGGAATTAAATATCTAAATTAAAATAAGAACACACCTCAAATAGACATACTCATCATAAAATACATACCACCAACATGGATGATAAAATATATAAGAATAATATGATAAATGAATGAAGATAAATAATGTAAATTGAGGATATACTATAATCTATTATCCTCACATTATCCTAATCATAAAATTCCATCCTAGATACTCTATATTGATCATTCAGTAATGAGAATCAACCCAACCTGTAATAATAACGCTATGACATAATGCTCGTGTACCGAAATTCTATGGAATACTGAGTAGGGTGTGATTATAAAACATAGTAGTTCACCCCCAACATATTCACATACATAATTAAAATGAATTTATTTGTGCATATGTTGTTAATAGAATAGATAAACATCTATTAAAAATTAAATTAATAAACAATTATCGATCCTCAGGTCAGTAACTGTAATCGACCATTCATGATTTAGCCAGTGATGGAGTGTCTTTGAGCACATTGTAATAACTCTGACAACATCATAATGACCTATAGGTCATTCACCATAAGATAAATATAATATCACAGATGCCTAATTCACAATGCTCTATTGTGTAAATACCTATGAAATTCTACATTCATAAATCAAAATTTTATAATGCTTCATCATTGTATAAAATTATTCCAAATAGAGGATTCTCCAATATCATGAGAGTATTGATCGTGCCCATTAAAGACCCCACAAGACCCTGACAGAAGGCACATTGATGGATCTTTCATACGTTCTTGAAACCAATAATATTGGCTCTAAATCCAATATACCACCAATATTAGTATTAAAATCCACCCTATATGAATAGTTTTCTTTAGTATCATGACCTCCCCAGAGAGGGTTTTCACGATGTTCCCATATTGAGTTTTCAGGAAATTTATATAGGGAATTTTGAAGACCATTAAAAAGGGTATTTTATTTAACATCATTGTCCACCATAAATGGGGTGTTCTAAATTTAGTAGTACAAATTTGCATCAATATTCTTTTTTCATTTGAAATAAAATAACACCCAAAGGGATTATACCATATCTTGTATTAATGTTCACAAAAACAATAATGATATGTATCCATTTACTAAATTTTTTATACAAACCTCGATCAGGTTCCTAGTGGCATGACCTAAATATCACAGTGGAATATGAAAAGATCATTAGTCTTTGTTATAAGGTGCCATATATGGTTATATTTACCAATTATATGATCCTAGTACCATCTGGACACCTAATAGGTTCCTCTAAGTCACAATATAGTAATGATGCCCTACCCGGGGATATCTAGGTCACTATATAGCATAGGAACCCAACTTCGGTGCCATTGATTATGTTATTGAAACGGTGCCCTACATTTTTCCCTAATCCCAATCCTTTCATCAATAATATAATATGATAAACACAGCCTTACATTCCACATAAGCACAATCTCTACTAGCTTCATTTATGAAATCGAATTATTTCCATCTTATATATTAGTTAATTTCATCTGTAGAAAAATATATATGGTTGTTAGCTATTATATAAGTCTTTCATGTGATATATATACTCATATACTGCCCCCTCACAATGGGGGACAAAATATTCTCATACAATCCTTCCAAGGTCTATGAGATCCATGTAGTACGAAACCCACAACAATCCATTACGTGGAAGGTCTAAGGATTACAATGAAAATTTTCTTCTAAGGACTATTAGGAAAACATACCCTCATATATTTCACCCTTCTACCTATAAGGGGCCATGTATAACAACTAAAATGTCCATTGAGATTTATTTATTTATTTTTAAATTCACTCCCCTCGAGGAGTTTTAAGTGAAATAGATTGTGAATTTATTCATGTAATCCCTCAACCACCCCACTATTGAGCCATCCAACATATTTATATGGGTACAAATTGAAAAATTATACTTTTCTATAGTAATTTCTTATTCTATTGTTTTTGTTTCAAATATTTTTTTATTTATTCAAAAAAAATTAACTATTATACAAATTTAAAATTTTGTCGGCCAATCATTATTCATGGTGATACCACATGTAATATGCATATAAAAAAGTGTGTAAAATGAGGGGCATTTATCAATTACCGCCTAATGAAATCAAAATATATATCCCCTAAAATTTAGGATAAAATAGTTCAATTCTCTACTGATTCTTTAAATAAACACTCAGCTTTATACAAACAACAATATATTATTACAATATTTTATAATTACATATTACCATTACAAATCACCCCTTTAATAGGTGGTGTGAATAAAATAAAATAATTATAAAAAATATTTATAAATTTTTTATGTAATGAAAATTTATTTATTCATTCATAAAAAAGTTTTACTCAATTTTCAGTAAAATCATTTTATGATTCAAAAATACGTTTTCAGAAAGGTTTAATTTTATTTCTGCATGGGAATAATAAAATTATTATCTAACTTTTAATGAAATTTTATTTTAGGGAATTAATATCATTTTTTAATTACAAAATCAATTTTATATTGGGGTGAATTTTGGTGATTTTCTCTAAGCGAATTATTTTAAAAAGAATAATGAAAAATACCATTTTTTATAAAATTTTAATTTATTTTTATTAAATCAAGTAATATAAATGTACCAATATATTTTTGATATATTTTTAATTTACAAAATTATAAATTTTATTAATAATTTTATTAGTAATTTTAAATGAATAAAAGAATATTTTATTTTCTTATATGTTCAATTTTGTGCTAAGAAACACAATTTTTTAAAAACCTATTTTCATTGTTTTTTATCCATTTATATTATTTTGTATCCACATAATGAAATTGTTTCTTGGGAAATTTATAACATATTTGGAAGTATTGGTTTAAACTTTTTTAAATAGGTCCCTTTATTTTTTGATCAATATTAATAGTAACCATGGTATTCATTCTTCACCATTGTAATGTGTAAATTTGGTAATTTATTTATAATAAAAATTATAAGGGTGTAAGAATCTATCCATGATAAAATTATTTTATATTAAGATATTAATTAGATTTTATTAATCAAATATTTTAATATGTAGTATTTTCAAGCTATTTTCATTTGATAATTCCATTTAAACTATTTTATGTTAAGGAAATTACAAATCGTCACTCTCTTATTTAATATCTATAATATATTTTTAATGATTTAAAAAAGCCATGATCAGTTATAAATATTATTTTTTAATACGAGTACTTATTTTCATTATGTTAATTTAATTCTAGATTTTGGTGAATATATAATTACCTTAAACTCTTACAAAAAATGATATAATTCTTGTTCACATAATACAGATATACAAGTAAAATATTTTAAAAATAAAAAAAATTAATATTTTTAAATGAATTATTGGATTCCAAAAATATCATGGGTAATTATAAATTATAGTAAATGATATATGTTTTTATAATAGAATTCAATTTCCATATTGATGTCTTTGAAATCATATTAAATATATAGCCACAAAAATAATTGTAATGATATTTTATTGTAAATGATATTTAATTAAATAATAAGAAAACTAAAAATTTAGAAGGATTTATATTTGATTGTAAATGTCATAAAATGTTATACAAGGACCATTTTGGATACAGTTGACATCTTAAAAGTACATTTATTACATTTAAAGACTAAAAAGTCAGTTATAATTGTTATTGTTAAAAAGGGTCATTGATGGGTTAAACTGAATGATAAGGTTATGATTTAACTTATAGTTATTAATAATTTAGGGTATATTTTTATTTTTACATTTTAATGTCTTAAAAAATAAATTATGTCCATTTGGGGAAGCTTTACATAACTATTATCCACGTAATATTTAAATATTTTATGTATTTCCATGTATGTACTTTCCCTTGACTATAATATAGAACCATATCTTCTCCATTATTTACAATTTTTTGTAAATATAAATCAGAAAATTCCAACCAGAATAGATTTATACAATAATTATCCTCTTCATTAAATTTTTTTTCTTAAACCAATACCATCCCAAAAAGGATTAATGTGTAAGCCACTGTAGGTCTCTCAAAGAAAAGGTAATCGTTTTACCTAAATCGTTCAATGTTTATTTTATTTTATAAATCCTCTAAATATTGAATATATATACAATAATATTGAATAAAATATCATAAAAATAATTATATTATATTATTATGATGGCCTGACCACTTTCCACCATCTTTTTATCAATTGGGGAATGAATGTATCGCTCATGCGTATGTGTGGAGGACCTCATCCACATAGACATATGATTCATTAACCACCACTATTGTTAATGAATGGTTATTGTAATGTATTTAATATACATATATGATATTCATTAAAAAATTAGGATTCTAGAAATATAATACACTACATGTCGTTTCAATCTTTCTCCCTTAAAAAAATTATATTGTTGCCCCTGCGTAAGTATAGACTACCACCCCCACTAGGTGATGTGTTTTATTTGTTATCTCCTCCATTCATGATTGTTCCTATATTTGTATTGAATGGGAATAGGATAATTATTTCATGATTAACATTTTTTATTTGATTGAACCATGAACCCTTTGACATTGGTCGACCTACAAAATATTTTTTGTGAATAGGATCCAAATGTCCTCAAAACACCTGTCATGATCTTATACAATTTAATAAATATATAAGGCATAGTAATAAATAAAATTGAATGGATAATAAAAAGTAAAAAAAATAATACTTTTATAATAATTTATAAATTAATATATTTTTATTATATAAGAGATAAAGTACGTACTTGGTGAGATTAATTTTATATAAAGGTTTCTTAACTAAATTTTTATCTATTAGGTTATATTACTTATTCGTTTTCTATATTATGCTAATATTAGGTATTTATTTATCTATGATTATATCAGGTTTTATATAGACTTTTCTTATAGTGATTTATATTTTTAAATAACAATAAATTAACTAACTAATTATCACATCAATGTTCTAATCTTTCTAAGGGTTTTATATATCACTTTTATGTGTGTGACAAAAGTCATATTCAACAATTTTTTCTCTTCTGTAGTGTCTATATTTTCTCTTATATATTTTATATCATTAATCACATAATATTCTTGGTTGTAATGTTTCATTATATGTTATTTTTGTCCAGTTGTTTTTTACTCAAATTTTACCAAAGCAGTAATGATTTATTATAGATTATCACATTTAATCAGCATTGATTATATGTAAATTTCCATAGAATTAAATTATATGATCTTTTTATTTTCAACACCCCAAATTTTCTTCCACTCCTATTATCTATTGAGTTTACATGTTTTCCATTCATTTTCATCTCTTTGGATTATTATATTATAGATGATTTTTAAAAATAATATAAACTTATTTCATCTTTCATTGATGAAAAATTTATTTTATTTCCATTTTTTATAAATATGTTTCATAAATATTTTTATTTAACATTAAATGATTTATTAAGGAAATTTTTAACTATTTTTTTTAAAAATTGCTAAAAAATTAATCTTGTAAACATTTCCCATATGAAACAATTTACCTTTCAGTACCTACTTTATAATGTTGGTTTAAAATGTATATGATTAACTGTATCATCATATCATAATTATTATTATTTTAATTCATAATTCAATTAAAAGTATTCCAAGGTTATTTTCAAAGAAAATATATTTTATTCTAATATTCATAAAATTTTTATAATTTAAATAAGTGATTTAAAAATTAAATGTGTATTGTACTCAATAAATGTACTAGTGATTTATAAAATTCATTCCATATATAATGAAATTATTTGATGATTCTTTTGAATTTATGAGGATATACACTAAATATACCACCCCTTATATTTATCTAGATGAATTATGACCATTTTGAATGGGAAATGTTTTAACATTCTATAGTCTAACACTTTCAATACAAGTAATTATTGATGATTAAGAAATATTGAGTGAGTCTGATTGTTAATTCATATGATTATTTTATCAAACTGAAGAAGTTTTTGGTGGGCCCGTGAATTATGTATCCCCTTGATACATCAGTTCGTTGAAAGATAAAAAAAACTTATGAGTATTCAGTATATGCATTTCCCATTTATTTGTGATCTGTTGGAACATTGCCTCAATAGAAAGTTTAATATGTATTGAATTATGAATTACATCATATTAAAATCATTTGTTAATGTCCATGTGATTATATGAATAATTATTATATCCATGTAATATTTAAATTCTAATGCGATTACTTGTATGAAATTATTTAATAATCAATTATTACTACCACATTACTCATTCATTGGGAACATGATTTAATAAAACATTTTTTAGATAATATTACCCTATAATAGACTCTAGGTATAAGCTTATATCAAGTGTAATATCATGAATCATTGTTAATGTATAGATTATGTGGTTATAATAGAGATTAATTCCTTGTATGGTTACTAGAATGTGGATGCAACTGTGTAATAGATACACCTACGGGTAAATACTATAAAATAAGTAGATTTGTGAACTAACTCAATCATACGTAGTACACGATGAGTGGGTTGGGAAGACACTACCAATTAATATTATTGGGTTAATACACATTATATTTATGGAATAAGATAATGAATTAGTGGATAAAACCTATGATAACCTTTGATATTATATAGTGATATGAGATAAACCTGATGATCTTGGAATTTATTAGTCTATGGATAATCATATATTTAAATGAATAGATGACACATTTGATGTTTTATATGACTATAATTTAATATGATTTAAGATATTTAGGGAGTTATTTATGAGAATACAACCCTTTTGATTAGTATGTGTCATATTGAAATAAGTTAATTGAGGACGAATTAATTTATATTTTGTTGATATAAGTTAAAAGGTATTGAAAACAATATGTTTTAATATTTTATTTTCTGTTAATATGATTAATCAAGATTAAAAGGTTATTACATATTTGTAACTTCTGTTTTATCATATATATTACCATGACATTAAAATGTGATTTAGGGACTAAGTGATTTTTTTAATTTTTAAGATATACAGTATATTGGGAACACTATATGGTTATGGTAAAAATCTTTATGAAATATATACTAAGTTAATATACAAATTCATATATGAATTTATTATGGTGTTTTAGTGTTTTAGGTTATTTATGGAAATGATAAAAATATATTAGATATTATATGATCATGGAATATACATTTTCAGGTATGTGAATTTATGAATATTTAATGTTACTAGAAGATTAATATTAGGACAATATTGAAGGACTTTGTGATCTAATATTTCATATTTTCCAAGATTAAGGAAATTATCATTCATATTTTTTAGTAGTTTTAATGATATTTTTTATGAAATGATTTATGTTGATATTTGAGTGTTATTTTTTATCCATTAGAAACTAATATTCTATTTCTTATAAAATTGATTTATTCATATTGGATATTATCTCCACTTATGATAACAATTTATGATTTTTCTAGAGATCAAATGATTAATTTATATCCTTTAATAGATATTATAATTCATTAAATGTAACTTTTAGTACATCAATAATGAAAATTTCATCATTAATATAATCTTCTCTGAGTAAGAGATGGGACAGAATTTGAAATTGCTCAAATAATAACCAAATTAAGAAATTAGTTTTCTGAAATATAAATAAATAATGTTTGTATATTTTATATTTTTTTCAATCATGATGGTAAAATAATCTCTAAACCCTCAAAAAATTGTCTTGAAAAAAAATTATCCAACTACCTTAATTTTTGATAATGTGATGATCTTCTTTATCACATACTCATTTATGGTTTTATAGTCATTAATATTCTCATAACCATGTTATTTATCACTATATATTTTTATATAGTCATTTTATTTCTCCATTATTTCGTTAGTTTAACATTCATAAAATGTTATCTTTATCCAGGAAAATGATTATATATTATTTTTACTAACATTTATGTTTCCATACATCCACTTTTCAAAGGAAATTTTACTATCCCTTTTAATGATGTGGTTTGTTAATAAATACATTTTTAAAAATAGAATACAAAATTACCGAGTGATGATTACAAGAAACAAAATTATTTAAGGGGGAGAATGTAGATCCATTTTTTTAGAAAATATTACTATTATTGAGACCCACAATTTTAATACACAAATTAAACATAAATCCTAGAAGAAATACTACATTAAAAAACATGAAGTGAATTTTTAGGTTTAGTGACTTGGAAATTTGGTACATATGATATGAATTACATGAGGATAACATAAATAGAAAATTTATTAAATCCTACTTTCTAGATATCTTCATAGATTCTTATAAAGATACCCTTACTGCATGTCATATCCATGGGGAATATATTAAATAACGGTGTGAGCATAATTCCCAAAAAATGGAATAATCAAATAAAATTAATGATCCAATGGATCTAACAACAACTAGGAAGGGGCGGGGTTGAATCAATTTGTCAATTTTAATAGGATTCAATGCTTTCTAAAACATTTTCCCTGAAACCTATTAAATTTCATATCCTTATTATAAAATTTTAAATAATCATGGATGGAAAAGAAGAAATCTAATTAAAGTAAATAATATTTATAATTATCGACCTCAGTGTGAGAGCTTACATCCTTGCAATAGCGGCTCTAGTGGGTCAATATAAATTCATTATTATGAGGATGTGAATAGAACTTATTCCAACATCCATTAATCACCATCTATCTCGCAATATAAAATATTATACAGACTCCCATAATTTTAAAAAAATTTCTAATAATACAAGTGAGCCAAATGAAATGTAAAAATGATGGTTTTTAAAAATTATCCGCATAATCTCTCTCTAGAATCCTCAGTCTACTGTGGCTAGGTGAGAATCTCTATGTTTGATGGGCCTATGTTCAGTGGACTTAGTTTGATGAACTAATACTAACAAATATATATGATCTTCCATTTCTAAATCGAAAATTGAAAAACTATTATCAAAATCGCAATCTTATATTCCTCAGTTCGATCGACTAAATCAGACATTCTCAATATGAAATTTCTCAGTCAGGTAAACAAATCAAGAGATTTCTAATATTTTAAAGAGATTTATGGCTTTAAATAATTCTCACTATATTTCATCAATGATACAAATTGTTTAATTCATGTGAATCATTAAAAAATTAGAATAAGAATGAATTTTATTTATAAGATAATCAGAAAATAAAAAGTGGTAAATATGAAAATTTTTATCTCTTACCCATATTTCAAAACATTAAAAAAAACTCACATTTTATATTTAATTTTTTTCATTAAAAAATTCTCATGATATTCTCCAAGATCAGATTACATAGAAAAAATTAACTTTTCTTCTACTTGATATAACATCATTAGTTGTAGTCTAATTATCATTATAATCTCCAATTCTTTCCTATCTCATTAAGTTCTTCATTTATTTATCAACATATTATGATAAGCCTTTTTGCCTTAGCTCATTATGATATGACTACCTTCTTTTGATTCTTCTTAATAAAATGAAACTATTTTATAATCATCACATATTTTCATAAATGCTCCCCATTGATGGAATGGAATAAAACAATTTAGCACTATGATGATCATCACTCGAATAGTTATTAGTGTGAGGCTTTCATTTGATGAATTAATGCCTATTATTGATTAGATTAATCTTCCACCAATTATTATGTCTAGATAAAATCCCTATAATCATGGAATTATCATTAAAATAGAAATATCATTATGTTGTTATATATTTATATATATTACGAATCCTCTCAAAAACAGTGAAAAAAATGAAACTACATTATCTTATCCCATTTTAACATCTGATAACTTCTCAGTCTAAAACTTATGGATTCCATATACTGTGACCAGGTTTTTGGAACTAATAAAAACATTACTATCCACTGTTTCAAAAAAATGTTTGATCATGATAGTTTTCGGGATTTTTGAGAAATTCTATGAACAAAAACGCATAATCTTGTTTTGTTAAGAAATAATGAGAACATTTTAACACCTGAATTCACTTTCATCGTCAACCCTCTTCAACATCATTCTAACTTCCTCACTCTTCAATGTCATACATTATTAAAACTACATAGTCTGATGAATGTATACAATATTATGATGGATTAGAGAAAAATGGTGCATCTGACCATCACATCTATAAAACTGTTTGATTCCATCTTCTTTATAACTTCTATGTCTGGTACTATATACTCCAAAAACACGTGTTCGGAACAATGTGTCTGGAAAACAACTATTCTTACCATTTATGTTTGGATTAAATCAGTTAAAAAATAAAAAATTCTTATCAAAACATATTACAATTGATTGGGTCCGATAATGAATAAAAAACATTCTTATATAAAATCTCTACTGTCAATAAATATAAAAACTATTCTAAAACCAATTTTCTAAAAGGTACTTCTATATCCACAATTTGGACTTTTTTAAACCCTTCATAACATGTTTTACAACTCTAATGTTTTTCCAAAACATGAATTTTGTAAAAAAATCATGTTTTTTTGACATTCACAAAAACATAACTTTCCTCAAAAGAGTGTGTCCAGAGACCACAATACTGGATAAAGTAACGTTTTTTTAAGTAATTCTATTCCTGAATGACAATATATGATTTCTTCCATGTAAATATAAACTCCCCCCCACTTTTATCATTTCCGCTAACTATTATTTTTCTCTCCCCATTTTATCAATAACAAATTTTTAGATTCATTTGAAATAATGATAAATAAAAACGTCTAACAAACTAATTTTTTACTTTCTATCCCCCTTGGTCAACATAATCTAAATAATGGTGGGGAATGTCTTTATGATATCTATGAAATCATTGGAGGAGTATGAAATGATATTTCATCCTCAATTCTAAAAATCATTATATTGTAAAGGCAATTGTGAAGATACTAGTAATCTGATACTTAAGTTAGATATATTTCAGCAAAACATCTCCAGAAACAGCTACCTCTTTTATTTATTGAACAATAATAAAAATTTATTTTGATATTTAATGATGGATATGATTTTTATAATGATCAATTTCACTCTTACTATCACAATTTATCTTCAATGGTTTAGAAACATTCACATTTTTGTCGTCTAGATAAGATCTCATCTACAATATTTGAGAACAATCCTAATTAGCTATAATATAGTTGGATACTACATTTCTTAAAGTTACTGATCCCTTTACCATAGTATACTAACTCACACAGTATTTGCATAATAAAAATGTTATTCATGTGGTTTATTATCTATTATTATTATCTTAATCCCAGTTGTAATTTGCATAACCATAAAACATCTTCTCAGAAATTCTATTCTGTAAAAACAAATGTGATGTTGTTCCTTTGAAATATATCAAAATTCTATTTTTTTGTAAAAAAAATTATTCTTTCAGATTAAATTGATTTCGAGAATAAAATCTCATATCCTAATCAATATCCAGCTGTGAATCTATAAGGTAATATAGAATTCCAATAAGCCTTCGAATGCCTTCCTAACTCACAAATTATTTGGGATAGTCGTTGCTCATTAATTTTTCTCATATAGATTAGAGTAGACTTATTTATTTTATTTTATTCCAAAAAATTAAAAAAAATCCACATCATACATTTATTGATATATGGAAATGCAGTTTACTTTTTTTACAATGTAATACAGAGAAAAAAAATTATTCTCCAAGCATTGAAATTTCAATATTATTATTCATTTATGAATAATTTTTCTTACAAACATATTCAATTTCCTCATATCAATTATATCAACCACCTAACCTAACATAATTACATTTCTATAGTTAATATTTTTCAAAATAATGTTTCTTGAAACATTTCTTTTATAATTATTTATCATTCACAAAAAATTGTTCTGTTTTGAATACCATGCACATAGGAATTATTTCAACCCATAAAATGATTTATTCAATATAAAAACCTTGTTTTGATCATATTTAAGGATAAATCATTAGGTTGTTCAATATAAACTTTTTCCTTAATCTTGCTATTTATGAAATTCAACATCACATCGATATGATAAAAAATGTAATTATGATGTGTGATTGCTGATTGTAACATTGTTATAGTTTTCATCCTTGAAACATAGGAAAATGTTTTATAAAAATTTATTCCTTCCACCTGTGCATAACATTTACAAATAATACAATATTCTTTTCCTAAAACATCTCTATTTGTACTCATCTTCTTTCTATAAATTTTTTTTGTTAGAATATCTTTTTTACATTTCAGATGTTGACCTATTTCTCATGATTAATTTTTATCAAGATAATATAACTCTTAATTCATAAAATCATTCCATTTTTTGTGTTGAAAATATTTTGAAACTGATCCCGTTTTAACTTTTGGGATAAGTGATGTATGATGAACTAATCTAAAATTTTATTATGATTTGAACTGTATAATTTTTATTTAAAATGGATTTTTTTACTAAATATATTTTTTTAATATAGTAAATTTCATTGTTTCTTTTCCTGCTGAAATTTCCTCATCACATAATTCTGTTGAATATTAGTATGGTGGTTTTGAATCCCTTCCAATATCTTTTTAAATATTTAGTTCATCCTCCTCATCATTTTCAAGAGATTTTACTATGGAATTTTATATTTTCAATGACTTTAAAATCATATGAGTCTATCAAATATTTTAACCACTTGTTCCAACATTTTTAACTTCTTCCATTTAGTGGATAACACAAAAAAGTCCTTCCTCGTATTTCTCATCAAACATTCCCAGTTTGATGATTATTATTTTATGTAAATGTAGTCTTCTAAAAAAATTAAAAGACATCCAAGAAGTCTTTTTATACAACATTTCATAAAAAATCATGTTGGTTTCTATTCTTAATTAGAATTTATTTTGAACAGTTATAATAGTAAAAATATATTATTTCCACTAAATATTTTAAATATTATATTCTACTGAAATACATCTTCCCATAAACACAAAACACTAATTTTTTCTTTCTAATACTTCATTTTTTTAGTGTATATAGAGAAATATACAGATGTTTTCCATAATGATTTCTCAGATAATTTTAAAAAATATTCCTTGTGAAAATGATACCATTATCTTTTCTCAACTTCTTTATATAAACCACATTTATTTTCCAATATCCTTTTAGAAAAACCTTATCATTTCAACATCCTATAAGTCGTGTTTCATAAACATGATGTTTTTAATCTGTTTGAAATCACCAATAAATGTGATGATGTATAAATATCTTTTCTTGATTAATATCTCATTAGTCCGAATAAATTAGAATGAATAAGATAAATAGGTTTGGTTGATTGAATCTCCACTCTCTTATGAATTTTTTTTTCATGGACTCTTTTTGAAAAGTAACACAAAAATCTTCATATCTTCATTCCAATTCTATAAAATAATGGACAACATTATATTTCGAAATTTTGTTAATGTTTTTCTATATGGGATTCCCTGTCATTGGTTTCATGATTTGTTTTCATCTTTAGAAATCAAGTAACAAGAGACATTAAATACTCTAATTTGAAAAAGCATACCCCTTGTTCATTCTTCAGTTCTGATAAATTCTCCATCTTTAAAACATCTGGTCATACAAGAATATTTTATGAATGAAACCTATTTGCTATCATCAATTATTTGACATTCACTATGTAAGATATGTTTAATCCCATTAAAAATTAATGAACCTTATATTTTAACTATTTCTCTTCGGTATCATCAATTCTGATTCCTTTGATTTTTAAGGTACTATCATTACCAAAGGTAACTGCTACTCTATCATGATTTTCAACATGATTCAAGAAATTTATGTCTCATGTCATATGTAAATCGAACTCACTATCAAGTATCTATAGTTTTTTTTATTCAACATGAATTTAATACAATCTTGTTAACAAAATCTATTTCATTAAATTTATTCTTTCTTCAATATTTTTATTTTCTACGATACAAAAATTGTATTAGAAGGTGGTTATACATATTTCTTCATGATGACTAGAATCAGCACATATTCAAAAAACATACTCCATACATTTAAATTTTTTTATCGTTTCGAATATTTTGAGAATTGATTTTCAAAAATTTGAGTGGGTTAGAATGGATACTCATCATTCTTCAACCATTGGTTTCTATTTGTTAAAATCTTTTTCCAGGAAGTGAAAATTAATGAAAAACATTATATGATATGTGACAATAGATTCAACAAAAACATCAATAGCCATCAAATCATTATTTTCTATTAAATTATGATCTTTCTCTAAAAATTTTTGTTGTGGTTAATAACATATTCTTACTTTATAAATATCAAGATGGGTACCATCTTTCCTCCTCAATGTATTTTATACTTTTATAGATGTAATTGTTTAATCACACCATTTTTTCACCCAATCATTCCAAATGCGTTTTTAAGAACCTAAAATGTTAAAAAAAATAAATTTAAACGTTATAATTGGTGGGTGAGGATTTCCCCTGATTCATGATATGATCCTTATTTGAAAAATTAGAAGTCTCATATTTTACATCTAAATCATTGTTTATATTTTCATTCATCTTCCTCAAGGTACATTTAGACTCATTATGTTCTGATTGAATATTTTTATCATCTTATTCCTTATCATATAGCTTTATATTTATATCTTACATCCTCATTCCATATTCATAATTTATAAGATTATAACTTAGTATATCACAGATGTATTCTTCCTCCAACGTGATGGCATATTTTCTTCCAAGAAGACCATCCTAGAAATATTTCATCATTACTTCAATTTTTTATGGAGCTTTATATTTTTCTCAATACATGAAACATGTTTTGTTCCAAATTGATACTCCCTATTGGATTTTTCACCTAATTCTTCACTATTTGTGGAATATTTGGTTTTCTAAACATTTTTAATAAATATTATTATTTTTTGACATTAATCATTAGAATTGTCATTGTCAGTTATGTTTAATTCATCTTTTATAATCACCATACTTTTTATATTTCTATAATCATCTTGTTATATTTTTTGATGAATTTTCTACTTTATCATTTTTGATTGAAATCTTCCATCAAGGATTTTAATCATAATCATTGGGATATTCAAAAACATTATTCAATGTGAAATTATTACCAAAGATACTGATTCTACCACAACAAATATATTTGAGAGGAAGTTTACCTCTACACATTCCATTTCCTCTTTGATAGATCATAGATATTGTATACATTATATTATCATTAAAATCATCATCCTCATTATCATCAGATTCATAAGGATCAATATGTTTAGAATCATATATTTTCTTCTTTCTCATGTATTCAAAAACAATTTCTTTTGTCAAATTATTTTTGAACGTTGGGGATTTCCTCAATTCAAAATAACCCTAGTATTTCTGAAATTCATAAGGAGAAATATAAATCTAATATTATAAAGAGAAATGTTTTAAATCAATCATCTCTAGAAATATTATAATATGTTTCTTAAAAATGTAGTATCTTTTTGGACATCTATGAATTCTATGATGTTGTAGATAACTTCATTTACTCAGGTGAAGTATTCAACAATAGTTTGTCTCTCTCTCATCCCTATGCCTTTATATTTACTATTACAAATTTTTATCTTTTCATCCAAAACATTATTATTTTCTTTGAAAATACTTTCTAGACTGTCCCATATACTCATTGAAGTATTGATACCCATCACCTTCTGAGAAAAATTTTATGACAAATACATAATGAAACCATTTTTAGCTTATATATTGACAACAATACTTCTCTTATCATAATACATCATCGGGGAATCATTCTAAATATGTGAAAAACTAAATATGGTAGCCTAAAAACATCCAGTACTTTTGTTATAATTAAAAAATTTGGAAAAATTGTCACAATAAATTGATTGTTATAATTATAAATTAACTATAAAAATTGAATGTCATTTTTTATAATAATATTCACTTCTTTTGTAACATTTAAATTGTATCTTATTGAAGACAAAACATAAAAAAATACATTAATCATCTTCAATAAATATTTATTCACTTTGAATACATAAATGTGGATGAAAAACAACACAAAAAAATTTATAGTTTTGTATTAACAAATATGTCGCAATGGAATGGAAATTGATAGAAAATACTTTATTATGTTCATACCATTAACATGAGGATTAATCAATGGATAAATTATGTGTCTTAAATTTATATACACAAAAAAGGAAAAAATATAGTAGAAATTAATAAATAGGCATTACACACTTAATCTTAGAATAACAATGAAAATGGATTTGAACTATAAAAAAATGAAAAAAATTGAACTATGAAGTTCCTTACTACTTTTTAACATTCATTTATAATAACCTTAGATAAATTAATTATCTTTATAACTAAAATTATCATGAAATATTATGTACTAATAAATGTAATAAAAATTGGGTAGTATGTACACCATTTAAAATAAATTTTGAGCATAAAAATAAAATATTCCTTAATAATAATAAATGGAGATAAATTCCATTACCTTATGCTTAGTTTCAGTTGAAGAGGATTTAATATAATGTTAAATGGTTTTATGAAAATAATTAATTTATTATAAATTTATATTCAGATTTATAATATAATATGTGATTCTCTAATAACATGTTACCACATGTTTGTTAATAATATTTTATTATTTTCATTTTTATGTTAATATTCTCATTTTCTCATTTGTGTTTTTCATGAATGTTATGGATTTTTGACATATTATATAGTAATATTATATAAAGAGTTATTTTAATGTTATAAATTTCATTTTTTTCATTAGAAATATTTATATAAACATTATTTAAAATTTAAAATTTATAATGAATCCCATTGAATCATGGAGATGGTAGGTCGCATGTATGCATGAAAAATGTTATCATTTTTTTAATGGGAGAAATTGAATTTATATGGATGATATATTAGTTTTTAAAAAATAAAATTTAATATTTACAATATATATATTCAATAAAATCAACTATATTACACTCTATTTAATTTATATGTATAAAATAAATAACCTCACTCCGTGAAGCGACCATCCATTATACACACAAGTAACATTAAGGAATTTTAAATGGAATGTAAATTAAGAGATAATAGATGATATTTAAATTAAATATGTATAATAATAAAATAAAAATGATATAAAATTGATAAATAAATCAATATATTAGGCTGAGAAAGGTGGTGATTGAAATCCAATTACATCAGTTCGCAAGGTGGTAGTCCACTGTACACATGATCGACAGTTTCACATATCATTTAATAGAATATTAAATTGATAGAAGTCATGAAACGATCATAATAAAATATCTGTATATGAAATAAATTTAAATTATTATATATTCATTGTTAATATGATTTAAATGTGGCGTGAAAAAAAACAAAATAAAAACACTTATTTAAGAACATTACATGTTTTTTGACATATTCATTAGGTTTTCACTAAAATAATATGTTGGTATGATTTATTCTAAAAATGCCTCTAGTATATTTAAATAGAATTAATTATGCTATTTTCTCTATTCATGGGAGAACCAAATTGATTTGATGTTTGAATAGCAGAGTAAAGTGGGTTCCTGTTTACAAGTGCGGGAGATGACACACAAGAATATTTTCAAAAGAATAATTTTAAACCACATTTTATCTTATAATATACTCCAAAATATGAAATTGTAGAACAACGGTGGTTATAATATCTAAAAATTTCCATCAAATGGTTTTTTGACAATCTTTTGGTCATTTTATCTATTTAATTTGTCGTTTAACCCTCTATAAATCGGTTTTTACCTTATCCACTACAGATAATGTAGGTTCCCTTTTGGTCAATATTTTCTGATACCTTATACAAAACTATTTCTTTAATGATTAATTCATAAAAGAAGAAGAATCAAATTTTACATTATACCCATAGATGCCTTGAAAAAGCAGGTTTCCAATGAAAAAAGTGTCAAATGTATAAAATGATTTAGTATCAAAATTAAACATGTAATTGATTAAAATGACATATATTAGTTAAATTGTGATATAATTAAACTAATTTTATATTAAAATACATTTTAAATATAATTTCAACATTTATATTATTTAAATAAAAATACAGTTTTCAATAAAATTAGGATTTTTTAATCTTCATCGAAAAATGAAAATCTTCATAAATATAAAAATAATTACCCTAAGATAATTTTTATATTCTGATTTCAATAACGATGTTCATTTTATAATTAAATTATTAAATGTTGTAGAGAATTATTTTAAATTGTTTGTGTAATTTGTGACTAATCATCTATTTTAAAAAATTATTTTATTTTAGAAACAATTTATTTTTCAATCCAATTTTTTTATTTATAATAAATAAATAACAAAAAAACTTGTATAAAACAAAAATTTTCATAAATTACATAGTTTTATTTAAACCAACCAGCAAACCATCTTGGATATAATGGTCAAGTTATAAATAATAATATTTTAATTGATTTTATATTTCATTTAAACAAGATGTTACATGCATTACAAGTCATCAAAGATATTGAATTTATTTAAAAAAAATATTTCTCAAAGCATTAGCTTGTCACATTCTCTTATAATATTAGTTCTATAAATAATATGTGCTATAAAACATGATATTATTATTTTATAATCTCATGTTGTTAAATCATCCCAACCTTTGATAAATTTTAACCTCAAAATTTTATATTGCACATGTCAATCATGAATTTGAAATAAAAAAATTCTTTTAGTGAAAACCCACATCACAAAAGAAATAACAAGAATTCATCTTAAAATATGGCTGTAAAAATATGAGGGTAATCATTAATAAAACATTACATGGGTTCCATGTAGTAGAACATCGGTAGGTAGTGAATATATAAACATGTAAGAAAAGAGTAACAAAAAAATAATCATAGAGGTTGATAGAGGATGTTGATCCCAAGATTACTAATAATCTAAAATTAGACAACAACAAAAAATACTATAAATTTGTGATTACTCAAAATACCATAGATTAAATAGATATCTGGTAAATAAGATAATATTTTTGTTTTAAGATCCCTTTCCTAAAGTTAAGAATTTATTTACTCTATAATAATATAAAAAAATATAATTGATATCTTTATATTTCATAAGAATAAATTCATACATTAGTATTTATTTGATCAATTTCCATTTTATCTCTTAATATAATAAATTAATATCAAAAAATGAATATTATATGTCTGATGAACTAAAATTATCTTTAAACAACTCATAAGATCAAAAAAGTGTGATAATTATTTCTAATAATATATAAATAATTTCCAAAAAAATATGGATATAACATGTTGTCCAATATAATTAATTAACCTTTAAAATCTATATGAAAACCACTTGTTCATCATTAATATATTTTAATCCAATTAATAATGTAAAAATAATGAAATATTAACTATAACATAACATTACCCTGTTGAAGGAGCTAAACTCATTTCGTCCTTCAACTGTGGGTTGAAGCCTGGAAACCTAGAAATATGCACTTGTTTGTCACATTGTATGCATGTTATCCTATATTGAAAACCATATTAATATAATTAATATAATTTTCCCAAACTCTTATTACCCATAATTACAAGAACATTAAATATCAGATAAACAATAATGGTCACCATTAAATCTAATCATTTTTATAAATAATGTAAACAGATTATTCCTAAAATAATGTTTTCATATAATAAACCAATGATTTGTATTCCTATAAATTTTTTTACAAAAATATCTTTAATAATGAAATATTTATACCATTCAAATTTTCAAAAAGATTAATTGAAGACTTTGAATAAATGATCATACATAAACTCAGAAACACATTAATGGTAGTTATACCTCTTATCTATTTTGTGAAATATTTGTTTCTAATGTTTAATAGAATCCTTAGATTCTCTGTGATTATTATATGAAATTTACCATTTGTAAAAATATTTTCAAAATTTTATTCTTGATTTCAAATTCATAAATACGTCCTCAACGTTGTTTTGACATAGGATAATCCATAGTCTAGGGGTTAACATTTAGAATTGTTAATGAACTTCGATAATAATAGTTTCTCTACATTTAAGAAAAATTAATAAAAATGAATTCTAATTATGAAATATATTTCATTACATTGTACTCTTCATTATTATTCATATTTCATTGCATTATATCATAATTATACACACACAAAAAAATTTCCCATTCCATGATGTAATGTTACTGGGGGTCACATTCCACATTTATTTAATGATATAAATTGGGTATTATTTTCTCTATAGGCTCCACCACATGAGCTCTTAGCGAACTCCATCCATCTCTTCTATGGTGAGTGTGAGAGTTGGTTAAGATATATGATGTTACTAATATTTGGTGATAAATGAATATGCATAATCATGATATTATTAACTACGTTTATCATTGAAATTCGTTTTTAATAGTAACCACATTTTTATTCATGTTCAATGTTAACATGATTCAATCCGGTTCCAACAATTGACTAAATCGAAATTATACAGAGTGAGAAAAAATAATCATATTTTGATAACTATATATTGTTTTTTATTATTACTCTATAATGATATTATCTTAAATATAATACATATTAATATTAACCTAGGTTATCTATTATCATAATCTTCTTAAAACATTAATTGTTACTTGTAGTGAAAATGTGAATTATCCAAATCATATCCCCGAAGAGTTACAAACTGGGATTATAGTAAGGACCCTTTTCTGTATGAGTTAAATCTTGTGTCAAGAATGATATTCATTTTTAGAGTTATTTCACCTAGGTCCATATATTCTAGAACCATGTATAACTGTATTTTCTAGGAAGGGATGCATTTCAAGGAAAAGCCATAGGATATCTTCATTACCAAAACATTAAAATATTCATCTATAGTTGTCCTAAAATTCTATCATAGTTATATGTTCACAAAACAATATATTTTTAAATGTAGTTCCCATGATATCTAATAAATTTTCTCAGATTCCACGTTAAATACCCCAAACCTAGTTTTCTAGAACTGGTTGTTACATAAAAACATTGTTATATGATACAAGGAGTTACATACCAAAATAAAATATAGCATATCGTTGTTGGTAAAATATTTACATAAAATACTCTAATATTAAATTTTAATATTTAAAATACAAATTTTACTTTTTACAAATACTAATATTCTATCAATAATATCCTTGTATATCATTGATAGTACACTTCTGGTATTACATTTCAAGGAAACAAATTAATGGTGACCTCAAATGATGAGTATGATATATGTAATGAGGAAGACATCATGAGTAAATGAATAATAATAAATAATTTATAATCAGTATTTAAAGATAATTATATAAAAACACATACCATGTTTTCATTAACATGAAAATCACGATTAGATTACTAAATTTTTATATGGAAAGGTAAATATTTTAAAAGACTGGGAATTTAATCATTAAAATAACTATCGTGATTATATAAGGGATAATCAATATGGAATGGAAAATATCAGAATACATATTCTATTAAATAAATACCATAACTATAATGGTCAGATAATGAATATTCAATATGGAAAGGTATATATATAAACACCCATGAAATTTAATCAATAACTTTATTTCATGATTAAATAAGGAATAATCCACAATTAAAGGTAAATATTTGAACACACATTCTATTTAATCAATAACTAGATAATGTAAATTAATATGAAGATAATATCATTATAAAACTCTCATGTATAATAATAACTGAATTCATATTGAAGGAAAATTTTAATTATTATTCATCATGATATCAGGTTTCACGAAATATATACTATTAAGAATGTTCAAAAGTTAGTTTATAACAGAAGGGTAGGTATACACCAGAATCCAATTTTACAATAGTGATCAAATTGATTCCTCTAAGGAGACTATTCAGTTAGAAATATTTTAGCAGTTTTGTCCAATCCTTTAGTTTTGGAAAACACTAACACTTTCCGGAAACCTCATTAAAAACATTTTATATCCTATGATTTTAATATTATTTATAGAAAAAAGGAAATTTTACTATATATAGATTAATTTGTAATGTATTATGAAAATAACATTACATTCTATGTTATGGTCATCATATTGGGAATATTTATAATAAATAAGACTTATCTTTATTTATAAAATAAGTAAGTCTTTTATATTGTCTATCATACTGAAAAATAGCATAACCATCAGACTGATTCGGGTACTGATTTATTTGACTATACCCCATAAGGATAATCATATTATGAATTATTAAGGATGTTATAAAATTATAAAAAATATATATTATTAGAGTATAGAAGAATCATTTCAACAGTATGGACTAACTATTACCCTATAATAGTGTTAATATGACTCAAAATTTATTTTTTATTATTAAATGAATTTTAACGAAAAAGTGAAAAACCATGCATTCCCTAAAGAAGGAAGTATTACAACCCACATGGTGAAAAAACCTAGAGAAAAATATAGAATATACCATCCCCATCAGCTGCTCCATGATAAAATCATCACCAAGCAGGACCCTACTACATGCAGTCCCATGCATCATTGCACGGGCACAGAACCAATGGTGATGCTATACCCTCCAAAGAATCCAATTCCAAAGGGATGACATCAGTTAATGCTTCATGATATGAACCTCTTTTGAATTAGACCCAAGTAGATTGCTGGAAATAAATCATCACACGTCATAACAACACCAAACATAATGTAAATCTTAAAGAAGATGAATTCCTCATAACCAAGCCAAAAAACACTAATAACATAACCAAGGTCCTTAAATATTTTCTTCATATTACCTGAGTCAGTTTCCATAAAAAATTTCTAGGACAACAATGAGATCTAAGTGGAAGGTGCATCCATAAGAAGATCCTCAAATCGGATTGTCAGCTTGTCCCATGTCTGGATATACTCCTCATGAGAGATCTTCCAATTGTTAAAACCTCCAACTATTATCGGGTCCTGCCTCTCTATCCATGAATATTGTTCCTCAGTAAAAAACATCCTTAATTGTATACCCGTAATTTACCTAAGATTCAACCTTAAGGGTCTCCCCATAATTTAAGCGTAATATTCATCAGTTGTATTTTGGTAAAAAAACATGTTCCATCGTTTCTTATTCTGATCTCATGAAAAAATCCAAATGTTGTTCTGCAACAACACCTACCTTACTATTATTTTCAATATGTTTGCTTTCAATTTCTTCATTGAATATGTCTCCATAAAAAGTGGTAAGGAGGATTAATCATTCCTCCCCTTCTGTCTGCCCTTCCTCCCATCCAAGGGGGCCTGACCAAAACACCTTCCTGCTCCTGAACCACATCGTTATACTACTTAATCACATTAACTAGTTGAACCTCTACCTTGGAGTAATCATCCTATGAGCCAATTTGAATGGCCTCACCACTGATATGGTCCTCATGACCCTTCTTCAATGCCACTGCCTGATGTTGTGTGTCTAATACCTCCTTATCATCACACTCCCAAGCATTTCCCCCCTCAACATCATGTTTGTTTTCATTAACTTCAAGGCATTGAAAACTATTTCAAACAAGGATATCAGTATTGGATCATTCAAATCTCTCTACCTGATCCCAGCAGCTCAGTTGATTTATGCTCCTCACCCTCAACTAACAACACCACCCCCTCATGTCTTCTTGTATCCAGTATTTCCACATGAACCATTTCCTATTACTCCAGACTATTCCCATTCACACCAAACAGAGATAGAGGCTAGTTTAGGTCCACCATTAGTCTATTAAACACATGTGGAACAGTGGGATTGGATTGAGGTACCAAGATAGTCTACAGACTAAAAACTGCATCAATTTCCTCCTTAAAAATAACTAAACAACCAACATACATCACTTCCATTTGCAAAAATTCGATGCAGACCCCCCACGCCCCATGGCATACACAACAATATACTTCTACTCTCAAATCACAACCTCTACTTGAAAATCAATCTCTTTTCCTCGATCGATGCCCTCCTCAAAGAAAACTGACCCCTACGACATTAGTCCAGTGAATGACCCTAGCATTTTCAACCCAAATAGAAATTTGTCAAACTTTCATATACCATGCGTTGCATGTAGCAGTATTCCTCCCTCACAATGATCTAGACATACTCAAATCTAACCCTTGACACGTCCAACTCCAAATAGACATGCAGCTTGATATGGTGGAAAAGGGATTTTGTTTAGGTATCTAATCACATGTACCATCCAATCAATTTCCCTATAATATTTATAACTGAATGATTTTGAAATGTTAGGAGAATATATAATCCAATCAGTATATCAAGGGAATTATTAGATATGAAGACAAAGAAATTATGATCTTCGTATAGATGTATTTACTACTAAATAAATACATAATTTACTATATGTAAAAAAGAGTAAATATATTTACTAATGTTTATTGAATACCTTAATCATAAGTTTAATGTAGTAAAATATTTTAAATATATCTTGTACGCCATTAATACTACAACATAACTATTTTAATTCTTGTTTTCTCAATTTTTTATTCATCTATGAATATAATTGAATGATAGTCATCATACATAGATTTCAAAAAAATTAGTTTTATCGGTTTTACACTAATTATGACAAAAAAAAATTTATATTAATCATATCCATTATGATTATAATATTTTACTATCATATAATCAAACAATTTCTAATTCCAATTTTGTTATGCTAGTATATTGACCAAGTCTATGTCCGATACAGTTACATAAAAATGACTTTTGTTTTGTTTGTTTAGATATCTTAAAATTTATCTCAAATTACAAATATCACCCTCGTATAATTATAGACATCATAAGTAACTCTTACAATTTTAGAACATGTATCAGAAAAGGTTCTATTATTTATACTTTTTTTTACTTCTTTTATCAATTAAATTATTTATTATGTTTCCTTTTAAAATTGTTTCTTATAAATTTCTATACAATAAAGTGTTTGTAAAAAATAGTTTATATTCTTCTAATACGGTAGGTATTAATGATATATCAATATATAGTCTAAATCCAAAGAGACCACCTATTTATGATGGCGCTTATTATGAGTAATCGAGATATAGGATGATAAATATTTTATCAATACTATAGTTGCTAATTTTGTTTTCATTTATGGAGGCTAAATGATCCATGATAAGTAATTCACTTCTTTTACACATAAAAAAATAGTACAACAAAAACTATAGATTAAGGAATACACTACTGTATTCTATTGTAATAATTATATATATTAAAATAATTAACTAGGATATACAAATAGTACATCGAAGACATATTAATGTTACACACATTGGCTATTATAATGTTGTTGAGACTAAAATATGTAATCTTATTAAAAATTATTTTTCCATTTATTTATTTCTAAGAGAATCAATTTCAATGATGCATCAGAGTCTCTGGAATATCATAAATATTTTTCAATCTATTAGAGAAAATGATTATAATGATGGAATCATTTTTTAAAAGAATATTGATAAAATTCTCATTGAAGGGAATAAAAAATCATTTTTGTATGAGGAAAGGGAACTAAATAATTTTACATTGGACGAATTAAATTGAAACCTAATTAAATACAAGGTAAAATCAAGATAGATTCTTTTAAATATAAGAAGATAAATATAGGTGTTTTTTTCCTAATACATACACTCGTACATATGAGAAAATACATTAGACTGTGGTAAAATCATAGAGAACGAATAAAATTTGGTTTTCCACCAGATTCTATCACATCAATACATTCTTTAGATTTAATTGGAATATCTAGTGAGAAGGACGACTATAATAGTCAGTATGAATGAATTTCATTACTGATATAAAAAAGTCATAATGATAAATTTGACAATAATTATTCTGTGGTAGATTGTTATGATTGTAGAAAAGATAGACATATCCTTCATGACTTTCCAAACATGAAGAGGAAAAACAAGAAAGAAATAATTTTTGAAAGAATTTTTAGGAAATATTATAGGTCTAAAGGAATGATTTTTATGAAATAATATTGAATATGTTTTGTAGAGGTGGTTCTAAAAAAATTATTTAGATAATGAATGATTTGGATAGAGGAAAATATTTTTTTTCGTATAGTACACATGGTAAATAACTATTTTATGGCTTTTGTATAAATGTATAAAATCCTTACAAATTTTTCCATAATTGATAATTATCATGATGAGAAAAATTATACATATTATGATAAATAATCATCACCACTATATGATATTTCTTTACCTATTTATGATTATTTTTCCCATTTAGGGAGACTATTAATAAAGTAGAATTAAATGATTATCAAAAAATCATGATAACGATAAAGCTAAACATGATAAGGATAATTCAAGAGTAAATATGTTAACAAATGATATATCAATTCATTCTAAATATCATAATAAAACTATATTTAAAAATGACACTATTTCAAAATGTTTTCAAAAATTAGTCTCTGAGAAAAATATTTGAAAAACTAATTTGGATACACATAGTTTTAAAATTATTATTAATAAGGATAAGAATTAAGTTGTCATACTAAAATATTGAATTTCATCATTGATGAAAATTTTATCAGAGTTTACTATTGGTGAAGAAAATCTTGATATAATGTAAAAAAATTAACATATAGTAATAATACCATAATGGGGTATAAATATAAAAAAACATTTTTTGTATAAATTTCATTATTCATAAAATTGAACCTTTTTGTACTATGTTCAAAAGTTTTTGGTAGTGGAAAAATAATTATTTCCCAAATAAAATATAATATATAGGTTTTCATAAGTCATACTTTTTAAATGAAATTCCATTTTACCAAAATATTTATTGACAAATGTTGTTACCTAAATTTTTGTTTTCTAACAATATCACCCCAAAGATGGTTTGAGATAAAAAATACAATTGTTTATTCTAGAAAAACATTTATAATACCAACAAAAAGAATATATAGAACATGTATAGTGGATGTTCCAGAAACATGACTAGAAAAGTATACTTTAGAAGATAATAATCATGATGAGAGATAGAAATGTACCATTCAGAGATAATTATAAATGTGATATTATAGGAATATGTAACAATTTTATTCATGGTTAATATATTATTTAAAATGATTTATTTGAAAAATGTATTATGAACAACCATATAAGAATAAGTTAATTATTTGATGATGGTTTTCTAGTGAACATTATGAATGATAAATTTTTAGTACATAGATCCATGAACTAGTTTATTCTTTATTCCAATCAACCAGAAATGTTTATAAACATAACAAATAAGACCATAAAAGCCATGACATACCTTAATTTAGTTTAGTTGAATACCAATCTTGGTTATATTATAAATTTTTAGGACAATGTAATCATATAAACATATGAAAATTAATTAAGACATGAATTTTTATAGATCTTCCTAAACATAGGATAGACTATTCTAAAGTATAGTACCCTTGTTAATATGTTAAAAACATAAATAAATTTTAAAATTTATTAGTGAAGTCTCAAATTATTATTTTTTATCGTTAGTGCACATGGACTTATTTGGTAAAAAAAAAATTGGATGTATTGGAAGAAAAAACTATGCATATGTCTTTGTTGATGATTACCCTATATATTACAATATCACATAGAAATCAAATGCCTTTTGTTATATTCAATATTTTGTTTCCAAATTTAAAAATGTGAAAAACCTCTCCTAGATATAAATTTATAATGATATTAGTAGAGAATTTATAAATTGTGATTTAGAAATTTATTTAGTATGAAATTTATAGAAAATAAATTTTTTTAATAGACCATCTTGTAAAAGCTATAATTGAATGAAGAAATAAAATTCTTCCAAAAATAATAAGTATATTTTAGAGTGAATAATTATTTTATATAATTTTTTTCAGATGGAGTGGATAGTACTAACTTCTATACGAAAAGATGATTTATAATTAAACTTTTTCTTGGAAATACTCTTTATGAGTTGTGGATATGAAGAATAAAAAAATTTCTTACTTTAATTTTTTTTGTTGGAATGTATTTATCATGAATTCAAATGATAATTTAGCTAAACATCCACCCATCTCCAATGAAGTAATATTTTTAGGTTACTCCATTCATTTTAAAGTATATATATTTTTTAATAAAAATTATTGTATTATTGGGGAACCTGTTCATTTTAGGTTTAAAGAAATTTCTATCTTTGTTTTCAAGAATTATCAACCCACATCCTTGGATGTTATTTCTATAATATTATTTCATCCTTTTTTAGAAAATAATAATCAAAATAAACTTCTGATGAATTAGTTTATGATGTTTTTCATTAGAAATATTTTCTAAAAATTAGTGGAGAGAAGTACTGTAAAACCCCAAGAATTCATTTATTTAATAAGAATCATCCAAATGAAACTATCTTTGGTAATGTATATCACCATGTTATGACTAAAAGTTCCTTACGAAATGATATTGAACATCCAACTTCATTATCCCAATTTGAACATAAGTATCATGAAGAGGATGTTGGTGAGGTGGAATGGATAATGTAAATTAAAGATGAAATAAATGATTATGAAAGGACAAAGTTTGTACATTAGTGGAATGACCTAAAAAACCTATATAATTAGAGTAAATTTTGTTTTTCGAAACAAATGTGATAAACATAAAATAATTTTCAGAAATTAATATAGACTTGTCTTAATCAGATATGATTATCTTGATGGAATATATTGTGAGGAAACCTGTGATATAGTAGAAAGAAATCAATATATGAGAAAACATTTATCAGTTATAGGATTCAATATTTTTTAAACTATTTTAAAGGGATGAGATGTTTTATTTTCCAAATGGATATGTACATGCAGTTGTTTTTGTAGCAAAACCAATAAATTTTTAAAATAAAAAATATCTATTAAAAATTTTAAAATTCACCAAATATTTATATGATCTTAATTAATTCACTAGAGGTGTGTGTGGAAAATTAAATATAGTTTAGATAGAAAATAATTTTTTTAGGGATTTTCAAATAGAAATCATTCATTATAATAAGTAATTAAAAATACTTTGAAGTTACAAATTTATGATGACAACATTTTTTCCGTTCGACTCCACAATATTTTACTAATTCTTTTTCGAATCATCTGACGTCTGAGTTTGAAATGAGTATGAGTGATGAATTAGTATATTTGATTAGTTTTCATTTATAAAAAAATGTAAATTTTTGAGGTATGATAGGAATTAAATTTTACTTAGAATCTGGTTTTATATATTTCCTGATTTTAGTATTATTATGTGAAAGATATTAAGAAAAAAAATCCCATATAAAAGATATCAACAGTATTTTATGATATCTAAAGGGAACTATGGATTTGGGGATTTTTAAATTTTCTAGATATGTTTTTGAATGACATTTTTTTTTCAAACGAGGTATTTGGTGGAAGTATAATGTATATGACATTTACATTTAAAAATTTTAATTTATTAGAAGGTTATTTATATTCATTTCCATGTATGAAACGAAGCATAATATAAATTTCTAGTACTGATGAAAAATATGTTGTATCTTGAAATTATTGTGCTCAAGTGTGGTGGATGTAATACACTCTTACTAACTATGGAATGTGTTTTACTAAATCTCAAATATTATGTCAATATTCTAGGAAAATTACTATTAGTAAAAACATATCCAATCACTCAGATGGTATGATCATAGATATAAGAGACCATTTCATTTGATAGTACAAACAAAAAGAAGTTATAATTTTACAATCCATCAAAAATCAAGATCAAATTTTTGATATGTTTACAAAACCCATTAGTTTGGATATATATTAATGTATAAATATAAATTTAGGGATGATAAATATAAAGTAATAATTTATTTATACTTCTTTTTACCCATTTCATTATAATAATACATTATTTTTCATAGGGGGTACAAATGTTTTCTATTTTTAAAAAAAATTATTTACTATAAAAATTATTAGTCTTATTAAGATTTTCATGTTTATAAAATTTTCTTATAACTAGTTTTCCATAGTCATACATTTTATAAATATTCAGATCTATAATTCAAAAAATCCTTTCTGGGCTCCAAAAATATTATAACATTTTAGAAATCAAAATTTTTAAATATCGATTTAAGATTCAATTATTATCATAATCAAATTTTATTTCAATATATTCATAATAAAATTTTATCATAATCCATTTATTAAAAAAACATGAAAAACATGTTAGGCATATTGATGGATCTTTTCACTTAGAATTTTACTCTTATATTTTTATAGTTTTTTTCAATATTGTGTTAATTTATTTTACAATTATTTTTTGTATAGTTTTGGTTTGATAAATTTTTTTCAAAAAATTAAAACATTTCAAATTCAAAAAAATCCAAAATTTGATAAATGCATTTAAAACATTGAGAGGTAAAAAATTGTTTTAAAACATTCTTTAGATAATTAATGACCATAAGATTAGAATATATTTGAATATCTATCATTATTTGTCTTATATAAGATGAAATATCACCACTAATAAATTTATAATGGAGGTTAACCCCATATCCCACATTGGTTTTTATATATTTTCCACACTAGATACTACACCACTCAAAGCCCCCAGTCCGATAACTATTCCTCTCAACTAATAATCCGTTTTAGAATTCAGATCCGATAGTATCTATAGATGAATTTTATAAAAATATTATCATCATGGAATGGTTGGTTGAAATATCATGGAATGAAAAAAACTACACACAAGAAGATAATCTCATTTCAAAGTTGGGATGTGGTATGTGTTGAAATTCTTGGTAAATATTTTGACTAATATTATCTATACATAGTTTATGAAATCTATTATTTAGTATATCTTATTAAAATAGTTATAAAAGAAAATATTTCTTCTAAAATTGATGGGTGTAGATATAGGTTTTCTTATTATAAATTTTGTGATTTAGTAATATTCCCCTTAAAAATAGAAATGTATTATCCTTTTCATAAGCTGCCAAAAAATATTATAAATTTTAATATGATTGAGTTTTAAGAATATTTGTTTTTAGTGTGTGAAAATGTAATGAAATAATTACACTAGATTTTAAGAAATATAAAATTTTCTATTTGGATGAAATGATTATTGATTCTGGGAAAATGATATTTGGATAATTCATATTTATAAGATGTTTTTTTGGATTACATTGTGAATATGAAAAAAGTTTACCTTTTAAATTTAATATTTATTGTATTGAAGAATATGAAAAATTCATCCATAAAGTAAAAAAATTATCATATTTTTTGGTTTTACTATTTATATTTTTGTTATGTTTATGAAAATGTTCAAAGTGGGTAATAATCTTATCTATTCTGAGAAAAGTTTCATATATCAGAATTAATATGATGTCTACCATAATGTTTTTTTCAATGCAAAGTCCTAGAATTATTTTTATAATGTTTTTTATGATACCTCCAATGAACTTCCATCAAGGAAACCTAGGGATGATAATAAAATGAAAATAAAGGATAAGAAATTTCTTCTAGTGAAGAGAAATAAATAAAATAAAACGTCATATGAAGTGTTTGATGAAATGATAAATTATAATGTTGAGAAGAAGTAGGGGAATATTTAGTTCGAAATCAACCCCACAAAAAATAATTATCTCAAAATCCGGGATTATTTAGAGTTAGATGGAGAAACTAAGAGAAAGTCTAAATGAAAAGTATAGAAGTATAAATTATATAAAATATGATGATATGAATTGGGGGATCCTCTAAAAATGTTGTACATCCCACTTCACACACATACCATATTATACTAGAATCTCATTTAGTTTTTCAGGAATCTTCTATATTACATTCTGATATTCCTTCATGGAAGTATAAGATAATTTAAGATGTTCCTATTAAATAATCCATCATAGTTGTTCCTAAAAATCTATCAGAACTAATGTCAGTATGGATGAGAGTTATTTGAACTGTAAAGAAACTACAAGAAGTGCTTGATAAAGATGTCAATAAAGAAGTCGATGTTAAATAAATCTAAAATAATAAGGAATTGAATTATAATAATATTAAATAATAGAATATGATAGTGAATTATAAAATGAATAAGAAGAATAGGATGTGGAAGAAGAAGAAAATGAAGGGGAATATAGTGAATTAACCATGAATGATTAAGATCATTTGATTGATCATAATTATCAACATCTGATTTACCGTCCAATAATAATAAATATTAAATGTATGGAATTTTTCAAGTGGATGAATTTTCGTTACAAAAATAATACCAAAAGTCATCCACAAAAGAAAACCCTGATCAATAGTCTAAAACCAATGTTTATGAAAAAAACATAGACTTATTTGCTTGTTGTGATTCATGAATTTTAAGATTAATTGAATGTTTATAATGAAGGTTCGAAGTAAGTATCAATGAAATTTTAACATAGCAGTAATGAACTAGAAGTTATTACTAGAAGAAAGAAACCTCACCAGGTTGAGCCTAACAAATTAGACTCTGCGTGAATGATAGAACAAGAAGGTATTGATATTAATTTCCATATATTGGAGATATTAGAAGAAAAAATTCATTTCATTAATAATATTTAATGAGGGTTGTAGATCAATTAGAACAACTCATTGGTAAATAAGTGTCGATAAATTTGTTGACAGAGTGGATGATTGAAATTGATGTTGATATAAAGCATTTTCATTAAAATAATAAGAATAAAACAAGATCATGAAATCCGACGGTTATATTTTCAAACATGGTTGATTCAGATATAAATATGCATGACAAACACAATTATTAAATAAAAAATATTTTTTAGTGTCATCTTATTCATCAAAAAAATAATCATCATACATGGATGGTTAAGTTATGTTTGTGGAAGTGATCCTAGATGCCACTAATGAATGTACTTATAAGGTCGATTCTCTGAAAACAATTATATGAGAAATGGTTCTTGATATGAGTAAACTCTGATCTTTTGAAGATTATGTTATCATATAGTGGGAAAGAAATAAATATATAAGGGAGTTAACATTTTGAATGATCATAAAGATAATCAAGAAGAAATAATTACAATACTAGGTAGGAGCCACCGCAATTTTAAGAATAAAAAATATTTTGTAATGTGTATGATAAAGATGGGATTTCTTTTTTCCATGAAATAATTATATATATTTTTTAAACATTTTTCTTAATAATGAATGAATTATATTTTTTACAAGTTATCTTATAATTTAATTATTTCCAATTCCAATTATTTATATGTTATTTCATATTATAAAAGTATTATTAGTTGGTAAAACATTGTTTCATTTCTTATATTTGTAACATTTGAAGAATGATTATATCAATTCCCATTATTTTTTAAATTCAAACAGGTGGAGAATATTTTACAATGGTGGAGACATATTTATCTAAAGGGAATAATTATAGATGAAGCGTGAGATATTATCCTATGGTGGAGTTAGTTTCATAATGGGGAGAAGTGTTCATTTAAGTATAATTTTATTCAATACTCTCCATAATATTCAATATTGTATTCTAAATCATGTTTACAGGTGTTGTAAACATTGATTTGGTTATGGTTTATGGAATAACTCTGAATATTATGTTCACAAACGAAGAATGGCCTATAATTTTATCATGTTATTTTTTTATGTTTTGGGGTTTCTGATTTTTACAATAGGTGATATTATTGTGTTAGAATTTTTTTTTATGATAATTTCATTCTTTTAGTTTTGCAAATCAAAAAAACATTATTGATACATGTTTACTAAATTTTTATATCTTTTGTATTTTAGTACGTTCTTGTAGAAAAAAATATCTCATATCGTACATAGAATAATATTTAATGTATTATTAATATAGACATTAAATTATTAATTATGATACATATATTGGGAAAATGTTTGATTTGTTGTACATTCATTTTATTAGACAAGGAGTTATACATTTTTCTTATCTATCATAATGAAAAAATTCATAACCATCAAATTGCTTACGGAACTGATTTATTTCACTGACCAATATATGGATTATCTTATTTAAAATTATTAAGGAAGTACAATAGACAATCTGATGATTATAATCAGAATATAGAAGAAATATTTATATCATAAAGTATATTTTTATCAAAATAATGGTGTTACTTAATACAATGTTCTAAATTCAGTTAAAAATGTTATTTCAAACTCCATATATCTGAGGTTATTGTAATAGTCATGGAAATATATCAATTAGAGCATCACCTATATATATCGAGTCATTTAATGAGTACACATAAATTGATATCATTTGTAACTCAAGTTTTCTAAAGATTGCAGGTTGTGAATGACCTGTTCTGGGTCTTTAAAAAGTATTTAAGAGTTTTTTGTTCTATGGTATTCTTTTTAGAGTTATTTCCTTATGATATAATTTTTTTTAAATCATTTCTGATCATTGTTACAATCGAGGGATTTCAGTGATTGAAAGTTGGTGAATCTGATTCTTCATATCGAGGGCTTCCCGGGACAAGAAGATCAAATCTGATCACCATATATAGGGCATCATGGTATTAAACGATTTATCAATTACAATATTCATATCAAGGAATTTTATGGAATGGAAAGACAAACATTAGTATAATTATAAAAGAGTTGATACATTTAATCATGCCTATTGACTACGTTACTCATAATATTAAAAGATGATAGTATTTTAAATAAAATTTTTAATTCATTCTTAATAATACATTGATGCTGTACTACTTTGTTTATAGTTTTCTATTATTCTGTTCATATAATATAAGGATATTAAGTATACATAGAAACCTATTCAATTGGTTTTATCAGTGATATTTTGATTTCAATAAAAATAATACGTTGATATTAATTATATCCACTATAATTACAATATTTTACCCTAATATAATTGGACTATTTATAAATATAATATAATTTCTTTGATAATTAGTATAATATTGAATCAGATAATGTTAATTAAATATGTTTTGATTTTTTTAATTTAAATATTTTACAGTAATATTTTAAACTACAATTCACCCCCATATATTTGTAATGCCATTATAAGCTCCTATTATGATCCTATAGATATTTTTGAGGCATTTAGGGGAAATATATAATTGATACCCTCCCAGAAATTTAAATCCAACACATTCCTTATATATAGAAAAATGAGTTTTATTCACAAGTAATATTAATTTTCAACAAATATCCATATAAATAAATAAAGATATTCTAACAAAACTTTCTCTACTCAATCATATAACATTTAATATAAAATAATAATTGTATAAATGATATGTAGGATTGGAAATAATAGTATCCATGATCAAAAGCATATTGATATCAATGATAAATGTAAGGTAAAATGAAAAATAATTAGAATAATGTGCATGTTTCAAGGGAAGATTGATAATAATAAAATAATATGAGAATGTACATATTTTGTTAACTTTTTGTTAACATTTATTATTTAACTACTTAAATAATAAAATTTAAATGAAACAATAATAATCAAGATTGGATATTTATTCATGTTAAATATGTCAAATTTATATAATAAACACAACATTAAATTTAATAGGTTCTCATCAATATTTATGTTTTAATGAAATGGAAATTGCTACAAAATCTCATACATTGATAATACCATTGAAGTGAGGATTAATAAATGGATTGATTATGTGTATCAGATATAAAAATCTATAAAAAGAAGTAAATACAATATAAAATAGTAAAATAATTCAAACATTATATTAAAATATAAAAGAAAATGGAGAAGTAATATAACCCTGTGAAATGAAGTTGAGAAAAAAATTCCTTACCATTTGGTAACATTCAATTTGGATCACTTGAGATGAAATAAATAAAATTAAGAATAAAATTACAATAAAATTGTAATTATTAATGATATTATATATATAATCCATAGTATGTATCCATATAAAATAAATTATATGCACAATAATAAAAGTTTTCTCAATAAAGGGAAATTGAGATGAAGTCACTTACCTCAGGATTCATTTTGGTTAAAAAATATTTAATATATTGTATAATAGTTTTAATAACATTATTATTTTATAAAATTAATATATTCATATTTATAATAACATATATGATCCTCTTATAACATTATAACACCTTTTTATTAATAATTTTTCATTTTTTCATTTTTTTGGGTGTTATTTACATTGTTTTCTATTGCATGTTTTTATCATGATTGTTTTATTTCATTTAAATATTATATAGTTTCATCATCTATATAATTATATTAAGTTTATAAATATCATTTTTTACATTTTATTCATCTTATAATCATTTTCTAAATTTGATCATGGAGAATGGGTCACATCGCATCGTGGAGACGGTATGTCGTAGATACACACGACTGGCATTATCATTTCCATAATAGATGAAAGTACAAAGAATTGAATGATATATTATTTATTTAATAATAAATAATACTTAATATATATCAATTATATTCCCTAAATATACTGATCCTTCTTCCACATAATGTGTTAGTAATGAACAAATCACGTCACTACATGTGGTTGTAATCCTCTGTACACACAATCTATTTTATCATATGTTAATTGGAATGAATCATTATAAGTATATGTGGTATTATAATTTTCGATGTATAATAATATAATAAATACCATATAAATTTAAATAATATGTCATTGTATTCATCCTTCAAAGAAGGTGATGGAAAATTTACTTCATCTTGTGAGGAGGTAGTTCGCCATAAACATAATTGATGGTTTCAATTCCCATTTATTTGAAGATGAGATATATATTAGTAATTGCCATAATTTTGTGAGATAAAATTATATTTATTATAATTATGTTATTATATAATTATTTGTTAAGAATATATTTTTTGATGTGCATGTAGAAACAAAATATGAATTCTTGTTTAAGAGTGTCTCCTACCCTTCAGAAAACATAATTCGGTTTTCACTAAAAGTACTCCCATGTTGTATTTATGATTAAAAAGGCATATAGGTTGTTAAAAAGGTATTAAATATGTTATTTTGGATGGAACTAGCTGAAACAAATAGATTTTCAACTGTAAATATGAGAGGATTGTCAGCTTTCCTTCTATAATAGGGGATATATTAGACATGGAATTTTGAAAATAATCAATTACAAAGATGATTTTATAATAAAAACCCTAAAATGATTAATTATATACCCTTATAGGTAATGAGGTAGATATATTCACAAAAGATAGGTTTTGGATAGTTTGGTAGGTTATTTAAACCCTTAAACTTTTACCTTAACCCATGATAAATATGTATTTACCTGCTTATTAAAATTAATTTTAACAGTTATTTATAGTTATAATAGTAAAAAAAATCATTTTAACATAATATAAAATATTATTTATAATGCATAAAAATATTCAATCCATTTTACATTTTAAATTCATATATGTGTAAAAATACATTTGATGATTATACATATAGACACGTCAAAATTGAGGGTTTCAAATGATAAAATTATGATAAATATAAAATGATTTATCAGAAAATTTCAATATTAAGTTTATTAATATCAGAAAAATTTATTAAATTTTGAAATAATTAAACAAATTTCTCTTCAAAAACAATTTAAAAAATAAATATAAAAATAATTAACCCTTATAAGTTTTTAAATTAAAATAATTCTTTTAATAACATTCGTGATTTTCACGGTTTATCGAAAATAAAAACTCTTTAGAAAAATCAAAAACATTCCCTCTAAGATAATTTTTATATGATGATTTCCAGAAATCCATTAATATTTGAAAATATAATTTCTAAAAAATTTAAAAAAATATTTTAAATGTTTGTTTGCGAAGAGTGACTAAACATCTTTTTATAAAATTATAGTTTCTCAAAAATAATTTTTTTTAAATATATTTATATAATTTTTATTTATAATAATTAAATCAAAACTGAACACATTTAAATCATATACATTTTGAAATTATTATTTCCTATATATATTGACAGAAATATTCATTAGGTTATTTGATAAAAATTTTAAAAAATTATTTTAATAAAGTATTATGATTCATTTAATCCCAATGTTGTTTGCATTGCATGACTAGAATTAGAATGTAATTATATATAAATAAATATACGTTTAATGACTATTGGTGTTATATTGTCTTTTTGTATTGGTGTTTTATGTTATATATTCTATTGAACATGTTGTGAATCTTTTAAAATTTTGGGTTGTTACATTATCCTAACCATTAATAAATACATCCCATTAATTTTATGTACCCCTAATAAATCAAGGGATTCAAATTTGAAAATTAATTTACTGAATAAAAAAACATTTTGAAAGGGTTAATTAATCATCATCATAAAAGTGGGAATGATAAATATAAAGGTAATATATAATTACGAATATCTATGTTTTCAATTTGGATAACATTGGTTGGATCTGAAGATATAGAAATATAAGATAATAGTAACACCCAAATAATGATGGAGGGTGATAGAGGTCATTGATCACAATATTTTTAATGATAAAGATAATGTCAAATAATATAATACAATAAATTAGGGATAAGTCAAAAGGCCATTTATTGAACAAATATAAAGGAAATTGGATCACATATTTTTTTCAGATCCTTTTCACAATGTTGAAGAATTATTATATGATTTACGAATATAATGAAATATAATTGATATATTACAATTTCAGAAAATGGTAGTCCCTTTGGTTTTGATTAGATCAATTTACACATTACCTCTTATTCTCAAAAATGAATTTCAGATAATGAATTATATTATTCCAGAATAACCTAAATTTACTTTTAAAAGACCATAAGATCCATAAAAGGGTGAAATGTATTTTCACTTATTTCTAAGTATTTTTTCAGAACCAATATGTTTAGAAAATGTTATTCAATATAATATATTAATCTATAAACATAAAAATTAACAACACTAGTATAGAATTAATATTTATTCATTGGTTAGTTTAATTAAAAATAATGACATATTAATAAATACATCATATAGTTATGTGGTTACAGCTAAACTCTTATCGTCATTCAATTGTTGGTTCATGCTCTCTAAAAATTAACAATTTAATAGGGTTTTCACCCAATATAAAGGTTGTAATATTTCTAAAAACACAATTAATATAAGATTTATAAAATTCTAAAATTATGATGAACCATAATTACTATAACATAAAAGATAAGGTAACCCATAATGGTTAAAAATATCTTTAATCCCATATCCAAAAAATATTAATTCATTTCTCAGATAAATTTTTTATATACTAAAAAATGGGTTGAATTCCCATAAATGTTTCCTAAGAATATCCTTAATCATATTGTATTACCACCACAATTTTTTTGAATGTTTAATTTAGGAAATTAAAATTACGATCATACATTAATTCCTAAACGTGTGATGGTATCCATAACTCTAAAATAAATGATGAAATATATGTTTCTAAAAATTAAAAATAATAATAAATGATTCATGATCCTTATATCCCATTTAAAGATGTTAAAAAAACTTCTAGAATTTAATTATTGAATCTAAATAGATAAATTATTTTACAATTTATAGTTAACATAGTTCTCCCATTATCTGAGTGGTTTAACTTTTAACTAGGGAATTGAATTTGAAAATTCATAGGTTCTCCCATTTAAGATAAAAAAATAAATTAATCTATGAGATGAAATTTATTTTCTTCCATGTCAATATTCATTATTTCCTAATAAATTATTTTATTTATACCCTTATTTTCCACATATAAAAAATATTACCATTACATTGATGCACTTTACTGTGTATCTAATTTAAAAAATATTACACTAATTAAATATAGCCATCATTCCTCCATGGTATCCACCAACCAAGAACATAGAATACTCCATCATTATCATTTTTTTGGGACTGATAGTTGGTAATGGTGTATGCTATAATCACATTTTAGGATAACTACATATGCTTAATCACAATATCTTTCGATTGTTCTATCATCCCATTTTTCTAATAGTCCTCACATTGACAATCTTGTTCAATATTTACGTGATTCCTTCTTGTTGCAGTCAACATAGTGTGAGTAACAATTATCATAGTGGAAAAAATATATAATCATGTATAGTATGTATAAATAATGACATAATTATTACAATATATTAAAAATTAGTTTTAGCCTCGGTGATTCATTTTCATAACCTTTTCAATTTAGTCATTTTTTGTTTTAAAAAAATGTGAATTACCCAAATCACATTTTCTATGAGTGTCCAACCAGGTGCGTAGTAAGGCCCATATTATTATAGGAATGAAATGGTCTATTCAAGACTTACATTCCTTTTGGAGTTATTACCCTTAAGAACATATATGCCAGAACCAAATAATTTATTAAAATAAGTAATTAAAAATATTATGATTTTAAAAATTTAGGATGAAGACATTATATTAAGTATAACACAACTATATTTTGTTGAGTCCTTTTTGTATCTTATGAAGTCTAAGTTTGAAATGAGTATGATGGGGGAATCCACATATTTCATTGGTTTTCATATTTCACAAAGAGGAACTTTTTGAGGTATGATAGAGATTTATTTTTATATAACATCTAGTTTTCAATATTTTATGTTTTTAGTGTTCTTATGTGAAAGATATCAAAAAAATCAAAAAATAATACCATATAAAATATATTAATAGTATTTTTTTATAACTTAAGGGAACTATAGATTTCAGGAATTTTTATTCATTTAGAAATGTTTTTGAATGAAAATGTGTTTTTTTTCAAACGAGAGCTTTGGTGGATAATGAATGCATAAGAGAAGTATATTTGGAATTTGTAATTTATTAGGAGGTTATTTATTTTCTTTTCCATGTAAAAAATAATACTTAGTATCACTTTCCAATACTAATGAAAAATATGTGGTAGCTTGAAGTAATTGTTCTCAAGTGTTGTGAATGTAATACACACTCACTAACTATGGCATGAGTTTTACTAAAACTCAAATATTATGTGAATATACTAGATCAATTTATATTAGTAAAAACATATCACATCAGTCACATGGTAAAAATATATATATAAGACACCATTTCATTTGGGATTACACACCTAAATGAGATATAATTTTATAATCCAATAGAATGCCTGATCACCTTTTTGATAGGTTTACAAAACCCATTAGTTCAGATATATTTTAATATATTAATAAAATTTTAGGTATGATCATCATAATGTAATGATTCATTTATACTTATTTTTACCTATCTCATTATAAAAATATATTCTTTTTTTGGGGGGGTACAAATTTTTTTATGTTTTTTAAAAACCCTAGTTATTAATAAAACTATTAGTCTTATAAAAGATTTCATGTTTTTTATTATTTTATAATAATTTGTTTTCCATGTCTATCATTTTATAAAATTTCAGAGACTGATTCTAAAAATGTTTTTCAGACTCTAGAATTTTTATAACATTTCAGAAATCAAAATTTTTAAAAATCAATTTCACATTCAACACTCTTCATAATCATATTTTATTTCAAAATATTAATATATTTTATTTCTTAAAAACTTATAAAAAAAATCAAGAATAACAGGATAACCATATTGATGAATCTTTTCACATGGAATGTTACTCTTATAATGTTTAGTTTGATTCACTATTTAATAACTTTTGTTTACAATTATTATTGGTATAATTTTTTTGTTATTTTTTTTCAAAATTTAAAACGTTTTTCTAATCTTAAATATCCTAAATATAAAAAAATTATTAAAAAATTGAGTGGTAAAAATTTAATTTAAAAAATTATTACGATAAATAATTATGATAAGATCAGAATATTTAGGAATATAAACAATTATTTTTCTAATATATGATAAAATTTTACCCCCAATGAATTTATATGGGTAGTTCACCCTATATCCCATATCAGTTTTCTAGATACATTCCACTCGAGATTTTTCACCCCTCAAAGGCCACGGTCCAATGAATATTCTTTTCATTATAGATTCTATTTTTAATTTAGATCCAATGGTAAATAATGAATAATTTTGTAAATGTATCATATAGATGGAATGGTTGGTTGAAATATCAAGGAATGGAAAAAAAATCTACACTCAAGAAGATTATCTCATTTAATGGTTGGGAAGTAATATGTGTCAAAATGTGTGATAAGGATTTTGAATTATATTATCCATATGTAGTTTCAATATTCTATGATTTAGTATAATTTGTTAAGGTAGACAGAGAAGATAAATTTTTATCCAAAATGGTTGAGAGTTGATATATGTTTTCTTATTATAAATTTGGTGATTTAGTAAGAGTCCCCTCAAAAAGAGAAAATTATGGTCATTTTCATAAGCTAAAAAAAACCTTGTAACTTTTAATATGATTACCGTTGAAGAACATTTGTTTTCATAGTATAAAAGTGTAATGAAATCATAACACTAGTTTGTGTAATATAGGGAATTTGTTATTTGGATGAATGATTTTAAGATTCTGAGATTGGGATATTGAGATAATTTATATGTATATGATGTTTTTGTTTTAGATTACATTGTGAATATGAGAAAAGACTATATTTTCAATTTCTTCTTAAGGTATTGGAGAATATAAAAACATCAACTATAAAGTGAAAAAATTATATTGTGTTTGAATTTTATTAGTAAATTTTTTATTATGTATATGAAAATAATCAATGTTGAAAAGAAATCATATCCAGTCTTAGAAAATTTTTATTTATTGTTATTAATATGATGTCTACGATAATTTTAGTTTCCAAACCATGTCCCATATATGTTTTTATACTGTTTATGGTGCTGCCTCTAATGAATAGTCATCAAGGAAACCTGAAGAGGATAATAAAATGAAATTAAAGGCTGAGACATCTCCACTTCTGAAGAGAAATAAATAAAAGATGACGTTAGATGATGTTTTAGAAGATATGTTAAATTATAATGAGGACAAGAAGCTTGGGGATCTTGAGTTAGAAATATACCCCACAATAAATAATTATCTCAAACTATTGGATTATGAATAGTTAGAAGAAGATACTATTAGAATGATGGAAATAAAAATATTAGAAGTATAATTATTTTAAATTTAGTTTAATAGAGTTGAGGTAGCCTCTGAGAATGTTGTACTTCCCACATCACACACTTTCGAGATCATACTAGAAGAACATTTAGATTTTCATGAAACATCTATATTCATTTCTGTTATTCCTTCATGGAAATATAAGGAAATGTAAGATGATCATATTTGATGAATCATTCATAGTTGTAAATGAAATACTATCTAAAATTATGTCATCCTAGAAGGGAATTGATATAACTTCATGGAAACTACAACAAAATCATGATTAAGACCTCAATAAAGAAGTTGAAGGAAACCCAAAATTTTTAAAATAATAATCAAGTGAATTATATTAATATGAAAAAATAGAATATGATGTTAATGTATAAAAATAGGAAGAAGTATAGGACGAGCAAGAAGATGAAAATGATGGGTAAATTAGTTAATTAACCATGTATGATATGGATCATATGATTCATCATTATTATCATAATGTGATTTACCATCCAATATTAATAATGAACAAAAGTATGGATGTTTTCAGGATAATGAATCTTTTTTACCAAAATATGAAAAATAGTCTTCCATAAAAGAAAAACATGATCAATAGTCTAATACCAAAGTTTATGAAAAAAAATTAAGATTGATATAGTTGTTGAGATTCTTGAATTTTAATATGTAATGAATATTTATAATGAAGGAGAAAAGTATATTTCAAGGAAAAGATAACCTAAAAGTAATGAACTAGAAGTTTTAAATAGAATAACAAAACCTCACCAGGAAGAGCCTGATCAATCAGACTCTACACGAATGATATATCAAGAAGGTTTTGATTTTATTTTCCATGTCTTGAAGAGAATCGAAAGAAAAATTACATTCAATACTAATATTGAATCAATGGTCAAGTTCATTAAATACATCCTTATTTAGAAATAAGAGTTGATAAATGTTTTAACAGTGTGATGAATTAAAATTGATTTTGATTTGATGCATTTTCATGAAAATTCCAAGACTCAACCAAGATCACATAATCATATTTTAATGTTTTCAAACATTGATGATTTAGATATACGTATACATGATAAAAACATTTATAAAATACAGAAATATATGTTAGTGTCATATTATTCATTAAATAATTCATTATTAGACATGTATGATAATGTTATATTTGAGGAAGATTTCAAAGATTCCACCGATGAACGTACTGAATATTTCAATTCGTTGAAAACAACGATCTGAGATATTGATTGCAATAAGAGTGGACTCTGATCTTTTAAAGAATAAGTAATCATATAGAGGAAGAAAATAAATATATGAGGAAGTTAAAATTTGGAATGATCATGAACATAATCAGGAAGAAATAATTACCATACATGAGTGGATCCACCACAAGATAATAATGATAAAATATTTTTTATAGTCTATGATGAATAAGATATTTATTTTTTTCCATGAAATAATTTTGTATTTTTTAAGTCATTTGCATTAATAATTAATGAATTATAATTCAATAAAATATATATAATTATTGAATTATTTCCAATTCTATTTGTTTATATTTCATTTCATATTTTTCATGGATGAACAGTATATTAAATATTGTTTCATGTATTATATTTCAAACATTTTTGTAAATAGTGTATTCATTCTGATTCTTTATTAAACTAAAAAGGAAGAGAATAGATAACAATGGTGGGATAAAATTTATCTTAATGGGATAATTATGTATTAAGCATGGGATATTATCCTATGGTCAAGATTGTTTTATAATTGGTAGAAGTTTTCTTTAATGATGAATTTTATTTAATACTCTCCATCGTATTCATCATTGAATTCATCATCTTGTTCAGAAGAGTAGTAAACATTTTATTAGATATGGATTAATGAATGACTATGAATATGAAGTTCAAAAAAGAATAAAGGCCTATAATTTCTTCATGTTATTTTTCAATTATGTTTTATGGTTTTTGATATCCAAAATTTGAGATATTATTTACAATGAAATTTTTAATCATATAATTTCATTTCTTTATTTTTTGGAATCAAAAAAACATTCTTGATACATCATTACTAAATTTTTATGTCCTATGTACTTTATTATGTTTTTGTGGAAAAAATTATATAATATCATAGATTTAATAATATTTAATGCATTATGAATATTAAAATTACATTCTTCACTATGACAACTAGATTGGGAATATGTTCGATACGTTGGACATGCCTTTTTTTAGACAAGGAGTTATACTTTTTTATTATCTATAATAAAAAAAATTCCTAACAATCAGATTGTTTTTTGAACTGATTTGTTACACTCTCTATCATATTAATTGTGCTATTAAAAATTATTAAATATGTACAATAGACAAACTGATATTTATATTCAGAATATTGAATAAGTATTTATATCATATGGAATATATTTTTCAATATAATGGTGTTAATTAATATAATGCTAAAAATTTAGTTACAAATGAGATTTCAAACTCTATCAATATTAGTGTATTGTAATAGTTAATGAAATATGACTAGTAGAGCATCCCATATATATATCGAGTCATTTAAAGAGTCTGTAATAATTGATTTCATTCTCAAATCATGTTTCCTAAAATTTTCAGATTTATAGTTACATGCTCTTGGTATTTATAATTCTTTTGAGTGTTTTTTGTTCTATGGAATACATTTCATGGTTGTTTCTTTATGATATTCTTCTTTTGAAATCTTGTATGATCATTGTTACGATCGATGGATAGCAGTGATTGGAATGTAGTGAATCAGATTTATTAGATTGAGGGCTTCGAGGGACAAGAAGACTGAATCTGATAACCATATATAGGGCATCTTGGGATAGGATGAAAAAGCAATTTTGATATTTATATCAAGGTATTTTATGGAATGGAAAGACAAACATTACTATATGTATAAGAGAGTGGATAAATTTATTAATGTTTATTGACAACCTTAATGTTGTTTTTAAAAGTGAAAAATATTTCAAATAAATCTTATATGTCATTCTTACTATTACATAGCTATTATACTACCTTTTTTACACATTTCTATTCTTCTATGCATATAATAGAATGATGGTTATTATACATAGAAGCCTATTCAATTGGTTTATCATTGTTATATTGATTACAATAAAAACAATACATGGATATTTGTTAAATCCGTTGTAGTTACAATATTTAAATATATTATGATTGGAATGTTTATAATTTAAATGTTGATTCTTTGATAATAATGCCAGTATTTAATTAAATAAATATAAATAAATAGGCATTGTTTTTTAATTTAAATATAATAAACACCAATTGTAAACTACCATTCACCCCTATATATATGAATAGCCATCATAAGATCCTTTTATGGTCCAATATATATTTCTGTGGAACCTAGTGGTAATATATAATCGATCCCCACCTAGAACTCAATATCCAACACATTCCTTATAAAAAATACTGACTTTTGTTTATAAATAATTTTCATTTTCAAGAAATTTCCATATAAATAAAGGATTATAAGTTAACTAAAATTTACCTACTCAATTATATGCATTTGAATGTTAAATACCATAAGTATAAATTATATTTGAGTTTAGAAATTATATTATCCATGATGAAAATAATATGGATATCAATGATAAATATATGATAAAATGAAAAAAGTACAGAATAAAATATGTTCTCGAAGAGAAGATTGAAAATCACACATGAATGTGAGAACATAACTTTTTAATACTTTTTGGGTAACATTTAATTTTTAACACTTGAATAATAAATATGAAAAGAAACAATAAAAATCCTTATTAGATATTTAATCAAGTTAAATACATCAAATTGGTAGAATAAACATGACATAAAATTGAATAGATTCATATTTACCATTATGACTCAATGGAATGAAAATTGCTAAAAATTTCCTTACATTTATAATACAATTCATATGCGGATTAATAAATGGATTGATTATGTGTATAAGATATTAACACATATAAAAATATATAAATACAATACAAAATAATCAAAAAATAAATAAAATGTTATATTGTAATATAAAATTCAATGGAAAATTAAAATAACCCAATGAAATAAAGTTGAGTTTTGAAATTCCTTACTATTTTGTAACATTCAATTAAATTCAATTGGGATGAAATAATTCTAATTAAAAATAAAATTACCATAAAAAATTATGTATTAATGAAATTACTTATAAATTTAGTAGTATTAATTCCATATTAATTAAATTATGTACACAAATATAAAATATGGATCTGTAAAGGGAAACTGATATGAAGTCACTTACCTCAAGATTAATTTTGGATGAACATGATTTAATATATTGTATAATTGTTTTAATAATATTATTAATTTATAATATAACCATACTCATATTTATAATATTATATATGATCCTCTTATAACATTATAACACCTGTTTATTAATAACTAGTACACGTCCGTTATATTTCATGACATATTCAATTAATGGTTTTTCTTTTTATAAGGGTTTAATTTTTAGTAAATTTACGAAGAAAACATGTGTTGAATAAATTATAATTAGGGATTACTATTGTCCTGTTTTTTAAAACGGGGGAATAGAACATGAATACATCATTCAATTAGTTGAAAAATATATTAGACAATGATGAAATAGATGACACTATTGAATAAATTAAGTAAATGAAAATATATAATAAACATCCACTACATAATACTTAACAACGTGTAATTGAATAAAAAATAGGTGAATAATAATTGAATCTTGTTGTTAGATCACTAAATTTCAATATTCTTTGTATTTGATTGAATACACGGTCCTCTGGTATGCTATATACTGGTGGTTGTTGTTTGCGACTTCCCACTCTTGACCATATAGACACCACGCCCATCTCCCATCTTTTTGTGAACCTTATTCAGAATAAACTCATTTAAATAAATGGTAAAAACACACATCTTCATGTATAAATTCTCAAAATATAATTGTATGGGAGAAATTATTATAAATTTCAAGTCCAATAATATTTTATCGATTAGTTTATTAAATTAGAACAACATTAGTAGTGGATTACACCAACTAAGGAGATATTTACCTGAATAGTCTCACAAATGTCCATTACAAAGAGCACTAATCTTCGATAACAATTAACTTAACCATGCACATTAAATGTCTTTTAGAGAAATCAAGACATTAACTGGGAAATGTCTCTCATACACTTTAATATGGATGGTTCAAAACATAAAAAAAATTGAACACAATTTAGAAACACAAACCTAGAGATTTGGTTATTCTTACAACAACAATATGATTCGATCTTCATGAGGGGGTGGACTGTTGTCCTGTTTATTTACTACCTAGAAAACATAAAGGAAATGTTATTAAATAGTACAATGACTAAAGGAAAAAAATAAATTAAAATGGACATATCCTAGAAATTATACAAGATGTAATTGTGTCAATGTAAATATACAGGATTTGAGCCCAAGATCGCACCTTCTAATGTGGGGTGACTCATCCGTGCAATTGGATGGTAACTCAGGACCCTACATGCATCCCCTCTTCCTACATGTAGATTTATTGTAAATATTTCATGTGATATTATCAACAATATTATGAACAGATGTATGTTCCAAAAATGGGTCACTGATTCACTCTATTGGCCACTATAACTCATATATATATCACATCTATAATTATATAATCTTTCTGGAATCTATCGAAACCACAGAAGGATCCACATGAAAATAAACCTCTATATAAAGATTTTCACTTATATAATGTATCCCTAGTATCATGTAATATATCACATAAAATGAAATCATTCCAAAGTTCATGGAAAAATTAAGACCAACCTTATAACCATGCTCTATTACCGGAAGGAGTCCATAATGCCATTAAAAACTATCACATGCGGTCACTGATCCTATAAATCCAATACTAAATTATTAATGAGGTAGTATAATTTTTGATGGACCTACCAAAAACATTATTAACAACATCTTGAATGGTCTACCCTAAAGTATCTTCCATAAATTCCTCATTCATGCGTATAAAGTGATAAATAATGAAAGAATACCTCCTCAGAAGTAACATGGTAGCCCTCCTCATGGCAAAAAGATCGAATAGAAACTCCTCCCCTTTCTATTTTCTTCCATAATGTTCTTATATGGGGTAGAGGATAAATAAATTTTCCATGTAGTCAACCATTGATCAATGATGGAAATACTCTCTATGATAGTATCATCTTTGACAAATGATGGCAATACTCTCTGCAACAGCATTCCATTTTATCAAGAGGTGGGTGGAGTGTTGTCCTATTTTTTCTTACACAGAAAATAGAGAGGAAATGTTATTAAATACTAAAATAACTAAAGGAATTAAAATTAATTAAATGGAAAAAACAGATGCATAGTATAATCATTAAAAATGCGATATCACAAACGACAATGATCACAACCAAAAAACTGACCAACAAATACAAAATAATTACATACATATATTCATTTTCTAATTTGGATTCTCAAAAGATAAATATAGAATGTTCCATCATCATCGCTCGTCGGGGAAATAATTCTCATGTTCCACCTTCAAAAATGAGGATTTCTTACCCCAAAAAATTTGAATGTGAATGAATGGAAGACTTCTTGAATCATGCTGAAGGACATTAATATGAAAACATAGAAGAAAAATGGGAGAAAATATAACATCAGTTCATATGTAGCACCCAATCCAGTTCTCAAGAGATCCACATTGTTGAACCACTATATTCATCATTGTTAGTTGATATCCCAAATTTGTTAATAAGTGTAGGGAGAGTGTCTTATATAGAACCCACTCAAGGAATCCAATATTTTCATTCTCTCCCAATCTAGTATTTAAAAAAATGAGGACATCCGACGATACAGTAACAGTTCCCAACATCCATTATTATATGATAAATATTGAGACCCCCCTTTGTTTCACCTTATTCCATAGAGAATGGGACCTTACGAAATAGATTTAAAAAAATCAGATCATTGAAGTATTTAAAAAATAAATATTATGAAAACCCACAAAATTCAAGTTATGCTCTTTTTTAACAATCAAACGTTTGAGTATACACCTGACATAGGAAATATGAATCCCATGTTACACCATATGGGGTTTCAATGGAATAGATATCCATCAATGTCCCACTATGGGCCTTGCTAAAATTCTCATGAGATAAAATGGAGTTCTAAGACAATAACAGTCAAAACATATATACAGTTAAAACACATATACATTGTCTTCCAATATAATGATAACCCAGTCAATATGTATTATAACATGTTCAGTCGTACTAAAAGTGGTATATTGTAACTATTTTGAGTATTTTAGAGATTCAAAAATAGGAAATAGAATATAACATACTGCAGGGGTGAATAGAGATATCAGACCTAGTATATAATTTCATGACCAAAATGTCATTCGAGGTGTCCATGGATTTTTCATTGATCCATATTATGTTCTCCTAGAGGGAATATTTCAGTTTCCTTAGCATATGAAAAATGAATATAAAATTACAATAGTATCAACTACCTCATACGAATTAAATGAAATAGAAGTGCCACATAAGTATGGTATTATACCACACAGTTAACATTAATACGAAGATCAAACAAATATACAGTATGTAATGTTAACATACGGGGTGAGACATAATGAAAACCTAGTCAAGAGGTATTCTAACAAGTTAAGTTGTACTAATAGTGGTATATTGTATATATTTTGAGTATTTCAGAGATTCAGAAATTGGAAACAAAAGATAACATAATACAGGGGTGAAGATAGATATCATAATATTTATTGAATTTAATGAAAAAAATTTCATTCAAGGTGTCCATGGGTATTTCATATATCCTTATGATGTTCTGCTAGACGTCATATTTATGTTTGGAAAGTAGATGAGAAATGAACAGAATATTACAAAAGTTTCAACTACCTCATACGAATTTAATGAAACAGAAATCCCAGTGTATTGAATTTTTGTACCGAATTCCGAAACCTTTATGCAAAAATTATCAGAAAGCAGTTGAGTGTGAGAACAGAGGTTCACTTCCCTGCTTTACTACACAATACATGCAATCATTACCTATTCTTATTATCTCATTCATGAAATTTTGTAAAAAAATTAGATAAAAGAGAAACAAAATAGTAAACATTTAATGATGAGTTAATGGGGATAAAATGTGAGTCTATTCATAACGTCTATACAAGAAACCTACAATATCCTTGGAAAAATTAAATCCTAACATATATCCCTGTCTTTAACAGCGTCTACTGTGAGTAATAGAAACCCAAAATAATGCATTACAATGCCTATAATTAAAAACCTCCACCATTATCCTAATCCCCAATGTTTAACGTCCAGAATAATGACAAATATTCGAGCACCAATAACTGATACAAAATCGAAATTAATGAAGTACATACATCATGTCATGAAAACTGTCCAACATTATAAGCATCCTGCATGAAAATCATCCAGTATGTTAATATTATAATAAACATGCAGAAACTTCAAACTGAAAGAGCCTCCATGAGAAATTACAAATACATCAATCTGAAGATCATTGTGTGTTGCAGTTATGGTTTGAAATCAAACTAATAAAAACCAAATAAACAACCACTTATTATTTGTTACCTTGATAGAAGAGGAAAAAATGTAAATCTAATTTCTTATTTTTCTAGTTCAATATAGCCTTAATTACCCTTTATTGTTGAGTAAATGAGTAATTGTACCTAAACTGTCTCGACTACACTAATGACCATGTTGCATGTCATCCTTTGTATCAAATTCTTGTGAATGGTTTTTCTACATAGAAAATGTAGTTAGCAGAATATGAAGCTACTTGATGAAGTTCAAATAAAATCATAACATAAGTGATTTTTTGCAATGGATAGTAAAAAATTCAGTGAAATGAACATCATGTATATTAAAATCATTGAAACTCAACACTAATCATGCATGTATTGTTAATTCAAATAAAGTTAGTTATTATTCAGATATGATGACTGTTACATACCTAAGTAGATAACTGATTAGACGTACAAGAATCAACCCTACTGGAAGTGTTTGAACTTGATGGAGAAGACCTACCGGGTTGATGCTCTTATTAAGAAAGGATGGAAGGAAAAGTTCATTAACATTACTTTTGTTAGTTATTTAAGCAGAATGAATATAAAATGAAGCACATAGGTGTAGGATTTAACTCAATCACATCTTTTATCATTGTTGTTTGATGGAAATCATTTAGTACTTCCATCATTCTCCAATAACCACACATATTATTTGAGATCGATGAAAGTGAATCTCAACAGTCATATAACATTATAGTTTATGAATCATACCATAATGACTCATTATTCCTCAAAAAAGACCAAACCATGAACAAACATAGAGTAAATACAATGAAAAAACTAATACTGAATACAAAATAACAGTGAATACAAAATATCAACGATGAAAAAACTAACAGTGAATAAAATATATTAACATTGAACAACCTAACAATGAATTCAATATTCCAAAGTGGTACAAAAACACATATATAGTGGAATCAATTTTTAGTGAATGAAACATATTAATATTGAACACTACATACTAATAATGTACACAACATTCCAACTATGATCAAATAGTGAACATAACATACTAACCGGAACCAGTTATATAGTGTATTGGAAAACTTGAAAGTGCACAACATGAAAATAGTGACTGGAAACAAATATACAATGACCAAAATAGGGTTTCGAATATGAGTTCACATATATACTATATTCGTTATATTGAAAGTCCACAGCATGAAAATAGTGAATGGAAACATATATACAATAAAAAAAACTGGTTTTCTATCCAATATTCACAGATGCATTTTATAGTTCATGTCCAGTGCAATCAACTACAACCCTTATCCAATGCATTGGAGAACCTTGTGGCCACGTCTTCATCGTAAATCTGTGTAGCAGGCATCATGTATTCAAGAGGATCAAATTCCTATTGAACAACGCTATATACTTCATCATATGTTATACAGTCAGCAACAACCTGGCTACTACAAATTAGTAGGAAAGAGTATTATATCCTCCCTAATAATGGGAGACACCCATGGCCAACAGTGGCATATACAACATAATGATAATAGTATGGATAGGTATTATGGGATGTGATATGTTCATGGTTTACCACATCATTCAGGGCTCTGATTTTTGTAAGAATTACCTCAATCACAGCAATTATCATTACCGTTTATTGGAAATCATTAAGTACCACCATCATTCTACATCAACCAAAAAATTGATTTGAGATAAATAAATATGAATCTCAACAGTGATATGACATTATAGTTTTGGAATCAAACATTAATTACTCTTCCTTCCACAGAAAAGTCCAAACCATGATCAAAATAATATTGCTATGTACCTCATCATATGTTCTATAGTCAGAAACAGCCTGTCCAATATCAGTTTATCTGATTCTTTGGAAACCACCCTGCATTGAAGGTCATGGGTGAATAAATTTTTTTACTAGTTGTGGGGATTGGGGGTATAGTAGTAAAAATTTAAGGGTTACTATAGTTATAATGAACTAAAATTTCATGCTTTAGGTGGTTTAGTAGTGAATTGAGGATACAAAAGTGTAAATGGAATATTAACATAGATAGATGAAATTAAAATCACTATCTGATAGTGGAGTCTGAATCCATTGAAGGTGCGAAGGCGTCGTACGAGGAGGAAGAGCAAACAGAGAAGACATGGAGGACGGAGGCGATGCAGGTGGAGGAATTAGAATGAGATAGAGGTGAATATTAAAGCGGTGGAGATAGAACACGAGCGGCAGAAACCCTAATAGGTGTGGAGGTAAAACATGAGCGACCATGGGATATTGCATGTAGTGGAAACCCTAGATGGTACAGAGGGAAAATTCAAGTAGTTGAGGGATTCAATCACGATTTTGGAGTGAGGGAAACCAATTTGAGATTGAATTCAGTGGAGATAAGATGACATAGTGCAAGGAAGTCAGTATTTAAGAAATCCTAGAGTTAGATGACGACCACTTCGAGAGTCAACGGGAACCATAGGTTCGAAATATATCTTTGATGACCGCTATAATGGAAGGCAGAAAACATCGAAACTATAGTATAAATCGGGATGAGGTGGTCATAAGTGAAATGCGTGGAAAAGGCAGTCTAAATCACGAGAAGGTCTTCGAAGATAGACAAGTGGTAAATCGAGACTGTGGGGATGATAGATGATTATAGCTACGATTATTCACAGTGTACTCAAGATCACAAAAACCGTAGGTGGATCGGAGGACCCAGACATGGATGAGTCGAAGGTGGAGTCGCCATTTGCGGAGAAGGCATGTGATGAGGACCCAAAGTTGGGGGAGACGATTGTGGAGGATATGTAAGAGGAAGAGATGAGGCTGGACGAGCTGAAGGTGGATCACATGCAGGTGGAGTCGTGGCTAGAGAGGGCTTTTAGGGAGGGGAACGGGAGAGAAGATTCCAGGAGGGGTGCGTGAACCCTAGAGCAGGGAGATGGAGAATCGGTGTTTGGAATGAGTCGTGGAAATCCCGATCGGGGTGGAATATTTGGAGGTATTTTCAGGTTTGTATTTTTGGATATAGAATATGGGGTGATATGGATGCATATGGAGGTGACAGGTGGAGGAAAAATGCTTTCTTTATAATATATATAGATATTTCATTATTTTTTATAGATTTGGGTGTTAATTGCATTTCTTTCTAATGATTCTTTTTATTTGGAATATATTTGTTAATATGAAAATTATGTAGTTACAACATCTATATAATTATATTATTTTTATAAGTATCATTATTTATATTTTATTCATCCTATAATAATTTTTTTATTTTGATCATGGATAATGGGCCACATCTCTTCGTGGAGATAGTCGATCGTACTTACAAACAACTGGCATTTCAATTTCTTTAATGTGTGAAAGTATAATGAATTGTTTGAAAAATTATTTTTTCATAATAAATATTATTTAATATATATCATATAAATTCACTAAATTTTTCATTATTTCCTTTCACATAATTTGTATGTGAAAAACAAATCACATTAAGACGTGAGGTGGTAGTCCACTGTACACACGAGCGATGATATCATATGTAAAATGGAACAAAACATTATAATGTATACGTGATATTAAAATTTTAGATTTTATAATAATATAATAAATACCATATAAATTTTTAAAATATTTCATTTTATTTATCCTTCAAAGGTGGTTATGGAAAAATTACTTCGGTTCGCGAGGCGGTAGTTCGTTATACAGATAATTGATGGTTTCATATCCCATTTGATTGCAGAAGATATTTATATATGTAATTACCATAACTTTAAGAGATATAAATATATTCAATATAATTAAAATATTATATAATCATGTTTTAATAATATTTTTTTGAGATGGAAGTAGAAACCAAATAATAATTATCGTTTAAGAATGCCACCTATTCTTCATAAAACAGAATTATGTTTGCACCTAAAGTATTCCCAGTTAGGATTTATGATAGAAAGGGTTATAGGTTGTCAAGATGGTTTTACATATGTTATTAGGGAAGTTACTAGCCGAACAAAATTGATTTAGATCTATGAAAAGGGGAGGCTAGTGTGCGGCCATTTATAAGAGGGGAGAGGACGCACATGGAATTTTAAAAATAATCATTTACAAAGTTGTTTTTATAATATAAAAAAATGGTTAATTATATAAAATTATATATGATAAGGTTGATATATTCAGAAAATATTAGGTCTGTATAATTTGGTATGTAATTTATACACTTATATTTTTATCTTAACCCATGATAAATATGTTTTTTTCACTGTTGTGATAATTAATTTTAACTATTATTAATATTCAAAATAGAAAAAAATAGTTTAAAAGAAAAGATAATATAATTTATTTTGAATAAAAATATTCAACCCATTTTAAATTTTAAATTCATTGAAGTGAAATAATCCAATTTATGATTATACCCATAGACGTGTTGAATAGGTGTGTTTCAAATGAGAAAATTTTAATAAGTATATAATTATTTAAAAGAAATTCAATGATAAATTCATTAATACGAACTAAATTAGTTAAATTGTGAAATATTTAAACTAATTTCACTTTAAAAAAATTTTGAAAACAATTTTAACCATATAAATTAATAAAATTAAAATAATGATTTCAATTACAATCGTGATTTTCACTATTCATTAAAAATAAAAACTCTTCTAAATAATCCAAAACATTCCCCCTATGAAAATTTTTATATTATGATTTCCAAAATGAAGGTTGTATTTTAAAATATAATTTCTAAAAATTTTACAAAATTATTTTAAATTTATAGAGCAAAGCGTGACTAAACAACCTTATTAAAAAAATACTGTTTTTCAGAAGAAAAAAAATTTCATTCAGTTTTAATAGTTTTTATTTGTAATAATTATACAAAAACTAAACACATTTAAAATATATACACTCATTAATTATTATTTTCTAATCATATGGACCAAATTATTGGGAAGGTTATATTGACCAAATTTTAAATAATGATATTTTAATATAGTATTATTTTTCATTTAAACACAATATTGTTTTCATCACAAGATCTGAAATAGATTTTATTATATAAAAATCAATATATTTTTAATGAATTTAGTTGTTATATTATCTTTTAATATTGGTGTTTTATGTTATATATTCAATTGAACGTGTTGATCATCAATTAAATTTTTTTGTTGTTACATTCTCCCCAGCTTTAAAAAATTAAATACCATTAATTTTTTGTACCCCTTATAAATCAATGGTTTAAATATTGAAAATTCCTTTATTGAAAAAAAAATTTGGAAAAGGGTTAATAATACATCATCAAAAAAGTGGGAAAATGAAATATGACTGTAATATATAATGTCAAGTATATATGTTTTCATGTATGATAACATAGGTGGGAAGTGAAGATATAGAAATATAATAGAAGAGTAACATGCATATAATGATGGAGGGTAGTAGAGGTCATTGATCAAAATAATTTCAAATATCATGAAAATGTCAAAAAAATTAATACCATAAATCAGTGATAATTCAAAAGGCCATCATATCAAGAAATATGAATTAAATTAGATAACATTTTTGTTTGAAGATCCTTTTCATAATATTGATGAATTATTATATGTTTTAAAAATATAAAAAAATATACTTACTTGATATATTAATATTTAAAAAGAAAAATATAATCCCTCAGTTTTTATTTGATCAATTTAAACTTCACCACATAATCTAAGAAATAAATTTCAAATATTTAATTCTATTATTTGATAAAAATTAAAATTTTCTTTTAATATACTAAAAGATCAATAAAAGGGTGAAATGTATTTTCAAATATTTCTATGTATTTTCCTAAACAAATATGGTTAGAAAAAATTATTCAAAATAATATATTAATCTATAAACATAAAAAATAACAATACTAGTACATCATTAATATCTATTCATTTAATTGTTTAATTATAAATAATGATATGTTAAAGAAAACATCATATAGTTTTTTGGTTAGTGCTAAACGGTTATCATCATTCAATTGTTGGTTCAAGCTCTATGACCATTAAAAATATTATGGGTTTTCAACCTATATATGGGTTGTTCTTTTTCAAAAACCATATTAATATAATTCTTATATCATTCAAAAATTGTGATGAACTACATTTACTATAACATAGAAGATAAGGTATACCAGAATTTATATGAATACATTTTATCACATTTACAACAAATATAAATGCATTACTCAAATAAATTTTTTAAATACTGAAAAAAGGGTTGAAATCCTATAATTTTTTCCCAAAAATATCCTTAATCATATTATATTACCACCATAATATTTTAATGGTGAATTTATGAAATTTAAATTATGAACCTACTTTAACTCTTAAACCCAAGATGTTATCCATTGCTCTAAAGTAAATGATAAAATATATGTTTGAAAAATTAAATATAAATCCTTATATGTTTCATGATTCTTATAACCCATGTACAGTTCATAAAAATACTTCTGGAATTTAATTTATGAATCACGATACATTAATTTTTTGACCATTTTTATTCAACATAGATCCTTCATTATTCAGAGGAATAAATTTTAAATAGGAAATTGAGTCTGATAATTCCTTGGATCACCCATTTAAGATGAAAAACTAAAAATCGATCCATGAGATGAAATTTATTTTCTTTTATGTTAATATGCATACTTTCATCATTAATTCATTTATTTGTAACCTTATATTCCACATATAAAACATATTTCCATTCCATTTATGCACTTTAATATGTATCTATTTTATAAAAATTTACAAGAATGATATTTAGCCTTCATTCCTCTATGGTATCCACCAACCAAGAACATAGAAAACTCCATCATTATCTTCTTTTGGGAGTCTGAGAGTTGGTTTTGGTATATGATGATAATCACATTTTAGGATAACTACATTAGCTTAATCACAATATCTTTCACTCATTTTATCATCCCACATTTTTTAATAGTCCCCACATTAAACATCTTGTTTAATGTAATCATGATTTCTTCTGGATAAAAACAATGACTAAAACAAAAAAACATAGTGTGAGTAACAATAATCATAGTGCGAAAACAAAATAATCCTTTATAGGATGTATAAATAATGTCCCAATTATTACAATATATTACACATTAAATTTAACCTAGGTGAATAATTCTCATAAACTATTAAAATTACACATATTTTATTTTAAAAAAAAATTGAAATATCGAAAGATAATATTTCAGTTGTGTCTAACCAGGCGCATAGTACGGCCCATATTCTTGTATAACACAACGCTCTAGTTAAGACTGACATGTCTATTTTGAGTTATTACTCTTTAAATCATCTATACTATAACTAAATAAAATTGAATTATATATAAATATATTTATTTTTCTTAAAAAACATATAATATATACCTTACCAAGATATTAGGATTATCTTCATTACTTATCCTCAATGATTATCATAGGGTTATGTTCACTAATAATTGATTTCTAAAATTTTCATCCCAAAGATTATATTAAATATGATCTAATACCAATTTTAATGAAATTGACCCTTGTACCCCATAGTTAGAGTTTTCTTCACAATATTTACATAAGATACATTGAAACACATCCCAATGGACATTAAAATTCAACAGGCTTAGTAATTTGAATCATAAATGATTCTGAAATTACATTTTAATAAAAACGTTACAAATTTTATTTTGATAATATAATTATTTCCAATATCATATCCTTGTATCTAAAAATTCTTATATTCCTAGGAAAGGAAAAAATGTAATGGTGAAATCAAATGATTATTAAGAGTTATGTAAATTAGAAGATCACAAGAATAATAGGGGAATAATCAATAAAGCATAATCAATGGACTTAGATAAATATCTGAATACACATTCAATTTAGATACTTACATAAATATCATTAATAGATATGAGATAATCAGTATGGTAAAGTAAATATCAGAACTAACATTCCATTTAATAAATAAATTTGGAATCATGATTTGACAGTGAATAATTAATATTGAAAGGTAAATATTTGAACACATGTTTCATTTAATCAATAACTTGACTATTAGTATTAGATAAGGAATAATGGGTATTGAAGTATAAATATTTTGAAAAAAATACATGTTAATAAAAAAATTAATATCCTGGTTAGATAAGGCTAAATTAATATTAAAAGGTAAATATCTGAACACACATTCCATATAAACAATAACTTTACTATGATGATTATATAAGGAATAACCAATTTTTAAAGGTAAATATTTAAATAGAAATTTCATTTAATCAATAACTAGAGTATAATGATTAGATAAGTAAATAACAATATCAAAAGGAAAAGTACCTAAACCCAAATTCCTTTTAATTAATAACTTTATGGCCATCATTAAATATGGAATAATCAACATAAAATGGTATAAACCTCAACACATATTCAATTTAATAATCATCTTGAGAGTGAAAATGCATAAATGGATAATACAATTATGAAAATATCATTGATAATAATAACTGAATTATTAATGAATGAAATGCATAATTATTGGAGGAAAGGTTCTCAGGCATCAAGATACCTCTTATTTTAATTCATGTAACATGATAGTTTAAAACATAGTTTCAAGTATAAAACACAAAATAATTTATGTAATGTCACCCAACTAATTAATATGAGGATACTACCCATGATTTGAGGGGATATCTATAACCAGTACCCATCTACAAATTCATGTCCAAAACATTCCTCATACATTGAATAATCAATTTAATTCATATATATTATTCCTTATCATTAAATTTTTATATAGTGAAAATAATACATATTAAAAATAATTTCCCCAATCAATCACATAACTAAAAAGTAAAATAACATATATAGAAATGATATATGGGTTAGAAAATAATAATTTTCATGGTATGATGATTATGTTTAATAAATTGAAATTTAATTTCCAATTATAAATTATCACACAAATGTGACTGTTTTAGGATAGAAATAACATTAAAAAGGTATTATTATTGTATAATAATTTTTGACCACTTTGGTTACTTTTAAATTTCATAATATAGAAAAATATAATTGAAAAAACATTAATCATCATACAAAATATTTATCCATGTTTTATAAATAAATGGCATTGCATATACAACAGATAAAGTGAATGGGTGAATATTAAAAAATTTCTCTAAATAGATTATAACTTTAGACAAAATCCATTATAATGATAATACTGGTGAAGTGAGGTTTACTCAATAGATTGATTATTTTCTTAAAGTTTACAAAATCATAAAAAGGTAGAAATAAAATATAAAAAAATAAATTACACAAATAATATCTTATTAGAAAATAAAATTGATTAGTAATATAATTTCAAGAAAATAAAGGGAGTTTAGAAATTCCACACCACTTAATAACGTTCATGTCCAAAACCCTTTTATTCAATAATTATAATTAAAAATAAAAATAAAATTAAATAATCCTGATTCAGGATATTACATGTGGAATGGGATGTATTTTCACCATATAAATTAAATTTGGTCCAAAATAATAAAATAATCATCAATGAAGGTAAATTAAGATCAATTCCATTACCTTAAATATAATTTTCATTGATCATGATTTAATTTACTATATAACAGTTTTAGATATTTTTTAAAAATATATGAGAACCATTTTCCAATTTATAATACCATAAATTATCCTCTTATATCAGTTTAACTCTTTCATTTTTGTAATATTTATTCCAAAATAGATCACATCACTTCATGGAAATGGTAGATTGTATGTCCTCATGAGTGATGTAATCATTTCCTTAATAAGTTAAAGGGTAATAAAGTGGGTGATACATTAATTTATAATAAAAAATATAATATCATATATATCACATATATTCACCAATTGTTTCTTTATTACCTTTCATGTAATGCATAAGTGAAAATCCAATCACATCATCTTCATGAGGTGTTAGTCCATCATGCACATAAGTAATGTTATCGTATTTTAATCTAAATGTAAAGTAAGAATGCATATGTGATATTGAAATAGTATATTTATAATAATATAAAAAATATAATATAAATTTCTTAAATCTGTCATTATTTTCATCCTTAAAATGTGATGTTCAAAAAAACTACATCAGTTCGCAAGGTGGTAGTCCTCCATACATATGATCAATGGTTTGTTTTCCCATATTATCACTACTGGAATTTAGCCTTTTCCCAACGGCAGTATACCAACAGTTTACTTAAACCGTTGGTATAGTGAGCCTTTTCCAACGGTTTAAGAAAACCGTTGGCAAAGAGAATTTCGGTGGACCCTTTCCCAACAGTTCACTGGAACCGTTGGGAAAGGGTTCTACAATCACACATTTCCCAACGGTTCAGTGGAACCATTGGGAAAACTCACACCTTTCCCAACGGTTCACTGGAACCGTTGGGAAAGGGGTGCTAAACTCACACATTTCCCAACGGTTCCAGTGAACCGTTGGGAAATGTGTGCCATTGCCAAGGGTTTTTATAAACCGTTGGCAAAGGTTTCCCCCAAATTGCAGATCGCGATTTCCTCTCCCCATTCGGACAGAGCCCTAATCTATTCGCTCAGGTGCTCTCGCGAACCCCATCTGATTCCACTGCTCTCGCGAATTCGAACACCAGCACCCCCATCCCAACAGGTACACCCAATACGAATAGGTAAAATTTGATCTTAATCATATTGTTGTAGTTATTTTAATGAATAGATTTTTCCCAGGTGTTGGTGGTTTAATTGATTATTGAAATTAATATCTAAATAGGATATTGTTTGTGTTTGTGAAGACTTCTTTAATGTTATTGTATTCTATGTTTGGAAGGAGAGTGTTCAAAACATGTAAATCAGAGTTGGGACGTTTACATGTTTTCGATAATGGATTGTGGGAATTATGGATTGTGTTCAAACCAATTTGATATGTTTTGGATAATGGAATGTGGGGGTAGGGGGTGTCCACGGGGGTGGGTGGGTTGTCCACGGGGGTGGGCGGGGGTGTCCACGGGGGTGGGAAAGGCTGTCCACGGGGTGGGCGGTGCTGTCTAGGGGGTGTGGGCTGTCCTGGGGGTCTGGGTGGGGTGTCCTAGTGGGGGAGGGGTGTGTGGGGTGTCCAGGGGGGTGGTATGTCTAGGTGGTGGTGGTGGGGTTGTAGGGGAGGGGGTGTGGGCTGTTTGAGAGGGTGGGAGGGGCTATCCAGGGGGATACGGGGTGTCCAGGGGGGTACGGGGGTGGGCGGGTTGTCCACAAGGGTGGACGGGCTGTCCACGGGGGTGGTCGGGCTGTCAAGGAGGGGTGGGCGGGCTGTCCAGGGGGGTGGGTGGGCTGGCCACGGGGGGTAGGGGTGTCTAGGGGGGGTGGGCAGGCTATCCAAGGGGGTGGGGGCTGTCTATAGGGAGAAGGGGTGTCGAGGGGGGTGGGTGGGCTGTCCACGGGGGTGGTTGGGCTGTCTAGGGGGTATGGGGTGTCCACGGGGGTGGGCGGGGCTGTCCAGGGGGTGTGGGCTGTCCTGGGGGTCTGGGTGGGGTGTCCTGGTGGGGGAGGGGTGTGTGGGGTGTCTAGGTGGGGTGGTATGTCTAGGTGGTGGTGGTGGGGTTGCAGGGAAGGGGGTGTGGGCTGTTTGGGAGGGTGGGCGGGGCTATCCAGGGGGGGTACGGGGGTGGGCGGGCTGTCCACAAGGGTGGACGGGCTGTCCACGGGGGTGGCCAGGCTGTCAAGGAGGCGTGGGCGGGCTCTCCAGGGGGGTGGGTGGGATGGCCACAGGGGGTAGGGGTGTCCAGGGGGGTGGGCGGTCTATCCAAGGGGGTGGGGGCTGTCCATAGGGAGAAGGGGTGTCGAGGGGGGTGGGTGGGCTGTCCACGGGGGTGGTTGGGTTGTCCAGGGGGTAGGGGCGTCCACGGGGGTGGGTGGGTTGTCCAAGGGGGTGGGCGGGGCTGTCCACGGGGGTGGGAAAGGCTATCCACGGGGTGGGCGGGGCTGTCTAGGGGGAGTGGGCTGTCTTGGGAGTTTGGGTGGGGTGTCCTCGTGGGGGAGGGTTGTGTGGGGTGTCCAGGGGGGTTGGTATGACTAGGTGGTGGTGGTGGGGTTGCAGGGGAGGGGGTGTGGGCTGTTTGGGAGGGTGGGTGGGGCTATCCTGGGGGGGTACGGGCTGTCCAGGGGTGGTGGGTGGGCTGGCCACAGGGGGTGGCCGTGCTCTCGCGAACCCCACGTCCGAACATCATCGACCCCCGTGGACAACCCACCTTTTATCTCAAATTCCATAGATTTATACATTATTTTATTATATTATGTCTCAAATTATCTAAAATATGTGTTTGATGTTCTTCACGTGACCTAGCATAATTCCTTCTCATAATCTATAGTGATCATGGGAAGATCCCATGCATGATTCATGATCACACAAATTATTCTGCAGATCATACATAATGGAAGCCTTACAGGACGTGAGATGATTATATCTATGAAATATACTCTAGTACCTGGTGAGGAAGTGAATATTAATTCAAAAAATGTAAATTTCATATGACGATACCCTACTAATATGGTTATGGGATGAGGCATGCTTTGATGTGATAACACATTAAGTTCTTGTTGGTTTTACATTTTTTCAATAACACATTACTATGTTTTTCTCACATGTGTAGTTGATACCATGATTATTTTCTTCCTTTATCATTTACTTAAATGTATTTTCTATTAAAGTTCAATCCTATTGAATTTTTTATGACAAAATGACTTATATGAATTCTTTTTACAGAATTTACAGAAGTTGGATGTATGAAACCGATCGTATCTCAAGCGATTTTCAAAACAATTTGGAGAGTTTTATAGATTTTGCATTTCACAATGCTTCAGATAGTGGTCGCATACACTGCCCATCTACCAATTGTGTTGGTAGACCTTGGATGAGTCATGAAGAAGTCAGCTACCACATAACCAAAAATGGTTTTCAAGCAAACTACTTTGAGTGGTATCACAATGGGGAGAAAATGAAATCTCAAATTGGTGATGATCGAAATGAAAGGACTAGAATGGAGAATTTGTTAGATGATCGGTTTCCGTTTATTTGTCATCATGAAAAAGAAAGGATTTCGACTCAAGAAGATGTCGATATGAGGACAAATAATGCATCTAGTGAAAATGATGATATTGATAGGGTGAAAAAATTGAATGATGCTGCCACGAATCCAGTATATCGACAATGTGATAAAATGAAAAAGCTGGAATTTTTAATCCGATTGTTTCATGGAAAAACTATGTATGAGATTTATAATACAGCAATCGATTACATTCTTACCCTCTTGAAGGATTTACTTCTAGATGATGCAGATATTCCCTCAAACCACTATATGGAATAGAAGTTAGTTGAAGAACTTGGATTTTCCAGAAACAAAATTCATGCTTGCCCGAAAGATTGCAATTTATTCTGGGAAGAAACTGCTGAACGAAATGAATGTATAAAATGTGGCACATCCTGCTGTAAGTCAAAATCGGATGGAACACCGTCCCGCGTTCCACAGAAAGTAATGTGGCACTTTCCATTGATCCCCAGACTCCAGAATCTTTTTATGTCTAATGACATATCAATAAAAATGAGATGGCATGATACCGAGAGAAATGAGGCTAATGATGAGTTGGTTCATCCTGCAGATGGATTTGCATGGCAGAGATTTGATGCTCGACATCCTGATTTTGCAGCTGACGTGCGTAATGTGAGGCTGGGTCTTTCATGCGACAGTTTTAATCCGTTTGGGCAGATGATTACTTCGCATAGCACATGGCCAGTTTTTATACACATTTATAATCTTCACCCATGGTTGTGTATGAAAAAATATTTCACTTTCATGAGTATACTCATATCTGGTCCTTCTGATCCCGACATTGATATTGATGTATACATGCAACCTTTAATAAAAGAGTTGAAACTTCTTTGGGATGTGGGTGTGCGCACATACGATACATGTTAGAAAGACATGTTTCAGATGCGTGCTATGCTTAAGTGGACGATCAATGATTTTCCGGCTTATGCAATGATGTCTGGATGGAGCACGAAGGGAAAACTGTCATGTCCAGTTTGTATGAAGAATACACGATCCCGAAGACTGAAACATCGTTGTAGTTTCAGTTTTATGGGACATCGACGATTTTTGCCAAAGGATCATCCATATAGAATGAATCGTCTAAGATTTGATAATACTATAGTGACCGATGATCCACCTCAGCGTATGTCTGGAACTGATGTGCTTAATGAATTGAAAGATTTCAGTTTTTTGTTCGGGAAGGGTCAAATGAAATCTGGAAAGAGAAATAATGTTTCCAAAGAAACCTGTTACAATTGGAGGAAGAGGAGTATCTGTTTTGATTTTCCTTATTGGTCAACCAATTTGCTACGTCATTTCTTAGACGTAATGCATATTGAAAAGAATATATGTGAAATGTTGCTTTCAGTTCTTCTAAATGTCAAGGGGAAGACAAAAGATGATTTACGATCTCGACGTGACTTGGTGGATTGGGGAATCAGACCAGAATTGCATCCTGTGCGTATCAATGAAAATAAATGTAAACATCTATGTTCTTCTGATGTGATGACACCTACTGAAAAAAAACAATTTTTGGAAGTATTAGAGACTATTATAGTTCCTGATGGCTATTCAAGCAACATATCTAAACGGGTCAATAGAAGATAGTTGAAGCTAAAATCTTTGAAGACTCATGATTATCACGTTCTACTGCATGAGTTGCTTCCAATAGCAATCCGTCATCTTTTGTCCAATAATGTAAGGGTGGGTGTTATTCGGTTGTGCCATTTGTTTAGAGATCTTTGTGCTATGAAGTTTTCCAAGTCTTTCTTGCAAAAAATGTTGACAGATGCCCCATTAATTTTGTGTGAGTTGGAGAAAATATTTCCCCCATCATTTTTCACATGCATGCTGCATCTGACTGTCCATATTCCAACTGAAATACTTCTCGGAGGACCTGTTTCTTTTCGTTGGATGTATCCAACTGAAAGAAATATGTTCACATTAAAGTCTTATGTTCGAAAAAAGAATCATCCCGAAGGTTCTATCGTGAACGGTTACTTAGCTCAAGAATGTATGGAATTCTGTTCAATGTATTTGTCTGATCTTACTACAAGAATGAACAGACCAATGAGAAATGAAGAAGAACAATATGAGCAAATTGAACCCAGTTTTCCATCACTTCCTCAAACAGGATGAATTCCTGGATCATATAAATTGAAGACATTAAGCCTTGAAGAGCAGGAGATGGCACATCCCACAGTTTTGTTCAACTGTGATTTGTTCGATGACTATATCAGGTAACAAAATTGAATATGTATATCTTACATATATATCTGTTAAACTATTCATATTTTTTTATCTACAGGGAACATAAAACAATGATAAATAGTAAGCATCGTTCTTTATCTTTGAGAAGGAGAGAGACTTTGCATAGCAAAGAGTTTTCTGCTTGGTTAAAATTGAAGGTAAAAATATTACTGTTTAAATTAATTATTTCAATATTTACTTAAGTTTAACTGTCATTTATATTGCAGGTATTGAGTTTGTCTACTGACTCTGTCTCTGAGGAAATAAGATCTTTGGATTTTGGTCCTAATACCGTGGTTCGTGACTGTAAATCAATTGTTATCAATGGGTACAAATTTATTGTCACTGAACAAGCCAAAACCATGAGAACACAACATGATGGTATTATGGTTACTGCCACAATAGATTGTTATGCCGGTGCATCAGATAGTAGACCGCGACTTGAAAATGTGGGTTATTATGGAGTCGTTGAGAAAATAATAATATTGGATTATTACTCTCATGGACGAGTCACAATGATGAAATGCCATTGGTTTGATTCGATGATGAGACATGGCACATTTATTGATGATTGTGGATTTCGAGTAATTAATATGACCCGCACTCTTGCAACTGAAGAACCATATGTGTTGGCATCAATGGCTAAAAAAGTTTTTTATGTCAAAGATCAACTTCAACCTGAATTTGGTGTCATAGTTGAAGTAATTCCAAGACATATTTTTGATGATGATGATGATGGAATTGACACTGTCCCTATTGCCATTGGAACCAATACATTTATTTCTTCTGATGACTGCAATAGCTCAATTGTCAGAGTTGATTGTGAACCTAAAGTTGTGGTTGGAAATATATAGAATCATTCATCCATGTTCTCAATTCTTTTGGTTTACCACGAGTTGGGTTGTTAAGTTTGGTAATATTCATATTTATTTAGTATTGATCACAAATATGTTTTATCTGACTTGACCGTTATGTGAATTTTCAATGTTTATTGGTTGATGTTTTATTTGAATTGAATTTTCTAATTTGGAATTGAATTGTATTCAAACCAAATCAAACAATATTTCTAACTTGGTGAACATTACTGTTGTACCCCTCTCTCTTGGATTTTAATGATCACAATCACTCTCATCGTGTTCTAACTTGTTTTCAAGTGTTTTGATGCTAGGAAAAAGGTTGCCCAGGAGTTGGCCCAAGAAGGATGATAGTGGACTCTCTGAGTCCACCGGCCAACCGGTGGATTCCCACCGGCCAGCCGGTGGTCTCTGGCAGAAGCATTGCTTTCTTCCAGATCCACCCGTCAGCCGGGGCTAGTGCACCGGCCAGCTGGTATGGTCACCGGCCAACCGGTTCTTGCCCACCGGCCCGCCGGAGGACCCAGGCAGTAGGCTTGCCCACTGCCTGGTGCCACCGGCCAACCGGTGGATGACCACCGACCAGCCGGTGGAACCCAGACAGAAAGCCTGCTCTGTCTGGACCACCATCTAGCCGGGAGCTCAGCACCGGCCAGCCGGTGGACCACCAGCCAGCCGGGAGCTTAGCACCGGCCAGCCGGTGGACCACCAACCAGCTGGTGAGACACCACCGGCCAGCCGTTGTGCCCAGTCAAACTAGCCGTTGGGCTTTGACCAGACTTGTACTTTTGACCCCCAACGGCTCCGGAAGCCCTCTAACGGCCATATTGAAGTGTTTATGGGTATTTCTCCTATAAATAAGAAACCATGGATGCCGGGAACATAAAAAAAATATATTTTGATGTCTTGATGCTCTAACGACAAATCTCCAAGGCCTCTTGAGATCCATTGCCATCCTTGAAGCTTGGTCTCCCTCTCCATCACCTGCTCTCACACTTTTGGCGCTCAAGGCTTCCGTGTGTTTGTAATATTTTATTTTTTTAGTTCTTCATTGGGTTTGGATTAAAACAAACCTCTCATTTCCATTCTTTCTTTCAATTGGGTTTCTTTCTACATCCACAATAAAAAAGAATGTTGTACGAAGGTGTTCTAGCCTACCTTAAAACGGCTAGTGGGTTTCTTGCTACAACCATAAAAAAGCAAGCTGACGTATTAATCACTCAATGGTTATTGTTGGGAGCAGAGATGTAGTCTTGGGAATTAATGTGCCGTCTGCGCGTACACATCATGAATAATAATGAGATTGTTTCACGGTGGTTTCAGCTCAATCCGAGGTCGTCTGCTATGAATTTGACTGTTTGACGCCCGTTTTGGCAGTTTATGACACCAGAACTGCGTTGTCGGTCACCGCGGGCACACGGCACATCCGATTGACGTGTTGTCTTCTAAAACACTTCATAAATCACTCACCCGTATTTGTCGTCTGATTTTAGGCTATTCCGACTTCATTTGGCCCGTTTGGACCCCCCTCACGCGCGTTTACGAAGCGCGCGCATCACTTAAAATACAAATATTGAGTCGTACCGCGCAAACCGAACCTCTGATTGACGTGCTGTCTGCGCGTACACGTCACGAAAAATAATTAGAATGTTTCCTGGTGGATTCAGCTCAATCTGAGGTCGTCCTCTATGAATTTGACCGTTTGACGCCCATTTTGGCCGTTTATGACACCAGAACTGTGTTGTCGGTCACCGCGGGCACACGGCTTGTCCGATTGACGTGCCGTATGCTCGGCCACATCAGAAATCACTCAGCCATATTTGTCGACTGATTTCAGGCCATTCCGACTTCGTTCGGCCCATTTGGACCCCCCTCACGCGTGTTTACGAAGCGCACACATCACTTAAAACACGAATATTGAGTCGTACCGCGCAAACCGCACGTCCAATTGGCATGACGTCTGCGCTTACACATCACGAATAATAATTAGAATGTTTCACGGTGTTTTCAGGACAATCCGAGGTCGTCCGCTATGAATTTGACCGTTTGACGCCCGTTTTGGCCGTTTATGACACCAGAACTGCGTTGTCGGTCACTGCGGGCACACGACACGTTTGATTGACGTGTGGTCTACTCGAAAACTTCATAAATCACTCACCCGTATTTGTCGTCTGATTTTAGGCCATTCTGAAATCGTTCGGCCAGTTTGGACCACCCTCACGCACGTTTACGAAGCGTGCACATCACTTAAAACACGAATATTGAGCCGTACCGCGTAAACCGCAAGTCTGGTTGACGTGTCGTCTGCGCGTACACGTCACGAATAATAATGAGAATGTTTCACGGTGGTTTCAGCTCAATCTGAGGTCATCCGCTATGAATTTGACCGTTTGACGCCCGTTTTGGCCGTTTATGACACCAGAACTGCGTTGTCGGTCTCCGCGGGCACATGGCATGTCCAATTGACGTGCCGTATGCTCGACCACTTCAGAAATAACTCACCCGTATTTTTCGTCTGATTTCAGGCCATTCTGAATTCGTTTGGCCCGTTTGGACCCCCCTCACGCGCGTTTACGAAGTGCGTGTATCACTTAAAATACGAATATTGAGCTGTACCGCGCAAACCGCACGTTCGATTGACGTTCCGTCTACGCATACACATCACGAATAATAATTAGAATGTTTCACGGTGGTTTCAGCTCAATCTGAGGTCGTCCGCTATGAATTTGACCGTTGGACGCCCGTTTTGGCCGTTTATGACACCAGAACTGCGTTGTCGGTCACCGCGGGCACACGGCACGTCCGATTGACGTGCCGTCTGCTTGACCACTTCATAAATCAATCTCCCGTATTTTTCGTCGGATTTCAGGCCATTCCGACTTCGTTCGGCCCATTTGAACCCCCCTCACTCGCGTTTACGAAGCGCGCGCATCGCTTAAAACACGAATATTGAGTCATGCTGCGCAAACCGCACGTCCGATTGATGTGTCTTCTACGCATAAACGTCACAAATAATAATTAAAATGTTGCACGGTGGTTTCAGCTCAGTCCGGAGACGTGGTGTGGCCGGCACCACTCAAAGTGTCCGTCTTTTGTTTTAAAAGGACGTCATTTTAAGTGAAAAACATCAACTGACATACAGAAAACAGACCAAACGCTTTCCGAATCTGTTGATAATTTATCCCAACAATCCATGGGTCATATGTGACGTGTACGAGACAACCCGGGATGAATCTGAGTCGCAGTGTGGCTAGGATAAGTCTAAATGACTCTCTTTTGTTTAAAATGGACACCATTTTAAGTACATACGGAAAAACGACCAAACGGATTCGGTTTCCGTTGAAACATTAGGAGAATGATCCATGGGTCTTATGGGACGTGTACGAATCATACCCGCTTCAATCCGACATGCGGTGCGGCTGACACCACTCAAAGTGTCTGTCTTTTGTTTCAAAAGGACGTCATTTTAAGTGAAAGGCATAAACTGACATACGGAAGAACGACCAAACGCATTCGGATTCTATCGATACTTTATCACAACAATCCATGAGTCATATGTGACGTGTACAAGTCAACCCCATCTTAATCCGAGACGTGGTGTGGCCGACACCGCTCTAACTCTGTCTCTTTTGTTTAAAATGGACATGATTATAAATGAAAAGAACAACTGGCATACGCAAAACCGACCAAACGCATTCGTAATCTTTTGATAATTTATCACAACGATCCATGGGTCATATATGACATGTACGAGCCAACCTGAGATGAATCTGAGTCGCGGTGTGGTTAGGATTAGTCTAAGTGTCACTCTTTTGTTTAAAATGGACAACATTTTAAGTACATACGGAAAACCGACCAAACTCATTCGGTTTCCATTTAAACATAAGGAGAACGATCCATGGGTCATATGTGACGTGTACGAATCTACCCCGCCTCAATTGGAGACACGGTGTGGTCGACACCACTCATAGTGTCCGTCTTTTGTTTCAAAAGAACGTCATTTTAAGTGAAAAACATCAACTGGCATACGGAAAACCGACCAAATGTATTCGGATTGTGTCGATACTTTAGCACAATGATCCATGGGTCAAATGTGATGTGTACGAGTCAACCCCGCCTCAATATGAGGTGCGGTGTGGTCGGTATCTCTTCAGGTGTATGTATTTTGTTTAAAATGGACATCATTTGAGGTAAAAATATATGGTATAGAAAAAACCGATCAAATTATGAATTGAATTTCGGATTCCACATATAATTGTCATCTAAATTTTAAAATGATTTCTAAATGAATTATGTATGTTTATAATTATGTTATGAATTCTACTTTAATTATGGATGTGTATATTTTCAGGATGCATTATATGTGTTGGTTGGTTGGTTTTCATTATTTGTATGTGGTGGTTTTTTCTCTATATGTATGCATTATATGTGTTACAGGTACAATAATTGGATTGAAAAATGAATTGAAAACGAGGGCATAATTGGATTGAAAATTGAAATGAAAATGCCCAAAAACCAGACCTGCTGTGCAAATTGCAGGCTGCTGTGCAATTTGCACAGCAAAGCCTATGCCAACGGTTTGAAACCCGTTGGCATAGGCTCTGTGGAGCTGTTTTACCAACGGTTCAAGGAACCGTTGGTAAAAACACCCTATCCCAACAGTTTGAAACTGTTGGGATACCCTGTTGCAGGGTTGTTTTTACCAATGGTTCATGGAACCGTTGGTAAAAACCTTTCCCAACATTTTGTAAACCGTTGGGAAAGAAAATTGTTTATTGATTTCGCAACGGGCCAAACCGTTGTGAAAGGCCTTTCCCAACGGTTTGGCAGAACCGTTGGGATAGGTTGATTTTTTCTGACCTATCCCAACGGTTCTGTGTTAACCGTTGGGAAACGCCTTTCCCAACGGCTTACTTCCCCACGGTTTGCAGAACCGTTGGTATAACATATACCAACGGTTCTGCAGCCTTTCCCAACGGTTCTAAACCGTTGGGAAATGCTGGATTTCCAGTAGTGTATATAGGAGGAAATAAATATATGTCATAGATTTAATAAATAAAATCTCATTATATTTATAATACTAATTTTATTATATAATCATGGTTGAATAAACATTGAATGATGTGGAATAACAAAATAAAAGTAAAACTTCTCATTCAATAATGTTACCATTTATTCAGACAACATCATTATGTTTTCACAAAAAAACCCCTCATATGTTGGATATCAGATGAAAAAATTCTTCTAAGATATTGGTATTAGATTAAGGATGTCATTTTCCTAGTTATTATAAAATCCAAATGTCTGATTAAAAGTTTGGAGGGGATTATAGGGGAGGACTTTTAAAAGGGGGGGGAGTGGAAACACATGGAATTTTTTAAATTAATTAATTAAAACTATATTTATATAATTTAGAAATACTCAAAATGGGATCATTATATACTCTTATTGGTTATGTGGAAGAAATATGGACATAAAATTTATATTTATAAGTTTTCTGTTTACTTTAACAATAATAATTTCAGATTAAACACTCAGTAAATTAGTTTTACCATAACAAGCTTAATTAATGTTTAATGATTTTACTACTCATAAAGGTAAAAAACTAATAATAAATTATTTTATAATATAATTAATTATGATTTTAAATATGTAATCCATTATTAAAAATTCAATTCATATATGTGGAAGAATCCAATTAAAAATTATACTGACCGATGCGATGGAAAATAAGGTTTTCAACGAGAAAAATCACTCATGTATAGAATATTTTAATGTCAAAATTAAATATATAATTGATTATAGTGAAGTATATTATAAACAATTTAATAAAATTGAACTAAATTATTTTTAAAAATATATAAAATTAATCTTTCCTTTGTAAAATATTTTTAAGAAACTTTGATTTAAATAAAAATCAGTATTACTGACCAGTCTACAAAAAATGAATCTTTTTAGAAAAATCACTGAAATTCCACAAAATAATACATTTACTTGAATATTTAAAAAATGAACTTAATTTTTTTAATATAAAATTTCTACATTTGATAAAAATAAATCTGAAATAATGTTTGCAAAGCATGACTAAACCACCATTTAGAAAAACATAGTTTTTTAGAAATCATTTCATTTTTTAAAATCATATTTATTTTTTATAAAAAATATATAAAAATTGAAAATGTAAAAAATATATATTTTCAAAAATTATTTAGTCATTTTCATACCCTCCAAATTAACAACTTCCTTATTACATTCACAATTAATATAATAATATTTTAATATTGTATTGTGTTTCTTTTATAACCAGTGATGTGTACATCACTAGCTATCAATGCAATTGAATTTATATAAAAATAAATATACAATAATGTCACATGGTGATTAATTATAATATAAAAATAATTTTTTCTATCATATATGCTATTAAACATGATGTTCCTGTTTTAAAGACTCTAAGTGTAAAAATAAATCCCAAAATTAATGGCATCAAAAAATAACAATATTCACCATATATATACAATATAATATAATGAATATTGTGTCTGCATTATCCATTATCGTTTCGAATAACAAAAAATTAAATTATGGTCCAATGATTGATCTATAACACAGATTTCCATATAAAAACTTCCTCATCACAAATCATGGGGTCACATTATAAAATAATTCTAAATCTATAAATACTAGACTAAACACCTTACTCATTAAATGATCATGTCATACCATGATGTCTGTGCCATGATTTAAAAAATGATTTGAATATTCCATACACAACCAACCCTAATCATAAGAAAATTTATTATATTTTTGGAATAATTTCTAATTATTATTGTAGTAAAAAAATCTAAAAATAATTATAGCAAGACCATAGTCATTTCATATTTATTTTGGTAGCTATATTTCAAATTTAGATCCAATTTTTTTTTATAATTCACTTAAATGACACCATATGAATATTTAATTCAATAATACCTCTTTTATTAAAAATAAAAAAAAATTAATATGCACTTGTATAATTCCCCTCACCTAGTTATCTTAGGCTCTAACACTCCCTTTTGGATTTATTAGAAAATAAAAAATACGTTATGTTAATTATTCCCTCCATCTAATGTTTTTGATAGATTCTATCCTCATGAATTATAAAATTAATATAATATTTCATCTATTATTATGAGTCTACATGATCCATCATTGTTTAATAAAATATGTGACTTTCTGAAAAATTCATTAGACTTTTTCATGGAGATTTTTATTTTTTCTGAATGTCCAAGGAGGTGTACTAAGAAGAATTAAATGTTATTGATAATAGTTTTGAGTTTTTCATAAATATAATTTCATGGGGTTCAATGTTAATTTGAATAATTTAATATTTCATAGAAAATATTAAAAATTAGAAGGAAAATATATTTAATAATATAATACAAAGATAGTTTCAAATATATTTTATAGATTACATTATAATACGCATGATTTAAATATCAATGATTAAGAGTAGTCTTCCTATATGTAAGAGTAACTCCCAAACACACATGATTAGTATATGATGCCAGAGGATACATACTATGCAATTTGGAACATTTAATAACAACTCAAGTGTATGGTATGATTAACTTGATGATTAAAATGATTAATTTGTAGATGCACCTGATTAAATGTGAGGATATGTAAGAGTAAAATATGTCTTCACCCGATTAAAAATATATTTTCATAGGTATTTTTATATTAATAATGTTCTATCATTAAATATGTAATACTAAAATTTCATTATTCTATAATTTTATTCAGTGAATAAATTTCATGACTGTTGGTGTTAATCCACGCTTCAAGGAGATGATTATAGTGATAGGATTCAGAGGAGATTATGCTATGAGAAAAATCTTCACAGTAATATTATATTACTATATGTGACCAATCATATCCATAAAATAATTTTATGTGTTTTTAGAGGATAAATGGACCAATTAAGCCATGATTTTTTAAAAATTAATGTAAAATAATTGATATCATATTTTGTGTTATTATTCCTGAGATTTTTTTATAAATACTAAATTGATTTATAAATATTAATGACTGAAAGGTTTGTAAATTAACATTTTTATAGTATTAATGATGATAAACATGTTTTTTTCAAAAATACTTTCAAATAAATTTATGGTAACTATGTCATCTAGATTATGTAATGAATTTAAAAATAAGAAATTTGAGTTTCAAAATTGTTCTGGGAGAACACAAAAATTAAAAGGCAATGAGAATAATTAATATTAGAAGTAGAATAATAATCTAAAATTATTTCATCACATTATGTAAATTGATGTCCCGAAAATGGAGTAATATTGAATTCATATAGAAGATTATAATGTATTTATAGATGATCATCTATTGGCACTAAAGCGATACAGATTTCTTGTTATGTACTTTTTTGTTTTGGTTTTAATACCTTGTGTAAAATCATTCAGATCTAGATTAATGAATAGTTATAAGTAATTGTTATTGTTAAATCTCTTTGGGTAAAGGATAATAAATTCCCATATTATAATGAAATTTTGACATTGAATAGACATAATAGTATCATACTCAATCAAAACAATGAATGTCTATTGTCACCCAAACTGTGGGGAACCATGAAAAAACATTCTATTGTGTTATGAGTTTCTCCTATTTAATTTGAATGAGGGTATAATTTATATATATATACAATCATTAATCTAGAAATTTAATGGGGATTATTTCAAAATAAAATTATGAAAATGAACTACTGATTAATCCCCCCTTATTAGTGTTACAATATTAACTACATGAGAAAGTCAAGTCGTATAAAAGAAATTCAGATTCCCCCTGAAAGATCTGATCATTTTCAAATAATTAGCTGAGAATCACAATTTAGAAAACATCAGATTCATAACAAATTTTAAATAAAAAAACTATAATGATACATTATTAGCGATTGAGCATGTATTTTTTCATCAGATGTGAAGGTTATTTCTAATTTTCCTATATACTGATGTCAAAAACTATGATATATTTATTTGAGTTTTTAATTTGTAATTTCAGATATTTATTTCCATGAAGACCTCTATTATAATTTCATTATTGAGGGGTTCATAATTTAACATCAACTATAGTTATTGAAAATATGTTTACACTATGAATGATTATATATATTATACTTCATATTTTGAAGCATATAGGTCAAGAGGATTCAAGAGTTGAGTAATCTATGTAAATTCTATTCCATGAGTTTTTTATCTAGTATCATAGTTTATTTATTGGAGATGGTATTATATATGTTATTGAATAGTATATCTAGATTCCTTAGACTATTTTTGATCTGATCGATAATCCCTCTGAGAATCAGGTGAATTTGGATATTTATATTCTTTGAGTGATAGAAAAAAAAATAAGGGGAAATATTAGTTTATAGAGAATTGCATCAGGTGATATCATGGAAGGATTTTTTTGACATGTTTCTTGTATAAGTGGATATGATTATGATGGATTATACTGTATATTTAATAATACACTTAATTTTTCACCTATTTTGAAAGAATATTATATCACCAAAGTTTGATTACCTGTATATAGCTTAAGGCATGTTATACTTGTTGTAGTAAATAATTTTTATTGACTTATTTTGTGGTGGTAAAGAAACACGATGTTTTATTTTAGGGAAACATAGTGGGATTATTTATTATGTGTAGAGAAATTATTTTTTATGGATTCTGAACTCCAGATCTGGTCTCGGCTGACCTTAAGCTTCATGTGAGTTCCAGTGTGCCTCTGCAACTACTCTGACGGGATTCGTAGGAGAGAGGTATGGTGTTGCTTTGTTTGTTTTGATATTTTTACAATAGTGGTGTTCGGGAGGTGGCATCACTAGAGGGGCCCCTGTCTCCCTAGCTGGTAACTTATGACTCCTATGGATCGACTATTTGGGAAGTCGGTGTGGGTTCCTCCGCATTTTGATTCTTTTCGGCTCCAGACCAGAGTGGCATCGTCTGCTCATGCCTACTCAGATCCCCTTGTCGGCGATATTCCATTGATGTTTTATTAGATCATACAGTCATGTGTGATGAATATTTGGCTTCATCTATTTCTTTTTCCTCCTATTAGGTTGCTGCGGATGTTTTCGAATGGTACCTTGTGGTCGAGATGAGGTTCTTCTGGTTACGGTTCCAACTGTGATTGTTGTGGGAAAGTCCGATGTGGATCTAACCATTGATTTTTCTTCCGGTATCTTCTAGTGATTTGAATAGGGGTTATTTCTGGATCTCAGCCTTGCTGGTATCTCTGTTTGATGGGTTTGGTGGAATATTTTTGTTTGATTATGAAGGTTGAAAGTTAGTGCAGCTGGACTCGATCACTTGGAACATGACCAAAGGGGGATTAAGAGCTAGTATTTCATCATTGTAGTGCATTTTGGATTTGGTTTTTTGAGAGGGTATGGAATTTTCCATTGGATCGATCATGTTCTTTGACACATGACACTTGCTTGCCAAATTGTATCGCAATGCGGGAGTGCTTCAACGTCTAATTATGCAGGGAATGGGCTGCTCTGTTTTTTCTGTTTGGTTTTTAGTTTTTTTTCTTCAGGAGTGATTGTCCCATGTCTATGAAGTCCATTGGGTTCTCCCCCCATCATCCCATAAAATGAGGATTTATCAATAAATAAAATATTTTAAGGCCTTCGGCCCATTGTATGGATGGTTGTGGTTTCTCTATTCCCTAAGGAGTTGGGGTCCACATATGTGTTAATAGCGTAGTTGGGAAGAATATATTTTCAGATTTTTCCACTAACTACCCATGATGTTTCAATTTTGTGGGAATACATGACCTATATTGTACTTTTATTAACGTGTTTTTCTGTTTAGAAGACGGTGATGTGATGGACATGTTTAGGGATTTTTATCATGGTTAGGGAAGTTATCATTGTGTGGAAATTGAAGTTTTTCAAATTTATATTGATTACAAATCATATCTTTTACATTGTTGTAGTAGAGGTATCAGATTGATTAAATTTGATGTAGGGAGTTGGAACATTTATATGGTAGGGGTTTAGGGACAATGTATCTTTATGCTATTTAAGAGACTCATTCTAATCATGAAGAGGAGACATATACCATGTGATTAGAATTTATATTGATATTGAAACTCATATTTTTTCAATTGATATGTGTGTTTCATAATCATTTACTATTTTTGCTAATTGTTAAGGAATTTTGGTAACAATTTTAAAGGGAGGTAAAACTATTGAGATAGAAATAATCGGATGATATGAGGAAATTTAGAAGTATCATGGGTATTACATTTTGATTAGTGGGTACAAGAATCAATTATATTTTCATTATTATAAATATATAACTTTAATTTGATTCTTAATATAAATTTAATGACTCGTTATTGAGGACACATCGATTGATACCATAAGAGTGTGTCTTTTACATCCCTTAAAGGTAATTGATGTATCCTCTTTGAGGAGTGGGATTTGAAAAGTATTCATATGGTGGATAAAGAATATATATTATGGATTATTATGTACAAGTTTTTGAATATTAATTTAATGGATAAAGAGAAATAATAATGTTTTTATTTACTATTATTGAGTATTAATATGAATCCATTTTTCATTAGGAGTTCTCATGGTTGTTATTCAAGATGGGAGGCTGAGGTCACTATTAATATGATTCTAGGTACAGCACCATATCCCTGATTTTATATACGATGGATTCTATATATCCAAGTTAGAAAATTTCTAACTAGATGACCTCAAGTGGAAATTATTTATACACCCAATCACAACACCTTAAGGAGATTCTATTTTATTCACTAATAAGGGTGATGAAAACAATCACATAAGAGTGAATTATTATTGGTTAAATCATGTGATGATTTATAATATATATTTTATTCATCATATATATAAATCATTTGATTAGATGTGGGGATCTATGATGTTTTCATGGACTTATATGAGGGTTATGCATCATTATATTTGAATGATGATTAAAAGTATTCATTTTAGTTATTTAATAAGAAAATATGGTAGGTATCTTTATTTGGTTATCCTTTTTAAGGGTACAAGGTTTCTTATTGATGTGTACACTAAGGGGGGGGGGAATCATGATATAAAAATGTTCTAAAATAAAAAACTCAAACCTATACACAACCACAACCCGATGAAATATAGAAATCCTTATTTAAAAGATCAATGTTATGACATTATTTTGATCATGATTCAATTAATATTCTATTTATATTTTCCATTATTGAATTCATTCAATGAATACTTCTCCCATACATAAATTTATGCCTATTAAATAAAATTTATATCATTCTTGTGTAATAGAATAATTTACTTTTTCATTAGTACTAGGCTATTTCAAATCAAAATATAATGACAATGTATAAATGTAAATAATCTACTAAAAATGCTACTCCATATTAGAAAATATCACATATAATAATGGGTTTCTCCATTTATATTGAATTTGTGATAGTGAAATACCTCCCTTTGGATACTCTCCAGTGTATCTCTTCATGATCAAAACTCAGGAAAGGAAAAATAACTTGCCACACATTCCAATGTAAGGATTGAAAAATATAACCAGTGGTGAATTTTACAAAGTGATGATCTCCAACAGCTAAGTTCCTTGTGTTTCATATCCTTAAAAAGAAATGTGAAAACATTTCCATGAAATCAACTTCACCTTTTTTGATATGTTCATAAATTAAACCCCACATAATATCTAAATATTTTTAAAGAGTTATTAAATAAGCTATAATACCCCCTTATTTATTTTATTTACATTATTTATCATAGTATGTTCATATCTAATTATAAAATATTAATTACATATATATATTGAGATAGATAAAATATAAATAACTCAACAAAATCATTCACTATAATTTAATATACTATAATCAATGAGATATTGTACATATTTCAATCTAATCGCATTTCATTTTTATAATTTTATTTAAGGAAAAATGTATCCAATATAGAACAATAAAATAAAAATTTAGAGAATCAATTTGTTAATTTTTATTATATCAATGAATATAAAAATTTATAATTTAACTCATTTTTTATCAAAAACCACTATGGTGTGGTTACCACTGCACATTGATGTGGTCATGTACACAGTGAGAAATATCCCCCAAGTTCAGTATCTTCTGTTTCATTATAATCGCTTGATCTATGATTATTTTTAATTCAAATATAACTTATTTGAACACCTCGATTTAATAAAATCCTCATTAATATAACCTATATAATTTTTTTGATAATACTTTCTCTATAACAATTACTATAATGGATCTAAATTATTCTCCCCATTTTATTTAGTCACACATAATGACTACCATGACCTCAAATACAGAAATTTCAAGCCTTCCTACATCTCACAATGATTTCTATGAAATACCACATTTATAACTACAAAATTATTTTCAATTTTCCATGCGTAATCTATTTAAAAATTCACCATGACATAATCTAAAATTATATACATTCCATTAAAATATTATTCTTACTTGGGACAACCATCATAAAAAATCTTCTCTGTCCACAATCATGAGCTTCTCCCAATTTTAATTTCTCACCCAATCCAGAATTATGGAATAATTAATTTTATTATTTTCAACATGAAATTTCAAAATTTATATGAAATCTTATGTAGAATATTTACAGAAAACATCACCATTTCTATAGTCTTTATGATCACCACATAGAAAATAACAAATTATATTTTTTTGGAATATGATGGTCACCATTACATCATGATCAACACAACACCATTAAATAATCATTTTTTGTTATAATCATTATAAATTATCACATAAAACATATATTAAGTTATTAAAACACAGTTATATTAACAATATTGATATATTATATGATATTATTTGGTTTCCTTTCCCAAAACGTTCATTTTTTAAAAACTAATAACTCATATATAGAAACCCAAACCATGGTAAAATTCATTTCAAAAGCCTTTGTGATGATGAAATCACACATATTGTTCATTCTAGCTTCAAAATATTAAAACTAAATCTAGTACCCTATTGAATATCATCATTATTTAAAAACTATCAATGTATTGTACACTTACAAATAGGGTTGCTGAAAATCCATCTCAATATAGAATAAATTTCTTATTAGAGGCTAAAAATCTCTCTACATAATTTTTAAGACACTTTCCATGAATCAAAGACCATGATTTTTTAATATTAATGAACCTCTTATGATAAATATAATTGAAAATAAATTTTTCCTTGAGGATTTCTTATTCCCCATTGATATCATATTGAATGGAAATTATCAGCTTATTTTATTAAATATGTAAAAAAAATTAACTTGAACGATAAGGTAATTACCATTCAAATTATATATTAATAAGATTATCCCCAAGTCTTCATGATGTAATCCTATAAGAAATATTAAATCCCTTAATATAAGTTGTTTTATTTAAAGTGATACTAGTTTATACCAATTTTTTCTCATTGAGAATAATTAATGGCTTTCACTTACACCAATTATTCCATGAATATAATTATAATATTGGTACACATGTTTTAATTAATGTATCCTAATTTTGTATTAGTATATTTTTAATATCACAGTAAATATTATTGAATCTATTAATTTTCATTGATTTTTAACACCACCTAGAAATGAGCTATTAATATATCTTATGTGACTAGTTAGATAGAACATAGGTTATGAAATAAGAGAAAATACTAAATACTTCTTTGTTTCCTATTTTATTCATTTAATTCCGTCAATTCATATTACCATTATTTTTTTAGACAACCAATCTCTCCATGTGATCTACATCACCCAATCAAGAGGTCATAAATGAATAACCACGAATCATTATTTCTTTTTTTCATAAAAGATTTCCTTTTTATTAAATATCACTTATTACCATCAAGATAAATCAAGTTTCTATTAAAATGTTATAACTTATATTTCTGGGAGGGATAAATTTTTAGCATATAAATTATCACCCACCTCTATTCTAGAATCAATTCATCTCGGGATTCCATTACATTTGAATCCTATAACACCCTACAAATTAAATGATAAAATATATTATTCAAAAAAAACATGGACACAATTGTGATGTATTCTCTACCAAGTTTTCATCTTCAATCATATACGAATAATACCAATTGATATTGATTAATAGAGAAGAACAAGACCTCTTAACACTAATTATTGGATTATAAATTTATAATAATTGTATTTTATCTGGAACATCATGTTGTATACATATCCTTATAATTTAAAACATATCATATATTCCCACATGTCGACCCCATAGATCAAATCAACACCTTCAACATTAACCAATTAATAAATAGTTATAAAATATTGACACAGTTGGGATAAGGGAGTCTCTACTTTTTTCATGTTGATGATGATGGTGTATCACTATATAAAAAAATATTCAATATTTAATAATTTATAATAAGATCATGTATTCTTTTGATATATTCCATTGATTCATAATTATCTTTTGAATTCATCATTTCATTGACAGACAAATCCACACTTTCTTCTATACTATATAATATTTTTTTTCACCAAAATATCTTGCACCATTACTTATCCTTAAATGAATATTTTCAAATATATATATTTAATTAAGGTAATTCACTATTTTGAGTAGCATTTAAACCTATTTAAAACATCGAAATTATTTTTCCATTCAAAGAATCATATTTCTCTATAATTATTTTTGATCTCAAACATTACACAATTTAAAATTTTTGATCATTTTAATATATCCCATGAAATTATTTATTTACTATATATATTTTCTATTATATGTTTTCTAATTTTCACTATTATTTCCAGGTGAATTTATCCCACAGTCTCTATCAAAATCATGATTCAAATGGAATGTATTATTGAAACATTATTCATAACTATTATTTATGGTTGTAATTCCTTTTTTATCAAATTTACATCAATTTTAATCTAGGAAATATATAACATTTCTTCTTATTAAAATCTTATAATATGATAATGCATTCAAAAAGTGAATAACATGGAGTCATAACCTTTATTTTAAAAAATATTTTTTCCCAAAAAAAATTAGGGAACATTTTACATGAATTATCATTACATTAATTATTTCCTCATTCTATTGTTGACAATAACATTCTATTATTCTAAATACCATTGAATGAATATTAATTAATAATACTTATTGAGGCTTTAAAATGAACAAATCCATTTCCCCATAGAATATATTCTTTGTGACATCAAATATTAATCATGTCTCTATTTATATTTTATATAACTTTACATTATCATTTTGTGACCTTATTAGGTCTAATCAAAAAATTATTTTGCAGAATATTTTCACATGTGATTACCATGAGATATTTTTTCTTCATTGATCAACTTCCCTCTTTAAATTTTCAATCTTCATTTCAAGTGAGAGATTAACTAGTGTATCACTTTATTAAATTATCATGGAGTTAATATGATAAATAAAACCCATAAAGATTAATTTTACTTATTTTATCATTTAATATTTATCCACCAATTATTTTCTATTTATAGCTAATTTTTATTTAATAGCCTCTATGTTATTAAATGTTGTTAAGATGAGTTATTTTACAAAATAATAATCCTTAAATTTCTATTAAATTGAGGGTATTTTATTAAATTATTTTTCTTCAACATATATTTTCTCCCTTAAAACAATGATGAACTAGATCACTATTTATTAATTTTTTAACCATTTTATTTGAGCATTTATCTTCGGTAATTCAATTATAAGTAACTCATCCTCTTTATTTTTGTAACATATTACCAATTACAATATGAAATCCAGTTAATTCAATATGTGAGAAGATTATACATTTGAACATTAGAAGGCATCATATTCATTAGTAGAACTACATCCAACCAATATATTAGGCTATTTACACAATCCTTTCACAAAATTATATGAATTAGTATTTATAATTAAAACCATTCCTAAAATACTTTTGAGGGATGATAAAATAAATTATCTAAATCCTAATGTATTAAAAATTTCTTAAAAATAGAATATTGTTAGGTGATCACATTTAATCTCTTTTTTAGATCATTTGATTGATATTCAATTTTTACATGCCCAAATAATATTCATTCAATTTCTACTTATAAAAAATGATAATTTATAACATATAAAGAAGATGTAGTTAATTTATATAATTGATAAGAATTTACATTATGTAAACACATTTGGCTACATCCAAGGTTCATTAAATAGAAATGTTTCACTGTAAATAATCATATAATCACCAATTGTTTTTGAGTTTTGTAAATTTTAAATCATGTAAATGGGATCTTTCAAAATATTTTTGGATGATGTATTTTTTGTCATGGGACATTTTTTAATTACTCTCAATATGGGAATCACATAAGAAAGAAAAAAATTACGACACATGAAAATAAATCGAATGAACAATATCACCATTTGTGTTGTTCTTATTTTGTGATGATAGGTGATCCTTGGTCTTCATACATTGATTATCCTTCACAAAAAATGTGACAACATCAATATGATAGAATATTCACTTTTATTCATAATATATTCAATGAATGTACATGCAATAACCCTTTTTTAGTAGAATTAATAATTTCTAATCAATAAATCTAAATTTAAATCAAAATCCACCATTTTGAAATGTAAAAAATCACCGAATAGATGAAAAAATTATACATAACTTTTATTCTTAATAAAAAATCCAGTATGTCATAAACACTACTACTCCTTTCCATGTTAATGTATAATTCGACAAAAAAATGTCACTACTCTTTCAAATCTTCTTCTTTAACATCATGTGATATATTTCCATGTTGAATTTAAATCTACAAAAATTGAATATCTTCATAGCGTACATAAATCTTAAACATGGAATAGAACATATATAGAAGAAAATAAAAAATCAGTTACAACCAACATTGTTTATTTATGATTTCTATAACATTCATAAATAAAATAAAATGATCTAAATGGTATTCCTTTAATCCTACCCAACTCCAACTAAATTTTTAGATGTAATTTTTCAAATATTTATGAGTAATACAATACACCAACTTTAGGACTCTCTGTGGATCATCGGTTATTCTTCAAAGATATAAATTCATCACTATGACCTAGAATTATATTTTCTGTGTCCCACACGTTTTTATCTTAATTAAAAATTTATTTATGAATTTTTAGTTACTATAATCTAAATTTTATAACATTTATTCAAAAAATAATCACAATTATAATATGAACATAACAATGTTATTATACTTATTTTATATTATAAACACTGAGAAAATAATAATGTTATACCAATATCAAAAACTGTCATTTTTATTTCAATGTGTTATGCTTCATAGGATGTGTTGTATCTGAGGTAGGTATATATACAGTACAAGATAAAAATTTAAATGTTTTTTATTTGGAACATTTTCTAGATTCATATTATTATAGGATTAGTAGGAAACTATAATCCTTTCATTCCAGACTTCTCTATAATAATATTTTTAAAATGTACCTAAACAAGATGTGGGTGTAGGTTGAGTCATCATATACGTTTATGAAAGAGTTCCAGTAATTGATAGACTAGTTGATGACTGTTTATGTTATTATCTTTCTTGGAAATGGTAGAATATATTTCTTATACTATGATTCATTGAAAGTGGGTATATATTAAAAACTGATGAAGTATTGGTGATTTATTTTGTATCAGTTCATGTAGATATGGTTATTTGAGTGAAAATATATGGAACATGATTTTGAGTTCACATAAATTGTTCTTGCATTGCGATCCTATAATTACTATCTTTGGGGAGGGATATTAATGGTTTATATTGACCAAAGAGTGATAAAAATATTATTATATACTGAAATAAACATTCATTTCATAAGTTGGTTCATGTAATTATAGTTATTTTACATTGAGAAAATTTATACTCTTTGAAAGACAAATAAAATGTCTAATTAGCTGAGTTAGAAAATATATTCCCATTTATGGAGATAGGCATAAAGAAAGTGGAATCTAATGATACTGTATATGAAGATTCAGCTTGATGTTTAGTTGTTAATGTGTAGGTCCACAAAAAAAATGAGCATCCCCACATCACTCTGTAATAGGGTGAATAAGAGATAGTTTTTAGACATTGATTACTGGGTAATGAGGATCAACATATATGGTGGGTATTATCTACATGATTGGACTCGTGTTGATGAAATGATCTTCTGCATTCAAGGTTTTGTTTTGAGTATATGATCATGTATAGAGAATTAATATTTGAATCCAATTTATCATGATATGGGATTCAACAGAGTTTAAATGAAATATATTATGATTTATGCCAATATTATTGGTGGTCTATAATAAATAAAGGCAAATTAAGTCTTATATGATGATGAAACACCTATCAGAAGATGAAATGTGAGATTCAGAGTGCTTTAGTTTTTTTATCCATCTTAATTTATTTAGGAGAAATGGTATGACATTACTATTTATTTGATTATGGATTTTCTTAAGTATCCCTAAGGCATTGATATGGTTTAGGTATTAATTGATTGGGTAGCTAATCTGAAACATTTCTTACCAATAAAGGCGACACATTCTATTAATCATATTGGAGGGATATATGTATATGATGTAGTATTTTTGTAGGGTGTTCGAAAGATTATTTTATCAAATAATGATGTTCATTTTACGTCTCATCTGGGGTCAGTAGTCCAATAAGCCTTTAAAATCTATGTGAGATTGTGTATAGTGGACCATTCATAGAGTAATGAATATTTTGAGTTTAATATTCATACTTTTGGAGACATTCTTCAATATTGATTTTATGTTTCTGGTGGATCTTAGGAGTTTCATACTTTATTATTATATACTTTTATGACAAAATATATCTTGTATATATTCATATAGAAACATAAAAATACATGTATAAATGGATATCACAATCTAATATATATATATGTTATAGATATGGGAGCCTATTATTTTTCGGATCAGTCTCTTATAAGAGGCATTACAGTATATTCAGTTTATTTTTTTATGGTTGGAAATGACCTAGAGTATGACATAATCAATGAAAAACTGGTGACATTCTCCATTAGAGTTTGAGGAATGTTAGTGGGCATTCATTGAGGTGTCATTGAAAATAAAACATATGTGGATATGAAAGAACGAGATGTTGGAAACCATGTTCATGAACCAATTTTTTCTATAAAATTAATATAGTTTCATATTTGGTAGAAATTATATCAATTTATAGGGTGGTTCATTATGTATGCCATATACATCAACTTTTTATATATCCTCAAAAACAATCTCACAATATCATAATTGACAATGTTGACATACATGATGATTCATGATTCAATGAACGACTAGTATGTATAGTATATTGAAGAGAGGTTATTATTCAAGGGATGATTCTAACCATAGTGAATTTTATGAGGAATGAAGAACATATCTATAAGGATAGATGTGAGTAAGAGTAGGTTATACCGGCCTAGTGGATGTTAATATTCTCTTTCAATGTAGAATAATGAAAATCCTGGTTGATCCACCCTATGGTGGAGATTTTATACTAAACCACATATTCCAAATTATGAATTGTGTTTGTGAATGTCAGATATTTTTTATTTTATAAGCTTTTTATGATCGTTGGTGGAAGAGGTAAAAGATAAAAAAACATTGAAAAAAGGATATGTGGTGGGAATATTTCATTCACAATATATCCCACAAAAATCCTAATATGAGGGTATTGAACTTTTTGTGTACATAGTAGTGGATACTTCCCCCACCACCAGGGTTTTGGGGGTGTGCCACAACACCTTGGAGGCCCTTCATAATTAATACATGGGTTCACTATAGTTTTTTTCATGTAAACCAAACCCTCTCATTTTAAATAAAGGTATTTTAACTTACAAAATTATTTACACATCTCCCTTTATCCCTCATTTAACCACATGTATTGTAGGGGTATTAGTGCTAATATATCCCTTGTGATTGGATTCTCCACCTAAAACTAATAATGGAATTGGATATTGATGGATCATATTATACCAAATATACAAAAGAGGAGGGAGTGAATTGTGTATATTCAAAAATCATGGCGAGATTTTTTTTCTTCCCTTTTACATTAATCAGATGAATTAATGCAGAAGAAATATGAAGTGTAGCAACACACGATGTATAGTGGTTCACGAAACAGAAATCCCCTAGTCCACTCCACCAATTCTCTACTTCCTGAGTTGTTGATTTTTATATCTAGTCCTCGTTTCAATAGACCTTTCAACAACTGAGTACAGGTAGTTGACACCATTACAATCTAAGGAAAAAAAAATCCTTCTGGTTCACTCACAGAACCTACACATCTATGTATGAGAATATGATCACTCAAGAATATAAAATAATTATTTTTGTATTCTGAAAATACTTTCCAGATGTTCTTCAAAATTTAAACAGCATTCAATTGACTGTATGTAGATCGTTAACTTCAGAAATATTGGTCATCATAAAAGAGTTGTTCTGAGTTGATCCCTTTGAAATATATATAGAAATATAATTCACATCTTTATCAGTAGTTGATTCACAAATGATCTTCGATGTAGAATTAGTGAATCTTCTATCGTGATTTTTCTTCTTCAATAAATATATATTTTTAATTCTTATATAATTAGAAGATGTGTATCTTTTTATAGTCTCTGTTTTTCTTCCATTTTTCTTCGATAGATCAAGAGCACACATATCGCTATTTGAAAAAGCTCATATATATATATATATATAATAATGACATGTGCATCTTCAGCAAATTTAGATCCACAAAATTCTACTTTTGACTCTCTATATTCAAATATTAGAATTTATAAAGTTTTTTTAACATCCCTGATGACTCGTTATTGAAATATAATTTTAATTCGATCCTTAAACTATTCATAAAACATCTATGAATAAGTCAAAGTCGTACTTTAAAATCGGATTCAAAACTGGCTTTAAATCATCTTAATAACCAGCTTGTTCATCGTTGCATAATAATATCGACTTTAAATTCTTCGACGCTAAATGTAAGGTTGAGTTGTACAGTATGCAGCCTCTGAATTTAATGTATCTCATAAACATAAGGTTGGTGACATTTCCTTGAATCATAGGGTTGACAATGTATGGTTGATTACAAACGTATGGTAGTTCATCCATACTTTTCATTGCAACTTTCAAACGTATAAAAAAGATCCCTACTTTTACTTGATCCATAATTTTCCAAATACTTATAGTTTTTTACAAATGTAAGGTTGATGAACCATACTTTTGCGAAACAAATGTAATGTTAGAAACAAACATATGGTTCTCCTTCAATACTTTTCTAATATCCCATACGTAGGGTTCCTTCCTATGGTAGAGCTATTTTTAATACATTTCATATAACATATGGTTAATTTACCATACATTTCTCTTATCTCATTAATTATACATTGCTTTTCTTCCATACGCTATGTTTCTCTACGTAGAGTTTGAACAATGATTCTAGAACACAATAAAGAAGATCCCTAATATGTAGAGCATGAACAGTGTTTCCAGAATGTGCTAAATTCAAATACCTTAGAAATTAATTCTCATTGTTAAAGAATATAAATATTTCAACTAGAAATAAAACAAAATATAATGAATAAAAAATTCATGTAATATTCTTAAAAAGTAAATCACTATAAAATAATTAAGGGTATTTGTGAGCATCAAAATTTTCATAAAGTGATAGAGTATTGTTCCCAACAAAACTCCCCCTTTAAATAAAAACATTATGTATTGTTGAAAACAACAATTGCTCAAAACCCCCCCTTTTGATGATCAAAAAAACCATAAAATAATTACTGAAATTAACATACAAAAATTAATTTTGTTAAGAATTTTGAAAAGATAAATACAATATTAGAGTTATGATAATCTAGCCCAATAAAATGAAACTAATGAAAATTTTTTGTTTATCCAAATTTCTCCCTAATTTGGTGATATAAATTATAATGAAAAAATATGGAATATAACACAGATTAATATAGCATTGAATGTAAATAAATTCTATAATTAACTATTTATCAATAATTAAATCTTGATTTCTGTAATATTGAAATAAGTTTAGTAAAACAAATAAATATAATGAAACAAATTTTCATAAAAAGTTAATATAGAATAAATATAGGAATTAAGGGTTGCTTAGGGTTCAGGTAGGGTCTATATCTTCTGAACTGTAGAATTGATTTCTATCAACTGCTCTCTCACTCTTTTAATCATTCCATCACCAAGCCTAATAATAATATCATGGGTATCATGAGTCATATGAATGTCATCGATGAGGTTTACTCTGAAAAACCCATTAGGTCTTTCTTCCTTTTCCATAAACAAAGACAACTTTTATTTGAACTGATTCAGTAGAAGTCTTATAGGCGGTTCAATGGATATTAACTAATCAACCAAATTTTTTTGATTTTCTAACAAGAATGATAATGGAGCATTGTTGCATTGAAGATCATGAAATTTGTCACTCATATTTCTTATGTAATCTGTGATAGCTAGAAACATTCAGAGAAATTCATGGGAAGTACCTGACTCACTAGCAGCACTAGAATGAATAGATGCAAATTTTATCTCTATAAATAATTTGATATCTGATAAATCTGTCTTCATATCCATTTTAGACCTTAAATTTTCAATAGAATTCTACATATCCTTCTTAAAATTTCCAACTTATTTCTTCGAAATTGTACTATCCTTATGTCTCTGAAATTTCAATAGTTCTGATCTTAAGTCTCTTTTTAGAGTAACTTTTTCAGATTCCAATTTAGAGAACTTTCTATACAACTCTTCAGCTTCCATATTCCCTGAATCAGAAGAACCCTGTGCTTGATTTTCATTCTCACTTACAGTGTGATACAATAGTAGTAATGGTAGTGAATCTACATCAGATTTTTCTTTTTCCTTCTCCGGAGCTGGTTGATCCATATATTTTTCCTCATAGACTATTACAGACTCTTCCACAGAAAAATACCCATGAAGTACAACTGTTTGAGCTTCAGAAACATTCTCATCACAAAAATCAACATTTTGTTAATCCAATGGAGTTTCTAAAAGAATATATTTTCGAGTTTCCAAAGGTCTGGGCACTTCCTCACCAGGCTACAACACTTGTTCCTGTTGAAGTGTATCTTCAGCAACAGCTATAAAATGCTCTAGTGTCTCTCCTTCATCTTGTTCTTGAATTCCAAATTAAATCTGAGGTCCTTAAACTAGTTTTGACCTCTCAATACTAGCCTCCATTTCTTTTCCAACAACAGCTTCTCTTAAAAATTATAAGAGAGTAAATCTCTTATTTTCAGTATAGGGGAAACAAGTTCCTCATGAAAAATACTTTTTCTTCGAGACTGAAGTCCCTCATGACTTCTTTCTTCCTAAATATCTTCCATTTCAAATCTGATTCTTCTTAGAGTATTTCTGACACTCAATTCACCCTCTCCCTCTATGGACATAGCAGATTGAACTTGATAACTCTTTGTTTCTTCCTCAGCACCTACTAGAAAAAGTTTTCTTTTTAATGTGGTCTAGAAATATAAAATTTTTCTTAAGGTTATAGCATTAAAAATATTTCTATTATGAAATCTTACTCTGGCATCCACCGGTCTCACTATATCCTTTTTGAACAATAGTTTGGAAATGAAAATTCCAAAAGGGTAGAAGTTCATTCGTTCTTCACTATGACAGCAGTAACGCATGTACCTCACTATGTACCTAGGAAAATTAAATTTTATATCACTATACAGAAGATACATTATTTGCATGTCAGGATACAATATATTTTCCATCTCTAACATTCTTGGTGCAATCCCTGTTTGTACAAATTTCACAAGGATTTTCGGATCAGGATCTAGATCCTTTATGAACATTTTTTTATAGAAGAAGAACCAAAAAGAAAATAAATAATGTCCTCATATTTTTTCAGAGAATCTTCTATATTTATCGAATCAAAATGAAAGTCTCCCTCAGGATGGATGTTCAAAATCTGACTACTTTCAACTGAAGAGATTGAAAATTCCATATACTCCATCTTAGCCAGCATGGTATCCTCATTTTCTATTAGAATTAATTACACAGAATTTATGAAATATCGTAGTTATGCTTCATTTGAAAAATCTGTATTCTCAGTATTGAATGTCTATTCATGTTTTTTAAATGAAAGTGCTTTTTTAACAACATGTTCGTCTAAAATATCCAGTCAAGATCAATAACCATTCCCTGTAAGATTTTCCTTCCTTATGAATGTGGTTTCTTGGAATTTATGGTCTTGGACTCTTCATCTCTTTTTTTCATTACCATTTCTATTAGAATATCTGAAGGTTTGATGGTTAGGGTTTCAGTGGTTCGAATATTAGGGTTTGATAAGTAGTGGTGCGATTTTTTGGGTTCGAATGTTTTTAGTGGAAATGAAATGTTTTAGAAGTCGAAAAGTTTCTGAAAGCCTTGATTCCTATGTTTTTATTAACCGTTACATAGATTTTAAATATAAATAAAATCGATTATGCGGGGAAAAGGAAAAAAGAAAAAATTAACATATTATGGATGAAAAACAAATAACTAAATTAATGTAAACACTATTAAAATAGATAAAAACATAGTAAAATAAAACATTATTTAAAATTTAATTATCCTAGACCCCCCTTAATAAAATCAAACCTTGTAGTGGGAAGTGGTTTAGTAAAAATATCAGCTAATTGAATTTCTGTACATACAAATTCCAAAGATATATCCATTTTAAGAACATGATCTCTTTGAAAATATGTCTGATATCAATATTCTTAGTTGTAGAATGATTAATAGGATTTCTTGGAATATTTATAGCACTAGTATTATCACATAATATAGGAATATTATTTAAATTTAGTACGATGTCTCTAAGAATATTTTTCATCCATAAAACAAGTGCATAGTATTTTCCAGCAGAAACATATTCTTCCTCAGTTTTTGACAGAGCAACTGAATGTTTTTTCTTACTTGACCATGACACTAAAGGATTTCCCTAAAAAGTGACATTTCTAGAAGTTCTTTTCCTATATAATCTAAAACACCGAATGTCTGTATCTGAAAATGAAATTAAATTAAAATCAGAATTTTTGGGATAATGAAGAGTTTGGAAAACATGTCTTTTTACATATTTAAAAATTCAATTAATAGTAGTTAAATGTCATTCTTTAGAATTTGATTGAAATCTTGAAAAAAGACATAATGAATACATTATATCTGGCCTACTAGTAGTAAAATAAAAAAATACCAATAATACATCTAGATAACATTTTTTCAACTGATTTTCTAGTTTCATCCAAATATAATTTTATATTAGAACACATAAGAGATGTATATGTCATGTTGTTTTCATGTCCAAATTTCTTTAACAAATAAGAAATGTATTTCCTTTGATTCAAAACATTTAAAAAATCTTTTTGATAAATTTGAAAACCTAAAAAGGAAATTTAATTCTCCCATCATGATCATTTCATATTCATTTTGCATTAACTTTGAAAAATCATGAAAAGGGATTTATTAGTTGATCCAAAAATTAAATCATCAACATAAATTTGAACAAATAAAATATTAGAATTTACAGTTTTCTTAAAATGTGTTGGATCCACCACTCAAATAGTAAAATAACCTTTCAATATAAAAGAGATAAATCTTTCATACCATGCACTAGGTGCTTGTTAGAGGCCATAAAGAGCTTTAGTATGTTTTAAAATAGAATCGGGTTTTTGAGAATTTTCAAAACAAGAAAGTTGCGCAACATAATCCACCTCCATTAAATAACCATATAAAAAGGCAGACTTAACATCCATCTGAAATAATTTAATGTTCAAATGAGATGCATTGGCTAAAAAGATTCTAATGGATTCTAATCTAGCTACATGTGAAAAGGTCTCATCATAATCTATACCTTCTTCCAGATTATATCATTTATCTACAAGTCTAGATTTATTTTTAGTTATAATTCCTTGATCATATTTCTTATTTCTAAATACCCATTTAGTTCCTATGAGTGGATAATATTTTGGACTTTCAACTAATTCCCGGACTTCATTTCATTTGAACTGGTTTAATTCTTCTTACATTGCTATCATCCACCTTTCATCATATAATGCTTCTTCTAAAGACATGGTTTCTAATTGGGATATAAAGGATGATAGTTCTTCAACATTCTCTATATTTCTTCTATTTCTGGTTCCTATGTCTAAGTCACCTATGATAGTTTCTAAATTGTGATTCTTTATAGTTCTTGTTTTTCTAGGAATCACACTCATAGGTTCTTCAGTATCATGTTCTTCTGAACTGGACTGAATTTCATTTATTTCTTTATCAAAATAATTTTTTAGGTTTTCAAGTCTCATGTAATCATTATATTCAGATTCATCGTTTTGATCTGTACTTTTATCAAAGGGATCAGATTCATCGAATTTCACATGAACTGAATCGTTGACAATCCTTGACTTCTTATTATAGATTCTATATGCTTAGGAGGTATCTGATTATCTTAAGAAAATTACTTCATTAGATTTTGTATTGAACTTACCAAGATTATCCTTGGTGTTCAAGATGTAAAATTTTCATCCAAAAACATTAAACTAATTTACTTTAGATTTTCTGTTATTCTAAAGTTCAGAGGTTGTTTTTTTCAAAAGAGGTCTAATTAAAACTCTATTTATTATAGAGCAGGTTGTGCTTACAACTTCTGCCCAATAATTTGTAGGAATACTGTATTCATTTATCATAGTTCTAGCCATTTACAGAATAGACCTATTTCATCATCCAACAATTCCATTTTATTGAGGTGTTCTTGGTGCAGAGAAGGTGTGTTTAATACACATATTTGAGTACAAGGAATTAAATTCCTGATTCTCAAATTCTCCACCCAGATCACTTCTTAATGAAATACTTTTACAACATTCTTCATTTTGAACGTTATTAAAAAAACATTCAAATAAAGTAAAATATTCATTTTTAAATTTTAAAAATAAAATCTATGTAGATGTAGAAAAGTAATCAACAAAAACTTATACATAAAATTCACCATCCAAGCTTTCTAATATTGAAGGTCCAAAAAATCCAAATGGATATGTTCTAGAGGATTAGATGGAGCAATTCTGTTTATATATTTTAAAGATGATTTTTGTTTCTTGCCAAGCTGACATGCATCACATAATCTGTCACTTTCAAATCTGATACTAGGTAGATTAGAAACTAATTGTTTCATAGATAATTTATGTAAAACATATACATTACATTTTCCATGTCCCGTATGCCAGATCCAAGAATAATTTAATTTATCATTTAAGAAGTTTACTTATTTTTTACACAAGGAATTTAAATCCATGGTATACAAATTGTCAGTTCGTGGTGCTCTAAATTTAAGTAGTTTATTTTTTAAAATAGAACTGCAATTGTTAGAAAAATCAACAGTATAACCATCATCACATAGTTGAGAGATACTTATCAGATTGTGTTTCCATACTTGTACATAAGGTACTTTGTTCATTGGGACAGCTTCAGGATCTCCAACTGTTCCAATACTAATTATTTCCCTTTTGGCATTATCACCAAAAGTGATAGGGCCATCATCTTCCTGACTGAGTGTAGAGAAATTCGATGATTTTCCACCCATATTCCTTGAGCATCCACTATCCATATACCATATGTCCATTTGGATACTGTAAAATGTTCCCTGCAAAGGTATTTACACAATTTTCTTTGGTACACATATTCTGTTGGGTCTAGGGGTGTTAGCCATCAGAGATCTAGGAATCCATGCTTTCATTGTTTTTCAAATTTCATAAGATTCAAATAAATCATTTGACATAAAAGCCTTAATAATTCAACATATTTGGTATTGTATTAAGATTTTTTTTAGAAATATGTCCCCTTATTCCATAGTAATTACAATATAGACTTTTTGCTCTTGGAATAAAATAATTCTTGTACAGATTGGGTTTTTCATCATTACCGCCAATTCAAAATCATTCCTTTTTAATGTCATTTTTCCCAAGAATATCATATAATATATTTTATCCTTTAGTAAAAATAAGGGATGAATTTTTATAATTTTCCACTTCAGTTTGAAGAGATTTTATCTTCGATTCATAATTTGTATTGTTAGTGTTAGTTGAGTCAGAATTTGCAGTTAACTCCTTATATTGTATCAAAATTGTTTATCTTTCATCAGAAATAGCCTTATGAATGTTCTTTTAAGTCTTCTGCTTCTTAAATAGGGAATCATATTTTTCATCAAGAATATTTTAGTAGGATTCATGTTTTTCATTAGAGTGGCTATATTCAAGAAGTGGAGTCACAAAAGTAGTGAGATTGTACCTCCTTAGTTTCTGTCATAAAACACACGTTGTCTTTCAGATTTACTTATTCCTTCTCTAAGTCCGATTCAGAAGTGCTAACAGAGTCTTTAGATACACTCCATGTAGCTTTCATGACTTTCTTAACCTTATTCTCATAATCATTTTTTTGAAGAATTTATTTTTCTTGTCTTCTTTTAGCTGAGGACAATCAGGTTTTATATGCCCCATTTTCTTGCATTCATAACATCTGACTTCCTTATCATTCATTTTGATAGATTTTCTGAAACCCTTATTCTTTCTATATAATTTATTGAATCTTCTAGCTAGTTAAGCCAGTTCAACATCAGAATTTGATAAATCAGAACGTTGTGATCTATCTTTTACACTTTTATTCATATTTCTATTTTTTCTCTATGATGACACATTCAAGGTTGTCTTTTCTCTTTTGGTAAGTACATTATGTTAATTTGATTCATCGTCCATATTTTCTTCATACAACATTAGTGTTCCAATCAGTTCTCTCATTGTTATGTATTTGATAGATGACGACTATCTTATTGTAGCAGAGTTTCCATACCATTTTGTAGGCAGTACCCTTAGTACTTTTAAAGATTGATCTGCTAGTTTAATGGGATCTCCCAAAGATGTTATGTTATTGAAAATATCTGTAAATCTTCCATTCATTTGAGTAATAATTTCACCGTCAACCATTCAAAATGTATCAAATTTATGCTTATCAGTTGAATATCTCATTTCGTTGATATTGGCAGTTCCTTCATAAGAAAAAATAACAGTTTTCCACATTTCATATGTTGTTGGGCATTGAGATTCTCTGCTAAATTCATCAGGTCCTAGACCACATATAATTTCATTCATTTCCTTTGAGTTCATATCATATTTTACTTTAGTAGCTGCACTACATGTTTCATGTTTTTTGGTGTTTAATATGGAGTCAGAATCATAGAATATACTCTATATCCATGGTTTTTCAGATAGATAATCATTCACGACATCCTTCATCCACAGCTTTCTCCATAGATGTATGGTGCTCTGACCCTAGAAATTCCCTCTATTGTATGAATCATCTTGCTATGTGTATAATAACTTTCATCTTGTTAAGGGTTTATCAGAAATCTCAACATCTGGAAATAATTTTTGGATCGGATGATACCAAATATACACAAGTGGAGGGGTGAATTGTGTCTTCTCAGATGTCATCATGAGATTTTTTCCTATCCTTTTACATTAATCAGATGAATTAATCCAGCAGAAATATAAAGTGAAGTGAAAAACGATGTATAGTGGTTCGCGGAATAAAAATCCCCTTGTCCACTCCACCAACGCTCTATATCACGTGCTTGGTGATTTTCACTATCTGGTCATCATTTCAATAGACCATTCAAAAACTGAGTACATGCAGTTGACACCATTACAATATAAGGAAAAACTAAGCCTTATGGGTCACTCACAGAACCTACACATCATAGTACGAGATGTCGGTCACTCATGAATAAAAAATAAAGATTGTTGTATTCTGAAAATACTTTCCAGTTGTTCTTCACAATTGAAACAACATTAAATTGAATGTAAATAGATCGTTACCTTCAGAAATATTGTTCATAAAAAAAGAGTCATTCTTGTTGATCCTGTAGTAGTAGATATAGAAATATAATTCTCTACTTCAGCAGTAGGATATTTACCAATGATCATTGATGTAGAATAAATGAATATTCTATCGTGGTTTTCATTTTTCAATAAACATATCTTTGTCGTTCTTCTTTAATTAATAGATCTGTATGTTATGATAGTCTTTGTTTTTATTCCTTTTTTCTCCGAATGATCGACAGATCACATATTGCTGTTCGAAAAAGATTATATATATATATATAATAACGACAATCACTTCTTCTTCGAATTTAGATCCACAAAAGTCAATTTTTGACATGCGATATTAAAATATTTGAATTTACAGACTACTCATAACATCCCTGAAGACTCGGCATAAAAATATCATTTTATTTCGATCCTTAAACTATTGATTAAACAGATTTCAATCAGTCAATGTTGTGCTTGAAAATCAGCTATAAATCTATATGGAATTCAGCCTAATAATCATCTTGCTGATCGTTTCATAATAATATCGACTATAAATCCTATGATGCCAAATGAAAGGTTGAGTTGTACAATATGCATCATTTGAACGTAACATAGATCATAAAAATCTGTTTGGTTATGTAGACTTCAAACCTAGGGTTGACAACGTATGTAAGATTACAAACGTAGGGTTGTTCATCCATACTTTTAACTGCATCTTTCAAATGTATAAAAAAGATCCACACTTTGACATGATCCATACTTTTCCAAGAACGTACGGTTGTTTACAAAATTAAGGTTGATGAACCATAATTTTGAGAAACAAATGTAACGTTTAACACTTTCTTACGGTTCTCCTTCCAAACTTTTCTAATATCCCAAACGTAGGGTTCCTTCCTAACATAGGGTTCTTTTTCATACTTTTCCAATAACGTATTGTTGATTAACAATACTTTTCCCTTATCTCATAAATTATAAACTGATATTCATCATTACACTACGTTTCTCCACGTAGGGTATGAACAATGTTTCCAGAACACGCTAAAGAAGATCCTGAATATGTAGAGCATGAATAGTGGTTCTAGAACGCGCTAAATGCCAATACGTTATTAATTAATTCTTGTTGATCAAGAATTTAAATATTTCATCCATAAATAAAATAACATATAACGAATAATAAATTCCTGAAGTATTCTTAAAAGAAAATCATTAGAAAACAATTATTTGTATTTGTTAGCATAAAAATTTTCATAAAGTGATAGAGTATTATTCTTAAAAAACTCTACCTTTAAATGAAAAAATTATGTATTGATGAAAACAACACATTCTCAATACATATAACATACTTGGATTTTGTAACATGGATATTACATATTTTTTGATAAATATACATTACTCCACAAAAACACATTCTTGAGAACCATAATAGTCTAGTTCCATTGTAAACAAGTATTAAATAATTATAATTTTGTGGAACATCCTAAACATCCCCATAATGATAATCCCTTTTAGTACTCATATATAAATCCATTATTTATAATCATAGGAATGAAAACATAATAAAGTGAGAGATTAAATTATTATATAGAGTATACATGAAAGATACATATTAATAACATGATAATAATGGTATTAAAATGTGATAATAACATTTAAATAACATACCCTGAATATCCAAGATCATATAAATGTTTCATAGAATATATATTGTAAGGGCATATGGAATGAACTATTAGAAAGGAAAATCGCATGATCCCTGACAGTATTACAATTTCATAAGAGATGGAAATTGTGTTATACATATTATATTAGAATATTTTATGTAATGTATTTTTACCAAGTCACTGATAGTATGTTAAGAGTGGGTTAATCAATCATATACCTAATTTTGGAATGGATTGTACCCCCTTGTTCCATTTAGTTTAAGGAATATGATGGAATCTTGTGAACCCTCTAGTAGTGGGCTTAGGATGACCTCACATGCACCCAATTTTTTCATGCTTAGGATTAACTCTCATGTACCCTCTTTTTGATTGATTTGGAAGACCTACCATGTACCATTTGAGACCATAATAACCATTACCATTACCCAATTCATTGGAAAGAGTTATAATTCCATCCATACACATAATGAAAACCATAAATATGTGTTCCCCAACAACAGAAGAAATTTTTCATATCAGAACCCAGGGAATTAAATTCCTTTTATAAACATCATTCTATCAAAACATAATCCATGGAAGTCAAATGTGTTTCATAAATATCATTTCCACAGAAAAATAAAACATTATTGGAAGGAATAATAATGGTAGAATTGAATCGTTTCCCCATTAAAAGACATGTATCATAAAATAATGTAATCTTAGATGGAAAATAATTTTGAGGGATCAAATTAAAAACATTATTGTAGAAAATATCATTTATTCATTGAAAATGGTTACATTTACTAAAATGATGACCGATTTTAAAATAAAAAACTTTCCTTAGAAATATCCCAGGAATATTTTATATGAAACTTCAAAGAATTATGGCTTCCAATAATGAGAAATGATGTTCAGGCCATATAAGTTTAAAAAACATTCCTTTCATACTTTTTCCATATCAGTCACAAAGTACCTCATTTGGAAAACAATAAAAAATTCCTTTATAAATATGTAGTAAAAATTTAAAAATGGTTAAAGATGACATAAAAAATAAACATAATAATTATAAACAAAATATTAATTCATATTTAGGAAACAAGCTGATGACAGATAAATATTCCTCAATGGATACTTAAAATGAAACAATCCCAAATATTGATGAGATTGTGAAATAAATAAATATCACATTATAATTAGTAGAATCATAAACCACATGAAAAAAATATTTGGATATGAAAATACCCAAAACATCAAGTCATTATTTAAAAAATTATTTCATGGGATATATATACACCACTGATAAGTATTAAGTAGTGTATATGGCATGTGTCCCATATAAATAAATGCCACACATAAATCCCTTAACATGAATTCCAACCTATATTATCAAACATTCTGTATAGTAATGTAATTTTATTACACATATACCGTGGAACCATATTCACATATATATTACAATTTATTATTTAATTTTAACTCAACATTACTCACTTATTAATAATTCCATGTTAATTTTTTGTTTTGAGTAATAACATATGTCTTTTTCATTCCTGTTTTGTAAATTAATCATTTGTCCTCTTATAGAAGTAATTATTTATTATTATCCATAATGATAAAAATGATATTAAAATAATATATATATTTTATATATATTTATTCATGGTTATTCATAAATGTTAGAGATAGAAAATAAAATACACCATTCGTTGAGGTGGTAGGACATTCATACACATGAATGATGTTTTCATTTTCAATTCATATAAAATGTAGGATAATTATGTTATATATTATAATTCTAGATATTTTATTTTATTTTATATTTAACATATATAGTAATAAAATTCATCTTTATTACCAATATTGTGAAATATAGATGAAATATTAATCCCATCACATTCTGGAGATGGTAATCCATACATACGCATGAGCGACATTATCATTTCCCAAAACACTAGGTGGTTAAAAAGGTAGATATTATTTATAATTACAAAAGAATAATATTTTCATATATATCATCTATAATATTTAAACCAATCATCATTCCCACTCATAATATATTGTCATGGAAAATAAATTGTATTGCTACGTTGAGATGATTATCTGTACATCCACACGAGCGATACATTCACTTCTAGTTCGATTTAAATTTGGATGTATAATGGTTTATTAATAACCATAATATAATTTAATAATATTTAGGATGCTGATGATATTATTTTATGATATATATCATATATTTATAGGTGGTATAGAATATAAGAAAAATAGAGTGATCAGTTTGAGAGATTACCTATTCTTCAAAGCAGCTCATTTAGATATCCTATAAAAGTCTCTACATTTGGACTTTTAATAGGATAAGAACCTATATAATGTTAATATTAATGTTTATAATATAATTTTTCATATGTTGGTTGAGTCATATGGACAATATATTGAAATGGGATGAGAACATATAATAAATATTAATGTTTATAATATAATTTTTCATATGTTGGTTGAGTTATAAGGACAATATATTGAAATATATATTTATTATAATTTAATGTGAGATACGGTGTAATTCAATCCAAAAAGGGATTTTATATTTTTTTTTAAAATTTTAATCATTATCATTGTATTAAGCCTTTGTTAAATAATTATAATTTTAACTATGGTAAAAATAATATAAATAATAAAACTGGACATTTTTTGGATTATAACTTGTAAATTAAATCCTAAATGGTAAATATATGATATTTTAGACCATAATTTATCTGTTTTATCCTCAATTAGTATTTCAATTACTTAAAACTTATGTTATAAAATATAATTTTCATAAAATATCATTAATGTCAATTTTGACATTATTCATTACATTGACTTTATGAAAATCAATCACACAAGATAACATCAAAAAATCCATTTTATACACCACTAATATGTCATATTAACCTATAATAGTCCTTGATATAGCTTAATTAATTATATATTATATTTATATTGATATTTTTAATACTATTTAATTGGGTTTTTCATTAATTAAATTTTTACTACATTATCATTGTGTAATTAATTCTGATAATTATTTCCTCAATTAAAATGAAAATGAAAATTATGTTATATATATTAAATTTTTATATTTGAAAATAATTTATACTATTGATAATATATTCATTTTTACCATATATTAAAAATATTATACCTATTCAATGTAAGAGTGTGACATTTTGTCAACCTCGTTGATTTTAATAATATCATTTTTTTCCATGGAAATGTTTCCATTAATTTATTAAATTTATTATTTATGTTTTTATGGATGAATTAACTTCTTCTAATATCATTTTTGAAGTGTTAGGGTATTTTTAAGACATTTATAATATTTTTTTACCCTGAATAACCTGATTTAACCTTATATGTGGAAGGAAAAATTACAATAGTTTCTTTTCATATTATCCAAAAATAATATAGAACTAATTACAAAATTTATAACTTATGATTATGAATATGGAATTAAATTTTTTTAAATTAAATTCACATATTTTTTAGATATTATTTTTAATTTAATCCCATGGATCAGTTGAAGGAATGAGTTTATAAAGGTAAAACATTCAAAATAGTAAAAAAAATTATATCCAAATTTAATGTGGAATTGATTACAATAACCTAAAATGAATTAAATGATGATAATTGATATAAATATTCATTAAAACTAATAAAAAATATAAATTAACAGTGTCAATTATTTTGATTTAAAAAATTCAATTAAAATTAAATATTTTTCAATATTCATTAAAAACAAAATTCTCAAAAAATAAATAAAAAAAAACTAATCCAAAGTAAATTTTTATATATAAATTTTAATGAATATGTATATGTTTACATATAAAAATTATAAAAATTTCAAAAATATTGATTACAACTTGTTTATCAATTAATATTCAGAAAAAATGTAATTTTTTAAAAATACATCTTTTTTCTAGTAAAATTGGATTTGATCTTATTTAATATCTACAAAACACAGAATATGAATGTTGAAATATATTATAAAAATGTATTTATATTTATATTTTGTTAATATAATCCATCATGAGTTATTTTTTATTGGTATAAAACAAAATTCTTGCATAGAATTTCAGAAAAACATTTCCTTTTATTGTAAAAGGGATTATATTTTTATTATAATTAATTAATTATAAAATAATTAATTATGGATACATTTATAAAAACTCTATCATAATTGATCTAATCATTTTCATACTTTCAATTCTAATAGTTATGTTAGTATTTACTTCTTTAAATAATTTCAATAAAGAAATAAAATTTTGTAGAAAATTAGTGTTTCGTGTAATGTTAGATAATATGGTGTTTCTTATAATGAAAGATTAATATGGTTTAATGTTCAATTAACTATATAAATTAAATAAAAAATTTTAATTTTTAATTTTTAATAATATCTCGGTTTTACAATGTACACCCTAAAATTAATTTATCTATTTAAATTCATCGTGGTTAACAATGGTTTAATACATTAATGTTACATTCCCATAAACCGACATCATATAAATGAATACTAAAACTCACTTTAAAAAATGAAAATATAGAAACATAACAGTTATCCAAATTAACTCATTATTAGGTTTCCACAGAGGATAACATAAGTGTATAGTGAAAACATAGACCTGGAAGATAAAAATATGTATCATGTTCTGCCTCACGAAATGATGATTGTTCAACACTCATATAACACCTTAAAAGGTGTCCATTAAGATGTCAATATATTTAAATATGATATATGATATGATTATGTTTTTTACATAAGCTTCTGTATTTTTTCTTCTCTGGCATACCTTTACGGTTTCCATTGTGGGTAAATAAGATAATTTCATTTTAGGAAGTGCGGACTACCGCCCCCTCAAAGTGATTTGATTCGTTAATGCCATATGTGGGATGTATAAAGGATGTATTTATGGTTATTATATATGATGTACGTTACATATAAATGATGAATATAATTATGGAATTAAAAATATACACATCTCTCATTTAGTTTTAATTCCATTAATATGAATTAGAAATGAAAGTAGCGTTCATGCGTACGTACGGATTACCGTCTCCATGAATGGTGCATTTCATTTATTACCTCTAAATAATTATGTAATATTATAAATACATGTATATTCTGTATATATATGATATATATGATATCTAAATCAAGAATGTCATTCTGGATATAAAGAACCTTTGACCACACGAACAACATGTAATTGTAAGAAGTCCACTTTTGACTTAAGAACCAAATATCGACAAAACCATCATTATTAACTTAAATGATTAAATAATGTTTATAACATGTCACTAATTGATATAAATGGAATAATGAACTTGAGAAAGTTTCTTAGTAAAGTATAAATTAACTCAAGTTTATTATTCAGGATGTTAAAGAACGATCGAGTCAAGTCGGACCCTAGGTAAGGGATCCTACTCCACTCATTCCTTTTTTTAGTACACTCTCTTATGTCATTCCTTTTAAAGATCATATTTCATGTTATTCGGATGATATTTTATATTAATATTACTTTAATTTGTATGTTCATGTGATGAGAGACCCTATTCTCTCTCATCAATCCATTTTCGGAATTTTTAAGTGGCACCGTTAGGCTGCCGAGTTTTCGTAAGGGATTTTTCATCTCACTTTTATTCCCGTGAGATTTATGCTACATTTTCCAGAATTTCCTTTGAGTGGTGTATGTACTGCCCATTATTTTACTCATTGTGTAATATAATTTCATTTATGAGTATTTACATCAATGTTTTATTTTCCTTCTTTCACGGGGTGCATGTCTTGAAAGATACCCATGTCGGTAAGGGAACATTTCACCCTCCTCTTTTTAAAAGACTTCTTTTGTTATTTCTTTTAATTCACATACTATTATGTTGGGATATGTTCTAATATATCTTTATTGATGTAAATTTTATGTCGAAGTGATGAGATGCCCTTTTTATCTCTCATCAACACATTTCCTGAATTTTGAAGTGATGTCGTTAGGCTGTTGAATTTTACCAAGGGAACTTTTTAACCCAATTTCGATTTCATTGGGTTCAACATGTATTTATTGAATATGTCATCTTGTGAATATGTGTGAATTACCTTTTATTGTCTTACACATAATATCCACTTATATTGGGTGGATTTATATTTGTCACACATAATTTTGAGATTGAATTATCCTTAATTTAAGGATACCTTCTTTATAAGGCATTTCATCACATTTGACATTTCTATTGAGACTTCATTGTTGTTATGCACCAATGCACTCTTATATGGTTTATATACTGTCCTTTGGAATATTATATCATTAATCCATTTATTATCATGATCTTACAAAGTTCTGACTAAATGTTATTCCTCAATTATTGTATTCAAGTGTCTCTAATTTTTGTAAAACCCCTTTAACCAAAATATCGCTTTAAATGTTTTAATTATTTGTTCTTATTAATATCCATGTTTTAAAATGGTTTTAAGGATTTATTTATATGGAATATAATGGTTTAAAATTTTAAAAGCTTCAAGGTGGTATGGGACACTTTGATTCAAAAATCTATTTATTAAATGTTTTAAATGGTTTTGGAAATGGTTTCTTTTTGAATGGATTCATTATTTCAATGTACTAAAATGTTATATTGTGATTGAAATGAGGAAATGTTATGTTTCCTTTATGCATGTTTTATGTGATACGTTTATGTTATGGTTCTTGGGAATTGTTTTGAAAATGGGTGGTTCCGTGATAAACTAATGGTGGGTGAGCCCGATATAGCTCTCCAATGCATTAGGTAACGCGAAGGAGTAAAACGTTAAGGATTATCCAAAGAGATTTAGGGAATATACTGTGATGGGTATTCCAAACGTAACCAAGAGGGTTACTCCCTACGTAAGAATGTTATGAATGCCTAAAGTTACCTTTTATGTCTTATGACTTCTATGATTTTTTCATGATTTTATGAGGTATGTTAAAGTTCCTATGTTTTATGGGTAAAGTATGATTTCATTCTTATGTATGTATGAACTCATGTTTCCTTTCCATATTTTTATAACCCTTACTGAGCTTTTTATGCTCATCCCATGTTTTTGAAATGTTTTTCACAGGTCAAGGGAAAGGTACATGATGTGATGATAGTGTCAAGGATGTGTCAAGAAAGATTCCATGTTTTATTTTAAATATGTTTCTGTTGATGGGAAGAATGAATACTGTCTTTTATGTAACCACTTTGTTTAAATGTGGAATGTAATTCAAGGTTCATGATCTAATTCTCTAAAACACTAAACCTGAAAAGATCCTAAATGTGTAATCTTGTCATAACTCAAGATTAAGTAAGGTTTAAGGCTGGGGCCTTATAGTTTGTATCAGAGGTCGATTTAGATAACTTTAGAGGTTAGGGTATTCTCTATGCATAAGTGACAGTACTATAATGGATAGGATTTCAGAAAGAGTCCTAGTTTTAGATAAAGTGAATGAGTAAGTATATCTTAGTGGTTATCTCCTTCATTAGTACATTACGGTTTTGTTGATATACTCACACTGAACTTTTTGTTTTTAGTAAATGGCTGGATCTAGCAGGCACCATAGTGACAATCAGTTTGAAGGAAACTGTGGTGGTTCTCTGATTAAGAGACTGGATGAAATGGGGGATTCAATGAGGAATATCATGGTTGTTCTAAACCAACTATCAAGGAGTCATGATCAACCACTTCAAACATGGTGTGTTCACTAATGCAACATGTACGAGATGACCAATTGATGTGTATGTTCAGGTAATAATTATAAAGGTAACCATTAGAGTTTATATGATCCTTTCTTTTGAGGTAATTATGGGTTATTATATGTTATGATGGAAAATGAAAGGCATGAGATAAACTTGAGGTTAAAATATGTTATGATTATTTTTGAAGATTTTATCTCTTTTTGAGGAATGTTATAAAATTATATACTTTTTGAAAAGGGATAGCACGCAGACCGTGTGACAACCCGTCGCGTCGGACGAAGCTGCGGGAATCGAACCCACAACCAAAGTGCAACTGGTATTTGTCACCTACCACTAGACTACGTGAAGTCCCTGGTTAGTTTAACCGATTCATTTTAGTTAGATGATTTTATGAATTAAGAGTAAGTTGATTTTGGGTAATTTATGAAAATGATTAACCTATCATGGAGGATATGTGATTAGGTTAATTACTTTTCAATACGAGACTTTAGGAGCAACTGATGTTGTTTGGAGATAAATGTTATGATTTAACATGGAAGACTATGTGACTAAATCCTTCAAATATTTGGGTTTCAATCTTAGATTGGTTTAATTTGAATACTTTTATGGACAAATTGGTTATCGAATGGTCCTTGTTGAACTTTGGGTTTTGTTGGACAAATTTTGAGATTAAAAATTGATTTTCTTTTTACAAAGGATTATACTTTTGTGGGTAATCTGATCTCATACTAACAATTTTGGTTTTGGATTTTGTCTATAGACATGGGAAATATATATTTCTCTTTTGTGGAATAGGTGATTCTGAAGAGGTTGATTATAGTACTCTTAATGAGAACTAGTCTTCCTAAATACTCGTCTTTTGGAGAAAATATGAGTTTGATTAAGGAATCTAGTAAAAGTTGAAGTCTACGTAACAAGTAAGTATGTTTCATTATGATTTATTGAAGATCAAAAATAAATTAATCAATGAAGAGTAACTTAAAACAAAATTTTGTATGTTATCTTTTCCTACTGGGGAATCAGATACCGTTTAACCCATCACATGTTTGTGATTTTCTTATGGTTAGCTTTCTCCTAGACATGTTTACTATCACTATCCATCATAACATGACCCTTTGTTTTCTCCTCCATTTCCATGTTTTCCTACATGGAATCCTAGTATGGGTTAACTCGATTGACCTCAGTACTTCTCTTTCTTTATTTTAAAGTGATTGTTTTACCGACTCTTGTTCCGATGTGGGACTTTCAAGGATGTTTCCAAGCTCAATTTTAAAAATTGCGAGGACGTAATTCCCAAAAGGGGGGAAGGATGTAACACCCCAGGTAAATAAAGAGTATGAAATTTTCATATTTATCCATACTTGTGAATAAAATATTAATATGACTTTAAAGGGGATACTATACTCGGTGGCTTACCCAACACGCAACAACGAGTTTCTTGGGAATCTTACATTGCACTCTAATTATTAAATAATATTATTTTAAATGGTAGCTAACATGTAGTCGTTTTGTTGGCGGGAATGGATATAAATAAATAAAATATGATTATATATGTTTTTAAATGTTTTTACATTTATCCAATAAAAGATAAAGGCTTAAAATATGGAAAAAATTCAATTTTAGGCGTATATGCCCAAGTTTTCACTAAAGGCTCACTTATCGCCTTTTGATGTCGAACCATCATTAAATATAGTTATGTTCACTATTAAACCTTCTATTGGACCAAATAAAACTCTTCTTATGAATCGGGACATCAAAATTTACTTTGTGTAAATTTTTTCTATCTTTCCAATAAAGTTCATTTTTTTAATAAATAGTGTAAAATGTGGTATTTTAATTCAAAAGCTCTTTTTAATCTTATTTATTTATATGATTATATTATCTTTTTAATTGGTTTTAAAGTGAAATTAGAATATATTTTTACCATTAAATAAAATAGTGGTCGTTGGAATTAATTTCACTTTGAAATCAGACTTAAACTAGAGTCTCTCTTTTGATACTTATTGTTTCATAAAAACACGCTATTTTCTCTGACAGCAGGAATTAATTATTAAATTAATTAATGTGACTTATATTTTCGAATTTTGTAAAACAGACTTCATTTTTGAATTCGGAATATCAAATATAGCTTAGGGTGAATTTTTGGGATTTTTCTGAAAAACTTCCATTTTTGATGAATAGTGAAACCACTAAGTGGTACTTATAAAAACTGATTTTTCCGTTTAAATAAAATTTTTCCATATTTGTGTTTTTAATTTCAAAAATCCAACATACATGGTTGTCATTAATAAGTAAAATTTGGTTCAATGGGATAAAAATAATTTTTTGGTGAATAATAACTTATTATGTTTTTAATCGCGATTAGAGGTAATTAGTGTAGTTTAGGGTACGAATAATATTTTAATAAAATGAAATGACCTAGACACATGTACTACCCTCATTTTATGTGTCATGTCCTACCAGGACAATCCATGGGTCAACTTGGGGACCCCATGGAGCCACTTTGGTTGGAAAATGTCATAAATATCTTTTTATTTAATGTTAAAGTAAAAATGATACAAACATGAAATGTTTTACTAAAACAATTTTTACATCGGGTTATACAAGTCATATTTTTTACTATAAATAATCATTGGAAAGCTAGAAATATTTCCGACATCATAGTATTTTTTTTATAATTTTTATACATTAAATAAATTAAATTATTTATGACATCATGATGATGTAGTGATGACCACATTATTTAACGATTTACATAAAATGGAATGATAATTTAATATCTAAGACCTACACTTGTCCAAAACCTATTGGATGAGTGTATTTAGAACCCGTATCACCTTATCCTCGAAATACATCAATGTGGGACCTTTAAAATTCGAAACACCTTTGAAAATAAAGTGACATTTTGTAACTTTTCAAGAGTGCCCCTCCTCTCCTCTTATAAAAGGCCCCCACCTCTACCTCCTTACCCACACTCCCAAAGCCTTTGGCTCGGCCAACCCCTGCCCATTTTGTCTCTCCACTTACCTATTTTACTCCTTGAAGTCTCACTTTGGGCAGAAGTATTCCCAAGGAAGCCTTTGAGCTCAAACTAATGGGAGTTACCCGATTTTAAGGTAATGTCTTCACTTGAGTCATTTTGTTTTATTTTGCTTCTCCCACCCCCTAAACTCTTTTTATTCATTTATTTTGTTACAAAAAATATATCTTAAATATACTAGTATTTTTTTATAAGAATGATTCGAGCTACACTTACACACACCTACGTCAAATGGTTAAAGAACATACTGTTTCTGTGGTTGGTGATTTTCTGCCTCATGAAACGATGATTGTGCAACACTCATATAACACCTTAAAAGGTGTCCATTAAGATGTCAATATATTTATATATGATAAATAATATGTTTATGTCTTACATAAGCTTCTGTATTTTTTCTTTTGTGGCATACCTTTACGGTTTCCATTGTGGGTAAACACTATAATTTCATTTTAGGAAGTGCGGACTACCGCCCCCTCAAAGTGATTTGATTCGTTAATGCCACATGTGGGATGTATAAAGGATGTATTTAAAGTTTTTATATATGATTTATTTTAAATATAAATGATTAATATAATTATGGAATTAAATATATACACATCTCTCATTTAGTTTTAGTTACATTAATATGAATTAGAAATGAAAGTATCGTTCATGCGTACGTACGGCTTACCGTCTCCATGAACGGTGCATTTCATTTATTACCTCTAAATGATTATGTAATATTAAAAATAAATCTATATTAGGGATATATAAGATATATATGATATCCAAATCAGGAATGTCATTCTGGATATAAATAACCTTTGACCACACGAACTACATGTAATTGTAAGAAGTCCACTTTTGACATAAGAACCAAATATCGACAAAACAAACATTATTATCTTAAATGATTACATAATGTTTATAAAATGTCAATAATTTATATAAAAGGAATAATGAACTTGAGAAAGTTTCTTAATAAAGTATAAATTAACTCAAGTTTATTATTCAGGACGTTAAAAAATGACCGAGTCAAGTCGGACCCGAGGTAAGGGATCCTACTCCACTCTTTCTTTTGTTTAAGTACACTCTTTTATGTCATTCCTTTTAAAGCTCATATTTCATGTTATTGTGATGATCTTTTATATTAATATTACTGTAATTTCTATTTTCATGTGATTAGAGACCCAATTATCTCTCATCAATCCATTTTTGGAGGTTTTAAGTGGCGTCGTTAGGCTGCTGAGTTTTTGTAAGGGATTTTTCATCTCACTTTTATTCCCGTGAGATTTATGATACATTTGCCACAACTTCCTTTGATTGGTGTATGTACTGCCCATTATTTTACTCATTGTGTAATATAATTTCATTTATGAGTATTTACATCAATGTTTTATTGTTCTTCTTTCACGTGGTGCATGTCTTGAAAGATACCCATGTCGGTAAGGGAACCTTTCACCCTCCTCTTTTTAAAAGACTTCTTTTGTTATGTCTTTTAATTCACATACTATTATGTTGGGATAAGTTCTTTTATATCCTTATTGATGTAAATTTTATGTCCAAGTGATGATATTCCCTTTTTATCTCTCATCAACTCATTTTCTGAATTTTGAAGTGACGCCGTTAGGCTGTCGAATTTTACCAAGGGAACTTTTTAACCCAATATCGATTTCTTTGGGTTCAACATGCAGTTATTGAATATGTCATCTTTTGAATATGTTTGAATTACCTTTTATTGTCTTACACTTAATATCCACTTATATTGGGTGGATTTATATTTGTCACACATAATTTTGAGATTGAATTATCCTTATTTTAATGATTCCTTCTTTATAAGGGATTTCATCACATTTGACATTTCTATTGAGACATCATTGTTTTTATGCACCAATTCACTCTTATATGGTGTATATACTGTCCTTTGGAATATTATATCATGAATACATTTATTATCATGATATTATAAAGTTTTTACTAAATTTTATTCCTCAATTATTGTATTCAAGTGTCTCCAATGTTGGTAAAACCCCTTTAACCAAAATATCACATTAAATGTTTTAATTATTTGTTCTTATTAATATCCATGTTTTCAAAATGGTTTTAAGGATTTCTTTATATGGATATTAATTGTTTAAAATTGTAAAAGCTTCAAGGTGGTATGGGACACTTTGATTAAAAAATCACTTTATTAAATGTTTTAAATGGTTTTGGAAATAGTTTCTTTTTGAAAGGATTCATTATTTCAATATACTAAAATGTTATATTGTGATTGAAATGTGGAAATTTTATGTTTCCTTTATACTTGTTTGAGGTGATACGTTTATGTTGTGGTTCTTGGGAATTGTTATGAAAATGGTTGGGTCCGTGATAAACTAAGGGCGGGTGAGCCCGATATGGATCTCCAATGCATTGGGTAACACGAAGGAGTGAAACATTAAGGATTCTCCAAAGCGATTTAGGGAATATACTGTGATGGGTATTCCAAACATAACCAAGAGGGTCACTCCCTACGTAAGAATGTTATGAATGCCTCAAGTTACCTTTTATGTCTTATGACATCTATGATTTATTCATGATTTGATGAGGTATGTTAAAGTTTGTATGTTTTATGGGTAAAGTATGATTTCATTCTTATGTATGTATGAACTCATGTTTCCTTTCCATATTTTTATAACCCTTACTGTGATTTTTATGCTCATCCCACGTTTTTGAAAAGTTTTTCACAGGTCAAGGGAATGGTACATGATGTGATGATAGTTTCAAGGATGTGTCAACAAAGATTCCAAGTTTTATTTTAAATATGTTTCCGTTGATGGGAAGAATGAATACTGTCTTTTATGTAACCACTTTGTTTAAATGTGGAATCTAATGCATGTTTCATGATCTAATTCTCTAAAACTCTAAACCTGAAAAGAACCTCAATGTGTAATCTTGTAATAACTCAAGATTAAGTAATGTTTAAGGCTGGGGCCTTATAATATAACCCTATTATGCCAAATTAACCTGTTGAAATCTATTATCTCTTTATTTAATTAAACTATATTTATTTTTTATTTTTAATCCCAATTAATTAGGTTTTTAGCTAATTTTGTAATTACTACATCATCATTGTGTGATTATTTATGATAACAATTGTATCACTATGAATGAAAAATAAATTTCATCAATTTCTATAATGATTTTATATTTCATTAATATATATATAGTCTAGAATTTTTTCTATTTTAACCTCATATTTAAAATATTATTGGTATTAAAATTACGAGTGTTTCATTTTTCACTATCTTTTATGTTAATAATATCCATGCATTTTTAATTGAAAGGATTCCATTAAATTATCAAATATTAATCATTATGTGTTACAGGTTGAATTAAATTCATCCAGTAACATTTTGGAAGGTGTTAGTGTATTTTGATAATATTTATAAAATTACTTTTACCCAAAATTACCCGATTTACCCACAACTATGGTTATAAAAATTAAAAAAGATACTATTCATATTGTCCTAAATTAGAAAGGATCTAATGATTATATATGGGTGTTAAATCTAGAAATATGTAATCAATTTTTCCAATTTTTTTCATCGATTTTGAAAATTTAAGTTCATAAATAAGTCCATAGATGGGTTGATACAACATTTTTTAGAGTGAATACTTTCAAAATGTTGAAATTTGTTTATATCCAAATGCAATGTGAAATTGAATAAATTTACCTAAAGTGTATTTAGTGATAAAAATTTTATCTAATTATATTTTTAAAGTAGTTAAAAATTCAATTTCACAATATCACCTATATAGATGAAATAGTTATTTTCAATTAATGGGAAATATTTGTCATTCATCAAAATAAGAATCTTCACAGAAAAATACAAACAATTAAAAAATTTATTTTTTGATATTCCATTTTCAATTAATATGGTCAATTATATAATATATAAATTATACATGTTTCATAAAATAGATTTAAAATGTGTACCCCATTAAAATGTTGAAAATCACATCTTTAAAGAAATAGTGATTTTTGGAATAAAATTGGATTTTTTTTATTTTGTAATGAAAAAAAAATTGAATTTTATAACATTATATTTATAAATTTTATTAATATAACACAACTATAAATATTTTTTATTGATATAAAACACATTTTTAGATAGTTTTTAAGAAAAAAATTCTTTTTATTTTGGAAGGATTTTATTTTAAATTTCAATTAATTGGTCATCAAAGAATTAACAATATGTACATGTATAAACCATTATTCAAAATTCAGATAATCATGTTCATTCATTAAATTCTAAATTATAAGTTACAATTTTATTTTTTATATAATTAAAATTGAAAAATGTTGTTTCGTAGAAACTCATTCTTGCATGTAACATAAGATAAGAGACATTTGTGTGTAATTGAATCTTAATATAGAACAATATTAAATTAAAGCTGTAAAATAAATATAATTATTTAACGGTTAATTTAAAAAAAACAATTTTGACATTATATATCATAATTTGAATTCGATCAATAGATTATGGAATAATCTCCACTCCCATACAATCATGTTTTTTTATTTTGTCATCATTTTTCATCAATTAGACTCTCTAGTATGAGGGTTTATGTTTGTGTTCAGGATTTATTACAATTGGTAAAGATTCGTGAATATATTTTCAATGAGTTTTATGGAAATTCTATCAGGTATGTGGACCATATGTTTTCTTATCAGTTTATATTAATTCCATATTACATAAGTTGTGTTAACTATAGATTATATGTTCACATGACCAATATTTAAAAAAACGTGCTTCTATATGTTTTGGGAGATTTCTGAAAAATATTAAATATGTGATAGGTTAATTAGCTGTTATACTTGGTATTCATGGTTATAGATTTCCATGGTTGAAATAGTAAATGTTTTGGATGTTGATCATGGAATCAGTAAAAAGATATATAAATATGTATGACTTAGTGGACCCTATTATATTCCCTTGGGGTATCAATTGATGATTAATAACTCATTCATGTGATATTATAACATATGGTCTATACTATGATGTTATTTTTAGTTTTTATGGGGGTTTGACATATTGTACTTATAGAAAGTGTGTGGGGATACTCAATGAAGAATTGGTAGTTTTAGGTAACATGTTTCTTTAATGTTGTTATGTGAACAAAAGTGGTGTTTATGAGATCCAATGGACTACATGATATGGAAGATAATTTGATAATGTTCAAATTCAGGTTTGAAAATTAATAGAAATGGGTGTTATGATAATTTATGATTAAATATTTGAAAAAATCTATATTTTAGTCCTCTAAACATAAACATGGTTGTATGATGAGATTATATAAATAACCATTCATTATTTATATGATACTATTATATTTAATTCTACTCTACTTGGTATTAGAAGTGGGATGACATAAAATTCCAATTAATCTCTTACAATGGATGTGGGATAGGATACAATGCCAATCCAATAATGAACATGGTAATGATTTAGGTGATATTATTATCAAGAATATGATAACCTAATGATATGTAATGTTGGGTGAAATTACATATAAATGATTATAATTTGTTTACTATAATTATTAATAGTAAGGTAAAAAATTCCTTTTCAATTATTTTATTATATATATATAAGAATCTGATAGGTAGAACATTTATATTCTGGGTGATTATTTAGATAAACATAGATACTAACTATGAAAGGCAATGTAACTGACATGTGGATAGATTAATGCTCAAGGATAAAAAAAGTATTTATTGTCATATTTATTTATGAAAACATCACATTGTGAATATACACATACACAGACACAAAAACACTCACACAAAGACACACACGCACATATGCTATATTTATTTTGGGACTCCTTTTGGGGTGGACTACAATCACAGAATACATGTGGACCTTAGTAGGGGTGAAAACATTATATTCAATGGTGTAGGTAAGGGACCAGACATGACGATTGACAATTGAGTATGGTTGATATCTAGAGGTGGTGATTGGACTGGGTTGATACCTGAACATAATTTTTTACAAAATCTATTAATATTTATGTATTTTTCTATAATATTTTATAAGAAGGATATTTTTTGGGGATTATTTTATTTATATATATGATATATTTGATTATAGTTTGTTAAACATTGATTTTAGTCTATGAAATTCTTTTATGGTTTCCTGATAACTATAATTTATATACAATGATATTCTATATGGTGAAGAATTATTATTATTTTACCATTATTTTTAGTTATATAATAGTTTTCATAATCATCACACAAAACTTATATACCTCTATCTATAATTGAAATCATCTAACATATAGTAAAGCATACTTTGTGTCTTTTGGTTGTTTTGAAAAAAAATCCAAATTAGGATTTATTTAGATAAAATTATATCCTATCATATATTGAATGTGTTTCAAAGTGGGAATAGGATAATTATATTAGTATTAATGCCTCTTTTTTTCATTGAAATTCTTTAAGATCCATTTATTTTTTAAGATTTACAATACCAATAGAAATTTTTAGTGATCAAGCAACACATTTTTTAAAAAAAAATTATAGTGTAATGAATGATAATGTACAAGTTGACTAACATGATTAAAAAACATTTAAACCTATAAAAATATAACAAATAATAGGTCTTAAATATTTATGTTAAGATTATATTAGAGTGGAGAATATATGGGAAAATATATAATCGGATACAAAGTTAGTAACATATCTTATGTTGATTAAACAATAAACAAAATATTACCATATAAATGTGACCATATAAATTAGTTTTTTGAAATGGAATCTATACACTAGAAAAGTTATTTATTGAAAACATTTTAATTGATGAAGATAAACATTTATTTTGTTGACATATATAATATAAAATGTTTACAAATATAATAGTAGGAAGAAATTTGATGATAAATAACTGAGATTCATAGAAAATATAATGAAAACCCAAAATTAATCTATTATATAATGATTTAGAAAATAGGTATTCATTAAGAATATGAAGTTTTTATCAAAAAAACTACACATATATCTTTCTTTATTTTAGTTATTCTATATGAGATGGACAATTATCAACTACTAATTTATTTCCATATTTTACTATGTTAATTAGTATGTAGGAGAAATAAATTCATTCACTATAAATGGACAATGAATAAATAAATATAATTGGTATTATCCATAAAAACATGTTTAGGAAATCAAAATCCTTTTTTTATAAAAAACTTTATGTTATTCTTGTATGTTGTTTATTTATTTTTATGAAATTAACATTTGTGGACAATCGATTTAAATGAAAGACATGAATTATAAAAAAACATTATTTTTTAAGAGATGAAACTATTTATAAATTTTTGGGGTTTTCCTTTTAATATTTTAATTTTTAGTATATATTTATGATATTTTTGAGCATTTTAAAATCACTTATATATATATGGAGTACCTAGTTTTCATTTAAGCACAATAAAAAATGAGAAATATAATTTAATTTGTATATTATATAATAAATTAATAGTTATTTGAATCATAATTATATCATATAAACTAGGAACATTCATTTTAGACACATTAATCAATAAATCACATTCCATGATATACAATCCAATATTATTTTCAAATTCTCGAGTCCCCTCAAAACATTTTATCAACTTATTATATTTCGCCAGTTTTATGAGAGAATGAATCCATTCTTGATGAACTGGAATTTTTTTTCTTATTAATAAAATACTTCAATGAGGATTCATGATGATTATGGCATCTTATTGTGAGAAATACATATTAAAAATTTTCTATGAAACCAATATTAACATATGACCATATCATTTATCCACAAGAAGTAATGAATAAATATAAATAGATAGATCACTAGAATGAAAATCTATTAGACACGATTATTTATGTGGGATTCATAATCACAATTGGAAAAATAATGTGTGTTAGATATTTAACAATAAATAAATAAAACATGATTTTCGATTTATTATGATTGATCCTTAGTGATGGAAGCCCTTCAATTTTTTTTAATTTTTCACCCATGTTTATAAATGATTTTATGAAATTATATGATTTTGATAATTTATGTCTGTATAAAAACAAGAACATTTTTATTGTGCTTATAAAAATGATTAATTTCTTCTATTTGAATTTTGGGTTTCATGAATTTATTATAACTAATACATTCAGTCGACATGGAAATCAAATGTAGGAGGATTTTATAAAGAGGAATAATATCCCCTATAAAATCAACTCCCATGACTAATTGTACCAGATGTTGGATGAATTTTGAACAAAACCACCACATAATGAAAAAATCTCAAAAAAATTAAAGAAAATTCTAACACATACACATGGAAAGGAAAACCAATGGATCTATAAACCAAAAAGAACATAAATTTGGAAATTATGAAAAACATTTCACATGGTTTATAAAATATTTCATATTTTTATGAGTAAAAATATATTCCAATAAAATATTACATAAATTAATATAATTAAAAAAAATTGTAAAAACAATTACTAAATTATTATTAAATAATATTAACTCTACATAATGAACTAATACATTGTGTGCGGCACTATTACAGTATTCATAATCCAAATACACCATAAAAATGGTTCACACTCACTTTTATAAGAATTATTAGTTGGTAATCCTTGTTCATCATCTTCCAAAAATGGGTGAAGATTTCACATGGAATGGTAATTTTTAATATCTAGTAACCCATTGTATTTGATCACTTATTTTGGTAATGAATTTCAAAAAACTAAATTTGAGATAATATACTTATTATCCATACATTATGAACTTCCATGATACCATTAGATGATATACACTTTCGATGGTTCCACTTCCACCTTGATAATCTGCACTACTGATGTCTACATGATCATATAATAATCATCAATTTACCAATATTCATTTTCCAAAATACTTTTTAAAACATCTATGTCATCAAAATATACTTCAAATCTCAATTATAACCTATATGAAATTGTGTTTTAGGGAATCCTCATGAACTATTTAACACTTTTCCAAAATACCTTCCGTCCACTTCCACAAAATGATTTTTCTCCCAACTCCTTCTATTCACCCATGTCCAATATACACACAATGCTACCTCAAAAATTTTAGAACTAAATTTTGTGTTAACATATTCACCAGATATTGGATTATTTTTATCTTCTTGGAATCTATCATATTGTCCTACAACATTATATGAATGAATTGGAACATCATATTGATATTATTTTTCCCTAGATAGATCTCCATATTCTAATCCATGTTAATCACGCTCAAATTATAATAAAATTATATTTCTCAGTCCTAAAAACTCCATTGTCCCTTAATTCAATGTTTCAACCAATCCTGATCCTTATCTGATTCCATTACAACTACATTTTTTTCCACTAGGAATAATGTAACAATTCACTATGACTACGAAATCCAACTTATCACCATAACTCTATATTAAAACATATAACCAGTTATGATATTTCTTATGTTCCAAATTCTAGTGAATTCCAAATCTATAAATCCATGGGATGGATATTCTTAAAAAAATAGAGTAAACTATGAAATTCCATTTATGGAACTAATGATACAAATGATTAATTCTCATTTTTATATTCTATATTTTTACATAAATTGACTAATAACTCCAACTAAATACAGTATACAAGGCTCAATGCATATATTTTCATACATAAAACATCCAACAGCATATGGTAATGAAAATTTTCATGTTCTAGATCACTTCAACAGTTTTTGGTGCCATTTCATTGGATAACATAAAGGGATTAATAAGGATAGATGATATTAGAATTGATCTATCCATTATAAACATTCCACATTCATCAAAATAGAGTAATTCTAGGACCAACCTAATGATCTATCTATATAACCCCATTGAATACAAAATATCCCCAATACATTAACAGAATGTTCAAGAGAATTAATTTCATATTTTATTTACTAATTATGCTTCACCTCCAAAATCAATGAAATCCCTAATACTCCCTTATTCCATTCTGTTAATATAAAAATTTAGTATGATGAATTTTGATATCCCAGACATGGATTCCACTAAACAGGTGGCATGAGAAAAGTCATTCACTATTCCTAAAGATCTTCTCCTAATATTCCAGAGGCTATTCCATATAAGTGAGGGCCTATTGTGTGTCATTTTGGAGACTATTCCCTTATTACCAGAGTGTAGAATTGTAGTTATACAATGTGATCAGTATATGTAAAAATAAGGCGCAACATATGCATATAGAAGTAATAAACATGTAAAAAATTTTAATCCTGAAAAAAATGGTGATGAAATGTAATGAATATAAAAACATATAAAACATTAATAAAATGTCTCATAAAATATATTCAATACAATAGTATAAAAACAGGAATCCACAAATTATCCCATGTGTTCAAGATCCAACTAAGCCAACTTCTACCTACTCCATCAAATGCAAGCAAGCAGTCAAGTGTTCTATGTGGTTTACTTCACTTTTTTATCACCCTAATATATTTAATATCTCAATGATAAAAATTATCCAAAATAGGGTGTGATATAATTCCCTTTAGGCTACCACAAACGACTTCTTTGACATCTAGTCTATGAAAATTTAACTGAAATTGTGTGCAAGTATGCATATATAAAAATAAAGTAGTGAAATAACAATAATTCCCAAGTACCCACATCAGACCACATTATGTTTTTAAACATGAAACCATTTCATTCATTTATAATTTTATAATTATGTAATTATGTTACATGAGGTAAAACAATCACCCAAATATTTACATGATTGAGATCATGATGGAATCATGAAATAATAAGGTGTCATGAGGTTATTTATAATGAAGAGTATCCAAGGTAATATCCTATGAAACCTATACCTATATGGGTCTCCTAAATAGTTGTATGTATAGCTGGGAATATATTTAAGAGTTTAATCCATGGACCGTCATCCAGGGAATTCCACAATAGAGTAATTAAAATATAGTCCATGAAATACAATGAAGGTAAAACATGAATATCAATAACTATTCCCAAAGATGTATTAAAGAACCCCATGTTGATAGAATACATGTTGTATCCATGGAGTGTATCCAAGTAACCCATTAATAGTAAATTTTGGATCCTATAGGGTCATACCGTGCATCCACTTAGAGACAATGATCATGTTTCAAGGTGGGAATCACCATTGCAAAACATAATCTCATAATTGGAGTGGAATCCATCATAAATCAATGAATTCACTCAAAAATACAAAATAAAGGATGTTTATGATGACTCTTATAATGATTTCATGATCCATATACAATTAGGCACCATAAAATTGGATCATTATGTTAATTATTCTGTATATTGATCATATCATTTAATATGTTCATTTGGTTCATAACTTTCTTTTCATTAGTGTGACAAAGAAAAGGGGAATGAGAGTATTTAATTGATTCCCATAAATAGTAATAATTTTTTAATGTTTAATAACAAAATTTTCATTAGACATGTAATGGGGTTTAATAAATTGGAAACCAATCCATTAAATTACATCAATTATTAAAACTTATATACATAGCATAATTTCCAATTATACCATTTTAATAAACATTAATTAAGTAGAGGACATACCTAATAAGGGTTATGTGACATATCAAGTATAAACATTAATATTTAATAGTCATTTAAATATTAAATCTTACTATGTACAATGCTAATTCAATGAATACATTAACTATGGGACAAAAACACATGTCGATTAACTAAAATCCCAATTCTAAAAAATAAAATACACAGGGTGATCAAAATTGTGGATGTAACCACAAATAATAGATTAATTATCTAGAAAGGGTCATAGAACATGGTTCAGAAACAATAATCATGGAATTTAAATTAAATACTTCATTTTTGATGAAATTGTCACACAGACATGAAAATTTACAAAACAACAGAATTTGAGGGATGAGTTATAGTGGAAATACCTCTTAATCGTACAACACTCCTAAAAGATTATCATCCACATGGTAGTCCTAGATTGGATGATATATTGATAACTAATTAATTTAATGAAAATAACGCATAAAATCATTCAGATAAATAACCTATTCTATAAGAAGAAAAATGATAAATGATTAAAAATGAATCATGATATTACTGGTGGAGAACCAATGAGATGAACGATTATCAAAAATTAATCTAGATAGAAGCATGGTATCAAAGTATATTTAATAATGACATTTGTCTTCAATAGAGATAAAATTGGGGGTTTTGTATTTTTTAGAAACAAATGGGAATGATTGTTCTTGGTAATTTTGTTTTAATGGGAAAAATAAAAAATAATCCAAAAATAGGAATCACAGGATCTGGTTGTATGGTTATCAAAACCATAAACCAACCATGTATGATCATTTGTAGACATAGGGGACCTATAAAGTGAGTCGAGATAGTTAGAAAAAAATATTCCAACCATGAAAAACCCCACTGAATGTTTTTAGGTAGTTTCTAAATAGTGGGGTGGACCCAGGAGCATTGTTAGGAAAAACTGTACACCCTATGACACCCCAATTCCATCCATGAATGATTAAAATTGACCATGTTTTCTACCCCACAAAATTTCCTATAACCCTGTGAAAATAATTTTTCATTAAAAATATGGTTTCATGGATCTAAAAAATCCCCCAAAAACATCCAATTCTTCATAAAAAAATATTTCATCTTGATGAGGTCATTATAATAGAATTGAACCCAAATTAAAAGGATCCATACATGAGTAAAAAACCATGTTCATATAATATTTCCCCTTTAATGGAACTCTTCCGTGAGGTCACCTTCTATGGTCACAGAAACACTGTCTGTGAACAATTCTGTTCAGTGGGCATGGACATCAGTCTCCCAGTCCCATGTATCATCTAGCACACTATCATGATTCCATAGCACACATATTATATGGACATACTAGTCATGTAGATCTTTTGTGCCCTGGTCAATGATGCATATAGTATAATCCTCAAATGAAGAATCAACATATATATCAACTTACATGAGATCAATGGTATGATATTGGTCTGCATGATAATAGTGAAGTTGTGAAACATAGAAGAAGTGTTGTATATCACATTACATTGAGGAATTAACAAGTGTTCGGGCAATTTTGTGACTCCCACTTGAATCTCAAATGGACCAACATATCAATGAAAACCCTTCCCTTTCCTTCATATCCATCTATCTCCTATCCTATGAAATACCAATTGGAAATAATGATCCCCGAACTCTATCTCTAGAGTTCATCAATGACTATTGGAATAGTATTTTGTTATACACTGAGAATTATACATACACATGCTCATCAGTTGAACTTATTCTGAACTCTACTTCATGAAAAAAGGACCTAGTACGGCTGTCTGTCCCACCTAAATCCATTGTAGGGTTGAACAAAAGGACCTACCATACATGGAATGAATAATATATATATGATGTTACACATGTATGATATTGTTGTTGGAAGACTCAATAATATGGATTTCCTTCTTAAAATATTATCTATAATCAAGGCTGCATTCACAGTTTGGGTCATCTCTAACCTGTATAATCTATTGTGACAATCCATTTGTCTAAGACTGAATCTATATGCTCAAACGAAACTATTTAAACACATGTTTCTATAACTCTTTCCATAACCCTGACATAAAATGAGCTTCCATATCTGAAATCATAGTATGACTGGCCCCATGTAGTCTTATGATCATAAAAACATACAATATTCCTATATAATCAACTAAGAAAATATTTCACATAGTAATGATTTGGGATACTTTGGTTAGTCATTCCAAAAACCCATAGTACATCACTACCTGTTGTTATCCTATGAAAACCTAATATAATGTCAATTAAAAAACCATCAAATTTCTATTTTTGGACTGGAAGTGGATATATTAATCGTGAATTTTATTGTTGCTTCTCCTTCACCTACAGTTAGGTGGAACACCTAGTGATAAAATCTTCTAGCTGATGATTCATCATAGGGAACCAATACAGGCATCAAATATCTAAAAACATCTTGTATATTCCAGGATATACTACCCTTTGAGAAGCATGAGACACATGCATCAATTTTTCTTTAATATCTATAGTATCCGAGAAATTTAAATATAGAGACTAGATGACATATCTATTTACATCACCATCCTATGGTGTTTCATCACCTAAAATACATTGACATGGATCCAAGACTTTATGATATGAATATTTCCCACTCTTGACCTTATCAAAAAGGGAATATGTAACATTAATGGTGAAGAGATATGACATATCGTGACAATCATGAAATTCGAGATGCAAATCTGAAATGAGGGCTATGATTTTCCACTGGTCACTAGCATCCCGTATGACATATTCTTCATTTTTTCTTCTAATTGAATCTATTGTAACTTTTCTTTTCCAATTGTATATGTTTGCTCAAAATCATAGGTCTGATGATTTTCAACCCATGATTTCTTGTTGATATTTATGTTAGAATGAGTAATGATATATCAAAGTCTCTTGCCAAATGTTTACATAATGAATCATTCACACATCAGATATTGTTTCTGGAAACATAAGGCATGGACAACAACTACTAGATCGAGGTCATTTGTTAGTTAACTTCCCTCACGAGACCTAAAATCTCATGATCTATATGCGATGACTTTATCCTCCGCCATCAACAATGATATATGAATGATTAAGGATGTATCATATAACATTGTATAACCTCTTCCATGATATAGAAAAATCCAAATAGGTTCAATTAAAATACTTCCTTTCAGATCCTAAATGAATTTCTTGCACTCGTCTTAAAACAAAAATATAATACACACATTGTATGACCATTATGTGGTAAAAAAAGGAATGATAAGTCCATTATGAAATGCTTGTGAAATCCATACATCCATAAGAACCATATTTTCTGAAACATTTTCATTAGATTTTTCTAATATATCACATCCTTCATGTTTTATTGGTAAAAATATACACCTAATTATGATATAATATGATCCATGAAGTGAACTTTGTAATGTAGAAGTGGGAGTTATAAACAATGGAATAAAAAGGATGCTCTCTTAGTGTACTCATTATGATCACAATGTGGTTTGACTGGACTCTATGAGTATGATAATACAACGATAAGTTATCCAAAAATACCATAACCAAAGATTCTAGATTGGGGTGGGACAACCTATTAATCCAATACCTGAAAAACAACGGATGTATTCGTGAGACAGAATAGAATAACAAGATACTCTTAAATACTATACCAATAATATAATGTTTCATAATGTATATATATAATGGAATAACAATCACTAGATGATAGCATGATCATTGGTGGATCTTAGAAAATTTCATAGCTCCTCATAAGAAGTGAAAGAGATTATCATGTCAATGAAGTAGATATCGATTCTTGATCATAAGCTAGGTCAACTACCTATTATTCTGGAAAAGAAAAAGGTTCACATTATTATTCTTATTTAATAACATTGGTGAAACCCAAGATGATGTGAAAGTCCATTCAAAACCTTATTCCACTATATCCTCTTACTTCTACATATTATACTAGAGCTCAGTAGACTATTTCATATATTGAAAACAGACACTAGAGTTTCTCCTATAACGATCTCAATAATAAAATCTTCCACTCTCTAATGATTTAATATAAATTAATTTTTGAAATACTTCCATGAAATGATCCACTACCAGAGGTAATTCATCCTAGTGTAAACCCAAGTCCTCCATGGAGAGTTTGGAAATCTATGTGGTCAATATACATAGAAAAAGAATCCCTAGTACATCTCTATTCTCAGAGACCCCCAGTATACCTTGCACTAGTGGAAAAAACATTTTAAAAATCGCATTTTTCACGTCGGCTCTATATAACTGACATGCAAATCATTAAAAATTTATTTTTCCCGTCAGTTATTTTATAACCGAAGTGATAAATTGAAAGGAATCCATTTTTTACGGCTGTTATAAAATAACCAATGTAAAAAATAATGAGATTAGAATTATCACATCAGTTATTTTATAGTATCCATGGAAATCCAATCTGGGCGCTTTATCACATCTGTTATTTTATAACCAATTTGATAGAGGAAATCTAACAATTTCCCACATTGGATATCAAAAGAACCGACTTGATAAAGAACCCATTATCCTGTCGTTTATTTTATAACGGACATGATAAATTCTTGTCAACATCTGTTATTACTTAAACAATTTATAAACATAAAAAATATAGTTTATGAAGTCATTTATTTTATAAAATACATGATAAAACATTTAAATGATTTATTGCTCCCCGTATTTATTCATTCTATTTTCATCAATCTGGTGACCTATGACTCGTCTCTCCCACGCATAAAACATAGAAAGGATTATTCAATTTTGTGACCTTCAACCTCATTTTTTCAACATAATTCATTGTATTTTTTGTCACTAGATCTATCAGGTTGATTCGCAACACTCAACTATAATTCACACCACTCTGTTTCAGTATTTATTTGTCGCGATACCCTAAACAATTTTTTTGATATGTTATTTTTCTATCATTGTTCTTTCAATCATGGTATTCTTCATAGTGTTCATTTATACCATGTTAAATTATTTTATGGTAAAAGAAACCATGTAATTGATATCATGAAACATTATGCTTTTGTGTGTTCCATTATTTGTGTGAATGTGTACAGGGGCTGTCTAAGGGGGTGGGGGCTGTCTAGAGGGGTGGGGGGCTGTCTTGGGGGTGGGGTTGTCTAGTGGGTGTCAAAGGTGGCGGGGGTGGTTCCCAAGGGTTGTGGGGGCTATCCAAGGGAGTTGGGGTGTTCAGGGGGTGAGGGGATGTCCCATGGGGTAGGGTGTCCAGGGGGTTGTGGTGGTGTCCAGGGTGTGGTGAGGGGGTTGTCCAAAGGGGTGGGGGTTTCCATTGGGGTGGGGGTTTCCAGGGGAGTGGGGGTTGTCTAGAGAGGTGGGGGCTATCTAGGGGGGACTGTCCAAAGGGGTTGGTTGTCCAGAGGGAGTTAAAGGGGGTGGGGTCTAGGGGGGTGTGAGGGTTGTCCAAGGGGGTGGGGGGTATCAAGGGGTGGGGGATGTCTATATGGGTGGGGTTTGTCTAGGTGTGGCGGGGGTGTCTAGAGGGGTTAGAGTGTCAAGTTGGTGTCAAAGGGGGGGGGGTGCGGGTAGTGTATGGGGGTGGGGGTGTTGCGGTTTTCCACGAGGGATGTGGTGTCCAAGGGGTTGGGGGTGTCCAGTTGGGTGAGGAGGTTGTCCAAGGGGGTAGGTAGTCCAAGGGGGTGGGGGTGTCCATGGGGTGAGTGGGTTGTCCAAGGGGGTAGGGGTGTCAAGGTGTTGGGGTGGTTTCCAGGGGTTGGTTGGCTTTCTAGAGGGGTGAGGTGCTATCTAGGGGGTGGGGGATGTCTATTTGGGTGGGTGACTATGGGTTGTCAAAGGGGGTGGGGTGGGGTCTAGGGGTGTAGCGGCTATCCAAGGGGGTGGGATTGTCTAGAGGGGTGGAGCGTTCTAGATAGGTTGGGGGTTGTCCAGGAAGAGGGGGTGCTGTCCAGATTGGTGGGGTGTCTAGGGGGTGACAAAGGGGATGGGGTGGTGTCTAAGGGGTGTAGTGGCTGTCTATGGGGGTTGGGGTGTCTATGGGGGTGGGGGTGTCCATGGGGTGAGGGGGTTGTCCAAGGGGGTAGGGTTTTCTAGGGGGTGGGGTGGTGTTTAGGGGGTGAGTAGGATGTCCAAGGGTGTAGAAGATGTCTAGAGTTTGGGGGTTGTCCAGTGGGGTAGGGGTGTTGTTTAGGTGGTGGGGTTGTCCAGGGGTTTGTGGTGTCTTGGGTGTCCTTGTGGTTGGGGTGGTTTCCAAAGGGGTAGGGGTTTGGATATCCCCCTCAACCGATAGACACCACTCCCCCATCGACTTAACATCACCCATCCCCATGGACATCCCCCACCCCCTAAACAGGCACCCACCCCCGAGACATTCCCACCCCCTGGACACCCTGAAGAGCACCTACCCCTATAGAAATCCCCCCTGGATAGGCCCCACACCCCTAGGACACCCTCTTGGTATATATATATTTATATATACATATATATCCCAGTGGTTCCATTGAAACTGTTGGAATATTTTATCTTCAGGTAGTTTATACCAACGGTTCCTGTAGAATCATTGGTTTATGGTTATTGCAATGGCCATCATACCAATGATGTGTGGAACCATTGGTTACCGTAATGGTTTGAGGGATTATCCCAATGGTTTCAAATCGTTGGGATCAATGTACTTTTTAATATTGAATGTATACATGTTTTAATATTTATATATCATATTTCATTTTTATGAAACGGTGAATTGGGTATCCAGTTTCCCCAAGATGTATTCTTTGTGCACCTTAAGAAGAAAGAATCCAATATGGGCTTAAAACAGTTATATCAAACTATATTTTATTTTTAAAATTATTTTCTTGTATATTTTTTTCGAATATCCATAGATTTGTTTTATATTTCAAAAAAAAATTAACATTCAAAATATTTCATTTTTCAAAATAATATATATTTGTATTATCATAACAGGATGTAAAATTTTGATATTTCGTATTGGTTAATAATTAGTCAATGTTGGATTACGACACATTGAATGATTATTGAATATGGGGATGGTGTCGATTCCTTTTTGGAGTTTGCTAAACGAAACGATCCATGCAGTGAAATTTTTTTTGTCCATGGCTGAAATATTTTAATATGAAGAAGTTGAAAAGTCTAGAGATCAAAGATATCTAATTTGTCATGCTTTAAATCCGAGTTACAGGCCTTGCATTTGGCATGGTGAAAATGGATAAAATTTCATACCTACTAATGATGATTATTGGGAATATTATAACTCTAATGGAATTGAAGATATGACCCATGATATTGCAGTAGAAGAAATTGAGAAAGAACCGACAGTTTCACATCTATATGGTTATGATGAAAAACCACTTTATCTTGGTTGTATAGATTTTAATGTTTTTTAGCGGTGTTATGATTGATAAACCAAATGGTGAAACATTGATGGAGTGACAAATGTTTTACAGAGATTCTACAATAGATGAATGTCATTCTTCAAAAAGATAATTATCTACCGGATTCAGATTATAAAGCCATGAAAATATTATTCCTGATGGTATTGGGATACAAGAAAATAAATGCTTGTGTGAATGACTATATGCTATATAGGAAGGAAAATGAATTTCTGTCAGAGTTTCCAAAAGGAGGGTCATCATGGTATAATTTGAATGAAAAATCACAAGATGATGTGTAGATTACAAAGATCTCTTCAAATATATTTTGGTGCCTTCCAATAATTCATCATATAAAACGTTTTTTTGCTAAATAACTTGATTAAAAAAGGATTATATGGCTTTCTAATGAGCAGATATTTGATGTAAAAAACATCATCCAAATGATTGTTCACGATGGAAGAAAATTGATGAGCATTATCCAACATTTGGATATGAAATTAGAAATATCAGACTAGATTTGTGCACAGATGGAATGAATCCATAACAAACCCTCAGTAGCATATATAGTTCATTGACTCTTTTAGTGGTAATTCACAACCTATCCCTTGATGTTTATATGATGTTTATATGATGTGCAATTATTTCATGATGAGTATAATGACCACTAGTCCAATGCAACCCGGAAATGATATTGATGATTTCATATTACCATTTATTGATGATTTGAATCTTTTATGGGAGGATGTTATTATGGTGTATGTTTTTTATAAAATGGAATATTTTCAGCTACATGAAGTGCATATGTTCAATACAAATGACTTCCCAACAAATGGAAATTTGTCTGGATACAGTGTTAAGGGGAATAAAGCATGTCCAATTTGCGAACAAAAGACATGATATTTTCAATTGCATCATGGGAGGAAAATAGTTTACATAGGTAATCAAACGTTTTTTCCTATATATCACACTTATAGATGAAAAAAAGGCATTCAATTGCTCACATGAATTTGATATTGCTCCAAAAACTTTATCCCATGATGTTTATTTTTAGAGGGTGGAAAACATAGGTGTGACATTGGTAAGGCCACCGTAATCTGGTAATGATAGACATATTTTGATGAAAATTTCAATATTTTTTGACCTACCCTATCATATTGAAGATATCAGGAAGTTAAACATAAGATTGATGTCATGCATGTAGAGAATAAGATCTTCGATAGTTTGATTGGAACATTTTTAGATATTAGAGGAAAGAAAAATGATGGGTTGAGTGCAATATTAGACTTACTATAAATGGGAATACATTTGGAGTTAGCTCTCACTCTTAATGGAAGACGATCATTTCCTCCCCCCTACTTGTCATACATTATCCAAGATAAAGAATAATAGCTTTTTTCACTGTCTGCATGATATCAAAGTGTGTCATGTTTATTCTTTAAATGTTAAATTTTTTTCTCATTGAAGTATTTGATGTTTATAGGTATGAAATCTCATGATTATCATGTAACGATGAAACAACTTCTACCAGTTCCATTAGGTGGAATTTTGACCATCCATTTCAGAAAGACTATAATAAAGTTTTCTTACTTATTCAATTAAATTATTAATATGGTGATTGATTTAAATACTTTGAACATTTTGGTAAAGGATATAATTTCTATAAATTTTCAATTGAAAATGTATTTTTCACTATCTTATTTTGATATAATTGTGCATTTAATGATTCTTCGGGTTTGAGAAATAAAGCTTGGTGGACCTGTATATCTTCGTTGGATGTATCCTTTTGAAAGGTATATGAAAATATTGAAGGGGTATTTAAGAATCGATATCAACCCAAATCCTCCATTGTTTAAAAGTATATTTATGATGAGGTTGTGGAGTTTTGTATGGGCTACTTGGCTGTGGCGGAGCACATTGGATTGCCTTTATTGTTCAATGACCAAGTATATAATGAGGGAAAGGTGATTCGTGACATGAAAGTCAAATCGTTGTCAGCATAACAGATTAAAAAGTTAGAATTATAGAACATGAATAACATATTTGATGCTCAACTGTATATCACATTGCATATTAATGAGTTAAAACAATGTCATCCAATGAAAAATGAAATGTGGATTTTGAATGAGCACAACAAAACATTTTGGTCATGGATTAAAAAGACCTTTCTTGGTTGATCTGTTTTATTGAAGACATTAGGATGTATACTGGGTGGTCTATGTTTAAATGTGATAAAATGGTCCTGTTGGACATTAATGGATACACATTTTATATGAAAGCTCAGGAAAACAGAATTGTTGTTCAGAATAGTGTTGTGTTGGAGTTTGTAGAAGCAATTCATTTTTTGAGTTCTGAAGAAAAAAACCCAATTTCTACATCATGTTCATATTATGGAATTTTTGAAGAAATATGAGAGGTTGATTACATTAAAATAAAAGTTCATATTTTTAACTGTAAATGGTTTATCGGTAAAAATAGTGTCAGACATGAGGAATTTGGAAGGAAAATTGTTAATATGAGTAGATTGGAAGACATAGTTGATTCATTTAAAATGGAAACACATGAAAAACAGATTCTCTATGTAGTTGATCAATCAGATATGCAGTGTTCTGTTGTTTTACAAGGGAAAAACAATATGATGGTGAGTATACACTTGATGAAGATGCAGATTTATGTTAGATCCATACTTTCAGGGATTTATTAGCAGAACATAATAATGATCATGTTGAAGACATGGTTTGTTCCATAAGTAATGATCATGATGAATTAATTTGGGAAAACAATCCATTTGTACAATCCTGATATTACAGGTAACATAAGTTTATTAATTGTTTAAATTTATTATTTTCATAACATGATAGATATTGTAAATTTCTTATTTATTGAAATGTGTATTAAAACAAATAACTACTAGTTTTTATTTATTTTAATTTTTATTAGTGTAGTTTACCATGTTTTCTATATTTTACCATTGTTTACAATAGATTACCCATACTTAATTTATATATTTTTTGATTTCACTGAAAGAAAATTACACTACCATGTTTACCATGTTTACCATATTTTCCATTATATTACATGCTTACCATATTCACCATGTTTACTATTATGTAACTTAGTTTAATTTTCCATTTTTATTTTACATTGGTATTATAATATTTTAAATGTATATTTTTTAACTAATGTTTTATTTTTTTATTTGAAGGATAATGACAGATCAAATAGATGAACAACCACATGATTCAGGAGATGAGAATAATGATCATACCTCAGGGGAGGAACATTCACATGCTATTCATGATGTTCCCTAATCTTCCTCATTTGTCCCTATAACAACAAAGAGTTCAACAGTTGGTAAACATGGGTGCACACGTTTTTCAAAAATATCACTTGGTCGTATGCAGGACCAGAGGATACCCATTGATTTTGATGAGAATTATATTCCTAGAGGTCAAAATGAAAAAGATTTTAAGAGTATTGTATCAACTCAGGGTAAGAGAAAAGTAATCATTTTGTATGATAATTGGATATGTGTGAAAAAAGTGATAATATCTCTATTGTGGGAGATGATTTTTGTAAGTTCATATGATATTGTGTTCCTGTTATTTATATTCTTCTATTATAATATGTTTAACTCTCTTTTATTAGTTGACATTTGATATTCCTGACACTGGGGAAGTGAGGAAGAAATCCTTATCGATATCTCCTAGGAGATAGAGGGATTTCAAATCAACCCCCACATGTGATTTCATTTTTGTTCATAGGAGTCATGATAATACTCTTAATATATATACTTTCATAGATGAAGTCATATGGTGATAGTTTGTTGAAAGTAGAATAAATGATTCATTTCTTGTATGGGAAATGTAAACATTTATAAGCTTTATAAAAAAAATTTCTTATTATTGTTTTGTTAATGATTTATTGTTCTGAAATTATAGAAAATAAGGTAATCTCATCAGGACATCCAATATAAAAATGAATACCCTCATAGTTCTTCTTAGGGAGAGTATACATTATTGGAAGAACAAATGATTGCAGAAAAATTATGAAAACTAAGAGTTGTGTCTTCATGCTCTGGAGAGGTTTCCCCTCCACCCCCTCTATATAGACATGAAAAATGGAAGGGAGATCGACTGGGAAAAAAAGGGAAATATCTTTTGAACGATTCGAGAAGCATAGCTGAGAGTATTGTATGATATTTACTTTATTTATTTAATATAACAATATTCTTCAAATAATTTGAATCATTACAGAAATGTTCAATTAATTAATATAAGATTCTCTTACATAGTAGAGCTTACAAGGGGTATTTACAACTGCTGGGAGAAAAGATATTTTATTTTCATCATTGGGAAAGCCCGAACATCATTGTCGTGTATGAGGATATCTGATGAGTGTATCTGTAAGAAAAGTGTTTCCATGTTCTTCTACTTCTTATTTGAGGGTTTTTATAAAATAATAAAATCCTTAGAGGCTGATGTACATAATATTAATGCGATGATGGAGGAAAAATATTTGAGCGTCAGTACAATCTATGTTTTCAGACATGCAAAGTCAATTTCATACTATAACTCCCTCTCATCCACCACCCCCTCTAGACACCATTATCTATCCCCAACCTCTTCCAGTAGCTAATACTCCCCTAAGAAAACCTGAAGACAACATTTCTTATCCTACTCTTCTGTCGAAACATCCTACTTATTGTGAGTTGTATGTTGCTGATCTTCAACATAAAATAGTTACTTATGGGATGGTATATTGTATATGAGATAAAATTAATCATCAAAATATAGAGGTCGAGCATCACTAGGTCACTTTATAGGATATTAATGATAGATCAGCTTGAGTAACATTACGTACAAATGAGGTGACGACAGTTTGACATAATATCAGCATTTTATTAATTTTTCCATCCAGACTTCTACGACTCATTACCATAGAGGTATGTATGTTATATATTCTGTTATATTTTTTTTAATAAAGTGGTCTTAAAATATAATAACTAATATATTTTTCAATTTATTTTTACTGGAATACATCAAAGGTAAAGAAATATTGTATAGAAAACAACAAAGAAAAATGGTTATGATGTCAGATACAGATTTTAGTATTCTTGAAAAATTGCCCAGATATTCAAATTGGTTAGGGAATCATTTTGAGTTTCCAATGAAATATCATGTTTGTGGACGTGCAATAACTATGGGTATTATGAAAACCAATATCATGGAGGTTGTTACTATAGATAATTTGGGGATCAACATGGTGAAAAACAATCATGTAAGTCTAAACTCCTTTTCCCTGAGATATAATTATTAAAAATGTATAATTATGTCTATTTTTTATTAGGTATCTTTATTAAATTTGGGATATTAATGAGTGGACATATGTATATGGATTCATAGACCAGCATTTGAATTCTCTTGAAGCCCATGCATTCGATGAGGAACAAAGAATTCTTTATATTGCTGAAGATTTGAACAGAATATAATCACACAATGTTGGATGATACTTTTTTGTGAGAGGTATGAAATATATATCTGGAAAAGAGTTCATTATCATTTAACATAAAAAACCACTAACCATAAATTATCTTTTATCAGTGCTCATTGGATGTTAGTATTTTTTTCCCCATAGGAGAAAACACTTTATTGGATATGCTCTGTCCATGGCGATGTGCCGACATGTTTTTAGAATAAATGGAAAAGTATGTTTTGATTTCTTAATAGTTGTATATATTATAACAATTTATAAATTTATTTTATTTGGTTTTTTATCATTGGATGGATCTACTTTTGAAAAAACACAATGGAAAGGAGTTACAAGATCAATTATGTATAGGTAAAGGTAAATATCCATTAATAATTTGTACTTTTTGATTTATTACATAAAAATAATATCTTGAATTTACACTCATTCAAATAGAATTTTCATAAATAATAAGGTTTCATCAAATGATGATATTATATGTTGTTATTTATGTATGAAATAATTACAATCGGAACACATGTGAACATTTTCATGGTAAAATTTCCTTTTAAACTGTCACATTGTAATATTTATTTTTAAATTTTTTCATAATATTTCATTTGATTTATTCACTATACATGTTTACTAATATCCTTTTAATTTTTAGTTATTTGATGAACCTCAAACCTATAGTGCTCAAGAGGTCAAACACATACATGTGGATTGGTAAAATTATTTTATAGGTTTGATTGGATTCTATTTTGTTTGAATTGTAAAATGTAATTTTGAATATATAATTATAATTGTGTATTTGGTAGTCATTTAGGTTGGATTTATGGTATTTATGGACATTGTTTGTTATGAATGTTCTATATGCGACTGTTTTATTTTGCACTAATTTATGTTTTGAACTAGTTCTGATGGTTTTTTGTCCATGGATTCTGGTCTTGGGGGGGGGGTTCAGGGGTGTGGGGAGGTGTACAGTGAGGTGGCGGGTTTCCAAGGGTGTGGGGGGGATGTACATTTCAGCCCGGGGGGGGGGGGGGGGTTGTCCAGCATGGTGGTAGGGTTGTCTATGGGTGGGGGTTCCTAGTGGGGTCAGGGGGCTTTCCAGCGGTGTGGGAGTGATGTCTAGGGGATGGGGGTTTCCAGGGTGTCAATGAGGGTGGGGGTAGTCCAGGGGCTTTCCAGGGTTGTGTCTGGGGGGGATTCTAGGGGTGTGGGAGGGGTGTCTGGTGGTGGGGGTGGGTGTCCTGGGTGTCCATGGGGGTGGGGTGTTCAGGAGGGTGGGAGGGCTGCCCAAGGGGGTGGGGGCTGTCTAGAATGGTGCCAGTGTCTAAGGTTGTGGGAACACTACTTAGTGGGATGGGGGTGTCCATGGGTGTTAGAGGGCTGTCTAAGGGGTGGGGGATGGTTATCTAGTTGGGAGGGGGTGTCCAGGAGGTTGGGATGGATGTCTAGGGGTGTCTAGGGGGTGTGTGTGTTGGGGGGGGGGGGGGTTCTAGGGGTGTGGGAATGCTTTCCCGGGGTGTGGGGATGGCTGTCCAGTGTGGTGGGGTCTTTCCAGGGGTGTGAGAGTGTTGTCTAGTGGGATAGGGTCTGTCCAAGGTGTCCTTGTGGGTGGGGGAATTCTAGGGTTTTCCAGGGGTGTGGTGGTTTCTAGGGTTGTTGGAGTGGTGTCTAAGGGTGGGGGTGTCCCGGGGGTGGGGATGTCCTGGAGGGTGGGCCGGTAATCCAAGGGGTGGGGGCTGTCCAGGAGGGTGGGCAGTGTTTAGGGTTGTGGGTAGGCTGTTTAGTGGGGTGGGGGGGGGGGGGGTTCCAGGGTGTGCTTGGTCTATCCAGGGAGTGGGGGAGGGCAGTCCGAAGGGTGTCCAGGGGGGGATTCCAGGAGGGTGGGGGCAGTCCAGGGGGGTGTCCGGTTGTGTGTGTGGGAGGAGTTTCTAGGGGTTTGGGAGGGGTGCCTAGTGGGGTGGTGGATTTCTAGGTGTGTAAGGGGGCTATCTAGTGGGGTGGGTGTGTCCACGGTGTCCATGTGGGTGGCGGTAGTCTAGGGGGTGTCAAGTGATGTGGGGGTGCGGTTCTAGGGGTGTAGGAGTGGTGTCCAGGGGTGTTGGGGGGGTGTCTAGGGTGTCCATGGGGGTGTGGGTCTAGAAGGGTGGGACATTTTTCTATGGTTAGGGGGTTTTCTAAGATGGTGGGGGTGTCTAGGGTTATGGAAATGAAGATTAGTGGGGTGGGGTAGGGGGGTTCCATGGGAGTGGGAGGGTTGTCTAGGTTGTGGGTATGACTATCATGTCGGTGTATGGGGGGTGTCCATGAGGGTGGGAGGGCTGTCCAGGGGAGTGGGGAGGGCTGTCTAGTGGTGTTGGGTCTTTTTATGGGTGTGGGACAGTTGTCCAGTGGGGTGGGGGTGCCTTGGGTAACCATGAGGGTGGGGGAAATCAAGGGGGTGTAGAGGGGTGGGGGGGGGGGTTTCTAGTGGTATGGGAGTGATGTCACATGGTGTGGGGATGTCTATGGTGTCCATGAGGGTGGGCATGTCTGGGAGAGTTGGAGGGTTGTTCAGGGGGTGGGGGCTATCCCGGAGGGTGGGGATGTTCGGGGTTGTGGGCAGGCTGTTTAGTGGGGTGGGGGGTTTCTAGGGGTAGAGGAGGGATATCCTGGGGGGAGGGCTGTCTAGTGGGGAGGGGGAGGGGGTTGGTTTTTTTTTGATCTGTTTTAGGTATTCATTAAGTTGGGAATAGTTTTGTGGGGTGTTCTAGGGTTTGGGGGCTTTCTAGGAGGGTGGTGGCAGTCCGGGGGTGTCCTCTTGGGTTGGGGGGGGGGGGGTTCCACGGGTGGGTGAGGGGGATGTTTTTTTTTCTGTTTCAGGTATTATTTTGGTTGAGCATAGTAGTGGGGAGTGTATAAGGGTGTGGGGTGCTATCTAGGAGGGTGGGGGAATTCCATGGGTATGGTGGGGTGTCTAGTGGGGTGGGGGTTTCTAGGGGTGTGGGGGTGGGGTTGCTATCCAGGTGGGGTGGGGGTTGAGATCTATTTTGATTTTGTTTCAGGTATTCATTTGGTTGTGCCTAGTTGTGGGGGTGTCTAGGGGTGTGTGGGTTGTCTTATAGGGTGGGTGCAGTCCATGGGTGTGGGGGTGTCCAATGGGGTGGGGGACATCCTAGTTTGGTGGGGGGTTTTGGTCTATTTTTCTTCTGTTTCTGGTATTCTTCTGGTTGGTCATAATTGTGGTTGAATGGTTACATTTAAAAAAAATTGGTATCTATGTATGTTATTTAATAACCATCCTAAAATAATGCCCCATGATTAATTTTAACGTCAGTTATTTCATAACCGACATAATAAATGGAATGTAATAGTTTTTTAAATCAGTTATTTTATAACTGACCTAGTAGATATGTTATCACGCCCATTATTGTTTAACAGACACTAAGAACTGCTTGGCAGACTTCTTTATCATGTTGGTTATTTTCATAAACAACTTGATAAATTCATTGAAGGTGTGATTTAGGACATCAGTTATATAATAACTGACATGATAAATTATATACAACGTCCATTTTTTAATAACAGCCATAATACATCACGACCCTGATGTGTTTTCCACATCAGTTTTTGAGTAATCAACATGAAAAACACTTCACTTTTTGTTTTTTAGGTCTGTCTTAAAATAACCAACATAAATAACAATATTTACAACATCTTCTTTAATAACGTCAACCAAAAAAGAATATAAAATCTAAAAAATAACCCCGGTAATAAAATGTTTTCTACACTACTATGGTGTATATAATTTTATTCCTTTTGCAATTTAAATGACACTCTAAGGTGATATTAGTCTACAAATTCATGATACGATACCAACCAATCCATCATAATAATTATTTATAAGATTATATTCATAGTAACAATGATGTCCCACAATAAAGGGAAACTAAAAACCTATAGTGGAAAATTCCTACACAAGGTTATTTTCTCTGACTGTACTCTCAACCGTGTTTCCAGGGTCAATACACTATATAATTTCTATACATACTTCCCGTGAAATTCCTCGATAGGAAAAGAGATGAAGCAGTGTGAATTTCCTATATCAAATAATGAAGATACAATAGTGGAAGCATCCAAAATAGTACATGATACTATTGATGATCATGAATATGGATCGTCAGGTATCAACTATAATGCATTCAACTGACCTGATCCACAACCCTGTGCAACAGCTGGAATACAATGTTCATAACTTATGTTCTGGGACTGATGATGATTAGGATTCCAACTACCATGGTCATGAACTCATCCTCAGCCATTCCTATTAATAAGACTCATGTTCCCTTTTTAGAATGACATAAAATAACCTTACCCTAATGGTGGATCTTATTCTGATCCACTTATAGTAGAACCTCATGGAATTTTTCAACAGAATAGCTAAAAATTCCAAATACAGATACTAGACAGGAGTAGTTTAGGGTCTTTATCACACATAAAATTTTGATTCCCATATCATCCATAGAGGTTTAATAATATATATATATATATATACTATTATGGGTACGTCTATTTCAACTACCTTAACTAGAAACCATCATAGATCAATTTCTACTTCTAGAAGAACTATTGGCCAACAAAAACGTTGATCATATATTTGTGATACTATCTTTGTCCCCCTTTTTTCACAAATTTGTATGACCGCAATTGAAAATTTAAGTGATGTTAAATAGGTGATGCGAATTCAACTGATTATTGATGGAATACTGAGTCCCATCCTTGATTCATCTAGCTCTTGGAAGATCATCACCATCTAGAAGTGATGAAAAATGCTACAACATAATGAAACCCATTGTGTACTCAATGAAGGACATATATTCTTGTTTTATATTTATGATCTTTATTTCATATTCATTAATCAACATTTGAGGAATGAACAAATCATAGATGGTAGTCTGGAAATAATCACATACCATATCTTGATGGCCACCAACCTATGTAATTACATCCCATCAACGCATGGGAAAATCATGTATCATTGTCATAGAAATCCTGAGAATATGATATTCAGGAGTCTTCAAATTATCAGATATATAAAAGGTTTCCACTATCAAATAAAAAACACAGTTTTAACCACCATCTTCTAATAAATCATGAGTATTCTGGTTTCAGAACTCATTAGTCCGAACATCCATCATAGGTATAGGTCATAAAGAACAACACATAGACAATATTCTATATATGAACCCATCCTGATGATGAGAATCACTACCCTAATTTGGTACCAAATTTGGTGAATCAAGGTATCCCAACATAGTAATACTAGTATCTTATGGGTAAACATGCCAGGAGGAAGGTCGGTGCAACCCTACTAGTGCACAACATGAGGAAATTGTGGGAGCATTGGTCTAAAAATGCTGAGAAAACTCCCTAGAAAAATATTTGAAAAATATATATATTAATAGTGAAAGATAAATAAAATGTAAAGGGATCAAAACCCATGACATACAACCCCATCTACCCACATTGAATTCTGTGTATGGGTATGTTTTTAGATATAAATTCCAGGGTTTACACTAGATTAATAATCAAATATAATTTTACTCATCATTTAGTGGAAACCATTTCATTTTAAATTTCATCCTCCAGTATTACGTTTCCATTTTATTTTTTTCATATATAAAGGACCATTTACAATAGATTAATATTTTCAGAAAATCATGGCCCATGCTCCATTCATGGAAATCGACATCAATTCAATTTTATTCTAATAGATCAACAAAGAATGTTACTCATTCCAACCCATGAGGGTCCAGAATACTCATGAATAAAATCTCTCAATCACTCAATCACATCCTTCATGATTCCCAAGAATATATATATAAAAAATCACTCTAGAATCACATACATATCAATAGAATAAATTTAAAAAAATAAACATATATTGCAAGGAAACTTACATGGCATGTGAACTTGTGGTGCCTATGATAAAGCGTGTAATAATGCACCTTTCACTTATATCATCAGTCATATTATGAAATAATATTTAAAATTAGAATAATAATTAAAAACACCTCATAGGATGTTCATCACACAATTTTGAAAAGATAGTAATGGTAACAGTAAAAAAATAGAACTACCATTATAATTCAAGAAACACGAAATTCACCTTAAACATGGGTTAACTACACCCATGAAAATTTTATGAAATTGATTCATGGATTATTAATATTTTATAATTTGAATCCATGTTGTAATCAAATATAAGAAGGAATATGATTCGACTTTATGATATCCATGAACTGGATTACTCTTAACATGTTCCTCGTGCCCGGTGGGAACAAGGCCGCAAGCTCATATCCAAAAACTCCAGGGGCTACCAAATAGTTTTGAGGGGATAAGGTGTGTCCAAGGTGAGACTCATACATCAATACCAAAATGTATCATGGAAGAAAAATTAAATAATATGTGAATAGAGGAAGTAATATTTGTAAATAGATGGCACAACAGATGTGGGAATTATTAATAATCAACTGAACAACTTATAATCATACACAAAAGTTGATTATGTTTTGGAATATATATAATGAGCTATAAATCATAGACATAAAGTAGTAAAAATTTAATTTTATAAAAAATTAGAAAAAAGGAAACCAAAAACTCTCACCAACATCCCGAGCTATATATCAATCATCAGCTACTAGATCCATACCAAGAAATCAATAAATCATGTGTTCGATGAGCTACACTACCCATTTTCAACACCATCATTTATGTATTATGCCTAGGTTCTAATGGCGGCCTAGATATGGTATAAGATAAATCATATTATTACCCCACAAATGGTGTCTATAACATCCAATCCATGTAATATAAATTAAATCATTATGAAATCATGTATATATAAATGTAAATTAGTACAATAATGTAAATACCCATAAACCATATTTAGCCCTGGTTTGGTGTCCAAACATATAAATATTCTATTAATAAAAATTTTTCCATTTATATAGTTATGTCCCATGAGGTAAATCATACACTGACATCATGGTAATATTGAGAACATGAAGGATCCATAAAAATAAACAAAATATGATGTTATTTATAATGAAGAGGTTCCTGGGAAACAAGTTATGATACTTATACCACAAGGGTTACCAACATAGTAGGAAATAAATAATGGATTATGGGTAAGAGTGTAATCCTTGGAAAATCATTCTTGTAATTCCACAATATTTTAATTCTAACGCAGTCAAAGAAATACATCCCAGGTAAATAAGATAATCTATTTCTATGACCAAGTATATAACAATGGAACCTCATGTTCATAGAAGCCATGCTGGATCTAAGTAGTTTATCCATGGAATCCATTAATAGTAAATTATGGATCGTATGGTGTTATATTGTGTTTCTTCCGATTGAAAATATTTGGCTTCCGTTGTGGGTCTCACACTTCGAGACTAGTATCTCTAAATTAGAATGTCATCCACAAGCATTGCAGGAATTGCTATAGGAATCCAATAGATAAGTTGTGTATGACCAATCCTTTACTGATGTCAAGATCCAAATACAACATGGCACCTTACATTTTGTACATTTAATTAATTATGTAATATAGTGATCATACCTTTTAACATGTTCATTTGTTTCTAGTCATTCCTTTCATTAGTATGACAAGGCCAAGGTCCATGAAACTATTTAGTAGATTTACATTAGTCATAATCATTTGTTGAAATTCATTTTTATGCCTTTCATTATACATGTTGAGGGGTGATTTGGATGTGTAACCAAGTTATTCAATTACATTAATTAGGAAAAATCATATACATAGCATAATTTCTAATTAAACCTATTAATGAAACAATAATTATTTATATAACTTACATTAGAAGGTTTGAGGGAAAACTCAAGGACAATAATTAAAATTCAATAATAATTTAAATTAATAATTCTTAAAATCAACATGGTCATCCTAATGCATACTGAAAGGGTGGTGCATACAAACATGTCAAATCCCTAAAATCCCAATTATGGAAAAAACTCTACATTGGGTGATCAGAATTCTGGAAGTAACCAAAAATGAGAAATTAATTAACTAGAAAGGGTATTATAACACTATTATGATAAATATAAGAAATGAATATAAATTAAATAGGCCTTTCCCAATGAAATATTCACGTACGCATGAAAATGTATAAAATGGTAGAATATAGGGATGAGTTATAGACCACCTAAATCATTATCATAAAACTCTCCCCCTATTGTAATAACCATTAATTTGGACTAGATTATAAGATATATTATGAATAGATCAATTATCAAAAAATGATCCATATGTGTATTTGAGTAATTGTTGTGTTGGAATAATAAAAAGACATGCTTGAAGATTGTGTCTTTTAATAATATTAATAGAATATTAATTCTCTCTTACATTTCAATTTATGAAGATATTAAAGTTTACCATCTATAATTTATTTTTTTAGGATAAATATTAATTAAGAGTAAATAAATATTTATAGTTTTCTGGGGAAAAATATCCCCTTTTTCATTCCACGAACAATATCTCTTCAATCATTCTATTTTTTACTAGTAAGTTCCATTTATCAAAATACTATAACCACTAATTGTAGGTATTTGATAAACATTAAATTAATGATAAATAGTGCCTTATGGTTTATTATAGGTATCCATATTATATATAGATCAATTTGACAAACTGATTCTCTTTTACCATTGAGTCCGAGTAGTCAAGTCTACAATAAATAACACGAGTATCGAATATGATTGAATTGATAGGTTATTAATCAAAATTATTCCAGAAACTGATAGAGTATGGATCATCAACTCCAAAGATTTCATTATTCAAGAGAGAATATCATTGAAGCAATCCTAGTTGCAGATGATATTCAATAATACTACCAATGAACAGAAAATAATAATCATATAGTAGCATGTGGCTCTACATAGTTGCTCAATCTTCATAATTCCTTGCAGTAGTTTTTAAATCCATTATATATTATTAAACAAATACATTGTTATTTTAAAGAATGAATTATATACTTATTACATAGAAAATTATGTTTCCATCTATTTTAAAATATCCATAAAAATAACCTCATAGATAAGTTCATTCAAATTCAAATCATTTGAAAAATTCCTAATATTCCTATGAAATAAGAATGATTTCCTCCATTGAATACATTCCTTTTAAAAAATCATAACGAGCCTTTATATCATTCATAAAATGGATTTTAAAATATATTTAATCTTATAAAGACTTTTTCATAAATCTTTGATAATATAAAATATTCAAAACACCATTATTGAATATTTAAATGCAGGGTTCCGTTATGTGAGGAGAAAACACCAAATGTAGGCTTGACAATGTATGAATGAAAATAGTATAAGGGTTTAAGTTCCATTCATTACATTATTCATTCACCGAGGTACTTATATACATATAGTAGTTTATTCATACTTTAGTTTTTATTAAATGTAAGGTTCCATCCAAATTTAAGGTTTTGAACCATACCCTCGGCTTATACTTTCAAAAATAGTGTTTGAAAAATGTTTTGTAAATATGTTAAAAACAAACTCATAATACTTTAGAAAAAATTATAATATATAACTAACATAATCATATTAATAAAAATATTAATAAACAAAAATTAATGTTAATTTAATATTGAAACAATCAAGGGTATTTTTTAGCATCAAAATAAATAATATTAACCGATTATTGTTCAGACAATACATTGCCAACAATCTCACCCTTTTTCATGATCACACAATGCATATCATAATGTTCAGAAAATATATGAAGTTTAAAAACAAAGGAAATAATTTCTCTAAAAAGACATAGAGATTGTAGTTTCTGATATATTTTTTACATAGTAAAATTAATTTTTTTATAAAATTAAAAATTGGAAATTAAATAATGAATGTGGGTTTTACCCAATATTCTGCCCCATTTTTTTATATTATATTTTTTTATGAAAATCGCTAAAAAAAATTTAATGTAGCATAAAAATATAAATGGATGTTTTATCTTTCTTATTTTATGAATATATCAGTGTTATAGAAGTAGATATGAAAATAATAATTACAAACATAAAATATATATTTTTATTAATATAATTTTTTATTATTACAAAAATTATTTTGGATGATAAATAGTTTAAAAATAAAAGATGGTTGATGTTTTAAGAACATGTTCAGAAGAGAATTCTATTTTCGGTGATGATCAAACAACCTAATGATATCTATTAAATATTCAATATGTCCTTCTAATCATTCTAAAATATTCTCAGCCAACTGTCATATAAAAAATTGTTTTTCCTATCTAACATTTAAACATTCAATCAGATTGAAATTTATAAAGATCTACATATTTTCCTATGTTTTATGAAACATGGTATGATTTTGGGAAAAATAATTGAGAATAATTATAATTAATTGTTCTCTTGAAGTTAACTTATTAACATTATCTACTTAATTACGAAAGAGAAAAATCAAAGGTGAATGGTTATGCATATGTGAATGAATCCTATAATTCATATCAGACATCACTGAATTAATTTCGTAAAAACAAATAATTAAATCATGAGGAGTTCATGGTGTATAATTATGAACTCTAGATTGACTGAAACAAATTTCTATCGATTCGAACAAACTTCCCAAATACAATTTTAATCTATGAAACATTTAATAGTGAAATATTTATCTTTTAGATTACCAAAATGATTTTACATTTTCCTTTCATATATATCAAAATATATTCTAGAAATTTAATTTTCCTTAATATTTTGCACATGTGTCTTAATAAATTTAAATTCATAAAATGGAAGGGACAAATTTCTCAATACAATCAACTATTTTTTATTGATTCAAACTGTTTTTGAAAAGTAGAATTTCCCTCCTACATTTTGCTATATTTATTGCCTAAATATTATATCTTATTGTCCAGTGTATTATATGGTCTTTAATATTTATTTATTGATTAATGAGTCTCTTGCAATAAATATATCGGCGTATCTATATAATTATCACTAGAAAATGAAATATTATCGAATAAATATGTTTTTTCATCGGATACAAAAGAAATTATATCCAAGGATTAGGAAATATCAAAGATAGTTTAAATTAAAAAAATCAAAGTTTTCTGCAATAAACATTGGAAACATCTCATGTCATCAGGAATTTTCATTGTCTTGACTTGTTTATGGATAAAATTCCTTGGCTTGTGAGTGAAGGTCAAATTTTTTTCCCAAATAATAACTGGTACTATTGAAAAAAATTATAAAAATTATTCTATTGTTCTATATGTTTCATCTTAGTGGTTCTCACTAGAAGGTTCATCTCTGTTCCAAGGATACATGGCAATTACCTCATTAGTTATTTCATTGGTATCTTTTTCATATATATATATATATATCTAATATGATATATAAGCCTCTATTTTTTTAGTTGGGAATCATATTCTATTCATTATTCTATAATGTCCTTATTTCAAAAACAAACTGATCTAGCAGATTTGAGATTTCTTTACCCCTACTAATCAACAATACCATATTCTTGTTGATCATCTTTTCTAATAAGAAACAATTTTCATTTAAATATACTTCAAAATAAACTAATATGTATTAATGTAAAAGTATTTTTAATGATTCTATGAATACACATTGTGTGACCATCTAGATGAAGAATTATATTTTATTATGTTCATAAGAAGAGAAATAAACCATACAGATAAAAGGAAATCCTTTATTTTTATTGAATTTAGTTATTCAGATATTCAATCATATTAAAAGTGAATTTGAACTAAAAATCACTACTGAAGAAGAACATGTCATACATATAAGGATAAGGAATGTTTTCTAATTCTACAATTCCTGGGAGTATTTCATATTGGATAAACATTACCACAAACTTATTTTTAACCTCAAGATCCTAAAAAAAATCGGAACATGTTTGACTCCATAGAGTTATGCAATTATATCATTGAACGTTTGATATTTATTTATAATTTATTGAAGACCAAAATATAAAACACCATAAATAGTAAATTTAAATATATTTTCAGTTTCTATAAAGGATATGGAAAATTCCTTCTCATCCACCCCTGAAGTTAAGATATGTTCTATTTCCAAAAATATAAACTGAACATTATTATAGAAATCCATCAGTTCTAGCTAAAAGTAAAATTCATCATTTTCTTTATTAACATGAAATTTAACACCAATAATGGTGAGGTATTTAATTAGTATACCATTTTCATCATACATATAGTAAAAAATGACAAATAATTTTTAAAGGATTTTCCTAAATGGGATTCGTTGTCATTTTAGCTATCTTCGTGCCCCTAAATCTATTCATTTTGCTTTTGAAATTTTTGAAAATTTAATGTTTAGTGGTATATATTATTGGGTTTTGAATTAAGATGGGGGAACTAGAAGGTGAAAGGGTTTGAAATCTGTGTATAATTAAAATAAAAAGTGAGAATATGGGTTTTAGGATGGTTTTAGATGACATTGTTCTAGTTTATTATCCAATCTGGTCACTATAATGATTATTAAATTCTTTTTTGTAAAAACTGTTTTTTTTAAATTAAATAATTCCATGTTTTCATTTTAATGGATTTAAAATAATGAAATAAATAAAGATATATTCTAATAAAATAAAAAAACATAATAAATAAATTCATGAAAGAAACTAAAATGAATTTATTCAAAATTATATATTCTGAACCCCCCTAATGAAATCAAAACATGTATTCAGAACTGGTTAAGTAAAAATGTTAGTATGTTGATATTCAGTATTACAAAATTCTAAATATATATCCTTTTAAATAAAATTGTCTCTTATAAAATTATGTCTTATATTATTATTCTTGATTTTTGAATGAATAATTGAATTTTTGGGATATATTAATTACACTTGTTTTATCACATATTGTGGGAATATTATTAAAATTTCGTCAATTGTATAGTAAGTTGTATTTCATCTAAAACTATTGTGATAGAACCGTCAAACAAATATATATTTTTCCTTAGTTATTGATTGATAAAATGTATGTTTTTTATTATAAGATCATGAAACTAAAGAATTTCTAAAAAATTGAGAGGTTCTTGATTTGATTTTTCAATATAATATACATCCTCCAAAAGTAGAATCTGAATATAAAATTAAATGAAAATAATTTTTTTTGTCATGTAGATATTGTGAAATAGTATCATCTAAATTATATAAATATTATATTAACATTAATCATATTGTATTAATTTTCATTTTACTTAAATCTAGTACATAAACATTTAGATAACATTATATTTTGTATTTTAGCAGTAAGATATAGAAAAATACCAATCATACCTCTATATAACTTGTTTTATATTAGTTTTCCAGCATCATACAAATCATGTATTAATCTTTACACATGGGAGTTGTGTAGGACTTTCTATTTATTTGTATATTTTTTTCAATAAATCAATAATTAAATTTCATTGATTTGAGACATTTCAATAATATATTTGATAAATTTGAAAACATATAATGAAATTTAATTCTCCAATCATATTAATTACAAATTATATCTGCATATGATTTGAAAAATCATAACCAAGATATTTTACTGTTGATCAAAAATGACATCGTCAACCCAAAATTTCAATTAAAAAATATAATAGAATAAAATTTCATCCAAATAGTAGGATATTAATCATTCATACCAAGATCTTGGTTTTTATTCAAGTTATCCAAAAGATTTCTTAACATAAAAAATTTAATATAGTAGAAGTGGGTTTCAAAAACATGGTGTTTTCCTAATATTAAATTCTTCTATTAAATATACATTTTAGAAGAAAGATTTCACATCCATTTACTTTTATTTAAAATTCTTATAAGATTCATAAGATAAAAGGATCATAATTTCATATAATATAAAAATATGTGAAATGGTTTCATTATTGAATAATATATATTATTGGTTGTAAGATTTATTTATCAGTCATTATTTATTTCTAGTAATGACCCCTTGATCATATTATTTATTTCTAAAAACCATTTGTGTTCCTTTTTATGGATAATGGTTTAGTCTGAATACTAATTCCAAAGCATTTTTTTACTAAATTTTTTACGATATTCATGTATAGCTATTAAGAAAATCTCATCAACATGTAGCTTCTTCTATTGTATTATGTTTTATTTGTGATAGAAAGTTATGAAATTACACCATGATTTATACATTTCAATCCATTCTTACACATTTGTCTAAATTTCTTATAACTAATTCTAAAGTATGAAATTTTATGGTTTTAGACTATATATGTTAAATACTTTCAGGTTTATAATTTTAAAATTATTCTATAATAGACTAAATTTTATTTTTAAAATAAAATTTGGTTTTAGATGATTAATGTATTATGTTGATAAAATAGTGAACAATCTTATCATCTTGATATTTTATTTTATCAAATTGGTCAATTTCGACAAGTAAAAAATTAATTGATTCTTCAATAATCATTGATTCATTATTATACACTCTATAGTCATTATCAATATAAATATATAATAAAAATATCACTCTTTAAACCATTGGATTAAATTTACCAATGTTGTCCTTATTTTTCAAGATATAAACATTACATCCAAACAAATTAATGTACTTTATTTTAGGTTTTCTTTTATTCTAGAGTTCATAGGATTAATTTCCAAAAATTGGTATTATTAAAATTAGATTCCAGATTTGGGAAGATGTTTTTTGAGATTATTACCAAATATAGGCTCGAATACTATATTCATTCATCCTAGTACATTCCATTTAATGAATATTTATGTCTTATTATTAAAATATTCCTTTTTTTAGAAATTCTTTGTGTAGAGAAGGGGTGTCATCTATATATGTCTAAGAAAAAATAATTATATCATGGATTATAAAATTCTACACCATTATAACATATTAATTGAATTATTCTTATATAAGTTTAGTTTAGAAAATTTATACAAAATAATTGGAGAATAGTGAATACCACACATTTATGTTCTAAGAAAATAAACCCAAGTAAATATTGAGAAATCATAAAATTATACATAAATATAAAATTTTATAGCCAAAATATCTACCATCGATGGTCTAAAAAATTCCATATAGATATTTTCTTGTAGTTTATATGTGAAAAATACATTAATTGATTAGAAATATGATTTCTATTGTTTTGTAATTTGACATGAATCAAAAAATCTATCATTATAAAATTAATTTCTAGGAAAATAAGAAACAAAATGATTCCTAAATAATTTTTATAATGTCAATATATTATAGAGTCAATTAATTTTATGCCCGATTCATGACTAATGTGTATTTTTTTTAAACAATTCTCTTTTTATTTACATAACGAATTGTCATCCAATGTTTAATCATTTTTTGTTATAGGTGGTAAAAATAAATATAGTTTGTCAATAAAAATAGAGGAATAATTATTGGAGAAGTAAACATAAAATCATAATCACAGAGTTGAATGGTACATAATATGTTTATTTTTAGTTTTTATATAGATAATACTTTGGTGACAGAGATTGACATTTGATATCCAACTGATTTCACTCGAAGTATCATTCCAGGGGCATTGCTACAGAGGTTACTAGTCCTCCATCCATTTATTCTAGTGTATGGTAGTTGGAAGACTCTACAATCACATGTCCAGAGCAGCAATTGTCCATATAAAAATAATCCATATCTATTCTTGTGACATTTTTTCTAAAACATTATTTAAACAATTTTATTTGGTTCTCATATTTTCATAGGTTCTCCTTTGATATCAAGAATGGATCTGTGAATCAATATTTTACATATTTGACAAATATTTATATAAATTTCATGAAATGTATATATAAATAAAAACATTTTTCATTCCAATTATTTGAGAATTTATTAAATGAAATATTTTTACTAAGGTCATTTCACTCGATAATTGAAGAAGGTAGACATTTTACTATTATGGAAAAATAACTTTTGTAATATTTTGATTATTCACCCATACTTCCTATTCAACGGTAATCTAATTTAGTAATATTTTTATTAGAATATAATTTAGATATTATTACATTTGGTTAAACTATTTACATCATTCTTGAATGATTACATATATTTTTATAATTCGTTTATTTTAATTTCACGAACAATACATTTTGATATAGATGTAACAATATTTTCATTAAATTAATTATTTTATTTTAACTTTGTATCCTTTTAATTTAAAAAATTATGTTTTCAATAAATTTATATTTGTTACTAATGAATCATATTTTTCTACAAGTATTGAGAATTATATAGCTAATTTCCTACCTGAATATTATCATATTCAGAGGAATAATTGTAATAAGTTTGTACCTCTTATTATTATTTAGATAAAAATCACATGTTTTAATTCATATTTGTTGTATCTAATTCCAAATCAAATTTGGTAGAGCCACCAGAGTCTTAAAACACACAAAATGTAGCTTTCATATCTATTTTTCCTTGATTATCATAATATATTTTCATCTAATTTTTCATTTAAATATTTATATTTATCCTTTTCACCAAGGGAAATAAGGTATAATGTGACACATCTGATTGAATTCATGGAATCATTCTTCATTAGATCATTTATCAACTTTCTGGAAGGCTTTTTAAATCCTCCCTTATTCTTGTAGAATTATGGAAATTTATGGTCTAACTAAGACTATTCTAATTTATAATTTGAGTAGTCTAAATATTTTGATATTGGGATTTATAGACTTGATTTAATTTATTTCTACTGAGATTCTACATTAAGGGAAGTGTTTTTTCATTTATAATATCAAATGATATTTATCCTAATCCTTCATTCCTTTATCATACATCATCAGAGTTCCTTTCAATATTTCATTAATAAATACTTTATGAGTGGTAATTGCCTTTCTGCAGTTGAAATCCCATTCCATTTTGAGGATATTAGTATGACTAAATTTATAACTTGATTTGATTGAAAAATTCAACCTCCAAAAGTAGCAACATCATTGAATATTTCTATAATTCTCCCCTACATTCAGGTGATTCTCTCACCATTATTCATTGTAAAGGTAGGAAACACAATTAATATACTGGTGTAACATTGATGTTTTACATTGTCAGTTCTTTCATATGAAACAGCGATTGTCTTCCACATTTCCGAAATAATAAAATATTATGATAATGAATTTAATTCTTTAAGAAAATTTACATAAATTATTCCATTCATTTCGTGAATTTATTTCATACTCTACTTATAATTCACTATCCTTTGTTTTTAGTTTCTCATGAATTGAATAAGGGGTGATAATATTTATATAAACATTAAATCCATGATGTTGTTGATAAAAAATAATATGACATTTAAAACAACCATAGTTATCACCATTGATATATAGAGCATGAATCATAATTATGCATTATCTAGTATCATCCATCGATATATAATTACTTATATGAAATTTACTTTTAAGCATGATAGATCATTATGTAATTTACCAAAACGATCACCTCTCATACTAGTTGTTAGGTGGGAATAATAAAAATACACAATAAGGGGTCTTAATTGTGTCTTTTCAATAATCGTCAATGATTCTAACTCTTTTTTATACTTGGTGATTTATGTAGATTTGCAACACACTCATATATATGTAATTTTTTAATAGGATAATTTGTAATGAAAAACACAACAACATGTTTAATTTTTTAGGGCATACATATCCTCTTGTACACTCCACCAAAATCTATCTCAGTGAGCTTGGTGATTGTTACTAGTATGGACCTCTTATCACAAGAATTTCACAAATGAGGTTGGGCAGTGGAATCCATTAAAATATTGATATACAGGGAATTCTTATAAATCTATAGTGAACTAGATTCTCTATATCTTTATCTGAGAAGTTGGTATTCTTCTAGGATTGATTCTGTGTATATGAGAGTCATATTTATTAAAAGTGCGTCGATTTGATTGAATCAAAATGCTTTTGATCATTATTATAGAATAAAATGACCTAATATAGATCTTAAAATCCAAATTTTAAAGCCTTCAAGAGGGAATAAATTTTAACAAATCATAGTTTCAAATTTTATACAATAATAGTATAAAATAACAAACAACAATTATAAAGTAGTATGAGATTGATTAGAATAAATCAATCTTATCATTTATTTGTATATGTTCTATATTAAAAAATATTTTTCCAAAAAATACAGTTGTTAAAAATATTAAATACTCTTCAAATTATATAGCAATTTTGGATTTCTATCTAGTTGAGTAGATCCAAAAAAAAATCTTGATAAATCTAAATCATTTAAACTTAATATATTTCAATGAAGTGATATCATCCATAGGAAATATGAATGATTTGCATTGTTCAACACGAGCCTTTAAATAAATCATTACGAGACTATGAACCTGTCATAAAATATATTTTCATATACCATTACATCAATCAAGACCATTTCATGAATGTTGGATAATATCATAGATTCAAAACTCAATCATTGAATAGTAATATGTCAGGTTCTTTTATGTCACAAAAGATTCTCAAAAAGTAGGGATGACAAAGTATGTTTGATCTCAAAAGTACTATTCATGTACCATATGTTTGTTTAATAAAACATATGGTTCCTTAATTATGTAGGGTTGTTTTTCCACACTTTCAATTTTCTCAACCATAAGGTTCCATCTATTATAGGTCTATTGATCCATACGATACAATTATTATTTCAAACATAACATGTGAAGAGTGTTTCTATAATATATTAATAAAACATTTAAAATAATTAAAAAAATTTATAAAAAGTAACTAAGATAATCTTCTTAATAAATATAATTCTGAAAAATAATTAACATAACAGTATTAGTAGAAAAAACAAGGGCATTTCTTATAATAAAAATCACTTATATTTATATATTATAACTGAGAGAATACATTACCAACACTAAATATATTGTATGATTTAGAGAAGGATAATTAAATATTAAAAAGGAATTAATAACTTATGGGTATGGATCTAACAAGATGGATTAGGATCGAATCGAAATATGGATGGATAATTGGCGAATGAAATTTATGTTACATAAATTTTGGGAATAAAATAGGAGAAAAGAAGGGGGTGTTGTCCCCTACAGAAAGAAATTGGAATGAATCATTGAAATATTTAGTTTTTATTGACCAAATTTTAAAATAACAAAAATAGGCATCACACGGTTTGGATGCACAATTTTCCAAAGTGTGTACTAATCGTGCCTAGTCTTTTATAGGGAGGATTCAACTGCATGGTGAGGCTACACAGTTAGGGAATAAATGAAAACCCCACAAAAACCACCTATGAATTTTTTAATATACATTTCATATAGTTTTGTATCCCATGGATCATGGTTATGGATAATAGTGCTCCCTATGAATCTTCAAATCTATCCTCCCATGGTTAAATATATAAGTACATCTTTCCCCACATGCTTTCTTATAATCATGTGACATGCCTCCCCCCCCCCCCACAAACCAGATGTTAATATCTGAATAACCCCCAATCACCCCCATGAGACATTGTTGAACTCATTTGGAATCTATATTATGTCCATAAATAAGAATTAGACCCAAATTAAATGGATTCATTATTAAGTAAAAAAACAAGGTTCTTACAAGAATGTGCTATCAACTGACTTCTTCAAGTAAAAGTAAAAATCTTCATTAAACCATTAAATTCATTATTTTATAAAGCCACATGATTGTCTAAATCCATTATCATGGCTATTTTTTGATGAAATAATGAATATTATTTACCTTATATACTATATACTGGTTCCTTTTCTAGGAACCCCATTTGCTACATTAATTATATTTTCATCCACTAACTCACCATGAAGGAATTCAATATTTACATTAATTTCTGATATAATTCTTATAATGACACCCTACGTAGTTCAGTTCTAATTATATCATGTTTTCATAACTATTTATATAATATCTATGAAATAAATTTAATACAATTATTTAAATCCCTATACTACTATCCATGATTTAAAAATATTCTTACCATTAGTATCATCCTTGAAAATATTCAAAAATTAATAACAAGTTCTTGTTTCCCTTCAAATAAGTAAATAATATAAGTGAAAATATTTTAATTATCTATATTATATATCCTTTATTGTTATATTATAGTTCTCACAATCTGTATATGTCTTCCATTGAATTTTATATCATATTTTTCGATGGAATAACCTATGGACATCTATTTATTCCATTATTCTCATCTAAATTCTAAACATTTTAATCAACTCTATTGTCCTTACAAAAAAACTTGGAAGTTAATAGTTAATTATTCACCCTAAAATTATTTATCCACCAAGATAAAATTCTTCCATGAAATGTTATCATTTAAGATAACATGTCTATTCTAGATGATTTATCACCATTACTCAAACCACAACCAATATACAAAAGTCACATACCCATAAACACTAAGATAACATACATTGGTTTCTTTCAAGAATGAATTGATTGTTAGTATCAACATTTTCACATTAAAATCTTCAAAATACTATAAGGTTGTCATATTACAGTCATGTATTATATCATATATCTTCTAGATGTTCATTTCTAACTTTTATTGTTGGACTCCAATTTAAATGATACTTTGTTGGTTTGGGATCCTTTGCTCAAATTCCCATAATAGATCATTAGTAAAATCTATTGCTTCATTAAATATTTATTAACAATATTTTAATTAATTCATCCACACCATTATATTAATTTGTTATTAGAACAATCTAATAATGCATCATCCAATTAATTATGAAAAATATCAATAAGATGTTTCATGTAAACACATATCAATTTTCTAAATAGATCTACATTAAAATATAGTCCATTTTCCTTTTATTAAATAATTTTAATCAAAGGAAATACTAATAAATATCATACTTATAAAAAAATCAATCTAGACTTTTTTATTATAATATTTACAAATGAATCAATGTAGAGGGAACCTCCATTGGTATAAAAGGGTAAAGGTCCCTAAATATTTATTAAATAGTATCAGTATCTTGGAATTATGCCTATATTCACCTAAAATGTGTAGGATCAATGATTCTCAATATACAAGAGGGGGTGAATTGAACACATTAAAAATTTACTTAAACAAGGAAAGATCTAAGTTTAACAAAGTTAAACTATGTAAATTCACAACACCTCTAACACTAATTGTAGGATTGGTATAGGGTATGAAGTTACAAACATTGAGTTCAAAGAACATTCATAAATCTGTAAAGTGATTCTAAATAACTGGTTCCAGAAATATAGATCTGGAATTAAACAAAACCAATGTTTACAAAATGATATTCTATCTTAAAACATATATAATCTAAATTAATCCGAGTACAGGTGTTAGGAAATATAAAAAATATTATACTTTCCTTTCAATACGAAATGTAGTGGAAAAACAAGTAGTAAAACTTCAAATAATATGATATAAGTCTTTTTAGCCAAATAGATGGGTATCCAACAACCTAGGATAACGGTCCCTTTATTTATTCTTTCATGAATGTTTGTGTTACCCACACCCGGGTAACCCCCGATACGACGATCAGAGACTCTGTCTTGCTATCCCTGCAAGCCCTCTACATCAAGGTAGTTGGAACCTCTGTCTTCCTCAGAAAGGAAGCCCTCAACAATAAGGAAGTTGGCACCTATGTCTTCCTATCCACAAAAGCCCTCGATTGTAATCACCAACAATCGGAGTCGCACTAAGCATGCTTGTACAAGGAAATGTTTGAACAAGTCATTCAAACATTCTACACAAAGCATGAGAGTTGATAAGATCATCTCTCTCTAGAAATAACATCAACAACGTGTATTCAAAAGATGTGTCAACATTGTCTAATTTGCATCTTGAGATCTTTCAAATGAGCTCCTATTTATAGGCACTATTGGAATGGTCAGCTCCCTCCTCCAATGGTTATATTTTTCTTAAAATTCGGAGGGACCTATACATGTGTCACTAAACCAATGGTTAGTTAGAAATAAAATGAACGACATCGTTTTTATAACAAAACATGTTTAACCGAATGCACGACATCATTTTAAAAAAAACAAGTGTTAGTATAAACATAACTAATGTCTGGAATGTAAGCAAATAAAAGTTCAGAATCTAACTAAAATGGAATTCAGATTCTATAATAAAATGATATTTAGATTTTGTTTTATAGGAATTCAGAACCCGATTTTTGAAGAAATCCGGATTCTAAATTTATAAGTAAAACTAGAGTCTGGTTTCACCAGAGATCATAATCTGAACATTACTGAGTTCGGAGTCAAACTTGTAGAAGTTCAGAGTTTAACTAGTAAAAGTTCGGAGTCGAACATATAAAAGATCGGAGTCGAACAAGTAAAAGTTTGGAGTTGAACTTGTAAATGTTCGGAGTCGAAATCATAGAAGGTCGAAGTCAAACTCATAAAATTTCGGAGTCAAACTCATGAATGTTCAGAGTCGAACTCATAGAAGTTCGGAGTTGAACTCATAAAAGTACGAAGTCGAACTAGTAAAAGTTCAGACTTGAACATTGTTAGAGTTCGTATCCAGAATTCAGCGTTGAAATTTATTAAAGTTTTATCGATAATTCAGAGTGGATCTTTATTAGAGTTCGTATCCAAAATTCGGAGTGGAACATTATTAGAGTTCGTATCCAGAATTTGGAGTGGATCTTTATTATGGTCCATATCCAGAATTCGGATAATAATAAAAATGCTTCATATCTTAGAATTATATGATTCCGACATTTTGGGTATGAATCCGATTTTTATACTTAAGAAAAATATTGATATGTATAAGGAAATCTAGGTTAGGGTAAATTTACTTAAGGAAGGAAATTTTCCATAGGGAAGTAAAATATATATTTTCGTAAGTATAAGGTGTTTGTGATTTTCAAAACAAGAAGGAATGGAAAATTCATAAGAAAACATTATTGACTCAATAATCTACCGCTTTTTGGAAAGCCCAAATATCCTTACGAAAAAGAATATAATGAATTTGAAAATTTTCATTAGAAATTGAAATTAAAAATTGTCTCCCTTTGATCATGGATGATAGCGAATACAACTAACTCTCCCATAGGTATTGAAACTCTAAGGATTGTATTCTGAATTTCCGGAGTGGTGTTTTCATTTTAATGGGAATGAAACATTTTGTAATGAGAAACTCCCCCTTACTTTAAGGATATTTCACCAAGAAAATTTTCCTTCTCCATTTTAATTTTTTCCATCTCCCCTTTTAAGTCGTTCTTCATCCTTCTCCCCCTTTTTGATTTTCAAAAAGAATTAAAGGTAATGGAAAAGAAATAGAGTACATGAATCATTTGTATATAAAAACACAAGATACAACCAAGAAAAAATTTCATTAGAGTTGAGATAATTTTTACAAGGAAATATAAATACAACAAAATATTGGATTTAGTTTATTTGTCTTCCTTTTCCTTTAGAATTATCTTCTTCAACAAGGTTTTCAATTTCATCAAATATCTTTGATCCTCTTCAGCTTACCTCTCCAAAGATTTTATCATTTCATCTTGAGCATTCATAACTTCTGCCTAAGCCTTCATGGACTCTTCTTGATTCTTCACTAACTCATTTTGCTTTACAAGTCTTTTTTCGAGCTCATTATGGAGATCATTATCCCTTATAAAAGTTTGAGCAAGGGAGTTACCCTTATCATTCAGTTCCTTCACTTGATGATTCCAAGAACTTTTTTCAATGACAAGCTCATCCTGAAGATTCTTATTCATGTTATCCTCGGTTTCAAAGGTATATTTTACCTCGTTATTAATGTGATCAAACTCAGCAATGTCTTCTTCAATTTTATTAGACCACAAATTGATTTTGATGCATGATTTCCTATGTACATCATAATTGATAAAAAATTTAATGGATGGCATCAATCTTTATACACTTATCCATCACCAAAGATAAGGATCTTGACTTCTGATTCTAACTATGTTGCAGCATCGGGAATCTAGAGTCTATAGTGGGAAATATCAGAATGGTTTCCACCAACATTTTCAAATATTCAAAAATAAAGTCATGACTGTGTGCTGATGGCTCTGAATCAGAGACATTTCATGGGGATTGTTCTTCTTCAACCTGCACTATCTTTCTTCTAGAAGAACCTCAAACCTCTTTCTTCCTGATGACAAATTTTATTGGTGTATACATGAGTACTTTTTTACCTTTATCATCTTTCGGAATAGGTTGATCATCTGGAGATTCTTCCTCACTCTCTGAAATTTGAACAATTTTGTCTACATCAATTTTCTCCATCTCTATCCCTTCATCAATATAAAGCTTCTCATAGGATTCTTCCTCATCATACAAAACATTTTCTTCCTCTTCCTCTTGCTTATAATCATCCTTCCTACTTTCTTTCTCAACTCCCTTTCCAGGAGTGACAAATTTTGCGGATTCATCCATTTCTCGATAATCTTATACTTGTTCAATTAGATCATCTAAATAGGAACTTCCTTCTTCTTCTTCTTCTTCTTCTTCCTCTACTACTTCTTCTTCATCCTCTACTCTCTCAACAAGTTCTTCTTTTGTTCATTCACAACTTCTTTCTCTTTGGTCATTTCTGGAGTAAAGATCATTTTCCCAGGAGTCTGGGGAAATGGTTGGACATCAAAAGATTCCAGAATGTGAATCTTCTCAGAGGCCATATCTGTTGATTTCATATTATATTTAACAACCTCGGCTTAAGATATTTTCTTCTTCGACTTCTTCTCTTTTTCTTGCTTCTCTAACTCATCTACAAATTTTTATTTAAAGGCCTTGGCCTTAGCAGGGTCCAATCTGAACTGTGGATATACATCTTTTCTATTCTCCTTTCCTTCTCTCCACTTAGAAGCCACTTCATCTGGGTATGATTTTTGTTTTTTCAGCTTGGGAGGTGCGGACTGGGTTTCCTTAGCATTGGGGGTTTTGTCTTCATCAACCACTTTCTTAAGCTTCCTCTTATTTGTATCTTTCTTCACTGGTTCGGCCTTCTCCACATTTTCCAGAATGATCTTAGCCACTTCTTCTAGTGAAGGGTAGAATTCTCCAGATTCATCAAACCCATCTTCATTCTCTTTAATGTATCATAAAATACTAGCATTACCTTGCAATTTCATTGCTTGGAAGTGCGAGAAAAATTAAAAGAATAAAGACATCTGATGAAATGTTTAGAAATCAAGGCCAGAAACATTATGATCTAAGATTTTAGATTCCCTTCTTTAATATTCTTAACTGCAATCAAAACATGCCTCATCGAATTTATCTTCCTTATATTTACCAAGAAATCTTGGATGTAAATATCACTCTTCATTAGATTGTCCTTGTCACCCCTTCTTGGTATGAGAAAACCTTGTACACATAGCTGTAGAATCCGATTATTCGGAGAGAGATGAGAAATATTATTTGTCTTGGTATCTGTAAGTCCAAGGAATTTCAATGCATTCACTTTGTTAAAACTTCTTAGCTCATATGGAGGATTATGTAGACAAAAATCAGCTTCACCTTTATACGTTAAACCCACCAAACATGTAACCTTGGTGTAGTGTAATTTTTAAGTCTTACCATAAGACTTGAAATAAAAGTACCTTCTGCCATATTCCATGAGGAATGAAATAGACTCATAGAACTCAACAAGTAAATCTGTATAAATCGGATATTGTTTCTTTGGTTTCGATATGCATACCTCCTCCCATCCATTCAATTTGATATTCCTATATATAATAGAATAATACCTAAAGAAGATCAGATGCACTAACCTCTCCCAGTAAACTAACAATTTTGAGATTGGTTTTGAGGTAGAAATATCTTGGGAAGTATTTTCAACAGACAGTCGAAATGGAGAGTTCTGGAAGATTCGGAACATGATTTAACAAAGTTCGGAATGGCCTTAAGATGAGAGGCAGATCTTTGAGATGCGAAAGCTTTGAAAAACCAATGTGGGAGGACCCTCGGGGGTCCCCTCTATATAGGCGATGGAGTTGACCTTTGATCTTCCAAAACCCATATAACGGTTGAAAAACCTTTTGATATGTTATTTTGGTAAAAACATATTTGCAAAGTAATATTGAATCCGATCGTTTGAGGTTTTAAGAAAAAAATCAGATTTAAGAAAAATAGAATCCGAGAAATTTTAAAATTCATAGGAAAATAACAGCAAGAAAATTAAGATTACGATAACAAGAGTAAGGAAATCATACATTTCGTATTTTCCAGGATGATTATTCGTAATAGGTAATATTCTTCTTGAAGGAATATTTGACTACGAAAAAACTCACTGTGAAAAACGTAATGTTGAAAAGACTTTGAGTACCAAAACATCAGTATGAAAAGTATGAGTATGAAAAATTTCAGTATGAAAGAATGAGTACGAAAAATTTCATGACGAAAATTATGAATACAAAAATTTACATTATGAAAACTTCATTATGAAAATTATAACTACAAAAATTTTCATTATGAAAACATTATTACCAAAATTTTGAGTTTGAAAATTCTCATTATGAAAACTTCATTACGAAAATTATCATTACGAAAACTTAATTATGAAAATTCTGAGTACGAAAATTCTCATTACGAAAAATTCATTACAAAAATTATGAGTATGAAAATTCTCATTACAAAAACTTCATTAAGAAAATCTTGAGTAGAAAAATTTTGATTACTAAAAAATTTTGGATACAAAATCCCTAAAAAAATTACTGCGAAAATTTTGATTACACTATCAAGATAATGTACTCCCCCTATGAAAAATAATTCATTACTATATGGAGAATTGTTCAACAAGAAGTTAATAAATAAGTATTAACTTACGATTATCATTCCAAACATCTGTTTAATGTATTCAAATCTATCAGAGTGTAATTATTTTTTGATAATGGCATCATGTTGATATTGGGTTCTGATAAACTAAAGAATGATATCTCCTTTAAGTGTGAGATCCCTAAGAAAGTGATACCTGTAGAGACCCGAATCTTAACGTACATGGACATTACATTACTTTTGCGGAATACATAGTACATAACAAAAATACACACACAAGGACCGTAATAGTTTAGTGTGTTTGGAAACTCGGAATATAATCTTCTAATTGTGGTGAAAGATCTTCAACATATCCCATAAAGATCTTCTTTTTTTCTACCTAAAACCTTTCTTTATATCCTAGGGAAAAGAAAACATAAAATGGTGATCTCAAATGATCAGTAATGGTAAACAAAAGAAATATCCATCACATCATATTCATAAGAACATAACATTTTGGAAATCTTAACCTACAAAAGAGATCATAATATCTTAACATATGATAAATCATAGTAGTGAAATATAATCCCAATAATCATAACATATATCATGAAACATTGTGGCACACACACGTAATCATAGAGAATAATTTCTTATTAGTCAAGACACATTGCCAAGACTATCTTAGTGGACAAAGTCCCTTTCTGAACCGAGTTCACTCCACGTTTCAGTCCTGTTTCACTGAACTGGTTTAACCTTCCGTTCCAGCCATGTCTATATCATGAGATATAAAATCTTTAACCAATGAATTGGAGGTAGATATAGGTCCCACCCATCTCATAATTATACTATTCTTATGTGTGCCAAAAAATCATAAACCATACATCATAGCATAACCCATGTAATAAAAATGGGAATCGTAAACATCGTGACATCATAAAACAATTCATATAAGATAAAGTAATTCATAAATATAATTCCACCACAAAATAATAAAATCAATGTAATAATAGGGATAGAAATAGAACCCTTTATCATCTTAGATGGAAAATGATTTTGATAAAACACTTGAACTCCATTCTTGAGGAAAATATCATTTCTGCTTCAAAAACACTTTTCCTTTTTTAACATGTCGTAAAATTCTAAAATAAAAGAAGTTGATTAAAAATAAACTTGAAAACTTGTAAAGTAAGCTTCTTGTAAATAGTTTTTTAAAAATCCATTCATGCCGTATAAGTTAAAAAACATTCTTCGTACTTTTGTCGGATAAGTCAAAAAGTACCTCGTACGAAAAACGACAAAAGATTCCATTCATATCCATTACTAAAAGCTCACCAAAGGGTAAAATTGGATTTAAACAATTTTAGGTGGATGGATATAATATTAAATATTGAGGAAACATGGATGTGGATGATAAAATACACCCCAGTAAATACTAAAGTATAAACAATCTCAGAGAAAAATGAGATTTTGATATTTCCCCTTACCTTAGGTCCGATTTGCGTTGTAAGTGTCAGAACCTCCTATATAATGATTTAAATAAAGTCATTGACTTATTCCAGAATCATACACATTGTTATGATATCATATATGGTTCACTTATGACCTTATATTACCCGTTCTTTTGTAAATTCCATGTTAAAGAGCGTTTTGGGTAAAATCGTTTCATTTTTCGCCCGTGTTTTGACTTGTAATTATTCGTATGATTACTTAGATCATGATTACTTAATTAAAGATTATAAAACATGATTTATATATAATATATATTCAGAATATACATATATATTATAGATTAGTAAATAGAATGAAATACACTGTTCATGGAGACGGTAGGCCGTACGTACGCATGAACGCTGTTTTCGTTTCCTTATTGAGGTGAATGGAATTAAGTACATGACATATATATATATACACATATATCCAGTATCATTACTATTTCATATATTTCATGATTACTTATTATATAAACTTTATAATCATTCATGAATGGTTAACGTGGAGAATGAATCTCACGCGTCTTGGAGACGGTAGTTCGTACGTACGCACGAGCGATGATATCGTTCTCATGATCATGGAATTATATTGGAGTGTATGTATACTATTTCAGAATCAATATCACTTTACAATAATCATATATAGTTATTATGTACACCATTATACCCATCCAAGTAAGGTGGTGGTGGAAAATAGATTACACCACGGCATGGAGACGGTATTCCGTACGTACGCACGCGCGGTGATTTCGTTTTACGTAGGATGGATAGATGGTGAAATAGGGTTGTTTCATACTTATAATAACATATCAGTATATGAGTGATACTGATGTTATTACTTCATAATGAAACAACCTAAGAAGAAGAAGTGGAAGAAGAAATAAAGTTGAAAGAATCGGTAACAGACATTACCTCTTCTTTGAAGCTCCTCTTTGAGATCTCCTTTTAGGGAACTAAAATTGGTCTTTGAGGAAGAACAGAACCTCTAGGATGTTTCTATGGAAGTGTAGAATGGAATTTGGCAGAGTTTGGGCGAGCTTGAAGGCTTAATGTGGTGTGAGGAAGAGAGGGAGGAGGTGCCCTTTTATAAGGGAGGAGAGGGGCTCCTTTGGAAAAACTAAAAATATTATTTTATTATAAAGACAAATTCGGATTTAAGTAGCTCCAAATTGATTTATTTCGAAGCTAAGGTGGGGATGGGTCGAAATCCTCTCAACCAATAGAATTTAGACAAGTTTAGGTTCCTATTTTAACCTTATCATTTAGATTTAACATTAATTAAAATAATTTTACTTTTACTGTGTCTTCTTGTGTTCTTATACTATAAGGTTAATAAACATACTATAAGCAGCCAAAAAAACCCCAAGTTATTTATTATTAATATATATAACCGTATCTAAGTAATATGGCCTGACCTTAGATTTTTAGGAATAAATTAACAATTACTAATATAATATTCATTTTAAAAACTATTTTATGTCAATTTTGACACTATTTAATAATTGATTTTTGTGAAAATAATAACATTATGATTAGTTCTAATAAAGTTAATTAAATCAATACTAACATGTCATATTAACCTATAAAATTAGTGTAATTCATAAAAAGTCTCAAATTATATTTATTTGGGTATTTATAATATCAATTATTCTAATTTTTCACTATTATGGTAATTACTGCATCATCATTGTGTCATAAATAAATTAATTTCTTTAATGTCTAAAAATTATAAACAAACTATAATTATGTATGAAATCGTATTAGATTTCTAATGAATATTTACAATCGAATTTATCTTATGTATAAACCTATATTAAAAATGTTGTAGTAAATAAACTTTGATTTTAACTCTTTTAACTCTTCTTTGAATTAAATAATAATAAATGTCCTAATCTAATCCAAGTGGGCCTAAATGGTCATATTTTATTCCTAAGGTTGTTTTTGGTCGAATTACACTTATCCATTAGAATTAGGACATGTTTGAGGGTAATAATAATATCATTTTTACCCTTAATTACCCTATTTACTTTAAACCATGGTAAAAAAAGTAAAAAGTTACTATTCACCAAAAATTATTTTCATCTCATTGAACCACATTTTACTTACTGACTTCAACCGTGTCTCTTGGATTTTTTAAATTCCACTCACAGAAGCGGTAAAATTAAGTTTTATGAAAAATTCATTTTTTTAACTACCACTTAGTGGTTTCACTATTCATAAAAAAATGAAAGTTTCCTGAAAAATACCAAAAATTAGGCCTAAGCTATATTTGATATTATAAATTAAAAAATGATGTCTATTTTACCAAATTCAAAACCATTCATTTGCATTAATAAATTTAAAAATTAATTCTCGTCGTCAAAACAAATAGCGTGTTCTTACGAGATAATAACTATCAAAAGGTTGACATTTGTTTATGTCTCGTTTAAATGTAAAATAACATCCAATGAACAACATTGTATTAAATTGTAAAAATATTTTCTAAATATACTTTAAAACAACTCAAATTAATAATTTATCACTATTAATTATTTCGATTAAAAATGTTGTTTTTAATTAAAACTTAGAAATTTTCACTATTCATCAGAAAATGAAAGTTATCTGAAAAGTACCAAAAATTCACCCTAAGCTAACTTCGATATTCTGAATCCAAAAATGAAGTCCATTTTGAAAAATAAAATTTACAAAATTTCAAAAAGTGGTCATTACTATTCATAACGACTGGTTTTAATAATATTATAATAGCATATCATTGTTTAGCGAAACTCGGTATTGCGTACAACACACGCTATCGCGGAAGGTTGCGCTTCTGTGTAATGCAAGGCAAGTCAAGGATGCATGTTGTGCAAGCTTCATTTGGTGTAGCATACAACAGAATTCATTAATGAAATTAAAAAGAATATTTTTCATAAAATCTCGGGTTGTTACATTCTACCCCCCTTAAAATGAATTTCGCCCTCAAAATTTGTCAGGGTTATATATGGTTTACTACTCAAATGTTTGTTTAATGGAAACCCACATCATAAAAAGGAATACCCAAACATGGCTTTAAAAACTACAAAATTTTGGGTATCCACATTTGTTTAGAGAAATATGCTTTATAAAACCCAATAGTTTTAACTTTATTAAAAAAAATATTTCTTCTAATTCTCACAACTTTGACACTTAGTGAAAAAATGGGCTCTATAAGGAACAATATAGTTGTTTTTGAAAACTGGTTTTTGGTGAGTATAACCTACTCCAGTAGTGTTTCCATGAGGTTTAATTTGAGAATAAATCATGTCAAAATTTTCCTTCCCAGAGGTAAATATTGCAAGGAGCTTTTCTAGGGAAAAAATTTCAGATTATAGTCTAATGACTAAATTCCTATCCTCAGGAATAATTTCCTTAGAGTTCAATTTTTCTTCTAATTATTTTATTTTTGAAATAGCATTGTAATGATCTTTAGAAATTTCATCCTTATCAGAATTTTCTTTCTCAAGGTCTCTGGAAAGATTTTCTATAATCTCTTCTTTATCATTAATATCTGATGAAAGATAGGAAATATGTTTTGTAAGAACTTATTCCCTAGTATTTTCCTCGTCTAAATTCTTAGAAATTTAACAATATTTTGAATCATGTGACTTGGAAAATCTTGATACTTATTCATTTGAAGGTTCATCATTTTCTTAGGATGATGTATCTTCATTAGAAGTTCCATTTTCAGAATATTAATTCATATCAAGAGATAAATTGGTTAAAGCCTCGGCAGAGTGTACCTTGGCCATAAGACAAGTATGTGGAAAATAAATATTAGAAAGGAATCTCATATTCTTTTGAGCTGATGAATCATATTCTGACTATTCACATTCTGAAGAGTCTCAACATATATCACTCTTAGTAGTATTATCTTTTAGACATTTCTTAGATTTAGCTTTGTATAACATCATCCTATTCCTTTCAAAATTTCTCTATTTTATTTCATTCTTTTTAAGCATAGGGAAATTAAGTCGTATGTGTCCACTTCTCTTGCACTCATAGCATGTGACCTATGAATCTTTCATACATTTCATTTCCTTCTTCTTATACCTGGATTTGAAATTTCTTTGACTAGTTATCTTGTTCATTCTTAGAATAAGATTATCTAACTCATTCTCTAAGACTACACTCTCACTACATTCGGATTGGATATTAACCTTATTAGAATTGGATCTGGTTTCTCTCCCAGGATTCATTGCTTTCATGTGATTTGATGTAGTCGTAAAAGCAACAGTAGCATTCCCATTCTTCTTATTGATGTTGTCAGCATCTCTCTTCATTCTTTTTTCATGTTGACGAAGAGTTCCAAACAGCTCATCTAAGGAAATTTGAGTAACCATTCTATTCTCATCAATTGCAGTTATCTTTGATTCCCACTCCTTGGGAATAATATCAATAATCTTGTCCACAAGAGCTTTATCATCTATACCTTTCTCTCCTATAGATTGTATACTATTCATGAAAGTCATAAATCATTGTTCCACTTTGCTTATAGGTTATCCATAAGGAATGTTAAAACCATGATACTAAGCTCTCAACATATCTCTTCTAGTCTCAATCTATTTAGATGTACCAAAATGAGTAACTTCAAGTTTCTTCCATATATAGTTAGCTATTTCACTTGAATAAACTCGGATATATATGTTCATAGTCGTTGAACATAGTAGATTATTGCGTAACTTATAGTTTAATTGATAATCATGCTTCTCTTGGTTTGTGAAAGCACTAACATCCTTATCAGAAATTTTATAACCACAGGTAAGCATAATAAAGTTATCTACCCTAGTATTGATAACAAAAGTCTTCATTAGATCTCTCTAGTATTCATAATCATTTCCATTAGAAATTAGTGGTCTTGTAGGATTTAGGTTGTTGATGGAACCAACATATAAACCTTCCATCATTAAGAAAATAATTCTACACAAAAACATGTTAATAACCAAAGTTCAGATTCAAAGAAAATATTCCTAATAAAGGAAAATACAGAAAGAAGGAAAAACTGATCAAGGAAAACATATATGTGATTATAAGTATTTCAGAGACTTCCTCGGATACCAATTGTAGGATCAAAATTACTATATAGATGCTCAATAATAAAGAGGGGGTAAATTGTACACATTAAAAATTTCCTTAAAAAAGGAAAGATCTATGTTTAACAAAGTTAAACTAAGAAAATTCATAATACCTCTAACACGAATTGTAGGATTGGTATGGGGTATGAAGTTACAAACTTCTAGCTCTATGAACTTGATTAAATCTGGAAAGTGATTCTAAAAACTCATTCCGGAAATATGGATCTAGAATTGAAACTTAATCAATGATTACAATATGAGATTCTACCTTAAAGCGTAAAGAATCTAAATTAATTAGAGTACAAGTGTAAGAAAATAATAGAATATTATACTTTCATTAAAATACGAAATGAATTGGAAAAACAAGTAGTAAAACTACAAGTAACAAGAAATAAGTCTTTTAAATGAAAGAGAAGGGTATCCAACAACCTTGGATAAATGTCACTTGATTTATACTTTCAAGAATGTCTATCTTACCCACACCAGGGTAAGCCATCAAAATGAAGATCTGAGTCTCTATCTTGCTATCCTCGCAAGCCCTCAATTTTAAGAATGATGGAACCCATGTCTTCCTCAACAAAGAAGCCCTCAAATTTAAGGAAATCAGAACCTCTGTCTTCCTATCCCTGAATGCCCTCAATTGTAGTCACCATCAATCGGAGTCGCACTAAGAAAGTCTGCACAAGGAATAGTTTTAACAAGTCATTCAATCTTTTTGCTCTATTCTTGAGAGTTGATAAGTTCCTCTTTCTCTAGAAATCACTTAAAAATCATATAAGCACAAGTTGTGTCAATGTTGTCAAAGTTGTGTCTTGAACTCGTTCAAATGAGATCCTATTTATAGGTATGATTAGAGCGGTCATCTCCCTCCTCCAACGGTCATATTTTACTTAAAATTCGGAGGGACCTGTACACTTTTCACTACACCAACGGTTAGTGAATAACAGAATGGATGATGTAATTTTTTATCAAAACATGTTTAACCTAATGCACGACATCATTTTGTAATAAAACAAGTGTAAGTATAAAAAACCTAAAGTACGAAATTTAAGCAAATAAAAGGTCAGAGTCTAACCAAAATGGAATTCAGAGTGTATAATAAAAGGATATTTGGATTCTGTTTTATAAGAATTCGGAACCAGAATTCTGTAGAAACATGGTGTCTTAATTTCTAAGGAAATTTGGTGTCTGGTTTCACTAGATTTTAGAATATAAACTTTACATAGTTCGGAGTCGAACATGTAGAAGGTCGGAGTTGAACTAGTAAAAGTTCAGAGTCGAAATCATAAAAGTTCGGAGTCCAACTAGTAAGAGTTCATAGTCGAACTAGTAATAGTTCAGATTCGAACTCATAGATGTTTGGAGTTGAACTCATAAAAGTTCTGAATCAAACTCATATAAGTTTAGAGTCGAACTCATAGATGTTCGGAGTCGAACTCATAAAATTTGGGATTCTAACTAGTAAATGTTTGTAGTTGAACTTTGTTAAGATCGTATCTAGAATTCAGAGTGGAACTTTATTAGTGTTCATATCCATAATTCAAAGAGGAACATTGTTAGAGTTTATATTCAGAATTTTGAGCGGAACTTTATTAGAGTTCATATCTAGAATTCAGAGTGGAACTTTATGAGAGTCCATATCCATAATTCGGATCCTAAAACAGAATGCTTCATATCTTAGCATTATATGATTCCGTGGTTTTGGGTATGAATCCAATATTTATAATTTAGAAAAAAATTGATATGTATAAGGAAATCTAGGTTAGGGTAAATTTACTTAAGGAAAGAAATTTTCCATAGAGAAATAAAATATAGATTTTCTCAAGTATTAGGTGTTTTTGATTTTCAAAATAAGAAGGAATGGAAAATTCATAAGGAAAACCTTATTGACTCAACAAATTGAATGACTTCCAAATCTATTTCCCCCCAAAAAAATAATGGATTATAATTTATGTGGGATGAATCATTATAATTTCTTTAGTTGTTTGAACAATAAAATTCTTCTTGAGTATTATACCAATATTGAAATAAAAGACATCATTTTTATCAGATCATATACATCCTGAACTGAACATCGATCTACACTTCTTGTCATGTAGAGGGTTCCATCCATTAAGACTCCTGAAAAAATAGATCCTTGATTAAACATACATATTCTAATAGAAAAGGTGTTTCCAAAACATACCTTATAATGTATTCATAGTAAAATGATTTTTTTCATACAAAAAATAATTTTCCATTATTTTATTATTGTAAAAAACCCACTTTTAATCATTAAAAATATCAAATATCATTTTCCAATTAAAAATAAGGAATCATTACCCTATTGATGAACATTTTTAAAAATCCATGATATATAATTGACCATGAATATAATTCCACATGTTTAATAAAAGGATACTCCATTGGCAATAATAAAAGAATCACTCTGAGTATTACCTATAAGAATAATGAATTTTAAACAATCCATTGTTGTGCTTAAATATGAATTTCAAAAACTGAATTCACTTTTTATGTTATTATTTTTACATTTTTAATTAATCATGATATTCTTATTCATCCCATACCTCTTTCATAGATGTTCAAGAATTTCTACATTACTCCAACAATCACTACATAGACTAATATTTTGATGGTTTCTTCCTTTACCTCATCTAGAATTATTTTCCTGTTTCTTCATCATTAAGATAACTACCATGATGTGTTCAAAAATATCACAGATAAAGAACCATATTGGGAATAAAAATCTACTCATCCTAAAATACATGATATGTCTCTCTACAAGATTTACAAAAAATATTAAACATCTATTCAAACCATTTCAGTCATACTAAAAGTAGAAGAAATTACCCAAAATAATCTTTTAATTTTACCATTATTTATATAGGCATCCCTCACACAATATTGAATTAATTATCATAACCTTCTTAATGTTTTTATTTCAACATTTTTAGTCTTTTGAACCTCCACATCATGAATACTTTGTGAAGAATCATTGTCTTCTCATACATATTAGCCAATGCATTAATGTTTTTTACTATTTAATTTTCTATGTTATAGAGAAATGAAATATTATATGAAATTTTCATTCTAATCAACCTAGGTTCCTTCCTGTCTATGTGTTCCAATTCCATCATCGCCACTTTACCATAAATAACACATGTATGTTGAATATATATATACATATTGATTCATATGGTCCACTATCTATATTATATAGAATCAAAAATCCATTCTATAAAACTTTTCAACCCAAATAATATGTTAATTACAAAAAAATATCTACCACTTACATTAAAATCACATTAATAATGAGATAAAATCATGGTAATGGAGAATAAAAAATGACTTGCATCTTATGAATTGAGTGATGTTTAATCAAAAATCTTTTATACCACTTTCTAGAAGGTTGGGAAATGTGTATTCTATGAAACCATAACATTCATTCCACTTGAACCTTATATATCATATTCTTTTATCACAAAAAAAATACAGTCCTCTATAATTTTGAAAATATCCAATATTTTTTTAATAATTTAGATGTATTACACCTTACCCACCAGAAGAAAGTAGTCATTAAAAAAATATAGGAGTCTCACATGTATATAGCTAAAAAGTAAAAACAACGTAAATAAAAATAATGAAATATCATAAAGGGGAAGGTAATAAAAAGGGACTAATGCTATTATAAAAATATATCCTACATACATGGTAGTAACATATATTCATTCTATATATTTAAAAAGTAAAAATAATTAAATTAAATTAAAAAATCCATCAATATCATCTAATTAATGAATATTTAGACTCTATAATTTTTTGTGGGACTGTGTACTGCAAGATTATATTATTATTTTTTATGATCCACCATATTTTAGTTATCCATTAAATTTTATATAAATATTTAGAAGAATGTAAAATTTCACTACCTTCTATAAATTCATAGAAAAGTATCTATTTGGAATTTTATATGTTAATATTTAATAATATATTGATGTCAATCAATGTAATATTATTCTATTTCGAGAAGCATCATTATAAACACTTCTCTTATTCCCAAAACATTTTAATACCCACATGATTCCAGATAAAGATATGAACATACAATGGTTCCACTGTAACAAGGAAAGTGTGCTTTTAATATATTTACAAATGATCCAAACACTTTAGTTTGATCAATTTCTAGTAAAATAAATTTTAGTGAAATTTTTTTATGTTACCAAACTAGACATAATATCTCAATATGTCATTGTAATTTTATTTTGTTTTAGGAGTTGATTATAATAAGATACATTTATACAAAATTTTTGGTTTTGATTTTGGTTGGATTAGGAGTATATCATATGATTGTAGATTCCATTTAACTTTATATTGACCCATGATTTTTTTTGTCATGGACATGAATTTGGTAATAGTTATGGATCTTTACTTTTGATAATGGTTCATAAATTTTAGATTTTTGAAAAACATTTTTACACCACATAGATGATATATAATGTCTTATTGTATCATGGTGAACCTAATTATAACTAGTAGACATTACAAAACCTACAAAAAAAAAGATAGAAGTCACAGACACACAACACCAAACAAAATAAAGGATTTATATTGTTCTAAAAAAATTCATATTCCATAGAACCAACATTTACAATAATTATTTGTAGTATTATTGAATTATTCCATTATTTCAATTTGTGTATGTACAAAAAAATTTAACCCATTACTCTTATTTATATACTAAATCCAACACTATAAATGCTAACACCACTATCCAATATTTATGGACACTTTCACTGTATTATCATCAATGTATGAAAACATCTATCTAGTTAAATCAACAATACGATACAACAATTGATCATTCAAAAAAAAATTTAAAAATTAATTTTAATATTATATATCCCTCTAAATATTCTTATATATAATTTCATAAAATCCATACATATCGTAATATTATTATCAGATTTTTTCTAATTACAAATAGTTTCTACTTGTCCTATTAATTATTTGTATTTTGTTTTAATGTAATCAAAATTTCATTCACATCCAAAATACATAGTTGGCATCTGAAAACACCACAAAAATTTATCTAAAAAAACAAATAACTTTTATAGCATGCAATACAGATACTTAAATGAATTGTTATATGAAATTAAATTAATATTAATTAAATTTTATCATTATAAACACGATATTAAATTGGTAGGTGTGGACAGTAATAGAAACATTTTAAAAAATTAAGTATATATTTTTTAAATAAATTAATTTTTTTATTTATTCATAATAAATAAGGGCACAATTTTCATTAATGTAATTTAATTCTACAAATATATGTTTTCTTCGAAAATGTTTTGACCACCTTTTTTGTGTAGTCAGTACTATTAATTTCAAATATTTAAATAAATGTAGATTTATATAAATAAAAACTTTTTTAAATCATCATGTCAATATATTCTTATACATAATTTCTTATATTATATAAAAATAGATTTATACTTCTGAATAGTGAAAAATATGGATTTCTTAGTCAAACTGTGATTTCAATTCATTAAATCATGAAATTTAAATTTTGTATTTTTTTATTAATTAGATATTAATTTAAAATTGATGAAAATTAATTTAAAAATATTATATTTAATTACAAAAAAATATTCATTATACATGTCTTGTAAAACTTAATTGATTTGGTTGAAAACACTTTATTTTAAAAAACTATTGTTATGAATGAAATGCATTTATATCAAAATATATTAAATTAATATCAATTATATAGTGGTATTATTGAAATATAATGATTTAATATTTAATTAAATTTTTTAACATTCCATTTTTATTGTTTTACAAAGTAATGAATGGAAGTAAATTCAATATTATACCTAAAAAAACTTTTTCAAGCAAAATTTCATGGCGTTTTACAAGCTTAAATAAATTTAAATTAAAAAAATAATATAATTTGAATTTATTAAAATTGATTAATTTATTAGTCATACTATTTTATAATATTTAATTTGCATGACATAATTTTTTGGTCATAATAAATGTCCAAAGCAATAATATATTTTCCAAAATTAAAATTAAATCAGTTTATCCTCAGATTAATCTAAAATAAAAATAATATTAATGAGACATAAATTTATATAGTTCATTTTAAATGAATAAATTTATAATTTTTATTACTCTTCCTTCAATTTAATGTCCATTTGGAACCAATTTCCCATGAATGAGACCATATATTCATAAAATTTATTATGTAATTCCATGATTGTCTCCCCCCTAACATATAAATGAGAACCTCATCTCCTCCACAATATAAAAAAATTCATATATCTCAAATATTATATACTAAACAAATATAAAAGAAAACCTCATCATAGATAACCTTGAATTCCCCCATGGCCTTCTTTTAAAAACTTAAGTAGTATGCAAAAAGAGTTCCCTTATAGAAGAGGTATAACTCCTAACAGAGCTCTATCATTATTATTTCTTTTTACTACTTCTAAAAACCCCTTATATGAATAAAAAAATTGTGAATAACTTATCATAAATATAATTTCATATTATTATTATTAATTCAAAACCATTTCTACCTCATTTATATCAAATTCGAAATGGACGTATCACTCTTGAGTACGGATGGGATACTGCCTCCATGTTGCAATACAATTCATATTCCAATACCATATTTAATGGACGATTTTTATGATGTATTTAATATATATATATATATATATATTTATGATATAAAAAATATCCAATAATTATATTATATTATCTACCTTATTACCATCATGTTTCTTAAAATGATAAAATCCCACATGTATAAGTGTGGACTAAAACCCAAATAATGTGATGCGATTCATTTATCATATGTGATTTACATGGATATTAATACTTATATTTTTTATGAATATATATGATAAATATTTTATATAATTTTACTTTTAATTGTTTTTCGTTCATTCCATCCTTCTAAAATTTGACTCATTAGTCGTGCATACATATGGAATACCGTCCCTATGACAACCCGATATTTTATGATAAGTATTCTTTTTTATTTTGTTTATGTCATGTGTTTTATGCTACAACAAGATTATCATGTGATATACGCAACACCACATTATCTTGAAGTATAGGCAACATTATTCTTAGATTGTGTTATACACAATTTCATGTTCGTTATATAATAGTCATTCTATGCATCATTGACTATATATATATATTCAATGTATAAATGAAATATGGTTTGATTATGTTATTCAAAACAACAAAGGATTCTTTCACAACACGCAACCCTGACTTGGCTTGCTTTACAAGCAATCGTGACCTTCCTCGATAGCGTGTGTTGTACGCAATACCAGGTTTTACTAAACAACAATATATTATTAAAATATTATTATGAATTAGCCATTATGAATAGTATTAACTAAAATTTTAATTTTATAACATTATTATTCATCTTACACATTTTCTAGAACATGGTATAAGAACAAAATAAATTTTATCTAGTAAAATAATTATTTTCAAAAAAATGCAGTTTTGCCACCTTTTGATTGCGCACGAACATTAAATCTAGTTTTTGACATGTTTAAATGTTAAATTTTACAAAATAAAAATATTCTTTGGAATTAGGATATAATGTTTTACCTTGGATAAATTTTTCATATTATTCGGATAACTTCCATATTTTAATGAATGTTAAAAACACGCTATATTTTAATTAAAAACAACTTTTTTCATTGTAATAACTTATGTGGTTAAATTATAATATTTAATGGTTTTAAAGTATAAATAGAATATTTTTTTTCATATAATATAATTTATGTCATTAGCATTGATTTTACATTGAATTTGTAGGTTAAATAAATTCAATCTTTTGCATTGTTTTAAACAAAAACCTGTTTTCTTTCAACAACGAGAATAATTTTAATTTAATTTCTGCCACTTCTGTGTATTGAATTTGGAAAAATGGATTCCATAATTGGAATAAGTGGGTCCATATTATATTAATAGGCTACTTTATTTTGGGCTTTATGAATATTAACAATGGTAAATTTTATTTACCATAGTAAAAGGTAAATTGGGTAATTAAGGGACTATCTCACAATCTCAATTTTTTTTGAGATTGTTTATACTTCAGAATTTACAGGGGAATATTTATCATCCAAATACATGTTTCATCAATATGTAATATTATTTCTATCCTCCTATAATTTTTTAAGTTCAATTTTACCCTTCAGTGAGTTTTTAGAAAAAGATATGAAAGAAATCTTTTGTCGTTTTTCATACGAGGCACTTTTTGACTTTTTCGGTCAATGTACGAGAAGAATGTTATTTTTTAACATATATGGCCTGAAAGGATTTCAGAACATTATTTCCATGAAGCTTCCTTTATAAGTTTTCATGCTTATTTTTAATAAACTCTTTTTAGTTTAAAATTGTATGACATGTTATGAAAGGAAAAATGTTTCTGTGGTTGAAAGGGTATTTTCCTCAAGAATGGAGTTCAAATGTTTTATCAAAACTATTTTGCATCTAATATAATATAGGGTTCTTTTTATATCCTTATTTTTACATTGCTTTCATTTATTTATGATGGAATTATTTTTATGATGCCCTTGTATCTTATATAGATTGTGTTATGATGGCATGATGATTAAGAATACCATTTTTATTACATGGGATATGCTTTGATGTATGATTTATGATTTCGTGGAACACATAAGAATGGTATCATTATGAGATGGGTGAGACTTATATCTCCCTCTAAATCAGTGGCTATAGAATTATATCTCATTAGATAGACATGGCTGGAACAGTAAGTAAATCCGATTCAGTATTACAGGACTGAAACAAGGAGTGAACTCGATTCAGAAAGGGACTTTTTCCACTAAGATGGTCTTGGCAGCAATGCCATGGATATTATGGAAATCATTACATGTGCTTAATGTATTCCACAATTACATGTTTTATTCCCATACTATGTTATCCTGATTTATGTTCCATTACGATCTATGCCTTATGTACTTCCTTGTTTTAAGTCGTTGCTCAATATTTTGATGTTTAAATATTATGTTCATGTTTTTAAGGTCAAATGTATATGGTATGTTTTATTTTATCCATGATTACCCTTACTGAGTATTTGAGCTTACCCTATTTATGTTTTATTTTCCCCCAGGATTAAACGAAATGTTTTAGGTAAGGAAACAAAAAGTGGAAGATCTTTATGGGAGATTTTGAAGATCTTTCTCCACGATTAGAAGACTACGTTCCATGTTTTGAAAGACACTAAACTATTACATCCTTGTATGTATTTTATGGTTATTTATTATTTATTCCGCAAAAGTAATGTAATATCTATGTACGTCAAGCTTCGGGTCACTACAATTGGTATCAGAGGAATAGTTTACTCAACCTTTAGAAACTAGGATGCGAGAACATTAGTGTGATCTCTAGAGATATTTCTAAGGTATGTCTAGGGTTGTTACTAAGGTTAAGTTTATGTATAGGTTATAAGCCTATAATTATGGTAACAATAATAGATTAAACCTAAGATGTTAGATATTGAAGTTTCTCTCCATTTATTATGATTTTTTCCTCTCACACTATTCTTTTTGGGTGTTAGAAAATTGTTGGAAACAAGATGAATCACGATAATGGAGGATATGATGGAAAGTGGAATGATATTATTCATGAGAAACAAAATGAAATGGGATTTGGAATTCCAAACATCATTATTATGTCGAATCAGCAATCTCAAAATATGATCAATAAACTCAAATTTGGTAGGATTCCAGACTCGGCTAATAAGAGAAAGATGGAGTTTCAAGATGATCATAGAGGAAAGAATGTTCAATTTCCCCTATGTAAATCACGTGGGAAGAGGCATCAAGGAGAATGTTTCAATGGAACTGGAAGATGCTTTGGGTGTGGAAAAGAAGGACATAAAGCCAGCAAGTGCAAAGGAAAAGGTTCAGTTAACACTATGAATGAGGATAATGGTATTGCTACACAACAACAATGATTAAATGTTATAAATGTGTAATGTACGGGAATTATGAAAACCTATTCCCTAAGGGATAGTCTCATGAAGAGGATCAGTATGGTCGTATGGGTAGTATTTATGTTGATGATGATAAAGAGACTAAAAATGATATGTGAGATGAATGAATTGTTGAAGCTCGGTCAATGGTTTAAGAAGGTAGTGGAATGAATACATGTTTCTCATGTGTAATGTTTTATAAGTAATATCATGGTACTATGGAATAAAGAGTCATCTAAGGATTGTTACACTATTTTCTTTCCTTATGTTTTGAATGTGTGTGATGAATGGTACCAGTAACCATAAGAGGTTATTCAGATATTTTAGGAAAGTAGATGATATGCACATAATAAAGGGATAAGGAGAAAACTAAATGTTTGATATTATTAATGAGATCATGACTGATATAAGGACTATCTGACATCACGGTTTGAGTATATAGATTTTTTTGGGATTTTTGGTATGTGGACAGAGATAACTTCGGACAGCATTCATGTTTTCACTATGGTTAAATGGGTTTTTATTTTTTTTCAAGAGAATACATGATTAAGGTATTCACATGTTTTTAATTTGACCAACAAGATATATCTTATGATATATAGGGGATAAATGATGGAATTCATGTGATTGTTATGTAAAATTTCAAGTAATCATTTTCTTTATACAATGAGCTTGGACATAAGTAATTTCGATAAGACTAAAGATTGTAATGTATTATGATGGACATAAGTTAGTATCATTTATGGATAGAACTTTTTACTATATTATTGATGGGATGTTATAGTATTGTAGTTTTAGAAAAAGGACAACCTGAAGGATGGGAGACATCCAATCATGTTGAACAAGGCTGTGGGAATCCAACCCACAACCGAAGTGCGACATGCCTTTATCGCAAACCACTGGCCAACAAGAAGTCCCTGTTTAGAAGAATACATTTTTATTATATTAAGTAGTATGATATATGAGGTATAAGATCATTTTTGGAATCGTATATTATTAACCTCACCATAGATGGTATTATGTATATTTGATAACTTTTTATATCCTTTTGTTTGAAACAAATAGGATGACCCATAATTCTATCACATGATCTGTTAACACTTCATGAATAACAAATTCAACTTCATTTCTTTAAGAGAGGAAGTAGAAATTGTTCAAAGCATGAACAACAGTGAGATTGTACCAAAATAAAGCAAGAATTTATTCTAATTCAAATTTTCATCTTTAGGGAAATGATATTGAAAACAAAAAATGTTTTCATAATGATCTTATATCTGACGAATCAGATGGTACCTTAGATCATCAGAAATTTATGGCTTTGTGATTGATGGATTATTCATATCCATGTTCTCTACCACTCTCTATCAGAACATGATGGTTATATTTTTCATCCATATCCATATTTTCACCTATGTTCTCCTATGTGGAAAATTAGTGATTAGTTATGTTGGGTAACCGTTATGTTTCAAAATTTAGTTTTTAAAGTTACGTTTTGGTATTTTATTTTTCAATGTGGGTTTCAATTAAATAAACATTCAAGTAGAAAACCATTTATAACCCCGATGAATTTCGAGGGCGAAATTCATTTTAAGTGGGGTAGAATGTGACAACCAGATATTTAATGATAAGTTATCTTTTTTATTTTATTTATGTCATATGTTTTATGCTACAACAAGATTATCTTGTGTTATACGCAAAACCGTATCAGCTTGTAGTATACGCAACACTGTTCTTAAATTGTGTTACACACAATTTCAAGTTCATTCTATGAAACATCGAGTGTATATATATATATATATATTCAATGTATAAATGAAATATGGTTTAATTCTGCTATACGAAACAACAAATGATTCTTTCACATCACGCAACCCTGACATGGCTTGCATTACAAACAATCACGACCTTCATCGATAGCGTGTGTTGTACGCAATACCGGGTTTTACTAAACAACGATATATTATTATAATATTATTATGAATTATCCGTTATGAATAGTATTAACTAAAATTTTAATTTTATAACATTATTATTCATCTTAAACATTTTCTAGAACATGGTATAAGAAGCAAATAAATTTATTCGGGTAAAATAAGTATTTTTTAAAAAATGCAGTTTTGCCACCTTTTGATGGAGCACCCAATTTCAATCTAGTTTTTGACATTTTTATAAATTTAATTTTACATAATAAAATTATTATTTGGAATCATGATATAAAATTTTACCTTGGATAAAATTTTCATATTATTCTGATAACTTTCATATTTTAATGAATAGTAAAAACACTCTATATTTTAATTAAAAACAACTTTTTTCATCGTAATAACTTATGTGGTTAAATTATAATATTAAATGGTTTTAAATTATAAATATAATATATTTTTACCATTTAATATTATTTATTTCGTTATCAATGATTTTATATTGAATTCGGAGGTTTTATAAATTCAATCTTTTGCAATGTTTTAAACAAAAACTAGTTTTCTTTCAACAACGGGATTAATTTTAATTTAATTTTTTCAACTTTTGTTTACTTAATTTTTAAAAATGGATTCCAATGGGTCTAAATTATATTAATAGACTAATTTTTATTTTCGGGCTTTATGAATAGTAACAACGGTAAATTTTATTTACAATATTAAAATGTAAATTGGGTAATTCAGGGACAATCTCACAATCTCAGTTTTAATCCGAGATTGATTATACTTCAGAATTTACAGGGGAATATTTATCATCCACATCCATATTTCTTCAATATGTAATATTATTTCTATCCTCGTACAATTTTTTAAGTTCAATTTTACCCTTCGGTGAGTTTTTAGTAAAATATATGAAAAGAATCTTTTTCCGTTTATCATATGAGGTAATTTTTGACTTTTACGGTCAAAGTACGAGAAGAATGCTCTTTTTTTAACTTATACAACCTAAAGGTATTTTATAACATTATTTCCATGAAGCTTCCCTTACAATTTTTCTTGCTTATTTTTAATAAACTGCATTTAGTTTAAAATTGTATGACATGTTAAGAAAGAAAAAATGTTTTTGAAGTAGAAAGGGTATTTTCCTCAATAATGGAGTTAAAATGTTTTATCAAAACTATTTTCCATCTAAGATAATATAGGGTTCTGTTTATATCTGTATTTTTACATTGTTTTGATTATTTTATGATGGAATTATTTTTATGATGCCATTTTATTTTATATGGATTGTATTATGATGGCATGATGATTAGGAATCCCATTTTTATTATATGGGTTATGCTATGATGTATGATTTATGATTTTGTGGAACACATATGAATGGTATAATTATGAAATTGGTGGGACCTATATCTTCCTCCAATTCATTGGGTAAGGATTTATATCTCATTAGATAGACATGGCTGGAACGGTAATTTAATCTGGTTCAGTATTACAGGACTGAAACGAGGAGTGAACTCGATTCAGAAAGGGACTTTGTCCACTAAGATGGTCATGGAAGCAATGCCTTGGCTACTATGGAAATAATTACATGTTCTTAATTGATGCCACAATTACAAGTTTTATTCTCATACTATGTTATCATGATTTATGTTCCATTATGATTTATGCCTTATGTACTTCCATGTTTTAAGTTGTTGCTCAAGATTTTGATGATTAAACATTATGTTCATGTTTTTAAGTTCAAATGTATATGGTATGTTTTATTTTATCCATGCTTACCCTTACTGAGCATTTGAGATCACCTTTTTTATGTATTATTTATCCCCAGGATTAAAAGAAAGGTTTTAGGTAAGGAAACAAAAAGTGGAAGATCATTATGGGAGATATTTAAGATCTTTATCCTTGATTAGAAGATTACGTTCCATGTTTCCAAACACACTAAACTATTAAGGTCCTTGTGTGTCTGTTTTTGTTATGTACTATGTATTTCACAAAACTAATGTAATATCTATGTACATAAAGCTTCGGGTCTCTATAGTGCCCAAAAAGTGATGTAATTCATTTTTCATCACCACTTCATATCAATGGGTTAAAAAGTGTAATTAATGATTAATTATATTTATTATAAATTTTTTAAAATTCTGTATATTATGGGACCATTATCAATGGGTAAGGAATAATACTACTGAAGTTAATCATTCATGAAAGATGGAATTTTTATCACAAAAAATAATTATTTTATTGAAGTCTTATAATAAAATGATTTGAAAAAATATTATAAGTGGATAATATATGATTTTATATGTCAATATATGGTTCTGGAATACAATAATAATAGATATAAATTTATTATACATGTAGTTATAATTTGTTTAAATTGCTTCAGGCATATGGTAAGAGTTCTTCATCTCAATATTGATTTATTGAGGCATTTTGGTGTTATGCACCTAATTGAATTTATGAGGTGAATAAAATCATTAATTAAAAATATATACCAAAAGTTGTTATTAATTTAGTTTTTTTTATATTAATTTAAAATTATTTCATTAAAGGGGATTTGATTCAAACGTTACAATGGTACTAAGGGTTTATCCCCTCAAATTGTTTTATTAGTGACATATGTTATGTTGTATACCTGTACTATTTTTTGACATGAATATAATAAATAAATGATATTTTACATCCTGAATTTATTTTTTATCATGGTATTTAATGATTCCATTGAAATTATTTTTATGGGTGTAATGATTCAAAAATTACCAAAGTGGTATGGGTTTTATCTTAGAATCCATTTTTTTTAAGATTACTTAATCATAATTTTTTTGGTTAAATTTTTTTATCTATCAGAAAAAATATTATTTATTTTTATCTCCATTGTTAATTTCCTGAAATTATATGTATTCACTTCATTCTCCAATGTCAATGTACTGAAAAGGTAGAAATAACATTTTTATGGAATTCAAATATATTTTTTCTGTTCATCTTAGAGTCATTTATTTGAGCTGCATATATTTGTTAAAATTTAATATATTTTTAAATTATAAAATTATTATTTAAAGTCCTATTTAAAATTTTTAACTTTTTTTTATTTTTTTAAAAAAATATTCTTGTCATTTTTTAAAATATAGTACTTGTGAATATGTATCATAAATTTTAATGGAATAATTTTTGTAATTTACAAGGATTGAAGAAGTATTACTTAAATTATGAATACAATTTTAATAGAATCTTACTTTAAAGGCTTTAATGGAATTATAATTAAAAATGATTTCATATTATTTTGGATATTTTTATACTTTAAATAATTGAATTTAAAAGAAAAAATAATTTTTCCTCATGAAATGTTCTAACAATATTGTCAAGGTATTTTAATATATAATAACATCCTTCGATGTTTCCTGTACTCTATTGGGTAAACGATCCAATGTTATCATAATTATTAATTTGTTTGATGTTTTAAAATTATTGTCAATAAATATGTGTGAACATTGATTTTTTTGGTTAAACCTGAATATTTTAAAGTAATAACATTATGATTGATATTAGATACGACATGCAACATCGATATTTAAGGACCCAGAAGATAAATTATTAAAATATGATCGCTATAACCTAGACCATGAATTAAAAGGTATAAATAGAATAAAAATCATTAATATATATATATATCAATATATATATATATCAATATATATTTATATAATTTTCCAAATAAATAAAAATCTATTGAATTATTCTTAGTAATTATGAAATCAATTTTTCGTAAAGTCTTTCTATGCATAAAAAAAATTATTAAATACATTATTATTTATGATTATAATAGTGTTATTTTATATAACATTTGTTAATGATATTTTAAAAAAATTTAATCATTTTTTAAATTAAAAAATCAAAATTATATTAGGGTGAATGGCTTTTATTTTTTTTAAATATCGGGTTTCTATTGAATGGTAAAAAATGTATTTTTTTAAACAATATTTTCTTTTAATTAATAAAATTAATTTTTAATTATATTAATTTTAATATTTGGACTTATATTGAAATATAATAATTATTTTTTTATAATAATATAATCAATTTAATTTGGATTACTAATTTTAGTGAACTTAATATAAATATATTTTTATTCTTTGAAATGTATTTTTTTATGAAAACTGTTTTTAAGTGTAAATAGTTTTACCATTTTAATTGTATAAAAAATAATAATGAGGATTTATTTAAATAAAATGATATTCTTTTTTGACATTACATGTGATTTCAAATATATATAGTGTGAAATATTGGTCATATATTTAATTAAAATCAACTTTTCTTAAAAAAAAATGGAATCTTCCGGATAAACTGATTTTTATTGTGCATTCTGAGATTAATTTTAAATTAATATTTCCCCATTATATAGATTTAATCTAAAAATATATTTCTTATCAAAAATCTATAGATTTAAATTTGGAAAATAATAACCTTTTAGTTTTCCATTATAAATAATATGCATAGTAAGAAAGTATCACCACAGTAATTGTAAAAAAGGTAATTAAATATTAAAAAAAATTATAAGGACTACAAATTCACCATAATATTTATAATTATAGTATTAAATGAGTATAGTTCATCCATGAGCATACGTGTCTTGAATATATGGATACATGGATCTAAATTTTCTGGAATTTTTTATCATTTTAATATTTAGGTAATTGATGAGGATAAAATCTTATATTATTGCATATAATATCTATAATATTATACAATAGGGATAAAATCAACCTATGGTCATATATAAATGATAATTTTAGATATAAATTAATTTTTTTCATTTTAATTTATCTAATTTTTAATGATGAGAAAAAATTACTATAAATGCGATGCAACATTGACACAATATTTAAAAAATTATTTAAAAATTATATAAATGAAACAACCATTTTATAATTATTATAAATTTATTAAACTATAATGTAAAATTATTTTTTTATTTAATAATAAACTGTTTTTGTTGTGTTAAATGACCAAATTTTAATTCAATTTTAGTTAGGTTGTTTTCAATATGAAATTAATTGAATAGTTCTAAAAATTACATTAATGATATTTTATAATAAATAATTCTTCATTAAATGATTTTAAATTTTTATAAAGCATATAATTTTCCACGTGATTGGAATATGATTTTAAATATTAACCACGAACCAATTATTATCCAATTTACTTTTTATAGTAACTATCTTTAAACACTAAAGAGTAAATTCATTGATATTATGTAAATTGTGAAAAAATGTTACAATAGATTAAAAATAATTATAATGGTAAATAACTAATCTAAACATTTATTAGTTACATATTATTATATTATTTTAACACATTAAGAAAATTGATCGAATTATTTCTTTTTGAATTCTTTTTTATAAGAATATTTATTTATATTAATTTAATATTTCTGAAAATTCTAAAATTGTCCCACTATATAGAAATAATAGGGATCCACCTCTCTTATTTTCTTTACTCAGAAAATGTAATTTTGGTATATCGAATGCCTACAAAAATCCATTCCACAGTTTCCTTACCATGCCCCAAGGCCTTGATTTTATTATAAAACCCTCATAGGAAGGATATTTGTGTAAACCTAATGGGGTAGTTTGAAGAAGATATATTATTCATAAAAGTGTTTTTTAAGTATCCTCATCAACCTCGTTAAAATACTATTCATCAATGATTATATAATAACATCTATATATTATATATAGATATATTATATATTTTATTGTAATCACCTATATCCACCTCTTATTCCATTAAATGGGAAATGACATTATCGTTCTTCTGTATAACAAAATACCACCTCGTGAACTGATGTAATTTTATTTGCATCGCCACCACTTAGGGTTGGTTTTAATTAAGGATTTACTATATATATATATATATATATATATATATTTAATGGAATATTTGTATTTTTTAAATGGTAATATATTATATAAATTCCTACCATTCCATGAATTTAAAATGATTAAATCATTCACGTGTTTGTGTGGATTACAACCACTTTGATGTGATGTTATTAATTTTTCATAACCACATGATAAGAATAATATATATATATATATATTAATATTTTATTTTAAAAAAATTATATAAATATATATTAATTATAATTATATTAAGAAAAAATAACACTTTTGTTATTTTTGTCATGATTATTAAAAACAAGTGAACATAATTCAAGCGTACGTATGAATTTTCATCTCGATGATTATAATGATATTCATTTTTCATAACCTAATTTCATGGCTGGTACAAATATTATAATTGATATATAAAAATGATAATTATATAATGATAATTATTTATAGATTATGGAACAATTATCTTTACAATATTCTATCTAAAAATTTTATTATTGGAAAATGAATCGACTGTCATCAAAACAACAAACATGAACTTCATTGATTATTTAACAAATATAAAATTGTATAATCTAAAAAAATGAATACTAAACATTAATTTGGTAATAGAAAAGTGAATAATTTAAAATTATAATTATTATGGAATATAATGAGAATACGTGATGAGTTCCACCTAAGGTAATGGGTTTTATAACTCAATTTCATTTCATTAGGATATATTATATATTCATTATCTATAATATTATATCATTATGTGTTCACTGAGTGTTGGTTATTTTATTTTTCATTTCCACTCATTTTATTACTATTAAAATTTGGAAAATATAATAAATTAATTTATTAATTCTCACATTAATGGTATTATATTTGTAATAGATTTCCTCTCAAATTAAACACCATTGATACATGTTTGGTATTATTCTCCTATTCATTTTTATCTGGTAAATAACCTAATAATTTGATCTTTTATATCATGAATGTATTTATATTAATGGAATTTTATGTTTCATTTTATTTTGTTTGTTTTATGGGGTTATTATTGATGTGTTACGAATGTAATAAGGGTTTATTTAAGAATATCATAATTTTTCAGGATTATTTATTTATAAGACTCTCTTGGGGGAATTATTTGGCCATACAATCTTAAAACTAATATACATTCCTATACTATGATAATTTTGTAAAATTATATGTTGTCCTTTTATTTTCCACTCTATAAATAATTAATATTTTATAATCATGTTTTTAAGGAAACTCGTCCTTATTTTTCTTCTTTGTTTGAAATAATTTTCATCCATATAGAATTTTTCCATTATATATAAAAATTAATATTTTAAAGATTCCTTGTGTTTTTTTAAAAAACTCACCCATTTTAATATTTTTACCAAATTTTTTGAAATTAATATTATTTTTTCTTTCCAAAATAGAAATTTTATGAAATAAAAATAATGTTAATGTAAACCTTGTATTATCATAGTAATCAGGAATAGAATGTTCTTTCATCCTACAATATAATTACCTTGAGGATTCCCTCACAAGTCTCCATGATTCATTTTAATGAATATTTTCTACATAAAATTATATAAAAAATTAGTGTTTAAAAGTGTATTGTAATATAAAAATGATGATTTTTTCAATAATATATTAATTTATATTTTAATAATATTTTTATTGATAAAAAATAATTAATTTTATATTCTCCAATGGGAATATGATGTAATTATACCATCATTATTCCTTACTTAAATTGTTTATGATCATATTAAATTGGGGGATTATTAACATTTTTATTCTAGTCATTCCTCTATGGATATCTTTTAAATACATTATATTGATTTATTAGAATTGTTTATTCACATGGTTAATACATTATATTTATTAAGTAATGGTTGGGGTCATAATTTCATATCCCTTAGATTCATTGATAATCCCCTTGATACAAACAAATTTTCATGCATTATTAAATGGTTTTTAGTGTAAACAATCCCACAGTTGAAATTGACAATTCTTAAGGTTTGAATGGTTGATATTTTATGCCTAACATTAGGTTGTCCATTATTTTTAAATTTTTATTAATTTACACTTTATTATTTTATTATTTATTATATCTACTAATAAGAATAAAAATCAGGTGATTAATTGTATGCCTTCATTTTATCTTTATATTCTCATACCATATTATTATCCTTGATCATCTTAATAACTAAATGGTTTTTGTTTCAGTCATTTCACTTACCATATTTATTATAACTTATTTACCCGAAATATCATCCTCTAAACATTACCCTTGAAGAGTATCTAAATCAGCCCTATATTAATTCATTATCCCATGATATGAAGAAAAAACCATCAAATGAGTTTAAGGATTTAGAATTTTTACTATCACTAGTTTTTTGGTTTTATGGTTTCAAATATGATTAGAGATTCGTTTATGTATCTTGTCTTCCAATACAACTAAATTTCTGGTTCCAATGGGATGTGATGTGATGCTTCTAGTTAAATCACAATAAGGAAACCACCAAATCAAGGCCACTAGAGTTGGGGTTTATTTATAGTTGGTATCATAGAATGATTAGTAGAAACATTTAGAATTATATTTTGTTAAACATGGATTATGAAACATAACCCTATGAATAAATATGAGGTTAATTCATTCTAAAGTATGACATCCGTGAATTTTGTTAAGGTCGGGATTATATGGTTAACACATACATTTTTGGATACTACAAATATATATGATATTGGATGAGACACATGTAGTTTTAACAACCTATATAAGAGTTGATCAAGTATTTATTATCCATTATTATTGTACGTAACGAGTGTTACCTATTTGGGAAAATTGATTGACACTCCTAGGAGATATAATTAGGTTAGTTGAAATTTTATTTATGAACTATTATGATGTAATTGATAAAATAATGAAAATATATGACCTAGGAGAAATATAAGATGAATTTAATTGAAAGGAGTTAGTAACAATTTAAACATCTTGTAAATGATTGGGTGGTGTCCCATTGGGATTATTGTTTCTTGTACTATGTTTTTGGTTTTTATCAGTGTATATAACCATGGGGAATCATCTAAACAAAAAATGGGGTAGAAAATATGTTTATAATTAGGAACCAAATTAGATGATTAATTGAGATAAATATATTGTGTCTATTCCAAATCAGTTATAAAGCCATATGATTATGTACTTAAAAATAAACCAACAGTCATAAAAAATAAATATGAGAAAGTTAGATTTTTTTGACATAAAAGAATGTGGAGACAATAAAATAATGATGACTCAATTCTATTATTGTCAAAAAAGTAAAAATATACACCTAATGTAATGTCTCAAAGGAAGGGGAACATGTTTTTTGGGGAAATAGATGGCATAGATAAACTAATTTTAATGAATCTAAATGAATTATTTGTGGAAAATATGGTAATAATTTGATTAAATGACCTAATTGAAGTGTTAACTCTTCGACCAAAGAATGACAGATTCCATGAAAATCATCAATGTGGAAGAAAATATGTTTTTATAAAGTGTGAATTAATTATAAAGTTCTATAAGTGTTACATCGATGAAATTATATTTCTATGAATGGAGAAGTATTAAATGACTATTCTATATTATTTTCCTTTATATATTTTATAATATATGCTTAATTTTACTGATGGTATAGAAAATTGATCTAATGGTAATGTGATATTTTTTTAAAAACTTGTGATTTAGGGCAATGTAATTTTTTAGGTTTTTTACTAAATAATATGATTATTAAAATATATTTAAAATATATTATATTATTTAAATAATAACAATATTTCTAATTTATGAAGAATTTATATTTTCATTGAGGTTTTATGGTGATAAAACTATTCAAATGCTTGATATGTGAGATAATGTGTTACATTATTATGTTTGGAGGATTAAATTTAAGATTATTTTGAATATTTAGTTAAGATATTTATAAATTTTGGAATTTGTTTTAAGATGTATTTTTGTTGTGTATTTAGGATAAATTCTAATTGAATAGCATAATTTGAACATTGGGTGTTACATTTGGTGTATTAGGTACTAATTTATTATATTTGATCGTTTTTTCTAACCATTTTGGTTATGATAAATATTTAGTGACATATAGAAATCGTGGACAATATTTTAAATATAATATTTTATATTAATATTTAAATTTATTACGTTATACATAAATAAACCCATCTTAGATATTCAATTTTATCTATAGGAAATGAAGGTGAATTTTTTTGAAGCACAACCATATGATTATAATATTTTTTTGAAGTAAAAATATATCAAATAAGTATATATTTTTTCGATGTTCTCTATCTTAAAATTTTGATCTTACATAATATTTGGGAGAATTATGTATATTGTTTTTATATTTACCTTTAATTATGAGGAATTAATGGTCTTTTCACTCATCATCGAATTATGCATATGTGATGATTAAATTTCCCCTGACTTTGTTCTCTGTCACATTCTATTACTCCTGTGGAATTAGTATTATCTTTCATGTCCATATTTTCAATAAATATTTACATTGACCTATTTAGAAACCATTTTTTTCTAATTCATGATTACCATTATAATTACATTTCTTTCTTTATAGGGGAATATCTTATAATCTATTTTATGACATGGGGTTTCCCATAAGGGATTTTCAAATTTCCATCCACTCATTTTCGAGATAATGTCCAAAATATAAGGATGATGTTTCTTGAATGTATGAATAGTGCTACAATAAGTCATTTTAAATGAATAAAATTATGTTTATGGCTTATAGGATATCCATCAATGAGATTAATGGATCCATGAAATGTGTAATTTACATACGACTGTTATAATGTAGTGTTTGAATTAGAGGGTATAAATTGGATTAACTAAATTAGAATATATATATATATATATATATATATATATATATATATATTCGTCCTAATAAATATAAGTGTATTGTCATTTTTTATATATGTAGACAATTTTCAATAATGTCATTTTCGATTTGAGAAATATGAATTTTTTCTAAATTGATTTTTATTGATTTTTGAGCATCAATAATATAATTAATTTATACACTTTTAATAATTTTTTTATAAGTAGGATAAATTATCTTAAATAATTATATCAAAATTATATTCTAGTAAAAATATATTATTTTTCTAAAAACATGGGTTTTCGGTGAATAGTGAAAAATATCGAGTTTTGTAATTGTGTTATTTCTATTCATTAATACATGTAATGTAATATATTATTATATTTTTTATTGATATTAAATTGAAATATTTTCTATTAAATTTATTATTATATAATTAATCCCATATAAATAAATAAATTTTGTTATTGTGGTATAATTACATTTTAATGCTTAAAACACAATTTTTCTAATTTTTTAAAGGTGAATAAAGTAGTTAAATTTTAAATAATTCCTATAAACCATAATGATAGACAATTCAAATGAAATTAATATATTAACTATCATTTTATATAAATTTTTATTCTTTTAATGGTGATTAGTAGTCATTTCATTAATGTAGAATGACATATTCCTTGAAAATACATTTTTATAAAATAATGTTGTTATCACACATTGATAGATTAATAGAATATTAATTAATTTATCCTATATAAATATTATCTTTAAAATAAATTATATATTTCTAATCGTGTATAATAAATTTCGTAAATATAACAATTTTATTTTTTTAGTCTGCATGAATAATAACCATTTTAAAAAATTATCAACATAGTAATTGTTAAACGGTCAATTAAGGAAAAAATATGATAATGTAGACAAATTAACCCTAAAAATGACTTTAACCAATATTTTGATTGCAGTTGAGCCATTTTCGTCATAGTCTTGAATTGTTGACGTCTCATTGCCATATTTCTTTGATTTTGACCTTTATAATATTTAAGTTAATTATAAAGGCAAAAATATCACATCCTCAATTATAATAACTATAGTATATTATGGGAACTATAAAAATTTTTTTTTCAGTTATATATATTAATTTTAAAGATAAATTTTTTATCATGAAAAATTATTTATAATGTTTTGTAAATATGTAATTACTTGAAATTCCTACGAAAAATTAATAAAAAAATTATTTAATTAATATAAAAATTAAAAATTAACTTTAATATATTAAAATTAAAATATATTGAAATATTCATATGTTACATTATTTCTATAGATAAATATAATTTTTTGTAGATTAATATGTTATATTTAATTTACATTACATTGATATTGTTATCAAAGAAAAAATAAATTAGTTGTTTTAAAAATAAAATTAGTGAAATTTTATAATAAATAATATTATATTAAATAATTATAAAATCATAAAAATCATGTATTTGTAAAATTTGCTAGTATATGGTTGAAAATATAAATCATTTTTAATTTATTAGGAAATTTTCCATTTTTTGTAACTATGAGGACCCCTAAAGGGAATCAACTTTATTATCATGTTATCTCTCTAAAAAGGATAACAAAGATAAACACAATAATCGTAAAAATATTATATATCCTTGTCAAAAAATTATTGGATGATATGAAAACAATAAATCATCATAATATCTATAAATTATATATGTTATGTTTAATTTTTCAACAATATTTAAGATATATTAATTTTGTATTTTCAAAAATTTCAAAAGTGCACCTCTACAAATTTATATAAGGGAACCTCATATCTTATATTCTTCCTAATTAGGATTCCTTTTTATCCATAAATTACCTATCCAAATCAATAACATTATTCCCTTACCAAATCATGTATTCCATTTTTATTATAAATCCCTCCAAATAAGTCTTTTGTTGTAATCCTAATGGGGAAGTCTGAAAAAGATGTATCATTTTTAACCCATCATTTTTAATTTTTTTAATTTTTTCAACCACCATCAAATATTATTCTTCTATTATGATATAATAAAATCACATTATCATATATACTGATATAATTTTATTATAATGGAATACATTAATTCCATCACCAATTCAATCAAATGAGAAATGAAACCATCATTCGTGTGTAAGGAACTTTACCACCACATGAATCGATGTCATTTTTTTTCCAACACCACTTCTAATTGATGTTTTTAAGGATCTTTTAACTCTAAATATATTATATTTATTTAATATTTATAAATAAATAAATAAAATATGTCATACTACTTCTCAGTATTCTATTTATTAAAAAATGATAATGACATCCGTGCGTACCTGCGGATTACCACATTTACAATAGGATGTGATTACTTTTAGAAAAAACACATCACATGACTAGAATATATAATTTTATTTAACGTAAAAATACTAAATATATATTATAATAATCATTATCTAAATTTAAAATACCACTAATTCTTATTAAATTATGCCATTAAAAAAAATGTAAATGTTACTCGTTCATAGGTACGACATATCGCCTTCAAGATTATAACATATTACATTTCCGATTACCACATTTTTTTGATATTTTAATAATTATAAATAATGTATAAAATGATAATTATTTAGTGATTATAATTTTATAGATGATGTTTTAATTACCACTTTTACAAAGTCAAACAACGAGAATATTATTGGACAAAACAACGAGATATCATCAAAAGCATTCAACATAACTATAATTAATTGTGTTATTAGTTATGAAATGGTATTAAATAAAAAAAGGAATAATAAACATGAATTTAATTATAATGAAATTGAATATTTAACAGTTTTTGAATCAAGAAGAAAAATAATGTGTGTGGCGAGTCACGCACAAGGTAAAGGGATTCATGACCAAATTTATTTTCATTGGGTTATATTACTTATTCATTGTCGATGATATTATACAATTACATAGTTAATGTATTTTTTTATTTTATATTCTATATAATATTGATTAATATGGATTCATATCTCATATAGATTATTCATTTGTTGATAATTTCTTATTTTAGTTATATGATCTTTGTATGAGATTTTATCTCAATTTCCTCCCTATTGAGACATATGTGATATTATTGACCGATTTAATTTTAGGAAGTTTATCTAATAATTATTTGATATGTTATAATATGAATATCTTTATATTCTACGGTTTTAATGTTTCATTTGAAGATAATTATTTTATAGAGTTTGTGAATCATATGCTACCAATGTGGTAAGGGTTTATTTCATAATATCATCTTTATTGAAGTTTATTTATGATTATATCTCTGATGGGGGAATTATTTGATAAATCAATCATCAAACCAAAACATTTTCTTTTACTATGGGTTTTTTGGAAGTTATAATTTATCAATTCATTTTCCATTTTATGGGTACATAATATACTAAAATCATGTTTTAATGGAAATCATTTTTTATCTACTCTTACTGGAATATTTTATTCCCATTCCAACATTTTCTATAAAAAAATTTAATGAATATATTTTCTATTATCCAATGATTTATTAATGAAAAATGAACCAATGTTACATATTTTTATTAATTCATTAAAAGTACTCATATTTTTCATTCATGAAGAAGATATATTTTTGACATTTTATTGAAAATTTTAATGGAATAATTATTTTAACGTTGTCAACATGTAATGAACTGCCAATTATCAATGGATTGAGAGTACAACGATTCATTACATGGCCTTAAGCGACATCCCCAAGGCGCCAAAGGCTGGAAATAAATGACGAAGGGTTTTAAAACAAGTGGTTTAAAATTGAATCATTTAGAACATACCACAGAGCAACAACCATAACAAAAAAAATCAACTAAACGATGCATGATAAAAGCTAAGACAACTCAACAATTGATTTTATCATAAACCAACCCTATGTACCACAACCGAAACTGACACTAAATCATAGTAAACAACAAGAAATAAAAACAAAAACCTATAAGACGGCAACCCAACTCTATTCTCTATAAGCTCTATGCTCCAACATCATGAACCAGCCCAAGTGTCACGAAGTATTGCTATAAACATGTGACACATTACCTTTGTCAACATCCCAGTATATGACATCTACAAAAGAACCAATGTGCCAAAGAAAGGGGTGAGTAATGAAACACGGTAGGTTTTCCCCGATGACTTCCCAACCCATGACTCTATGATAAAACATGTTAGCACATTTATATAAAAAATTCCAAGCAGTTCACAATATAACATGTTCCATGTCAAAACCATTTTCCAACAAAACCCATATTTCTCAAGTAAAGAAACCAAGAAATGTTTCCACTCAAATTCCCATTTCCATTTTGGCACATTCATTAAATTTCACATATCCACACAAACAACCATTCAATGCAACCTAGAACTCCCTATACTCACGATTGATGAGTTATCATTCCATTGATACATCACTTAGTGGACTTCCATGCCGGGGGTACTTCACGACCTTTTTTGTCCCTTTGGATGGGGGGCACTTCTCGCCCTTATCCATCACAACATTTTGATGGAGGTACTTCTCGCCCTTATCCATGCCAATTCATATGAACACACACCTCAACCCATGAAAATCCATGCCAAAACCAAGTGTGCTCAAAATTATTGAATAAAGTATAAATCATTTTATTGAAAACCATTTATTTCAAGTAGCAAAACCATAACCAGTTTAATGTCACCATTTTAAACTCAATTTAACAAACACATTAAAAAAACACACAATTTCCATCACCTGTTACTAAATAGGGGTCTCAACCATTCTTTCACAGCAGATAAACAAATCATTTCAAGCAAGGAAATCAATTTGAAACAAAGCCATCAAGTTTTAAGAAAGAGGAATCAAGAGTAAATCCACCTACCTCAACAAATTAGGAGAACCCCACCAAGAACCAGGTCAAAACACCACGAAACCTCCTTATATTCCTTCCCCTATCACCAACAAGACCAAAAACCAACATAAAAGTCATCCACTACCTTAGATATACAAATCATGGGCGTTAATCTAAGGATTCATCAACAGAGAAGAAACACATCTACGAAAACTCATGGAAACTAGACTTACCTTGATCAACCGACCTCTAAATGTGACGACAAACATCAGGTTCTCTTCCAAAATGCATGGTAATTGTTCTCCCACATTCACTCGATAGAAATATTTAGTTAGGGTTATCTAAGAACAAAAACGAGTGGGTTTAAAGACAAAACGTATTAGATCCTTAAAAGTAGGATCTATGTTGACTCTGCGCATGGTTAGTCCACACGGTTAATCAAATCGTGCGCTAACTGTGTGGTAGTCACTTCCTGGAAGGGGCCCTCCGCACGGCCTCCTAGCACGGTTTGACCAAACCGTGCACACACTGTGCGGTCTCTTCTATCCAATGTGACACCTCCTGCACGACTTCCACATGGTTTGGGCAACCTGTGTGAAGCCTGTGTGTCACCACCTTTTTCCCTTTGACACTTTAAAAGTATCCAATCATTCCCCAACCCTTTAAAATATTCTTTATGTACTTAAAAAGAAAAAAACAAGGGTTGAATACCAAAAACCGAGGGTGCTACATTCTCCCCACCATTGGCCTTTCCATCCCGGGAAAGTAGAAAACCACTGTTTTCCTAAAAGAGTTTTGGCCGCTGCTCATTATTTTCATTCTTGCGTTCCCAAGCCTCTTCTTGAATTTGACCATGCTACTATAAAACCCACACTAGAACAATGATTTTTTCACCCAAGATTTTCTCTTACCTATCCACAATCTGCACCATAATATATACAAATGAAGTATCCGTCTCTTGGTCAACGTGATCCCATCTGATCACATGGCTAGCATCAGGCTGATACTTCTTCAACAGAGATTCATGGAACACATTATGTACTACACTTTACTTTGGAGGTTATTCCAACCATTACTCCACCTCTCTAACCCATTCTAGTAACTCACAAGGGTCTATATATTGAGGAGATAATTTGCACTGCTTCCCAAAACCACGATGACCAAGCCTCAGAAAGATTCTCAAAAAGACATGATCACTGAACACAAACAACAACAGTCTTCAGAGATGATCGACATAAGAATTATGACGACTTTGTGCCTTCTCCATACTCTTTTATATCAACTAAATCTTCTTTTTTGTTTCCTGTTTATGGATCGGCCCAACTAGTGAAGTCTCACTGGTTTCCACCAAACAAAATGGAGAATGATAAGGACACCCATACAATGATTTAAATGGTTCCATGTGTATCGAAGCCTGATAACTGTTATTATATGTTCAATCCACTAAAAGAACATGCTCTTACCACGAGCCACCAACATCCACTAAACTTTCCCGCAAAAATTCTTCATACGTCTATATCATCCTTTCAGATTATCCATCCATCTGAGGATGATACGTAGTAATCATATTCAACTGAGTTCTGAGAACATTCTGTAAGGACTGCTAGAAACGAGATGTGAACATTAGATCACTATTTGAGACGATTGACACAGGTACACCATACCTCGTTACCACTTCTCAGATATAGAATTTTGAAATATCTTCTATTGTATGAGTTTCACAAATAGGGATGAAATGTGATGACTTGGTAAGAAGATCCACTATCACCCAAATGGCATCGTGTTTCCGGACCGTTCTTAGAAGAGATGTAACAAAATCAATTTCTATCTGATCCCATTTACACATTGATATAGGTAAATATTGTAACATACTAGTTGGTCTCTGATGACCTTATTTAACCTTATAAGAAGTTAAGCACTGTGAGACAAACTCGACCACCTTCCTTTTCATATTGCACCACCAAAACTGCACCTTCAACGCCTTATACATCTTCTGTGTACCTGGGTGTACAACCCATCTTGATTGGTGGTAAGCATGAATGATTTGTTCCTGAGTAGTTAAAGGTACATCGATTTGATCTCAAAACCACAAAACTGAACTCACATCCAGCTTCCAACCATCAATGGTATCCCCACCATTGAGTTTTGGACTCATTGCAACACAGTCTACATTGGATGCTTGTGCATCCTTACTGTCTCCACCAAACCCGGAACAAGTGAAACTGAAAAAAAAACCACAACATCACCTCAATATTTACATTCCACATGCATGTCAGCTAGGCCCGACATAAACTGCCATTCATCTGATGTTTCTTTCACCAACTAAGCATTCGACTTTCTACATAATGAATCTGCAACCAAATTTCCCTTACCCGATGTATCAATCAAGTCAAAGTGGAACATTTTAAGATAATCCATCCATATCCTCTGCCTGAGATTCAAATATCATTGTGAGAAAATATGCTTCAAACTCTTATGATCTGTAAACATTGTGAATTTCTCACCAAAGAGATAATGTATCCATGTTTTCAAAGCATGGATGACTACAGCCAACTCCAAATAATGTGGTGTGCAGTTCTTTTCTTGCTCTCTAAATTGTCCTGATCCATAAGAAACAACATGGTCTCCTTGGATGAGAACATATCCCCAACCTGATCCAGAAGCGTCGTAATACACCACGTACCCCAGGCCTGATTCCGGCAAAATAAAGATGGGTGTTGATGTAAGGAGAACATTTAACTCTTGAAAAGATCTCTGAAATTCCTTGGTCCTTTGAAATGTACTATTCTCCTTTGTCAATGTTATCATAGGCGATGCTAGTCATGAGAAGTCACGCAAAAAGTGTTGGTAATAACTAGCTAATAATGAAAACTTTCTTATTTCAAAGACATTATTTGGTGGTTGCCAAGAAAGAACAACTTCTATCTTTTTTGGATCCACTTAAACACCTTTCTCAGAAACAACATGGCCCAAAAAATGCACATATTGTATCCATAAATTGATCTTTACTAAATTGTCATAAAATTATTGGTCTCTCAAGATTTCAAACACGTTTCCCAAGTGTTTCTCATGCTCAACCCTTGTTCTTGAATACACCAATATTTCTTCCTCAAACACCACAATAAAAGAATCTATATATTGTTGAAATATCTGATTCATCGATGCCATTAAGACAGCCGGTGCACTCGTAATACCAAAAGGCATGACTAAATATTTGTAGTGTCTATATCTGCTTTTGAAGGTTGTCTTCGTAATGTCCTCCTTCCGAACTCCCAACTGGTTATATCTGGACTGCAAGTCCATCTTAGAGAACCACTGAGATCCCCCCAATTGACCAAACAGGTCATCAATGTGTGGTAGTCAATATGTATTCTTTATTATAACTTGTTTATGTTTACGATAATCCACACATAGCCTCAAATTTCCATCTTCATTCTTTACAAACAAAACAGGTGCATCCCACAGAGACAGACTTGGCTGAATAAAACCTTTGTTTGCCGGTTCATCCAACTGCACCTTCAATTCTTTTAACTCCAATGGTTCCATCCTATATGTTGGATGTGAGATCGGACTGTTCCCCAGATTGAGATCAATTGTATAGTCCAGTTCTCTTACAGGTGGTAACCCTGAGATTTTTTCATGAAAAACATCATCAAAATGATCCAAGACTTTTTGAAAACAGTTCTTCGGGATCTCGTCCATTGATTCCAAGTTTAACGCAGCCATTTGGTAAGAGATTGATTCCACTACTGGTGCCAAAATGCATGTTGAACATGCCTCCACCACTCTTTCCTCTCTGAAGAGATCCTAAACACTATCCTCAGTCACGAAACTGATTGTTATGCTATAATAGTCGATGTGATTCCTAAACTCTATCAACCAATACATACCCAGGATTATATCACAAATATCTTTCTTCAGCACAGAGAAAACCAATTTCAGGTCATCACCATCAAAAGTTATAGAACATTCTCTACACACGAAGGAACTACATTCTCTTTCACTGAGATGAGATTTATGTTTAATCATAGAAGGAATCATTTCAAGTTTTAATTTTAGAAAATCATCAATTCTAGAAGCTAGAAAATAATTTGATGCACCAGTATCAAAAAAACATAAATGAGGGTAGAATTAAATTAAATCATACCTCTCACCGTAGATAGTCCAAACTGGTCATCCACAATCAGCTATTCCACTCCATACAATTGTTTTGTTGCTACATTTTTTGCCTTATTTCCTTGTTGAGATTTCCTTAACTGAGGAGTCATCGTATTCTTGGAATAACCCTAGCTTGCTCTGTTCTGATGGTGAGACTGATTTTTCTGTCCTCTCCCTGATGATGCATAACATGTTTGCGACACCTAATAATTTTCACGAACACCTAAAAGTGGAGCATTGTGATAATATTACTGATGATTATCCATCTGGTTGCAATTGTGGCATGCTCTCGGTGGTGTTGTACATTCTCATTTCCTATGATCCATCGAGCCACGTTGAAAACACCTGACATTCATCATGGGTCGTGGAGGAAGATTCACTAATCCAGCCGTCTGATTCTGATTCACACACCCACCTTGTAAGCAGGTGTCCCTCTTCCACTTGTTCCCAGTATTAGAGTTCTTACCCATTCATGTGGGTATCATCATACTTACTCCTCCCATAACTCTTGAGATGTAACTTTCAGCTAATGTTGCTCTGTTTACCATCTCTGTATAATTCGTAATACAGAGCACATCTATCTTCGAGAGAATATCCAGTCACAACCCTGATTCAATGATGTGTGCCTTCAGCGGCACAATTGCAACATCCTCTAGTGCATAGAACATTAAATTCATGAATTTAGCTGCATTATCCACAACTGAGAGATTCTCCTGCTTCATGCTGAAATATTATGTCATCCTATGGATATTGAACGTGTGAGGAAAGAATTATTTATTTAAGAATTCCTCAAATTCCGCCCAGCCTAGGCCTGGATCCACCTTATCCTGAACCACTTGCTTTCACCACTGTCATGAAAGATCCTTTAGCATATACGTTTCTAACATTACTTTCAGTTCTTCTGGTGTGCTGATGAAATCGACGATACGATTCATCCTACTCAGCTACACCTCCACCCTTTCTGGTTCAAAATCACCCTGAAATATGGGTGAATTCTACTTTTGGAACTGGAAAAGATGGTCTACATTCCTTGACTCATCCCTCCGATGCCCCGTGTCCATAGCCTAAAATGCTTGAAATATACTTTGGACTTGTCGCTGGTTCACATGTGGCTCAGGTGCGACCACATTCTTCAGAGCCTCTTCCATTTGGTTTCTACGATGCCTAACGGGTGTCTTTTTCTATACAAACAACACACAATGTTAGTCTCACTTCTTAGCAACTGAAGGCATATCATTTCAATTTTAATCACATCACTATCACAATATTGATTTCTAACCATCAAGCTTTTCCACATTTACCCATTTCTAAAAAAAATTCATTTGAAATGAAATCTATTTTCCAAATACATCAAAAATTCTCTTTTAAAAATCATTAATTTGAAAATAGTTTTACAATTTTCAAAAGTTACAATTTTACATCAAACCATAATCCATTTCTCAAAATGATACATGCACTTCTAGTAGGAAGTCATTCCTCTAATGTGTGTCATGATCATCTCATTTGCTAAACCATTGACAATGAGATTTGTTTTCCTATAAGTTCCTCCATAAAACTTATGTACCCAACTCTCTGGTAACATGATATTCAACATAAATGGGATAGCTACATCCTTTTATGCTCTACATTCCATGTTCCGACAATCATACTCATTCCTATGATTTTGACCCATGGAATAGAAAGGAATGAATTTCAACTCCAAGATCAAGAACATCGATGACCACTTATCAGGAGAGGACCAAACACGCTGATACCATTTGTAATGTACCGCCAATTATCATTGGCTTGAGAGTAGAACGAGTCATTACTAGGCCTTAAACGACATCCCCTATGTTTCCAAAGGCTGGAAATAATTACCGAAGGGTTTCAAAACAAGTGGGGGACAATTTACCCTTTTAGAACATACCTCAGATCAACAAACTTAACCAAAAAAAATTTCCAAGTGATTCATGATAAAATCCAAGAAAAATCAACCATTTATTTTATCCTAACTAAACCAGAAGTACCATAGTGGAAACCGACACAAAATCATAGTAAACAACGGACAGAAAAAATAAAAGACTATAAGATGCCAACCCAACTCCATGCTCCATATGCTCCAAGATCTGACATCACAAACCAACCCACGTATCAAAAAGTATTTTTATAAACATCTGACAGTTTACCTTTTCCAATATCATGGTATACCACATCTGCAAAAGCACCAACGTGCCAATGTAGGGGGTGAGTAATGAAACTCAGTAGTTTTTCCCCGATGACTTCTCAACCCATGACTCTAGGATAAAACATGTTAGCACATTTGTATAAAACATTTTATATAAACCAATTCCAAATAGTTCACAATATAACAATTTCAATGTCCAAAACAATTTCCAACAAAACCCATCATTCTCAAGAATTGAAACCAAACATAGTTTCCAATCAAATTCCCATTTCCAATTTTCAACATTCATTCCATTACACAAATCCAAACAACAAACCATGCAAGAAAACAGGACCTCCTTGTACTCTCCAGTGGTGATTTATCCTTCCTCTAAGATGTCACTTAGTGGAATACCCTGACGGGGGTACATCATGCCCTTATCCGTCCCATTGGATGGGGGTACTTCTCACCCTTATCCATCCAAACCTTTTGATGGGGGTAATTCTCACCCTTATCCACCCTAATAAACATGAACAAACACCACAACCCATGCTAATCCATCCCAAAACCAAGTGTGTTTAAAACCATTCAATAATGCATCAAAACATTTATTCAAAACCATTTATTTCAAGCAATAAATCTATAACAAGTTTAATATATCCATTTTAAACTCACTTCAACAAACACTATCCAATAACACACAATTTCCATCACCCATTACTAAAATGTGGTTTCAACCATTCTTTCACAGTTGATAAAAAAATCATTTCTATCATGGAATTGAATTTGAAACAAAGCCCTAAAGTTCTACGAAAGGGGAATCGAGAGTGAAGCCACCTACCTCAGAAATATTGCAAAACCAACCAAGAACCGGGTCGAAACACCACAAAACCTACTTAGATTCCTTCTCCTATCACCAAAAAGACCATAACCTGACTTAAAAGTAATCCACTACCTTAGATCTACCCACCATGAAAGTAGATCTAATTATCCATCAAGAGGGAAGAAGGAGATCTAAGAAAAGTCTAGGAAATGAGACTTATCTTGATCAACCGGCCTATAAACGCCATAGAAAACCTCTGGATCGCATCCAAAATGCCTGGTAAGTGTTCACCCACCTTCACTGAAGAGAAATCACGAGTTAGGGTTTTCTAGGGGCAAAAATGAGTGGGTTTGAAGATAAAACGGATTAGATCCTTAAAAATAGAATCTAAGATGACTCTGCGCAGGGTTAGTTCGCACGATTAGTAAAATTGTGCGCTAACTGTGCAGTAGTCCCTGCCTGGACGGGGTGCTCCACACGGCCTCCTCGCACAGTTTGACCAAACCGTGTGCACACCGTGCGGTCTCCTCTGTCCAAAGTGACATCACCTACACAGCTTCTACATGGTTTGTGCAACCTGTGTGATGCCCGTGTGTCACCACCTTTTTCCCCGTAACATTTTAAAAGTCTCCATACTTTCCCCAACCATTTCTCATGTGCTTAATTTACTTAAAAAGCATAAAATCAGGGTTACGTACCAAAAACTTGTGGTACTACACAACATGAATTGAATTTCCATAATTCATGACCACTTATTAAGTTAAAGGATACTTTATAATTTTTTATGATTAGATTTTAATATTTTAAGTCCTAATATCATATAACTTCCTTGTTTTTAAATGTATATTTCAAAATGAAATGGATATTCACTTGAATAATGTTTTAATTATCTTTTATGTGATTTATATTCATCATCATCAATAAAAATTTTAATTTTCCATGGGGGATACGTCATAATGTAAACTTCCTTATTCTTTGTATATTTGGTTTATGAAAAAATTGACTTAGGAATGTAACAAAATTCTGTATTCTAGTTCTTCCAATATAGAGTGATTTGAATAATTCATGATGATTATGAATTTTTTATTCATATAATGAACACATTTGAATTATTAATTGATGGGTGGGTAGATAATTGTATATCCAATTGATGGATTTGTGGGTATCATATTATAAACCTGTTGGGTACCCTTATTAAATCAGTTTTTGTTGTTTGTATTCCCATAATTAAACTACCCAGAAACAAGGCCATGACAGTATGTTTCAAACGTCTTAAATAGTGAATTCCACCATTATAAAAGAAGTAATTGATGTTCAGGTCATTATTTATATAGTTATAATAATTATTTATAAATTTTACACTTATGTTTTCATTTATATGGCATCAGTTGACAATCATTTATCCCTAAAATACAATTCTTAATTAAAAATTTAATGATAAAATTGTATGTATTTTAGTTATTTTTCATTCTATATAGATTATTACTGATTTATTACTGATATATTTTGTTATAAATTTCCAAAATCTTGAATCTTATTTCATACGTATTTTGTTTCATTTCTCTAGGATTTTATTAAGTAATCTTTGAATTAATTCTTGTATATAGAATATGTTCTCTCACTATGTTTTTTATTTTATTTTTTTTAAATATAATTTGATAATCATGTTTGAATCTATTTTACCAAGACTAATAAATTATAATCCCTTTATCAAGTGATTAATTTTATCTATATAAAATGTCTAAAAGAAACAAATAGAAATATGCTACTCATGTTGGGGTCTCTATATTTTCCACAGTTTATGCCTAGATGCAATAGTTATAGTTTTTATCATATTCTGGAATATATATAAATATATTATGAATATTTGGTGGGTGGGTTTGTTATCATACACCAATTAATTGGGTAGTGATTACTGTTTTATGATATCATTGTTTATTCAAGAGGTTACCAAAATCCCCAAAAGGGATATATGGGACATTATCCCACATGTGAAATAAGTGTAATGGTAGTTAGAATGAAAAAAAATTGATATTAATGTCTTGGTGGATATCCATGAAATAATATTAATAATTTTATTATTAGGTCAAACATTATTTAAATCTTTTATCAATGTATATCATGAATATTTTATATTTTCATGGTACATGATATTTTCTTCCTTTATAAACCTTGTATTATGTAGTACTGTGATTTATACCAAGAATTAAGATTTTGATCTTTACATTGCAACGAAATTAATTTCAAATGTTACACTCATATTTTCATACCCTTATACTCAAGATTTTATTAAAAATTATCATTTATTGATATCATTCTTTTTTCCCTCATTGTTTACCCATGCTCACCATTTATTATATTTATATTTCCATAGGATATGATGAATGGTTTTAGGCATGACATGTCTAATAATTTTTATATTAGAGAAGAAAGTAATTATTGATGATGTATATTTTTTATTTTCTAGTTTTTTAGGTATCCATGATTCCAAATACACAAAATATTTATATTTATAGCATATATCGCAGTGATATGCAATGAATGTTTATCATATGAGATGTAATATTTATGTATAAAATAGTCGGGTCTCCACAAGTGGTATCAAAGGAATGTTTAGTTAATTATTGAATATATGCGAGAATATTTCCATGTTGTGGTAAATTAATAAGTGTGGTACTATTTTCCAATACATTGATATTTAAATATTATAAAATAAATGAGGGTGTGACACATATTTTACCTATGGGTAGAAAATATAATATGGCAGGTTGGGTAATAAAGGGAATCATAACCGGTTAATGATTATTAGTGAAATGATTACACAGATGGCTAGAAACTCACCTAGGATATTATTTGGTTAATCCTAATTTTCATTTGGAACCACTTTGATGGATTTTATTAAAAAATGACCACGGGTGACCTAGGTTAAACATATAGTGTCATTGAAATAAAATAATATGTCATGATTTTGTTATCCAATGAATTATTTTTTCATTATTATATTACTAATAATTTTGATTATTATTACATAGAATATGATTATTTATTTAACACTACTAAAACATGTGCAGTATAAAACACTAGCCTTTATCAAGCCTATCAAAAAGCCAAGATAAAGGATTCCTTTAATAGCACTAAATAATTACTAATAAATTGGACTTTTTATCGGTACTAAAAAATGCTGATAAGTGTCACCAATTAATAGTGATTTTTTTTTGGGTTGATAATGTGTTACCTTTATCAGATACTTTTAACACTGGAAAAAGTAACCCTTTATTATGGATTTATTTTTAGAGATGATAATGAGTACATTTTATCAAAACATATTTTTACTTAAAAATATACTGAACACATGGTGAGTCTAACATCATAATAGTGCATGCCAATTTGCTTTATTATGTACCTTTCTACTGCATTCATTGCCCAAAATGCCGATGTTGGGAAGGGTCCCCACATACAAAACACAAGAATGTAAGGGCCCTAAACCAGCCCACAGGGGCCTTGTTCCACTCTATGCTTCATGTGGGACTTGTCCCTCTTCCATATAACCGTTATAATCCCACAAATGCCGATCATGTCTGGTCTATACACCAATATTTTTAATAAAAACAAACAAAGAATAAAATTGTAAAAAATTATAAAAATAACAAAAATAGTTAAATAACTGAAAACAAATAATAGAAAAATCAATAAGATATAAATTTTATAATTTATAATTTATTAATAATATAAATATATATATTATAATTATGAATAATTTCTATATATCAAATATAAATATATAAAATGAATAAAATGAAATAATTAGAAAATTAAAAAATGTGTAAAATAAAAAACTATAAAATTTTATTATTTGTATAATTATTTTCAAAAATGAATACATTTAATACCAGTATTTAAAAATTACAAATATTAAAAAAAATACAATATATTACATTTATATGTAATAAATAAATTTAATAATTAAAAAACCAACAAATTATATAAAAATAAAAATAATAAATGAATATTATACCAAATATTTAATAAATTTATTAAAGAAACAATTATTAATATTAATTAATTTATTGAATATATATATATATTTACATTAATTATAAATAATAATATATATTTCATATTTGATTTAAATATATAAAATCCGTAAATTGTAATAATTTGGAACATAATAATTTCGTATTCAATTTTATTGGTTTTTATAAATAATTATTGAGTAATAAATTTAATACAGAAATATATTCATATATATATATAAATTAGAATATAAAATATTTCTGTTTTTTATATAATATAAATCTTTTATGCATAAATTAAATAGTTCATATATTTAGTGAAGAATAGATTATAAGTTAAAATAAATATTAATTAAAAATATTGATTTACTATATTATGTAATGGACATTAATTGAATATCGATTGATTTTTAAATTTAACATATATCAAACATGTGTTATATTGATTACACACAAACATATATATATATATATATATATATCTAATTAATTAATTTTTATATACAATGCACACACTAAAAGATTTAGGTAATGAATTAAAACATATACAGAAACACATAAAGCTAGTATATTTGTCATTTATTGAAGTTTTAATATTCAATTTAGAATTTCATTTAGTAATATGATATATTTAATATGTTACATTTTTTTCAGGCAATTTAACGTATTTTTTTTAATATTATTACATTTAGGTATTATTTATTCATTTTCGATATTATTATATTTTATTTTATTTTTGTAATTTAATTATTTTCTATTATTTTTTTATATTTATTTATTTTATATGTTTTTATTTTTTCAGTATGTATTCATCTTCATTTTAATATATATACTTATTTTATAAAAATTTATATTAAATTAATAAAACATATTCATTTTTTCAAAATCTTTATTGAATACTCATGTTCAATTATTCAATTTAACTCATTTTTAAGATGCATGCATATAAGATTATAAATTCATTAATAATGTTACAAATATATTTGTATAATAATATTGATATATATATTAAAAGGTATATAAGGGGATAATTGGTTTGAAGCACAAACACACATACACACTCCCCCATTTCATCCTCTGATTGGTAGGTATTTCCCCTAAGTGATAACCCACCCATTAACTATGATGTCGCGGACCAGGATGTAAAATAATGGGTGCCCCGAGCTCGGTGGGTCACATTTCCTCAAGCTCATCTCCTTGGACACTAGAGGCTATCACCTAGTAGCGAGGGAGTATAGTGTGTCTATAAAGATAATATGACCTCATTACCAAAGTGTAGCACAACAGATAAACCTGAATAGACGGAAGTATGTAAAGTAATATAAGTAATAAAACAATAAAAATAACAACTTTAACATGGAAATTTTTTTGATATGTCATGTCACTAGAAAATAGGAAGACATCGATACAATTAGTAGACACAACATGTTTCTCAAAAGTGTAAAGAAAAAAAAAGAATATTACAAGAATCGAGAGCATCGAGTCGGACATCTTCTTTCATGGTCCTTCCGAAACATCAAGAAATCTAGTGTTTGTAGACCATTTATTTCCTTTTTCATCACCTATATTAATATAATTTCCCATGGGAACCAAACGACGCCCCAAGAGGGTGTGATACAAAACTCAGTGGGCCACCACCAATGGTGTCTATAACAGCATACCCCTACATTCCATATATAACTGTGTGCATGAATTCATATATATTGTAACGAATTATATCTTACCTAAATACTCATGTACCTACTTCAACACATAAGTAGAATATGGTCATATAACCAATCCATTATTTTATATTGCCAATTTTATAAACTGGTCACATGTTAACATTATTGAGTGTTCCAAGAAGTAACAAAACAACTATAAAATCTTATTGAATACCAAGTGGTTCCATGTTATTAATAAAGAAATTCTAGAACTCATGAGTTTCTAACACAATTTTCATGTTGTCAAGGTAGGGAAGAGGATAATACATAGAGCATAGTAAAAGGCCTTTCATAATAATATACCTACAAAATCCAAGGTGATTAACCAATGTAAACAAGGCTCAGAAGTAACTAGGCCCAATGTGTTCGGACCATGGAGCCTACTTTTCAAAGATGGATCCAAGGAGTGTATCCAAGGAATCCAGAAATAATATTTGAGGGATCATATAATATCATACCATGAATCTATAGAATAAACAAGGATTATGATCTAGCTGGGATTCAACCTCAGAATGCTTCATCCATGAATCAAAATAGTGTTCCCTAGTTCTCAAGGCATTCCCTGATAATAATCCATGGAATTCACATATAAGGACACTAAAAATTTTATAATGATGTCACATATAATATTCCACTTGGTTCAAACTTGTCATTTCATTATTGCTCTAAGGAAATGTATCATGTAACATTTGTTTATTTCATATTACAAATATTCAATAACCAAGGATCATTCTGTTATCTTCCATTTGTGTGGATTGTGGTGCTTAGGACATGCTGCATATTATCCATTAATATTTAAGGCCATGTCATATACTTCTCATACCATCCTATTTACCTTTATCATTAATTAATCATATTAAAGAAAATTACTTAAGAGGGTCAAGTGGAACATACATGGTACATTTCATTCACCATTACATTATTCAAGAAGTATATATTTTGATGAGGCTCACCATTAGTGTTATCAAGATCGATCACATCCGATCGATTTCTTAAATGTTTCAAAACACTAATTCGATAATTATACAATTTCATAGTAAATAGTGAGTTGGGAGTTTTCTATGTAACCATAAACTATTAATAACATATATGGAAGGACTATAACCAAATGAGTCTAATGAATATAATCATGATATATAAAATCAAAAAACATCACCTGATGAAAGTAGTGGGACACAGACTAAATTTACAAAATAAATGAACTCATGGGGTGAGTTATAGACCACCCACATTAGGTTTTTAAAAATAATCTCCTCTAATATCATCCACTTATTCATATTAGAACATTGTAGATCAGAGAAAAATAGAAAAAGTATTAGTCCTCGATAACACAGTAGAGAGAAAGAGTGAATAAAAATGTATTAAATGGACTCAAGTTCATTACATTGTGCATCCAATGTAATGGACATATGCTTGATCAGATATAAAAAAATAGATATTCTAATCCCTATATTAGGAATAAAATTTCCACCAAAATAAAGGAATACTAGATAAATCCTATATAAACTTAGATTTGGACGAATGAGGGGGATTAATTAGATCATTTAGGGGGAAAAGTTCATTTTAAACACAAATTAGCCTATGAACTATTTTGAAACCCAGTTATTAAAATTTTTCCCCAACCATGCAAGGGTACCTGGAAAATAAAGAGAACTCACTCAGTTAGGCCTCAGAATTAGGGAAACTCTGTGCCAACTAGCTGGGGAGGTTCTACATAAATATTCACAATTTCAATGGTTTGTTCTAACTATGTTTCCTTCCTTCACAATTTACTCTACACCATAATCTAGAGACTTATTTACCCAAATGATGGTTTTCGTGCACTGATCGTGACCCAATAACCGATGGGACCTTCACTATCCCATCAGTAATAAATATATGGTTAAAAAAAATTAGGCCCAAAATTGAAGGATTCATAAATTAGTGAAAATTTGGGTTCTTTCCTTCTTCCCCACATTATAAAACTCATCTTCGAGGTCACATTCCAGGGGTGGAAAACCACTGTATAAGAAAAACACTAGCCATTGGGCATGTGTGGTGGAATCCTGCTCCCAAGTCTCTTCCTAAAGGTGGTCCTCCTTCAATATCACCCGTACTAGAGGGACATACTATCCTCATTGAGCCCTCATTCTTTGATCAATGATATATACTGGATAACCCTAAAAGGTCTCATAGACATCTAAATCAACTAAATTATGATCAAAGGCATGATATGGGTCCTCAAGATATCAGAGAAGATGTTAAACATGGAAGACATATGGCATAGTACCTCTACGGATGTAACAACAAATTATCTACTAACACATATCTCTATAGAATCTAAAACAGCCATAGATAATTTGTGAAAACTAAATTTTTTGTAACTGTATATTCCCTATGCTTGGAGATTCCCACTGAAATACATGGTCCCTGACCTCGAACTCTAGACGTCATTAATGATGATCGACCAACAATTTTTGTCTAGACATAGCAGTGCTAAAATGATTTATGATCAGTTAAACTTTCTCTGATGACTCTTAAACGAGATGAGGACAGTGTAGGGCTTCCCCACCTACCAATAGTAAGCAGAAGGGTGAAAAAAATGTCCAACCATACAAGGATTCAAAAGGATCCATCTAAATCGTCACCTGAAATCTTTTCTTTTAGGAGAGATCAAGTATAGGTATACGATTCTCCCACGAACCCTCTAAATCAAGGACACAAGATCAGAGAACAACCTATAGAAAATGTATCGTCTGTTCTGATTTTCTTTCTGTATATGTGTCAAAATATATTTGTATAATGATATGTGCTCCCATATCCTTCTACAAATCCATCCAAATTCATGACATGAAATTACGGTCCTTATCTGAAATGATTTTATATTGCACCCCATGTAGTCATATGATCTCATGGACATACAATCATAAAAACTCATAAAATGAGAAAGTCTTTTGAATAGGTACGAAGTGATCCATTTTCATCAATATATAAATGACAAACCATATAAATTTACTACCTCTAGGTGACCTAATAGAACTGTCTAAAACTCCATGTTATCATCTTACCATTTCCATTCTTGGTCTAGAAGAGGCTATAACAAGCCGTCTGGTCTTTAGTGCCCCACCTACACCTATTTAAAGGTGTATCATCAAGTAATAATTCCTACAATCTGATGATTCATTCCATGCCACCAATACTGGCATTGCATATCTCGATACATTTTTGAGATTCCTGGATGAACTTCACATCGAGAAGAGTTGGACTCATGCATCAAATCCTCTCTCATGTATAAAGAAACCCAAAAACTCACATGAATAGGCATGATGTCATCTCATTACATAGACCAATCCAAAGGTATTTTATCCCCTGATATACTTTCATAGTGGAAAAATTTGTTAGGATCTAAAAACAATATACTCATTACCATTAAAATTATGGAATTTTTAAATGTAAAATATGAGAGTTAAATAATCTAATTAATATCATGAAAAATCAGATTAAACTCAAGGAAATAGCCATTATCTTCAATTCACCATTGGCTTCCCATATGTCATGTTTGGGTGTTTTCTGACTAGACACATTTTCAGACACATTTCTCTTTCTAGGTGTGTAGGCTTGTTTAAAATCATAGGATTTTGTATATTCTAACCATATAATCTATACGAGGATTGATTCATCATTTGAAAAGACATATTTGATTCTGTTATGGTCTGTATACAACATAATGTGTTGACCAAATACATCATCTCTAGAAACATTAGGCATGGAAAACTACGTCCAATACATGTTTTTATGTCGGGTAGTTTCTCTCATATGGTCTGAACTGCCTAGATCCACACATAATGAATATGTCCACTGAAATCAACACTGCTCCCAAGTCAATGCCTTCTGTTTCCCATAAGATACTATAACCTTTTTTTGTTTCCCAATAAGCCAGAATATTCGAGGATTCAATCCTCCCTTTCTGATCTTGAATGGATTTATCACATTATTCTAACTAGTGGATCCTGAAAACCTTCATTGTAAAACTAGTTAGAGGTGATGAAATGTGGAAAAAGTCTAGTATGAAATATCTATAATATCCAACTATCACCAGAAAAACTCCACATGTAAAACACATTATTGGGATGCTCATATGAAACAACATCACTATCATTTTTGAGGTCTACAAATACACATGATTTATATATTATATGACCTAATAAGTGAACATTGTCTATCAATAATAGGAACATGAAATGATTGACATAAAGATGATGGGATCTTAATGTACTCATAATTCTCTCAATATGATTGTCATGGTCTCTACGAGTGTATGAATACACTAAGATGTCATCTAGAAAGACAATGACAAAATAATCCCCATTGGTATTGAAACCCAATTTATTAGAGCCATGAAAACTAAAGTAGTGTTCATTGTAACAAATAGAACATCCAGGTCTCATAAAAACCAGACCAAATATGTAAAAATTTAAGAGGTATGATTGATGGCCCAACTCGTACTAGATGATAACCTGATCTCAGGTAGAACATAGAGAAATCCATTTCTCATCAGTTTTGGATGATGATATCATTTATTCGAGGATGTCGGTACCGAATTGTGACTGTAAGTTGGTTCAACCATTTTTAATACAAATATAGACATAAGGTTCAATCCAACATCCTAGTAAAAAACATGGGAAAACCCCAAGATTATGTCCATGTTCATATAAAATCATTGGCATCTATATCCTCTAGTAGAATATAGATCACATTTGGTTCATTAGGTCCAATTATATATGGAGGAATGGACATTGTAGTTTCTCCCAATATAGGATTGATCATAAAATCCACCTCTCTCTTAGGAGTTAAGATAGAAAAATCATCATGAAAGAAAAACCTGAAATGATCCACTACTATAGAAAATCCATCTTGAAGTAAACCATGATCATTAATGAAGAGATTTGAAATTAAGGATGTCATGCATCCAAAACCATGATTCCTTGGACCTAATCTACCATCATTGAAAAACCACTCACACATTTGTATATAACATCTACCCCCTGGTGATGTAATAGATACCATATAATGATAGAACTATACAAAAGTGTTATTGTGAACCAACAAACCCATCATTAGGTTGACATCGAAGCCCATCATATTGAGATAAAAGAGGTTCCATATGAATGGGTAACAACCTATCTCAAGAAGAAAGTTAATGCATTGGTGTATTCCCCAATTTCCATACCACAAATGGTGTATCTTGGGTCATTACACCACAATAATATTATATATACCGCCCAAGGGACTCCATGATAGAAACATAAAAAAATATTTATTACCACTTGTATTAAATAAATAATATTCTATTGATAATTCCACATGAATATTACCTTGAATTTCAGATGGTCCCGCAGATAGAACCTCATGTATCAAATATAGTGAATGAAACTGGCATGATCTACGTCCTAGTGAAACAAATAGACTACTACAATCAAAACTTCTCTTATAGCTCTGCTGGTGATCAGGAGTCTTACTATTGTGGCCATGATTTGCTCCTTACCTAGTCCATTGGGTAAAATTTAAAAACCCTGATTTTCATGGAGTGAAATCACTTTCATTTTATGGTGGAGCCGGTGTAGATCAATTTCCACTCAATGCTTGTGGATGGGACTTTCTGAAATATAGGAGATTCCCATACTACAAAATGGATGAGAGTCTATTGGGCGTCTATCACAATGTGGCTTCGGGTTACCCATAATTGACACAAATGACACACAATATAGCTATTGAAAGTAAAACATTGGTTGTTGCTCCACATATGAGAAACCTTAATGGAATTTTCTATACTAACGGATGAACTACTAGTAAGCTGCACCACAGATCCTCTATTCCCGGTGATATGGTTTTCCCTCAGGTTGCACTTAGTGATAATATCATGATTGACCATTGTAGAAATATTTGGAAGGTGAAATATATTCACCAATATATGGATGGCATACTGGATCCCAATCTCGAAATGTCTAGCACATGAAATCTCATCATAGTCAAGAAGTAGTGAAAAGTGTTGTAACTCATTGAAATGAGATGAATATTCCATAACTGGCATAGAACCCTTATCATGATGTATGAAATCTATATCTCTATAAGATCTTAGGGAATATGGAAAGAAATGATCATAGAAGTATGTATGGAAATCTACCCATAGCATGCCTTGATGACAACTATCATGTGTAATCACAACCCACCAATGCTTGGCCAAATCCTGATGCATGTATATATCTAGCGTGATACACCACTTTGGAGATATATCTAAGTTCATATAGATATATATTGTGGATAATAGCCAAGTATCGGTATCCTGTATATAGTGAACCCCAAAGAATTTAAGAGGATGCTGCTACAGGAACTCACGAGTCAAAATAACCATCATAGGTGAATTTAATGGAGCAATATGCATTGAGTGCATCAAATGTAGGAAACTATCATGAAATTTGGCATTGGTACCTAGATTAGGTATTATCAGGGGTTACTCCAGTATCACTCCTAGAATTAAGACTTCTATCATAGGGCCCACCACATCTGAAATAAGGACATTGCTACCCTCCTTATATACAATATGTGGAGGTCTTCGTGGGATATGTCTAAAAAAGAGAAGAACACTCCTTAGAATAATATTTATCGAAATATATAGTTACCCTTATAGATTCCAAATAAGAAAACATTCACTAACCAATGTATTCTACCCCATCTATCTGCTTATATTACCATGTATCAGTAAGTTCTCAAGTATTAGTTTAATCTTATTTAATATTTAATTACCACATTTACTACTTTTACATTAATATACATGACAATTCATCATATTAATGTGAAACCATTTCATATTATAAGTAATTTATTACTTTCTAATGGATATTCACTCCAACTAAATCAGTCCCCCATACACATTATCAACGTAAGTGACAACTAATAATTTATACCATAAAGTCTCCACTAAGTAAATTTCTCATCCCAGCCCTCAAGGGCCTATACACCTCATGAATTGAGACAATAGTAACTCAATAAAAACAAATTTTAATACAAGATTAAGTTTACTATCACAGAATCACTCAACAATCATAGGAATTTCAAGGAATTAAAATTGTGTAATTCACCTATATAGCCTGGTAATATGTATGAAAAGTGAATTCTATATGCCTATAATGAAGAATGTAACAATTATAATTTCCATTATATTATTAGTACATGGATGAAATAAAACACTCAATCAAACTAATAATCAATAAATCCACATATCATGTGCCTCACCCAACAGTGACGTAATATCCACTATAATAGGTAAAATTAGAAAACAATTATAATCTATATTACATGGATTGTACCCCGATCATTGGTTTATGATGCCCAAGAATAGCTTATAAACGCATCCTAAGAATTCATAATCTCCAAAAAATTGTCTCCAAATAATAATGAATTATAGGAAGATCCCATGATACCACATTGTGATGTCATAGACTCATATTCCACTCAATGGGTTCCCCGATCACGTTAGGTCACTTGGCCTCAAGTGCATCTCCAAAAACTCAATAGGTTGCAGACTAACAATGATGGTCTTGGGAGTTTTTATAGAGAGACTTTTCCGGCATTACCAAAGGGTATCGAAGTGGATAAACATAACCACATGTATATAGAATTATAATTATATGTAAAAAAGTATAACCATAAATTTATCAACATGAATAAATGATGATGATAAATGATGTCACTAAAAAATAAGAAAACATGGATACAAGTATGAGGAATAACATGTTTCACAAAATTTTAATAGAAAAAATATAATCCCATGAATCTTGAGCCACGACTCATCTATCTACTATCATGCACCATCCTAAAAAGAATGAAATTAAGTGTTCAGTGTTGTATGATTACCTTTTTCAACACATACATTCCCGAAATATTCCCTATATACCCAACCATGCCAAGAGAGTGTGTGAGATAAATCTCAGTGGACAACCACCAACAATGTCTATATCATTCATCCCATGTAATGGAAATATAAGGTTGTTCAAGCCTACATATATTTTAAAATGCAGTACAATATAACTAAATACCCATGTTCCTGCTTCATCCCTCCACTTGTGTCTTAATATATAACCAATTCATTATTTTATTGTTCGAATTGTATTAATAATTAATATGTTAATAATAGTGAGTGTTATAATATGTAAAAATGAAATTGTAATTGTCTATTTAATAATAGGTTGTTTATTGGAATTCACCAAAGCAACCTAGACCTCAAGGGTCTCTAAATCACTATTAATTTGCTCTAGCTAATGGTATGAAGGTAATCCAAGGAACGTAGGCCAAGGAATTCCACAATAAGAAACCTAAAAAAATACAAGGACATAAACCAAGGTAAAATGATGCTAAGTAGGGATTTGGCCCTATGGGCTTTAACCAAGGATCCTACTTGTCGTTGTTTGATCAATGGAGTGTATTCATTGCATAAATAAGAACTAAATGAGGGATCCTACAGTGTCATACCAAGAATCTAAAGAATAGAAAAGGATCAATATCTAGGTATTTCATAAAAAAATTATTACAATTCCTTTAATCATAATAAGGTTCCTTGGTCCTCAAGGTGTTTCCTAATAAGAATTCAGGGCACACATGAGTTAGGCCACTCTTTATTTAATAATATAGTTGCATATAATTTTATGATAACTTCAAAACCATCCTTTTATTTATGTGACAATGAAAAATAGCATGAAACCATTATTAAATCCCTATATTGATTATTCAATAACAAAGAATCATTTTTTTACCTTCCATTTGTGTTGAAAGGGGTGATACATACATGGGACCTACTATTAATTTACATTTATGTCCAAGTCATGTACTTGTAATAAAATCCAATTCCTATTTATCATTAATTTATCAAATTGGAGAACATAACATAGGTAGGTATTGTGGAAATGACATGGACCATTACATTGAACATTAAAATATCCAATAAGTATATATTATGAGGAGATACACCATTTGTGTGGTAAATCTAGAGCACATTGAAACAGTGTCTCAAAAGTGTCAGAACACTAAAACAACTCTTATGGAATATCAACCTAGATGGGGTGTCGGGACATGTTGGTGTAACCATAAAAACATATTCACATATTTGGAATGAACATAACCATATGATTCTAATTAATATAATCATTTCATCTAAATTAAATAATGGAACCCAATAAATTTGCAGGGTCCTAGATGAATTTTCCATAATCAATGAACTTGAGGGATGAGTTATAAACCACCCACCTTAGGGTCTTACTACTATTTTCATCTGATATCATCCTCTGCATCATCTTATAATTTTGTAGATCTTATAAAAAGGAACAAACACTTAAACCTTGATAAATAGGTCGAGAGAAAGAAAGAAGAAGAAAGAATTAAACAATCTCGAGTATTTACCGTTGTATATACAATGAGATGAACAAAAACTTGTAGAGATACCGGAAGAAAGTGATCATCAAATACCTAGAGTAGGCATTAAATTTTATTTTAAAAGGATGAAAAATAGGCCAATCCAACATAAAAGTTCATGATGGGGAATGAGGGGGCTTAATAAGATCATTAAATGAGAAAAGATCATTTCAGCCACAAATTAGCATGTGTACGGTTTGGCCACATAGCTTTCCAAACTGTTCACCAACCATGCATGGATACCATGGAAAGAAAGGTAACATTCACACTTTGGCTACATATTTAGGGAAAAATGAGCTATCCATGATGTAAGGAAATTTCTAAATGTTCACTCTCCACATAGATCGTTAAAATCATGGGGCCTTCCCGCACAGATTATGCTAAACTGTGATCCATGGCTTGTTTTCCCAAAATGATGGGTTCTAGGATCTGAAAAATTCCCGTTCACCCGTAGTCCCTTCAATATCCCATTAATAATCTCTAGAAGTATCAAAATTATCAATTAGACTAAGATATAAATGATACATATATGAGCGAAAAACTATGTTCTTACATTAACATCCTAATGTCCCTTAGAATATATTCCTCAAATGGCCCACAATTATAGTGCATATGACCTAGAACATACCCTTAAATGGTTACATTATCAAATAATTATTGTGAATTAAAAACCTTAATCAAACAATCCTTCAACACAATGATGAACAACTCCATTATCTCGTCAAACATTTTGTCATTTTCATAGATGATAGTCAGACCACTACCCTCATCATCTTTCATGGGTAAACTAGTCTCATTAACTTGGAAGATACCCTTATTGAACCACTCTTGCTAAATGAATCTTCATTTCAATCCATCATAAGTTTATATGCCACTTCGGCCTTCCATCTTTTTATACAGACACATCCAAACACCCTAACTCTCATTCACCATCCGTCTCACCAGTGCCTTGCAAACCATATCCGTATTGGTGCCTCCATTAGTTGTTTGAAATCTTCATAAGAATCATGATTCCACAGTTATTTATAGATAATTGGGTTTGTTTTCATCACTCGAATCAATTGGAGAACAAACCACATTTCCAACAGTACCATCCTTTCAAACATCACCCACCTCAACCCTGCTATCGGAAATCCAATCCACATCTCCATCGTCAGGGATTTTTATTTGTCACAATATTTTTATAGGGAATCCCTATCCATTTCAAGCCAAAAATAATTTTTATAGTCACCTCATAGGTCCTAGATTCCTCTAGCTGCCTATCTATATCTTGTCAGAATACAGATCTGCAATAAGCCCTCCCACAACACCCATCGCTTCACAGACTAGAGTCACTTCTAGTGGTTTCCCTCAACGACATGAGAAAAAATAAAATATTTCCCTCACCACTATTATATAACTATATTCTAAGAATAATCACTATATAGATAAATGCACTTTCCCCAAATTGGGAAAATACATTCACCATGTAGGAGTCAAACCCCAAACTCCCAAACTATTTGGATTCATCGAACAGTGAAGGAAAACAACTACAATGCACCTTATTGGTAAATAATTATTTAGAAGTAAATATATTTATTAATGTAAAGTTATTATATTTATAAAATTATATATTTTTAATTATCTATAAATTAATTTTTTAAAAACATTTTATATAATTATAAATATATATTTACTCATTTATGTTATTATAAAATTGTTATAAATGTATTTAAATACTGAATATATTTAATATATCTATAATTATAGTTATATATATTTATTATATATATATACCCATTTAAATATATTTTTTACAAAAGTGAAATATTTATAAAATTTTAAAATTTTTTAAAAAATAATAATAAATGATTATTTATATATTTAGAGAATTATATGTTATTAATTTTGTATTAATAAATATATATTTTTTTTAAATGTATATATATAAATATATATTTATGTACTTAGAAATTTTAAAACATATATTTAAAAACAATTATTTTATATATTTATTAAATATATATATATATATACATATTTATAATGATATTAACACATTTATAATATTACATTTTTTTAAATATAATTATTTATAATTATTATTATAAAATATCTATTAGTGCTTCTTTACTGCAGAGAAAGGTATTTCATTATCAGTGCTAAAAAATTTCTGATAAATTTTTTCTCTATTACTCGGAAAACATTTGAGCAGATAAAGGAATCCCTTATCTATGATTATTATTTTAGCATAGATAAAAGTTACCATTATCATTGCATTTTTGCAAATATTGGTAAAAACCTCATTTATTTTTTAAAATTAACCTTGACCAAGTTAGTATCAGTCGTGCCTCTCAAGAATATATGGAAATCCAATACTATCGTTTCTCCCCTAAACATTCTTATAAACAAATCAATCTTCAAATATAGTGTGTGATATTTTTTTCTCCACCACTCTTGTTACATGATTACTCAGTTTTTTTAGAGTGTGTTAGTGAAATTTTTAATTTTCATGGGATTCCCGTGGGTTCTGATTATAGGGTTTCAACTCCATCTCATTTTTGTTTTCTTGATTTCAAAAGAGTATATGATAAAAATATCACCATTCGAGTTCAAAAAGACTCCTCCAATAGGTTTTGATTACTTCCATCGGAATTTAAGTCATTGAATAATATCTTTATTATCATTTTTAGTCCCTATACTGTGTGTCCTGGAATCATCACATCATATTAGGTGATTCAAGAATACTATTTTTATTTGTTTAAATTTTGGTATTATCAAGTGTTCGATAAATATATCTATACTAATAATTAGGATCATAAGAATATGTTTATACTGTAAAACAATATAGAGGGATGTATAATTTTATTTACTAATAACATAGTTTAGAATAAATAAATAAAACAATAAAAAAGTCACTTATGTTGAGCTATCAGACTCGGTTGTCAGTCCAGTCAGGGATTCGTAATCTGAATCAATATGATTAAATCTTATTGTAAAAGATCATATTCAATTTGGATCTGATTAATCAAAGTTTAATAACCATATAAACGATGGATATGATAAAATAAAATGTATTTTTATTATATTAATTAGATTAATGTAGATAGAAAAATATAATATAATGATGAATAACATGTTTCAATTTCTCTTAAATAGTACAGCAGAATACAAAACATAAATCTGATAAGTAATAAAATAGATAAAATAAAGAACAAATTTAATTAAATTAAATGAATATGCCTTCGTTAACGTTATTTTATTTGTTTTCCATTACCTATACTAAAGGAATCCCTTGTTTTATACCTACAGGAAAGAATATCTTCCCTTTTTAGGGAATCCCTCAATATGAAGATATTAATGGCTCTATCTTACTATCCCTAGGATCCCTCAATACGAAGATCATATTTTGTATCTACCTAGCTCTATTATCCCTGGATTAGATGGATGATATTAATTATCTTCTTACCCCTATAATCCACTAATCATTATCATGACTTGGTGACCATTAGAGTGATACTATTCACAAAGAGATAAACTGACATGGATTCTATAGAACTAAAAAACTCAAAACAATTACAATGAATAAGAACTATATGTTCTTCTTATGAAATTAGTAGATCTATTATGAAGTGGGAAAATGTAAATTATTCAAAAGTTATCAAATTATTAAAACTCATCGACGGACTATTTATTTATATGAATCATCCAAATAGTTATCTTGATCTCCCAAAAATAATATTTCCTCGAGTTTATTGCAATTAATCGACCATTGGGCACACAATGGATCTATGAAATCTGATCTTCTAACGTCACATTAGTTTATACCGTTGAAAAGTAAAAAATTTTCCTTACATTAGAAATATGTATTATGTATTATTATTATTAACTATTTTTTGATGGTCTACCATACAATTTTTATTATAATAATATTTATGAGTATCAATCTGATTTTATCAGTAATAGTTTCATTCTGATTATTAATACATATCCATTACTATCATTCATGAAAAATATATTAACTTCTATTTTTGATAATTATGGGTATGATTTATTGAACACAAGATAATTATGATAATCATGATGAATAATGTACGTTTATATTCATGTGTACATTTGATCATATCTATTATTTTGTTAAATATAATGTTTTATAAAAATTTATCCTAAAACAATTTGGACACAAAAAGATGGAAAATATTTTTTTATAAAGTTAATGTGATTTAAAAAAGGAATGAAAATTTACTATTTAAAACACATAAATCAATAATCTCTAGATATTTTCATAGAAAAAACACCAATACATAAATGAAAACATAACTTGAAAAATATACAGCCCATTTCATTGAATGTACTTTTTATTCCGAGATAATAATTAATCATTAACTCCCATTAGTTTACAACTCATGTGAATATGATGGAATTTACGATGTTGAATATTATTAACTCCCTCTTAGTTTCATATATTCTCAAAATAATCATGTTTCCTGCCATAATACTTAATTCTCTTAATTTATAAAATTTCTCGCGTTGTTAATAAATCTACCTTTGATATGAATTTATCCAACTTTATATAAAACTTTTGCACTTTGTCAAATTAAAAAAAGTATAGGGAATTTTTTTAATATTTCATAAAATAGTTTCATAAAGAAATATAAGAAAAAAATTGTTCAACAAACTCATTACCCACAAAAAATACGAGTGAACATTCTTCAAATGGAAATTGGAAAACAATAAGAAAAATTACAATTGGATGAATATTAAATTCAATAGAAAACTTATATTAAAATATTTTTGTGATACAAAATACCAAAATAGATAAAAAATAAAATTATTCTTTCTTCAATAATTTTTTTCAAAAAACACATAATTTACTAGAATTATTTTTGATCCTTATCCATCTTTAACAATATTTATTATTGAAAATATTATTTCACAAAGAATTATTTTTTCATTCATAAATACGTTAATTTATTCTTCATTATATTTTAGTCTAGTAAAACACTACTTTATATATTGGATCATTCTTTCCACAACATTGACATCCTCTATAATATTATTTGTAGAATCTGTAATGTCTTTGAAATACATGACCATGTCGGTCATGGATTTTTTAAAGTGATTGAATGAATCATCTGATTGATTCATGAGATTCATCACATCATCAAAATTATCATCATGAAAATTTATATCATCAAAAACATGATTAGACAATTTCCAAATTTTATTACATTATCATTTATGTGTTTGAGATATTTATTGATGAGTTTTTAATTCTACCTCAATAAATTTCAATGATTCCATTATATGATTTATTAACTCCAATTTTTGACAGAGACCATGTATAATTTACATTAATTTAGTTACAATCCTTATATAATATTGAATAGTTCCTTTCAGTAATTTTCAAATCACGAATAATATAATTAACATTGTGAACAATTATTTTTTCTAATGAAACAAATTGACCATTCTAGATATTAATAGGCTTAATTAGTCTTGTACAAAAATCGACTTATTTTCCATAACCATTTTATTTCATTGATATTCAAATTTTACCATCATTAGAATTTATTTCTTCCATTTATCATCAAACAACTCAAAGATATTAGGGTCCTAGTTAGTTTTAACTTCTTCATCATCTTGAGTGTTTGAATTCTAATCATTTTCTTAGCATCCTCTAATGAAGATGCTTATACTTTAGAACTACTATCATTAATTTCTTTTTTTTAATATACGGTATGTATAATGATGATGATTACAATGATTTTTTTATCAGAATGAATCTTTTCATTGACATATTCCATTTCATTGCCATTTTCTTCATTTTTTTCATCTTTATTCTCTTCTTATTAATTATCATACACATCTTCCACTTCTTCTTCAATTTGCGTAAATTATTTATCTTTTTCATCACTGATTTTTTCTTTATCTTCATTTACATATAAATTTTCATCTTTAAATTCTTCCCCAAGATGCTAAAAATGACAATTTTCTAGCTACCACATAGTTCAATTATTTCCCTTTCATATAATTTTTTGTTCCAATTATTTTTCTTGAATTACATGCACCGATTCATTATCATCCATATGTAATTTTTGTATTTCAATTATAGATGAAATATCAGCTTGTAAAACTATTGTTTAATGAAGGACTATATCATTTTTCAGAATTATTTAATATGTTTGAGACTTAGGTTGAACTATATATTTGAAATATCACTCAACTCCCCTCAAAAAGTTTTCAGAAAGTTGATCATCTATCAACAAATTTCTATTATTTATTTTATTTTATGTTTATTATAATTTATCAAGAGAATGAATTTTAAAATCCTTTCCCTCATTAGGGGAAAGAATGATCTTTGGATCTCAGGGATTTTTTCTTCTTTTATATTCATTGATCCCTCAATAACATCATCATGATAATTATTTTTATTCCTTTGTTAATTTGATTGGGATGTCTTAACCATCATTTTTGTATCATAATTTTATATATTTTATTATTGATATGTTTTTAATTGAGTTCCATAATATTTTAGCACTATCTTCTTAGTCGTTCTATAAATCGATATTCTCCTATAGTTCATTGGATTGTCACTAATTAATGAAATATTATCACTCATCAGATATGATTTATTCAAAATCATGTAATATTTAATACACTCAACCACCAAATCTATAATGAAGTCCAAACCTATAATGATCATAGATTTGATAAAATAAATCTTGATGGTGTTGACAGAATGAATGATAAATCCAGAATGATCTATCTTCCTCATGTTTCTAAGAAAATCCAATATAAATGTATTAGAAAGATTGAGTGTATTTTAATATCCCATTCATAGGGTAATAAACCCTTACATCCAATGTGATACTAATTTATTGTCCAGTGTGAGATGGGAAACATTCCTTGTCATTCCATAATAAAAAATATTAAATCATCAATTCTTTTTTGTTGAATAGTAAAAAACTATTAGAAGTCATGTGACAAATACCATGTGATTCTACATTTGAAATAATTACCATTAAACCAGATATTTTACTAAAGGTAATGTTGTATCTATTTTCCTAAATTAAAAAATATAATTTTTCTTTACATATTTCTATTAGAAACCTAATGGATACATTAAAATAATATAAAAGGTCAGGGTAACATAAAAAAAAATATTTGTTTAGTTTATCCAAAAAATTAGACTCCTTTCCTTGCAAATAAATTATTTTGTAAAGTAGTTTGTCATATATTTAATTCAAATTCTTTTATATTAATATTTTTCTGATGACATACCAATTCATGTGATCTTCAACAGTTGGCATCAGATTGAGACGAAATCTAGTAAATTGTGTAAAAATCTTTTAGACTGAGAAATTTGAAGGTACATGTATCTCATGAGAGAAATTCCTGAACAACCGTTGTGGGATACATTAGGGTACCTATTAATATAGTCAATTATATTGTTATATGTACTTATAAAAATAATCCAATGTTTGAAAATGAAATCAATCTAATCTGACCGTTGATATTGATCCCAAAAAAATTTATAAAACATTTAAATCTATATGATTTAAATTTTTTTTATCATATTGAGAATGAATAAAAAAAGGTTGAAGAACTATTTATAGAAAAATAAAAGTATTAAAAAAAATGTGATAAAAATAATAATGACATAGTGTAGAAATAAAAAATGTAAGTACATTCATGAGTAATTAGTTACATCGGTATGTATAACCTCTTATTCTTTAATTTTCGTAAACTAAAGAAATAATTAATGGTTTCATTATAATATATTTGAGGGAAAATATAATTATAATAGTTTTTGTAGAAATATGATTATGAATAATTTTTTTAATAATTATAATAGTAATAATTTAAAAAATAAACCTCATTTTTATATTTTTATAATTTAAATACATTGTAACCAAACATGATTCCAATCATATTTTTGTAAAATTTTCCGAGATGAAGGATCTTTTTTGGATTTTTTATCTAAATATTTTATAAATAAATAAGATTCCAAAAACCCTTTATGATAAAAATATTATGACAATTACATTTCTAGAAAACTATTTTTTTTTGGAAAATTATCAAAAATACGTAATCCCCCATTGAAAAGGTGTAACATAATGTACGATTTGGGTCAAAATAAATAGAATGAAATGTTATTTTTTATTAGGTCATGGAATATTCAAATAAAGTTATGTGATTAAATAATACACATCTACTTTATTTAATTCGATGGATTATCATGTTGTAACATTCGTTGGATTAATAGTAAGAATTATAATAACAAATAAATAACATGGATGATCAAGATTAAAAGGGGAAGTTCACATTATGATTTTTTATATTTTTTTCTATGTGAATTTATGAGTTATATAATGTTTTAACTTAATCTAAATTAAATGTTTAGACACTCTCATAGGAAATGTCTCCTCTACGTGATGATGTTACCAATCCCAAGAAAGAACAAGTAGATGATGATAAAACAATATAATTTTTTTGGAATAGAATAATTATTGATAAAAAATAAAATGACCTAATATCATAGTTTTTGATATAATAATAAAGGTAATAATTAACGTTATAAAATTTGATAGTGGGTGGTATCAATGTGACTTAATTGTTTTCCACTAAAATACACTATTCATTAGTTATATTGGGATCCCAATGAGTAAGATGGTGCTGATTGATACTGATTCATTGTTGTATGTGAGTTATATATATGATGAAAATCATTGGGAAAATATAATGTTAATTTTATGATAAGATTTGTTTATTTTACCAATAAATTATATAATGAAATATTTATTCTATTATCCTTATTCCCTGTATAGTTAATTTATTTAAGATGATTTCCTTATGAAATATGTCTTGATGGAATCTAGAGAATTTCATAGAGGATTATGGGCATTTCATACTGAATTGAAAATGTTGGTTAGATACTAAGGTGAAGGTAAATCCCCACACACTAGTTACTTATCCACACATTATAAAATAGGAAAAATAATATGTTTTCACCCATCTTTTAGTTGAAAAATGAAATCAGGTGTATTTTGAGAAATAATACATTAATTGAAATTTATTATTTTATAAAATTTTATTCAAAAATATAAATTTATATAATATAAAATTATTTTAAAAAAAAGAGCATTCATTACAACCTATGTACCCCTATCACAAAGAAAAAATGGGGCAATCCTTACTAGAGTATAATTTTGTATGTATTTCAAATAAAAATATTATTTGAATTTGATTTTAAATTTTTTTTTTCTTCTTATATGAAAATTGATGAATCAAAATCTAATCCGCTTTTATCCCACATCATGTGTTATTGAAGGAGGATCACCTAAATAAAGAGGGTAAATTAGATAATTAAAATGCACATGAAGTGTGGGAAACATGTATAAGAATGTAATAATAGTATTTTATAATACATTATAAAAAATTCATGAAATATCTATTCTTCTCATATTTTATTATATGATTTAGACATTAGTATCAATAAGAACTGCATCAAAAAGAAAACTAATTTTAGTGTTTTTGATGCGGCCAGAAACATATGGTCACGTTAAAGGAGTAGGTTCTAGAGTTTCACATTAAAAATTTTTTGATAATAAAATATGATGATTAATATATGATGATGAATGTATTCCATGAAAAAATTGAAGATATGAATGATATTGTGGTCGGTAGTGGTTTGTAAGATCAAAATATGAGAAATTATCAAAGCGAACTGATGGTGAAACAAAGTTACCCACATGAAAAACTAAATGACCCCACCAGCATTGATGATAGTCTTCACACTAAAAAAATACCGTACACGATGTAATCAATTTTATCATTTCACATTCCGAAAAATGTGAATAAAAAAACATCTAAGAAATTTATATTACTTTTATTCTACATGGTATAGTTAAATGTTATTTCATTCAATCAACACCCATGAACATCAAGGATGTAAGGGGTATGTAGTATAATATACAAGGAGAAAAGCTGAATAGTTAAGAGGTCCCAAAAGATTACATAAGAATGGAGATTGAGTTAGATCCAGAACCAAATGATTAGTTTCTAATAAAAACGTGGTGATCTAGATATTAAAATTATCAATGATACAATTGAAACATTCTTATCATGATCATTTAATTATATAATGATATATTAGGTATGTATATAAAATAATATCCAATAAAAAACATGTAAAAGTTGATATTAAATTATTTAATGGATATATGGTATTACTAAAAGATAAACCTATGTGAAAATGAAAGGTATGATCAACAAAATAAAGTGAGTTGACCAAGAAATCAAATAGACCACTTGGGTGTACATTCCATTACTAGTTTGATTGAAAAATATATTATCATTAATAAACCATCAAGATAACACATTTAAATATTTAGATATTTTTTGAATTACATAAATATTTTCAATTTAAATACTGATATAGTATTTCTTGAGCGTATAAATTAGATTCTTCGTGTTTTAATGGCTAGGATGATCAGTTGTGAATACATATATAATGTTAATTTTCAAAAAAAATCTATCCAAAAAATGATATAATATTTTCATTAAATGTAGTAACTATTCATTTATTCAACAAGAATTTATATTACTACTAGATAAATAGAAAACATTTCATATCATGATTTGGATTCATTAAGACATCTATTATTTCTTTTAATGAAACTAAATTGGTGTCAAATGAAATTTATAAAAAAAGAGAAGCTAAAAAGGATTTTAATATTAAAATAAGATAAAATATATTATATTTGATTCCCACAATATTAGGGAAAATATATGCAATATAATCACATAATATATATATTTATTTTATCTATCACTAATTTGATTTTGTTTATTTTGAAATAACAGGATTCTAATAAAAATGAATTTGATAACCCAAATATTATTTCTTTGGATCCAAAAAAAAGATATACATCAAATCAACAATACATGATGTGTTTTTTTAATTCTAATTATATGTAATAAATAATTAATAGAGAAAATTAAAATTGAATTTTTTTTATAGGAATGTTGTTATGATAGTGACGTCACTAAATATAGGCTAAATCTTGGAATAAATTTGGTGAATGAATATAAATATCAGGTAGATTATGTCAATTGGAAAAAAAAATTAAACAAAAAATGGAAGGTTTATCAATAAACACATACTTAAAAATAATTTACATATTTTGGTCAAAGTTTCTTCAGTGTCTGATGCAAGATAAAAACAATGATTATGAAGATGATGTTTAAAAAATTATGATAGATGTCCTAAACAATAGAAATACCATCATCCCAAAATAGGTAATATCTAGAGGTAATTACAATTTCATTAAAAATAATTCTTAATCATTTATAAGTCTATAATATATCTACAATACAAATATTTTTGAAAACCTTATTACTCAAAATAATAAGTAAATACATTTATGGATGAGTTGTAAGCATACATTGTGTCAGAATGATTTATGACATAAAACATAGGCTATTAGCTACTATTTTTGTGATAAAGTATGTGATATGTCCTTTGAAATATATTTTGGGTGTAAATGATTATTATCAAAAATAATATATATTATTTTTGACTTGTTACTCTAGGAGAAGTTTGATGGAGGAAATCAATTTGTTCCAATATGAAATTGTATAATATTATATGTAATAATTTATACAAACGTCATGAATATTTTACATACCACCACATATTTATGAAATTTAATCATCATTGAATATAATTTTTTAGTTAACTTCCTTATCATTTTTATATGATACATTTTTTGTTAATATTACACATTAGTTCAAAACACACATCAAATGATCAAACCATTGATGAAAAGATCAAATTGTTATAAAAAAATAGTGAAATGATCAATGATTAATTTTTGAGGTGTAATAATTGATTTTACAACAATCCAACCCCCAATGTGGTTATTAGGACTCAATGGACATGTCTTTTGGAAAAATATTCATTTTAGAATAAACCATACATCAACTTGTCATATTAGGGAAAATGATCATGGATTTTTTTCAAACATGAGAAAAATGTTCGTTAATTCATTTATCTCATTTAAGAAGTAATTCACATCAGTTAAATACCTTATGTGAGTAGTATGATTCAAATAAACTTTTATTTCAATAGAAATGTTCCATTTTAGTATAAAATGCGTGTCAGAATATCCAAATCCATGAAAAAAACCTCATATTTTTTCAAAAAAATTTAAAATGATCTATAATTCATTTCTCACATGTAGTAATTTACCTCACATCAATATGATACACGATGTGTCTAGCATGACCCAAAGAAAATTTATGAATAGAAACACTCCATTATAATTTAATACATGAGTCAAGATAGAACAAACTAAGAATACAAGATTATATGGCATTAAATATTTAGAAAATTACTAATAAACCATTTTTTATGTGTAGAAATTTAGCACACGTTCATCAAACACATGGTGTGACTAGTATATTACTTAAATAGTATGATTTGAGTTTAAAATTGACATTTTAGTAGAAAAGACTTGTTATATACTCAAAACTGAGAAAACATATTCAAATTGTTTTGATGGCTTTAGAAAAATTAAACCTCTGCCACTGGTGACTTGAAGGAATCACCCATAACTCATTATTATATATATCATACCAAGTATGACTTGTATTTTTTTCATCAGTTTTAAAATGGAATTGTACTAATGTATTATTTCATATTTATGATAAATTTATATAAATTATAGTAATAATAACATAAGAATTGTTTTATTATATATGTGTATTCTATTACTCTAGTAGGGTTTATTTGTGTAGAGCTTCTCATTCTTAAGGGATATTGGACTTCGATTCCAAAACTGAGATAATGTCCTGGATAAAATGGATCCCAATTGTATATAAGAATCCTAAAAAGTTGAATTAATACAACATAGGTTAATGTTTTTGACATTTAGCTATTGTTTTTAATTAATTAAATTTTTCATTAATATATTATGATTTATTAGTTTTTTATATATAATTTGGGAATTAACAGTTTTCATTCAGTTGTATGAAACAATCCATCAATGGGAGAACATGTTACTTTTGAATGGGGTGTTTCGGGAAGTAGGTATTTTCCTCTTTTATCCAAATAGGAAATGTTCTATATTTTCTATGTTATTTTCCATAGTTGGAAAGAAAAACACACATGACATAATTAATCATCTGTAACTCAAAATAGTATATAATTCTCTTGGTATGACCTGAACAATATGTTTTTAGTTTATAATTTACATTTTTGTAAAAAAAGCATTATATTTTCAAAAATCAACAAAAAATTAGATTTTTTTGATACTTTTGTGATGTTATAAATAATTTAATCAAATGTTTATGATTCAAAAAAATTAAACATTACACATAGTGTGATCTGTATTACTCCATTTGTGTCTTTATATTTAAATATTACACTATTTTATTAAAAAACCTATGTTAGATACTAAAAAATGAGAAAAAACATTCAAATTATTTTTTTACATTGTTACAATGATCAATATATCATTTATAATGTGTTGATATTATCCAAACCTTAATATTATTAATGGGGTGAATGATATGAATCCAATTGTGTGTTTTTGTTTAAAATTTAAATTATTTTTATTAAAAAATAAAAGGGACATACTCAAAGAATTGGAAAAACATTCCGATTAGATTGATATTTTAAGAAAATGATCTACATGTCACTTGTGACTTATAGGAGTTACCTTCACATCAATATGATCCATTATGTTCCAAATAGTAATAAATGTCTGTCTTTTTATGTTAAATTGACATTAATTTTATTAATAGAGACTGGTTAAAAACTAAAAACCATGACAAATAATTAATCCTGTTTTGATAATTTAGGAAAATGATCTATAAGTAATTAATGATGTATAATAATCATTCATATCTATGTATTCTACATTCTTGACGTGACTAAATGTATATAGTATGAGTATAAGATTGAAATTTCAGTTCAAAAATGTGTGGCACTAATTGAAAACCAATAAAAAATAGTTTTATTTTATTTGATATTTAGTGAAATTTATCATTAGTAATTATTAACTTGTAGATAATAATCTCTAATAAAACTAAGAGATGATGTGAATAATATTATACATTGTGTCTGTTTCCAATTTAAAATCACATTTTAGTAAAAAACATAGATCTAACATTTAACACCTAAGCTTCCACAGAACATTTCCCTTTTAATAATGCATTTTATTGTGTTGTACGCAACATCGAATTTTAACACACAACGATCAATAAAACTAGCTATTTTGAATAGTAATACCACATTTGAAAATTATATAAATTTTAATTTTTAAAATGGACATCAATTTTGGATTCATAATATCAAAATTAGTTTAGGGGGAATTTTTTGTTTTTTTCTGGAAACATTCAATTTTTTATGAATACTGAAAAACACTGCATTGTTTTTTAAAACTAACATTCTATTTAAAAAAAAGATATATTTTTGTAATTTTTTTACATCAAAGTAGATATATTATACCTATATATGTTCAATGTAATTCATTGGAGTCATTTTATAATATGTTTAGATATAAAAAATTGTATTATACTTTTTACCGTCTTTTACCCACCTTATAGGAGCATTTGAAAATTTGCAAAAAACATAATTTTACTACATTAATTAGTTGAATTTAAAAAATATGAGAGACATAGATAATATCAATAAGTAAATTGTGGTTCAATAAGATTAAAATACTTTTTTATGAATAGTAACTTATGACTTTTATTTACCAAATATTAATGTAAATAGGGTAATTAAGGGAAACAATAATAGTATAAATACCCTAACACATGTCCAAATTATATTTGATAAATTTATTTTGACCATAAAAGAAATTAAGTATAAAATATGACCCCCTTTGGTTCATTTGGATTAGATTAGGAAATTTATTATAATTTTATTTAAATAAGAGTTAAAAGTGTGAAATTCAATGTTTAATAACTAATACATTTTTAATATAAAGTTATACATAAGACAATTTCGACTATAAATATTCATTTAAAAGATAAAAATATTTCATACATAATTATATTTTATTTTTAATTTTAGAAATTATATAATTTAATTTATTTATGACACATTGATGATGTAGTAATTACCTTATTAATGAAAGATTAAAATAATTGATATTATAAATATCCAAAGAAAAGTAATTTGAGACTTTTGATGAGTTACAATAATTTTAAATGTTAATATGACATGTTTGGGTTGATTAAATAATTTTTTGACGTAATCATGCTGTTATGATTTTCACAATAACCAAATACTAAATAGTGTCAAAATTCACATAATTGTGTTTTTAAACTAAATACTATATTATTAATTGATATATTAATCATAAATAACTAAGGCTTAGAAAAAGGAATTATATAAGGTTATAAATATTAATAATTAACCACTTAGTGTTTTCTTGGCTTGTTATAGTATGTTAATAAACCATATAATTTAAAAATAAAAAGAGATATGGTAAATGTCAAACTATTTAACTAAGAGTTAAATCTAAAAGATAAGGTTAATATGGAAACATAAACCAGTATAAAACATATTGGTTCAAATTTATTAAACCCATCCCTACCATAGACTATAAAAATACCATTTTCATCCATTCGAAACTGAAAATGATTTTACTATAAAATAATATTTCATGCTTTTCCTAAAATGACCCTCTCCTCTCTTATAAAAGGGTACATTGGCTTCCCTTAATTTCACTCCTCCGAAGCCATTTTCCATAGCCATAACCTACCCAAATGTCCTCCCAACTTCTCTAAAATCAACCTAATTTCTTTAATTTCTGTCTCAAAGCCGACATATGGAGCCCATTTGATCAAATCAAAAGGAAGAACCCGATGATGAGGTAAATATTTATTCACCTCTTTCAAGTTATTTTCTATTTGCACTTCATATTTTTTTCCATTATAAAATAATAACTCCAGAGTCTTCTATATAAAATTATGTTATTATATAATTTGTAAAACCATATTTATTATTCTATCAATTATATGAATGACAGAGTCAATATAAGTGGGTATTTAAGGCCTTCCGTATCCACGTCGTGGTGTAGTTAGTTATTCAAACACATCATTATTTGGATGGGAATAATAATGAGTATAACTGATTTAAATATAAATATATCATATTAATTATTCTGTATATATGATATATCATCCAATTACATACAATTTCACCATCAATATAATGATATTTTCACTCTTGCGTACATACGGATTATCGTCTCCACGATAGCGATGAGATTCATTCCCCATTATAATCGTTAAATAATAAATTTTAGGAATAAAAATTATGTTTATGAAAATAATATCATTCTATATATGAATAAAATACATCCTATCTATAACAAACATATATTACTAAACTGATCATATAAAGGAAAACTAATCAGTTAACACCCGAAACGATGATACTACTAAAATATTATTATCAAATCAATATTAGAGATCATATATGATATCATATTTATGAATATAGTTCTTGTATCCTTTAATAACCATTATTTAACTATTATCTATAGGTTAATGTACCCTCTACTATGGAAAAGTACATTATAAGGTTTAATTTCACAATCTATTTATTATCTGAGGTAGTTTTCACACAAATATATACTGGGATCTCTTTATCATCAACATTCATGTTTCATAAAAATGTATTAAAAAAATTATTATTTACTAGACTATGGGTTAAAGTCATTTAAAACCTTGGTTTATTTTTTATGAAATATTTTGAAAGAAATCTCTTTGTCATTTTCCAAACAAGGTATTTTATGACATCTTCGACAAACTTAATGTAAGACTGTATTTTTTGAACTTATACGGAGGGTGTGGCTATTTTCCACTATTTTAACATCATCATATTATCGCATAAGAATATTTTAAAAATAATTTTCTTTCGTTTATAATTATCTGGCATTTAAATGATTTCAAAATTGAAAGAGGAATTTATTACAAATAGTTTTCATTTCATCCATGTCAACATATTTTGACGGATTTTAAATTTTTTGATGTTGTTTAATTATGATACAAATATTTCCTATTGTATTGATGGATTTGGTGATATTTATGACTTTGGATGTGTTATTTTTACAACATTAATGGTTTATTGATAATGTATTGGAATTTATAATGCATGATATAATATTCATGTTTATGTTATGTTTAACCTTTTTATATGAGGAATGCATTGGACTTAATAAGTGACTAGTGGAGCCCGCTATAGATCCTCAATGCATTAGTAGGTCTCATAAGCCAGACAAGTGTCTTGGAACAAGAACTTGTCAAAATCTTATTTTTATTCTTGGCATAAGGAATTGACTATGTGGCTATGAAGTCTAGCATTATGCATTCCTTCATTATTAAAGTGGCTAATTATATTCCATGTGATTATTCGACTAGTATAATATCAATTTGAATAAGTAAATAACATTATTGATTTTATTGATTCCATATTATGATTATGTTTAAGTTTAAAATCCTTTTGTATTAGTCTTATACATTTCCTTAAATGTTTATGATTATTTATGAAAGATTATGCTATATTGTTAACCTTACTAAGCATCGAAGCTCAACCATTTCTATCTTTTATTTTCCCCAGGATGTGAAGAAGTATTTTTGGTTGACTTTCAAAGATAGACTAAGGATATAAGTGTTTTCATAATGGATTAAAATGTTTTTGATGTTTTTATTTCATGATGTAATATAAAACATATGAATGTATATAGTACTTCAAGGCTACTAAACTGATTAGTCTTTTGTAATTTGATCCTCTCTGATCATGCCAATGTTATGTAATAATGAACTGTCTCTGGGGAACTGGGTTTGGGGTTTTACATTTGGTATCAGAGGACGTTTAGTACAAGCCTTAGAAAATATATTTAGAAAAATTCTAATTAGAGAAAACTACCCTAAGATAGACTTTGAGGATCAGTATAGAAGAACGTCTTAGTGTTTTGGTACTATAGTGATATTTTTTGAGTTTTCCAAGCTACAAATCACGGCCTACATACATGCAGGTAGAGGCACCTAGTTGAAGGAATGGAAAAAATATCAACCAACGTAATCCATGTAAGTATTTACATCCTACTAAAAATATTTATAGTGGTGCTGGTGATGCAACTTGTACTGATCAGCTTATCACCATAATAGAACGACTCACTCAAGTTATGAATAATAACATTGCCTGTGTGGAGCTCCCTAATCAAAAATCTGGATGATCAAGGTTCAAACTCTTCATTAAGCAACAAACACCAACATTCAATGGGAGTACAAAGACATTAGTATCTAAAAAATGGATAAGTTTATAGAGAATACATTTCACGCTTTGGGGAGTAGCGGAAGGGGAGAAGTTGTCATTGGGGTTTATCGCCTCATGGGAGATGCAGATCAATGATGGCCATTAATTAAAAAAACAAATGAATATGATGTCGTATCAAACATTTAATGAAGTGTGTTTAATGATATTATTTTTAGAAAACTACTTTCCTCGTGACCATCGAGTGGATATGAAAAGACAATTTTTGAGTCTGAGGTAAATGGAGGATGAGAATGTCGTAGAGTATGAGCCTCACTATACATGGATAGAAAGTCATGAAATAGAATATATATGTAATCCAAGGAGTAATATTGATCAATTCATTGATGTGTTAAAACCATTTCTCTACTGAGAATTAGTCTACTAATCCTTCTTATCGTATGAAGATATTGTATCATGTGCTATCAAGATAGAAAAGGAATTCTCTTAGTCTTAAGACTATAAGGAAAAAGAAAAAGAAATGTAAATCTTATGAAAAATATGGAAATTGAAATAAATAGATGAAGGGAAAAGTTTAAAATCCATCCTATGGTAAATGTGGGATGAAACACCCAGGTACATTCCTAAAGATAATGGGAGTCTATTTGAACTATGGTGAAAATGACCACCAAGCTCATGGTTACAAGGGGAAGAAAGAGGCTATCAATGTTGAATGATACAATTTTAGGGAGAAGAGGAATTATTAAAATGAATGTCCTATGCACCAAGTTAACTTGCCTCAGAAAAGGAAAAGAGAGAAAGAACAAACTTATGCGATTACTACTATTGAGGATGAAGATCCGAATGACGTTGTGGAAGATAATTTAATGGTTCCCTCATGTTTATCAGATGATTTATTTGATTCTATATCATCACAGTATTTCATATTTTCATATTATTCTTTGAAAATTAGATATTTTCAATTTGACATAACAAGGGAGTTTTCAGTCAAAACACCTAAGGGATGTATTATTGCAACAAAGTTTGGGAATCAGTTCCCATAAGTGAATATAAATGTTATTTATCTTCTGATATCACTGTCACAAACGTGATTTAATTTTATATAATCCTCATAATGGATTGTATTTTGGACCATGGTGAGAAAATTCATTGTATGAAGAAGGAGGTTACAATTTTCAAAGATGATAAAAAACCTTATCTTTAGAGAAGAAACATCACATCCAGATTATTATCTAGATCTGCCCCCAGTAGCTCAAATAAATTCAATTACTAGGGAGAAAAGAATGAAATTATTATGGATGAGGAAAATAATGTTTTAATAGAGGGAACACCTATTGAGCATGTATATGATGATATGTTTCTAGAGGATTTTCCTGGACATCCTCCCGAATGAGAAATTGAGTTTTTAATTGATTTAATTCCGAGTTCAATGCCTATATCAATGTCCCATTAAATAATGGCCACATTAGAATTATTGGATCTATAGAAACAACTTGTGAAATTGTGTAATAAAGGATTTGTTCACCCTGGTGTTTCTCCAAGGGGATCCTCTATCCTTTTCCATAAAAATAAATATAGGTCTATGAGGTTGTGTATTGGATATAGGGATATCAATGCTATAATGATAAAGAAAAAGAATCCCTGACTCTGTATGGTTTGTCAACAGGTGAATGATAGAAGTAAAAAATCTTGGAGGAGTCATTCAACCTCTTCCCATGCCTGATTGGAAATGGGATAATATTACGATGGACTTTGTCATGGGGATGCCAAGACTCCTAGAAAGAATAATGCAATATGAATCATTATTGACCATCTAACCAAGTCAGCACATTTTCATAAAATAAGAGAAGATTTACCACTTGAATGTCTGGAAGTACTATATAATAATGAAGTTGTAATACTCCGTGGTGTATCTAGATTGATTGTTTCTGATCATGATCCCTGATTTATATCATGTTTTTGGAAAATTCTTCAGAAGGAATTGGATACAGATCATCGTTTGAGGACTTTCGACCACCCTCAAACCGATGGACAATCAGAATGGACTATTCAAACCCTTGAGGAAATGTTGAGTACATACTCACTTGACATTCAAGGTATGTGGGATAAATATTTAGCTTTGATATAATTTTCTAATAACAATTGCTTCCAATCAAGTATTCATATGGAACCATCTGAAGCGTTATATGTAAAGGGATGTCGCACACCAATTTGTTGGGTTGATGTTGGTGAAAGAAAACATGTTGCCCATGAAAATGTAGGGGAAACATTGGAAAAGGTGAAGATTATCCAAATTCACATCAAAGCAGCACAATGTAGGCAAAAGATCTATATCGATAATCAGAGGAAGAATTTGGAATTTCAAGTAGGAGATCATGTTTTATTGAATTTATATCCATTGAATGGTGTTATACGATTCAATAAGAAGGGAAAATTGAGTACTAGGTACAACAGAACTTTTTAATTTCTAAAACGAATTAAAGTTGTAGCTTACTGTTTGGAAATTCCTCCAAATCTCTAAAGAGTTTATGGTGTGTCCCACATATCACTATTGATAAAATACATGCCTTACCAAATGAATTAAATCACTTATGATGAAATTGAACTAGAACTCGATATGTCTTATTGTGAGGAGCCTATCAAAATTCATGATACCATAGAACATGTGCAGAGAAACCGGACGAATCGTATGGTAAATGTTCTATGGAGAAACCATATGATGAACGAGTCAATGTGGGAACATTAGGAAGCTTTGATGAAGAACCAATCAATATTTTCAATGCTGTAATAGTCTAGAAATTTCAGGGTAAATTTTTTTTAGGAGCAAAGAAAGTAACACCCCAAAAATCCACAATACAATTTCTTTTGAATAATAAAGTAGCTTATGTTGTACGCAACTTGGAGTTTAAACACACCACGACCAATCAAGCAATCTGTTATCAATATTAATACCTACTTTTTTAAATTTTATAAATTTTAATTTCAAAAAAGGATATCATTTTAGTATTCATAATATCAAAATTACCATAGGTTGAATTGTTGGTATTTTTCTGAAAACATTCTATTTTGGATTAATAGAGAAAAATATTGCATTAATGTTTAAAACTGAATTTTTATTTAAATATTTAGTTACTTTATATTAATTTATTTTAGGTAAAAATAGATATATAATAGCAATATATGTTCAATTTAATTCATTTGAGTCTTTTTATAATATGTTTAAATATGTAAAATCATTTTGTACGTTTTACCGTCTTTTACACTTCTTTTGGGAGCATTTGAAAATTTGAATTAAACATAATTTTACAGCTTATATGAGTAGAATTTCAAAAATCTAAGAGACATGGTTAATTTAAATATGTAAAATTTGGTACAATAAGAATAAAATATTTTTTGGTGACTAGTAACTTTTGATTTTTATTTACCACAGTTATAAGTAAAAAGGGTAATTAAGGGTAAAATGATATTATATTTATTGTAACACATGTAATAATTATATTGGAAAAGTATAATTCGATCATAAACAACCTTACTAATATAATATGACCCACTTTGATCCACATGGATTATATTAGGACATTTATTATTATTTTATTTAAAGAATAGTTAAATGTTTTATAACTAAACCATTTTTAATATGGCTTTATACATTATATAATTTTGACTATACATATTAATTAGAATGGAAAAAAGAATTCCTAACTTGTTCTACTTTATATATAAGTTTAGATATTAAATAATTTAATTTATTTATGACCCAATGATGAAGAGGTAATTTACCTTATTAATGAATGATTAAAATAATTGTTATTATAAAAATCCAAATAAATTTTATTTGACACTTTAAATGATTTAAAATAATTTACTAGGTTAGTATTACATATTAGGGTTGATTAATTAATTAATTTTATGTAATCAGGCTTTTATGTTTTTCAAAAAAACCAAATACTAAATAGTGTCAAAATTGACAAAATTGTGTTTTTAAACAAATATTATTTTATTAATTGATATAATATTCCTAAAACTCTATGGTAAAGACAAAGGGCATAGATAATGTTATATATTTTAATAATGAACCATATGAGGTTATATTGTCTTATTATAATATGTTTATTAACCATATAATATAACAATACAAAAAGACAAGGTTAATATCCAACTATTAAACTAATAGTTAAATCTAAAAGATAAGGTTAATATGGTGACCTAAATCTATCTAAATACAATAGTTTGAAAGGTTTTCAACCCAACCCCACCTTATACTCTAAATAATTTTTTTTGAGAACTTATAAACTAAAAATTATTTTATAATAAAATAACATTTCAGGCTTTTCCTAAAGTGACCCTCACCTCTCTTATATAAGGGTACTTCCCCTTCTATTAACTTCACAACTCCGTAGCCATTTGGAAAGGAAAAATATTTCACAAATACCCTCCCAACATCTCTAACATCAATCTAGAGTCATTACACTGGTCATAAATCCATCTTATGGAGCCCTTTTGATCAAATGAAAAGAATAACCTGAAAAAGTGGTAAATATTTTAACACCTCTTTCAGGTTCTTTTCTTCTTCCACTTCCTCTTTCATTGTTGTTTCCATTATAAAATAATAACTATAGTATCTTATATATACTATGATGTTATTATAAAAATGGTAAAACCATATTCATTATTATATCCATCATATGAATGATAAATTCGCCACACGTGCTTACGTACGTCTAACCGTCTCCACGTCCTGGTGTAGTTAGTTATACAAACACTTCATTATTTGGATGGGTATAATAATGATTATAACTGATCTTATAAAAAATATAAAATTTTAATGATTCTTTATATATGATATACCATATGATTACATATGATTTCACCATCAATACAATGATGTTGTTGCTCATGCGTACGTACGAATTACCATATCCATGAATGCGATGAGATTCATTCCCCATCCTAATCATTCAAGAATAATTTTTATGATTAAAAATAATTTTTATGAACTTAATAAGATTCTATATATTAATAAAAAACAACTTATACATAATGTACATGGCTTACATAACTGAAAATATAAAGGAAAACGTATTAGTTAACAACTGAAACGATGATACTACTAAAGTATTATAAACTAAGAAATATTAAAAGGTCATATATGATATCATATTTATGTATATAGTTATTTTTTAATTTAATAACAATTATTTAACTATTATACATGAGGTTAATTTACAATTGACCAAGTAAATGTACAAGGTAAGGGATAATTTCACAATATTTTTATTATCCAAGGTTGTCTTTAGGTAAGTATCTACTGGGACCTCTTTATCATCCACATCCATGTTTCAAAAAAATGTATTTAAAAAATAACTACTATTTACTAGGATATAGGTAAAAGTAATTTATATTTTTTTTAGACATCTTATAAATAGATTTGAAAGGAATATTTCCATTGTATTCCAAATATGGTACATTAAGACATTTTTAAGAAATAAGGTAAGTTTGTCTTTTTTTAACTTATACGGCGGGTGTGGCTATTTTTGGCCATTATATCATCAGCATACATGCTTATAAGAATATTTTAAAAATAATTTATTTCTTTTATAAAAATTTGACATTTAAATGATTTCAAAATAGAAAGAGGTTTTTATTTCAAATAGTTTCATTTCATTTATGTCAACAACCTTTGATCGATATTAATCATGTTTGAAATTGATTTATTATGATACAAATCATCACTATTTTTTCGAATGATTTTGTGATATTTTTTACTGTGGAATTTTTATTTGAAAACCATTCATGGTTTATAGATAATCTATTGAAATTTCTTATGATAGTTTTAATACGAATGATTGTGTTATGTTTAACCTTTTCATATGTGGTATTCTTTGGAAATAGTAAGTGATTGGTGGAGCCCTCTATAACTCCTCGATGCATCGGTAGGTCTCATGAGAAAAAATAGTGTCTTTGAACAAGGCCTTGCGAAAATCTTATTTGTACTCTTGGAATTAGGCCTTGAATATATTGTTTTGGAGTTTGGACTTTTACAGTTTGTCATTATCAATGTGGCTGTTGAAATTGCATTTGATTATTTGAATAGTAGAATATCCATGTGAATAATTAAATTGCATTATTTGATTTTATATTTTATGTATTATGCTGAATATTAAGTTTAAAAAGCGTTTTTAGTCTTATACATTGCCTTAAATGTTTTGGCTCATTAATTGAATTTTCTGCTATATTGTCTTACATACTGAGCATCTGAGCTCACCCCATTCAATGTTTTATTTTTGCCTAGATATGAACAAGTATTTTATGGTTAACCTGCCTTGATAGGCTAAGGATATAAGTGTGTTCAAAATGGGACCAAATTTTGTTGATTTTTTTTATTTCACGATGTAATATAAAACTTATGAATGTATCTTGTACATACAAGGCTACTAAACATATCGGTAAATCAGGATTTTATCCCTTATGATCATGCCAATGTAATGTAATAATGCACCGACTCATGGTAACAGAGGTCGGGGAATTACAAAACATACTAAAAACAAATAAAAAAACATTAAGATTATTTTTATTCATTAGTAAAATGAAACATAATACATTTTCCGAACAAGGGAATTATTCTCACCTCAATCTTATTCATGGTGTTACTTTTATGAATTCAACGAATGCATCTTTATTTAAAATTGACAATAATTTTATTAAAAAATACATGTCGCATCCTTAATAAAAATAAAAAGAATATATATTGTTTTTTTATAATTTTGGAAAATGATCCATTTGTCATTTGTGATGTTTATGAATATTCCAAAACCTCAATCTGATACACAATGAACCTATTATGACTCCATGTATGTTTTTTAATTAAAAATGACATTAATTTTAGTAAAAAACTTATGAGACATACTCAAAACTATGTAAAAACATACATATTTTTTAATAAATTATAATAATGATCTTTAAGTAATTTTCTATATTTAAGAAAAAGTTTCACATCAATCCCATATCCTATTTGCCAAATATTACTAAACTTCTCTGATAGTAGCTTAAAATTTGAATTTATTCTAAAAAAGTGTATCACAAACTGACATTTGAGATAATGTACATGTATTTCCTTTTAAATGAAGTATAATTATTGAAAATTTATTTTTGACATATTGAATTCTAACTCTAATCATACAAACACATGAAGTGACCTTTATAACTCAATGTCCATGATTACAATTTAAATTGACATTTAAAAAAACACAAGTGACCTAAATAAAACAATAAAACTCATTTTAATTGTTTTGATACATTTGGAAAATTATACATAAGTCATTTTTGATGTGTAAGAATAATTTTCACCTCAATATGATGCATAGTGTGACCTCTATGACTTAATGTGTGCTTTTTTATTTAAAGCTATAATTATTTTTAGTATAAAAGTCATGTGATATAATCAAAAAAATAATAAATATTCAAGTTATTATGATACATTAGGAAAATAATACTAATGTAATTTGTGACATTTATGAATAATCCAAACCTCAATATAATTCATAGTGTATTTGTATAACTCAAAGTGTATATTATTAATTTAAAATTGAGATTTTAGTTCAAAAAGCATGTCAATCACTAAAAACCAAGAAAATTCACTCAAAATTACATGATAATTTTTAAAATTTATTAATAAGTGTTTTTAATTGAAGGAATTATCCTAACATAAAATGGACACAAGATGTGTTTGATAGGGCTCAGAATGCTTGTATCAAGTTTAAAATCTCATTTTTTAAAAAATGACATACTCTAAAATGAGATAGAACATTTAGGTTGTTTTGATACTTTATGACAATGATTAAAAAGTAACTTGTGAAATGTATAAATCATTATCACATCTATTAGATTCACTTTGTGACCAATATGACTCGAACTATGAATTTTTCGTTAAAACAACATTCACATTAATTGTAGAAAAAATGAAAACTGACATACTCAAAACCGAGAAATTGAAAAAAATTATTTTGATACGTTAAAATAATGACCAATAAGTCATTTTTTATTTGTATGAATCATAATTATATCATTCTAAATCAGTATGTGACCAGTATGATTCATAGTTCATGTTATCTATTTAAAATTATCAATTTAGTTCTAAAAGTATATTACTCCATAAAAACTACCAAAACACGGTCAATAAAATTTATTGAAATAATTCCAATATAATATTAAAAATTTAGAAATTATTATCACAAGAAACCAACATATGATATGATCAGTGTGTCCTAAAATTCATGTTCCCTGTTACACATGAAATTTTGGAAAAAAAAAATTTATATATTCAAAAATGAGTAATAGAATTTAAATTGTTCAGATAAATTAGAAAAAAAAATTCCTAAGAGATTTTTGACATATAAATATTAAATTAATCTTAATTTAACAAAAATATTTGTTTTGTAATACATGATGATTTTGTTTTCAGTAAATACATTAAATTTTAGATTAAAATGTGGATCATATTTCCAAAACTTCGAAAACGCGCTAATACAGTTTTCCCATAACATTAGCTTCTTTTAGAAAATATATTTCGTTATTGTATTTTTATTATAATTATATCCTTAATTTTCTTAAAGATAGTTTTGGAATATTAACGATAAATGGGGGGATGTTGAAGAATCAACCACAACTCAACATAATAAACAGTATTCCCAGTATGACTAAAAGTATATGTGTTACCATTAAATTTACACTTGAGTTTAATTTATTTTTTGATAGTAATACTATCATAATAGTTATTTTCTTATTCATGTTAATTATCTTCCTTGACATGGGTATTTTTGTTCGACAATAGAATGACCTTTGGTTGGGGGGAAAATTCAAAGGAATACTAATGTTTTTTAATGTCACTGATAATATATTGTAACTCCTATAATTTTAAAACCTAATGTTGAAAATTTTGATAATATAATTTTTTTTCTTGTATTTGTGTTATAAATTTAATTTCATTTAAAATATTTATTTGGAACATGATTTTTCAATTTTATTTACAATTTTTAGCTACTATTTTTTTCTACTACCTTGTGTTGTAATTTTTATATCACAGTTATCTAGTATTCTTATTTATTGGCACATATAGAGGGGCTGGTAAAGCTACATTTTATCAATGCTTATGTAATCTTTGATAATGGATCTTTTTATCAGAAACTTTTTTATTAGTGATAATTAATTTCCTTAGAATTGGATTTCTTGATCTTATAAAAGTCAAAGTACATTAATCATTCTCAAGTAATTAGTTTTTTTATCAATAAACATGAAAAACATTATCACCATTAATATAAATAATTTTATTAGTGTTATTCAATGGAAATAACAGGGAAGAATCATGTAAATGCTGATTTTAATGGTTAGGGAAATGATTTTTCTCATGAGGAACAAATAGAATTGTATTATGGAATAAAAAATCATTTAATTATGCCTATGCATATGTCTCAAAATGTGATTAAAAGAATTAATAAATGTGTGTTTTCAAATGAACCAAATAAGTGAAAAATTGTGTTTCTCATTGACTGTGGAAGAATGAAGATAAAGAATCCTAAATGATGATAATGTGTGAAGAAGCACCTGGTAAAATATATATGTTTTGATCGAATATGTTTTATGTGTTTAAAATTAAGATATAGGGAAAATAATTTTTAAGGACAAATGAAGAGTTTCAATAATAAAATAGATGATAATTACTGTTTGATATTGTTTAATTATTGAATGAGGGTTTTTAATATGGAGTGTATGTGAATTTTTTAAATCAATATCCTTGATAAAATGAACCAGAATGGGATTGGAAAGGATTTTTTAGTAAATGTTTATTCATTAATGCTGAAAAGAATATGAATGATATATAAATGTTATGAATTATTTTAAGAATGGTTGTTATGAATAATGTTTGGGAAATTATTAAATTTTTATTGATGAATATTAATTAATGATTAATACCCCATATTATAGGATGGAAGAATTACTGAATATGATGGAAATTCTTGGTTAATTTTTTTTCATATAAACATCAATGACAAATGTTTTTTATAGAATTATGATATTTATCAATGATTTAACTATGTGTTATAAAAATTTTGAATCATTTAATGATTGTTTTATAGTAGATTTCGATTATGTATTTTCAATCATAGAATGAATGATACCAATATCCTAGAAAATCGATTTTAATATAAGGTGATATTTTTATAATAAAACATGATTGGGTGTTAGATAACCATTTACATGTTCCTGATGTTGGGATTATAATGGTTGGTTGGGAGAAAGATATTATTTACATTGAAAAATTAAATTTTATTGAATTGTTGACATTGAAATTAATTGTTGATTCCATAGAAAATTAATTTTATTTATCGTTGATTAACCTTATTTGTTATTTGGATTTATATAATGTATTTGGTTGTTAATATTTATTAATTTATGAGTATATGTATAGTTAATTTTTGGATGCTTGTATGTTTTCATTGATGTTTTTTAGTTATTAAGGGTGTTAAATATTTTTGGGGAAAATATATGATCAAGTAATTCATATGTTTGGTATGTGACATTAAGAGAAATGTTTTAATTTCTTGGGAATAAAAAAATGTCAAATTTGGGAATTTTTTGAAATTTTTTATAATTTTTGGGTATTGTAAAACTGTAACTTATGATGTTATGAGTTTTGGAATTTAATTATTTATATAAATAACATACTATATTTTGGTCAAATTATTTATATATTTGAGAATACAATTTCAATAGAAGTTTTATTCATATTAGTTATCTAAGAATATACTGCCCATTTTTGTTTTCAATAATTTAATAGAGAAATATGGAATATTATTTCATTATTTTATATATTTTATTATCTATTTGATTATTTTTTTAGTTCTTGATGAATAAATAATTTATCTTGTTTATTTATCACGGGAATATGGGATTAAATAAGTGGAAACTAATTTAAATGAAAAAATTTTAAAGTTATATATATGGATTTTATTTAACTATGTAAATATATTATATATTAATACATGGTAAAATAATTCCTCAAATCGAGGAAAAGGGATATTAGAAATGAAAATGTTTTCCATTTTACTGTTATTTCTAATGAATTGATCATTGTCTTAATACCTATCTGATTTATGGTTTGTGTTAATCAAATTTTTCATGATAATATTCTCTATCACTATTTATTTGAATTTGGACAATATTTTTATCCATTTTGTCTACATTTTGACTTATCATTAGTTTTCTCCTTCCCTATGACCCATATTATCAGTTATTTAAGGTAAATTTATTATTTACAATTCTCGTTTTTTGAAGGATGTTTTATTAACATTTTTTATGATGTGGGTTTTCAAAAATTATATTTTTACATATTTTTTCATTGGTTATATTGATAATATTTTTGATGCAGAATTTTATTTAGGAATGATTTTATACCATAATTTTTTAGAAATAATACTTTTCTCGATAGAATTCTTAATACAATATATAAATTTTAACGTGATGTACAATATACAACACAAAAAATAAAATTTAAATGATTCCATTTTATCATAGACAATATATTTTATGATAATAAGAATAATAACCCTAATATGAAATATATTCTTAATGGATTAAATTAATTATAATGTATTATTTGATTCCTAAAAAATGTATCGAATATTAAGAAATGTTATTTTATTATTCAAAAATACATCATTTCAAAATGGGTTTTATTTAATTTTTCTTGGGGTCATAGTAATTGTTTCATTAAATTTTAGTATATTTCAATTATTTATGGAATAAAATTATTATACTTAGAATATGAACATTATAATAGTCAGAATTTTAGGTTATTTCTTATAATATTTATTTTTTAATGAATAATGGAAAATAATTGTTTTTTTCCAAATGGTTACTTATTTCCATTAAAATTTGAAATTTTAATCTATCATTACGTTTTCAATTTTAAATTTACCTCACATAGGTATCAATAATTATAAATAATATTATTCATTTCCTAGGAATAAATATTACACTTTTTTTATTATCAATTCTATTATTCATGCTAATTATTCCTTAAATTATACCACATATATAAATCGAATCTTGAAAATTGAATTCTTTATTATTAATTATAATAATTAATATTATTTAATATTTATATTTTATTTTATGTTCCTAATAAATTGTATAAATTATTCATTTTTATACCATTATCATGGTTAGAACTGGTTTAGCATGAGTGGTTATCTTATGTATATGGTTACAAAACCCAAATATAAATTTATAATTATAATTTTATAAATATATTTTGACCTTTTATTATACTCCCATTAAATTTGTGTCCATTTGGATACACCAACACATTAAAGTGACCTTTTATTATTGAAATCCTCTATGTATATACATTTGTATCCCTCTACTCGGTATTAAAAGTGAATTAATTCTCATAAATTATTCACAGAATATAAGTCTTATATCACACCCAATACCTAGTCCAAAATATTTATGAATTCCTAAAATCTATCTTATATTTTATATTCTTCCCCTACGAACATCTTATGATTGTTTAACATATAATCCAAAGGTGATCTCTCAATGACGTGGTATAAATATTAATAGATCCATTAATGTTTTATTATTTTCTTCTACTATAAATAAAAATAATTTAACCCTAATAAAATGATGAATCATGTATAAAACATATATGTAGATGTTATTAGGATTATTTCACAACCATTTCACTCGCACTTTTCATCAAATTGAAAAATAATGTATCACATGTCCATACATGTTGACTACCACCTCCACAAAACGATTTGACTCATTTTCCATCACCATCACTCATGGATGGTCATTATCGTAGATTTAGTGAGTATATTTTATATTTTTGAAATAAAAATTCTTTGGTGACTATATAATCATATATTTTTTCTCACTATCATATCCACTACAAAAAAATAACTTCTCTCATGTATATATATACAACCACCTCTATAAAGTGATTCAATTCAATTTTTTATAATTTATATTGATAGTAACTCGTAAATAATTAATAAATATATATAATATTTATAATATAATATTAGTTATAATAATTTAAATTAATTTTTTTCTTTTTTAGTTCCATTCATAAAAAATTAATAACATCACTCATGCATATATACAGGTTATTGTCTCAACAAAGTGATTAAATTAATATTCATAACCTCTTTATATGAATGGTTAAAAAAATTTACATACTAATAAAATATTATAAATTTGAAATGATTAAAATTATAGATATGATGGAACAATGATTAATGTTTGAAGAAATTAACTACCTATCCAAATCATACATGAAATATAAAACAGTTATTACACATAATATACGAGTTTGAAAAAAATATGAATGAATGGGCTGTAGATGTTATATATAGAACATATGGGATATTTTCAGTGTTTAAATGGTTATTATATAGAATTATAATAAATATAAAATTACTATACATGATGATATATAACTTATGAATCATGTTAGATATAAGGTATGGTTTTTGGTCTCAATATAGTTTTATTAGGACATGTCTGATGTCGCACAAAATTTTTTTATGAGTTTTATGTTCTCTTACATTAATATGTTATATCACAAATCAATCTTATGTGATGTTATTTAATGTTATAATACATATTATTCCATTTAAGTGGTTTTTATTAAATATTTACCAAGGTTTTAAGGGTTTATCATGTCAATTTGTCTTACTTGGGACTATGCTATGTTATACTAATATTTTTTTTTATATGGTGTATATACATCCCGTTTTATTTTTTATGTAATGAATATATTTATTTTCAGGATATTTAAAATTTTATTTATTGTTATTTCATTCATGGGGGGTAAGATTCCAATATACCTATTGCGATAAAGGTTTTTCCTTAAAATATATTTATTTTACAAGGATTGTTTATACAAAAATTATGTCATTGATATTATACAATATATATCCAAAAAAATGTATTTTACAATAATATTATCATTTATATAAATCAAATTCCTTCATTTTAGTTCCTAATCTATATGCATACAAAAGATCGAATGAATTTTTCAAGGGAAAACTGAAATTGTTTTTCTATTCAGATGAGAATGGTTTCTTCCATGTCCAAATCAACATAAGATCATTTTCAAGAATGTTTTTAAAATTTTATAATCATTATTATTTTAATATTTAACAGTGATTTAATATAAGGCCCCAGCCTTAAACCTTACTTAATATTGAATTAAATGAATAATTCACATTGAGGATCTTTTCAAGTTTAGAGTTTTAGAGAATTAGAACATAACTATTACATCTTAAAAGATTACAAAGTAGACACTTCTACTAAGTCTCCATAAAATAAAAACTCTTAAAAAGAAAGATGTCTAGATTCCATGTTTTAGATAGCATTAAATTCCCTTGATCCCATCCTTGACCTTATTCCACTTTAAGTCCTGTGAAAAACATTTCGAAAAACTTGGGGTGAGCATAAAAAGCTCAGTAAGGGATACAAAAAGAATGAAAACTGTTAGTTTTTCAAACATCAAGTAAACCATGTATACTATATCAAAGTAATACCTTCGCCTTAATGAAGTAGTATAAAAAATCTTCACTGAATAAAGTATCATTACTTACCTTTTTGTAACCAAAGGATTACCATAAAACCCATATAAAGAACACATAGAATATATAAAGGTAACTTGGGACATAAACATACTTAAGTGGAATAACCATATGGTTGACTTCCACACATATCACTTAATGGAATAGACATACAGCCAATTTCTATACATACTTAATGGAATAGCCATACGACCGACTTCCATACCCAATGCATTGGAGGTTATAACGTAACCACCCGTCCTGGTATTCACGGCACCACCCGTCATATGGTTTATAACGTAACCACCCGTTAAAATGTCCAAGTACCAGTATAAAATCATAAAACATAAAACCAATATAAAGGAATGATAACATTTCCACATTTCAATCACAATATATCATAAATATATTGACATAATAGAATCCTTTTTCAAAACCATTTTCAATACCAAAATACATAAAAGAGTATATGGTATTTATTTTATTCTAAAAACATTACGGCTTGTTGAGAAAGCCAAAGATCAAATAATACTCGCGGCGGTGGAAAAGGTCGTTGTCACCGCGTACGTTAAAAAAACATTCCTTTTTGTCGTTTAGTAAAACGCTTCATAGAAAAAGATTCCTTTTGTATAAAAGTAAAATTCAAAGGAGTTTATACACTGTATAAAAGAAATTTGTGTATAAAATGAAATATGCCTCAATGAAAGGAGATTGAGACGAAGTCCCTTACAAAGATCTTTTTTTTAAATAAAATAGATATATTATGTGTATTCACTATAATTACACATAAATAAAGTACAAATACAAGATATGACATAATAATATCATGACATAATTTGAAAGTAGGAGATTAACCCAAAGAATGGAAATTGGGTTTAGAATTTCCCTTACCTTGGGTCCGACTTGACTCGATCGTTCTTTAACGTCCTGAATAATAAACTTGAGTTAATTTATACTTGATTAAGAACCTTTTTAAAGTTCATTATTACTTTTATATCACTTATTTCCATGTTATAAAAATTATGTAACCATTTAAGTTAATAATGTTTGTTTTGTCAATATTTGGTTCTTAAGTCGAAAGTTGACTTTTTACAATTACATGTTGTTCATGTGGTCAAAAGTTCTTTATATCCAGAATGAAATTCCCGATTTGGATATAATTATATATAATATATATCCAGAATATACATGTATTTATAATATTACATAATCATTTAGAGGTACGAAATGAAATGCACCGTTCATGGAGACGGTAAGCCGTACGTACGCATGAACGCTACTTTCATTTCTTTGTCATATTAATGGAATTAAAACTAAATGAGATGTATGTATATTTAAATTCCAGAATTATATTCATCATTTAGATATATCATTAATTATATATATCTATTATATACATTTACTTTTAATAGTACATTACATTTGGGGATAAGAAATGAAATGCACCGTTCATGGAGACGGTAAGCCGTACGTACGCATGAATGCTACTTTCATTTCTATCTAATACTTTAATGAAAAGAAATAATAATGATATAGAGGTATATTATAATTCCAGTATAACATCATATATAATAACTTTAAATCCATCCTTTACACGTCCCACATATGGCATTAACAAATCACATCACTTTGAGGGGGCGGTAGTCCGCACTTCCTTAAATGAAGATATCGTGTTTAACCATAATGGAAACCATAAAGGTATGCCAAAAATGAAAAATACATAAGCTTAAAGAAAACATAAACATATTATATATCATATATAAAAATAGTGACATCATAATGGCCACCCTTGAAGGTGTTAACTGAGTATTGAACAATCATCGTTTCGGGAGGCAGAATTTCGCCATCCACTGAAACCGTATGTTATTTAACCATTTGATGTAGTTGTGTGAGAGTGTAGCTCAAATAAATATTATAACAACATCCTAGTATATTGAAGATACTGGTGTTGTTATAGAAGAAGTAAATAAAAAGAGTTTAGAGGGTTGGAGAAGCAAAATAATACAAATGAACAAGAGAGAATGAATTACCTTTAAATGTGTAACTCCTTTTTGATTTGAGCCTAAAGGCTTCCTTTGAAAGGATTCTGCCCAAAGTAAATCCTATAGGATGAGTATATGGATGTGGAGAGAGTAAATGGGCAGGGTTTGGCCGAGCCAAAGGCTTGAGGAGTGTGTGAAATGAGGTGGAGGTGGGGGCCTTTTATAAGAGGAGAGGAGGGGCACTTTTGGAATGTAAAGAAATATTACTTTATTTGAAAATGTGTTTCGGTTTTAAAAGGTCCCACATTGATATCATTCGTGGATAAGGTGATAAGGGTTCTAAATCCACTCATCCAATTGGTTTTGGCCATGTGTAGGTTTTATATTTTTCATTATCTTTCCATTTTATTTAAATCACCAAATAATGATGTCATCAGTGCATCATTATTATGTCATAAATAATTTAATTTATTTAATGTCTAAAAATCATAATAAAAATACTATGATGTAGGAAATCTTTTTATCTTTACAATTACTATTTATAATCAAAATTTGGACTTGTATAACCCCACTCAAAAATTATTTTAGTAAAACAATTTATGTTAGTGTCATTTTCACTTTAACATTAAATAAAAATATATTAATGTCATTTTCCAACTAAAGTGGCTCCATGGGTTCCCCAAGTTGGCCCAGGGCTTGTCTTGGTCGGCCATGACTCACCCAATAGGTGTAGGACAAGTTTCATGGGGTTTTCACATTCTTATAATATCATTTTTACCTTAAACTACACTAATTACCTCTAATCGCGATTAATGAAAAAAAGTTACTATTCACCAAAAAATTATTTTAATCTCATTGAACCACATTTTACTTCTTAATGACAACCATGTATGTCGGATTTTCAAAATTCAATACACATTAGTGGTAAACTTTCATTTAACTGAAAAATCGGTTTGGTTGATTACCACTTAGTGGTTTCACTATTCATCAAAAATTGAAGTTTTTCAGAAAATTAACAAAAATTCACCCTAAGCTATATTTGATATTCCGAATTCAAAAATGAATTCCATTTTACAAAATTCAAATCATATAAGTCAAATTAATTAATTTAATAATTAATTCCCGCTGTCATGACAAATAGCGTGTTTTTGTGAAACAATAAGTATCAAATGATTGACACCAGTTTAAGTCCAATTTCAAAGAGAAATTGATTCCAATGACCACCATTGGATTAACTGGTAAAAATATTTTCTAATTTCACTTTAAAACCAATTAAAATAATAATGTAATCATATAAATAATTTAGATTAAAAAGTGGTTTTGAATTAAAATACCACATTTTACACTATTCATAAAAAAATGAACTTTATCAGAAAGGTACCAAAAATTTACACAAAGTAAATTTTGATGTCCCGATTCTAAAGAAGAGTTATATTTGGTCCAAAATAAAGTATAATAGTGGTCAAAACTATATTTAATGACGGTTCACCATTAAAAGGTGACAAGTGAACCATTAGTGATAATTAGAGTATATATGCCCTAAAATTGAACTCTTTCCATATTTTAAGCCTTTATCTTTTATTGGGTAAATGTATAAACATTTAAAAACATATCTAATAATATTTTAGTTATTTCTATCCATTCCCTCAAGTACAACGGCTATTTGTTAACTGAAATTTAAAATAATATTATTTTATTACTAGTGTGCTACGTAAGTTTCAAAGAAACTCATCGTTGTGTATCGGGTACGCTATCGAACATAGCAACCCCTTTAAAATAAAATTAATATTTAATTCGTAAATATTAATAAATATGAAAATTCTTTATTCTTTATTTACCTGGGATGTTACATCCTTCTCCCCTTTTGGGAATTGCGTCCTCACAATTTTATTCACTTATCAAAATAAGTGGGGGTATTTATCCCTCATAGCATTTTCAGATTTCCACGTTGCCTCTTCAATCACATGGTTTTCCACAAAACCTTTACCTGATGAATCACCTTATTCCGTAACACTTGCTCCCTGTGGTCATGAATCTGGATCGGTTGTTCCTCATAAGATAGGTTCTCTTCCATCTGAACTACCTCTGCGCTCAAAACATAAGATGGATCTGGCATATACTTTCTCAACATCGAAACGTGAAAAACATTGTGTACCTGAGATAAACTAAGAGGTAAAGCCACTCGGTATGCAACTGATCCAACTCTCTCCAGAATTTCGTATGGTCCAATGAACCTTGGACTCAACTTTCATTTCTTACCAAATCTCATCACACCTTTCCAAGGAGAAACCTTGAGAAAAACATGATCACCTACCTCGAAAGATAGATCCTTCCTCCCGTTATCCGCATAACACTTCTGCCTACTCTGAGCTGTTCTCATGTGTTTTCTGAATCAACTGAACTTTTTCTGCCATCTCTTCTACCAATTCTGGTCCCATCAGCTTCCTTTCACCCACTTCATTCCAAAATGCTGGAGTTCGACACCGCTTCACATATAATGCCTCAAATAGTGCCATCTGTATACTGGAATGAAAGCTGTTATTATAGGAAAATTTAACCAAAGAATGATGTTGGTCCCAACTTCCCTGATAATCCATAGAACATGCTCGTAGCATATCCTCCAATGTCTGAATTGTTCGTTCTGACTGCCCATCTGATTGAGGATGAAAAGCTGTACTAAAATTTAATTCAGTACCCAACGACTTCTGAAGGCCTTTCCAAAAGTTAGAAGTAAACCTGGGATCACGATCCGATACAATGGAGAGAGGAACTCCATGTAACCAGACTATCTCTTTAAGATACAGACGGGAAAGTTGATCAAGAGAGAAAGTATCTCGTATAGAAATGAAATGAGCAGATTTGGTCAAGAGATAAACAATAACCCAGATTTCATTGTTACCTCGAGATGTCCTCGGTAATCCCACAACAAAGTCCATGGATATGTTTTCCCATTTCCACTATGGCACTGGTAAAGGATAAAGCATCCCTTTCGGTAACTGCTGCTCTGCTTTAACCTGTTGACATGTCAAACACTTCACAGTAAAATCAGCAATGTCTCTTTTCATTCCATCCCACCAGTAATACTCCTGCAGATCTCTATACATCTTAGTACTGCCCGGATGAACTGAAAACGGAGAACTATGAGCTTCACATAACAACTCTCTCTTCAACTGTGAATCACCAGGCACACATAACCTTTTCCCAATCCTCAAAACACAAACTTATTCAAGAACTCATGGAAAATTTTATTCATAAGGTCCATGAATACAGCAGGTGCATTGGTTAACCCAAAAGGCATAACTACAAATTCATAATGGCCATATCTAGTACGGAACGCAGTCTTCGGAACGTCTGCTTCTTTTACTTTCAACTGATGGTACCCCGACCTCAAGTCAATCGTCGAAAAATACTGAGCTCCCTGGAGCTGATACCAATTCATTCGATGGCCCAACATCTACTGAAGTTGTTGCAAATGATTTCACCACCCCTTTCTGCTTGTATTCTAGCTGCATTCCCCCAGTTGAGTTCTTTGTTGGACACTCGTTTTCATAATGACCCATTTCATTACACTTAAAACATCTTACCGTTGGCTTTTCATTTCCTGTTTGATCATCTTCCTTACAGTTACGAGTAATATGACCCGACTTACCACACCTAAAGCACTTACCAGACTTGGATAAACATTCTCCAGGATACATTTTACCACACTTCTCACAGGATGGATATTTGGTTTTCTTACCTCCTTGCTTCTTCGATGAATTCTTCCCCTTTTCCTGCCAACTAGACCTCTTATTCTGTTGTTTTTCATAGAACACCTGATCATCAGCAAACTCCATTTCTACCTTCCCCACAAATCGAACAAGTTTTTCATAACTTTTGAATTCACGAGAAGCTAAAGCCCTTCGATACTTTGGCTTTAACCCTGACTAAAAACGGTTTATTTTACTATCAAGAACTCGTATGAAGTTTGGAGCATACCTTGCCAATCGAGTGAACTTTTCTTCATAAGCAGCCACTGAATCATCCTCCTGCCTCAATTCTAAGAACTGTTTTTCCATCATAAGACGAACCACCTTCGGAAAATATTTCTCAAGAAACATACCTTTGAATTCGTCCCAGTGGAGATCCTCAATCTCATCACTATCCCTTATATTTTTCACCATCGACCACCACTGATCAGCTTCACCTTCAAAACGGTAAACAGCAAGACTAACCTTTTGATGTTCTGAACACCCCATGACATCAAAAATCTTCTCCAGTGTTTTAATCCACCCTTCAGATTGCACAGGGTCAGATGATCCTCTGAATGATGGGGGATGTTACCTCATGAAATTTTCCACCACTGACATGTTCCCCTGCGGTTGATCTGGCTGATCTCGTGCATGGATACCACCACCATTTATAGCTTTTGTCAACTGTGCCATTACTGCAACAAACTGTTCAGTTCCGATTCCGAACATCTCAGGTTGCTGATTTGGAAGGTTATCTTCCTCCTAATGTCGTCCCAACATAGCTGCTTTGTTTCCTCTGCGGAAAACCATTCTGAACATAGAAATATCTTAGGCGAAGCAACATGGAAATCCGTAAATGCTATATCATTTCAATCATATTATAATTTAGCACTTTTCTAAATCCTAAAGTTGTCTAAACCGACCTCTAATACCAACTATAAGGCCCCATCCTTAAACCTTACTTAATATTGAATTAAATGAATAATTCACATTGAGGATCTTTTCAGGTTTAGAGTTTTAGAGAATTAGAACATAACTATTACATCTTAAAAGATTACAAAGTAGACACTTCTACTAAGTCTCCATAAAATAAAAACACTTAAAAAGAAAGATTTCTAGATTCCATGTTTTAGATAGCATGAAATTCCCTTGATCCCATCCTTGACCTTATTCCACTTTAAGTCCTGTGAAAAACATTTCGAAAAACTTGGGGTGAGCATAAAAAGCTCAGTAAGGGATACAAAAAGAATGAAAACTGTTAGTTTTTCAAACAACAAGTAAACAATGTATACTATATCAAAGTAATACCTTCACCTTCATGAAGTAGTAAAAAAATTCTTCACTGAATAAAGTATCATTACATACCTTTTTGTAACCAAAGGATTACCATAAAACCCATATAAAGAACACATAGAATATATAAAGGTAACTTGGGACATAAACATACTTAAGTGGATTAACCATACGGTTGACTTCCACACATATCACTTAATGGAATAGCCATACAGCCAATTTCCATACATACTTAATGGAATAGCCATACGGCCGACTTCCATACCCAATGCATTGGAGTTTATAACGTAACCACATGTCCTGGTATTCACGGCACCACCCGTCATATGGTTTATAACGTAACCACCCGTTAAAATGTCCAGGTACCAGTATAAAATCATAAAACATAAAACCAATATAAAGGAATGATAAAATTTCCACATTTCAATCACAATATATCATAAATATATTGACATAATAGAATCCTTTTTCAAAACCATTTTCAATACCAAAATACATGAAAGAGTATATGGTATTTATTTTATTCTAAAAACATTACGGCTTGTTGAGAAAGCCAAAGATCAAATAATACTCACGGCGGTGGAAAAGGTCGTTGTCACCGCGTACGTTAAAAAAACATTCCTTTTTGTCGTTTAGTAAAACACTTCGTAGAAAAAGATTCATTTTGTATAAAAGTAAAATTCAAAGAAGTTTATACACTGTATAAAAGAAATTTGTGTATAAAACGAAATATGCCTCAATGAAAGGAGATTGAGACAAAGTCCCTTACAAAGATCATTTTTTTTAAATAAAATAGATATATTATGTGTATTCACTATAATTACACATAAATAAAGTACAAATACAAGATATGACATAATAATATCATGACATAATTTGAAAGTAGGAGATTAACCCAAAGAATGGAAATTGGGTTAAGAAGTTCCCTTACCTTGGGTCCGACTTGACTCGATCGTTCTTTAACGTCCTGAATAATAAACTTGAGTTAATTTATACTTGATTAAGAACATTTTTAATGTTCATTATTCCTTTTATATCACTTATTTCCATGTTATAAACATTATGTAACCATTTAAGTTAATAATGTTTGTTTTGTCAATATTTGGTTCTTAAGTCGAAAGTTGACTTCTTACAACTACATGTTGTTCATGTGGTCAAAAATTCTTTATATCCAGAATGAAATTCCCAATTTGGATATAATATGTATCATATATATCCAGAATATACATGTATTTATAATATTACATAATCATTTAGAGGTACGAAATGAAATGCACTGTTCATGGAGACGGTAAGCCGTACATACGCATGAACGCTACATTCATTTCTTTGCATATTAATGGAATTAAAACTAAATGAGATGTATATATATTTAAATTCCAGAATTATATTCATCATTTAGATATATCATTAATTATATATATCCATTATATACATTTACTTTTAATAGTACATTACATTTGGGGATAAGAAATGAAATGCACCGTTCATGGAGACGGTAAGCCGTACGTACGCATGAACGCTACTTTCATTTCTATCTAATACTTTAATGAAAAGAAATAATAATGATATAGAGGTATATTATAATTCCAGTATAACATCATATATAATAACTTTAAATCCATCCTTTACACGTCCCACATATGGCATTAACGAATCACATCACTTTGAGGGGGCGGTAGTCCGCACTTCCTTAAATGAAGATATCGTGTTTAACCATAATGGAAACCATAAAGGTATGCCAAAAATGAAAAATACAGAAGCTTAAAGAAAACATAAACATATTATATATCATATATAAAAATAGTGACATCATAATGGCCACCCTTGAAGGTGTTAAATGAGTATTGAACATTCATCGTTTCGGGAGGCAGAATTTCGCCATCCCCGGAAACCGTATGTTCTTTAACCATTTGATGTAGTTGTGTGAGAGTGTTGCTCAAATAAATATTATAACAACATCCTAGTATATTTATGATACTGGTGTTGTTACAGATGAAGTAAATAAAAAGAGTTTAGAGGGTTGGAGAAGCAAAATAAAACAAATGAACAAGAGAGAATGAATTACCTTTAAAAGTGTAACTCCTTTTTGATTTGAGACTAAAGGCTTTCTTTGAAAGGATTCTGCCCAAATGGAATCCTATAGGATGAGTATATAGACGTGGAGAGAGTAAATGGGCAGGGTTTGGCCGAGCCAAAGGCTTTAGGAGTGTGTGAAATGAGGTGGAGGTGGGGGCCTTTTATAAGAGGAGAGGAGGGGCACCTTTGGAAAGTAATGAAATATTACTTTATTTGAAAATGTGTTTCGGTTTTAAAAGGTCCCACATTGATATAATTCTTGGATAAGGTGATAAGGGTTCGAAATCCACTCATCCAATTGGTTTTGGCCATGTGTAGTGTTTAGATTTTTCATTATCTTTCCATTTTATTTAAATCGCCAAATAATGATGTCATCACTGCATCATTATTATGTCATAAATAATTTAATTTATTTAATGTCTAAAAATCATAAAAAAAATACTATGATGTAGGCAATCTTTTTAGCTTTCCAATGTATATTTATAATCAAAATTTGTACTTGTATAACCCCACTCAAAAATTATTTTAGTAAAACAATTTATGTTAGTGTCATTTTTACTTTAACATTAAATAAAAATATATTAATGTCATTTTCCAACTAAAGTGGCTCCATGGGGTCCCCAAGTTGGCCCATGCCTTGTCTTGGTCGGCCATGACTCACCCAATAGGTGTAGGACAAGTGTCATGGTGTTTTCACATTCTTATAATATCATTTTTACCTTAAACTACACTAATTACCTCTAATCGCGATTAATGAAAAAAAGTTACTATTCACCAAAAAATTATTTTAATCTCATTGAACCACATTTTACTTCTTAATGACAACCATGTATGTCCGATTTTCAAAATTCAATACACATTAGTGGTAAACTTTCATTTAACTGAAAAATCAGTTTGCTTGATTACCACTTAGTGGTTTCACTATTCATCAAAAATTGAAGTTTTTCAGAAAATTACCAAAAATTCACCCTAAGCTATATTTGATATTCCGAATTCAAAAATGAAGTCCATTTTAAAAAATTCAAAACATATAAGTCAAATTAATTAATTTAATAATTAATTCCCGCTGTCATGACAAATAGCGTGTTTTTGTGAAACAATAAGTATCAAAAGATTGACACCAGTTTAAGTCCAATTTCAAAGTGAAATTGATTCCAATGACCACCATTGGATTAAATGGTAAACATATTTTCTAATTTCACTTTAAAACCAATTAAAATATTAATCTAATCATATAAATAATTTATATTAAAAAGAGGTTTTGAATTAAAATACAACATTTTACATTATTCATAAAAAAAATGAACTTTATCAGAAAGGTACCAAAAATTTACACAAAGTAAATTTTGATGTCCCGATTCTAAAGAAGAGTTATATTTGGTCCAAAATAAAGTATAAGAGTGATCAAAACTATATTTAATGACGGTTCACCATTAAAAGGTGATAAGTGAACCTTTAGTGAAAATTAGAGTATATATGCCCTAAAATTGAACTCTTTCCGTATTTTAAGCCTTTATCTTTTATTGGGTAAATGTATAAACATTTAAAAACATATCTAATCATATTTTAGTTATTTATATCCATTCCCTCCAGTACAACGACTACTTGTTAAATAACATTTAAAATAATATTATTTTATTACTAGTGTGCTACGTAAGTTTCAAAGAAACTCATCGTTGCGTATCGGGTACGCTATCGAACATAGCAACCCCTTTAAAATAAAATTAATATTTAATTTGTAAATATTAATAAATATGAAAATTCTTTATTCTTTATTTACCTGGGATGTTACATTTAATTTCTATAATAAGTATTCAAATTAATCTTTTACCTGCTTCCAAATGAAGTATTTTTTACCAAAAATGGGAATGAAATATTTATTATTGTGTATGTCACTTGAAAAAAAATTTCCACCATTAAGAAAAATATTTTCCCTGAATCATATTAAAAATTTCCGATTATTTTTTATATTAATAAATTATCCATATTATTTCCAAAATTATTACATTTTAAATATGTTGATTGAATATGAATCATGTATTATCCCGAAAAAATGTTCTAGTTGTATTTCAAATGTAACACCCCGACCGGAGAAGCCCAGTGCTGCTGCATTATTATGTATCATTGGCAGTATCACAATAGATCAAGTCTCGAAAGACCTATTAGTTTAGTAGCCTTGGAAGTAATATATACATTCATAAGGTCAAAATTACATCCTAAAATGGAAAACTACAACAAAATTTTTTCCATGTACAACACTGAGATCCTATAGACTATCCCTACAGGTTAGTCATATTAGAATGTTTCACATCCTTGGAAAAATAATACATAGAAAGGGGTGATCTCATATGCTCAGTAAAGATGACAATATAGATAAAACCTTTGTAAATAAGCATAAGAATTTATGGAAATGTGTAAGACTATAACAAATGCATTTTAAACATGAATATCCACCTAATATGGAAAATATAAAATCGAATAATGTCATTTACTTATTTACATGTATATTCTACTATTCGAATAATCACATGAAATATCAATATCCACTTTCCTAATCATAGAATGCATAATGCCAGACATTCATTAGCACATAGTCAAGGCCTTATAACAAGACTAAAAAATATATTGTCAAATCCTTGTTCCAAGACACTAGTTTGACTCATGAGACCTACCGATTCATCAAGGAGCTATAGTGGGCTCCTCCTGTCACTTACTAAGTTCAATGCATTCTTCGTATGAAATGGTTTAAACATAACAGAAACAATCTTATTAAAACAAGCATACAAAATGTCAATAATTTATCCATAAACCTTGAATGGTGTAAAAATAACACATCCATAGTCAAACATATCACAAAACCTTGAACACAATAAAAAATTTTTGTATAATAATAAATAAACATCAAATAAGATTAAAATCCATCAAAGGATGTTGACATAGATGAAATAAAAAGCTTTTTTAGAGAAATATCTCTTTCTATTTTGAAATCATATATGAAAATGTTTATTTTGGAAATATTAATAATATATTGTACATGAATCTTCGTTGATGTTATAACAGAGGAAAATAGCTTCACCCACCATATATGTTTAAAAAAACAATCTCACCTTAATTTTGTCGAAAAGGTCATAAAGTACCTTGTTTGGAAAATGAAGGAATGATTTATTTGAAAACAAATATGGTCAAATAAAGGTATAAATGACATTAACCCATAGTATATTAAATTCGAATTTTTTTTGAATTACATTTTAAAAAATCATTGATTTGTATGATAAAGCATTCCTAAAAGATAATTACGTATAAACAACCTCATATAATAATGTGAATGTAGAATTAACCCTTAACGTGTACTTTTACATGGTCAAGGGTGGGTTAACCAGCTGTATAATGGTGAAATAATTGTTACTAAATAATACAAGAATCATATACATTAATATGATATCATATATGATCTTTTAACATTTCTTTGTTAATAATATATTAGTATTATCATCGTTTCGGGTGTTAACTGATTCGTTTTCCTTTATATGATTTTTTATGTTAGTAATGTTTTTAAGGTATAGGTTTTATCTTATTCATATTCAGAAATACATTATGTTAGTAAACATTATTTTTAATCATCTAATTAAAATTTGTCTTGAATGGATACGATGGGGAATGAATCTTCTCCTGTTCGTGGAGATGGTAATCCGTACGTACGCACGAGAAAAAATATCATTATTTTGATATTAAAATAATATATACTTGTACAGTATATCATATATAAATATTCATTGTCAATTTATATTTTTTATTTATATCAATTACACATAATTATTATACACATCCATATAATAATGTATTGAATAACAATAACACCATGACATGGATTTGGTAAGCCATGCATACGCACGTATGGTGACATGTTTTTGAATGGATGGATAGAATAATGAATATTGTTGTATCATATTGATAATAACATTAAATTTTATAGAATATATTGGATTTTTTTTGAATGGAAACAACAATGAAATATGAAGCGGAAGATGAAAGGAAGTTGAAAGAGGTGATGAAATATTTACCACTTCTTCTGGATATTTCTTTTGATTTGATAAAAAGGGCTCTATAGGATGGCTTTGTGACTAATGGAATGCCTCTAGAATGAAGGGAGTATAGTTGAGATTTTATTTTGGTAGGGTTTGGCTAAGACAAATTGCTTTGAATGTTTGAATAAGATAGAACGGGGTGTACCGTTTTATACGAGTGGTGATGGGCACCGTAGGAAAAGCTAGGAATATTATTTTATAAAATAATTAATTTAGGTTTATAATGGTTCCAAAATGATTTATTTGAATTATAAGGTATATATGGCTCTAAAAAACTCTACCAATATGTTTTAGAAAGGTTTGTGTCATTATATTAACTTTATCTTTTTGAATTAACTCTTAGTTAAATAGTTGGACATTTACCACATCTCTTTGTATTCTAAATTATATGGTTAATAAACATACCATAAACACCAAATAGAACCTCAAGGGGATCATTAATGACATATATAATATTATTTAAGACATTTTTCTAACCATTATATTTTTAACAATATAATATTAATTAATAATATAATATTTGTTTTAAAAACTCTTTTATGTCAATTTTGACACTATTTGGAATTTTCTTTTTCCCAAATTCATTACATTATTATTAAATAGATCATAATTCATCTAACCAACCATAAAAAGTCATATTAACCAATAAAAGTATTCTAATTAATAAAATCTCTCAAATTACATTTATTTGGATATTTATAATATCAATTATTTTAATATTTCATTAATAAGATAATTACTGCAACATCATTATCTCCTATAGAAATTAAATTATTTAATGTATAAAAAATATAAATAAAAAACTATTATGTAGTAAATATTTTTATCTTCATAATTAATATTTATAGTCGAATTTAGCTTATGTGTAAACCAATATTTAAAATGTTTTATTTTTAAACATTGATTTTAACTCTTTTTAATCATCTTTAAATAAAATAATAATAAATGTCCTAATCTAATACAAGTGGACCTAATGGTTCATATTTTATTACTGAGGTTGTTTTTTGTGGAATCATACTTATCAATATAGTTAGGACATGTGTTATGGTAATAATAATATCATTTTTACCCGTAATTACACTCTTTACTTTTATCAGTGGTAAATAAAAGTAAAAAATTAAATATTAAACATATGTTATGTTCATCTTATTGAAATACATTTTACTTACTTATATCATCCATTTATCTTTGATTTGTGAAATTTATCTCATAGAAGTGGTAGAATAATGTTTTATGTAATATGCTAATACGCATAGGAGGTGGAAAAAAGACGGTAAAAAGATCAATAAAATTATTATATATGTAAAATTATTTTAAACTGACTCCAATGAATTACATTTAACATATATAGGTATTATGTATCTAATTTGAGCTAAAATAAATTTAAATAAAACAAATAAATATTTAAATAAAAATTCTGCTTCATAATATAACTTAGTTTTTTTTCACAATTCATCAAAAATTAAATGTTTTCAGAAATATACCGAATATTCACCATAAGATAATTTTGATACTCTAAATCAAATAATAAAGTACATTTTGAATGATAAAATTTATAAAATTTTTAAAGGTGGGTATTATTATTAATAACGGCAAGTTTGATTGGTTGTGATATGTTAGAACTTGATGTTTCGTGCAACACATGCTACTGAATTATTGAAAGAGAAGTGTTTCATGGAAGATTGGGGTGTTACATTCTCCCCACCTTCAAATAATTTCTTCCTAGAAATTTCTAGAATATTACAGAATAACAATACTCGGCTGGTTCTTAAACATAAGTTAGTCAGGTTACCACATTTCCTCTTCCATATTATGGTTTCTCCAAAGAATAGTTACTAGACAAGTCATCTGGATTCCTAGCACATGTTCTCTTGTATCAAGAACCTTGATAGGCTCTTCGCAATAAGACAGACCAGGTTCTAGTTCTAATTCCTCACAGGTAAGTACATGTGTTTTTTCAGGCATGTATTTTCCTAATAGTGATACATGGAACACATCATGAACTTTGGAGCGACTTGGTGGCATTCCCAAACAGAAAGCTACAACCCAAATTTGTTCTAGAATTTCTAAAGGTCTTCTGTACCTGTGACGTAATTTTTCCTTCTTACTGAAACATATATAATCCTTCTATGAAAACACCTTCAATAAAACAATATCTTCAACCTTAAATACAAAATCCATCCTTCAGTAATCGTCAAAGCTCTTATACCTACTTTGAGCTGTATTGATGTGGTTTTGGATTACCTTCATTTTTTCAATTGTTTCCTCCACAATTTCTGGGCTTTCGAGTTTTCTTTCACCAACATCATCCCAATAGGTTGGCGTGTGACATCTCTTTCTATATAACTCTTTATATGGTGTCATATGAATACTTGAATGGAAACAATTATTAAAGGAAAATTCAACCAGAGGTATATATTGACACCACATACCCGGAAATTCATGTGAGAAATATCTAAAAATGTATTTTAAGGCTTGAATAGTATGTCCCAATTGTCCTTTTGTTTGGGGGTTTTATGAAGTGCTCAAACCAAGTTTAATATCCTGGTCTTTCAAAAAACTTTTCCAGAATATAAATGTAAAATGGGTATCACAATAAAAAATAATCGATAGTGGTACTCCATGAAGTCTTACAACTTCAATAATATTTTGATTTATTAAACGTTCAAGTGGTAAATCTTCTCTTATAGTAAGAAAATATGTTGACTTGGTCAGACAATCAACAATGACCCATATTGCACCATTCTTTATAAGAGCCCTTGGTAGCCCCACCAAAAAATCCATCATGATATCATCCCATAGCCACTATGTTATGGGAAGAGATGGAATGACTCCACCAGGATGTTGCCTTCCAGCTTTCACTTATTGAAAAACCATGCATCTTAACCCAAAATTAGAAATCTCCCTCTTCATTTGGACCAACCAAAAATGTTCCATCAAATCCCTATTCATCATAGTTCTACAAGGGTGTATAGAGAAATTAGAGCTATGGGCATCATCCAAAAATTCCCTTTTAAGATCAGGTATATCAGGAACACAAATTCTCTTCCCAAATTTCAAAATTCCATCGTCACACACAAAGTCACTCAATCTCACATCATTCACAGCATTAATATTCTTTTGAAACTCTTCATCATCGGTTTGAGAGCTCTTTATCCATTATAGTAAATATGGTTTGGCAACCATTTGGAAAATAATTTATGTTTAACCTTCCATGGTTATTCCCATATCCATAATTTCTAGATCAATGAATATAGGATCCCTTTCAACTCCATTTTTTTCAAAACTCCGTGCTCATTTCTTCTCAAAGAAAATGACACATTATTTTCCTTCCCTAGGTTATAGTGTATCGTGAAATCATAATCAATGAGTAGTTCAAACCATCTCCTTTGCCTCATTGTTAGTTATTTTTGTGATAAAATATACATAAAACTCCATTGATTAGTATAAATCTCACATTTTTCATCATAGACATAATTTCTACATATCTTCAATGAAATGATTACAGATGATAACTCATGATCATGAGTATGTTTTTATGCTCATGAATTTTTAGCAGTCGTGATGCATAAGCAATAATCGTATCATTTTGCATAAGGACCCAACCAAGACCTTTCTTTTATGCAACACTATAAATAACAAACCCATCATTCCCCATTGGTAGAATCAGTATATGAAAATTGAATAATATTCTATCAAAATTTTCAAAACATTCTTCCCATTCTTTTGTCCAAACAAATTTGAACCATTTACGTGAGAGGTTCGTTAATGAGATAGGCAATTGGGAAAAATGTTGGACGAAATGCCGATAATAACCTACTAAACCAATAAAACTGTGCACCTCAGATATACTCATCAGTGCTGCACATTCATGGATTCCTATTATCATATAATTATCAAGAGGGATTCCATCCTTAGAGGTAATAGGGCAGAGAAAAAAAATCTCCAAAAGATAAAATTTACACTTGCTAAACATCCCATATAATTCATGTCATATAAGAGTCTTCGGGATAATGCGCAAGTGATTTTCATGATATTCGTAGTTTTGGAGTATAGCACGATATCATCAATAAATACCACTAAAAATTCATCATGATATTCTTGGAAAAATCTATTCATTAGATCCATGTAGATAGAGGGTGCATTAGTCAATCCAAAAGGCATTACTGTAAATTCGTAATGCACGTACCTTGTTCGAAATGTTGTTTTCGAAATGTCTTCTTTCATCACACACAACAGATGATATCCAGATCAAAGTTCAATATTTGAAAACTATTGAGCTACATGATGATGGTCAAATAAATCATCAATGTTAGGTAGGGGATACTTGTTCATTATTGTTCTAACATTGATATCCCGGTATTCAATGCACAACATAAAATTCCATATTTCTTGATAACAAATTGAACAAAAGATCCTCATAGAGAAACACCAGGGAAAATAAATACCTTATTACTCAATTCCTCTAGTTGTTTATTTAGTTCAACTAATTCCACAGTTTCCATTCTATAATTGGTCTTCGATAAGGGCCTTGAACTAAGAATTAAATCAATTGAAAACTAAATTTCTCTTTCTGGAGGATGTTCAGGCAAATCCACTGGAAACACATCAACATATTTTTTACAGAAGGTACATCTTCTATTTGTACATTCCTTTCCTCAACCACAATTATTTCATTCTCATCCTCCAAAATAATTTAATTTAGTTGAGCTACTGGGGGTGGATCTATATAAGAATAAGGTGGTCATGATTTTTCTATAAAGATAAGGTTTTCTTTATCATCGTCATCAAAAATAGAAACCTCCTTCTTCATAAAACAATTTTTTTTCATCATGGTCCAAAAGCCAGTCCATACCAAGGATTATTTAAAAACCAATCATGGGTATGATGATGAGATCAGTAGATAAAGAAAATTTATATGCCCTATTGGGGACTGATTCACAAAACATTATTGCAATGATACTTCCCATAGAATTTTTTACTGACAACTCCCTTGTTATATCAAATTTGAAATATCTGATTTTCATATCAATATGGGATGATATGAGACAATTTGATGATCCAGAATCAAATAAACCATTATATAAACGTGAGGAAACCATTAAATTACCTGCCACTACATATTTTAGAGCTTCAACCTCAAAAATAGTGATGGCATAAGCATGGCGTTGATCTCTTGGACTTTTCTGAGGATTGTTCCCCTAACAGTTTGAAAATCTATTAGCATAATTCCCCTTTCTCTATAATTGTAGAATTCAACATCGATAGCCTCTTTCATTCCCTTTAAATCACGGTATTTCTAACCTTTTTCACCACACATGTAATAGACACCCATACACATTTGGAAAGTACCATGGTGTTTATTCCTACATTTACTATAGGATAAATATTCATCGTTTTTCTTTCTTCCCCTTATATCCGTATCTAGAGTGATCAGTATATCTCTTCTTCTATTGCTTTGCTTTAAATTCGTAAGACTTAGAGAAATTATTTTTCTGCTTTAATATTAAATGAGACAATATCTTTATACGATGAGAAGGATTGTGAGACTAATGCTTGTCAGAGAAATGGTATTAACACATCAATTAAACGATCAATCATACTTAATGGGTTACGTATATAATCTGCATCATGCCTCACTAACCTTGTCATGTTAGATTCATACATTGCTACATTCTCATCCTCTTTTTGAATCAGACTCAAAAATTTCCTTTCCATATATACTATATGGTCACGAGGAATTTATTTTTTTTATGAAAAGATCTTTAAACTCCATCCACTATATATCTGATACTTCATTGTCTACCTTTTTATTTTAAATCAATAACCACAATTGATCAGCATCTCCAGTGAGGCGGTAGACTACCATGAAAATTTTTTTCCTTTTTATACTCCCCAAAGCATTAAATATTTTCTCTATTTAATTTATACATTGTTCAAAAACTAATGTATTTTTACTACCATTGAATATTGGTGGTTTTTTCCTCATGATGAGATATAGCATTGAACCTCCATGCAGCGGATCAGGGTGCTCCATTCAGGTAAGGTTCTTATTCATTACCTAAGTGAGTTGTCCCAATATTGTGTAAAGTTGATCAGCACCAGTTGTATCACCAGCTCCACTATAATTATCCTGAGCAGGAGGTAAATCCCTACCTGGAGTGTGTGCATTTATATGGTTTCCATTACATTCACTAGGTTCCATTTCTAAAAAATGTCATAAACGAGATTAGTTTATGAGTCGAAATACACAATTCCAAACTTCTAAAACACTTAACATAAATTTAATAGTTTAGAGATATAATCCATAAACATAAAAATGTTTTCTTTGAGTAAGTATATACTCATAAACCCTTCATAATAGTTTGTAAGGAAAATGAGAAATATTCAGAGAATATCCCCAGAGAGTGTCGTAACAAATAGTGCTGCAAGACCTGTTGTCGTGCACCTGTTCCCATTTGAGTGTAGCTCAAATCAGTGTTTTCGGGATTTACACCTAGTTACATATGTTCCATAGCCGCCTCTTCTTAATTGTATCCAGATAGGGATTTATTGCTTGGAAAACTCAAAAAAATCTCTACAATACCAAATTTCTAGGAAGTTATTTTATATTAATCCTCAACATCTATATTCGGGCTATGTTCTCTAATCAGAGTTTATCTAAATCTAATTTCTAAGGATTGTACTAAAAATCCTCTGATACCAACTATAACACCCGTATCCCAGAAGCATAGATTCGGTGCATTGTTATGTATAATTGGCATGATCACCAAAGATCATGTCTCAAATCACCGATTAGATTAGTACCCTTAGAATAACTAGATACATTCATAAGGTTTTCATTACATCATAAAATGGAAAACAACAACAACATTGTTTCCATAGACAACACTGAGATCCCATAGATTATTCCTTCTGGTCATTTATAATATACTTCTTCACATCCGGAGAAAAATAAAACATTGAAAGGTGTGAGCTTAGATGCTCAGTAAGGATAACAATATAGAGAAAATTTTTGTATATAGTCATAAAAATTTAAGGCAATCTGTAAGTCTAAAACAAAATCCTTTTAAACATGAAGTTCAGCATAATATGAACAAGATAAAATCAAATAATTCAATTTAATTAATCACATGGATATTCTACTAATCAATTAATCACTTTCAATATAAATAGCAACTTTCATGATGATGGAATGCATAATGCCATACTTTCATAACCAAATAGTCAAGGACTTGTTCGAAGACTACAAGTAAGATTATGTCAAGGCCTTGTTCCAAGACACTAGTTTGTCTAAAGAGACCTATATATGCATCGAGGATCTATAGCGGGCATTACCTATCACTATGTAAATCCAATGCATTCTCATATATAATGTTTTAAACATAACATAAACATTCATATTAAAACTAGAATAAAAAGGTCAATACATTATCCATAAACAATGAATGGTGTAAAAATAACACATTCATAGTCAATCATATTACAAATCCTTCTACACAATATTGAAGTTTTGTATCATAATAAATCAACTTCAAATAAGATTAAAATCCATCAAAGGATGTTGACTTAAATGAAATCGAAACCTTTTTTCGAGAAATATACCTTTCTATTTTGAAATAATTTAAGAAAAAAATTATTTAGAATATATTATTATAAGCTTTTAAGGGAAGCTTTGATGATGATATAATGGCGGAAAATATCCGCTCCTGTGGTATAATTTTAAAAAACATTCTTACCTTAATTTTGTTTAAAAGGTTATAAATTACCTTATTTGGAAAACAACGAAAATATTCCTAACAAAACATATATTGTCAAAGAAGGGTAAAAATGTATTTCACCCATAGTATTGTAAATAGTAATAATTTATTTAATTACATTTTTAAGAAACATGGATGTCGATGATATTGATTTCCCAGTAGATAATTATGTATAAAAAACCTCAGATAATAAAGGGATTTTAGAATTAACCATTACCTTTTCAATTTCCTTGGTTGAAGGTAGGTTAACCTCCTGTATAATGGTGAAATAATTTCTATTAAATTATACATGAATCATAATCATTAATAATATTTCATATATACTCTATTAACATTGCTTTGTTAATAATATCTTATTATTATCGTCGTTTCAGGTGTTAACTGATTCGATTTACTTCATATGCTTTGTTACAAATGTACTTATTTTAATGGATAGGATGTATATTATTCATTATAAGAATGATATTAATTCTTTAAACATTATTTTTAATCATCAAATGAAAATTAGTCTTGAATTGATATGATGGGGAATGAATCTCATCGGGTTCGTGGAGATTGTAATCCGTACATAAGAACGAGCGACAATATCATTCTTTTGATATTAAAATATTAAATAATTGGATGGTATATCCTATATACAAGATTATTATCATGTTATATTTTTTATTTACATAATTTACCCATCATTATTATACCCATCCAAATAATAATGCATTGAATAACAATTACACAACGACGTGGAGATGGTAAGCCGTACGTACCCACGTATGGTGACAAGTCATTCAAAGGATGGATAGAATAATTATTATTATTTTAAAATATTTATAATAAAATCACAGTATATAGATTATACTAATATTATTTTAGAATGGAATCAATGACGAAAGAGGAAGTGGTAGAATAAAATAACTTGAAATAGGTGATGAAATATTTACCTCTTCTTCGGGTTCTCCCATTTGATTTGATCAAAAGGGCTAGTTAGGTTGGCTTTCTTACTTAAGGAATGCCTCTAAAATGAGGAAAGGATAGTTTATAGGGTATATGGAAAGGTTTTTTCTGATCCAAATGGATTTTAATGTTTTAATTAGAGGGAAGTGGGAGTGACATTTAATAAGAGGGGTGGGGGGCACCTTAGAAAAAGATATAAATATTATTTTATAATAAAGTAATTTTAAATTTATAAGGGCTCAAAAATGATTTATTTATATGATAATGTAGGTATGGGTTGAAAACCACTAATCCAATTGTTTTTAGATATGTTTGGGTCACTAAATTAACTATATATTTTAGATTTAACTCTTGGATAAATTGTTTGACATTTAACATGTCTCCTATTATTTTTATATTATATTGTTAATAAAATTACTATAAAGATCTAAGAAAACCCCGAGTGGTTCATTAATGACATATATAATATTATTTGAGACATTTGTCTGAACAAAATGTTTTTTAATAATATAATATAAATTAATAATATAATATTTTTTAGAAACACTTTTATGTCAATTTTGATAGTATTTGGTTTTTTGTTTTTTCTAAATTCATATCAACTTTATTAATTAGAAAACGATTGATATAACCAACCATAACATTCCATGTTAACCTAGAAAATTAGTGGAATTAATAAAAATTCTCAAATTACATGTATTTGGATATTTATAATGTTAATTAGTTTAATATTTCATTAATTGGGTAATTAATGCATCATCATTGTGTCATAAATAATTTAAATTATATAATTTATAAAAAATCTAAATAAAATAACATTTTTAGGAAATATTTTCCAATATTTACTGAATATTTATAGTCCAATTTATCTTATGTGTAAAATTATATTAAAAATGTTTTAGTTATTAAACGTAGATTTTAACTCTTTTAACTATTCATTAAATAAAATATTATCAAATGTCCTAACCTAATCCAAGTTGACTTTAAATATCATATTTTATACCTAAGATTGTTATTGGTCTAAATACACTTATCCAATTGAATTAGGACACGTGTTAGCTGTAATAATAATATCATTTTCTCCCTTAATTACCCTATTTACTTTTAAGAGTGGTAAATAAAATAAAAAATTTACTATTCACCAAAAATTATCTTCATCTTATTGAACCACATTTTAATTACTGATATCAACCAAGTCTCTCGGATTTTTGAAATTCAACTCACAAAAGTGGTAAAATTATGTTTTATATAAATTTTCAAATACTCATAAGAGGTGGGTAAAAGATGGTATAAAGTTATAAAATTTTTTATATATCTAAATTTATTATAAATTGACTATAATAAATATCAATGAACTTATATAAGTATTATGTATCTATTTTTTATAAATAAATTTAAATAATATAAATAATTATTTCAAAAAAAATTTGGTTTTAAAGAATAACTGAGTGTTTTTCACTATTCGTCAAAAAATGATAGTTTTCAGAAAAATACCAATAATTCACCCGAAGCTAATTTTGATATTCGGAATCCAAAAATGATGTCCTTTCTAAATGTTAAAATTTATAAAATTTTAAAAAGTGGTAATTTCTATTCATAAATTCTAGTTTGACTGGTTGTGTTGTGTTTGAACTCGAAGTTGCGTACAACACATGCTATTGAATTATTCAAAGAGAAGTGTACCGTAGAAACTTGGGAGTGTTCCATTATCCTCTCATTCAAATAATTTCGTCCTAGAATTTTCTATAATATTACAACATATAAAAACTTGGTTGGTTCTTCACCATAAGTTCATCGGGTTCCCATGTTGCCTCTTAAATCTTATGGTCTCTCCATAGAAAATTTACTAGATGAGTCGTCTAGTTTCTCAGCATTGTTCTTTTGTATCAAAAACCTTGACAGTCTCTTCACAATAAGACAGATCGGGTTCCAGTTCTAATGTAACATCCCAAGTAATTAATGAATAATAGATATAGTTATCTATGTCTATTTATGAATTTGATAGTGTTTTAGTGGCTTAAAATGAGAATAAATCAAACCTAAAGCATGAAATACTCTAATATTTTTAAAAGATTGTTTTACCGCCTTTTGATGTAGAACCATTTTCAAATATATCTTTTGAAAATTTTATAAGATATATTTGTCAAAATACACTTATTTTTTATGATTGGGACATTTATATTTACTTTGGATAAATTTATAGTTTTTTCTGAAAATGTTCATTTTTTTAATGAATAGTGAAAAATGTTGTATTTTAAGTCAAAACCACTTTTTAATCTAATTTATTTAAATGATTAGATTATCTTTTTAATTAGTTTTAAAGTAAAATTAGAATATATTTTTACCATTTAATCCAATTACGGCCGTTGGAATTAATTTCACTTTGAAATTGGACTTAAACTAGTGACAATCATTTGATATATATTGTTTCATAAAAACACACTATTTCTTCTGACAATGGGAATTAATTATTAAATTAATTATTGTAACATATATGTTTTATATATATTAAAATAGACATCATTTTTGAATTCTGAATATCAAGTTATCTTAGGGTGAGTTTTCGTATTTTTTTTAAAAACATCAATTTTTGATGAATAGTGAAACCACTAAGTGGTACTTAAAAATACTGATTTTTCATTTAAATGAAATTTTACCACCTCTGTGTTTTTAATTTCAAAAATACAACATACATGGTTGTCATTAAGAAGTAAAATTTGGTTCAATGGGATTAAAATAATTTTTTTTGGTGAATAGTAACTTTTAAGTTTTAATCGCAATTAGAGGTAATTAGGTTAGTTTAAGGTAAAAATGAGTATTTAATAATATTAAATGACCATGAAACATGTCCTACCCATATTGGTTGTGTCATTTCCGACCAAGACAACCCATGGGTCTATTTTTGGGACCCCAGGGTTCCACTTGTGTAAGATAATGACATGAGTAAAAGTAAAAAATGACTCAAACATGTATTGCTTTACTAAAAAAAAATTTACATGGAGTTATACAAGTAATATTTTTGACTAAAAATAGTCATTGGAAAGATAAATATATTTCCTACATCATTGTAGTTTTTTAATTTTTATACATTAAATAAATTAAATTATTTAAGACATCATGATGATGAATCAATTACCGCATTATTTAACGATTTAAATAAAATGAAATGATAATGTAAAATCTAAGGCCTACACATGTAAAAAACTTATTAGATGAGTATTTTTAGAACCTTTATCACCTTATCCTAATAATACATCAAGGTGGGACCTTTAAAATCAGAAACTCATTTGAAAATAAAGTAACATTTTATACCTTTCCAAGAATGCCCCTCCTCTCCTCTTATAAAAGGCCCCCACCTCTACCTCCTTACCCACACCTCTCAAGCTTTTGGCTCGGCCAAGCTCTGATAATTTTGTCTCTCTACATCCCTCTCCTCATCCTAGAAGTCTTACCTTATTTTGGAAGCTCTTCAAAAACTCTTTTGGTTCAAACCAAAGTAAGATACCCGATTTTAAGGAGGTTAAAGAACGATTGAGTCAAGCCGGACACAAGGTAAGGGACTTCGTCTCAATATCAATTAATTGAGGCATATATTGGGTTAAACAAAACTTTATTTTATACTATGTATAAACCCATTTGACTTTTACGCTTATTCAAAACAAATCATTTTTTATACGAAGCGTTTTACTAAACGACAAAAGGAATGTTTTTTTGTCGTATGTATGCGGTGACAACGACTTCTCCGCCGCCGTAACCATTATTTGAGTTTTGGATTCCCCTAAAAGCCATAACCGAACTTTTTTTTTTAATGAAAAATAAATACCATGTTTTACTTTTCTTTTATATTTGTATTGAAAATTGTTTTCATAATGTTTTTATATCAATGTGTTGTATTGATATCATGTAATTAAAAAGTGGTAAATGTTATGTTACCTTTAAGCATGTTTTATGTAATATGATTATGTTATGTTTCATGGGCATTGTTATGAAGACAGATGGTTCCGTGATAATCTATGGGTAGGTGAGCCCGATATAACTCTCCAATGCATTGTGTAACGCAGCGGAGTCAAACGTTAAGGTTTCTCCGAAGAGATTTAGGGAATATATTGTGATGCGTATTTCCAAATATAACTAAGAGGGTTACTCCATACGTAAGAATGATATGAATTCCTCAAGTTACATTTATATCTTATGATTTCTATGATTTATTCATGATTTGATGAGGAATGTTAAAGTGCTTACGTTTTATGGGTAAAGTATGATTTCATTCTTATGTATATATGAACTCATGTTTCCTTTCAATATTTTTATAACCCTTACTGAGCTTTTTATGCTCATCCCATGTTTTTTAAATGTTTTTCACAGGTCAATGGAATGGTACATGATATTATGATAGTGTCAAGGAAGTGTCAAGAAAAAATACATTTTTATATTATATATTTTTCCGTTGATGGGAAAAATGAATACTATATTTTATGTAATCACATTGTTTAAATGTGGAATGTAATGCAAGTTTTATAATCTAATTCTCTAAAACACTAAACCTAAAAATATCCCCAATGTGTAATCTTGTAATAACTCAAGATTAAGTAATGTTTAAGGTCGGGGCCTTATAGTTAGTATCAGAGGTCAGTTTAGATAACATTAGGAGTTAGAATTATATTAAATGATTATACAAAAATAATTTTTTAATGATCAAAGTGAAATGATATATCATTTAAACATTACAATGTTTCATCATCTAAAACATGTTTGTTAAAATGGTTTTCCGAAGAGTAAATAGGGAAGCAGTGCTAGGAAGGCATACAGAAGAAAATGACCTTCCGAATCAGCATCCAAAGATGGTTGAAATTGGAACTGAATAATTTGTTGTAGTAATGGCGCAGTTGACTCAAGAGATTAATGGTGGCTGTATCCATGCACGAGATCAGCCAGATTAATAGCAGAGGAACATATCAGTTGTGGAACATTTATGAGGAAACATCCCCCATCATTCAAAGGATCATTTGACCCTGTGCTAGTAGAATGGTGGATTAAAGCAGTGGAGAAGATTTTCGATGTCATGGGGTGTTCAAACAATCAAAATTTTAGTCTTTCTATTTACCGTTTGGAGGGTGAAGCAGATCAGTGGTGGTCGATGGTTAAAAATATCATGGACGCTGATGAGATTGATGATCTTGATTGGGATGAATTCAACAGTATGTTTCTTGAGATGTATATTCATATGGATGCTTGACATAGGATGGAATATCAATTCCTTGAATTGAGGTAAGAGGAGGACTCAGTGGCTTCCTAGGAGGAAAGGTTCACTCGATTGGCAATGTATGCTCCAAATTTTATCTGAGACCTTGTTTGTAAAATCAATCGTTTTTACTGAGGATTAAATCCAAAATATCAAAGGGCACTACTTCTTCGTGAGTTAAAAAGTTATGAAAAGATTTATCAATGTGCTGAGAATGTGGAAATGGGGTTTTCCGATGATCAAGTGTTCTATAACAACCAAAAAAGAAGAGACTGAGGTGGCCGGAGAAAGGGAAGAATTCTTCAAAAAAGTATGATGGTAGGAAAACTATGTTTCCATTATGTGATAAATGTGGTAAAAGGCTTGCTGGGGAATGTATTCTGAATTCTAGAATGTGCTACTGCTGTGGTAAGATGGGACATAAGGCTCGTGATTGCACTGAAAAAGATCAGGGTGATGGTAAGACCAAATTTGATTTATAGTTAGTGAAATGTTTTAAGTGAAATGAGATGGGTCACTATGAAAATGATTTTACGAAAAAGAGCATGAGTGATGGGATGTAGTTAGACTACAAGCAGAAAGGGGTGGTGAAATCCTTTTCAACTACTTCAGTGGATTTCGGGCAATCAAATGAATTTGTATCAGGTACTTTATTTATTTTTTTCAGATTATGCCAGTGTGTTATTTGGTTCGGGGACTACACATTCTTTTATCTCTAAAATATTTTCTAGTAAAATGGGAATACCATCTCAAGAAACGACTCCTGATCTTGTGGTAAAAACACCTGGGAGAAATGATTAGGAAAAAATAATTTATAATAATCTTCCTATCCTTATCTGTGGAATGAACCTACTTGCGACCCTTATTGTTTTACCTCTATTAGAGTTTGATGTTTTCCTGGGTATGGATTTTCTCTCTATTTGCAATGCTACAATTGACGTTAGAGCTAAAGAATTTTCTTTTCAGAAAAACTTTCAGTTTGTGTACAAGAATGAACCCTTACTATTGATAACATATCAAGAGGCCGAGAAACTTGTAAAAGATGCAAATTAATGTTACCTTGCACATATCATTGAAAACAAGGGAACTGTTCAGATTAATGATATGCCAATGGTAAATTAGTATCCTGATGTTTTTCCTGATACGTTTCCTGGAATAATACCAGATCGGGAAGTTTAATTTACTATTGACTTAGTTCCTGATGCTAAGCCAATTTCAAAACCCCCTTATCGAATGTCTCAAACTGAACATTTAGAGTTGAAGGTTCAATTGCATGATTTATTAGAAAAAGGTTTCATTCGACCTATCACATCACAATGGGGTGCTCCTAATTTATTTGATAAAAATAAATATGGTTCTATGAGTCTTTGCATTTATTATAGTGCCTTGAATAAAATCACTATTACGAACAAATATCCTTTTCCACATATCGATGATTTGTTTGATCAGCTCCAGGGAGCTCAGTATTTTTCAAAGACTGACCTAAGATCGGGATACCATTTGTTGAAGGTAAAGGAAGCAGATGTTCCAAAGACTGTGTTTCGTAAAATATATGGCCATTATGAATTTTTAGTAATGCCTTTTGGGATAACCAATGAACCTGCTGTATTCATGGACATAATGAATATAATTTTCCACGTGTTCTTGGATAAGATTGTGGTGGTTTTAATTAATGATATTTTGGTGTTTTCTAAAAGTAAAGAGGAGCATGAAAGACATTTATGGTTTATATTGCAAACCTTCAATGAAAATAAATTGTATGGGAAATTCAGCATGTTTGAGTTTAGGTTGCAACAAATTTCTTTCCTTGGTCACATTGTTTCTAAAGATGGGATAATTGTTGATCCTGCAAAAACAAAGGTTGTTGAAGAATGGCCAGGACCCGCAAATGTAATTGAGATTTGTAGCTTCCTTGGTTTGGCAGGCATTTTCCAATGGTTTGTTAGAAATTTTTCCCAGTTATCTAGTCCAATGACTAAGCTAACTCGGAAGGGTGTTAAGTGTATCTAGACAAAAGAATGCGATGATTGTTTTCAGGAATTGAAAAGATGATTGGTGAATGCTCTAGTTTTGGAACAACCATCTAGGAATGGTGAGTTTGTTACCTATAGTTATTCATCATTGAATGGACATGGTTTTTTCCGAATGCAGAATGTTCAGGAAATTGCATATGATTCACTTCAGTTGAAGACTCATGAGGTAAATTACCCCACACATGATTTGGAATTAGTTGCTGTTGTTTTCACTTTAAAAATTTGGAGACATCATTTGTATGGAGTAAAAGTGAAATATATACCGATCAAAAATGATTAAAGTATATATTCACTTAGAAAGAATTGATCATGAGATAGAGGAGTTGGATCGAAATAATCAAGGATTATGATTGTACAATTCATTACCATACGGGAAAAGAAAATAAAGTGGCTGATGCTTTGAGTCGAAAAACTAAGGCTTCATTAAAAATGTTGCGTTTGTAACGTGATCCTTTGGAAAAGGATTTGATGAACATTGGAATAAAATTTGTTAGTTAAGGATGTCCTTATATTTTATTTGAGGTATCAGTGAAATCTTCACTATCAGACAGAATCAAGCATGCACAGAAACAATACAGTGACTTGTAGAAAAGGGTAGAGCTGCTTCAGAAGTGTAAGTTGCATGAATTCAACATTGATAATGTTTGTGTTTTGAGATTTGGGAAGAGATTATGTGTACCTTTTGATTCACAGTTTAAAAGAGAGTTGTTATGTGAAGCTCATAGTTCTCCGTTTTCAGTTCATCCAAGAAGTACTAAGATGTATAAAGATCCTCTCGAGTATTACTGGCGGGACGAAATGAAAAAATATATTGCTGATTTTACTATGAGTTGTTTGACTTTTCAATAGATTAAAGCAGAGTGGTAGTTACCAAAAGGGATGAATCAGACTTTACTAGTACCAGAGTGGAAATGGGAGAATATATCCATGGAATTCGTTGTGGGATTTCCAAAGACACCTCGAGGTAATAATGCAATCTGAGTTATTGTTGATCTCTTGACTAAATCTGCTCATTTCCTTGCTATACGAGATACTTTGTCCCTTGATCAACTTTCCCGTTTGTATCGTAAATAGGTAATCAGGTTACATGGAGTTCCCCTATCCATTGTATCTGATCATGATCCCAGGTTTACTTCTAACTTTTGGAACGGCCTTCAAAAGTCATTGGGTACTGAATTAAATTTTAGTATAGCTTTTCATCCTCAATAAGTTGGGCAGTCAGAACGAATAATTCAGACTTTGGAAGATATGCTACATGCTTGTTCGATGGACTATCAGGGAATTTGGTACCAATATCTTTCTTTGGTTGAATTTTCATATAATAACAGTTTTCATTCTAGTATATAGATGGAACCATTTGAGGCGTTATATGGGAAGCGGTGTTGAACTCCAGCTTTCTGGGATGAAGTTGGTGAAAGGAATTTTATGAGACCAGAATTGGTAGAAGATTTGGCAGGAAAAGATCAGCTCATATAGAGACACATGAGAATAGCTCAGAGCAGGTTAAAGATTTATGCAGATAATAGGAGGAAGGATCTCTCTTTTGAGGTAGGTGATCATTTCTTCCTCAAAGTCTCTCCATGGAAAAGTGTGATGCGATTTGGCAAGAAGGAATGTTGAGTCCAAGGTTCATTGGACCATATGAAATTTTGGAGAGAGTTGGATCAGATGCATACTAAGTTTCTTTACCTCCAATTTTTTCTCAGGTACACAATGTTTTTCATGTTTCGATGTTGAGAAAGTATATGCCAGATCCATCTCATGTTTTGAGCCCAGAGGTAGTTCAGATGAAGAGAATATCTCTTATCAAGAACAACCAGTCCAGATTCATGGCTGAAGGGAGAATGTGTTGCGAAATAAGGTAATCCACAAGGTAATGGTTTTGTGGAAAAACCATACGGTTGAAGAGGCAATGTGGGAATCTAAAAATACTATGTGGGATAAATTCATCCACTTATTAGATATGTAAATAAATTACGGGGACACAATTTCATAAAGGGGGAATGATGTAACATCCCAAGTAATTAATGAATAATATATATAGTTATCTATGTCTAGTTTTGAATTATATAGTTTTTTAGAGGCTTAAAATGAGAATAATTCCAACATAAAGCATAAAATAATCGACTAATTTTAAAAGATTGTTTTACCGCCATTTGATGGAGAACCATTTTGAAATATATGTTTTGACAAGTTTATAAGCGATATTTTTTAAAATAAACTTATTATTTACGATTGGGACATTTAAATTTACATTGGATAAATTTCTGGTATTTTTTTGATAATGTTCATTTTTTTAATTAATAGTGAAAAATGTTGTATTTTAATTCGAAACCACTTTTTAATATAATATATTTATATGATTAGATTATCTATTGAATTGGTTTTAATGTTAAATTAGAATATATTTTTACCATTTAATCCAATACTGGTCGTTGGACTTAATTTCACTTTGAAATTGGACTTAAACTAGTGTCAATCTTTGGATATATATTGTTTCATAAAAACACACTATTTGTTCTGACAACAGGAATTAATTATTAAATTAATTATTATAACTTATATGTTTTGAATTTTGTAAAATAGACATCATTTTTGAATTCGGAATATCTAATATATCTTAGGGTGATGTTATGATATTTTTTTTGAAAAACATCAATTTTTGGTGAATAGTGAAACCACTAAGTGGTTCATAAAAAAACCGATTTTTCATTTAAATGAATTTTTACCACATCTATGTTTTAAATTTAAAAAATCCGACATACATGGTTATCATTTGGAAGAAAAATTTCCTTCAATGGGATTAAAATAAAGTTTATGAATAGAAAATTTTAGGTTTTAATCGCGATTAGAGGTAATTAGTGTAGTTTAAGTTAAAATAATGTTTTAATAATATTAAATGACCTTGAAACATGTCCTACCCTTGTTGGATGTGTCATGGTCGACCAAGAAAACCCATGGGTCGATTTTTGGGACCCCATGGAGCCACATGGGTAACATAATGACATTAATGCCTTTTATTTAAAGTAAAAGTAAAAATGACACAAACATGTATTGTTTACTAAAACAATTTTTACATGTAGTTATACATGTCATTTATTGCCTATAAATAGTAATTGGAAAGACAAAAGGAGTTCCTACATCATAGTATTGTTTTTATAATTTTTACACATTAAATAAATTAAATTATTTATGACATCATGATGATGCGGTGATTACCTCATTATTTACCGATTTAAATAAAATGAAATGACAATGAAAAATCTAAGGTATACACATGTAAAAAACTTATTGTATGAGTATATTTCTAACCCTTATCACCTTATTCTCAAACTTAATCAATGTGGGACCTTTAAAATCAAAAAATCATTTGAAAATAATGTAACATTTTATACCTTTCCAAGAGTGCCCCTCATCTCCTCTTATAAAAGGCCCCCACCTCTACCTCCTTACCCACACCACTCAAGCGTTTGGCTCAACATGCTCTGATCATTTTGTCTCTCCACATCCCTCTCCTCATCCTAGAAGCCTAACCTTAGGCAGGATGCTCTTCAAGAAACCCTTTGGTTAAAACCACATGGAGTTACCCGATTTTAAGCGGTTAAAGAACGATAGAGTCAAGTCAGATAGGAGGTAAGGGACTTCGTCTCAATCTCCATTCATTGAGGAAAATTTTGTTTTATAGACAAATTAATTTTATACAGTGTATAATCCTCTTTTACTTTTATGCTTATTCAAAAGGAATTTTTTTTATACGAATCGTTTTACTAAATGACAAAATGAATGTTTTTTTGTCGTACGTATACTGCGACAATGACTTCTCCACCTCCATAACCATTATTTGAGTTTTGGATTCCTCTACAAGACATAACCTATTTTTTTTGAATGAAAAATAAATACCATGTTTTACTTTTATTTTATTTTGATATTGAAAATGGTTTTCATAATGTTTTTATATCAATGTGTTGTATTGATATCATGTGATTGAATAATGGAAGTGTTATGTTTCCTTTATACATGTTTTATGTTATACGATTATGTTATGGTTTATGGGCGTTGTTATGAAGACGGGCGGTTCCGTGATATACTAAGGGCAGGTGTGCCCAATATAGCTCTCCAATGCATTGGGTAACGCGAAGGTGTTAAACGTTAAGGTTTCTCTGTAGAGATTTAGGTAATATACTGTGATGGGTATTCCAAACGTAACCAAGAGGGTTACTACTTACGTAAGAATGTTATGAATGCCTCAAGTCACCGTTATGTCTTATGACTTCTATGATTTATTCATGATTTTATGAGGTATGTTAAAGTGATTTTGTTTTATGGGTAAAGTATGATTTCAATCTTATGTATATTTGAACTCGTGTTTCCTTTTCATATTTTTTTAACCCTTACTAAGCTTTTTATGCTCATCCCATGTTTTTTAAATGTATTTCACAGGTCAAGGGAATGGTACATGATATGATGATAGTTCCAAGGAAGTGTCAATAAAGAATCAATGTTTTATTTTAAATATTTTTCAGTTGATGGGAAAAATTAATACTATCTCTTATGTAACCACATTTTTTAAATGGGGAATGTAATGCAAGTTTTATGATATAATTCTCTAAAACTATAAACCTGAAAAGATCCCAAATGTGTAATCATGTACTTACTCAAGATTAACTAATTATTAAGGCTAGGGCCTTATATATAATACCTCATAGGTAAGACCATGTGTTGGGTCAGGCATGTATTTTCTCAACAGTGATACTTGGAACACATCATGATCTTTGGAGAGACTTAGAGGCATTACCAAATGGTAAGCTACAACGCCAATTCGTTCTATAATTTAAAAAGTTCTGATGTACCTATGACATAATTTCCCACTCTTATCGAAACTTATAACACCCTTCTATGGAGATACCTTTAGGAAAACATGATCTCCCACATGAAATTCCTAATATTTCCTTCGGTATTGTCATATCTCTTCTACCTTAATTTAGCTGCATTGATGTGGTTTTGGATTACCTTCAACTTTTTCATCGTTTCCTCCACAAGTTCTAGGGCCTATGAGGTTTCTTTCACCAAATTCATCCAAATAGGTTGGTGTGCAACATCTAATTCCATATAATGCTTCATATGGTTCTATCTGAATACTTAAATGGAATCTATTGTTATAGAAAAATTCTATCAGAGGCCAATATTTATCCCACATACCTTGAAAGTCATGTGAGATATATCTCAACATGTCTTCCAAATATTGAATTGATCATTCTGATTTTCCACCAGTTTGGCGTTGGTAAGCAGTGCTCAATCGAAGGTTAGTATTAATGGATTTTTTATGACTTTTCTATAATATTGATATAAAACTGGGATTCCGATCAGAAAAAATCGATAGTGGTACTACATGAAGTAATATAACATCATTAATATTAAGCCTTTCTAAACGTTCTGGTGGTAAATTTTTTAATATAGCATGAAAATCTGAAGACATGATAATAAGATAAGAAATTGTAGAGACCCAAGCTTCACATGCAGAGATATTACATTACTTTTGAAGAATACATAATACCTGACAAAAATAGAAGCCCAAAGACTGTATTAGTTTAGTGTCTTTGGAAACTCATAACATAATATTCTAATCATGGTGAAAGATATTCAACATCTCTCATAAAGATCATCCCCTTTTGTTTTCTTACCAAAAAACACTCTATATATCATGGGGAAAAGATAACATAAAATGGTCAGCTCAAATTCTTAGTAAGGGAAAACATGGAGAACATTAAGCAACCCATAATCATTTGAACGTAAAAACATAAACATAAAACATCAAAATCATGAGTAATGACATCAATCTTGGGAGTACATATGGAATAGATCTTAATGGAACATTAATCATGATAATATACCATGGGAATAAAATAGTTAATTGTGGTAAACCATTATGCACATGATATTATTTCCATAGTAGCAAAGAAATTTTTTTACCAAAACCATCATAGTGGACAATATTCATTATTGAACCGGGTTTACTTACCATTCCGGCCCTGTATTACTGAACCAGATTTTACATGTTGTTCCAGCCATGTATATCTCATGAGATATTAATTCTTACCCAATGATTTGGTGGAAGATATTGGTCCCACCCATTTCATATTGAAATAATTCTTACGTGTTCCACAAAACAATCATAAATCGTTCATCATAACCCAATTAAATAATGGTCTTCATAAATATCATCCTATTGTGACATAATCCATATAATACAAATTGATATCATTTCATCATAATAAAAATCAAAAAATTTAAATAATAGAGACATTATAATTTATAGATAAACATGATATGAAATGTCATCTTAAATGGAAAATAGTTTTGATAAAACACATGAAATGAATTCTTGAGAAAAATATCAATTATTCATAAAAATTATTTTTTTTCACAAAATGCCATGAAATTTAAAAAAAATATTTTATTGAAATTAATCATGAAATCTTGAAGAGTAATATTCATCAAGAAAAGGCATTATATAACTGTAAAAATATGTTCATGTCATATAATTTTTTAAAAAAACATTATCCTCGTATCTTTAACAAAAGAGTGAAAAAGTACCACATATGGTAAACAAAAGAAATAATTCCATAACACAATGTAAGCGTCAAAAATCGATAAAAATGACATTGAAAATACTTTTAATAATATTAAACACTTTATAAAAATATTTTAATTGAATAGATGAAAAATATAACCCCAGTAAATACTTACGTATATGAAATATCAAATAAAAATGAGATTACAAAATTATCCCTTAACAATAATAATCAGTAGAATCATAAATGTCAAAAAATATAAGAAATTACATAAATATGTAAATATATTATCCTTCATAATAAAAATCATAAAACATTCATGGTAATCATAAACACCATACAAAAGAAATAGTTGGTTATTAAGGCATAAGTCTCACAGAAATAAAAGTGAGACGAAATAATCCCATACCTTAGGTCTGATATGCTTTGTACGTATGTGATCCTCCTATATAATTATTTAAATACTGTCAGTTACTTATTCCCTTGTCATATTCATTTTTATGATATCATATATGGTCATATTCTTATCTTCTAATTTGTAATATTTTATTGCTACTTGTTATTCAAGTGTCTGTTTCTTTATGTTCTTATGAATATTTTGTAAAATAAATTCTTATTCCTCTTTTTAGGTTATAGATACACCATTTATATAATGTTATTAGTGTAATATATATCATTTTTATTAATTCAATTCATTTTTATAGTCATTATTCAATGAATATCATGTAGAACGAGTCGCATCACATCATGGAGACGGTAGGTCGTACGTACGCAAGAGCAATCATATCATTCCCATCATTGTGGAATATTATTGAAGTGTATGGTGTATAATATTAAAGAATAAATATTAATTAAAAATAATAAAATATATTTTTTCTTCTATCCTTATACCCATCCATGTATGTTAGTGATAAATAAAAGATTACACCGCGACGTGGAGACGGTAAGCCGTAAGTATGCAGGCGAGGTGATTTTATTTTTTTCATAAGATGGAGAGAAGATAGAATATGATTGTTTCAAATTCATAATAAAATATCAGAATACATGTGATACTGGAGTTATTACTTAATAATGAAACAACTCATAGAGGAAGTAGGAGAAAAAATAAGTTTGAAAGAATCGGTAAAGGAGATTACCTCTTCTTCGACACACCTTCTTTTAACCTCCTATTAAAGCACAAAAGATTGTCTTTGAAGAATACCAAGACCTCTCGTAGGTTTTTAGGGAGGCAGATAAGTGAAATGGTCACGGAATGGACGAATTTGTATTCACAAAAATGGAGTGAAGTGGAGAGGTGGGAGGTTCCCTTTTATACGGGAGTAGAGGGGCACCTTTGGAGACCTAAATAATATTAATTTATTATAAATTCAAGCCGCACTTAAAAGCCACCAAAAATGACTCAATTCTATGATTAGATGAGATAGGTTTTTAATCTCATTATACAATAAAACATAGACATGTTTTTGGTTAATTTTAAACCTCATCATTTTGATTTATCCTTATTTAATCTATTTTTTATGGTAATAATAATCTAAATTTTAAATTCTTATAAAGACATACTTAAATTTTGTAAATTTACTATAATTGAATACTTTATATCCCTTTATACCATATAATTTTAAATTTTAAATTTTTTAATATTTTTTTAATTTTTAAATAATATTAGAATATGTTATTTTAAAAAAATACCAATACTATAAATTATGACACTATTCATTTATTTGAATTTAAATAAAATAAAAACAAAAAATATATTCAAACCAAAATATTAAATATCTTCCTAACAAGTCATATGCATCTATAAATTATAAGATCATATTAATTAGTTCATATATTAATATTTTTAAACCTATTTATTTGATATTTCTCTTAATAAAATATTACAACAATATTTTTTAATAATTATTAAATATACTTATTTGTTGCATAAAAATTAAAAAAATATACTATGAAGAAGATAAATCTAATATCTTCCATAATAAAACTTTTACTCGAATTTATCATCCTAAAATCACAACATTTAAATTGTAATAATTATTAAATTATCAAGGTGACAACTATGACATCACTTTAAATAATATAATATAAGTGTCGCGATCTCTTTTATAAGGCTATAAATAGTCAAATATTAGACGACTGGATTCATATGGATTACATGTACATGACCAATAGGTTTTGGTCAGTTGTTTGTGCCTTTAATAGTCACTATTAGTTTAATACAAAGTGTATTATTGATTTTTCACTAAATAAACAATTTCTGAGTCACTATTGTGAAACCATTAATGATAATTATTTAATCCCTAAAAATTCTAAATAAATTCACATGATGTAGATATTTTTAATAGCTTTATTAATACTATTTATGTTTGAAGTATTAATAATTTTATCACTAAATTAAAATTATTACACTTTTAAGATATAAGAGAGTGACATGTTTTCACATTCTTCGGTTTTAATAATAATTACATCCTTTTCATGGTCGAAAGACAATGAAATTAATCTATTTAGACCCTTAGGTGATATGGGTTGGCTTCTATTCATCGAATATAATTTTGGTAGGTGTAACGGTAATTTTATAATAGTAGTTTTACCCTCATTTACCTAATTTACCTTTAACTGTGGTAATAAAATTTTTCCGTAGTTATTATTCACAATGACCAAAAATAAGATTTTGTCTATTAACATAATTTGGACCTATTGATTCCAAATATGGAATCAATTTTTTGAAATTCAAAAAACATAATTAGATGTAATTTATTTAAAAATAATTTTGTTTTCGAAAAAACGGTTTTTCGTTTAAAACATTGCAAAAGATTGGATTGATTTTACCGATGAATTCAATGAAAAATTAATGATAATGACATATATTATATTAAATTGTAAAACTATATTCTATTTATTCCTTAAACCAATTTACTATTTTTATTTATCCATATAAATTAACTTGATGGAAAAGTTGTTTTTAAGTAAAATTTAGCGTGTATTTACTATTCATCAAAAATAAGAACATTGTCAGAAAAATATCAAACATTATCCAATATAAATTTTTATACCATGATTCAAAAGTAGAAGTATATTTTCTAAAATTTAAAATATAAACATGAAAAAATTAGTTTTAAAATCGGTGCACCACTAAAATGCGGCAAAACGACATTTTTAAAAAAATACGTCTTTAATCCAAAAAATGGATTTTGTTCTCATACCTCATTCTCGAAAATTTGCAGGATGAATTATAATGTTATAAAATTTAATATGTGGTTAATACAATTCATAACATCTAGTTCATAATGATTTTATATAAATATATCATTGTTTAGTGAAACTCGGTATTGCGTACAACAAGCGCTATTGAGGAAGGTCGCTCTTGCGTGTAATGAAATCCAAGTCTGCTTTGCGTGTAGGGTAAGCATCATTTTCTGTTTCAAATAAAATACTAAAAATATATTTTAGTTATACATTGATCAAAATCTATAGATGGTGTTGTGTAAAATTAATTTTATTCGAAAGAACTTGAAATAGTTTGCATCAGAATCCAAGAATAGTGTTGAGTATACTACAAGCTAATATGATTTTTTGTATAGCGCAAGGTAATATTGGTGATGTGTGAAACCAAATACATCCATGAAATTAAAAATAAAAATTCATATAAAATCTAGGGGTGTTACATTCTACCCCCCTTAAAATTAATTTCACCCTCAAAATTAGTCGGGGTAATAAATTGGTTTCAACTTTAAAGATTCTTTCATGGAAACCCACATCGTAAAAAGGATTACTAAAATATAATTTAAAAAAGTAAAGTATGAAATGTAACAGTTACCCAGATTAACTTATCGTTCGGTTTCCACATATGATAACATTGGTGAAAACGTGGATATGGAAGAGAAATCATACCATCAAATTCTAATGAAGAGTGGTAGAGGACATGTCTATGAAAAATCCAACAATCACAAATCCATAATATGTAATTAACTAAGGTATCATCTGATTCCTCATAAATGAGGGCACTAGGAAAAATTTTTTGGTTTTCACGATCATTTCACTAATGTTGAATAAATTTTGAATTAGAAGAAATACATACATGATTTTGGTATATTCTCAATGATAATAATGCCCTAAACAATTTACACATCATCTCTTAAATAATTGAAGTAGAATTTTTCATTCGTAAAGTGTTATCAGATCATTCGATTGAATGATAGGTCATTCCATATATCTCTATCATAAGGTTATAAAGAGTAATTAAGTATACATAAGACCATCTATGGTGAGATTAATCATATATGGTTCCAAAAATGGACTTATACATCTTTTATCATACCACTTAATAAAATAAAACTAGTTTCTAATTACCAGGGAATTCTTGTTGGCTAGTGGTAGATGATAAAGGCCCATTGTACATTGTTTGTGGGTTCGATTCCCGCATCCTTGTCTGAAGCGATGGGTTTTCACTCATCTTGTAAGTCTCCCTTTTTCTAAAACTATACGATTATAACATCCCAGAAAAAATGTATTTTCCATAAACAATACTATCATATGCCCAACTTAATCCATTCCAACCATTAGTCTTATTGAAAATACTTCTGTCAAATCTCATAGTATAAAGAAAAAAACTACTATAAATGTCATCTGCCAAGAATTTGAATAATATAATTTATCCCCCATATATCATCAGATATATCTTATTGGTAAAATTCCAAACATGTGAATATCTTAGTCATTTATTCTCTTGAAACATGAATTACCATAGAACCATTGTGAAAATTGGAATGTTGTCAAATGTTAACTCTTTCCACATACCAAAATCCAGAAATTTCAAAATTCTCAAACCATGATTTCACTTTGTCCATATATCATTCATGATCTTATTAGTACTATCAAACATATTATTTTCTCTTTATACCTTCATTATGTGCATATCATCTTCTTTCCAAAAATATTTCAATCACATTTCATGGTTACCGATACCATTCAACATATACTTTCAAATACTCAAGGATAAAAAAAGTTTAACAATCCTTATATATTTCTTTATTCCGTATTACTATACATTATTCTGGATAAACATGCAATCATTACACCGCCTTCATTATCTATTAACCAAACATCATCATTTTATTCCTCAACACTTATTTCAACTCATGTATCATTTTTAGGTTCTTCATCATCATCCACATAAATAATACCAATATGACCATGCTGATTCTCTTGATGAGAATTTTTCTTAGGGAATTAGTTTGCATTATGCCTGTACATTCCACTTTTAAAACATTGAATGGTTGTTGATATCTTAGAAATACCATTATCATTGTCTATAGTGTTAACCAATCCTTATACTTTTCAATTATTTGCTTTGTGTCCTACTTTTCCACACCCAAAGCATCTCCCAGTTCCATCGAGACATTCTCTATGATGTATCATCCCACATGATTTAGATGAGAGAAATTGAACTTTCTTTCCTCTATGATCATCATGAAACTCTGCCTTTCTCTTATTAGAGGAGTCAGGAAACTTACCAATGTTTATATTATTGATCATGTTGTGGGATTGTTGATTAGGCATAATAATGATTTTTGGCCCTCCAAATCCCATTTCATTCGCTTGATCATGAATAATATCATTGCATTGTCCATCATATTCTCTATTAACATGAATATTCATGTTTTTAGCCATTTTCTAATACCCAAAATGAATAGTGTTAGGGGAAAAATCAGACTAGGAAAACAATATAATCAGGGGAGAACATTCAATCCCTAACATCTTAGGTTTAATCTTAGGTTATTCATGATCGTTATAATAATTCTAAGACTGTAACATATACTTATACTTACCCTTAGTGAAATCCCCAGACATTCCTTAGAAATATCTCTAGGGATTTCTCAAATGTTTTCGCATCCTTGAATCCAAAGGACGGCCAAACCTTATACCTGATACCAACTGTAGATACCCAATAATAATGTACATAGACATTACATTACATTTTCATAATACATAATACATGAAAAAAAACCGATGCCCAAAGACCGTATTAGTTTAGTGTCTTTGGAAACTCATAACAGTATCTTCTAATCATGGTGAAGGATCTTCAACATCTCACATAAAGATCATCCATTTTAGTTTTCTTACATAAAACATTTCTTTATATCTAGGGAAAATAAAACATAAAAAGGGTGAGCTCACATTCTCAGTAAGGGAAAACATGGAGAACATGAAAATACCCACAAACATTTGAATGTAAAAACATGAACATAAAACATCAAAATCATGAGTAATGACAAAAATCTTGGTATTACATAAGACATAGATCATAAAGGAACATTAATCATGATAAAATATCATGGGAATAAAACACGTAATTGTGGAAAACTGTTAAACACATGATATTATTACCATAGTAGCAAAGTCATTTTTTTCCAAGACCATCATAGTGGACAAGGTCCATTACTGAACCGGGATTACTTACTATTCTAGACCTGTATTACTGAACCTGAGTTTTCTTGTTGTTTCAGCCATGTCTATCTCAAGATATATAAATATTTACCAAATGCATTGAAGGGAGATATATGTCCCTCTCATATCATATTGAAATCATTCTTACGTGTTCCACATAATGATCATAAATCATTTATCATAACCCAAATAATAAAATGGGTTTCATAAACATCATCCCATCGTGACATAATCCATGTAAAACAAATAGATATAATTTCCTCATATTAAAAATAAATCATGAAATAATAGAAACATTATACTTGAAATATATACATGTTAAATAATATCATCATAGTTGTAAAAATGTTTTGATAAAACACTTCAAATGAATTCATGACGAAAATATCCTTTCTTTTTTAAAATAATATTTGTTTCACAACATTCAATGAATTTTAAAAGAAATTTATTTTATTAAAATTAATCATGAAATATTGTAGAGAAATATTCTTGAATAAAATGCATTATGAAACCAAAAAAATATGTTCATGCCATATAAGTTAAAAAAACATTCTTCTCTTAACATTAATGGAAAAGTCAAAAAGTACCAAGTATGGTAAAAACAAGATATATTCCTTCCATAACACAATGTTAAAGTCAAAAAATGGTAAATATGACTCTAAAAATAAATGAAATAATATTAAATACATTATTAAAACATCATTATGGACATGGATGAAAAATATAATCCAAGTAAATACTTACTTATAAGCAAGATCAGATAAAAATGAGATTGCAAAATTATCCCTTACCAATTATAATCAGTGAAATCATACATGTCATAAAAAGAAGAAAATTACATAAATATGTAAATATAATATCCTTCATAATAAAAATCATAAAAAATTCATGGTAATCATATAAACCATACAAAATAAATAGTTGGTGATTATGTCATATGTCTCACAGAAATAAAAGTGAGACAAAATAATCCCTTACCTTTGATCAGATATGCTTCGTACATATCTGATCATCTAGTATAATGATTTAAATAATGACATTGACTTCTTCCAAAATCATATTCATTGTTATGATATCATATATAGTCATATTCTCGTCTTCTTATTAGTAATATTTCATTGCTACTTGTTATTTTGGTGTTCGTTGATTTATGTTCTTATGCGTGCTTTGTCGAATAAATTCTTATTCCTCTTTTTAGGTTATAGATAAATCATTACCATAATGGTATTAGTGTAATATATATCTTATTTATTCATTAAATTAATTTATATAATCATTATTCAATAATGATCATGTAGAACAAGTCACATCACATCGTGGATACAATTGGTCGTACGTACGCATGAGTGATGATATCATTTCCATGATTGAGTAATTGTATTGAAATGTCTCGTGTATAATATTACAGAATCTATATCACTTTAAAATAACCATATATAGTTATTTCTTCCATCATTATACCGTATCAAGTATGTTCGTTCAAAAAATAAATGATTACACCACGGTGTGGAGACTGTATGTTGTATGTATGCACGCGTGGTGATTTCATTTTTTTCGTAGGATTGATAGAAGATAGAACATGGTTGTTCTATATTCATAATAAAATATCATTATACAAGTGATACATTATTAATTACATAATAATGATACAAATCATATAGAGGAAGTAGGAGAAGAAATTATTTTTAAAGAATTGGTAAAGGTGATTACCTCTTCTTCGATGTGCCTTCCCTTAACCTCCTCTTAGGGCACTAAATATGGTCATTGAAGATTACCAGGACCTCTAGTCGGTTTCTAGGGAAGTTTATAAGTGAAATGGGTAGGTTTTGGACGAATTTTAATGCTCAAAAATGGTGTGAAGTGGAGAGGGAGTACATTCCCTTAAGGTAGGAGAGGGGAACATTTGGAATCCATAAAAATATTAATTTATAATAAATTCAGACCCCACATAAAAACCTCCAAAAATGACTCAATTAAAAAATGAGATGATACCAGGTTTTAATCTCATCAACTAATAATATTTAGACATGTTTTATGTCTATTTTTAACCTTATCAGTTTGATTTATATATATTTAATCTATTTAATTTTATTTGTGGTAATAATAATATAAATTTTAAATTGTTATAAATACAAATATAAATGTTTTAAATATTCTCTAATTCAATAATATATAACCTTTTCGACAATATAATTTTCAATTTGTTATTTTTAAATATATATGTGATTTTTTAATAATTTAATAATATCTTATTTTTATAAAAAACCAATATTTTAAATTTTGAAAATATTCATTAATTTGAATTTAAATAAAATTAACATAGAGAATATATTCTAACAAACATATTTAATAGGTTTATAACATGTCATATTAATCTATAAAATACGTGTATCAGACTAATTAGTTCATATTGTAAAATTTTTTTACCATTTATTTGATATTTCTCGTAATAAAATAATTAATTCAACATTTTTGTATAATTATTTAATATACTTATTTGATTCATAGAAATTAAAACTAATATACTATGATGTATATTATAATAATATATTCCATAATTAAACTTTTACTAAAATTTATCATCTTAAAATCAGTGCATTTAAATTGTTATATTTATTAAGTTATATAGGTGACAACGTTGACATCACTTAAAATAATATAATATATGTGCCATAATCGCTTTTATAAGGCTCAAAATGGTCAAATATTCAATTATTGAATTCTTATGGATTACATATACATGATAAATAAGTTCTGGTCTTGTGTTTCTACCTTTTATGGACACTATAAATTTAATGAAAACGGTATTATTGATTTATCACTAAATAAAAAATTTCTGCGTCACTATTGGGCCACTATTAATGATAATTATTTAATAGCTAAAAATTATAAATAAATTCACATGATGTGGATAATTTCATTATATTTTGGGTGACTATTTATTTTCAACGTTTTAGGAATTTTATCACTAAATTAAAATTAGTACACTTATATGATATAAGAGAGTCACATGTTGTCACATTCTTTGGTATTAATAATTATTAAATACTTCACATGGTTAAAAGTACATTAAATGAATCTATTCGGACTCATAGGTGATATGGGTCTACTTTTATTCATCCAATAAAATTTTGGTAGGTGTTGGGGTAATTTTATAATAATAGTTTTACCCTTAATTATCTAATTTACCTTTAATTGTGGTAAATAAAATTTAAGCATGATTACAATTCATAAAGCCAGAAAATAAAACGTAGGCTATTTACATATTTTGAACCTACATATTCTAAATATGGAATCAAATTTTTCAAATTCAAATCACAGAAGTTGCATTAATTAATTTAAAATTAACCATGTTGTCGAAAAAATGTGTTTTTCTTTAAAACATTGCAAAAGCTTGAATTGATATTTCCTACGAATTCAATGCAAAATTAAATCTATTGACATAAATTATATTAAATGGTAAAAATATATTCTATTTATACATTAAAAAAATTTACTATTATAATATAACCATATAAATTATCTCGATTACAAAAGTTGTTTTTAAGTAAAATTTAGCGTGTTTTAAGTATTCATCAAAATAATAACGTTGTGAGAAAAATATCCAAATGTTATCCAATTTAAATATTTATATATTTATATAAAATAATATTTGTATTTTGAAAAATTGATCTTATTAACTTGTCAATAATTAGAATTAAAATTGTTGCGCCATCAAATGGTGGAAAAACTGCATTTTTTGATAAATACTTTTTTATCTGAACAATTGATTTTCTTCTCATACTTCATTATAGATAATGTGTATGATAAATTATTATGTTATAAAATTAAAAATTCAGTTAATACTATTAAAAAAAGCTACTTCATAATAATATGATAACCATATATCACTGTTTAGTAAGACTCGGTATTGCGTACAACACGTGCTATTGAGGAAGGTCGCTCTTGTGTGAAATGAAAGACAAGCCAGGGTTGCGTGTAGGGAAAGCATACTTTGGTGTAGTGTATGACATATTAAAAATACTGTCCAGTTATACATTGATCAAAATCTATTCTTGGTGTTGTGTGAAATGAATTTTATTCCAAATAACATGAAATTGTGAGAATCACAAGCCAAGAATAGTGTGGCATATACTACAAGCTAATATGGTGTTGTGTATAGAGCAATATAATCTTGGTGAAGAATACAAAAAAAGAAATCAAAAAAATAAAAAAGAATAATTCTCATAAAATATCAGGGTGTTACAACAATGAACTATATTGCATCATTTCTTTCTAGGAGTCTTTGGTAGCCCCATGACAATGTCCATCGTGATATTCTACCATTTCCACTCATAAATGGGAAGTGGTTGCATAACTCCTCTAGGTTGTTGCCTTCTACCTTTCACTTGTTGACAAAACATACATCATGACAAAAAATCAGAAATATCCCTCTTCATGTTGTCCCACCAAAAATTTTCATTCAAATCTCTATACATCTTTGCTCTAACAGGGTTAATAGAGAAATTGGAGCTATGTGAATCATCCAACAACTCCCTTTTTAGATCAGGTATATCGGGACCAAAAAATCTCTTCCCAAATTTCAAAATTCCATCTTCACACACAATGTCACTTAATCACACATAATTTACTGCTTTAACATTCTTTTGAAACACTTCATCATCGGGTTCATAACACTTAATCCTTTCTAGTTGAGATGTTTTGGAAACCATTTGAAAAAGAATTGATGTTTCACATTCAATGGTTATTACCTTATCCATCATTTATGGATCCATGAAAATAGGATCCTTTCAACACTCATCTTGTGAAAAAGTCTATGTTCTTTTCAGGTCAAAGTATCTCCCACCTTATTTGCCTTCCCTGAGTGGTAGTGTATCGTGCAGTCATAATCCTTGAGTAGTTTATGCCATATCTTTTGCATCATGTTGAGGTCTTTTTTGTGAGAGAAATACAATTCAAACTATTGTGATCAATATAAATATCACATTTTTCACTATAGAGATATTGTCTTTATATCATGAAAGCAATGATTACGACTACTAACTCAAGATCATGGGAAATATTTTTTTGCTAATAAATTTTTCACTATCATGATGCATAGGCAATAAAACTATCATTATACATACGGACACAACCGGGTCCTTTATTTGATGAATCACTAAAAATATTAACCCCATTATTGCTCGTTGTTAGAGTCAATATAACAGCATAGACTAATATTCTCTTTAATTTTTCAAAATAATCTTCACATTATTTTGTCCTAAGAAATTTCACCACTTTACATGTGAGCTTGGTTAATGGGTTATTAAATTGGGTATAATTCTGGATTAAACACCGATAATAACCTGCTAATCCAATAAATTTTTTTACCTTAGTTATAATCTTCGATGCAGTCTATTCATGGATTGATCTTTTCTTAGAAGGATCAACCAAGATTCCATCCTTAGACACAATATGTCTAAGAAAAGAAATCTCATCAGGCCAATATTCAGACTCTCTAAACTTCCCATATAATTTGTGTCTTCTAAGAGTCTTCAGGATCATGAATATGTGATTTTGATGATCATCATATCTTTTGGATTATACCAAGACATCATAAATAAATACCACTACAAATTCATCAAGATATTACTTGAAAAATCTATTCATTATAACTATGAAGAACGACAGTGCATTAGTCAATCCAAAAGGCATTAATGTAAACTTGTAATTCCTGTACTTGGTTCAAAATGATTTTTTCAGAATGTCTTCCTTCTTTACACACAACTGATGATATCTAGATCGAAGGTCAATTTTTAAAAAGTACTGAGCTATACGAAGTTAGTCAAAAAAATCAAAAATGTGTGGTAGGGGATACTTGTTCTATATTGTTATAGCATTGATCTCCCTGTAGTCAATTCACAACCTCATAGATCGATATTTCTTCATAACATAAGGTAAATAGGACCCCCATGGAGAAAAACTTGGGCAAATAAATCCCTTATTACACAATTTCTCTAGTTTTTTCTTTTTTTCCACTAATTCCACAGTGGCCATTCTATTAGGGGTCATCAATATGGGCCTTGAACTAGGAATTAAATCAATGTAAAACTCATTTTCTATTTCTCGAGGATGTACAGGTAAATCCTCTATAAACAAATCAACATATTATTGCTCAATAGGTACTCCCTCTATTTGAACGTTCCTTTCCTCACCCACAGTTATTTCATTCTCATCCTCCCCAATAATTGAATTTAGTTGTGCTACTTGGGATTGATCTAGATAAGAATTAAGCAGTGACAATTATACTCAAATGATATGGTGTTCTTTATCATCTTCATTGAAAAGAGTAACATTTTTATTATTACAATAAAATTTTGAATCATAGTCTGAATGCCAATACATAGAGAAAATTATAGCAAATTCAATCATGGTTATGATGATGAGATAATCAGATAAATAACATTTATATGTCCTAATGGGGAACGTTCCCAAATTTTTTTTGCAATGATACTTCCCCTTGGAGTTTTGACTGATAACTACCTTGTTTAATAAAATTGGATATATATATTTTTCATAGAAATATAGGAACATATGAAACAATGTGATGATAAATAATCAAATAAAGAATAAGTTAATCTTGAAGAAACCACTAAATTACCTTCCACTACGTCTTTCAGAGCTTCAACCTCAGCTGTAGTGATTGCAAAATATTGGTCCTGATCCATAGTCATCTTCGGAGGTAAGATCCCCTAACGCTTAGGCCATTCATTAACATAATGCCACCATTCAATACAATTGTATCATTCTAAAAATACATCATATTTATTCCCCGTGCAAACATGAGCTTGGTGGCCTTTTTCATCACACTTGTTGTAGACTCCCATTCCCTTCAGGAAAGTACCAGGGTGTTTCTTCCCACAATTACTATGGTATGGATATTCAAATTTTCCCTTCTTATTGTTATTTCCATTTCTAGAGTGTTCATAAAATCTCTTTTTCTCTTTATTTTCATTAATGTCGTAAGATATAGAGAAATATTTTACTTTCTTGATAGCACATGAGACAATATCATCATATGATGAGATGGATTGTGAGACGAATGTTCAACGGAGAAATGGATTTAACCAATCAATAAGACGATCAATCTTACTTATTGTGTTACATAAATAATCTACAACATGCATTGTTATCTTTGTAATGTTAGCTTCATATTTTGCGACATTCTCATCATGTTTTGGACTCAAACTCAAAAATTGACTTTCCATATCCGCTCGATGGTCAGTAGGAATGTATTTCTCTAAGAAAATCTCTTTAAACTCCCTCAATTCCATATTTGATACTTCATCATCTTCTTTTGTGTTTTGAAATAATGACCACCATTGATCAGCATCTCTATTGAGGTGGTAAAATATCAAGACAACTTTTTTCCTTTTTTTAATCCCCAAAAAATGAAATATTATCTCTATGATATTTATCCATTGCTCAAATACTAAAGGATCTGTACTCCCATTTAATGATGGTTTCTGTATCCTCATGAAGAGATCTAACATTTATCATTCACGCTCTAGATCAGGGTGCCCCGTATGGGTATGTTTATTAGTCATAACCTGAGTTATTTTTCCCAATATTGTGATATTATGGTCAGCACTAGTTGTATCACCATCTCCACTATAACTATATTGAGCCAGAGGGAAATCCCAACATGGAGTGCATGCATTGATATAGTTTCCATTCATTCCACTTGGCGCCATTTCTATACAATGTCATGAACTATTTTAGTTTCTGAATCAAAATACATAATTCCAAACTTGTAAAACACTTAACATAAATTAAAGAGTTTGTGGATATAATCCATAATCATAAAAATTATTTCGTTGAGAATGAATATACTCAAAAAGCCTTAAAAATTCATTGTAAATTAAATGATAATTATCTTATTCATATCTTCTTTGAGTGTCGTAACAAATAGTGCACCAAGGCCCCTTGTCGTGAACCCATTCCCGTTCGATTCTTGATCAAAGAAGTGTTTTTGAGTATTACCCCTAGGTACATCTATGGAACAACCACCTCTACATGATCATATCTAGATAGGGATGTATTTTTTGGAAAACTCACAAAATATATACAATACAAAAATAATAGGAAGTTCTTATATACTAATCCTCAAGGTCTATCTTAGGGCTATGTTCTCTAAAAAGAGTTTATCTAAATCTAGTTTCCATGGATTGTACTAAACTTCCAATAATTCCAACTGTAAAGACACGACCCCTGAAGCCCAAAGTCAGTGCATTATTACATATCATTAGAATGATCACAAAAGATCAAGTCTCAGAAGACCGATTTGTTTAGTATCCTTCGAAGTACTATATATATTCATAAGGTTTAAATTGCAAAATAAAATGGAAAACTACAACAACATTATTTCCATATAATAGATTGTGTTCCAATAGAGTATCCATACAAGTCAATCATATTATACTTCATCACATATAGGAAAAAATAAAACACAGAAAGTGGTGAGCTCAGATGCTTAGTAAGGATAAAAATATAGAGAAAATTTTCATAAATAAGCATTAAAATTTAAGGCAATGTGTAATACTAAAACAAAATCCTTTTTAAATTTAACATTAGTATAATATGGAAATGATAATGTCAAATAATTTCATTTACATATTCACGTGAATATTTTACTAGTCGAATAATCACATGAAATATCAATTGCCACTTTCATAATGATGGAATGTATAATACCAGACTTTCATAACCACATAGCCATGTCCTTGTGCCAAAACTACAAATAATATTTTTTCAAGGACTTGTGCCAAGACACTAGTTTGTCTCATGATACCTACCATTGAATCGAGGAGCTATAGTGGTCTGCACCATTCACTTACAATGTCCAATGCGTTCCTCATATGAAAAGGTTTAATCATAACATACACATTCATATTAAAACATGCATATGAAATGTCAAAACATTATCCATTAAACATGAATGGTGTAAAAATAACACATCCATAGTCAAACATTTCACATAACCTTCAATACGATATGGATGTTTTGTATCATAATAAATCCACTTAAAATAAGCATAAAATCCATTAAAGGGTGTTTATATAAATGAAATCAAAGCCTTTTTTATAGAAATATCACTTTATATTTTGAAATCATTTAAGAAAAAATTTATTTTGGAAATATTCATTTATGATTTTAAGGGGAGCCTCGATGATATTATAATGGCAGAAAATAGATTCACCCACTGTATAATATTAACAAAACATTCTTAACTTAATTTTGTCAAAACGTTCATAAAGTACCATGTTTGGGAAACGACGGAAAGATTCCTTTCAAAACATATATTGTAAAATAAGGGTATAAATGAATTTAATCCATAGTATAGTAAATATTAAAAATGTTTTGAATTAAATTTTTAGGAAACAAGGATGTGGTTGATAATGAGGTCCCAGTAGATAATTACGTACAAACAGCATAAGATAATAAAGAGATTGTAGAATTAAACCTTACCTTATAATCTTCCTTGGTTGTGGGTAGGTTAAAATTCATTAAAATGGTGAAATAATTGTTATTAAATAATTGAAGAATCATAAACATTAACATGATATCATATATGATCTCTTAATATTACTTTTTTAATAATATCTTTGTATTATCATCATTACGGCTGTTCACAGATTTGTTTTCCATTATATTCTTTGTTACATAAGTAATGTTTTTTTATGGATAGGATGTATATTTTTCATATTAATAATGATATTATGTCATTAAACATTATTTTTAATCATCTAATGAAAATTAGTTATGAATGGATATGACGGGGAATTAATCTCATCGCATTCGTGGAGACGGTAATCCGTACGTACGCATGAGCAAAAATATCATTCCGTTGATATACAAATAATATAAATTTGGATGGTATACCATATATACTGAATCATTATCATGTTATATTTTTTATTTACATCAATTACACATCATTATCATACCCATCCAAATAATAATGTATGGAATAACAAATACACCACGGCGTGGAGACGGTAAGTCGTACGTACGCATATATGGTGACATGTCATTCAAAGGATGGATAGAATAATGAATATAGTTTTACCATATTTCTGATAACATCACAGTATATAGAAGATACTGGGGTTATTATATTAGAATGATAAAAATAGAGAATGAGGAATTGGAATAAGAAAGAAACTTGAAAGAGATGATGAAATATTCACCTCTTCTTAAGTTCTTCCTTTTTATTTGATGTAATGGGAAATTTAGGTTGGTTTAATAACTATAGTAAGGACTCTAGGATGAATGGAGGAAAGTTAAAGGGTATCTTGGTAGGGTTTGGATGAGCCAAATGGCTTGGAATGTGTTAATTAGAGAGAAGGGGGAGTGCCATTTTATAAGTGGGGTGAGGGGCACCTTAGGAAAATCTAGAAATATTATTTTATAATGAAATTATTTTCAGGTTATAATGGCTCAAAAATGAATTATTTACAATATAAGGTGGGTATGGTCTGAAAACCAATAAGCCAATAGGTTTTCGATAGGTTTTGTTCAGTATATTAAATTTATCTTTTAGATTTAACTCTTATTAAAATAGTTTGACTTTTACCATGTCTCTTTGTATTTTTATATTTTATAGATAATAAACATACAATAAACTTCCAAGATAACCCCATTTGATTCACTAATGACATATATAATATAATTTAAGACTTTTGGCCAGACCATATATTTTTTAAAATTGAATATTAATTAATAATAAAATATTTGTTTTAAAAACTCTTTTGTGTCAATTTCAACACTATTTGGAATTTATTTTTCTAAATTCATAACAGCATTATCACTTAGAAAAAAAAACATCTAACCAAGACTAAAATGTCATATTAACATATCAAATTTTTGGAATTCACAACAAGTCTAAAATTACATTTATATGGATATTTATAAAATCAATTAGCTTAATATTTCATTAATTAGATAATTATTGTATCATCATTGTGTCATAAATAAATTTAATTATTTGAAGTCTCAAAAATATTAATATAATACCATTATGTAGGAAATATTTTTAGATTTCTATTGAAAATTTATAGTTTAATTTATCTTATGTGTATCCCAATATTAAAATTTTTATAGTTATTAAATTTGATTTTAACTCTTTTAACTCTTCTTTAAATAAAATAATAATTAATGTATTAATCTAATCCAAGTGGACCTAAAGGATGATATTTTATTTCGTTGTTTGTTTGAGGTCGAATTACACATAGAAAATAGAATTAGGACATGTGTTAGTGTAATAATAATATCATTTTTACCTTTAATTACCCTATTTACTTTGAACCATAGTAAATAAAAGAAAAAGATACTATTCACCACAAATTACATTAATCTTATTGAACTCAATTGTACATACTGATATCAACAGTGTCTCTCATATTTTTGAAATTCAACTCATAGAATCGGTAAAATATAGTTTAATATATTTTGCAAATACTCCTAGAAGGTGGGTAAACGACAGTAAAAAGTTCAATAAAATTATTATATATCTAAAAATATTATAAACTGACTGTAATGAATTAAATTGAACATATATAAGAATATTGTGTCTATTTTTATCTAATATTAATTTGAATAAGATAAATAATTAGTTTAAAAAAATCGGCTTTAAACTATCACTCAGTGTTTTTCACTATTCATTAAATATTGAATGTTTTCAGAAAAATACCAAAAAATCACTCTAAGATAATTTTGATATTCTGAATCTGAAAATGAATTCCATTTTGAATGATAAAATTGATAAAATTACAAAATGTGGCTATTACTATTCATAATGGCTAGTTTGATTGGTTGTGGTGTGTTAGAACTTGAAGTTGTGTAAAACACATGTTATTGAATTATTTAAAGAGAAGCGTACTGTGGAAGCTTGGGGTGTTACATTAAATCATCTATAACAACATCTTTTATTATTTATTATGTTTATTTGGAAATATGATTAACTGTTTCTTTATTAATTTCATTTTTGAATGGTTTATTATTTTGGTGATTAAATAGTTATTTAATTCGTTTTCCTTCCAATGTGTTAAGTGTTAATGTCAAGATACCTATTTTTATGATCTTGTGGCACACATAGAAAAATATTATTATTATTTGATTAGTGGGTCTATTATATCTGTTTAGTGAATTGGGAAATAGTAAATGTGTTATGGCCTCAATGGGTACTCAAAATGTTATCCCATGAATCAAATATGTAACATCCTAGGTTATCACAATCTTATAGTAGGTTAATTGGTTTTTATTGCAATACTAATATATCATGATGGAGGATATTTTTTTGTAAATTTATAAGATTTTGAAAATTTAAAAATTCAACCTTCTATTTGTAGATACAATCCTATGTCAATGTCATTGTGAAAACAAATTTTTTTATTTCATACATTATAATGTTTCATATTCTAGGAGAAATGTCGATATAGATTTCATGGACCTAGATATCCTCTGTGAGGTGATATCAAATAAATTAAATATTTTATATTACATGCATGAATTTTTTATAGGAAATATATAAGGACTTAAGATTTGTGCATTAGATCATAAATATGATATTTCAGTTGATTCTAATATAATTTGGAAGGAGTTATCAAATAACAATATTAGATTTGAATAAAATAATAATAATAAATCTATATTCAAATAATAAAAATGGTGTACATATGAGATATTACATCATTTACAGTGATTATGAATTGTAAATTCATTACTATAGTTAAAGGGTGACCTCATATAGAGAATAAAATTGGATTATGAGGTTGATATATTTTAAATTTTCTCCATAAAACACATGTATCTTCCAAAAATAATCCACCTTATATATCACATACATCATTCATAATAGTATAATTACATTGTATATGACATTGAGTATAACTATGAGACATATAAAATGTTAATAAAATATACTCATACTCATAAAATTATAAAATTTAGTTGAAAATTATAATTCAATCTAATAAATTCATCACAAGTCGTTGATCATATTTAATATGTCACATTCCATTAGTTTATATAAAAACAACACATGCTAATTTTTTATTTGTATAGTTACATAACACATCACCCAACCACATATTTCCATAGAGTTATTATGAATTTCTCTATAGTGTTATATATTTAAAATGAATCATATAGGAGGAAAGATCCAATATTGGATAACAAACTACAAATTATCAACTAGAGACACAACCAAAAAATGATTATCACAACCCTATGACTAGTGTAAATGAATTATTAATCCATGCAGCTTCACAAGAATGTATCCATGTTAACCTAATGTAATGAATATTTCCATGACACATGAACATGTAGAATACTATTTAAACCATGTATAACATTCCATATAGTATTGTCAATGGGTTAATCGAGAAAACAATTCATGTTTATTTATCATCAGAGAATCATTTATCTCCATATGTATCTCTATTAATGATGAATTTAATATATCTACACAAGTTCATAATTTCCCTGACGATCATCACTAAGAGATCACATTGGGAACAATTATTATTTAAATATTATGATTTCCAATTCAAACATTATTAAAAGATAATGCTGAATTGATTTTTTGTATTAAGGTAAGTTATTATATTATTAAAATATTTTATGAATTGAATTTTTATGGATTTGATGATTTTATTTTATAACACTTAGTCTTGTTTCACAACCAATGCCATGATGATATGGGTGATCGATTGAAATATCAAAACAATTAATATTGAATGTTTTACCCATACTTATTAAATAATGGAATCAATGATTCTATTTTTTATAGATATGTCTAGGAAACATTCATTTCTATTCTATATATTAGATGATCAAAAGAGTTTATTCTCAGAGAAGAACCTGACATGTCTTAAATGGGGAGTTCTAATAATATCTGAAATAGTTCAGAAGATAAGATATGTTAGCTATAGTACATAACTAAATGAGTTATTATAATTATGTCTATTTGTAGTTTTCTGATAGGATGTCTTTAAAAACCATGATATCAGAGAAGTACGTCCTTGTGTTCGAATTATATAGGACTTATAAAATTAGTATTTATAAACACAAGGATTAATTTGAAAGGAAGCAAAAATTTATAATTAGTTTTGTTATTGATGATAATAATATTTTAATATACATGGTACATGAGTGATTTAGAATTTAGATAAGTTTTTTAAAAATATTTTATAAAATTAAAAATAATATATGAGATGTTTGTGAGTAATTTTTAATGGATTTTTTCCATTTTAATAGGCATTTATTTAAATTTTATGGTTTCTATAAACATGGATTTAATGGATAGAAAATTGAAAAATGACTGGGTGATAAGACTGGTCACAATTCTTCAGTGTCTATCATAAGTCATTAATCGATATTTTTTGACTTTTTTATAAGGCTTGTGTACATCATAGTAATTTTAGTTAGTTCTTTTAAATGAAAGAGAAATAAGTGTTTGACATTATCTTTTGACTTTGAGGCTGAGTATATGAATTCATCCATAGATTATAAGTACTTAAAAATCCTTACATAATGTATGACTTTGGAATCCCTGAAACAATAAAAAAGCAAAGGAAGAAAATTATTTTTAATTGAATTTAAGATTACTACATATTTATTATTAGTCATTGAGTGTATAATTAGTATTAAATACATAACAAAATTTTCTTGATGTTTTTTGATGAAAAATCAATGTTTTTATATATAAATTTGATGATGATGGGATTCAATTAGCATGATTATTGAGAATAGTTTCAATGATCAATACATCACAAAACTATTGTGATATAATCATTTAAATATCATGGGTTGATTTTTAATGAGATTAAATTAATATCAAATATAGAGATATTATGGAACATTTTAATTATTTTTTATTTATGAAATTAAATAAAATATTTGGAAAACATATTTTTTCTAATCTACTATTGTTCCTAATCAATTAGAATTTCATTATCCTATTAATTTACATCATCTAATATGACATGAATAAAATCAAATAGTACAATGATTTTATTGAAAATATAATACTCCAAAAGATATATATAAAGGAATCTTAAAATTATATATGATGTAATCATTTTGATTATTATGTTTTTCTGTAATGTTATAAACATAATAAAGTGTTGTGATTTATTCTTAAATTGATAATTGTAATGTTTCAAGCTACGATGATATCGGTATACGAAAATGGCATTAATTTATCCGTTGGATTCTTTCATTGTTTTCATTATATAATAAAATGACGAAATACGCATAAGCAATACAATATAGTCATTATTTATTTGCGGATGTTAATGAATAGTTTATGTGGATAAATTTTTGAATAAAAGTGGGTGATTTGTTTCATCTATAGAAGAATCTAAAGTATTAGTGGTTCGATAATATTATTTGTTATTCGAAAAGATAATAATGATATCGAGAATTGTTTAATGAATCTAAATATGATTATAATAGACTATAATTAGATCTCTAGAAAACCATAAGTCAAAAAATATGATTATTTAGATGATATAGATTGAGAAAAAAATGGGAGAGTGAAAAAGGGAAATACAGTTACATTATATGATGAAATAGATAAGGTATAAAACAATATTAATATCATGGGTGAATAACAATGTTCAAAATAGTGAAATTAAAATAGAGATTACACATTTATTATGTTTTGTAAAATTACACAATAAGAAATTAATTTTTTAATTCATGTGTGCATTTAAAAATTATGAGAAACCTACTACATCAACATTGGTATATGTGATAATATGTATTAATTGTATATCCAGAAATGGATCCCATTGTTTGGTGAGAGATCTTAAATAAAACAAATATGACACACAGAAAAATATTGATATATTAAATCAATAGGTATAATAAAAAAGACAGTTGGCTATAATTTGTTATTGAGGTTTCGGCACACAAACATAGATTTTTTAAAAATTATGTTAATATATTCATGTTATATACTACATATAAGAAGGAGGAAAAATTCTTATGGAGAGAATAAAACAGGTAGAAAAACAACATATTTTTATAGAACAATAAAATTATCATTTAAGAAAGTATTTTAAAACCTTGAAATATTTTATGGTAGTTTGAAAATTTATGTCCACACATATAAATAATTTTAGTATACATAAATAATAAATAAATCTAATGAATATAAGAGTATGATTCATCAATAGTGGATAAGATGAAATATATAAAAAATCTATCCTTGAGGATTGAGGAAGTGAAAAAATATTATGGAACTACTCCCAATAAATCATTAATGAAGGATCAGAATGATTCATCATTAGATTGAATAATATTATTCTAATATAGTAAAAACGAACTTTCCATGATGTTTTTAAAGAATCCATGGAAATAACATATATCATGATACGTAAAAAAATCCCCAAAAAGTCAATTAAAAAGAGGCATAATAATATTGTAATAATTAATGAATTCATTGATGATTATATTGATATGTTTACAAAAATTTTAGGGAAAAGTACGATGATGTTATATCAGAAATGTCCTATAAAGAAGGTAATATATCAAATATGTGTATCAAATATATTTCCAATCAATACAAGTTATCAAAACATAAAGAAAATACCCCATTAGTTTCATGTGAAAAAACAAATCATATAAATAAAAAGTATAAACCATTGAAGAATAGAGACAATTTTATAATGGAATGATTAGTTATATTACCTGATCAACAAAAAAAATTAATTACAATAGAGGAAATATAAAAAATAGGTATCTATAATGCTATCTCATGTTAAAAAGATATTCCATTTACTGACGATTTTCCTAATGTTAGAGAATCTATACTACCCAAATTAATAAAAATCTAAAAAGTGAAGATGATGTAAATCTGATTAAAGATATATATTTCATTGATTTAAATGAATTTTTTTTGAGAAATGTATCAGCACCAGTGGTACAATTGAGTATGTGGTTGAGACATCGGCATTCTCACATTTTAATAACTATGATTTATAAAAGAAATTAATGGTGAATTTTGATAAATGTTAAAAAAACCATGTAGATGATTTTTTATCTGAATTAATTTTGTATCATTAGAATATTTTCAACAATTATCATAATTTCATTGATCATATTTAATATAGAAAACAAAAATGGTGATGATATATAGAATTCATCTCATGAGGGTAAAAACTGAAAAATTATTGAATTCCAAAAAATTCAAGGTTATCTAAAAATATAGAATTTCAATACCCCTAATATATGCTAATGGTCTAGGTATGATACTCACCCTATGAGTTTTTATAAATATAAACATCACCAGGGTGTGTTATTTTTTTAAATTGGGTAGCAATTTACTTTCACTTGATCATTTATAGGTTCTTTCAGATGTGTTTTAGTTCACATGAATTTTGTAAAATATTTTTTATTCAGCCATTGAGAAATGATAATAAAAGTGGGTATCATATAGTTTTTTGATTATGGAAAAATATCTTTTCATAAATAACCACTATGGTTTTTTTAAATAGGGTCTTCCAATGTTTACGTTGAGATTGTTTACAGATGAAAAACATCTATAGAACATTTAGTGTTACATTTACTTAGTTTATGACTATACATATCTTCAATTATGACTATCAGTTTAATCTTGTGAGTAGTGGAATAAAAATAATTTAATCTATAATGGTATTGATAGGTATGTTGAAAGGACAATAAAGGGTATTTTATGTTTTCATATGGTATTTTTACTCATCATCAGAATTAGAATTTATAAATTTCTTTTATTATAATGAAAATAAATCTATTTTCACAATAATAATATTTTTTGAATTATCTAGGGATATAAAGTTGTATTAAAATTATATTATAGGACCCATTCATTATATATGATATAATTTACCTCCATTTTTATTCATTGAAAATTAGGGGGATAATAGTGGAATTCAATGTTAGAGTTGAAATGTTATTGACGAGAAATGTATTGTAGAGACAATGTTTTTTCTTTGAAATAATTTGATATATTTATATATATAGTTTCCATCCCAGGCATAGAGATAGTGTGTTATGATGAGGACCTATGTTCCCTAAATGAATTTTATAAAAATATTAAAATATTTTACATTTTGCAGATGCGGTTAATTATGAAATTGGGGTTATTCTAATTTGGTCAATCTTATTCGAAATCTGAGACAATAGTTCTGTTCATAAGGTGGGTTTTACCCCATGTGCGACATAAAATAAGTTGGTGGAGGATGTTCAGATATCATGCTTAGTGGATGGGTATTTATGTGGATTAATTAACTAATTATTGAATTGTTTAATTAAAAACATCCCAAAGATAATGACTAAAATTATTTCCTTAGTGATAATTCTCTTGGGTTGGATTATAATTTGACCACCACTGGTGAATCTATCTTCATCCTACCATTGGAGAGTTAAATGGATTAACAAAAAATCTCAGGATCAAAGAGGATCAAAGAAAAACGAACACATCAGCTGCTTCTAATGGTTATAGTAGAACATTCTTCACAAAAAAAATCAATCCAGAATAGTTATAGGAATAATTATTTGATTTTTTATCCCTTACATAAAATTATTGGGTATATCATTATTTTTCCCTAATATATTCCCCTATATAATACATTTTCATTCCCTAATGAATTGAAACCGATTTTGTCTACATTTGATTATCTAAACATGGACCATATTCTTCCTTGTTTCTCAAGAAAACATGTCCAATTGTTATTTAAAACCATTTTTATGTTCCCCCCCCCCCTCGTAATCACATTCATCGCTGATGGAATCCAATAGTTCCTGGTTTGATAGTTTTCGGGAGACATGGTATTGATCAGGTACTTGGATTTTTGACATATTGACTAAGCATCCATATAGCATCCTGCTTTTTTATAACATAAACATTCATTTCATTACCCAAAACCTAGGATCTTTAAGGTTTAGTGTCTTGGAGACTAGGAACATAAAACATGAAAATGTAAAACATTATTATTAAACACTTGAAAGGCTTCACCTCATGTTCATCCTAGGTTCATTACTGCATGTCATAACCTGGGGACATACATCAAAACAATGGGTGAGCAGAAGGCCCAGTAAGGGAAACAAGAGAAACATTTTACATGTGAACTTGAGATACTTCAATAAGGTCATGAAAAGAACTTTAAGGCATGAGAAATAAATCATGAGATATATCATAAAAAAAATAACATTTTTCATAACATTAAGATGTGGCTACATCATTAAACATATAAAATCATTAACATATCACCAAGTTCCATCCCCAAGGTGTCATTTGAAAATTACCAAGGTTATTCACCAAGATATCATGAAAATTGTAATCTCTAGTGGTTACAGCCTTAACCAATGCATTGGAGCGCTATCAGGGCGCACACTTAAATTTTCCTTTATTATCATGTGATCCACATATATCATCATCAAAAATTTTATAAATAACCCATATAGCATAAAATAAATGGGTTTCATTTCATAATCATAACGATTTAAAAACTGCTTTAAAGACATGATCTTTACGTCACTTTAAACCCACATAAGGGGAGAGAGGGTCTCATGTATGTAAATACCAGAATTTAAAATAGAACATTTTGATAAATATGTAAATACACCTGTAGAAATAATAGTTTTGAGTATTCACTTTATAACATAAAATAATTTCCAGAAAAGAGAGAGGCATTTTGAGACGAAAATTCTGCAGCATAACGACTATGTTTCGGGGTTTTAGAAAACATTGTAAAGAGAGGGGAAATGGGTACAAAATTCATAAATGACCCATAAAATAGTATAGGTGAAGAATAAGTAGGATATTTGAACATGGTAATGAAATTTGATGGACATACCATTTTAAATAAAAATCATGGAAGGAAGACAAAAATTTTATTTCTCTTATGAAAATTCTGCAGCCAAACGGCGTCACTTAAACATCAACAAAAATGTTTTGAAAAGATCAAATAGGGTCTCTAATAATGTGAACATAAGAGTTATATATGATAGATATAGAGATCATACCCCAACATAAAAAAAGTAATTTGAAAGACTTGACATGAATGTAGAACTTTGAAAAGAATGAGAAGTGTGAAAGAATCCCCTTAAAAATTCAGCAGCCTAACGGCGTCACTTAAGCTTCAAAAAATGAATTGACAAGATAAAATAGGGTCTCTAATCATATTAACATAACAGTTCAGTATGATAGATTTAGATATCATACCCCAAAATAATTAAAATGATCATTAAAGACTTGACAAGAAAATAAAACTTGAAAATGAGAAGGGTGAAAGAATTCGTTACAAAAATTTCGGCAGCCTAACGACGCCACTTAAACATTCATAAAATGAAATGATGAGAGTAAGAGGGAATATATAATCCTTTGAACATAAAATGGACAGTATAAAGAATATAAAAGAACATCCTCCAACATAAGAACATGGTTCATAAAAGAAATGACATAAAAGATATCACTTGAAAAGAAAGAGAGAGGTCAGATCCCTTCCATTAAAACGTAACTCTTAAAACTCAATGGTTGAGACATTGAAGGCTTGGGGGCACCTTGGGAGGACTCCTTGTGAGGTAAGGAGACGATAACTTCGTTGAGGATGGTTTTGGAGTCGAAAATATGAGAGGAGGGCTTGGTATTTATAGGGAAAGTGACGGGACAAGGCATTAATAGCCAAGGGACACCTCTAAAGTGGTTTTCTCAAAAGCATGGGCCCTCCCATGGTACATACCATAGAGTTAGGCCACATGGGGACCCCCACACAATAATTCATCCTCTTCGTCAAAAATACCTTAAAATATATCATGACATAATCATGACACAGTTAAGATGTCATTAAACATACCAAAACTCTAAAACTATATTTTTACTATTCACTGAAAATTCAACTTTCTCAGAAAATTCCCAAAATTTCACATTAACCAAATATCAAAGCTCGGATTTCAAAAATGAACTCTATTTTATAAAATTAATTTTCTAAATAATTTTAATTCATTTTTTAAAAAAGCACACCATTCACTGAAAATTCATTTCTTTCAGAAAAATCCCCAAAAATCACCTTAATATAATATCGATGCCCTGAGTTCAAAAATTAAATCCATTTTATAAAAATAATTTTCTAAATATTTTTAATATTATTTTTAATTAAAAAACACTATTCACCTGAAAAAAACTGATACTTGAATAATAATTTATGAAACTGTTATTTACCTATTTTATTGAATCTCATTAATTAATCTAGGTGTCTAAATTATATTACAACTTTCTTTGAGTGGAATTAATAAGCCATTGGGTCACATTACTAATCCTAAGCGTAAAATCACTATTCATAATTTACTAGTCATCAAAAATCAAGTTGTTCTTATTAGACTCGAAATTTCATACTTAACATAATTGTTGAAGACCATTTTTTGAAAATAATTACACATTTTTATTTATTGAAGGTTTAAATAAACATTTTTAAAATTTCAATTCTCTGAAATTCATCAAAAATATTCCTACTATATTTATCCTGACATTTGAAAATTCATAAACTTCATCATAAGAAGAAATCCCAATTTTTATTTAAAATATAGGATTACACAAGGTAGTTACGTTATCCATACATAGCCCCTTATCACAGCAGCATAGGACCTATGTGTAATATGTGCTAAGGTGAGAGAATATGAGGGAGGCTCAGCCAACATCGCACGAGTAGTAATTTCTATCACTTTGAACTTCTCGTGAAGGCGATCTCGTTCTAGCTTTACACGATGAAGTTCGGATTGGGTTTGGTCCAGAGCAAAGCCCAGTGGTGCTACCTCCTACCCAAGTTCTGTTATATGGGCTTTGATCGGTCCAAGACTACTGGGTGGGGCCATCAAATCTTCTTTCTATATTAATTAACAACTATTTCTTTTATTTAGAGACAATAGTCAAAAAGTTTAGTTTCTAGTGGTCATATTGACCAATGGTCAAATAAAAGTCAAAACCCAACGGTCTCATTTTAATTATACTCATGTTATCAAATGAAACATTTTTGTTGAGTATAAAAATATAATAAAATAACACATAAAATTAGGAAACACGATTTATTTAAAATTTTGGGTCGTTACAATCTTTCCCCCTTACGAAATTGCGTCCTCACAATTTTTAAAATAGGGTTTTGAAATTTCATTGAAAGTGCCACAAAGGAAAAGGAGTCCGTAAAACTATTACTTTAAATGAAATAAAGGGGAGTAAAAAGGTCACCCGAGTTAACCCACACTAGGATTCCATGTAGGAAGACATGGACATGGAAGAGAAAATAAAGGGTCATGTTCTGAGGGAGAGTGATAGAGAACATGATTAGGAGAAAGTTAACCATAAGAAAACCCCAAACATATCATGTATGCAAACGGTCTTTGATTTCCTAGTAGGAAATGTAAACCAACAACATTTTTGTCTTATGTTTCTTTTCATAATTTTGAGGAATTCATTTACTACATAGAACAGAAACATAAGAAAATATACCTACCTTCATGTATAGTTTCATCCTTTAATAAGTTTCAACCCAAAAATAATCTTTTCCCCAAACGAGGAGCATTCAAAAAAACTTGGTCTCATCAAAACACAAGAATCATCTTCTAGAGAATCACATAATCCACAAAAGATTAACCATCTATTTCATCTACCTTTAAACGTTATCCCAAAAACAAAAAGGGTAAGGTAAAACAACTCTTCAAAAAGAAATAATGCCATAGGAATGGAAACTACATTTAAATCATCAAAGTTCCATGGTACTACCCAGAGTTCATCATAGACCATTCTGTAAATAACTGTCCTTAAAAATCCTCAAAATAAACCAAACTAAGATTGAAACCCAAATACAAGAAGGATTTGATAACATAGTCTTCCAAGGTACACATTATCATTCATCTCCAAACAACATCAACCACTCCTAACATCATATAACAAAAGTAACTAACCTAAACATATTTACCCCAAGATAGGTTAATCATTTCCATATGTAACCTAAATTACAATAAGTCTGCCTTAAATTCATCGATTCATCAAAATATAAGTCAATGTTACTCCTCAATGAAAATACCGTAGTAATCTATTTATCTCGATCATATAGGGTCCCCAAAATAGTAAACATCTTCCAAAATAATAATCATCTTTTAATCCCCTAATCATCTCTGTCATATTAATACGGAAATCATCGCATTTCCTCTCACATTGGTTGTTGGGACATGTTCTTCCATTTCCCACCATTAACTAAGAAGATAAAGTATAATTAGGGGGTTAAATACTTCGCCAATAATCATGAAAAGGTAACTTTAAGCATAAAAGGATAAACTTGTAGAATAAAATTATATCCTAACTTGTGATCCCCTAGGTTCCAATCTAGGTTATCCATGATCGTATATTCTTATGTGAATCTTTATTTTATTTTATCTTTTTCCCTTTAATAATGGTTCATACTAAGCTTATGAATTTACCAAAGCATATCCCCCGGGAGTGTCGTAACCAAGAGTGCATCAAGGCCCGCTGTCGTGTACCAGTTCCCGTTCGAGTCTAGCTCAAAGTGGTGTTTTGGGTTTTACCCCTATGTACATCTGTTCGAGATCCACCTCTACCTACTCGTATCCAGACAAGGATGTATTTGCTTGGCAATCCCTTACTCAATACTCACCAAAATATCTATAACATTTCCTATATTTAAACTTTTCTATAGGGTTCTTCCTAAAGTTTTCATATCCTAATTTCCACAAATAACTAAACCATCAATTGATACCAACTATAGAATCACACCTTTTTATAACATAAACTTTCATTTCATTACACAAAACTAGGGATCTTTAAGGTTTAGTGTATTGGAAACCAGGAACATAAAACATGAAAACGTAAAACATTCTTCTTAAACACTTGAAAGGATTCTCCTCATGCTCATCCTATGTTCATTACTGCATCTCATAACCTGGGTACATACATCAAAAGAAAGGGTGAGCAGAAGGCCTAGTAAGGGTAACAAGAGAAACATTTTACATGTGAACTTGAGATACTTCAATAAGGTCATGAGAAGAACTTTAAGGCATGAGAAATAGATCATGAGATATATCATAATAAAAATTAAATTTTTCATAAATTTAATATGTGGATACATCATTTAACATACACAATCATGAACATATCACCACAGTCCATCCCCAAGGTGTCATTTGAAAATTACCAAGGTTATTCAACATGATATCGTGAAAATTGTAATCTCTTGTGGTTACATCATTACCCAACGCATTGGAGCGCTATCAGGGTGCACCCTTAAATTTTCATTTATTATCATGTGATCCGCATATATCATCATCAAACATTTCATAAATAACCCATATAGCATAAAATAAATGGCTTTCATTTCATAATCATAACATTTTAAAAACTGCTTAAAAGACATGATCTTTACGTCAATTTAAACACACAGAAGGGGAGAGTGGGTCTCATGTATGTAAATACCATAATTTAAAATAGAACATTTTGATATATACGTGAATACCCCTGTAGTAATAAGAGCTTTGAGTATTCACTTTATATCATAAAATAATTTTGAGAAAAGAGAGAGGCATTTTGAGACGAAAATTTGGCAGCATAACAGCTATGTATCAGGATTTTAGAAAACATTGAAAAGAGAGGGGACATGGGTCAAACATTCATAAATGACCCATAAAGCAGTATAGGGGAAGAATAAGAAGGATATATGAACATGGTAATTAAATTTTAAGGACATACCATTTGAAATGAAAAACATGGAAGAAAGACAAAAATTAGATTTCTCTTATGAAAAATCGGCAGCCTAACAGCGTCACTTAAACATCAACAAAAATGATTTGAAAAGATCAAATTGTGTCTCTCATCATGTGAACATAAGATTTACGTATTATAGATATATAGATCATACCCAAACATATAAAATATGAATTTGAAAAACTTGACATGAAAGTAGAACTTTGAAAAAAATGAGAAGGGTGAAAGAATCCCCTAAAAAATTCGGCAGCCTAACGGTGTCACTTAAGCTTAAAAAATGAATTGATAATATCAAATAGGGTATCTCATCTTATAGAAATAAGATTTCAGTATGATAGATATATATATCACACCCCAAAATAATAAAAATGAACTTGAAAGACTTGATAAGAAAATAGAACTTGAAAATGAGAAGGGTGAAAGAATCCGTTACAAAAATTTCGGCAGCCTAACAGTGCCACTTAAACATTCATAAAATGGAATGATGAGAGTAAGAGAGAGTCTCTCATCATATGAACATAAAAAGGAAAGTATAATGAATATAAAATAACATCTTTCAACATAAGAACATGGATCATAAATGAAATGACATAAAATAGATCACTTGAAAAGAAAGAGAGAGGTCGGATCCCTTACCTTAAAATGTAACTCTTAAAACACAAAGGTTGGGACCTCAAGGGCTTGGTGGCACCGTGGGAGGACTCATTGGGTGGTAAGGAGACCATACCATAGTTGAGGATGGTTTTGGTGTCTAAAAGAGGAGAGGAGGGCATGGTATTTATAGGGAAAGTGAGGGGACAAGGCATTAATGGCCAAGGGACTCCTCAAAAGTGGTTTTCTCAAAAGCATGGGCCCTCCCATGGTAATTACAATAAAGTTAGACCACATGGGGACCCCCACACAATAATTCATCCTCTTTAGTCGAACATCCATTAAAATATCTCATGAAAACATCATGACACAGTTATAATGTCATTAAACATACCAAAACCCTAAAACTATATTTTTACTATAGCATCCCGCCTTTTTATAACATAAACATTCATTTCATTACACAAAACTGAGGATCTTTAAGGTTTAGTGTCGTGGAGACCAGGAACATAAAACATGAAAACGTAAAACACTCTTCTTAAAAACCTGAAAGGCTTCTCCTCATGTTCATCCTAGGTTCATTACTGCATCTCATAACCTGGGGACATACATCAAAAGAAAGGGTGAGCAGAAGGACCAGTAAGGGAAACAAGAGAAACATTTTACATGTGAACTTCAGATACTTCAATAAGGTGATGAAAAGAACATTAAGGCATGAGAAATAAATCATGAGATATATCATAATAAAAATAACATTTTTCCTAACATTAAGATGTGGATACATCATTTAACATAGACAATCATGAACATATCACCATAGTCCATCCCCAAGGAGTCATTTGAAAGTTACCATGGTTATTCACCAATATATCGTGAAAATTGTAATCTCTAGTGGTTACATCATTACCCAATGCATTGGAGCGCTATCAGGGCGCACCCTTAAATTTTCCTTTATTATCATGTGAACCACATATATCATCATCAAACATTTCATAAATAACCCATATAGAATAAAATAAATTGGTTTCATTTCATAAACATAACGTTTTAAAAACTACTTTAAAGACATGATCTTTACGTCACATTAAACCCACGGAAGGGGAGAGCGGGTCTCATGTATGTAAATCCTAGAATTTAAAATAGAAAATTTTAATATATATGTGAATAACCCTATAGAAATAATATCTTTCAGTATTCACTTTATAACATAAAATAATTTTGAGAAAAGAGAGAGGAATTTTGAGACGAAAATTCTACAGCATAACGGCTATGTTTCGGGGTTTTAGAAAACATTTAAGAGAGAGGAGACATTGGTCCAACATTCATAAATGACCCATAAAATAGTATAAAGGCAAAATATTAATGATATATATGAAAAAGTTAATGAAATTTGAAGGGAATACAATTTGAAATGAAAAACATGGAAGAAAGTCAAAAATTAGATTTCACTTATGAAAATTCGGCAGCCTAACGACGTCACTTAAACTTCAACAAAAATGATTTGAAAAGATCAAATAGGGTCTCTCATAATGTGAACATAAGAGTTTAGTATGATAGATACAGATATCATACCCCAACATAAAAAAGGAATTTGAAAGACTTGACATGAAAGTAAAACTTTGAAAAGAATGAGAAGGGTGAAAGAATCCCCATAAAAATTCGGCAGCCTAACTGCGTCACTTAAGCTTCAAAAAATGAAATGACAAGATCAAATAGGGTCTCTCATCATATGAACATAAGATTTCAGTATGATAGATATATAGATCATTCCCCAACTTAATAAAAATTAACTTTAAATACATGACAAGAAAATAGAACTTGAAAATGAGAAGGGTGAAAGAATCCGTTACAAAAATTGTGGCAGCCTAACAGCGCCACTTAAACATTCATAAAATGAAATGATGAGAGTAAGAGGGGGTCTCTCATCAAATGAACATATAAAGGACAGTATAATGAATATAAAAAAACATCCTCCATCATATGAACATGGAGAATAAATGAAATGATGTAAAATAGATCACTTGAAAAGAAAGAGAGAGGTCAGATCCCTTACCTTAAAATGTAACTCTTAAAACTCAAAGGCTGGGACCTTGAGGGAATAGGGGCACCTTGGGAGGACTCATTGGGAGGTAAGGAGACCATAAAATCGTTGAGGATGGTTTTGGAGTCGAAAAGATGAGAGGAGGGCTTGGTATTTATAGGGAAAGTGAAGGGACAAGGCATTAATGGCCAAGGGACACCTCAAAAGTGGTTTTCTCAAAAGAATGGGCCCTCCCATGGAACTTACCATAGAGTTAGTCCACATGGGGACCCCCACACAATAATTCATCCTCTTTAGTCTACCATACCTTATAATATCTCATGACATCATCATGACACAATTATGATGTCATTAAGCATACCGAAACCCTAAAACTATATTTTTTTACCATCCCGCCTTTTTATAACATAAACTTTCATTTCATTACACAAAATTGAGGATCTTTAAGGTTTAGTGTCTTGGAGACCAGGAACATAAAACATGAAAAAGTAAAACATTCTTCGTAAACACATGAAAGGATTCTACTCATGTTCATACTAGGTTCATTACTGCATCTCATAACCTGGGGACTTACATCAAAAGAAAGGGTGAGCAGAAGGCCCAGTAAGGGAAACAAGAGAAACATTTTACATGTGACCTTGAGATACTTCAATAAGGTCATAAAAAGAACTTTAAGGCATGAGAAATAAATCATGAGATATATCATAATAAAAATAACATTTTTCATAACATTAAGACGTGGCTACATCATTTAACATAGACAGTCATGAACATATCACCAAGGTCCATCCCCAAGGCGTAATTTGAAAATTACCAAGGTTATTCACCAAGATATCATGAAAATTGTAATCTCCAGTGGTTACATCATTACCCAATGCATTGGAGCGCTATCAGGGCGCACCATTAAATTTGCATTTATTATCATGTGAGCCACATATATCATCATCAAACATTTCATAAATAACCTATATAGCATAAAATAAATTGGTTTCATTTCATAATCATAACGTTTTAAAAACTGCTTTAAATACATGATCTTTACGTCACTTTAAACCCACAGAAGGGGAGAGCGGGTCTCATGTATGTAAATCCCAGAATTTAAAATAGAACATTTTGATATATATGTGAATACCCCTGTATAAATATTATCTTTCAGTATTCACTTTATTACATTAAATAATTTTGAGAAAAGAGAGAGGAATTTTGAGACGAAAATTCTGCAGCATAACAGCTATGTTTCAGGGTTTTAGAAAACATTGAAAAGAGAGGGGACATGGGTCCAACATTCATAAATGACCAATAAAATAGTAGAGGGTCAGAATAAGAATGAAATATGTGAAAAAGTTAATGAAATTTGAAGGACATACCATTTGAAATGAAAAACATGGAAGGAAGACAAAAATTAGATTTCTCTTATAATAATTCGGCAGCCTAACGGTGTCACTTAAACTTCAACAAAAATGATTTGAAAAGATCAAATAGGGTCTCTCATCATGCGAACATAATATTTCAGTATAATAGATATAGAGATCATACCTCAACATAATAAACAAGAATTTTAAATAATTGACATGAAAGTTGAACTTTGAAGTGAATGAGAATGGTGAAAGAATCCCCTTAAATATTCGGAAGCCTAACGGCTTCACTTAAGCTTCCAAAAATGAATTGACAAGATCAAATAGGGCCTCTAATCATATTAACATAAGAGTTCAGTATGATAGATATAGATATCATACCCCAAAATAATAAAAATTAACATGAAAGACTTGACAAGAAAATAGAACTTGAAAATGAGAAGGGTGAAAGAATCTGTTACAAAAAGTTCGGTAGCCTAACGGCGCCACTAAACATTCCTAAAATGAAATGATTTGAGTAAGAGGGGGTCTCTCATCATATAAACATAAAAAGGACAGTATAATTAATATAAAAGAACAGACTCCAACATAAAAACATGGAGAATAAAAGAAATGACATAAAAGAGATCACTTGAAAAGAAAGAGAGAGGTCGGATCACTTACCTTAAAACGTAACTCATAAAACTCAATGGTTGAGACCTTGAGGGCTTGGGGGAACCTTGGGAGGACTCCTTGGGAGGTTGGGAGACCAGAACATCGTTGAGGATGGTTTTGGAGTCGAATAGATTAGATGATGGCTTGATATTTATAGGGAAAGTGAGGGGACAAGGCATTATTGGGCCAAGGGACACCTCAAAAGTGGTTTTCTCAAAAGCATGGGCCCTCCCATGGTACTTACCATAGATTTAGGACACATGGGGACCCCCACACAATAATTCACCATCATTAGTCGACCATCCCTTAAAATATCTCATTACATCTTCATGACACAGTTATGATGTCATTAAACATACCGAAACCCTAAAACTATATTTTTACTATTCACTGAAAGTTCAACATTCTCAGAAAAATCCCAAAATTTCACACTAACCAAATATCAATGCTCTGATTTCAAAATTGAACTCTATTTTATAAAAATAATATTCTAAATATTTTAAATTCGTTTTTTCAATAAACACACTATTCACTGAAAATTCATTTTTTTCAGAAAAATCCCCAAAAATTACCTTAACATAATATTGATGCTCTGAGTTTAAAAATGAAATCCATTTTATAAAAATAATTTTATAAATAATTTTAATTTAATTTTTAATTAAAAAACACTATTCACCCGAAAAAAAACTGGTACTTGAATAATAATTTATGAAACTGTTATTTACCCATTTTATTGAATCTCATTACTTAATCTAGGTGTTTAAATTATATTAAAACTTTCTTTGAGTGATATTACTAATCCATTTGGTCACATTACTAATCCTAAGCATAAAATCACTATCCATAATTTACTATTCATCAAAAATCAAGTTGATCTTATTAGACTCGAAATTTCGTACTGAACATAATTGTAGAAGAACAATTTTTTAAAATCATTACACATTTTTATTTATTTAAGGTTTACATAAACATTTTTGAAATATCATTTCTCTAAAATTCATCAAAAATATGCATACTATATTTATCCGTACATTTGAAAATTCATAAACTTCATCATAAGAAGAAATCCCAATTTTTATTTAAAACAAAGGATTACACAAGGCAGTTACGGTCTCATTACATAGCCCCTTATCGCACCATCATAGGACCTAAGTGTAAGGTGTGCTAAGATGAGAGAATCAGAGGGAGGCTTGGCCAACATCGCATGAGTAGTAATTTCAATCAGTTTGAACTTCTCGCGAAGGAGATCCCATTCTAGCTTTACACGATGATGTTCACCATGGGTTTGGTCCAGTGAAAAGCCCAGTGGTGCTACCACCTTCCCAAGTTCTTTTAAATGTGCTTCGATCGGTCCAAGACTACTGGGTGAGGCCATCAAATCTTCTTTCTATATTAACTAACCAAGATTTCCTTTATTTAGAGACAATAGTCAAAACGTTTTGTTTCCAGCGGTCATATTGAACAATGGTCAAATAACAGTCAAAACCCAACAGTCTCATTTTAATTATACTCATGTTATCAAATGAAACATTTTTGTTCTGTATAAAAATAAAATAAAATAACACATAAAATTATGAAACAAGATTTATTTAAAATTTCGGGTCGTTACAATCCACGAATTGTTGAAATAGTTACAAATCATAGAACATAGGGAATGTATGGATACCTGATTTATTTTATTGGCATCAAGAAAAAAATTATTAACAGACTACATGTTTGGAACATCCTAAAAAACCCCTTGCGAGATAGAGAGTGATTTCTAGTGAGTAATGGCAGGAAATAACCAATGGTACTCAGATACAAGAGTTTCAAATAATTTAATTTTGAGATCTATGGTGAGTTGACCAAAATAAAGGTTTATATCAGATATGGAGAAATTCAGAGACTCTAGGGAAAAATATCAACTACAGACCATGTACAGTTAAGAACAGTGGTTGTGTTTCCCTATCTCGCAGTGGAATCTATGGATTGAGATAGTTAAGGATGAGATAAAATGTTCTTCTCCCTCATACATTATTTATAACTTCCCCAGTTAGAAGAACAAAGTGTTGGGATAAAAGAGAATGGACTCTATGTAATAGAACATGGACATGTGTTTCCCACATGAGAAGCATTCCATGTGTACCAACATGATGTGTACTAGTGTACACATGATTGGGGTCTATGTACACATAAACAACCACATGGCATGGCCTCGGTCCCATTTAGTTAGGACACAAAATGTAGTCCACCTTCACGGTGTGTTTTACTACATGTTGTGGATCCATGTGATGACCATGGACATGACCAGACAGTGGTTTAGAACAATATTACATGTGGTTGTCCTCACTCAGTGTGACCCCCTTTGGCTATTCTATGAAATATTTTATTGTCCATACATCATTCATTTTAACTTGGAATTAGGCACTCAAAAATTCCTATACATTGTGTTTTCCTACGTAGAATGTGATGATTAAATCAAAAATAACTTTTGAACTAGGATGTGAAATGTTTGTGGGTTGTCTTATGGTGTGGCGACACATGGTGACATAAGTTACCAAATAGAATCACCATAGCATTATATGATTTCTATATAGCTGGGATGGGATGTGGCATTCCTCAAAATAGTATTGAGCATACCTGCCTATAGGAGTGGGTATTGGTGTTCCCCATTTATCCTTCTGAGTAACCCTCTGGTAGGACTGAGCTGTGGAGTTCCTGGACATTCTAGACATACCCTCTAATTGGGATGTGATGTGGGATTCCTTGATGGAAGTTCTAAGATTACTCTATAGTAGGGATGGGTAGTGCCATTCCCTGATGACCTCATCCAGGTGAAACCCTCAAGCAGGGCTAGGTAGTGGAGTTCATTAATGAACTACCAAGCATACCCTCCAGTAGTTTTAGGTTGAGGAATTCTCTGATCATCATCCAAATTGGTACCCTCTAGTAGGAGTGGGCACTAGAGTTCCTCAGTGACTACCAGAGTAAGATGCACCAATCATACTAGGTTATGGGATTCATTCCTAAATATGGTGACCTATTAACTATGATGTACAATGATGACTCATGGTTTGACATAGAATTGGACTCACATAGAAGAGGGTTAAATTCTCCATTGAGTCATACTCTTCATCGAAATCCAACAACCATGATATATAGTAAGTTCCTCCCAATGTGGAAGGAATCAAGATGTGGTTATTGAGTCCATTATAATTTTTTTTCAGGGAAGACATGTGAGTTGATGCGAATCATATATGGACATTCCATTTTAAATGATAACTTATCATCTTCATAGGATGATCCATGAGATGAATATCCCAATAATCTCTTATTTAGGCTTCAATTATTGAGTACATATTTGTGTGTATGTGTGTGTGTATCCTAATTTATTACCCAGTAATTGTGTATTGGATATTCACATTCAATGAGAGGAAAACAACCATGTGGTATACCACATTATTTTCGTGTCTACCTCTTCAAGGTTGTATGAGTCTATTCTCCTACAATAGGTAGCAAAGACTCGATGATATGTTCATCTTCCCACCCTGTAGAGCTCATTATTCTTGGATGAGTTTACTTTCACTCTCTTGTTTGGGTGAAATATATTCTTTTTACTGGACATTTTTTATCCACAACATTCTTCTTCAATTATATCTCCCCTTACTTCATAATTTTCAGGACATCATACTGGGTATATATATACTCCCCCCTACATGGTATTTTCAAAAAATATGCCCTATCATTTGCAGATGATGAATATGTATGTAAGGAAGTTAGATTAGCATAGGGATGCATTGTAAATGGACCTCTTACGATATTAATAGTTTGGGATATATGAGCTGGTATAGGGGTTTTTTTACTTTTTTAGGTTTTGTTAGATTAGGACACATTTTTATTCGAGCGTGTATTTTCACATTTTATTATACAACTATACTTTTTACGATTTATTTTTCCATGTATGTTTGGTTTATTTATAGTAGTGTATCACTTTTTATTTCTCTTTTTCTAAATTTTTTCATTGAGTTGATTTTTTCCATGAGTAAATTTACACAGGCAAAGGACTCCAGGAGTTTTTTGTGAATACAGCCCTTATCGCCCCCACACGGCCTATTGAGTTGGACTTTGATTTGTTTTGGCTCATTCCCCGACGTGGGTTGCATTATGATATATTCTTATTAGAGAAATTTAATTCTTTGGGACATGGTTTAGAAATTTCCCAGTAAGAGGATTGTTCGGGTTTAGAGAAATAGTTTCAAGGTTTCTTGAGTGCATTTCATAATCCAGGGAGTCCAATGATGGTTCGGGTGGCCGATGTATCCATTAACCCGGACCCTAAAAACCTACTTGTCGACTTGGATTGACATGATTTTTGATACAAGGTTCAATGTTACATGAATCATATAGGATAGTGTTTTTTATTATACATGAAACAACACCCAATTTTTTATTGATATATATATATATATATTCTCATATGACTGTGGTACTCCTTGATACATTCTAGATTCCCCTATGGTGAATTCTAGCTAGGATACTAGCTCTGGTTTTTGATGAGGACTACATTAGCAATGAGTCCTCAGTTCATGGTCCATTGAACATTCTCTTTCTTGAAAGTGAGAAGGAATTAGATTTCACAATAGTATAATAGATGTTCATCTAAAGAGAAATGGATGATGATGTGAATTTACTGAGCTCACTCTTTGAGTACCAGTGTCAGAGACTATTGAGGTTCTTCAATGAGAAAGATAACGAGGTGGTGGATGATTTGATAGAGTTGTTGGTTTGTATCTTCAGGATTATATAGACACCAATGGATCAAATAGTATATTTGGATGCAATATTTTTTCCGAAGCATTTGGGCGTTGGTTGAGCCTAATTTTTCGGATGCATGATTATTCAACACTATGATGGGATTACATCAAGAAGCTATTCTGCAGGGAGTACTACTCCATATTATTACACTCTGTATGTATTTAGGAGCTTTTGGAGATTCAAAGGGGAGGGATTAAAGTGTACAAGTATACACCTAGGTTCATAGACCATATATGGTACCCCTTAAACATGATCTGTGATGGCCACATATGATCAAAAAAATTTGATAAGTGACTTAGGAGAGATATTAGAGAAGCATATTTCCATTTTGCATCCACACCTTATTTGAGGATTTGGGTAGATAACTTATGAGAAATGGATTTATTTCAAAGGTATAGTATATGTAACACCCGAAGCTTCAACGATATATTTCCCATTGAATAATGCAATGGCATGTTCTCTATGAAACTTTGATGTTCTTACACACCACGACCAATCAAACTAGCCGTTATGAATGGTAATACCCACATATTTAATTTTGTTTTCCAAAATGGACATCATTTATTGGTTCAATATGCCAATATTATCTTATGGTGAATTTATGGAACTCTTCTCAAAATTCCAATTTTCAATTAATAGTTAAATTTACTAAATTTTAATTAAAAACAACTTTTTAAATTGAAATGTTTTATTGTGATAATGTATACATTTTAATGGATTTTATGAATCATTATATAATATTTTTATAATTTAATATACTTTATCTCATTGGATGTAATTTCATATTTGAACAGGACAAAAACATGTGTCAATATTTTGATAGTTATTATTTCATAAAAAGAAACATTTTCATTTTCCAACGGGAATTAATTTTAAATTAATATATGCCACATAAATGTTTTAAAATTGAAAAAATGGATTCCATATTTAGAATAAGTTGGTCTAAATATTGTAAATAGATAACATTTAATTTTATACATTAGGAATAATTACTCTGGTAAATATTTTAGGTACCCCAATTAAATGGGAAAATCCTATAAATAAGGATTAAAATAATATTAGAATAATATTAAATTAACATCACATGTATCATAACTCTATTGGAGGATACATTTCCAACCATGGGCACCCTTGGGTTTATTTTGGGACCCCATTGAGCAATGTCAAAGTGATAATGACACTATACAATAATTAATTTATAGCAATGATCAAAATGACATAAACATATATCTTTCAGTAATACTATTTTTACATGTGGTTATATTTTATTTCAATTCTACTATAAATATTCATTGGAATAAAAAACGATATCGTACATCATGTTATATTTTTTTTATAATTTTTAGACAGCAAAATAAATAAAATTATTAATGACACAATAATGATGAAGTGTTTACCCCATTATTGAAATATTTAAATAAATTAGAATATAAAAATTAAAACATTCGTTAAAACCAATCCAATTATTATTGGATGATTTTATTTAGAACTTGAGTAATCTTATCTTAGACCTTAATGAGTTTTTAACCTTTAGAAACCAAAAAAAATTATGTAATAAAAAAATATTTTCAAACATTCTTAAAGAGACCCAACCCCCTTATAAATATCCCTCACCACTAACCCATTTCTCACACCTCGTAAGGCCTGTTGAATATTCAAACTCTTCCCAGTTAATCTCCCTACAAACCTAACTACATCTTAGAAGTTCTAATATTGTCTGAGGATACATCAAGGAATCGTTTTGGTTCAAACCAATGGGAGTTACCTGATTTAAAGGTAACATCTCTTCTTAAATTCATTTATTTAATTTTACTTCTACAACCCCCTAAAATTACTTTATTACTAACTTTCATAAAAATTGTAGTATCCCCAATATACTAGGTTTCTATATTGATAACTAATTGAACTAAACTTATACACACCTCCATATAATAGGTATTGAACATAATGTTTCTCTGGACGTCGAACTACTGCCTCATGAAATGATGACTGTTCAATCTTCTACTACCAAATATTTTGGTGGCCATTATGATGGAACTGTAATTATATATAATATATATGATATTATTTTATCTATAAGCTAATGTAGTTTCCTTTTATATTAAAGCTTTATTCTTTTCATGTTTTATATATTGGATAATTTCATTTGTGGATGTTCGGACTACCGCCCCTCAATGTGATATGACTTGTTCATAACATAAATGGAATGTATAAAGTATGGTTTTAATGAACATAAATAGAATATATAAAATATTATATTATACTGTAATATTATATACCTATGTATCTTTTTTTCATTCATTTAAAAAAATGAAATGGAAGTAGTGTTCATGCGTAGGTATGGATTACCATCTCCACAACTGTGATGAGATTCATAACTCATCGTAACCATTCAAGAAAAGTTATCATTTAATTTTTAAATATAATATTTATGAACATAATATATTTCTATATTTAAATATAATAAAAAATATCCATAACAAACTAAACTAACGTAATGAAACATATAACAGAAACTGAATCAGTTAACACACGAAAAAATGATACAATAAAAATATTATTAAAAAGAATCATTATATGTTTATATATTATGTAATATTTATTTATGTCATTCTACATTAATTTAATAACAATTATTGAACTATTATATAGGATTATAACAATCCATTGACCATGGAAAAATAAAATCTAAGGGTTAATTTTATAATCTCTTTATTATCCGAGAATGTTTTTACGTAAGTATCAACTGGAACCTCTTTATAATCCACATCCATGTTTCACAAAAATGTATTTGAAAACATTTTTACAATATAATTGACTATGGTTAAAAGTAATTTTTAACCTTGTTTTAATTTTAAAAAAATGGGTTTAAATAAATCATTCCGTCATTTTCCAAACAATGTACTTTGTGTCCTTTTCGACAAATTATGGTAAGAGTGTTTTTTAACATATATGACGAGAGCATTTATTCAACTCCATTATAAAACCATTGAATCATCTCTTAAAATATTGTAATAATATTTTCAAAATAAATGTTTTCTTTTATAATAACATGACTTTTAAATGATTTCAAAATAGATTGAGATATTCCTCTCAAAAAAATTTGTTTTCAACTTTTTAACATTTATTAATTAATTTTATACTTTTTTTAGGTTATTTTATTATGAGAAAAATCTTACATATTGTATTTATGGTTTTGTGATATGTTAGACTTTGGAGGTGTTATTTTTATACCATTTATGGTTTATAATTAATATATTAACATTTAGTATGCTAGAATTAATATGAATGTTTATGTTATATTTAATCCTTTACATATGAGGAATGCATTTTACTTAGTAAGTGATGGGTAGAGACTACTATATCTCCTTGATGCATTGGAAGGTCTCATGAGATAAACAAGTGTGTTGTAAAAAGTCCTTCACAAAATATTATTTTAGTGTTGGCATGAGGCATTGACTATTTGGTTAAGATTTCCTGTATTATGCATTCCATCATTATCAAATTAGCTATTGATATTGCATTTGATTTTTTGAATTGTAAAATAACCTTGTGAATATGTAAATGGCATTATTCGATTTACATTTTGCATATTATGCTAAAGTTTAAGATTAAAAATCTTATGTTTTAGTCCTATACATTTTTTTAAATGTTTATGCTTAATTTTGAAGATTCTTCTATACTGTTATCCTTACTGAGCATCTGATCTCACCCCTTTCTATGTTTTTTATTTTCCTAAGATCCAAAGAAGTATTGTATGGCTGACTTTCAGGGATATTCTATGGGATATATGTTTGATCAAAGGGGTCAAAATTTTGTTATTGTTTTTATCTCATGATATAATATAAAACATATTTATGTATCTAGTGCATCCAAGGATACTAACTAATCAGTCTTTATGGACATGATTCCTTGTATCATGTAAATTTTATGTAATAATGCACTGATTGTGGGTAAGTAGGGGCAATGTGTAATAGTTTGTATAAAAATAAGTTTAGTAAAAAAATTGTAAATTAGATTTAGATAAACTAGTATTTGAGCACTTTACCATAAAATTATCATTGAATATTACTATTGAAGAACATTCCAGAATTTTGGTAATGTAGAGATTTCGTGTATTTTCCAAACAATAAATCCATGTCTGGATACAATTAGGTAGATATGGCTCGGGCACATATCTACCAAGTTGTGATTCCTTTGACATGGAGTTTTGGGCTTGACCTGGGGAATCCTGGTACATGACAACAGGCTTTGATGCACTATTGGTTATGAAACTCCCTGGGGCTATTCAGGGGAGAATTCAAATTTTCATTACAAGCCATTATGAAGGATATTTGAGTATAAACCTCATCAATGAAATTTTTATTATTATTAAGGATTATATCCATGAACATTTCAATTTATTTTTAGTGTTTTACATGTTTGGAATTATGTATTGTGATTTATAAAATAATTTATTGTATGCCATTGTTTAGAAATGGCGCTTAGTGGAAGTATTGTGAACCATGTCAACGCACATAATCCATATAAGTATTTCCCTCCTACTCCAGATAATTATAGTGGAACTGGTGATGCAAATGGGGGTGATAATATTATCACCATACTTGGACAACTCACTCAGGTTATGAATAATAACCTTACCCATTTGGAGTGCCCAAATCCACAACAGGGAGGATCAATGTTAGACAGATTCATGAGGAAACAACCACCAACATTCAATGGGACTACAAATCCATTTGAAGATGATCAATGGATAAGTTCCTTATATAAAATATTCCTTTCCTTGGGGAGTAGCGAAAGGGAAAAAGATGTCATGGTAGTTTCACGCTTCACATAAGATGAAGATAAATGGTGGTCATTAATAAAAAACCCAAAAGAGGATGAAGACGTATTGAATATGTAATGGAGGTAGTTTAAAGATATTTTATTAGGAAAATGTATTCCTTGTGACCATCATATGGATATAGAATCACAATTTATATGTCTCAGGAAAAAAGAAGGATGATAATATTACAATGTATGAGGCTAACTTTACTAGGTTATAAAGGCATGAGGATGATTATATACATCACCCACGGAGTAAGATGGACTGATTCATTGATGGGTTAAAACAATTTCTCTGTCGAGAATTAGTCTCACAATCCCTTTCAGCATAAGAAGATATTGCCTCATGTGTTATCAATATTGAAAAGTAATTCTCTATGTCTTTTGACTTTAAAAGCAATGAAAGAGAATAAGAGATCTTCTGAACCATCTGGAAATATAAATTAGGGGAAGAAGGGAAATGTTGAATATCCATCATGTGGTATATGTGGCAAGAAACACCATTTTATTTTCCTGATGTGAATGGGGGTCTATTACAAGTGTGGTGAAGAAGGCCACCATGCTCGTGATTGAAAAGGAAAGGAAGAGCTTGTCAATTTTGGATGATACAATTGTATAGAAATGGGTGATTATACAAATGAATGTTCTAATAACCAAAGAAACTTACCTATGAAATGTTCGAGGGAGAAAGGCCACAATTATGTGATCACTAATGCTGATATTAAAGCTCCGATAGACATAGTAGTAGGTAATTTAATGGTTTTCTCAAGTTTAGCCAATACATTATTCGATTCTGGATCATCGAAATTTCTCATATCTTCCCATTTTAGTAAGAAAATTAGATATTTATAATTTTAATTAATAAAGAATTTATCTATGAAAACTCATAAGTGCTTGTCATTGAAACAATGTTTTGTGAATCAGTACCTAATGGGGAATATAAATATTCTTTATCTACATATCTCATTATCATTCCCATGATTTAATTTCATATAATCCTCAGAATTGATTGGCTTTTAGACCATGATGTGAAAATTTATTGTAATAAGTAGGAGGTAACAATTTTTGATGGTGATAAAAAATACTTAATCATTAATGAATAAATGTCACCACCATATTCTTATCTAGATCCACCCTTATAGCTCTACAAAATTCATTTATTTTGGATGAAATGAGTGATATAACTATTGGTGAGGAATTAAATTTTCAAACATATGATGTATCAATTTAACAAGAATATATTGATCTATTTTCTATATGATTTACCTAGACATCCTCTAGAATGAGTAATTGAGATTTCTGTTGATTTAATTCCTTTTTCAAGGCCAATATCGAAGAACCATTATTGAATGGATGGTGTGGAATTATTGGAGCTAATTAAACAACTAGATAAGTTGAGTAATAAAAGATTTGTTCACCATACTGTTTCTCTATGGGGATCCCTTGTTCTTTTTATTATGAAGAAAAATGGATATATGAGGTTGTGCATTGAGTTCAGGGAGATCAATGAAAAAACAATGAAGAACATGTATCTCCTACCTCGCATTGATGATTTATTTGATCAACTTCATAGAGGTCAATATCATTCAATTATCGATCTTCGATCTTAATATCCCCAGTTGTGTGTGAAGAAGGAAGACATTCCGAAAATAGTATTTCAAACAAGGTATGGGCATTACATGTTAACAGTAATGCCTTCTGGACTGACTAATTCACCCTTTGTTTTCATGGTTCTAATTAAAAGTGTTTTCAATGAATATATTTATGAAATTTTAGTAGTATTTATTGATGATATATTGGTATACTAAAAAATATATGAAGATTAATAAAATCTCTTGCTCACTATTCTGAAAACCCTTAGAAGAAATGAATTATAAGGGATATTTAGAAATTGTGAATTCTGGATTCAAGAAATTTTTTTCATGGCCATATTGTCTTTATGAATTAAATCTCTATTGATCCTTCTAAGAGACAATCAATACAGGAATGGAGAGCAGCAACGATTATAATTGAGGTACAATGTTTTATTGGTTTAGCAGGTTATTATGGGTGGATCATTCGAAATTTTTCCCAATTGGCACACCCATTAACCAAGATCACAGGTAAAGGGGTTAAATTCGTTTGGACCAAAGAGTGTGATGAATATTTTGAAGAACTAAAGATGAGATTAGTTAGTGATATTTTATTGACACAACCATTGGGGAATGATGGGTTAGTTACATATAGTGATGCTTCAATGAAAGGGCATGGTTGTGTCCTTATGCAGATTGATAGTGTTATATCCAATGCATCTCCACAGCTAGAATATCAAGAACAATACTATCCCATTTGTGACCTTGAGTTAGCAGTTATATTTTTTTCGTTGATAATATAGAGACACTATCTCTATGGTGAAAAATTTGAGATATATACCGATCACAAGAGCTTGAAGTTTATTTTCCCACAAAAAGTACTCAAAATGAGGAAAATTAGACATATCGATCTACACAACGATTATGATTTCACTATCAAATACCACCCGAGGAAGGGAAATAATGTAGAAGATTCTTTTAGTAAAAATGAAAATGGAGTTTTGAACAATATGGAATTTGGACGGGATCCTATGTTCATGGATCTATTAAAAATGGATATGGGAGTATTCATAGAAGCTGAAACATAAATAATTTTTCAAATGGTTTCCAAACAGTCTTTACTATAAAGGATAAAATGTTCCCAGAATAATGATGAGGAGTTTCAAAAAATAATATTAAACTAGTGAATGATGGGATATTTGTCGACGTCGTGTATAAAGATGGGATTTGGAAATTTGGGAAGGGTATTTGTGTTCCTCACTTACCTGATCTAAAAAGTGAATTGTTGGATGATTCTCATAACTCTAATTTCTCTATACACCTAGGTAGAACTATGATGTATAGATATTTGATGGAAATTTTTTAATGGGACAACCAGTTTTGAGAGATTACTGATTATGTGTCAAGATGCATTCTTTTCAACAATTGGATGCTAGAAGACAACGTCCTAGAGGATTAATGGAACCACATCCCATACCAGAGTGGAAGATAATATTACGATGTCCTTTTTCATGGGGCTACTAAAGACCCCTTGATGAAATGATGCAATATTTGTCATTGTAAATTGTTTTAAATAGTCAACTCATTTTTATGCTATAAGAGATCATTTTCCACTTGAATTTCTAGATAGACTGTATATTAATGATGTTGTAAGATTTAATTGAGTATCCCTATCAATAGTTTTTTATTGTGATCCCCATTTTTCATGAATATTCTAGAAAATTATTCAGAAATACTTGGATACTGAACTTCATTTAAGCACTGTCTACCACCCTCAAACTGATGGTAAATCAGAAATAATTATTCAAATAATAGAGGACTTCTTGATATCATTCTCACATGACATTGATGATATGTGGCATTAATATTTTATCACTGGTAAAATTTTCCTATTGAAATATTTTTCATTAAACTATTCATATGGAACCATATTCAGCGTTATATTGAAAGTGATGTCGCACACCAACTTTTTGGGACGATGTAGGTGAAAGAAAAATCATAGGCCCAAAACTTTTTGTGTAAACAATTGAAATGGTGAGGGTTATCCATACCCTCATCAATGAATCTCAATGTTGGAAAAAGTTGTATTCTGATAACCAAAAGTAATATTTGGAATCTCACATTGGAGATCATTTTTTCATGATGGTATCTCCATGAAAGCTATTATATGATTCAGTAAGAATGTATAATTAAGTCACATCTATATCAGACCATTCGAAATTCTAGAACGAATTTGAGTTTTATCTTATTGTTTTGAAATGACTCTAAGTCTCTCCAAATATAATGATGTGTTCCATGTATCACTATTATGAAAATACATGCTTGACCCAATGCATGTACTCAATTATGAATAAATAGAACTGGATCCCGATATATCATATTGCAAAGAGCCTATCAAAATTATTGATAGTAGAGAACATGTATTGAGAAACCAGAAGACTCATCTGGTGAATGTTCTATGGAGAAATCCAATGATGGAAGAGGAAACATGAGAACCCAACGAACATATGATGAAGAACCACATGAATATTATAAGGTAGTAGTATTAAACATATTTGTAAGAAAAAATTAATTTATGGAGGGAAGAATGTAACACAACAAGCGTCCACGTTACATTTCACTTTGAATAATGCAATAGCTTACGCTATATGTAACATAGAGATTCTAACACACCACAACCAATCAGACAAGCCGTAATGAATTGTTATAGCCTCTTCTTAAAGTTTTATAAAAGAACATTAAAAATGGTCTTCATTTTTAGATTTTAAATATAAAAATTATCTTATGTTCAATTTCTAGAACTCTTCTAGCAACATTAAATTTTTGATAAATAGTTTAACATTCTAAATTTTAATTATAAACTAATTTTATAATGGAAATAATTTATAGTGTGTAAATTATACATTTGAATGGGTTTTAAGGATCATTTTATTATATTTTTATAATTTATATTTTTTAGGTCATTGGAATTAATTTCAGTTTTAAATGTGACATAAAAAAGTGTCAATCATTTGATAGTTATTATTTCTTAAAGACACGCCATTTGTTTTGACAATAGAAATAAATTTTAAATAAATTTATGCCACAATTATATTGTGAATATGGTTAAATGGATTCCATATATGGAATCAAGAGGTCAAAATTGTGATATACATATCTATAATTGTTTCCCCTTTGAATTACGTAATGTGGAAAAGATGTTTATTTACCTGGTCTGAGTGGTTCTATAGATTCATTGAGGAGTTGAGGAAGAGGTAGAGGCTAATGAGTGCCCTAGAATTGAGACTACCAGATATAGGCATTATGTTTGTAGTCTATTGTGATGACTCGGGAGATGATCTTGGTTGGGGGTGGATGTAGAGGCATACAATTTTCGCATATCGGTCGATTCAGTTCTGAACCCTTGAGGAAAACTGTGTTACTAATGACATTGATCTCGAAGTGATATACTTTTCCTTGAGGATGTCAAGGAAATACCTTATGGGAGAGGACATTATGGTTTAAAAAACAACTAGAGAATATATTATTTATTCACTAATAGATACATGATCTGATGGTAGAGACAATATTTGTAGTTCCTATAGGACTATGCCATTAAGATAATCTTTACTCATCTGGTGAATGTTCTACGGAGAAATCCTATGATAGAAGAGGAAACATGAGAACCCGAGGAACATATGATGAAGAACCACCTGAATATTATAAGGTAGAAGTATTAAACATATTTCTAGGAAGAAATTATTTTAAGGAGGGAAGAATGTAACACAACAAGCGTCCACGTTACGTTTCACTTTCAATAATGCAATAGCTTGCGCTATATGCAACATCGAGATTCTAACACACCACAACCAATCATACTATCCGTAATGAAATTTTATAGCCTCTTTTGGAAATTTTATAAAATAATTTTCAAAATAGACTTCATTTTTAGATTCTAAATATAAAAATTATCTTATGTTGATTTTCTAGAACTCTTCAATAAACATTAATTTTTTTATGAATAGTTGAAAATTCTAAAATTTAATTATAATCAAATTTTATAAGAGAAATAATTTATAGTGTGTAAATTCTACATTTGAATGGGTGTTGAGGACCATTTGATAATATTTTTATTATTTTATTTTTTTAACTCCTTGGAATTAATTTCACTTTTAAATGTGACATAAACATGTGTCAATATTTTGATAGTTATTATTTCCTAAAGACTGACCATTTTTATTGACAGTATAAATAAATTTTAAAAAAATTTATTACACATTTATGTTGTGAATATGGTTAAATGGATTCTATATATGGAATCAGAAGGTCCAAATTGTGATATACATCTCTAGAATTGTTTCCCCTTTGACTGTCATAATGTGGAAAATATAGTTATTTACCTGTTCTGAGTTGTTCTATAGGGCCATTGAGGAGTTGAGGAAGAGGTAGAAGCTAATGAGTGCCCTATAACTGTGACTACCATATGTAGGCATTTTGTTTGTAGTGTGTTGTGATGACTCGGAAGATGGTCTTGGTTGGGAGTTGATGTAGGGGCATACAATTTTCGCACATGGATCGAGTCAGTTCCGAACCCTTGAGAAAAACTATGTTAATAATGACATTGATATAGAAGGGATAGACTCTTTCTTGAGGATGTCAAGGAAATACCTTATGGGAGAAGACATTGTGGTTTAAAAAAACAACTAGAGACTCCATTATTTATTCACTAATAGATACATGATCTGGAGGTAGAGAGAGTATTTTTAGTTCATATAGGATTCTGGCATTAAGATAATCTTTACTAAAAGAAATGGAAATGTTGTAACAGATGCCCTTAGTAGGAATTTTTATGCCCACCTAGTGTGGGAAACTATAGAGTAGTTACATTACCTGTAGTTGACAAAAGGGGATTATAAGGGTATGTCTTATCTATAGTCGATGGTGTTGACACGTTCACTCCTTGAGTGTGTGATATAGGTTCAGTTGGGAGACATCATGTTCAATTTTCTTTCTGACAAGTTTACCACATGCTACAACCATATGGATATTTAGAAGGAGGGAATCCTGCAATTTTGATCCATGGGAAAAGTGTGGTTCCATTATTGTTTAGGATGATAGGATATGAGAGTTCCACAATTATCCATTTTCTATACATCCTAGGGTAGGAATGATGTATAGAGACATTCCTCAGTTGTTTTTGGTGGTCCTTCATGAGACGAATCGTAGTTGATATTGTCTCACGGTGCCTCAGCTATCAAAAAAACAATGTTGAACGCCATGTTTAGTGGGTTTTTTGTAGACTCTTGAGATACCACAATGTCAATGAGACGTCATATCCATAGACTTCTTCATTGGGATTCCACCCACAGTGAAGGTCCATCACACCATTTGGGTGATAGTTTAAAGACTCACGAAGTCGACACACTTTTTTCCATCGGGGAGAAGAGTTTGATGGAGGGATTGGGGAAGAGGTATGTATGAGATATCGTCCTCCATTAAGGGATATCCAAGTATATTTTCTTTTATCATGATGGACATGTTTCATCACGATTGTGGAGAGGCCTATGAGGGGAATTTAGAACCCAGTTGTAGATGATTACCACCTTTCATCACCAAGCTAATAGGAAGACCAAGAATACTATCATGGTATTGGTGGATATGCTAAGGACCTCTGTGTTGGTCAATGTCCAAATTTGGAAGGATCACCTTCCCTTGGTATAGTTTATGTACAACACCAAATACTAATCTACCGTCAACATAATACCTTTAGAGGCCCTATATGGGAGACCCTATAGGCCACAGTTGTGATAGAATGATATTGGAGAGTTATCTCTAGTGGGACCAGATTTGGTGAATGTTACAGTAATGAAAGTATATGTCATCAATTAATGGATGAGGATGACATAGAGATGATATAAATATTTTATTGATTATCGTTTAATGATCGTGGAGTTTGATCTGGGTGACCATTGTTTCTTGAGAGTCTCCCTATGATGAGAAATGTTGTGGTTCAAATGGGGATGAAAGAAATAGTTATGGTTCATCGGGATATTTAAGAACATGCATAGTGGTGGTAGGGTTTCCTACCACCATTCACTACCCCACTTCTAGAGCAGTTTCTCGAAGTCTTCCATGTCTTGCATCTTTGGATATTCATGCATGACCCTATTCACATTATTAACAAGGGATAGTTCTACATCAATGATGGAGATACATTTTCATACAAACAAATGGAGATTTATGACCCATATGAGTGGGACCTATGTGGATGGACCATCATTTGGTTCATGTAGTGTGGTAGCATAGTAATGTGTGGATCATGTCCTGGGAGTGGGAGAGCCATATGCAGGCTCAATATACTGTTTTTTTCCTTCATATTCATAGTTTTCAGGGATGAAAATATTGACGGAGGGAATGATGTAATGAAAAAAACTCTATGTAAGACATTAAAATAATTATATATATTTCCAAAGATTAGAATTGAAACAAAATGTGATTTTTAGGCTTGTTGTGCCCAAAATTAATTTTATTAAAATAATAAACATATTATATATTTAATATATTCATTTAATTAAGGAAAACTAAATAACTATTAAATATTTGATATGATTTGAAATCTGAGATCACAATTTAGTCTAGAATGCATTTATTACCCTTTGAGTGGTATTAAATAAGTTTTAATGGGTCATTAAGATCCCTTACACGTTGGAGGTTCATTTAAAGGGATTAGTTGATCAATAAATAAATTGATTAATTAACACATAACCTATGATAATGTCAATAAGTTTGTCATTAAGAATAAATCAAGAGTTTGGTTCATTATTCTCTAACTTCTGGTGATTTACTCATATTTAGACCTTTGGAGAATACCATCAATGAACAATAATCCTATTGATCAAGGAAGATCAAAGTCTACCAGGAATATCATCTTCTCTTGATTGTCGCATAAGAGAGTTCTTCACCAACAATCCACCAAAACAAATTTTGGTCATGTTTTTTGTGGATTTTTCCTTATAATTAAATGCTTGATAATATTATTATTTGCTTATTGATCTACACCCCTCCCTGTAGCCTCTTCATGTAAGATTGTATTGAAACAAATTTTTCCCTCGGTGTATCTAAAATTGTGTCTTCTTCATGAACATTTTATGAAAACACATGGACAATGATCATTTAAAACATTTTCTATTGAAATTTTATCCCATTATTATTAATGTTCTTCATTAATGGAATCTCATGGTTCCTGGTTAGATAGTTGATGTGTGGCCCAAGCTTAATCGATGACCCAAATTTGAAGAACATCAACGAAGAAGGCACAAGTAGATTAAATAGTTATTGATCTAGGAATATAGAGATGAAGGGATTCTCTATCTGTTGTATTGACATCATGAGATAAAATAACTAATGGAAAGTGGCATACATAACATCCAACGAATCCCACATGAATGAAGGTATCCGATTTTTAGTGAATAATGGATTAAAATGATGAATGATGCTTAGATCCAGGAGTTTGTATTTTTTTAATGGAGAGATATAATGTTGTTTGACCAGATTCAAATGATATGATCAGATATAAAAAAAATCTAGAGATGCATAAAAAATTCAATGTACACACCATGTACAATGAATAACACACACTGTGAATCCCCTTCCTATAGTGGTGGATAGGGTAAGAAAATGTTAAGGATTGAACAATGTGTATTTCTCCTTGACTCACCAAGTATTCCATACCTAGTTTCTAAACCCAATTGATGGGTCACACATGCGAGGAATTTGGGTAAGATAACACAAACAAGGGTGTTCCACAAGGGAATCATCACACGTGAACTAACATGCCCTGTACTAGAATACAGAGACACTAGGTCCAAATACCTAGAAATTACCACAATACATGTAGATCTTGGTTTTTCTGGGAACAATGTGTTTTCCACCTATATAATTGTTTAAACTACGATGGATGAGGACATGTGTCAACCAAGGACACTTCCATGATGTACAGAGAGAACACATATCGTGTGGGTCCCCTCATACTCTGTGTTCTATTTAGCTCTACAGATAAATATTTGAATGTCTCAAACACTATCGTTTGAACATGGATTTTGTCCCATGGGATGCCTATATTAAGTGTTGTTTCATGTAGATCAAGATGATGACCTAGAATGTTTATTTTTAGATATGGTGTGAAATATTCTAGGCTTGGCATGCCCTAAGGGAAACTCGTTGATAGAATTGGTCATACAAAATCTTCATATAATTCATGGATTACCCTCGGGATGGGATGTATATAGGGATTCTATATGTACTGTAATAGTCTTAACCTTTAGTATGACTTTGTAGTGGCATTCCATGATGATTCTTTTTGAGTTTCCCTCTAGAAGAACTGTGTAGGAGATTTCATCGATATTCTAAGCTTACCCACTACCTCGGCTTGGAAATGGTGTTTCTCAATGATGGTTCTTGATGTACCCTTAAACAGTGATGGGAATTGGCGTTCCCTGACAACATCTTCAAGGTGAATCCCTCTAGTAGGTCTAGTATGTTGATTTCCCTAATAAATTACTATGCATACCCTTTTGTAGGGTTGTTCTCTGGCATTCCCCAAGGACCGTCATGAGTGGTACCCTCCAATAAGAATGGGCATTGTAGATCCTCAGTGACTACTAGAGTAGTACCCTCCTATAGTACTAGGGCATGGTATTATTCTATAAAATATATGATCTCTAGACTGTATAGCATAGTGATGATAAATTTTTTAATATATCATTAGACTCACTTGGAAGGGGATTCTTTCCCCATGAAGATAAGTTCTTATAACAAGACCTAAAACGTTGTGGTCGAGTTAGTGCCTCTAAAAGTGGATAATATCAATGTGTGGTGATATAGTCCATTATAAAAGTGTTTTCGGGGAAGACACATGAGATAATCGGAAATATTAATAGGAATTCCTTTCTAACTGTGGGATAATCAACTTCTTAGGATAAACTATGATATGAAAATCCACTTACTCTCTTAATTGGGATTATTTGAATTAAAATATATATACCCTATTTCAATACCAACTCCATGGGATACTGTTAATCACCATTCAGCAAAGTAGAAGTCACACATGGTATTCCACATGCTTTCCATGTGTAGAATTTCATGGATAGAAGATTCTACTATTCCTTTATAGGTATTAAATGCATGAAAATAATTTCTCCTTCAAATGATGTTTATGTACTTATCCATGGATTAGTTTTCCTTTACTTCCTTATTGGGTTGATCTATACCCTTTTTTCTATTTCTTTTTCAATATAATACTTTATTTATCATTTGTATCTCTTACTACTTTTTCTTCACCCTTTTTAGGGCATTATACTTGGTATGTATATAATCAATCATGCTGGGGATTTTTCATACACATGTCATGTCTTCTTCTGATAGTATATAGGTCAACATGGACATTAGAGGAGCATAGGGATATAGGGTGCTTGGATCACATATGGTGGTAATATCTTGGGATCCAAGACCTATCTTTTGGGTTGTTTTAAATTTGTAATTTTTTCAGGTTGGGACACTATTGTAGTTGGTAGTTTATTTTTTCTCATTTCTTTTTTACTTTAATCAACTGTATTTCACACTGAATATAATTTTAGGCATGTTTTGTATATTTATATCAATGTTTCAATTCATTATATCCCTTTAAATATTTTCATTTATTTGGTTGTTTTCATGTGTATAGATAGCTAGTTATTTTCCTCCCCATATTAACTGTTTTTTTGGTGCTTATTGGCACCCCATGCCAATAGAGGCAGGCTTGGGGTAGTTGAATCTTGATCCCCACCTTCAGTCAAGTATTTATGGGGTTGAAGTTACCTTGGGTTGATGATTGAATTATTTTTTACTAATTTTTATTTTCAATCTAAATTTTATGATAAAATGAATATGATTTGGGTCATGGATTGAATTACCCACCTAATAAATGGAGAAGTGTTCCCCATAAATTTTGTTTAATAAAATCAGAGTTTTTCTACACTAAGACCAGGCTAGATAGCTTTGAGTAACATCCTATATATCATATTATTGAAAGATAAGATATTTAAAGAATAATGTTTTATGTGATGAAGTGGGAGTACTATTAGTCTGTATAAGAGTTTGTAATAGTTCAAATGCTTTATTAAGAGCACAACTTGAAGAAATGTTATATTTGGATTTTAAGAGGGTAACTAATTGAAGCTTTATAATTTTGGTTTTTTAATATATATGAGATAAGAGAATTATATCAAATAGTAAATATTATAGTGGACTGCTGAAATTAATTCTGAATAATATTTTGGTGATCATTTAGTGTAGCTAAACATTACATGTTGTGTAGTTATTGAATATACTCCCATTTGAGTATATATGAATAATTTGATCTTGATAAATGAAATAAATTCTTTAAAAATGATATATTGAATCAGAAATTTTATTTTAGATATTATTAAAAAAAATTACAATGTTGGAGTCAATTTCAATAAGCCATCACATCATTACAAAGGAGTATATAAATTTGAAGTTCATGGCCTGAAATATAAAGACTATGACCCCAATATCTAGGAGTCGATGTCTTATTTAATTACATTGGTACTATGAAAAAATGGATCACATCCCATAGGAAAATATCATTTAGTATATTTTGAAAACAAAATAAAAAAGATAATTTTTAAATTATTCCTTCAAAAGAAATAAACATTTAATGATTATTGTAAATATTCATAACATTAAGTTTATCCCGACATGTCAATCATAATATAAATATTTGCATCTTTGGGGAAAATAAAAAATAAAACCATGTTGATCTCATAATATCATTAAGGAAAAAAAATATAGATGAATGTTTAATGAATAAGAGTAAATAATAATTCCAGGTGGATAAATAAACACAAATTCCATTAAAACATAATATTGAGCATACTATGGTAGGAATGATAACTAATTAAATAATTCCATACAAAATTATCACATGAGTATGAATCATAACCCACGAAATTATACTAGTTTAATAATCAATTGGATTCTTTATTACTAGAATCATAATGGGGGAATTCATATTTTATAGCATTATAAACATAACATCAATGCTTCGACCAAGACACCATATATAAAGGAGTAAAAACCTAGTGTAGTAGGTCTCAAGAGACCTACTGATTAATAGTGGAGCTATAGTAGGCCTCAACCATCAATTACTAATTAAAATAAATTCCTCATATGAAAGTGGAGAAAAATAATAAATATATAAATTAATAATTAACTATCATATCATATGTTAATAAAATTCTCCAAACAAAAAAGCATAATCATAAACTATCAAGACTAATGGGATGAATGTTTTCAAGATAGTACATCCCCTCAAATAATCATAAAACAATTGAAAAAAAATTAGATGATAATATAAGAGATAAAATTAAACAAATCACAATATTTGACAAATAGTGTTGAAATATAAGTAAATAATACGAATGAATAATAGACAAATTATTGAGAGAAATACACTTATTTGGGAAAAAAGAGTTCTTATATAAAAGTAATTAGGATTCATCATAACATTATATTGTTAATATGTAAAACCAATAATAAAAAATAAGTAAAATGAAAATATTTATATGAATAAATTACATCCCACTTATGTAGATACATATAAAAATTGTTTTTAATAATCTTTACAATTCTCTACTTTAGTGTTGTTTATGTGAAAAAGTATGAGTATTTAAAGTCAACAAGTTTTATTTGTCTACATAAAACTAGAAAAGAGATAATTCAGTTTTTCATTATAATATGAGTGATTTTGGAAAAATATTTTTGTCCTTAAAATAGAATATGGAGTGTACTTGAATATGGATGAGAAATTAGGATGTTCACTTTAATAAGGCTTACTTATCATGAGGAATTGACAAGGGAAACCATATAAATCTTGAATATCCATGTAAAAGGAAGTTGAAATTATTTTCTACATGATTTTTGAAAATATACATAGAAGGTAGAATAATTATATAAAAATGAATTATAATTACATTGTTTTAATGTGAGAGAAATCATAATTGACGGAAAAATTGAGATTCAGGTACACTTCCTTAACTAATACCTGAAATAATTATGCACTTTTAATTAACATCATGGATAATGAAATTAGTGGCATTAATAAAAAAAATCATAAAATTATCAACATGTATTTTATTTTTTTAAATTTTATTATGTTCATTTATAATATTTTTTGTGTTATATGATTCAACTTCATCGTCCAGAAGTGTTTGTTTCCTTAGATTTCTCGATGGGTTCACTAGTAAAAATGTACAAATGGTCCTATAAAATTGGAATAGTTATCCCACATTGAAATTATATCTTAATAAAGAACTTATATAATCTTTAATACTCGTATATATCATTTTTATCCTAGAAATGATGTTTAATTATTAGTTAAAACATCAATATTAATTGTTTGGATATTTGGGCATTTTATCGATCATCAAACACTAGTTCTTTTATTAATTAATATGATGTATATATAATAGTTCACATATAATAAATTAGTTTATATATAAATATTATAATACTTTTTAACCATAAAATGGTATTATGAATAGCCTTGAATGTTGTTTTACAAAATGAAAGGTTATTCATTAACGATGTTGGTGAATCGACACCTCACGACTGAGTTTATTTAAGATAAAAGTTGATGAGAATAGAATTGATGATGTGTATAAAATTTTAATAATTAAATTTTAGTATTGGTAAGATATTTTTGTTTTCATGTATGTTTGGATATAATATTTATTTAAACAAAAAAATGAAATTGAATGAAAATTAAAATAATAAAAGTGGATTTCCCCATTGAATTCTTCTCCTTAAGAACCTCCTTAAGGAATATTTAAAAGGTAGATTGTTGATACCATAATGAAAATAATGTTGGGTGCTGGTTCATGAGAATAAATGTGAAGAATATAATAAATCTTCATGGATTTAAAATGATGACATGATAAGGTGGTGAGGGGTTGTATTTATAGTTGAGAGGAAGGGTGTTTATTGAATATGTTTCTATTTTGTTTACTGTTTTGGATCGAGAATATTAATATTATTCATTATTTTGATTAAATAAATTATGTAAAGAAGGATTGTTCGAGACTATGGTGCTTAAATTAGTAATTAATTAAGAAATATTGTATTTTAATTTATAATTTACATATACTGTAAATTATCGTATTTCAATATTCATAATAAATTATTCAATTTAAAAAAATCCCAAAAAATCAACCTATCTATTTCTAAATTTTTTGAGTTCAAAAATTAACTCAAATTTAAATTTTCATTCTAATTACGAATAATTTGAGTTTTAAATGAAACAATCACCGAATCGTGAAATACACATTTAATATTATAATTATTTTTATGAACTATTGAAAAATTAATTAAGTTTTCCTCATAATGTAGTGCGATTATAAGAAAAAATAGTAATAATTTATGAAAATAATTTATGAATATAAATTTCATTTTAAATATTTATATTAATTATAAAATGTTAATAAGAATTTATTTTTCAAAAAAATACCGACCTTAAATTTAGAATTTTTATAACATTTATTTAATTATTCAACGATATAAATACACTATTTATTCCATTATATGATACATAAAATTTATTTATACTATCATCGGTTATGTTACTATTATATTGGTCATGTTACTATTTTTAATGGTCACGTTATTAATCCAATGGTCATATTTAATAGTATATGGTAGTATTAAACTCATTTTTCCATGAAAAATAATCTATATAAGCTATTAAATTTTAAAAGTTGATTAATAGAAAAACATGGGGTGTTATATTCTCTCCTCTTTGAATAAATATCATCCTAGAAATTCCCTTAAGGTTACCTCATGAACAGATTTTAGTTGTTCTTAATCAAAAAAGTTTCTACTTCCCACGTTGCCTATTCAATTTTATAATTTTTCCAATGTACCATTACCAGGAGAATTATATAAATCCCAAAAACATGTTATGTAGTGTTAAAAATCTAAATTGGATCATCGTAGTAAGATAAAACAGGTTCCAACTCTATTCTTTCAGAAGTGAGAACATGTTTTCTGTCTGGAATGTACTTCTATAATAAATAGGCATGGGACCCATTGTGTATTTTAGAGAGGCTTGGTGGTATAAAAAAAGATAATACACAACCCCAATTATCTATAGTATTTATAAAGGACCAATGCACCTATGGATTAGTTTCATGTTCTATCAAAATATTATAACACACTTCTACGAAGATAAATTAATGAAAACATTATCTCCTAAATGAAATTCCAGATCCTTCTATCATTTTTCGACATTGATCATTTTCATACTCTGATGTTATTTTATAATGGTTTGAATAGTCTTTACTTTTTGGTTATTTCATCCACATGATCTGGTAATACATGCTTACTTTCACAAAATTCATCACAACATGTTGGTGTATTAAATATATTTCTAAAAAATATTTCATATAGTTCCATTTGAAAACAATAATAGAGAATATTACTGTAAGAAAAATATACCAAAGGTATGTACTAATCCTACATACCCTTAAATTAATGTGACAATGTTATCATTATCTCTTCTAATGTTTGAATAGTAATTTGAGAATGCCTCTCAGTTCTACGGTGATAAGTTACACCGAAATGAATCTCTGTCTAATGATTTAGGAACACTTTTTCCAAATTTTGATGTATACCAGTGATCATGCTTATACAAAATTGAAATTGGCACTCCATGAAGTCATAAAAAATTAATAATGTAGACACATTCAAGGTGATCTAGTAAAATAATTCCCTTATAGGAAATAAATGTACTCATTTTTCATGTCAATCAGCAATTACCTATGTCTCACAAATCTTTCATGGAGTGTTTTGTAATTTAGTCACAAAATACATTGTAATGTCACCCCATTTACATGTCAAAATAGTTATTGGTCGCATGACACCTCTAAGATGTTTTATTCCTTCCTTCACATGTTGACATACTAAAAATCGGGATACAAAATCTAAAGTTTCACTAATCTTGTTGTCCCATCAAAAATATTCCTTCAAAGCTATATACATAGTTTTTCTAATAGTGTGTATAGATAAATTTTATCTATGGGCATCATCCAATAACTACGTTTCTATCTCAGGAATAGTGGGAAAAAAATTCACTTCCCAAATTTCATGATGAAATCTTAATATATGATGTATAAAAATTTCTCATCATTAAAAGGTTTAATTTTCTTTTTAATATTTTCATCATCTGAATGAGAACATACAATTATTTTAAATAAATATTATTTGAAAACCATATGGAAAATTATTTAATATTCACGTTTATTGATAATTCTGATATCCATATTTTTAAAATCCATGTACAAATGATCCTTTTCAATCTTTATTTAGTTTAGAACTCCTTGATCATTCCTCTTATATGCCTATGCAACCTTATTTTACATCCATTGTAATGCCCCGACCCCAGTAACCCAGAGTTGGTGAATTATTGCATAACATTGGCATGATCACAAGAAAGATCAAATCTCGAAAGACCGATTGGTTTAGTAGCCTTGAAAACACTAGATATATTCCTAAAATTTTACATTATATCATAAAAATGAAAACTACAACAACATCTTTTCTTCATAATCCACACTCATATCCCCAAATTCTATCCCTGCAGGTCATTCATAGATTACTTCTTCATACACTGGGAAAAATAAAACATAGAAAAGGGGTGAGCTCAAATTCCCATTAAGGATAACAATACAGTAGAATCTTTCATAAATAAGAATAGAAATTTAAGACAATGTATAACTAAAACAAACACCTTTTAAACATGGACTTCAACATAGTATGGAAAATGTAAAATGAAATAAATCCATTTACTTATTCACATGGATATTATACTAGTCGAATAATCACATGCAATATCAATAACCACTTTCATAATGATGGAATGCATAATGCCAGACTATCATAACCACATAGCCAAGGCCTCGTGCCAAGACTACAAATAGGATTTTGCCAAGGCCTTATGCCAAGACACTGGGTTGTCTCATGAGACCTACTGATGCATCGAGGAGCTATAGCGGGCTTCACCCGTCACATATTAAGTCTAATGCATTCCCATATGAAAAGGTTTAAACATAACATAAACATTTGTATTATAACTAGCATAATAAATGTCAATAAATTCACCATAAACCATGAATTTTATAAAAATAGCACATCCACAGTCAAACATATCAAAAAAACTTCAATACAATATAGAAGTTTTGTATCATAATAAATCAACTTCAAATAAGCGTAAAATCTATCAAAGGATGTTGACATAGATGAAATCAAAACTCTTTTTATAGAAATATCTCTTTCTATTTTGAAATCATTTAAGAGTCATATATTTATAATATAAAAAATTTTCTTTGATAATATTATTATAAGATTGTAAAGGAAGCATCGACGATTTTATAACGACGGAAATTAACTGCACCCGCCGTATAAGTTAAAAAAACATTCTTACCTTAATTTTGTCGAAAAGGTTAAAAGCACCTTATTTGGATAATGACGGAAAGATTCCTTTATAAACCTCTTATAAAAAGTCAAACAAGGGTGTAAATGACTTTAACCCATATTATTTTAAATAGTAAAATCTTTTTGAAATACATTTCGTAGAAACGTGGATGTGGATGATAAAGAAATCCCAGTAGATAATTACGTATAAACAACCTAGGATAATAAAGAGATTGTGAAATAACCCTTACCTTGTACTTTTACTTGGTTGGGGTAGGTAAACCTCCTGTATAATGGTGAAATAATTGTTATTAAATTATACAAGAATCATATATATTAATATGATATCATATATTATCTTTTAACATTGATTTGTTAATAATATCTTAGAATTATCGTCTTTTCAGGTGTTAACTTACCCATTTTCTTTTATATGTTTTGTTACATAAGCCATGTTTTTTATGGATATGTTGTATCTTATTAATATAAAAAATGATATCATGTACTTAAACATAATTTTTAAATCATCAAATGATAATTATACTTGAATGGATACGATGGAGAATGAATCTCATCGTGTTCGTAGAGACGGTAGTCCGTACGTACGCACGAGCGAAAATATCATTATTTTGATATTAAAATAATATATAAATGAATGTTATATCATATATACAGAATAAATAACATGTTATATTTATTATTTACATGAGTTACACATCATTATTATTTCCATCCAAATAATAATATATTGAATAACAATTACACCACGACGTGGAGACGGTAAGTCGTACGTACGCACGTATGGTGACATGTTATTCAAAGGGTGGGTAGAATACTGAATATGGTTGTACCATATTTATAATAACATCACATTATATATAAGATACTGGAGTTTTTATTTTAGAATGGTAATAACAAAGAAAGAAGAAGTGGAAGAAAAAAGGCACATGAAAAGGGGTGGGGAAAACATTACCTCTTCTTCGGGTTCTTCATTTTGATTTGATCAAAAGGGCTCCTTATGATGGATTTCTGATCAAACTAAGGCCTCTAGGTTGTAGTGAGGGAAGTTGGGAGAGTATTTTGTCAGTGTTTCGCCGAACCAAAAGGCTTTTATGGTGTGGAGAAATGAGAAGCAGGAGTGACCTTTTATAAGAGGGGTGAGGGGCACCTTTGGAAAAGCTAGAAATATTAATTTATAATAAATTAATATTAGGTTTATAATGGCTCCAAAGTTTATTATTCAAAGTTTAAGGTGTGGATAGGTCGAAAAAAATTTAACCAATATAATTTAGATAGGTTTGGTTTACTATATTAACCTTATCTTTTAGTTTTAACTCTTAGTTAATTAGTTTGACATTTACCATGTCACTTTGTATTTTTATAATATGTAGTTAATAAACATACTATATACATCTAAGCGACACAAAATAGGTCCATTAATGATGAAAATATGATGATATAAGTCTCTTGGACGAACCTTATATTTTTAGTAATTTAATATCAATTAATAATATAATATTTGTTTTAAAACCTCTTTTTTGTCAATTTTGAAACTATTCAATAGTTGATTTTTTTGAAACTTATAACAGAATTATTACTTATATAAAAGTCAATTAAATCAATCCTAATATGACATATTATCCTAGAAAATTATTGTAATTCATTATAAGTCTCATATTATATTTATTTGGGTATTTATAAAATAAATTATTTTAATTTTTCACTATTATGGTAATTACTTCATCATCATTGTGTCATAAATAAATTAACTTATTTAAAGTCTAAAAATTATAAATAAAATATAATTATGTAGGAAATCTGTTTATCTATCTAATTAATATTTATAGTCAAAAATCATACATATATAACCCTATGTAAAATTTTTTTTTCTAAAAGATATATACTTTTGTCATTTTTGTACTTATTTTAACTTAATTAAAATTAAGTGTCCCTATCACCTACAAGTGGATCCATGGGGTCCAAAAATCGACCCAAAGATGCCTATGGTAGAACATGTATCAACCAATAAGGCTAGGACACGTTTTTAGGGTAATTTAGTATTATTATAATATTATTTTTTTAACCCTTATTTACCGGATTTACCCTTAACCATGGTAAATAAAATTTTTACCGCAGTAATTATTCAAAATGTCTAAATATAAAAGTTACCTATTTACACAATTTGAAAATCCTGATTAAAAATATGTAATCCATTTTTCCAAATTCAAAACACAGAATTGGCCGAAATTAATTTAAAATTAAATCCCGTTGTTAAAATAAAAAGCGTGTTTTTAAGAGATAATAACTATCAAAAGATTGACAGTTGTTTATGTCTGGTTTAATTGTAAAATTATGTACAATGACCAAAATTATATTAAATGAAAAAAAAAATATTCTAAATATACTTTAAAACCACTCAAATTCATAATTTATCACTATTAATTATTTTGATTAAAAAATTTGTTTTTAATTAAAATTTAGTAAATCTCACTATTCATCAAAATATTAAAGTTATCCGAAAAGTACCAAAATTTCACCTTAGGCTAAATTCAATATTCTAAATCCAAAAATGAATTCCATTTGGAAATATAAAATATATAAAATTTCAAAAATTATTTATTACTATTCATAATGGTTAGTGTGATTGGTTATGGTGTGTTAGAACTCGATGTTGCGTACAATACACGCTGTCACATTATTCAATGAGAAGCATACCATAGAAGCTTAGGGTGTAACATTCTCCCCCCGTTCATATAATTTCATCCTCGAAATTTCACTTGTTACATGAAAATACACGGGTGGTTCTTCACCATAAGTTCCTCAGGTTCCCACGTTGCCTCTTCCATCTTATGGTTTCTCCACCAAACTTTTACCAGACGCGTCATCCGGTTTCTCAGTACTTGTTCTCTCGTATCAAGAATCCTGACGGGCTCTTCACAATAGGACTGATCGAGTTCCAGTTCTAATTCTTTATAGGGGAGTACATGCTTTGGTTCAGGCATGTATTTCCTCAACAGAGATACGTGGAACACATCGTGAACTTTGGAGAGACTTGGCGGCATTGCCAATCGGTAAGCTACAGCCACAATTCGTTCTAGAATTTCGAAAGGTCCGATGTTCCTGGGACTCAATTTATCTTTCTTACCAAAACGTATGACTCCTTTCCATGGAAATAACTTCAGGAAAACATGATCTCCGACTTGAAATTCCAAATCCTTCCTTCGATTATCGGCATATCTCTTCTACCTACTTTGAGCTTCTTTGATGTGATTTGGGATTACCTTCACCTTTTCCATCGTTTCCTCCACCAGTTTGGGGCCTACAAGTTTTTTTTCACCAACTTCATCCCAACAGGTTGGTGTACGACATCTCTTTCCGTATAACGCTTCATATGGTGCCATCTGAATACTCGAATAGAATCTATTGTTATAGGAAAATTCTACTAGTGGTAAATATTGATCCCACATACCCTGAAAGTCTTGTGAGCAGGATCTCAACATGTCTTCTTATGGTTTGAATACTTCCTTCTGATTCTCCATCCATTTGAGGGTGGTAGGCAGTGCTCAAATGAAGTTAAGTATCCAGGGATTTCTGAAGACTCTTCCAGAATCTTAAAGTAAAATGGGGATCACGATCAGAAACAATTGATAGGGGTACTCAATGAAGTCTCACAACTTCATTAATATATAGTCTTGCTAGAAGTTCCAGTGGTATATCTTCTCTTATAGTAAGAAAATGTGCTGACTTGGTAAGACGATCAACAATAACCCATATTGCGTCGTTTCTTCTATTAGTCTTTGGTAGTCCCATGACATAGTCCATCGTAATATTGTCCCTTTTCCATTCTGGTATGGGAAGAGGTTGCATGACTCCTCCAGGCTGTTGGCTCCCAGCTTTCACTTGTTGACAAACCATACATCTGGACACAAAATCAGAAATCTCCCTCTTCGTGTTGTCCCACCAAAAATGTTCCTTCAAATCTCTATACATTTTGGTGCTCCCAGGATATATAGAGAAATTGGAACTATGAGCATCATCCAGCAATTCCCTTTTTAGATCAGGTATATCAGGAACACAAACTCTCTTCCCGAATTTCAAAATTTCATCTTCATACACAATGTCTCTCAATCTCCCATCATTTACAGCTTTAATCTTCTTTTGAAATTCTTCATCATCGGTCTGAGAACTCTTAATCCTTTATATTAAAGATGGTTTAACAACCATTTGAAAATGCATTGATGTTTCACCTTCCCTGGTTATTCCCATGTCCATCTTCACTAGATCCATGAAAATTGGATCCCTTTCAATTCTCATATTGTTCAAAACTCCATGGTCTTTTCTGCTCAAAGCATCTTCCACCCTGTTTTCCTTCCCCGGGTGGTAGTATATCGTGAAATAATAATCCTTGAGTAATTCAACCCATCTCCTTTGCTTCATGTTGAGTTCTTTTTGGGAGAAAATATACTTAAAACTCTTGTGATCAGTATATATCTCACATTTTTCACCATAGAGGTAGTGCCTCCATATCTTCAATGCAAAGATCACAACTGCTAACTCGAGATCATGAGTAGGATAGTTTTTTTCATGAATTTTCAACTGTCGTGATGCATAGGCAATAACCCTATCATTCTGAAGAAGGACACAACCATGTCCTTTCTTCGATGCATCACTATAAATAATGAACCCATCATTCCCCAATGGTAGAGTCAATATTGGAGCACTGACTAGTCTTCTCTTCAGTTATTCGAAACATTCTTCACACTCTTTTGTCCAATCAAATTTAACCCCTTTACGTGTGAGCTTCGTTAATGGGTTAGCCAATCAGGAAAAATTCTAGATGAATCGTTGATAATAACCTGTAACCCAATAAAACTATGTACCTCAGTTATACTCGTAGGTGTTGGCCATTCTTGGATTTCCTTTCTCTCAGAAGTATCAATAATGATTCTATCTTTAGAGACAATATGGCCAAGAAAATAAACCTCCTAAAGCCAGAATTCTCACTTGCTAAACTTCCCATATGATTCATGTCTTCTCAGAGTCTTCAAGATAATGCGCAAGTGATTTTTATGTTCTTCGTAGCTTTTGGAGGATACCAAGATATCATCAATAAATACCACCAAAAATTCATCGAGATAATCTTTAAAAACTCAATTCATCAGATCCATGAACACATAGGGTGCATTAGTCATTCCAAAAGGCATTACAGTAAACTCGTAATGCCCGTACCTGGTTTGAAATGATGTCTTCAGAATGTCTTCCTTCTTTACACACAACTGATTGTATCCATATCGAAGGTTAATCTTTGAAAAGTATTGAGCTCCATGCAGTTGGTCAAATAAATCATCAATTCGAGGTAGGGGATACTTGTTCTTTATTGTTATATCATTGATCTCCCTATAGTCGATACATAACCTCATAGATCCATCTATCATTCTAACAAAAATAACAGGGGATCCCCATGGAGAAACACTAGGGCGAATAAATCCATTATTAATCAATTCCTCTAGTTGTTTCTTTAGTTCGACTAATTCTACAGTGGTCATTCTATAAGGGGTCTTCTATATAGGCCTTGATCCAGGAATTAAATCAATGGAAATCTCAACTTCTCGTTCTGTAGGATGTCCAGGAAAAATCTTCCGAAAATACATCTACAAATTCATTCACAACAGGTTCATCCTCTATTTGAAATTTCCTTTCCTCACACATAGTCATTTCATTCTCTTCCTCCCCAATAATTGAATTTAGTTGAGCTACTGGGGGTGGATCTAAAAAAGAATTAGGTGGTGACGATTCTTCTTTAAAGATAAGTTGTTCCTTATCATCATCATCAAGAATCGTAACCTCTTTCTCCTTACAATAAATCATCGCATCATAGTCTGAAATCCAGTCCATAACGAGGATTATATCAAACGCAATCATAGTTATGACGATGAGATCCGCAGATAAAGAACATTTCTGTGCTCTATTGGGGACTGATTCACAAAACATTTTTTCAATGATACTTCCCTTAGGAGTTTTAACTGACAACTCCCTTGTGAAATAGAATTGGAAATATCTAATTTTCTTAGCAAATTGTGAATATATGAAACAATACGATGATCCAGAATCAAATAATGCATTTTCTAAACTTGAAGAAACCATTAAATTATCTGCCACCACGTCTTTCGGAGCCTCTACCTCAGCAGTAGTGATTGAATAAGCTTGGCCTTGATCCCTTGGCCTTTTCTGAGGTAAGTACTCTTGACGCTTAGGACATTCATTTGCATAATGTCCCATCTCCCTGCAATTGTAGCACTGAACATTGGTAGCTTCCTTCTTCCCCTTGCAATCACGAGCTTGGTGGCCTTTTTCACTACACCTGTAACAGACACTCATTCCCTTCAAGCAAGTTACGGGGTGTTTCTTCCCACATTTACCACAGGATGGATATTCAACCTTTCCCTTCTTCCCCTTATTTCCATTCCCAAATTGATAAGTAGGTCTCTTATTATATTGCTTTTCTTTAAAGTCATAAGACTTAGAGATTTCTTTTTCAGCCTTGATAGCACATGAGACAATGTCTCGTACGACGAGAAGGATTGTGAGACGAATGCTCGACGGAGAAATGGTTTTAACCCATCAAAGAAATGATTAATCTTACTTCTTGGGTTACGTATATAATCTCCAGCATACCTTTCTAACCTTGTAAAGTTAGCCTCATACATTGTGACATTCTCATCCTCTATTTGTCTCAGACTCATGAATTGCCTTTCCATATCTGCTCGATGGTCGCAAGGAAAGTATTTTTCTAAAAACAGATCTTTGAACTCTCTCCCTTCTATATTTGATACTTCATCATCTTCCTTCGAGTTTTGAATCAATGACCACCGTTGATCAGCATCTCTAGTGAGTCGGTAAACTGCCATGATAACATTTTCCCTTTCACTACTCCCCAAAGCCTAAAATATTTTCTTTAGGGAATTATCCATTACTCATCTACTAATGGATTTCTACTCCCATTGATCATTGGGGGTTGTTGCCTCATGAATCTATCTAACATTGATCATCCACACTGTGGATAAGGGTGCTCCATATGGGTAAGTTTATTATTCATAACCTGAGTAAGTTGTCCCAGTATGGTGATTAGATGATCGGCACCTGTTGCATCACCAGCTCCACAATAATTATCTTGAGTAGGAGGGAAATCCCAACATGGAGTGCGTACATTGATACAGTTTCCATTTCTTCCACTTGGCACCATTTATAAACAATGGCATAAACTAGATCAGTTTATGAATCAAAATACATAATCCCATACTTATAAAACACTTAACATAAATTGAAATTTTTATGGATATAATCCATAATCATAAAAATGTTTTCTTTGAGAAAGTATATACTCATAAACCCTTCATAATTATTTGTAAATAAAATGAGAGTTATCCTAAGCATATCCACTGGGAGTGTCGTAACCAAGAGTGCAGCAAGGCCCATTTTCGTGCACCGATTCCCGTTCGAGTCTAGCTCAAAGTGGTGTTTTTGGGTTTTACCCCTAGGTACATCTGTTCCAGAGCCGCCTCTACCTGCTCCTATCCAGACAGGGATGTATTGCTCGGAAATCTCACAAAATCATTACAATACCAAAATTCTACGAAGTTCATCTATTCTAATCCTCAAAGTACATCTTAGGTCTACGTTCTCTAATCAGAGTTTATCTAAATCTAGCTTCCATGGTTTGTAATAAACATCCTCTGATACCAACTGTAACGCCCTACCCCAGTAACCCAGAGTCGGTGCATTATTACATAACATTGGCATGATCACAAGAAAGATCAAATCTCGAAAGACCGATTGGTTTAGTAGCCTTAGAAACACTAGATATATTCATAAAGTTTCACATAACATCATAAAAATGAAAACTACAACAACATCTTTTATTCATAATCCACACTCATATGACCACATACTATCCATGCAGGTCATTCATAAATTACTTATTCATACCCTGGGAAAAATAAAACATAGAAAAGGGGGGAGCTCAAATGCCCTGTAAGGATAACAATATTGCAAAAACATTCATAAATAAGAATAAACATTTAAGGCAATGTATAACTAAAACAAAATCATTTTAAACTTTAACTTCAATATAGTATGGAAAAAGTAAAATGAAATAATTCCATCTACATATTTACATGGATATTCTACTAATCGAATAATCACATTCAATATCAATAACCACTTTCATAATGATGGAATTCATAATGCCAAACTATCATAACCACATAGCCAAGGACTCATGCCAAGAATACAAATAAGAGTTTGCCAAGGCCTTGTGCCAAGACACTAGTTTGTCTCATGAGACCTACCGTTTCATCGAGCAGCTATAGTAGGCTCCAACCGTCACATATTAAGTCCAATGGATTCCTATATGAAAAGGATTAAACATAACATAAACATTCGTATTATAACTAGCATAAGAAATGTCAATACATTCACCATAAACCATGAATGGTATAAAATAGCACATCCACAGTCAAACATATCACGAAACCATCAATACAATATATATGTTTTTTATCATAATAAATCAACTTCAAATAAGCATAAACTTTATCAAAGGATGTTGACATAGATGAAATCAAAACTTTTTTTAGAGAAATATCTCTTTCTATTTAGAAATCATTTAAGAGTCATATATTTATAAAATAAAACATTTTCACTGATAATATTTTTATAATCTTGTAAGGGAAGCTTCGACAATTTTATAAGGGCGGAAAATAACCGCACCCGCTGTATAAGTTAAAAAAAACATTCTTACCTTAATTCTGTCGAAATGGTTAAAAGCACCTTGTTTGGAAAACGATGGAAAGATTCCTTTATAAACCTATAATAAAAAGTCAAACAATGGTATAAATGACTTTAACCCATATTATTTTAAATAGTAAAATCTTTTTGAAATACATTTTGAAGAAACATGGATGTGGATGATAAACAAATCCCAGTAGATAATTACGTATAAACAACCTTGGATAATGAAGAGATTGAGAAATAACCCTTACCTTGTACTTTTCCTTGGTTGGGGTAGGTTAAAATCTTGTATAATGGTGAAATAATTGTTATTATATTATACAAGAATCATATATATTAATATGATATCATATATGATCTTTTAACATTGATTTGTTAATAATATCTTAGAATTATCGTCGTTTCGGGTGTTAACTTACTCGTTTTCTTTTATATGTTTTGTTACATAAGCCATGTTTGTTATGGATAGGTTGTATCTTATTAATATACAAAATGATATCATGTACTTAAACATAATTTTTAAATTATCAAATGATAATTATACTTGAATGGATATGATGGAGAATGAATGTCATCGTGTTCGTGGAGACGGTAGTCCGTACGTACGCACGAGCGACAATATCATTCTTTTGATATTAAAATAATATATAAATGGATGGTATATCATATATACAGAATCATTAACATGTTATATTTATTATTTACATGAGTTACGCATCATTATTATACCCATCCAAATAATAATATATTGAATAACAATTACACCACGACGTGGAGACGGTAAGTCGTACGTACGCACATATGGTGACATGTTATTCAAAGGGTGGGTAGAATACTGAATATGGTTGTACCATATTTATAATAACATCATTGTACATATAATATACAGGGGTTATTCTTATAGAATGGTAATAACAAAGAAAGAAGAAGTGGAAGAAGAAAGGAACTCGAAAAGGGGTGGTGAAAACATTACATCTTCTTCGGGTTCTTCCTTTTGATTTGATCAAAAGGGCTCTATAGGTTTGCTTTCTGATCAAACTAAATCCTCTAGGTTGTAGTGAGGGATGTTGGTAGAGTATTTGGGTAGAGTTTTCCCAAACCAAAAGACTTTTATGTTTTGAATAATTGAGAATGAGGAGTGCCCTTTTATAAGAGGGGTGAGGGGCACCTTTGGAAAATCTAGAAATATTAATTTATAATAAATTCATATTCGGTTTCTAATGGCTCAAATGTTTATAATTCAAAGTTTAAGGTGGGGATAGGTCGAAACACATTTAACCAATAGAATTTAGATAGGTTTGGGTTACTATATTAACCTTACCTTTTAGTTTTAACTCTTAGTTAATTAGTTTGACATTTACCATGTAACTTTGTATTTTTATAATATATAGTTAATAAACTTACTATATACATCAAAGAGACCCCGAAGTGGTCAATTAATAATTAACCTATCATGATATAAGTCTCTTGGCCAAACCGTATATTTTTAGGAATTTAATATCAATTAATAATATAATATTTGTTTTAAACACTTTTTTATGTCAATTTTGACACTATTCAATAGTTGATTTTTGTGAAACATATAAAAGAAATAATACTTCGAAAAAGTCCATTAAATCAATCCTAATATGTCAAATTATCCTATACAAATATGTTAATTCATTAAAAGTCTCAAATTATATTTATTTGGGTATTTATAATATCAATTAGTTTAACTTTTCAATATAATGGTAATTACTTCATCATCATTGTGTCATAAATAAATTAAATTATTTAAAGTCAAAAAATTATAAATAAAATATAATTTTGTGGGAAATTGTTTTATATTTCTAATTAATATTTATAATAAAAAATCAAACATATATAACCCTATGTAAAAATTGTTTTTCTAAAATATATATGCTTATGTAATTTTTGTACTTATTTTAACTTAATTAAAAGTAAGTGTCCCTATCACCTAAAATTCACTCCATGGGGTCCCACAATCGACCCAAATATGCCTATGGTAGAACATGTATCAACCAATATGGCTAGGACACGTTTTTAGGGTAATTTAGTATTATTATAATATAATTTTTTTAACCCTTATTTATCGGATTTACCCTTAACAATGGTAAATAAAATATTTACCGCAGTAATTATTCAAAATGTATAAAAATTAAAGTTACCTATTTACACAATTTAAAAATCCTGATTCCAAATATGGAATCCATTTTTCCAAATTCAAAACATCGAATTGGCAGAAATTAATTTAAAATTAATTCCCGTTGTTAAAACAAAAAACTTGTTTTTAAGAGATAATAACTATCAAAAGATTGACACTTGTTTATGTCTGGTTTAATTGTAAAATCATGTACAATGACCAAAATTATATTAAATGGTAAAAATATATTCTAAATATACTTTAAAACCACTCAAATTCATAATTTATCACTATAATTATTTTGATTAAAGAAGTTTTTTTTAATTTAAATTTAGTAATTTTCACTATTCATCAAAATATTAAAGTTATCCGAAAAGTACAAGAATTTCACCATAGGCTAAATTCGATATTCCAAATCCAAAAATAAAGTCCATTTTGAAATATAAAATATATATAATTTAAAAAATTAGGTATTACTATTTATAACGGCTAGTGTGATTGGTTATGGTGTATAAGAACTCGATGTCGCGTACAACACATGCTATCACATTATTCAATGAGATGTATACCGTAGAAGCTTGGGGTGTTACATCCATGGATGGTAGTTTATTGAAAAATTACAATCCTTGAGTATATTTCACCTTCACCTTGGAAACATTTTCAGTTATTTCAATGAGATGATATATTCCAATCTCTTGTTCCATGTATATATCTAGCATCATTCACCTCAGTTATAATGTCTCTATATTTTCAGAGAAATGATTACAACTTATAACTAAAGACCATGAGTTGGATAGTTATGTTAATTATTTTGTGACTACCATTCTGCATATCCAATAACTATATCATTATACATAAGAACATAACCAATAAATTTCATTTATCCATCACCATATATACCAAATACTCCATTTCTTGATGGTAGAGTCATGATCATATAATTCATTAATCTCCACTTCAATTCGAAAATATGTTCTTCACATTATTTTTTCCATTTGAAAATAACTTCATTATGAGTAATCATAGTTACGAGTTACCTAATCATGAAAAATAATTAATGGAACTCAAACAGAAACATCTAAACCATTGAAACTACTTACTTCAGTTATGTTTTTTGGTGTAGGTCATTCTTTTAAATCCTTTGTTTTCGCTGGATCAACTGAGATTCCATCATTATAGAAAATATTGCCCAGAAAAGAATCTATTTGAAGCCAAAATTAACACTGGTAAAACATTCCATATAACTCTTCTCTTCAATGAGTATCTATAACTACCCGAAAATGGTTTTTGAGGTCCTCATATATTTTTGAATATGTCAAGATTTCATCAATAAATACGATAAAGAAATCATAAATATATTCTATGAAGACAATAATCATTAGATCTATAAAAACTGTGTGTCCATTATTCAGTCCAAATGGCATTATTATAAACACATAATGTCTATACCTGGTTCAAAATGCAATATTTCGAATATATATGTTCATGAAACACAGTTTATGATATCCTAATCAAAGGAAACTCTTCAAAAATATTAACCTCAATGAAACTCAAAAAATTAATAATAAATTAAAGGTATATTATTCATGATCATTAATGTAATATCATACATTTCTTCATATTCAGTGCAAAACCACATGGATCCATCTTTATTCTTGAAAAAAACATGGTCTTCCCCAAATGAAATACTAACTTGAATAAATCCATTATGTCTAAATTAATCTAGTAGTTTCTTAATCTCAACTAATTCTATAGTTTGAATTATATATGGAGTCTTTAATATACATCATGCATTGGGAATTAAATCAATCGATAACTCAACATCCTTCTCAGGAGGAGGCCCAAGTAAATCCTTTTGAAATACATATTTATATTGATTCACAAAAGTTACATCCATAATTTGAATTTTTATTTTCTCATCCATATATGATGTTTTATCTTCCTCCCCATTAATTTTATTTAGAAGAGCCACTCTAGATTGATCTAGATATCAAATAGACGATGGGGTCTCCCATTTTATGATATGAAATTCCATATCATCTTCACATATCATAATTTCCATCCCATTACAATATATTTCTCATTATATTTGGAAATCCTTTACATTTAAGGATTATATATAAATCAAACATAAGTATAATGTTAAATTTTGTAAATAGAGAATATTTATGTGTAATAATAATAACTTATTGACACATCTTTGTTGTAATATAGTTACAATTATGAGTCCTTAAAAACAAATCCTTTATTAATTTCAATTGAAAAAATATAATTTTAAAACAAAATATTGTATATATGATGTAATTTGATGATCTATTATCAAATAAATATTTAGCTAAATTTTATGATATTACTAATGTACATTCCACCACATCATTAGAATCATCATCCTCAACTTTTGTGACTACATAATCCTAGACATTTTCATTTTTTTATGGTGAATGAATCTCTAACCCGTAGGACAATATTTTTCATAATGTCCCATCTATTTACAATTATTGCATCGATCCATTATAGCATCATTAATTTCTTTGCAATCATTAGCCTCATGGTCTTTTTCTATTAATGTGTAAAAAACTCTCATCCCCAATAGGCCTGTCCCGTGATGTTTCTTTTCACTTTTATAATATGATGGAAATTTGTCTCTTCCTGTCTCCCAATTTGATGTATTTACTTTTCCAATGGATTCATAATACATCTTAGTATCTTGGTTTCCATTAATGTTACAGAAAATATAGAATTATTTATCAATGTCGATAGATCAAGAGACTATATATTCATATGATGAGAATGTTTGGGAGAAATGTACACTTCGAAAGAGTGGAAATAAAACATTAATGAATCAATATATCATTCTCATTATATTGAATAAATAATATTAAACATGTATTTATATATTTTTAATGTTTTATTCATACATGGAAATGTTTTCATTTCTTTTATGTTTTACATTAAATAATTTCCTCGCAATATATTCTCACTCATCAAAATTGAAATATGTTTCCTTGAAAATCTCCTTAAAATAATTCCATTCTATATTATAAATTTCTTTTTCGTCCTTTGAGTTTTAAATTAATAAACACCATTGATCTGAATCTCCTAATTAATGTTAAATTTCCATTATAACCTTCTCCCATTCATTACATCCCAAAGTGAAAAATATCATCACTAAGGAAATTGTACATTTATCTACTAAAAATGGGCTTTTAGTTCTATCTAATGATTGAGGTTCTTGTATCAATATGAATTATAACAGTTTTCACCCAAATTGTGGATTCTTATGCACCATAATAGTATGGTTGTTGTTTATAATCCAAGTCAGATGTCCTTTTATATTTATTTGTTTCTCAGATCAAGTTTCTGCTCCTGCTCTAATTCCATTTTCATTCATATGAGGGAATCCCCCCACATGGAATAAGTGAATTGTTACAATTTCCATTTCATCTATTATGATCTATTTCAAAATAATCACATAAACTAAATTATATTAGTTATCCTAATGAATAATTTCGAACTAGTAACCCAAAACATAAATTGAAATTTTTATTCATAGCTACTATCACAAACATAATCATGGTTCCTTTTCAGTTATATTTACTTCTAAATCATTCATTATATTTTTTATGGAAAATTAGAATTATATTAATCATATCATCAGAGAGTGTAAAACAAGGTACACAATAAGGAATGTTGTCAAGTACCAGGTTACATTGAGTCAGGCCCGATGCACCTTTTTAGGATTGTTACCCATAGGTACATCTATTCCAGAATCACGTCCACATATAGTATCCAGACATATATGTATTGCTATGAAGACCCACATAATATTTACATTACAAAAATTATAGGATGTTATTCAATTTTTACCATTAAATTCAATATGATGTTTATATTCTTTAATCATAGTTTTTTAACACTAGTTTTGAAGTTTTCTACCAAATATCCACTAATACCAACTCGAATGACCTCGACCCCAGTAGCCCAGATTCAATTCAATATATAATTACATTGGTATTATTAATAATATATAACATCCCACGGGACAAAATATTTTTCTAGATTAATAAAAGAATATACAGAGAAATGATTTACATTACAATATGAAATGAACATTAACAAAAAAATTCCTTTGGAAACAAACATACACTCATAGATTATCCCTATAAGTCATTTTTAATATACATCTTCACATATTGATGAAAAATAATATTTAAGTATCGGTTTAGCTCCTATGATCAATAAGTGTTATAAATACAATAGATGTTATAAAAAATAATCATAAACAATAATTCAAGGTGAATGACTAAAAAAACTCCATTATAACATACTCATGATCAAAATATGGCAGTGATAATTGTTGATTAAATAATGACATAGAAATAATCACGATAGTATGAAACATATCAATTTATATTTAAATAATATAAAAATTAAATGGATTATCAATTACTAGAATCACAATGAAGGAATTAATAATGTTAGATATCTTATTCATACAATGAAGGCTTCACCTAAGACACCATACATAAATGGGTAAAAAAACTAGTCTAGTATGTCTCATGAGAACCATTGATGAATAATAGAGATATAGTGGGCCTTGACCATCACATAATAATTCCAACACATTCATCATATAATAGGGGTGAAACATAATTAACATACACATTCTAATTGAAATTACCATATGATGTTTTAATAACATTCCCCATAAAATATACTAATCATAAACCATCCAGAGTAATGTGGTTAAGGGTTTCAACATAATACCTTCCCATAAATATCCATAAAACATACAATAATAATATGGTATGTGGTAATATAAGAAGAAAAAAAATATAGAGAATAAGTATAAACACATGGTGTTGAAATCTATGTAAATACTCTAATAGAATCATTGAGACACTCTTGAGAGAAATACCGTTTTACATTGGGAAGAAGTGTTCTTTGGGGAAAATAATTATTATTTTTCATAAAATTGGATTATAAACAAGTATATCATTGAAAAAAAGGTAAAGGAAATGATATAAGTTTTAGTCATAAATTATGTCCAAATGAAGTGAAAAAATGGAACATGTTAGTTTAAGAATAATTAGAATTGATCAACTTCATTATTGTATAAGAAAAAATGAGTACTTAAAGAGTACAAGGATTAATTTTATAAATTAAACCATAAAACATATAAAATATTTTTTCATGAAAAATTGATTTCATTTTGAAAAATAATGGTTTCATTAAAATAGATTATGGAGTTTATTTAGAAATCTATGAGAAATTGGGATGTTTTCTTTAATCAGTATTGATTATTAGGAGGATTTGAAAAGAGAAGCTGATAAAACAAGTATTTACCCTTAAAATGAAGATGAACTGACATGCATAGATATGTTTATAATATATACATATAAATTATCTGGATTATATAGAAAATGAATAATTACTTTGGGTTAAAGTGAGAGAATGCGTAACTGAAAAAACAATTTCTGTAGAATCCCTTAACTTATGTCCGAAAGCGTTATGAAATTTTACATAAAATCATAGATTATGAAATTATGTTCAATAATAATTTAATTTATAAACTATAAAAAATTTATTTAACATATATAATTTTATTAAGTACATTTATGGTCTTTTTGACGAGATATAAGTTTTAATTTAATCATTTGTAAGTGTTTATTTCCATAGTTTTAACAATTGGTTCACCTATATGAATTTATGATAGATCACGTGAAATTGGAATTTTTTTCCATAATTGAAATTATATTTAATTAATAAACTTCCAGAAAATTAAATGACCTTAAATAAATGTTTTTTAGAATATGAGGATGATTTATTGAATGAAACGTTAATGATAACAATTCAGATTATTTTGGGGTTGTTTAGATCATGACACAATTGTTTTGTTTTGTTAATAAACATCATGTATATATAATGGTACCTGAATAGTAAATATTTTTTAATATAAATATTAGAATATGGATTAACCATCATTTTTAAATGATTTTCCTTAATGGAAGAATTATAATATGAATGAATCATCATCCACAATGGTGGTGACAAGACACATCTAAGACAACATTTTAATATTTTGAAAAAAATTTAAGGTAATGGAATTAATTGTAGACATCCCATTTTCAAAATAACCTTTCAATATATATATATGATATTGTATTTATCATGCATGGTTTTATAGAGGATGTATGTAAATGATATGAGAATAAAATAAATAGATCGAAAATTAAAATAATGCATGGGAATTTACGTATTGAATTTTTATCATGGAGAACAACTATAAAGATAATTGAAATGGTATTTTTGTGAGACCATAAAGAATAGATTCTTGAGGAGAAATATTGTGATAGGATATGGTTCTATTATAATCTAGATTCAATGATTTGGAGGTGTGAGGTGAAGGGGTGGTGATGGGTAGTATTTATAGTGGGAGAGAGGGGGGATTGTTGAATATTTTAATAATTGTATTATTTTTTTGTATCAAAACAATGATTAGTTAAAATTATTGTGACTAAATATGTATATGGAGACGAAGAGTTTTAGATTTTGGTGCATACATCAAAAAAATGAAATAATACAATGTATTTTAATTTATGATGTATATATACTAAATATTTCTCTATTTCATTATTCATAAAAGATTCATCTATTTTTGAAAAATTACCAAATATTCATACTAAAAATTTCATTATATATAGAAATCATTAATAATCTGAAATTTATGAAAATAATTTTATAAACATGAAAATATTAATTTTTAAATAAATTTATCATTTACATGAAAATTATAGATTTTAAAATTATAATAATTTTTACCACACTCCAAAAAAACTAATTAAGGTATCATAAAAATAATTTGTAATTATAAGTAGTCAGGATATTAATTTATGATCATATTTTATAAAAATAAAATTTCATTCAATGAATTATCAAATTTATAAAATTTTAATCTGAAATTTTTGTTTCAAAATAATAAAAACACTTAGTTTGTCATGCTTATAAAATTTTTTTACAGATTCAATGATATAAATTTATAATATATTAATTAATAAGATACATAAATTTCATTTATACCCTCATAGGTGACTTTATTATATTATTGGTCATGATACTATTCTTAATCAACACTTTAGTATTCAAATAGTCATATTTAATTAAACAGTACAATTTTAAATTCAGCTTTTCATGAAGAATAAACTAGAGAAGATGCAAAATTTTAAAAGAGGGAAGTTAATACCCAAAGTATTTAAATAGAAATTAATGTTTTAAAAATATGTCATAAAATCACATAAAAATACAACATAATGAAATAATAAGGTCTAACTGACCTTTAATCATATGTTTGGCACTTCTGTGTTTGGTATTTTGAAAATATGACACACACAGTTATGTTCAATGTGATTTTTGGGGTCTATTAAGAAAAACATAATTTATTAGTGAATATTAAACTACCCATATAAATATTAACCTACCCTTAGGAATTGTAAGTCATCCAAATAAGAGTTACCTTACCCATGAAAAATTAAATAAAATTACAGCATCATAGAAAGTGAAAATTTAACTATAGTAAAAGTTTTTGTATTATTCTAAGTCATAAATGATTATGTATAATTAATTAATTAATTTAAAATAAAATGTTTTTACTTAATAAAAATTAATAAATTATAAAATATATGTCTTATAGTTTTTAGATAACTTTATATGACCCTACATAATTTTTTAAATTATTACGAAATCAGTTCTAATTTTAAACACAGTATTTTTCATATAAATTAGGAATATAATTATATATTAAATAGATCGTATTTATAAAATTTTTTTTGAAAAATGGACATTTTTTTGGAATCTAAACATCGAAAAATTCTTAGGGTGAAATTTTGTTATTTTTCTAAAATACTTCAATTTTTATGTGAATAGTATAAATATATTTTTTTCACATAACCGGTGTATCCTAAATTGCATAATTAATGATGTAATGATGACGTAAACATTCTAGATCATTAGATTCGTCCAAATTATATAAAATATAATAAATGGTTTTTCAAAATACAATAAACTCAATTTCCAATCCTAAAAAGAACATTCCAAATCCTAAAGTCAAAAGATGATTTCTTAAATTGTCATTTTCTCTTTCTTTCACTTTCCTTTTATTATATTAAATAATTAGAATTATAAAGATTATTAAAACCCTAAAACGAATTATATAATATTAATATATGAATTATGATGTCAAAAAACTTCTACTACATGTCTAACTTTTGTTATATTATTTTATTTATTATTTTATTATAAAAACACCTCTCTCCTCGTGTATAAATAACCCCTCCCCCTCCCCTTGCCAAAACACACCTATAAAGCTTCATGACTTTTTTAAACTCTAACCAAACATCTTCCATATCTCCTCCCCCACATCCAAGATCTTCTGGTCTTAGCAAAAGACCATGCCTAGGTTCCTTAAGGAAGATCTCAAGAGGAGGATGCAAGAGGTAATTTATCTTCCTCTTTGCTTAAATTCTCTTTCAATTTAAAGTACTTTTATTATTATATCCCAAAAATTATTTGTCCAAATGGTATATTAACTCTATTTTCATACATATACTGGAATTTTATGATACTAATAAGATATTATACCATCCAACAACCTTCTCTTCTTCCGTTTATTTTATAAAAGAAAACGGAGTTCGTAAGGTGTTAATCTATTACCTTCAAGAATGACATTTTTTCTTTTTCCTTTTATTCCAAAAAATATTTTCATGAAACCATTTCTATTGTTGAACCATAATATTATATATTTATTATGTACAATTTTATGTTCTGTATCTAAATTATGTACATATTATTGGAAGAGTAAAAAAACAAATTATTTGTGGACAAAAAACCACCCAAATTAACCCAAACGTTCATCATTAAATTCTTATATAATGATTCATACACATTATATAAAATTTAATAAATTGTAAGATAATTATAACTTATTTAATATCATTAATAACATGTATTATATTTTCTGGAATTTTACCCTTGTTCTACAAAAACTTTTATTCAGGAATACATGTGAAACTCTCAAGAAAACCATAAAAACGAACATTTCCAAACAATGTTTTTAAGCTCTATAACTCATAAAAGGCCCATAAATTAAGATAATGAAACCAAAATTACCCATATAAACGTATAAAGGTTCATTTAATTTCTAATTAATGAATATAATGTCATTATATCGGACATTAACATGAATGAAGTGTTCAGATACAAGGTAAGGGGAAATTCGCGAACCAAAATTTCTTTCTTCGGGTTCTCCCTCTTTCACTCCTTTTTTATATGGATATAGCTTAAAAATATTGTATTCATAATTGTATTTAATTTTCTGGGATATACCTATTTTCCAATGGAATTTATAACAGTCCAAATGTTTTCCAAAAGATTTCTTCTTTCAATGACACACCTTTTACTTCTCATTCAAGATTGTTGGTTATTATATCAAGTATGTTGTTCCCTCTTTCTGTTGGGAATCCAATTTTTATAATGTATTCTTATTGGATGACAACCCATTATTTTCAGGGGTTAGTTATGTTCATTTATGTTATATGTTCATTTTGGAATGCATGATAAATGATAATGTTATGATGTGATGGGTGCACGAAAAATTATATAGAGCAATATGAATGTCTAAATGTGATGGGTGTGCCCGATATTATACAGCACTCCAATTAATTGTGTAAAGTGATGAATCTCTAGATTAATTATGAAATGATGTGTCAACAAGATGATATCTGTGTTCATATGCATTTGTGGTAGTTAACCACTAAGACATGATGTTTTATTTTTATGCATTGACAGATTTCATGTCTCTTATTAATGCCTCTTCTCATGTTCATGATTCGTTGCTTATTTTATGGATATGATCACCCCATGATTTATTATTATTATCTATACTCTTACAAAGATTCTAGATCATCCCTTTTGATGTATATCTGCAAGTGGCTACATGTACTAAGGAGAGGTCAAGTTCCAATAAGAATCTAGAGAAGAAGAAATGAACAAAAAAAGATAATTCTTGATGTTGTAATTAGAATGTATGTTCCTAGTTTTCCCAAGACACTAAACCATTCGATCCTCTATTTATAATAATATCATGTTGTTTATCATTAAAATGATTTAATAGTAATTTTTGAAAAGTTAGGGTTTCTACAGTTGGTATCATTGGAAAGGTTTAGTTAATTTGGGAATTAGGATTAGTGAACCCTAGTGAAAACATCTAACATGAGTCTAAGTAAAAATATGCACACAAGAATCATTACATAGGGATCCCATATGTGATGAATTGTTTAAATGAATAATTTATTCTTGTCCTATTGACATATGTTTTTTTCTATAATTTTCTATTTTAGAAAATTGTGGGAACCAGGAGAAACCATGCCAACAACTCATGTTAGGGCCAATGCAACGATTAACCAAATGACATCCCCAATAATTTGTAAGGTAGAGTTCAAAACATCGTAGTGATACTTACCCAATTATCTCAGGTTATGAACAATACCCATAATAATGGGAAACATCATCCTTCACTAAAAAAGAGAAAATGGCCATTGAATGATTTATGCAGCAACTACCACAGACATTTAGTGGATCTTCCGATCCACATGTTGGAGAACATTTCGACAAATCCATGGAAAATATCTTTTCTGTTCTTCAATGTTCTGAGATGGAGATGGTGACACTAGCCATTTATCCTCTATATGGAGAGGCTGATCAATGGTGGGATTTGATTAAGAACATCATGCCATGGGAGGAAATTGAAGAGTTGGAATGAGAATACTTTAAGATCTTGTATCATAATAAGTATTTCCCACGAACTCATCGTACATAGATTGTGAGATAATTCATAGAGCTCAAGAAAAGGAAAATCTGACACAGCCTATGAGGAAAATTTCACAAGTCATGCAAGGTACCATCAGGTTTGTTATCAACAATGATAGAAAAAATTTATAGATTTTTTAGTGGATTAAAACCACACCATTGAAAGGCTCTTTAAATTTGAGACATTGGGAGTTATGAAGAAGTAGTTCGGTGTGATATTGAATTGGATACACAGTTTGGAGAATAAGCCCACAGATATGGTGATAAGAAATGAAATATTGTGTTTCATGCCGGTGGATCTAATGAAAATAGTAGGAAGAAAAATCAACGACCTCATGCCAAAAAGGTGGGAAATTGCATTATGGGAACTGCATCAAATATATGGGGAAATTATTCAAGTGTGGGAAAGAAGGAAACCATGATCAAGAGTGACAGAAAGGCATTAATAGAAAGGATAATGTTGTAGAATAAGGGAAAGAACAATTCAGGGTTCAATTATAGAACTGTATGGAGCTAGTGCACTTTGCAAGCTAGTGTACTAAAGCTCGAGTTCTCGTGGGTAATCAGCATTAGCAGCCACCAAATCCAAATGAATAAGGGAATGATTATGCCATCACTACTACATAATTGGATCATGATAATAATGTCATACAAGGTACACTTCTTATTCGCTCAAGAATAGAAAAAGTCTTATTTGATTCTGGTTCTACACATTCCATTATATCTAGAATGTTTTCTAGAACAATAGAATCGAAGCCCCGAAACCTTGACGTAGAGATATCTGTAAAAACACCATGTGGTGCAATCATTTAAACCCAAGTGTTTAACTCTTCTCTTATTGGATTATGTGGTAGGATTCTTGTAGAAAATTTTATAATACCTCCTTTGGGGTAATTTGACACTATAATGGGAATGGATTGGCTCTATTTATATAGAAAACATATCAACTGTCAGGAAAAGGAAATATATTTTCATATTCTGAACCATCCTATGTTCCTCTACAAATTCAATGAAGATCATGAATCTAATTAAAAAAATACTTTTATCTATGTGGGTGTTGATTCCCTATGAAGAAGCATACCTCTCCCAAATGGTTTAGTTAATGGATGGTGGAAACCTTGCGGAAATTCCCATCGTGGGGCAATATAGTGATGTATTTCTCGAATACTTACCTGTAATTCCCTCCGATCATTAGGTAGAGTTATCTATAAAACTCATACCCATAGATACTCCTATCTCAACATATCCCTTTCAGATGGATTCTATCAAACTGGAGGATTTAAGGAAACAGCTGCAAGAGCATCTGGAGAACGGGTTCATACGCTCTAGTGAATCACCTTGGGGTGCACCAGTGCTCCTTGTGAAGAAGTAGTATAGAAAAATGTGGCTCTGTATCGACTATCATGAACATAACAAGATCACCATAAAGAACAAGTATCCTCTTCCAAGGACTGACGACTTGTTCTATCAGTTAAGAGGAGCTAAATACAACTTAATGGTGGATCCTCTTTCTGGATATCATCAGCTAAAGGTGGAGCATATTCAAAAGACTGCCTTCCATACAAGTAATTCTAACGATGAGTTTCTAGTTATGCCATTCGATCCTTATAATTCCCCTACAATCATCATGGATTTCATGAATATAGTCTTTTGAAATTACCTAGAAAAATTTGTGGTAGTGATTATTGATGATATTCTCATCTACTCCAATAGCAATGAGGAACATAAATAACATCTATGGCTTGTGTTAGCGACATTGAGAAATGAGAATTTGTACGACAAGTTCAGCAAGTGTGACTTTTGGATGAATCAAGTCACTTTCTTGGGACATGTGATCACAAGTGAGGGTATTTTTGTGGATCCTTCAAAAAAGGCTATTGAAGAATGGACCATGCCCTCTAATGTCGCCGAAATCCATAGTTTTCATGGATTAGCTGGGTACTACCGACATTTTGTGAGTAACTTATCACTATTTTCAATACCTCTAACTAAGTTAACATGAAAAAGGGGAAAAGTAATTCTGGACGGAAGAATGTGAGGGATGCTTCAAGGATCTAAAGAGAGGGATGATCACAGCACAAGTACTCACACTGGATAAAGTTTTGTGATATACAGTAATGATTAAAAGAAATTCTTGGGTTGAGTACTCATGCAAAATGTTAATGCGATATCCTATGCCTCATGACAGTTGATGATCCATGAGATGAACTACCAGACACTTGATCTAGAGATTGTAGTCGTGATTTTGGCCTTAAAAATATGGTAGCACTACCTTTATGGTGAGAAGTGAGACATATACACCGACCACAAGATCATAATATATATATTCATAGAAAAGGAGCTAAAATTGAGTCAAAGGATATGGTTAAAGATAATAAAGGATTACAATTGCTCTATTACCTACAATCCTAGAATGGTGAACAAGGTATCTGATTCTCTATGCAGAAAAGAACCTGCTACTCTATCTTTGATACGAATTGAGAAAGACCCTATCTTTATGTATAGGAAAATCATGGATTTAGAGATCATAAGGGTAGGGGATACATCCTGCCGTTCCCAAATTATTGTGCAACCATCCATCCAAGTGATGATTAAAGAATCCAAAGGGATGATGGGGAGATACCAGGGAAGGTGAATGATGTAATGGAATAGAAGCTGCATGAGTTCTATATCGATGATGATGGTGTGATTTTTGTTTGGAAGGCGGATTTGTGTGCCGTCATCACTTGGGATAAAGAAGGATCTATTGGAAAATGCACATAGCTCATCATTCTCCATCCATACTAGTAGCACCTAGATGTATCGTGATCTCCGAGAACACTTCCAGAATGATATCATGAAGAATGAGATTGCAGAATATATATCAAGGTTCTTGGTATGTCAACAAGTAAAATCAGAGCGACAAATGTCCAAAGGGTTGATGAATCCTTTTCATATACCCTTGTGGAAATGGGAAAATTTTACTATGGACTTTGTCACAGGTCTCCTAAAGACATCTAATGGAAGTAATGTGACACAGTTTGTGGTTGATTGACTCACCAAGACATCACATTCTATCGCTATTCAAGAAGATCTCTCTCTTGAACAACTTGCAAGGATATATGTGAAGGAATTGGTGAGACTGCATGGCGTTCTACTCTCAATTTTCTCTGACCGTGATCCAAGGTTCACATATAATTTCATGAGGAGCCTTCAACAGGATTTGAGTAATGAAATAAATTACAGCACGACCTGTCAGAACCAAATTGATGTCCAATCTAAAAGGACTATTTAGACGCTTAAAGATATGTTAATAGACTGCTCACATGAAATCAAAGGTGGACGTGATCAGCATCTCTCATTGGTTGAGTTCTCATACAACAATAGCTTCCACTCAAGTATTCAGATGGCTCCATATGAAGCTCTATATGGAAAGCAATGTAGAACTCTAACCTATTGGGATGATTTTGGAGAAATAAAGCTACTTGGACGTGATCTTGTACAAGAGATGATAGAGAAGGTTCAAGTCAACCAGAAACACATCAAAGCTGCTCAATGTCGGAAAAAGAACTATGCTGACAACCGTCGAAGGGATTAGGAGTTCAACGTTGGAGATAATGTCTTTATTCAAATATCACCATGGAAGAGTTTCATGTGATTTGGGATGAAATTGAAGTTATTTCCATGGTACATTGGACCCTTTTAAATCCTTCTCCGTATAAGAGACATGGAATATTGGCTTGAACATCCACAGAATATGGCTCAAGTTCATGATATTGTTCACATGTCACTCCTGAAAAAGTACATAACTAATCCCCCATATGTACTGAACTCCAAGGTGGTACAATAGGAATATGATCTATATTATGAGGATCAGCCAGTAGAGATTCTGGACTGGAGAGATAAGGTTCTATGCAACAAGACAACTCACCTAATAAAAGCATTGTGGAGGAACCATTATTTTGAAGAAAAACATAATTTTTTTGGGGAATAGTAACCTACCCCTATAAATAGTATCCCACCCTTATGAATAGTAAATCTTCCAAATAAGAGTATCCTTTCCCGTGATTAGTTAAATAAAATTAAGACATATTAGGAAGTGTCAATTTAACTATAGTAAAAGTTTTGGAAAATTTTTAATTCATTAATGATTAATTATAATTAATTAATTAATTTAAAATAATTTTTTATAAATGTGTTCATTAATTAAAAAATACATTTCTAATAGTTATTAGATAATTTTATAAGACCTTATATAATTTATAAATGCATTATAAAATCAATATTAATTTTTAAAAATGTATTTTTCATGTAAATTATGATTTCAATTAAATATTAAATTAATCATATTTAGAAATTTATTTGTCGAAAAATGAACTTCTTTTTTGGATTCAACATTTTGAATAATAGTTTGGGTGAAATTTTAGGATTTTTCTAATATACATCATTTTTTCGGTGAATAGGAAAAAATACAGTTTTTCACATAACTGGTGTATCATAAATTGCATCATTAATGATTTGATGATGACATAAACATTTTAGAACATTATGCTCGGCCAAATTATATTAAATTTCATAAATTGTTCCATAAAATTCAATAAACTAGATTTCCAAAAATAAAAAGAACTTTCCAAAGTCTAAAGTCAAATGGTTATCTCTTAAAGTGACATTTTCTCTTTTTTTACTTTCCTTTTAGAAAAATAATGAATTCAAATTCTAAAGATAATTTGAATCCAAAAAAGAATAATATTATATTAATATATTATTTTTGGTGTCAACATTTTAATGTCTCAGATTTTCCGTTTATTATTTTTAAATATTATATTGAATGATTTCGAGAACGGGTGTGAAGATGGAACATCATTCCGAGGTCCAGTGAGCCGAGAATGGTGGTTTGAACTTTTTTTTCGTTATGTGAGTCGGCACTTGTGCACGGTTGTGGCAGTTTTCAAATGGATGCACAGATTAAAAATATGGGAGCACCGTTGCGTTTGGGACGAAGACTATACCTAAGAATGAGGCTAACCATGACCGGCATGGGTCGAGGGAAAATGTTAATTTTCGGACGTTTTATGTAAAACAAAATAAATTAAATTAACCAGTTTATTTTATTTCATTTAAGGAAACATCCCCTGCAGTGCGACAACGAAGCAGCTATTTCCTAAATTAATGGTGTGTCTTAATGAGTTCAAAATGGAAATTCAACGCCATTAATACCGCCACGTAATTAAATGCCAACCTGTTTCCCCTTTTTAATTGGTTAAGCAATTGTACGTCGTCGGAAACGTAGGGAGAGGAACCTCTACAGAATCCATGGCGCGTTGGAGAAAATTCTCGACGATGAATGAAAACGGATCGAAACCGAGGATCGTTGCACCGAAGTTCAAGGATCTCGATGGCAACGGCAGCACAATGCCTTCATCAATGATCGATCCTTTTGAAAGGTAGGGGTTGTTATTTCAATTTCTTTTCCCCATATTTTGAGTTTAAACGACGAACGCGGATCAACCACAAACAATTTGATCGGCGGATTCCTACGTTCCTGTGGGAGGGATTTTTTTTTTCTTCAGGAAGACTATATAGAATAGATCCAGGCATTATGTTGTTGTTGATTCTTATCCCGTTTTAAGACTATTAACGGGAGAAGATCAATGCCGTGATGAAATACGGTGGATGTTCGTTCCTCAATTTGTTTATTTGGATTTTTCTTCCTCCTTTTTCCCCGTGCATTCATTGCATTCTTCACGGGGCGACAAACAATAGATCGTTGTGAATCCGTTCTATGACGCAACAATCCCAAATCGAAGTTTCGACATCGCAACATCTTTGTGGAGGTGCGGCGACGATGGAGAACAACAAATCCGACCGGATCGGAAAGAGAGTTCTTCGAGCGTTCCTCCTGTGTGAAGATCAGAACACGTTTTCGGAGCTGATTGGAGACCCGAAAATGAAGGAAGAGGATTTTTGGGGTCGGGGAGACCAGAACCTGTAAGTTTTGTAGTGATCGGACGGCCGGATTGATGATCGGAGTAGCACGGGAGGCGCGCTGGCGAAGAGCACTATTTCTAGAAATTTCCAGAATACACAAATTGTACTTCCGAAGAACACGACGTATAGTTCTGGCAGTGGTGGCTAGGGTTTTGGGGTCAAAGAAGAATCACATGACGTGTGACCCCAGTCACACAGTGTGTTGGACCTTCCCCGAAGCTCGGCGTGTACTTTGGGTAGTACACAGACACGGGATGATCTACACGGCTTCAGGCAGCACGACATGTACAGCTCGACAGAGGCAGCTACATGGAGCTCGGCGTGTATCATGTGGATACAAGGACGTGGGATGGAGTTCATGACCGTGTACTCCCTCCCTCGGCCAGGCAAGTTAAACAGCGTGGGTCACCTCGTGTGTAGAATTCATGGGTTGGAGTACATGGGTTGGTGACCGTGTACGGGCACATGGCCAGAGTACACGGAGCCAACCCCAGTTACCCAGACATGGTTTGTACTCCATACTACACGTCATGTACTATGTTTTTCTACATGACTAGCCTCACGACACGGGTCTTTGTACACGGGTAGTAACTGGTGTCTGACAACACGACGTGTATCATTTCTACACGCTGTGTACTTTTTGAAATACGTCTTGGTCTCTTTTGTTCACCGTGACTTGAACATATTTTGTTTGGGTTAGTGCCCCTTCTTCTTGTTCCCCTGAAGGTCATGCATCATTCCCTCATGCAGGATTATGATCCATTCCGCAGGACTTTCTGTGATAGAGTGAGGCATCCATCCGATAGTCCCGGATCGATATCCTCTATCCATTCCAGACCCTAGGTAGAGTCAGGTATCGGCGTGAACAACATTACCGGGCGTTGATCATCTACCTATCAGGTGAATTTATGATGAGTCGAGGTATCCGCCATGGCCCTGGCAGTGATCCTAATATGTGTATCAAAATATTTCACACTCAAGAGTGTGTCTCCAGTAATGAGTGTAGCTATATCTCATGATGGTTCCCGAAAAATAGCTCTTCCCAAACGGATGTCATCAGAGCTATAAGACTTGTGGAGTGTGTTCTACTAGAATGAGTGCATCACAGAATCATCGGACGGAATCCCTTTCGGGGGTATGCGGTTGCATGAATTGTCTCTATACCACAGGCCTGGGTTTTGAGTATATCTGGTTTGTTTTATATGTTCTCTAAACATATATTATGCATAGATTACTGTAGCTTTACTTTGTGTACTGCTTTGTGTAATGCTTTGTGTACTGTATCTTTTCGGGGTCCTCTACTGAGTATTGTTGTACTCACTCCTGCACTGGATTTTCCCGCACATCTGGTGTCTTGTGCAGACGAGTAGCCATTTGACAGGGTCCAGGGCAGATTAGGACATGACCGAGAATTCTGAGTTCCCTACAGTCTGAGTCATTCCAACGGCTACGAGCGATAGTCCCGGTACCTTTTTTGCTTAATGGTTGGACATTGCAGTTTTTCAAACTCTTTCTTTTGGTGGGATTGAATTCTGTCCCAGTTTACTTTTACAATACACTACCATTCGTCGTATTCTGTTGGTTGGGTTTAGTTGTATGCTTGAATTTTTTTCTTAGTTTTTTACATTTCATCATTTATGGGCTTGGAGATGTGTGTGTGCATACATGTACATAGGCAATACCTCCCATGTTAGTGATATGCCTACTCGGTGGTAGTCACTAGCCCCTGGCCAATTGGAGGCGGGCTTGGGGAGTCACGGCGCATGCCCCACAGGGACGGGTCCAGACAGAGTGGTATCAGAGGTGGTCGGTTCTACCATAGGACAATGAGTCTGTGAGTTTGGTTGGGGGAAACAGTGTTGAGTGTTTCGGGTTTGGCATTCAGGCCAGAGACTCTAGTGTTGGTGCGACAGCTGATGTATCCATACACCAGGACTCTGATAACCTGCTTTTGGACCCGGTTCTCAAAAAAACTGGTTTCGGGAAAATAAAAGGTACATGCATCATATAAGAATGGGTTGTTTTTTCCATGTCCTTGGTGTCAGCTATCCAGATATACTCATTGACCGTGACACATCTTGTTTCCTTATAAGATGTCTCCGCGATGCGTACCCACTAGGATTTAGCCGCACGATCACGAGGATAACCTCATCAGTGACAAGGCTTTGATTCAACGACCAGCTCCCCAGCCGTTTCCACAAGGTGGTGCCCCTGCTATACCACCACCAGTGCAGCAGCCAATGGTACTTGTGATACCGACCGGTGAGGAGTGCAGGCTCAGCGCTCTACATGAGTTTTAGAGACAGAGACCCCTCAGGTTCTGAGGCGAGCCCGACCCTCAGGCGGCTGAGTACTGGATTGAGGTGGTGACCAGAGTTTTTCGTCTAGTGAGGACACCAACAGACCAGATGGTGGTCCTAGGAGTGATCCTTCATCAGGGTTCGGCAGGACGATGGTGGAGTATTACCACGCTGACTCACGACGAGGAGACTCTGTTGTGGACAGAGTTTGAGTGACTCTTCATGGCGGAGTTCTCTCTGGTTACGCTGAGAGGTGTGTGCATCCAAGAGCTTCTTTAGCTAATGCATGGCAGTATGATGGTGGATGACTATTCATCGAGGTTCACCAACCTCACCAGGTACTTGATGGATATGGTAAGGGATCAGTAATTCAGAGATCAGACCATCGAGCAAAGTCTACGGCGTAATATACGAGCTAGTTTTGTGCCTCTATGCATTTTGACTTATGCTGGAGTGCTCGACTAGGACTTTGTGATCGAGAGCTTCTTGGCAGAGCAGAGACAACCTCTGGTAGTTAGCAGCAGGCAGTAGGTGCCGAAACACCGGCAACAGGGAGCTGATGTCAGGCATAGGGATCTGGACGTGGGAGATGTCAAAGGAGGACCCAGGACAGGGGATCGATAGTCCAGGGTTCTCAGGCTGGATCCAGTTAGCCTAGGGTGAAGCGATGCTATGCATGCGATGGTAGGGGAATCTCACTAGAGATTTCTCGACACGTCATGTTTCTGATAGGGAAGTGGTGGATCAACCATCGAGGCAAAGGCAGAGAACGGATTAGGTAGATCATCTAGGCGGTAGACGTGGTAGAGGAGCCGGGAGAGCTGCAGGTTGTGGCAGACGCTTCGACTTACTTACACCACCAACCCTATGAGGTCTGCACCAGGCTCAGGGTGCTGGGGGATAGGGATGGGGACAACTGCATGCAGTCGAGGCGTACGACCCAAGGGCTCCAGGGATGATTCAAGGTACGATATGTGTCTTTTCTACCTTATTTTCCATACTCATAAACACATGTTCCAGACATTCCCTTATAGCCACATGTATTGTACAAAACCTCGAGATTCCGGTAGAACCGTTGAATCGATCCTTACGCATGGAGACACCTACGGGAGGAGACTCGATGATCACAATCTTTTGCAGACAGCGTGATCTTACCCTTATATGCTAGTGTTTCGGTTTGAACCACTTTCTGGTAGCGTCGAGTCCTTAAGACATCATTCCTGGTATGGATTGGTTATCTTTGGTCCATGCCCAGATTGACTATTTTAGGCGAAGGGTGCAGTGTGTCCACCGTGATGGAACAAGGTTTTCCTTTGTCAGAGAAAAGGAAACCCATGCAGCACAAAATGGGCTCATGCAGAGGAGGGTGCAGCTGATCACTCATGAGTTGGCTAGCCATACCATCAGAGCAGTAGATGTTGTGAGCTCTCAGTTCCTACCAGTGGTGGAGGAGTATGAGGAAGTCTATCCCGAAGATAATCTAAGACTACCTCCACGCCAAGAAATCGACTTCTGCATCGACTTACACCCCAGTACAACACCAATTTCATCATTAAAATATCATATGGCTCATGCAGAGCTTCGCGATATGAGGGTGCAGTTGGAGGATTTGCAGAGCAAGGGTTTCGTAAGACCCAACATCTCACCCTGGGCGGCCCCAGTCTTGTTTTCCAAGACAGTAGATGGGAGTCTGAGGTTGTGCATTGATTACCGGACCCTGAACCTGGTTACGGTGAAGAACAAATATCCACTTCCAAGGATCGATGACCTCTTCGATCAGCTAAGAGGGGCACAATGGTTTTAGAAGGTGGAACATCGATCAGGCTATCACCAGCTATGAGTACGGGAAGAGGATATAACGAAAATGTCTTTCAGATGTGTCTACGGTCACTATGAGTACATGGTGATGCCCTTTGGCATGACGAACGCCCCCGTAGTGTTCATGGGGCTGATGAACTGGATCATCCATCCGTACTTGGACCGGTTTGTAGTGGTCTTCATCGACGACATCCTTGTGTACTCGGTGTCAAAGGAGGAGCACGCGACACACCTACGGATGGTTCTGTACGTACTCCGAGAGCACCAGCTTTATAGGGAGCTCTCAAAGTTTTAGTTCTGTATTCAGGAAATCCACTTTGGGGAAATGAATTTTTAGCATATAGAGTGGCAGTAGACCTAGCCAAGGTGGAGGATGTGTTAGCATGGGGTCCACCTCGGTGCGTAACGGAGGTGCGAATCTTCCTTGGGTTGGAAGGATATTACCGGAGATTCATATCTGATTTCTCTCGGATATCAGCACCGATGACGACCTTGACTAGGAAGGGTCAACCCTTCGTGTGGAATGAAAAGTGCCAGAAGGCTTTTGTGTAGATAAGAAAGAGTTTGATGAGCACCCCAATCTTGAGAATGCCGGAGGAGGGTGCCAAGTACATAGTTTTCTTTGACGCATCAGGGACCGGGCTCAGCTGTGTCTTGATGCAGTAGCACGTAGTGATTGCTTACGTTTCACGCCAGCATAGGCCTCATGAGCAGAACTATGTGACCCATGATCTCGAGTTAGCCGCGGTAGTCTTCGAATTGAACATGTGGTGACACTAAATTATGGGATAGCAATTCAATGGCTACTCTGACCACAAGAGTCTCAAGTACATCTTCTCACAGAAGGATCTAAATATGAGTTTGAGGCGTTGGCTAGAGTTCCCCCAGGACTATGATTTCGATATCATAAATACTCCTAGGAAGGGGAACAAGGTGGCATATGCTCTTAGCAGAAGGTCGAGCTCGCAGCTATTGAGTGAGGTGACACAACAATTAGTCGTGTTACAGTTATCCTTTATGGATGGAGAGGATACATCTTACCTATAGTCAATGGTTGTCACCCCTCCACTCTTACAACGAGTTTGGGAGGCACAACTTGGGGATGTCGACTGTGTAACCTTACGTGCTCAGTTATCCACATGACATGCTCCTGATCGATATTCGCATGGTGGGGAGCACGTACTTCTTTTCAGAGGATGAACTGCTGTACTAGTGGCATTGTAGGAGGAGGTCCTGAGAATGTTCCATACATCCCCTTTGGAAGTACATCCTAGAGTGGAAAATATGTACCAGGACCTTCGACGTCAGTTCTGGTGGTTAGGCACGAAGAAGGCAGTGGCAGTGTTCGTTTCTCGATGCCTCACAGGCATGCAAGTGAAGGCTGAGCACCAAGTTCTAGTAGGGTTATCTCACCCACTGGAAGTTCCAGAGTGGAAGTGGGATGGAATATCGATGGACTTCATGATGGTCTTACCACGGATGACCAAGGGGCATGATTCCATCTGGGTCATCATTGACCGACTCACCAAGTCAGACCACTTCTGAGCTATCAGGGAGTAGAGTTCCATAGAGATCATGGGACGCCTCTATGTAGAGGATATAGTTTGGATTCATGGCGTCCCCTCGACTATAGTCTCAGACCGAGACACCCGTTTCACATCCCGGTTGTGGAAGGTATTGCAGGAGGATTTTGGGACTCAACTGCGCTTGAGCACAGCATTTCATCCCCAAACAGATGGCCAGACGGAGAGGGTCATTCGGGTTCTGGAGGATATGTTGTGGGCCTGTATCTTGGACTTTGGTCCAATAGGGGATAACCAACTACCACTTGTGGAGTTTGCATACAAAAATAGCTACCACTCCACCATCGGTATGGAACCATTCGAGGCCTTGTACGGGAGACCCTGCCGATCACCGCTTTGTTGGACCGACCCCGGAGAGTCAGCACTCATGGGTCCAGAGGTAATGCAAGCTAATGAAAAGAAGGTGTAGATCATCCGGGAGCGGATTAAGACTGCAAAGAGATGGCAAAAGTCTTATGCTAATAGGCGACGGAGACCTCTAGAGTTCGAAGAGGGAGACCACATCTTCCTTCGGGTCTCACCTCGGTAAGGGTTGTGGAGATTTGGCCGAGGCGACAAGCTATCTCCGAGGTTCATCAGTCCTTTCCACATCCTGGTCAGAGTTGGAGAGGTGGCGTACTGCCTGGCTCTACTACTGCAGTTGTATCGGGTACATGAGGTCTTCCATGTGTCGCAGTTGAGGATGTAGGTGCATGACCCATCGCATGTCATCGATTGAGGCGAGCTGGATATCAAGTATGGAGTGAACATTGCAGAGTACCCGGTGGAGATCGTGGAACAGAAGGAGAGGATCCTTCGTGGGTGATCGATTCCCTTAGTGAATGTCTGGTGGCAGCACGGGAATCATTAGGAGAGCACGTTGGAGCAGAAGGCCCAGATTCGTGCCTAGTGCCCTCATCGTTTTTAGTTGCCTTTGTTTTGGCTTTTTGAGGACGTAAAGCCCCAATGTGGGGAAAATTTAATGTCTCAGATTTTCCATTTATTATTTTTAAATAGTATATGGAATTATATCAAGACTGAGTGCGAAGAAGACACATCATTTAGAGGTCCAGTGAGCCCGGAATGGTGGTTTTGACTTTTTTTAGTTAAGTGAGTTGGCACTTGTGCGTGGTTGTGGCAGTTTGCAAAAGGATTCCCGGATTAAAAATCTGAGCACACCGTTGCGTTCAGAGTGACGAATTTACCTATGAATGAGGCTAACCTCGACTGGCCCGGGTCGAGTGAAAAAGTTAGTTTTCAGACATTTTATGTAAAATAAAAGAAAATAAATGAACCAGTTTATTTTATTTCATTTAAGGAAACCTTCGCTGTAGCGCGGCAACGACGAAGTTGTTTCCTAAATTAATAGCGCATCTTAATGACTTTGAAATGGAATGTTAATGCCATTAATACTGTTGCATAATTAAATTCCAACTTGTTTCCCCATTTTAATGGGTTAAGAAATTGTACGTCGTTGGAAACATAGAGAGAGGAACCTCTTCAGAATCAACGGCGTGTTGGATCTAATTAACGTTGACGAACGACAATGGATCGGAACCAAGGATCGTTGCGCTGACGTTGAAGGATCTCGACGGCAATGACAACACGACACCTTCATCAACGATTGATCCTTTTGAAAGGCAGGGGTTGTTATTTCAAATTCTTTTCCCCATATTTTGAGTTTAAATGACGAATGTGGATCAACCACAAACAAGTTGATCTGTAGATTCGTACGTTCTTGCGGGAGGGATTTTTTTTCTTTCGGGAGACTATGAGGAATTCATCCATGCTTTATTTTGTAGTTGATTCTTGCCCCGTTTTAAGCCTATTAACGAGAGAGGATCAATGCTGTGATGAACAAAGGCGGAGGTTCATTCCTCAATTTGTTTATTTGGATTTTTATTCCTCCTTTTCCCCGTGTGTTCTTCGCGTTCTTCACGGGGCGACGAACAAAGAATCGTTGTGCATCCGTTCTGCGATGCAATGATCCAAAATCAAAGGTTCGACATCGAAACGTCCTTGTGTAGGTGTGGTGATGATGGAGGGCAACAAATCGGACCCGATCGGAAATATCATTCTTTGAGCATTCTTCGTGCGGGATGATCATAACATGTTTTAAGAGCCGATCAGAGGCCCGAAAATGACGAAAGAGACATCGTGGGGTTGAGGCAACTAGAATCTAGAAGTTTTTTTGCGATAGGACGACCATATTGATGATCAGAGCAGCACGGGATGTGCGCTGGAGAAGAGCGTCATTTCTAGAAATTTCCAGAATACACGGTGTGTACTTCCGAAGAACACGCCGTGTAGTTCTGGCAGTGGCGGCTAGGGTTTTGGGGTCACAGAAGAATCACATAGTGTGTTGGACCTTCCCCGAAGCAAGGTGTATACAACGGGTAGACACGGACATAGGATGATCTACACGGCTTCAAGAAGCACGGCGTGTACAGCTCGGTATTGGCGGCTACGCGGAGCTCCGCGTGTATCCCGGGGATACATGAACACAGGTTGGAGTACACGACTGTGTACTCCCTCACCCGGCCAAGCAAGGTAAACAGCACAGGTCATCCCATGTACAGATTGCACGGGTAGGAGTACACGAGTTGGTGACCGTGTACAGGCACATGGCTAGAGTACATAGAGCCGACCCCAGTTACCCAGACACGGTGTGTACTTTGTACAACATGTCGTGTACTTAGTTTTTCTACATGACCAGCCTCACGACACGGGCCGTTGTACATGGGCAGTACTCGGGGTCGGACAACATGGCGTGTTTCATTTCTACACACAATGTACTTTTTGGAAAATAGCTTTGTCCCTTTTGTTCATCGTTCCATGAACATCTTTCATTTGGTTTAGTACCCCTTCTTCTTGTTCCCCTGAAGGTCAGACATCATTCCCTCATTCAGGATTATGATCCCTTCAGCAGGAATTTCTGTGATAGAGTCAGGAGTCCTTCTGAGAGGCCCAGATCGATATCCTCTATCCATTCCAGACCCTAGGTAGAGTCAAGTATCAGCGTGACCAACTTTACCGAGCATTGATCTTCTACCTAGCAGGTGAATTCTGGATGAGTCTTGGTATCCGCCATGGACCTGGAAGTGATCCTCATCTGTGCATCGAAATTTTTCCCACTCAAGAGTATGTCTCCCATAATGAGTGTAGCTATTTCTCGTGACGGTTCCCGATGAATAGATCTTCCCAAACAGACGCCATCAATGTTATAAGACTCTTGGAGTGTGTTCTCCCAGAACGAGCGCATCAAGGAATATTCGGACATAATCCATTGCTGGGTTATGAAGTTGCATGACTTGTCTCTAGACAACAGGTCTGGGTATTGAGTATATCTGGTCGGTTTTATATGTTCTCTAAACATATATTATGAATAGATGACTGTACCTTTACTTTGTGTACTGCTTTGTGGTTTTTGGGGTCCTCTAATGAATATTGTTATACTCACCCCTGCATGGGCTTTTCCCACACACCTAGTGTCTTGTGCAGACGAGAATCCTTTTGAAAGGGTCCCGGGTGGACCCGGATAGGACCAAGCTTTCTGAGTTCCCGACAGGCTGAGGCGTTCCTATGGCTACGAGAAACAGTACCTGTACCTTTGTGCTTATAGGTTGGACTTTGTAGTTTTTCAGACTGTTTCTTTTGGTGGCTTGTATTCTGGCCCATTTTACTTTTACAGTACTCTACCTTTCGTCGTAATATGTTGGTTGGGTTTATTTGTATGCTTGCATTTTTTTCCCATAGTGTTTTACATTACAAAATTTGTTGTCTTGGAGATGTGTGTGTGTGTACAAGTACTTAGGAAATGCCTCCAATGATAGTGATATGCCCACTCGGTGCTAGTCACCAACCCCTAGCTTATTGGAGGCGGGCTTGGGGAGTCACGGCGCGGGCTCCACTAGGATGGGTCGTTATAAAAATACTACTATTACAATCTATTTTTTGATATATTGTTTTATTTATTATTGTATTCTAAAATCAACTCCCTCTTCATGTATAAATAACCACTCCCCATCCCCTTGCCAAACAACACCTCTCATGCTTCAGGAATTGACTAAAATCTACCCAAACATCTTACCTAGACCCTACACCACGTCCTAGAGATTATGGTCTAAAAATAGACAAAGCCTAGGACACATAAAGATGATATCAAGAGGAGGATTCAAGAGGTAATTTCTCTTACCTTTTCCTTTAATTCCCTTTAAATTTATAGTCCTTTTCTTATTCTCTCCATACCTATCTTTGTCCAAATGGTATGGTAACTCCAGTATAATACATATAATACAATTTTATTATACTAATGGGATATTATACCATCCAAACCCTTCTCTAATTCTTTTTATTTTATAAAAGAAAATGTAGTTTGTAAGGTGTTAATCTATCACCTTCATGAAAGATATGTTTTATTTTCCATTTATACCAACAGATCTGGTCATGATACCATTTCTGTGGTTCAAACAGAATATTAGATATGTTTTATTTCCTATTTTATGTTCAGGAACAAAATTATGTACATATTACTAGATGATTAAACAAAACAAGTTCATTGTGGTCGAAAAACCACCCAATTTAACCAAAACGATCATAATTAAATTCCTATATAAGGATTCATACACATGGTATACAATGTAATTAATTGTAAGATCATTTTAAATTCTATAATATCATTAATAAAATTTAATATTTGTTCTGGATGTTTACCCATGTTTTACACAAACTTCAATTCATTAATACATGTGAAACTCTCAAGAAAACCATAAAAACAAATAGTCCCAAACAATGTTTTTAATCCCTATAACTTATCAAAAGCCCCATAAAATAACATAATGGAACCAAAATGATCCTTATTAATGTATTAAAGGTTATTTAACTTCTAAATAAATAATATAATGTCATTATATATGAAATTTAAGTGAAGTAAGTGTTCGAATACAACTTAAGGGGAAATTCTTGAACCCAGTTTTCTTTTTTGGGTTCTCCCTCTTTAACTATTTTTTGATATTATTACTCATTAAAAATATTTTTTTCATCAATGTTATTAATTATCTAGGATATAATTATTTTTCAATATAATTTATGAAAAACCAAATGTTTTCCAAAAGATCTCTTCTTTCAAGAACACACCTTTTACATCTCATTCAAGATTGACGGTTCATGTATCTAGTATATTATTCCCTCTTTCTTTTGGGAACCCAATGTTTTTGAATGTGTTATTATGAGATGAAAATAATTTCTTTTTAATGGGTTAGTAATGTTCATTTATTTAATATGTCCATTTTTGAATGCATGATAATTGATAATGTTAGGATCCAACCATTGTGCCGGGAATTATATAGTGCAATATGAATGTTTAAATTTGAAGGGTCCTCCTGGAATTATACAGTGCTCTAATGCATTGGGTAATGTGATGAATTTCATGAGTAAATTTGATATGATGTGTGAACATGATGATATTTTATTTCACAATCATGTGTGGTAGTTAACCACTAAGAAATGATTTTTCGTTTCGATGCATTGCCACATTTCAAGTCACTTTTTAGTGCCTCCTCTCATGTTAATGATTCTTTTCCTATGAAATTGATATTATCACCACATGATATATTGTTTTTATCTATCCTCTTACTAGGATTCTATCTCACCCCTTTAGATGTATATCCTTAGGTGTCTACATGTACTATGGCGAGCTCAAGTTCCAATAAGAAGCTAGAGAAGATGAAATAAACAATAAAAACATTATGCTTGATGTTGTAATTGTTATGTATGATCCTAGTTTTCCTAAGACACAAAACTATTGGATCATCTATGTGTAATAATATCATTTTTTTATCATTAAAATTATTTAATAGTAATGTATAAAATGGTTGGGTCACTACAAGTCATACCAAAAAAATTGGGGTGTCACAAGAAAACTGATAGACGAACATGTTTAAGGGTATATGAAATGGAAATAGATAAAAAGTATAATCATTATGTTAGATCAGAGACCATGACCTCAAAACCTTTGTATTAAAAATTAATTTTTTTCAATGTAGGAAAATAAAAAAAAGTAAGAGTGGATGACTTTGTTATATGTCATTGATTTTGAGTGTAATAATTATGAAACTGAGAATAAGATTCTAAGCATAAGACTTATTTAATGTAATACATTGTAATCACGTAAAATATAGCGTGATTTTATAGGATAAAGAAGTCTTCATGATTATTTTGGTGTGATTAAAAAAAATTAGAGGATAATATAGGGAGATCTACATGTGGTACGAAGAAAGAAGAATAATTTTTTGGATGACATAATGCTATGAAACAAATGACAATGAAAATTTAATTTCATTCCAATCATTATACATGTGGGGATTATAAATTAAAAAATTAACATCTAGATTATGGGTGAATACCCACATATGAAAAATATTTGAAATTAAATGGTTATAATGGGAAAAAAATTATTGTATATATTTTGTTCTCTAAAATGGTTTACCTAAGTCTTGGGTGACTTATTACTAAATAAGGAAGAAGAAGATAGGTGATAGAGCTTTTTGATGTTTTTAATACTACTGAGATAGAGTGGATTAGATAAAGCACTTAACAACACAAAATAGATGTACAAAAAGAATAATACTATCATGTGTCTAACATGTATATTTTTTGGGTATAATATCTTATGGAAGAAGAATGGATTCTTTCAAAATCTATGATTATAGACTAGAGAATAAAATAAAACAATTCAAGTAGACCATATATGTATGAATTATTATTTATATGTTGAATAACGTAGAGAATGATGAATAAATTCTATTTTTGATGAATAAAATAACAGAGTGATTGGGGCAGCCAGATGAAATGTTTCCATAAATATGTGAAAATGTGTTCTCATTTGAGGCCATATTGTAGACAATTCTTATTGATCTGGTGACATTAAATGTATTTATTGTTGAGTAGAAAAATATTTATCTTATTGATGTAAAAATATCTTATATATATCAATTGATATACTTTAAAAAATAACTTTAAATGAAAACTTTTTTATATATTATGAATCTCCATTGATCCTAGGAGACATAATGTATGCATTGAATTAGACTGAGACTAAGTGATTACATGACAAAATAGTTAATGGTTGTACTATATAAAGTAATAATTTATATATCTATTGAAACTATTGAAGATAAGGAATGGGATACCTAATACATTGTAATCAATATGATATTTTAGGTTTGAATCCCTTATTGGGGCGACAAATCTGTCATGTTTTGGAGTATGCATTAATACCAAACCATGTAAAACAATATTTTTCATTCTACTTCCATTACTTACGTTTAATGTTGTTGGAGATTACTAGATTATAAATAAAAAACATTATATGAAATAACTATAAATAGTGTCTAAATTACATATGAATATTTAGATATTTTGGGATTTGATAGGAAAATCGTCAACACCAGAATAACCACCATTTTAGGTGCCTAAACAGATCATGTAGGAAAAATCAAGAATAAATTTAACAAAAATATATATTTAAAGATTAGTTTTATCATAAAATTGTGTATACAAACATTAAATAACCTTATATTGATAAATTTTCTTTTTTATCAAAATAATTATCGATAACCATGTGACATATTATATATAAGTATTTAACGATTGAAAAAATGACCCTAAAATTAAAATCATTAGTAAAATTTATATTTAATGAATCAATAATTTTTTTAAGGAAGTCAATTATTAAAATCTAATCTAGAAAACAGTTGATATTATTACAAAATCACATAACATTATAATATTAAATTTTATGTTGTATTTAAATTTTTTTATTTAAAATTGATATCAACTAGAATATTCCTAAGAATCTTTTATAGATTCAATTTTTTTTTGAGATCATATAAAAAATAAACAATGTATTTATAATAAAATTATTATGATCTTATTTCATATGATTTTAGTACATCATATTTATGTTTGTTTTAAAAAAACAATATTAAAAATTTTATTTAGAATATGTAATATTTTCATATTTTATCTAATATTTTTTTCAATTTTATCCAAATTTCTAAACACATTAAACTTTTAATTACATTATATATTACATTATATTCTAGATCATAATGATAGAACCCATGTTTCACCATTAACATTTATTTCATTAATATTTTGATAAAAAATATCATTTTCAGGTCACAAAGTATGTAAGGAAATAAAAAAATGAAAAATCATGATTATTAACAATATTTAAATATTTTGGTTAATTACATCATTATCCACTATATAAACCCCTTGTTTTCTTTAATAGTTATTGTATAATATATTTTTCATCAATTCCTTTTCATTTTATACTATTTCTCATATTCACATCCATTCTATTATTAATGATGGAATAATATTACATTAAAAATTTGAACAATTAATTTCTATAATATAAATATATCATATGGATAATCATGAAATACATTTCTTCTACCTAAATTATACTTTGAAATTATATTTACAATTTACCATTATACTTTAATGGAAACATCATTCTTAATTAATGACACCTCATTTCTATTTAAAACATATAGAAATAGACTCCCTATATTATTTAATCTACATTCCAAAATATTAAACCTTCTAATGTAATAATGAAATCACAGTACTGGTTCATTTAGAATCCATGTCATAGTACACCACACATAATATATTTTGGAAATCACATCTTTCCTCTTTGAAATCATTCATGTTATATTTCACAATGAATTGAAAATAATTCAATAATTATATTAAAATATAATTCAAATAAAAATCGATATACATAAATAACTATACAAATCTGTGTCATATAAATCCCAATCATATTGATTAAATATGTGAAAATTGAACTTATCTCAAATTTTTAAAACAAAAAAAAACACTTTAAAATCCTTATAATTTCATTCATATATTTTTAAATAGTACATTTTAGGTTAACTATCATCATATAAGAAACAATTTTGGTATATTTTGTATAAGATTGGTGCCATAAAAATTATAATTAAGATACATATATTTATATATATTAGAAAAAAAAATTCATATTCTTAATATAAGGATTTTATCTACAGGAATATATTATTTTTCATATTTATTAGAATATTTTTTCTCTAAACCCCAAAATGTTTCTTCTTTTGTGATGATTGATTTACAAATTATGATAGATATATTGAAAAAAAAAATTTATTTATATTTTAAATTCATTTAATTTTTCTAAAATAAAATTTTAAGATTGTAATCCTTTATATTTTTTTAGTATAATTAGTTTTCAATTTTGTATAATATTATATATATTTTTAGGAATTAATTTATTGAATATATTCAATGAAATATAATGATCCTATATATAAATTTCTATATTTAATTGTGCCTAATTATTTATTTTGATTAGGATTAAATTTATCAACATATATTATAATCATAAAAAACTAAATTATATAGGATCCTACCATGATATGATTAAAATTATTATATATTATTCATGATAAAACTAAACTAACATTGTTAACACTTTTACCATGATTTTCTTTCATTAATATTCTGAAACAAATTATAAGATATTAAGGGAGATAATTTTGTGGTAATAAAAAAGTCATCACCATTAGTGTTTTTATCTAGATATGTGAATCCCCAAGAATAATTAATCGTTTTGTGTCTAATTATGAAAAAATATTCTAAAACCTTAATTCTATGAGAAAAGAGATATAAAGAGATTGAACATGGAGTTTCACAGACATTTATTATTTCACAGATAGTGTCCATGGTATTAAACTATATTAAATAAATTCCATTTATAAGACATGAAATATCTTTCATAATATCAATTATATTATAATTTTAATGTCACCGACCATGAGTCCACAAAACTGATGCCCCGAGGCGAGTCGTCACATGACCAATAACACGCCTCCCCATACGACAGATATTGTCGACTAGTGGAGAGGGTATGATGAGTCATGTAGGGATACTATACCCTAATTACAAGAGTAATCCAATGCATAAGACAATATAAATAGTGGAATAATATGATCATTTAGATAAAATACAAGTCAAACATCTCCGAATGTAGGAACAACCCATTATTCAACATTAACAATGTCATGACATACTAGTTGTGCAAAGTTAGAAAAAGGCAATGTACATCCAACTGAAAAACAAAAAATTGATCCCAACTCTAAGACTACATCCATCTCCATGAACAACCCAAGACCAACTAAAAATCCTAGGGAAGGGCATTTTACCTTGTCCAAACCAACAACCATGAAATACTCTTGGGTACCCAATTGTGGACCGATCATGGTGTGAGTGAAAACCTTAGTAAGCCACCACCCATGGTTTCTTAAAATTATCCAAACTAATAGATAGTGATTGTAGGTAAAAATAAATGGTATGTAAACAAGGGAAGGTTCGAGTACAATTCATTAACACAATTCATTTAATTCAACCCTACAATTTTTCCCAATTCTATTTCTTATACAATCTTTATTACATAATCAATTTATAACACATTCTCCATGGGTTAGACATACATATCATCAAACCAAGGGTCTAAGATCACCAATAAAAATGAATAGGTTATATTAGTCAAGTCCCTATCTCACAAGGGATACACAATTCACATCAACAAAATATCATTACATAGAATCATCAGTATGGTTGGAATGAAATACTTAGGGGAATGAAGCCTCTGTCTCCTTCCCTAACCCGTGCATTTTATGGGTGGAGTATTCAGCCTCGGTCTAACTCGACCAGTGGGAAAAGAACCTCATTTAAATAACCCACTCTAAAAATCCATGTGAACATTTTTATTTATCCAATCACCACTACCATACGATAACACATCCTATAATAAACAATTCCATTCGAGATAACAATACATATAAAACAACATGGGAATCAATACTATTCCATAACACATTAACATAATTACCATTTAAAATTCATATCAATATAACTAAATTTCCATTTGTTGTGACTTAACCCCTTATGTGTATTGAACAACCCATATTTCTTATCCAAATTTATAATTAACTATACATTTACCCATTGAGCCCATTTATAATTTCACAATCATTTACACTTATGAAATTATGATACATTTCTCATATCTCATAATAGAACCACTTATTACATTCAACCATTATGTGTCCCACATTTTCCCTTGTATTATCCCATTAAACATATTCATCCATTCCCTTATTACATACCATTAGCATACTCCCCAATTCCTATTCCATTATCCATTTATAGGTTCACAATTTAATTTTCATCAACCCTCTTAGGCATTTCTAACCAAGTTTTGGTAAACAATACAAATAATCCCACATGACCCAATTTCCCCATTTTCGTGACATTCAAAACAACCCCTTAGGAATAATCCCCCTAGTAATCACTATTATCCTTCCTTTTGAAACTTAATCATTAAATAAAATATCTTCAACATTGTCTTTAAAAATTACTCACTAATCATTCACTTACCCCAACCAGTCTCGAGGTCTGGGATTCTCGGTGCACCCCATGGGTGGCCATAAAATAGAAAATTCCTTTCCTACACATCACATGGGGATTGTGAGGGTTTAAATTGGTCACATAAACACATCCTTTTATCTAAATCCCTAATATAACCGAGAACCTGAATTGGTCAAATGAGAACACAAGCATACATGCACAAATCTAAAATAAAACTATTGGATAATTCATGTAGAACACATACCTCAAATATGGTGACGGGAGAAATAATAATCATGGCCTTGGATCTGAATTCAAACAACCCTTGAGTCCATAATGTAGTTTTCAAAAGAAAATTATTGTTGTTTCCTTTGGAAGGAGATGGAAGGAACAACAAACCATAATCTGAAAAACTGAATAAAAAGGAGTGTTAGACATACCCTAGGCTTTGATCCGAAACTGATGATGATCAAATGGCCAATAATTGAAGGAGAGAAATCCTTGAAAAGCTTGGTTCACCCTAGCTCGTCACAAGGGCTAGATGGGGTGAATTGTAGAAGAATCATAAATTAGGGTTTAAAATATTGGGATGGAATTTTTCTAATATTCTCTGAAATACTAATCCACCCGATTTACCTTCATTATTTTCCAAAATGTGTGCAAATTAAGCGTAAGTAATTTTACAAAATACACCCACTCACATGGTTTTCTGGGTATTCTTCATGCTTTTCTTTTACATCCACTAACCATGTATAAGACTCTATCCATGGTTTCACGGTTGCATTAGATTCCTGCACTGTTTTTCTTTATCATGTGCAAACCCTATGACATGAACAAGAACTCCCTTTTCTTCCAATTTCGTGTCCTGAACCCCCAAAACACGCATGAGTGTTTACATATTCATGGGAACAATGTATCTTTTCAAATAAATAAGAGGCCAAAACAAAACAAAAACAACTTCATACCTTAAGGAAAACTCGGATCCTACAACCTCCCCACCTTATAACGAATCATCCTCGTTCCGCTCTTCCATGCATCACTAAGCTTCCATAACAAGATGTCATTCCACTAGGTTTTCCTATCAACTACCATATTCTATATTTCTAGTTGCATATCACAATTCCAACCGAGAAAGGATCAAGGGAACATACTTTCCCCACAAGTCTTCCTCACCACAACCATAAAACCAACAAAAGACTCCACAAGTATGCATCAACATTATCCATACACTGCCACTAGAACATCTGAGAGAAAACATATACAATAGATCCTGACTCACTACACATGGAAACATTACACACAAAATCACATAATCATAGCGGAACCAATTTTAATCCCCCTTAGTCCAATCCTCTATACAACTGAGGACCCAAATAACATGGGGTCATTTACCTCAATTTCACAACTATAAGAATAACTAATCTTAATATCTCATAATGGAGAACACAAGGTCCTTAAAAACACATTTCCCAAATATGCAAATTCACCACTATTGTGGGAGGATCAAAAGAATCTCAACTCATCTTTCATATAAACTGATGTGTTCCAACTGACCTTACTCGAACATTCATAGGGTATTACCCCAAATTGGCTTCTAGTCACAACATCAAAACCATTAGGGTAGAAATTCCAACACTATCCATTAAAGGACTAAGATCAACATAAATTCACATAGGTAAATGTTCAATTACAAAGAGGCATGTCCCACCACAACATTAACCCAGTGGTGGGTCACTCTCCCCGCACCCATCAAAGTTTAACATCTTAGGTCGGACCATTCCTGACTGGATTGATCAAGAATGCTCACCTTCCACAGATGTAACTCTATCCCAACATAACATTACAAATGTTATTACTAACAGGAATACTATTATTATCATCACACACAACCACTAAGGTCATCAAAAAAATTCTAGTATAATTCCATCATCACAAAATTTCCACCATCCAGACCATCATTGAGCATCACCCTTTTCATGAAAACACACCGCATTGTGATGGTTCCCTGAAATTCAAGGTGTTATAAAACTACCTGAGGAGAAATTACTAGAGTCTACTCCTTGGATTTATATAACCCAAACTATATTTCCACAGTCTTTTTTAGTTCCAACCGCACCCTTCTATGACTTCATCCAAGCCATCAAAAGTTTCAAAAGGAACCACCCTGAACACAAATACAACACATGGCTCATTAGTCACCATTTCCAACACCCACATTTTTTATATGAGAAACCTAAAATGAATCTCTCAACTTCTTAATTGGCATTCTGGTAACATTACATCAACTATATGTTCTCCTCTCCTAATCTAAGACTCAGTTATCACTCTCGACCATAGTAGTGCCATAACAATTGCTCTCCATGATGGATTCAAACCACCACATCTTACACATGATCACAAGAAGAACCCCAAAACATATACAAGGCCATCTGTCATTTTCGAAAAACAAGAAATGAACATCACCCGATGCCCATTCCCGGCTTCAATGAATGACACCGATGACATTTGTCAAAATTCTGTCCATCCTAAGAACCACACCATATGATATAGAGGGTGTAGATCTCATCATCAAGATCCACACATACCATTTCCATGTGCATTAAATCCATAACATCCATCATCAAAAAAAAATCTTCAATTATCGTGGTGTAAAGCCAGATCTTCTCAACGTACCTTGGATATTATCAAGGTATTGGGTAGGATCTTTACTTGGTGAAGTATGGTAAAAAGTTTTTGATGAAATCCACCACCAACTTATCAATTTTTGATGTCATTCCAAGTGACACCATGAACTCCCAAGGATCTCGGGCTCCCCTACCAACAAATTTCATCAACACATAACCATCACAACTCTTGTGTGATTGACAACCAAGTCTAACAATCAATACAAGACCAAATAACCAAGTTGTCATGTACGACATTAAATGTGGAACTACTTCCATGACACCACTATAGTTCTTACGATGCATCCCTGATAGCTAAAATCCGAAGCACAATGGTCTACCACACTAATAAACCCAAAGGTCTCTCACAAATCACCATTTATCATTGTGTATCCCATCACCCTCTTACTTACCTAACCATGTATCTTGGTTAGTCCTCCTCATTATCTATGATGAATCCTCTGCATCCCACCCAACAACCAAAATCATTCTTAAAAACATTTTTAGCCACATATCTACCCTTACGCAGAGAGTCACCATTGAGGTAAAGAATATTACATCACATTAATCAGCATTGTCCCGTCTTCTAACAAACAAAATCAAGACCTCCATTAATCATCATCTAAATAGGTGAGTCAAGAATCCCTACGATACAACCCTTTGAAACAAAGATTACCTACTATCACAAAAATTAGGGTTCCCTTATAAAAGAACCTTGTAAAACTATAGAATTAAATAAAATTTTGTGGGACTTAGTTTTCATAGACCCCAGTTCTAATGAATCCCCCATTGTTCATATTCAATTGTACTGGCATCATTGGACTATCCTCCCTCGAGGTGAGCCTTAATTTTTGGGAACTATCATCACGTAAGCAAAACTCGAGTAACACCACTAAGCATAGACCTTCCCATATAGTCCTCTAGGACAAACCTACACCCTAAAACACTCTATGTATGACTATCAATATTAAAAAAACTACATGGGAGAAACACATCCAAACTCACTAGAAACCGTGTCCAAATAGGCGCATTGGCCACATTGAAGGTTGAAGGATACCAAATACCTAGACTAGATTTAGAACCAAGAAAAACTATTAGTCCTCTCTCCAAACCATACATACCAAGATACAAACAGAGCACTGCTCATGAATAAAATTCTCACACACATTCTAGTTAACATTATTCCTAGCACATTAAACAACCATTTACTCTAGGTTTCGTACCAAAGGTGTAAACATGCATCAACACTATGTGAAAATAATCCTTTCAATAATTCAAAATGAAACTCAAAATCTCCCTAGTCACAAGGTCACTAAGACCCACACACCATGCTTATAGTCCATCACGAAATCCGTACGGTCAAGAACCACTAGGGATTCCACACTAACATTAATGAACAATGCCTCAAAACACATCAGCCACAACCATACTAAGGGTTCCATAAACACACCACCTAGGCCATATCATAACGATCCAATCCTAACAATACAAATAAAATGTCTCATACTAGGGAACTCTCACTACTCCAACCCCCAAATAGAAGGGTAAAACCGACCACACAAAGGATACCCTCCTTTGAACTCAATAATTCTCATTTTGAACTTATCGTTCACCCAATTATTTAAAGAATGAACTACATTTATTAACCATTGATGGAAAATATATCATGTTAGTAGCCATAAAAACCATTCTTCATACCCTATCCCTATAGTCATCATCACACATTGAACTCTACCCTCTACCATAACTACAATGTTTCATGGTCATCTTGGGGTAACCAATATATTTAATAACAAGTCTTTCATCAACTCATCTTCAAAAAAACTGTTCTTTTACAACAACAACCCTTCCTCTCAGGAAAATATCACATTTCACAACCCGTTACAATCATCATTTTAACTCAATTACACCTTTCATTTGAAAAAATTGAATTAACTATTTTTTCATCATGTTGTATTAATTTTTCTTTTATAGACTCAATCGAAATTTCCAATTTATCACAACCCAAAATGTTAACCAGTTTATAAAATATCATTATACATGAAATTACATAAATATCCATTTACATTATTTCCATTCACCCACTTACATTTACATTATGATGAATTATTTTCATAAAAATTATCAGGGAAGTAAAATGAATTCTAATCTCTATGCCCCACACACCCATCCTACGTGTGTTCCTATAATGATGCCTGCCACCAAATTCCTTATAAGTCTAATATAATGCATGAATGTATCACCTCATTCCATTCTGGGTATGGAAACAAATAATAAATTAGTCAAATCACACAACATGTGCATCACCCAACGGTTAAATAACAATTAGTTGTAACAACAAACATCAATAATAATAATTTTCACCCAAGGTTACATGGGATTTTCCTTGTACATGTTTTAGCTACTCCCACAAATGAGCTCATTACCAAGGCCCTCCACATCTAAATTTCATATCTATCACCCCCAAATAATTAAAAAGTAAAAATAACTCATATGATGCCATTTTGTAACGTCCCCAACTAGAATCCACTAAACATGTTCCCCAATTTGAGTTGTCATATTTCCTCAAATGTGCCTCCCCATATGCTAAATGATTCAGACTATAGGAGAGGGTATAATGAGACATATAGGGTAATAGTACCCTATTTACGGGAGTAAAACACAACATAAAAAAAATATAAAGAGAAGAATTATATAAGAAACTAGTAAAGATAAAAGTCAATCATCTCACAAACAAGGTACAACCCACAATTCAACATTAACAATGTCCTTACATAATAGAAGTGAAAATGAGAAAAAAATAAGTACGACAAAATGAAACCCCCCATGGGTCCCGAAACGATGTTTAGATAATTCTATATGTACATCCCATTCCCAAATCAACAACCTAGGGTAGGGCCTTTTCCCTTGTCTTGACCGTCAACCATGAAATCTGCTTGGGTACCCAATGACATCCTGAGTAGGGTGTGAGTACAAAACTAGTTGGACACCACCCACGGTGTTTACAAATTATCCAATCTAATAGATAGTTCCTGAATGTAAAAATAAATGGTATGTAAACAACAGATAGTTTAGGTACAAATCAATAACAAGGTTCATTTATTGAATGCATATCCTTATCCAAATTTATTTCTTAGACCATATTTATTACATAATCAATTTTTTACACATGCTCCTTGGGTTAGGAATACATTTCATATACACAATAATTTATGAAAATAAATAAGAATGCAAAGGTAAAATAAGTTATATCTCTATCTCACTATGGATATACATTGCACATAAACACATTATCCTCACCTCAAAGCCTCAACCTTGGTAGAATGAAACTGTTAGAGGAATAGAGCCTCAATCCCCTCCCCTAACCCATGGATTTTTGTGGGTGGTATTTAGAACCTCATTCTAACTCAACCCATGGGTGTAGAACCACATGTCAATGCCCCACTATACTAATCCATGTGGACAATATTATATCTCAAATCTTTATTATCATACCATAATATATCCAAGCATAAAAAATTCCATTGTAAATCACAATACATATCAAAAAACATTTTAATTAATACTATTCCATATCCCAATAATACATTTACCATTTACAATTATAATCCATTTAACCAAATTCCTATACTTTTTCCTTATCCCCTTATGTGTATTCCACAACCCTTATGCCTTAGCCAAATACATCATTAACCATAAATTTACCCATTGATCCCATTTATAATTTCACATGGATTTAACCACTTATTAATTTCAGATTCATTTCTCATATATCATAATACAACAATATATTACATCCAACCATTAGGTGTTCTACACTTTCACATGTATCATCCCATTCAACATATTCATACATTCCCTTATTATATCCCATTAACATACTCCCTATTTCTAATTCTGTTATCCAATTATAATTTCACCATTTAATATGAACTGGGCCTCTTAGGCATTTTTTACCTTTTTTTGAACAAATGACGTAATCCCATTCAACCAAATTTGCATATTTTATTATCATGCCTAACAACCCCGTTTTCATTCTCACCAAAGGAATATCTATTTTCATTAAAATTATAAATTAATTTTCCATTTTAAAAATTTCTACATGGGATACACCCTTTGCTCTGGAATCATTCGCATATCTGTACAACTCTCTTGGTCTGGGATTTTCAGCGCACCAAATGGCTGACCATTAAATGGTCCATCCCTCACCTATGCATCCCATGGGAATCATGACAGTTTAAATTTTTAACTTAGACACCCCCTTTTATCAATCACTCCAACGGAATTGAGAACACAAATTTGAAAAAAGAATAACTCATGATTTCACGCAAAAATCTAAAATAAAACAATAGGATAATACTTGTAGACAACATAAGTTGAATATTATGATGAGAGTACTCTTAATAAAGGTCTTGGATTTGGATTCACAAATTCCATGAATCTCTAACCTAGTTTTTATAAAAAAAAAGTGGGTTATTAATTATTCAAAACGAGATGGAAGATACTTCAAAACATATTAAAAAAATGAGAAGCAATAATATAATTATACATACCCACGACTTCAATCATCAATAAAAGAAACTCAGAAGGACCATGAATCAAAAGAAAAAAAACATAGTGAAGCTTGTTTCATCCATGCTCAACACTAGGGTTGTAGGGGTGTAATAGAGAATAATCTCGAGTTGAATTTTAAAAGCCTAGTATGGCATTTTTGTATTTTTCTATAAAATACTCAGCCACACAGTTTTCCAAACTGTGGACAAACCATGCATGAGCCACTATCTGAAAAATTCCCCTTCTTGTGGTGTGTTGGATATTCTGTAGGGTTGGATTAATTGTGCACTATATGTGTGAAAGCCTATATCCATGGTTTTACGGTTACATGGGATTCCTACATAGTGTTCTCTAATCGTGCGCAAAACATGCAACATGAACATGAACCCCATTTTAATTCCATTTCGTGCCCCAAACTCCAAGAACCCCCCATTATTTCACATAATCATTTAGAAAAACATATCTAGAAACAAATAATAAGAGGTCAAGTCAATAAATAAACAATAAAATACCTTATGAAAATAAGGGATTGTAGACTAATAATTTTAAATATAATACTATATAATTTTGAAAACATTCCCAAAGCATTCAAATTATGAAAAAATATATTTAAAAATTATACCTTCTAGCCAGAAATGAATGATTTTTTTAATACCTAAACATTTTACTCGACTCCGTTAATAATAATCACACTTTAAAATGAATGAAAATTGATAGAAATAATGTGGATGAATTATTATTACAAATTTTTCTATTATATATAATATTACCACAATATATAAAATCATACCCACTATACTGGTCACATAGTAAATCATAGAACAATCCTACAACAACAACGTCATGATGATAATAATTCCTATGTCATATTATTTACTAAAAATTTAGTCACATTTAATATCATGTCACAATGTATAAAATAAATTTAAAAACATTATTGAGTCACCTCATAAAATTAATTATTTCACATTGTATTTGTGATAATTAACAATATAATATCTACTTCATTATTGTTTTCTAGATGTTCAATTATGTTCTATTTTTATATAAACAATCATATATTATTAACTTCATTCTAAATTTTCCCCCTTATCATGGTCTCCCTAGAACATCTAAATTCATCATCAGACCTATGTAAAAAGGGAATAATTTTATCAAGTTGTATCTGATGTGGTTAAAATAATAGATTACAAAGAAAAAAACACCAAAAAATAATTACAATAAATGCCTATAACAACTGAAAGGGACTTATGGTTATAATGCAATTAAACTATTGAAATAACAAGGTATAAATATCAGTCTAGTTGATTCATAATAAGATATATTTTTTACATTCTTGTTTTATTATATTTCTAACTATGTTCCCTAATTTTAAAACTTCATTTCTAAGATAAAAAATTTATCATTATAATTGATTTTCTACTAATTTGTATTGATCGATTACCTCATGTGATATTTTCATAATAACTATAATATTTTGATCAATGTTGTTTTCAGGATATGTCTTTTTTCAATTTATTATTTGATTGATGTGGGCTTATCATAGAATCTAGTACAACATAATCATGGTTTGTAATACCCTAGTAATATTTGTTTAATAGACAACATGTTTTAGGGATAGAAATATAAATATCACCTATAATGATATTTTTTATGAGTATTAAGAATTATTTAAGAAAAAAATTCATTCTTACATTTTTAATCATCTTATATTTATACAAAATTCGTTTTGATTGGAATATTATCATTCATTGTGTTTTTATCATCAATATTTTTATCTTTTTTTCATTATTAACCTCCTTTAAATCATTAAACAAATTTATTCGAAAATGAATCTATATTAGTTCAACCAAATTTTTTATTTGTAGTTTAAAATATTTAGTTATAATATTTAAATCCTTTTATCAGAGTAGATTAATATATTATGTCATGGATAGTAACCATATCCAAAAGACATATTAAAACACTACAAAATTTTTTTGGAGAAGATCCCATTAATAATTTAGTTTCTTTTTTTGTAATTTTAATAGACATCATATTCTCATTTATAAAATATTCTTTTTGAACCCATGAACCTTTATAATTTTTAAAAAATAAATGTATCCCTTGAAATATAATTATAATAAATGATTAACTGTCTATACACAATAAAATTTATTAAATTTTAAACTAGATATGATATGATCTATTTTAACTACAATTATAATTATAACTCTGTCGAAAACATGTATCTCATTCATTAATGATAATCACACAATAAATTATTCCATTTTGTAAAGTCAAAACACAATATAATGTTTTGAAATCTTTTATATAATTAAACATATAATAAAGATTCACTAAATTATGTCTAAATAATAAAAACTATCATATTATTTTTAGTTCACCCAAGTAAATGAGTATAACATAGGTCAATAAACTAAATAAATTTGTACATCACATATTTATTATCCTGATATGGTCACACACTTGAAATTTCACAATTAAGGTCCCATATATCATATCCATTATACATGGGGACCAATCCCATTATAGTTAACTGTATCCTACAACAGGAAAAACATCATACACAACAACACATGACTAACTAATTCTCATGAATAAGTATATAATAAATAAAACAATTAAGGATAAGATATAAGATTACAATGGAATATTTTATAAGACTATATAAGTTATTATCATGTCGGTCCTCTATAATAAAAAATATGTTTTGTATTTTATGAGTAAAACATTTTATCCTTATAAAAATCCTTAATCATTTAAATAATTACATATAATCATAACTGAGAAATATTCATGATGACTATTGATTAAGGATATCTCAATGTCATACATTGTGGGGTAAATTCTCATTTTATTTTAAATGTGAATCTAACAAGAGTAAATGGTGAATGTGATATTTCATTTATATAAAGAGAAATGTTTTAAAAAAATTAACTCCATTTTGAACAAATAATGAACTATAAATAGTGTTGATATATATCATACACAAAACGAAAATACAAAAAATACATTCTCTTTATTTCATTTTTCATCTATTCATAAAAAATGATGCTTTTCAAGTACTATATATCACATTTCCATGTGTCCATATGATATATCCCTCCATTAAAATTTCATTTTGAGATATCATTAAATAAATAATTTTTGGAAAATAATGGTGACCTTTAGTAAGCTTAATCACTTGGTTCAATACTTGACTTTTATATTTATGGTTATTTCATCACAAAATAAGAATTTATAATATTAATTTATTTTTTACAATTTTGTACATATAACACCTATTTCATTTATACTATAACCACAATATATATTTTCCAGAAAATTCAATTAGATATTTTGATATCATTTAGGGACATATATATATGTGTTAATTTGTAATGATATTTATCTTTGAAAATATCATAAAAATAATTTTTATTTTAATTAATTTGTATATTTAATTTGACTTCAATACTATGTTTTTTGATACATTTTTAACTTATACATGTTGAAATAAACTAAAACAGAACTTAAAGAAGTGTTATTTATAGAAAATAAAATATTATGATTGACAAAAAAATAATAAAATAAAATATTTTTTATATCCGTTATTGGAAAATTTATTAAACTTTTATTAGGAACTATATAAATTGTGGAATTTTATATTTTATTATGAATATAATTAAATTAAAAATATTTAGAAATTATTATATAAAATTTATATGTGGTAAAAATTATTTTCCAAAAAAATGGATAAATAAAATTTATCCTTATATATTCAAATTTTATCAATTTTATCAATTATTTTTATTCTATTAAAACAAAATTAAATGACATATAGGTCCCTATAAAATATGAAATTTTAAAAACAATAATAAATTCATGATAATCTGCGATGAAACTTTTTATTTAAAATGGAAAAAATAATCCATACTTTTTTCAATGTTTTTGGGAATTTCCAAGATACATGACTAATTATAATATAATTTATTTTCAACTTATTTAGGGGTCGTGGGTTTTTGGGTAAAAGAGTTTTCATTGAAACAATGTCACTTATTCTCAATAAATATTTTATATCATTACAAATCCGTTATGGAATTATATTTTCACTAGATAGAGAAAAAATTTGATGAAATAATTTTACCCCATGTGGTATAAAATGAAAAACATTATTATCATTATATTCATTAAATTCATTTAATGAAAACACTATTACCTCAAAATCTATTTTTTTCATGATTCCGAAGATGAGTAGTTAAAATAAAAAAAATATGAGAATCACTGGGCACTAAAGGAACATTACCCTCACCATATACTACTATTTCAAAATTACATGTAATGGAATCCAAATTATAATGCACCATGTGGACATTAATGTCCCAATTATGGGATAAATAAATCTATTTAGTAACTATAATGGGAAATAGTATGGCATCCCCATCAAACAATGGAATGTTGGATAAATATGTTATGTCGAGAACTTAACAAAACATTTATTCAATTGAATCATTGAGGATACATAAAATGTAATAGAACTCTAAAATAGGAATGCTTCCAAACATTTATTAGTCAACCATACAAAGGGATACCAAATCATGTTTAAAAAATTGGGTGCTCATTTCCAATTAGACATTAGTGTTAATTCAAAATCTAATAGAGTATATTATGTTGGAGCCAAATATAAAATAACCACATTTTGCTCAAATTTCTAATGAGTCTTTCAAATTCCACAATAGATAATTCAATTACATAAGTCAATAAATCCCAAAATCACATTTTGTTCTATAAGTAATGTTAAAACATTGTAATATAATACTTCATAACATTTAACTCATAAAAATATTATTTATTAAGAATCTATACAAGGGAAACTAGTGAATTTTTCGGTATCAATTAGAATGCAAGAAAATTAATTTATAATCCTATTATACCCTGAGTAAAAAATAATATTTTTTTTGCCTAGTTATTGAAAAAATCCCATAAATTTTATTTAAATCCAAATTTAGTAAGGTAGGTATAGTAAAATATAAATATATACAGAAACATTATTGAATTGAGGCCAAAAAATATTTATAGTAGCTATATTTATTTTATATTGGATATCCCAAAGTTTCAATGATAGAATATTGATTGTTGGTATGGAATCAATGGACAAGATGATCAATAAAAATTAAAAAAATTGGAGCTAATAGTCATTTTAAATATTTTTTGAAAAAGGAATAAAACATTTGTTGGATTATTCTTTTTAGACCAGCCATGTGGTATATTGGACTGTTCATTAATTAATCTAGTACATGGACCTCCCACACAATCGGTGCCTCCTTATTTATAATTATAATTTCTAAGAATTGGGAAAGCATTGGCTCTCCCACTAGATCCATAAATGAATGTTCTCTATTAATCTATTACCAAGGGTTTGGATACACATTGACTAGTCTCTCCCCTTATTAGGTAGGTTATAGTGATTCATCTGATCAACCTATTTACATTAATATTCCATTGTCAGTGACTTGATTATATATTACTTCTAGCCCAATGAATCATATTGGGCGAAGAGCCTTTAGTATATCAAGGATTTACAAGGTAGTGTTCTGAGACATTATTTAAAATTCTCTCATCCTTTGATATTTGAGATCTAACTTCCATTAATGAATGTGAATGTATTCGATGGTACACTATATTTCACTATGATGAAAAATGAGATTGTATTTAATGTATAATATCTGTGTGGAATTAACATATATAAATTTAGAATAGATATACCAAATATATTTATTTTATAGATTTTTTTTAATGTTAATATATGTTTTTTTTCTTGTGAAACTATCTAGTTACTCAATATACATTAATTTTTATTTGTCCCTTCCAATAAAAAGCAATTTCCTTAGCTTGTTTTTTGTGGGTGAGTTTCATGTTTATGTCAGCAGTTCCATCAGTTTCATTATTCAATATATATTTTATTAGGTATGGTACCCTTGACTAATTTTTTAATAGTTATGTCTTCTAATCTTCACAGTCATTACCCATAACCCTTATATCCCTTATGGTATTTATGTATTTTATAATAAAAATATCTATATTGAGAAAGGAACCTTCTAGATTCATGATACTATTCAGGATATGATATTAATTGAGATATACCCATCTCAGCCCATTACAGAGACCATTTTAGATTAAACTGGTTCTATAATTTAATTTTGGGAAGGGATGTTCTTCAACTGTAATAAATGTTATTTTTATGGATACAAATCTCAAGGTAATTATTTTTCCCTCATGTCATCACAAATTTCAAGAATAGTAAGAGGATCTTTATAAGGAGGGTACTGGTTGGAAATTTTTTCCTTCCCATGATCTTAATATCATGTCCACTCATCAACGTTTCCAATTAATTATATTGGAATCCTTGGTTTTTTCATCTCAAAAATTGAGGCCCCAAGTCTAAGAGATCATGAAGGTGGATTCGGCCTTTGAGGTAAAGTCTCTGGGTGTTACATAAATATATCATCATTCATTTCCTTGTGACGTCTTCAAGTATTATTATAATCCTTGGGATATTTTTTATAAAGGATTTTATTTCCTATAATTGTTTTATAGATTTCATGACTGCTGAAGATTCTGTTCGTTCTATAGCTGATGAGTCTATCTATAGTCCCTTATATATGTTTCTTGTTACTCATAATGGTTTTAGTAAGGAATTATATTATATTAATTCCTTCTCTATGTACTATATTATAGTGGATGTATCAAATTAGGTTTTCTTCATTGGGATGGTTCTTCATCGTCCTCAAGAATAAATAATAGGTAGAAATTATTTTGATAGAGGTAGTTTTAATTTATTTGAAGGATGCATGGTCTAGATCCTAATTCAAATAATTGGACACCATTAATTTCCCAATCGTGTTTATATGTTGGCATATATGATACACATTCTTCACAATCTGTCTTCTTTGATATTTTAATGTTTCCACATTGAGACAACCTCATTCCCCCTTTGAGTGATGGTTAAACTCCCTTTTCTCACCACTTTATCTATTCAATGATAATAGTATGTGCTAACACTTTAGACCGATTTATTTAGTTTCGTCACACCCCCAATAATGTCTTCTTCTCTAAACCGAGTGCCTATATTCTTTAACGATATCTAACATAATATTTTATCTATTTCAGTGCCCAAGAATTTATAGATGAGAAACCATAGGTGGGTATCATTTCCAAGATTATAAGTTCTAAAATAAACTATAAATAAACTCATGAATATGTTGAAATAATCCCCAAACAGTAGGATAATATATATCTAAAATTATAATCCTATATCTAAAAAATAAATATAACATGGTCTCTAATGATAGAATAAATGTCTGATTATGATATAAATTTTTATATACAATGTTAGATGACTAGGGTCTCTATTATCATGGTGAAAACCATTAGTGCTATGATCATCGATAATTAGATTCATAAATCACAACTATTATCTTAATTACAAAAGGGATTCATCCAAAAAAAATTAAAATTAAATCTTATTAGTTTAATAAATATAACCTACACTAACATGGATAAAACGATAAATGATAATATTCCACACCACCAAAAAGATTATTTATAATGGGAAACATATGTTTTATATAATAAAAGTATTATAGGTTCAGTAAAATTGAAAAAAATAAATGATTAATTCGATCAGTATGAATATTATTGATTATAAAATTTTGGTCAATATGGGAATAAAAAATAATATTATGTAATAGATTTGTTTTTTATTATCATAAAATTATGACATAATTGGTTTTAAAAAATAATTATATTGTTTGTAATTCATTTATTGTTTTGTTATATCATTCCATAAAGTTTTTCCTAGACAGGCAGTCACTAATATAACTCAGGTGTGACTCTTCATACGGTGAAGGCTTCCAACTAGCAGTATGGATCTAAAATAGTATTGTGGGAAGAATATATAAATATATTAGAGTATATAAATGATTTAAATAAATATAATAACATATATATACCAGTTGAAAGAGTAAATTGAGAAAAAGGTATGTGTTGATAGATAATGAAAATAAACCATCCATAATAAATGAAAAATATATTATAAATGTCACTTAGTCATAAATAATAGATTACTAATGTATATAATAAGAAAAATACCAAAATAAAAATCATTAAAACTCAAAAAATGTTTTACAATCATGGATAGATCCCAAATCACATGCTCTTTCCTAGTAGCCTAAGCTCAGTCCTGAAAATAAGTATAATCTACTATAGTTCCCATGTTCATTGGAGTCTTCATATGGGAGTGAGTAAAAATCAATAGAACACCATAAATTCAATCCCAAAATATAACATAATCTATTAAATGTTTATGAATATGTGTAATTAATATATATTATATAATTTTAAGAACACTAATAAAAGAAATAAAACCCCCCATTTACCCATGATCACAAAGAAGACCAAGTTCCATGATGTCATTGTCAACCATTTTTTCATTTACCGAATTAACCATATATGTGTTGACCAGTATCATGGTATACAATGGATCACCAATATGACAATAACAACTCTTTTAATAGGCATGCATCTCCCCAATTGAATGATTTAGTATCATGGACAACATATATAGGAGTTTTATCTGCTTAATGAAAAATCCCAATAATATAACGAACCTACCCAATGAGAGTGTTTTCCAAGGAGGGAATATTAAAAATATAAACATGAAAATCCTATATGTTCATATTTGTGGACGATTGAAAAACCTCAAAATATATCATAGACGACCTTATATTTTGGATTGTTTATAACATGAAACTTCCATAAAGGTAATTCACCGTAAGAATAAATACCACCCCAAGGGTGTTACCATAACTAATAAAAAACGATAACATTTGGTAAGACCCATCCCATTCAAACAATATGTACAACCATAAAAAACTACCATCTTTTTCAATTCAAAACAAATTGCTATTTCAAAATTGGAACATTTACTAAAAATAAATTTACAATTCAAATTCCATTTACAAAAAAATAATTCAAACCATAATAATAAATCAATATTACATTTTGTACAACTACATGGTAAATCCCATCCACAATTAACAATTAAAATAAAATACGAAATATAAATAATCAATTGGTATAGTATTTTTATAATCCTGCCATTTTATTATGTCATTTCACTTCATGGAAGAAAATGCATTTTCTTTTAATAATTAGTATCATGGAAATCTGGAACATAAAACAGGAAAAAAATATTATAATCAAGGTCAAAGGCTTCTTCATGGGTTGACCATATGTTACATTTACTACATTTAATGTCATAGTGACATACATCAATCGAATTTAGTGAGCACGAGGCTATCTAGGGAAAATACGAAGGTGACATTGAGTATACTATCTTGAGGCATATCAGTAAGAACATGAGGTAGAATAATATAATATTATAAAGATAATACGAGGTACTTCATTACAAAAATATCCTGATAAATAACATGTAAATTGTGATACAATATAAAAATGAGGCATTTATAAGCATATGGCTATGATTTATCACCAAGGATTTATTAATTAAAATTATAGTGTTTATTACACAATCTATCCGAAAACATGTCACTTCAAGAGATAAAATTATTTAAAAAATTCATTCGAGTGATATCTAGGTTCACCCTTCACTTTTATTAATTTCATTTTTGTCACAAATATAATAATAAATCATTTCATTAATAACCCATAGAAAACAAATAATTAATTTTATTATCAAAATCATGCGGTAGAAAATATCTTAAGTGGCTTAGAATTACATCATTTTTTCACCACTGAAAATTAAATGTGGGTAAAATATTTGTAAAACCCCAAATAAATAAATAATTTTACATCTAGATTAATACCTATAGAAATTTAAAAGGATTGGGTATTCTATAAAATAAAATAAATGACAATTGTTTAAGTAAAAGAGACAAACTATTTGATGAAATTATGAGTATAAACATGGATTAAGTGGAGGAAAATGAGTGGGGGAATGGATATCCCATTAAAAAATAATATTATAAGAATAACATGATAATTTATATAGATAATTGAATTAATTTGGAATATAGATGTCATAAAACATAATGGATGTAGATTCGAAATGGGATGTGGAGATTTCCTTTACCTTAAAGAGTTACGCCTAAATCATGAGTATCGAAACCATGGGTGGTTTATGGCACCTGGTGGGACTCAGTTGTAATAAAAATCACTAGAACATCTTATATAGTAGATTGGGAGTGAATTAGTATGACGATATTACTAGGTATTTTTAGGAAAATTAAATGAATTATTTACTATTTCCTAAATATTGGTCTTGGAAATCTAGGTTGTGGAAAATATAAAACCATTTACTTACCCATGGAATGTTCTATTGGATTTAGAAATATGGATCAATTATTATGATAATGTATTTAGTCATAAATGATCCCCATTTTGTAATATTTCTATTTGAATATGAATGTAATTTTTTTGATGAATATTGCTTTTAAAATCAAATTTTCCATTTTAGATGATAGAAAGTAAATTAGTGGTTTGGAAATTGAATAAATTATATTAAAATAAATAATATTAATAAAATAAAATATTTTATGTCATCAATTATGTTTAATTAATTATAACATCTTTGTGAATTAAATATGAAATTATAAAACATACAGAATACTAGAATGGTGTTTTTTCTTTTTATAGAAAAATAATATATTTTAGGAAATTATTATAAATTCCCCTCAACCTAATTTTGACGTGTTAATAAAATGTTTTTTTTATCAAAATAATTCTATAAATATAAAAATAATAACTTTTAAATATAAAAAACATTATTTATTTGAAAAATAATATTTTAAATGAAAAATAAAATATATGACACTTATAATAAATTTCCTAGGACATTATAAAAAACATTTCTATTTATATTTAAATAAGATTTATTTTTTGAAGGAAATTTCCATGAAACAAATAAAATTTAGAATACCTTAGTTTATTCTAAAAAATTTTATCTTTTTTTTCAATCAAATTATTTCTTTATTTGTGTATGGAAATTAATTTACAAAAATTAACTCTATTGAGAATATATTTTATTAAAGAAATAAATATTCATTAAATAAATAGATAGAATAATTATTTTTATAAAAAGGAATTTAAATTTTTGTTACTAGTTTCCAAAATCACATTTATTATAACAAAAACATATACTCAAAGGGTAAGGTTTGTGATGGTGGTTGTTTAATTTGGTGGTTCGAATAACATTGTCCAAGTGGGAGTATCATCTAACCTGAAATAACAACATATGAAATTTCAGTAATGCTTTACATGGTATATAGTGGCGTGATCTTGGTCATAGAAGAATTGTAGGGACACTATGTCCATCACAGGTGCAAAAAAATGCGCTTCCAACGATAAGACTCTTATAGTTGATGTCATCATTTATCTTTTATAATAAATTATCATTTTTACACTACATATAATCCCTAGTTAAAATGGTATAATTATCACCAATGGGTATCTTGACGAATGGTAAAAATACCTATGGTTATACTGACGGACATTCATATTTAACCAATAGTCTTATTATGGTGAAATCCCAATGATATTATTTCCATATATAACCCGTAAATACCACCTCATTATTTGGAAGAATATTCACAATAATTACTCATTATGTTATATATTTTAATTTTCAAATACGTTTATTACATTACAAATAGTTTATATAATTTCAGTAGAGTTTGATGATGGTGGGGGTGATTCTAATTGATATGAGTGATTCATATTTTCCATTTTAGGCATTTCAAGTCTATGTTTTTTTCTAGGTTTAATGTTTTGAATTTTAAATGGATTCATAGATGACTAATTTAATGATGATTATTAATGAGATAAGGTATTATCAATTCCCTTATATTTTGTACATGTATAATATAATATAATATAAAACACATTTTCTTAAGAAACAATATAATTTAAAAACCCTTGGTCATTACATTCTTCCACAATTTACAAATTTCATCCTAAAAATTTAACTCATATTATCTGTTTAGAATATGCGAGGGTACTTTTTTCGTTCATTCTTATGGTTCCCTTATTTCCTATTTATACTTACGGTTTATCCATAATAATTTGACATGGTGGGTAATCTTGTTATGCAGTGATGTGTCTATATGATCTAAGATCCCCAATTAGTGATCCTCATAATATAGGTCTTGTGCCAATTTTAGCACCTCCGGATTTAGTACTAGTGCGTGGGGGGGGGTAAGGTATGTACTTTCTCAAGTTAGATACATAAAAGAAATAAATAATGTGATCTTCATTTTGTGGTAGTGAAGGATGATTGGCCATTACTACTATGTGATGAAAGATTTAAAATGGGATAATATACCATTGGTTAAACCTCCCTTTCTTTCCTAATTTTAGTAAACTATTTTATAGTGATATCTGTAGGAAAACATTGTCTCTAAAATAAAACTCCATGTATGTCACGAACCGTCCTCGGGGCCTGTGCCGTGACTACCCGATGCCCTCCTTCCATAGGCTAGGGGCTGGCGACTAGCACCAAGGTGTAAATCCCGGTAAAAAGGGAAGGCATTGCCTTTGTAAAGTAAACAAGCACCACAGAGTAAGCAAGCGGAAAGGTAAACACTAAGTAAAAACAGAGTACAACTGAAAGTGTGGAAAATTAAATGGGAAAGTATGATTCATAAGATGGTTGTGATATTCCCAAATAATTCAACATATTATTAACAGAATATACATTTTAATAGTTTTCCAAATAACATATTCTTCATAAATATTTTCAATATAACCCATAGATGATCCTCGTGTTCCTCTAGACTTTTACTGTAAATCATGACATCATCAATGAAAACTACCAATAATTTAACCATTTAATACAAGTTAATACTCAATTTACGAAATCCATAATTATAGAAGGATCATTAGTCAACAAAAAGGGCATAAAAAATTTATAATTACATTATCACTTTTGTAAGGATACCATTAGAATATCTTCTCCCCTCACCATCATCGGAGGATTCTGATATTAGATTTCAATATTAGAGAATAATGGATCCACATGATTCTGGTCAAATAAATCCTAAATACTATGGAGAGTGTACTAGTTATCTAATGCGATACCATTATAATCACTATAATCAATGGATAAGATCATAAATATTTCTTTCTTTTTACAAAGAAAATTGGTTCTCCAAAAAGAGACACACATGGTTAGAAAAATCCATTCTCAAAATGTTCTTGAAATTTATTATTTAATTTCTCTAAATTCATATTTTACATTCTATATAGGGTCTTCAATATCATCTTGGATCCATATATGAGTACAATATAATATTCTAGGTCTCCTTATTGGGGAAGTGTAGTTAAATCTTCCAGAAATAAATTACTTTATTCTTGAATAAATGTGGAGTTTTATGTTATTATACTTTCTTTTACATCTCCCTCAACACTAATCAACTCCAGAATGAATGAATTGATTGTAATTGAAGATAAATGTTTGTCCATGATATATATCCATTGAAAACAATAGTTGTTTTCAAATCAAGACTACTAAAATTTATTTTCTCCTAAAGTAGATAATAGCATAATAATTTGACAATTAGTCCATCCCTTATACAATGTTGAATTCCAGCATTGTTATGACTTATATATTTCTGATATGATTAGAATCATAAATGTTAATATAAGAAATTATTTTCCATGTTTATTATGAGATACTATTTTAATATGTGTTGATTGATAAATATTATCATCAAAGTTATGGGATTAATTTTATATTATTTGAAATCATTTATAAAATAAAATAATTAAGAGATCCAGAATCAAACACTATACTTACTACGATTAATATGAAATAGAAGTTACCTTCCTCCATATCATTTGGAGCCGCTACATCTACAGTAATGATAAAAAGTACCCAAACATGCAACAATGTCTTATGTTGATGTTTATAGTGGTTTCACTCCATCATCTTCTAATTTGGAAATAGACTGGATAAGTACCCCAAATGCCAACTCATGATACATTGGACACTATGATAAGCCTGAACTATCTTCCATTTTTCATTAGTGATTAAATATTGGGGCATCTTGTAACCATTAATTTTCAGAGATATACAGCTATAACTTCTATACTTGTTGCACGTCACACGCCCATAAATATAGTTCCCAAAATGCTTCGTCCCTCATTTGATCCACATACAAATTTTCACATTCCTTCATTCTCTTCCATGATCAAAATTTTCCTTGAGTTTTTCTCCATTTTTCACTTCGATTCATTCAATAAATTGACAATTGAATATATAAAAACTGAAATTCATGTATTATTTCACTCATAACTATCTCTTCATAAATTCCATAGACATTATTTTCTATATTTTCCCATATATGAGATCTAAGAGAATGAAAGAATATATCATCAATTCAATTAGGATAAATATAAACCATAAAGTTTATCGAGAAATTATTTTAAATTTAATTTCATAGCTTTCCACTAAATCATTTTCCTTATAATTTTTCTATAATAATTCCTTATACATTTTTGTTCTCACGGAATAGAGAAAATAAGTATTGAAAAATAATACAATAAAATAATCCATCTCTGTATCCTCAATATCTATTATTGTTTTTGTGATTTTAATTTTCACCCACCGAAAATTAGCTTATATATCTTAGTTGTATATTGATATGTCGAATTTCTATAGATTTGAGTAGTATAGTACAGAAAAGTTCAGTTCAATAGAGCTAATCTATTATTCATAAATCAATGGGTATGTTGATCCACTAAAATAATGTAGTCGTTGAGACGTGATGGAATTCAAAACATGTTGTCCTATTTAAGGTGAATATATTCTCTAAAATCAATTCTTGTTATTATTTATAACTCGAGTTATTTGATTTACCATACTCATAACATTTTCCATTATATATTACATCAAATGTTGTTTGTGGATTTATATTTCACTCTTCATATTCATGGTTAATCCTATTTCATGCCATTTTTCTCAAATATGAAATCATAACTGAGAAACATTTCAATTATTGGAATCTTATAATTTTAATGGGGGTTTAAGTCATAAAACATCAATCATAAATTTTTTTACCCCTTCCTGAGTTTTTTACCTATATATCCTACATAATGGATTATAAATAATCATTATCATTTACCAAAAAAAATCCCCTTGGGGGTATCATACCGATATGAAGCCTTACCAGATGTCTTACACAATTTCATGATTGGGTATAGATTAATTTTGGCCATTCAGGTGTTACCACTAATTAAATCGAATTTAGTGGCTCATCCTCTTGAAGCATTGAGATAAGGATGTATATTCTTGGAACCAGCTTATTTATTACTCACCAAAATTAAAAAGACAATTTCCAATACTAGGACATTTCATTATTGTTTATAAGAATTATTTAATTCCCAATTTCCATAAAAAATTATACCATGATCTGATACCAACTATTTCATAGTTTCATTTTATTAAAAAAATATTTCATTACATGGATCAAAATTCATTATATATTAATGTTTAGATTCTTTGAAATTAAGATCATAAGACATAAAAACGTAAATAACTATTATAATATTTTTGAAATGATTCATCATGGGTTCACCCTAAGATAATTTTACTACATCTCGTATGCTAGGGTAATACATTAATCTAATGTAGTAAGCACGATTCTAGAAATATAATAAGAAATGGAGACATTTATAATGTGATCCTAAGGCATATTAATATAAACCTTAGGTATAAAAATAGAACATGGTAATGTGAATGTGAGCCATCTCTTAATAAAAATATTCTGATACATAATAGAGAAATGTGGCTACAACATAAAAATAATCCATTTAAAAGAATATCACTTTGAATTAGAATTAATTAGTCAAAAACGAAAATTATCAAGGTTATTCACCAATTTATCATATAAAATGTCATATCAAGAGAATAAATTAATTATCCAATGCATTGTAGGGCTATCAGGAAGAACCCTTTATCTTTATTAATTTCATGTGAGACACAAAGATGATAATAAATCTTCTCATTGAAAATCTAGGGAAAATAAAAAACGATATTCTTATCCGAATCATGGGGTATTAAAGTTATTAAAGGCATGATCATTACATCACTCTTGACCCATGAAAATAGAATGTGTAATACATACATATATATATATATATTTCATCGTATCAGTGTGTCCTTTTATATCTAGGGGATTTTAATTGAAAAAACGACATATTTTGGTATTCACACAAATAAAATTAATAGGAATTTCTCATAGAAAAGAGGGAAATAAATTTCACAACATCAAAAGTGAAAAAAGGAAAATGAAATGAGAGGGAATAAGGGTCTCCCATTGAAAAAAGACTATTCTTATAGTAATGGGATAATATATAGTGAAAAATTGTAATTAATTTGGAAAATATAAATAAATCAAAAAAACATGAATGGAATTGATAAGTGATGATTTCTCTTCCATTGGAGTGTTTCTAAAAAAACATGAGGATTGGAACCTTGGGGGAATGAGATCTCCTTTGGGAGAATCCATTAGAGGATAATCGTCATATATTTTTAGAATATTGATTGGGAGTGCAAGGTAATATATATACTGGTAGTTATTTATAGAATAAGTGGAGGAATTATATAATAATTTCAGAATATATGTATTATAAATCTTGGTTCGTGGAAAATAAAAAACCATTGGCTTATCTATTGATTTTTCACATGATATTGGATACTTGGGTCATATTTTATGATATTTTAAACCACTTGAAGATAAATTTTTTAATATTTATTTTAGGATGAAATGTTAAATTATCCCCAAAGTAAAGGATTAAAAATCAACTTTTTCATGTTAGTATGTGGAAATTTACTTATAGGTTCAGTTATTGATTAAAATATAATAAAATAAATAATATTAATAAAATAAAATATTTTTGGTTTTATGTTATTGTTAATTAATAATGATATTATCATTAAGAAAATATGAGGTGATACAATATACAAAAAACGTAAAAGTGTAATTTAACTATTCATAAAAAATATATTATTTTAGAAAAATATCATAAATTCACCATATCCTTATTTAACTATGCTGACTTCAATTTTAATTTTAATTTTATTTAAATGATTCTTTCAATAAGAGAATTTTTTATTTTAAATATAAAAATATTCATTTTTTGAAAAATAGGTGTTTTGAATGTTAAATCATGTTTCTGACAATTATAAAAATTTCCAAACAAATTAGGAAAATATTTTAACATTTATATTTAAATAAATTTTTCTAAAATATTAATTAATTAGAGAATATATTATTCATAATAACGTACTTATTATAAAAAAAATTATCATTTTGATAAAAATAAAATTAAGTTTTATTGGTGTTTATAAATCAACATTTCAACATTTATTCTAGTAATCATAAATTTTTTTCACATAATCTATTCTTAATAAAGAATTTGTGGGAAAAAAATATTAGTTATTCCAATTAATTGCACATTAGGTAAATAATTCATAGACACTAACCTTGTATAACAATTCCATAAACAATAAGGGTATGGTGGGAGATGGAAGAACTTTTAGGGGGTTTCTTGCCCAATATTGAACAAGTGGGAATCTGAACTGACATGAACGTCTCCCGTATGAATGAAAATAAAAAAATAATCAATATAAATGATGTTTTTAATGAAAACCTATTATTATGTCAATAATTACAGTTTATCATAATTAATCACTATTAGTTAAATATTTTAATGAAATTTATATGTTATTAAAGTAATAAATTTTTCACAAATTCATTTAAAATATTTATCAGCATAATATAATAATCAATCCAATTTCAATCATAAATTTTTTATATTTTTCTAAATATAGTTTTACAGACTCTTAAAGGTTGACTTGTTTCAAAACAAAATATTTATGTATTTATTAATTATATTTGGAAAATTAAACATTTTTTTTGAATTGGAATATCATAATTTAATTTGGTTGAATTTTTGGTATTTTCTGATATGTTTTATATTTTGATGAATAATGAAAAAAACTATATTTTAATTGAATTTTTTTCTTCTCACTAATATATGGTGTAAAATTGTATTTTTCATTCATTTTAATGTATAATTATAAAAAAAATTATATTATAGTTCGATTTATTTAATTTTACTCAATATCACATTTTATTTGGATAAAAAATCATTTTTTAACCTTTTCACCTTAAAAAACATGTTTTCTCATTCCTTCAACCTGATTGATTTTTAATTGTTTTTACCCAAATATATGTTTTTTATTTTGAAAAATCTATACTGTTTTTGGAATCATAAGGTTAAAATTTAATTAATATTATTCTTGTATTTTTGGATAATATAAATAGTAACTTTATTAATTTTAACACTCATAGTTAGAGGAAAATCACATATTTATGGGTAAAAATAATATTATAAATATTATAAAATTACCATAACAACTGTCTTAATTTAATTTGTCTAGTGATTATTGTAAAAAAACATCCTTGGATCTATTTCATGAAATATTGGATCCACTTTTAAGATATTAATCAAATTATTGAAATTTTTTTAAAGAAAAGTTAATGATGTCATACTTCTGTTTCTAAGAGGATAAAAAAATTAATATGTTATTAACAAGAATATATATTCAACTATAAATATTTTGATTATGAGAAAATATTTATCTTCATTATTTTAATATATTATTATTTAGCAGGATAACATAATTACCTAAATGGATTGCACCATGATGATGAAGTAATTTCTTAACTGATGCAAATACAAATTAATGATATTAAAAATATTAAAATAAACATATATTAAAAAAATATGTTTATAAACTAATTTCTATGATTAATTAACATGTATGGGATGTATTAAAGGATTTTTTTAGATGATATCATCTTTTATTTATATTCCTAAATATAATGGTCTTTTATGGTGTCAAAATAGATATTAATGATATATTTTTTTAAAAATAATAATTAATTAAATCATAAAAAATCACTACAAAAAATTTAAATTTCAAAATTTTTTGTATATGAATTTAAATTGAATTAATTATCCATTTATATGTATTTTTGTATTTATTGTAACTATATTATCCCTCAAAGTGTAATACTATTTTTTGTCAAGGTAGGAGTGAAAGGGGTCAAATAAGAAGTAAAACCAAAAGATAATGGTATAATAATGAAATGAAGTTATCTAAAAATTATTAGTTGAATATTATTTGACCCTTATCACCTTAATATCATATATTAGTTTTTAATGGATTCCTTTCGATGAAAATTATTTATATATTATATAAATCACAGATAGTTACAAAATGTTACTTCCTTTGTATTTAATACCATTTATGTTCCCACATAAGAAAAAAAATCAAGATATGAATGAAACAAATGTTAATAATTATCTTAATTAAATAATTTTCATTATGGAAATGTATTTAATGTTTTGATAAATTATAAATTTTTAACATCCTAGATTCAGGTGTCACCCAAGAGTGCCCCGAACTACATTTTTCACATTAACAAAAGCGCATTTCCCTAAATGCCAAAGTCTCTCAACTAGAAGCAAGGTCTAATGTATGAAAATATGGAAACTATTCCCTTATTGGCAGATTATACTAGCAAAAAAGTAAATATTAACAAATAGATAATGCATAAATAATATATTATAGATGAAAACACACAAAGTCTAATGGTAATAAAACAAATAGATCAATGGGATATAATTGATTCATGTCACAAGTTTCTATGAAAGTATCCAAAAAAATTCACAATACTAGAAATAAAATTCTAAAGAGTGGTGAATAAAATCAGAAAACTCTAAAAGCATTGCAAGCCTCATATTGGTCCCATGATCTCCAACTCCAATAGTAATCATGTACAAGACGAAAAAGGTTTCTTTCCCTTATCTATAATTGCTACCATATAATCTATATGGGTCCAAAAGCATTACCCTAACGAGGTGTGAGATGAATCCCTATAGGAAAAAACCAAAATATTTGTGCCTAACTGTCATTGAATATATATAAAAAATAATATGAAAAATGATGCAATAATCATTGAAGTATTCAAAAGTTAACAATCCTATAATTTTCAGTAACATTCATTTAAATTTATTAATTATTCAAACCATTGAATAATTCAATATTTGGATATAGACTATTCTCTTCATCCCCTATGTAATTTTGACTACAAACTCCTCAGAAGATCATGAAACAATCATGTAAGGCCAAGTCCAAACTAGTGCATTCACATTGCATAATCTTCGAAATATTTTAATCAATCCTAGTAACCCTCTTGAAAAATTTCTCACAGTCTGGCCCTCTTGTTTAACATATCGTCAATTCAATAAATAATGAACCTCTAGGAAATATATCACAGTCTAACCCCATTTTTCCCACATATCACTAAAAATATACAAACAACCTCCATGGTGGCTCTCACAGTCAATACCCCCTTGGTCTAACTTGAAGCAATAAATTATAATGACCAAATTTTATCTCACAAAATCAATTCATGAGGGTCAAACATTCATTTAATAACGACCCTCTAGGTAGCACTAACGGTCAAAACACCATCATCTATTACCACCTAACACATCTTAAAATCAGTAACTCTAGGTCAATATAACAAAAAAATTTAAATAAATTACCATACCTCAGGAATATTTCACTGTTAATTACCCTTGTTCATACCATAAAAATTATAAAAACATGCATCAGATATAAACATTAACATCATCCTAACAATATGAGGGATTGATAACAAACAAGCCTAACATGTATTCTAGACTAAACATCCATAATCAATCAAAAAAGGGATAATTCACCCAATATAAAGGAATGAAACATTATTCATAATAATTAAACCCTTCTCAATAAAAAAAATCATAAATGGTGTCAAACATGGTGAAATTCAAAAACACACAATATCAAAAACAAGGGTTCTCGTAAAATTAGTCACATATTATCTAAATTCAATCTATAAAAGGCACAAACCACATACCATGATGTTGTATGGTGTCCACTATTGAACAATGTCCCGTGAATTGGCCAATAATTAAATAGATCTATGAAGAGGTTAAAAACTATCAACCCATGTTAACTAATGAGAGAGGAGGAATTAGCATGAAAGGCCTTAGGGAAATAGAGAACTCGCCAGTGGGAATCCATTGCAACCCCTGATGTCTCAATCGATGCTCGAACAATGAATCGGTAGGGGTTATAATTTCATTGATGTATTATCACTCCCCTCTATGAATCAATGGATGTAGAAGATGGTTCTGGATGAGAGATGCAATGCCACACTAAAATAATAAATAAAAAGAGAAGTACACAATGTGTTTACTTAATGAAAACATTGCATACTAGCCTCAACTATCCCCTAAATTAGGAGGTCATCTAGGTCACCTACATGGCCATGTACGTGTATGTTACACATCTATGTACTTAGCTGTTACATGTCTAGCACACAAATCTCATCCTGTACTCACTCATGATACTATAACACCTGCACCAAATGAATAGACTGGAAATGAAGAACTATCGTGTAGCGATCCTCAATCAATATAGGTTGCTTCTCGAAAGATGCATCCACCTGCAACTCAACCTCACCATGTTGAAAAATTTGAGACGCACCTAAAATGGAATATAAAAGATGAGAAAAATGAAAGATGACATTCATATCCCAGTACCTCTGATGTTACTGAAATTGATAGGAAACCAGTCCAACTCTCTCCAAAACCTTAAAAGGCCCTAAGTATCTCGATGAAATCCTCCCATGTTTCCAAATTCTCCTTTTCCCCACCATGGTATTACAAATATGTACTCATGATATCCGACCTTCAACTCTAGATGTTTCCACTATTGGTCAGCATAAGATTTCAACATAGACTGTGCAATAGCCGTCCTCTTCCGAATTCACTCCACTGGCTCCGTGATCACAAGGACAAGATGTGCTCCCATCATAACTTCCTAATCAGCATCGACCCTACATAGGGGTGATTGGAAAGGCCTACTTATCAAATCCCCATCATGTTCCATCTGAATCGTCACTTAAAAAGATTATTATAGGAAAACTCCGTTAGGGATTTTTGTCTCTCTAAAGATCCCCCCAAATCAAAAAATTTTTCTCGAACCATGTCCTCTAAAATATCAATCGTTCGCTTGGAATCGACATCTTTCTAGGGATGTTATGTTGTACTTGGAAGTACATCTAACCAAAAATACCTCTACAGTCGCTTCTAAACATGATTAGAAAACTAGGAAGCCCATTCTAGAACAATAGATCATGTAACCCCATGCAAATATAAAATCATTCAAATGTACAACATTCCAGGCTCATCAACACTAATGGTTTCCTTGATCTGCATGAAATGTGAAAAATTCTTTAGTCTATCAAAAACAAGATAAACAACATCATTCCATTGAGTTGACATCGGTATACCCATCACAAAATCCATCGTGAAATTATTCCATTTCCAGATGGTAATGTGTAACTGGTATAAAATCTCTACTTGTTGCCAATGCTCCACTTTCTCCTGCTGACATGTGAAACATCTCCAAACAATACCAGCAACATCCCTCTTCATAACTAGCCACCAATACTGACGGGGTATTTCATGATACATCATGGTAAAACTATGATAAACTTCCCAAACTGAGGAATGAAAATCGGAAATCAAATCCTCATGTTTTTATGCTGACACCCATACACAACCATGAAAACGCATGATATCATCATTGCCTTCTGTCTAGCCAGGATTAGAGTCCTCACCTGACATGCTCTCCCATCGGACTAGGCCAACATAATATGATAGTTTCCTCATTCGATCATGATCTAGGAGAGTAGAGGTAAAATCTATAAAATTAAGAAACATCTTCTCCTATCTATCTTGCACCACAAAATGCATCTCATCTAATAGATCCATAATCTACCACTCACTACTTGCCTTCAAAACTATTTTTATCTGAGAACTCTATCTCAACGCATTGACCACTACGTTTCCTTTACCATGTGTGTATGAAAAATCAAGGTCAAAAGACTTAATGTACTCATCCCATCTTCGCTTTCTCAAATTTAGATCATACTGATTATATTTACACTTGAGACTTTTGTCGTCAGTGTATACCTCAAAAATATCTCCAAAAATATAAATTCTCCAACAACGTAAAGAATTATCAACTTCAAAAAAATCACAATTGTACATTATGTAATGCTTATCATGTTGCCTCAACTGTCGAGAACTATATACAACGAATCCTTCCCCAGGCCTACACACAGCTCCCATCCCTAAACATGATGCATTATAGTAAACAATGTCTCTCTTTATTGGATCCCTGAAAACCAGTATCGGTGTTGAATTCAATCTCACTTTCTGATCCTGGAAGGATGGATCATCAAAATCTCTCCACAAGTACTTTCCAATCATCTTAGTTATGCTCGTTAGTGTCGCTACTATGTGTGAAATGTCCTAGAAATATTGCTTGTAGTAACCACCAAGCCTAAGAAAACATTTTACCAAAAAGATGTTCTTAGGCCTCTCTCAAGATACTATTTCTCTCAAATTCACTGGGTATACTGATTCTCCTATCTCTAAGACGACACGACCCCTGAAGTGAATATTTTATATACAAAAGTTTCATTTTGAGGGCATAGTATATAACTGATCCTCACTTAGTGTACATAAATTGATATCATGATGGGTAGCATAGTCATGTTGACTGTGATAGTATATTATGATATAGTCCAGAAAGGCTACCCTAAAAGAATCAATGTAAGGATGGAATAACTGGTTCACCATTTTCATGAAAACTGATGGAATATTTGTGAGATTGAATGACATAACCAAATAATCATATAGACCATATAAGAACCGAATGGAAGTAAGAGGTATATCTTATGGTGTAACGCTCAACTAAGGAAAATTAGTTGTCTAGTATGTCTTATAGAACACTCAGGATCCTCTAAGATGGTCAAAGAGATCATCAATCTTCAGTATTGGATATTAGTTCTTGACGGATAACTAGTTCAGATTTTGATAACCCACAAAAAGTCTAAGGGAATAATCCTCCTTCTTTATAGAAGGACAGATGAGCCCCAAGGAGTGGTACTGGGTCAGATGAAACCATTTTCATGCAACTCCTATAACTACTTCTAGAGAAACTATAACTCTTGTATAGATATACAATAAAAATGAATGGACACTGGTGCCACTTTTGGAACAAGCTCAATAGATAAATCTATATCTCACTCTAGAGGTAAACCTAGAAATCCATCTTGGAAGACATATCTAAAATGATCCACCACTATATGAAACTACATTTATGAAGTCCCTTTGTCGTTTAGATAAAAACTAGAAATTTGGGTAGTAATTTCTCCCATCCCATGATGTTTAGGTCCATATCTGCTCGCCTATACATCCCATTCTCCCTTTTATAGAAAATGCATGCCCTCTGGTGAAATGAAACTCACCATACACTGATAATAGTCAAAAAAAGTTTTCGGAGGAGACCAACCAGTACATTCTGATATTTAAATCAAATCATGTCATCTCTATGACATAGTTCCCCCCTAAGACGTGACACCCATCATCGTCTAGAGGTAATACCTTTAACTAACTTACACTAACAGTCCTAATTCCATATAGAGTGTCTAACATCATAACATCCTTATACATACAGATAAAGAGCCTGTGGCTCCCCACTATGGAAACATAAATGAAACTATGGGAATCCCCAATATCAAAATGTGTAGAAGATAAAATTGAGGCAACTAGAATCGTACATCTATCTGTATAGGGTCAGAGATCCTACTCTTGTTGGGTCTGATACACTTCCAAAGTATGACTTATACTAAAGCCCTACATCCTTGCCTGACTACACTGAACTAATCCACTTAGTTTTAACTCAAAATTTGTCGTATGGCTTCCACGACCACAACCACCTCCTTATCTTGAATGGTCCGACGAACTAAATTTCCCAAACTGAGATAAAACTATTTGTCCTGATCATGAACATTGATTCATAACAGATCCTATCTCATGATCTGCTGGTGATAAAAACCAGAGAAATGCTAAAGATGACAAATTTACATCATGATCGGAAGTCAACTGGGTCTCTCGGGCACTGCGTTCTCATTTTCCCAATCATCCTTCATAGGTAGAACCATACCGGGGTACCTGTAAATACATCCATGCTACTAGAATCAGCACATGAAAGATCCTTGCGTCACTCTATTCTATCGAACGAAACATTTCCCACCCTAGATACTAAACCACCCAAGATCACATCTCTTAAATCTGTCATATTATTCTTGATAATAAGCACAAGGTTAACTATGGTAGTTATTAGGTTCAGCCGGAGAACATTCACCATCGATCAGATGGCTTACCTGAGACCATCCTCAAATTTCCTAGCCAATGATAACTCGTCACCTCCTAAAACAGGAACAAAGCATTGAAGCGGTGTAAAATGAGATGAGTAATCCACCATTGAAATAGATTCATGCTCCAAGTGCATGATCTTTAGGGATTGATCAAAACTCAATGTCTCGGGTGAGATGTAATAATAAAAGGTCTTTTAAAAATCTTCGGAAGACATATCCTGATGACATCCCCCTTGTGAGATTATATCCCTCCATCTCATTGCAGAATCGCATAACATGTACATCTCGATCTTCACCCTCATCTCTAGAGGCATATCTATATGCTCCAAGATATCTAGCATGTCATCCAGCCATGATTATGAAACATTTGGTCTTTAATAACCTATAAAAGTTGGAGGATACTGTTGCATGAACACCATCGTCATCTCTGCCATAGTCGGGGGCAAGATTAACAGCTTCTTGAAAACTCTGCATCATCTGCATAAAGCTTTCATGGAATTTTGAATCAACACATCTATTCGGTATGACATATGCTTCTAAGATGGGAATTTTGGGAGGATCTTTTTGTAGTTCCTGATCTACCATTTCCAGTGTTTGATCATTTCCCTCTATTTAGTGTAAAACTGGACATCGTCTCAGTGGCATGAATCAAAAAGGTCAAGCGAACAACTATGTACAAGACTATAATGGATAAAAACATATATATTCACGAACAGAATAAGAGAAGTAAAACATTCATGTTTTACAAAATTGGGTTACACGGCATGTATAAACTCTATACGGAATGTTCCCTTTTGCTTTTAACATGGTATATTACTCTTCCAATGATTGTCTTTTAACAACATTACTCTCAATTTGTTCCTCCTAATACAAGGCATGTAATTGAACTTTACCTCCAACCCATGTACATATACATGGCTTGAACTAGATGGTTCTATCCTAGGTAACATTATATGGCATTTTCATCCTAGAAAAGACGTGTACAATCTATTTCCCATCGACCTGTTTCATTAGTTACACGGCCGGATACAATGTTTTTCACAACACAGTGTATACAATCTAGACACAATATGTCATACCAATTGTTTCCCAACACTGTTTCTCTTCTCACATAGTCAGTTACATGGTTATTGACTACACGATGTGTATATATGGTATACATAGCATACATGAGAAAAGTTGTTTCTTCCAGAACTAATGAACATATGGTGTGTGTTTATAACATCACACACTGTGTATTCTTTATTTTCAGATGGTAAGCCTCTTAAATCACTCTAGAACACTTAAAACATTAAAATGTTTTCCAAGACATGAAATATTCTGACCCATGAGACACCATACTCCCGTAAATAAATGTTTGGTATCCTTATTCAAATCATCACATGAATAAATTCAATTCACGTACAAACATGATCCCCCAAATTTTAATCCAGGAGTTATCATAACACCCCAGGGACCAATGACTGGCGTCTCTCCAAATGAATCAAAAAATTTACAATACCCAATAAAAATAAAGTGTATTTTATCATAGAGTCTATCATAACAACATGAATATCTTACACAACATCTATCTCAATAGAATGCAATCAGTAATGCACCCTAAATGGCATGATAATAATGAATGGAATGTGATCTCTAGGAAGTGACTATATGATCCATGAGATGGATTAACCTCATCTCAGTGGGTTACAACAGATTTTGAAGCATAATGATATAAATCATAATAGAACAAAATAAGTGAATCACCCAAAATTTATATCAAATCAACTATTATAATTGAAATACCTTAAATTTTCAAATATTTGAGATAACATAGATTTTCCCAGAACACCTGTTAGATAATCCTAGGAATAGATTATTACTAACTGCCCATTCTATCCTATCACTGTACTTAGTCTCCAAATAGTATGAAAATCATAAAAGAAAACCCTCTGATACCACATTGTAATGTCTCGGATTTGGGTATTGCAAAAAGGTACCCCTGACCCAATTGATCACATGACTTCAAGGGCATTTACCAAAACCCCAGTGGCTTCTGACTTGAAGTGAGGGCTATGGTCTTAAAATAATGGAAATATTCCCTCATTGTTAGTGTATACATGGAGGAATAAATAATGGTAAATAATAGCGAAAGTAGAAATACCATACACCAGAAGTAAACAGTGGAAGACTGATAGTAATTAAACAATTGAAGCCCATATATATAAAAGAGGCATTAAAAACGTTTCTAGGAATTAATCCAAAAAATCCATAATTCTTGAAATACAATACTAATCAAATTTACAGAAAATTAGTAAACTCCTACAACATCACAATCCTCAGCATGGTCCCATGCTCTCTAGCTCTAACAACAATCTAGTTCCTGATGATGAAGGGAACATTCCCTTATCTATACCTTCAACTATAAAATCATTATGGGTCCAAAAGATTGACCCAAATAGGTTGTGAGAAAAATCAATAAATGCAACTTGAAAAAGATCAAAGCCTAACTGCCAGTGAATATATATAGTCGGAAATAGGAAAAAAATCAAGGAATATTCTATTATGTACTCAAAAGAAAACTATCCCATAGTTTTCAGTTACATTAATTTACATATATTAATTATTCAAACTTTTTAATATTGTATTCATATGATCTAGACTAAGATCTACACCCCAAATGTAAAAGTAATGATTGATGCCTCAAAAGACCATCTAACAATCATGTAATACTGAGTCCAGGATTATTCTTTATATTGGAATACACATCACAATCCTTTAATCATTCAAAAGAAACCCCCAGGGGATGTTCTCACAATCTAACCCCTTTGGAATAAAATATAATCAATTTAATAAATAATGATACTTTTAGAAATCTCTCATAGTATAGCCCCTTTGTTCAAACATAAGACTAAATATTTACCAATGAACTCTTGGGCTGTCGTCAAATTAAATACCCCATGGTCTACATTACAACAATAAATTATAATAACCACTTGGAAACTCTCATTGTCAATGCCCTATGGTCCACATATCATCAATATAATATAATGACCACCTGGATACTCTCATAATAACCACATGTTTTTTCAACATCACAAAAAATTATAAATAAAGGACCCTACCTCAAGAATAACTCCCAGAAAATTCCCCTTTTTCATACATTCACAATGAAGAACACATGCCTCACATATTAACAGTAACTTATTTTTAATAACATGATGTAATAAAAAATCATAATAGTCATTGTATACCAAAGGTCCATAATACATCAATCAAGCGAAAATAAACCAAATATAAAAGTATAAATCCTTATGCATAATCAATAACCCCTTCTCAATCAAACAACCTCTAACAGGTGTTAAAGAGTGTTAAATTACACGACAGACAATACAAAAAACATGGGTATTCGACACTTTATGCAATTATAATCCAATGTCAATCAATGAAAGACACAAACCAATAATGTTGATATTGAATGATGAAACCTAACCTTGAATCCACCGAAAAAATTTGATCTGTTAAAAGGGATAAATTGATTAACCCTCAATAACTCACAAGACAAAGGAATCAGGAAGAATGGCTCCAGGGAAACATAGAACACACTGGTGGGAATCCAATGTAAGATGATGTGTCTCAATCAGATCTAAGATGAAGAATCAGTAGGGTTTCAATGTTTGCAGTCTTCTTATCACTCTCACGACAGAAACACAGGATGAAGAAGGCAATTCTGGTCGTGAGACACAACCCCAAAGCAATATATCAAATAAAACCATAAGTACACAATGTGTTAATTTAATGTACATTCTGTGTACTAGCCTCAACTAGCCCCTTCTTTATGAGTTCTACCATGTCATGTACACAACCATGTAATCTTCCAATACATAGCTTGTACATGACTACACCCGACAACCATCTACATTATGTGTAATCAAAAGTACATGGCTTTTACAAAAAAAATTCCATTTTTTTATTCTTCCTCAAAAAACCCACAATTATGATACATACATGAAATGAGGATCCATGTTCTTACAATAATAACCTTACATTCTTCTTAAATAATAAAAAATATTTATGTAATTATCAAAAAAAATAAAATAATTGATATTATAAATATTTATTTTGATATATTCTAGATGAAAAATGTCTGTAAGAAATTATATAGATCTATGAGTTATATTATAGTTGATTTAATGCATTATATTTTAATTATCACATTTTATTGATGTTTTTTTAAAAAATTAAATAAATAGAAATAGCTTTGATAATAATGATATTTTATATAATTTTTTTGTTATTATTTTTATAAAACCTAAAAATAATAAATAATTAAAAGGGTATAACATATGGTAAAAACATTCTCCCCATACCAATTGGTTGTATTGGTATCATTAATATACTGGTAATGTTTTTATATTTTGTGGAATTCTCAAAGTTCCCCCTCACCATATTTATAAAAGAGAACCTCATCCTTCACTTATTCACAACACCATCACCATTATGGCATAACCAAACCATAAAAATGTCTTTCATTAACAACATTAGTTTTTATAGAGGTTTATGTCCATCCAAAATAACAACCATAGTGTCCCTAAAAAGATATCTACATGTTGTTCTACAAATAAGATGTAATAGTCTCTACATACCTTTTCATTTTAATTTCATCTTCTACTTATTCTTGTTGTTTTTTATACATTATATAGTAACATATTTATTATCACCAATAATATGAGATGTTATTATGATTATGGGACAACCATATCTCAGCGTTTATCTGTCCTATAAAAAAGCACAGTGTATACGTACATGCAACCTACCCTCTCCACGCCATAGTGGAATCTATTTTTCATGACCTATTTTCATGGATGGGTATATATATTTTTCATGTATTAATTAATAAAATGATTTAAAAAATTATGCAGCTGTTTATATCATATTCAAATAATTGAAAGTGCATATTGAGGGATTTTCATCTTAGTAATTACATGTCCAAGATAAATATCATATTCCCCACATACTTTATTTGTGCGGTGTATCTAATACCCCTTTTTGTATATTATATCATGAATCCTTTTATCATCATGGAATTTAATTCTTTAATATGAATTGTATCATTATAGTGGTTTTAACCAGAATATTACCAACTAGTAAATGTTATCTGTTAATCCCACTTTTTTTTGGGATTGTTAAAGTTCTATTAAAAAATCGCTATCTTGAAATAATTATTCATTGGAAATTATGTTTCATTATGGTATCATAATTCATGTATGATTAATATTATTATTTTATAAAAAGTATACTAATTTAACATACGGTTTTGAAAATAAAGGTTATTTGATTTTATATGGATATATAGACAATCCATATGTTTTACTCAATAAAGAAATTTAATAAGCCACGTTGTTATTGTATTTAAATTGATTATTAAATATATGAGGAATGATGAATACATAAAATACATGGGATGGGGACTAGTTAATGCATACCCCTTGATGCATCAATAGTCTCATGGGAAAAATTTAGTTGGAAAACCCCATCATGATTATATCTAGTATGCTTTAGTCTATCAGCAGAATGGTCTTGATAATAGATATGATGTTAGACAAGCATCATAGGTTTGTACATTTATTTTCATAAACTATCATGTGAATAGTCATTATGGTAGGGGTTAATTTACTAGATATATGAACTCCATTAAATAACTGTTGCTTACTTTTAGAATTCACTCATTATCAGCCATGATATTTTCACTAGGAAAAACTATATTGATGCATTTTAATACGATTAATGGGGTAAATTTATGTGAATTCTGTAATATACCATTCCATAGTGATTATTAAGGTTAATTAATAGTATATTCCACTATAATTAATAGTACTTGATTTACATGTATTTCCGACGGGCTATTTGCAACGAGATCCCGTCGCAAATAGGCTTTAATGATGGGGACCTGTCGCAAATAGATAGTTACAGAAAACAGAGTCACAAATAATCCTCAGATTATATACATTATATATATATATAAATAATCCTTCTTGATAGACCTTCTTAAATACTATTTACGATGGGGTAGATCCCCGTCACAACTAGTCCTTCGATTATTTACATTATATATTTAATAAACTTTTGGGTTTGGCCTATCACAAATAGTATTAATATAAAATTACATTTATATTATTTGTGATGTGAGCCCTTCGCAAAAGGAACGGGCGCAAATTATAAAATTAATGAAAAAAATATTTAATTAAATTTTGAAAATGAATAAATTATATTAATATTATTGAAATAATAAATAAAAAAATACAATCTTATTATTAGAATTGTAATGTCCTGGGTCCAGAAGCCACACAACAGGTGCCCCGGACACATTTGGTTACATGACCTCAATTGAATTTTCCCAAAATCAAGAGGCTTCACACTAGCAGTGACGGACCACGTCATATAGTGGGGAAATTATGCCCTCATCTGTAAAAGTGTATTGCAGCAGAAAAGAAAATAACATACAACATCAGAATCAGTTAACAATATGAACTAGAAATGAACAACTACAATAAACTATAACAAACAGTTGTATAAGAAATGAATCATGTCACTATTTCTATGAAAGCAGCTAAAACAGGATACATTGCAATACAATAAAATACTAATCAATGTATGAGGTACAACAGACAGAACAAAATAGAGTGAACAGAACATAGTAGCATCAAAAGCATATGTTCGGTCACATGCTCTCTTACTCTTCTACAACAATCATGAACCTTTATAGGGACCCTTTCCCATGTTGAAACATGCAGTAATATAGTTTGTTTGGGCCAAAGACATGACCCAAACAAGGTGTGAGAAATAAATCCCAGTAGGCACCCACCAAAGGCCTCTGCCCAACTATTAGTGGACATGTGAAATGATATTGTGAAAAAGTAAATGCAGTAAACTAGTAAGTACACAAAAGTAACTATCCCTAAAAGTTTCATTACCATTTTAGTCCTTAATTATCACCTCCATTCTTTTTCATTGGCTTGGCAGGTACAACATAGAAAATCACCACAGTGGAAATTCTAAATAGTTGTGTCCTCAAACATACTATCATTACCCTCAGGTAACAGAATCACATACCCGCAGGTGATTGCCCTTAGGCATAAAAATAAATTCCCTCAGGTATAAATGATATTTCCATCAAGCATAGAAACTACTACACGAAGTAATGAATAAAGGTTACCCTCAAGCTAACCAATCACTGCACACATGCTACAAAAAACACTGCCCTCGGGCTAAATAGAACACAAACCACATGCTAATAGATCACTGCCCTCAAGATAATAGAATACTGCCCTTAGGCTAATAGAACACTTCCCTCAGGCTAAAAGAACCGGGTCGAGCCCAATGTATAAACAAGAAATTTATATAAATTTTATCTTAATAAAATGCAATACACAATATAATCATGGAATACCCTTCGGTATCCTGGCCAAACAGCTAAATAGAGGAACGCACCCCCAGGGTGGTCCTGGATCCAAGCAGTGATCCCAAATAGCTGTTTAAACTTATCATTAGATTATCAATAGAACTCTAGATATCCTTTCATCAAATCCCTCATCCTTATGACACCGCAACCATGTGCACATAACACAAGAGCACATAATTTCAACACAAAAGTTGAAAATAAACATCAGAGAACCTGCCTCGATCATCTCTGATCGGTATACATGAACTAAGCCTCCTGAATCTTCCATGAATGACATAGATCTGGTATAAAAATTCACTCAATAAAACTCAAATAAGTTTCCCTTGGGAAATAATTAGTAAGAAACAATCATGCAGAGGGATGAACTCATATGTAGGGTTCGATCGAGACCGTCCGAGAAGGATTCAGAATCCCGGTGTGCAGTCAGGGGATCCCAAAAGCTCTGTTATCATCTCCCGGCTCTGAAACGAACTCAAAGACTCCTCTTCTGAATGAGGTGGCTAATACACGTTGTTGGTCGCAGTGGATACTCAAGAGGGGGGGGGGGGTGAATTGAGATCCAATTAAAATTTCTGTTATAAACAATTTCTATTAAAATCACCCAATTTCAAAAACAAATTAAACTGTGGTGAATTTTTACAGATTATAAGGGTTCAATTAGTTTCTTAAAGATTGATTAGTTCTCAGTTAACTTAATCTTATGATTAAATTAACTTTTGAAACTAACTTACTGGTTTACAATAAACATAAACACTTGCGAGTTTAACTATCAAAGTATCATTGAAAATAAATTATATTTCAAAGTAATAGCGGCAGAATATGAAATAAATATATATAGTATGGATATAAACTTTAACTAAAAACACAGAGGTGGTAACCAAGAGGTTCAGTCTCAAGCCGAGCCTTAGTCCTCTCAAAAGTTTATAAAGATGATCCACACCCTGGATCGGGGTTCAACAGTTTACAACTGTCCAGGTCCAAGAACTCTACCACTGTTATTCGTGAGAAACAAAACAACAGCAGCTAGCTGTCCAGGTCACACACGACATCTACAACTATCCACAATGGGTAATGAAGTATAAAAGGGTTTGCTGAGGATTTACAGATCCTCCAGTTAGAGTACATGAGTTAGTGTGTGTGTTTATTACAGCTGATAACACACACTGCTCAAAGTGTAGAATAAATGAATCATATAGCAGAGAAGTAGAGTTCAGAAATGGATCTGGTGATTTTAGTGCAGCTCGGGACTCTTTTGGATTTGATCAGAAGTAATTCTGAGTCCTCTTCTCATTTTTGTTTGAGAAGCAGAGTGTCGTATGCTTCAGGTTTATAGGCAGTGAGATATAGTCGATGAAGTTCTTCAATGTTCTGTTGTATGTACAGAACTCTTCTTGAGTAGGGTTGTATGAGGTTATGTGTAATCTCTTGATGTGTATCTTATGTTCTACTTGGTTCTTCCTCCTCTTCCTTCTTTGTATTTCTCGTGTGTTTTCTTTTTGAAAATCTTTCTTCTTCAGTTTGCTTCTGTATATCCAGAAGAAAAATCTTCTTTTATTTATGTCACGTGCTTCGGAAGACAGAAAAGGTTTCATTTTTATTGGTACGAGGTACGATTTCTTGACATCCGACAACCTTTATTAATTAATTTATAGAGCATTAAAATATACCTGATATGACCGTTGGTTATATTAAATAAAGATAAAGATCAAGAAATTCAAACATTTGTTTTATGACTATCGATGAGTTCAAGTGATCGGTAGGTCATCAGCATCGGTGGCTAGACATCGGTGTGTCCTGACCGTTGACTCAGATGATTAGAATCAATGAGTCAGATTGATCGGCATCGGTGACTCAGATTTATCGGCATCGGTGAGTCAGATTGATCGGTGACTCATTTGCATCGGTGTATCATTCAATCAGCATCGGTGAGTCAGATTGATCAGCATCGGTGAGTCAGATTGATCCGCATCGGTGACTCATATTAATCAGAATTAGTGACTCAGATTGATCGGCATCGGTGAGTCAGATTGATCGGTGACTCATTTGCATCGGTGTATCATTCAATCAGCATCGGTGAGTCAGATTGATCAGCATCAGTGAGTCAGATTGATCAGCCTCGGTGAGTCAGATTGATCAGCATCAGTGACTCAGATTGATCGGCATCGGTGAGTCAGATTGATCAGCATCGGTGAGTCAGATTGATCAGCATCGGTGACTTAGATTGATCAGTGACTCATTTGCATCGGTATGACCATTGTCTTGATATTGGATCGGTGCGACCATTGTCTTGATATTGGATCGGTGCGACCGTTGTCATGATATTGGATCGGTGCGACCGTTGTCTTGATATTGGATCGGTGTGACCGTTGTCTTGATATTGGATCGGTGTGACCGTTGTCTTGATATTGGATCGGTGCGACCGTTGTCTGTTTGATCCATAAGACTTCCAAAATACTTGTAAATCAATAAAAACATATATAAAAACATTATAACAGATTCACTAATAGATTGTGATTAATTTTATGAGGAATCCAACCGGATTAAATAATAGGGATTTGTGATTATTAAAACAACAATCATAGGAATGAATTCAACAATCTTCCAGAGGGATCAACAATCTGCCCCATTTTGATAATCACAAATCTTAAAAAAAATTAATAATAAAAACATAATGAGATATAAATCTCTCCCTGAAAATAAATCTCCCTCATAGATATTAAACTCCCCCTTAGATATTGATCTCCCCCTTAGATATTGATCTCCCACATAGAGATTGATCTCCCCCATATATATACATCCTTCTACCCCATATATATATACTTCTCCCCCTTTGTGATAATTAAAAAGAAGGGAAAAGATACAAATAAGAGAGTAAAAAAAGAAGGCAGCATAGAGAATAGAGAGAGAAAGAAAATATTTTATATAGTACATAAGATTATAACCAACACATACTCCACCTGATCAAAAACAATACACAACTATTTCTGTGGATACAAAGGGGATTTGCCTTTGTCTTTGGGATCATTAGAGGGTAAGTTGGAGGACTTGGAGGCAGGTTGTTCTGGGTGAATCTGAAGAGGTGGGAGGACAACTCTGGCAGGTGTAGGAGAAGGTGCTACGAAGGTTTGTTGTTGAGTATCAGTAGTAGCTGGTTGAGAAGATGTCTGAGGAAATGTCCGTAGTTGAGAGAGCGCCTGAGCAACAGAGAGCTGATTTGGAGCTACATCAGAGGCAGGGAGAGAGTCAGCAGTATGAAGCACAATGGAAGTGGCTTGGGCATTCGGATAAGGCTTCAAAAGATTTATGAAATTCTGAATAACTTCTGCACCATACTGCATAGCCTTTTCGAAATCATCTTTGTTCTCCATGAACTGTGCCAAAGTTGGAGTAAAGTCTTGCAACTGATGATATTGAGCCTTGAAAGATTGAGTGATTGGATGTAGTTTTAGATTCTCTGCCAACACCTTGAAATTTACAGCCATCTCATGCTTTGTATAAATCTTTGAAAAGTAATGATCAACATTTTCCTTGATCTCTTTCAGAGCCTGTTTGGCATCTTCGGAATATATGGTTGCCATTTCATGATTGTGATCACAGTTCTCCTTCATTTTCTTTAATGAATCCAGATCATGAACTTTTCTAACAGCTGCTAACTCATCATGTACAACCTCCCTTAGAGCCTCTAGCTCATAAGTAGTGATTTTGGTTACTTTGGTAGTACTGGATTTGCTAACTATTTGAGTTATCTCAGCTTTCAATCTTCTCAAATCAGACTTGTTGAGATGTTCAATTAAATTCCTTAACACTTCCATCATACCAGAGATGGTTGATCTAAATTTGCTTTATAAAGACACTAAGCCAGTGTGGAGATCCTTCATAGTTTAGTTCAAAGAGTTTATGTGCCTGCCAATAAGCTCACCAGTATAGGCCAGGTCTGGCTTCCCAGCATTCGATACTCTTTGTGAGAAAGCTTCCAACGATGCTTCATAAACTTGCAGAGACACTTGAGTAAGGGTATTGGAAATTTCTTCTCTGACTGTATCCCTCACAGCAGCCAGCAATTCGGTATTAAACTTATCAAAATCAGCTTTAGAGATTGCAGAACCAGGTAGATGAACATCTGTAGAATCAACAACAGGAGTAGATCATGCTTCAATTGGGAGGCTCTTCTTCATAACTGCAGTAGAGTCTGACATTTCCTCTTCTTCTTCAGAATAGTCTAAGACCAAAATAACAAAACTAGGGTAGTCATCCCAAACAGCAGCACACAAGGTATATTTCGATTTCTCATAACTTGTTGTTCCACTGAGTTCTGGTGATTCTCTCTTGCCAGTGGCATCTGTTCCTGGTACTGTTTGATGTGTTTCTATTGGAGGTACAACAAGACCATCTACAGGTCAGTTAACACCATCATCACCATCACCAACTCTTTGTTGTGGTTCTATGGAAGGTTCATCCAGATCATCTATAGGTCGGTTAGCACCATCACCATCACCATCATCACCACCACCATCATCATCATCACCACCATCATCATCACCATCATCATCATCACCACCTTGCTCATTATTACTCTTCTTAGAGTCTTCACTGGTAGAATCTTTAGTGTCAGTATCTTCTTCATCACCAAGAATTGGTTCAGATTCAGGTAAGGCCAAAGGTGGACTAGCAGGTCCAAAATCTATTTTTTTTCTTTGGACATACTGTATCAGCATCACTCCTATCATCAGGAGGCGACACACTTCCATCTTCTATCTCAGCTTATTCCATTCTTTGACCTTCGGTAGCTTCATTTCATTCAAAATTTTCCTCATCATCAGAATAAACTGGTTCCTCATTTGCATTCAAACCAGGGTCTCTCAAACCCTTAGGCCTCTTTCCATGGTCTGTGGGATTGTAGGCTTCATACAACTTGTCTTCATCATCAACCCAACACTTCTTCCATGGATTCCAATTGATTTTCATCCTCTTTCAGATCACTTTGTTGAGACAAAAAGGACGATCTGTTTCAACTACTTCATCATCTTCATCAACACATTCTAGATTCTTGAGCATGGTAGAGATCATCTTGGAGTAAAAAAAGGAAGTGGATTTCTTGGACAGTTTTACCATTCTAGCTATGTGCACCATCACATATCTACACAAATAGATCTTCTCATGGGTTTTCAGAAGAAACAACAGGAAAACATCCTGGTATTTTACAGCAGCAAAATCTCTTGTCCTAGGGAAAAGTTGGTTCTGAATAAACTTGAAAAGAAGTATGCATTCACCATCCAACTCTAAGGATGTGATTCTCCTCGATTATTTGTTTCTAGTCAGAAGCTCTAGAGATAATTCATAAGAGAAATAATCAGTGATTGGAGGAATATTCCCAGCATAACCCTCATACCGACCCTCATGGGGTACATTTAAGCATTCTGCCCACTGTTTAGATGAAAAGGATATTTTCTTTCCTTTTACTTCAGACGACATACAGGCAGCGTCCACACCATCTAGAGTGATTTTCATATTCATATAAAACTCATGAACCAGCTTTGGGTAGTTTACTCATGAGTTGTCTGAAAACCAGTCTGTCCATCCCTGCGATTCATGAACTAGCAGCAACAGTGACTTACTTGATAAAAGCCAGGCGGAACTGACTTCTCTTTCTACAGCAACAATACGAGTTTCCAGGTTCGGATTTATTGATCGTTGAGAGGTACTACTCGACTCGCCTCGAGCACGCTTTGGAGGTACAGGACTATCAAATCCTTTGCTCGGTCTCTTTTGCACAGCCATTAAAGATTTTGTGGAAATCAGGAGTTCAAAGGATCGAGGTAGAGGAGAAGAGAAGATGAAGGGTTCAGCGGGAAATGAAAGTTCAAAGGTTTAGGGAAGAGAAATAGCCGCGTATCATTTATTTTATCATTTAGGGTTCCCATAAAAAGGATAAATGAAATTAATTAATTAATTACGACATAATAAAAAGTAATATAGAGAATCGGTTTGACAGACCGGTGTGACAGATGGGTTTCACTGATCGGTTTCACAGATCAGTTTCACAGATCAGTTTCACAGATCGGTTTCATAGATCAGTTTCACAGATCCGTTTCGCAGATCGGTTTCACAGATCGGTTTCACAGATCGGTTTCATAGATCAGTTTCACAGATCAGTTCAACATATCGATCATACACAACTCTTTTTTAATAAACTTCATTCTTTTAGAGCATAAAGGCTTTGTAAAGATATCGGCTAATTGATGTTCAGAGTTAACAAATTTTAGAGAGATATCACCTTTCTAATAATGAACTCTTAGAAAATGATGTCTGACATCAATGTTCTTAGTCCTAGAGTGAGACACAGGGTTCATAGATATGTTAATTGCACTAGTATTGTCACAGTTAATTGAAACATGTTTAAAATCAAATCCATAGTCCAATAAAGTGTGTTTCATCCAGAGAATCTGTGCACAGCAACTACCAGCAGCGATGTATTCTGCTTCAGCAGTAGATAATGCAACTGAGTTCTGTTTTTTACTACACCATGATACTAGTGATTTTCCAAGTAAGTGACATGTTCCAGATGTGCTTTTCTTATCTAGCTTGCATCAAGCAAAGTCAACATCAGAATAACTAGTTAGGTCAAAAGATTGTCCTTTTGGATAAAACAACCCTAAATTTAAAGTATACTTATGATATTTAAAAATCCTTTTAACAGCCAGTAAATGTGACTCTTTAGGATTAGCTTGAAATCTAGCACACATACACAAACTGAACATAATATCTAGTCGACTAGCAGTAAGATAAAGTAAGCTCCCAATCATACCCTTGTAATTGGTTTGATCAACTGGTTTCCCAGTTTCATCAACATCCAATTTACAGGTAGTACTCATGGGTATATCACTTTCCTTAATACTATCCAAAGAAAAACGTTTTAACAAATCCTTAGTATATTTACTTTGATTTAGAATAATGCCATCATTAGTTAGAAATATTTGAAATCCAAGAACGTACTTAAGCTCTCCCATTAAGCTCATTTCAAACTCATTTTGCATAATCTTTGAAAAATCAGTACATAAAGAATTTTTAGAAGATCCAAAAATAATATCATCATTATAGATATGTATTATGAAGATATCTTTTAAAAACATTTTTATAAATAGAGTGGGATCAGCTATTCCTTTTTTAAATACTTTTGAAATAAGAATTTTTGAAAGTCTTTCATACCATGCTCTTGGAGCTTGTTTTAAAACATATAAGGCTTTAGAAAGTTTAAAAACATGATTTTGAAAATGAGGATTTGTGAAACCAGGTGGTTGTTCTACAACAACATCTTCAACAATAATACCATTTAAAAAATCACTTTTCACATCCATTTGATATAACTTGAAATTCAGATGTGATGCATAAGCATGTAAGATCCTAATTGCCTCTAATCTAGCTATAGGTGCAATGGTTTCCTCATAGTCAATTCCTTCTTCTTGATTGTAACCTTGTGAAACTAGCCTAGCTTTGTTTCTAATGATGTTTCCAGATTCATCTACTTTGATTCTAAACACCCATTTTGTGCCTATGATTATAGTATCCTTAGATCTTTCTACTAATTTCCATACATTGTTTCTTTCAAATTGATTTAATACTTCTTGCATAGTTATTACCCAAAATTCATCATTGATGGCATCATTGATATTCGTAGGTTCTAGCTGTGATAAGAAGGCTTGATGTTCAACCTGATTTCTAAGAGAAGCTATAGTCTGTGTCCCTCTATCAAGATCTCATACAACAGCATCTAAGGGATGATTTCATAGAATCCAAGTTGATCTAGAAAAGTTAGGACTCGAGATTTCAGGTTTATCTACAGGTTTAGGTTCAACAGAAGTAGGGTCTAGAGAATTTCTAGAGCTGGATGTTTTAACTTCAGGTCCACTGTTTTTATCATTAAGGTTCAAACCAGAGAGATCATCTTCAAGATTTTCAAGAGAGGTCTTAGGTTCATGTGGATCAGTTTCATCAAATTTGATATGAATAGATTCTTCCACATATTTGGTTCTTTTATTGAAAACTCTATAGGCTTTACTAGAAGTAGAGTAACCTAGGAAAATTCCTTCATCATTCTTGGATGCAAACTTATCAAGATTATCTTTAGTATTAAGAATAAACACTTTGCAACCAAAAACATTGAAGTAGTTAACTTTAGGTTTCCTATGGTTCCATAACTCATAAGGGGTCCTCTTAAGAACAGGTCTAATCAAGACTATTTTAATAATATAGCAAGCGGTATTGACAGCTTCAGCCCAAAAATAAATAGGTAGGTCATACTCATTGAGCAAAGTCCTAGCAATTTCATGCAGGGTTCTATTCCTTCTTTCTACTACACCATTCTGTTGAGGTGTCCTAGGGGCAGAGAAATTGTGACTATAGCCACTGTGTGAGCAGTAAGATTCAAACTCATGATTTTCAAACTCACAGCCATGATCACTTCTCAACGTCCTAATCATAAGTCCACTAAGTTTCTCTATAGACATGGAATATTTAACAAAGTAAGAACAAGCTTCACATTTGTGAGCTAGAAAATATACCCAAGTATATCTAGAAAAGTCATCTATAAGAGCATAGACATAGTTCTTCCCGTTTAAACTAGAAACTATAGAAGGTCCAAATAAATCCATGCGAACCAACTCGAGAGGTTGAGAAGTTGACACTTCTTTCTTTGATTTGAAAGAAACTTTATGTTGCTTTCCCTTTTGACAGGGATTACAAATTTTGTCTGCTGGAAATTCAAGTTTTGGTAGGTCTCTTACTAAGTTCATCCTAGCAAGTCTTCTAAGTGAATGCACATTGCAGTGTCCTAATATTCTGTGCCAAATCCAAGACTCTTTTTGAAAATCATTTAATCAAGTAATGTTTTGTATAGCTAATGAATTTAATTCGACTGCATAAACGTTTTCATTTCTTAAAGAAGAAAACACTAAATCATTTTTAGAATTAAAAACATTGCAAGAATCATGTTCAAATTTAACATAAAAACCATCATCACATAACTGAGAGATACTTAATAAATTGTATTTAAGGCCGTCAACAAATAAAACTTTAGAAATCAATACTGAGTTAGTGTTACCAATCTGGCCTAACCCGATGATTTTCCCTTTAGAATTGTCACCAAAGGTAACAAAACCTCCATCAACTCTGACTAAGATTTTAAAGCATGAAAATTCTCCGGACATATGTCTTGAACATCCACTGTCCAAGTACTAGGACTTTCTACAAGAGCTATTTAAGCAGGATTCCTACAAAACAGATTTAAACAGGAAATGATTTTGGTACCCAGATTTTCTTGTGTCTAGATAGGTTAGACAATAATACTTTAGGTACCCATATTTGTCTAATGGGTCTTATATAATTTGTAGAATCACCATACATTGAAAGATAAACCTTATTAGATCCATAACTATGAATATAACTGGTTGAGGCGTATGAAGTTCCAGAGCTAGTTACATTCTATCCAGATTTAGGAATAAATCTATTCTTGGTCAACTGTCTCTATCCAGGTTTGTAACCTATTCCAGTAGTGTATTTTGGTGCAACTTGTTTTCCTAGTATTTGAGTTAGAGTTTCCTTACCATTGGTAAATTTCTCTAAATCCTTTCTGAGTTTCTCATTAGATAATTTCAATTCAGTGTTCTCCTTTAACAGTTGAGCATTTTTCTCTTTTTCAATAGTGAGTTCAGTTTTAACTGTAGTGGTGAGAGCATGTTGTTTCTTTAATGATTTGTATTTATCCTTAAGTTCATTGCATGTCTCTTCAAACATATCACAATATTCAAACAATTCAGATTTATACATGTTATCACATTCATAATCATCTCCAGAATAATATGAATTAGAAGCAAGAGTTTCTGAAGTTACCTCAGAAGTGTTTGTCATAAAACACATGTTTTCTTTATTTCTGTGTTCTGTTTCAGAAACTTCAGATTCACCAGAACTGTCCTCAGAAGCACTCCAAGTAGCCTTTATGGCCTTTTTAAACTTATTTTCCTTGTATTCATACTTCTTCCTGTATTTCATCTTGGGACAGTCAGATTTTACGTGTCCATTCCTTTTACACTCATAACAGACAACTTCATCTGATTTATCAGATTTCTTCCAGTCCTTTTTCCAATGTCCCTTGTTACCATACATACCTTTGTAGTTTGACTTTCTGAAAAACTTCTTATTCCTATAAATCTTTTTAAATCTTCTGGCAATGTGAGCCATCTCAACATCACTGTCAGAATCACTCTCACTATCTTCACAGCTTGAGATTTCATTTATAGCTTGAAGTGTATCCTTATCCTTGTTCTTTGAGTTTGTAGTTTTGAAGGCAACAGACATTCTTCTAGGTTCATCGTCTTCTTCTTTATTCACCTTGAGTTCCTCTTCATACATCATCAGTTTTCCAATCAGTTATTTGACTGACAGTTCTCCAATGTCACACGATTCTCTAATAGAGACAGTGGTTCCTCTCCATCTTTCACGTAAACATCTCAAAATTCTCATGATTTGTTCCTCTGCTGGAACATCCTTTCCCAGAGAGGTAATTGTGTTGACAATTTCATTGAACCTGAGATACATATCAGAAATGGGTTCATCAGGCTTCATTTTAAAATTATCATACTTAATAGTATAGGTATTCAATCTCATCTCCTTAACATTTGTTGTTCCTTCATGAGAAACAGCTAAGGTATCCCAAATTTCATATACAGTTTTACATGGAGAAATTCTATTAAATTCTTCATCTCCTAGAGCACAGTACAGGGCATTCATAGCTTTATAATTATTATTTTAAGAAGTCTTTGTAGGTTCATCCCAAGTAGATCTAGTAGTAATGTGAATTGTATATTCAAATTCAATAGCAGTCCAAATATCAAAACCTATGCTTTCAAGATGAATTTTCATTTTGAGTTTCCACTGAGCGTAGTTGTTTCCATTAAAAAAAGGTGGTCGGTTAGTAGTAGAACCCTCAAGTCTATTATACATGATATCACAAAAAGAATTTTAAATAGATAAAAATTTAGAAATAACAGAAATTTTAAGAACTTTAAAATACTACTAAAATCACAGTTGAAAAACAGAGTACTTTAGAAAGTATTTTCAAGACTTTGATACCAAATGTTGGTCGGAGTGGATACTCAAGAGGGGGGGGGGGTTAATTGAGATCCAATTAAAATTTCTGTTAAAAACAATTTATATTAAAATCCCCCAATTTCAAAAACAAAATAAACTGTAGTGAATTTATATAGATTATAAAGGATCAATTAGTTTCTCAAAGATTGATTAGTTCTCAGTTAACTTAATCTTATGATTAAATTAACATTTGAAACTAACTTACTGGTTTATAATAAACATAAACACTTGCGAGTTTAACTATCAAAGTAGCTTTGAAAATAAATTATATTTCAAAGTAATAGTAGTGGAATATGAAATAAATATATATAGTATGGATATAAACATTAACTAAAAACACAGAGGAGGTAACCAAGAGGTTCATTCTCAAGCCAAGACTTAGTCCACTCAAAAGTTTATAAAGATAATCCACACCCTGGATCGAGGTTCAACAGTTTACAACTGTCCAGGTCCAAGTCCTCTACCACTGTTATTCGTGGGAAACAAAATAACAGCAGCCAGCTGTCTAGGTCACACACGACCTCTACCACTATCCACAGTGGGTAATGAAGTATAAAAGGGTTTTCTGAGGATTTACAGATCCTCCAGTTAGAGTACAAGAGTCAGTGTGTGTGTTTAATATAGCAGATAACACACACTGCTCAAAGTGTAGAATAAATGAATCATAGAGCAGAGAAGTAGAGTTTAGAAATGGCTCTGGTGATTTCAGTGCAGCTCTAGACTCTTTTGGATTTGATCAGAAGTAATTCTAAGTCCTCTTCTCATTTTCGTTTGATAAGCAGAGTGTCGTATGCTTCAGGTTCATAGGCAGTGAGCGGTAGTCGATGAAGTTCATCAATGTTCTTTTGTATGCACAGAACTCCTCTTGAGTAGGGTTGATTGTGTATGAGGTTCTGTGTAATCTCTTTATGTGTATCTTCTATTCTACATGGTTCTTCCTCCTCTTCCTTCTTTGTATTTCTCGTGTGTTTTCTTTTTGAAAATCTTTCTTCTACAGTTTGCTTCTGTATATCCAGCAGTAGAATTTTATTGTATTTATGTCATGTGCTTCGAAAGACAGAAAAGGTTTCCTTTTCGCAGGTACGAGGTACGGTTTCCTGACATCCGACAACTTTATTAATTAATTGACATAGCATTAAAATATACCTGATATGACCATTGGTCAGATTAAATAAAGACAAAGATCAAGAAATTCAAAGAGTTGTTTTATGACTATCGATGAGTTCAAGTGATCGGTAGGTCATCAGCATCGGTGGCTAGACATCGGTGTGTCCTGACCGGTGACTCAGATGATTAGCATCAGTGAGTCAGATTGATTGGCATCAGTGACTTAGATTGATTGGAATCGGTGAGTCAGATTGTTCAGTGACTCATTTGCATCGGTGTATCATTCAATGAGCATCGGTGAGTCAGATTGATCAGCATCGGTGAGTCAGATTGATCAGCATCAGTGACTCAGATTAATCAGCATCAGTGACTTAGATTGATCAGCATCAATGAGTCAGATTGATTGGTGAATCATTTTCATCGGTGTATCATTCAATCATCATCGGTGAGTTAGATTGATCAACATCGGTGAGTCAGATTGATCAGCATCGGTGAGTCAGATTGATCAGCATCAGTGACTCAGATTGATCGGCATCGATGAGTCAGATTGATCGGCATCGGTGAGTCAGATTGATCAGCATCGGTGACTCAGATTGATGGGTGACTCATTTGCATCGGTGCGACCGTTGTCTTGATATTGGATCGGTGCGACCATTGTCTTGATATTGGATCGGTGCGACCGTTGTCTTGATATTGGATAGGTGCGACCATTGTCTTGATATTAGATCGGTGCGACCGTTGTTGGTTTGATCCAGAAGACTTCCAAAATACTTGTAAATCAATAAAAACATAGATAAAAACATGATAGATGATTCACTAATAGATTGTGATTAAGTTTATGAAAAATCCAACCGAATTAAATAATAGTGATTTGTGATTATTAAAACAACAATCATAGGAATGAATTCAACAATCTTCCAGAGGGCTCAACACACGTTTTAAGTGAAAAACAATCTACATTGCGTGTACTCTCAAGTACAATGCGTGTACATTTATTTTTTTAAAACTGTTCCTCTGGAGGCTTTATTACACCGCAGCACTATTCATCTATCGATATGAGTACACGACATGTATTCCTAATTAAATGTTGTGTACGGTTGCTCTACTGGTGGCTTCCTCCACTGCCTTAATGTTCACCAGCCAACTGATTACACAACATGTAAATACTAAATACACTGCGTGTAGTCGGTTTTTACACCCTTTATCACTGACAGGCCTACACACCCTATGTACTCATCCCCCACAGCCAATGTACACGTCATGTGGTAAAGTACATGGCGTTTACCAATTTTTTTTGGGATTTTCCCCCTTTTCCTTATTTTCTCAAAAAACATAAATAAAATGATAAATAAGTAACTCCTAACTCATGAGGAAAAAATGGGTTCTACAAAATTCCACTCTTAATGAAAAATTTCACCAAATTTCCCTTCCTAGGGTGGTGAAGATATTTCTATGGACAACTCTGGCCACTGGGCACGTACATCGGTCTCTGGCTCACAGGTTTCGTCCTACACACGGCCATAATTCCATAACACCCATACAAGAGGAATTGAGCGGCCTTAATAAACCTCAGTGCTCTGATCCAAAATACGAACCAGATGTTCTTAAAAGGATGCATCAAACAGAAGTTCATCCTCCTCATGTTGTAATACATGAGATGGGTCTGAATGATAACAGTGCAACTGAGATACATGGAAGACTTCATGCCTGGCCTGGTACCTCTTTGGAAACTGCAATAGATGGGCAACCAACCCGACTCTCTCCAAAATCTCAGTCATACCTACATACCTCTGTTATTGTTTACCAGGTCTCCTGATCCACCTGTGTCATATTCTTGATGAAACACGCAAAAAAACCTCATCCCAGACCACAAACTCTATGGGTTGTCTATGTCAATCAGCAAAAGATTTATGATGAGACTACGCAGTAGCCATTCACTTCAGAATCAACTAAACCTGCACTAATGTCTCCTGCACAAGAAGTGGTCCCAGTAAAGCTACATCACATGCATCCAACCAGAACAAGGTTGATCGGCACAACCTACCATATAAAGTCTCGTAAGGTTCCATCTCAATAGTTTCCTGAAAGTTGTTATTGTATAAAAACTCGATCAGGGGTATATGCTTCCCCCCAGATCCCCCAGAGTTTAGGATTCATGAATGCATCATTTCCTCAAGCACCTGCATTGTATGCTCTGACTAGACATCTATCTAAGGGTGGTATGTTGTGCTCAGAAGCACCTGTGTACCCATTTCCCTCTGAAAACCCTGCTAGAAATGAGATGTAAAATTGGTGTCCCGATCTGAAATGATAGAATGAGGGAACCCATGAAGGTGTACAACCACTCAGATATACAACTTCTTGAACTCATCATCACCAATGGTCTCCTTGATCAGCAAAAAGTGATCTACCTTTGTATGTATGTCCACAACAACCCACACAACATCATTGCCTCGAGATGACCTCGTCAACCCGGTCCCGAAGTCCATTGCGACATCATCCCATTTCCATTCCGGAATGGATAAATATTGTAATCGTCTGGATGGCCTCTAATGCAATGCTTTCACTTGTTGATAGGTGGAACATCTCTCAACAAAACCTGTTATCTCTCATTTCATACCCGACAAACAATACTGACAACTCTAGTCATTGTAAATTTTTGTAACTCTGGGATGAACTACCCAAGCTGGAGCATGAAACTCATGTATCAACTCCTCAAGAATATCCCATGGAACCCACACTCGCCCATGGAAAGGAATTACCACATCATCTCCTATCAACCAACCATGAGGATGGTCCTCATTTGGCACTTACTCCTGTTGAACTATGCCTTCCGAGTCAGATAGCTCTCACATCCTCAATCTATCCAAGAGGGTAGAAGACACATCTAAGGATGAAATATAGGTTTCCCATGACTATTGTGCCCCACTAAATGCATCTCGTAGAACAATTGCATAAGCTTCCACTCACCAGTGGCCTCCTGCATAGCTTGTGTCTGAGTCTTCCTTCTCAGTGTATTAGCTAATGCATTACCCTTACATGGGGTATAGAAAAGTTCAAAGTCTATGGAATGATGGTATTAAACCCACCATCACTGTCTCATGTTTTATTCATGCTGAATAATGATTTATGTGGGACATTTGTGGTTGGTGAAAACCATAAAATGTTCTCCCAAGAGATATTTTCTCCAATAGCGCAACACATAAACAACTACATCCAACTCGAGGTCTTCAGTCTGGTAATTCCTCACAGGTGGCGTCAACTGTCGAGAAACCTACACAACTCCGTGATTTTCCTACATCAACACAGTTCCTAACCCAATACTGAATGCATCACAATAAACTGTATAGCTCATCCCTTGCTCTGGAAGTATCAGGAATGTTGATGATGTAAACCATCCCATCAGCTCCTAAAAGGCTATCTCACATGCTTTTGACTAATAGAACATCACACCCATCATTGTCAAACCCATCAATGACATTTCAAAGCAGGATAAATCCTTTATAATGCACCTATCGTAACCAGCATGCCCCAAGAAACTCTATATCTTAAACGTGTTCTTAGGCTGATCCCCATAAACTACTGCTCTAGCTTTCTATGGGTCCACCGCAACTCCTACCTATGAGATTATATGACGCAGGATGTACATCTGGTCTATCCAAAAGTGGCACTTCGAGAGCTTATCATATATCCAATTCTCTCTTAGTATACCCATTACGATCTCAAGATGGGTGGCATGGTCATGTTGAGTATGAGAGTTCCCCAAGATATTATCAACTAAGACTACCACAAAAAAATCAAGGTAAGGATGGAACACACATTTCATCAGGTCCATGAAAACTATTGGCACTTTCATGAGTCCGAACGACATAACCATGTACTCCTATAGACCATATCTGCTCTAAAAATTTATTAGCGGTAGGTACGATGGTCTAATGCATAAATGATGATATTCGGATCTCAAGTAAATATTCAAGAACACTGGTTCTCCCCTAAGATGATCAAAAATATCATCATTCCTTGGTAATAGATATTGATTCTTGACCATCACCTGTTTCAGCTTCTAATAATACACATAGAGTCTGAGGGTACCGTCTACCTTTTTCGCAAAGAGGACAGGCAAACCACATGGAGATGAACTGGGTCAGATGAAACCCTTTTCATGTAACTCCTATAACTACCTATTGAGCTCTTGTAACTCAGGATTAGCCATCTTCTAAGGAGGAATAGACAACAGTGCTGCTTTGGGAAGAAGATCAATAGAGAAATCCACCTCTCACACTAGAAGAATACCTAAAAAGTCGTTCGAAAAGACATCAATAAATGATGAACTACTAGACGGTAATCCTTCTGACAATTCCCATGATCATCCAAATAGAAACCCGCAATCTAGGCTATCACCCAACCTCACCCATGATGCTCGGGTCCAGCTCGGCTCACGTGAACATCACATTCACCCTTGTATAGATACTCTCTGCCCTCTGGTGACCTGAAACTCAACATGCGATTATAGTAATCCACAACGACTCATATAGGTACATTATATTCCATCCCAAGAATGAAATCATAGCTCATCATCACTAAGAAATAAAGGTCCCACAGAAATTGTCACCCACCATCCTCTAGGGGGCACTCTCTGCACTGATTCACAATAGCCGTTTTAGTTCCCAATGAAGTGTCTAGCATCAAAACATTAGAAGAAGAAGAAAAATAGAGCCTAGGGCTCTCCACAACGGGCAAATATATAATGCTATGTGTTGTACCTATATCAAAATGAACTAAAGATAAAACAAAAGCTACTAGGATAGTATCTCTAGCAGTAGAATGTCTGGGATCCTACTCTTGATGGGTCTGTAGCACTATATATGTCTTCCCAGTTTCGCGGCCGAGTGACATGGCCTGGATACCTTGAGTTGTCCTGCCCTTCTGCCTCTGAGATCCCAGAGTCTGGCGACCATAGCCATGAAAACCATCTCTGCCTGCACACCCTAACGTATTCTAGTTTCCCGACTGGTAAGAAGCTTCTGATCCTGCTCCCGTACATGGAGTCTAAACATAACCCCTCTCCCTATCCACTAGTAGAAACTCCCCACAAAAGCGATGCAGATGAACCATCTTGTCATATGCTCGGCACTCCACTGGGTCTCGGGGACACATAGGTTGCTCGTGCCCCTCTCTATCACACTAGTTGAAAAGGATCTGTCCACCTGAAATATTCCTCTGTCTATTACTACCACTATGAGATAAATCCATCTGCCTCTTCCTATAATAGGTAGAAATAGTCCCAGAAACTTGTGTCGAACCGCCCTAGCCCATACCAATTGAATCCCACAAGTTCCGCTTAGTAATCAGTTCCTGGTTCACAATAGCATGCATGATAGGCAACATAAAAATGTTCACCAGCGCTCGGATGTCACACCGAAGACCATCTATAAAACGTCTTTCCCTCAGTGTCTCATCACCTACCAGAACAGGTGCAAAATGCTGTATCTTGGTGAAGCGGGAAGAATAATACATCACTGATGTGGCGCCCTATAGTAAATTCATGAACTCTCGAGCTCGATCTACCCTCAGTTTCTTCAGGAAGTAGAATTCATAGAATGAATCCTAAAAAGCTTCCCATTCCATGTCTTGGTGATGCATAGACTAGGTGGTAACATCGCACCACCTCTTGGGGGAATCATGCAGCATGTATATAACACGCTTGACCCTCCGCCCAGGATGAATCTCCAGGTGCTCCAAAATAGTCTACAATGAATCCAACCATGAATTCACTTCATGTGGTCCGCCATCACCTGAAAAAATAGGAAGATACTGCTACTAGGAGATACAAGTGAGTTATGCCATAGATGTGGCTATCTGCGGGGCTCCCTGGAAGGTGTGCATAAACTCCATGAAGCCTTCATGGAACTGTGCATCAGCACCTATTCCCGGTATAATAGATGGCACCGAATTTGGCACTACTAGAGGATCTACTTGTATCCCATGGCCTACCACCACTAGAGTAAAATCATCACCACTCTCTTGGAGAACAACTCGTGGTTGTCTCGGCACCGTGACTCCATAAAGTCAAACATAGACCTTATATCATGATTATATAAGATTGGAAACCAGGAGATCAAGAAGGGAATAGGAAAATGAAAGAATTAAAGATTTAAATAACATGACTACACTATGTGCGTAAATATTACATTGTGTGTTCTTATAGGCCATCCACATGGCCGTGTACTCCATATAAAACTGGTCGTGTAACACCCCAAACACACAGAGTGTCTTTTGAATACACAGCGTGTACTTGAATATTTCTTCCCTTCCTGAGTCCTTCTACATAGCTGAGCCACACATCCCTCCAAAAACATGACTACACGGCATGTCCCAGGGTAACACGACGTGTACTCGACAATATTTCACCGGCCTGTGTTGTTCATGACACGACCTGTGTACCCCAGTCACAGTAAACAACATGTTGCAATGACACATGACATGTACAATGAAGCCTCAGACCGACCCATGTTGCACGCTCCACGAACGACTTCACAACTGACACTACACAGCTTTTCCCATGTGGGAACAGTTTGTACATGGAATGATAACACCGACCCATGTTGTTCGTAACATTGCCGGGTACCTGGTTCAGACTACCTAGTGTGTTCAAAGTAGACATGACATGTATGTCTTATGGTCTTATCCCTTCATTTTGTTTGTTACATGGGTGGACATTGGGTCAACACTACACAGTGTGTACAACTAGTACAAGACATATTTACAAAGCCATTCCATACCCCGTTTTCCAGCCCACAAGGCCTATGAAATAGTAAGAGACTATACGACATGTACTGAGGGTACATGATTTGAACTTAAAAAGTTCTGATTTCTTCCTGAATAGATGAACCCATTGTGTGATTCCATAGAACTACACGGTGTGTATGTTGGGTTTTCTAGAGAGTAAGCCTCAAAAACTACTATGGAACCAAGAAGATCCTGAAAACAACCACCTAAAGTCCAAATCCTGATCTATGAGGGCCCATACTCCCCACCAATCAAATCTTGGAATCTTACACATGTTATTATAAAGTAACTCATCAATGATCCACCAAATTCGGTTCATTGAGGGCCCATACTCCCCAAAAACCTATGTTTGGTATTCATTCTATCACCAAAATCACAAAATAATACCCTATCAAATAGCAGGTATTTTTCAATGTAGTTATCACAACAACAAGATTTCCTAGCAGAACAAATATCATAACATCATACAATTTCTAATGCACATACATGGCATGGAAACTATGCATGGAATGTGATTATAACATATGCCTAAATTATTTTTGAGATGTTATACCCTCATCTCACTAGGTTGAAACTAAATATAACCCAATATAAAAATATAACTCGCACACCACATGTTCATCACCCAATGGTGAAAATCAGATCAACTGTAAATTTTGAAAAATCAAAAAAAAATTGCAACATGAGGTGATTGGATTTTCCATGTACACTGGATAGCTACTCCTAGGGCACATCTTATTACCAATTACCAATTCCCATCTTTTCTTTGACTATAGGATCCAAACTGTAAGTCAAGAAAAGAAACCCTCTGATACCACTTTTTAAAGTCCTAGGTTCAGAAGCCACACAATGTGTTCCATGAAACCAGTTTGTCACATGACCTCATGTGAATTTACCTAAACTCCAGAGGCCACCGACTAGTAGCAAGGGCCTAGGTCAAATATTGGGGAAACTATGTGCTATACTTTGACAAACCGAGTTCGGGGCACATATTGTGTGGCTTCCGAACTCTGGACGTTATAAGAAAAATAGACAAACATAAAAAAATATAATACTAAAAAAATATTTTTAATAAAAGTATGATTAACAAAAAATAATATTAATTTTATTAAAATTATAAAATAAATACTTACTACCATGCTCAATATTTAATAAAAATTAAGAAATCAAAAAGTGTAATTCTTATTACTAAAATATACAAATATTAAAAAAATATAATACTAATAATAAGTAATAAAAAAAATAATGAAATATTTCTACCAATATAAAAGAAAAAAACAATAAATTGTTCATATTACAATAAATCTTAAAGTCAAAGTATTTTTACATAAATAAAATTCACTAGAGGGGGTCATCGTCTGGATGAGGTGGGGCCGCTTTTGGAGTTGGTGGAGGAAACTCTATCCCTAAACTATGAGCCAGATGTTTAATGTTCTCCATCTACTCTTGATTATTGTACTGCCATCGATGCATATCCTCCCCAATACTGCTGCTACTACTATTATTGCTGACACATCTCTTCATGATTCATCTACAAACTCTCTATAAGTTGAAACTGAGTTCGAAACTGCTCCTTATAATGTGAGTTAAAAGATGATTCCTCTCTACGATGTCCTCTTGGGGTGGATGACGACATCGTAGTTGTACCATATTAAGTACCAGGAGTCAAATGAGAGCAGATACCAACTACTCAACCCTTATCAATTCCATATTGTGTCGCATGCATCCATGTCGCCTCAACAAAATAGTGTGAACCAGTCTACTCAGTCATCTCATCCTCACTCTATGCCTGTGCCGAAGTGGTCGCAGCCTCATATGACTCCTTCAATTCTAATTTTAAATTAAAATAGTTAAAATATCATATTCTTTCCAAACTGGAAAAATAATACTAACCACAATTTGATGCTAGCGATAAACTCTAATCACTCTAGTGACTGGATCACTATACATCGTCCAATAAACATCAAACTCCATCATATCAGGATGCTCTACTTCCAACAAAAATATAAAATAAACTATTTATTTTTACTGTTATATATTAAATTTAAAAAATATACTTACCAGATGATCTCTATTTGTGCTGAATGTACGGATACCAGATCGATGTGTCATCTCATGTCTCCCCCTTTTTTGTCGTCCCACTGATGATCTACTCTGAAATCCACCATCCAACCAGTATAAACATAATCCATCCCAAATTTGTGTTGAAATGTACTATGGTTTGTGGACTCTACATGACTCATTGAATTCTGTCACTCCTTCTTTTTTAATGGTTGTTCTTCTCAAATTGTGCAAAAACTGATGGAAACGGTCACACATAGGCACCTCCCATGCCATGTGGATAGTGTATCACATGATATCATCAATGAGATACCATAAAACCTATAAATAATTTATAATATCATGTTATTAATTAAATAAATTTCAAAATTAATATTATTTATTTACGTACCACCCAATGATCGAACATGTTGCTCCACACATCAATGGGAATCTGTTCCCTTGTGACACATGGCTGAGAAAAATAATTGCACAAGATAGTACTCAGATGTCCAATATCTATATGTGCAAAACTATGAAAAAGAAATAAATAATCAAACAATTAGTATATATTTAAATAAATTAATGTAAGCTAACTAAAATATACAGGTTACCATACCTTCAGGTGTGTGGATCAAAGTCACGACGTGGATATTGCTCAGGGATAGGGTCAGGGATCACCAATCATGCAAGACTGCACCAACTCTGTGTACCCCTAGAACCATTAGTTGGTTGAGGATCAGATGGTCCATAATCCCCCTCATCCAAAGGAAGATAAGCCTCCTACAATTCACGAAATAGATCTGGATCCATATAAAACACAAAATGATTATTGTTAACAGATTATTTAAAATAACCATTATATATAGATATATATTAATTATGATTATAACCAACAATTAACTATGTCAATGTCCATATTAATACTTATCTCTATATCTTTCCATGCCAATATCTTCATCTTCCTCCACAACATCATCAATATCCATATGAATTTCAATTTCATCATCTCTTGAAATTTCAAAATCATTTATAACATCATTAACATATTCTTCTTCATTGATCCTTAATTGTGGAGTTTCATCGTCGATATTCATATCTCTTTGTGAAAATGACGGATTTTGAGAAGTCTCATGAAGATGTTCAATTCCTTCCACTTTAGCAGAACCAAATTCAGTTTGAGTAAACTGATTTCCTTGAGATTTAATTTTTATTATGCTCCACCCATCACTCAAGTCTCTTGAAGTAGCACACTACTTTGCGTAATAAATTCGATGTGCCTATTTATCTAGTAAAAATGGTACATTTACAGCAAGAAGACATTTATATTTAATATCGCGGATTCCATGAGAAGGATGAACATGCAAGCCTCTCTCAGTATCCAACCACTGACATTTAAACATCGTTATTCAGTTCTGTCCTAGAAAACACAGCTCAATAATTTCATCCAGTATGCCATGAAAGTCAACTTCTATTTCTCTATGATGTGAACCTCTCAAGAAAACTCCTCTGTTCATTTTTTTATTCCCCATATGCACGTGTATAAAATTGAAAACCATTCACCACATATTCAATATATGATTTAACCATTTTGGATTTTGGGTTACTCAATTTACACAATCGCTTATCAATTTTATCACAATGTTGAGACACTAGAAAATTTGTAAAATAATTATTAATATGATAAATAATAAACAAAATTAATATTAAAACATCAATAATATATGTTACATGTTTTTGAATCCAGTTTGAAATTGACTTCTGTTGGCGTTCATCAAGAGAATCTGCTTTAATTTGTGGAAGTTGTTTCTTGATATGATTATCATATAACCTACAAATAAATATTGTTTACATGCTATAAAATAAATTATAGAATAAGTGATATAAGCCCTCATATTACAAATAATTTAATTTCTTAACAATTTAGGAGAATATATGTATGAGCTCTGTGGTGTTCATCATCTGAAAGCCATCGTTCATGAATTCCACCAAAACCAAGATTTGGCTGATTAGAAACTGATAATTTATTTTCCATCTCATCAATAAAATTCCCCTTGGTTCCTCCCATGTGATTTTGTTTTTATGGATAATGAGATTCAAAATAAAGAGATAAGAAAAAATCAATTTCCTCTTGCAAATAAGATTCATCAATTGAGCATTCAACTAATGCTTTGTTATGTACTTGTTTTATTCAATTTCTTCATGCATATCTCGATTTAGTACGTCCTTCCAAACTGTACTGGATCTCCATATTTAGCATCATGTGGAAAATGTAATATCAGATGATTCATTTTGTCAAAGAAAGCTAGCGGAAATACTTTTTCCAGTTTACATATAATTATAGAAACATCTTCTTCTAGTTTCATTAGTGCATCATAGTCTGTTGTCACTGTAGAAATGTCTCAAAAAAATATGTTACGTATTTTATAGAATACAAAATCATTGAATTCAAAAAACCTCTAAATAAAATAGGAATATTTCTTTCCATTATAAAATTAAAATCATTTATTTTTAATCTATTAATATAAGAATTCATAACACATCTTCCAAAATTGGAATCATAGCTATCTGGATGTCTCAAATCTGCAATCCACTAAAAAAATAGTAAGAGACTCTTTTTGGATATTTTATAAGATGCTTTTGGCTTCATTAACTAGTGTGATCAAACAATTTCAAATACTTCAATTTCTCAGAGCCTGCATATTTGGGGAAAATCTAATCGTGCCTTTACAATATCGTTGGTCTTACCTGGTGTATTCAAATCTGTATAAAATCAATTAAAAAAAATTCTTTTCAATATGAATGACATCCTATATGTGGTGGACCAACAAATTAGACCAATGTGGAAGATCCCAAAAAACGATAAATTTTATCCATTCATGTTCTTTCGCAAAGCCATTAATTTTCTATTAGTTTACTAGTGGCTCAAATGTGATATGAGGTATTGAAAATAGAACAGATTTTTACTCTTTCCCTGAGATCATTTTTGGAGGTTCATCCCTTTCAATTGTTCTTTTTCTGAAATGAGATTTATTCCGCCGAAAAGGATGATCGATTCGATGAAATCTGTATAGACAGTCAAAATTGTAAGGTTTTTTCCATTGAAAGACATAAAGGCATTGTTGACTTTGATACATTAAGGACATGATTTTGGACCATGTGTACTCTAGCAAGATAACATGAGATTTGCTGGAAAGTCACTTATCATCCACATCAATGCAGATTTTAATATGAATTTTTTTTTTCGCAGGAACATCATATGTACTAACACCATCACTCCTCAATCCATTTAACTCATTAATAAATGGTTTCAAATAAACATCAATATTATTTTTCAGATGTATTTGGATTAATATGGTCAAAATGATAAAGTTCAACTTCATCAACATCCATGGAGGTAAATTTTTCAGAGTTATTAAGTCATGCCTACATGAACAGTGACTACCATAATAACTAAACGAATAGAAACCATCAGTAGAAATACCCAATCATAGGTTTTGGGCTTCTAATGAAAAAGAAAGTTGCAGACTATCAAATTTTTCCTTGAATCACCATCAGATGGATGATTCAACATTTTATCAGTTGAATTATTGGTTTTGTGCTATGACATCGTTGAATCTATGTTGTTTGACATAAATTAACGCTGCAACCTGGGTGAAAGGGGGAAATATAACTACTATTTTTCTGGAATTTATCCAAACATCCCCTAATGAGCTTCTTTATACCTCTATAGTCCACATGTAGGACAACTATCAAACAAGTCATTTTCACCAGAATATAAGATGCAATCATTTGGACATCTATGAATCTTCTGAATGAGTTTCTTTTTATAGGAAACACATTTATTTCAGGTAACCGTTTTTTAACCAAATAAAATATCTGAAAAAAATAGTACTTTGACATTTTATTTTCTGATATAATAGCCACAAATTTTTTAACCACTTATTATTTGATTTTCTTGCATACAGGATATAATGGATCTTTAGCAGACCTCAACAACTCATAAAATTAGGATGGAGCCAACTCAGGAGTTAAATCAATATCATCATGAGTTTTAGTTTTCTAAACAATTGGACCTGCAACATCATGTACTAATATTAAAACTATGATGGATCCGAAATCATGTTATTATTAACTTCAATGGAACTATGTTCTCTGTGTTGATACCAAATAACATAATTTGGTATAAAACCAATCCGCAAGAGATATCCTCCAACTTTGTCAAATGAGTCAAACATTCTCAGAGCACATTTTTAACAAGGGAACATTATTGTGCCTTCTGAAACCTATTTTGGTTTTTATGATGCAAATGATAATAATGATTCAACACCCTCAATATAAACAGGATTTGACCAAAAAATGTTTGTATTTCATCACTGATTTATCCATGTGAGATCATCGAAAAATTATTTTTGTCAACTTCTTCGTTATATATTTTTTACAAAATAAAAAATCTTTACTCTTTTTGAATAATTTGAAATTATAAAAACAATATCTGAAAAAATATAATAATTAAAAATACTACTTAATGATTACCATTACTTATAGGTGATATAATTTCCAGTGGATTGACAACACCTCTTTTTTTCAACGACTCATTTACTTGCACATTCTCACACATAAATCACAATGCTGAATCTGATCAAAGGTAAGAATATTCATTCTTGTATGCACGGGAATGAATATGTGTACCTCTGAACAGATTCTCCATTGTGATTTTTGTGTGAGAAAGGGGAAAGTAAAAGATCCGTCCGACAAAAGATCCCCCTTTTTGTTAATGAATTATCTTCTTGCAACTGTCACAACTTGAACACATTTAAAAAAATGTGGTCATACGAATCCATATTAAAGCTCATGCATACGAGATTAGATATGAATACGTAGAATAATACATTACATAATGTATTGAGTCGGTGAATGTTGAAAGGAGAAGTGTCATCTAACAAAAGGATTTTCGACAATACACTGAAAATTGTGTAATGTGATTACAACTTATTACAATTCATTATAATTGATTTACTTCTTAATTGTTACTAATTGATACTATTACTAATTTTTACTAATTGTAATTATTACTAATTGATACTAATTATTACTAATGGTTACTAATTATTGCGAATTTTAACAAATTGTTTCTAATTGATACTAATTGTTACTAATTATTTCTAATTTTTACAAATTATAATAATTATAACTAATTATTACTAATTATTACAAATTTTTACTATTTATTCCTATTTATTCATATTTATTCCTATTTATTCCTTCTAATTCTTACTTATTCCTATTTTATTCCAATTAAATTTAAATGTATTCGTATTTATTAATATAAATTACTGTTTATAACTATTTATTACACTTTATTACTGTTTATTACTATTTATTACCATTTATTACTAATTATTTCTAATTATTCCTATAAATAATTATTTATTACTAATTATCACTATTTATTACTAATAATTTCTAGTTATTACGAATTATTACTATATATTACTAATTATTCCTACTTATTCCTATTCAATCCAAAATATTCCTATTTTTTCCTAATTATTCTTATTTATTCATATTTATTTGTAATTATTACAAATTATTACAAATTATTACAAATTATTATTTATTATTACCAATTATTACAAATTATTACAAATTATTACTAGTTATTACTAACTATTACAATTAATTCCTATTTATTACTAATTATTACTAATTATAACTATTTATTCTTAATTAATACCAATTAATCCTAATTATTCCTAACTATTCCTAACTATTCCTTATTATTTTTAATTATTCCAAATTATTCTTAATTATTTATAATTATTTCAATTTATTCCCAATTATTCCAAATTATTCCAAATTATTAATAATTATTACTAATTATTATTAATTATTACTTATTATTACTAACTTAATTTTTCCAAATTATTACTAATTATTCATAATTATTCCTAATTATTCCTAATTATTCCAATTTATTCGAATTTAATCAAATTTATTCCAATTAATTCATCTTTATTCATCTTTATTCCTATTTTTTTTATTTATTCTTTTTTATTACAATTTATTCTTAATTATTAATATATACTCCTAATTATTACTATTTATTCGTAATTATTAATATTTATTCCTAATTATTAATAATTATTAATAATTATTACTAATTATTATTAATTATTATTAATTATTAATAATTTTTACTAATATATTAATAATTTATTGCGAATTATTACTAATTAGTTTTAATTATGACTAGTTATTAATAATTATGACTAATTATTACTAATTATTCCAAATTATTCATAATTATTCATATTTATTCGTATTTATTCTTAATTATTCCTAATTAATTTTAATTATTCCTAATCATTCTAAATTATTCCCAATTATTCCTAATTATTCCCAAATCTTCCTAATTATTCCTATTTATTTTTAATTATTACTATTTATTGATAATTATTCCAAATTTTTAATAATTAGTCCAAATTATTAATATTTATTACTATTTATTACTATTTATCAATAATTATTACTAATTATTACTAATAATTCGTATTTATTCCTAATTATTCATATTTATTCCTAATTATTCATATTTATTCATATTTATTACTATTTAATCATATTTATTAGCTTGTATTTATAATTATTACTATTTATTCCAATTTTTTCCTATATATTTCAATGTGTTGCTAATTATTACTATTTATTTCTATTTTGTACTAATTTTAGCTAATTATTTTTATTTATAACTAATTACTACTATTTATTACTAATTACTACTATTTATTTCTAATTCACACTATTTATTATTAATTAAAACTATTTATTAATAATTACTAATATTATTTACTTATTATTACTAATTATTCCTATTTATTAATATTTTTTCCAATTTATTTCTAATTATTACTTTTTATTCTTAATTATTTCTAATTATTTTTAATTATTACTATTTATTAATAATTATTACTATTTATTACTATTTAATGCTAATTATTACTAATTATAACTTTTTATTACTATTTACTAAAATAATACAGATAACCTATAAATTAAAACCTAATTTAATTACAACTAATAAACAATAATAAAAATTAACATAAAAAATTTATATAAATATTAAACTAAATAAAATACAAATACCTTTAAACTTGATCTTCGATTGATGTAAGTGCCTTCACAACAACTCCGTAAAAAACTAACTGAGAGAAATTTTCACCCTAAAATTTGTGTTTAGAGAGAGAATGTATGTGTGAAATGAGAGGAAGAGAATGAAAAATAGAGGGGGTATAAATAGTATAGATTAGTAGCAACGAGACTTGTTGCGACGATAAGCCCATCGCAGAAGGTACCTTTTACGATGGGGCCCGTCGTAAATAACTTTCCCGTAGTAATTGTTGTCAGTGGTTAAAAGGGTATTTGCAACTAGACCTATCTGAAAAACTCATTTACCACCGCCGTTATTTGCGATGGGCCCCGTCACAAATACCCTATGACCGACACACTATTTGCGATGGGGGGATCCCCCCATCGCAAATATCCTTCCTACGGTTTGGTTCACCTCCCGCACCAAAGCTCCCATTACCTTTCGCAACCGGACCCCAGATCCTGTTGCAAATAACCCGTCAAAAATTTCAATTTTTCCGTAGTGTAATCCTTACCACGCATTGGATCACACTATGTTATTTTGTTTTATATTCCATAGGATTCCATGATTTTTAACATGAATGATATGTTGTGTTACATTAAAGGTAATAATGGTATTCATATTGAAAAATAATTTTTTTTATTTTCTAATATTATTTAATTTGATTTTGAAATTTTTATCTAGTTTACTAAGACTACTACACTATATGATCCTATTGGATGTAATTCCTTGAATATATGAAATTATAAGAAAGAAAAGAACCAACTCATGACTACTAATATCTGGGTCATTTTGGATGGTATCAATGGATGTTTATTAGAATCCTTTGGAACTAGATTTACGAAATCCTACAGTAAGGAACACAACCTATTAGTTTAGTATCTATGAAAAAATTATTAGTATAATAAGGATTTTTTTATTTCTTAGACATATGTTTAAAAATAAGGATAACCATTAGGGTTTATATGATCATTGAATTTGTTGTAAGTATAAGTATTTCTATTAATATAAATTAAAAATTATAATTATGAGAAAACATTCATGGGTTAATACATTCTATAATGTTGAATAGATTTAGTGTATTTTTTTGGATTCGTATTGCATTTTTCGATAATATTAATATAGTTCTATGAAAAGGACACCTCATATTCCATGGGACTAGTAGTCATATCCTACATGGTTGTGGGGTTTGAACCTACAAGTGAAGGAAAACAATGGTAGAACACCAACCACTATCTTATGTGATGTCTTGGTTAGAATATGTTTTTTCTTGTTAAATTACCGGATTGATAAGGATTATTTTGAAATTAGGGGCATCTATTTTAAAAAGGAGATAATGTTGGGATTGGAAAATGATTCAGTGATCATGGGATTAATGTTTCTTTGGATGATGTATTCTATTTTTGGAACCATATAAGAATATGCGAAATAGAATATGATAATGAAAAACTAGTTGTATTGTCTTTGGGATGAAAATATGACTTTATTTTAGAATTATGGTGATTCAGGTTATTTATTAAAACTGTTTTCATATCATAGATATTATGTGGTTCAAGAAAATATTTTTTTTGGTATGAGTATTCTAGAGTCGTTTACATTATTTGGAGAACTGTGTGATAATATATTTCAGATTTAAGGTTTTCAATATTATCCTATATTTTTTTATAATTACATTCCTTTTCTTAATGATCCATGTTTAGCAATTGGTTTACTATTATTGATTAATGTTGTGTTTCATCATATAATGTGTTATTATTTATTGGGAATTTCATTATATTATCCTAACCATTTCATTAGATAATTTATAATGTAAAAATGAATATAAATTTACATTTGTTTTATTTTTTGATATTTATAAGTTGATTAAAATACATCATGCATGAAAGTTTTAATTTAAATACAAATAATTTTGAAGAAAAAATGAGTTTGTGGTGGAAATTGATTACATGAAAAAAGTGAAATTGTCAAGTAAGTATATTTTATAATGTTATTAGTTAGGATATAAATATAATTCCTCAACTATATGAAAAGGATGTGAAAATAAAAACATTATCCATTTACTTTTGTTACTAAGAAATCAGTGAACCATTAATTCATTATAGTTTTAATAATCTATGATGGTTAACATTAAAAATTAATTTTCTCTATAACTCTCCACAAGTACATGATAGTTTATTTTCTATACCTTGTCCATGTTTTTTAACATGGAACCCAAGTATATGTTATCTTATGTGACATTCTTACATACATTTCATTTATTTAACATGGATGCATTATTAATCCTTTTTTGATGTAAAATTTCAATAAAGGAACATTGAATATTTGGACCCAACCTATGTAGAATGAGTTCAAATTGGGATTATAAAATTTATTAAGGGTGGATAGTGTAACATCCCACACTTCTAAAACAAATTAATATGTTTGGTGCCAGACATGATACACCAAATCGAGCTTAAACGAACAACTAAATATTATTATTTAAATTATTCCATTATAACCTATCAGTTTGAATGCAAATTATGAAAAATCTTATCCTAATTATGAAAATATGGTTTATACATGGTTATAAAATAGTTCCTTTTTTGAAAAATAAATTCAAAATGAAACAAATCAAATGGAATTTAATGGATGTGTTTTTTATGAAATTAATTTTTGACCATAAATGTGTATTATCAAAAGTAATGATTATTATTAAAATTTATTAATTAAATTTATTTTTTATTAATTCATTATGATTTTTTTGAAATTCATCCAACATGTTTTATAGGTTTAAAATAATAAATAATACAATTTTTAGCCTAAAATGTCTTATATTTTTTAAATAGCATTTTTTCAAACTTTTAGTTGAATACATTTTTGAAAAATATATATTTTCACTTTTAAAAATTCTATTTGAAATTAAAATCGTATTATTTAAACTTTTAGTATCAGTATTTAATTTGGTATAATTTTAGTCAATTTTTGGAATATTTTATTATTTGATAAATAGTGAAAAATAGTAAATTTTAATTGAAAATAAATGTATTAAATATAGAATTTATAGTGTTGAATTGTATTTTAAGTTGTTTTAATATATAATTAGACCACTTTTATATCATTTAATCCAATTTATGTAATTTTAATCAATTTTACATTCAATTTGGATATGAAAACATTTCAATCCCCTTAGCGTTTTATTTTTAAAAACACATTTTTTTGTTCTGTCATCTAGATTAGTTTTTTATAAATCATATCTAATTTTGTGTTCTGAATAATGAAAAATGGATTCCATATTTGGAATCATAAGGTTTATATTTAGTAATTTCGTTTGTTTTGTTTTTTGATTATATGAAAATTCACTTTAGTAAATATTATTACCGTAGTTAAGGTAAAATTAAACAATTAAGGTTACAATAATATTATAAAAATTAGATCATTACCCTAACAGTGGTACTGATTTTTTTTATGTGTGATTGTTGACTAATTTTTTTGGACGATTTAATGTGGTCATGGAACAACTGGGATTACATTAACCCATTTTTCTGTATTTTATATTAATGGAAACTCAAGGATGTCATAGTTTTGTTTTTAAAAAGTTATATATTTTAATATGGTGTTAAATAGGTGATATATTTGACTAAAAATTATATTTTTTGATTTTAAATAGTTATCCTCATTATGAAAAGTTATTTTTAATTTTAGTGATGAAATATATTCTTTAATGTTTTGCACAATGATGATGAATTAATTGCATAATTAATTTAAATATCAAATAAAGGACACTAAAAATTTTAATAAAACTAATTTGTGATAATTAATTGCATCCAAGAATTTAATTGATGACATTGAAATATTTTGAATGTATGAAAATACATGGATTGATGATATCTTGTTTGATTGATATTCTTAAAATTAAATGATTTGAAAAGTGTCAAAATAGAAATTAATTATATTTTAAAATAAACAACTTTTTATTAAATTATATAAAAATAATATAAACATTAAATTTAAAATAATATTGGTATAATGATATAATTTTCATCAATGGTCCATTAGAAGTCGATTTTCATTTTATAGTAATTATATTAACCCTCAAAGAGTACAAATCTATGTTCTCATGGTATGAGTCATGGGGGTTAAATAAGAGTTAAGACCAAAATGATAAGTGTATAACAAGGCATAAACAAGTAAGAAAATTTCTTTGATGTTTATTTTCCCCATATCTCCATTTTTTATACTAATAGTTTTATAATGGATACTTTAAATTGAGAAATACTTATAGAGTATTCTAATCCAATATAGTTAAACAATTGCACTCCATTTGTATTTAAAATCATTTCTATGTCCACATAGAATGAAAATTAATATATGAATATACAAATTGAATAAATTTTTCTTAATGAAATTATTTTTATTACAAAAGATTTTTTTATTATGTTATATAACTTCCTTATATTATTCCTAAATCCTAAGACAATATTAAGTTAAATACCAAAATATAAAATAATTTCAATTACAATTACTTATTTTGATATATTATTGATTAGTTAGTATGTCTAAATAATTTGATAGATATATAAGATTTAATTGAGATGGGTGAATGTATTATATTATAATTAAATGTTTTTATTATTGAATTTATATTCAACTTAAATAACTAGTATAACATCAGAAAATATTAATATTTCATTGAATTAAATTTTTTAACTTTTTCAAAACATTAAAATATAAAATAACTACAAAGGTGATAATATATGGAGAAAAATATAACCACTATTCATTTATTAACCATTTGTATGACTATTCATCTAAATAGCCATATTATATTTTAATATATTTTTACATATTCCAATAGTGACCCCAACTTCAAATATGAAATGGAATCTCCTCTCTCACATATTAATAATACATTAATCCTTATAGATATAAAAAACTGATATGATTAATCTTATAAAGTTTTTTAGTTATTTTCTATATGTTCTATTCTTTAAAACAGAGATACCATAGTCTTCTCTAGAGGGAATTTAAACAAAGTTCACCAATGAGAAGGTATTTGTCTTTACCAAATCGTCCTTATTTATTTCTTATTCTACTTCCTATTGATGTTTTTTCCATTATAAAGTAATAAACAATGTATTATATATATATTAATTTTTTTATAATTATGGGACTACCATATTACAAATTTTATACATCGTATGATAAAACTAAAGCATCGGGCATGTGTACGTATGACAAAACAACTCCAAACCATAGAGTAATCTATTTTTCATTGAAAAAGTAATTGGATTGGAAATATAATTGAAAAATTGGATATATATAAGTAATATGACCTTATATTTATTATATAAAAATAAATTTACTATGAAATTCGTTACACTTTATCAATTAATGGAACGATACCGTCAATCGTGCCTATGCACCACATACAGTCTACACAATACGACATGATTCATTTTCCCTAATCACCTATAAATAATGAAGAAAAAATTATATAATGAATATATATGATATCTATGAATTTAATATCACTATTTAGATGACATAACTATATCATAATCACATGAAATAAGACACACATGACAAATCTTGCTTGGGTAAATGAAGTAGTTAACACGAGAAACTAGGTTAATAATGAAATATAATAAAAAATGGGTGATTAGATGATCATATATGATATCATAAATTTGAATATGGTTCTGTAATTAATCAGTAATATTATTTAAATCATTTTATAAGGGTCTATAGAGCATTGAAAATTTTATTCTGTAATTTTTGGGAATTTCATCTTGCATTTCTCCTATAAGAGATTAATGTCATAATCACCATATATATATTTTTGGTGGTGTATATACATCCAATTTTGGTATATTATATCATGGATCATTTTTTATTCATGAATTTCAGTGTTTTACTTTTAATTATCTAATAAAAGGTGATTTAACTATAAAATTATAAATTGGTAAATGTTATCATGCATTCTCACATTATTTTGTGATTGTTAACTTTCTATTACTACAATAAATGTCTCCTAATAATTACTCATTGAAAATAATATTTATGTGAGATATCTATATTCTTGTATTATAGATATGATTATATATTCATATTTAAAATAATGGTCAATAATTTTATACATTGACTGTTATTTGATTTATTGGGGAAACATTGATATATTCATATCCTTTAATAAATATATATCTATAATAAGGAACATTCTTAAGGAATTTAACATCATTATTAGATATATGTCTTATTATCTCTATATAAATGAAACTGGTAGGGAACTGGTTAATGCAAGCCTCATGATGCATCAGTATTGTCAGGTGATGAATTTAGTTGGACAAAGAATTCTTTTTTTTATGCAGTACATTTTAGACTATAACATGAAATTTATTTACAATAGAGTTGAACTTGACCAAGCCTAATAGGTTTTTACCTAGTAGTTTGTAAACCCTATCTTGAAGGGTGATTAAAAAATCTATTCATGTATGAGATACTTGATTTCAATGAATATAGAAATTTTTTAATTCAGAATTATATCATTATCATTTAGTAGCTTTTCACTCAGAAAAACTATATCGACAATGTGTATTTAATTTAATGATTAAATTTACGTGACTTAAGGTATTTAACCTGAAATATATGTTCTTCATTTTTATTCCAAATAAGTTCCACTATATATAACCCTTTAATTATAATTTTAGATAACGCATTTTTTCCCTAGGTTCCCATGATGTTTTTCATGATTTATATGCGTTGTAACACTGTTGGGAATATTGGTGTTCTCATAAAAAATTACATTTTTTATTTTAAGACTAAAATATAATTTTAATTTCCAAGATATATCTTGTTTTAAAAAAGTAATAAACTATCCAATCCTTTAGGATGTGATTAATTGTATATATAAAAATGTAATAAAGAAAAGAACCAGCATAAGGCTACTGGGGTTTGTGTGTTTACAACATACAACTACCTAAGATAAATAATTCACTTGGAAGTAAAAATATACATAGTTATAATGTGATACCATGAAACCTAAATTTATACCTCCCTCCTCTAAAGGCCCGAAGTATTCTCCTCACAAAATCCTAGGATAATGAATTAACAAATAGAACAATGTCCATAATTAAATAAATAAAATTTATCTACATTTGTTTTCAAAAACAAAAATGTGTTAAATTTAAAATATAAGTGTTGGGAATGACATGAATGTATTGGGTCAGGATGCCTTCTTGTTAGGATTCATGAAATACTTTTCATCACTATGTTATTCTCCCAATATTAGGTGTAATTAACTCCCAATACCCAAATAATGATGACTAAATAATTGGGTGAAATGTATAATGGGAGGATAATAGAGGCCACCATAGGCAGAATCATACAAAAAAATCAGCATGAAACTATTTCCAATCCAACCCCATAATAATTGTGAGACGAAGATATGGGGGGGCACCCTTATAATGAACATGATGTGGATTATATGAAAAGATAGGGTACACATATAAAAAAATTATGGGGGTAAAATACCCATAAAAATCAGGTTTGAAAACTGATTTTTAAAATAAGTGAATAACTACACAATAGGACTCAACTAGTGAGATTGTAGACCCAAATAGGCTCATATTCTTATGGTTCTTCCATTGACTAGAAGGTGGCTGAATGTTGTGTCTTTTAACATCATACCATCCTCTGGGGATTTCCCTATTTTTTCATTCACCTTCCCCCCCAATTCGTCTTCAAAAACCCCTTCTCTAGTGTCCAAAATTCAAAATACTATTCTGAACTACAGTTCTCAAAATGAATCCTCAAATAGGATAAAGTTGAAATTCACCTTGAAGTTAAAACCTTTTATGTTCCCATTTGATATTATAAACTCCCCACCATAACACATTTATTACTTGAGAAATCATAGTGGGTATATAATTTAAACACCTATCATAATGCATTCAATAACCACCACGTGAAGACCACATTCCTTATCCTATTTTCAACCATGATTTTTGAGATAAAACTTGAAATCCATGTGCTTAACCCCCTAACACAATAAAACACTTAAATTAATTACAATAACTTGGAATGGATGATCACCCAAACATTTCAACCCTAAGACACTGATGTATATTCATCAATTTCTCACATGTATGGTGGTTCTCACTATATAAATACATAATGCAAAGCAGTTAATTGTATTACATAACACCCTACCCCATTGAAATTTACTACTGGAACATGATCCCTATATTCCCCAGATTACATGATGTGGTTTCCAATCAATCATGCCCAATTACCCTTTTAATTCCTCTAAGTGGCTGATACAACTCTCTATTTTTATTTCTTAAAAAAGTTTTTTATACCCGCCATCCAGTCAATAATCCCAAACAAAACGGCATTCCATTCGAAAGGTTGGAAAATTAAAAAAATATTATTAAGGTCTAACAAGAAAAACTAGGTGTGTCTGTCCACTTAGCCCAAATATTTTCATGAAATAACATAAGGAAATCATTCATAATCTAACCTACTCTTTGAACACTCATATTGTCCCACCGATGTGTTTCTAACATAACTTATCATTATTCTAGAAATACCGTATAACTTCTATTGTCATTCTAATAAATCTCTTTACTTATCAACTCTATTACTAATATAAATTTCTTGACTAATTTATCAGCTTTCTATATCCACCGTTGTTCCATACCATGAGCACCAATGTAACACCAAACTCTCATTCTTATCTCAAGTCTGATAATATCAATCTGAACATAACCAAAACTATATATAAGAATAATATCTTCTATTCTCAATATTAAAATGAAAATATTTTAATCTTCAAACCCAAATCAATGATTCATTATGTAAATCAACAAATAATTCTCATTTCACCCATATTACACCCCACATGAAGCGACAGTCTTGTGATCTATTCAATAATATCTACCATAATATTATTCTCATAATTAGTTTACCTACAAAAAATATATGATTAATGGTTTATCTACTATTAATCTCCACATGAAACAACAAGATATAAAATACTGACTAATAATAGAGGGATAACAGGAAATAAATTATTACCACAAGCTTCCACCCTTATAGGATTTCCATTTTCAATATTGGGTGAAACTACATTCAAAATGAATGTCACATGTTGAAATATCTAATGGTTCACTCCCCACTATTCGCACCCATATATATCACTCATTGAGCAAGAGATTATTGGATTTAACCATTAAAATATGTGTTTCAGCCCTCAGTATCCATGATCATCCTCCATGTTAGCTAGAAACAAGAATAGAGCATATGTTATTCATGCCACCACACCTCAACTAATCCATAGTCCGATTCTCATTTCATGAGTATTATATTCCTCAAACAAGAAACTTATTTTCTTGAATGGAATAAAATCATTGATCTGACATCCGTACTTATCTCGTAGAAAATGCCACTTTCATTTAGGCATCACTAGAATACACTCTGCTACATCCAATACTACATTCCAAATGACACAACACATCACTTATGCATTCTTTAATACAAGTTTTCCATCTATGTTCATCATTTTATAAATATTTATCAAAGTAAACCGAAGGACCTAAAAAATATCTATTGTGTCACTTATCATCATATATTTGTTAAAAAATCCAAGCCTCTAGTCTTTCCCCCAATGCAAACCTACCTAATCATGAAAGAAACCCAAAACATTCTAAACCACATCATCCCACAAAAACTAAAACTTACAAAAAAATAGTAAACCTAGAATATTTGTAAGATATTATTTTATATCAATGATATGATATCCCCATATATTAACACCTAGGGTAAACATTGACCATCTCACTATAAACTAAACTAGTAATTGAAAAGTCAATGTATCTGAAAGATCAAGCCATCAGATAACATTAATGTTAAAAAAACACCATAAAGAATCTAATTGTTCTACCTCAACCCATTTATTGTTATCAAAAACCTATAGAAACATGGAACTGAAATCTATTGAGGAATCATTTCATACCCTACCAAAGAGTAACAACACATTACATGAATCGATCTCTAATGATGCATATAGAAACACCTCACTAGTTAACAATCTACCATCAATGATTGTCATCGATCAAACTACCATAAATTAAAATTGGGAGTAAAAAGGGACTGAAATCATAAGGAATATTCCCCTCAAAAAACTAAGATGACAAAAAAAACCCAATCAGATGTTTTCTCCTAAAAAATATCTGGAATAAATTATACCCAAAAAATATACATTGTTACACCACATGTATACTAATTTTAAAAAATGTATAACCCTGATTCATAGAACTAAAGTAATCCATGATTATAGGTCATTCCCACTCATGGGTCACCTTAAAAAAATGAAAATCGACCAACTACATAACAATGAAATCTCAACCATTGGTTTATATCCAATCCACCATATCTATCATTATGTAAATAACACACACATAAGGATTACAGAACCACTACACACTATAACCAATCAAAATGTTTAATATTCATGTTTATCTGAATCCGTAACATGCATTAAATTATTCTTATTTAGACACCCACATAATAAATAACTAATTTCTATAGGGATATCACATATATTAATCTCTCTCTATATCCCCAACTTCTGTTTCACATCTTCCACCTCAACTACACATAGGTCCACATAACACACATATATATGAGTCATAATTTTCAACATTATCATTTTATATTAACGAGCATTCAATATAAAAATGTTATATTTATTTGAAATTTAATGTAATTTTTTTTGAAAAGTAAATATAAGTTTTCCTTGGTGTATTGTTTAATATTAAATATATATGAATGAAAATGAAGGATAAATGAATATAATTTTAAATATTTACATTACACAGAACAATAAGGAACCTAACTCTAGAATCCTATAGACAACGAATACTTTATAAAATTGTAATAATATTCAATAGATAAAATCCCAATGAACTGAATATGTTTTTAATCTTGTTAAAAATAAATCGTACATGAATCCCACTTTAAATTTGAATACATAAAAATAACACTTATTGGATGTAAATATTCTCTATCCTTGAAGTCATTCAAATATTCCATATTTATATCCAAGGAAACATAAATAAAATATTGGTGGTATATAATTTATAGTATGGGTTACGTATAATAAAATATGTCATTATTAACTAAGTCATAACCAATATTTCATGTAAAAAAACAAATTCCATTAAATCAATAACATTATCATGAATAATAATATGGAATTAGTGAATAATGGTAAAATATTTCCTGATTACTAATGATAAGATAATGGAACATATCCATAGATATAATATGTATTCTCATAACCACATGGAAATATGTAACTAATCTCATAAGGATATAATTCATAAGTATATTAATATTAAACATACTATTGAGGCCTTTTGATTGGACATATTATACAAATGGTTAAGGCCTCATCTAAATACTGAAACACGTTTTTCTTGTGAAACTAACTGATTCAGATATGGGCTATAATGGGACTCTTTTATGACAAATTAAAAAAAATAAAATATATATTTAATAAAATATAAAACATAATCAACATGATTTGATGATCAAAATATTTTTTTTATTATATGACATATTATTCGAAATATCAACAACATCCCATTCGAATTAATCTTGAACCAGAAAATTGTAGAATATGTATTGATTCATTATAATATATCATGAGTGTAGAATAATAAAAATAAAAGACCAATTTTGTTCATGAATAAAAATACAATAAAATATCAGTAAAATAATTTATGTGGGAATAAAACTTTTACATTGAAATTCTCTTAAAATAATTTTTTTTAATAATGTTAGGAAATAAATTTTATTAAAAGAATAATGGAATCATTAATGGGATGATTAAAATAAAGGAGTAGAATTATGAGTCGAAATTATGATAATTTAAATTTGGTTAAACCAACATTTATGTTAACATTTAGCTAAAAAGTTAAAAATTATCTCATTTGGAAGTTAAAAAGAATAATTTGTTTCATCCATTTTCAAAAAATAATAAAATGGTAAAATATTTAATTAAAAACAAATTTTATAAAAGTATATATTTTTTGAAATTTTTTTATGAAAAATTTTAAATAGATGAAAAATATTCCATATTGAGTAGTGAAAAATTCTATTTACTTTAAAAATAAAATTTCTATCTCGTGAGTACATAAAAGTTAAAAATGAAAGGTAAAATTGTAATTTTCTGTGAATAATCATTAGGAGTTGAAAATATATTGGGTTTAAGAAATAAATATTACGTAATACCCCTAGAAAATACATAATCATTGATAATCTCAAATAAAGACGATATAAAAAACAATCACTTAATTTTTTGGTAATATAAGAATTATAATACACATGAAAGAAATAACATCAAATGAATAATCAAATATCCATAATATAGATGGAATTATGACATATAATGTGAAACTAGTAGTATATTTAAGACATGAAAGATGAAAGTGGGTAATCTAACTTGTGTATCATTGGAAAAAAGGGAGATGAGATTCCATTACCTCAGGTCCGACATGTCAAGTACTCTATTTATTTTCCTAAATTGAAACTAATATTAGTTACAATCATTGTTAAAAAAATCTACATGTTTTTTGTTCATTTGATTTTTTTTATATTATATTTATGTACTTAATAATTATATTAACATTATATGTTTTGATTAAAAATCTGTTAATGTATACAATATGATTTCAGTTTGGTAAATATGGTAAAGGTATCCATTGTTCAAGCCTGTACCAAATAATAATTATGAAATGATTATTATTTTCATAAATAAATTATTATTTCTAAAGAAACCATGAAATATGGTTATGAAAAATCATATATATTACCATCATGGTGATAGTATGTTGTGTGTATGCATGAGTAAAGTTTCATTTTTTTCAACAATCATGATGGAAAGAACATGAGTATTGTTTGATCCTTATAAAATTCTTATTATAACTTTAATAATTTATAGTGTCTAAAATAAAAATTTATAAATCATCCATTTCATGGGGTGATTCTATTTGATCCATGTCTCTTCATAGAGGTGTTATTCCGCATGTACGCTTGATCTACACTATCCTTTTTCATTAAATGGAAATGTAAGAACATATATGATATATTATGAATTATAATGATAAATATATCGGAATGTAACGACACGAAAAATAGGTCTTTTTTTAGTTATGGATTTATTTCGTCATAAAAAATTATTATTATGTTTTAGAATATAAACACATCGAATTACATCAGACCCAAACTGTAGTTTTCATAATTGATATAATTTTTATAAAAAAATAATTTATATGTAATAATGATTAATTTAATTAAATAGTATGATTAAAACACCCGATTAGATTTAAATGATAAAATAATTTTATTCTTTTGTGTCATAAATTTCACTATGTTGTTTCCCTATTCATTTTATATCTACTATTATTTTTAATAACGTAGAATTTTTATATTTAAATGTTATATTTCTCAAGCATAGAGCTTAATTTTGATATAAAAAATGTCTAAATTTTTCTTGGGTGAATTTTTAGAAGTTTTCAAAGAAGATTGTTTTTTTCAATATATAGTATTTCATTTTATAAATAGTGTTTTTTATGAATAGAATTTGATGATTAGTAAAAAAATATTTCATTATCAACTAATATTTTTGGTGTAAATATTTCCAAAAAATGGATATACATGGTTGTGATAAGTATGATATTTTGATACTAATGACATTAGCATAATTGTTTTTATGAATTGTAACACACACTTCTGAATAATAGAATACTATTATAAATATTAATGAATTATAAATTTAAAAAAATATATAAACACAACCAATGAATGTATAAATACAATTTCAATATATTAAATCCAAAAATTGATCATCATATAAACATTAGTATTTTGTTTGTCATAAAAATTATAATTACAAGTTTATGATTAATTTAATAATTTTAAATCAAAATTTATTTTCATAATATGTTATAAAAATTTGTTACTTTATTGTGTTATTGTTATAAGATAATTTTATGGGACATTGATTAATTTATAGAGGTGTTACAAAATAAGTTATTGTTTTAATGTTGTTTGTTTGAAATAAATTTTGATTTTATTTAAAAAAATTAGAAAATTTTTCTTGAAATATTTATTTCATTTTTTAATTATACTAGTCAAAAAATGTTTGGGGGTATTTTTGGGTTTTTTCTAAAAAACATGATTTTTTATTGAATAGAAATAATACAATTTTGGGTTTTTAGTATGTTTAATGACATTATAATGATTTAATAATTAATATAAATTGGGGATATACTTTTGAACCATAAAATATGTAATGTGGTTTTCCAAGTGGGAAATACAATGGGAAAATACCTTGGGAAATCCCATGGTTTGGAAAACACTAATAATGAGGTGTCCCATGGAAATTAATAAAATATTCCAACACTTTTTCTATAAGCACCAACCCATTCAATCATTCCATTCATTCCAAATTCCTATTAAATAATGATATGGTATTTAAACTCCCATGATTTTCTCCTAATATTTCCTCAAGCGCTCCCAAGATCCCAACTATTGAGTTTTAGAAGTAAATCATCAAGGAAAGGGAACCTTTCACCCTTCTCTTTTAGTCAAGTCTCTTTTTATGTTATGCCTTTTCATTTCAATTTTTTTATGTTGGGTTTTGTTAATATGTATCAATTTTCATGTCCATTTTATTCTAAATTAATTATATAACTTATTTTTTCTAATCAATTGTTTTTCAGAATTTTTATGTGAAGTCGTTTTCATGTAGAATTTTCGTCAGGGAATTTCCAAAATCTATTTTTCTTTCAGTTAAACTTTTATTTTGTAGTTTTGAATAATTCCATAACATGACCTTATATCAATTTTATTATTTACTTATACTATATAATGAATCTCTTATAAATGTTTTTCCAAAATCCACTATCTTATTAATTTTTTATAAAATAATGTGGCATTGTAAATAATGCTTTAAAACTTTTTTCACAAAATCTCTCTTTTTTATAAAGAAAAATATTATTTTTTATTTGAATACCAAAACCTATATAATTTAATATATTGTTAATAATGACATAAAAATGATATATTTGATTCTATATTTTACATACATAAGATCCACTTTTGCATTTTATGATATATAAATGATATAATGATCATGTTTTTAAGCAATTTTTTTACAAGTCAAGATTTTGATATGAAACCCTTTTCATTAATTCTATTGGTATTTCTTATTAAATAATTTATTATTATAAATGTGAATCACATAAAAATAAATACATATTAAGGGTGATCCATGATAGTTCTCTAATGCATTGGGTAAAGAAATTATTCTTTAGTGGTGACATGTTTTATGATACCTCGGTGAGTAACCATTGTAATTTTTATGACTCCTTAGGGATAGACCATGGTGATATGCTTATAAATATCTACATAAAATGTTTTATCCACATTTCCATGTCATTATTCATGTTATTTTATTTGTTTTATTCCTAACTTTCTCTTTTACATGTCTTGTTTATCAAATTTATAAGGTAACTGTTTCCCTTGTTTTCCCTTACAAGGCCATCTGATCACCCTTTAATTTGATGTATGTCTCTAGGATATGAGATTCAATAATTGTACAATGGAAAAAATTTATGATAAAGGCATTATATTGGATTTGAAGAGTTGTTTTAATGTTTTTATTTATTATGTTCATGATTTTCACAAAACTAGACTTTAAATACAATTTTATTGTAAAATGAAATGAAAACATATTTAATAAAAATTAAATAATTGATAGTTAGTATAAATAGATAATTTAGTAATTAATTGAAATTAGTATATGAAAACATTAGAAACAACCCTATATAAAATATAAAATATTTTAAAACATCTAGGTATTTTGGTAAATGTTAAGTATATGGTTTCGAAAAATATAAATCCATGTCTGGAAATGAACAGGTGGATGTGGCTCTAACACAGATGTCTATATGGGTAAAACCTGAAAACACTACTTTGAGTTAGACTGAAATAGAAACTAACGTCAGGCAAAGGACCTTGATACCCTATTGAATTTACACTCTTGGAGGATGTGTTTGGTTAATCACCTACATGTTATGAATCATTAGGATGTATTTGTAGAAAATGAAACTATTGTTAATGAATAATATTGTTTGATGAAAATAAAATAAAATATAATTATATGTTTCACAATTCTAATAAATTGCTAATAAGAGATAATAGTGAGGATGCAATTTATTAAAGGGGGGTAAGAATGTAATGACCCAAAAATTGTACTTTTTAATTATGGATCTCTTTCCTCCTATTAACATTTTTATAATGTTTTACAGTAGAACAACATTGAATTACTTTGAACCCTAATTTAGTTTTTTGAAATGATATAATTATTATATGAAATTTTGTTGTAAGAAATAATGATTATATTAATTAAATAGTATGATTACCAAACAAATTTTAACATTTAAATAATAAAATAATGTTATTATTTTTGTGTAAAAAATTTGGCTATGAAATTTCACTTGTCATTTTCTATCCATGGTAATTTTTAATAACTATATATTTTCTAAAATAAAAATTTCCCATAATTAGAGAATCATTTTTAAATTCCAAATGTCAGAATTAATATTGTGTGAATTTTTAGTAGTTTCCTATTAATTTTTAATTTTTCAAATAATAAAATTTTATTTTATGAATAACATAGTATGAATAGTATTTTATTGATTAATAGTATATTAGGGATACTTTCCTTTTGATGAATTTAAAAAAAAAATATTTTTTATAAATTAAATTTTTATGTGTAAATTTTTTTAGAAAATAGACTTACTAGATTTGGATGAGTAAGATATTAAGAGTCGAATGAGATCATCATAATTTTTTGGTAAATAGTAACATACCTTTATGAATATAACATACCTTAACGAATAGTAATGAATATTAAATTGGAAAAGAAAATAGAATATTCACCCATGAATATATAAATCCTATTAGACATCTTAAATGTAAAAAATAATCATTGTTTAAGTATTGGTGTTTTCCTATATCATAAATATTTTAATTACAATTATATAATTAATTTAATAATTTAATATGAAAATTTATTTTCATAAAATTTAATCATAAATTGTTACTGTATAGTCTTATGGTTATATGATAATTTTATGGGGCCATGATTATTTTCTCATGGTGTTGTAAATCAAGTTGTAGTTTTAAAGTTGTTTTTTAAATATATTATGATTTTATTTAAAAATTATATAAAATTGAATTGAGATATTATTTTGAAAAAATGGAATCCATATTTTAATGCAACACATCGAAAAACTATTTGGTTGATTTTTCTCTTATTTTCTAAAATACTTGAGATTTTCATTTATAATAAAGATTCAATTTTGAGTTTTCAGTATGTTAAATTATATGATAATGGCTTAATAATTAATATAAAATAATTTTCTACTTGTGTATATTAAATATTATAAGAGGTTTCCCAAGTGGATAATTCCATGGGAAATACCATGGTTAGCCCATGATTTTACAATTAGCATTAATGGGGTCTCCCTTGGAAATTAATAAAATATTTCCTCACTTTTGCAATAAAAACCAACCCATTCCTTAATTCCATAAATACAAATCCCCTCAATGAAAATATGTTATTTTTTCTCCAAAATATTCCACCCATGGTTCCCTCAAGCCCCCCAATGTCCCAAAAGTCATGTTTGTGAAGTTATTTCTCAAGATAAGGGTACCTTTCATCTTCCACTTTTATTCAAGCCATATATAATTAATGTCTTTTCATTTCATTTGTATTATGTTGGGGTATATTATTATATATATTTATTTCATTAAATTTTATTCTCAAGTGATGAGAGACTATTGTTTCTCTCATAAACTGATTTTAGGAATATTTATGTGACGTCGTTTGGCTGCCGAATTTTTGTAAGGGAATTTACAACTTCTCTTTTTCATTAAAAATAACATTTATGTGTAATTTCGTAAAAGATTCATTAAAATGTTCTTATTATTATTATATTTTATCCTAATATAGTATTAGTACTTTTTTATGAATGGGAGACCTCTGTCCCATCTATTATAAATGTTTTCTCAAATCTTATTTCCTACTCATTATGTTGCAGAATTTTCATCTCAAAATCAATCCGTTTTTTTAAGAAATTATTTTATATTATTTATGTGAATACGTAATAATTTTTCATTCCCTAGGGTATTCATTATGACATAATAATGATATACTTGATTCTGGATTTGACATATATAAAACCCTATTTGATTTTCCATGAGTTATAAATGATATGATGATCATGTATTTAAGCACTTTTTAAATGTCACAATTTTGAGATGAAACCCAATTATTTTATTATCTTTGTCTTATTAATGAAATCATTGATTATGATATATTTGGAACAAATTAATATAATAAATTATTAATGGTGTTCCATCATATTGAACTATTGCATTGGGTAAATAAATTAATCTTTAGAAATGACATGTTTTATGATAACATGGTAAATAACCATCGTACGTTTTATGTATCCATGGGGATGAAAATTGGTATATGCTTAATAATATATAAATTAAATGTTTTATCTATATTTTAATGTTCTAATTCATGTTTTTTTATTTAACAAATTTCTCATTTTCTCATTTTCATGCCATATTTCTCAAAATTACATGTAATATTTTTCCCTTGTTTTCCATTACAGGGCCTTCTACTTACCCGTTCCTTTGATGTATATTTAAAAAAAAATAAGTTTAAGAAATTATACAAAGTATAAAAATATTATGAATCCTTTCAAGTGAATTAGATGATTATTTTTTATTGTTTCATGTATTGTGTTCCTGATTTTTAAGATAGTAAACATTAAAGACACTTTATTTGTAAAATGCTATAAATATCTATGTAATAAAGATAAATGATTCCATATTGAGCATAATATAAAAAAATTCCATCATTATAAATATTTGTGAGAGGTGGTGACTCCAATTGAATCAGATTTGTTTGTGAGGTGGTGGTACACCATACACATGAAGGACTGTTTTCAATACCATTTGATGGAAGAGGATATATATATATAGGGAATTCCATCAGAAATAAACTAATAATGTTGAATATAATACTATAATTATTTCATCTTGTTTTAAATGGATTTTATTTATGTAAAATAAGAAATGAAACAAAAACATTATGTTAAATGTTATACCTCATTTTAGAAAACCACCATTAATTTAAACCTTATGCCCTATAAGAAAACTATTACGACCAAAATAAGTCCAATATAATGTGGGAATGGATTTTTTAAATTTATTTGGCTGATACAATCCAAAAACATGCGCTATTAAGTGTGGATATAAGAATATATGATGTTATATTATATTAATAACGGAAAGTCATTCATTGTATTTTTGAAGTATTAAAGTAATATAAATTAATACTAACGCTGAAATGGCACAAAATTGATCATATTTCAATATTATATAATTATGTGTCATAATAGTCTACAAAATATAATTTAGAGAAGTTTTGTTTAATTTTTCTTAATTTTTTATTTTAATTCCTCATTAACCCTTTAGACAATTACCATGATATCATAGTTTATTTTCTCTTTACTGATAAATAATTCTAATATTATTGAATAATTAACTAATAAATGAAAATTTCTTGATATAATCAACAATATAAAATTTTGTTTGTCTAATAAATTATTTTTATGAATTATAAATTTTTTCAGAAAATTTTATTTAATATAATATAACATCAACATCTTTTTTGTAAATAAATAATATTATATAATATAATATATCTCTAAATCATGAAAAATACTTCCATAATGACATATATATGAATAAAATGATTTTATTGTGTTAATATAACCACATGATTAAATATATATTATTATATATCATTTTAAACCCCAAATTATTTTAACCCCTTGGCTAATATATTTTAACATTATATATGGTAATTCCTTATTCAATATTAAAGGGTTATAATTTCAAATTCAAGGTGAAAATTTTCTCATTAAGTTTTGAGTTATGAAATATTTCAAAAATAAATAACCTAATTTTACTATGGAAATATTTTTAAAATAGGTATATTATTTTGTTAAAAATGATTGATATAAAATATCCTTTATTTACTTTTTGACACTATTTACAAAAATGAAATTGAAAACAATATGTTAAGAATCAAATTATAATTTAAATCATTATGAAACATATAATATATATATTTTAAATATCTTGGACCACATTAAATCTCCACAACAATATAACATTCTATTATTTTGAAATCATGTACTTAATTTTTTTCATTTCCTTAAGCTAACAATATGTCATAGTTTCATAAGAATTTGATGATGCTATTTATGAATAAGAATAAAAAAATTACAATGAGAAAAATATAATTTTTCTATCAAATAAAAAATATAATTGAAAAAAAGTTGTTTTTATCCCTTCTAATAAATTTTATAGATATTAACATCAAGAAAGTGACATTTCAACGTCATCTTTTCCTTAAATATTTTAAAAGTCATAATAAACGAAATATGGAACCATGTTTCCATATTTATAAATAATGGATATATATGGACAATCTAGCCTCATAAAACAAGATAAATTCGACTTTTTGTTTCATTTTTTAGTTTATATCATATTTTTTCTAACCATAATTTCACGATTTACCCCTTCTATAGTGATAATTATTTACAATAGTTACTTTTAAAAAATGACCTTAAATAAAATGGTCATAATTAATAAACATTTTAATCTATATTCAGAATATTTAACCTTATTCAAGATTCAATTTTTATAAATGTGAAAATGTTATTTAAGGTTTGAATGCAAAAAACCAATGAAAAATAACATTTTAATAAAAATATTTTTTTTGTAATTTTTTATACCAAATCCAATAATAAAATTTATTCCATGTAAGTTACTTTTAATTTTCATAATTTATGAGAATTAATTTTACATTGAATTCATTTTATAATAGGTTAGATCCTTTTGAATTTTTTAAACTACAAATATTATTTTTTTAAAAATCTATTTTTTTCACCATTCAATGAAAAATAAATATTTTAAAAAAATCCATAAACATATCCCAAAACATATTTTATATTATAATATAATTTTTTTATTATTTTTATTAAATAAAAATCAGAAAATTTATAATAATTAGTTATAATTATTTCTCATATAAAAATAATTTTTGGTGAAATATTAATTTTTATTAATTATTTGACATTGCTATAAATTGAATGATTATTTCATAATCAATAATAAATGAATATTTATTTACTATTAAAATTATTTAAAGGATATTTTTATTCATTCCCTCCAATTCATGAGTTATATTTTTTTTTAAGATGTAAATAATAATATTTTGTTGTTCAATTATGGTCGGTGTAGGGTGTCGTTTTCACTATCAATTTAATTTTTGATCTAAAATATCAGAGGTGTTACATTAATCAGTAAATGATAAATTTAATCCCCACAATATTGTTTATTCTTTATAATAAAGGGTTATTCATTTGAAAATAACTTTCTTAAAAACTAATATTTTAAAAAAGGCGAATAAAATGTCTCTTGAAAAGAGGGAATGAGAATTATAATGGTCAACTAGAATTACACATAACTTCTTTCATAAAAGGGGATCATTAGTAGAAATTTTATATATTGATATAAAAGAAAATAATATTTTATAATCTTGATGGATGACGATAGAGATCATTGATGATAATAAATTGAACGATCATGAGAAAGATGATGAAAAAATGATAAATCAATAATGTTTTTAGAGTTCCATTGATTCATCAAAAATTAATTCAATAAGAAAATTTTCTAGCATCCTTTTTCTATATTTTAGTACTTAATTTTCTAACTACAGTGAAAAAATATGCAAATAAACATTCTTCACAAGTCTAATTTCATATTTTTCTCCAACAATATCATCTTTTTCTCTAAATGAAGAACATGAATTGTGATTTTTTTATACATCATTGACTAAAATAAAATTATAATAAAAATTTAATTAATAAAACGATAACAATATATTCTTATTTAAATTATAAATTAACAAAAATTGAAATGATTACTAGAAATTAAGGTAATTTTTAAAACTAAATTTCAAATAATAATGCATTCTCCATCAAAATTCCAATAATAACATAAAATATTTAACGTAGATTATTCCATAAATAAATCACCATACATCCCAATAAACTTCAATAACATCAACATTAATGAATGATAGAACCTAAAATGTGATATCATACCTTATATTTAAATCCCACAAAATCTAATTACAGAAAGATATAAATTACAATATAACCTAATCATGTAGTAAACATCTCCCAAAAAAGTCAGGAATAAAATATAGAAGAGAACCTAATTGGTAATCCTTAGATCAACCATAAATACTTCAAAAAAATATCACAGTATTAATCTATGACATTTTAAACATCAAGATAACTTTAATATCACTACCCAATAGACCATAGTTAACTTAATATCAAATCATATACGTTCCCAAACTGTTATTATAATATTAATAGGGAACATATCAAAAAATTGAGTAAATATCTCTAATCGACTCAAAATTATATCACATAAAACCTCAAAATTTTTATATATTATTTTTAACTAATGAATAATATTAAAAATATAAAACCCAGATTAAATCAATAACCCTTAGGTTAGGCTCATATGAAAATTTATATACATAAAAAACTATCAAAATATATCTTCCATTTGAAATAACCAAATATTTTGAAATACTAACCTCATGTTCAATATTTTATATGACATGAATCATTGATATTATATGAGAATGTTACACCACAATATATTAAAATATACTTCTTTTTTAAATAAACTCAATCTCTTTGATAGCTTATATAACATGTAACCTTGAGTCTGGATGAACCATAATATATAATATAGTCATAACTGACCCATTAAATTATCAGGAATTAAAATGAATTAATAAATTTAGTAAAGTATATTTTTTACACATTTAAAAAATAAAATTACATTTTTATGTATTTAATAAAAATAAAATAATAGCCAGATGAATTTTTTTCATAAATAAATATATTTTTTCTAAAATAAAATGTATTCATTATTTTTGTAGATACTATAATATCCCTAGTTTTAATAAATAAACACTATGTTTAGTATCAAAAATTATATGCATCATCAAGCATAAACAAAAAACTAAATATTATTATTTTAATGTTATCATTATAACTTATCTATTAAAATGTCTATATTTAATAGTATCAACCAAATAAAAAATTTGGTTTACCCATATTTAAATAACTATTCGTTGGTCAACAAATTTATTACAACTGGAAATAACAACCAAATAAATATGAACGATATGTTTTAATGAAAACCTATTTAAAATTTAATAATTGATTTTATAAAATCATATAACACATTATGGAATTCTAAATGATATATATTCAATGTAATTTGTAAAATTAATATTATAAGTTTTTTTATATGATATAAGCACAAATAAAAATTTTTACAAAAAAGATGTGTTTTTCAGAAAATACAGTTTTATAATTTTTTAATTGAGAAACCTTTTAAAATAATTTTTTTTTTCACATTTATAGGTTATATTTTATAAAATAAAATTTTTCTTAAGAATTTGAATATCATAATTTACTACAGAATAAGTTTTTGTATTTTTCTGATAAAATATATATTTTAATAAATAATGAAAATATTGTATTATAATTTTGAAAAACATTTTCGTCAAATTTTTTAATATATATAGATAATACATTCAATGGGTTCTAAATTATATTTATATTATATTTTTATAATTTAATCCCATTTGGGTCATTGGAATTAATTTTACATTAAAATAACATATACACGCATCCCAATTTTTAATGGAAATTACTTTTTAAAAATCCTGTTTTGTTCATTTTGAAAAGAGAATTAATAGAAATTTATTTACTAATAATATTGTTTCTTAAATTATAAAAAATGGATTACATATTTGGATTTAGTAGGGAAAAATTATTTAAATATTTTGATTTTATTTTTGGAATTTATGAATAGTAACTTCAATAATTATTTTTATTTACCATCGTTAAAGGGTAAATTACATAAATAAGGGTAAATATTATAGTTTAAAATTATAAAAATACCCTAAAACTTTTTGTAATCCTATTAGATGAGATATGGACCATGATGGTCATCCTAGGATGTATTTTAGGACCCTGTAAAGCCACACGGGTGTGATAATGAGAAGTTATAATAAATCATTTAATGTAAAGAAAAATATAACATAAAAATGATTATTTTAACTAAAGGAATTTTAATATAGGGATATATTACTGTTATTTTTTACTATTAATTGTAATTAAAATTTTAAAAATATTTCCTATAAAATTTTATTTTATTTATAAATTGTATTCCTTAAATAAATAAATTTATTAACAACATAATCACCATGAACTGATTTCCTTATAAATGAAGGATTTAACAAAATGATATTATAAATATTAAAATAAATGTGATTTGGTCATTTTGATTTCATCACCTAATTATTTGGACTATTATTACAAGTTATATTTTATTTAATGATGTTTTTTTTAAATGAATAATGTTTTTACGACATTAAAAAATTATTAAATATTGTCAGAATTGACATGATTTAGTTTTTATAAAAAATAATATTTTATATAAATATATAATATTTATAAAAATGTGAGTTTTGATAAAATGTCTTAGATATTGTTACAAATTTAATTAATTATACCCTTTATGTTCTATTATCATTTTATTGTATGTACATAGACTATATAGTATAAAAATACAAGAAGACATGGTAGTAGTAAATTTATTTAACTAAGGGTTAACACTAAACGATAAGGTTGAATTTCGGTCGTAAACTAGAATAAAACCATTTGGTTGAGGGAATTTTGTATCATCCTTATATTATCGTAGAAATTAATGTCATTGGAGTTATTATTATGCAAAAAAATATAATAAAATAATATTTCAAGACATTCCTAAAGTGCCCCTCAACCCTCTAATTCAAAGCCCACATCAATACCCTCTTACTCACACCTCTCAAGAACCACGGTTAATCCATATTCAACACTAATATAATCCCAAAATCCACCCATTCCTCCTATAATCCTTACCCTAGGTAGAAGGCAACTCAATATATACTTTTGGTATCAAATCAAAAAAGTAACCCGATTTTGAGGTAATGTCTTCCCTCAAACTCTTTTAATATATTTTCCTTACCCGGACCCCTATCATATCATTATTAGATTATTTCATAAAAACACCATAATAAAAATATAATAGGATATAATAATACTTTGGTTTATACCTACATATATAGACACCTCCATCTAATTGAAATAAAACATATTATTTCTATGTATGGGGAACTACTGCCTCCCAAAACGATGATTGTTCAATTTTAGCCTACAGCTTCTAATAGTGGCCATTATGATGTAATTTTATTTAAATTTTAAATATATTATATTTATAACTCATCTATTATTCTATAAATCTTATTTAAAAAATACATTTATGGTTTCAATAATTTGTTAATAGGATAATTTTATTTGAGGAAGTGTAGACTACTGCCCCCTCAAAGTGATATAACTCATTAATGCCATACATAGAATGTATAAATGGATAATTTAATTGAACAATACAACATAAAAACATATATAACATATATATAATAATATATTTATAATATACATATTTATCATTTACTTCTTATTCTTTTAATATGACTTTGTAAGGACTGTATCATTCATGTGTATGTGCGTCCTAGAATCTATATGAATGGTGCTTCTTGTTTCTTATATCAAAATGTTACAGAATATTATAAATAAAAATATAATGGTTATATATGTTATTTAAACAATTAATAATATTATAGAGATGATGGACTTATGAAAACTAGTATAATTTGCATCAAAACACGTTTATTTTTTACTCATGCACCAAACATTGACAAAACCTTCAATATGAACTCAAATAATTAACTAATTGTTATAAGATGGCAATAAGTGATAAAAATGAAAAATATTCCTTAAAAATGGTGTGAATAATGTAGAAAATTAACTAATTTCACTTTTTATGAAATTAATGAAGGAATGAGATATGTCAGCCTCCATGTAAGTGAAATCTTAACTCAATATCCATTCATTGTGTTAAATTTCCATGTCATCCGTTTTTTTTCATATAATATGTATGGATGAACTCTATCTTTTTTAAACATAATATCTATTTATATTTGGTGTATTTATATTTTTCACATCTAATTATATCATTGATTTATCCTTCATATAATGATAAAATTTTTGTAAGGAACATTGTATCAATATTAATTCATTGAGACATGTCTTAATGATATGTACCATTATTTCTTTAAAAAGTTCATATATATACCCTTTAAATTACTAATATATTTCATATCTTTAATCATGATATTTAATGTCATGTAAAATTTTCTAAATTCATTTTTATTATATTTAAAATATTAAAAATTATAAAGCACTCTATATCTAAAACATAATTTTAAATGTTTATAATATCTAATATTTTAAATATTTCTCTTTCATGTCCTTGTTTTAAAAATGATTTTAATTACTTAATTATGTGAAAATTAATTTTTTTAATTTTAAATTCCCTTGAAAGTAATTATAGTGGTACGAGACACTTTGATTAAAAAATACTATTTCAAAATATTTTTATTGTGTTTGAAAAGGGGATTGATTATTTCAATAACATTGAATATATTATATATATATTTTCTGAATTTAATTTCTCATTTTCCTGTTTCTATTATGTATTGGTGATTACATTAAAATTGTACCATTTTATTTTAAAATAATTTATTTTCATTTATATGTGTGCGACTTGTAGTGATGAAATATGTCGTTAAAGTCTAAATTTTATTTGTTTTTCATTATGAATATTTTATGTGTTATGATTATGTTAGGGTTATTGGAAATTAATTATGTATATGAGGGGTTTTGTGATAAAATAAAGAATTGTGATCTCATGATATATCTCTAATGCATTAGGTTACGTGACATAGGTAAATGTTGTTGTTTCTCCTAAGAGATTTAGGAAATATATTATGTTGGGTATTAAGATGGTATCCTTGAAGTTTAATCAGTATATAGTTTTGATAGTTACAATCTTATCATATTATGGATGCCATAAGATAACTTCTTGATTTAAAATTTCTATGAGTTGTGATGAAACATTCTTATTTAAAGAGGTATGATAATGATGTTATGTTTTATGATGGAAAAGATTGATTTTATTAGTTTGTATGTATTCAATTCCGAACAATTTCAATATTTATTTTATATATTATATAGATAATTTTATGCTCACCTCATGTTTCTGATTTTTTAAGAGGTTATAAGGATGGGTATTAGAATGGAATAATTTGAGAATATTTTTATTAAGAAAAGAAAACATGTTTTATATTAAAAGCATTATTTTTTAAAAATTATTGATAGTGATTAGAAGATTCATTATTTTAAATTTTGAGTTGTTATGTAATAGTTATTTCCCGATTCTCATAAACTCTAAATCTGAAAAGAACCTCAATTGGAATTAAAGTCAAATTTTTTACATTATTCAATAGTATGTAATAATAATGTTTGGGGACTTATAGTTGGTATCAATGGTTGTTTTATACCACATTCGAAAATAAGATGTTTTCCTAAGAGTTAGGGATATCATCATGGGTATATAATCTTATTGTTGATAATGATTTCATTTTCTAAGAAACCTTTTTAAAGGATTCATTATTTTAAATATTAAGGTGACTAATCATATTTTTTGGATATATTCACCTTTAAAAAAATTATGGGTTATTTTTTTTGGGTGAAAAAATTGAGGTATGAAAAAACCATGGAAGATAAAACATGTTATGGTAATTTTTTGGGGTCCTTATAAATTTTTGGTAACAATAAAATAATTATATTTTTTTTGAAAAAGGATAACCCATTGGATGGGTAATAACCCATCACCTACAGCATGGCCATGTGAATCAAACCCATAACCGAAGGGAGAAAAGGGTACACCACCAACTATTAGACTACGTGAAGTACTTGGTTAGTATGAATGTATCTATTTAGTTAAAAATGTTGATGAAATAAGAATATGATGATTTTTGGAAATTAAATTTTATAAAATGGATATCCTTGTTACAGGAAAAAAAATTTGGATTATATTATAAATATTAAATCTAAATATTTCAGTATTTAGGGGACACTATTTTTATATGGAAAATATAACACTAAATGATTTAATTTTATGAGTAATGGTTGAATTCAATTCTGTAATAATCTATGTTTTTATTGTGGACATATGAAAATTTGGGTTATTTTTGGAAATGATTAACCTATCATAGAGAACATGTGAATAGGTTAATTACTTTCAACAAAGACACTTGTTGATTCTAGTGCATCAGGTGTGACCAAGTCAACATTTTTTTACAAATATGAGGAAACAAATCTTAATTAAAATGAAAAGTAATACATGGAAGATCAAGGGATTGAGGTCAGATAGGAAAAATTCCCTCATTCACTGAAAGAATAGTGGTAGAAAAATCATTAATAAAGATCAAGAGGTTTATAATAATCATAATCCCAATCTGAATCATCCACCAATGGGCCGAAAGAATGACCAAGAGTTTTTTGTAGATATTTATTAATCGATGAAACACTATTTAAAATGTATGTATGATTCTTTATTTTCATATTCATTCTCATAATTAAATTCATCAATTTTTTGAAAATGATACTAAAACTACAATGTTTTCTGTTTACATTTCCTACTGGGAAATAAAATACAGTTTAACACATAATATATTTAGGTATTCTAGTTGTGAAATTTCTCATGGTCATGTTTTCTATCACACTCCATCATAAAAAGATGAATTTTTTCCTTCCATATCCATATTTTATTAAAATAAATCATAGTATGTCTTTTATCTGGTGACCATTTTACTCCACTTTCTATATTTTTAGGTGGATGTTTTATTAGCCCTTTTTCTGATGTGGGTTTACTTTAAAGGTATTTTGAAAAATAAAACCCTATTTACCGACCTATTAATAAAATTTCAGGGATTCAATTTTTATTGGGGGATATTTTACTTCCTATGTATTATGAAAGAAAAACTATGTTCGGTAGCTTACATGATATACTACATCATGTACAAATAAACAACTAAATATTATTATTTAGATTTTAACATTTTATCCTAGCCATGGGAATAGTCGGAATGAATAGTATGAACTGAATTATAATAATATGGTTTTAAATTTTTTAAATAAGATTTCATTGGATAGATAATTTATTATAAATGGAAATAAAACTCAAATTATTAAAAAGGGTGTGTTTTAATGACACCCTATTTAAAATAAAATAAATGTGTTTATAAAATCATATCCCACATTATGGATTTTTATATGTTATATATTAGATGTAATGTTTAAAATTCATCTTATATAATTTCTAGATGGGATATAATAACTAATCTAATGTTTCAAATTAAAGAAGCATTTTTCTAAAAAATACCTTTTTTCATCCATTTAATGAAAACCCTTTTTTAAATCAAGTTTTCATCAATTTATATGTTATATTTGAAAAAATAATCTTCTTCATTAAAAATGGGAGATAAAAACGTTAATTTCTTGAGATTTTATAATTTTTCTGATATAATTAAAATTTTAATTTATAGTTTACAATATTTCATTTTAATTCATAATTGTAGTTTCATTTAATTTATTTATATTATAGATTGTTCTTTTAATTGGGTTTGATTTAAATTTAGATAATATTCATATATTTTTATCCCATTTTTTTAATTGTAGGAAATTTTACATTGAAATTAGATATAAACGCGCGTCAATATTTTGATTATTATTAATCTTTTAAAAAAGTATTTTATTATATTGAGAACATGAATTAATATTATATTAAATACTAAATATTCTATATTTTAAATTATTAAAAATTGATTCCATATTTAGAAACTAAAGTTCCAAATTATGTAAATATGTTTCATTTTTTTGGATATAATGAAGAGTAACATTTGTAAACAATTTTATTTATGCTGGTTGAAGGGTAAATTAGGTAAATAAAGGTAAAAACAATATTATAATAATATAAAACAACCCTTACACATGTAATAATACTACTGTATGAGATATGTACGACCATGGGAATACATGGATTGAATTTAGGACCCCATGGAGCCATGCCAGTGTTATAATGACACAATAAAATAATAATTTTATGTAAAGAGAAATGTATCATAAATATGTATCATTTAACTAATTTAATTTTCATATAAGGTTATATAATTTATCAATTTGACTATAAATATTAATAATTGAGATAAAATTATTCCCTACAACATGGTTTTTTATTTATAATTTTTATACATAAAATAAATAAATTCATTTATGATACAATGATGATGAAGTGATTACTTTATTAATATAATATCCCTGTAAATGATATTATAAACTATGAAAATAAGTATAATTTGAAAGTTTTTATGCCATCAATGAATTATCATCATTATTATGACATTATATATTTTACTAGATTTATTTATTATAATTAATCATTCTTTATGTCTTTAACAAAATTCACATTATAAATAATTTTAAAATTTACATAAATTAGTTTTATAACAAATACTATTTTATTAAATTTTATTATAGTCCTAAAAATAGGAGATTATTCCTACTAACATAGATAATAATTCAAATGTAATTAGTATTAAAATTGATGTTCTCTTAGAATTTTATAGTAACTCTATACACATATAGTGTAAAAATACATGAACAAATGTTAAGAGTTAATTTATTTAACTAAGGGTTAAATCCAATATATAAGGTTAAATTTGTCACCTAAAAATGTATAAAAACTATTGGATGAGAGTATTAAGACATGTATTCATGTAATTCTAAAATTTCATTACATTAGAACTCTTATAATTTTAAAATCAATTTATAATAAAATTATATTTCTTGACATTCCCAAATTGTCCCTTATCCCTCTTATAAAAATCCACCACCTATACCAACTTACTCATGCCTCTCAATCCCCATAGATCATAAAAAATATTTAAAAAGAAGCTATAAAAATACTCTCATTCCTCTTATAATCAATACCTTGGGTATATGGAAACTCAAGAAATCATTTTGGCTCATTTTAGAAGGAGTTACCCGATTTAGAGGTATGGTCTTCTATCAACCTCCATTCATTCATTTTACTTCTACAACCCCCTAAATTATATTTTCTTCCTTTATTGGATTAAAAAACTAGTAACATAAATATACTTGGATGTTTTTATACTATTGTTTCTATCTGAATAGACACAAGCTTGCATCTATTGGATATATAACATGTTGATTCATTGTATGGAGAAAATACTTCCTCATGAAATGATGAATGATCAACATTAACCTACCAACACTCATAGTGGACATTATTAAAGAAATGTATTTATATATGAAATACATAAATAACTAAATTTTTTATGAATCAATAATTTTTGCTTACACCATATCATTATTCTTTCCATAATGTGTAAATTGGATAATTTCATATGAAGATGTGTGGACTACTGCCCCCTCCAAATCATATGACTTGGTCATGCCATTCATGGAACGTATAAAGGATGGAATTAGTGAACTTATGTAACACATATAACATATATATTATTCTTAAATAATAATATGTCTATGTATATTTTTTTAATTTCCTTAATGTGACAATGAAATGAAAGAAGCATTCATGCGTATGTACAACCCGTCGTCTCTATGAAGATGCTGTTAATTTCTTTTCTCCAAATGTTTTAGACTATTATAAATAAAAATTTACCAAATATACCTGATATTTAAATCATGAATAATATGTTCGTGATTATGGACTTATAATTATATAGATAATATTTATTGAATCAGTTTCATTTTTTAATCAAGTACCAAACTCCAAAAAAACATTCTATATGAACTCAAATAATTAACTAATTTTTATAACACTATATTAAGAAGATGCTGGTTAAAATTACATAGAAACATGTTTAAAAACAACATAAAAGTCTAATTTTGATCTTATATACTCGATGTATTAAAATGACCTATTTTTTAGGCTTATGTAACTTTAGAAATGTGGGTATCACTTTTCTTATGAAATTCCAGGTATGTCCACTCCCAAACTTATAAAAGGTCACCACCTTTCCTCTTCGTGGAATAAATAAAAATACTATTCAATTCATATGATAAAATCCCAAATACCATCTCCAATTCGATCTCCATACAATAGAATTGTCATTTCATATTAATAACCCCTCATGTAATGTCTTTAGATAGAAAGATAATGAAGCTTTCGGAATAGGAGGTAAAATTTATAAATGTTCGCATTCAATTAAATTAATCATCCACATACATAAAATGACATTAAAAATGATTCTATAACAATAATAGTATAAAATATAACCGATACCTAATTATGGTAATGTAAAATCCCAGATCCATGTCCACTTCTACCAAATTGGTTAAAAAACCATCAATTACATGTAAGGCAGACAACCGCCATACAAAGTGTTGCGATTAATATTTTGTTTAAGAATTACATGGATTCTTGTAAGTATAAATTTAATGAAAATATGTGGTATTAATGAAATAAACAAAATTAGATAAATCTAATATCACATATAACTGAACAACTTCCCAGCTTTTGGATGGTAATAATTTTGCTCATGTGTACATGTGGACTACCGAATCCACATAAAGACGAGAAATGTTTTTCATTTAACATTTACATGGATCATAATATTGATATATTTGAAATATATAAATACTATATAAGAAATAAATATGATACCATATTAATTAATTTTTATAAATTTTCTTTTTACTCCATCAATTGAGAAAAATTGCAACAACGTTCATGCACATGAATGACCCACTATCTCCATGAATGGTCTAATCCATTTTTTATCTATAAAATTTATAAATTATATGAAATACATATATAATGAACATATATTTTAATTTTATCATGTACAATTATATGTAAATGAAAAAACCATTACTAAAAGTGTTGAAATTACTTAACAGAATAAAACATGAAAAATGATGAAATTACCAATTGAAATAGAGATTTCGACAAAAAATGTTAATAAATGGTTAATAAAAATCTATAAGTATATAATTTGTGTTTTTAAATATATGATAGTGGTTTTATGATATATTTATAGTAAAAATATATTTTTAATATGTGATTTTCAAACACAAATAACGAAATTTGAACCCAAGGTAAGAGTTTCTCTCTCATTTTTCCATCCACGATGTAAATATCATATTAAATACATATTACATTAGTGTGGTGTATATACTACAACTTTTGATATTTTATATCATGAATATATTTATCATTTTAATATTTAATGTTTTATTTTATTTTATACCTTTCATGGATATTATGATTTAAACGATACCAAATCTGTAGATGATTTATTTTTCAATATCACTTTAATCAATATTGTAAAAACATGAATTTCAATTAAAGGGAATTATTTTATTATTTTGTAACTGAAGAATTTTATTTTATTATATTCTATTTTTTAATTTATTTTCCTTGTAATATTACAATATACTGCTCTTGGGTACTTAAAATTAATGATTTTTTAAATTAAATTATTGCATCATTTTTCTCTTCAGGAAAAAATAATTTTTCTTCCAAAACCATGTTTAATTAAAATGGGATTAAAATGCATTTGAAAATAGAAAAATAATTTAGATAATTTTTATTTAACAATACTTTATATTTATAATTTATTTTGAATGATTTTTCATGTCGTAATCTATATTATTCTTATTTTTCGTTTTCAAAAAATGTGAGAATGTAATATTTTCAAAGTCAAGTGGATTTTACATTGAGAATGTTTTAATGGATATCTGTTGAGAATTTAATGTAAGAAAAAAACCAAAAACACTTATTCTATATATGAACTATTGGGTATATATTTTATCAACACAATACATATTATTTATCTTCATGGTTTATGATCTATATGATTGGGGATGTGTTATTTTGTTATCATTGACATCATTATGATGAATGGTTTATGATTATGTTTATTAATTGGGCTATGTATTAAAAATTTATAAGTTATTTTTTAAATATGAATGTTTTTTATTATTATGTTTCACTTATGTCCTATGAGAATTTCATTGGACTTATTTTGTGATGGGTGTGGCTTGTGATTACATTTTCCTTTTATTAATCGATAAGACTCATGAGATAAATTAGTTGGGAGAACTAAAATGGGTTTTACCCATAATTTGGAACCTTCATGTTAAAGATCTATAATACATGTTCTATATGTACAAAAGTATGCATTTACTCATTATGAAATCAGTTAATTACTTCCATGTGATATATCTATTTGATATAATATCTATGTAAAAGAATCAATTTCATTTGAATTTTTATATAGATTAATTTTATCATAATGTATTTAGGCCATATTATCATCATTTTAATTTTTTAAATGGATTGTATTTCAATAATTTACGTTTCCAAATGAAATATTATTATTTATTCAATATATAATCTATTTTATTATTAACAATATCGATATCTATGATCCCCCCTTTTATATATTTATTTTCTTTAGGACGCCAATAAGTGTTTTATAATTCTTATAAAGGGGTATGTAATGGTGAAACACGAATATCTCAATGAAAACTATTTTTTATATTTATTTTATTACTTTTAACAATAATTTAATGATTTAATGTAGTTTACAAGGAATAATATACATTTTATTCCTTCAGGATATGATACCTCATTTCTTATGCCACTTTAATAATGTGATAATTTACTCTAGCATACTAGGGTTGTAGAATATATAGTCGGTGACATGGTGTGTTTAGTAGTTAAATTGAGAACTATATTTCTTAAAAAATATACTATATAACATAATCATAAGATTCAAATTTATTATAATAATTGAACAACATATTTTTTTTGGAAATGAATAGATTATATTTTTTCCTTGAATTAAATCCATCTCTAGATACTTTATGTGGATGTTGTTTATGAAAAGATTTAACAAGTGGTAATTACTCTGAAAAAGGTGTGTTAGTATTAAAACAAGAAAGACCTAGTACAAAATAATGGTCCTCACATTACACCTGGTGTGAAAATATTTTGGGTTATGGGAGGATTAATTCATAAATTTATTAAAAAACCATTCTGATGGATTAAAAAAATATTTATGATTTGAAAATTTTTCCAATAAAACTATGTTAATGATTAGGATACTATCATTGAAAATATTTCCAATAATGTTAAGTGTTTTAGTGGTTTTGGGATTTTGTATTAAGTTTCATAGTGTTATAATCAAAAATAGTGTATGTATTTATTTAGAAATTTTTCCTACTGGATGGAATGAGAATTGTATCATTTCACATAATTTGTGTAGGTATTTCACTAATATGAATGATAGTGTTATAAGAGTTGGGGATATAGCTAGAACTAATCAAATTATTACCAAATTTATGATACATGACACATGGATAAGAAATATACATGCCTATATGGAGTAGTATACTAATCATCCAGGTGGTGAGACAATGTTAGGCCCCATTATATATTATACAAATTCTCAATTAAATAGAAATATGAATCTATTTGTACCTGGTAAATTGTTATGTTGATTATATAAGATAATAATTACTTTCGATATTAATGAAATAGATAATGTTTTAATGGTATTTTATCATCTCTATGGGTATTCTCATCAATGAAGTTCATTGATTCAAAAACATTACGATGAATATAAAATAAAAGTCATGAAATTGATGGATTTTATGGTGATCCTCCTAGAAGAGTAATTTCTTAAAATGAAATCATTGTATATGGAGAGAAATTTCTAAATCTAAGAAAAATGGTAGATGAAAATATTTATTTGTATGAGGAAAATATTACAAGGACAATAAAACATTGTATGGAGAACATATATCAAAAAAATTGAAATATTTATCATTTCGTGTAGGGGTTAAATATAATTCATAATTAGGTATTAGTCTACCAAACCATCTCATCTTACAAGAACATAGTATCGGGTTCTATTAGGACATAATGAAAATTATCAATGTCTTGTGGATTTGAATTTAAGCCAGAGGAGAAGACAACATCAAAAAAAATTACAGACAAGGGGAATAAAAGAATGAATGAATTCCTCATATCATTAAATTGTGGTTTGATTCAAATATATTGTTTCTTAAATGGAATGTGAGTTCTCAATAGGATTAAAGAGAATGCACACTATACTTATGATGGTAAGTGAGATAGAGAAAGGTTCACTGTCCAATAATTCAACAATAATGATATGGGGAAACATGAAAATTAATTTTCTATGAATCTAAGGGATATTCCCAAGAAGAAGCTACGAGTTCAAGGTCAAGATTATGATATTACTATAGAAGAATTGGAATGAATAACAATCCTCTTTTTATATTGAATACTTTTTATAGTTTATTTTTTAGTTATAATCTAGTTATAATAATCTTAAATCTATGAGGATTCAACAATAGTAGTGTTTTTTTTAGGATTAGAAATAATTTATTAAATGTTACCAATGATAATTAAAGGTGAACTATTGATATTTTTGGGATACACATGACTAAGGGAGGATAACCCTTAGTATGTGACTGATGATGATATTTTTATGAGATACAATGGGGGACCCTGAAATTGGTTAGTGAATTTATGGTTTATGTTTTATCTATGGTAGTTTAATACCTTTTGTTGGAATATTGAAATATATTCATTAATTTTAGATTTTATTTTAATAGTAAACAGAAAACAAATTTTTTCAAGAATGAATGTTTTTATTAATGTTTTATGGTGATCATGGTGTTCATATATTTGGAATGTAAAATTTAGAGAATCATAATTTTTTATATATAAAATAATGTTATATTGATTACTGAACCCCCTCTAATTTTTTGGATATTTAATTTGGTCACGAATGTTTAGGAATAGAATTATGGAAAAATATTTATGGAATAGAAGATGGCATGATTTCGGTTTTTTAGATATCTCACACTAACCATTATAGTTTAGGAAAATATCAATATAAGGACTTATTTTATGGATCATAAGACATTTTTTAAAATTAATTTTAGTGATTTAGGCTTGGAAAATTCATCATTATTACTAATTTTTTGTATAGATATATGATATTTTTGGGAAATTTTATTAATGGATCAAATTATACTTGTTAAATATATTTATTTATATTCATTTTTTTGAAAATAATGAAATTTTCCAACACAATTAAATATACTGTTAAAAAATAATTTTATCCTAGTACTTTTATTTCTAATGGATTGATGATCTTTTTACCCTGTACATATTTATTTTTTATTCATTAACCCTCTCTTTATCACCCACTATATTGTAACCAATCTTCTATAACACTCTCTCCAACAATTTACACTTTTCTCCCATGCCCAAATATTGACATCCAAAAAATGTTCTTCTATTTGGAAACCCATATATGTGTTATTCCAAATGCGATTTGTCTTTAAGTTTTTTCTCTTATCATGAAGAAGTTTTATTAACCAAATTATTATGTGTGTTTTTAAAAATTGGATGATCATATTCCAAATCATTTATTACATTTATCATGATTAAATTACTAGGATGTAGTTTATCAATGGAGGGGAGAACGTAACACCCTATGATTTTAATTGAAGAACATCATGTTTAATAGTGTATAAGACATAAATTTTTTTTATTTGAGGATAATTTAAGACAGATTAATTTTAAATATATTTATCTTTAAATAAATTCATTCTATTTGATAGATTGGAGAACATCCAACCCTAAGTCTGAATGAACAATAGTATAAAATACTATAATTTCCTAGCTATTAAATTAGCTGATAAAAATAAGAATAAATATGTTTTAAAAAATTTGCAATTTATAAATGTATAAAATAAAATTACATGGTTATAAATTGATTATAAATAATAAATTAGCTTTTTAATAAAAAGTAGTATCCTCGAAAAAGACTATATTTTTATAAATGTGTATTGAATTATGATTTGCATAAATAGTATAAATCTATTAATTTTTAACAATATTATAAAATAAATAATAAAAAAGTAACATATTTTTTAAAATTATCATATAAAAATTTCTTAGCTTCGGTTTTTTGTTTTTTTAGAATTTTTTTTCTGATGATTTTTTATAATATACTGCTTTTGGTATAACTATTAATAAAATAAGAAATTTACAATTACTATTATTAATTTAAATTAATCTTATGTAAAATATAAATTATTTATTCATAATTTATAAAATTAATTAAATTTTAATCACATTTATAACATATTGTTAATTATTATATTTTAGAGATTAAAAAAATATTATTTCTGAAAAAAATATTAAAATCCATGATGAATACCAAATTAAATTAATCTAAATAACAAATAATGAAGAATAATTTTGATTAAATTTATAAATAATATATATTAATATATATGTTTATATTCATATAATTAATATTTCAACTCATATAGTCAATATATGATAATATTTCCTCTATTATTTACATTAATGAAAAACTTTTTTTTCATCTCGTCTGCTAGATTAATTTTATATTTAATTATAGATCATAATATTATTTAATTTTAAAAAACAGATTATATATTTTGAATTATATTAATTAATATTCTCTAAAAAATAGATATACTATTTAAAAATAATTAATAGCAAAAATAATAAAAAATATGTATTGTTGTTAAGGAAAAATTCGTTTTCGTTTCTGAAAACTAAAAATGAAATGGATTAAATGACAAAGAAACATGTACAATACACATTTTATTGACATATTCTGAACATATTTTCTAAAAGGATTGATAATTACCTTTTTTTGTCATTTTTCGTGAGAAATACCTAAATAACTATTTTCCCCTTTCAACAAATCCAATTGTGTCCTCTACTCCACATATAAATAGCCACCCATAGTCATATAATATTTAAAAATCCAAAAACCATTGTTTAGAACATAACATCACCAAATATATTGATTACCTCTCAAAAAGAAACCCATAGGCCATATATTTATTTTTAATACCACATAAGAAGTCATTATGTATTAACCTATAGAGGACATCAATATAGAAGGTAAAATTTTTAAACGTGTGTATTTGAATTACTTATCCTACCCTCACCATCAAATAGAATTGTAATATGATAATATGGTAACAAAAATATAACATATATTATGATATTTAGTTATGTTAATGGAATTTCATCGATAAATATCCACTAGTATCAGCTCAGAAACAAAACTATCGATCATTTGGACTGTGGACTACTGCCCCGTTAACCAATATAATTATTTTTTCCATCACAAAATTTTATGGTTGGATATAGTAATAAATTTAACACATTTATGTGATATTATTTATGTTATTATATTTACATAATAATTATATAATATATACCTTCATATATTTCATTTTTTGAGGGATATGATAATGTCACTCTTCTGTGTAAAGAACAAATGCCTTGCGAAGAGATGATATTCATTACTATCATAAACATTGCATGAAAGGTAGTAAGGATTAAATTAATGAAATTATTTGATATTTTGACATAAAAATACTTTATGAAATAGAATATTATTTACAATTCCTACATTCCAATCTTTTGAGAAAATAATAACGCTGCTTCTATGTACTTGTGGACTATAACATCTATGTAGTGATATAAAATTCTTATTCGTTTATTTTAAAATGAATGGTAATAATGATGTATTACATTAATGTAATTTTACATGTGTCATAATAATTATTCTCAAATAGTGAATTAATATTTATACTATTTTCAATCCATTTGTGGAGAAAAACCTAAATACTGTTCATCTGTATGTACAACCTAACCTCTCCATGAACAATGTAAATAATTTTTTATTACTAAATTTTATAAATTACTCTAAATTAAATTCAAATTATTAAATATTATATTTATATAATTTTTAACTCAATGCATATTATTTTATAATGATCAATATAAAATGACCTAAATTACTGAAATAAAACATACATGAAAAATTTGGAAATTAACACCAGAAACAATGATTTTAACGAAAAATATTATAGAAATATTTTAAATGAATATACATAAATCATATATGTTATGAAATCATTCTTTATTTTTTTTAATGAATTTATTAAAAAATTATATTTACTATACATGTAATTTGAAAACATATAAATGAATTCAAACTAAAGGTAAGGGTTTCTCATATAACTTTTAATTCCACAAGATATTTGTTATATTAACTATGTATTCCATTATTCTAATGTTTATAATACTACAATTAAAATTCTATACCTTGAAAATATTTTTATTCATGTTATTTAATTTAAATTTTTATCATGTTCTATTCCTGGGCCTTTTGATTTAAAATATACCAAAGTTGTAGAATATTTATTTTTCAGTAATATTTAATTGAGTATTTTTTACACATTATTTTCAATTGATGGAAATTATTTCATAATTTTCTAATAAATAAATTTTATTTTATGATCCTTAATTATTCATTACATTTTCAATTATTAGTACTATATTCCTCTATTTTTTTTAAAAAAAATAATATGAAAATTTATGTAATAAAATCTGACTTCATTTCTCTATTTGGTCAAAAAAATTCTTCCAAAACCATGTTTTCAAAAAAATCAAAATTGTTTTTAAAATATCCAAATTATGTATTAAATAAATTTTTACCATTGACATTCTTTTAAAAAAAATTTATCAAAATATCAATCAGGTAATTTTCCAAAAACACTCATATAGAATTTACTGAAAATGGATAAGGAATATTTGTTTGAATGTGTACGGAATGAATGAAATTTATCTCAATTTTAAACACTGTATGTTTTTACCATTAAATTATAAGTTCAAATTTTTATTTTCAACGAAAACTATTTTCGAATTGGTTTTTGGACTTTTAGTTTTAGAATATTATTCTCAATATGAAATTTTTATTTTATTCACAATTTTTTAAAGGATTTTTAAGGGATTTTATTTTCATAAATGAAAACAACCCCTATCCAAATTAATAAACACACCAAATATAATTATACATTGAAAATTTCTGTTACTAGAAACTGAGGAGAGGTCGACCCCAATTTTTCTTCTTTAGTGCATGCATCTAGGGATAAATGCATTAAAATGACTAATGTGTGGGTTTTCACAATAAACATTAGTTGGATGAAACATGACCTCTACATGTAGACTAATTCTATGAGATTCAAGTTTCATAATTTTGATTGTATCATAGAATATATTGTACTTACTGAATGGGATATCTAAATACAGTGGGATGATGATGTTATAATAAAATGGGTTTCTTAATGAACTAGGCCACTGATATTATTCATGAAGAAGAAATAATTTTTCATGAGAGAACATGGGAGACTTAGATTAATGATGGTGAAAAAACATCGTTATTCTTGGATTCCATTAAAAAGTAGAAGAAATATAATGCTCTATATATCCTCATATGTGATGTATCATTCACCAAAAAACCACGAGTTGTTGTAGATTTGGATATATCTCATATTAATTTCTCTATTTTAGTATATAACCATCACATGCATGATATCTACCCTAGTGGCCAGGGAGAAAATTTTAATTCGGTTTCACTCGTGTTCCCCTCTAATATCAATTTGTTCTTCAAGAATGTCCTTAATAAACAAGATATATGGGGGTACTGAAATAACATTACTCTATGATTGAACCTCAACTGGATAGATTATTGGGGTTATTCTACATTTCATTTTTTTAATCTCCTCATGAATGTGATGGATGGAATATTTTGGTTATTTTTCCAGGGAGAGGGTCTGCCTATAAATGAATGTGCAACATCATTGATTCTTATTCCAAAGGTAAATGAAACTCATTCATTAAAATAATTCATTCTAAAAAAATTTATTTCACTTAAATAATCCATACATATGTGATAAACTAATAGATTTCACGGAATATCCACAATAGGAATTATTACAAACAGTATGGTTTCATCTTGTGTAGATCCACTCAAGATTATTTTACATTAAAACCCAAAATGGTAAGTTACATTAATTAAACATTATTGGTGTTGAGAAAATCCATCAAACCTGACATGTATAAAGCCTATGACCGGATTGAGTTGAGCCTCATCATTATTGTTATGAGTTGCATGATAATCTATGAAGGGGTTGTTAGAATATTATTCATATTTATTAGATAATTATGGATTTATATCACCAATTTTTTTAAAAAAACTATGGATTATTTATATATTCCTAGGGGATTAGATAAGGGATCCCTTATTCCCAAGTGTTTTTATTATGATCCACGATTCCCTAAGTTGGAATCTGAAAAAATGTACCAGGGATGGATGTGTTCGACTTTTCAAGTGTATGAAAAAATATCAGTTATATCACAAACAACCTTTTTTCAAATCTATTCTCATTTTTATTAATATAACATAGAATGAACAACCTGAAAGTCAATTAGATTCTTAAATTTTATTTTAATTAGAGTGGCTAGATCATTAAATTTTTAAAGCACAATATCTATCTATTATCGTTTTCTTCATAAAGAAGGGGGAATAAAATATACGAGAATGATGGGATCTCTAGAATATTGTTTTACATCGAGTATTTATGGGATCTATTCCACTTGGAAAGGATTCATGTACACTGTTTTGATGGAATTATTGATAATATTTTCCATTGTAAACACTAATTTGAAATCAATTTTCCCCCTATGGAGGGAATACCATATTTATTAATAGTGATTCAACCTCAATCCCTTTGAATGTTTTATCATATACTATTCTACCTCATATGATTATTTGCATCATTTCGAATATAATGGTTTTCTTAATATTTTATGTATAGTCGGAGTGAAGGTACCAATAGGACTAATGGGACCAAAGAGTATGGGTTGATAAAGGTGGAGACATCAATATCCTGAGTGTCATGGACATTATATGTTTCCTTTACGAAAATGCTGACATTGAATGTTATGGAAGCAGGAACTACTTGTGAATGTTTTACTATTAAAAAATATGTGGAATATGTAGATGATACAGGTGGAATGTGTACCAGTCTATGAGAGGTAAGCTTCCGAAAAATTCTCAATATTTAATATAACATTATGTGAATTGTGGGGATGAATAACTTATATTAATGAATTTCAATTGGTTTTAGACTTTCATGAGTTTACATGGATTTCAAGTGCTAAACATCACACTATTTGATGTTATTGTTTTCCACACCATTGCTAAAGTTGTTCTAAAATCCCAATAGAGAGATAATCTCCATGTAATTTTGATCACTAATGAATTATACTAGATAATGTTTATTTTCTCCCTATTTAGATTTTTCTCTTTAATGGAGGATCATCTTTTTTTGCATATTGGATATGTTCTATACTTAAGAAGTGATGTTCTGTACTGCATTAAATTACATTCAAAATCTAACATTACCATTTGGAATATTCAAAGTAATTATTTTTTCATATTTGAAAAGGTGAGATGAATGAGGGGTCCCATTATTTATATGGATGTGTTGTGAAACCCCTAATGTATAGACTTATAATCCTGTTTTTTCAAAAAATTAATGGCCGTTTATGATCAATAAAGTCAATGGTGGTTTCAATGGTTTGGATTTATGTGGGATCTCAAGATATCCATTCCCATGATCTATGTTTCATATATGAGTTGTTAATTACAAATATAATATGGTGCAATCAATTATTTTTTGTTCAGATGTTGGAGTGTCTAGATTTTATAAAACAATGAAAAAACAATGGTTGTTTTAATTCATCTTCCATGGGATGGATCTTGGATGGTGAAATTGTGGCTGTCGTGGATCCTGAGAATTGTCATCATGGAAAATTGATATGGTTGTCTTTTCACGTGTGACGTCATAATATAAACATCAACCTCAATAGAAAGAATGGGTTCATGCTAGGTGATGGAAATTACACAACTAGAATGAATCAGTTTTCTATGTATTTAGTGTTTTCCATGGTAAAGGTTACTCATTTCTTGTGGAATCTTATACGATGATCATAGGGATAGCTTTGTTTCACCCTCATGGTGTTGTTATTAATAGTGTGTAAACTAACTCAATTATTCTCCTATTCTCAATATAATTCCATAGCCTTAAACCTTACATAATCTTGATTTATTACAAGATTACACATTGAGGATCTTTTCAGGTTTAGAGTTTTAGATAATTAGATCATGAAACTTGTATTACATTCCACATTTAAAAAAAGTGTTTACATAAAAGACAGTATTCATTTTTCCCATCAACAGAATCTTATTTAAAATAAAACATGGATTCTTTCTTGACAAATCCTTGACACTATCATCACATCATGTACCTTTCCCTTGACCTGTGAAATTTTTTTCAAAAACATTGGATGAGCATAAAAAGCTCAGTAAGGGTTAAAAAAATACAGAAAAGAAACATGAGTTCATATATACATAAGAATGAAATCATACTTTACCCATAAAACATAGTAACATTAACATACCTCATCAAATCATGAATAAATCATAGAAATCATAAGACAAAAAAGGTAACATGAGGCATTCTTAACATTCTTACGTAGGGAGTAACACTCTTGGTTATATTTGGAGTACCCACCACAGTATATTATCTAAATCTCTTTGGATAAACCTTAATGTTTCACTCCTTCACATTACCCAATGCATTGGAGAGCTATATCGGGCTCACCCGCCCTTAGTTTATCACAGAACCACCCGTCATCATAATAATGCCCAAGAACCATAACATAATCGTATCACATAAAACATTCATAAAGGAAACATAAAATTTCCACTTTTCAATCACAAGATATCAATACAACACATTGATATAAAAATATTATGAAAACCATTTCCCATACCAAAATAAAAGAAAAGTAAAACATGGTATTTATTTTTCTTTTAGAAAAAATGTATGGATTGTAGAGGTAGCTGAAACTCAAATAATGGTCACGGTGGCGGAGAAGTCGTTGTCGCCACATACGTACGTCAAAATCATTCCCTTTTGTCATTTAGTAAAACGCTTTGTATAAAATGATTCATTTTAGGATAAACGTAAAAGTAAAATGTGTTTATACACCATATAAAAGAAGGTTGTGTATAAAACAAAATATGCCTCAATGAATGAAGATTGAGACGAAGTCCCTTACAAAGACGGTATCCTTGGTTTAAGGATAAATCAATTACATAATTTTGTATGACAAACGAATACACCAAATATAAGTGGATATTAAGTGTAAAATAATCATAGGTTATTCACAAATATTCATAGAACTACATATTCAAGGAGTAAAAGTTTATCCCAAACAATCAAATTTTTGTTAAGAAGTTCCCTTGCAAAAATTTGAAAGCCTAACGACGTCACTAAAAAATTCAAAAAATGAGTTGATGAGAGATAAAATGGGTATCTCATCACATGGACATAAAATTTAAGTCAATAAGGATATAGAAGAACATATACCAATATAATAGTATGTGAATCAAAAGACAAAACGAAAGAAGGCTTTTAAAAAGTGGAGGGTGAACGGTTCCCTTACCGACATGGGTATCTTTCGAAACATACACACCGTGAAAGAAGGACAATAAAACATTGTTGTAAATACTCATAAATGAAATTATATTACACAATTAGTAAAATAATGGGCAGTACATACACCACTCAAAGGAAATTGTGGAAAATGTACCATAAATCTCACGGGAATAAAAGTGAGATGTAAAATCCCTTACGAAAACTCGGCAGCCTAACGACGCCACATAAAACTTCCAAAAATGGATTTATGAGATCAAATAGAGTCTCCCATAATATGAACATAAAAATTAAAGTACGAGGAATATAAATGAACTTCCCCAAACATAATAATGATGGGATTAAAATAAATGACATAAATGAGAGTACTTAAAAAGAAAGAGAGAGGATGGATCCCTTACGAAAATTCGGCAGCATAACGGTGCCAATCAAAAAATCCAAAATGGATTTATGAGAGAAAATAGGGTCTCTAATCATATTAACATAAAAATTACAGTAAGAGTAATATAAAAGAACATCCCAATCATAATAAAGATGAGCATAAAAGGAATGACATAAAAGAGTGTACTTAAGAAGAAAGAGATTGGTAGGATCCCTTACATCGGGTCCGACTTGACTTGATCGTTCTTTAATCTTCTAAATAATAAACATGAGTTAATTTATACTTCCTTAAGAACATTTTTCATGTTCATTATTCCTTTTATATAACTTATTACCATGTCATGAACACTATGTTATTATTTAAGCTAATAACGGTCGTTTTAACGATCATTGGTACTTGAGTCAAAAAAAACTCTATATAATTACAAGTATTTCATGTGGTAAAATATCCATTATATACAGAATTGTATTAATTATGTAGATATAATATATATCATATATATCCAGTATATTTATGCATTTATAATATTACATAACATTAAGAGTTAAGAAATGAAATGCACCGTTCATGGAGACGGTAAGCCGTACGTACGCATGAACGCTACTTCCATTTATATTTAATATTTAATGGAATTAAAACATAATGATACATAATAGTATTTTAATTATATAATGGTATCATATATAATATCATTAAATATATCCTTTATATGTACCACATATAGTATTAACGAATAAACTCACATTGAGGGGGCGGTAGTCTGCACTTCCTAAAATAAAGATATCACGTATACCAATAATGGAAGCCATAAAATTATGTAATAAATGAAAAATACACAATATTAAGTAAAACATAAACATAATTTATATTATATATAAAAATAGTGACATCTTAATGGCCACCATGAAAGGTGTTAAGAGAAGATTTAACAATCATCGTTTCGTGATGCAGAAAATTGCCAACCACAGAAACAGTATGTTTTTAACCATTAGACGAAGGTGTGTGTAAGTGTAGCTCGAATCATTCTTATAAAAACATCCTACTATATTGAAGATACTGTAGTTGTTACAAAAGAAATTAATAAAAAAAATTTAGGTTGTTGGAGAAGCAAAATAAAACAAAAGGACACACGTGAAGACAGTACCTTAAAATCGGGTAACTTCCTTTGGTTTGAGCTCCATGGCTTCCTTGGGAAGACTTCAGCCAATAGTGAGGATTCAAGGATTTATAGAGGGATGTGGAGAGACAAAATGGAAAGGGTTTTGCCGAGCCAAAGGCTTTGGATGTGTGGGTAAGGAGGTAGAGATGGGGGCCTTTTCTAAGAGGAGAGGAGGGGCACTCATGGAAAGTGAATAAAGTTTACTTTATTTTAGAATGAGTTTCGTATTTTAATGGAACCAAATTTATGTGTTTCGATGATAAGGTTATAATTGTTCCAAATCCACCCATAAAATAGGTTTTGTACATCTTTAGGTCTTAGATTTTACATTATCTTTCCATTTTTTTAAATCGTTAAATAATGAGGTCATCGCTGCATCATCGTGATGTCATAAATAATTTGATTTATTTAATGTATAAAAATTTTAAATAAAATAATATGATGTAGTAAATCTTTTTATCTTTATAATTAATATTTATAGTAAAAATTCTGACTTGTATAACCCCATGTAAATATTGTTTTAGTTAAACAACTCATGTTTGTGACAATTTAATTTTAACATTAAATAAAAAGCTATTTATGTCATTTTCCAACCAAAGTGGATCCATGTGGTCCCCAAGTTGACCCATGTATTTTCTTGGTCGGCCATGACTCATCCAATGAGGGTAGGACATGCGTCTAGGTCATTTCATATTATTATAACATTTTTTTACTTTAAACTACACTAATTACCTCTAATCGCGATTAAAAACTTAATAAGTTAATATTCGCCAAAAAATTATTTTAATCCCATTGAACCAAATTTTACTTCTTAATGACAACCATGTATGTAGGATTTTTGAAATTCAAAACACAAAGGTGGAAAAATTTCATTTAAATGGAAAATCAGTTTTTCTAAGTACCACTTAGTGGTTTCACTATTCCTCAATAATTGAAGTTTTTCAAAAAATTACCAAAAATTCACCCTAAGCTATATTTGTTATTCCGAATTCAAAAATGATGTCTATTTTACAAAATTCAAAACATATAAGTTTCATTAATTAATTTAATATTTAATTCGCACTGTCAATACAAATAGCGTGTTTTTATGAAACAAAATTTATCAAAAGATTGACATAAGTTTAAGTCCGATTTCGAAGTGAAATTAATTCAAACGACCACTATTGGATTGAATTTTAAAAATATATTCTAATTTCACTTAAAACCCAAATCAAATGATAATCTAATCATATAAATAAATTAGATTAAAAAGTTGATTTGAATTAAAATACAACATTTTTCACTATTTATTAAAAATTGAACTTTTTCAGAAAAAATACCAAAAATTTACTCAAAGTAAATTTTGATGTCCCAATTATAAAGAAGAATTTTATTTTGTCAATTATAACACATAAAATTGTAAAAAAGTGGATTTAATGGAGGTTCGCCGTCAAAATGTGGTTAATCGACCTTTTAAAAAATATTAGAATGTTTACGCTTATAATTGGATTCATTCGCATTTTTAATCCTCTAACATTTATTGAAAAAATTAAAAATATTTGAAAAACATATATAATCATTTTGAATTTAGTTCTATTCATTCCCTCCATCACAACAGCTAGGCGTTAACTACCATTTAAAATAATATTATTTTATTATTAGAGTGCAATGTAAGATTCCCAAGAAACTCTTTGTTGTGTGTTGGGTACACCATCGAGCATAGCATCCCCTTTAATGTTATATTCATATTTTATTCACAAATATGGATAAATGTGGAAATTTCATACTCTTTATTTACCTGGGGTGTTACATCCTTCCCCCCTTTTGGGAATTGCGTTCTCGCAATTTTAAAATTGGGAATGGAAACTTCATTCAAAATCCCACATCGGAACAAGAGTCAGCAAAACAATCACTTTAAAATAATGAAAGATAAGTACAAATGTCACCCTAGTTAACCCATACTAGGATTACAAGTATGAAAATATGGACATAGAGGAAAAAACAAAGGGTCATGTTCGGATAGAGAGTAATAGTAAACATGTCTATGAGAAAGATAACTATAAGAAAATCACAAACTTGTGATGGGTTAAACAGTATTAGATTCCCCAGTAGAAAAAGGTAACAGACAAATTTTTTGTTTTAAGTTACTTTTCATTGAGGAATTTATTTTTGAGCTTAACTAAATCATAATGAAACATACTTACTTGTCATGTAGACTTTTAAATTTTACTAGATTCCTTAATCAAACTCATATTTTCTCCAAAAGACGAGTATTTAGGATGACTTGTTCGCATTAGGAGTACTACAATCAATTTCTAGAGAATCACCTAATCCAAAAAAGAGAACTATATACATCCCATGTATTTAAACTCTAACCAAAACCAAAAATGAAAAGGTTAGTATAATATCAGATAATCCAGAAAAGGATAACCCTTTTTAAAAAGAAAATCTATTCTTAATCTCCAAAATTTGTCCTAGAAAACCCAAAGTTCAACGGGGACCATTTGATAAACACATTGTCCGAAACATTCTTCAATGTAAACCAAACTAATATTGAAACGCAAATATTTGAAGGATTTAGTCACATAGTCTTCCAAGTTAAATGGTATCATTTATCTCCAAAGAACATCAGTTGCTCCTAAAGTCTAGTATTGAAAAGCAATTAACCTAATCACATATCCTCCTTGATAGGTTAATCAATTTCATAAATAACCCAAAGTCAACTTACTCATAATTCATAAAGTCACCTAACTAAAAAGAATAAGTCATACTAACCAGGGACTTCACATAGTCCAGTGGTAGGCGATAAATACTAGTTTCACTTTGGTTGTGTGTTCGATTCCTGCAGCTTTGTCCGACACGACGGGTTGTCACACGGTCTGCATGTTGTCCTTTTTCCAAACTATATAATTCTCAAATAATTCCCCAAAAGGAGATAAAATCATCAAAAATAACCATAACATAATTTAACCTCAATTTTATCTCATGCCTTCCACTTCCATAATAACATATAGTAACCCATAATTACCTTAAAAGTAGGGATCATATAAACCCAAATGGTTCTTTATAACTATGTCCACAAAAGAACAGATAACTATTCCTTGAATAAAATTTTCATATATTAAAAATCATGGTTACACATACTATAAAAAGTCTTTAAATGTAACCCCATCATCAAAAGAGACTTAATACTCTTAATAATTTCACCATAACTCTTGAAGCCATTATATGTTGACTTCTTACTCATTCAAAATTCTTCATGATCCAATAACCATTTCATTCCAACTTATTCTGAAATAATTCTTTCCAACAAACAAAATCATGAATCATATCCTAATATTCCATAATAGGAAAAAAAAGTTATGAAATAATCCATACCAATGATTGGTCATTGTCAGTTTCTTCATCCCCAATCGAAATTGCATTAGGTATTGGTAAACGAGTACTTGTACGATCTTGGTGATCCCATTCATGAAACATATTCATAGGAAATGTGTTTTCATAATGACCATTCACACAACATTTTAAACATTCCATTGATCCCTCAAAAAGAACTTCTTTCCCTTTCCTCGAGTCAACTGGATGCGTCCTTTTTCCATGGCAGGTTCTTGCATTATGACCTTCATTTCCACATCTATAGCATATTTCTGTCCATTTGAAACATTTTACTAGGTGTTTCTTTCCACATCTTTGACACATAGGTTTTTTTAAAACAATTACCTTTATGATTGTTACCTGTAGTTCCGTAGATATTTCTTTCTCGCATATATGATGCCTTAGAGAAATCACCAAGGATTATGTGGTCAATCATGACTCCAGATAGTTAGATGAGGATAAACACAAGAGTTCTCATTGCATCTCCCATATCATTCAGTTGCTCGCTCAAAAAACTGTCATAGTTTTCTTCACATCCACTATTACTTTGGTGCCTACTAGATCCAGCCATTTACTAAAACCAAAAAGGTCAGTGTGAGTATATAAACAAAACCATCATGTACTAATGAGAAAGATAAACACTAAGATATACTTACTCATTCTCTTTATCTAGAACTAGGACTCTTTCGGAAATCCTAACCATTATGGTAATGTCACTTATGCTTAAATAATACCCTAACCTCTAATGTTATCTAAAATTACCTTTGATACCACCTATAAGGCCCCGTCCTTAAACCTTACTTAATCTTGAGTTATTACATGATTACACATTAAGGATCTTTTATGGTTTAGAGTTGTAGAGAATTAGATCATGAAACTTTCATTACATTCCACATTTAAACAAAGTGGTCACATAAAAGACAGTATTCATTTTTCCCATTAACGGAAACATATTTAAAATAAAACATGGATTCTTTCTTGAAACCTCCTTGACACTATCATCACATCATTTACCTTTACCTTGACCTGTGAAAAACATTTCAGAAACCTGGGATGAGCATAAACACCTCAGTAAGGGTTAAAAAAAATATGGAAAAAAAACATGAGTTCATATATACATAAGAATGAAATCATACCTTACCCATAAAACATAGGCACTTTAACATACCTCATCAAATCATGAATAAATCATATAAATCATAAGACAAAAAAGGTAACTTGAGGCATTCATAACATTCTTTCTTAGGGAGTAACCCTCTTGGTTATGTTTGGAATACCCACCACATTATATTCCCTAAATCTCATCGGAGAAACCTTAACGTTTCACTCCTTCACATTAACCAATTAATTGGAGAGCTATATCGGGCTCACCCGCCCTTAGTTTATCACGGAACCACCCGCCTTCATCATAATGCCCACGAACCATAACATAATCGTATCACATAAAACATGCATAAAGGAAACATAACATTTCCACTTTTCAATCACAAGATATCAATACAACACATTGATATAAAACAATTATGAAAACCATTTCCAATACCAAAATAAAATAAAAGTAAGACATGGTATTTATTTTTCTTTTAGAAAAAATGTATGGCTTATAGAGGAAGTCGAAACTCAAATAATGGTCACGGCGGTGGAGATGTCGTTGTCGCCGCATACGTATGACAAAAACATTCCCTTTTGTCGTTTAATAAAATTATTCATATAAAAAGATTCCATTTTGGATAAAAGTAAAAGTCAAAGGGGTTTATACACCATATAAAAGAAGGTTGGGTATAAAATAAAATATGCCTCAATGAATGGAGATTGAGATGAAGTCCCTTACAAAGACAATATCCTTGGTTTAAGGATAAACCAATTACATAATTATGTGTGACAAATGAATACACCAAATATAAGTGGTTATTAAGTGTAAAAAAATCAGAGTTTATTCACAAATATTCATAGAACAACATATTCATGGAGTACAAGATTATCCCAAAGAATCAAATTTGGGTTAAGAAGTTCCCTTGAAAACATTTGACAGCCTAACGACGTCACTACATAATTCAGAAAATGAGTTTATGAGAGATAAAAATGGTATCTCATCACATGGACATAAAATTAAAGTCAGTAAGGATATATAATAACATATCCCAACATAATAGTATGTGAATTAAAAGACATAATGGAAGAAGTCTTTTAAAAAGAGGAGGGTGAAAGGTTCCCTTACCGACATGGGTATCTTTCGAAACATACACCCCGTGAAAGAAGGACAATACAACACTGTTGTAAATACTCATAAATGAAATTATATTACACAATGAGTAAAATAATGGGCATTAAATACACCAATCAAAGGAAATTGTGGGATATGTAGCATAAATCTCACGGGAATAAAAGTGAGATGAAAAATCCCTTACGAAAACTCGACAGCCTAACCGCGGCACATAAAACTTCCAAAAATGGATTTATGAGATCAAATAGGGTCTCCCATAATATGAACATAAAATGTAAAGTATAAGTAATATAAATTAACATCCCTAAACATAATAAATATGGGCTTAAAAGAAATTAAATAAATGAGAGTACTTAAAGAGAAAGAGAGATGTTGGATCCCTTAAGAAAATTTGGCAGCATAACGATGCCAATCAAAACATCCAAAATGGATTTATGAGTGAAAATAGGGTCTCTCATCATATGAAAAAAATATTTACAGTAGGATTAATATAAAATAACATCCTAATCATAAGAAATATGAGCATAAAAGGAATGACATAAAAGAGTGTACTTAAAAAGAATGAGAGGGGTAGGATCCCTTACCTTAGGTCCGACAAGACTCGATCGTTATTTAATCTCCGGAATAATAAACATGAGTTAATTTATACTTAATTAAGAACCTTTTTAAAGTTAATTATTCCTTTTATATCACTTATTACCATGTCATGAATACTATGTTATTATTTAAGCTAATATCGGTCGTTTTAACAATCATTGGTACTTGAGTCAAAAATAAACTCTTTATAATTACAAGTAGATCATGTGGTAAAATATCCATTATATCCAGAATTTTATTAATGATGTAGATATAATATATATCATATATATCCAGTATATTCATTAATTTATAATATTACATCAAATTTAGAGTTAAGAAATGAAATTCACCGTTCATGGAGACCGTAAGCCGTACGTACGCATGAACGCTACTTCCATTTCTATTTCATATTTAATGGAATTAAAACATAATGATACATAATAGTATTTTAATTCCAGTATGGTATCATATATAATATCAATAAATATATCCTTTATACGTACCACATATGGTATTAACGAATCAAATAACTTTGAGGGGGCGGTAGTCCGCATTTCCTAAAACGAACATATCACGTATACCCATAATGGAAGCCATAAAGGTAAGCCATAAATCAAAAATATAGAAGCTTAAGGATAACATAGACATATTATGTATCATATATAAATATAGTGACATTTTAATGGCCTCCATGAAATGTGTTAAGAGAAGATTTAACAATCATCGTTTCGTGAGGCAGAAAATGGACAACCACAGAAACATTATGTTTTTTTAACCTTTAGATGAAGGTGTGTGTATGTTTAGCTCTAATACTTCTTATAAAAACATCCTAGTATATTTAAGATACTGGATTTGTTACAAAAGAAATGAATAAAAAGATTTTAGGGGGTTGGTGAAGCAAAATAAAACAAAAAGGACACAAGTGAAGACATTACCTTAAAATCTGGTAACTCCTTTTGGTTTGAGCTCAAAGTCTTCCTTGGGAATACTAATGCCCAAATTGAGGCTTCAAGGAGTTATAGAGGGATGTGGAGAGACAAAATGGGCAGGGTTTGGACGAGCCAATGGCTTTGGATGTGTGGGTAAGGAGGTAGAGATGGGGGCCTTTTATAAGAGGAGAGGAGGGACAGTCTTGGAAAGTGAAGAAATGTTATTTAATTTAAGAATGAGTTTTGGATTTTAATGGCCCCACATTGATGTGATTCAAGGATAAGGTGATAAGGTTTCTAAATAAACCCATACAATATGTTTTGGATTTATTTAGGTCTTAGATTGTACATTATCTTTCCATTTTATTTAAATCGTTAAATAATGAAGTCATCGTTGCATCATCATGATGTCATAAATAATTTAATTTATTTAAGGTCTAAAAATTATAAAAAAAATACTATGATATAGGAAATAATTTTATATTTCCAATGACTATTTATAGTCAAATATTGGACTTGTATAACCCCATGTAAATTTTTTTTAGTTAAACAACTAAGGTTTGTGACATTTTAATTTTAACATTAAATAAAAAGGTATTTATGTCATTTTCCAACCAATGTGGCTCCATGGGATCCCCATGTTGACCCATGGATTTTATTGGTTGGCCATGACTCATCAAAATAGGGTAAGACATGTGTCTATGTCATTTCATTTTTTAAAACAATATTTTTACCTTAAACTACACTAATTACCTCTAATCGCGATTAAAAACATAATAAGTTACTATTCACAAAAAAATTATGTTAATCCCATTGAACCACATTTTACTTCTTAATGAAAACAATATATGTCGTGTTTTTGAAATTCAAAACAAAAAGGTGGCAAAATTTCATTTAAACAGAAAATTAGTTTTTATAAGTAACACTTAGTGGTTTCAATATTCATCAATAATTGATGTTTTTCAGAAAATTACCAAAAATTCACCCTAAGATATATTTGATATTCCGAATTCAAAAATTATGTCTATTTTAAAAAATTCAAAACATATAAGTTGAATTAATTAATTTAATAATTAATTCCCGCTGACAATACAAATAGTGTGTTTTTATGAAACAAAATGTATCAAAAGATTAACACTAGTATAAGTCTGATTTCAAAGTGAAATTAATTCCAATGACCACTATTTGATTAAATGGTAATAATATATTATAATTTAAGTTTAAAAACAATTCAAAAGATAATCTAATAATATAAATAAATTAGATTAAAAAGGGGTTTTGAATTAAAATACAACATTTTTCACTATTCATTAAAAATTGAACTTTTTTGGAAAAATACCAAAAATTTACACAAAGTAAATTTTGTTTTCCCGATTCTAAAGAAGAATTTTATTTTTTCAAATATAACACATAAAATTGTAAAAAAGTGGATTTAAAAGAGTTTCTCCAACAAAAGGCGGTTAATCGACCTTTTAGAGAATATTAGAATGTTTACGCTTAAAATTTGTTTCATTCTCATTTTTAATCCTCTAACATTTATTGTAAAAAGTAAAAATATTTGACAAAAATATATAATCATTTTGAAGTTAGTTCTATTCATTCCCGCCATCACAACAGCTAGGCGTTAACTAACATTTATAATAATATTATTTTATTATTAGAGTGCAACGTAAGATTCCCAAGAAACTCTTTGTTGTGTGTTGGGTACGCCATCAAGCATTGCGTCCCCTTTAAAGTTGTATTAATATTTTATTCACAAATATGGACGAATGTGAAAATGTCATACTCTTTATTTACCAGGGGTGTTACATCCTTCCCCCCTTTTGAGAATTGCTTCCTCACAATTTTAAAATTGGGCTTGGAAACTTCATTGAAAATCCCACATCAGAACAAGAGTCAGTAAAACAATCACTTTAAAATAAAGAAAGATAAGTACAAAGGTCACCTGAGTTAAACTATACTAGGATTATAATTATGAAAATATGGACATGGAGGAAAAACAAAGGGTCATTTTCTGATGGAGAGTGATAGTAAACATTTCTAGGAGAAAGTTAACCATAAGAAAATCACGAACTTGTGATGGGTTAAACGGTATCAGATTCACCAGTTGGAAAAGTTAACAGACAAAATTTTTGTTTTAAGTTCCTTTTAATTGAGGAAGTTTCTTTTGAGCTTAACTAAATAATAATGAAACATACATACTTGTCATGTAGGATTTCAACTTTTACTTGACTCCTTAATCAAACTCATATTTTCTCCAAAAGATGAGTATTTAGGAAGACTTGTTCGCATTAAGAGTACTATAATCAATTTCTAGAGAATCACCTAATCCACAAAGGAGAACTATATACATCTCATGTCTTCAGACTCTAACCAAAACCAAAACAAAAATGGTTAGTACAAGATAATATAATCCAGAAAAGGATAACCCTTTATAAAAAGAAAATCTACTCTTAATCTCCAAAATTTGTCCAACAAAACCCAAAGTTCAAAGGGGACCATTCTATAAAAAAATTGTCCATAATATTTTTCAAAGTAAACTAAAATAAGATTGAAACCCAAATATTTTAAGGATTTAGTCACACAGTCTTCCATGTTAAATCGTATCATTTATCTCCAAACAACATCAGTTTGTCCTAATGTCTCATATTGAAAAGTAATTAACCTAATCACATATCCTCCATGATAGGTTAATCATTTTCATAAATAACCCAAAATCAACTTAATAAAATTCATAAAGTCACCTAACTAAAAATAATAAGTCATACTAACCAGGGAATTCACGTAGTCCAGTGGTAGGCGATAAATACCAGTTGCACTTTGGTTGTGGGTTCGATTCCCGCAGCTTTGTCCGACACGACGGGTTGTCACACGGTCTGCGTGTTGTTTTTTCCCAAACTATATAATTCTCAAATCATTCCCCAAAAAGAGATAAAATCATCAAAAATAACCAAAACATAATTTAACCTCAATTTTATCTCATGCCTTCCACTTCCTTCATAACGTATATTAACCCATAATTACCTCAAAAGTAAGGATCATATAAACCCAAATGGTTCTTTATAACTATTTCCACAAAAGAAAAGATAACTATTCCTAGATTAAAATTTTCATATATTAATCATCAGGGTTACACATACTATAAAAAGTCATCTAATGTAACCCCATCATCAATAGAGACTTAATACTCTTAAGAATTTCACCATAACTCTTGAAGCCCTTATATGTTGACTTCTTACTCATTCAACATTCTTCATGATCTATTAAACATTTATTTCGAACTTATTCTAAAATAATTCTTTCCGATATACCAAATCATGAATCATATCCTAAGATTCCATCATAGGAAAACAAAAGTTATGAAATAATCCATACCTTTGATTGGTCATTGTTAGTTTCTTCATCCTCAATTGTAATGGCATTAGGTATTTGTAAACGAGTATTTGTACGATCTTGGTTATCCCATTCACGAAACATCATCATAGGACATGTGTTTTCATAATGACCATGCACACCACATTTAAAAAATTCAATTGATCCCTCAGAAAGAACTTCATTCCCTTTCCTCAAGTCAACTGGATGCTTCCTTTTTCCAAGGAAGGTTCTTGCATTATGACCTTCATTTCCACATCTATAGCATATTTCTATCCCTTTGAAACATTTTCCTAGGTGTTTCCTTCCACATCTTTGACACATAGGTTTTGGAACACACTTACTGTTGTGATTGTTACCTATAGTTCCGTAGAGATTTGTTTCTCGCATATATGATACCTTAGAGAAATCACCAAGGTTTAGGTGGTCAATCATTACTCCAGATATTTGGTTGAGGATAAACACAAGAGTTCTTATTTCAGCTCCTATATCATTCAGTTTCTCACTCAAAAAACTGTCACAGTTTCCATCACATCCACTGTTACTTTGGTGCCTTCTAGATCCATCCATTTAATAAAACCAAAAAGGTCAGTGTGAGTATATCAACAAAACCATCATTTACTAATGAGGAAGATAAACACTAAGATATACTTACTCATTATCTTTATCAAAAACTAGGACTCTTTCTGGAATCCTAACCATTATGGTAATGTCACTTATGCTTAAAAAATACCCTATCCTCAAAAGTTATCTAAACCAACCTTTGATACCAACTATCAGGCCCCAGCCTTAAATCTTACTTAATCTTGAGTTATTACAAGATTACACATTGAGTATCTTTTCAGGTTTAGAGTATCAGAGAATTAGATCATGAAACATGCATTACATTGAACATTTAAACAAAGTTGTTACATAACGACGATATTAATTTTCAAATCAACGGAAACATATTTAAAATAAAACATGGATTCTTTCTTGACACATCCTTGACACTATCATCACATCATGTACCTTTCCCTTGAGATGTGAAAAACATTTCAATAACTTGGGATGAGCATAAAAAGCTCAATAAGGGTTAAAAAATATGGAAAAGAAACATGAGTTCATATATACATAAGAATGAAATCATACTTTACCCATAAAACATAGGCACATTAACACACCACATCAAATCATGAATAAATCATAGAAATCATAACACATAAAAGGTAACATGAGGCATTCATATCATTCTTACATAGGGAGGAACCCTCTTGGTTATGTTTGAATACCCACCACAGTATATTCCCTAAATCTCTTCGAAGAAACCTTAACGTTTCACTACTTCACGTTACCCAATTAATTGGAGAGCTATATCGGGCTCACCCTCCCTAAGTTTATCACGGAACCACCCATCTTCATAATAATTCCCAAGAACCATAACATAATCGTATCACATAAAACATGCATAAATGTAACATAACATTTCCACATTTCAATCACAAGATATCAATAGAACCATTGATATAAAAAAATTATGAAAACCATTTCCAATACCAAAATTAAATAAAAGTAAAACATGGTATTTATTTTTCTTTTATAAAAAATTTATGGCTTGTAGAGGAAGTCGAAACTCAAATAATAGTTGTGGCGGCAGATAAGTCGTTGTCGCCGCATACGTATGACAAAAACATTCCTTTTTGTTGTTTACTAAAACGATTCGTATAAAAATATTCCTTTTAGGATAAACGTAAAAGTAAAAGCGTTTTATACACCATATAAAAGAAGTTTGTGTATAAAACAAAATATGCTTCAATGAATTGAGATTGAGACGAAGTCCCTTGCAAAGATGGTATCCTTGGTTTAAGGATAAACCAATTACATAATTATGTGTGACCAACGAATACACAAAATGTAAGTGGATATTAATTGTAAAAAAATCTAAGGTTATTCAAAAATATTCATATAACGGCATAAACATGGAGTACAAGTTTATCCCAAAGAATCATATTTGGGTTAAGAAGTTTCCTTGCAATTATTTGACAGCCTAACGGCGTCACTACAAAATTCAGAAAATGAGTTGATGAGAGATAAAAAGGGTATCTCATCGCATGGACATAAAATTTATGTCAGTAAGGATATAGAAGAAAATATCCCAACATAATAGTATGTGAATTAAAAGACATAATAAAATAAGTCTTTTAAAAGTGGGATGGTGAACGGTTCCCTTACCGACATGGGTATCTTTCGAAACATACACCCCGTGAAAGAAGGACAATACAACATTGTTGTAAATACTCATAAATGAATGTATATTACACAATGAGTAAAATAATGGGCAGTACAAACACTACTCAAAGGAAATTGTGGAAAATGTAGCATAAATCTCACGGGAATAAAAGGGAGATGAAAAATACCATACGAAAACTCGGCAGCCTAACAGCGCCACTTAAAACATCCAAAAATGGATTTATGATATCAAATAAGGTCTCCCATAATATGAACATAAAAATTAAAGTATGATTAATATAAAAGAACATCCCCAAACATAAGAAATATGGGCTTAAAAAATTGACATAAAAAAGAGTACTTAAACAGAAAGAGAGAGGTTGGATCCCTTATGAAAATTCGGCAGCATAACGGCGCCAATCAAAACTTCCAAAATGGATTTATGAGAGAAAATAGGGTCTCTCATCATATGAACATAAAACATACAGTAGGAGTAATATTAAATAACATCCCAAACATAAGAAAGATGAGCTTAAAAGGAATTACATAAAAGAGTGTACTTAAAAAGAAAGAGAGGGGTTGGATCCCTTACCTCGGGTCTGACTTGAATCGATCATTCTTTAATCTCCTGAAAAATAAACATGAGTTAATTTATACTTCCGTAAGAACTTTTTTCAAGTTAATTATTCCTTTTATATCACTTATTACCATGTCATGAACACTATGTTATTATTTAAGCTAATAACGGTCGTTTTAATAATCATTGGTACTTGAGTCAAAAATAAACTCTTTATAATTACAAGTAGTTCATGTGGTAAAATATCCATTATATCCAGAATTGTATTCATGATGTAGATATGATATATATCATATATATCCATTATATTTTTGCATTTGTAATATTACATAACATTTAGAGTTAAGAAATGAAATGCACCATTCATGGAGACGGTAAGCCGTACGTACGCATGAACGCTACTTCCATTTATATTACATATTTAATGGAATTAAAACATAATGATACATAATTGTATTTTTCTAGTATGGTATCCTATATAATATCATTAAATATATCCTTTATACATACAACATATGGTATTAGCGAATCAAATCACTTTGAGAGGGTGGTAGTCCGCACTTCCTAAAATGAAGATATCGCGTATACCCATAATGGAAGCCATAAAGGTATGCCATAAATGAAAAATACAGAAGTTTAAGGAAAACATAAACATATTATATATCATATATAAATATAGTTACATATTAATGGACACCATGAAAGATGTTAAGAGAAGATTGAACAATCATCGTTTCGTGAGGCAGAAAATCGTGAGCCACAGAAACAGTATGTTCTTTTACCATTAGACGAAGGTGTGTGTAAGTTTAGCTCCAATCATTCATATAAAAACATCCTAGTATATTGAAGATACTGGAGATGTTACAAAATAAATAAATAAAAAGAGTTTAGGGGGTTGGAGAAGCAAAATAAAACTAAAGGACACAAGTGAAGACATTACATTAAAATCGGGTAACTCCCTTTGGTTTGAGCTCAAAGCCTTCCTTGGGAAGACATATGCCCACAGTGAGGCTTCAAATAGTTATATAGGGATGTTGAGAGACAAAATGGGAAGGGTTTGGGCGAGCCAATGGCATTGGAAGTGTGGGTAAGGAGGTAGAGGTGGGGGCTTTTTATAAGATGAGAGGAGGGGCACTCTTGGAATGTGAAGAAATGTTACTTTATTTTAGAATGCGTTTCAGATTTTAATGATCCCACATTGATTTTTTTCTAGGATAAGTTTATGAGGGTTCGAAATACACAATCCAATAGGTTTTGGACATCTGTAGGTCTTAAATTTTACATTATCATTCCATTTTATTTAAATCGTTAAATAATGAGGTCATCGGTGCATCATCATGATGTCAAAAATAATATAATTTATTTAATGCCCAAAATTATGAAAAAATACTATGATGTAGGAAATATTTTTATTTTTCCAATGATTATTTATAGTCAAAAAGCGGATTTGTCTAACCCCATGTAAAAACTGTTTTAGTTAAACAACTCATATTTGTGACATTTTAATTTTATCAATAAATAAAAAGTTAGTTATGTAATTTTCCATCCAAAGTGGCTCCATGGGGTCCCCAAGTTGACCCATGGATTGTCTTGGTCGGCCATGACTCATCCAATGAAGGTAGGACATGTTTCTAGGTCATTCATATTTATTAAAACATTATTTTTTCCTTAAACTACACTAATTACCTCTAATCGCGATTAAAAAACTTAATAAGTTACTATTCACCAAAAAATTATTTTAATCCCATTGAAACACATTTTACTTCTTAATGACAACCATGTATGTCGGATTTTGGAAATTCAAAACACAAAGGTGGCAAAATTTCATTTAAACGGAAAATCAATTTTTATAAGTACCACTTAGTGGTTTCACTATTCATCAATAATTGATGTTTTTCAGAAAATTACCAAATATTCCCCCTAAGCTATATCTGATATTCCGAATTCAAAAATGATGTCTATTTTACAAAATTAAAAATTATAATTTTCATTAATTAATTTAATAATTAATTCTCGCTGTCAAAACAAATAGCGAGTTTTTATGAAACAAAATATATCAAAAGATTGACACTAGTTTAAGTCTGATTTCAAAGTGAAATTAATTCCAATGACCACTATTGGATTAAATGGTAAAAATATATTCTAATTTCACTTTAAAACCCATTCAAAATATAATCTAATATTATAAATAAATTAGTTTAAAAAGTGGTTTTGAATTAAAATACAACATTTTTCACTATTCATTAAAAATTGAACTTTTTCGGAAAAATACCAAAAATTTACACAAAGTTAATTTTGATGTCCCGATTCTACAGAAGAATTTTATTTTGTCAAATATAACATATAAAATAGTCAAAAAGTGGATTTAAAAGAGGTTCGCCATCAAAAGGCGGTTAATCGACCTTTTAAAGAATATTAGAATGTTTACGCTTAAAATTGGATTCATTCGCATTTTTAATCCTCTAACATTTATTGTAAAAAGTAAAATTATTTTACAAACATATATAATAATTTTGTAGTTAGTTCTATTTTGTTGCTTATAATTCATATTTTTTCCATCACATTTAGTTTTAACATTATTGATTATGGTTTTCATCATTGAAATCCCCAAAATACATATTTTGAAAATGAACAATGACAATTGGAAACTATATAATCATGAAATTCATTTGTAAGATGTATAAATCATGGCACAATCTATTAAATCAAAGACATCATATGTTTAGACTATGAATTTCATTATAATCATCAATTAAAATCTTTCATAATGTTTCGTTATGAAAATTTGAATTAACCCAAGAATATTCCTCGATAGTGTCAAAATAGGTATGACATAAAGGAAAAGTCACCATTTCATTGAATGATGACTAAGATACACTCGACTAACACTTTTAGGGGTTATTACCGCTAGAAATATTTTTTCCAAAACCACATCCACATGTAGTATTATTACAATATATATTACTTGGAAACTGGTATCATATTTATTGTAGGATAAAATTAGGATACTATATAATACATTGAATTATCCTTAAAATAAGTCATGGGCATATGTTCCCCAATATATATTTTCATAAATATAGTTCCCATGATATCTATTAGACATACTCTGATACCTACTATAACAACACCAACACCAGTATCCGAATACCAGTTATTACATTATTCCATTGGAAAAAAATACATGATAACAAAATCTCAAAGAACAAATCATTTAGTTGCATTAAAAATAGATACATACATGAATGTCACATTATAAATATGAATTGAAAAATAGAACTTAGAAAATCTAAATATTCGGCATCCATGCAATATTTTATTGATTACTTTTTTATATCCATAGGAAATGAAGCAATGTAAGGGGGAACTTGAAGAATCGGTAAGGGTTTTATTTAATAGAATCAATCATGAGTTAACAAGGAGTAATCAATAAGGAAAGATAAAAAACTGAAACTAGATTTTATTTAATAAATAACACGATCATGATGAATAATATGGTATAAATATATATTGATCAAATAATCCAATAAAATTAATATTATGATATTAAATCTTATCCATGTTATCATAAGTATTCAAATAATTACATTTACATCAGTCACAATTCTCATAGTGATGGAATGAATAATATTAGACATCTTAAACATTCCATCACGACCTCATACTAACTAAATGTGTAAGGCCTCATCAAAATTCACATACTAAATTCTTTCACAAGACTAGTAGATGAATCCATGGGAAATAATAGTCCCCACATATAACATACTAATTGCAATGCATTGATCATATATTGAATAAACTATATATCATAATCATTATACCACGATGATAAAAAATATAGGTATAGAAATAAATATTATACTGATTTTTAATATATTCCCAATAAAACTAATCATAAAATATCCAGAAAAATAAAAAATATGGTGGCAATAAAACATATTCCCACAGGAATATAATTAATATAATATGTTATTATCCTTGATAAATTTAAATACTATAAATAAATGATAAAATCATTATTAACGAAAATAATATTTTCAATTTGTAAATGAATTTAAAAAAAATCAGAGTATTAGAATGAACATTTTCATTCAAAAAAGTCATTAATAATTATAAAGAAATTTTTAATGTATTGATAAATCATGATATCAGAAAATTTATTTCTTTGTGGCCACGTTGTAAACAATGATTAATTTTAAATTTTTGGTAAAAAGTAAAAAATTACATTATTAGAAACATTTTTATAAGCTTACATTTAAACAATTTATTAAATATTCAAAAATGGTTAAAATTTTATTTAATAAATCAATGGAGAATAGTAAAAGAAATAATATTTCATTTAGGTAAATATTTCCATGGATGAAAAATATTCTCAATCAAAGAGTGGGCAGTGTCTTTTTTCTATAAAAAAATTCATTCAATCTATAGAGTACATAAAAAATGAAAATAAATGATAAAGATATATTGTTCAAAAAAAGGAGAATATGATATAGTGGGTTTATGATATAATAATCACAGAATTTCCCCCATAATGACTTATACATGAACAATCTCCAATGAAGATGAGATTAAAAATTAACACTTACCATTTTGGAAAGGTTTGTATTATAATCCCTATGAAATATATATCATTAAATGAATCTAAAAATCAACTTAATATAAATGTAATCAGGATATATTATATTAAATAGGGATTATATAGACAATATTAAATAATAATTTCGTGAATACATTATATGAATGACAGAAAAAAAGTTAGATGAGAAATCCCTGCCATTGGTTTAACTCATAAAATACATTATTTATCATTATGAATAATAAACATGTGATAATTATTTAATTTTAGATGAAAATTTTAAACAATTATTATAAATTTTATTTTAATTACTTCACAGGGATGTTCAATTTAACATTCCAATGTTTTCACATTATAATTTTTTACGATATTCGATTATTATGCCCAAAATGATATTGGTTAATAAAATTAGAAAAAAATAGGTCCTTGAAACATTGTATAATGAATTTAAATGATTAAATAATTACCATTTTTATGAAAAATATTTTTTTTAACCAATTATGTAATATGGTAATGAAAAATTGAACAATTTATTGATCATAGAGACGATAATCCCTATGTACGCATGAGAATCATTCCCATTTTTCAAAAATCCAAATTAAAGACCCTAAAAATTATTTTATCATTAAAAAATGATAATTATATCATAAATAACATATTATATCTATATTTAAAATTATATATATCATACATGTGTTTTTTATGGAAGGAAAATCCCACTGCTTTATAGAGTTGGTAATCCACTCGTATGAACGAACGAGGTGCTAACTTTTTAATGGATGAAAAGGTACTAAATGAGATTATATATTATATTTATATAATGATTCATGTATCATTAATATTATATATAAAAAATAATTCCATAATTATATCAGTCCATGATATGTAGTGATGGAATATGTATTGCATATGCTCGTGTGGCGTAATATGTCAGACACATGAAATACAGGTTTGTTTCCCATTAGATGTAATAGGTGGCATATATAGGGTATTACATTAACAAAACAACTTATTGGTATATCTAGGAATATATTGTTATTATTTTAGAACATTTTAATAAGATTTCAAGTAGGTATTAGAAGAAATATATCTAAAAAATATAGATAAAATGCCTACCTCTTTTTCCGATAGCTTACTTGTCCAAAAGTCATAAACCATATATTTTTTTATTATTCCCAAACTAAGAGAAATATACTATTGGATAGGATTTGATGAAGGTTTTTGGTAGTTCATAGCAAAGGAGTCCTAGTTTTTGTCATATAAATTAGAAATATTTCTATATATATTTAGAGAGATAGGTGCTTAGATGACACTTGATTCTGTGGATCGGGGTGCCCAGAATTAATTTTCTTAAAATATTAAATATATTTAATATTTAATGAAATAATATTATTAAATAAAATTGTGTAACTCAAAAATAAAATCTGGGATCGGTAATCTAAGAGTAAGGTTTAGTCTGGAATGTGGTTTTATGCCTATGAGTGACATAAAATGGGTCAGTGTGTGGGGTTCAGACTCATTGCTCTTTGGAACTATGTTTAATGAAATAATTAATTTAATAATATATTAAAACCCTAAATTAAATCAATAAATATTCTTTAATAGTGACACATTTAGGGATAACTTCATAATACTGGAATCATCTATGATGAACTCTTTCCTCCATTTGTTGGAAGATCACATCAGATGATGCTGAAACTCCACATCAGAGTAGATCAAGATGTAGAGATCAAAAGGAATTACTTAAATTATTGGTGCACACATTCATCAATAATGAACAGTACAATGTTTAATGTAGGCCTCTATATTTGATTTTTTAATCATTTTGATTAAATTATTTGAGTAGATCCCCCCTTTCAGGTTAGTCTGGGCCAATTTTCTCCTAGATCATGCACTAATGTTCCCATTTTAATATGATTTATTCAATGTTTTCTCAACCAGAATCACTATTCATGATCATTTTCGAAAAATATCTTGGATAATTATTGATTAAACCATTTTATTTATCTTTTCCACATAAAATTCATCGAATTCCCCACCGGTAGGAGTTTGCAACCCTTGTTCGACATGTTTAGGTGGTACCGAGCCCGATTGGACCCTCAGAACTGTGAAAAAAAATCATCGATCGATAATATAAGACTAGATTTGGGAATTTTTTATAGAAATGTGTAATCATTTCAATGATCAATACTTTATTAATAAATATCAAATGCTTCGGGGCATGCAGTAACATACTTGTCATCACAAACACGACAGAATACCGATTTCCAGTTAATAGTGTCTATAATGGATTGATCCAATCCTAATCTGTATGATTCAGGTAGAATGAAGCCAGGATCTACAGAATAATGGAGTGAATATTCCAGATCTAGCTTAGGTATTGTAGATATCAGTTTCAAGAGAAGACATGACTAAACGACATTTATAGGGAAAATAACATGACTATTATCCCCTTATGTGTGGTTTCTAGGGTTTTTTGGAAAGATAAGAGTCACACATAGTGTATCCATCAAACACACCATGTTCCAATTTCCTATATGTTTAATCCATGAGGATGATCACATGTGTGAGAACTCGTGTGAATGTACATTGCTAGTTACATGATCATGTACCTGGGTAAACATATAGACTGTCATATACTCATACATTAGGATAGTATACATACATGATGTTTGCATATAGACATGGTCAATAACACACAACCTGGTCCCATTTTTTCTAGACAAACCATGTTTTACTCATACATGAATGTACTAAAATATGGGTTGGAAGTCATGTGATAGATATTGATGTGACAAGGACATATGGAGGAACAACACACTATGTTTTCCTATAAAACACATTTTACCATAATCCCCCTTTTAGGAAAATAGTTAGGTTCTATATCTTGTTACTTAGGACTCAGATTCTGGTCCATGAGTAGCCTATACAAACTGTTTTTCGTATTATATTGTGACGTCCCCCTGAGTAGTTGGTTTCAAAAAATAATTTGATATTTTCTAAATAATATTATTGTTGAGGCAATGCCCGATGTTTATAGGGATCAGAATGGGACACTATCGGCTTCATATGAGTGGAACCCCCTACTAGATAGGTTTTGAGTCCTAGATTAATAGATTAACCCCCCCAATCATCATAGTTTTGGATCCCCTACATCTACCATTCTGTGTGGAAACACTTATACGTATTTGGGTGCTTATACTCAATTGCTAAAGTGGATCCCCTTATGGTATTGGGGCATGGGTCCTCAACTTTAGAGTGAGACCCCCTATTAAATAATTTGTGTTTTTTCAATGATGAGGGTGTAAAACCATTGTCACAATATGATATGGGTCATGGGACTTTATTTCAGAATCCCCCATATATATGTCTTTATTTCCTTAGCTACACTGAGTGGAATGCACCATATTAGCATATGGTGTGGGTACTCAAGAAAATAGAGTGGGACGCCCCATCTACACTTCTATATGGCCTCTATGGATATATATTGAGGGGAACCCCCCCCCCCTTATGAAATAGGCCACATGTACTCAACCTAGATTTCGTGCCCTGTTGACTATGCATAATAGATATGAGGCATCGTTATACTAGGACAATTACTTCATATAAGACACATTAGATGTTGAGAATAATTAATGAACATTTGAAACAATTTGATACTCCTATTCATAGAATAAGATGTGATATGTATATCCCATTACTCTCTAATTTAGGATTCCTTTGACTAAGAAGATTTATATACATTATTCATTATCCATTCATTGCATTTCATTAGTCTCCATATTGGATAATAAAGGGTTCATGAGTGTCTTGATTTCCATGCTTAGAGGATTCTAATCACTTACTATATATGGTGTAGACTAAAACATTATTTAATTTACTCACTAGGTCATGGCCCTTTTGTTTGGATGAGGTTAAATTCACTCTTGATATGGGTTTAGTTTTTTTCACTGACTGTATATTTCATATACTATATTAATTTCATACTATATCACTTAATTCTCCCTGTTAATCTATTGGGGTGTATTACTGGGTGTGTATATACTCACTGCATCATGAGATTTTCTTGAATGTGGTGTGTCTTATACAGAAGAAGGATATGTCGGTGGTTGCATCATTGGATCTTATAGATACCAAGTAATTTGGACCACGTACGGTGGTCATATATTGGGATTTCGGAGAGGAGTTATCTCATCATTTTACTCTTCTATTTTTTATGTTGGGACATATTTGTAGTTCAGAATGTATTTTTCACCAATATATTTCAATTTAAACTACCATACTCTTATAATTACTTGAGGTTTTACATGCATGATTGTTCCCTTATCATGTAACAAATTTTACTTTTACACCCTCTATCATTTTTAATCCACATGGTAGTGTTTGAATGTACTTGTTGTTATGAAAATTCCTCCCAATTTTAGTCATGTCATCGACACTAGTATATATCCCATTGGATATGTAGGTGGGCATGGGGTGGTAACGGCTCGAGCCCTTTCTTGGGTTGGGTCATTACAGATTGGTATCAGAGGTTCTTTGATCCATGGAACATTGTTTATACTATTACCCAAATAAGGATATGTTTTTGGAAATTGGGAAATAGTGTTAGAGTGTATCAATACTGTCTCCTTGGCCATGGATTCTTCTGATGGTGTGGGCGGCTGACTTATACATTCTTCAGGACCCTGACTATATTCACGTCAAATCGATATGCAAATATATTTATTGCAGGGATCAACTGTGCATGAATCATATATGATTGAGTCTTTCAATATTCATCTTGATTGAGAACCCCATTTTTATTGTTATATATATATATATACATGCTCACTAGATAGTGGTATCTATTGAATAATATTTGAATTCCACGTTGATGACAGCCAACTAAGATCCCATATTCAGATCATAATGAGAAATGGTGATTGATGAGGACTCTGTTCAAGGTTAATCTGGTGACCCCTTCCTCATGATGGGAAGGTATAAAAACCTACAATTCTAATGACGATGATTTTTCAAGTTGAGAATGATGTGGACATGTTCATAATTAGTGAGCTTCATGAATTCTTACGTTAAGGGTTGTTGTGGTTCCACAGTGATCCAGATCCTCAAGAAAGAGAGGATTATATAAAGTCATAGGTTCTTATCATCAGGCTTATTCTGACCCTGATGGTTCAGTTGATTACACTAAAAACTAGCCTTTTCCAGGGTGTATATGGGCACTGGTGGATCCCAGTTACACAGATGCACGATGAGTCAACACTATTAGGAAGTGACTTACTGAGGTTGTTCACTAAGGACTGCGGCCCTCCAATTTGAAATTACATTAGATCATGAATATTCACGTGATGTGATAGATATGAATGATGGTGGTTTAGTAGGCATTGTGGTTCAATGTCCTATTGAAGTATTGTATTGACGTGCTAGAGAATGGATATTTTCAATCATTGAAGTTTGAGAAAGGACTCCCCGGAGATATCTGAGGAACTGTTGTGCCGTTTTTCATCCCCACCTTTGATGAGATGCATGATCTTAAACAAGTGATAAATATATTATTATTAGAGGGATTCTAGGTAGCTAAAGATTGCTATGGGAATAATTGGGCTGATTCATCTGTACTAGCTAGAGCACTGCTAGAATCCAGATGTCTTGGCATTAGACCTCCCTAAGATCAGATATAAGCATGTGGTTAGAGGAAACAAAAAATACTGGGGTATCCTGAAGATGGGTGACGCTTTCAAATTTGTTGGATGAGATCAAATAATGCAATACCACTTTACCAAAAATAATGAACAACTTTGAAAAATAATTGATGGAGTTTTACTAAGTGGAAATGATATGATTAGGGACATCATATGATAAGACTGGGTGGTCCCGACAGAGGGATAATTAGTAGAGTAGACAGAGGATCTATATACAGTGGATGGATATCTATGATCCATCCACCACAGCCACTATGTGGCCCATGATAGGCACATGGAGCTAGTGGTCAGGGACACAAATTGCTTCAGGCATTGAATGATTATGATCCTGTAACACACAAGTTTATTAGAGGTATGATCTAGGATTTTTATAATCATTATTAAGTATTATTTGATATATGTTCATGTAATCCCTTTATATCTATAATCATTATGTGACAATTGGAGCACTCATCTAATTATCTGGAACATATTCGTATTCTTAATGTTTCGACAAAGAACACTTCTTCTATATCTTTTACATTCTAGTTGTTTGAGAAATATTATTTTGAAGACAGGTTCATGTGAGACTTCATAGTAATCATGATAGAACCCTATTATGTAATCATGATTACGTATTGGTTCTCCATGATATGATCCATTATTGACTACCATAAATGATTAATTAGATGTATATGCACTGATGATACAGGATTGTACATTTCTAGAGAGAGAGATCTCATGGTTGGTCAAGTGGGTTCTGTGAGAAAGAGTATTCAACCCCTAAACCATCATTCAGTAAGTATATACCTTAGTGTAGTAGGATTATCATGATTTTGGATTCCTTCAGTTTAGGATGATTATAGGTACGTATTACCTGAGGATGTTTTGAGACTACCTATAAGTTGGGAGATGGATTTCATTTATTGACATTCATTCAGACTCCATGTTGATATTTTTTGTGGCATATTAGATAGAATCTACTAAGATCCGAGATCTATGGTTACAATTGGAGAAACATTAAGAGAAATGTCTTTTTCAGGACTAGTGTGTCCCCCATATGAAGCTCCATTATTGTTCATGAAAAGGGAGGATGTGATAATGTATTTATAAGTAGATTATCATCATCTGAAATAGGCCATTATAAATAACATGTAAACCATTCTAAGGATTAACAACAACTTTTACCAGTTATGAGGTGTGAAATGGTTCTCAAAGATCAATATTAAGTCTATATTACACCATAAGAAGTTTTATAAGGTTGATATTCCAAATTTTCAATTCTGATGTCACTATATATATTAGGAATTCTTGGTGATTCCCTTTTGGTGGACAAATGACCAAATCTAGTTTATAGTATTAATGAACATTGATTTATATCCATATTTGTACAAGTTCATTATTATCCTAATCTAGGACATAATCATCTAATCAGAATCAGATGAGGACAATGCAAAGGAACTTAAGGATTGTCCAAGATATTCTTCTAGAGAACAATATTTATATAAGTCTCTAGAAGTTCATGTTCAAAAGTCACGAGGTTATCTTTCGGGGGTATGTCATTTCATACCATGGTTTCTGCATGTACCTAGAAAATATAGATGTGGTTCATTCATGGGAGACCCCAAAGATCATGTCATAGGAGAAGATACATACTAGTTTGGTTTTGTAAAACATGTAGTTTATGGTAGAAATCTCTAGAAATGTAGACCCTTTGAATTCCAAGACACATAAATTGAAGTAGTTTACCTAGTTTGAGAAATACCAGAGGGACTTTAAAAAGTTGAGGCTAATGCATATGAGTGCTCTAGTGTTGAGACCACAAAATGATGTTCGGGTGTTCATAATGGAATATGATTCCTCTAGGGTTGTTTTTCAATACATTTGGATGAAGTGACATGTATTTATAGGATAAAGGACAAGGTATTTAAGACCCCACAAGAAGAACTAATAATTCAGGAACAACAGTTGTTAGTGGTAGTTGTCGCCCTGAGGATATGGAGGAATTACCTTTTGGGGGAGCACTTTGTGGTTCACTCAGACAATCTAATTCTCAGACATATCTCCACTCAGAGAGACTTAAACAAGAAAAAATGAGGCTAACTAGAGTTCCAATGGGAATATGAATTCAATACATTATATACTATATGTAAGGTAAATGTAGTACAATATTCACTTAGTATGAAGTCTCAGGATCATTTTGTGTAGAAGTATTTGGATCTATTATCCTCTCTATGGCTATACATTGTAGAAAAAAGGGTATTGATTTTATAAATTCAATGGTGTTGTATCTTTTTCTTTTCTCATATGTGAGAGATCCCTAGCAGTGTGACAACAACTATGATGTCTTACATGATCAGATACCCATTAATGACCCAAAAGTTAGATATTATGAAGGAGGGAATCACATCAATCTTTTTTATGGTGGGAAGCAGGTCCAATTCATGATGTGGGAGGAGGTGATTTGAGAGTTTCACACATCTCCCCTGGAAGTACATCCTGGTCTAGGGAGGATGCACAAATAACTTTAATGGTATTTTTTTGGTCTGTAATGAGATAAATCGTAGCAGAGTACATCTTTTGGGGCCTCACATATCAGTAGTTAAAGGGGAGAACCATGTTAGGACAATTTTTTGGAATCCCCTTGTGACCCCATAGTGGAAATTACATGGTATATCCATGGAATTCATTTCAAGGATACCACACAAATAGAAATTTCATGATACCAGTTGGGAGATAGGTGATCGATTCATTAACTCGGAACACATAATTTATATCGTGGAATATATTTTGGTACAAATTTTGGAGAATTTGTATACACATGGGTTTATACGCCCTCATGGGGTTCCTAAATGATAGTCTTGAATCATGATGTGTAGAATATGTACTGATTTTTTAGGGGCCTTTAGGTGCTATCTTGCACCAAAATGAGGAAGAGTACACACATTCATAGATATACCTATGGGAAGACCAAACTCACTATCCATGTGTTGGATGATATGCTGCGGATTCTCATGTTGGACATTAGATGTATCTAGGAGGATCACTTTACCTTGTTATAGGTTCCACTCGACAATATCTACCACTCTACCATCAACATGACACCTTTTTAGGACCTATATGGGAGACCGTAATGGTTACCCTTTTACTGGGAAAATATTTGTGACACATATCTAGTGGGGTCATAGACGGTGTAGTTAACGAAAAAGAAATTTCATTTCATCTATGACTTGCTGAGGAAGCCCCAGAGAATATAAATATCTTATGCATATCACTATTTTAAGCCCTTGTTTTTGTAGTACTGAGATAATTTTTTCTTGAGAGTCTCCCCACGATGTGTGTTTCGAGGGTTCTATCGTGAAGGAAACCTATCCCAATGGATCACCCATCCATTTGATATCATGTAGAAAGTTGTATGTTATTTTACTACCTCATCCTACCCCAATAATTAGAGCTTGTTCATGTCATCTTCCTTGTTTTGTTGCTGAGGATATATCTACATGATCCTCTGAACATCATCAGCTAGGGAGAGATGGACATTCAGGATGGATCTACCACTAAAATGAACCTCATGCGGATTGGTGATCAATATGAGAGGAACCAGAATAGATTGACTATCCCATTGGTTCAAATATTATGGCAGTAAGAGAATGTGTTGGATATATCCTAGGAGTGTGATACCCAAATACAAGCTCATTATCTAATGTTGGTTGGTTAGTTTTTCATTTCGAGGATTAATAATTTGAATATGCGAATAATGGATAAAAATATTTTTTTCCATATAATACTATTAAATATTTATATATGTATTTCACGAGTTAGGCGCTGAGAATTCGTGAGATTATAAGTCTTGGTGTTCCCAGAATTAATTTTTTAAAAATATTAATAATATTAAAAATAGTTTGAGCTTAGATTCTAAAAGAAAATAGAATAAATATTTAATTAAATCTCAGATAATAAGTCTATGAAAATTATTGAGTCCAAAATGAGGTGTTTACATTCGGCACAACTCAAATTGGGTCATTATGAGGCGTTCATAATCCTATTCCATTGGTGGTATGCTTAGTGAAATAATTAATTATTAAATTAATTAATAAATAATTTTAAACCACAATTTAATTCTATAAATTGACTATACTAGACATTCACCTAGGGTAAGACTCATAATCTTATAATAATTGATTATTCTCTTCTTCTTAATTCAATGGCCTATCAAATTTGATGACAATGAAATTCTAGATCAGTGCAGACCAGGACACATCATAAGCCACGACATCCTTCAATCATTGTTCGGTTACTAATTTGAAAATGTATGATTGACATATCAATATAGGACTCATCAATTGATGATTTACACAATTAGATTTAATTGTTTGAGTATAATGACCCTTTCACTTGGGTTTGTACAAATTATGGCCTTGGTTATGCATTTATGTAGAAAAATTATGTTTATTTGTTCAATGATTTCTAAATCAGTATCATTGTTCTTGATTGTTGGATCTGAACTCTTAGCCATTGATTGGATAAGACTTGTTTTTTATTTTATCCCTCAAATTATTAACAATCATCACACATTTGACCCTATGGTCCCCGTTGGAGATATTCATGTGGTTCCTAGCTGGATTGGACCAAAAACCGCAAAGGATTGATAAAAAACAAATTGGATTATAAAATAAGACAATATCAGGGATTTTGAATAGTAATTATCAATATTTGGGGTCATGTGGGCTTTATTAATCAAAGGAGGATCCTTCTAGGATTTCATCTATGTAGGGGTAAGAAAAAACACAGACGAAGAAAAATTTATATATAATTCTGGATAAAAATGATAGATCTGATCAAGATTCATAATTTCTAGGTGGGATCTAGGTGGGATCTATTGAAAAATTGAGCAAAAAGGCATGTTATGGAATGTGGATTATAGATCACAGTTTCTCAAGAGAACCCAATGGAACGCTGTGTATAGGGATGAACACATGTCGTGTGGCCCCTTATGTGTGGTAGAAAGGGTTTTGGAAAGGATAAGGATGGAATGTAATGTATCCCTCCAAGACTCCATTTATTACATACTTAAATGGGAAACCCATGTGGGGTATCACACGTGTGAGAAATTGTGTGGAAGTATTTGACTTGGTTGATGGCCTTGTAACCAGTTACATGGACATGTGATCATATGCACTAAAACAAAGTCACTACACAGAAATGGGGTCTAGTACATGAATATGTCAAACAACACTTGGCCGAGTCACTGTTATTATGGAAACACCGTGTTGTCCATCTAATTATTGTCTACTACTACATGGGTTGGGATATGTGTGCCAGCCAGAGACACGACCAGGATGTGGAACCACACCACATGATAGTTGGCTCCATTCATATGCCATGTACCTTGGACATAATTTTAAGAATCATCAATGATTTATTTCTCCTTTGTTTGAAATAATATATTTACCCAGGAGTACCCTATCCAGCGTGTTTTTCTCTAAAGGAAATGTTTGTTCCATTGGTTGCGGATTTCCCGAAATGATGTGAATTTTTCTCATCACAACCCTTATTGAGCCCTTGCCTGACTTCTGAAGTTTTCATCCAGTGTCACTAGAAGCCTCTACTAAGTGGGACTCCCTACCTGATTAGGAATATGTCCTCGATGATTATAGTGAAAAGACCTGTCATCTTTGTATCAGTTCCTCTACAACTACCTTCCTTGAGTGACCCCCTAAATTTTAGTACATGAATCATCAATTACTAGAGAAGACACACCCCCCATGTTACCTGGGGATGTGTCCTTCAATTTTCAGTGGAATCCCCTTTTATATAGGGATTAAGTAACTGATGAATCGATTTAAACACCCATGTATTACTAGGGAGTATTTCAATGACCAATAGAGTGCGACACCCCATACATATGGGCACATTTCCTTTACCATAACTAGAGTAACCCCCAATCAGCATAGGTGATAGGTACTCATGAAACCATAGTAGAATCCCCCCATTGAAATGTGTTTGTTTCCTTTATTGATACATAAATAGTGTAACCCAAAGAGAAAGAAGGTCGCGAGTCCTCTACTTCATGATTCTGGTCCCTCTATTATACATCATCATTACATTCCATGGATAAAATTAGATGGTATCTTTTGGGAAGACACATGATATGTTGAGAATATTTGATGGCATTTTGGAAGTGATGGATACTTCTATTAATGGGAGGAGCTATGAGATGGATATCGCCTTACACTATCATTTGAGATTATTTTGACTGGTGATAATTTTATACTCTTATTAGTTTTCATTCACATAGATTGGGTTATTATTATTCTATGATAGATAATGGTTCCTGGGGTTTGGAATGTAATTTTTGTGTCTAGATTCTCTTAGTTAGATGAGTCTACTCGCCTACTATAGGTGGAATAGACTTGATGAGTTATTCATATTATCTTCATGTTTATCCCTTACCGTTTGGATGAGTATATTTTTCCTCTTAGTTCAGTATCAGATTCTCTCATTGACTGTATCTTGAAAATACTATCTTTCATTTATATTTCATTTCCTACAACTACCCTTTCTTTTTTTAGGGTATCCAACTATGTGCCCCTATATGGTATTTTCCCGTATGTTTCATCTCTTATATAAATAAAAGATATGTTTTTAGTGGCTTTATAGGATCTTTGGGTTACCTGTTAATATGTACCATGTACAGTGGTCATAGCTTGGGATTAAAGAGAAAAGATCTTTCAATAGTATACATTTTTTTCTTTTTAGGTTTAGAAAAAAAAATCGGGTATTCATTACACATTACATTTATGTTAACATTATCATATTCTTGTAAAATATATTGGTTTTTCCTACATGATTGTAACCTTTCTTTAAACTTCTATTAATTTTATTCTTCTTCACTTTTTCATCAATATGGACGTGTATGTGCATACAAGTACTTAGTAAAATCCCTACCCATGTTAGTTACGCCATCAGAGATGGTCACCCACCCCTGGCCTATAGAGGTCAGCATGGGTAGTTCTGGCTTGAGCCCCAACATTGGTTGAGTCAAGACATTTTTTGATCATAGTGGAATTGGAAGTTTAGATAGAAGCAGATATGGGGTCCATTTTTTATCTTATGGAAGGTAATTATATAAATATTCTAATGTATTATATTAATATATGGTCATTATCATGCTCAAATGGATCAATATTTATCACATAAGAATATAATATGAGGATAAATCCAAATACATGAATCCCATTATTATTTTTGTTTAGGGGATGTTCTAACCACTACTATTTTCAAACCACTATTAATCGTTTTGAAAATTACTATGAGAATATTGTTTTTTACTATTTAAGGATAACGAAATTAACTATATAAGGAAACGACCACCAAAAAATGGGATATGGTTGAAATTTATAAAAACAACCCAATTAGGTGGACTATTATAGTGTTTTTAAGAAATTATAATTCATTTAAAAAATTAAATTTATTAGAAAATATCATTAACATTATATCATGAAATACATGGAATTATATAATATAATATATGACTAACCGTAGTTGGATGGTTTCAAAATGACCTGGATTTGATGATAAGAATTTGATGATGTTAATATAACCAAACATTAAAATATATATAACTTTTTATATCATTTTAAACCCCATCATTTTCAACCCCTTGATTAATCCTTTTTATCTTCAACATTTGTTGTATATTTTTAATAATACTAGTTTATAAGTTTACTAATAAAGTGATTATTTGATGATAAATGGACACGATATGATATTATAGACTATTAATAATCCTAATTTTCCTCTTTAAATATTTTTATAATTTTCAAATAACATAATAATATTTATTAATAATAAAATATAATTTCTGTGATTTTTGACCCTATTCACGTAATTTGACATTGAAAAAAACCTGAAAATAATGTAATTATAGTTAATAAGTTAAAAATAGTTTTATTGTCTTTTTGTCATAATTGTTTTTGACATTTTATGTTTTCAGATAATATTAGTTTTTTGTATTAAAATTATTGAGCTGTTATTTTATATTACATTCACATGCACTGTGTCATCGTTGCTTAAAAATATAAACATATTATTTCTTCAAAATAAATTATAAATAAAATACCATGAAAAAAAATAATTTATTTTAAAATTACTAATTATTACTTTATAGAATTTGTTTTTTCCTATAAAAAATATTTATACTAAAAGTAAGAATGTGAATTTCTTAATTATTGTTTTATGTACATATTAAAAATTGAAAATCAATGAAATAAGACACCGTGTTTTTATATTTTTTACCTTTTCTTGGAAATGGCCAAAATAACTCATAAAATTGGATAATTGAAGGTTTTATGGTCATTTATATTCATTATCATATTTTTTCATCTTTAATTACATGATTTTTTTTTATCATGGTGGTATTTGTTTAATATGAATACTATTCAATGTGATCAAAAATAATAGGGCACTGTTTAATAAATTTGGACATCAGGATTCCAAATATAGAAACAATTTTATTATGTTGAATTTCAAAAATCAAAATAAGTATCTATTAGAATAAAATTCAACAATGCATAAAAAACATGTTTTATAAAAGTTCCATTATGATGTAGAAAAATATTTTCATAAAAAAATTGAATCATAACATTAATTAAATTTAATTTAATTAGATAAATTTAATAATAAGAGAATTTATTAAAATTTTATCCTATTTTTAAATAAAATATAACATTATAAATTATAAAAAAATACATTTTTAAATAAAAACTAGTATTTTTCACTAATAACTATAAAATAAATTTTTTTAGAGAAATAGTATAAATTAACTCTAAAATAATTTTGTTATGATAATTTGAAAAATTATTATATTTTTATTACATATAATTTATAGATGTTCCAAAAAAATTAAAATTTTCACGTAAAAATTAACGAAACCCATTTTTTAAGAAAAAATATTTTTTATGAATAAAATAAAATTTTTGAAAATTGAGTTCTTATTTCCTAAGAGTTAGTCGATATATTTTTTTGAGCAGAATATATATTTATTATTCATAAATTTTTTATTCATACCCATACCTGATAAATAAATGATCAGTTCATTATTGTTACATTTAAATATTAATATTTTGTTGTATGTTTGAGATTTGTGTTGAATATCGAATGCACATTCAAACATCATGATATTTTAAAATATTATGGTGTTACAATATATTTTCATTCAAAAAATTTATTTTGAAAAATGTCATTTATAATTTTAGATCAAAAAAATATATATGTTGAAATTTTAAATTTATTTGGATGACACCTCATAATATTCAAGCCAATTGGTTACATAACATATATGTTATCCAATTATGAAACCAGTTAACTAATTTGAATCCCTAGAAATATATAAGAAAACACTATAAAAATGGTTAATTAAAAATTAAATGATTGACCAATTATAAAATGTTGGTAATTAAATAATCAACCACAGATACTTGCAAAAATTACATGTGAATAAATAAATCCTTAAATGATGCATGAATCAATTATCTATTATCATACAGGCCCGCAGATTAAATCCAATGATCCATCACATTAAAAATAAACTGCATTACAAGTGGTAGAATCATACAAATAGTAAAAATGAATAACATAAACCACAATGACATACCTGACTATAAGAACATCTCTCATACCTAGGGTGTCCAATCCCAGGTACAAATTTCATTCCATGTCGTCTCAATAACCTATATCATGTATAGATTTTCCAAATAGTAAAAATTAATAATATCAAATTAAAGGATTATATTATAATACATATTAGTATCCCAAATCCCTAGATCTATAATCAATGCATGGATCGAGGTTCCCAACTATACATTAGTAAAGAATCATCACAAGTCAGTGGCTTCCGACAAGAGGTGAGTGTTAAAAAAATGATGGGAGAGAGACCATACCTATATATATGTATATATAGAATGGAAAAAATAATTCAAAAACATCATAAATAAAAAGTAGCTGGATAGATGCAAGGAAGTGCATATAGATATTTAAAAAAATCCATTAAAATTTAAATGAATGACATATTATAATTGACAGAAAGTCAAACAACCACCACATTTGATAAGTCCAATAAAAACCAAATCCCAAAAAAGAAATTTTAATAAACTCATATTACAGTCCCGAGTAATGGACCGATAACAACACTCTTTTCCTATCCTAGAATACCAATACCATACAAGAAAACAACTAACATGTTCATGGGTACTAGAGTTTTATGAAAGGATGAGAATGGTGTGATAATAACAAAGTTATCAACTACCAAATATATATATATATATATATATATATATAATGAAAGGTCTGATAAGTGATAATGTATAAGTGTTGTAAATAAAATGTTTACGATTTTATACAAAGTAAAAAATACAATAAAATCCTGCTGATGGACTAGGTTTGTGAAGACACATGAGGTCATTCATACCATTTTTTATCCTTACACCAATGACCTCAATCAACTATAGATACATAAGGCAGTACTATTATGTCGTTGAGAGTAAAAACATGACCATGATAATCTATATAACAAAGCCCGGTTTACTTGGTATATATATTAATTTTTAGGTACCACCCCTTTAATACTTTCTCAAAATATTTATAATGCCAATAATATCATGGAAAGATCCTATTATATTTACCTATGTCGGAGGCATAATTCATATAATATCACAAAATTCCACTGCTATGATTTTATAAACTAGTCGATAATCCATATAGTATCACATACTTCCAAATAAATTTTGTGAATTATAATAAAAAAACCCCCAAGGGAATTTTCCCCAATCATCTATAACTCCTAGGTATAATCTCTATAACCAATAAAATAATTATAAAATTTTATAAAACCCATTCCATTTTGAAAATTAATGAATTTAATAAAACCCATCACTATTTACCATTCAAAAAAGAACTATTTTCAGGTTTCAAATTTATCCAATAATTAATATTGTAAGATCAATTCGATTTAAAAAACGACAATTCACAATATTGCAATAATTTACCATTTCATTCTATTGAATTGCATTGTTAGTCCCATTTATCATTGTCGTTGATGTGTAAAATCTTGTTTCATAACCATTGATTTTTACCATAATTCAATTTTTATCCATTTAAAATGTAAAACTCATTTGAAAATATCAATACATTGGTATTATCAAAATCCAACATTTCCATAAATGGAAAAATGAATTAATTAATTAATCTGTCCTTAGGCCAAAACCTTATAAAATGTACTCCAACTAGTAATTTCATTTTCAATGGTTGGAAGTTTATTGTAAGTGTATTGAAACAATAGAAAATATACTCTTAAAAATTTAATTTAAACTACATTAATGCATGGAAATGGTGACATGACTAAACCCTACATTATTAGAAAAACTATGATGAGACTATGGGTTCATTAAATGTGTCCACATACATCATTCGAAACCTATTCAAATTAATTCATTTTCAGTCAAACCATTTCCATAGCTAATCTACCCCCAAAATCTAATGAAGAAACCACCCACGGTCAACAAATATTTCTCGAAAACATTAATTAATTAATTTTAGTCAAATTAATCTTTAATTAAAAACATCCAACTAACTAAAGAAATAAATTTAGTTTTCTAAAAATGTCAATATGATGACCATGAAACTCTTCCACAGCTAAACTAAAACAGACCATTTTCTATAGGCCTATTTTAATCTCTCGAAACAATACTTTATCAAATCCCTATCAATTGGGGTGAAAACGTGAATAAATTAAATTTATTTTAACTCAACACCCCACATAAACACATACTTTGATATATATCTACTTGAAATGATTACAAGAGTGGGCGAGAATTATCCGATAACATCCTATTTCAAGGATTCATGTAATCCCAAACATCTTGATCATATTACACTATTATCCAGTGGATTTTCACACATAATACTATCCATGAGAAACAAATTATGGAGAGAGGGTGATTATAACAATAAATTACGCGGAAGGGAGAGTCTTAATGAGAATTTATATGATGAGGTTCCCAAACCTCCACTAAAAATTGGAGACTAAGCGAGGAGTATGGGAGGCACCCCTAGTTTAAAATATCTAGGGAGAGGATGAAAAAAGATGACACCCCTCTAAAAACATGAGGCGGTACTATGGTAATTGCTAGCAATAAAAACCATTAATTGTGCATGTAAAGGGAATTGAATAGATTTTGGATCCCACCAATTGCCTGATGGATTCAAATAGTCATTCCTATTGCACCTATAAACATTGAGACCCTAATTCATCTGACAAAAATTACAATTTTGAGGTGTGAAAATGTTAAAAACAATTTCAAGAAATCCAATTATTATAAAGAACACTCCAATAAAAAAATATCAAATTTCCCTTAAAATCCAAGCTCTTCCTTACAAACAGGACATTACTGATCCATTATTATACCTCTCCATGGTTTAGAGTATATTTTTTGGGATGGAAATTCTTAATTTTTAAATATACTATTGTTATTGGTAATGTGTATAACATTTCATCAAATTATTTTTTCATTCTCAAGAATCTCTTTGAAGGAACATTCCTACTTCCTACTATTGTAGGATAATTAATCCCTAACAAAGTAGTTATATCTACACATGAATCTCCTAGTTTTTCTTCAATGATAATATTATATATTATATATATATGAATATTATAAATTATATGATTCAAAAATATCGTGAAGGAATTTGAGAAATGGAATCTTCATTGATTCATCTCTTCCATGAGTAGTGTATATATTTATAGTTCTTGGTTGAATAGTCATGTATTATTTTTTTGGAAAATGGTATGATTTTCATAAATATTATATATCTATATAGAGAATAAAAATTCATCATTTTGATTTACTATTTCATAACATTACCTAATAAATCACTCCATTATTTTAAAATCTGCATTAATTAAAAACAATAATAATATCATCTAGGATAGGGAACATTATTTCTATCATTAGATTCCTCAAGTATGTTCTTTATCTCAATGAATTTTAAATCAATACATTTATTTGGAAATTCATTATTTTTGGAATATTCCTCGGGCTAGCTTTAACCATTTATCTAGAAGTATTGTTGATGTTTGTATTAAATTTAAGATACTTTATGATTCCATGGAAACCATTCATGCTAAAAATTATGGGAAATGATTATGGGAGAACACTATTGGCCATATTTACTAAATACAAACATCATATAGTGGATGATGTTGTTATGTATTTTCCATTGAAGTATTATTTACCATTCCATTCCTAATAATCCCCACACAATATCATTTTTGATCACCTTTGATGGGTTACTTAATGAGGGGAGATCCTATTTTAAAATGAAAATAGAGTAGTAAGTTCTATTATATTAGCATATTAACCTACCCTGTACATAATTTTCAATGTGGCGAGGAATCTTCCCAACCTAACTATTCATTTTATTGTTAATGATCATAATAATATATTCTGTAGTTTTATTCAAGTTGAAAAAGAGAACCATTGTTTCTTCAACTTATCAAGCTCACGGTCCTTCAATACCTATGACTACTCGAAAATTTATCATGGATTCAATGGTTTTGATATACAGGTTAATGAATTATAGGAAACAACGAAAAAAAATTTACATATATATATATATATATATTACGTAATTACCTTCATTGTGGAATATTTTATTCGATTTAAATGTTCTATTATTCATTGTTTAAAAATGATTTGGGTCACATTAGATTATGTCATTTCCTATAGGGTGGCTATTTCTATAGACACATAAGTTATCTAGGATGATTGAAATGAATATTGGTATGAAAAAATGTTCTGAATCATATATTTTATAAAATTAATGGTGATCTAACAAATTAATAATTTGGATATCTAATTCATTAGAAATATTATTTATAATAAAAATCATTGTATTTCTGTATCCCTTTATACTGAAAATGATTGATCTGAACATTGGGTCCCCTATAGTATTGGGATTGAAACAAAATATAGATTACCCCAACAATACCTCTATTATGTGTGGTGGTGAGTTATTCGTGAAAATTATCACATAGTGATTTTGGACTTCAGTTCTTCGTAAGGTGCATATAATCTTATTTAAAATAAATCCAAAGTCTTGTTTAATAGTCAATATATATGAAGAGACATGGGTATTCATCTCTCAATGGTGTAGTCAGGTTTAGTATTGATTATCAAATTTGTGAATGGATCCTCCCGAGATCACCGGTTTATTTCCTATAAAATTGAATAATAATGAATCATATTTTACTATAATTTTATCATTTAAAATAAATGAATTAAGGGAATCAATGTGTTGAATATACTAGATTCTAAAAAAAATATATCCTTATAAATTTTTATTCTTTAATTACCCTTTTCTAAAATGGAAATATAATGGTGTCAAATTATTTACTTCTCCTCATTCACATTTGACCGCCATGAAAAATTATAATGTTTCCAACTATATCTTTTAAAAAAATTATTATCTTGTCCAGAAATTTTAACTCAAAAAATAATATATAAACTTCCCATGATTCTGATATATGCAAATTATAAAATTAATTTTCCTATTCAGATAATATTAAAACCTCAAAAGCATCATGAAATCTAACTAAAATTCATTTATAATGGATAGTCTCTAATGATCAACTCAATCTGAAAAACATGCATGGATGATTGTAGAAATTTATAACTAGGGAGAAGAAAACCAGGAATCCATTATCAAACTAACATATTCTATGAAATCCACCATTAGAACCCATTTATGAAAATAAATGGAATATATGTAATAATTTTAACGCCCCAACCGCAGTTACCCAGAGTCGGTGCATTATTTTAATACATTGGCATTTCTACAAGGAATCAAGTCCCGAAGGACCGATCGGTTTAGCAGTCATGGTAAATAGATTACATACATGAATGTAACATTACACTCCATAACATACAAAACAACATAAATAATCTTTTATGAATTCCATTATTCCCTTGTCTTAACCGTTCGTATCAATCACAATACACATCTTGGAATACTGGGATAAATAGAATATAGAAAGGGGTGAGCTCAGATGCTCGGTAAGGATAATAATACACTAGAAACATACATAAATATGCATAAACATTTTAGGCAATGTGTAACTAAAACAAAAGGCTTTTAAACTAGAACATCAGCATAATATGGCAGAAATAAAATGAAATATTTCCATTTACTTATTCACATAGACATTGTACTAGTCGAATTATCGCATACAATATCAGTAACCAATTTCATAATTATTAAATGCATAATGCTGAACTATAATTACTTTTTCAGGGCCTCGATCCAAGACCTAGGTGCTAACTGTAACCTGAACCCAACCCTGAGTGCCTCTAATAACCGGACACCAACCCAGAGTGCCTCTAATAACCGGACACCAACCAGAAGTTCCTCTAATAACCGGACACCAACCTGGAGTGCCTCTAATAACCGGACACCAAATCAGAGGGTGTTCTATAACCAGACCCAAACCTGAAGGGCTTACATTTACCGGTCCCCAACCCAGAACATACTAGTCCAACACATTCATCTTCAAATGATGATGAAATATAACATAAACATTCGTATTTAAACGTACATACGAACTCTCAATACTTTACCCACAAACCATGAATGGTAAAATTATACACATCCACAGTCAAATATATCACAAAAACTTCAACACAATATGGAATATTTGTATCATGACAAATCAAATTCAAAACAAGTTTAAAATATATTAAAGGATCTTGACATGGATGAAAATGATTTGTAAAACTCTTTGAGAGAAATATACATTTTTCATGAAAACATTTAAAAGTAACACAATTTAGAAAATAATTTATTTAAAGAAATTTTTGAATCAATGTGTCCCATACAACTTTTATAATTTTTAAAGGAATTATCCTTTTAAAAACATTCAATTCCATATAAATAAATCCTTAAAACCCATTTTGAATACATGGACATTAATGAGAAAGATTTAGAAGAATAAATATTTAAAACATTTGAAATGATGTTTTAGTAAAAAAAAATCCTTAAAAGAATCCCTTTGAAAACTCTTTCATAAAACATGGACATGCATAATAAATATTTCCCACTAGATACTTACGTAAAAACAACCTCGTATAATAAAGAGATTGTGAAATTGACCCTTAACAATTTGGTATCTTATGAAACATACAACCCATGATAGAGGTATCATATAATGAATATGTAAATAAACGTAAATTGAAGTGTATTAAACAAAGAATACAATTATGGGCAGTACATACACCACACAAAAGGTAATAGTGGCAATATGGCATGAATCTCACGGGAATAAGGAGTGATATGAAAACCCCTTACCCTGCACTTTCCATTAGTCGAGGGTATGTTTAACCTCCTTTATGAAGACCGTAGTGTGTTATTAAATTATAAAAGAATCATATTAATATTTATGATATCATACATCATTTAGTTATAAATTTATACTACCAATTTAATAATAATTTCCATGTTAAATTAACATTTCAGGTAATGGTCTCTTTCGTTATCGTACATGTTTTAACTTGTTACTTTTGATTGTATCACGTAGATAATGATTTAAATAATTAAATGAAATAATTTTTTTTATATATCATATATATTTAGAATGTAAATATGTATAATAGATATATATATGAAATGTAAAATACTTTTTATGGAGACGGTAGTCCATACGTACGCATAAAAACTGTTTCCGTTTTCATATCGTATTGAACAGAACTAAGTAAATAAGATATATCTAAGTACATAAATACATATATATAGATATATACATCTCCATTATCATTATTATGTCATATATTACATACATTTTAGTAATATATTTTTATAATCGTCGATGAATGGTGGACTTGGAAATGAATCTCATCGCGTCGTGGAAACGGTAATTCGTACGTACAAACGAGCGAAAATATCATTCTATTGATATTAATATTATATATAATTGGATGGTATATCATATATAAAGAATCAATAACATGTTATAATTATTATTTTCATGAATTATGCATCATTATTATACACATCCAAATAATAATATTTTGATTTACAATAATACCACGACGTGGAGACTGTAAGCCGTACGTACGCACGTATGGTGACATGTCATTAAATGGATGGATATAATACTTAATATGGTTGTACCATATTTATAATAACATCACACTATATATAAGATATTGGAGTTATTATTTTAGAATGGGAATAACAAATAATGAAGAAGTTGAAGAAGAAAGGAACTTGAAAAAGGGTGGTGAAAACATTACCTCTTCTTCGGGTTCTTCTGTTTTGATTTGATCAAAAGGTAACCTTAGGTTGGCATTATTACTAAATTAAGGACTCTAGGATGAGGGGAGGATATTTGAGAGGGTATTTAGGTAGAGTTTGGCCGAGCCCAAAGCCTTTGAATGCGTGATCTAGTGAGAAGGGTGAGTTCCCTTTTATAAGAGGGGTGAGGGGCACCTTTGGAAAATCTATAAATATTATTTTATAATAAATTCATATTCTGTTTGTATTGGCTTGAAAGTATATTATTAAAAGTATATGGTGGGTATGGGTTGAAATACTCTCAACCAATAGAATTTATAAAGGTTTGTGTCATTATATTAACCTTATTTTTTAGTTTTAACTCTTAGTTAATTAGTTTTACATTTACCATGTTACTCTGTATTTTTATATTATATAGTTAATAAACATACTATATACATCCAAGAAACCCCCAAGTGGTCCATTAATGATACACCTATCATGATATAAGTCCTTCGGCCGAACTCTATATTTTAAAGAATATAATATCAGTTACTAATATTATATTTGTTTTAAAAACTAAATAATGTCAATTTTGAAACTATTTGGTATTTTGTTTTTTTTTGAAAGTCATCACAACTTTATTTCTTCGAAAAAGATACATTGAATCATCCCTAACTAGTCATATTAACCTAGGAAATTTGTGGATGTCATTAAAACGTTAAAATTATATTTATTGTAATATTTATATTTCCATTTATTTGATTAGTTCATTAATAAGGTAATTACTGCATCATCATTGTGTCAAAAATAAATTAAATTATATTGATTCTAAAAATAATTATTAATAGACCATTATGTCGGAAAATCTTTTATCGTTCTAATGAATATTTATAATCGAATTTATCTTATGTATAACCCTATATTAATAATTTTTTAGTTATTAATCATTGATTTTTACTCATTTAACCTTTCTTTGAATTAAATAATAATAAATTTCCTAATCTAATCCAAGTGGACATAAAGGGTCATATTTTATTCCTAAGGTTGTTTTTGGTCGAATTTAACTTATCCAATAGAATTAGGACATGTGTTAGGGTAATAATAATATATTTTTACCCTTAATTACCCTATTTACTTTTTACCGTGGTAAATAAAATTAAAAAGTTACTATTCACCAAAAAATATTTTTATCTTATTGAACAAAATTTTACTCCCTGATATTAACTATGTCTCTCAGATTTTTGAAATTCCAGTCACAGAAGGAGTAAAATTATGTTTTATGTGAATTTACAAATTTTCCGAGGAGGTGGGTAAAAGACGGTGAAAAAGTTCAATAAAATTTATATATATATAAAATTATTATAAACTTCCCCCATTGAATTAAATTGAATATATATAGGGGATATGTATTTATTTTGACATAAAATAAATTTATATAATATAAAAAATTATTTAAATAAAAAGCTGGTTTTAAACAGTAACTCAGTGTTTTTCACTATTCATTAAAAACTGAAAGTTTTCAGAAAAATACCAAAAATTTACCTTAAGATAATTTTGATATTTGGAATTCAATAATGATGTCTATTTTACCAAATTCAGAACATAGAAGTTTTCATTTTTTAATTTAAAATTAATTCTCGTTGTTAATACAAAAAGCGTGTTTCTAAGAAACAATAACTATCAAATGATTGACACTTGTTTATGTCTGGTTTAAAACTGAAATTATGTCCAATGACCAACATTTTATTCAATTGTAAAAATATATTCAAAATATAATTTTAAACCACTCAAATTCATAATTTATCACAATTAATTATTTCGATAAAAAAAAATTTAATTAAAATTTAGTAATTTTCACTATTCATCAAAATATGAAAGCTATCCAAAAAGTACAAAAATTTCTCCCTAGTCTAATTTATGTATTCTGAATCCCAAAAATGTTGTCCTTTTTGAGAGATAAAATTTATAAAATTTCAAAAAGTGGGTTTACTATTCATAACATCTACTTTAATTGGTCGTGGTGTGTGTTAGAACTCGATGTTGCATAAAACACACGCTACTATATTTTTCAAAGAAAAGCGTACTTTGGAGGCTCGGGGTGTTACATTCTCCCCTCCTTTAATAAATTGCATCCTCGCAATTTATGCTCGGTATGGGAAACTTGGGGTTGACGTTTCAAAATATCATTGTTGAAATCCCACATCAAAAAATGAATTAATGGGGCCTCTATTTAAAATAAAGAGTGGTAAGTATGAAGATTACCGAAAATAACACATACTAGGGTTCCACGTAAGGAAATATGGATATGGAAGAGAAATCTAACCATCAATATCTGATGGAGAGTGGTAGAGAACATGGCTATGGAAAGGCCAACAATCCCAAAGCCATAAATTAGTGATGATCTAAGGTACCATCTAGGACAACATTGTTGTTCTCAGTTACTTTTCTTAAGGTTGTGGAATTTATTTATGAGATTGTATAAGATCATAAGGAGATATAATAACTTTATAATTAGAGTTTTATCTCGTAATAAATATCTAACACAAACTCATCTTTCACCCCAAAACAAAATACAATTCAAAAAAACTCTATTTATCCTAATCGTATAGGGTTCCAAATATAATGAATTTATAATTCACATATTTGACACTTTATGAAAAGAAAATACATTATACCATCCAAGAATTTCATGTAGTTCAATGGTAGGAGATAAATTCCAATTGCACTACGGTTGTGGGTTCGATTCCCATAGCTTTGTCCGACATGATGGGTCGTCACACGGTTTGCATGTTGTCCTTTTTTAAAAATCCAAAAATAACCTTTCAAACTTAATCCCTTCCAACCTTTATACTTATCCAAATACATCTGTAAACTCTCAGTCCAGAATTTATATGAAATGTAAACATAATGTATATCCTTTTTTCCATGTAATAGAATGTGAATACCTTTATCATGTATTATTTTAAAACATTGAAACATCCTGAATTACAATAAAACCTTATTGAATACATTCATGCTCCCTTATTCCATATAGAAAACTGGATATACATCATCTATCCAAAAATGTTGTAAACTCCAACAATGATTGAATATACAAATCTTTAATCAGTTTCAAGGCAGTCACGAATACCCAATATAATTTTTCCAAATAAACCATATCTTATTCCAAAATCAGTACCTCGATATTAGGACCATGTTAATGTATATCTTTCCTTCAACCATGTAATTTACAAAAATTTTATCTCGTTTTAGATTCACATTTCTTAGTCCAATAAAATCTCAAATCCTCAATGAAATAGTAATGTAGTACAATCCTTATTTATTTCCAGTACATCATTGATGCAAAACTTCAATGAGATAATTCCAAAATAACAACATAAGAACTCTAGTCATTCCTCTTCATCTGTGGTACTATCATAACTTGACTAATATCCAATAACATCATTTTTAGCATAGTCTGATAAATTGTTCATTGGATCGTATTGTGTCCAAACTCCTTGCAGATGAAGCATTGTACATTTGAAACCTTTTTCATACCCTTAAAGTCACGTACTTGGTGTCTTTTTTCTCCGCACTTATAACAAACCCCCATTCCCTTCCATAATTTTCCATGGTGATTCTTTCCACATTTATCACATATGGGAAAATCTTTCTTTACCTTATTCCCTTTATCTTTCCTTCTCTCAACCATCCTTTCCTTCTCTGTTTTCCCTTCAATTCCATAGGACTCTGGGAATTCTTTACTTCTCTTATCAACACATGTTAATATTTCTTCATACGATGATAATATATGGGAGACTATTTCCATTCTAAATTCTGGCTTAAGTCCATGAAATATATGATCTTTCTTACTCATTGGATCATGAATATTGTTGGAGTTCTCATTCCTTCTACTGGGAACCATTTCTAAACAATGGAATACACTAGATTAGTTAATTAATAACAATACCTAATTCTGAACTTGTAAAACACTAAACATAAACTAAACAGTTTATGGATTTAATCCATAATCATAAATTCTTTTTCATTGAGTAAGTATATACTCATGATCCCTTCATAATGGTTTGTATAGAAAATTAGAAATATCCTAAGCATATCCCTCGGGAGTGTCGTAACCAAAAGTGCAGCAAGGCCCATTGTCGTGAACCATTTCTCGTTCGAGTCTAGCTCAAAGCGGTGTTTTGAGGTTTTACACCAAGGTACATCTACGCCAGAGCCGCCTCTATTTTCTTGTATCTAGACAGGGATATACTACTTGGAAAACACACAAAATTTTTACAATACCAAAATTCTTGGATGTTCTTCAATACTAATCCTCAATGTCTATCAAAGTGCGATGTGCTCAAATCAGAGTTTATTTAAATATAGTTTTCATAGTTATTTCTAAACTTCCTCTAATTCCAACTGTAATACCCCAACCCCAGTTACCCAGAGTTGGTGCATTATTTTAATACATGGGAATGATTACAAGGAATCACGTCCCGAAGGACCGATCATTTTAGTAGTCTTGGAAAATATATTATATACATGAATGTTACATTAAACTTCATAACATTCAAAAAACATAAATAATCCTTTATGAACACCATTATTCCCTTATCTTAACCCTGCATATCGATCACAATACACTTCTTGGAATCCTGGGAAAAAGAAAACATAGAAATGGGTGAGCTCAGATGCTCAGTAAGGATAATAATACAGCAGGAACATTCATAAATAATCATAAACATTTAAGGAAATATATAACTAAAAAAAAGCCATTTAAACTCAAACTTCATCATAATTTGGCAGAAATAAAATAAAATAATTCCATTTACTTATTCACATGGACATTCTACTAGTCGAATAATCACATGCAATATCACTAACCACATTCATAATGATGGAATGCATAATGATGAACTTTAATTTATTTGTTAAGGCCTCGTACCAAGACCTAAGTGCAAACTGTAACTAGAATCCATCCTAGAGTGCCTCTAATAACCGGAAATCAACCTGGAGTGCCTCTAATAACCGGAATCCATCCTCGAGTGCCTCAAATAACTGGAAACCAACCCGGAGTGCCTCTAATAACAGTACACCAACCTAAACTGCCTCTAATAACCAGATACCAACCTAGAGGGTCTGTTGTAACCGAACCCATCTCGGAAATCTTACTTTTACTAGTCCCCAACCCGGAACATACTAGTATAACACATTCATCTTAAAAAGAGGAAGAAATATAACTTAAACATTCGTATTAAAAATAACATACAAAATTTCAATACATTATCCAAAAAGAATGAATGTTATAAGAATAACACATCCACAATTAGATATATCAAAAACCCTTCAACACAATATGGTAGATTTTTATCATGATAAATCAACTACAAAACATGTTTAAAATCTATTAAAGTATCTTGATATATATGAAAATGATTTGTAAAACTCTTTGAGAGCAATACACCATTTTCATGAAAACATTTACAAGTCCCACAATTTATAAAAGAAGTAATTTAAAGACATTTTTGAATCAAAGTGTCCCATACAACATTGAAACTTTTGAAAATAATTATCATTTTAAAAACATTCAATTCCATATAAACAAATCTTTAACAACCATTTTGAATACATGGAAATTAATGAGGAAGATTTAGAAGAATAATTATTTAAAAAATTTGAAATGATGTTTTAGTTAAAAATGTCGCTTTAAAGAATCCCTTTGAAAACTCTTTCATATAACATGGGAAAGGATTATAAATATGTCTCAGTAGATACTTACGTAAAAACAACCTCGGATAAAAATGAGATTGTGAAATTAACCCTTACCAATTTGGTATCATATTTAAAATAAAACCCATGAAAGAGGTATCATACAATGAATATATAAATAAACATAAATTAAAGTTTATTACACAAAGAATACAATTATGGTCAGTACATACACCACACATAAGGTAATAGTGGCAATATGGCATGAATCTCACGGGAATAAGCAGTGAGATGAAAACCCCTTTACCTTGCACTTTCCTATAATTAAGGTACGTTTATCTTATTTTATGAAGATCGTAGTATGATATTAAATTATAACTGAATCATATTAATATTTATGATATCATACATTATTCATTTATAAATTTATACTACCCATTTAATAATAATTTCCGTGTTAAATTAACATTTCAGGAAATAATTGCTTTCTTTATCGTACGTGTTTTAACATGTTAATTTTGATAGTATCACTTAGATCATGATTTAAATACATCTATAATATAAAAAATGATTTATATATCATATATATTTAGAATATAAATTTGTATAATAGACATATATAAGAAATGGAAAACACTGTTTATGGAGACGTTAGTCCGTACGTACGCATATACACTATTTCCATTTTCATATTGTATTGAACGGAACTAAGTGAATAAGATATATGTAAGTACATAAATACATATATATTGATATATATATATATATATATCTAGTAGAATTATTATTCCATATAATACATATTTATTAGTAATATATTTTTATAATCGTCGACGAATGGTTGACTTGGAAATGAATCGCATCGCATCGTGGAGACGGTAATCCATGCGTGCGCACGAGCAAAAATATCATTATTTTGATATTAATATAATATATAATTGGATGATATATCATATATAAAGAATCAATATCATGTAATATATATTATTTTAATGAATTACACATCATTATTATACGCATCCAAAAAATAATATTTTGAATAACAATTACACCACGACGTAGAGAGGGCAAGCCGTACATACGCACGTAAGGTGACATGTCATTCAATGGATGGATATAATACTGAATATGGTTGTACCATATGATTAATAACATCATATTATATAGAAGATACTGGAGTTATTATTTTATAATGGGAATAACAAAGAAAGAATAAGTTGAAGAAGAAAGGAACTTGAAAGAGGGTGGTGAAAACATTACCTCTTCTTCGGGTTCTTCGTTTTTTATTTGATCAAAAGGGATCCTTAGGTTGGATTTATGACTAAAGGAAGGCCTCTAGGATTCAGGGAGGAAATTTGAGAGGGTATTTGGGCAGAGTTTGTCCGTGACCAAAGAATTTGAATGTCTGAATTAGTGAGAAGGAGGAGTGCCCTTTTATAAGAGGGGTGTGGGGCACCTTTGGAAAATCTACAAATATTATTTTATAATAAATTCATATTCGGTTTCTAATGGCTCAAAAGTGGATTATTAATAGTCTATGGTTGGGAGGGGTCTAAATTCTTTCAACCAATAGAATTTAGATAGGTTTGGGTCATTATATTAAGATTATTTTCTTGTTTTAACTCTTAGTTAATTATTTTGACATTTACCATGTCACTTTTTATTTTTAAATTATATAGTTAATAAACATAATATATTCATCCATGATACCCCCAAGTAGTCCATTAATGATAAAAATGTCATGATATAAGTCCTTTGGACGAACCATATATTTTTAGAAATAGAATATCAGTTAATAAAATAATATTTGTTTGAAAAAACTCTTTTATGTCAATTTTGACACTATTTGGTATTTTGTTTTTGTGAAAGTCATCACAACTTTATTACTTCTAACACGATACGATGAATCAGCCCTAAAATTTTATAGTCACCTAGTATATTCTTGGTGTCATAAAAACTTTGAAATTATAATTATTTTAATATTTATATTATCATTTATTTGATTCGTTCATTAGTAATGTAATTACTGCATCATTATTGTGCCATATATAAATTTAATTATATAATGTCTAAAAATTATAATTAAAATAATATAATGTAGGAAATATTTTTAAATTTATAATAAATATTTATAATCGAATTTATATTATCTATATGCCTATATTAAATTTTTTTTAGTTATTAAACTTTGATTTTAACTCTTTTAACTCTTTGTTGAATTAAATAATAATAAATGTCCTAATCTAATCCAAGTGGACCTCAAGGGTCATATTTTATTTCTAATGTTGTTTTTGGTTGAATTAAACTTATCCAGTAGAATTAGGACATGTGTTAGTGTAATAATAATATCAATTTCACCATTAATTACACTATTTACTTTTTATAGTGGTAATGAAAGTAAAAAAGTTACTATTCACCAAAAAAATTGTTTTTATCTTATTGAACCACATTTTAATCCTTGATATTAACCGTGTCTCATGTATTTTCGAAATCACACTAACAGAAATGGTAAAATTATGTTTTATGTGAATTTACAAATTCTCCTAGGAGATGGTTAAAAGACGGTGAAAAAGTTCAATTTTTTTTTATATATCTAAAATTATTATAGACTTCCTCCAATGAATTACATAGAATTTATATTGGTGTCATGTATCTATTTTGATATAATTTAATTATAAATAATATAAATAATTATTTGAATAAAAAGACGGTTTTAAACAGTAACTTAGTTTTCTTCACTATTCATCAAAAATTGAAAGTTTTAAGAAAAATTCCAAATATTTACCCTAATATAATTTTGATATTATGAATTAAATAATGAAGTCTATTTTACTAAATTCAAAACATAGAATTTTCATTTATTAATTTCAAATTAATTCCTATTGTTAAAACAAAAAGCGTGTTTTTAAGAAACAATAACTATCAAAAGATTTTCAATTGTTTATGTCTGGTTTAAATGTAAAATTATGTCCAAAGCCCAACATTGGATTAATTTGTAAAAATATATTCTAAATATAATTTTAAACCACTAAAATTCATAATTTATCACTAAAAATTATTTTGATTAAAAAATTTATTTTAAATTAAAATTTAATAATTTTCACTATTCATCAAAATATGAAAGTCATCCGAAAAGTACCAAAATTTCACCCTATGCTAATTTCGATATTATAAATCAAAAAATGAAGTCCATTTTTGGAGATAAAATTTATACAATTTCAAAAAATCGTGTATTACTATTCATTGTGACTACTTTAATTGGTCGTGGTGTGTGTTAGAACTCGAAGTTGCGCACATCACACACTACTATTTTATTCAATGAGAAGTGTACCGTGGATGCTTAGGGTGTTACAATAATTAATCCATAATAAAGAATAATGTTCATTTGTGATCTCTTGAAACAAAATAATATTGATCAGAGACATCTGTAGATCATCATTATGTGGTGTTGGAACTATAGCCCAAGAGATCTAGTGTAGATATAAATCCATATATAATTTATAACATTATAAATCATTTGTATTAAAAAACTCATTTTATTAGTAAATATTCATTATTTTACCTTTGAATCCACCTAACAAATAAATGTATATTATAATATGAAGATGTATATCGATTAAAATTTTCTAGTCCATTAATTAGAAAGTAATAATAAAAATTATTTTTACTATATAAACAGTGAATTTCAAAATATTTATAAAATTTTATTTTTTAATTACATCTTTATTAACTTCAATATTTTTTCTAAAACTTGTTTATATATATATTTTTTATCATACAAACTATAAAATAGATGAACATATTCATATAAAATTAATTATAAAATTGAATATATATAGAGATTCAAACAACCTAATATATATTATAATATATTACATCTCCAATGATAATATTTTTTTAATAGAAACATTTATCTTAATTATATATATCTCTATTGGTTTTTAACAACACAAGATGAATATTATACCCTTAAAAAGTTTTTTAATTCTTATAGATTAAACCATTTTACCTTTTCACTACCATAAAAAATATTTTTATCAGACAACCCATAGTCACCACATATTTTTCAATATTTTTTATATATCTTGTAATATTTTATTAAAATAATTTATATAAAATTTAATTATTAATTTTTAATAATATCCGATTATGATTGAATAATGGTGTTCTAGTGACATTGATACTATGAAAAAGAACAAACATTCCCAAATAATTACCATAGCTAATAATATTGAGTACAATAGTGAAGGAAAAAGTTAATTTTTCCATTTCTAATAATAAAATTTATTAAATCCTAATACATATTAAAAATATTAATTCTCTATTATCAATAATTATGTTATATGTCATAAAGAATAAATCAATGTTCTCATATATATTTCTTGCTATATTTTCCATTTTATCAAAATTAATTTTAGGAACAATAAGGGAATACATATTATTCCAAAAATAATAATCCATATATATATCAAATTGGTTTTACCAATATTTTTAAATTTTTCATTATGATTAAAAACAAATGAAATGTTTTTATAGTATTATATAAATCGATTTTCTTCGCTATTATTATGACTAATCTCATGTAAATGATTTTTCAGAAAATAATTTCATGTAATAAAAATTACATTGTCATATTATTATAATGATTTATTTATTTTGAAAATTATATTTTATTAAATTTAATTCCACTAAAATTTGGAATTGATATAATGGAAATCGTTTCTATGTATTGACCAAGACAAACATTCCACATATAATTATGTATATTTTAGAATTTATATCAACCCATTTCAATATATACACTCCTTCACCCAATTATTTTTGTTATGTTATACAAGTAACTTTGATTGTTTAATTAAAAACTCCTTTCCCAAATACATCTTTTGGACTTATCTGAACACTATTTTTATGGTTAAAAAATTTTTAAGACTTCCAAGCTAAATTCAAACCTGATTTTAGATCATGTATACGAACTTAATCATTTCAGTTTTACAAAATAATTTTTCCATCTTACACTAGATAATCCAGGGAAACCTAATCCCAATTGGGATACTCTTATTAAATGATTGGGGTCTTGAAAAGTATTTGGTATTGAAGGATTCTAACACAAATTATTTCACGGAATTATTTAGTTTTTAATCATATATTATTTTTTATTAACTATAAGAATTCAAGATTCTAATTATACAGTTTTATATATTATACATTTTTCAAGATTATTATTTTTGTAACATAATAGTGTATAATAAATTTTTACGTAAATTTTTTATTACATACAAAAAATTGACTATAATTATATATATATATATATATTCAAACACATAGCTTCTGTTAAATATTGGGGGACATTTTATGAAAATGAATTGAATCATAATGATCAAAAATTATCCTAATATAATGTATATTGGAATAGGATGTAAAATACAGCTTCTCTAAAAAAGCATATGATCCTTGTGAAGTGGAACATGTGATCTAAAATATCATCACTTATAGTCAAATACTGATAATGGATCATAATTATAATATAATCTAAACACCTAGTATGTTCAATTTATACCAATATATTTTTTGTAACTCTCAAAACCAGAAAAAATAATACTATTGTATAAATGAATCAAAATATTATATCCCACCAAGAATATAACTCCTCATTTTCAAGGTATTACATTTATTAGTATATTAAATAAAATATAAAAAATCATGTACCTATTTATAATATATAATCATTATATTCATAAAAACCTAGTAAATAGAGAATGAATTAATAAATAAATTTTCAGTTAAAATATTTAAAAATGATATATACTATTATAAAAAGTACCGAAATAATTAATTTATATGCAATTTATTATATATTAATTATTTTATAGACATTATATAATTTATAATTATATATAATTTAATTTTTTACCAAAAATATGAACTTGTAACATTTTATTATTTACATTGAATACATAAAATCCCCCTAAAAAGTATACAATATTATTTTTATTTAAAATGTTTATCTAATACATCAAAATAATTAGATATTTGAAATAATATTTATAAAAAGGTATTTTATAATAGCCTAGATCCAAAAATCCCAGATCTAGTACTAAAATAACAATGTTTACATTTGTAGATTTCAAAATGATGAAGGTGACCGAAGTGTAACCATTATTATCATACAGAATCAAAAGTAATTATTAGATCACATACAAACATAGCGACACTTATGCTATATATTTTTAATGAATTAGAAAAAACTCATACATATAAAATTTTCATGTATTTCAATTCTAATTTCCCCCCACAAAACACATATTTTAGTTTCTAAAATTATCTTACCAGTGTCATTGATTTGAAATACCCATAAACATTATTCATTCAAACTCAATCTTGATAAGCTGGGGACAAAATATGAGAACTGTGATATGAAACTCTCAGTAAGGGTAAACATAATAATTAATAGTTTAATGTTAATATTGATCATAATATGAGCATATGTTTATGATAACATAATCTATGTCAATGAGTATAACCTATTAGAACTGATAACCACTAACATGTATCAATAATATGTGGTAATGAATTATTCATTAACGATGGTATGATTTATAAAAATAAACAATTCATAAGCCATGTTGTATCAATCATGGTCAAATAAAATATTTAACAAATATTGAAAGAATAAATATAATTTTTTGGTATCTTAAAACATTATCGTTATATCACATTGATAAGTTGAATAACAATTATAGTCTACTTCAATTTTGGAAGTACCCAAGGCAATGGAGGGCAATCAAAGACCCACATGTCCTTGCTATATCTCGAAACCACCCATCCACGAGTTATCATGAAGCCCCAAATTATTTTATAACACTTTAACCCCATATAATTTTTTTATAATATAAACATCCATTGCAATAAACACCATCCAAGAATCTTTTGATGAATATAGTACATAATGATTTCATTTCACTATAAACTCCTAGAAACAACCTAAATATTTTAGGAACTTCCTTAACCTAGAGAAATGAAATAGGTTCCAAGAGAATCTAATTGAAACAAAATTAACACATAGAATATAATCTAGTTTCAGGAAAATCATCATAAAATATATTTCTTCCATAGAAAAGAAATGGTCTCCTTGAAAATTAATTTAAAATAATTATAATTCATCCGGATAATGAATGAGGATAGAATCAATACAAAATATCCGCTTTTGATTATTAGTGAATGGGGGTTATAACATTGATGAATATAAATACCAATAAATGATCATTTATTTTTTTGAGTGATATAACCATTCTATTTCGATTAACATCAAAGGATATTATATTAGATAAAAAATTATTTCAAATGCCAACTTAGAAATTTTCTGGAGGATACTATTATATAATTTTTTAAATCACTTATTTATAATATAAACCATTTTAAAGCATTAAATAAATTTTTTTATTTTAATATAAAATTTAAATCAATAAAATAATTCTTTTGAATATTGATTGGTCCTAGCATCAAAAAATAATGTTCTTACCGACTATATTAATACAATGATTTATTTACCACAAAAGTTAAATTTAAAAAATCCTTCATAAAAAAATGACAGAATGATATACTTTATGTTGTTTTGTAGAATTTATACTATAGGTAAAAGTTTTATTAAACATTCATAGAAAAAAAATTTATAAAACTTTTTCATAAATCTGGAATTTTCATGGAAATGAATTTTGTACAGAAGAGGGAAATAAATTCATATTTTCATAAAAATATACTGATAAGAATTTCATGAGACAATGAGAAGGAAAAGTAACTATTACCATAATATTTAATGAATCAATAAATGATTAAAATCATGGATTTCTTTTGAAAATTATTTTCTAAATTCCTTCAATGAAAATTCATGCATAGAAATCATGATTGAATAAGATTTAATTACAGAAATACTTTTCCTCATTATCACCATTCAATTGTAATTCTGATGAAAGAATAAATTCAAATGGTTATTTAAATATCATTAACTCTGGGAGTATCAAAATATAAAATTATATTGGGGAATTATATACACATTATAATAGAGGACATGTGTATAGTATAGAATAAGTCCCATAGAAGACAAATTGAGATGATATACCCTTCCCATGAACATAACATTGAAGTGAGATTTAATAATTTAATAAATTTTTTGTATCTAATGTCAATTGACATTAAAAAAATTTGTAATAAAAAATAAGATAATAAACTTCAATCAACACATAATCATAGAATACAAATTAGAATGGATAATTAATATAACCCAATGAAATGAAATTGACTTATTAACTTTGTTACTATATGGTAGATTCCATATCCAATCCCATTATATAAAATAATTCAAATTAAATCATAAAATACCATGACGTTTGAATAAAAATAGATATTTAATGTAAAATTCGATGTATATACACCATAAAAGATAAATTAACTTCATAACATTATGATATTAATCAGATAAGTGAAATTGAAACAATTCCCCTTAACCCGAGTACATACATCCTATTTATGTACATAAATAGATTTTTTAAAAAATATATCAATTATTTTATATCATAATAATTATTTTTTAATAATATTTTCTACAATCTTTATTATTTATTTATTTTAATTAAAAATTAAAATACCCATTAATTTATGTCCATATCGGGTGTTTTCAGAAAGTTCTATTTATTATTTCAAAATGGGGTCAGTATGTTGACCATTGTCACTGAGATAATTTTTCCATCATCTCCAAAATAATAATCATGAAAATATTTATAACATTAATACGAAAAATCATAATTTTAAAAACAATAATTATATATGGTAATGAATAATGAAATATGTTATAATCAAGGAGATGGTAGGTCATATGTTGACATGAGTGATGTTTCCATTTTTCCATTACCATTATGAAATGAAGATATGTATTATTGTATATTTACCTAATAATCATAATATATTATATATGATATTTTTTACATTTAATATAATTATATATATCATTGGTTTGATTTTGTGGTGAAAAAATAATCACATGTATTCATGGAGGAGGTAGTCCACACATATACATTAATGGCCATATCAGTTTTTATCAGGGGAACGGTAAGAAATAAAATGATATATTATCATTATAGAATGGTAAATTTGTAATTAATTTTAGAATTATTTCATTTATTTCAAATATATTCATTAAATTTATCTTTATTATGTTCTATGTAATGTGTTATTGAAAAACAAATCACATTGCTTTGCGAGACAAATGTCCATTGTACAGACAGGTGACATCCTCATGTCCCCCATAAACAAAGTCAGAAATTAATATATGGTTTCATAACTAGAAAAATATAAATATTTTAAAAATATAATATTAATATATATATATATATATATAATTTAAATACATCATTTTAACATTCCTTGAAAGTGGATGTTGGATAAAAATTGACAATGGTTCGTGAGACAACTGTCTGCTATTCCCATTGATGATGATTTTATATACAATTTTGCAGATGAAAAGTCTGATTAGGGTTATTTAATTAAAAAAACAATATATATTTTTATATGAGATATCGTATTTATATATATTAATATATGGGAATGATTTTAAGGATGATGATGAAGAATTAAAAGAAAAACTCTTGGTTAAACATGATACCTTTTCCCCAGACAACCTTCTTGGGTAAGAAAAAATATCATTCATATAATAGAATTAATATCAAAATAATGGTTCTATGTAGTGGGTACATAATTAAGTAATATATTTGTCAAGGTATTGGCTAATCAAAATTCCTTATAAAGATTAAAAACAAGAAGATACTGGTTTGGGTTTTATATTGAGGTGAGTAGGACACTTGTTATTTTTGAAAAGAAAAATGCATACCCTCGTTTTTCACATTGTAAAAGGAACCAAAAACGCCCATTATTTAGAAAAAGATATTATATGGTTGAAAAATATCTATAAAATATATTTTAAACGTGCTTTAGTTTTTTTTAAACATCGTTTTTCATTTTAACCCCATGTAAACCAATTTTTACCCTATCCACAGTGAATAATTTCGATTGGTTTCACAATTGATTATGGTCATAAATTAGTTTGAAATTATTATATAATTATAATTATTTAAATTAAAAATATGTAATACATATTGACATATTCATTTAATAAAATTGGATAATTTAAATTTAAAATTAAACCCATAGACGAGATGAAACAATGAGGTTTCTAGAAGTTTATTATTTATAAAAAATATAACCTTATATTAACTCATTGAATATAATTATAGTTACATAAATTTAATTTCCTATTAATAGATATATAATATATAAATTTTGTTTTAATGTTTTTTCATTCAGGGTATTTAATAAATTAAAATGGAGAAACATTAAGCACATTAAAATAGTTTTATATAAACAACTGTTTTAATCTAAAAAATAATGAATTTCTAAAATATATTATTATGATGAATAATAAAAAATAATTGGATTAAATTTAACTAAGTAATTCTTATATTACATTAAATCATATTAAAAAATAATGTGAATTTTCAACTAAATAATTTATTTAAATGAAATGACATTTTTACAAATATATGCATTTTGAATTATTAAGAGAAAAGTTATTATTTTCCTAAAAATGCAAAGTATCACCAAAATTTGATTTTGATATTAAAACATCAAATAGTAGTTAAATTTAAACAAAAATGTGTTTAATATTACCAAATTTATTATAATATTTCTTCCTTAAAATAAATATAAATCATCTAGAAAATTTGTTTTCAAATAACAACCATACTTTACTAAATTTTATTTGATCATATAATAATGAATTATAAATAACTCTATATGGAGTAATAAATATAAAAATATATATATATATATATATATCACAAATAATTATATACTACTCATACCTTCTATTGTAATGACATTGTAATAATTAAAATAAATTTCACGGGTCATTTAAGCTTGGTATTGATTGTCAAATAGGCTATCAAAAATAGTTTTCTTTTCTAAATTCTCAATGTGTAAAATCCTCCCACAATTTAATAAATATAATACAAGGAATTTAAACATTATCTGGATTATGAAGGTTTGGACATTTGAAAAATTTATTGTTGGAGAACCAAATTTGAAACAGGGTTATCAAACCATCCTATTTATAAGAGAGAAAGGTAATTAAAATGATCTTCTAGAATAACACATAAATATATTAAAATTGGTGAAAAAATATATGGTAAGTGAATATATTGTAAATTTAGTAAATAATAATATAGAAATAATTATGGTGATTTGTTGACATCATAGATCATAACAAAGTTACTTATCAAGAGAAAGTTAAAAGCATAAAAACATTATCCATAGAAACGTGAAAAAGGTCACTGATTTCATCAGAAATGATTGTAATAGGAAAATAATTTCATCAGGGTAATTTTATAATATTTTATGAATTATTTTACCATATATACTAATATCATATGTATATATAGTTACTTGAAGAGTTAACCTTCATCATTTAATCAAATTTCAACATAATATCATCTTTTCCTCAAATTAATGAAAATTCAAGATGATTTATTTAATTTATAATGAACTAAAATAAAATTTTAATGGACGAAATAAACTTAAAATATATTATCATCTATTATTCTTGTATTCACACATTATCTAAAACCAATTTTGTTAGCACAGTTTAAAGGAATTCCAAATAAATGAATAAACCATCAAATAATGAAATAATACATTAATCTAAAAAAATCAGATGTAATACCCAATGATAAAACTATATAATTGCATATATAAAATAAAAAATATTCTAAATAACCAAAATATCCTCAACATTAAATATATTTATATCCTTAATTATCATATCAGTCATTTCAGATTATAGGGCATAAAATTGAGCTGGAATATTCTATAAAAATATTAATAACTTTGTAACCAAATCCCTTTTAAATAACAAGGTCCCATTTATGATACAAAATTTGTTCCCACAATTACTTTAATATACATGTTCATGTAAATAATAAAGGTTATCGATTCCTCAGAAAAAAATTCTACAAAATGTAATGTCATACTTCAAGTGAAGAAAAATATTTACCAATACATCAAACAAAATTAATTCATTCAAGAATACTCTCAATCATTAGTTTCCTTCATCATATAAAACCCAAAAATTGATGTATAATATTTTTTAATTTTTAATTAAACTTAAACATGTATACCGATGGTTGAATCAACAATCCATAAGATAATATCACTTTAAAAAATTCTAATATCCAAATTTATCTTATCCCTAATTTGATATGAACAATAATACCCTCAAACCAAACTCCCTCATCCGTTTCGAAAATGATAAAATTTAAATTTCTAGCATTGATAAATATTAGTGTGACACAATTACTTCCCACATTAACATAATTCATTAAAAAGGCTTTTTTCGGATCACTTACATAACCAATGACATTCTAGGTTCAGATTTTTAGGTTTTTAGGAAAAATTATACATTAAAAAAATCGTGTATTAAAATGAAAAATTTTTCTAGTTAACATAGATTTTCTTATATAAAATTTGGTCATCATCATCTTCCATATAATACCCTTAAATATATTATTCATTAAATATCATTCTTGATAATCATCGGAAAAGGATACGTAAGAGGAGTGAGATTAAAAAATTATTAAGGGTATGTATGGTCGTCAATAATTTAATGTCATAAGTTATAATAATATAACTATAATATTATAATTTAAAAATAAATGTTCATGAGTATAATATATAAAAAATTATACCCATAAAACATGGACCAAAAAATAGGTGAAAATTCACACATAAAAATCTAATAACCAATATGTTTGATTTCAATAAACAAAGTACACAATGTATTAGAGGGATATCCCAGAACTACCCATACATGGTTTATCATAAAACAAACATTTTTGGGTTTATCATGTAATAACCTATCCATTGTAAAAAACATATCCACACATAATTGGTATATAATGTATTCACACATCATCATAAACAATAACTAGGAAAAATAAAATCAATAAATTATATACATAATTAATTATATCATAAAATCATAGAAACATTCTTTATTATTTTCAGAACATGACAATACCTGGGAACATTAAATGATTCCATGAAAATATCATTTAGAAATCATTAACCAATGGCAAATAATTATATTTCATGAAAATCACATTGAAACATGGTTAAACAGTAGAATAGAAATATGATCCTTGAAAATAACATTGGAATAATATTCATCTATCCTAGTATTGAATTTGGATACTGTCATTACAAAATTCCCTTATTGTATTATATGAAAAAAATGGTCTGTAGAAATAGAAGAATGTAAATACTAATAATAGATCGTAAATTTTTTATATGGAAGTGACAATTTTATTTTGATTAAAATAAAAGGTATAATCCTATATTGAAATATATTTATAATGATCACTAGGAACATTTCATGAGAAAATTGTCCAATCCATTTTAAAAAACCTAGGTTTAAAATATAATACATTCTAAATAAATAAATAAATATTATAATTTAAAAATAAAATACAATACATAAAGGAAAAAATTTAAACAATGACTTACCATGATGGAGGAAAATTACATGCATGAAATGTATGATGAATCAAATATTCCTTTACAATTTTCTGTAAAATTCAAAAAGTCAGTTATTCATAAAATTACATGAACAACCATTTTAAAACATATCGTAAAAGTCTAATGAAGTATAATAATGAATTTAAAAAATAATAGTAATAAAAATATTAACTCTTTTTAGAAAAAAATTTATTTATAAGAAATTGGATTTTGGACCTAATATTGAAATAGAGTTCGATTTCATAAAAACATTTTCATAAATAGTTTTATTTTCCAAAATCGAAAAATTTGTAATATTACATTAAAATTTAATGAATAGATAGTTGAATAAAATTAAAAGGTTTTTTTTAACAAAGTTCAAATAAATTATTTCAATGGATATTCAAGAATTAATAATCCCATTTGAAAATGAGTTTATAATATAATGCCTTTTCCACTTGGGAAATATTATATCTCATGAACCCATAAATAATTAAATCCAAATATCCATTTGATATCTTGAAATCAATCAATTTCATGATATAAACATATAAAGTGGAATTATATACACGTTATAATTGATGAAATTTTTATAAAAAAATTCCCAATAAAGGTAATTTTAGATGAGAAACTCTTATAATAGTAATAATGTTTATACGAGAATTAATCTACAAATAGACTATGTGTATAAAATATAAATCCGAATAAAAAAGTGGGAATAAAAAATAATATAATATAGTTTCATTGTACAAAACATATTATAATTCCAATGATTATGAACATGTAATAAAACCTAATTACAAGAAATTGACTTATGAAATTCATAAAAAATTAGTAATTTTCATATCAAATCCCCTTGGGTGAAATATTTAAAAATAAATAAAAATAATAATGAAATATGAATAATTTATTATATATCATTTAAAATTGGTATTATATACAACACATCATTGAAATTAGTTTCTTAACCTTAAAATATTCCTCTTTGAATGGAAATTTATATGGAGTCCCTTACCTAGAGTCCTAAATATCTATATATATCCATTGTAACTTGTATAATAATATTATATCTGTTATTTTATTTCTTAATAAAATGTTATATTTTTAATAACATATACTCAAGTGTTATATTTAATTTTTTTAAAGACATATGTAAATAATTAATCAGTTAAGTTATGTTAGGTGTTTTGGGGATGTTCAGTAAATTATTTCAAAACGGCCTTGGGGTTTTACTGTGTCCCATGAGGCCATTGTTAAATATTAGGAATAATAAAAATAATAAATTATTTTATAATATTTATACATTAATTATAATTTCAAAACATATTATTAATGATTTTATTAAAATGTACTACGTTATTGTCATTGAAATAGTAGGCTTTATTTAGACATGAGTAACATTTCCCATTTTTCAAGAATCATTATAGATAAAGGTATATATAATTTAATAATTATAGAATGATAATAATATAAAAAAATATCATATTTTTTACTTTCAATATCTCTTTATATATTATCCGTGTGATTTTGGTGATGACCAAAATAATCACATCTCATCATAGAGGTAGTAGTCCACAGGTATGCATGAGCGATAATAAAATATTAATTGAGTAAATGTAAGAAAAAATTGATATATTTTCTTTTAAAAAAATTATGTCATAATTATCATAATTATTTTATTTATATAACATATATTAATTAATAATATCCTTATTTCCTTCCATGAAAATCATTAGTTGAAAACGAATCACCACCCTTCGTTAAGAAGTAGTCCACCGTACAGATAAGCATCATTATCTTATCCACTATGGAAAAGAATTTATGACGTTATATGTGATATTGAAAATCAAAAAATATAAATTTGATAAAAATACCATATATTTTATTAATATAAATATTTTAAAAATTCCATGAAAGATCATTATTTAAAACAAATGACATCAGTTCACAAGGTGGCTATCCACCGTACACAAAAATAATGATTTTGTATCCTATTTAATGGAAGAGTAGATTGATTTAAATTACTAAATTAAATTTATAATATATAAATATATTTGAGATATTATTTTATTATATATGAATATTTATATATGATTTTACTTCAGTGTAAAAAGACTAATATTAAACATTATCATTTCAAAACAATACCTATTCTTTAGAAATAATACCTACCTGATGACCAAAAGAATTATTATAATATATTTATGATAAAAATAACATATATTGGTAATGTATTCCTATGAATAAAAGATACATTGGATGTAATCGGTTGATCAATATGAATGTTAACATAGGATAGGGAGAGGAGTGCGGTGGCATTTTATAAGTTAGGTGAGAATCACAATTGTATTTTACAAAAAAAATATATGTACACCTATTGTTGGAATGAAAGAAGGATTAAAATGAACAATTATTAATAATTAGAAATTATAAGGTAAAATTATGAATATAAATTAGATTTTATACGATTTTATTGGTTATTTTAACCCTTATCATTTTAGTTTGACCCATGGAAAATCAAATATTACCTTAACTATGTTAATTGATTTTTACAGTTATCTCTCAAGATTATAAGAAGACATTAATTTGAACATATTATATAATATAAATTATTATGATTGAAATTATTGTATCAATTATTCAAAATTAAATTCATGGGTGTCGAAAATGTTATTATTAAATATAACTCACAAATGGGATGAAATGTAAGGTTTTCACGAAGTGTATTTTAAAGAAGAATATGATATTATATTAAATCTATGGCCAATAATAATATGTATATTTATTTATAGAAATATTTATAAATACGAAGTCTATATATATCATTTAAATATATACCCTTTTGGTTCGTTTAAGTTAATTAGAAGGTATAAACATTATGCACATTAAAACTGCTTTACGATATATCCACATTTTTGAAATAAAAATGTATTTTTTAATAAATTAAAAATATTATTTTGATTAAACTATAATTAATTGTATTAAATATAACTAAATAATTATTATATTACATGAAATTACCTTTATAACAATATGTTACTATTTATATTACTAAAAATATTGATATGAAATGACATTTTTACCAAGGAATAATTATTATTCACTGTTTGATGAAAAATCAATATCATGCAAGAAAAGCCAAAAAATCTCATAAAATTTTAACTTTCATATGATAAATTAATTAATTGAGTGTATTCTATCCAATTAATGTTATTAATTTTCTCAAAACTAATTATAATATATTTTCATGAATAGAAAAATATTTATTAAGAAAATTCATTTTTGATGTATAACATTACATTACTAAAAATTGATTTATTATGTACTAATGAATTATAAATAAATTTATATTGAGAAGGAAACAAACACATGGAAAGAAGAATATATATATACTTCATAATTTATCTATTATTATTCATACATACAAATTTATTTATTAGGTTATAATTGTTATATTTTTCCGAGGTCATTTAAGCTTGTTGTTGTTTATCGAATACACTATCCAACATAGAGTTATTTTATAAAATCTTTTGGTGAAACATATTTAAAATGATAATTTCATATTATATATTATAAATAATTCATATATAATTTAAAATTATTATATATTTTTCTATATTTAATTTTTTTTAAAATTTTATAATGTTTTATTGAATTGTTTTTATAAAAACATTATTTTTAAATCATAAACATAAACCACGTAAAGTAATTTTCTACTTTTTTATACCGTATCATAATTTTATCATATAAAATTCATTTAACAGTTAATATATTATTATATCGGTTGACCTTAATGAATTGTATAAGAAATGTAAAATGTTGACTTAACAATGACAACAACAGTACTATATTTCCTAACATTGTACTAGAAATTATTTGTATACTTTATTACTTGTATTGTGACAACATTTATCTCCATCATCAGAAATTATTCATGATATTATCTTCATAGTATTTTTTATTATTTAATCACTATTTTATTATTCATTTAAAAAACACATGAAATGTAATCACCATTATATTATCAACTTATTTCCAAAACATATAATTTATACTATGACATGTAAATCATAATCTCCAATCCATACATTTTTCATGCTATATAACATTTTATAACCATAAAACATAACACTTCTCTTATAGAATTATTACATAAAAAATCTTATTTCCATAATGAATATATTTCATTATTACCAATAAACCTATCGGTTTATGTGGGAAAATCTATTTATAATATATATATATATATATATCATATTTTTCATTAAATTGATTTTTTTGTAAAAATAGGTAATAATTTTACATAATATATTTTTTGTAAATGATATATACCACTATTGGGTTTTAATAAAGATAATAGTTATATAAATGTAATGGAAACAACAACCAATACCTTAGGTCATAATATTTTACAATGAGTTTTTAGAAGAACTATATATAAAATATGATGAATATTCATAACTATTGTTGAATCCAAAACATTTTCCTTTTTTACGGAATATTACATTTGTTATTACCTAATATTTAAATATTTATTTTGGTATTTTCTAAAATACAGAAACCTCAAATTCTCACCACTAAAATTTAAAAATATATAAACCACTCCTTGGTTAAAAAAATTACTTCAATAACCGATTATATTCATGATCATTAATGGGAAGGAGTTGAAATGTTATTTAGATAGAAGTATAAGTTGTATCCCAATTTTCACACACATTATTAATGGTAATAACCTCCCATTTGTTATCATCAATGAAAACCCATTAATTATCTTTCATAATATTGAACGATATAAAAATTTTAAATTTTATTATAACCTTCAATCTTAAAAAAAAAATTTAGAGTATAGAACTTATGAAACATATTAAAAATAATATTTAAAAATTTAAAAACAATGGATAACTCATTTAATAGTAAAATATTTTACTAAACTATAATTAATATCAACACATGACATCATAAAAAATAATTGATAGATTTATAATGGTAAAATAGATAATGTAATGAATGATATCATATATTACTTGCAAAAAATGAATAGTTTTAAAGCCACCATGATATTCATGTAGTAAAACCTTTTATTTTCACTATGTTAACATAATTGTGTGAATAAAACTATTACACCATGAACATTTGGATTGATGGAAAAATAATATTGATAATTTACGTTACTGAAAACACCGACCATTAATCAAAATGCAACAAACTATAATAATATTATTTAAATGTGAATTTCATAACCTATTCTTTAAATTGGATTTATTATTATGAATAAATAAATATTGGAGATCTTTCATAATTTTTTTTCTAAGGATTATTGAAAAATTATCATTTTCAAAATTTTATATGGATATACATTATTCTATAAAAACATTTTTTTCATAGAAAATGATGGTTGTTAAATATAATGTGAATATAGTATATTTTAATTTCACTAGTTGTGGATTTTTTGGGGAAATTGATATGAATTTTTAAATAATGATTTTAATATTTTATTTGTATAATTTTCTTAATTTTTCTAAAAAAATTTAATTTAATGTGAATTGTGAAAAAACTAATATTCTAAAAATAGTCACATCCTATAATCATGTCAATAAATTTAAATGAATAACTATGATTTTAATTTTTTATTAAATAATAAAAATTTAAAATTTAATTATATATAATATACGTAATTACATGGGAATCTATATTAATAATTATTTTGGTGTATGTTTTTTTTGGATTTAAAACTGATTTTTTTAAAGTGTTTTTCTATGCACAATGTTTTATATATAAATTAGAATTAAAAAATAATTATTTATTATTTATTTATATTAAATATAAAATATATATTTAAATTACTATTTCAATATTCATATAATATTTTTTTAATTCATCGAATAATAGTGAATTAAATGTTATACTTAAAAATGATTTTTTAAATATTTCATTGCATTTTAGGAAATTATTTTAATGTGATTTTATTCATGTTTTATAAATTTATCCATTTAAAATGGATTATACATTAGGAATCATAATGAAAAATATAATTAAATAATGTCAAATAATATCTTGATCATATGTATTTTAAAAAACAAAAAGTTTATTCATATAGTTACTATTAAAACGTTATTACCAGGGGTTAAACTAAATGATAAATTATAATATTATGTAAAATAATCTATATATTTTATTATCCCTTTAGTTTATGATATTTTATATTTAGACCATTTAAAATATTTTAATTTTTATGCACATGTGTTGAGTAAGATATTAATATATTTTAATCAACTAAACAATCTCAATGTGTCCTATACCGCTATTATAAATGACCACCAGTTCTCCCCTATTCCTCGCAGTTATTGACACTTATATATTATTAAATTTTAACCCAAATACACAAATAGTATATCTACCCATGATCTAGTGGACATTTCATGATAAAAATACCTATATTAAATGGATTAATGTGTAAGATAATGTATGTTTTCTAAAGAAGAGTTATGAAGCTTAACCAGTTTTTTTCATTTTCAATATTTCAATGACGTATTCAATTATATATCATCCATTTTTAAAAAATAACATATTTATACCATATAATTATATTTTAATATATCAATTGGTTATCCTTTATTAAAATATTTGTCCATAAAATGGAAAATTGAAGCATCATTCATGCGTATATAAGGACTACCCCAATACGAAGTGATATATTTATTATTTCATCTCATCCATTAATGGATTTTTAATATGTTGAATCTATTTATTAATATTAAAATTTTAATATATATATTATTCTTCAAATATAATATATCAATTATATTCATACCTTTCTATATCTTTGAATTGATAACATTGATCGTTTGTATATGTGGACTACCACCTCCATGATGAAATAAAATATCCATTTCCTTTCCACCATTGGTGAATGATTTTAAATATATATAAATTAAAAATATATTATATTTATATCATTATAAAAATTCTAGGTAAGATGTTATTAAGAGAAAGATTCATTGATTGAAACAACCATTATAAAACATACATGAAAAGAAACATAGTTAACAATCAAATAAATAAATTGAAATAAGAAATTTTTAATATGTTATTATTGAAATTTTATAATTTATGTGTATATGATATATACTTTTTTATATGATTAATATATAAACATTTATAATTTTTTTAATAAGTTGTTAAAATCATCTACTAAGCAATACAGACGTGAAGCAAGGGTTTAATTCACTGTCTCATCTTTATTTTGAGTTGCTTTTATTATGTTTTTTTGGGGAAAATATATGATATTTCAATAAAAAACTACACATATTTTTTTTATATTATGATTTTTCTTAAAATTTGTTTTTTTTTTCTTTAAATTTATTCTCAATGTGTACATAAGATTATGAAATAATGTTTTCAAGGAAAACCTAATCAATTTTTCAATCTAGTAGTCTATATTTTTCAGTAATATGTATATATTATTTTAAATTTTTTCAATAATTTCCATTAATACTCTACAATTATAGAAAAAATATATTTTCATTTATAGTTCACTTTTAAAAAAAATTGAATGAATATGCTTATCATTTTACGAATGAGGATCATCATCTCAATGTTGTGTATACAATCCATATACAAATGAACACTAAAAAAATTTACCTCCATAATAATTAATATTTATTTTCAATTATCTGTGGGAATTATATATGGATATTTTGAAAAAAAATTCCCAATATATTAAATTTTTTAGTTTTTAGTAAGAGAAGTGATAATGAAAAATGTATCTTCCCCAAAAAATATTACAATGATTTTTTAAATTTATATTCGTCGATATAAATATCTACTGAGGAATAATATATTTTTCTAAGGATATTTATGATGATACAATCCAACATATTAAAGTGGCTGGATTAGGATCATTTTTCTACGAAATGTTTTGCAAATATCATCTACCAATTCTTCCTATAGGGATAGTTATTTATTATCAATGTATGTGGATTAAGTTGTATTTTTTATTCTTATGATCAATAAATTGGCCTTATAATGTAATGAGTGGGTTCGGAAATTAAATAATCCATGATGCATGAGTATGTCTCATGATTTAATATAGATTTGGAATTAGGAATATTATATACCCATTTATATATGATTATATCACATGAGACCTTAATGGTAAGTTCATTTTTAATTAAATTATGAATTATATCATCATGAAATTAGTTATTGATATATCTATGACTTTTTAATAGTAATTTTATCCATGGGTAGGTTTCAAGATCTTATTTTTATTAATATGACATCACTATAACATTAGTCATTCCTTCTATATTATTTATACCTTATTTTTCTTCCATTGTATGCATTTTATCTCTGTGAAAATGATATCACCATTTAATTTTTTTTCATTTCCCCAAAACTTTAGGAAGTGTAATACGATTTATATTCAAGGATTTTATAGAGGGAATAATAATTTTTTCAAAGAATATATGGTGTTGAATTTTAGGTTTTCAAATATTATTTGAGACTCAAGGATGTTTGTAATTTCACACGATTACTAAAATATTTGTTCCCTTATGATGTTTTATATTGAATATTATACAAATTTTATAATTTAACCATTTGATCTATGATATTAGGTTCAATATTGTAATATTTGGTATAATACTATGTTTAGAAGGACTATTGTGAACAATATTTAGGATAAAAATGATTATAGAACATAACCTTATTCTATAATTTTGGGATATACCTATTGATATGATAATATCAAAATGATTTTTTTAGGTATATAATGTTTTTATTTCTTGAAAAAACATCAACATAAGGACATAAAAATATGGATTCTGTTTTGGAATATTTTAAACTATATTTAATAAATTTTTATTGGGTGGATTGGGTATTAACTCGATAATAATTGATGCACTATGTGAATAAAAAGATGTGGACACATAGATAAAAAAAGCACATGATATTCTATGGTTCATTAAAATGATCATTATAAACCATTATCAAGTTTTTAGAAATATTTTTAGGATTCGATTACATTAAAAAAGATTACGAGATTTGGTTTCTGATATTAACTATGCATAAATTTTCAATTTATTTCAAGTATTTCACTATATTTGGAATTATACATACATATTTATATTGGTATGAGATAATATAGAGTATAATTTTTTGTTAAATTACACAGAATTGAATGAAGGGAAATTGCATCAACATACATATCTATTGTAGATATTTCCCCAATAATAAATTTGTCACAAGATTTGTAGTTAATTGGATTTTAAAAATATTCAAAAAATTTATGACATGTAATGATAGTTATATATAGAAAAATATTTATTTACCACATAAAACTAATTTTTGGACTACTTTATACAGCAGAAGTCTCAATCAATTAATGGAACAACAAATATTTTAGTAGATGAATTATGAACCGAGTCTATATAAAATATATTTTATTTTTTAGGATACAATTCATGTGATGATATTATTATATAAATGTTTTTAATGAGATATTATAATCATTAGTATATGGTGGTTAAAAATATAATGGATGGTATATAAATAAATGGTATGGAATGTGTGACTTATAATGATATATTCACCAAAAAATACAATGCAAATGAAAAATGGGTTTATTTAGAATTGTTTTTTTTAATGTATAAAAATTTGACAAGGATGGTGTTGATGAGCATGAATAATAGATTAAATTATTACCAAATAATGTTTTATACTTTTTTATTAAATTTAGTTTCTATGATTAATTTTTTCATTGGTTGGGTCATGAAATCCCTTTTAAGGGTTTTAATCACTCAAACATAATCATAATTACATAGAATGGAATTAAGATTCATCAAGGCATAGAGAGAATTTCCCAAGTCATATATGTCAATGTAAATCATGAGTAAAAGATAATGGATGATATCATTGTAATGGGAATTATTGAAAAATATAGAAGGGGGGATTTTAATCTTTATCATGTAACAATTTTGGAATGAAACATAGTAGTAATTATTTTAAAATAATGGGTGTTTAATTTTTGTGTGGTGAAAAAGTCTTCATGAGTGTGATTGTATGAGAATGAATGAACTAACCAATGTATGGTGTTTTAATTATAATGTGATGGGGAACAATGCGGATGAATTACACAAGAGGAAAGGGAATTTATATTTAAAATGAATATGTGATGAAGAATATTATTATTAAATTATAATACCTAAATATTGAATCCCTTATGTTATGATATCCTTAATATTGATCAAAAACATAATGATATTTTTTTGGATTTTAAATCTATATAGTCTTTAATATAATATTAAAATACTGAAGTATATCCTCACACATTGATGAAGAAGTTTCTAATCAAAGTGTCTAATTGGAATCTATTTATAAAATACCGATTGGTCTATATTATGATGAAAATTTATTATTTGGTAGCAAATGTAGTAGTTATAAATTTGACTAGATTTTAAATAATGTTTTTGGGGGTTTAATTCGTTTTGAGGACATAATTATTATAAAATAAAGAATAAAATAATATATATTGATCTTGTGGTATTATTATTAAATAGTTTATGTGTTATAATATTTATTTGTGTTTTTTATTGATTTTTTACAAGTAATTAATAACATCATTAAAAGTAGAGTTATTTATATAGAGTGTAATCATAACACATTTTAATAATATTCATGGAAATGTGATATAAAATTTTCTATATATATATATATATATATATATCTTATTATAGATTAAGGTATTATTTTTTCTTTAGGATTTAAAAATTCACATAGTTCATTCATAATTAGAATATAGGATAAAACATAATGGAATGAAATTAAAACCTAAAACTAAATGGTGACATTTCCTTTATATAATGGAAGAAAATGACTTTTTATATTATCTCATAATACATGGTAATATAATACTTAAACTCTATGAAAATGATATTGGAATAAACTTTTTTATCCTTTTAATTTAATTTATGATGAGTTTTCAGACTTCTTTATCTCTTAATGATTTAAGACATGGTGGTAATTTACATTCTTATGATTATGTTATCTATCACTCTATATTATTACTTTTTTATTTTCTCTCTACTATAAGCCGATATTTGAACTTCACAAATTCCATTATCATTTTATACTTACATGATTATGTGTTATTTAAGGAATAATTTATGTATCACACATTCCCTTTTCAAAGTATGATTTATAATTCATTTATACTATGTGGATTTTCAGTAATGGTAATTTAAAATATTTAGCTCTTGATTATAATAATAAATTTAATTTATGATTAAATTTATTAATTGGGGGATTTAACAACGTAAAATATTTTTAGGTGAATAATAATCTCCATATATTTCTTACCATGAAATATTGAGTTTTAAACGAACTATGATAAACTATAAAAATATTATTTAAATGATATTGTTATAACATATTAATTAAATTTGGAGTATAAATAGAAATTACCCAATAATGAAAAATATGTTTAATTTTTTATGATATTAATTTATTAATTATAATAAATATTTACTCAATTTTTGTGAAACACAGTTTATACAAGATAAATTATTTTTAATAAAAAATTACTGTTATGGAATTTTGTTGGTCGATAAATTTTAATTAATTAAATATGATTTTTTTATCAGAAACTCAAAACATATTTTAAATATACCTATTCATATTTATATTGGGTGAATTTTTTATATTTTCTTTAAAAAATAATTTTTATGAGAAAATTTGGAAATACAAATATTTGAAAATTAATCATTATTTTCAATTAATAATGTAATTTTAATGTCCAATTATATTTTTATTTTCTACCATAAAGGAAAATAAATCATATTAATTTTAATATAGTAAAAATAATTACATAGAAATCATAATTACACATTATTTCAGTATAAGTTCATTTTTTTGCTTAAAAATAGTTTATTTAAAAACACTAATTTGGGTGAAATGTTTTCTTTTTTAATTCACTAAATAAATAATTATTTCTTATTCATGTTAATGAAATTTATATAATATATACACAATTAAATATTTTAATTTTCATATAATATTTATATTTTCATTCAATGAATGTAGATTCAGTATTATACATAAAAATATATTTTTCTAGAAAAAGAGTTCATCATGTTTTCCAGTCTTATATTTAATTTAATTTATATCACTTATAGAAATATAAATTTTATAAATTAATTAAATATTTTAGATTATAATTATTAATGTTATATTATAATATTAACTTCATTTTTTGTCATATTGATTATTAAAATAAATGTTTCTACGGTTATGGTTTTTATTGGTTCTTCGAGGAGGGGATTAATTTAATAGATGAGGGTTAAAATTACATAAAAACACTAAAAATTATATTTTCAATAAATAATTTGATCATATATATCCATCATTTTGAATATAGTCTATATTATAACTACATGCCTTGGGTAATAAAAAAAATATATTTATATTTTTAAACATTCATAATATGTTCTCTCCCTTCTGTATGAAAGGAAATCACTTATAAATCATCCTGGAACCTCATGGTCCTTGTAGATCAAAACATACCTAAAAAAATACCTTCATAAAATCACTCCCCATGATCTATATATTAAATTAGGATCATAATACTAACCTTATGATGACTATATAGTAATCTAATGGTGGTTGTCCCACAAAGATGTATAACTGTTAACAATCTATTTTCAATTTATTTCTCCTTACAACACCTTCAATTATATAATATTGAATATAACGTAACAACACTATAATATACCATATTAATTTATATTATTATGTTTATGGTGGAACACATATTCATATAAACCTCCATTACATTGAAAACGAAACCAATTTTTGTGCATACTTTTGGACTAAAACCTCACGAAGTGATGCATTTTTTTCATAACCATTATTAATGAATGGTTATCATAATATATATGATGTAAATATATTTTATTAATTATATACTCTTGTTTCAACAAATAAAATGGAAATTTATATTCTTACAATTCCACCCATTAATAACTGATGATGCCACTCGTGTCTACATGTGGACTACCATATCCACAAACTAATGTGATTCATTTTTCGTAAAAAACAATAAATAATGATAATAAATATTTATTAAATGAACAAATATTGTTTTTATATCATTTTTATCATTATTTATTATAGTAAACAATTATATTTGTTCATGGTCTCAAAATAATTAACTAAATCATTCATGAAGAATTAAATAGTTAACACTCTATAATGGCCTTTAAAAAAAATAATTAATAATAAATGGGTGTTGGAATTTTATATATTGAACATATATAATATTATAACTTATAAATTTTAATTTTTTATAATTATTATCAAATTTTTCTTTTTATATCAGAGGCTAAAATCATGTAAAAATCTAGCTAGACCCAATGTAAGAGTTTAATTTATAACCTCATTATTAAAAAGGATTGTATATATTTAAAATTATTTTGGGTTAATTATATAATATTTCAATATTATAACCAATATATTTTATTAAAATATAGTAATTTCATAAAATTTAATGCTTTAATATCATCTTCTAACATTTAAGTACTAAAATATTTTAAATAATATTATTTTTTAAAAAACCACCTATTTTTTTCGGTCATCAATATTTTACTCCAATGTATATATATTCATTTAAAAATATTGAAAAATTATAATAATATTATATAATTAATGTTGACAGTAATTTTTACTTCATATTAATTTTTATAAATGGTTATGAATGGAATATTCTTTTCATTTTCTAAAAATTATCTATTATCGATGTTTTGAATGATTTACTTTTTTTAATGTACGACACGAGAACATGTTTTCCCATAATAATGACAATTATTTTCATTGCAGAAACATTTACATGATAAAATGGTTTTATCCAATGAAAATATTTTTCACAATGTTATTTTATTTTTTAAAATAGATGACTTCAAATGCAAATTGGTTTTATCCTCTATAAATATTTTAGTGTTTTTGGAAATTTATTTTTATCATTTGTAATATAATATTATAAATTTTATTCTTTTTTGATGATATAACCAAATGAAACAATCCATTATATTTATATGGAAGCATTATTAACATTTTGAATAGAGAATTTATAAACATTCCAAATACTAGTTCCTCTAATAGAGATAATTATTAATTATTAATCTATGTTGATAAAGTTGTATTGAGAATTTTTTTGATAAATTCATTTTCTTATTTATTTTATAGTGAATAACCATAATTTCATACCCCCTTGATTCATTTCATAGTCCCATGGGATAAAAATGTTGGGTATTTGGATGGTTCTATAGATATTTATGTATGATGTCTTGGACTGGAGACTCTATTTTATGTTTCTTATATCTCGTATTATAATTTCCATCATAATGAAATCAATTACTGATGTAATGTTGATTTTTCAAATATTTATTTTATCCAATGATATGTTTTCAGTCTCATATAATTATTTATATGGAATTATTTTGTCATAATTTATACCTTCCATATTATTCATTTTTTATTAATTATATGTTTTCTTCCCCTGTACGATGTTCATTAATATTCATCTAGGAACACAATTTTATTCTATTTCCATTCTCATCGATTCAAATAAGTGTAATATGAATAATATACATGGATATTATAGAGGAACGGATTAAATTTTCAAATAAAATATTTTATTTTATTTTATATTTTCAAAAGTAACATAAGATTCAAGAATATATCAACTCCTCGAAGACTTCAAATCAATTCAATCTCTGGGGATGAAATCACTAGCACCTAGTTCTAATTTAAAAAATTAAACATAATATTCCAGATACAAGGCCCTAGGTTGTTTCAAATATGAACCATTTCATGTGGTTTAGTTCAAAAGTCCATCACTGAGATCAATATTTCAATAAAATTTGGGTCTAATTTTACATTTCATTAACCATTTATCTATTAAGGTTCATAATATTATTAATTATAACTTATATTTATTTTTAATAGTATATTTATAAATTAAATATCAAAATAATCATTATATATTATCCAAAATCCATTCCAAAGTTAATATAACTATTATGATTTCCCACATATAAGTGTATCCCAAAGAATATTCTAAGATATTTAACTATACTTCTACTAGAGTTTGGAATTTCTCTAGAAACATTTATTTTTACCATATGTGACTTATTTATAATAATTCATGGGATTAATCTTATGAATGACCAAATCATAGTGAATGTCCTAGGTCCTGATAAGTATTATGTTTTAATGTAATCAAAAAAATTTGTTATTTTTGGGGGTAAAATGTTATTAAATTAAAATATTAAATATAAATCATAGGTATATTTCTTATCTTAATTTTGTTAATTATATACCATTATATTTAATTTAATTTTTATGTCTCATGTTTATAAACCAAATTAATATGTTCTAATATTGAAAATTTATAAATCTCACATTTATAAATTAATGATATGTATCATCTATAAAATATTTATTATAAAACTCCACACATATCATTATTTATCTCATGAAATAGTATATGAAAGCATTAATGTGATTAATATTGAAGTATTAAACGCCATATTTTTTGAAATAACCATAGTCCTCTATTAACGGGATACCTTTTTTAAAGTCTCACCATCAATAAATTATAACTCAAGAGCAATATGAAATTTAAAACTAATATTATATATAGTTGTATAAAAAAATATTATAAAATATTATAATTGTAATTAAATTTTGAATTCACAATCAATGGAAATATTAAATTTTGTATTTTTTTTGAAAAGGTAGAGGGATAATTCCCCTTTATTGAACATCAAAATGGAATCCCATTTTGAAACTGTGTAGTAATGGAACCCATACGGGATAGTGTAAAATATCCCATAATGAATCATGCCCCAAAGAATTTATATAATGATCAATCCATAAAAATAATAATTTAGACAATTTATAAATAATAATAATGTTGTATGGATATTCAATATTTAATAAATTTAACAGCATTAAATCATTATTTAACATATGAACATTACATGGTTCAAATTCACATAGTATATATATGAATATATTCATATAGAAATATATTAATTATAAAAATATAAATTATTAAAACTTTTAAATCTAAATGAACATTCAATAAAAAAATTAAAAAAATTTATTTTTGTTAAATATCATATATATATTATATTTATTTAAACCGTTATCTCATAAATCAATACTATATTATTTTTTAAGAAATTATTTATTAAAATATGTCATTATTTCGAAAATGTGATATTATATTATTTTGTTCATTAATGAAACCAATATAAAAATTTATATTTTTTACATTTAATGATTTAATGATTTAGTATAAACAATGTCATAATTCTAATATGTAATTTTGTTCATAAAACCATAAATTTCATACCTTTTTTAACGAGACACTTAATAAAAATTGTTAGTACCAAATATTTATACCTTGAACATTAGAAAATTTCAATAATAAGTTATGATAACAAATTAATTTATAAATTAATTTATGAAGACTTCATAAATTAATTAAATATTTTATAATTATTTTATGTTGGAAATTATAACTTTGTTTGTAAATTGTTAATTAATTTTATAAATGAATTAAAAATAAAATTCCATACATATATCATATTTAATGAAGAAGTTTTACACAATTTAATTTTTTTAATGTAAAGGATATCAAAATCGTAGTATAATTTTTTAATATCATTTATCACATCCCATATATATTTTTATATTTGGAATTATAATTTTAATTTTCATATGTTTTTATACAGTGAACTACAACTATTACATTGTTATCATAAATTATGTTTTAATCCTACATGATGACTTCACTGTTTATACACATTCATTCAACCAATATATCCAGATATTTAATTATAGTATGAAATATGATATCACATACCTTCAGTGTGTTATGATGCAATATTTTTATAATATGTGAAATATATCAGTAATGGATAATGATTTTTAATTTCCATGTATTTCATTCAACATTCACTGAAAATGATTACTACAGTATAATGAATGCATATTATGAAAGATGGTATCAAACAACTAATTGTTTCGCTACAAACATATTAATGCCTATGATATCCCCATTCATAAATTTTTTTTAAAAAAAAATTAAATAAATCATTCAAAGAATTAGGGAAGTGGATTTGATACCGCATCAAATATTGCATGGATAACACTATTCCAAAATGCATAATGAAATTATTACAAATTCAAATTTTTATAAATATCATTAAATGATATGTTTATGATAAATAATATATCAATTTAAAAAACTCATATATTTCTAACAATTTTTTTATTATTTTTTAATGTTGTTCCACAAAATATTTAATGAATATTATTGTCTCTACTTGAATCCATTGTTTGAAAGAATCAATAAAAACTTTTGTAAGATCCCTTGATTATTTGTGGTATCTATTTTTAAATTTGATTAAAAAGTATGACTATATAGAGAGATATGAAATAATTTTTTTTTAAATTTTATATTTCATTGTTAAATTTTGATTATTTTATTTATCAACCTATAGATACACTAAAAAAATAGTAATATTAATTTAATATAAAATATTCAAAATGAGTAGAATACATCACATGTTGTTTCTGATTAATACAATGGGAAACTTTCATTTAATTTTTTTTATCATTATATGTAAAAATTCATTTATATCTACATAATCAAATTGTATAATGGCTAAATATATCATATATTTTCATGGATGAAATTTAGAGGTAATGTGTAATATATAATTTAGTATACATATCTCTCTAAGTGATTTCACTATGTTAATACAATAAATATAGAATATATGAGTATATTTCTCTAATATATATAGTTATTCCATAAAACACATATTTATGTTTTATGAAAAATATGGGAATATCATTAAGAACATTATAAAATTAGTATAAAAATATGTATTTCATTATTTCCCAAGGTGGTATATACCTATCCAGGCATATTATATCAGGGATGAATTTTAGTATTCATTGATATTTATTTATTTTATTTATTTATTTTAAAGAATATATAAGGTAAAAAAATATTTCATTAATTTTTAAGTATGAAATTAACACTTTTCATGAATCCTAGAAAAAATAGAGGTGGTATTGAAAAGTTCCCCTAATATTATCACAATCTCAAGAGGGGTTTTGACTATCAAAATTCTTGTTATTTTGGTATTAATGTTTAGTTTATACAATAATATAAATTTACCTCTAAAAGGATATATATTATAATTATAATAGTAGCATATGTGAAAATAGATATAACCTATTAGGTCTATAAATTTTGGAAAATCATATAGATGACTTCTGTAACACCAAAATTTACATAGTTTTCATTATCATTGCACCACTAACATAATTTATTTTCTAAACATATTAATGATTGATTTATAATCCTACAAAATTATATGTAATTAAATATGACATGTTTTTGTAATAAGTTTACTTTCATTAGGAATATAATTAATGGATTTGAGGTTTGATGCATTATATATAATTATGGTAAGAGTAAATATTTTTGTTATTGTAGATATAATAAAATAAATTTATATTGGTTAATAATAATAATATTTTTTTTCAATGGAATGAATATTTAGCATCATTTATATATAAGGAACATTTATGGAGGAAAAATTACTATTTGGGTTGAATCTATGATGATATACCCTCCTAGTGACTTTTTGAGTGTGAATACTAATATAAGACATGATTTCAAAGGATGGTTGTCAAATAGGGTTATGACACTAGGACCATAATACTATTCTTTGAGTTATTAAACCAAATCCAAAATAATAAACATATATATATATTTTATAAATGTAGAATATGGGGCTTCACAAATGAGAATGACCATTTTCTAGAAGGGATATACAAAAATAACACTACAATTTGTTTGAGATATTTTGGGGTCCTCATAATAAAATTCTAAATGATCTTACGTAAATTTAATTACTATTATATGGAGTGATAGGATTTAATAATATATAGTCATGTGAAATAATTATATTATTATAGTTGATTTAATTTTGGTTTCTGGAACATGGGAGATAATGTGAAAGGCTTGTTTATTGGTAGCTCATAATGGTTTGATGATAGGGTGCTTAATAATTAACATCATTCATGGTAGAATGAATGTATCAATGAATCCTTAATGACTATATTAGGATAAATGGTTATATCTAGCCTTATCATTAAGAATGTAATTATATTTTTTTGATCTTCTGATTTGAAAAAAAATTTATATACAGTCTATGTAGAACTTTTAAAGAAACCCCAAAATTCTATTTGAAATTGAATGTGTTTGTGGGATTAGAAACCAAAATTTTACTAATGTTTTTATCATTAGTATTATTATCAAATAAAAATAAAAGTAATTAATTCAATTTTTTATATTTCATTATATAATGGATAATGTAGATATGATTGGAGTTGTTAGGATGAATTTTATGTTTGAAAAAAAAGAAAAATATAATAATTTTTATTATGGAGTAGTTATTTTGAAGATTGAGGTTCAAAAACTAAGAATAAAATTATGATATATGATATAATTACTGAAAAATAACTATAATTTATTATTGAAATTTATGGTTTATAAATGATAGATATTTTATGATATTGAGAAATCAATGTACAACCACACTTACGTGAGACACTATTTAATGAATGAATTAAACCATCATTTAGTGTATATAAATGCATGGGATTAATGTAGAATTGAACAAGGGTTGGAAATGTAGTTTATTATGTTGTAATTAATAGGGGAGAGTGTATATGGTTATTCTAATGAAAACAATTTTCAAATCCATACTCATTATAGTGTAATAATGGATTACACATAAAAAATTCACCAGAATGACTAGTGGTTAATTGATAGGAGTGTTTAGCTAATAAAATAATGATATATAATATTTTAAATCAATAATAATGTCATCATTAATGATATATGAGAAATATTATCAAACCTTGAGAAAATAAAATTATATGGAAAAATAATCGTAAATTTTGATGGGATGCATTCATTATGATATCATGAGTTAAATTTTATATGATTTAATATATAGTTCTTATTATTATTATATTAATTTATTGAGAGACATTTTAATGTTTTAAATTTTTTAATTGATTAAAAATTTTAGTAACTGTGGGGTGGAAGGCTTGTATTAGGACAATTTGGTATGTCAATATTTCATTGATTCTCTTGATTATTATTCTTGATCAATTTTTATGTTTTCTTCCATTTAAAAACATTGAGATTATTTATTCCTGGATGATTAATTATTAGTTAATATGCATGGATTATTAAAAATATATTTGGTCAATTAATATTAAATGGATTGTTGTACATCAAAATATTAAATTCATGTGTGGGTGACTACTTTTTGTTTTGTAAATTATTGATATTTTATTCTTTTATATGTAATTATATATTAAATTATTGTTAAATATATGAATAGAGGAGTAGATTTTTTAATGTAAAAATGTAATTTATTAAGAATTAATCCATGATATATTAGTTTTTGAGATTATTGTATTTCTATGATCGGCATAGAATTATTTTTATATATACTTTCAGAGCTAGGTTCTGAGATGAGGTGTGATTTTTTGTCTTAATCTACAAATATTTAATTTTATATAAATATTAAATATATTTCATATTATAAAAACATGGTTTTTTATAGAAATGTTTTGATTCTTAAATATGATTTTGTATCATAAATTTGATGCCATTGTTCTATCCAGAAAGCATATTTACCCAGTGAGATTCCTAAAATTGTATTACATATGGCACTTATATATTGCCAAAATTGGTGTGTGAATTTAGTTCAACTAAATAAAAAAAATTATATATTTTAATATATTAACCTATTTACTTTTTCATTAATAATACCAGTTATAGTTAATATCCTAGGGCTGGCTGTAGAAACCCTTTGAGAATCTGGAGGCATTATTCATCCTTTCATTGGAGAATCAAATAAGATTACTACGAGACTCTATATCATATAAGATCAAATAATAGTGAAAAATGAACCCTCTAAAATTTTAGAGATAACATTATTGGTTTATTCAATATTTTTCCATCCCAGATCACCCAATTGTATTTTATGCTGAAGAAATTTTGGCCAAATAATGTAAAACATATTTATTTTTTCTTCAACACATTTTATTATTCATGTTCATCACCATTGGGAATCAAAACCATGGCTTGAAATTTCCATGCCATACTAAGAATGACCATAACCTCGGATTTGAGGTAGAATCATGAATGAAAAACAAAACCTGGAATTCATAAATAAATTAATGGATTTAATGGTTAAGGGTGAATCATTTTATAACATGGGATCGAAACTGGGACTTTCCATCAATGAGCGGTGTATATGGTTACAAGGGTGCATTTGGTTAGTGGAAATACCAAATAAAAAATTTTTGGAAGACACCGGACTACTTGAAATGGAGAACGAGAAATATATCCACCAATTTTTGGTGGGTAGAGTTGAGATACTTGTACGACATGTTGGATTCTAAATCCCATAGTCTAAAATCCAACATTCTCAAAAAATTGAGATGACATGATTTGTACTCTAAAAAACACACAACATGTATAGCCCTTGCTATGGATGTTCTGATTTTGTGTGAGATATGTGTTGTGGGTAATTTAGGACTCCATCATGTCACTTGACACATGAACTAGTGTGTCGAAATATACTTTGGGATTACACGACCACATTCACTATAAGGAAGACATTATGTTCTAAAGTAAAAAATACATGGGAAATTAGCACATACATGGATATAGATCATGGGAAATATGCTAGGTTGTCCAAAAACACCATAAAATACCTCGTCACACCATTTATGGATACAAGGGTGGTGAAACAAGTTCCGGATGGGACATATAGAGGAAATGGAGTGTTGGAAAACAATGTGGGGGTCCCCTCACATGCTATACAACCCATGTTTCCATTTTAAGAAACATCAAACCCTCATATCTTATTTCATCAGAATCATATTTTGGATTGTGAGTAGACAATAATAGAGGGTTTCTGTATAGTAAATGATGTGGACTATGTTTTTATTTTTGATATGTGATGCGACATGTTGTAGGAGTGACAATAATTTTTATGATTCTCGTTAGTGGTAGTAATTCAGTATGATCACTAGGGAATTAGAGTGATAATCCCATAAGTGGTAGGTTCGGGTTCCACTATTTATTATTAGAGTAGATCCCACTTATTGAGATAAGGCATTGGTCTTTTACTTATCCACAAAGTTTCACCATCTCACAATGATATGGCATGGGTATTATACTATGTGAAAATCACCCTCTAGCTGGCTAGGAATGGGTCCTTTTTTTCTTATCTGAGTGGCACCCACCTATTGTATTAGGTAATGAGTACTCATCTTTTATAGTGTCACCCTCTAGTTGGGATGGGCGTAGGACCTCAACCAAATTCTATAGTGGCACACTCTATGTGGGATGGGTGTGGTACCCTTGCAAACTACTAGATTGGAATACTCTAGATGGGATAGGCATGGGAAAATTATTGATTATTCAGCGGCTACCTCAGGTGGAGTCGGGGAATGGGTTATCGACTATCAGAGTGGAACACCCCAACTAGAAAAATGCTTTGGACTTGTAGATTCTGATTTAGTGTCACCCGTCTATTGTACCTAATGATGAGTTCTCAACCAATATTATAACTCCCCTCGAATGTGCGTCACTATGTTGAGGTGTTTATTGTCATGGATGTATTTATTAGGAATACAATTGAAATTATGGGAATCATTGGTAGAATTTTGGAACTATAGGTTTATTACCTATACTATGATATGATATGCATACCAATTCTACCGTATGTGGGTTTATTTTTAATGATCATATATATATATATATATATATTTTATCAATGACGGTGGATCATATTAAAGCTCATTATCTGGGATGAGTTGTTTACTATTTATTCGTATATTGTCTCTTAATACCCCCCCACCCCCCACCCCCGCCACGACCATTGGGGTTTTCGAAAAGGTATATAAATAATCACCCCTGCATTTTATTTTCCCACACATTTCAATTCATATATAGAAAATGGACATATTTTCTGTTACTACAGGGGATAGGGATACCGGGTGAATTGGAATGCATACAATGTTGGATCTGGGAGATAAAGATATGGGCTCACTCATCAAGTGTAGAACAATGGTTTTTCTGGTTGGGAAAAATATCTTGTCGGGTTTCTATTTCCACCCTTTACAGTTTATTTGTCACTATGTTACTTTTATACACCCTATGGGTTTATAATATGCATGTTTATAATATATATTTTATATTTTTATTATTATTCCACTCTACTTTTTCTTTGAGAAGGTCGGGCATTTTGAAACTTCTACATTAGAAAAATTCCTCACATGTTACGTATTAATTTTGGTGTTATTGTCTTCCCCTAGGCCTTTAAAGGCGGGATTTGGATTGTTGTGTCTTGATCGTCATTGTGTTGGGTCATGACAGATTTTTATAAAATAATTTCATTCCCCATGATTATATATTTTTTATTACCCTTATAATGATTTTTTGGGACATGGTGAAAATTTTTAGATATTTCTAGAGTTCAGTTTTCAGGATAGGGAAATTAATGTTGGTTTGGTGGAGAACATATACATTCAAATGGACAATAAGTACCTTCTTGATGAATCTAAATACTAAGACAATATTTATAGGGATCAATGGTACATGCATCATATAATATTGTGTCATTTAATTTCCATCTTCATTCATCTCCCCATTGTATATATATATTCTTATTTAACCATGGATATTGTTGATTAAATATTTACGATTCCTCAACAATGAAAACTGGAAGAGTTACTAGTTATTGATCATGATGATGATCTAATTACTAATGATGCCTTAGTTCAAGGTCCATCCCATGAGATACTTCTACCAGTTTAATTTGTGGCTACAACCCCCTATTGGGAAGCATATCATAATAGTAGGATAGGATGAGTATGCATACAGGTTTAGCACCTTCTATGCTTTCTAGTGCTAGAGTTTTATAAGGTTTCTTGATAAGAAAGATCCCCTAGTAGTGGGAGATTGACTATAGTTGTAATTATATATCTAATTGATTATTTAGAAAATTATGGATTAGGTTATTTAATTGTATGATATCCTTTTCCACAGAGTATTTGGGAACTAGTGGAGTATTGTTACTTTGATACATGATGAGTCAATACTCTCATTGGAAAACTTCCAGAAATTGTTTAATGTGGTTAAACACCCCTCCAACATTCTCTTAGTTTGGATTCATGAACATTTTGAGTCGTATAATGGAGGGAAGATAGTGGAGGAGTATGTAAAGAGGTTCACATATCAAACACAGTACTCCTTTAACATGATCTAGGATGGTTACATCTAAGAATAAAAGTTTGAGTGTAGACTCCATAGAGAGATATGTTCATGTTGGGTATCCTAGTGCATTACCACCTATGATGGGGTGTTGTAGAGGAAAGTAATGACATAGAGATTATTTTTAGAGGGATGCAAGATGGTTAAATACCATATTTGTAATTACAGTGATGAATATTCTATAATATCAATAAGATTCCAGTGTAGATGATCTCATTCCTGAAGGTCTTCCCTAGATCCATCTTCGGAACATGTTATGAGGCAGCATAGTTAACCAGGGATTCTCAGACGGGGTCAGTGCTATGATTGTGAATAGTGAGTTCAAATGGCACAAGATAGTCAAAATATATTTTGTGATGTGTATAGTATGTCAAAATATGGACATCCATGTTAGAGGAAACACAATGATAAGGGGTCTCCTATGACAGTGAAGGGTGGCCCACATTGAGTCAGATATAATATATGAGTATGGAATTCTCCATGAGGAGGATCTACGTGTGGCGGATGGATCTATGAGATCCTTCCACCACCACCACTATACCACCATCATATAATTATGGAGATATTGGTTTTGGCCACATACAGCTGCAAACACTGGATGAATACAGACCAATTCTACATGACATGTTTAGAGTTAAAATACTTTTTTAAATGATAATAGTTTTTTATTAGTAGACAAACATGTGATTAATTCCATAATCGCCTAACCCATTATGTGAGATCTGGAGGACATAGTCATGTATTTTCCCAACAACTTCATATTGAAGTTCATATGGAGAATAATTCTTCAATACCCTGATCTTCTAGCAGTCAATGCTATCTCTTGATAGAGATATGTTAACATGGTAAAATTAGGTCATGAAGATGGGAAACTATGAATTAAACTTTGGGGTGGATAGGTTGTCCATGTTCCAAGCCTATAATTACATTAACATAAAATTTTATTGATGATTTTTGGACTAATGGGTGGAATTATTAGTTTGGGGTGAGTGAGGTCTCATAATGGAACAAGTGGGGTTTTTCGAGTAGGAGGATATAAAAAATAACCCAATAGTTAGATACTGTATCTATTGTTATAGTTGGCTCTTAAATAATTTGGTTTCCATTAAATGTGATGTATAATATGGATGAATTCTGCAAGTAAATTATAGTACTCCCTATATGGTCAGAAAAGGTGTATTCAATCGAAATATAAAGACCCAGAATTTTTGATATAATTTTTTTTTTGGGATTATTTTTAGGTCGCAAAATCCGACAACACGCGATATCGAGGCCTGATGTGTCCCGAATGAACCATCGCTATTTTTTTATGCATTAGTAAGCCTGCATTAGCAGTTTTCCTGAAAAAGTGGAAGAACTCATATAGGGTTGATCGAATCAGAAATCGGAGATCACCATTTCTTTCATGATAGAGGGATTACCCTAGGCGTGAATTAAATTTAGTCGGTGCAGGACTCTGGTGAGAAAACCCAAAAATGGAATAAACATAAATAAAATAAATAAATAAAGTTATATTATTTTTCAAATGATTATAATTCATGATGGTGACTCGGATTAAAAAATTTGAGACCACTATTGAGATTTTGAGGGTATTCATTCATTAGGCAGATACAAACATTGGCCAATGTGAGCCAACAATGGATGTTAGTTTTTGGCTGTCAATAAAATAATTAAGTTTCAATTATTTTATTTTTTAAATTTATAACTAATAAACTGTAAATCAGATAAAAAAGATGAGTGTAATGTTGAGTTATAAGGGGATTTTTTCATTTGGTAGAGCCTAACCACAATCGGTGTGGGTTAAGTGTGAATGTTAATAATTTATTGATCTTTTTAACGGTACGTTAAAATAAATGCCCATGCATGATTTTCTATATTTTGAACTAGTTCTCATATTAAAAAACCGAGGGCACCATTGTATCCGTAGTGCCAGGATTTTCTTAATGGAGGCTTCACATTAATTTTAGTTGGTCCAGTAAAAATGATAATTTTGTGGAATTTGGAAAAAAATAAATAAAATAACATGTTATTTTATTTTATTTTTCATGTTATTATTCTTCTAACGGAAAAGCGGCATGGTGGGACCAACAAGGTGTAAAAATATTAAATATATTGAATCCTAAAATCATTTGTAATAGGTCACGTTGTATTTTGGAAGGTTCATATTAAATGATCCCTCATTAATTCCAAATGAGTTACTCACCCTCCCCCTTTCTTATTTATATAGAGCTTGGGGTGGAGTAATTGCAAGACTTCACCAAGAGACGAAGTCCTAATAATGTACCATGATGAAAATCACATTAAGGATAGAGCCAGTTCTTGTAGTGTTACAACCACCTACCTAAGGTGGTCTCCTCTAGGCTCAGGGAGATGGAGGACAAGGGAGGGGAGTAGTTGAATCCAGTAAATGAATGCAACCCAAGGGCTCTAGGAATGATTCGAGGTACGGTCAATGTGTACTACTATCTACTGTATTAATATACATTGGTGCCAATCATTCTATCTTTCTTGAAATCTTGTTCAATAACTAGATTATCTTGTTAAACCAATGACTTGACCCTTACATCTGGAGATACCTTTGAGAGGAGACTCAATAATCAAACCTATGCTGATGTTCAGATCTGACCCTTGAGGAGAGGGTTTTGTTTGGAACCTTTTGGTGGAAGCGTCAAGGCCTTACAACATTAGTTTGTGGATTGAATGGACATCCAATATTCATACACATATTGAATATTTTAGAAAAACAGATGTAATATATCTACAACATTGGAATGGGGTTTTCCTTGGTTATTGAATAAGGAAAACCTAGATGCACAGGATGAACTCATGTATATAAGGGCTCAACTGATCACTCTTGAGTTGGTCAACCATACCATCGTGGCTGCAGGAGATTTAAGTTTTCAGTTCCCAATAGTAGTGGTAGAGTGTGGGGACATATTTAAAAAATATGTTTCCCGGACAACCTCCCTGAAGGGAGAGGGACTTCTAAATTGGTTGATTACTAATTGATATTTGTTCCAGTATTTTCTATGGTTTCAACAACCTTTTCAGCTTTGAATAAGAAGAGGGATCCTTTCCAATGGATGGGGAAATGTCAACAGATCAATCAAGAGCTGAGAAAGATACTAAAAAGTTCCCTATCTTGAGGATACCAGAAGAAGGTCTTTGGTATGTAGTATGCTACGTCGCATCAAGGAATAGACTAGGTTGTTTCCTAATGAAGGAGTGGGTCGTGATCACCTACGTCTCATGGTATTCAAGACAGCACGAGATAAACTACACTACCCATGACCTAGAGTTACTAGTGGTGGTCGTTGCACTGGAGCTGTAGCGACACTAATTTATGGGTGAACAATTTACTATTTAATTTGATCACAAGAGTCTTAGGTATATCTTCCGGTAGAAGGACCTAAATATGAGATAGTGATGTTTGCAAGAGTTCATCGAGGACTATGACTTTGATATATTCTACACTACTTGGAAGGGAAATGTAGTAGAAGATGCACTCAGTAAGAGATCTGGTATATAGCTACTTAGTGAGGTGACAGACCAGCTAGCCACGTTGTCAATGTCCTTTATGGATATAGATGGAGCAGCTTACCTCTATTCTATGATTGACACTCCCCCACTTCTTCAAGGAGTTAGAGAATCATAGCTTTGAGACTTTGATTGTGATGTATGACATGGTCGTATATCCTCAGGACCTACACCAGATAGATATTATGAAGGTGGGGAGCACATCATACTCTTTGAATGAAGAATCATGGTACCAGTGTCGCTACAAGAGGAGATCATGAGGGAATTACATACGTACCCTCGGGCAGTGAATCCTGGTGTGGTGAAGAAATACTAGGACCTCTCGCGCCAGTACTGGTGGAAAGGGATGAAGAATGAAGTGGCATAGTTTATATCATGATGCCTCACATGGTACTAATTGAATATTGTGCCGAGTTGGCATAAGTCTTATTCCAATAGGAGACAAAGACCCTTGGTTTTGGAGAAGGTAGGTCATGTCTTCCTATGTGTCTCACCCTGATGAGGATTGGAGAGATTTGTCTGGGGTGGCAAGCTATCTCAGATGTTTAACAGACCATTTTAGATCCTCCAATGAGTATGTGAGGTGGCGTACCATCTAGATATTATTCTACAGATGAATCAGCTGTAGAATTTATTCCCTGAGTCCTAGCTGAGGAGGTACGAGCAAGATCAATTTCACATTATCGACTGGGGCAAGCTGGACTTTGATGATGGGGTGACTTTAAAAGAGTTTCCAGTGGAGATAAAGGATCGACCGAAGTGAGAATTTTGTGTACGGAAGATAACTCTAGATTGATTTCAGTGCAGCATGGGATCTTCAAGTATAGCTCATGGGATCAGGAGGCTCCGATTCGTGCTCAGTACCCACATATGTTTGATTTTCCTTTGTTATGGATTCCAAGAACTGAAGGACCTATGGTAGGGTGAATGTGAATACCCAAACATTTCTATATAATTTTTTTAATTATTTCGGATTATTTAAAGGTCACATATTCAGATGACATGCAATTCGAAGGCCATATGTGCTAAAAATGATCCGTTAAAATTTTGTTAAGCTTTAATTAGCGCGTGATCCATTTTCCTGAAAAAGTGAAATAACTCTTAAACGGGTGCCTTGTAAATCCCTGACCCTAGTTTCTTAGAATTGGTGAAATATTACATAACATTGGCATGATAAAATGAATCATTTACCAAAATATTGATCTATCTAATAGCCTTATAAATACTAGATACATATATAAGTTTTACATTACATCAAGTAATAAAAAAAACATTGTGTCTCCATTGAACACACTTATCTCATTTAGGCTATTTTTATAGGTTAATCATAATATACTTCATTAAATCCTAGTAAAAATAAAACATGAAAAAGGGGTGTTCTCTGATGCTCTATAAGGATATCAATATAGCAGAAACTGTTATAAATAATCATAAACATTTAAGGCAATGAATAAGACTATAATAGAATAATTTTATACATAAACTTCATCATAATATGGCAACGATAAATTAAATAATTCCATTTACTTATTAAGATGGATATTATAATTGTTGAATAATCACATGTAATGTCAATAGAAAATTTCATAACAAATGAATCCATAATGCCAGACTTCATAACCACGTAGTCAAGGTGTTGTACCAAGACTACAAATAAGATTTTGTGAATGCCTTCTGCGAAGACAGTACATCGTCTCATGAGACCTACAAATGTATCAAGAATCTATAAAAGGTTCCACCCATCACTTACTATGTTCAATGCATTCCAAATATGAAAATGTTTAAACATAACATAAACATTTGTATTAAAACTATAATATGAAGTGTCAATATTTTATCCATAATCCATAAATGGTACAAAAATAACACATCCATAGAAAAACATATCAAAAAACCATCAATACAGTATGAATGAATTATATAATAACAAATCAACCTTGATCAAGAATAATATCAGATAATGGATGTTTACATAGTTGAAAATGACCAGTAAAAAAACCTTTAAGAGAAATATCCCTTTTCCTGATAACATTTAAATGTCTTGACATTTATCAAGGAGTTGTTTAATAAAGATTTTTTAATCCAAGTGTCGCAAAAAAATTTGAAAAAAATAAAAGGAATATTTATTTTAAAACAATAATGTCTATATAAATAAAACCTTACAACCATTTTAAAAATATGGACATTAGGGAGAATGATTTAGAAGAATTAATTTGTAAAACATATAATATGATATTTTAGTTAGAGTTCCCAACCAAATAAGAGATGCATTAATACAAATAATTGTTGAAATAAAAAAAATATTATCATGAGAATAATGGGATTCATGATATACTATGCCAATGTACAATAGATTCACTAAAAAAAGTGAATTGGTACATAAAAACAATGAATTCTCCATGGAATGTAAGATGAGAGTAATTCCTTTATAAAGACCGTATCCTTATGTTAAGGATAAATCAATGACATAATTTTTCATGAAAAATAAAACTACACTCAATATGATTTGATATTAATTGTAAATCAATCATAAGACATTCAGAAATATTATTGTAAAAACAACACTAATGACATTGATGTTTAACTCAATGAATATCTATTTATTTTAAATTACTCTTATGAAGTTTGTATCGATGAATTGAGAATTTATAAATGGAATGATTATTAGAATTAAAAGAATATCCACCAAAAGAGGAGTGTAAATTAATATGTAAGTAAATAAATAGTTATTTCACAATGAATTGTGGAGTAAAGTAATCAATGAAAGTTGCATAAAACTGAATTAGTAAAATTGAAATTTGAAATTCCCTTGCCGATTTGGTAACATACGAATCATACACCCCATGAAAGAAGGTTCATCCAATGATGATGTAAATAGACATAAATTAAAGTATATTATGAAAACAATACAATCATGGGTTGTATATACATCACAAAAATGATAATAGTGGAAAACATACCATTAATCTCATGGGAATAAAAGTTAGATGAAAACCCCTTGTGACATTGTAATCAATTGAGTTGTATGATAAACTGTTAATTACCACCAAATAAATAATAGAATACCATGAATATAATTATAATCAGGATTATTAATTTCATATATTAGTACAGAATAAACCACATGTAATAAATAATTGGTGAACAATAAAAATCTCAAGAAATTTAAAGTGAGGTAAGAAACCCCTTACCTTGTACTTTTCCTTAATTTGGTTGGTTAGACACCAGTATAATGGTGAAATAATTGTTATTAAATTATAAAAGAACCAAATACATAAATATGATATCATATATGTTCTTTTAATATAGCTTTGTTAATGATATTTCATTAGTTTCATTGTTTTGGTTGTAAACAGAATCATTTTCCCTTTTATGTTTTTTTACATAAGTCATGTTTGTTATGTATAGGCTGTAATTTGTTCATATCCAGAATGATATTAAGTTCATAAAAATTATTTTTAATCATAAAATGATTATTTTTATTGAATTATTACAATGGGGAAGAAATCACATCTCGTTCGTTGAGACGGTATGTCGTACGTACGCACGAGCGAAGATATCATTATATTGATGGTGAAATCATATGTAATTAGGTGTTATATCATATATAAAATATCATAAAAATTTATATTTTATTTTTATATCATTTATACACATTATTGTACCTATCCAAATAATGAAGTGTTTGAATAACAAACTACACCAGGACGTGGATATGGTAAGTGGTACGTAAGCACATATGGTGACTTAGGCATTTATAAGATGAATAGAATAACCAATATTGTTGTAATATATGTATAATAACATCATAGTATGTAAATGCATTTTATTTATTATTTTGGTCTGGAAACAAAATAGTAATGAGGATGTAGAAGAAAAAAAAAGAACTTGAAAGTGGGTGGTGGAATTATTACCTCATCTTTGGGTGTTTTTTTGAGTTTATCAAAAGGCCTCTTTAGGATGTATTTTTTATCAATGTAAGGCCTCTAGGTTGATATTAGGGAAGCTGGAAAGATATTTGGGTAGGGTTTGGATGATCAAACTGAATATGGAGGTGTGAAATTAGGAGAAGAATATGTACCTTTTTATAAGAGAGGTAAGGGACACTTTTGGAAAAGGATGAAATATTATTTTATAATAAAATCATTTTCGGTTTATAATGCCTCCAAAATGATTTATTTATAAGATAATGTGGGTATGTGTCAAAACACTCCCATGAAATAGGTTTTAAACTAGATTAGTTTACAAATTTATCCTTATGTTATAGAATTAACTCTTAGTTAAATAATTTAACTTTTACCGTGTCTTCTTGTATTCATATAATATATGGTTAATAAACATACTATAAACTTTAAAGGGAACCGAATTTGGTTCATTAATGACATATATAATATTATTTATGCCCTTTTACTGAACATTATATTGTTATGAATTTTATATTTTCCAATGATAAAGTAATTGATTTAGAAACTAATTTATGTTAATTTGACAGTATTTGGTATTTTTTTGTGAAAGTAATAAATACATTATCAATTTGAACAAAAATTATATAATAAACACTAAAATTCTAAATTAACCAATAAAATTCGTGGATAGTGTCAAAACTTTTAAATTCTATTTATTTTATTATATATAATAAAAACTATTTTATTATTTCATTAAGAAGGTAATTACTGCATCATCATTGTGTCATAAATAAATTTAATTATATAATCTCCAAAATTTAAAAATAAAATATCATTATGTAGGAAATAATTTTATCATTTAATTTAATATTTATAATCTAATGTTTTTTAGGTATAACCCTATATTAAAAATGGATTAGTAAATAATATTTGAATATAACATTTTTAGCTCTTCTTTTAATAAAATAATAATAAATGTCCAAATCTAATCCAAGTGAACCTAATGGACCATATTTTATTCCTAAGGTTGTTTTTGGTCTAATTAAATATATCCTATCGAATTATGACATTTTTTAGGGTATTTATAATATCATTTTTAACTTTAATTACCCTATTTACTTTTAACTATGGTTAATAAAATTCAAAAATTATTAATCACCAAAAATTATTTTCATCTAATTGAACCACATTTTACATACTGATATGAAACATCTCTATTAGAAATTTGAAAATTAATTCATAGAAGCGGTAAAATTGTGTATTACAAGAATTTTCAAATTCTCCTAGAAGGTAGGTAAAAGACGGTAAAAAGTTCAATAAAATTTTATATATCTATTTTTATTATATAATGACTCCAATTAATTACATTGAACATAAATCAGTATTATATGCCTAATTTTACATAATATAAATTTTAATAAAATATATAATTATTTAAATAAAAAGTAGGATTTACACTATAAGACAATGCTTTTCACTATTCATCGAAAGTAGAATGTTTTTAGAAAAATTACAAAAATTGACCCTAAGATAATTTTGATATTCCGAATTCAAAAAAGAAGTCTATTTTAACAAAATCAAAACATAAATATTTCAATAATCAATATAAAATTTATTCCTGCTGTCAATACCAAAAAGCGGGGTTTAAAAAAGTACAAACCCTCAAAAGATTGACATTTGTTTATGACATATTTAAATGTGAAATTACAAAATGACCTAAATTATATTAAACGATAAAAATATGATCTAATTATACGTACAAACTATTCAAATTCATTTCTTAACACTATAAATTATTTAGTTTAATGATTTATTTTTCAATTAAAATTTAGTATTTTTCAGTATTCATCAAAATATGAATGTTATTAGAAAAGTACCAAAAATTTATCCAAAATAAAATTTTATGTCTCGATTCAAAATATGAATTTAATTTCAATAAATAGAATATATAAAAGAGTCAAATATTGGTTTTAAAAAGGGTTTTCCATTAAAAGGTGATAAAATTTCATTTTTTTTTTGAAAAATATATCATTAATCAGAATAAATGAAATTGTAATTATATTATGTCTAAGAGACACATAATATGGATTTAATATTATATGGATTATATTAAATTCAAAATTTTGTCAATACGATTCATAACTTATTTTTGAATGGAAAGTGTGGTAATTCGCGGTGCTCTCGAACTCGCTGTTTCATGTAGCACAAGTTATTGGATTACATTAAAGAAAATAACTTTCTATGAAATATTGGGGTTTTAAATTTTCCACCATTTTAGAAATTGCATCCTTGAAATTTTGAAACTGGGCTTCTGAACATCATTTAAAGTCCCAAAATAGAAAAAATTTCAATAAAATTATCACTTTTAATGAAATAAAGAGAAGTACAAAGGTTATCCAAGATAACCCATACTAGGATTCCATCTAATAAAACATGGTTATAGATGATAAACTCATTGTTAGGTTTTGATTGGGAGTGATAGAAAACAATATCAGGAGAAATTTAACAACAAGAAAACCACAAACTTGTAATGGGATAAACAGTTATTAGTTTCCCAGTAAAAAAATTAAATGAATAACGTTTTTGTTTTAAGAGTCACTCATAAAGTTATGGAATTTATTTATGAGATTGAATAAGAAAATAATGATATATACATACTTTTTAATTAGTGTTTCATCATTTAATAAATTTCTACGACTAAGTCTCTTTTTGTTAGATGATGAGTACTCAAGATGACTTTGTCACACCTGAAGTGCTCGAATCATCTTCTAGAGAATCACGTAATCCAAAAAGGATAAACTATATATTTACTGTATCTTTAAAGATTAAAATAACATAAATGGTTAGTACAGGATCAGATGACCCCCAAAAGGGATAATCCTTTAGAGAATGAAATATTAATCTAAATTTCTAAAATTAAACCTACAATACCCAAGTTCAATAAATACCATTCAATAAATAGTGTCCCTAAAATACTTCAATATATTCTAAACGAATATTGAAACCCAAAACATAGAAGAATTTTATTACATTTCATTCCATGTTAAATTGTATCACCAAATAACATCGACTACACTTAAATTCACATACATAAAAATAATTAACCTAATCACTTATTCTCTATGATAGGTTAATCACTTCAATAAATAACTGAAATCGCTATAAATTCACAATATAAACAAAGATAAAAATCCACCATTACTCCTCATATGAAATCCCATTTTATTATATTTTCCAAAGGAAAATAGTGTTCCTAACACATAGAACATCATCCAATATTTCATTTATCACTTAATCACCAAATCATTTTTCTATACTAAGGATATTTATTTGATAAGACCTAAGATCCAAAATCAAATTATTATTGATCAATACAATCCTTTAACAAAAATGAATTATTCAAACTAACCATAGAATTCACGTATTCTATTGGTGGGTGATAAATCCCAAATGCACACTGGTTGTGGGTTTAGTTCCCGCCAATTTGTTTGACGTGATAGGTTTTTACTCGGTCTGCCTGTTGTCCTTTTTCAAAACCTAAATTTTATAAAATTCCCAAAATGAGATAAATTCCTCAAAATAACCATAACATAATTTCACCACAAATTTTATGTCATACCACGCATTTTTATCCAAAGATTTAATAACTCATTATTACCAAAAATTCTAGGATAATACAAACCCACATGGTTATTTATATCTATATAAAAAATAGAATAGATATTCTTCCTAAAATAGAATTTTCACATAAAAAACCGCATTGTTACACATACAAGTGAATTTTTTACAAATGTAATCCCATCTACATAGAGCACTAATATTTTTAAACATTTCACCATACGTTTATTTCCTCATAAGTTCTTCTTTGACCAAGAAGTTATCCTATAGAATATGGAATTCATTCAGGTAATTCCCAGGTCCCCTAAATTTATAGAAAATGACTGTAAATAGATTTTTTGGATCATTTTTATTTTCACCCATAGTACTCTTCATTTTTCTTCTGCGATTCGTTACATTATTTCCAAAATTTCTCACACATAAAGAAATTCATTGTTCAATTTAGATACTTTCCTAGGTGTTTCCTTCCACATTTACTTTCGGATATAAATTTAGCTTTCTTTTCTTCATGGTCTCCACTACTAGAGATCATATCATTCGTCACCTTTATCTTCATTATTGAGTTTGGGAGTTTGGTAATATATATGGTGTTGATAATATTTATTGAAAATTAATTTTGCATGAACACAATATCTTTTAAAACTATCAACATTCAATTTCGTTTCTCATTTCCTCCACAGTTCCCACCATATACATCATGTCTAATGTTACTATGAATTTTTTAGAATCCAACCATTAACTAACATAAGAAACCATAGTGTGAGTCATAATATCATTTATTGAATATAATAACACCATATTTTCAATCTGAAGCACCTTTGGGTTGACCATCGTTATCTCTTCTCATCTTATATTAAAATTCAACAAATTGGTTTTTAAAGAAAATGTGAATTATCCTAAGCAAATCTCAAAGGTGTCTCATAACCAAAAGTGCAGAATGGGTCATTGTCATGTTCAAGGATACCCCGGGTCAAGCCTGGAACTCCTTGGTGGAGTTTTTACTCCTAGGTACATTTGTGCCAAAGCTGCCTCTAATTTCTCGTATCCATACATGGATGTATTTCTTGGAAAACCCACATAATATTTATATTACCATTATTTTTCGATGTTTTCTATACTAGTTCTCACTGTCTATCTTAGGGTAGTGATTCCTAATCAGTGTTTTTTTCTAAATCTAGCTTCAATGTTTTATACTTGAATTACTCTGATACCAATTGTTTCGTCATAACCTCAGTTACCCAGACACGGTGTATTATTACATAACATTGGCATGATTCAAAATAATCATGCCTCGAAATACTGATCAGTTAGTGGTCTTAGAATTACCTGATACATACATATTTTTTACATTAAATCATAAAATAAAATAACAACATTGTGTCCCCTTTGATCACTCTTATATCCCATATCCTATTTCTTTAGGTTTAATCAAAATATATTTCTTTGAATCCAAGGAAAAATAAAACATACGAATGTGGTGAAATCAGATGCTCAATAAGGATTACAATATAGAGGAAACTATCATAAATAATCATTAACATTTAAGGAAATGTATATGGCTCGATCAAAAGAATTTTAAACTTAAAATTAAGTATAATATAGAGATGATAAATAAATTATTACATTATCATATTCACATGGATATTATACTAGTTGAATAATCACCTGTAATATAAACATAAAATTTCAAAATGATGGAATGCATAATTTCAGAATTCATAACCACATAGTAAAGTCCTTGTTCCAAGACTACAAATAAGATTTTATCATGGCCTTGTCCCAAGACACTGGTTTGTCTCATGAGACCTACCGATGCATCAAGGATCTATAGCAAGCTATAACCATCACTTACTATGTCCAATGAATTTCTCATATAATAATGTTTCAACATGACATAAACATTCGTATTGAAACTGGCATAAAAAATGTCAATACTTTATCCTTAAACCATGAAAGGTATTAAAATAAAAAATCCATAGTCATACATATCACAAACCACTCAATACAGCATGGATAAATTGTATCATAATAAATAAACCTCAATCATGAATAATATCATGTAAAGGATGTTGACATAGTTGAAAATGATAAGTAAAAAAACCTTTGATAGATATATCCTTTTTCATGAAAATATTTAAAAGTCTCACTATTTATCAAGAAGCAGTTCAAAATAGATTTTTTAATCAAAGAGTCACATACCAATTTGATAATTTTTTAAGGAATTAAAATTTTAAAACATTATTGTCCCAATATATAAAACCTAAAAACCATTTTTAAAACATGGACATTAATGACAATAATTTATAGGAATGAAATTTGAAAACATTTTAAATGATTTTTTAGTTATAGTTCCTAACCAAATGAAGGATTCTTGGATAAAATTAATTGTGGTAATCAAAACACAATAATATCAAGAGAATAAAGGGATTCATTATATACAATTTCAAAGTACAGAATATACACAATATAAATGTTAATTGGATCATAACAACAAAGAAGTCTATATGGAATGTATGTTGAGAGAAATTCCATTATAAAGATCATATCCTTAGGTTACAGAGAAATCAATGAAATAATTATTTGTGGAAAATATAAATACACTATATATTATTGGATATTCAGTGTAAATAAATCAGAGGACATTCACACATATTCTTGTAAAAACTGCAACAGTGACTTGGATGTTTAACTCAATGAATAGAAATTGAGTTAAAATTACACTTTTCAAGTTTATATCGATGACCTGAGAATTAATAAATGGAGAGATTCTATGTATCAAAAGTATATACTCACAAAGTGGAGTGGAAGTTACTACATAAGTAAATAAATTTTGATTTCACCCACAATCAAGGAGTAATGTAATCAATGAAGTTTGCGTAATACCGAATGAGTGGAAATTGAATTTTGAAATTCCCTTACAGATTTGATAAAATTTGAAACATACAACCCATGAAATAAGTATCATCCAATGATGATTTAAATACCCATAAATTAATGTAAATTATGAAAAAATACAATCATGGGATGTGCATATACCACAGAATAGGTAAAAGTGGGAAACATAGCATGAATCTCACTAGAATAAAATTCAGATGAAAACCCATTACCACATTGTAATCAATTGAGTTGTATGAACAAAAGATAATAACCACCAACTGAATCACATAATAACATTAATATAAATATAATCAAGATAACATATATCAAATGGAAGTGTAAAATACACCACATGAAATAATTAAGTGGTGAACAATGGAAATCTCACTGAATTAAAAGCGGGATAAGAAACCCCTTACCTTGTACATCCATTTAGTATCGGGTAGTTTAAACCTATTTATTATGGTGAAATCATTTTTTATTAAATTATAAAATATCCAAATACATAAATATGATATCATATTTGATCTTCTAATATTTCATTCTTAATGATATTTATGTAGTATGGTTGTTTTGGTTATAAAATAATTTGTTTTCAATTATATGTTTTGTTATATATGTCAAGTTTTTTATGTATAGGATGTACTTGATTCATGTCCAGAATGATATTAAGTTCATAAAAATTATTTTTAATCATGAAATAAAAAATTTTTCTTGAATGATTACAACGGGAAATGAATCTAATGATGTTTGTGGAGATGATATGTCGTACGTACGCACGAGCAACAAAATCATTATATAGATGGTGAAATCGTACGTAAATGGATGTTATATCATATATAAAAAACACAAACATTTATATTTTTTATTTACATTAGTTATACATATTATTATACCTATCCCAATAATTATGTCTTCGAATAACAAACTACACCATGACATGGAGAGGGTAAGCCGTACGTAGGCACGTATGGTGACTTAGTCATTTATAGGATGAATAGAATAAAGAATATTTTTATACTATATTTATAATAAAATCATAGTATGTACAAGGTGTTGGATTTATTATTTTGTTTTGGAAACAAAAAAAATAAAGAGGAAGTGGAAGACGAAAAAAACATGAATGAAGGTGCATAAATTATTACCTCTTCTTCAGGTGTTTCACTTTGCGTTGATATAAAGGGCTTCTTATGATGGTTTTCTGTTCAAAGTAAGTCCTATAGAATGAAGTGAGGGAAGATAGAATGATTTTTGGGATGGGGTTGGATGATCCAAATGGAGTTGGTGGTGTGAAATTAAGACAAGGTGGAGTGCAGTTTTTATAAGAGAGGTGAGGGTATCTTTAGGAAAGGCTTGAAATATTATTTTATAATAAAATCGTTTTTGTTTTCTAATGTATCCAAAATAATTTATTTAGAAGAAAATGTGGAGATGGGTCGACAAAATCTCAACCAATCGGTTTTATATAATTTATGTTACCATTTTAACATTATCTTATATATTTAACTCTTAGTTAAATTGTTTGACTTTTACCGTGTCTTCTTGTGTTCCTACACTATATAGTTAATAAGCATACACTAATCTTTAAAAATAACCACAAGTGGTTCATTAATGAAATATATAATATTATTTAATCCCATTGTCCGAACTATCAACTTTTTGGAATATTATATCAACCAATAATATAGTATTTGTTTTAAACACTAATTTATATCAATTCTCACACTATTTGGTATTTTGTTTTTGTTAAAGTCATACAAACATTATCACTTCTAAAAATTTATCTAATCAATCCTATCATGATATATTAACCTATAAATTTTGTATATGGAATCAAAAAATTATAATTCTATTTATTTTAAATTTTATTATATAAACTATTTTAATATTTCAATAAGATGATAATTATTGCATCATCATTGTGTCATTACTAAATTTAATTATTTAATATCTAAAAATTATAAATAAAATACCATTATTTAAGAAATCTTATTATCTTTATATTTAATATTTATAGTCTAATTTATGTTATGTATAACCCTATATTATAAATGTTTTAATAAATAATTATTTAATTTAACAATTACAACTATTCTTTAAATAAAATATTAATAAATGTACTAATCTAATCCCAGTGGACCTAAAGGATCATATTTAATTCCTAAGGTTCTTTTGGGTGGAATTACTCTTATTAAATATAATTTGGAATTGTTTTAGGGTAATTATAATATCATTTTTACCATTGATTACCCTCTTTAATTTTAACTGGTGATAAATAAAAGTCAAAAGTTACAATTTATCAAAAAATATTTCCATCATATTGAACCAAATTTTACATTATGATATTAACCTTTTGTCTTTTATATCTAAAAATCAATTCATCGAAGTGGTAAAATTATGTTTTATGCAAATTTTCAGATACTCCTTGAAGATAGGTAAAAGACGATAAAAAGACCAATAAAATTTTATACATCAAATTTTATTATAAAAGGACTCCAATGAATTAAATTAGACATGTATTGGTATTATATATATATATATATATTTATATGTAAAATAAATTTTAATAAAATAAAAAATTATTTAAAAAAAATTGGTTTTAAAATATGACGTTCTGTTTTACACTTTTCATAAAAAATTGAATGTTTTTAGAAAAATACTAAATATTAACCCTAAGATAATTTTTATATTACGAAATAAAAAAAGAAATATATTTTACCAAACTAAAAAAATATAAGTTTCATTAATTAATTTAAATTTAATTACTCTTGTCAAAACTGAAAAGTTGGTTTTTAAAAATTAAAAATTATCAAAAGATTGACATGTGTTTATGTCAAATTTAAATGTGAAATTACATATAATGACCTAAATTTTATTAAATAATATAAATATAATCTAATTAAAATTATAAACCATTCGATTTCATAATTTAGACAATTCATTATTTTGATTAAAAAAGCTGTTTTCAATAAAAAGTTATTATTATTCATTATTCATCAAAATTTGAAAGCTATCAGAAATGTAACATAAATTTATCGAAAAACGTTTTTATTTCCCGATTCTAAATAGTATCTTATTATCATTAAATTAAATATATAAAAGTGTCAAATATTGATTTTAAAAAGGGTATTCCATTAAAAGGTGGAAATGTTTCATTTTTTAAAAATACTTCTTTTATCTGAAAATGTGAATTTGTTCTTATAATATTTCTAAGAAACACATAATATGGATTCAAAAATTATATAGAGTATATAAAATACAAAATTCAGATATACTATTGATAACCACTTTTTGAACGGCTAGTTTGGAAGGTCGTGGTGTGCTCGAACTCAGTGTTGCATGTAGAGAAAACTACTGAATTAAAAAAATAAATTAATATGAAATATTGGGGTGTTACATGCATGGATCAGGAATATGGGGGCACCGTTACGCTAATGTGAGGGGATTTATCCTAGGTGCGATTTATTTTAAGTCAGTGCAGGCCACTGGTGAGAAAACTGGAACGTTTCATAATCGTAAATAAAATAATTAAAAAAAAATTTATTACATTTCAAATTATAATAAATCAAGAATGGGGACTCAATTTAAAAAATTCAAGAACACCGCTGAGATTGAGAGGGTATGATTTTTTAGGAAGATACTAACATTGGCCAACACAGGCGAACATTGGATGTTAGTTTTTGGCCGCAAAATAAAATAATTAAACAAAAATTATTTTATTGTTAAAATCCAGAACATATAAACTGTAACGTGGATAGAAATTATGACAGTATCCTTATGTTCATTGGGGCATGTTTCCCTTGGGCAGAGCCTAACCTCGCTCGGCGTGGGACTTGGGTCAATGATAATAATTTGTTGAACATTTTTTAAGGTATGTTCAGTAAACGCACAAGTGGTGTTTTCAATCTTTTGAACTGGTACTCGAATTCAAAATCTGAGAGAACCATTTAATCTAAAGCGCTGGTATTCACTTATGGGTGGCTTCACCTCGATCTCAAAATGTCTAGAAATTTTTTTAATTTTGCAGACTTTTAAAAAAAATTCATAAAACCACATGTTATGTTATTTAATTTTTCTTTTTGTTTTTACAGTATTGGAAATGTAGCGTGGTGGGATAAATGACATGTCAAGACATTAAATTGATTGACTACTCTAATCCATTGTAATAGTGTCGTTGGAATCACGAAGGTTCACATTAAATTAACACCCATTAATTCCATGGGAGTTACTCACCCTCCCCCTTACCTATTTATATTGAGCATGGGAATGAGTATTGGAACAACATCACCAAGCGACGATGTCATGATAAAGTGACATGATGCCAATCACTTTGAGGATAAAGCAAGTTCCAGTGGGCAGGGAAGAGAGACAATAAATCACGAACCAAAGGGCGACGTTTGAGTGGAAAAGTTGGTGGCTTATTGTAGAGATGAAGAACACTGACTTTTCCTCAACCAAGGATGTTCTCCAAAAATCTTGATATTGGTTTTTTTAGAGAAGTTGAATCTCTCATATCGTCTTCCTTATATACTATTAAAATATTTTATTGTTTAATTTAATTTTAATTCTTGCCCATCACTAATTCTCATCATTCCCATAAAGGTAACAAGAGTTACTTCAATCTATAATCTAAAATATATTTTCATTTTGTTAATACACCAATACAAATTTTTCATCTATTTTTTATATATGTAATTAATTAAATATTTATCTAGAGGTAATTTTTTTCCATCATCAAAAAACTAACATACACTTACTAAGATTTAGTTATGTCCACCAATAAATATAACACATTTTTCTTTTATAATCTTATCATATATGAAACTCATGAAACTTCCTTTGAATTTTAAGAATCTATCATTTCCAAGGGTAAAAACTATTTCAATATATTTTTTAAATTTTTATAATTATATTTTCTTCTTATATTATTTTAAGTGTATTTTATATCAACTGTCACTGGTTTTCATTTCAATAATTCTTTCATGGTTTATTCAATTGTAAGTAAATATTCTTCTATCATTTGTTTTCAAATCTTAAATTCTATCATAGTATATTGTGTATATATGATACCAAAAAATCTCATAGATAAATATTAGATATTAATACATTAATATTAATTTTATAAAAAAATCTTCCACACTGGAATCATTTTGTTCTGGTGTATTTAAAAAATTGGAAAAATATTATATTGGTCCATAAGTGATCTACAACATCTCCTACTATGTTCTTAATAAATTGATCAATTGTTATAAATATTTTAAATTAAACCATTCTTCATTACCCAGATAAATGAAAAATAAGAAAGGGTGAGATCATATTCCTAATAGTGGTAATCATAGTAGATAATGACTTAACATGATAATCAGGGTATGAGTACATTATAATAATATTTGAAAAACCATGCCCTAAATATCATATTTCATAACCATTAGTCATGAACTAATTCATAGTATTTCTTCAAACTTGAATAAAAATAATCATTGAAAATTATCCATGAGATCCTATCATTGGCATAAGATATATATTTTTAGAATTCAAATAAAAATGTAAAATATTATTCAAAGGCTCTCCACCTAGTCATTAAAAATATCATAGGATTATTATAACCACCCATGTACCTACATTGGGATTGGAAAAAAAATTCAGTGTAAGTTTTTTGGGATTTGGATTACCACATGTGTACCCTCTCTCAGTCATGTGATAACCATCCATAAACCCTTTGACCTAATATAACATAATTCATTAAAAAATTTAACTGAGGTAGATATAGGTAATACAAATAACATAATCTATAATTTTGTGTTAGAAAATATAATAAAAACTAATCCTATTAGAACCCAAAAAAATAAATGAATTTCTTATAACAAAACATCATATATATCCCTTGGATTAGATATGTGTTTCATGATCATTTCATCATTTCATGTAATCATTAACTATGGAAAAAAATATTATTATAAAATAAATAATTAATATAGATAAAGGATAAGGATGGTACAATTGGATCATATATATAGTAAAGATTGAGTAACATCAATGAACTTCATCATAGATAGAAGTTGATTTTGAAAGATCGTATGGAAAAATTCATGAGGGAAATAAGCTTTTATTGAAAATGAATAAATTAATCTATAAATTGAAAAAATATTTTGGAATTACACTTCATTGAATGTTTCCGTGTAAAAATATAATTTTATATTAAAAACATTAAGTGGTCATGATTTTAGAAAATTCCATTCATTTCATATATGTTAAAACAAATATTCCATTCACATTTTCAGTATTATCCATGCGTGCATGTTCGATAAAAGTTATAAATATTACCATTTTAAACCATTGTAAAAATAATTCAATAATGGGTAAAATTTTATTTAAAAAATCAATGATGAACATTAAAATATTATTTTATTTTAGTGCTTCTAAAAACATGGAAATTGAAGAAATAGGGTTTTTCATAAAAGTAATAAATAATGTAAATTTATATAAAAAAATAACATAGAAAAATTGAGTACATAAAGAGAGGAAAATAAATGGAACATAATCATTTTCATTAAAAAACAAGAGGATAATAAAACACATGAATTTCTTGTGAGATAATTAATAATATTTAATTAGTGGAAGAAAAAATATAAACAATATCTATAAACAATGATACAGTAACATAAAACTATAACGACTTTTATTCAAGTTTAATCATTATAAACTGGAAATAAATTACAATATATGGAAATGTAAATCTCCTATAAAAATAGAATTATAAATACGAACTTGATTAAATAGAAGTATATACACTTCTCAAATGAATATAGTGGTGAATTGGCATGTTTATCACATAAATAAACATGAGACAAAAATAAATTACTTCAAGTGTCGACCACCTACGTGTAGATGTTGAATCTCCTGTAAAGTAAATATATTATTATTATAAATTTATTAATATACCAAAATTTTATAAATCATAAAATATACGATTTTTATATTATATTTTATTACATATTTATTAACAATTCTTTATTAAATTCATGCTTCGGTTTATAAGTGGTTTGTTTTTTGTGTGTGTTTTTATTAATATTTTACATCCTATGATATTGAACATGGTATCATGATCACCAAAATGATAATATTCATTGAAATAACATAAATATTTATTATAAATGTATTTAAATCAATCTATAATATTTAGATATTGAAAATGAAACTTTATTCACAGATACGGTAGGCTATATGAATGCGAGACTATTGACTTCATTTTCATGATTAATGAAACAAAATAAAGGTATCAAAATAAATTACATTAAATAATCATGTTTATGTATTATATATCATATATTTTATTTAACACTATCCCTATTACCTTATATGTAATGAATTAGTGAACAATAAATTACATCACATTTCAATGTAGTATTTTGTCTTAAAAAGAAGAAACATTATCATACACCACATAATATAATGTAATAAGGTATATGTTATATAATAACTCCAAAAGTATAATTATTTTACTTTTATAAAATATATATTTATTTAGTCTACAATTATTACAATCCATGTTAGATAAAATGATAATCACATCACATAGGTTTGTTAGGTTGTAGTCCACCATAGATGTTACTGATACTATTATTTTCAAATATTTTGGATGGGGAAAGGTAGATGATATATTAATATTAATGATGTATATTTATCATATTACTATTATATATATACCTTAAAATCATAATTATATCAATCGATGATATGTGGGAATGAAATATGATTTTCTCTTGGTCGTGAGGTGGTATCCCGCCATACACACAATTGACAGTTTCATATACCATTTAATAGATGTGGAGATAGATATAGGAAATTTCATTGAAATAGAAATATTTAATTATATTGGAGAAAAAAATTATTATGTTTTTTAATTTTTTTAATATTTTTTGGGAAGTAAAAATAAATAAAACAAAAGCAGATGATTGATAAATTTACCTCTTTTTAAAGAACATCTATAGGTTTATAAATAATGACATTTCATTTGAGCTTCCGATTAAAAATATTTCATCAAGGAAGTTTTTAGTGAATTCTGTCACGACCCGCCCTCGGGGTCCGTGCCGTGACTACCCCAAGCCCGCCTTCCATAGGCCAGGGGCTGGCGACTAGCACCAAGGCGTAGATCCCAGCAAATTGGGAAGGCATTGCCTTTGAAAAGTAAACACACACCACAGAGTAAACAAGCGGAAAGTAAACACTAAGCAAGCAGAGTACAACTGAAGTGCGGAAAAGTAAATGGGCCAGAATACAAACCCAAACTGAAAGTAAAGTACAACTCGAAAAGGGAAAAACAGCAACTGAAAAGTAAAGGCCGCTACTCCGTGCTGTCCACTGGAAAATCCCACCTGAAGGGTGGGTACAGATAGCTCCTCTGCTCCACGGGTCCCACCGTCCGCTCCGTGCTCGTCCCGCCCAGTGGTCCACCTCCGGGTACCGTCCCGCTCCGCAAACCTCAGCTAAGGTCAACGCTGTCCGTCGTCTGCAACCAACACAACGTAGTGCGGGCGAAGCCCGTGCAGGGGTGAGTATAAGCTACTCAGTAGGGTCCCCGAGACCCCTGAAGGTCTCTCAAAATCCACAAAGGATAAACCACGAAGCAAAGTACAATCACGAAGTAACAACCAACACTGCTTAGGTATATGCCCATACATATACCTAAGTCATCAATTCAAATACGCTCCAACCTCCGAGCCCAAGTATAACTCAGTCCACGCAGGAAAGTATACGTATTCCACAAAGGAAAGTAACAGGATTCAGCTCACACAGGTACACTTCTTCAAGGACGATAAAGATGATCACTGATCCACCTAAGTCGTCGGACCCACGAAGGATCGATAGGTAACTAACCCCCGCAAGACCCACACAGGATCGGGCTCACACAGAACCTGTAGGCGCTGGCTCACACAGAACCGCTGAGCGCAAGGACCCACACAGGATCGGGCTCACACAGAACCTGAAGCACTGATCCACGTAGGATCGCTGAGTGCTGTAGTCGTCGTCGTCGAATCCACACAGGATCTCTGTACTGTCGTCGTCGAATCCACACAGGATCTCTGTACTGTCGTCGTCGCAGTCACAGTAGCAGTCGTAGCAGTAGAACAGTCGCAGCCAGCACTAGGGTTTCCGCACACAGCAAGCTCGTACGGAGGATCCGCTCCACGAGCTGAGAGGCTGATACATCAACTGTCACGAAGACCGAAGTTGATGTATCCAAAAGTTCCGTATCGTCAAAAGGAACTCAACGCAACAGACGGCGCGTCGATCGGACGCCCGGTCTGAGAGATAATGGCATTTTTGTCTCCGGGGCCCGGTTGGTTTTTAAGGCAAAACCAACCCGACCGTACTCCACCTGCGTCCAAACCTCGGGCGGAGTATGCCAAAAGATCCGTCTCACTAAGAGGAACACTACGCGACTGACGGCACGTCAATCGGACGTCCGTAACTCAAGATAAGAGCGTTTCCGCTCCGAAGGCCCGGTTGGTTTCGTGAACGAACCAACCCGGCCGAACTCAAAGTAAACCGAAACCTTGAGTGCGATATACCGAAACGACCGTCTCGATCCAAGGATCGCGTTGCCGCAGACGGTTCGTCATTCGGAGGTCCGAGGCTCAAGTTATGAGCCAAAAACCGAATCTGGTCCGAAACGGGGGGTCCGGGTCCGGAACGACCCGGCCCGACCCCCCCCCCTTGGGTGGCGCGGCGGCCGGCGGCGGCGGCCGGCGGCGGCGGACGGCGGCGGCGGCGGGCCACGTGGCGGCGGCGGGCCGCGTGGCGGCGGCGGCCGCGTGGCGCGGCGGCGGCGGGCCACGTGGCGGCGGCGGGCCGCGTGGCGGCGGCGGCTGGCGGGCCGCGTGGCGGCGGCGGCTGGCGGGCCGCGTGGCGGCGGCGGCTGCGGGAGGCACGCGGGGGCTAAGCCCCGCGTTTCACAAACGGCACGGCTTAAAGCCGTGCCTTGAAAAAAAAAAAACGGCCCCCGCGGATGGGGGCCGGCTGGACAAAAACCGGGGGGGCTTTGCCCCCCCCTCCTTTAATGAACCGCCCCCCTCTTTAAGAGGGGGGTTTGAAGAGCCGGCCGGGGGTTTAAACCCCCGGTTTTTATGATATCCGGCCGGCCCGCTGGCCGGCCGGTTTTTACTAACGGGACCGGGAAATTCCGGTCCCGCTCTTGATTTCCGACGCCGGCGGCACGGCCGCCGGTCTTTCCTTCCGCCGCGGCCCGGAACCGGCCGCGGTCTCCTCGCCTCACCGCGGCCCGGAACCGGCCGCGGTGTTCGTCGTCCGGCGCGGTGCGACGGCACCGCGCCCCTTTCTCCGTGCCAAGAATCCTCCCAACGCGGCGCGACGGCGTCGCGTTCTTGAAATCTCTCCTCGACGAAGCGCGACGGCGTTGCGGAAAATATCTGAACGTTCATCCGCGTGGTGCGACGGCACCACGTTACTTGTTTCCTCCAGCATGAACAACATGAACGATGGAGGGGGATTCGGCCGTGTTCGTGCGGTCCGGTCCCCCTCACGTTAAAGAAATAAAAACGGAACTTAAATAAAATAAGTCACACGTTAAGTCATGCTAAAATCCACGATTCAAGAAAGGAATAAAAAAAATCAATAAAGATCATCCCCTACCTCTGGTTTCAAGAACGAAGATCGTCAACGACCCGCGGAAGACGCGTCGCGGTGGTCGGCGTCACGGAAGAAGGACGTCGATGTCGTGAAGCGAGGATTCGAAGTTCTTTGACGACGATTTCGTCGCGGGAAAAGATGACGCGGAAGAAGACGTCGTCGGTGTCGCGGGTATGGCGTCGCGAAAGACGATTCCCGAGTACGTGGCGTTCTTCGTCGATGTTCGAAGGTTCTTCGCGTTCTTCAAGGAGGAAAAAGAAGTTCTTCAAAGTGTAGAACTCTTCCTCTCTCAAATCTCCACACAACACAGCAACCCCCAAAATAAAATAAGCTACCCTTATTTTATTTTCACTTTGCCCACCTTTCAAAAATTCAAAAGTTGAATTACATTAATTAAAATCTTGAGTTGTCAAGAAATTAAATGGAAAGATAAGTTGGCAAGTTTTAATGTAGGGGAGAGTCACAAATTAAAGAGGGGGTTTAGAGGGGTTAGGGAATTTGAAAAGGTGGGGGGTTCGTGTGGGCCCCACCTCCCTCATAACCACACATGGGAAGTTGGGTGGTTGCGGGCCCCACCAACAACTTCCCATGAGAGAGTCTAACCACCTAGAATAAAATAAAATTCACACACAATTTTATTTTACTTATCTTTTAATCCCCAAAACTAACTTTCAACCCGCAACATACGCAACTCCCGAAAGGGTCTCTTTAAGCGAAAATCGGCACTGCGAGTTCATCGGTGCCCTCGGATTTCAATTCCGAGCACCGGATCAAAAGTTAGGAAATCCCGCTCGTTCGTTCACTGAACGTACCCGAGCCAAACTTCGGAAATTAATTCCGGGCACTCCGGGCCTCGGAATCAGGTGCCGTCTGAAACCGCGCTCTTGTAAAAATCCAAAGAAAATTAAGAAAAAATTTCCCTTGAATTTTACGGTCTTTACATTACTCCCACCTCAGGGCTTTACGTCCCCGTAAAGATACAACAAAAACTAGGGGAACAAAAGAGGGTACTGAGCACGCATCTGAGCCTCCCGCTCCCAAGTGCTCTCCTGGAGATTCCCGTGCTGCCATCTGATGCGCACAAGAGGAATCGATCGCCCACGTAGGACCCGCTCCTGTCGATCCTCTATCTCCACCGGGACCTCCGTAAAAGTCGCCCCATCGTCAACGTCAAGCTCCCCATGGTCAATGATGTGCGTCGGGTCGTGCACGTATCTTCTCAGCTGGGATACGTGAAAGACGTCGTGCACCCGGTGCAACTGAGGTGGTAGAGCCAGGCGATAAGCCACCTCGCCAATCCTGCTGAGAATCTGAAAAGGTCCGATGAAGCGCGGAGATAACTTGCCGCCTCGGCCAAATCTCCGAATACCACGTCGAGGTGAGACCCGCAAGAAGACGTGGTCGCCATCCTCGAACTCTAGTGGTCTCCGCCTCCTGTCAGCATATGACTTCTGCCGGCTCTGAGCTGTCCTCATCCGCTCCTGGATGACCTGGACCTTCTCTGTCGTGGCCTGGACCATCTCCGGTCCCACTAGTGCTGACTCCCCTGGGTCTGTCCAGCACAAAGGAGATCTACATGGTCGGCCGTACAACGCCTCGTACGGTGCCATCCCGATGGTGGAGTGGTAGCTGATATAAGTAATCACAAAGAAAACTTGAAACACACACGCAATCAATGTTTTCGTGCATTAAGTCGGAAATCAGACGTCAGGGTCCTGGTGTATGGATACGTCGGCCGCCGCACCAACACTGGACTCCCTGGACTGATAACCACACTCAATACGCTAAACATTATTGCTTCACATAGAAAAGATCAGAGTTCGCGGTAGAACCGAACTCCTCTGATACCAATTTGTCACGACCCGCCCTCGGGGTCCGTGCCGTGACTACCCCAAGCCCGCCTTCCATAGGCCAGGGGCTGGCGACTAGCACCAAGGCGTAGATCCCAGCAAATTGGGAAGGCATTGCCTTTGAAAAGTAAACACACACCACAGAGTAAACAAGCGGAAAGTAAACACTAAGCAAGCAGAGTACAACTGAAGTGCGGAAAAGTAAATGGGCCAGAATACAAACCCAAACTGAAAGTAAAGTACAACTCGAAAAGGGAAAAACAGCAACTGAAAAGTAAAGGCCGCTACTCCGTGCTGTCCACTGGAAAATCCCACCTGAAGGGTGGGTACAGATAGCTCCTCTGCTCCACGGGTCCCACCGTCCGCTCCGTGCTCGTCCCGCCCAGTGGTCCACCTCCGGGTACCGTCCCGCTCCGCAAACCTCAGCTAAGGTCAACGCTGTCCGTCGTCTGCAACCAACACAACGTAGTGCGGGCGAAGCCCGTGCAGGGGTGAGTATAAGCTACTCAGTAGGGTCCCCGAGACCCCTGAAGGTCTCTCAAAATCCACAAAGGATAAACCACGAAGCAAAGTACAATCACGAAGTAACAACCAACACTGCTTAGGTATATGCCCATACATATACCTAAGTCATCAATTCAAATACGCTCCAACCTCCGAGCCCAAGTATAACTCAGTCCACGCAGGAAAGTATACGTATTCCACAAAGGAAAGTAACAGGATTCAGCTCACACAGGTACACTTCTTCAAGGACGATAAAGATGATCACTGATCCACCTAAGTCGTCGGACCCACGAAGGATCAATAGGTAACTAACCCCCGCAAGACCCACACAGGATCGGGCTCACACAGAACCTGTAGGCGCTGGCTCACACAGAACCGCTGAGCGCAAGGACCCACACAGGATCGGGCTCACACAGAACCTGAAGCACTGATCCACGTAGGATCGCTGAGTGCTGTAGTCGTCGTCGTCGAATCCACACAGGATCTCTGTACTGTCGTCGTCGAATCCACACAGGATCTCTGTACTGTCGTCGTCGCAGTCACAGTAGCAGTCGTAGCAGTAGAACAGTCGCAGCCAGCACTAGGGTTTCCGCACACAGCAAGCTCGTACGGAGGATCCGCTCCACGAGCTGAGAGGCTGATACATCAACTGTCACGAAGACCGAAGTTGATGTATCCAAAAGTTCCGTATCGTCAAAAGGAACTCAACGCAACAGACGGCGCGTCGATCGGACGCCCGGTCTGAGAGATAATGGCATTTTTGTCTCCGGGGCCCGGTTGGTTTTTAAGGCAAAACCAACCCGACCGTACTCCACCTGCGTCCAAACCTCGGGCGGAGTATGCCAAAAGATCCGTCTCACTAAGAGGAACACTACGCGACTGACGGCACGTCAATCGGACGTCCGTAACTCAAGATAAGAGCGTTTCCGCTCCGAAGGCCCGGTTGGTTTCGTGAACGAACCAACCCGGCCGAACTCAAAGTAAACCGAAACCTTGAGTGCGATATACCGAAACGACCGTCTCGATCCAAGGATCGCGTTGCCGCAGACGGTTCGTCATTCGGAGGTCCGAGGCTCAAGTTATGAGCCAAAAACCGAATCTGGTCCGAAACGGGGGGTCCGGGTCCGGAACGACCCGGCCCGACCCCCCCCCCTTGGGTGGCGCGGCGGCCGGCGGCGGCGGCCGGCGGCGGCGGACGGCGGCGGCGGCAGGCCACGTGGCGGCGGCGGGCCGCGTGGCGGCGGCGGCCGCGTGGCGCGGCGGCGGCGGGCCACGTGGCGGCGGCGGGCCGCGTGGCGGCGGCGGCTGGCGGGCCGCGTGGCGGCGGCGGCTGGCGGGCCGCGTGGCGGCGGCGGCTGGCGGGCCGCGTGGCGGCGGCGGCTGGCGGGCCGCGTGGCGGCGGCGGCTGCGGGAGGCACGCGGGGGCTAAGCCCCGCGTTTCACAAACGGCACGGCTTAAAGCCGTGCCTTGAAAAAAAAAAAAACGGCCCCCGCGGATGGGGGCCGGCTGGACAAAAACCGGGGGGGCTTTGCCCCCCCCTCCTTTAATGAACCGCCCCCCTCTTTAAGAGGGGGGTTTGAAGAGCCGGCCGGGGGTTTAAACCCCCGGTTTTTATGATATCCGGCCGGCCCGCTGGCCGGCCGGTTTTTACTAACGGGACCGGGAAATTCCGGTCCCGCTCTTGATTTCCGACGCCGGCGGCACGGCCGCCGGTCTTTCCTTCCGCCGCGGCCCGGAACCGGCCGCGGTCTCCTCGCCTCACCGCGGCCCGGAACCGGCCGCGGTGTTCGTCGTCCGGCGCGGTGCGACGGCACCGCGCCCCTTTCTCCGTGCCAAGAATCCTCCCAACGCGGCGCGACGGCGTCGCGTTCTTGAAATCTCTCCTCGACGAAGCGCGACGGCGTTGCGGAAAATATCTGAACGTTCATCCGCGTGGTGCGACGGCACCACGTTACTTGTTTCCTCCAGCATGAACAACATGAACGATGGAGGGGGATTCGGCCGTGTTCGTGCGGTCCGGTCCCCCTCACGTTAAAGAAATAAAAACGGAACTTAAATAAAATAAGTCACACGTTAAGTCATGCTAAAATCCACGATTCAAGAAAGGAATAAAAAAAATCAATAAAGATCATCCCCTACCTCTGGTTTCAAGAACGAAGATCGTCAACGACCCGCGGAAGACGCGTCGCGGTGGTCGGCGTCACGGAAGAAGGACGTCGATGTCGTGAAGCGAGGATTCGAAGTTCTTTGACGACGATTTCGTCGCGGGAAAAGATGACGCGGAAGAAGACGTCGTCGGTGTCGCGGGTATGGCGTCGCGAAAGACGATTCCCGAGTACGTGGCGTTCTTCGTCGATGTTCGAAGGTTCTTCGCGTTCTTCAAGGAGGAAAAAGAAGTTCTTCAAAGTGTAGAACTCTTCCTCTCTCAAATCTCCACACAACACAGCAACCCCCAAAATAAAATAAGCTACCCTTATTTTATTTTCACTTTGCCCACCTTTCAAAAATTCAAAAGTTGAATTACATTAATTAAAATCTTGAGTTGTCAAGAAATTAAATGGAAAGATAAGTTGGCAAGTTTTAATGTAGGGGAGAGTCACAAATTAAAGAGGGGGTTTAGAGGGGTTAGGGAATTTGAAAAGGTGGGGGGTTCGTGTGGGCCCCACCTCCCTCATAACCACACATGGGAAGTTGGGTGGTTGCGGGCCCCACCAACAACTTCCCATGAGAGAGTCTAACCACCTAGAATAAAATAAAATTCACACACAATTTTATTTTACTTATCTTTTAATCCCCAAAACTAACTTTCAACCCGCAACATACGCAACTCCCGAAAGGGTCTCTTTAAGCGAAAATCGGCACTGCGAGTTCATCGGTGCCCTCGGATTTCAATTCCGAGCACCGGATCAAAAGTTAGGAAATCCCGCTCGTTCGTTCACTGAACGTACCCGAGCCAAACTTCGGAAATTAATTCCGGGCACTCCGGGCCTCGGAATCAGGTGCCGTCTGAAACCGCGCTCTTGTAAAAATCCAAAGAAAATTAAGAAAAAATTTCCCTTGAATTTTACGGTCTTTACAAATTCATTATGTTATTCATGCAGTACATCAAAAATAAATATGATTTTGTATGTGTAATGAAAATAGGAATGTGGGTGGCCTTTTATAAGTGGGGGAGAAGACACCGTAGAAAATTTTGAGTAGAAAAAAGTTTACAATAATTTATAAATTATTAAAAAGATAAAAAATGGATAATCATAAAACCCAGAGTTGATAAGAACAAAATATTTCAATTAATTTTGTTTCGGAAAAAATTATTGTTTATTTTACCGTTTATATTTTATGTTTATACCCTAGTAAAACCATTTTAAGCATCACTAAAATAAATATTTTGTTACTATATCTACTACTATTTTTGTTCAAAAAATATTTTAGAAATATTATAAAATATTAATTATAATTATTAAATATAAAGAATAAATTTTAATAGATTTATTCACATAATTTTTAAATATTAATTTAAAATTAAACACAAAAATGATATTAATATTCACTTTTTTATATAGAAAATTTTAAATGGGTAAATTATTTTCTATCAAAAATAAATATGAAATTGATTATAATAAAATATAATTAATTAATTATAATATATTTTATATACTTTTACTATATATAATATTTAGAGACAATATTATTTATTAAAAAACTTCTAATGAAAAGTAAATCAAATTCAGTGTTTTTCATAACTGATCAAAAAAAATTTCTTTTTAGAAATATCCAAATAAACTCATCCTATGATAATAGTGACATGATTTTTCAAAAACATCTTTTATCTATTCGAATTAAATTTTTAAAAGAATATAAAAATTATATTTCTTAAATTTTTTTAAAAAAAAACCAATAAAAATTAATGTTTTGAGAAATATTATTTTTTCAAAAACTATATAGGATTAACTAAAAAATATGTATTTTTTTAAAAAAATGTGATTTATCTCTATAAATAAATTATAATAATTTTAAAATGTATTTATGAATATGTATTAAATCAATTTTAGAAATTATGTAATTATAGTTCTGTTTAAATAATAATACAAATTGTTTTTTGTGGTTTATTTAAATAATGTGTTGTGTGTAATACAAGGTATAAATGAAAGGAAATTTATAAAAAACATAATGTTAGTAATTATTGAGGTATTATATTAAAATCATAATAAAATTAATTTCACCCCCAATATGTTCACTATGAAAAAAATAATTGGGGAAACATTTCCCCATAATATCCTCATATTCCTACATATCTTCATTGAATTGGTTGTTTCACACTGAAACATTGACTCTGTGTGTGGTTTTGTTTCATTGACCGTTATCAACAAGATGAAATGTATTGAAAAAATTATAATAAATATCATGATCTAATGGTATGAATATAATGTTATGAATATGTTTTGTATTAGGTAGGTTCATAATTAGGATAGATACATGGAACATATCATAGACTTGAGACAGGTTTGGTGGGACCACCAATCGATATGATATCTTCCAAATACAATCATTAATTTCAAAGGGGTCAGTATACCTAGGGATTATTTTTCCATTCTTAACAAATATCATAAAAATTTTCCTTGAGGATATTCTTAGAATCATTTTTTCATGAACGTAAAATTTATGATGATAATGGAAATTGTAATTATATATTTTTTTCGGATTTTTATTTCTCTAATGTGTTTCTAAATGTCTATAACCATATATGTTATAAACATACCATTCTCAGTTCATAGTGGAATTATTTATCCCACATTGACTTTTAACATATGATTTATACTCTTATTTTTATAAATGGATTTATCAGGACCCATATAAAGGATATAGTGAATGTTCTTTTTTGGTTAGAAAACTAACTAGATGAAGTTTTTGATCGTAAAAAACTTTGGAATTACAAAGAAAAAACATATTATATCATTTAGGGTTTGAATTGATCTCTTCAACTAACAATGTATCTAATGATCATAAAAGTTCTAAAACTCAACTCTATATAAATATTTTGCTGATGAATTTTACATAACATTAAGATCAGCCTCAGACACTGATAAAAAACAATGGAATGTGGTACTACATGAAACAATAAAACATCGTTAATGAATATCATGGAATGCATATCTGGATAGAAATATTCTATAGTTGTGGTGATGATTGATGATTTTTTGTGGTCATTGACTGTATTACATATAAAATTATGATCTCTTGATGTTTCTGGGAGTATGATGAAAAAACTTGTGGTGTTCTTTATTCAGTTTCATTATATTAAGCGTTATTGTTATATAATACCAATATGATTTTATCACCTATAATTAATTTGGATACATACTTTTCATAGATATATATGGATGATAATATCCATCTTTAACTATTTATACTATAAATACTCTTTCATGTAGTCCAATGTTAAGCAATTTTCCCTTGCTGATGTTCGATTGTGGGTTCAAGCCCAACAACCCAAACAAATGTTATTGATTTTCACCTAACTTTTAGATTATGTTTTCCGAGAACTATATTAATATAATTTCTACGATATCTGAAAATTGAAATAACCAACAATTACATCATGATAATATATATGATAAACCATTAATGTAGAGACCCAAATCTTAACGTACAAGGACATTACATTACTTTTGCGGAATACTTATTACATAACAAAAATACACACACAATGACTGTAATAGTTTAGTGTCTTTGGAAACTCGGAAAATAATCTTCTAATCGTGTTGAAAGATCTTCAACATCTCCCACAAAGATTTTCCTTTTTTTCTACCTAAAACCATTCTTTATATCCTGGGGAAAAGAAAACATAAAAGGGTGAGCTCAAATTCTCAGTAAGGGTAAATAAAATAAATATCAATCACATCATATTCATAAGAACATAACATTTTGGAAATCTTAACCTGAAAAAGTGATCCTAATATCATAACATGTGATAAATCATAGTAGTGAAATGAAATCCCAATAATCAGAAATTAAAACCTGAAACATTGTGGCATACACACATAATCATAGAGAATCATTTATTATTAATTAAGACTCATTTCCAAGACTATCATAGTGGACAATGTTCCTTTCCGAACCGAGTTCACTCCTCGTTTTAGTCCTATTTCACTGAACCAGTTTAACCTTCCGTTCCAGCCATGTCTACCTCATGAGATATAAAATCTTTACCCAATGCATTGGAGAGAGATATATGTCCCACCCATCTCAAAATTATACCATTCTTATGTGTGCCACAAAATCATAAACCATACATCATAGCATAACCCATGTAATTAAAATGGTAATCTTAAACATCATGACATCATAAAACAATTCATATTAGATAAAGGAATTAAGAAATATAATTCCAACACAACATAATCAAATCAATGTAATAATATGGATAGAAATATAACACTTTATTATCTTAGATGGAAAATGATTTTGATAAAACACTTTAATTGCATTCTTGAGGAAAATATCCTTTATGCTTCAAAAACACATTCATTTTCTTAAAATGTCGTAAAATTCTAAACTAAAAGAAGTTTATTAAATATAAACTTGAAAACTTGTAAAGAATGCTTCTTGGAAATAATGTTTTAAAAATACCTTCATGCCGTATAAGTTAAAAAAGCATTCTTCGTACTTTTGTCGGAAAAGTAAAAAAGTACCTCGTACGAAAAATTACAACAGATTCCTTTCATATCCTTTACTAAAAACTCACCGAAGGGTAAAATTGGATTTAAAAAATTTAAGGTTGATGGAAATAATATTACATATTGAAGAAACATGGATGTTGATGATAAAATACACACCAGTAAATACTAAAGTTTAAATAATATCAGATAAAAATGTGATTGTGATATTTCCCCTTACCTTTGGTCCGATTTGCTTCGTAAGTGTCCGAACCTCCTATATAATGATTGAAATAATGTCATTGACTTATTCCAGAATCATACTCATTGTTATCATATCATATATGGTTCACTTATGACCTTATATTACCCGTTTTTTTTGTACATTCCATGTTAAAGAGCATTTTGGGTAAAATCGTTTCATTTTTCGTCCGTGTTTTGACTTGTAATTATTCATATGATTACATAGATCATGATTACTTAATTACAGAATATAATACATGATTTATATATATTATATATTCAGAATATACATATATATAATAGATTAGTAAATGGAATAAAATACACTGTTCATGGAGACGGTAGGCCGTACGTACACATGAACGCTGTTTTCGTTTCCTTATTGAGTTGAATGGAATTAAGTAGATGACATACATATATATACACATAAATCCAGTATCATTATTATTTCATATATTTCATTATTACTTTTTATATATACTTTATAATAATTAATGAATGGAAAACGTGGAGAATGAATCTCATCGCGTCGTGGAGATGGTAGTCCGTACGTACGCACGAGCGATGATATCGTTCTCATGATCATGGAATTGTATTGGAGTGTATGTATACTATTTAAGAATAAAAATAACTTTAAAATAATCTTATATAGTTATTATGTACACCATTATACCCATCCAATTAAGGTGGTGGTGGAAAATAAATTACACCATGGCATGGAGACGGTATTCTGTACGTACGCACGCGCGGTGATTTCATTTTTCGTAGGATGGATAGATGGTGAAATAGGGTTTTTTCATATTTATAATTACATATCAGTATATGAGTGATACTGATGTTATTACTTCATAATGAAACAACCTAAGAAGATTAATTGGAAGAAGAAATAAAGTTGAAAGAATCGGTAACAAACATTACCTCTTTTTTGAAACGCATCTTTGAGATCTCCTTTTAGGGCACTAAAATTGGTCTTTGAGGAAGACCATAACCTCTAGGATGTTGCTATGGAAGTGGATAATGGAATTTTTCATGGGTTGGCCGAGCTTTAAGGCTCAATGTTGTGTGAGGAAGAGAGGGAGGAGGTTCCCTTTTATAAGGGAGGAGAGGAGCTCCTTTGGAAAAACTAAAAATATTATTTTATTATAAAGAAAAATTCGGTTTTAAATAGCTCCAAATTGATTTAATTCGACGCTAAGGTGGTGAGGGGTCTAAATAATCCCATCCAATAGAATTAAGACAAGTTTAGGTTCCTATTTTAGCCATATCATTTAGATTTAACATTAAGTAAAATAATTTTACTTTTACCGTGTCTTCTTGTGTTCTTATACTATAAGGATAATAAACTTCTATAAGTATCCAAACGATACCAAAGATGTTTATTATTAATATATATAACCTTATCTCTGTAATTTGGCCGACCCATATATTTTTAAGAATAAAATAACAATTACTAATATAATATTTGTTTTAAAAACTATTTTATATCAATTTTGACACTATTTAGTAATTGATGTTTGTAAAAATCATAACAAAATTATTAGTTTGAAAAAAGTTAATTAAGTCAATATTAACATGTCATATTAACCTAGAAAATTATTGTAATTCATAAAAAGTCTCAAATTATATTTATTTGGGTATTTATAATATCAATTATCCTATTGTTTCACTATTATGGTAATTATTGCATCATCATTGTGCATAAATAAATTAATTTATATAATGTCTAAAAATTATAAATTAAATATCATTATGTAGGAAATCTTATTATATTTATAATGAATATTTACAATCTAATTTATCTTATGTATAACCTGTTGTACTAAATAAAAATTGATTTTAACTGTTTTAACTCTTCTTTAAATTAAATAACAATAAATGTCCTAATCTAATCCAAGTGGGCCTAAATGGTCATATTATATTTATAAGGTTGTTTTTGGTCGAATTACACTTATTCAATAGAATTATTACATGTTTTAGGGTAATAATAATATCATTTTTACCCTTAATTACCCTATTTACTTTTAACTGTGGTAAAATAAGTAAAAAGTTACTTTTCACCAAAAATTATTTTCATCTCATTGAACCACATTTTACTTACTGACATCAACCGTGTCTCTCGGATTTTTGAAATTCCACTCACAGAAGAGGTAAAATTATGTTTTATGAAAAATTCATTTTTTTAACTACCACTTAGTGGTTTCACTATTCATCAAAAAATGAAAGTTTCCAGAAAAATACCAAAAATTAGGACTAAGATATATTTGATATTATGAATTCAAAAATGATGTCTATTTTACCAACTTTAAAACATATCAGTTTCATTAATTAATTTAAAAATTAATTCCCGTCGTCAAAACAAATAGCGTGTTTTTAAGAAATAATAACTATCAAAAGATTGACATTTGTTTATGTCTGGATTAAATGTGAAATTACATCCAATGACCAAAATTGTATTAAATTGTAAAAATATATTCTAAATATACTTTAAAACCACTCAAATTAATTATTTATCACTATTAATTATTTTTATTAAAAAGGATGTTTTTAATTAAAATTTAGTAATTTTCACTATTAATCAGAAAATGAAATTTATCCGAAAAGTACCAAAATTTCACCCTAAGCTAATTTCGATATTCCGAATCCAAAAATGAAGTCCATTTTGAAAAATAAAAATTTAAAAAATTTCAAAAAGTGGTTATTACTATTCATTACAGATAGTTTTAATAATATTTTAAAAGCATATCATTGTTTAGCGAAACTCGGTATTGCGTACAACAAACGCTATCATGAAAGGTCGCGCTAGCGTGTAATGAAAGGAAAGTCAAGGATGCATGTTTTTCAAGCTTATTTTGTGTAGCGTACAACACAAGACATTAATGAAATTAAAAATAATATTTTTCATAAAATCTTGGGGTGTTACATTATACCCCCCTTAAAATGAATTTCTCCCTCGAAATTCATCGGTGTTATAAATGGTTTACTAATCGAAAGTTTTTTTAATAGAAACCCAAATCCTAAAAAGTAATACCCAAACTTGGATTTAAAAACTAATGTATGAAATGTAACGGTTACCCAAATTAACTCATCACTAGGTTTCCACGTAGGGGCATATAGGTGAAAATATGGATATGAAAGAAAAATCTAACCATCAAGTTCTGATGGAGAGTGGTAGAGAACATGGCTATGAAATTTCCAAAAATCACAAATCCATAGATTTGCGATGATCTAAGGTACCATCTGATTCATCAGATATAAGGCCACTATGACAACATTTTTGGTTTTCAAGATCAATTCCCTAAAGTTGGTTAATTAAAAGAAATACTTACATGATTTTTGAACAATTTCACTGTTGTTCATGCTTTGAACAATTTCCACTTCATATCATAAAGAAATTAATTTGAATTTGTTATTCATGAAGTGTTAATAGATCATGTGATAGAATGATGGGTCTTTCCATCTATTTCAAATAAAAGGATAGAAAAAGTTATCAAATATACATAAGTCCATCTAAGGTGAGGTTAATCGTATACGATTCCAAAATTTAACTTATACTTCATATATCATACCGCATAATAAAATAAAATTAGTTTCTACTAACCAGGGACTTCTTGTAGGCCAGTGGTAGGCGATAAAGGCTAGTCGCACTTCGGTTGTGGGTTCAATTCCCACAGCCTTGTCCGACGCGATGGGCTGTCGCCCGTCCTGCAGGTTGCCCTTTTTCTAAAACTACATTACTATAATATCACATAAATAATATCAAAAAAAGTTCAATCCTTAAACAATACTAACTTATGGTTAACATAATCTATTCCAATCTTTAGGATTATCTAAAATACTCCGGTCCAAGGTCTTAGTATAAAGAAAATGATTACTTGAAATGTCGTCAACCAAGCATGTCAAAAGTTAACTCATTCCACATACCAAAATCAAAAAATTCTATATACCCAAACCATGATATAACCTTCTCCTTATATCAGTCATGAGCTCATGAATACGGTCAAAAATTTCATTTTCTCGTTTTCCTTTCATTATACGCAAGTCATCTTTTTTTCCAAAAATATCTCAATCACATTCTATGGTTAGCGGTACCACTGAAAACCACAATAGACCAATAGATAAATATTCCAATATTCCACGATACTATATAAAACATTATTTTGGAATCCCATTACATAAACACTTAATCATTCCACCACATCGTTGTCATATTCAACATCGCCAATAGTGATCGCATGTGACTTCCCTTTTTGCTTTCCCTTAAATGGTTCCTCATGTCGATCGTCACAAACCCATGGATTAGGGAATTTATTAGCATAATTCTCCATTTCCTTGCCCTTGAAGCATTGAAGTGTTGGTGGTGCGTTCTCTGCCGTCTTTTCTTTATTCACATCATTAGAAACCCTTTTTCCACTACTTCGACACTCAGCTGCTCGATGACCTTCTTTTCCACACTTAAAACACTTTCTAGTCCCTTTAAGACAATATCTACCATGCTTCTTTCCAAACTTTGAGCATAAGGAAACATTCATCTTCTTTTCACCATTATTCTGAGATTTCTTCTTGAATTCCATCTTTCGTTTCTTGTCAAAACTATGAGATGGATAAGTAACACCAACTTCTATTTCTACCTTGATAGCACAACGAACAATTTCTACATAGCTACTGAAGTATCTTATAGTTAATGCCCTTCTAAGATTTGTTTTTATGCCACTGAATAATCGATCAACTTTACTTTCAGGTTGGATGATAAATCCAGATGCATACCTTGAAAGCCTCGTAAAATTTGCTTCGTATATACCAACAGATTCAACATCCTTTTTCTTTAGTTCAAGAAACTCCTTCTCCATCTTTGTTTGAAGAATACGAGGGAAGTACTTATTGAAAAATAAGTTCTTTAACTCGTCCCATTCCATGGACTCAATTTCATCTCTTGGCCTCATATTCTTGATAAGATTCCACCATTGATCAGAATCAGCTTCCAAACAATATACTGCTAAGATGACTTTATCATGTTCAGAACATTGAAGAACTGAAAATATATTTTCTGTGGTAATGATCCATTGTTCAGCCACAAGTGGATCAGAAGACCCACAGAAAGAAGGTGGACGTTGCCTCATGAAGGACTCAATAGAATATTGTTCCCTTCTCTGCTCATTTGGAATTCTAGAATGATTCATAGATTGTGTAAGTATAGCTATAAGATTTTTCACTCTATCTCCCATAAAATTTGTTTGTTCAGGAGGACAATCATTGTATTGTCCATTACATGGATCGACATGGTTCGTTCGGGTTCCATCCATCATCTAAAACCCAAAAAGAATAGTGTGAGAGGAAAAAATCACGCCTGGTAAAAAAACATAATAAAGGGGGAGTACCTACAATATCTAACATCTTAGGTTGCCGTAATTCTATAACTATAACCTATACTTATAGTTAGCCTTAGGGACATCCCTATACATACCTTAGAAATATCTATATGGATCTCACTAAAGTTCTCGCATCCTAGTTTCCAAAGGTTGACTAAACCTTTCCTCTGATACCAACTATAGAGACCCAAAACATAACGCACATGGACATTACATTACATTTGAGGAATACTTAGTACATAAAAAAAATACACACACATGGACCGTAATAGTTTAGTGTCTTTGGAAACTCGGAATATAATCTTCTAATCGTGGTGAAAGATCTTCAACATCTCCCATAAAGATCTTTCTTTTTTTCTACCTAAAACCTTTCTTTATATCATAGGGAAAAGAAAACATAAAAAGGTGATCTCAAATGCTCAGTAAGGTTAAACAACAGAAATATCCATCACATCATATTCATATGAACATAACATTTTGTAAATCATAACCTGCAAAAGAGATCATAATATTATAACATGTGATAAATCATAGTAGTGAAATATAATCCCAATAATCATAACATAAAACATGAAACTTTTTGGAATACACATGTAATCATAGTGAATCATTTCTTTTTAGTCATGACTCATTTCCAAGACTATCATAGTGGACGAAGTCCCTTTCTGAACCGAGTTCACTCCTCGTTTGAGTCCGGTTTCACTGAACCGGTTTAACCTGTCGTTCCATCCAAGTCTATCTCACGAGATATAAAATCATTACCCAATGCATTGGAGGGAGATATAGGTTCCACCCATCTCATAATGATACCATTATTATGGGTGCCACAAAATCATAAACCATACATCATATCATAACCCATGTAATAAAAATGGGAATCATAAACATCATGACATCATAAAACAATTCATATAAGATAAATTAATTCATAAATATAATTCCATCACAACATAATCAAATCAAGGTAATAATAGGGATAGAAATAGAACCCTTTATTATCTTAGATGGAAAATGATTTTGATAAAACACTTGATCTCCATTTTTGAGGAAAATATCCTTTCGGCTTCAAAAACACTTTTCCTTTCTTAACATGTTGTACAATTCTAAACTAAAAAAAGTTGATTAAAAATAAACTTGAAAACTTGTAAAGTAATCTTCTTGAAAATAATGTTTTAAAAATCCATTCATGCCGTATAAGTTAAAAAAAATTCTTCGTACTTTTTTCGGAAAAGTCAAAAATTACCTCGTACGAAAAACGACAAAAGATTCCTTTCATATCCTTTACTAAAAACTCACCGAAAGGTAAAATTAGATTTAAACTATTGTAGGTGGATGTAAATAATAATACATATTGAGGATACATTTATGTGGATGATAAAATACACCACAGTAAATACTAAAGTATAAACAATCTCGGATAAAAATGAAATTGTGATATTTCCCCTTACCTTAGGTCTGATTTGATTTGTAAGTGTCCAAACCTCCTGTATAATGATTTAAATAATGTCATTTACTTATTCCAGAATCATAATCATTGTTATGATATCATATATGGTTCACTTATGACCTTATATTACCTGTTCTTTTGTAAATTCCATGTTAAAGAGCATTTTGGGTAAAATCGTTTCATTTTTCTTCCGTGTTTTGACTTGTAATTATTCATATGATTACTTAGATCATGATTAATTTATTCCAAAATATAAAACATGATTTATATATAATATATATTCAGAATATACATATATATAATAGATTAGTAAATGGAAAGAAATACACTGTTCATGGAGACGGTAGGTCGTACTTACGCATGAACGCTATTTTCATTTCCTTATTGAGTTGAATGGAATTAAGTAGATGACATACATATATATATACACATAAATCCAGTATCATTATTATGTCATATATTTCATGATTACTTATTATATATACTTTACAATCATTCATGAATGTTTAATGTGGAGAATGAATCTCATCGCGTCGTGGAGACGGTAGTCCGTACGTACGCACGAGCGACGATATCATTCTCATGATCATGGAATTGTATTGGAGTTTATTTATACTATTTAAGAATCAATATCACTTTACAATAATCATATATAGTTATTATGTACACCATTATAACCATCCATGTAAGGTGGTGGTGGAAAATAGATTACACCACGACATGGAGACGGAATTCCGTACGTACGCACGCGCGGTGATTTCGTTTTCCATAGGATGGATAGATGGTGAAATAGGGTTGTTTCATACTTATAATAACATATCAGTATATGAGTGATACTGATGTTATTACTTCATAATGAAACAACCTAAGAATAAGAAGTGGAACAAGAAATAAAGTTGAAAGAATCGGTAACGGACATTACCTCTTCTTTGAAGCGCCTCTTTGAGATCTCCTTTTAGGGCACTAAAATTGGTCTTAGAGGAAGACCAGAACCTCTAGGATGTTTCTATGGAAGTGGAGAATGTAATTTTGCAGGGGTTGTCCGATCTTGAAGGCTCAATGTGGTGTGATGAAGAGAGGGAGGAGGTGCCCTTTTATAAGGGAGGAGAGGGGCTCCTTTGGAACAACTAAAAATATTATTTTATTATAAAGACAAATTCGGTTTTAAATAGCTCCAAATTGATTTATTTAAAAGCTAAAGTATGGATGGGTATAAATACTCTCATAAAATATAATTTAGACATGTTTAGGTTCCTATTTTTACCTTATCATTTAGATTTAACAGTAAGTAAAATAATTTTACATTTACTGTGTCTTCTTGTGTTCTTCTACTATAAGGTTAATAAACATACTATAAGCAGCCGAAAGAACCCCAAGTTGTTTATTATAAATATATATAACCTTATATAAGTCATTTGGCCGATCCTTAGATTTTTAAGAATAAAATAACAATTACTAATATAATATTTGTTCTGAAAACTATTTTATGTCAATTTTGACACTATTTAGTAATTGATTTTTGTGAAAATCATAACAGAATGATTAGTTCGAACAAAGTTAATTAAATCAATACTAACATGTCATTTTAACGGATAAAAGTAGTGGAATTCATAAAAAGTGTCAAATTATATTTATTTTGGTATTTATAATATCAATTATTATAATTTTTCACAATTATGGTAATTACTGCATCATCATTGTGTCATAAATAAATTAATTTATTTAATGTCTAAAAATTATAAATAAAATATAATTATTTATTAACTCTTATTAGCTTTCTAATTAATATTTACAATAGAATTTATCTTATGGATAACCCTATATTAAAAATGTTGTAGTAAATAAACATTGATTTTAACTCTTTTAACTATTCTTTGAATTAAATAATAATAAATGTCCTAATCTAATCCAAGTGGTCCTAAAAGGTCATATTTTATTACTAAGGTTGTTTTTGGTCGAACTTCACTTATCCAATAGAATTAGGACATGTGTTATGGTAATAATAATATCATTTTGACCCTTAATTACCCTATTTACTTTTAACCGTGGTAAAAAAAAGTAAAAAGTTACTATTCACCAAAAATTATTTTCATCTCATTGAACCACATTTTACTTACTGACATCAACCGTGTCTCTCGGATTTTTGAAATTACACTTACAAAAATGGTAAAATTAAGTTTTATGATTTTTTTTTAACTACCACTTAGTGGTTTCACTATTCATCAAAAAATGAAAGTTTCCAGAAAAATACCAAAAATTAGGCCTAAGCTATATTTGATATTATGAATTCAAAAATGATGTCTATTTTACCAAATTCGAAACATATCAGTTGAATTAATTAATTTAAAAATTAATTCTCGTCGTCAAAACAAATAATGTGTTCTCAAGAGATAATAATTATCAAAAGATTGACATTTGTTTATGTCTGGTTTAAATGTGAAATTATATCCAATGACCAACATTGTATTAAATTGTAAAAATATATTCTAAATATACTTTAAAACCACTCAAATTAATAATTTATCACTATTAGTTATTTCGATTAAAAATGTTGTTTTTAATTAAAATTTATTAATTTTCACTATTCATCAGAAAATGAAAGTTATCTGAAAAGTACCAAAATTTCACACTATCCTAATATCGATATTCCGAATACAAAAATGAAGTCCATTTTGAAAAATAAAATTTACAAAATTTCAAAAAGTGGTTATTACTATTCATAATGGCTAGTTTTAATAATATTTTAATGGCATATCATTGTTTTGCGAAACATAGTATTGCATACAACACACGCTATCATGGAAGGTCGCGCTTGCGTGTAATGCAAGGCAAGTCAAGGATGTGTGTTGTGCAAGCTTCTTTTGGTGTCGCGTACAACACAAGACATTAATGAAATTAAAAAAAATATTTTTCATAAAATCTCGGGGTGTTACAATTAAGGATACAAATAACATTAATCTTATTTACACAAAATGAAAATTAAATCCTCATAATATATATATTTTTTTTAAAGAAATATTTATATATCCATAAATGATACCCAAAATATACATAATCTTGATAAACACCTATAGTATAAAACAACAAAATGGGTCTAAAAAATTTTGACATATGATCAATCAAAAACTCATAAACTGATGATGGTATCTATAAATATTTTTTTATTCATACATGAGGATATTTATGATCCCAATAGATAAATCAACATTTATTCCTAATATTAGATTTTTTCCAGAAAAAAAATTATATTTGAATATTATTTTTACCCTTACATTGATAGAATATAAATTTTTTATTAATTCTAGAATCCTTATAAACGTGGATAATAAATTCATTGAGTAAATTCATGTTCCACTGATGGATGAACAAAAGAATTTTCATTGGCATTATTAAAACAAAACTGAACAATAAATTCCCAACTATATTGTTGGTGATAAAAGCTCCCTAAATTTCATTATTCACTTTATTAGTTGTTATATAATAATTTTTATCTTTTTTCTATTTCTTTTAGTGGTTGTTTTGTCTTATCTATATCTTATCCTTTTAATTGGGAAATTGTTGACAAAATTACCCAAATCATTGCACTTGATTCATTGGACTATGGGAGGTTCATTTTGTTGATCTTTTTATCCATTGAAATTATTACCTATATTTTTTCCATCACATTAGAATTCAACTTCTTGATTACCTTCCATTCTATATAGAAAACATTGTGTGGTTCAATTAATTGAATTTAATCCATGTTTCCCTCCACAGTAGGATCAAAAATTAAAGGACCTATTCCTTTATCCAATGTTACTAGACATTCCTCTGAATTCCACATTAGTTTCTTATAAAATACATAATTTATGGGTAACTACAATCTCTCTTTCCACCATGATAACAAAAGGAGTTATTTCATCACAGTTACCAATGTCACTTACGGATAATTCCATTTGGATACATGTTTTTATGCCACTATGGAAAACATTGACCCGTACATTATGGGTGGATGAAAATGTACTAATAGTACAATGAATGTCCTGAAATTTTTAACTCATATTTATGAAGAAATTCATCATATTTATATTATAGATCATATAGTTATTTCAACAATTTTATGACAAATATAAGATATTTGTTCATAAAAAATAATATCATAAACTTATCCAAGACAAGAAAGTTAATTTTATCTTGAAGCCTTATATTATTGATAAGGTTCCACCATTAATCTCCTTCAACATAAAAATAATAGATGGGAAAATGAGTTTTTCTCAATCCAAACACTAGAGAATCGAAAATACCTATTTAATAAAGCTGATCTATATCATTATACTACTAGATCAACATAACCAAAAAATTAGGTTGATTTTTAACATCATTGTTTAAAACTGTATTCTAAACCTTCCTCTAAAACCAATTGCAAAGACCCAAACTTCACTAAAAAATTAAAATCTTATCTTAAGAATATTAATAAGATTACCTAACGATCCATACCAGAATTGTTGTGGTATAGTTCTTTTAGAATCATGGAATCATAAAAATATTATCTATATCTGTGCTATATAATCTCCCAATAAGTTCTTCATAACTCTCACTCTTCTTATACATTTCGTACATAAAACCTATCTTTATATCCATCGGAGTGTAAATATAAGATACTATTATCTATAAATCTATATTAGGGAATACATGGGATATAACAAAATAACATGAAGATAAGGGTAAACAATGGATATATCAACATAACACCGACATAAGTGTTTAAAAACATAAAAATAACATTTGAAAAACCATACCCAACATATCATAGATCATAAAAATGAATCAGGGAATATATTGTGGTAGGTCATTAAACATGAACCATAAATGAATGAAATAACACGAGCTATTACATCATTACATTTCCATATGATATATATTTCATCTATACAAATTTTCAAAAATAATCATAAGTGAATATTATCAATAATAAAAGTAATACAATTTTATGATTTGTTTGACCTCCCATGTTCCTAATTATGGTTTTGGATTACCCCACATGTTTCCTCTTTCAGGCTTGGGAAAACCAACCATGTACACTCTATTGGGCGTGGGATAACATCCCATGTACCTTTTGAGCTCATATAATATTAATCATTTCACAATTCATTTGAGGGATATATGTGGACCAAAATGTAGTTGTGATGTGCCTTAGTGAATAGCACCCCTTAATTCTACATGAAAAATGGCGGTTCAATACCCATTGGGCTAAGGTACTATAGCAGTGATATAGCGTACTGTAGTAGCAGTGACACTATGGCATCGACGGGTACTATAGCGGCGGCATGTCATTGTAGCGGTGGCAGAGTATTGTAGCAGTGGTGGGTACGATGCAGTATTGTGGTATCATGGTTACTGTAACAGTAATATTCACAAAATGTGCTTTGTGCAAAAAAAATGTTCCTATAGGCCATGTAATGGGATAAATGACCACTCGGCCTTTGGGCTATGTAATGGGTCTCCCTCCACCCAGTGAAAGATGCATTTTATTTACATTAATAATAAATGAGGCTTCGACCCCAACCCTTTGAAAAAAATATAGAGCCCAAAAATAATACAATCAGTAATTTTTTGTACAATAATATCATAAAACATTCATCGTATCAGAACACATTATGAATTTTTTTCTATAAACCATTTCATCATAGCATATCCAAGGGATATAAAAAAAATTCATAATCATTTCATCGTTTCATCAATGTAGAACCCATGGAAACAGAATTACTGTCATAAAAATCATATTATGATAACTATAATCTATCTAGAGAAATAATACAGTTTTTAAAATTGGATCATATCTCCAATAAATCTTCTGTAATATAAAATCATGTCATCATTTATGGAAAATGATTTTTCATGATCACTAGGAACATATGTTGTGAAAAAGGAAATGATTTGGACATTATAATTTTTAAAACAAAATATTCATAAAATTTTGTAGAAATATTATACTTTTTAAATATCATTAGAATATCAATATTTAATATTTATGACATAAATTAGTCATAATAGATGAAAATAAAATTTATTCTTTATGCGTTACAATAATGATTCCATTCACATTTTTAATAAAATCCCAATATGCTGTTTTAGGAAAATAAAAAAATGCCCTTTAAAACAATTTTTACAAATTAAACCAAGTTTATAAATACCATTAAAAAATAATTGGATAATATTAAATACATTATATATATATTTTAAAATAGACATGAATGAAAATGTGGTTCTGAATGAGTAGATAAATAATGTTAATCTTTCTAATAATTCATTCATTCATATTCATGAGAACATAAAGATTGATAAATTTATGAAATATGTATTTTTTAGATTAATATATTATAATAAATGATATTATCTTCATTATATATAGATCATAATATTTTTCGATTTGAAGTAAAATTGAAAATAATCCTAATAAAAACTAAAATTTTAATAGAAAACTCCTAAAACATTGGTAACATTTGAATCATAAAACTCATGATTTAAATAATATTATATGGTAAATTAAATAATAATTATTTTCATAAATATCATTATAATATACATTCTTAGTTAGTTTATACACCATATGAAATAAATAAGTGGGGAATATGAGATGTATCTCGTAGATATAACATTGAGATGAAAATCCCTTACTATAGGTCTCAAATTACATCATACACATTAAATACTCTTTTAATATATATATATATATATCAATATAAAACATAAATTAATGAACTATAATTCTTAGTATCATTACAAAATGATTTACTTATATCCTTTTATTACCTTATATTGTCAATTTCGTGTTAAAGTAAATTTTTTGGTAGTAATTGCATTGATTTTAACATATGATTTGATTTTGTATTTTCAGCCCTGTTAATATTATCATGGTGAAATCATATATATAATATTAAATATTACATTAATAATATAAATGTTTATTATTTTATTTTATTTTTCCATAGAGGATAAATATTGAAAAGGAAATACAATGTTCACCGAGAATGTAGGTTTTATTCCCACATGAATATTTTTTCCATTATCTCAATGGGAAAATAGAGAGAATGGTCAAAATTATAACATATATGGAATAAATTTTATTCCTTATATATAAAATATATAAATTGAATTTATTCTTATTACTTTTATTGTGAGACAATAGTGAAGAATGAGTCGCATCGCTTCATGAGGTGATAATCTCTCATTTACACATGGAATGTAATCATATCTCCCTCAGAATGGAATGTATGAAGATAAATTTAGAATCATAATTTATGTTGTGTAAATATGTTATAAATTTCATATATATATATTTATTCAATCTATCATTATTACCATAACTCCAAAATGATAATGATAAACACAACCCATTGGTTCATGAGCTGGTAGTCCTCCAATTTCAAGACTGATATTATTGGTTTCCGTTTGTTTGTTTGCTAATAAGGAATATGTGATATTGTAATTATATTGGTATATTTATTTAATAAATATTATGTGTATAATTTCAGTAGTTATATTAATCTATGATAAGAGGTGATAAAAACTGAATTATGTAGGTTCTCAATGTGGTAGTCCTCCCTACAAAAGATATTTAGATTCATTTCATGTTTTATGGAATAAGAGATAGATGTTGGTCATTTAATTTATATAAAAATAATAATATTATATGTAATATATATATTTTATATTATCATATTCAGAGAATATTTGGAGAATTGTAAATATAAGTAAAATTAAAAAAAAATTATTTGTGATTATTACTTCTTCTTTAGAGAACCTTTTATGTTTATACCTAATATTTTTATAAAAGTATCACTACTATAATTAATGTCCATAGAATTATTTTCATGATTTAATGAAGTTATTTGGTAGGCACATTCTGTAGAAAATGGTTGTGGTAGTGTTAAAAGGAGAGTGGAGGTGGTGGAATTTTATAGGTGGGGAGACCACACAGATATAATTTTTAAATGGAATAATGTTAAAAAATATTTTTCTCAATCCGAAAGTCTCCAAAATAGGTCATTATAAAAAATAATAGGGCATGGTTTCTATATATGGAATGAAAATTGGGGTCTTGACATGTTTATAAGTCATTTTAACAGATATTATTTTAGTTTTACAAATTGTTATATACTTTTTTACCTTAACCAAAATAAATAATTTTAACTATTTTTACAATTCATTTGACCTTAAATTATTTTTTAATTTGTATATAGTTTTGAATATTCATACTGAAAATATTTAATCAATGATTCCAAATTACATTCATATAGATGGAAAATATTAATTTTTAATTATAAATATAGATGTGAAAAAAGTGATTATCTAGAGGAAAATATTCAAAAGTTGAAAAATGTTATTGTAGCAAAATTCAATATTTAATTGACTAATATGACCTATAAAAAATTAATTCTTATATAATTTATCTATAATTACTTTTAATATAAATCAAAAAATATTGAAACATATAAATGCTTTAAAAGAAATGGATGTTTTTTATTGAAAATAGTATTTTTCACTATTAATAAAAAACTACTATTTTCAAAAAAAACAAAATATATACCCTTAGACAATTTTTGAAATTGTGATACAAAAAAAAGTATTTTATTTTTCCAAATAAATTTTTTAAATTATTTAAAAATTAATTTTATTTTATTTTCATAATAAAAAAACAAATAATTTTTTTGAGTAGAATGTATTTATAAAATATAGTAAATATATTTCAAGAATTTTTTTTAATAAATATGGTTCCATTATATAAAATTAAAATACATAAATTTAAAAATTTGGTTATTCCTATTAATTCCATATATTTTAATATATATATAATAATGTTCACATTAAATAATAATATTAATAGTTTGTTGTGGTTCATTAAAACCTAGAGTTCCGTGTAATGAAATTAATTGAAAAAATTAAAATTATGTGAAAAAAAATTAAAGCAATAATGGGGTTTTACATAACATTGTTTAGAAGAGTTTTTAATTTAATATTCTACATTATGACTAGTTTTATTATACCATCCCCAATTATCTTCATCACACTTAATATTTTTTTTGAAAATTTATTATATTCTGATTACACATTCCATGAGATATTTCTCCTTAATATTTATATTTTTCCAAGATGTGGTAATATTTATTTGAATTTATTGGATTTTGGCCATTAATATTCATCTATTAGGAAGCATCCTTCAAACCTTCACCTTTTTCATGGATAGATGTCCTGATTTCAGAACTATATTGGTTTCTCTTTCATAGTGATATATTTTTTATCTTAACATAGAAGATATTACATTATAATGTTCTGTTGAACTTTTTGTTGTTAAATAAAAGTTTTAAAACATTTTTCCATCCTCAAATTCCATTTTTTAGTTAACAAACCTACACTGATAGAATAAACTAATTTACCACCATATATATTTTGATTAGATTTCACATGTTTTTATAGTCCATCATCATCAATAATTCATTTGGATATATTTTTAACATATTTTTCATTATTGAAATCAAATTTAATATTTTTCAAAGGTATTTTTTCTTTATTAAATTTATATTTATTATTTACATGTACAACATCTATTTCATCTAAATTCTCATATTTTACATTTAATGATTTTTCCTGCCCAACAACCTTTTTCCTGAGATTATTGATTTCCTCAGTGTATGTATTATCCTTTCTGTATGAATATTTTTCACATTAATTCCCTTTTATACTTTCTTATTCTACACATGTGGTTACATCCTGATATTTGTGTTTTGGTTATGATTTAATTCAATTTCACATTTCAATATGTTTTTGAAATGATTCATATAGGGTGATTTTGACATGTCTTCAGTATAAAATATTTTAAATTATTATAATTCTTCATGGGATGTTTTTTTACATCCCACCGGATTATAAATTTGATATGTTCCATGATCGGTGTTCTCAATTATTCTTAATACATGACACATTGTATATCGATTGGAACTTATTATCATTGGGGATATATTTTGGTAAAATGTGGATAATATACCCCATATATCTGATTATTGAATATAAACTGTAAATAAAAAAATATCACATATTAATAAACATCATTGTACTCATGGAAAATAAAACATTCAAAATAATACATGAAATATAGTGCAAAACAAAAAACAATGTCAAACATACAACTAACCTCCGATGGCATAGTTAAATTATATAGATCAATATAAATGAAAGTAGAAATTGACATATGATCCCCATCATATCCCTGACATAACTCAACCAAAAAATCAATTACTAACCTGATCATTCTCAATCAATAAACCTAGTTCCATGAACCAATCTATTCTTGTAATCATGTGATTATATTCTTGAGTTCCCATGTGTTGTGGTTTACTAGGAAGGGTGATAGTAAAAAAACCATGTATAGAACCACCAACACTATTTCATAGTAAATTAAATAAGAATTAATATGTATATATAAAATCATAAACTTTTATTTAATATAAATTCCATAAAATAAAACAATAACCAATGTTGATCTTTAAGTCCACAACACTGGTCAACCATACGTTCATTAACATATGATATGGTGTCTCTGAGAATAGCTTGTCCATGGTTCTGCATGTAACATGAAAGATGAAAATATAATACAACCCCAATACTATACTCATGAATTCAGTGTCCCATCCCATGAAAGTTCAAACATATGATCCAATAATGTAAATAAGATCCAATTTTTTACCTCATGAAATCATGTACAAAAATTCTGACGTTCTCAACACATGTGCTTCAAATCAATAGATGTTCTAACAATATACTCATAAATCCTGGGATGTATTTTGTGAATGTCCTTACATCCAAGATCCATATCCATGGTACTGTGAAACAAGGAAATTAGACCCCTAAATCCACGAATCCCCACCAGAATATAACATTCTTAATCTATATAATATCCAATAACAAATATCCTTATCAAAACAAGTTCAACCGTGTGACATCCTCTGTAATAGATAATTTCATTAAAATTTATAAAATAGAATAGATACATTTTGTTATGAACAACGATGCCTAAATCGACAATTGATACCCACTTATGCTCACCAATCATGTATGAAAATCCGAGTGACTCCCAAAACAATCTCACAAACTCCCAATCTGGGTATTTGTATCATTGGGGCACCAAATAGGTTTTGTTCTCTGTTGAACATCATAGGAAATCTCTCACAAGTCTTCAATGTCATTTAGGGTCTGCGTCACTAACCAATACTCTAGGACTTCATGTATATCAAAATTCATAATGAAGTAGATGGCCTCACAATCTCCATAGGGTCCCACCACAATGGATGTTGTTTAGTGATGCATCTGGACACATCATCATTCTCAATTGTAATTTTCGTTTGTACACTCACCATACTAAATATCTGTCTCTATGTGGTCTTCCTACCCTATCCTGGGCACATCATATGAAAAGGGATCAATTTTCCCGGATTCATCCCAATGAACTAAAATAGCACAAAATAAAAAAAGAGTTCCACTAAGGAATGGTTATAATATTATCTCAAGTAAACACGTCTATGGTCTTGGAGAAATCTGAATGCCCTATTGATTAGCTAATTGTTCTTAGTTTCATAGAATCACCTTACAAGAAGTATAGATTCCACCCATTGTCTTATTGTCTCACTATTAATCATCATTTTAAGTCCATAAGCTGGAACGCTTGGGTTGTTTGTTACCCACGGTGATCATTCAATTAATTATTAAATTTACAATCACATAATGATTAAATTTAAATTATATAAACATTTGATCAAAGGGTTTAACCGAATGTGAAGAACCCGAACATCATATTCCCCATAACCAAATGCATTAAACAAGTATGAAAAGTACAAAAGACATCCTAACAAATAAATATCATTACAAATTAGTTTACAAGGGCTGGGATAATATACTGAGGCCCTCCTAACACTATCCAAGCTCTATAGGTCATAAAATGCACTCTAGGAACTTAATATCACCATAATTTATAAACTACTTCCAACATAACCACTTGTTCCTATCCCATATAATTTTTCCATCTACAGTTTTAATAAATTTTTTTGAAGAGAAATAAAAATTCATATCAATTTTATTTTAATAAAACCAAATATTATTTCACTGCAAAACATTCCTATATCAAATTGAATAGTTATCATTTGTAGACTATGCCCATAGTCACCCTATTTCATGGAAGCACAAAATATCTATCATTGTCAACCATTTCCATATTTCACAAGTTTACTCATAATAGAATCTCAATAATATTGAAATCCAAAATCATTTATAGGTGATGAGAAGGTCAATTGTTGTAAGAGGAAGGAGATACCAACCTCAAATTTCATCGAAAACAGAAAAAAAATAAAACTCAATTCAACTGGGAGTAAGAGGAATTATGGGGAATAAACCATTGGTTCCCATTTCTCAAATTGAATTATAATTTAAAAAAACCCTTCTAAAAACATGAATGTTTTAATTTTATTTATCCCCCAAAAACCCTGTTGATTAGATAATGGATTTAACGAATTTTTGACAGCACTAGCAACCCAACATCTCCTGGGGATCCTCGATCCCAAGAGATGCCTCTAGAGAATTTATATAAGTATAAAACACCATCCATGGGGATGTTCCATGATTTTAAACTCTATTCTAAATACTAATTCTCAAATATAACAAGGTCAATAAATTCTATAATAATGTTTCCATTGAAGTTCATATTGCTGTACAAATACATGATTTTTTAAACTCCCAATATTATTAATTCTAGTCATCAATATGTATCATTATATATCCAACTAAATACACCAATCTATATCACTCAGTAATTTCAACTCAAACAGTGACATTATATTCTCCAACTCCAAAATAACATTTGACACACACCCGGCTACATAAGGATTTGAAACAATCGAAACTAAATCCCATGATTTTGAAAACTATTGAGACACTGAGATTATACATACCTGAGCATGCATATCCTTGAATATTATCATATTTTAATACTATTTATCACAAATGAAAATTTTAGACTACTACAAAATGGATAAGGACAAAACATCGAATCACAATGCATTGGTGATTTTTACATTATAATTTCCTTCCAAATATCAACACCGAAATTCTAGATATATACCACGCGTACATCATAACCAAATACACATGAAAACATAAGATAAAATCCAATTACAAGTAACAACTATTATTTATGAATTCAAAGTTAATTGAATGTGCCTGAATCTTTTATTCACAACTCAAGCCATCTAACATTTCATCATATGGCCCCAAAAAAATATCTAAATAAATCTTTTCAATAACCAAACATTATGTGTAGTACAATTCCACACAAACCACATCATACCACACATGGAAAATATATTCAATCATCTAATGGATGATATTTCTAAAAAACTCTCATCTCATTTAATTGAAGTGTCATGAACACTAATTTTTGGAGCCCCAACTTTAAGAGGATCCCCTATATTATTTAAACAACTCACCAGATTCCATGTCATACATCCATTAAAACTCTATAGTGTGACCCCCTATCCACCAAATCTATCATTTTGTTCTTAAAAAATTTATGATGCACCAACGATCCAAAACCGACTCACTTTCACAATATTAGTCCCATTCCCTACACCCACGTTTATACACCACTTGACCACAAAAACAGAATCATTCATGGAATTCACAGAGGAAACTAGTAGAACTAAGGATTATTTATTAATGAGGATTAGTATTCCTAAATCACAATCCAACAACCAAAATCTCAATCATGTGAATATTATCACATGATGGTCATATGATGGATATTGACATGTTTCTCCACACCATTAGATAATCCTTATAATTATACTACAGAGTAATGATCCTTATTATTATGAATCATACCCAATATTTCACTGTACACAATTAATTCAATGGACATCCATAGAAACCAATGATTTTTTTCACTTCTATGAGATGCTATTATCAATCATTTTCAATAGAAACACTTCTCAAGATATGATATATGTTTACTACTTGACCCATTCCACAATAACAAACATCCCAACCCTAACACTATATCTCCCCGATAATGTATTATAAATAATTTCCTTTAGTTGACAACTTGAAGAAAATCGATCTAACCACTCATCCTATGTAAATTGGAGGTAAATCCCAAATATCCACTAAAACCCAATTTCTCTATTCATCTATGTATTCTATTTATTTATATTAACCATTAGAGAAATCAAAAAAGTTGTCAATTATGACACCTGACTCATGATCTTATGTGTCCCACAATTCAAAATCCAAGATAACCATAATCTATAGGAAAAAATACTCAACCTTCCATAATCTCCATAGGTACTCCTCTTAAAATTCATCAACCTTTCCTATTCCATGATTTATATGATGAAATTATGGCTAACAGAATAGTTCAAACACCATATGTTCCCATCAATGATCCAAGCCCTAGAAAAATAATAAACATTATTAACATCCACTAAACACCATTTTTGTTCTTGAGAATCCATCCATTCTTTGGAAACCGTAGTAAAATGGGCATCAGAAGTTAAAATGTATAGGGACACACATAGTTCTACTTATCATGTATAGTCTCAGTATACAAGAACTCTAGTTATTCCTTTAAAACCATATGCATTATCATACCTCTTCTGAAAACCCTGAGAACATCTCAAGAATTGGTATCATACCTGAAAACTCATATATAATATTCCTTATATATATGGGAACCACTATAAATGAATAACCTATCTAATGTGTCATCCATGATCAATCTAACCATACACTCACTATGATCTGTGTCAAATATTAGGGTCTCATGGTCTCCAAGCTATCTCTAAAAATCACTTATCATGTATGGTTCAGCAGATCAATACACCTATAATATGTCTAAATTCATATAATAAAGAATTAATGATATGTAACATTACCAAAAACACAGTCACATGGCCTAAAAATGATGAAATTACCTGCCAATACCATAACTGATAAATAGGTAACCCATCCCCATGAGTATCCACTTATAGAACTATTCTATTGAATATCACTACTCATCGTCACCTCGGTCTTATATAAATACATGATATAAGATGACATGTATCAAGGGAACCACTAATATATTGTTCAGTTATCTTTATTCCATTTCCAATCTATGATGGAAAACAACATATAAATTATTAATAGAACATAAAAAGAGTGATCCTAAATACTAGAAATCTATAAGGGGATTAACATAAAGTAAACAAATTCATGAACTAACCATGATCTTCTCTCCATGTACCAAACACAATGGGACTCTATAGTAATTATCTGAAGCATATCACCAAATGTCCCCAGGGCCTTTCATATGAAGGATGTGTATAAACATGTTGAACAAATTGAAAATAGTGACTCCATGAATATATAATGTAAAACAATGTCTGATTATTGGTGACACATGGACAATTGAGACTCATCAATCGGTGAAATGAAATAAAACATGTCCTATATATAACATAAATCATTCATGTTTGATATTATTCAAGATATGCCTCTAGTATATACGCTCCAAGAGTCACATCCACACACTAGACTCAAAAAAATGGGTTAATTTCTATAATACACGTGTAATTGTGAATTTAACAATATCTATGCTACTCATGTTGAAAATGAGACTCAAAAAAATTATTTTAAGGAAAAAAAATAATCACATAATCTCATTAAACTGGTATTTATTTTGGAATATTTGTTCTAGATGTACAATCCCAACTTCACATACAGTATTTGACAAATTCATAAATCTCATTTCAATTGAAACTGAAATAAGTATAACAATATAAAATAAGATTTCATTCCACTTTCTAATGTACATTCGCCTCATACCTATGACTGGCGCTAAGATCTATGGTCCCTAGTATACCTTAGGCACATTTTTTCATATGACAATGGAAATAGAGTGGTTGTGGGGGTATAGTATTATATTGTAGGCATACTATACCGCCAATATTAGAGTTTTCAACAATATAAGTAAATATAAAAATATCATACATGAGAAAATATAAATTTAAATCGGGTAATACAAATATACATATATAATAATAAATGTAATATGTCCAAAATAACTATGTACCACTTTCAACTAACTCCCTCCTAGGAAAGTCACATATAAGAACTAGAATAAAATGATTTAATAATATACAAAGGCTCCAAAGAATCCTTCAGCCATAAACATTTCCAAAATATGTCCACTCACTTGATATGTTATATTCAATCATCTATTGTCCTTGGGAAAATTAATTCCTAAATCATGTAAACATCTACATAGGTTCCTATGATGAGTGATGAGCCAAGTAAGTTGGGCGTAAAAAACACCATTGGTAACCCACAATATGGTCCCATAATAACTGATATATATAGTTATATTATTATGTAACATCATCATCTAAAAGAGAAAAACATCGAAAATAATTAAAAACATAACTTTATGACCATGTCCCTGATAAAACAAACTATTTTGTCCATTGTAATGTTGTGTTTGAGAGTGTGTCAAAGTCCTTCACCACATGTGACATGTTGGATCCAAATAAATGGAATCAACAATAGTATTATTATATATCCAAGTTCCCAAACTATGGATGTCCAAACATCTATGATATTAGTCTAGGGATTTTCTATTTATTTTCCTCATGACTCCCTGTAAGGGCCCAAAAATATCCCAATGAAAATTACACATGATCTAATTAAATTGATTATAATATAAAATGGTTATCTAAAATTTGATATTATTTGGTTTCCTGAATTTTGAATTCAATATACCATTAAGGTTTGTAAGCATTGATAATAAATCTGTTGAACAATGACCATATGATTAATATAAATATATTTCCTTAACAAATCCAATTTACACAGTCAAAGGAAGTGACGATCTCAGCAAGTAGAATTTATCCATATGAAGCCCATTTGTTTGATCCTGAAAAGGATGTAGTGTCATTGGGATTTTCTCTTGACCATGCAAAATTTGAGCATTTACATGTTAATCGTGAATGAAATCTCCTATTAGAATAGTCGATGTTTAAAGATATTACCACCTGAGCGATGTCTCTGATTCGCCGCAAGAGTCTGTGTAAAGACCAGTAAATTTCAAGGAAATTTTTTTCCTTAATTTTCTTTGCAATTTTTCAAGAATGCATTTCTGACGGCACCTGATTCTGAGGCCCGGTGTGCCCGGAATCATTTTCCGAAGTTTGGCTCAGCTACGTTCATTGAACGGACGAGCGGGTTTTTCTAACTTTTGAACCGGTGCCCGGAATCGAATTCTGAGGGCACCGATGAAATCGCTGCATTGGTATTCGCTTAGAAACGCCTCTTCCGTAGTTGATTTTGCTCGGGTGTGGTTTTTAATTTTCGGGATTAAAGTTAAGAAATAAAATAATTTTTCGATAACTTTATTTTATTTCACTTAAGCCACTTTGAAGCCACTTAAAGCCACTTAGAAGCGGCTTAAACTGAGTTGATCCGGATAGGAAGCTATCGAGAAATATCCTACCACGTTGGTAAGATATTTGTGAGGTGGGGCCCGCACGAGCCCAGCCGTTTCTTTCCGCTAAGTAACGCACCCGCGAAAACCCATCATTATGAAGTCAACTAACGCATTTTCTTAATTTCTTAATAGACCATTTAATTGTACGATTTATTTCGTGAATTAAATGGGCAGTTTCTTTCGTCGAATTAATTCAACGAATTAATTCAATCGTTTCTTAACCAGTTTTCAAATTCGTTGGCGTAATAATAAAATAAGGCCAACGCACGACCCCTGGTTATTTGCGCGTTGAGAAGATTTGAGAGGACCCTTGTATCTTCTTCTCCCTTGCGAAGAATGCGAAGAACGCGAAGAACACCGAACCCAGAAATCAACGACGCTCCCATCCGAGACGTTCTTCCCCACCCCGATCTCCGATCACCAACCATTTGAGGTGAGTGATTTCAGTTTTCCTCTAAAGGTTCTTTTTGGTTTTAATCGAAACACAGATTTAATTATTTATAATTTAAATCTGTTGTTCTTGGTCTGTTGAGCTCGCCGACTCAACGCCGGATTCCGCGACGACGCGACGCCTTCCCGCGACGACGCGACGATCCCTCTCTTTTGTGACGAGCTTCTCCGTGAAGAACGCCCGCGCACGACGACCAATGATGTAGGGATTTATTTTGGGAATTACCCCTTTTTTCTATATTTTCGTCAATGTTTCTTTAATGAAATTAAAGAACCGGATTGTGAACAATTTTAAAATTATTAAAATTGTTGTATCCTGTTTGGAATAAAAATTCTCCCGTCATTTATATCTAACGCGGAGGGTGCGGGCCAAACGAACACGGCCCGAAAACCCTCCACCGTTCTTCGTTCTTGTGCGGATTCGACGGGCAATGAAGGAACATGCCGTAATGGAAGTTTGATGATCCCGCAGTGAACAACGAGTCTCAGGAGGAGCAACGGCACAGACGGGAACAAAATCGGACCACCGGAGCGATCCCGGTGGCCCGCGGAACACACCGGCGGCGCGGGGCGCCAGCGCGGCGGCGCCGGCAGCCGGGAGCGGCGGCGCCCAGGCGCGCCGACGGACAGGCCTCCGTGGCTGAAGCTGCAGCGGCGGCGGCACCCGCGGGTCCGATGCCTTCGGACGCGGCTGATGCCGCGTCCTTGAATCAGCACGACCCCACGTGGGGGGCCGCGACACCACCAGGCCGCGGGGGCGGCGCCCCACGGCGCCTTGGCCGTTCGGCCGCTCGGCCGAACCGGGCCAAGCCGGTACGACCGGCCGGTCCACGCCCTAGCCGGACCGGACCGGACCCCCCGTTTTCGGAAAGTCTTCGTTCAAACGCCCGTAACTTGAGCTATGTGCCTCCAAACGACTCGCCGTCAGCGGAAACACGATCCATGGATCGAGATGGTCTTTTCGGTATATCACACTCAAGGTTTCAGAATACTTTGAGTTCGGCCGGTTTGGTTCGTACACGAAACCAACCGGGCCCTCGGAGCGGAAATGCTCATATATTGAGCCACGGACGTCCGATTGACGTGCTGTCAGCTTTGTTGAATTCCTCTAAGTGAGACGGATCTTTTGGCATACTCCGCCCGAGGTTTGGACACAGGTGGAGTGCATTCGGGTTGGTTTTGCCTTAAAAAACAACAGGGCCCCTGGGACGAAAATTCCAATAACTCTCAGACCGGACGTCCGATTGACGCGCCGTCTGCGAAGTTGAGTTCCAGTTGACGATACAGAACTTTTGGATACATAAAATTCAGACTATGTGTCAGTTGATGTATCAGCCTCTCGGCTCGTGGAGCGGACCCTCCCGAACGAGCTTTCTGTGTGCGGGAACCCTAGTGCTGGCTGCGACTGCTACTTCGAAATCGACGACTTTGTAGAGATCCTCCGTGGACTCCGACGACGACTGTGCAGAGATCCTCAGTGTACTGCGACGATGACTATGCAGAGATCCTCCGTGGACTCCGACGACGACCATGCAGTGATCCTCAGTGGACTGCGGCGACGACCGTGCAGAGATCCTCAGTGGACTGCGGCGACGACTATGCAGAGATCCTCAGTGGACTGCGATGACAACTACACTCAGCGATCCTCCGTGGATCAGTGCTACAGGTCCTGTGTGGGCCCGGTCCTGTGTGGGCCCGATCATGTGTGGGTCCGATCCTGTGTCGGTCCGCGCTCAGCGATTCTGTGTGAGCCAGCGCCTACAGGTCCTGTGTGGGCCTGATTATGTGTGGGTCACTGTGGGGGTTAGTACCTATCGATCCATCGTGGGTCCGACGACTTAGATGGATCAGTGATCATCTTTATTGTCATCCGAAAAAGTATACATGTGTGAGATGAATCTTGTGTTCCTCTCCTTTGTGGATTGTGTTGAGGTATCCTATGTGGATTTACTATTTACTCTCCTTTGTGGATTGTGTTGTTTTATCCTGTGTGGGTATATGTTTTCTTTCCTGAGTGGACTGGGTTGTGCTTGGGCTCGGACGTTGGATCCGAACAGGAATTGATGACTTAGGTATATGTATGGGCATATTCCTAAGCCGTGTCAGATGTTACTTCGTGATTGTATCTTTCCTTTGTGGATTATCCTTTTTGGATTTCGGGAGACCTTCGGGGGTCTCGGGGACCCTACTGAGTAGCTTATACTCACCCCTGCACGGGCTTTGCCTGCACTACGTTGTGTTGGATGCAGACGACGGACAGCGCTGATCTTGGTGGACGCGTGTAGTGCAGGACGGTACCTGGAGGTGGACCACTTGGTGGGACGTACTCTGAGCGGTCAGGTGGACCCGAGGAGCAGTGGAGGCTATTTGTACCCACCCTTCAGGTGGGACTTTCAGAGGACGGCTCGACGCTGCAGTTTTTCCTTTCAGTTGCTATTTTTCCTTTCAGTTGTACTTTACAGATGGGCTTGTATTTCCGGCCCCTTTTACTCTCAACACAGCTTGTACCGTTTTTACATAGTGATTACTTTTCCGCTTGCTTACTCTGTGGTGCTTGTTTACTTTTCAAAGGCAATTCCTTCCCTTTTTGTTGGGGTTTACTCCTTGGTGCTAGTCGCCTGCCCCTGGCCTATGGAAGGGGGGTTTCGGGTAGTCACGACACGGACCCCGAGGGCGGGTCGTGACAAATTGGTATCAGAGGTGGTTGGTTCTACCACAGACTCTGATCTTTCTTCTATGAGAATCATTTGTGTTTAGCGTATTGGGTTCGGTTATCAGTCCAGGGAGTCCAGTGTTGGTGCGGCGGCCGACGTATCAGTATACCAGGACACTGACTTCTGATTTCCAACTTAATGCACGAAAACATTGATTGCATGTGTGTTTCAAGTTTTCTTTGTGATTACTTATGTCAGATCACCAGGTATACTGTTCTGACCATAGCGGCACTATCTGATGGGCGAGCACTTCACAGTCTTTTCTGACCACCAGAGTCTCAGGTACATCTTCTCTCAGAAGGACCTGAACCTGAGACAGCGGCGATGGCTCGAGTTCCTCCAGGACTATGACTTTGAGATAGACTATACTCTTGGGAAGGGGAACGTGGTAGCCGATGCCCTCAGCAGGAGGTCGGGCATCTAGCTACTTGAGGAGGCGACAGAGCAGCTAGCCGCTTTGCAGATATCCTTCGTGGATAGAGATGGAGCAGCCTTCCTTCAGTCTCTCACAGTCTCTCCTCCAATTCTACAGCGGGTCAGAGAGGCACAACGTGGGGATGCTGACTGTGAGACACGGCGTGCACAGATATCCTCGGGACAGGCACCTGATGGTTTCTCCCTTGGAGCAAAGCACGATGTCCCTTTTAGAGGACGTACCCTGGTACTAGTCTCTTTACGAGAGGAGGTGCTGAGAGAGTTCCACACTTCTCCATTGGCGGTACATCCTGGAGTGGCGAAGATGTACCAGGATCTCAGACGACAGCATTGGTGGCCGGGCATGAAGAAGGTTGTGGCAGAGTTCGTTTCATGGTGCCTCACCTGCCAGCAGGTGAAGGTAGAGCACCCGGTACCAGCAGGCTTGGTACAGCCCTTGGAGGTCCCGGAGTGGAAGTGGGACGGGATATCTATGGACTTCGTGACTGGACTTCCACGCACTTCCAGAGGTCACGACTCCATTTGGGTGATCGTTGACCGACTCACCAAGTCGCCACACTTCTTACCCATTCAAGAATAGGGCTCAGTGGAGAGATTGGGGCATCTCTACGTCTAGGAGATTGTACGGCTTTACAGTATACCATCGACTATCGTCTCCAATCGGGACTCTCTCTTTATTTCCGGGCTTTGGAAGGGGTTGCAGGAGGCGTTCGGGACGCAGCTACGTCTGAGCACCGCCTTTCACCCTCAGACGGATGGTCAGACGAAGAGGACCATTCAGACTCTCGAGGACATGCTCCGCGCATGTGTCCTCGACTTTGGTTGCAGCTTGGAGGACCACCTACCCTTGGTGTAGTTCTCTTACAACGACAGCTACCACTCCACCATCAGGATGGCACCATACGAGGCGTTGTACGACAGTCCTTGCAGATCTCCTTTGTGCTGGACAGACCCTGGGGAGTCAGCACTTGTGGGACCAGAGATGGTCCGGGCCACGACAAAGAAGGTCCAGGTCATCCAGGACCGGATGAGGACATCACAGAGCCGGCAGAAGTCATATGCTGACAGGAGGCGGAGGCCACTAGAGTTCGAGGATGGCGACCACTTCTTCTTACGGGTCACCTCGACGTGGTTTGCGGATGTTTGGCCGAGGCAACAAGTTGTCTCCATGCTTCATCGGGCCCTTCCAGGTCCTCTGTAGGATTGGCGAGGTGGCTTTTCGCCGGGATCTACCACCTCAGTTGCACCGGATGCACAACGTCTTCCACGTATCTCTGCTGAGAAGATACGTGCACGACCCGATGCACATCATTGACTATGGGGAGCTAGATGTGGATGATGGGGTGACTTTTGTGAAGGTCCCGGTGGAGATATAGGATCGACAAGAGCGGGTCCTGCATGAGAGATTTATTCCTCTTGTGCACATCAGATGGCAGCACGAGAACCTCCAGGAGAGCACATGAGAGCGAGAGGCTCAGATGCGTGCTCAGTACCCACATTTGTTTCCCTAGTTTATGATGTATCTTTACGGGGACGTAAAGCCCTGAGGTGGGAGTAATGTAAAGACCCGTAAATTTCAAGGAAATTTTTTTCCTTAATTTTCTTTGAAATTTTTCAAGAACGCAGTTTCTGACGGCACCTGATTCCGAGGCCCGGTGTGCCTGGAATCATTTTCCGAAGTTTGGCTTGGGTACGTTCAGTGAACGGACGAGCGGGTTTTTCTAACTTTTGAACCGGTGCCCGGAATCGAATTCTGAGGGCACCGATGAAATCACTGCGTCGGTATTCGCATAGAAATGCCTCTTCCGGAGTTGCGTTTGCTCGGGTGTGGTTTTTAATTTTCAGGCTTAAAGTTAAGAAATAAAATAATTTTTCGACAACTTTATTTTATTTCAGTTCTGCCACATTGAAGCCAGTTGAAGCCACTTAAAAGCGGTTTAAACAGAGTTGATCCGGATAGGATGCTATCCAGAAATATCCTACCCCCTTGGTAGGATATTTGTGAGGTGGGGCCCGCACGAGCCCCTCCGTTTCTTTCCGCTAAGTAACGCACTCGCGAAAACCCGTCATTATGAAGTCAACTGACGCGTTTTCTTAATTTAATAACATACCATTTAATTGGGCGGTTTATTTCATGAAATAAATGGACAGTTTCTTTCGTCGAATTAATTCAACGAATTAATTCAATCATTTCTTAACCAGTTTTCTAATTTGTTGACGTAATAATAAAATAAGGCCAACGCACGACCCCTAGTTATTTGCGCGTTGAGAATATTTGAGAGGACCCTTGTATCTTCTTCTCCCTTGCGAAGAACACGAAGAACACGAAGAACGCGAAGAACGCCGAACCTGGAAATCGACGACGCTCCCACTCGAGACGTTCTTCCCCGCCCCGATCTCCGATCACCAACCATTTGAGGTGAGTGATTTCGGGTTTCCTCTAAAGGTTCTTTTTGGTTTTAATCGAAACACAGATTTAATTATTTATAATTTAAATCTGTTGTTCTTGGTCCATTGAGCTCGCCGAATCAAAGTCGGATTCCGCGATGACGCGACGCCTTCCCGCGACGATGCGACGATCACTCTCTTCCGCAACGAGCTTTTCCGCGAAGAACGCCCGCGCGCGAGGACCAACGAGGTAAAGATTTATTTTGGGAATTACCCCTTTTTCTATATTATCGTGAATATTTCTTTAATGAAATTAAAGAACTGGATTGTGAACAATTTTAAACTTATTAAAATTGTTGTTTCCTGTGTGGAATAAAAATTCACCCATCATTTATATCTAACGCGGAGGGTGTGGGTCAAACTAACACGGCCCGACAACCCTCCTTCGTTCTTTGTTCTTGTACGGATTCGACGGGCGACAACAGAACGTGCCGAAATGTAAGTTTGATGATCCCGCAATGAAGAACGAGTCCCGGGAGGAGCAACGTTGCAGACGGGAACAAAATCGGACCACCGGAGCGATCTCGGTGGCCCGCGGAACACGCCGGCGGCGTGGGTCACCGGCAGCCGGGAGCGGCGGCGCTCTGGCGTGCCGCCGGACAGGCCGCCGCGGATCAACCCGCGGCAGTGGCAGCACCCGCGGACCCGCGGCCGCGCGGGTCCGATGCCTTCGGACGCGGCTGAAGCCGCGTCCTTGACTCAGCGCGGCCCCACGCGGGGGGCCGCAGCACCACCAGGCCGCGGGGGCGTTGCCCCGCGGCGCCTAGGCCGTTCGGCCGGGCCAGACCCTGGCCGGACCTGACCGGGTCGGACCGGTTCTGGTCGAACTGGTTCGGGTCGACCCTGTTCGGCCGACTCCCAGGGGTGTCGGGCCGGGTCGGCCCGGGCCCGGACCCCCCGTATTCGAACAGTCTTCGTTCAAACACCCGTAACATGAGCTACGGGCCTCCAAACGACTCACCGTCAGCGGAAACACGATCCATGGATCGAGACGGTCGTTTCAGTATATCACACTCAAGGTTTCAGAATACTTTGAATTCGGCCGGGTTGGTTCGTACACGAAACCAACCGGGCCCTCGGAGCGGAAAAACTCATATCTTGAGCCACAGACGTCCAATTGACGTGCCGTCAGCTTTGTTGAATTTCTCTAAGTGATACGGATCTTTTAGCATACTCCTTCCGAGGTTTGGACGCAGGTGGAGTTCAGTCGGGTTGGTTTTGCCTTAAAAACCAACCGGGCCCCTCGGACGAAAATGCTAATAACTCTCAGACCGGATGTCCGATTGACGCGCCTTCTGCGACGTTGAGTTCCTGTTGACGATACGGATCTTTAGGATACATCAAATTCGGAGTTTGTGTCAGTTGATGTATCAGCCTCTCGTCTCGTGGAACGGACCCTCCTGAATGATTTTGCTGTGTGCGGGAACCCTAGTGCTGGCTGCGACTGCTACTTCGACAGCGACGACTGTGCAGAGATCCTCCGTAGACTCCAACGACGACCGTGCAGAGATCCTCAGTGGACTACGGCGACGACTGTGCAGAGATCCTCCGTGGACTCCGACGACGACCGTGCAGAGATCCTCACTGGACTGCGGTGACGACCGTGCATAGATCCTCAATGGACTACGACGACGACTGTGCAGAGATCCTTAGTGGACTACGACGACTACTGCACTCAGCGATCCTCCATGGATCGGTGCTACAGGTCCTGTGTGGGCCTGGTCCTGTGTGGGCCCGATCCTGTGTGGGTCCAATCCTGTGTGGGTCCGCACTCAGTGGTTCTGTGTGAGCCAGCGCCTACAGGTCCTGTGTGGGCCCGATCCTGTGTGGGTCACTGCAGGGGTTAGTACCTATCGATCCTTCGTGGGTCCAACGACATAGATGGATCAGTGATCATCTTTATCGTCATCCGAAAAAGTATACCTGTGTGAGATGAATCTTGTGTTCCTCTCCTTTGTGGATTGTGTCGAGCTATCCTGTGTGGATTTACTGTTTACTCTCCTTTGTGGATTGTGATTTTCTATCCTGTGTGGGTATACGTTTGCTCTCCTGTGTGGACTGGGTTGTGCTTGGGTTCAGACGTTGGAGCCGAACGGGAATTGATGACTTAGGTATATGTATGGGCATATACCTCAGTCGTGTCAGATGTTACTTCGGGATTGTATCTTTCCTTTGTGGATTATCCTTTGTGGATTTTGGGAGACCTTTGGGGGTCTAGGGGTCCCTACTGAGTAGCTTATACTCACCCCTGCACGGGCTTTTCCTGCACTACGTTGTGTTGGTTGCAGACGACGGACAACGCTGATCGTGGTGGAGGCGTGCGGAGCAGGACGGTACCTGGAGGTGGACCACTGGGCGGGACGTACTCGGAGCGGTCAGGTGGACCCGAGGAGCAATGGAGGCTATCTGTACCCACCCTTCAGGTGGGACTTTCAGAGGATGGCTCAACGCTGCAGGTTTTCCTTTCAGTTGTTGTTTTTCCTTTCAGTTGTACTTTACAGTTGGGCTTGTATTTCCGGCTCCTTTTACTTTCAGCACAGCTTGTACTGTTTTTACTTAGTGATTACTTTTCCACTTTCTTACTCTTTGGTGCTTGTTTACTTTTCAAAGGCAATGCATTCCCTTTTTGTTGGGATTTACGCATTGGTGCTAGTCGCCAGCCCCTGGCCTATGGAAGGCGGGCTTGTGGTAGTTACGGCACCGACCCCGAGGGCGGGTCGTGACAGTCTGTAACCATCAAACACCTTACCCTTAAGACTTATGTGGGTGTTATAAGGTGTTATGTAACAAGACCCTATCACTATGACTATGTGTATTACTTTTTATAATGAATATTCATTCATTTTATTATTGTTAATTTGTAAATAGTTTTTGAAGCACAAATAGATTTTTTATTTAATATTAAATTAAGAAATCCATTTTGATAATTAATTGGATTTATTAATTAAATAATATTTCTTTAAAATATTATTACTAAATTTAATTTTTTTTAATATAAACGGTCGAATAATTTTTATGAATACAATTTTAATATTTATTATTGTTTGAAAACTATTTTTTCTAAAACCCATGAATTCTCCATTAATAATGATTTTTCTATTAAAAATGAAAATAACATATTTATAATACATATATATAAATAATGAATATAATTTTCAGAATCAGGAAATCAATATTATCCACTGGTGAATGTCTCATAATGTTTTGAAACATATGAATTTTTGGTTTAAAATTAAATATAATTTAAATAAACAATGTGTTTTATCACATCATAATGACACAATAGTGAGGTAATAAAATAATAAAAAAGGGAATATTGGAAACTAAATTCTTCACCTTTAAAATAATGTTATTTTATATTTTTTTGAATTATTTTACAAATCCTTAGTGAACCCTCCGAGGCATATCTAAAATTTTATCTTTTAAAATGATTTTCTTGAGAGTGTGATTGATATCCCCATAAGCAAACAAAATATTTTAATAATTTAGGACATTGTCCATATACACTTTTTTTCACTCCCAAAAATGCTTGGGAAAAAACCATGGGTTGGTTGGTGGTTTTTGTTAGATTACTGAGTGGTTTCCAAAACCAAAATAAAAATGAATTTGCATTCATTTCTGATATAAAACCACTAATGACTCCAATAATACTTAACTCAATTCCTTTGAAGCTCTACCAATATCATCCCGTATCACTTTTTAATCCTCCCAAAGCTCTATAATCTCCCATTAAACAACTCTCAATCCTCTCCCATGCCTTTGGGATCACACATCCAAGTAAGGGATTTCTTCCTCGATAATTTTTTCCTTGAATCATTAGGTTTTGATACACTTGTATTTCCAATTAAAAATGTTTGGGTATATTTTAGAACCTCCCTTATACATCCCTCATTATTTTTGTATTATGATAGACCCCTTTATCTCTCAATAATTCCACCCATGTACACCCTTTACCATGCCGAAATTCCGTAAATAATTTCTCTCTTCTCATTTACAATAAATAAATTCTTTTGTATTACGAATCTAAATTCCATTACATATTTTGGTACATGTTTCAATATGACCCCTTTTTTGTCCATTACATGTTTATATGACAAGACACCCCTTTCACTCTCATTAATTCCTCCCATATACACATGTTACGATGCCGAAATTCCATAAGGAATTTATATTTTTTAATTTACATTTTTGAAATTATTTTTTATTATGATTCTGAATTCCATTACATTTGTTGGGACAAATATCAATATGACCCCTTACGGTTCATTTCATATAAATATTATGATACACCTCTTTCTCACTCATCAAACAATTTTTTGAATTATTTTGGCACGCTATTAGGCTACAGAAATTAGACCGTCATATTCCAAGCCAATATCATTGTTCAGTGAATGCCGTAACCATTTCTCTATCAAGGGTATTCACTGTTATGCACATTTAATTATTGATTATATATATTCATGTATAAATTATAAATTCCTTTATCATGGTATAAATTTTTATTATTAATGAATCCATTTTATATGATTCATGTGGCACAATTATGAATCAAATGAAATAATTAAGAATGTTGTGCCCTGATAGAGATCTAATGCATTAGTTAAATACTTGTATAATGATATGTCTTGTTCATTTGTAGTTTAATCATTATAATTATGTTTAAATCAGGGATTACTCTTTCTCCATATTCCATGAGCCTTGGCTCAAGCTAAAATCATGTTAAATGATGTTTCAACATTTCCATGTCATGATGATCATGCTAGATAATGACTTTATGTTCATATTTCTATTATGCTCCATTAATAATCCTATTTCTTAACATGTACTATATTATTAATGTAATTATTTTTTTACTACCTTATTGGTCTTTGTAGCTCCAACATTTCTTCTGCATGTCTTCAGGTTATCCCACACAGTGCTAAGTATGAAGGAATTTGTGTTGTTAGGTAAAAGTTGTTTTCAATAAAGGTGTGTATTACATGTGTTATGTGGTTATGTAATGTTACTAAGACCCAATTTCACTATACCTCTCTATCATCTTTGTTGAAACAAGTGAACATTTTATGTCATATATTATTTTTAATTGTGAAATGAAGAGCAGGGCAGTATTAGTTGATATCAATGGATATGTTTACTTATTTTTGAGATTAGAATTAAAAAACCTTTGTGAAAGCCTTAGGGAAAAGGGAAATTATAATAAAAATATCCCTAAATTTTGGTGACTATTTAGGAGGTTTTTTATCAAGAAAATACATCCATTTTGGGATACGATTAGGTAGAGGTCGCTCTAGCACAAATGTATCTATTGGTAAAACACAAAAAGCACTTCTTTGAGCAAGACTCGAATAGGAAATGGTGAAAAAAAACTAGCCTTACTGTTCTTTTGGTTACGACACTCTTGGTGGATATACTTTGGTACATTCAAAAGAATTTTACGAAGTATTATTAATGGAATAATGAAATTCCCCTATGAATATATTTTTCTAAGTAGATCATGGATAACATAGATGGAAGACAATAAATTCAAAAGATAAAGAAATAAAGGTAATTTATATGTCTTATCAGATTATCCTTTATTTTATACCCCTAACATTCTTTTTATTCCTGCCAATGGTCAGTCATAGGAGGAATCAAGCTAACAAAATATTCAACGATCTATGCGATGATTGTTCAATGAGATGTCCAATCTGATGATAGCAAGAATTGTGATCTTTGTCACAATAATATCTTAGTAAACTCATGTTTCTCATATAATCAAGGTCCAATAATAACATTAAACCCCACTATGATAGATAAAGTCACAATAAAGAGCTTCATGATACAATGGCATCTTACTTTTAATGGATCATCTAATCCCTCAATCGTCGATCAATGGATCAACTAAATTGAGATGATCTTATCTATCATTCAATGGTATGAAAAGTTGAAGGTATTTATAGATTATTACCATATATAGGGTTCAGCTGATCAATGGTGGAAATTGATCAAAAATATAAAGTCTCAGGAAGAGATTGATGTGTTAGAAATGAATGATTTTTGAAAATGTTTTTCAACAAATAGTTTACTCGCACCCTCTAAATTATGATCGAAAGGGACTTACTCAACTCAATTGAAAAGATGATGTATACACCAAATTGTTCAAGGAAATCTTGAAAAGGCGTGAATTAGATTCCATTTTCTTTTTGGTTATCCCAAAATTCAAGGATTACTGCTTATTTGGTGTGATAAATCCTAGACTACGAATATCCCTAGTAAACCGTGACTTCAAGATCTATTATAGTTTTTTGAAATTCCTCAATGTTCAAATGGATACTGACGAATCATGGGGGTAACATGTGGATAATAATATTATGGTGGAATCTAATTTTAGTTGTCAGATGGATAAATCTAACAGTGAAAAAAAATTCCAGCAACCCACTTGCCAATGGTGCAGAAAGAAGCACTCAAAAAAATGCATAAAGGGGATGTGGAAATGCATTAGGTGTGGAAGGGAAGGGAACCTGGCCATTAACAACTAAGAAGAAAATTTTGTAGCTACTATATATGAGAGGAAAACTCTATTCTATCCTCAATGCATTGTTCATTAATATAACAACAATGAACCAGAGCACCTTTCAAACCAGTTCCCTAAGACAAGTGTTTTTAGAGGAAACAAACAACATCAAAGGCATCAAGGGAGATATTTTTCCTACACTACTACTAAAGAGAACCCAAACAAATAAGTGGTGACAGGTACAATAGTTATTCATTCAATAATAGTGAACATAATTTTTTATTCTAGTTCTATGTATTATTATATATCCCAAATGTTTAATAGAACAATCCCAACACCAACACATGTACTAGAATAAATGATTTCAGTGATAACAAAAAATGGGGCAATCATTACATCCCATGAGTATAAGTCCTCCACTGTAAATTTTTTTTCATTTAAATTACACGAAAACCCCATAATACTCTCTTTGGTAGAATATGATTAAATTCTAGGGATATATTCTATTTATTTATATAGAGATAAGATAAATTGCCATGAGAGAAAAATCTCTCTTTATATGGAGAATCGACACCCAATTCTGTACAGGTCAATGGGGAGGATATATCATATTTTGAATCGTCATATAAAGGATGGTTATTAATACTCTATAAGAACACATATCTATCTCAGATGATTGAGTCTAAAGAAGATAACATCCTTGAAGACGTTCCAATTTTGAAGGAATTCGTTGAAGTGTTTCCTAAGGAATTGCATGGTCTTCCACCTAGAAGAGATGTTGAAATCTCAATTTATCATATACTTAGGGAGTTTCTAATATCCAATAATCTATATAGAATGGTTGTTGTGAAGATTTAAGAGATGAAAAAACAACTACATGAGAATATAGATAATGGGTTTATACGCCTAAGTGCTTCACCAAGGGGTGAACCATTCATTTTTGTCATGAATAATGTTGGGTCAATGCGCCTTTTCATTGATTATTATGACCTCAAAAATCACATTTAAGATAATGTATCCTCTTCCATGAATAGATGAATTTTTTGATTGGTACAAGGATCACAAGAAAACTCCAAAGAGATTAACAAGACAAATTAGTGGTATTCATAATATATGATATTCAAATATTCCTCAAAATAAAGGAGGAGCATGAGGAGCATATAAGCAATATACTGTAGACCTAGAGAAAGGAGGTATCATTCGTGGTTCATATCATCACAAGCGGTGGGATATCTTTGTATCCCTCCCAAACAGATACAATTAAGGGACTCCCAAGGCCAACATCGATATATGATATCTGAAGCATACTAGGGTTAGCTGGATATTATCACTGATCTGTGAAAAAATTATCATGATTATCTGGCCCTCATATAAAGATAACTCAGAAAGGAGTAAAGTTTTCTTGTATTGATGAATGAGAAGAATGCTTCAAGGAGTCAAAAAAGAAGGTAGATCAATACAATAGTGCTCACAATACCGACAAGTGGAGATCCTTTTGTGGAATTCAATGATTCCTCGATAAAGGGAAACAAATGTGTGTCGATGTAAAATTACAAAGACATTGACTATGAAACAAGGAAATTGAAAGCTAATTTGAAAAACTATCTGACACCTGATATGGAGGTTGATTCTGTAATATTCTATTTAAAAAACTTTCAACATTACCTCTTGGGAGGGATTGTTTTATTATATATAGATCATAAAAGCCTCAAATATATATTCACATGTAAAGAGTTGAAAATGAACCAACAAATATGGTTAGAGATGATCAATGACTATGACTGTTCAATCCATTTCCAACCTAGGAAAGGGAACATGGTGGAAGAAGCTATAAGTAGAATGACTAAACAATTCTATCATCGATGATAATTGAAAAGGATCCAATCTTCTTTACTTGATGAAAATGAAAATGGGAATCACAAATAAGAGAATTTCATCAATCCATTCACAAGTGATTTCTCTACTTTTTCTTTTGGAATGGTTAATGGATTATCAAATGTATGATGTGGGAATTCCAATAAAAATTGAATCTATCAGAAAAGGGAAAACCTCAGATTTCAATGTTAATGAAAAAGGAATTGTGATATTTGGGATAAGACTATGTGTTCCATAAAATACAGAGTTAATGGAGGAACATTGGGATGATGAACATAGTTTGAATTTCTCCATTCACCTACAGAACGCAAAGATGAATCGAGGTATCTTAGATAATTATTGGTGGGAGAACATGAAGAAGTATATCCCAAAGTATACATCAATTTTCCTTGTATTTCATCATGTGAAGGATGAGAGGAATAAGTGTAAGGGGATGCTGAAACCATTACCTATAACAACATGGAAATTGGGGAACATCACCATGGTCTTTGCCACTGGGATTCTAAATACATTCAAATGAAACAATGCTATCAAGTTGTTGTGGATTTTCATAAAAAGGATTTACACATCATTGAAATTTTGGAAGATTTACCATTGGATCAACTAGAAAGAATATACATTAGAGATGGGGTAATGCTGCGTAGAATAAAACTACCTATGGTATCTGATTGAGATCCAAGATTCACCTTTATATTTTGGAAGAGTCTTTAACATGCTCTACATGCTGACACATACTTCAGAATAGCTTATCATCCTCTAACTGGTTGATAATTTGAGAAGAATATAAATGCACTTGAGTACATGTTGAGAGGAGGCTCATTGGACTTTAAATGATGATGGGTTCAAAATTTTACACTGATTGAGTTATCTTACAATATGAGTTTCCATATAGGAATCAATGTGGATCCTTATAAGTCCCGTTATGGGACAAGGTGCAGAACAGAAGCATGTTGGGATGAAGTTGGGGAGAAAAAACACCTTGGGCTAAATTTTTTTAAAAAAATTGAGGGGGAAGGTTATGACCATACAACAACACATTAAAGCTTCCTAGTGTCGACAAAAGAACAATATGATAATTGGTGATGAGACATAGATTTTGATATCAGAGAGATGGTATCCATCCACATATCACCGTGGATGAGAGTTATGAGATTTGTGAAGAAAGGAATGCTTAGTCCAAGGTATATCTTCCATTTTGAGATCATTGATCGCATTGGATATGTTACTTATCAACTAGAACTCCCACTAAACCTATGAAAAGTACACGATGTATTCCATGGATCAATGTTGAGGAATTATATACCTGACCCATCACATGTACTCAATCTCGAGGGGGTACTATTGTAGAATGACCTCTCTTATGAATAGAATGTCATGAAGATATTAGATTGTTGGAAAACTATCTACGAAATAAGACAATGCCCCTCATCATGGTGATGTAGAGAAATCATAATATTGAAGAGGCAATGGGGTTATTAGAAGATGTTATGAAGAAGATAAAACCACATCTATTTTAATCTGGAAAAAGGAAATTTTGAGGGTGAAATATTATAAGGGGGGTTGATTGTAATAACCTAAAAAAATTCAATTAAAATTCCTCTCAATCTAATTTAATGTTATATTATTTTAAATGGTTTTATAACATATGCTCTTCATGGGTTTTATGGATTTGGATTTCAAAATACCATTATGAAAAGTTACTATATGTAATATAACAGTTGGATAGAGATCACATGATTAATATAAACATAGGGCTTTAACAAATCCAATCTAAATAGAAAAATGAAGTGATGACCTCATCCTATAGAATTTCTCCATATAATGCACATTTCTTAGAGCTCGGAAGGGAGGTAGCGTCAACTGGGTTCACACATGGCCAAGACAAAACCAAGCTCCAACACGTTAATTTGGAATATAACCGCCTATGGGAGAAGTGGATGTTGATAATTATTACCTTCAGAGAGATGTTATCGGAGCCACACCAAGAGTATATCTCCATCGCACACCTTACCCTTAGGTCATATACGAGTTTTATAAGGTCTTATATAAAAATACCCTAGTACTATTATTATGTGCATTGTATTTGTATAATGAATATACATTCATTTTATTATTATCAATTTATTAATAGTTTTTAAATAAAAAATGTTACTTTTAGAAAATATTCAATTAAAAAATCTATTTTGATGAATTAATGGATATTATAATTAAATAATATTTTAATTGAAAAAAATTAATAAATTATTTTTTATTAAATATAAATGATTGTATATTTTTGAGGAATATAACTATAATTTTTATTATAGTTTGAAATTTTTTTTTTCAAAACCAATGAATTTTCAATAAATGACGTTTTTTATTTTAAAATTGAAAATTGACATATTTAGAATTTTTTTAAATAGAATAAACATTATTTTTGGAATTAGGATGTCAGAATTTTCCAAAAGTTATTTTTTAATAATTTTCTAAGTCAGTCGATGTTTGGGGTAAAAATTATATACCATTTAAATATATAATGTGTGTTATGACATCCTAATGACCAAGTAGTGATTTAATAAGAAAATAAAAAAGGTATTTTCGGCCAATATATGTTTCACATTTAAAATTATGTGATTTTAGTTTTTTTATTTATTTTACATAGCCTTAATGGACCCTCCAAGACATATACAAAATTTTAACTATTATAATGATTTCCTTGATAGTGTGACTCACCTCCACAAATGAATGCCTAATATTTTTATAATTTCATCCAATGGGATTCTTAAATAATTTATTCCACTACCCATTTCCAAATACAATGGGATAAAACCATGATTTGGATTGTAGTATTGATTTGTTTAATGTGCAGTGTCCAAAACCTAAATAATTAAGAATTAAATCTCTTTTACTTTATAAAGACACACAGGCTCCCACTTCCTCTTTAGTCAAAGCCATTGGAGCACAACCCAACACTTCCATCATATTTATATAATCCTCACAAGGTGCCACGTGCTCATAATAATCCTTTCTGAAGCCTCCCCCAATCCATTGGGATCACACATCCATTTAAGGGATTTCTTCTTCCCTCATTTTTTGTCCATGTTTCTTTATGTTTCTATAACCTTGTATTTTCTATTAAAAAAGGTGGGATATGTTTTATAACCTCTCTGATACCAATATCCTTATGTTTAAACGATGAGATACCCCTTTCTCCCTCATTAATGCATCTCATATACACCTATTACCATGCTAAAATTTCATAATGTATTTCTCTCTTCTCATATACACTGAATAAATTATTTTGGATTATGAATCTAAATTCTATTACATATATTGGGACTTGTATATATATGACCCCCTTACAATATATTTCATGTAAATATTATGAGACACCCATTTCTCTCTCATTAATATATCTTCTATACACCGGTTACTATGCCGAAATTCTGTGAGGAATTTCATTATTCTCATTTACATTTAAGAAATTATTTTCTATTATGTATATAAATTCCATTATATATGTTGGGAAATGTATATATATTACCCCCTTAATGTAAAATTCATTTAAATATGATAATACACCTATTTCTCTGTCTTCAACCATTTTAATGAATTTTTCTTCAAACCATTATGCTGTAGAAAGTTCACCGTGTTTTTTCAAGACAAAGTCATTGTATAGTAAATACCATGCTCATCTCTCTATCAAGGGTATTCACCTTTATGCACAGTTAATTATTGATTATATATTCTCATTTAAAAATTACTTATTCATTTAGCATGCAATAAATTATGAAATCTAATGAATCCATGTTATATGATTCATGTGGCACAGATATGCCTGAAATAAAATGATTAAGAAGGGTGTGCCCTGATAGTGTTCCAATGCATTGGATATAGACTAGTATCATGATAACTCAAGTGAAATTATGGTTTAACCATGATAATTATAGTGCAATTAGGTTTTACTCTTTCTCTATTAGTAATGAGCCTTGAATCATGCTAAAATCAAGTAAAATGTTGTTTCCACATTTCCATGATATGATAATCTTGCTATATCATGGAATTATGTTCAACTTTATCTTATAGTCCATTGAAATTACAATTGACAAACATGTACTATATTCTTAATTTTATTCCTTCTTTACTCGCTTACTGTGAATTATTTCTCACTATTTTCTTATGTCCTCATATTATCCCATGAAATGATAAGTATGATGGAATGTGTGTGGTCTTGTAAAATAAGTTTTCAAAAAAGATGTATATTTCATGGTTTAATTTGTTCTATAATGTTCCTAGGACCCAAATACAATATACCTCTCAATATTATATTTTTAAAAAGTTTATGACCTTATGTAGTAAATTATTTTCAATTTTGAATCAAAGAACATGGTTGTTATATGCCTGTTATACAACCCACATCAGCACTAATAACCGAGATCAAAATCCCTGGAAAATCTAAAATTTCTTCATGACCTCAAGTACATTGTATTGAGAACAAATATAAAAAACAATTTATTAATATATCAACATTAAATTTCAAAAAAATAATATCCAATTATTTAAAAGATCATTGTCTTTATATACTAGATATATAATCTTATTATTTTTAAATACAGGAGGTAAATTCTCATTTGGGGCACAATCTGATCCATATTCAAGATATATCATTAGTAAGGACCATATATATAACCAGAGGAATGAAAAAAAATAAAGGGTGAGATAATATTCACAACTATTAAACTATTAATCATTTAATCACGAATGAATTCATGAGATTATATAAAATAATATGTAGAGGATAATTATCATAACTAAATGAGAGAAAACCATAAAACAAATGTGAGTTTCAAATTAAGAGGAATAAAAATTTAAATCCACACAATATCTAGATGGAAACGTAATGACTATAACATGAAAATTGTGTAAATATTAAAGTTTCATTCATTAGATCATATGGTCATAATGAATAATATCCTATGAATTTTACATAGATATTTGCATATCTAAAAATTACATTTATGAGACACACCATTAGATGACATCATTATGAGAAACTAAAATGTACTCATATATACCTATCTAATATAATAGAAACTATTAACCAGTGCAATTGGTGTTATTAAAGACTGACCAATCTTAGGTTTTGAATGTAACCACCCATCCATGGTTAGACCCACCCATAATGGGCTTATAGTGGAACCACCCATCCTTGGTTCCTAAATTAACCACATGTTCTTAGATTATAACAAAAGAAACCATCATTCATCCATATATAACAATTCTATATGAAAATAAGTCATATTTTAAAACATTTAGATTACATATAAGTAAAATGGGTTTCAAAAAAAATCTATATGGAATCAATTATCTTTTCATAACTACCCCATATAAAAAATAATGGTTTTCATATAACATATAACATGTATGGAATTATTTCAAAAATTAAATTGATCTATACTAAAAAATTCATCAATAAAAATAATAACATAATAAAATATTTAAATAATAGTATTCAAGAACTATTAGTCAATTATAGATATAAATTTTTTATGATAATAAAAACCCAAATCATGAAAAATAACATTTTGATACAACTTTCTACTCATTTTTGCAAAGGATATAGTTATAAACCGGTTTTCAAAAATTAAAATGTTTTGATAAAAAACTGAAATAAAACTAGTAATAAAAAATTAATTATACTAAAAACTACATTTACCTATAAATAAAATGAAAAAATCAATTAAAATGGATTTTTATTGAATGATAATGTTCAAATATAAAATTTGGTAATTCCAATGAAGGAGTTGAATTGTGATGTCCACTAAAACAAATTTTATAGTTTAATCAGACACCCTGAAAGGAATAAAATAATACATAAAATTGAATATCATGAAATTTAATAGTATAATGTAATAAATTATAATGGAGGGTTTTATTTACACCATTGAAATGAAAATGTGGTCTATCTCCAAAACATGTTTGAAGAGATTTATATTTCAGAATTGAAAACCCTTACATTTTTTCATGATTACCATAGAATAGATTCAACATGATGTTTCATAATGATAAATATCATAATTAAACATTTAAATAAATATTTATAAATATTTATTTTATATTCATCAGTAATGAAAATTAAATCTATATATTAGAATGTTGTAAGGTCATTTCATCATTTTGTGTTAATTATATTTATAGTTCTCAACTATGTCCATAAAATGGGTGTCAATTTATTTTCTATAAAGAGAAATATTTTAAAACATGTTAACATACTAGAATATGATTAACTTAATATTTATTTTAATTTCATAATTGATTATTTTTAATATTTTTTAATGGTTTTTGATAATAAAAACATTGATACACATGTGTGGGGTTTCTAATTGATATCAATGTTTTACCGTATATTGATAAATAAATTTATATATTTCAAAAAATAAAATTATTAATGATGTATATTACATATATACATATTATATACTCATGATAAATAATAATAAATGTGATTTTTATTTAATTTATGGAAAACAAATTACATTTATTCACGGATACTATACAATAAACAGTGAGTGATTCATGATTTCATTACCCTAAATTGAAAAATTAGAGGGAAGTTAATTAATGTGTTATATATATATATTAATATATTATATGACAATTATATTTATGTTAGAAATTTAAAATCATGAATTTATTATTTATGATGTAAAAAAGAACATTTTAAAAAATAAAAAAGGGAAGGTTATGATTATATAACCAACTTTTTGGATAACTATTATTATTAATGTGATTAAATTATTGATAAATGATCTTATAAAAAGAAAATTAACATATTAATGTCTCTAAGAATGTTTATGAGTGGTTGGGGTAGAGTTTGCGAAATTATTAAGGTGTTCTTGTGTGAGGGGATGTGATAAGGTCAGTGCACCTTTTATAAGTGTAATACTATGTCATTTCTATAAATAGCCACAAATTTTATTCAATGGAATGTCTATTTCCACAAAATTGTGTTCAATATTGATAAATAATATATTTAACATGATATTAGGGTGTGAAACACCTGTAATTGTGAAATATAATGAATATATAAACATGTTGGACCCATGAAACATAAGGTTACCCCTTTTTTTCATTTTAGTTCTCACCATGGTAACTTGCATTTACCTAGGTATTTTTTCCTAGTATTTGAAAAATTGAATGGACCTTAATTTTAAATGAAAAAATAATTATAAAAAACTATAAATCCTTTTTTGGATTTAATTTTTAAAATTTGTCAAAATTATTTTTAAAATACTGAAATAATAATGAATTTAAAATCATTTTTTTAAAAAAAATTAATTAAATTATAAAATAAATATTATCAGTTTAAAAATTAAGAAATCATTTTAAAAATTATAATTAAATTATAAAATAATATTTTTTTCAAGAATCTCAAATTCATACATATATAATAAAAATTTCATAATTTCATGTAATTTGTATTAAATATTATAATAGACTGTTAACCTAGAATTCATAATTTTCATAAAAATATCAACAATACGTCTTATTAAAATATTTCCATGATACATCAAAATTGACAATAATTATTTCAAAATCAAATAATTAATTTTAATGATTTCCCATTAAAATAAAAACTTTATATTTAGTAAAAAATTGTTTTTTATGAGAATTAAAATTTTCATATATTTACTATTCGTAAAAAATTTCTAGTAATAAAAAATATATGAAACATGAAAAATTAAATTTATTATACAAACTTTATGCATAAAAAGTGATATAATTAGTTACATATCTATACTAATTGGATAAATTATTCAAATAATTTTTTTAGTTATATATAATTCATAATTCAGTTAGAAAAGTTTATACGAAAAAATTATTCAAATACATAAAAATAATATATTTTTATTTGGTTTTAGTGTTGTGTATGGATCCATTATTCAAACACAATATCTATTTATCACATAAAATCCTAGGTCGTTACATTCTATACAATTAACAAAATATGGTTCTACAAATTTCATTACGTAGAAGAAAAAAATTTAGTTTTCATTTTCCCCATTACATCTAATGGTTCTAACATATATTCTTTAATCGTATTATTTGAGTATAAAACATGGACCAAATGTGTGGTATTGATTTACAACACCTTATCCTTCAATCATTAATTTCTAATGGTAGTATTTCATTTGAGAGATCAAATTTTAGTTTAACAACTTACATGTTTATTAGATTTTGAGGGTATGACATTTACTTTCTCATAAGTGATACATGTAACACATAGTGTACATGTGATATGGAATTTATGAATTATATGAAATAAGATAAATCCCTAACATTATCATGGATCTCAATGAGGGAGATATATGTAGTGGTCAGCTTCCATTTTTTTCCAAATATCAAAACACACTTCCATAACGATATCCTAAGGAATGAATTCTACTAAACATCAATATCTATATACTATTTGATATTATAAAACTATCCTTAAACTCATATTTTAACCACATTTATATTTTCTTGAATGGTTTGAACATTCTCTATCATTTAATGGACATGGTCATGACCTATTAGGTTCATTTGTCTAACTCCTTCCCAACATGTCGATGTGCTGCATCTCATATTTTACAAACACCAAATTTACTTCCATATGAATATTAGAATGAAAAATCATTTCACAAGATAACTCTAATAGAAATAGGTAATGATCATAAATGCCTCAAATGTTCATCAAACAAAATATCATCATCTCCTCAAGAGTTTTATGTTTCCGATCATATTATCCGTATATCTGAGGATGATATACAGTGTTAATGTTCAGCTATTTATCCAATTCATTTGAAAGGCATATCTAAATCCATGAAGATAATTATAGTACCCAACCTGATACAAAAAATACAATAGTTATCTATAAAGCCTCCTCTCTTTCATTACACACACACACAATCACATATATATCATGGTTAGTTGGTAATGGGAGAATTTTTTTATAAACACTGTTAAAATTAACTATATTTTTATAGTTATCGACCAGAACCAAAATTGATTTATAGATTTTAGAATTATTGAGGTATCCTATAATGAAGTTCATTGTGATGTTTTCCAATTTTTGGAATGGAATGTATAATGAATTTAATATACACTTAGAATTTATTAATTCATCATTAGAATTATGGAATACAATTCATCAATATATATATAATGTAATTTCTATTTACATGTGATATTGATATATGTTTTCTTTTTTTAATCTATACATATTCATACTTACTGGATATATAGAGAAGGATGTGCTAACTAAATCATCAAACATTCCCTCTTCAGTTTTGGATTTTATCGAGAAAATATCCATCTTTCGAACATTATATGTCAATTTAAATAAATTACATGCTGTTAAATATTATCTCAAATTTTATATAGTTCCACATTATCATTATAGGATTTAATGATCAGTATATGAGTTGATAGTTCATCAATCAAGTAATAATGTTATGATTTATCCCCCAATATTATCACTTCACGATTGATCGTATGAAAATCCAAGAGTATTGGGCCTTTTTCAGTCCTCTTCATGGATAGTGTAGCATGTACCTTCCTAATAAAACCATCAAACTCCATTTTTTCCTTAACATGGTGGGAATGTTTTGACTAGTGAAAAGTTTTTTATTTAATTTATAGTATATCTTTTGGATCATAGTTAATTCCACCTATGTGAATTTATATTTAAATCTCTTTTGAGTAGAATATATATAAAGCCTTTATCTAAAAATATTATATCTAGAAATATTCATTGAAATGGACAATAATGTAGCATTTAAATATTATTTTGGTAAATATTAATGCTTATTCTATAATTTAAATCAACAATAATTAATTAACAATAATTAATTATCTGAAAAATAATAAATAATTTTTTGAATCATAAATTTATATTTCAAACCCTATCCAATTGAAGGGTTATGTAATAATAAGGGAATTGAAAACCAATATTTTTTTTATTTAAAACATTCTCCTTACATTAAACTATCCAATGAATATTTAATCCCATTTGTGTCTACTTGGCTAGTGGATATTATAGACATGAGAATTTTTCCACAAAGAATCGGTAATATTAGAGTGGCCTAGGAATGTAAAGGATCCCAGTTACTATGTCCAGTCTCAATCATTTCTCAACAACTTCAATCAATTACAAATCTATAAATATTCACATACTTGTGATTACTTGAAAAAGTAGTTAATGATTTTTTATCCATAACTAAAATTATTAAATTATTTCATAAAAAATCTATTTTCATAAGATTATTTTCACAATCTATAAATACTACTCATGACTTTCCAAGATTAAGGAGAAATTATAATATGATATATTAAGACATCATCAGTTTTTTAAAAATATAATATATGGAATATATTCATTAGATCTATGAAGAGAGTCGATGATTTTACATGACCAAAGGGAAACACAAAAAATTCATAATGTCCATTACGTGTAAAATATGATATCAAAGAAATACTCTCCCCTATAACCCTTAATTGATGATATCCATATCAAATTTAAATCTTCTATATGTTTCTTTCACATCTGGGTTATTCAAATATATCATCAATAGGGTTCGATGATACATGTTCCTATGTTTGATTTTATAATTTGATGATAATCAACAAGAAGATGCATCCACTTGTACAATATTAACATTAAGGACTTGTTCACCCAATGGTGAAGAACTATGTAATATAAATCCCTTTTCCATATTTTCTTGTAGTTTACTATTTAATTAATCCAATTCAATAAGAGGCAATCTTTATGGACTCTATATAAAACGAATGGATCCATGTATGACTATGAATAAAAATTAAACCTCATTATTTAGTGTGGGGGAGCATATATTTCAATTGGGAATAAATAGAAATATTCATATACAATAGAAATGTTATCAATCAAGGATTCACCCCCAATAAATTGAGTTAATATTTCCCTGATTATTTGGAATAATAACCCATATTATACTATTTACATCTGTCGGATCATCATCCTTATGTTTATACATGAGAATAAAAATATCCATAATATTGAATGAGATCTATATCTCCCAATAATTGATAACTGATCTACATAGGGGTTGATACTTCATATAGAAAATACATCTAATTCTACTAAGGGTTGATGAATTAAATCTACAATTGGTATCCTTCAAGAAATATCCATCATATAATATTTATAAATCTTATACATGACTGTTTTTCAACAATTTCATTTAAAATATAGTTCAAAATCCATCGCTTGAGGTTATGATCTGACATTCATAAAAAAAATTGTGAGATATACTTGAATATAATGAACTATAATCAAATATTGAGATTTGAATATCATATATAAATATTATATATACCTCATATAACATAATTAGCATTATTTACTATAGTGTTGAAGAAAAAAATTCCTTATAACATTGTGTTAACCTCTATCTAGAAATTATTTTCTATTTACATGTTTTCCCTTTTAATTGTGTGAATCTTCATATTACTAATGATGGATAATTTTTTTTATAAAAAATACCTAATGTTCAGGGATGAATGTTTTTTTGAAATAATGGAGTCTTGGAATATAATATTAATGGATTTACGGGGTTCTAAAAGAGTTTGGAGAACACCATTTGTGTTTTGGGTTTTCATTAAATAAAATTCTCTTTTTATAGTTTTCTATGAATTTACACACCGTGTAATGGGAGTACATGATGTAATATGTTTTCTATGATCATGTAATGATATGAGTACATAATGTGAAAGGCTATATGTCATTTAATGATAACATGTTGTGTAATTTAAAAAATTGAGTTTTTAATAAAAAGGTGATTATTGTTTTACCATATACTATCCCCATGGATTACACGATGTGTAAATGGATTACATGGTATTTATGTGTCCCTAATAGTGATTTTATTGTTCTATATGAGTTATTGGTTTATTTATTCAATGCTAAACCTCATTTATAACAACCTATAGATTCACTCTAGTGATTTTGGATACCTAATGAACTGAAGATTGGGTTATTTACTGATTGATCATTGTTGTGATTGAGGATAATATCTATAATTGAGTAATCATTTTAGTTACCATCATGCCTTCGATCATGGTAGCACCCTTGTGTTATCATATTCATTGATCTATGGTGAGGATGCCTTTTATTACATTCGTGACCCACTATGAACACATGTTCCCGGCCCCAATTCAACATTTGTTTTATGGTGAAGGATGTGATTTCATGAGGTATGTGTTTTTTCCACTTCTCTAAATACCTTTTATTAAATTGAATTAATTCTGAAATTTGAGGATTGGATTCAAGGGAATCCATTTTTATTTATATGATCTTCCTGTATGTGTATCCCCTTACGAGCATGTGCAACATTAGTTATTTGGTAGGTCATTCCGCCTTTACCCATTGATGGTGAAATGAACTACATTGGGTTTTAATAACATGTTCTATTAAATAAATGGCATGGTTAACAGATTTTATTTCTGTGATCAGAATTTAGGTTTTTAATAAATGATGGTTTATGTTGGGTTTTTAGTAAATGAAATGTGTTTTTCAAAACATTTTGAAATGGTTTTCAAAGTAAGATATAGTGAAATGGTTTTATGAAACGATTATTAAAATAGAGTACATGCGAAATCATGGGTACTTGCGTGAGAGGATTAGTAATTGGCCTCACCCACTATTAGTGGGTTTTCTCCTAAAGATTTGTCTTGATCCCTAAGACTAATGTTCCAGGGACTTGTTATAATTATTGGGGGTTCACTTTCTAGGGTGTGTCTCAAATCTTATTATTCAATGCATATGTACAAAGGCTTTGTGGGAACTTGATTTTATATGTTCGGTACCAAAATCCTAGCAATCCAAATGTAGTTTGATCATCGGAATGATGTTTCCAATGGATGAAAATTAATTTTTTTATTAATGACCCCCATTAATGGGTATGGGGGAACCCAACAAGACATCACAAACTAAAAACAAAAACCATTACACATTGCCCAAAGTAACAAGGTGAAAAAACCCAATTAATGTCTTAAAATAAACACCCATCCCCATCATAAAATACTATAATACTAGCTCCCACCCTCTCTATCATGCGTTGTTATATGTCTCGTGATGGAATACATAGGCATGGTATGGATAGAAATTTCCATATCCTCTCAAACATACAACTACAGATAACAATTATCTTGGGAAAGCTCTCTACATGGAACCTCTTCTAGATGAGTCCCTTTTAGGTGAACTAGTTTCAATGTCCCATAAAACGTGGACTATAGTGCCACAAAGAAATCTGTACCAAATCAATTCCATGAATTCAACAAAAAAACATCTCCATCACCCATCCAATTCATCACAAACGAGTTCCAAAATAATCTTGTAGAGAAAGAGCTTTAGAATTTTATTCATATGAATATTTTTATAAACCATGCCATGGTAATAACCAGTTCTATCACCTAACTATCAGTAAACAAGCTTCATTGTAAATAAAGTATCATCACAAAAATTTAGTAGGGAAACAAACATTTAAACATGATATCCCAAAATGACATTAAATTTCATCTCCAAATAAAATGAAAGGCTATGTGATGAATCCCTCATGTTTTCTCCCGCATCACAGTTAGAAATCTGGTCACTGGATATCAATTATCAATTCCATTTATTTATTATTAATGCTTGGTTGTTGGATGCCAGCATATGAGGATCAGTAACTTCCTTTGGGTATGTGAAATTTTTTTTATGGGTACTAGTATGAGAGGGTATTCAAGTTGGGATCATTATAATTTGGCATTAATGTAGGTATGTCCTGAAGAGTCCTTATCTTGTTGTGTTTGGTAAAGATGAGATAATATTTTTGAGATTTGAGAGGTAGATTTTGGTGATTCCCTTGCCAACCCATTCCCGGATGAAACATGTGATACCATGGGATATTGGTATGTGATTTTTCAATTATGATTTATTAATCATTATCTATTATTATTCATTATTGTTTTTCTAGTTTTAACAATGATAATTCTATTGTTTGATGTTTTTTACATTGTGTAGTAGTATGCTGCTGACACATGTTCCATGATTTCCTCAGGTGGTTGTAGGTAATGATACTCTAGAAAATCATTGAAATCGTTATTAGTTTACAGGGATAGCATTGGGGAAGTTTGATCTATTTTCCAGAATGTACCAGTAGTCTAGTATGAAGTCATTACGGTACCACCTGAAGCTAGAGGATAAAATAAACAATCACAGGAGTTCCTACATAAGAATACATCATATATTAAGGGTTTGAATTAAATCTAATAGTTAGATTAGTCTTTTTATATGATCAATTATATGTTCAAATTCCTAGATACAGATGATAGTATTATGTTGATTCGTTTGATGTTTAGACTAATGGGTCCAAGAAAATGATTGTGGGATTCCTTGGAATATGTTGATATTCTTGTGGGTATGGGCAAGAAGTGTTTCACAAATTTCTTCTTACAATATTTTTATATAGAGTCACAAATGATGGACAAATCTCTAGAGTTACTCACTATGATGAAGAGTGGGAATTTGTGGTTAGAATGCACATTTTATTTTTGTATAGATAGTAAGTTTGGAATGATAAGACGTAAAGAATGACCTATTGAAAGCACAGACATACATTAAGGCATTGTGACCAGATATAAGATAACATGTATTTATGGAGAATTCTATGACTTTTGTAGAGATATTGGATTGATATATGAATTCATAAATAAATATATAATCAATAGGTGGATATTCATTCCCTACACTTACACCTAGTCGGTGTTTTAGTGGCATGCATGGGGAAAAGAGGAAGTCGTAGGGGAGGTTCATGGAATCATGCATCGTTGTAAACTTTATTTTTTTATAGTGGTATGAATATAAAATTATATCAGTGTAGATGTGTCTCACAAACATGGTGTTCATGTCCTTTTCCTGCAATGATGTGTAACTTTTGTGGATGTTATGGTCATCTACAATTTTTTTACCAAGAAATTTCTACACCTCAATATGTCCAGGGATTGTTTGATCTATGTTATACTACATCATATACAAATACATCAATGAATACAAGGATTCATCTATAGGACTCAGGTGTGAATCAACATCACATAGCAGATGAGTTTTTGGTACATGTAGATGTGTATCCAGTAACAGTGAGTGGCACCTTCTTTCTTTCATTACATCTTTATTTGACAAAGGTTCATAACATTGTTTATATAAGTATGTTTTTTTTTTGATATGATATAAAAAATGATTTAATTAACAATATTTTGGAGGAAAGACACCTCGTGGGAAGAAGAAAAGAGAAGGGGGGTTGTGTAATTGTGCTCTATCGATAGCTGATGCAGAGTTTGTGTGGTCTTTTTTTTCTTGATCTGGATCTATTTTAAGTCATCTTTGGGATAGAATGTATTGTTACTCATCATTATATTGTATATTTTTATCATTATTATGTCTCATTTTAGGTAGATGATGAGATATCATATGTGTTCTAGGGAAAGTGGGATCCATGGTTTGTTCATAGAGGTCCTTCCGGTCCAAATCTCAGTAGTTTATTATCAGTTGTAGTAGTTGATCCTAATGTCATTTATTCTATTTTTTATACTATTATTATTATTTTTTATATTTTATTTGAGATTATTTCTCTAGGATTTCTCCAAAGTGTTAGGTGGATTTTAAGATTTAATTAGATCGAGGTACTTATCTAGATTCATTAAATTTCAATCATATAGAACCATTAGAGATGAAATAACACTAGGTTTAATTATATGATCTAATAGTGAATGGTTCTTTTCTCCCTAGTGTTTAGCCATGGGGAACTCTAGTGATATTTTCAAATAATTATGTTGGTTCACTCTGATTGTGAATGGACAATCAAATAGGGAACCATGTAATATCCAAGAATACAAATAATTTTACCCCATGCATGTTCAATTTTTCAACATTTATTTTGGGGAATGTTTTTTTAGAAGAACGATATTCAGTTGATCTATGATCAATTAACAGTTTGTGAGTATTATAAGATAATGATCAATTTTTTAGGAGGATATATAATTTTGAGTATCTTGTGACTTTGTTTTTTATTTATAAATATCCTGAAATTTTCATAGATTTAATAAATTTGACATTTCATCTGCATATCATTAATTTTTTGTTAGCATTCATGGATGATATTTTGGGTTATTGGATATATGAGTATAATAATGAGAACCATTTGTGTTTTGATTCGATAATATTGAAGATTAACCATTTTTATTGAATTATTTTAAAATTATTTTTATGGATCTAATCATTGATATTTTTGGGGAATTTGATTTCTAATCCTTGATTATCAACTAATCTAGTTTAGATAAATATTGTATTGTCAGGTGAGTATCCAAATAATTTCATTTTGATTTACATATTCATTGTTATTGGTGGATATTATCTATGTATAACTACAATTTCTAAATTTTGGAATTACCATTGACTACACTTTCTTGGAAATGGGTGTAATTTATAATTAATGATATGTTTCAGTCAACCTTAAACATGAAAAAAATTTAGAAATCAAATCCTCTTTTGATCTAACCTCACCCAGGTAAGGGTTATATTTTTTTATGTGATGATTCTATAAATGGATTGGGTTTTTAATCATGAAGGATGATCATGTGGTAGATTAGGGATCTATTCCTATTATACAATGTTAGAAGAATTACCCTACTCGTGATTTAGAGATTTCCATAGTTAGGATTGTGATTAATTGTTTCAAGAATTATATCTTTGGGGAAAGGATTATAATATTTTATGACCATACATGTTTGAGCTATATCTTACCTCAAATATACATTAATCTCAAATAATGATAGTGGGTGAGAGAAATTTAGATGTTTCAATTTATTATCACATACTCCTTGGGGATTAGTATGGTTATTGTCGATGCTATAAAAAAGAGAGTAACATCTCAATCTATTTTGGAATCCAAAAAAGAATCAAACCGTATAGGATTTTTTCCTTAATTTCATTTGTATATTCTAGAGGATGATTATTTTTCGATATGAGCAGTGTAATGTTATCATAATTTCCCTTTGAGTATGTAATGTATATTCAACAACATAATAACATGTTCAGGGGAATTTGAGAGATCCTTTATTGTTGGAAGACCTTTTTTGGTTGGTTTACCTCATAATATGAAATTTTCAATTTTGGGAATTGTTATTTCATCCTAAAAACTATGGGGAGCACACTTTTTTGGTTTTTAGTATTTCATCATGGTCCAGTCATCAGGGGATAGATAATATGTATTAATACAAGTTATTATGATTCAGGTGGTCATGTGTGAAGCATGACATTACATATTTTGAGTTCCACTGCTATACATGTTAATAAGAAATGATGTGCATCTGAGACCATCTAGTTTTCTTCAACCTATACTGATGATAGTTTCTAAATGGGATGAGGAATCAATATATATTCTTATTGGATTACCTGAAACTCCCTAATAGTGGATTCTATATTGTCTTTCATTTACCTAATGATTTACTCATCTCATTTCATAATGATTAACAATACAACTATGGTTATTGATATGGGTAAGTTGTATGATTAATAAATTATGAGTTTTTATGAGGTTCTAAATAATATTATTTATATAGAGATCTTAGGTTTAGATTGAGGTTCATGAGGATTCTCAAAGAGGTGATGTGGACTCTGGTACGTTTGTGTAGAACATATCATCCCATACATGTAGTAAGACATGCATGGTATACAGATATTAGAGGATATGCATAATGCATATTTCATATATGTTGAGGAATATTTGGATATCAATTTGGGAATAGTTTAGTTTTTTAATAAAACACAGTTATCAGTTTTCAATATGAATGGATCATTTAGAGGCTTTATATTGTCAACCGTTCAGATCAACACATTTTTTTTCCAAGGGTGGGAGAAGATTATTTGATGGGATAGATTTTTGTTCAAGAATATTTTCTGAAAGTTTGGGATACACGTTGGAATCTAGTTATATCTAAATATTGACTGAAATAATATGTGGATATGATGAGTTTTCATTCTAGATTTATATAAGTTACTGGGTTTTCTTATAATATTATCCTCTCATCAGGTACCTTCAACATGTAAAATAAGTAAATTTGGCTATGAGATATGTTGGTGAATTCAAGTTTACTAATAGTCTATGGATGTTTTCAAAACAGTTTTAATTGATAGTTAAGTTGATTGGAATTAGTGATATGTTCCATATATCATTTCTCACGCGGTACCCTCCTGATCCCTCATATGATCTATGCTATGAATATATTCATTTATAGACATGTTTTTGGTTGTTGATAATCCAATTAATATATTTGAATATCATGTGAAATTATTTCATGGGAAGTAGATTTAATTTTCCATATTGTTATGGAGGCAAAAAAATCATTCCCATGAGTCATGGGAATGAATTTAATTGTTTAAGGACAAATGGCCTCACCTATTTTAAACACTTACTTTTTAAACATTGATTCTTAGAGATTAAAAGTCTTTTTGGGGGGTTTTACTTTCAACTTGATTCCCAATTTTTTAAATTTCAATCCATTTACTTTTTTCATATTTAATATGTTGTATCTTTATACTATTAAGGATGGATATATGTTTTTTGTGGAAATTTAAAAAAGGATCATGGAGGTATATTTGTATGAATGAATATAGTCTAAGTATAAACCTATAATAGATTTGTGGAGTTATCCTCATGTTTAAAGAATGCACAAGGTGTTTTATTCATATAAGAAACTACACATTTTACAATTTTCATTGAATTTATACATTTTTAATTTGAAGAACAATATATGAAATAATATCTACGATCATATCATCGGATGCATTAATAATGGGAATGATTACACTCTTTGTATTTTTAATGATTAGTATTTTAATAAAAAGGTAATGTGGTTTTAAATTATTTGATCCCAATGGATTAAAACATTTCTAAAAAAATTACATGTAATGTAAGATTCATGGAAAAGTTTTTTAGGCGATTATATGTGTGATATATTTTTTCATTAAATATGATACCTCCTTGATCATGACCAAGATTTTATCTCTATAATATATTGAGGATCTCAAACCCTTATGGATAGTTTCATTTGGTTATTCATCATTTTTATAGTTGTAGTATTTTTTTCTTGGCGAGTAATCCTTTATTTTTATTCATTTTCTTTGATCATGGTTCTAATAATGAATTTTGTTATAAAATTCCTAATTTTTGGTGATGTTACATCAGGTTCATTTCTAGATATATTGTGAAATATTATTATGAGGGATGATTACTAAATAAGTTTTGTGTGGTGGGTCAGTTTTCTAAATGTATGTGTTTTTCCCTTATCCACAAACCCTTTTATGAAATTGAGTGAATTTTGAGTTGTGGGGAATAGAGTCTAGGGCCTCTCTCTTTTTGATATTCATGTTTTTGGATCTCGTTTTCTGTATAGGTGAACCATTTTTTGATGTATGTGGTTATATATCAAGCCATTGACTGTGAACTAAACTGCTCTAGTTTTTGATAAATTGTATTATAAATGAAATAAAACAATTGAATTTTATATTTGTGTGTTTGAAATATGGTATATTTATAAATGACTTTCCCAATGTTTTTTGGTAAATCAAAAGGGGTTCTAAAAGCATTGTGAAATGATTTGTGAATTTATTCGTAGAATATTATATGATGTAAATTGTTATTGATTTTTTTGGAAAATAGAGTAAATGGTAAGAATTGGGTACTTATGTCGAATGTGTAGTAATAGGCCTCACAGGCTATCAACGATTTTTCACAAGGGGATATTCTCTACTCTCAAGGCACGTTGTTCTAGGGAGTTTTTGGACCTTTTTGGGTTCATTATATGTGGAATACATGTAATTTTTTTAAAAGAATATGTCTAGAGGATTTATACAAAAAAAATCTTAATGTTATATATGATGTTCCTAGATATTCGGACAAACTGTGATCATTGGTGTTTTATTACATACGATTCTTGTTGATTCGTTATGTTTTGGTGTGTAAATTTTTTATTGTACCCCCATGAATTTGATATGATATGTGATGAAACCTTTGGTTTGAAAATAGTTTTATATTTATATATTTTTATATAAAATTCATTGAAACCGAATTATCAAAATTATTCAAAAATGTCATAAAAAAGAAAATTTAATGATTTATCCATGATTTTCATATAATAATATTAAATTTTATTTCATGGCTTCTTTTTGTTAAATTTGATAAATCTTGGATTATTCATCATAGACATGATATGGGACACTGGGATGTGACACTACTCTGACAGTTATCTCACACCTTGCAAACCCATGTTTTGCAGTGCGGAACATGTTATGTCATTAAATGCATGGAAAGGCATGACACCATAGTGAGGTAGTGGGATATTCAGTTAGCATAGATAGGAAAACTAGATGATGACATGGATGGGATTTTTGGATTATATAATATAGATATTGTTAGAGTAACTATTTAGCACTGTTTTCCATTTCAATTATACTTATCTCTTTGAGATTATATTTCATCCTTTTCAGTCATATATCTACTGTTGTTCTATATCTATTATGAAATATATATATATTCATGTTTTCATACACTATATATTTTTTGGATATGTATATTTTTCGAATGTTTTATAATTATGGATGGGTGAATTCACTGCCCCATTTTTTTGATGCGCTGGTGAGAGACTCCCGCCTTTGGGGATTGAGGATTCCCTTTGTGTATATGGAAAATTTAGGTTGGGTTTGTGTTTGAGAGGGTTTCCAGGTTAGGTTATTCACCTTCCAATATTTATTTCTTATTTGGTGGATACTCGATAACATTTTCTTCATTGTGTTGGGGGTTGATGCATTGAATGACATAGTATTCAAACACATTCATCCAGAATCATTGAAATAGAGGTATATAATTAGGTATGGGTGTCTCCTCCTCATATATTTCCACCAGCCTATTTGAACCCGAGAACATTTTCTTTATTGAGGCATACATTAAAATATGAAAACCCTCTATCATCATTTAAGGCAATTACCTAGGTGATTCCACCAAAAATTTTCTCAATTAGGGGTTCGATGTTTTCCCCCATCCGACATACCATCACATCTGGCTTGGTATTCCAAAAATTTATTCACTCTCTAGAGTACTATTAAACATGAGATTCCATATCTATATTTCATGAAAAATATAAAATATATTATTATCTTTGATATACTAGTATGTACAAATTGTTTTAAAAACTAGATTTTAATATGTAGAACTGTTTAATATTTTTACATTTTAAATCATAGAATAAACTAGGAGAATATATTTTAAGCATCATAATATTTTCATCGAATATCCTAATTGATTTTTATATCTTCATTTTCAAATCCAGTAATATTTTCAGTATATTTTCTCAAATATTTATAAGAATGTAAATTGTACTGATCACATCTTTTATATAATTTTTATTCCATAGAGTTATTTTGGGAAATCATCACACTATCCTTCACAAAAATTATTAATTCGATTACACGTGGTTCAACTAATTACTAAAATAAGAAAATTATTTACAATGAGTGATGAAAATAAACTAAATTATGGGAAATAATAACATAAAAGGAACTCAACCATAACATTTCTTATTCTTCAAAACTATAATAATAGTTAATAAATCTTATATTTAATTCAATATCATAATATGTTTTATAGTATTTTGGGTTTTCTTATACCTCAATACATAATACCTCTATCTAATAAGGAAATAAACAATTTATAGTGACTCATAAGGAGCGTGTAATCATCCAATGAATATCCCATTTTGTATTTATACTATATAATAAATCTTAGGTCAACTGATGATGCATTACGGTGATGATTGTGTTAATGATGAATAATCACATTTTGGGCTGATTACCCCATATTTTTTCTATTCAATAATGGTATCCACATTTATTATTTATATAAGGATCGATGTTTATGGAAAAAATTCGTCTCCTAACATAAAAAATATTTCATGTTATTGTCCTACACTTTGGCCCATTTATAGTGTTCTCTAATATTGTTCTCTATCATTAATTAAAAAAGGTTAGTTAATCTCAAAATGTGACCACAACATTTCTGTGATACTATATATTGAGACTAATGAAAAAAATGTCTCAATTATGATATATAAATTAAATTTTATAAATAATAATATCCAAGAAAAAATATGCTTACATTCAACGATACTAGTTATATAGTAATCTTATATATTAATCCTTGTAATAACATCTCCTAAAACTAATAAAATTGTCCCATAATCTAGAAATATAAATAGCAACAATCATCCTCATAAAATGGGGAATGAAATCATAAGAATGTATAGATCTCATACACTCAATTAGGGGAAACAGTCATTTCATCAAAAATGAGTTTATATGAATATATAGAATAATAAGCAGAAGAGAAATTTCATAACACCATGATATAAATCCATAAAACATAAATGAGCTTAAAATTACAATTTATAGAAAAAATAAAATAAAAATGTAAAACTATAAACCTAATAATTATTAAATTTCTTAAATTAATTTAATCAATACCGTTAATCATGAGATCGAATGATCATATTGAACAATTTTCGTCACAATTATACAATCATCCCCAGAGGAAAACATTAACTTCATGAGACACACCACTAGTGCACGTCCCTAATAACTATTGAAATGTACTCCTGAATACATATCTCATGTTATATTAAATCTTAACAACCACATTGGGGATATACCATACCCACTATTCTCTAGATTATAATATAATCACCAATATGTGGACCACCACCATTGGTTAATAACATTGCCACTCATCTTGGGTAATAATAGAACCAACCATCACAAGAATATAAATGAACCACCCATAAATCATCCATAACTACAACTTCCATAATTCAATTATTGTCTTTTAATAAACTAGAGAATTTTTTGAAATTAATTGGTGTTTATAAAACATAATAAAGGTACAAAATAACAGCATGAATTAAATAATTACATATCAAAAATTAAGCTACAAAAAATAATCTGATAATAAATTTATAACATATGGTCAGACATGATACACAAATACTTTAGAGATAGATCATTTAATGATAAGGAATGAAAAATAAAAAAAACATTTTTGAAAAAAATTATGTTCCTCGTTCTCATAGAAAATATTATGAGTTTCTTTTAAAAAAAGATCCATTTTATGGAAAATGAATAAAATACCACATGATAATTGAATTAGTTTAAAACTATTTATTATTAATAAACTATATGATATTATCACTTAAAATATATTTTCATGGAAAATGATATTCAAATAACAAATTGGGTTACTGAAGTTAATCAGATTGTATTACCATGTCCCTTTCATATTTTGTTACATTTGGATCAAATCACCATTTGAGGTATAACATTAAATAAAACACATAATATCAATAAATATATGAGGTTAATGATAAAAAATAATAATTGGGAAGTATTTAAATCATTAAAAAGGAAACATGGTGTATAATATAACCTTGTCTCATGGGATTAAAATTTGAGACAATGAAACCATTAAAGATACCCTTGATTTCTATAGAAGTAATTTATCCTCCTATATCAATAAGATAAACATCTAAATTAGATATTTCTGAACAGTATTCTAATATATTACCATTTATTCTCATCATTAATCACAATTCTTTATATGTATTGTGTTTTTTTAATCACCTTTTATTATTGGGTGTTAATAATCATCAAATTTTTAAACTAGGTTCATAAAAACAATTTTGATCTTTAATTTTCTGTCAAAGATCAATGTATTAAAAAAATAATTTTTTAAAAAATTAAAAAAATATTAAATTTCAAGTAAGTATTTATTAATTATTATTATAATTTAGTATATATTAATTTAAAAATTTCATATTTTTTCTTTTAAAAATGATTCCTAAATTTCCAATTTATACTTATATACTAATAATGTCATAAAGACATGTTATTTCTAAAGAAAAGAAAATTTTTAATACCCCCCTAAAAATAAAACATATTAATAAAATAATAAAAATTAATATAAAGATAATATTTCCATATAAAATTCAAAAATAATGTAAATTTTTTAAAGTCCACATTTTAATGTTTATAAATTTATCAAAATATAAAAAAATTAATATTAAATAAATTCATATAGGGAATAATTATTATTTAAAATAATGATTTTTCAATAATTTGAGTCAATCATAAACATATAATACATTGAAATAGAGAATGATAAGCGATGTGCATCATCTAAATGATCGAACCACAGTTGTGGTATGTGTGGTTCATATATTCTTATTCCAAATAATATAATATTATCATTATATAGATAGAAATATAAAATATCTTCATCCTACATCTATATCCCAATATCATTCTGTTCTCCTACATGATCTTCACCTGGATATATGATTGATAAATCATTTTCTCATAATTGGATTTTAACCATTTCCTTCTAATCAACATGTCTTTCCTTTTCATATTCATGTATATTGGATCTATTTTAATTAACATCAAGGATAATATATCATGATCCATTCTACTCTATTCATCAGCAACATTTGTTTTGCATACCAGTAAGGAAATTTATATAGGAACCCTATTCCTTGATGAAATATAGCCACCAACTTTTCTACATGATCAGATCCATCAGTTTGAATATCATGATTTTGGACCCACGATCAAAATATTTATCACAATTATCTTAATATAGATAATGAATTGGAAATATTTAATTCTAAAATTTATATTTATTGTTAAAAAAAATTAATCAGTTAAATTTAGTCATTTATAAATAATTTACCTTCTTGAAAAACAATGGAATTTTCATTTTGTATTCTAACAACACCCAATACCTTATTTGAATCATCAGAATATGTCTGAAACCATTCGTGAATAATTAAAATATTAGTATAGGTTTAATGACCATACAATTATTATAGATAATAAAGTTTTTTTAAATTTTTTTATGAAGAGAAACATTAATCACTCAAAAGTTAACATTATTAATATAATTTATAGTTCTTAGAAATGTTTGAAAATACATAAAAAATAACAAGTAATTTCTGAAAAAATATAGATGTTTACTATTTTTGTTATTCTATATGATTCTAAAGAAATATTTATTTTTGAATGATATGTAGATAAACCATCTTTTGTGATTAATAACTAAAGAATGTTAATTTTTATACAAAATTACTCGTTATAAATCTTCCATAAATTGACCATTTTTTAATGTCACTAGTATAATACTAAAGAGATATTCATGTTATGACACGATCTTAAAATATTTGATAATACAATTTATAATTAAAAATTAAATTTTTTGATTTAATCTCTAATGAATCTATGAATTGAAGACATTTTGAGGGATGAGGAATTCAAATGTTTGAAATGAGTCACTATAAATCATTTTTTCTATATTCTACAATAGTAGTTGTCTTTGTTAAATATTAAATTTTCATCCAATATTAATGCTATATTGATCAAATATCATCCTAAGATATGTATTGATACATTTAATATTTATCCAATAAACCATTAAAATAGGGTAAACAATACATTTTGGTTATTGAGATCATGTATTATTCCATGAGAATCAATGATAAAATTAATTAAACCATACTTATTATCCAAAAAAGGATAGACTCATCACAATGTGATGCACATGGTTATATGATTCCCTTATAAAAATTCTATTTAATATCAACATTCAACTCTTCAAATTTAAATGGTTCAATTCAATAATGAATCATTGATATACGACTAATACCAAGAATGTGTTAGAAAATGATACTTCATGGTATAGTGTAATTCAAAGAAACACATTTTAAAATTCATTAACATATTACCGTAAATGGAATATCTTCAATTTTTTAGTTTTTATCATTTCAATTGGCCCAAATATCATTCATTATTTTGTATCAAGACACATATAGAGTAATTTAGTACCAAAGGAAGTACATAACTTTCCTTTTATGGATATATGATCATGAAATTATTTAGGATATGAAATAATATTTCCCTATATAGAAATTTGATTTGATATCTATATAGAAAAATCCAATTCATACATAATATTATATAATATTATACAAATCTACGAATAACTATATTTTCATGAGGAATATCTTCATAAGTATTTATCACAAAAAATATATATATAAGTGAGATGAAGTCATTACACAACTAGGTTTTTACCCATTAAACTATGTACAGAAAATTAAAGTTAATAAATCAGTATCCTTAGAAATAATTAAATAATATTAATGACTTAAAAGAGATAGAATTTAAAATTACATTCATAATCCTTGAATGTATAACGAGCATTCAATATACCACTTTATTATAATTCCTGTGAATAGAATCTAATAATACACACTATTTCGAGTATGTAATAAAAAAAATATACATTTATAAAACAATAATCCTAGGATTCCTTAATCTAATATAATTAAAGATATACCTAATACAATATCAGTTCCACTTAGTCTAAATGATGTTGAATTCATTTAATCTTCCCGAAATATTTCCAAAAATATCTATACAATTATTTAATTCCATTCAATATTACCATTAAAAATGTTTTATGAAATTTACTAATAAATTTTAACACCATCCCTACTAATTACAAATCATTTGATATATAAATAAGGCTATTATAGGTAGTATGGTTCTTTATCATAATATTACAATAATTCCCTAATTGACCCAATTGGGCATTTGATTTTTATTTCTATTGAATATTTCAAAAAAATTTAAGAAAATAAACAATTACGTTTTAGGAATACATGATAGTTAGGAAGCATTAAATTTTACTTTACCATGTTCGAAATCAATAAATATGTATCGCAAATATAGAATTAAAATGGAATGTTTTCATAGTGAAAAAATTGAACCAGATTTGGTAAATTTGTTATATTGTATGATACATTACTCCTAAAAGGATGAATATAGTGTCCCAATAATTTAAACTCAACATTATATATCCCCATCAAATACCAAATTAAAATTTTTACCTCAATGATAGATAAGAAAACACCGAAATAGAGTAAAATAACTTTAAAATTTGTTCTCTTTTTATTTCAAAATGTATTAAAAATTATTTAAAGGTTTCACAATACTCTCCCACAACACTTTTCTCATCTAATAGAATAGTATTTTCAATCATAATTTCTTTATTTGATAAATTTTTCACCTCATTATTCATGTAAAAGAACATCCCTTCTAATAAACCTAGGAAGTTGTTGTTAAGGAAAACAATAGATAAATTATATTATTCTATAGATTATTAATATAAGATCAATTTGTATATCCCTTTATTATTTATTCATTATAATTTTGTACATATTTATATTATTTTTTTCTTATATCACCCACTGTTTCATACTATTATTCTTTTTGGATGAATTCATTGATTACAATTAGTGGATACCACTCATGAAAATTCTTACAAAATTTTGAGAAAATGTAAAATAATGAAAATCCATAGAATAAGTATATTTCATCATGCGTTTCCTAGATGATTTTGAATTATGATAATTGATGTGAATTAATCAGTATCTAAAAGTTTTATATATATATAACATGTTCTTTAAAATTGAATCATAGGATTTATTTTAGAATGAACTACATTATATTTATAGAATTAATTTAATATGGCTATTAATCTATAATAAAACCAATATCATTGAAGGGAAGTGGGCTTTGTGATTCATGGGGTATTTCCCTGGTTTAATAATTATTTATCTAAAAAAATTATTTCACTATAAAAATATATATTATATTTATTTCAAAAAGTTATATATAGACATCATTAGAACCACAATTATATCCCATATCTTGGATCTTCTTCTAATTTTAATTATCTATGCTTTCATTGGGTGGTGACCTAGAATTACTGATATACTGAAAAATTCTAATAAAAAAGATCTAATTTGAAAAGTATAATTATATAGAAATTTTTTTTCACCATTTCTAGGAAATTAATATTCATATTTTCTCACATAATTTTCATTCATTTATATTCCTACTTGTTTCCCATTTTTCAACATATTTTCCCTTATCCATATAATTTTATTGATGTTTCATCAGTTTATCTTCTTTTTCAATATTGTTAATAACTATTCTATTGAAAAATGTGATATAATTATTTCCAATTTTATTCCTTATTTACTTGAAGTTAAAAATATTGAAACCATTGTTATCCAATTTAATTTAGTTTCAAAAAATATAATCAAATGATATTTTTCTCGAAATAAATCCCATTCGTGATAAAATACATCATATAGTAAATATATAATTTATGATCAATCGATCATATCATATTGAGGATCAAACTATTGAATACCAATATAGGGTATAAAAAAATTATGATAAAACCAAATAAAGACATTGGGATAATAGAATAAATAATATAACCTTAAAATATTTACCACATATGATGTGTATTAGAAATTTATATTCTTCCCATATTCCTAGGGAGAAACTTGTAAATTCTTTACTTGACATAGTATAAAATTAAATGGACTTGTATTACTACGTGGCCTGATGTGCACCACCATACACGAATGATATTTCGAACTAGTTGTAGGGGTCTGGGACGGTAACCTGAAGTGATTGTACCCCATAATAGAGTGTCTAATTTTAATAATATAACTAAGAATCATCATAAAAAAATAATCCATAAAATTATGCATTCATAAATGAAAAATACCCACTAATACTAACAAATAATAATGAACCATAAGACATAAAGTCAAACAGACTCATCCACCAACTACGCCAAGAACATAATTAGAAAAGAAAAATATTACCATATGATATATTGAAAATATAATCCACAACTCATAAAAATATTCATATTCACTTATTATCCATCAATATTGATCACGATAATTTGATTATCATCCTAATCAATGCCTATGATAAGTGATGGTTGATTGGGTATCCAAGTGCAATGGAAACCTGAACATGGTGTGGGTAAAAAACTCTTTGGGGAACCACCAAAACAGTCTCTTAAATAACCAAAACTGTTAGGATATGTGTATGTGAAATGGTAAATTTTATAAATAAGAATAATTAGTTATTTAAAAAAACTATAATCAATCAATAGATCTGTGACCCTGATCATATATACATAGATTGTCCAACATCGGACTATCTCTGAGAACATCATGATGATTTTTCCAACCATAATAATGACCCATGGTCCTTTTTGACTAGAATACAAGTATCGACTAGTTGTCTTGATCTACAATAGACTATAACATAATGTCCTAAGGAATTCTATATCAATTATTAAAAACTAAAGGATTGATTTTTCTCTATATACAGTAGTTCCAAGTAGTAGTTTTCAAACATTGTAGATGACTTTTCTATGTCCACTAAAGATCCAACAAACCCCATAAAATACCATGTCGATGATCCAATCATATACCTTGAAAAAATAAAATCCTATATCTATAAACATATTATCCCCACCATGGGTGTTTATATCACCTCACAAAATTTATACATTAATTATCTGATACTACCACACAAAGGGTATTCCTTACTATCATGTCCTCACAAAAGAGAGTATATTAGACAACCCCTAGTGTGTTTTCATTTCAAATTACGTAAACACCACCTCGAGGGTGGTCTTCATTATGAAAACAACAACATGAAAATGGTATTTTTTATATATATCATAACATAACCACATATTGGTCATGTTCTATTCAAAATATTAAAAATAAATAAACAAGGGTCAACTGCACATCTTACCCATTCAACCTCTATAACATATATGATTGTCCGTAAAAATCATGTTCTAAGGTAACCCAATAAGAAATATTCACTATTCATCACACACCCATTCAGGGTTATCTTACTCTCCTAGAACACATTGGGTCCCTTAGGTCATTATAAATGTATTGGAAACCAACATGGGGTCTTTAGTCATAGTTTTTTGTCTTGGGTTACAATCATCACAAGTAGATAATCACGCCATTCTTCAGTTTCATACATGGTGCATCCTCATAAGTGCTAAAGTTAAAGCACATCTACAATGATCTATATATATGGATCATGTAGTAAATTGGCCAAAAAAATCCCTTAGCTAGTGTATAATTCCATTACATTTGCTTATGATACACGTTAATCAGATCCTAGAGTACTGATAATTTTTTTAATTGTGCTAAAATAACTACATACAAGTATGAAAATTAAACAACATTTTCTAGATGATAACGTCCTTAAATATAACGTATAAATTCAATACATTCATAGTAAACCTCATAGAATCTTCAGGAAATGAAAAATAATAATGTTTAGAAAAATTTCTCAGTAAGTGTATTTTATTGCTAAATAAATAAGTTATATCATAGAAAAACTGATTACGGTAAGGCAAATAATTGTACAAAAACCCAATGTAATCAATAATCTATGAAAGAAAAAGAATAAACAGTATATCATTGGTAAGTAACTAAAAAAATATTGCACATAATCAATAAACTAAGAATGAAATGAATCCAAAGATTTTATCATGTTAAAATATCATCGATATTAATTATAATTGAATAATGATCATAAAAAACTTAATTATTATATTTTTAATATCTGAATCATGAACCACTATTCCTTTGATGATCTATCCTCTAGTATTTTATATCTGTTTGTAGAAACCCATTTATTTTTTTAGGAATCCAACTCTAAGGGTTTATTAGCAATTGATTTCTTCTCATGAGAATACTCTTGTATCTTAAGGATTTAATTAACCATTACCCAACCAATATGGCTTATAATAAATGGTCCACAAACATTATATTCCATGTCCAATGATTTTAAAATATTTAAAAAAATAATTTTTTATTCACAAATTAAATTCCGTATCAAATTTCACTATATAGAAAAGAATAATGATTTATCAATATTTCCTTAGTAAATCAAATTACATTCATTGTAAACACCTTATGTAAAATTGTATTTGGATTAAGAAATAGACATATCCTTGAATATTGATATGTATAATTAGGTGAAATTCAATGTTCATTAGTCAAAGGAGATTCAATATTTCATGGGAATTTAAAAAACGATTCATGGATGTGAATGTAAATTTTTTCCATCAAAAATTTTAAAAAAAATACTTATGTTGAGTAAGGATGATATCAATAAAAACTATCCCAATCTTTTTAAAATAGTAGGTTATTGTCAGTGGTTAATAATAATATTATAATAAAAACTTTTAAAAACATTTATTAGAAAATATCTATTTCATTTTAAAAATAATTTTAAAATTATATTTCATCAAAAATTACATTAAAAAACACTTTAATTAAAATTTATCCACCTAAATATCTAAATTATGATTCAATATAAATAATGATTATAATTCTCTATATGTTGTGATAAGGAAAAAAAATTTCTTTTAAAATATAAAATGTTACCAAGTTCCTAATTCTAAAAGTGATAAGAATATTCTATTGAAATGTTTTTTAAAATAACAAATTTTAATAATATCATTAATAAAAAAATTCATTTATAATTTTTAATTCAATTTTTAGAAATCATGTTTTCTCAATAAAAAACATCTTCAACTAATGATATAAATGATGTCATGTTTCTAAAATACATTTTATAAAACAGTATGAGTACCATCGAGTGATAGAATGGTACTATTAATTGAAAATTTTAAATAATAACAAATGGAGAATAAAATTAATAATTTTATTGAACAATGATCATATAAATTCATTTAATGAAATTTATGTAAAATAAAATCTCAATTAGAATGACATTGTGAAGTAGAACATTAAAATTATCATAATATTGAAGTGATAATTGATCAATTAATTTATTATGTGTAGACACTATAAATTAGTACATTAGAATTAGAAATACATAAATAGTTAGTAAATGTAATTATACACATAATCATATAATATTAATTATAATGAGGATGTAACATATCCCGGTGAAAATGAATCCGGGTTAAGAAATCCCTATTGTACATGATAACTATATGTTCAAAGACCCATAGATGAAATTATTTTAATTAAATATAAAAATATCAATAGGATAAAATAATTAATGATATTATATATCAAAATTGGTTTTACTTACACCTTAAAAATCATATAAGTTTTGAATATCAAAATTTATCTTACAGATGTCCAAAATGAGATTAAAATCACTTGCCTTGGGTTTCCTTTCTTTAAGGTGAAAATCCATTAACGTCGTATATAATGGTTTTAAAAATTTATATAACATAAAAAACTGTAAATATTTTTATAATATCATATATTAACCTCTTATAATATATTGTTACCTTCATTTTAATATTCATTCATTATTTTTAAATTTTTGGTTTTTAGGTGCATCATTTTCAAGTATGTTTTGACTTGTTATTTCACTTGATCTTAAATAGATCATTATTTCGTAATCTAAATTATTTATAACATGATTTAATTGTACTATATATTTAATTAATATCTATTTTATAAGAATTTATAAAATTAGAAATGAGGAAATTTAATGCATTGTTCATTGAGACAGTAGGTCGTACGTACACGTTAACGCTACTTCCATATTTTTCCATATTATAATAATAATAATTAAATGATATATAAATGTGAATATATATTATAGTTTAATTATAATATTTATTTCATATACCTCATTTTTTTATTTAAATCATTGTTTATACATTCCATGGGTAGTGGGAATGTACCACCTTGTTTTAAGGAGGTGGAAGTATGAACTTCCACAAATGATGTTATCGTATTTCCGCAGAACAGAATGAATAAAAGTATTTGTTATATAAAGATTAGAAAACAATAAATACATTATAAATATCATAAATATAATATATAAACAAAATTTCCATTATAATTACCACCCATGAAAGGTGGTAATGGAAAAATGAACAATCAACGTTTTGTGAGAAGGTAGTCCTTAGCACACCGGTTCAGTTTGATGGTTAACAAATAGAATAAATTTTGTGTAAGTGTATGTATAAACCATACAATAAAAAGACTTTGAATATATAGGAAAATGATTTTATTATATAATTATTTAAAAATAATATTTTAGGGGTGGATAAGGAATGAAAATGAATGTGATCATTGAAGAATGATACCTTATTTCTAGGTAACTACTTTTACATTTTTGGAAAAGAAATCCATGGATATAATTATGCCCAATTTTAGCCTACAATCATGAGTGGAGTAATGCTGGTTATTATTTCAACATAGTTTTGATGAGACAAAGGTCATGATATTTTGAATATGTGGGAGGGGTGAGTGACTTTTTATCGTGGAGGTGGAGTGAAATTCTTATAAATTTTTTAAAAAAGAATTAAACCCACATTTTTTCCACGTATAGTGGATCCAATAATGAACCAAATTATATATAAGATTGTATTTTATCTAAACATGATCATAAAATTTGTTTTTTAAAAGTATATAGGTCATTTTGTCAAATAAGATTATGTTTTAGTCACATGTTAAGCTATTATTTATTTTAATCATTGTATTTAACATTAATCCCTTTAACTAATATTTATGGAAGGAAAATATGATAATCTTTTTATTAGCATTAAATAAATATAATTCAAAATATGTAATCAATATTTACAGATTCTAGTCATATATATGGATGATATTAATTTATATTTACCCTTGTAGAGGAGATGGCAATACGAGGTTCAAAGTAGAAATGTTTAAAAGTTTGATAAGTTTTCATTTCCTTTTTCAATGTGAAATTTACTAGAATTTTCAATATTCTAATAATTTATGTTTTATTGATCTAATTAAACATTTAACGAAATAAAAATATAATTTATAATATAAATATATTAGATGGAAAATTATTTACGAATTAAAATTTAATATTTTTCATTATTCATAAAAAACATAATTTCACTAAAATATAATCAAAATTCACCAGAAGATAATTTTTATGTTTTTATATAAAATATGAAGTTTATATTGAAATAATAAATTAATTAAAATTAAAATAATTGTATTTATAATAGATTACCCATTCAAATGTGGTGAAATGATCTTTTTAAAAATATAGGTTTTTTTGCATAAAATTGGACATGTCCTTATCTTATGACCATAAAGTATATTGGATTAATGATATAAATATTCTATTGAGAATATTAAATATTTATATATATATTAATTTATATTAATTTACTAATATCAATTAATTTAATTTATTATGATAAGACACATTTGTGAACAAAAAATAATTTATATTACACTACTTTTTATATTAATTTATAAATAATTAGAAAGCTCAAAATTCATTTTTATATTTTTCAAACCCATATATTTTCATAAGATTGTTAATAAAATTAATAACTTCTTATTTAATAGCTAATTTTTAAATCCTCATAACTAGTTGCATGGATATGGTGCCTAAATTTATTACATTGACAAAAAATACAAAAAATTACATTGCATTGGACCAAAAATTTTATAAGTCCTGGTAAACCAGATACAAACATGAAATGTAAAATAACATTTAAAATGTAAAATTTCATAAATAATATGATTGTATTCTCCATTTTCCCACCCTTTGCGTAACCCCATATATTATTACTAATATACTTCTTGTAGTCCAAGGAAAATATGAAACATATGAAAGGGGTGAACTAAGAATACCTGTAAGGGTATAATGACAACAAATTTTGCCATAAATAATCATAAACAATTATGTAATGGTTATTATCTTAAACACATTCCATTTAATCAATAAATTGAGCATAATATGGTTGAAATAAAATATGATCAAATAATTCTATATAAATTGTCATATGTTGTTGAAAATAATCCTAGGATATTATATATGTATAATAATGACATCAAATATCAAAATCTAACCTCATTATAAGTGCATGTATAAATCTAGACATCATTGACATACCATCAGGGTTTCAGCCGACACACCACACCTAAATAGGTATGTCATTGGCCAATACCAAAAGTAGTTGGACTCATGATACCTATCTATGCATCGAGGGGATATAGCAGGCCCCGACCATCAAATAAAATTTCAAATTCAATCCTCTTCTTAAAGATAAAAACACTAACAACATGAATATTCATATTACAAACTATCATATGAAATGTGATTACGTAAACCATACACACTTAATTATATCAAAATAGCACATCTATAGTCAAACTAATTAAAAAATAAAAAAATGATTAAAAATTATATCCTCAAAGATCAAATTTAATTAATCATACTATTAAGATTAGGGTGTTAACATAAAATAATATACATTAATAAAAAAATTGAAAACATGATGAAGAATAAAATACCATTTTAGTTTAAAATCATTTTTTTCAATTTCCGTGTAATTATAAATGATTATAATTTCATTTTACAAAACCTTGTAAACATATAAAGGAATCTTAAAAATATTATGGTGGCAGGATATAAAAAAATTTATTTATGTCGTATTTGTAAAAACAACATGTATACAATTTTTATGAAAAGTCATAAGTAACATGTAATGGAAATTGATAGGAATAATCCATTAATTGATATTTTCAGAAAAGTAAAAATGTGTAAATATGAAAAGAATAAATCACTGTGGAATAGTAAAAATGTTTTTGAATATTTTTTATAAAATAACTATTTTAGGAGAATTATATCCCTAATGATACTTAAGTAAAAACGAACCCAAAAAATGATGAAATTGGGAAATAAAACCTTAACAATTTGTAATATATTTATTCATATTCCCCTTAACTTCAATTGAATCTATTAATTCTATTAATACATTTATATTCATGATATTATATTAATTCTTATGTATATACACAAAAAAAAATGTCTAAATTGAGAATAAAGAATGTATCCCATATAAATAAATGTGAGACAAAAATCACTTACCCATCACATTCATTTAGTTGGAATTTATTATCCTCTTGAATAATTTTTTAAATAATTTCTTTAATTTATACCATAACTATATATATATATGATATCATATATGATATTATTATATCATTTTGTTATTAATATTTTGTTATTACCCTCATTTTTGATGTTAACTGCTTAATTTTCCCACACTCATTTTTTCATGAATGTGTAAGTTATTTTTAATATGATATAGTACCAACATTTAAAGAATTTTATTAGAATTATAAATATCATTTTGAATCATTGAATAATTTTTTTGTTCCATTAAATATTTTTGGATATGGAAAATGAATCACATCTCATTGTGGAGATGATATTCCATTCGTACACATGATTGAAGGTATCATTTCCTTAATAAGTGAAAGTATATGGATTTTTATAAAACATTAATTTTTATAGAAGAAAAATAATTTTGTAATTTTCATATTTATATTTCAATTATTTCCATCATTATACTCAACTAGGTAAATTGGTTACTAAAAATAGATTACACCGAGCCATTGATATGGTAATCCATCTGTACTCATGTGTTGTGTTTTTATTTTACGTGGGATGGATGAAAGTTAAAATATTATTATCATATAATCATTATAAAGTCATAACATATAGATGATTCATGGGTTATTAAATTTTAATCGAAACAATACATGTGGAGGGAGTAGAAGAATAAATAAATATATATTAGTTTTAGAAATTGATTACCTCTTATTCAGTTGACATCATTTAGATCTATTATTAAGGGATCTATTATGAGTCTTATTGGATGAAATAGATATCTAGAACATGGATAAGTATGTTGGGATGATAAATGGGATTGTTTTGGTCGATATAGAGGGCTAAACATGCTGTGAATAAGTTAGAAATGAGGTTCTTTTTTATAATATTGGTCATGTAAAATTTTGGAAACTCTAAAAATATTAAATTAATAAAAATAAAATTTCAATTAAATTTGTAACACACTAACCATAAAATATCAGATTCAGTGCATTATTTAATCAAATTCTACTTACTCTAATATATCATATCTTGATGTACCGATCATTTTATTATTCTTAGAAAGCAATATTACATATATGATACCCATAATGCATTAGGAAATAGATAATTCTAACATGATAAAAAATATAAAATGGAATAACTCCATCCATGAAGTATAATAAAAATATATCTTATTCATAACTTGTGGGAAAGGAATCCAAATAAAGGTAATCAGAAATGCTCTATAAGGGTATGTAAAGAAGAAGTGATAATGAAACAATGACAATAAATGGACATGGATTGGTAAATAACTGATAAAAAAATAAATTTAAATAACCTCATAAGGAAACCACAATATTGAATGGTATGATACTAAAACCCCTAAGATTTAATAAATATAATAGTATAGAGTTCATCTATATAAATGTCGATGCAAAATATGATGGATAATTGTTAACTCAATCAAATTGAAGAAAATTCTAAATTATTGGATATAATGTCTAAGGCATATGAAAAACTATTTGTTCAATACCATTAAAAATATGTATAAAAAAAATAGAAACCCATATAAAATTTCCAACTTATTCATCTATTAGGAACCTGTCGATGCATTGACATGATATATAATGTCTGGGGCCCACCAACGATTAGTTGTCTAATTAATTCCACATATGTAATGATACAAATAAATTGAACCTCTTATAAAATATACTTATTTAATAATTAATATTGTTTCATTAAATATTACATATTTGAGGATATGTAGTAAAATGTTTTTTTGATTTTTATTAATGGAAACACACTTGAAATATAAATAAAATATTCTTGAGGAATATAAAATTTAAACAATCTAAAGGGTCCCATACCACCTTGAACCATTTTGAATCATAATGATCATGGATTATTTACATCAAATTAAACATATAATATCATGATAATAGTTATTTTAATGATAGAAAATGTCAATGGCTATTATATACACCATATGATTTTGAATTTGCATATAAAAGCAAATAAGACTCAATGGAGTTTAAAATGAGATGAAAATACCTTACCTTGAGTACATCGTGTCATGTATGTCATAATATTCCTAAATAATACAATTAAGTTAATTATTTATACGATTGATAAATAACGTTTGTTTTATTATTAAATTTACTTAACTTATTACAATGTTGTACACAACTATGTAAATAGTAATGTTTACATCTAGTGTTTTAACCATATTGAATTTATGTGTCCAAAACAACATTGGAAGATCAACTATAATATAATGGGTCATTATATAATATTCTACATATTAGTAATCATGAAATATTAATCATAATTATACATCAATTATTTTTTATAACAAACTATTAAATATGCTTATGATGTATTAACCAATGTCACTATCGTGGACACAATAAGCCAAACGTACACATGTGTAACTTTACCATATTTCAATGGTTGTCTTGGAAAGAAGTTATATTGCAATATATCATTATATAATTATCATTTTATCATAAATACTATTTTATTTAATCATAAATACGTAAAATTCTTATTAATGTGATGAAAATAATCACCTCGTGTCGGGGTGGCAGTAGTCTACACGTCCACGACCGACAATATTACTTTTTACTATGTGATTAAGTTAATAAATAAAATGATATATTATATTCATAAAAATTAAATTATGTAATTAGTGTCATATATATTTAATTTATGTAATATTTTTTTAAAAAACAATCCTTTATACGTTCTATATATAGTGTGAATGAACCACATCTCTTTGAGGAGGCTTTAGTAAATAATTCTGAGAAATGATGTTAATGTATTTAAAAATTTGGAAAGTACAAGAGATTTTTTTATAAAATATTTATAGAAGAAAAAAGGCATAATAAATATAATATATTACTTATATAAATATATTTTTCATCAATATTACCACCCATGAAATGTTGTAGAGGGAAAATGTACAATCATTGTTTCCTGAGGTGGAAGATTGTTGTTACCATAATAAGTAAGCTTGTTTATAATTTGATTGATGTGAGTGTGATTTTATATATAAACATTATCATAAAAACAAACTATTATATTGAGTATACATTATTTTTTATAAAATCAAGGAATAAGAAGAGTTTATGTGGTGGAAAATGTATATAAAACCAAAAGTGCTTATGGAAGGATGTTATTTATTTATTGGGTAATTCCATTTGGTTTTCAACAAATGGATTCATTGGAAGGATTTAATCCCAAGAAGAGTCTTATTGGATGAATTTTGGGATTTGAGGAGATTTTTTATAGATTTTTTCATGTCTAATGTGGTTTTAGAGGTGTGAAGAAGTATAAGGTGATGATGCCATTTTATAGTGGTTGAGGAGTTTCATTATTGTAAATTTTGAAAAATGGAATTCCAACAACCTTTTTACCATATAAAGTGGATCCAATAATGGTAATAATTAAATACAACCGTGTATAATGACATAATATGGTTCCAAAATTGAATATTTTCACGTTTCTTGGTCATGTGGTCACTTAATATTAATGGTTTGTAACTTGTTAAACATATTTTGACCAAAATAATTGTAATTAATTATACTTACTTTTAGTAATTAATTTGGACACAACAAATTTGACCTTATGGGACGTTATAACATATTATGATTCCAAAAAATAGAATCCATTTTCCCAAATTTCAATCACATGTAGGAAAAAAAATAATTTTAATTTAATTTTGAAAAAGGAGTGACAATATTGGGTTTTTATGTAAGAGAGTCCTAAATTTTGGAATGTTTTTATATTCACTTTCATAGTGAAATTTATTCAAAATACATAAATTATATTAATTTAAAAAAATCTAATTATTCTTTTTAACCATTTATTATAAAAATTTATCCTTATAGATAATGTAGATGAAATAACTCTTCAGAATTAAAATTCATTATTTTCCACTATTCATTAAAAAATAAATATCACAGAAAAATTCAAATAAATCCTTCTAGGATAATTTTAATATTTCACAATCAAATTTTAACTTTATTGGGAAATATATATTCTATTAAATTTTAAAATTTTAATTTAAAATGGGTTCTCCATTAAATGTTGGTAAAACATCATTTATAGAAATATTTGTCATTAATAATTTTATTTTGTTTTTATCTTATTCATATAAATTCATTTGGATAAATACCATAACAATTTAATGAATATATAATATATATTTATTAAAATAGTTGAGAATAGTATTTAATTAAACATATAAAGATAAAACACCGTTGTGTGCATCAAAATAGTGTTTTATTAATGTCATTTCCATATTATTCAATTGGTTCATATATTCATTTGTAATAAATTTGTAAAAAATGAATTAATTTTCTATTTTTTATACCATTTATTTTCATATTATATTTCATATTATTCATGACCTATAATTTAGATGTTATGTTATGTATTATTGAATAATAATATTTTAATAATGTATTGTTGTTTGTTTAATACACACTATTCTGTGTAACACAAGCCCTTTGAGGAGACTTGTTGTATTGTACGACCCATTATAACTTAGTACCATGTTCATTTAAAGATTCATCGTAGATATAATTTATTTACAATTGTAAATATATAACCATTTATTGGGGAATTATATTCTGTTACGTGCTTGGTGATAAATGTAATACACGCCATCAAATATGATGTTTTTACATTAGAATTTTATGGTGTTAAATTATCACCAACATAATTAAATTGATCCTCTAAATTAATATTGATCTCATTAATAGAGGTATTGTTATTTGAAAACAAAATATTATTGATAAATAGAAATCCTAAATAGGGTTAACAGAACTTATTCATAATAAGAGAAAATATAAATTACCTAGGTCATGTAACAAGGTTTTGTAATGGGAGAACAAATGTACGAAATGGAAATATTGATAAAGGGGAAAAATTTTACAATAATGTTTTTTTGGAGAGTTCTAGAGAGCATTTTAAGATCAGAGTTGGTGACTAAAAAAACATAAACCATAGGTGTGATGAAAGTTCTTTGATATCAACAAAAATGATTAAAACATGAAAATGTTATTGTCATATGAATTTTATTACATTTTATAATTTATTTCAAACTAAATGAATATATTAAAATATATGTTTATGTAAACAAAATATTTTCCATAATTAAGCCTTGAAATATTCCTACTTCATCTCTTAGCATAATTTGCATTGTAGGGTGAAGTAGTACATTAGTCTAAGAAACCTCATCCAATGATTATCCAAATCCATTTTATAAACAGCTATCATTTATAAATTATTTTGATGTAATAATAAGTAAGTGTGGTCAATGAATTTATGAAATGAAAGTATCAATAACTATCAATCATCAGGAAATATTTCATTAAACATCACATACAATAAATGTGAAAACATTCATCATGTATTCTGTTTAAATATAGAAGTAACATAATAAAAAATAATAATTTATTGGGATCATGCATTACACATTATTTCTTATGTTAAAAACATGTTATTTCAAATATTCTTTATATCCAAAAGAGTTGTGAACTACATCGATAAATGATTAGGCTGCATTTTGACTGGTTATTAAAAACTAAAAAGGTATTCCACATTTGTCTAAAAAAATAATTTCATCTTAATTATCTACACATTAAAAACATATTAAGGGGTTTTTTCTTCAATCTCTTATTATTGAAAAAATATAACTTCTACTAATTAAATTATATTGGTACCATTTAGCATAATTTCTCAAACCCTTAACGAAATTATACTATAATTTAAGCCTTACATATTTCAAATATCATATCATGAGAATATCAAAAACAAATTACATAAAAAATATTTCTTATATTTGAATTATGAAAATAAGTAATCATTACAATAGAATAATTTCAATAACATATTCTTGACCTTCACCCTGTAGCTTCTTCTTCGGAATATTCTAATAATTCTTTGGGGATTGATTTTTCTAGTTCCCTATATTCAGGTCACTATAAAACATAATTTAATTGTTTTCCTTCTTAATGATGAATTATTTTTCCTTGTGACCCCTTTCTTCTCTCATATAAAAAACTATAAATCCCTCAAGCATTTACAATGGTCACTATGTCTATAGTTATCACATGTGGTAAAATTTATATTTACCTTTTCCCATTTATCTATCATTCTTATATTCCCTCATCTTCATCTCTTTCTATTATTTTAATCTATTGTTTTTAGAGAATTCATTCAATATATTTATATCACATAAAACTATTTCATCATATGTTAAAAGGTTCTAAGACACCATAACCCTTCTGTGTCTTTGATTAATTCCTTCAATGAAATGATCAATATTGGATTCCATTTTGTGTTTTAAATCTATAGCATATGTTTTTAACATAGTAAAGGTAGATTCACACTCCATAATAATTTACACATGGATTTTACATAAACTAATGAATATTTTGTTCATCATAATTTTTTGATCACGATGGAAATATATATCAACAAATTTATACATAAAAGTCATTTATTCCATGAGTTATATTTTATATTCCTCCTTAGTAATTTGGATCATGATTCATCATTGATCAACATAACCTTGGAGATAATAAATCACAAGTGTAATATATTCCAAATCTTTTTTTTTCCAAAGGACATAAATATCATCTCCAATGACATAATCCAATTATATGTTACCTTTAGACCAGTTGTCATACTAAATAATGATTCTTAGTTCATATAAAGTGATCCAAAATTAGATAATCTAAATGAAAAACATGTTCCTCCATCAGGTAAAGGATATATTTTATATCTTGATTAATATTTTCTAATATATCCATAACATTCTCATTTCAAATACAAGCTATTTAAATTTTCTCAATATGAAAACCTATAAAATTATGATGATTTTGATACCATTCATCTAGTCACACTATATTTCTATCCAATTTCAAATAATTTATTACCACCTAAAATGAGAACATTGTTTTACACTAACTAGCATATAACACTTAAGATAAATGAAAAATTAATGTGTATAAAATATCATAATAATAATCATGGTTTATTTTCGGATATATTTTAATTAAAATACTATATAATGGTATGAAAAAATTGATAATTACATTGAATACATCCCACATGTCAAACCGGGTTTTCAGTAAGATTCATTTTTATGTACCTAGTAATGGAGAGTAATATCTGACACATCATTTTAGAGTTTTTACACCTAGTTACATATATTCTATAACAACAACCATAATAAGTATCATGACATGGATGATTTTCTAGGAATATACACATAATCCATACATCACTAAATTTCTATGATGTTCTTCTATAAATATCCTCAATGCCCATCTTTTGGTTATATTCCTTAATATTTGATTTATTAATTTACTATCCAATGTTGTCGCTAAACAGAAATTGATACTTACAATAATTCCCCAATCATAGATGCCTGGAGCCATTAAATTATTTCAATACATTCGCAAGATTAAGATGAATAAAATCCCAAAGGGGTTATTAGTTTATCAGTATTGAAAATTGATATCATTTACATGATACCCGCAATACATTGGAAAATAAAAAATACAATTGTGATACATAATATAATGAAATAAATTCATCCATTAACACTTATATAAATATTTTTCTTTATATCATTTTAAAGAAATCATAATTATTGTGATCCCAAATTCTCTGCGAGGGTATCTAAAGTTAATTAAATAATGAATCAATTAGAATAGATTGTCATGGAAAGATAGATAACAGCTAAAAATTCAATTAAAATTACTATATAAAGAAAAATAAATAAAACAGTTCATGAAACTAAAAAAACATTTATATAATTGATAAAAATTTAATTGAATTCATCCAATGATATGTCAACGAAATGTGTATTTTTATAAGTGATCACTAAATAAAAATGAATCAAATAATTTTTTATAAGAAGTTATGTCTAAGGAACAAGAAGAAGTATACTATCCATACCATTTAAAAGATGGTTAAAACAATGGATTGAAACCTACTTAATTTTGAAAATTTATTCATCTCATGAGAACATATCGATGCATTGAGAGGTTATATAATGTTCGTGACCCACCTACCATTACTATTCTAAATAATTCCCCAAATTGAATAATAAAAATAAATAACATGCATTATAAAATATCCTTATTTAATAAACAATATAGTTTCATCTATAATTTCCTACATTTGGAAAAGTTATAAGAGGGGTTTTGATGATTACGAATGGAAATACCCTAGGAAAATATTTAAAATATTAATGAGTAAACAAATCCTTAAACATTCCAAAGTGACCCATTCCACCATGATACATTTGAAATAATATGTCTCATTAAGGAATCAAAGCAATGAATACTAATTATAATATTAGAATAAATATATCATGAAATAACAAGTCAAATTATAGTATATACACTTTTGGATGTGAAAAGGTTCCTAACAATAATGAAGACTCAATTGAATTTAAAATATGATGAAAATCACTAAACATGACTCTACCTTGTCATGGGTGTCTTAATATTCAATAATAATAATCATAGGTTAATTATTTACTTTATGTATAAACATTTTCAATATTATTATTATATTTAAATCAGTTATTTTAATTTTGTATACAACTACATACAAAATTATGTTTAATTTATGTTTTTTTGAATGTATTAATTTAATGTGTCAATAACAACATCGAATGATCGACAATGGTCAAAGGGGGAATTGTATAAAAAAACTCAATAAAAATAATAATAACATAATATTAATATTTATACATAAATTTTACTTTTAAAGATAACGATTAATGATTTGTTATGATGAATGGACCCACATTATAATCCTAGAGATCGTAGTTCGCACATACGCACGTGTAACATTCCCATTTTTTCAATGATAATTATTATATAATGTAAGTATAAAAATATATTTCAGTAATTATTATTATATCATAAATAAAATTTTATTTATGCATATATACTTATACATAGGATTCATGTGATGTAAAAGGAATCACATTGTGTTTAGAAGGTGCTAATCCACACTTCTATAACTAATGTTATCACTATTTACTATGTGAAAAGGGTAATAAATAAAATGATATATTATATTTACATAAATGAGATTATGTCATTAATATCATATATTGGTCTTTTAAGTTGCATATTTTTACTTAAAATCATCCTTTATTTGTTTCATGTATAGTGTGAATGAATAATAATACATTGAGGTGGTGGTAGTCCAGACTTCAACAAATGATGTTATTGTATTCACAAAAATATAAATTATAAGGTTATTTTTTATAATAGAATACAAAAGCATAATGAAATTAATATTACACTATATTACATAAATAAATAGAGATTCCATCATAATTACCAACCGTGAAATATGGTAAATGAAAAAAAAAGATTCGTCATTTTGTGAGGCGATTGTTCTCTGTACAGATAAATAGAATGTTTGCAACACATTATATGGAATTTTGTGAGAGTGTAGGTGTAAAACATAGAATAAAAATATCCTAGTATATTTTGGATACTTATTTTTTTATATAATAATGAAATAATCAGATTATATGGATGGACAATGGAAATAAAACTAATTAGATTAAGAAAGATGTTACCTCTTTTTTTGTAACTTAATTTTGGATTGCATTAGAGAGATTCATTCCATGGATTCATTGAATAATGACCATATTTTTTGATTAGTGGATTGATTTTTATGAAATATATTGGTAGTTCATGTTTGGGTCACTATGTCTTGAGAGGTGTCAGTATGTGGGAGGATAATGGGATTTTTTATTGTGAAGCGGGAGTTTCACTGTTGTAAATTTCAGAAAAGGAAATTCCACCGACGTTTTCTTCATATACTATGGTTAAAATAATGGTAAAAATTAGATCTGATGTAAGATATAGCCTGATTATTCCATCCAATGTATTATAGGAAGTGTCTATGTTATTTTCTCGATTATGATTAAGGTGTAATCCCATGTTAATCTTAATTTCGGTATAATCATTGTAATTAATTTTAATTACTTGCACTAATATTTTTGGTCAAAAATAATTTGAACTTATTAGTCACTATAAATAATTATGATTGAAAATATTGAATCCATTTTTTCAAATTCCAATCAATGAATTGCTGTAAATTAATTTAATATTTAACATGAAGATTGTTCGATAATTTGGATTTTTAATGTTAAACTATCCAAAATATTGCTTTGTATTTATATTCAATTTTATAGTTCAATTGATTTATATGATATAAATTCGATAATTTTATGAAAAAATAATCTACATAAACTCAAATACAATTTAAATTAATATTTAAACATATATATATATAGTAGATAAAAAACTAGTTTTGAATTAAAATCTATTATTTTCAACTATTCATTAAAAAAATGAAACATTGTAGAAATATACAAAAAATTCCCACTATGATAATTTTTATGTTTTTTTTCATAAGATGAATTATATTCTCAAATATATAGTCTATAAATGTTAAAAACATTATTTTAAAAAATTAATCTCCACTAAATGTTTGTAAAACATCCTTTATAAAAAAGATAAGATTTTATAGATAATATTTTATTTATCATATCTTATTCCTATAATATTCTATTAGATGGATGTAAAAAACTATTTTATATTATATTATATATAGATATAGTTAAAATCATATAATTTTGGTAAATAATTAAAATTTTTCTGTGAAAACAACTTTGGGTGTATAAAAATAGGTTTTTGTGAAAACATTTACATTATATTCATTTCGTTCTTATATTTATTTCCAACCAATTGTTAACCAATTTATTAATTTTATATTTTTAAAACCATATATTTTAATAATTTAGTAAATAATATTCTTTACAATTAATTTAACAACTAGGTTTCATCTTATTAAATAATATTAACTTCATAATGTATTGTAGTTTGGTTAAAACTTAGTCATGCATAAACTGTAATACATTTTGAAGAAACTCATTTTTAAATGTGATATATGCTATCTCATTATCATTTTCCTTAATATATATAATATATTTAATATATTTAAAACAATAAATATATACTAATGTCTTGGGGTATTGCAATCCCTTACATGCTTGGTGATGCATGTGACACACATTATCAAATTCGATGATCTTACTTTAGAATTTTGGGGTGTTACAGCAAATGGAACCATAGTGAGTTATTTATAATTTATTATATGAATATACCAAAATATGCTCATTAAATAATTTTAATTCAATTTTATGAAACAGTTTTTGGGTTACATTTTCACTGTAACCCTAAGATAAACCCTTTAACAATAATTGTGACAACATGGATTTTTTACTACAGAAGGGATATTATATTTATAATAAAATTCTTAACTACCCATAAATGGTTCTTGCATAAAATATTAAATCTTATCCTAATATTTTTAAATATTTTTAATTTTTTATAAATATTTTATCATTTTATTAAATTTTATTTATTTAAATTATTATTAATTGAATTTTTGAAACTATTCATTTCATGAGATTTTAAAATATATAACAACAAATGAAACATCAAAAAACAATCAATAAATTACTAATATGTCTCTAAAATCATTAAAAAATTTATGTGAAATTCTAAAACTGAAATTATAATTATATTAAAAATTTTAATATCATTTATTTAATATTTCATTTAGTTAAATAATTACCAGAACATCATTATGTGTTCCTTTCAGGTAATTATTTTACTATAAAAAATAAAAATATGAATCATAGTATAGAAAAAAAAAATATTTATAATGAATATTTATATTCCATGACATATTATGGAAAACTATCCATAAAATTTTTAATATATATTTAAAACAAGAGTATTACATATTTGAATTTCCAAAGAATAAAATATATAAAAGTATTTATATCATCTACATTGATCCAAGAGGCTATAAAATATAAAAAATGATGATTTCTAATGACAGAAATCAACAAAAAAATATGAAATGTTTTTTGGTGTTTTATAATAATTATAATATTATTTTTACCCTTAAATACCTTATTTACACATTACTATGGGAGAAAATAACATGTTACTATTAATATTGACCATGAATAAAAGGTATCTATTTACTAAATTTTTAAAAAAAAAGTTCTAAATATTGACTAAAATTTTCAGTATTCAAAAATCAAATGGGGTAACATAAATTAAAACATTTCCATCGATAGAATGAAAAAACGAATTGTTAAATTAATAACATTCAAATAATTGATATATTTTTATAACCAGACTCAATATAAAAAAAGTTACAATGAAAAAAGTTGTCTTAAATTAAATAATTCATATAATTATACTTTTAAACAAATTAAAAATATAATTTAATGGAATAAAATATTGGGATGTAAAATTAGTTTAGAATTAAAATGAAATATATTACTAATATTTATTAAAACATAATGAATATAAGAATAATACCAAAAAGTAATCCGAATAATTTTTTTTATAGTCATATTTTAAACAATAAGTTCTGTATTTAATTTTGAATTATTAAAAGTGTCAAAATAACTAGATATAAAACATGTGCACCATCAAAAGGTGGTAAAACTATATTTTTTTAAAAGTAATCTTTTATTTGTAAAATAGAGGTTGTTATTATAAAATGTCTATAAAACTCATAGGATGAATGTTAAAAATTATATTGAATATATTATATAATTATATTTCATTAATATAATCACAAAAGTGATATTTTCTTATTATATTTATATAATACCAACTTGAGAAAATTTAAATAGTTTTTCATAAAAACATTTACATTATATAAAATTCGGTTTTATATATATTTATAATTAATTGTTAATCAATGAATTCAATGATATAATTTCATATTTCAGTTAATCCTATTCATAACAACCAATTTTATCAACTTGAGATAATTTCATCTTAAATAATATTATTAATAGTACACCATGGTTCATATAATTTCATCAATTCATGCATTGTAATCTATCTATGATATTAAATTTAAAAATATAAAAACCATAAAATCTTTGGACAATTCATTCTCCCCTCCTTTATAAAATTTAATCCTCTCAGTTTTTTAATTTAGGTTTGGTGTGTCAGGTTAGAATATTCAATATGCCTTTATTGAAATCCCACGCGAAAATAAGGGTTGATAAAACATCCCATTTAAAATAAATAAATTGACGTGTGAAGGTGATATTGGATAACACATACTAGGGTTACATGTATGAGAAAATGGGGATGTAAGAGATAACTCAATATCATGTTCTAGAAGAGAGTAGTAGAGAACACATTCATCAAAAAGTTATAAACAAGATAACAATAAATCAATTAGGGGTTAAATGACCATTTACTTCTATATAGGAAAGAAAAAAGGATAATGTTTCCATTTAGAAATTATTTTCCTAGGGTTTAGTAATTCATTTAATTCATAGACTTATATCTTAATGGAAAATACTTACTTGACCTGTAGTGTTTCATTGTTTAATCAATTTCCAGCAGAAAGTAAAAATTTTCTCTAAATGATCGGTATTTTATATAAATGTTTCAATTGTGAAAAATTATAATCGACATATAAAGATCAAAATTCCTTTAAATTTATATGTATATATTCATATTGTTCATAATAATTAACCAAAAACCTAAATGGTTTTGATAGGATAAGATAATTCTTAAAAATTAATTAACCATTATCTCATGAAAAAATGATCTAATGTAAAATATCAATTAGTTATAATCAATGTTAAATATATATCATTCAACAAATAACTATTCATCTTAAAAGATATTGATTTCTAACATTGAGACCAAAAAAATCAAATGGATTTGATAATTTGGTCTTCCTAATATCATCAATCACTCTTAATGTATTATATCATAAATTTAATTTCATAAATCACATAATATCTAAGATATGATAACTTTTTTCCAGAAAAACATAAAACACTATAAGATAACTATAAATTCATATTTTACTATAAAATAAAATTCAACATTTAAACCTCAAATAATTTTGATTACCTTATTGTTATAGTATTCCCTATATATATTAAATTTTCCAATGTAATATTAATCACATGATCGGTATATATATATATTTTTTGAATTCAAAATAAACATATTTGATAAAAAATGTACCTAAAATGAAAATAACCATTATCTACTATATATTTCATTTAAAAAAATTCATTCTAACAAAGAATAAATAAAGGATTGTCGAACATGTTACACCCTAGTCACACATTGGTTATTGGTTCAAATTCAAAGACCCATAATTTCTGTGTAATTTATTTTAAATATATGGTAATTTAACAAGTCTGTGAAATCTGACGTTGCACAATTCCGAGATCCGGAGTGCCCAGAATGATCTATTGATGTTTTTTGGATCCTATGATAAAGAGTGTAAGTAGTTTTCCTAAAAAAGTGGAATAACCCTTAAACGATAACTTGAAACAGAATTCTGGGGGCACCACAACGCTCAGAATGGTGGGTTTACTGTAAGCCTGACTTATGATTAGTCGGAGTGGGCCTCCATTGAGAAAACCAAAAAATTGCATAATCATATATAATATAATTAAATAAATTTTTTAATTTCTCAAATTCTTATAACTCACAAATGGTAACTTGGATTAAAAATCGGATACCACCACAGAACTCACGAGGGTATGCTTTCATTATGCAGACACTAACATTGGCCAGTGGGGGCCACCAGATAAAGATAGTTTTTGGCCGAAAAAAATAATAAAGTGACAATTATTTTATTGTAAAATTTATAACATCTAAACAGTAACTCGGATTGAAAATCTGAGAATACCGTTGGGTTCGTTGGGCTGTGTTTCACCTAGGTAGATCCAAACCTCTATCGACGTGAATCGAGGGTAATTGATAATAACCTTTTGATCTTTTTTTCATGTACGTTCAATGAAAGCGCCAGTATCATATTTTATCTTTTGAACGGATGCTCAGAATAGAAATCCAAGGGCACCAATGACGGTAGTTGTTGGAGGGTAGAAGATAGTTTTTTTCTAGATGTAATAAAATAAAATGACACAAGTTTTATTTTCTTATAACAACCCAAGTAGAAGTTGGAGGTGGGGACCACCTCACTTTAACCTCCCATGAGAGGTTATGGGGGTGGGGCCCACCTGAACCTAACCTCCAACGATATGTTATGGTGTGGGGACCACCCAAGACTAGACCCCCCAAATTTAATGAGGGAAACCACTCAACTCCCTCATTAATAATGGAGAGTCTCATGACCACCTTTACCCAATTAATTGTGCCAAAAAACAAATTAAATGTGCCAACCCTTCTCTTGATTAATGATTCCACCCACCATAATTAATTTGCCTTTTTGAATTCTTGCAGAAAAATAATATATGGTCTAATATATTATTATAGAACCTCTTTTCTTTTTGTGGAATTTAGGAGAATAGAGAGGGCTTGGGAGAAATCTCCCAATGAGGAATGCTCCCGACGAATAACTCCTATGAGGGATTCCTTCATATATGAAGAACGATCTCCTTCGACCTTCATCCTCGGACATTAACTGAAGTGGGACGTATTTTTCAACCAACCTTCCCTCCTTATCATATTGAATGACCTGTTGCACGAGCTCAGTTTAAGAAGTGTGCGGCGGGTGCGACAAACAATGACAACTCTGTCTTCTCCCCTCGACTCCATCAAGGGACAACGAACAAATAGGGGTTTTATTTGAATATGATATAATTCCTTTAATTATTCCCTTCTAAGACAAGGAATTATTATGGATGATTTTTCCTTGTGGGTAGAGAATTGTTTTTGCGGAATGATGCGGGGTGTTGATTGAATTTTCTTCTTCAATTTTCATTTCATATTTATCATTTGAAATTCAAGAAAAAATTGATATGTTTGATACCACCCTAAATGCGGACGGTGCGAGCCAAACCAACATGGCCTGACCCCTTCGCTATTCTTCTTTGTGATGTTATTCGACATGGCGATGAGATGATTGGACAAAGAATGCGATACCGGCAACAGCTGTGCTACCCACGACCTCTACAACCCGCGCCACCCGACGACCACACCATCAACCGGCTGAACCAGGCCCGACCAACCTGTCCACAGGCCGAACCGGCTCTGCCTCCTTGGGTCGCACTGTGGTGCCCCCCACCCCAGCCACCCGCATCTCTGGGCCCCACCGGCCCACCTCACCCTGTTCGCCCCACCTGACTCCAGGAAAAACCGTGCGGGTCCCGCCGGCCCGAACCGCGCCGGACCACTACCCCCATGCGGTGCCCCGTCTGAACCGCACCGGCATGTGGCCTCCCTTACGGTGCCCAGGATGAACCACGCAGACCCGCCCCGGCCAGCGGCCCCCCTCGTGGCTCTCGACCAAACCACTCCGACCCCTCCATCCCAAGCCGCACCGGCCTCCGCGCGCTCATCGTGAACAATGCACCCCGCAATGTAGCTAGTCGCACTGACCTTGACCATTTGGACCGAGCCATCTGAGTTGTGCACCTTGCGGTGCTGGCCAAACCGGCCCTGGCCTCTCGGGCCGAGAATCCTTGCCGCGCCCCACGCGCGCCTGGCCGATTTGGCCTCTCGCGCCCCTCGCGTCCCCTCCATGATGAACCTCCATTACAATAACCTGCGGTTTGTCCGTTCCCTCGTGACTGTTTGTTGCCCTCGTGTTACTCATAGCCCTCAAGGCCTATTGGGCCCAGCCCAGCGGGCCGGGCTAAAACCTACAGTTCAGGCTGGGCCGAAACCGATCTAGGACGGCCCTGACTATGTCGGGCCAGGTCGGTCAGACCGGGTAGGACCAAACCTAGGGCTACTATCTACCCTTTACATTCTTTTGGCAATATCTATGGTAGAGGATGTTAGTTCGATGAACCTTCCATGGCACTGAAATTCATGGAGGGTGACAGTCCCTTTCTATATACCCCACTGCAGTTTTAGGTATGGTTGAGATACGGTCTGGTTGGATCGAGAATCCATCCAACAGGGCCACCGGGGATAAAAGGATAATAACTGACAGACATGGCGTCTAATTAACGTGTATTCAGTTGCATTGAGGCCCCTATGAATTTCCAAACCATTGGGATACTTCTTTGTCAGAATTCTTGGTAGTTGATGTATCTACAATTGGCATGAGGAGCAGACCCTCCCAGAATCAAGCGTGCTTTGTGCTGAACCATATGGCTGACTGCTTTTGGATAAAGGAATCCTACATGGGTTCGACATGACTGACTGATGTTATAGGATCTTATGTGGCTTCGAAAGCTCTAACTACTATTCCATGATCCTACATGGGTTCTCAAGCTCTGACAACTATTCCAAGATCCTACGTAGGTTCGACAGGACTAACTACTATTCTAGGATCATATGTGGGTCGACAACTCTGACTACTATTCAGGGATCCTACATGGGTTTGATCGGACTGACTAATGTTCTTGGATCCTTCATGGGTTTGATAGCTCTGACTACTGTTCCAAGATCCTACGTGGGTATAATAGCTCTGAATACGATTCCAGGATCTTAAATGGGTTCAGCAACTCTGATTACTGTTCCAAGATTCTACTTGGGTTCAATATCTTTTATTACTGTACCAGGATCATATGTGGGTTTGACAGAGTAAAGGATTCATTGGATACATCTAATATTCTCTATCTCTATACATAAGTTATATACATGTGTGAGCAGAGCCTTGACCTTGGGTTGTTATCAAAGAATTATTATTCTTCCTTTGTGGAAAGGGTTGTTCTTGGGCTCAAGAGTTGGAGCCATATTGTATTTGATTACAAAGTTATATGTATGGTAATATAACTAATTAGGGTTGGGTGATACTTTGTGATTGTATCCTTAACTTTTGGTTTATCCTTTTGGGATTTTGTGAGACCTTGTGGGTCTCGGGGTCCCTACTAGGTAACGTTATACTCACCCATGAATGGGATATTCCCACAATTCGTTTCAATGGATGCAGATAAAAGACATAACTGGCAGAGGCTGAGAGTATCAGGACTGGACGAAACCCAGAGGTGGACCATACGATGAGTCGGTACACGAAGAAGACTGACAAACGTGGAGTGTTGAGAAGGCTATCTGTACCTACCCTTCGGGTAGGAATCTCAGAGGACAACCCATCAACTATTTTTCAATTCATCAGTTGTGCATGGATTTCTAGTTTCATTGTACTTTACAGTTGGACTTGCATTTTAGGACACTATACTTTTCATTACTATTTGGATATACAATTTTCATTAGTGTTTCATATCCAGGTATGTGCTCTGTTGTGTTTGTTTACAGTTTATAAAGGCAATGCCTTCCCAATTTTAGGGAATTATATTTTTGGTACTAGTCTCCAGCCCCTGGACTATGGATGATAGAGTTGGGGTTCTCATGGCCGAAGCCCTGAGGATAGTCCATGAAAATAAACCCCATGGCCTTACCAGGAATGACGGTTGACCAATAGAATATGAGAAGTCATTTTTCTATAACTGTATATTTATTGTCAAAAAATTTGATAATAATCCTAAAAAAGAACTATAATACTTTCAACATTAAATAAAGTTTTTTTCATAATGGTGATCTCATTTGTTTCATGTTTTATTCCCAAGAAAATAATGACCCATAATTACATTAATTTAAAATAACATAAAAACCATTATAGTAATCTCTAACGTAAAATATATCTTCCAAAAAATTAAAAGGATTTATTCTATAAATAAAATTTTCTCATATAATAAATCAATGTGTTTTATTATCTACAACATGTTTTCCTACATCATTTCCCCCTTGTTTCTACTAAAATTCACCCAATACCAACCATAATACCCCATACCCAATAGAACAAAGACAGTACATTACTCTATTATATTTTAATAAGATAGACAAAATCACATCCCAGTAGAAAAATTAGTTCATTAGTACATGTATTATAGATACATAATTGAAATATATATTACATTTTGAACATAATAACAGACAAATATTTTATTGTGTCTTCAATTAACCACCATTGTGTAACCTTCTATATTTTTTATAATATACTTCATATAATCCTAATGAAATTAAACATATGAATGGGGTGATATAAGACACTTAATGAGGGTATACATACACTAGAATCTAACATAAATAATCATAAACTATTATGGCAAGGTGATTAATATAAACACATTGCATTTAATGAATAACTTGATCATAATATAGGACGAATAAAAATGAAAACAAATTATATATAAATTGTCACTCTATAATGAAACATAACAGTTGAATTTTTACTAGTAGAATAATAAAATGTAATATCAATAACTAATAAGATAATATTTTAGTTCATAATGTCAGGAATCAAAACAAATACTGTCAAGGCATCTACTAAGACACCATATATTAACAGGTAAGGCCTCATCCAATACCAAATCAATTTTGTCTCATGAGACCTACAGATGAATTGAGGGGTTATATTGGGAACGAACTATCACATTATATGTCCAATTCATTCCTCATATGAATGTTTTGAATCCCAAATAACACAATTATTTATATTATAAACTATCAAAAAATGTGAATACATTAACCATAAACCATGAATGGTATCTAAATGGCACATACGTAGACAAAATAATTATAAAATATTCAATAAAATATTAAAAATTATTTATTAAAAGTTGAAATACAATTATGTATATGATTTAATAGTGACTTCTAACATTGAAGAAAATACACTAAAAAAATCCTTAAAAAATGTTGGAGAAAAATATCCATTTTTACTTTGAAATAATTTATTTAAAATTCCATTCAATTATATAATATATTTTCTTCTAATATAAAATTTTCCAAATAAAAAGGAATATTTATAATCTTAAGGAATCATGATAGATCGATATTATTTTCATACTGTACATGTTAAAACACATTCATTTTATTCTTTTTTTGAAAAAATTCAAAATGACCTTATATTAGAAAATGATCAGAATATTCCATTTAAGACATTATATTTAAAAAATTAATAAAGGGGTATAAATTAATTTAATAAATCATTAGATAATAGTAAAAACTTTTATTTTTTTAGAAAACATCGACATGGTGGAGAAATAATCCCTAGTAGATACTTAAACAATCATAATCCTGAATAATGATGAGATTGTGTAATAAAACCCAATCTCTTTGTAATAAGTTAAATCATATACCCCATTGCATAAAATGAAACTTTAAATAACCTGGATATATAATTATTCATGATATTATGTTAAATTTTTACTATATAAATCACTCAAAATAAATATGATGTAAATATGGATTTTATCCCAATGAAATAAATGGGAGTTGAAAATCGATTACCTTACCCATTAATTTAGTTGGGTGTGATTTAACCACCCATGTAATATCTCAAATAATGCTATTAAATTATAAGATATCCATATATATATCCACAATATCAAAAATATTCTTCTTATATCATTTTAGGAATAAGATTTTCCTATTACCGTTGTAAAGGTTGTTAACTATATATTTTTTCCCGGAACATTTTATCATTAATATCTCTATTATATTTCACAAGATATTTATCCAAAATATCCAGAATTATATTAATATTTGAAATATCATTAATAATAATAAAATAAATTTTTAGAGTCATTCCTGAATGTTGGATATGGAAAACAAATTTCAGCCCATTATGAAGGGTGTAACTTGTAAGTACACTCAAGAGACAATATCACCACCAAAATAAGTGAAAGGTTAATGAAGATTATTGTATAATAATTTTTAAAGAATGAAAATAATTTCATAATTATTATATATATAAATTATTCTGTTTTTATACCCATCGATGTAATGTTGTGATGAAAAACAAATTACACCAATACGTGTAATCGGTAATCCCTACGTACTCACTTCCAGTATTTTGATATTTAATATGATAGATAAATTATGGAATATGACTGTAACATAATCATAATAACCTCTAAAAATATATATTATACCTGAGTTATAATTGTTTCCTGAAAAAACACATGAATAGGTACTAGAATAAAAAAATAACTGGGATGAGTTGGTAAAAACGATTACCACTTATTCGAAAGACATCCTTTAGATCTCTTCGTAAGGGATCTATGATTTTTTTGGAAGAACAAGATCAATAAAACATTAAAGAACTATGTATGGAGGATAAATGGGTATGTTTTTGTCTAGCTATAAGGATCAATTTTTTGTTAGTAAAGTGTGGTAGAAGGTTCCCTTTTTTAAATGAGGATAGGGGTGCATTTGGAAACTCCTATTATATGAAAATAAAACATCATAATTTTCGAATTAAAATTTCTCAAAAGTGATTTATTTAAAAGGTAACATGATATTTGGGAAAAAGACTATTAAAAAATTATTTTTAGAGATTATTTTTTAACATTATTATCCTTATTGTTTGGCATTATCCCATAGTTATACTATTTAACTCTTACCATGATATCTTCAATTATTACTTGTTAAGGGTAATTATATTTACTATACAAGGACACAATAACCAAATAATTTTTATGAATTATATAATTTCATTAATTTTATATTATTTAATAAAATATCACTATTTAAAATTTTGAAACTATTTACTTATTGACTTTTTATAATAAATCTATACAAAATTTAATTTTGAAAAAAATTAATACATCTATATTATAACTTGGGAATATATAAAATTCATGAAATATAATAATTATATCAAATTAAATATATTTTTATATTTATAATATCATTTATTTTATATTTCTACTAATTAATAAATTTCTACCTCGTCATTGTGTAATACTTTGTGTTAATTAATTATTTCCTAAAATTTTAAATAAAATTTTCATGATTAATATTTAAAATTTAGATTTAATTGTAAAATTATTGGTGAATATATATTATAAATACCCTAATGTAAGAATTTAATATTTCTAAAAATATTTGAATGACATATTGGACTTTCCTTAGAATAAAAAACTAAAAAATCTATAAAGTCCTTTAACTAGCTCCCAAATGACACAAAATTATCTCAACGATAATTTTGGTCAACACTATAAATGTTGATTAAGTGATTACAATTTTAGGGTAATATAATAATATTATTCTTATTACTTGTACCCTTAATTTATTTATATATCCTTAAGTGTGGAAATCTTACAAAACAATAAAATTACTATTGATATAGTTCAAAAATAAAAGGGATGTATTTAATAAAATTTGAACATCTGAATTAAAATATCAAATCCATTTTAAAAATTCATGATAAATAATTGGATTAAATATATTTAAAATTACTTTTAATAAAATAACTTATTTAGATGAAAAACAGTTTTAAAATATAATGAAATATTTTGTTACTATGTTTCAAAATAAGAAACATAACAAGAAAAATACCAAAAAATAAAATAAAGTAAAATTTTATGTTTCTATTTAAATTACGATTTTTATATTTATTATTTAATATATTAATGTGTCAAAAATTATATTTAAAAAATGTTCCCCCATCAATAGGCTATAAAATTTTTATTTTATAAAAATATTGATTATATGGGTAAAATTTATTTTTTCATATCATTTATTGAAAAAAATATTTTTAATCTTAAACGTTATATTAATATATATATATATATATATATGTCATTAATATAACCCAAAATTTGTAAATTTTTTATTTTGTTGATATAAAACACATTTGTTCTCATTTAAACTGTTTTTATTATAAAAGTATTATTATCTTAATTTTTTTCATAATTATTTATAATCAATTAATAATTAATTAATTCAATGTTTTATTTTCATAGTTTACATATTCCAATTTATAACCACCAATTTAACTGAAATGTGATAATTCAATTTAAAATAATAAAATTAATACTATATTGTGGTTCGTTTAAGCTTGAGGTTGTGTGCAATATATAATGTCAAAGAGATTAAATTTAAAACATTACATACCATAACATATTTTGGTATTACATAGGTTATATCATGTTATATTAAATAAATTTATTTTAATGATTTATATTTGTTTTGTAAAACACGGTCTCTTATGTTACGAAATCTATCGAAGAAAGTATTTGTAGTGCACTATGCAAGCTAACTTAGAATTGTGTGCATTGGAAAATATATCAATGATTGAATTTATTTAAAATAGTGAATAAAGTTTTACATATTGGGTTTATATATTCCTTTACACATGTGTTGATTCCAGTCTAACATGCTATATAATAAAAATTGTTCTTTTAGAATGGTTGTGGTGTCACAGTATCCCCACCATAATTAAATTCCATCCACACTATTTAAACTCGTTCGTGATAATACATTGTTTAATATTTTCTATGTTTCACTCAAACATCATGGGAAGGGTTTATAAAATATCCTCTAAAGAAGACATAATGAGAATCACAATGGTATCATGAGTAACTTATAACTAGGTCTCTAAGTAAGATTAAATTTGTGTATAGTGAAAATATAGACATAATGGAAAAGAGAACATATTTATTTGGATAGATTGATGTCATCAAAAAATTGGATACATTATGAAAGGTTTAGAGACTCAAAGAAATTAGTATATGATGATTTAAAAGACAATAAATTAAAAAAAATGTATGATGAAAAAATTTTATATTTAAATCATTTTAATAATTTTGTTGTTTCATTTTCTACATAAGGATATAAGAAAATATTCTTACCTAAAATATTTATATAAATAGAATTTTTTTCCTTTTTTGTTCATTGGAAAATTTTAAATTTTATTTATTACATCAGGAAATGAATAAAAAAAATAAGATTTAATTCGTGAAGCCCTAGAATCGACATTAAACAAATCAAAAGGCCCAAAAAATAGTGTGAGGTCATTACATTAGTCTCAAACTATTCAACGAAGCCAATATAGTTAATATATTAATCTAAAAACATGAAAAGTAATTATACGCATGCATATTTAATATTTAATCATTAGTTTTTTAACAAAAAAAATGGCATATTATCTATGACATTGTGTAGGTATGTGATTGGAATTAAACCCTTATCATCCTTCCATTATGGGTTCAAGCCCCACCGACCTACCAGATTTTATAGGTGATCACCCAAAATACAATTTTTCCTTTTCTAAAAACATATAAATATAATTTCAGAAATAAATTTGATAGACTTCATCAAAATACATTAAATCATTAAATAACCTTTTTACTATGGTTTTCAATAAATCATAAATATATAAATAATTCATCCATTTATTTCCACATAGGTTATTCCATGTCATAGATTTTAACTTATATAAGTTGTAATTGACTCAGGTAACTTTTTGGTTACTCAAATATAAAGAAAAATTCTACAAAAACATCTTTAGGATGACATTAATTTCTATCCATCGTGTTATTTATTTTTCTATGGAAAATATTTTATTTAGGTAATTATTTACCACACATAAATCATTTCCCAATTCAATCGATCACATTTTCTGAATTTCACCTTACACATTTAATGCATGGTGGAAATCATTTCTTATTTTGAATATTTCTTCCATTATTAAAGCTCTTAGAAAAATCCATCCTTCTTTTCAATAGTGTGTTTGATAGTTGGTTAAGGTATATATTATTAATCATATTTTGGGAAAACTGATTAGACATTAACATGATAAATTTAACTACTATCAACACCTCATTTGTTTTCTCATTTTACCATCTTTTCATTCATTTAAAAATATAACATGACACATTCAGGTTCCATTGATTCACTAAAAATAAATAGAATAGTGTGAGTACAAAAAATCATAGTGAGAAAAGTGTATATTAATTTATAGGATATCTAAATATTGTTACCTTGTTTCCAATTTCAAAACCCTTAGGTTTATCCTATATCATTTATTGTAATTATCTATTGAAATAATACATAATGTCTTGTAAAAAAATGTGAACTATCCAAATCATATCCCCAGGAACATTCAAACCAGGTGTAGTGTAGGGAATATTTTTATGTACCCTATTACGCTCAAGTTAGGAATGAACCAACTTATAAGAGTTGTTACATCTATGTACATCTCGTCTAAAATCACATCCTCTTGTAATATCGAGAAAAACAATATTTCTATGAAATAAACATAATCTATTTCAAACTGAGACATTAGGATTTTATTTTAAACATACACTGTAAATATACCATTGGGTTATGTTCCCAAGACAGTTCTTCTTGAAATATAGTTCATGTGGTTTCTACTAAACCAAATCTCATTTCATCTATAATAACCGGACCCCAGAAATCCAAGAGACAATTCATATTAACATTACATTTACATTAAATATATGTAAACCTTGTCACAAAGGGAAAAAAATTTAAGACTAATGATAAAATAGATTCATAAAAAAATCAATAACAATAAATTCTTTTAGGAGAATTTAATTCAATCTAGTGTATCATATAATATCATTCGTAATACACCTCATGAAATCCTATCGAAATTACACCTAAAATGGGTGAGAGAAAATTCTCATTAAGGGTTTAGTATTGTAGAATAAATAATAAATCAATGTGAAAAATCATTATGGAATGGTAAATAACTGAACACACATGGATTATACTCATTAAAATAATAATGAAATACATAAATAATATGGAAAGCTAAATACTATAAAACATTTGCAATTTAATATAAACAATATCTACGAAATTCATCCATATATTTTATCATGTAAAAATATAAGGTATATTATTAATAATAGAATTATCATTAAGTAAAAATATTATTTATTAGACGTCGTGAATCATGAACATGAACTACTAGACAGTCACGATCTATCATCATTATTGTTTAATGATATTGGTAGAAACCCATATATTCTTATTAGAAACCAACTTGAATGGATTTTCTCAAAATTATATTGTCTCATGAGACTACTAATTCATCCTTGGGATTGGATTTTCTTGTACAAAAACTATTTTTCTTTCATTAAATGATCCCCATATAATGTAATTCTTGTCAAAATAATTAATAATATATTGAATAAAAGATTTAAATTCATAAAAAACATTCTTATCAAATATCTATTTTCAAAAAAGTATATAGGATTATCAATACTTCCAAATTAAATAATATAACAATAAATGTTTACAACATATTCAAAAATAGTCTATGGATAATAAATTAAAATATCAATGATAAATGATATGGATAATTAATGGAAAATAAAAAATTGAATGATCATAGGTAATATAAAATTTCAATGGGACAAACAACATATATCAAGGATGTTAATGATGATATTATACTTTGGAAAAAAAAATAAAGAACCTTTTATTACATGAATAATAATGGTATCATTATAAAATATCCCTTGTGGAAACATTTATATGGTTTTTTCATTAATGAATAAAAATACAATAACAAAATTTATTTTAAAAAAAATGTTGAAGAAAATGTGTTTTTAATATTGAAATACATTTTAAAACCCCATTTATTTTAAAATTACGAAAAAAATAATAAAAAATAACTTGTTAATCTTCCATAGGATTCTTTAATGAAACAATGGTGGGTAGCCATGTACATTTTATACAAGGTAAAGTGATCGTTCATTCTTAATGTAAAATGGTGAAAAATTTAATTATTCAGAATGCAAAAAAAAAAATCTTTTTACTGATGTTTTAAAGGGATAAAGGATAAAAAATTATAAAATAAAACATTTCTATATTGTTAAAAACATTTTTTAAATTGTTTTTATAAAATTAAGGTTTTTAGATAATATAGTTTCCCCAAATAAATAGTGAAATGAACTCAGTTTTTATTAAAAAAAAATTCTAAATCCATTTCAATTCCAAATAGTGTAAAAATGGTTCAATTAAATGATAATGGTCAGGATATTCCATTATAGAATAAAATGAATGTTTTTATTAAACAATTATCATATTAATTCCCTTAATGTAACATAAAAAATATGAAATATTGATTACAATGAGCTTGTGACATAAAACCTAAAATGATCTTATTTTTAATGTGATAATTGATAAATGAATTGATTATGTGTATCAACTATAAATAAAAATAAAATAAGTATAAATATAACAATATAAATTAAATGTAACTATACACATAATCAAATAATATAAAAAAATGTGGTGAAATTGTCTTAATGAAAATGAATTGAATAATAGTATTTCTCTACAATTTGGTAACATTATGTTTAAACCCCATAAATGAAATAATTCCAATTTAAATTTAAAATTACATGATATAAAATAATTAATTATATAGTATATAATACTGGGAATTATATACACCAAAAATTGTAGTAAGTGGTGAATATTCCATTTATCCCATAGATGTAAAAAGATAGATCAAAATCCCTTACATTTAGTTTCATTTCGATTGAACGTACTTTAACCTCATATATAATGGTTAAAACATCTAAATGACTTATTACCAAACCGTAATTATATTTATAATATCATATATTAATTTCTAATAATGTCATATTCCCTTATTGTTTATAATCACTCATTATTTTTACTATTCTGGGTTTTAATTGGTGAATTTTTCACGTATGTTTTGACTTATTTTAATTTTAAACATAAATAGATCATATATTTATCATATAAATAAATAAAACCATGATTTAATTATCCTAAATATTCAATATATATATATTTTATAAAAATATTAAATATTTGGAGATAGGAAATGAAATACACCCTTCATAGATATGGTAGGTTGTATGTACCGATGAACACATTTTTTATTTCTTTTCCATGTTAAATAAAGGAAAAGTAAATGATATATATGTATATTTATAATATTATAATAATAATGTATTTATTTCATCTATTTCAAATATGTTTATTAAATCCATATTTTATTCATTATATGTATAACATGAACAGATCACATCCCTTTGATGGGGCATTAGTCTGCATGTCCACAAACAATGTTATCGTATTCCCAAAAAACAGAAAGCATAAATGTATCTTTTATTAAAAAAATACCAAATAAATTATTGATATAATATATATAGTATATAAATTTATTTTACTTTATAAATCCCACCCATGAGAGGTTTTAACGAATTAATGAAAAATAATTGTTTCGTGAGGTGGTATGCCATCGTAAAAATGAATGTTAAATTCGTTACCCATTATATCAAATTTTGAGTTACTATAGTTTTATAACATTGAATAATATATCTCAGTATATTTAGTAAAATTATGTTATTATTTTAAAATTTTATAAGAATAGTTGTGTGGGTGGAGAGTTAAATAAAATGAATGTGATTTGTTGAAGAATGTTACATAATTTTTGGGAAACACGATTTGGTTTATAGAGAAATAAATACATGGTTGTATTTATAAATATTTAGTTGCATATATTATGATTATTTGTATTTGGGGGGTTATTTATGATGATTTTTATTATAGTATGGGCTTTAGTGGTGTGAATAAGGGGTTGGAGAGATTTCCTTTTTGTAGTGGAGGAGGAGTGGCATTCTTGTAAATTTTTTATGAAAGAACAACACCCATATTATTACCATTCAATGTGGATCAAATAATGAACCTAATTAAATAAATGGGTCTATTGGGTATATATATGAATATATCATGTATTATGAATATGTTTCTTGGACATTTGGGCTCTTATTATTATGGTTCAGTCCTCCATTTTGAAAATGCTTATCTTAAACATAGTAATTAATATAAAAAATATTCACTTATATTTTGAGTAAAAAATAATTTGAACATATTGTATAAAATAAATCATTATTATTAAAAAAAGAATCAATTTTTCCAAATTCAAATCACATTAGATGAAGAGATTAATTTAGATTCATTCCCATTGATGAAACGCCAATTCATGTTTTAAATGATAAAATGTTCAAATTTTTTCAATTTTTTCATTTAAAATTACCTAAATTATATTATTGGATTTATAATGTATCTAATTAAACATTGAATGTTAAAAAAAATATAATTTATCTTTATAAATAAATTATATGAAAACGATGATTTTTATTAAAATTAGTTTTGTTTCATTGTTCATAAAATAATTAAACATCATAAGAATATTCCAAAAATACACCCTAAGATAATATTTATGTTCTAGTTTCAATGATGGTGTATATTTATAAATATAAAATTTATATAATTTCCAAGATTTTTCTTTCGAAAATGTTTCCCAAAAAATATGGTAATACTATCTTTGGAAAAATATAGTTTTTATGTATAAAAATGGGTTTGTCGTAATCATATGCCTATAAAATATATTGGAAGCATATAAAAAATATTTTATTGAATATGAAATATATTTATTTCATTATTATCATTTTCTAATAATTATTATTTTTTTATTAGGAAATGAATTCATTATTAGCATGATATTTTTTTAGAACCAATTAGATTTCATTTTAATATATAGTGAATTTGTAGGCTCTAAATTCATTTTAATATTTTTTTGAACCATATATTTTCAAAAGTTTTCTAATAATAATAATAATTTGTAATTTAATGGCTAGATTTTATATTATCAAACTAAATAATAATATTTTATTAATATAATATTTTTTGGAAAAATTGGAAATTGCGTTTAATACAAGTGATAGCTGAAAATATTTGTTGCCTATAATGTAATATAAATCGATATTTATTGAATTTATAACAATATCATAAATTTAATTTATTTAAAATAATAAATAAATTTTAATGTCTTGGGGTATTATATTCTTTTGCATGCTTGGTGTTGTTTTTCATCCATGTTATTGAATAAAAGTTGCTCTTTTATAATTATTGTGGTGTTGCAGCTCATAGACAACCTACAAGTCAACGTTTGTGTTATTTTATCCCCAATAGAAACATATCAATAGTTCAATCATTCCTCATTCACAAAGATTCTATATTATCCATTAAAATTAATCACCACCACATTTTTCATATAATGATCTAAAATGAACTATGGTATCTCTGGGGTCAATGAATTCACATATGAAAAAATAATATAAGCCACTACAACTCTACCATGAAGTGTCAATGTTCTCCTAAAAGAGAGTAACTAATTTTCACTCTCTCTTATCTCACCCCCGAAGAGGCCCAACTTTCACAAGGGATGAAAAATAAATTCATAGAATGGAAAATAGGTTAAAGATGTATATAGAAATTATTAATCCATTGTTAATGTACAAATACCAGTTATATCTTTGAAAATTCATGAAATTGAATTTTCCATTTTTGGAAAGTCTGTCTTGGCTCCCCAAGATCATTCTAATCATTTATAGACACCATACAAATCCAAAATTCTTTAAATTATTTCAAAAGTCTCTTTAAAATTATTTATATTTTTCCAAATTAAGTAATTACATAGAATAAAACTCACCACATTCACCAAAAAATGATTGGGAGATATTTTTTCTCGATATTCATATCCAAACACCCATGGGGTGTTTGAAATTCGACAACAACATCATCTAAGGAAAAATAGATAACATCAATCATCAAAGATATAATATATTCATATTATTTTTAATGAGTAACATTTATCAAATTGGTGGTTATATTATTCCTTAAATGAATCATTGTGAAGTAGGGTTGAAACATTTTCCATAGATTCCCTCATACTATTGAGAAAAAAATCACCTCATATATAGTTGATTGGACCATTATCCTATGGAATGGTCACTCAAATACACAATCAAAAGATATAAATCAATTAATGTTGGAAAATGGATTAATAATTAGAGAATAACGGAAGATATTACATGGAATCTACACTAAAACAATTCAATGTACACCCCTAAATAAAGGAGTCTAATGTATGAAAAGGGAGTTGCTTAGTTGAATGGCCTCCCCTATACCCCATTTTATCTTCCAAATTATGCAGGGTTGTGTGATGAAATTAAAAATATAAAATTTTTATTAAAAATACCATCAAAGGATTATAGGTTAATGTTGATATCTTTGGTTGGACTCTACAACTTCTTATTGTATAGAAGGTGAGACGTGGGGGGATCATGGCTACTTCTAGGAAAATTAAAAAAAATAAGGCCTTCAATCAGATGACATGTTAATGTAGGATATAGACTTTTCCAAAAAATAACTCCTTCGGGGTTCTCCTCCTACCCCTAAAAACCATATAAACACTATTATATGTCAAAAAAACAAATATTCTAGTTATTAATACATCGAAATTTGTAATCAAACCCATATTAGAAAATATAAATATTTTTCTATCCTAAAGATGAAATATTCTTGAAATTTAGACCCATTGAGGTTTGTGGTTCCTATAACCACCTTAGTATAATACATATCACCCACAAGAAGCCTATATGGTCAGATAACTATACATTCTAACCTATGCTAGTAATCAATTCATGTTTATACCACCGTATTTTAACCTAATACCTAAAACACAAATTAAATGAATAGATATAAAATAAGGCATTAAAACATGAAAAAACATTCATCCCCTGAATTGATTACAGAATCACCTAGTGGGGACTCTCCCATGTCTCTTTAACCTGATGAAACAAAGGTGTCTCCATATAATTCATCATCTATCAAATTATGCTCCACACTGTAGGGACTTTCCCAAAAATAATAATATTAATCATGGTGCACACCAAAATCTTGATTTCATAATGAGACAAAATATTAGTTGTTTAATATAATTCCTTTTTACACTATGATATTTTATACGTACTACTTTGATATAAATTTTTTATATTAAGGATACATCATTACACATAACATAGAATCTAAATGAACAATGATATATTATAAATTTTTTAACCTAGATGTTTGATTGGCTGGTATGAATTGGATTAACAACAATATGATATATATATATATATCAATAATTTAAAATTATATCTCAATTTCTATTATATTATAATTAAGTTTTTTATTAAATCGTTTCATGATTTAAAACCCATGTTCTGAATAAATGTATTGTGCAAGGTGTTATGATTTTCTTATAAAAAAATATTAATAACATATAAAAATTGATTAAATGAAATGAAATTTTAATGTGTATATAATTAATCATGCATTAGATATCTAATGGTCATGAATGAATATAAAAGTATTTGATGGGAAAAGAGTTACTATACATGTAATTTTATATTAAAATGTATGAATTTATATTATTGAAATAAACAACTCACTATTAATTAATGATGATATTTAAATATCAATATTTAAACTATGATAAAATATTTTAAAATTAATAAAATAGTTTAAATATTTGATCGAACGAATATAAATCATGTTTAGGGTTAAATTTTTCTTTATACACATTATTTTCATTTGATTTAAAAAATTTATTTCCATGTTTATTTATAAACCAAAGAGAAATATGATTAGATAAATAAAAATAAAAAATTATAATTATCATGTCCAAATATTTTAATCATTAATTTTTTTTCAATAATGAATATATCAAATTTCAGACATTTCATAACCAAATTATGGTTAAAATTAGTTTTTCACTAGTGGGGGTGAAATTACGAGATGGGTTAAAAAGAAGCATTAGCTTATCTAAATATTAATTTTTTAAAATATTAAGGCCTTATCTATATTTCAAAATCACTATAATCCTATTTTAACCAATTTTATAAGAAAAAGACTTCCTATATTTTTAATCTTTTATGTCAGTCCTTGTGTGTACCTCTACTCAATTATAAATGTGAAAATATTATCTTCCATTATTAACAAAACTATTCATTATAGATCATGAAACAACAACCCGAAAAATCATATATCTCACTTTTTTATATTTCTTATCTCATGGAACTTCCTTAAAACCATCCTATAAACGGTTAAGGGGTAAACCAAATGAGGTCTCTTGATGAAGAAGAAATAACTTTAGCTAATTAACTGAGATATTATTTCTTCTTATATTTTTACATAATATATTATATACATACAATATTAATTATATTTTTATAATAAAAATTCAAATATTTTTTAGGATAATCAGAATACCATTTTCCAACTAATTTCAATAAAATTGTATGTGAATGCATTCCAAATGCGTACATGTAGAAAACCACCACAACCTAGTGATATAAATCTTTTTCATCACCATATTTCATTATTGGTTATTTTTATTAATTTCATTTCAATATATTATATTAATAAAATAATTATTATTCTATCATTATAATTTCTTATCTACATTTTTACAATCCAATCCATTGTAAAATGACAACGATGCTCGTACGTACTTCAAGACTACCTCTTCTATGAACTGATGTGACTCATTTTTCATTTAAATTTTACATAAATATAATTAAGGAAACATTAAATTAACATATATCATACGAATGATATTAAAATTATTTTACAAATGATAATTATTATTTAACTTCTACTTATTCCTTTTACTGTAATGTGAAGACATCACATGTGTGCACGAATGGACTACTATATTTATGAAGATATTTAATTAATTTTTCATCACCACCATATGAGAATGATTAATAAAATATATATAAATATTGAGTATGATATTAGTGATATAATATTTATTCTAGATATGATGAATCACTGATCATTGTATAAAGATTATAACTGTCGAACCATATAGTACATTAAAAACAATGCAGTTGACATCTAAAATGATAATGATATTAGAATATTGAATATGAACATGATAAATATGTTATATTTAAAACACACGTGTTATTATAAGAACATAAATTGTTTTTATATTGAATTATAATAAAAATAAAAATATTTTTTTGGTGATTAAGATCACTTATTAAGAATATTAAACATGAATTATGGGATTGTCATCTCACATCTATTTTCATGGGACATATGCTATATTCACCAATTTGTTCAATAATGTTGTAAACATAAATCCCCAATGATTAGTTATGTCATGAATATATTTATATAAATTGAATTTAATATTTAATTTGAATTTATTTCTTTCATGGGGATTAGGGTTCATATGTTACCAAAGTGTTAAGGGTTTTTTTATAATATCTCTTTCTATAAAGAATGATTGTTCTTGAATTTAGGAGGTTGATATTTTATAAAATGTCCCTAAAATTATTATTCCCCATATCATCATTATATTACTTATATAAATTAATGAATTCCATTTCCATATTTCTATATATATGTAATAAAATCTTTTATTGTATTTAAAACCATCATTGTTGTTATGTTATATGGAAATAATTTCAAAAAATGTCCATATTGTATAAAACTTTTATTGATGTTGGTTTTAAAATTATATAATTTATTATTAAATAAATTTTAAAACATGTTCGTATATATTTATATAATTTTTACTTCAATATAATTGTAATTTCATGAATGATGATTTTTTTTCCGATGGTTTGATTAAAATATTTGTTTTAATATATGAAACAAGAATTACTTTTCCAACCATTGTTAATACACTTTTCATTGCTGAATCATCTACTAGCTTCTGTAGGTTCTTTCAATGAAATCATTTTTCATAATATTCATTAAATTTTTATATTTTAATGATATGAATTTAAAATAGAATGTGTATTTTCATCAATAAATGTTCTAGTGATCTTTTATTGTTATTTTTATCCATAGTAACATTCTTTTATGTTTCAAATTATGTAATGGGAAAAAAATACCATCTTAGCATCTATATCCATAATTAGAATATTTATATATTATGATAATTAAATCTTTAGGAAACCTTAATTTTTTTAATGGGTTATGATTTGAACAATTGATAAATTTATTCACAATCTAGTAGAATACATATTAAGGGATTATTATTACATGATGGATGGATCTATTAATGACCTCAAATTCATTCATTGATGATTAATGTTCATGAAATCATTGAGTACATATGATATTATCCAAATTCCAAAATAGGGTACATTATAGTTTATCCCATGCCTGAAGTAAGTACAACATTGGTTTTCCCGTTCCGAACAGTTGTTGAATATATTGGGGGATAACATTTAAACAAGACATCCTTGATTATGACTATGCTATAAATTTTATGCAACTCTCAATGAGATGTATTTATGACTATGATATGATCATACAACTCATGATATCTGGTTCATTTATAATTAACGTCTTATGATCTGAAAAATATATCATGGTTAAGATAAATAAAATTTTGGGTTTGAATTTAAAATTTTGAGCTAATATTATAATACAAATATTTTCATGAAAAGATTACATATGATCACTGGATGATATCTACCATTCATACCTATATTGATCATTTTCGAAAACCATAACATATATTTCATTTTCATGGGTTATGAAAATTAGTTTGAGTAGTGTATGAATTTTATTTGTACTACATTATAATAAAAATATTGGAGAAATTGAATACATTTTTATAAATGATCACTATCTATTCATTCTTAAAAGACACGCAATCATTACAGATTTAAGTAATTTACTATTATATGAAAATTTTAAAATTCATTCAATATGATTTAATATTTATGTATATAATATTTAGGTGGCCCCTTGCACATGATGATTGAAATAATACCACAATTTACTGAACTAATGAAATAGGTAAGAACATTTATATTGATTCTTATTTAACTCTTCCTTATCAAAATTGATCTATACACACAATCCTTGAAATCATGCCATAAAGGAATGATTTAACTATCAAAGACCTGAATAATAACCATAAAATAATTTTCATATCAAAATGATGTATCTAATATGGTTACTAAACCACTACATCCAATTCCAAATTAGTGGGTGTGTGTGTGTCCTCCTAATGCTGACCTACCTAAAAACAATTGGTTTCCCTCAATGACTCACTACTAAAACCACATGATCATATTACCATAACTAATTATAGAAACCAATTTTCATCCAACTAAACACACCAAAATCATCACTATACATTTAGTGAATATATTTTGTCAATCACCAAAAAAAATTCAATCCTTTTTCAATACATGCTTAAACAATCCAAATATCATTGATACGACTCATTAACTTATTAATTCAATTTACATCATGATCAATAAACCATTGAGCATCCCCAATTTGATATGATATATTAAATTTATCTGTTGTATTCATTGAGCAATCAAGATATTTTTTTAATTTTCATAGAGGTGTCAAGATAATGTAAGGATTATCTAAATGATTGTTTTAGTGAACTATGACTGTACTCAGGATGGGTCATATCACAAGTGATTAAATCGTATATAAATAATATAATACTTTCCTTTAAATATAATCATTATATCATTTATAAAAAATATATATATAGTTTCTTTTACATCCCATAATATTTTTACCATATGTGTCTAATATCACTTATAGCCGAGCACCATCATAAAACATCAAATACTATATATCTATGCCCTATGAGAACGTGTTTCTATCCATCTTAGGAAATATGAGTCTAAATGTGGTTTTCATCCACCAATGATTGATGGTTCACTCCCCAAATTCCATGTATCGTTGTACTACATCTCTTGTTTATGCTCAATAGGTACCACTATCAAACACATTATTCTTGTTGCAATCTACTCTCATTATTCTTTTAATACCTCATAAAATATCGGACTATATATGTCATTACACATGTTAGAATTCCAATTTCCCCTCTACTATAGAGGAAAATCTGAAATCCTCATTTAAAGTATTTTTATTATTTTCCCACAAGCATAAAAATATACTTATCCACACCTCTTTTTGCAAAGGGCTTCGTGACGATCGAAAACTCAATAAAATTTTTTATAACAAAAATACACTAACCAAATCTCATTAAGATCATTGGTCATATTCTCCAAGGACACCAATATAATAAAGTCTAGACACATATTCCCATGAGTCATATTCCATCAAAACTAGGATCACATTCCTATTCCACTAACCATGCTCCTATATCATGTCATAATCTTCATGAATAGAGAACCCTCAACACCACTCTTCAAATCTAGCTACCACGCTAGAGAAAAACATATTTTTCTTCAATCATTGATACATGTTTTTTTAAATCCAGAATCATCCACCCTAACATACACAACATAAGAATGTGCATAAAAATTATATAGGGTCATGCATTGATTGGTAATTTACCCTGATAATTTGTTTTGATATCAAAACCTCAAACACTCAAGGTGAAATTCTCACAAGAACATCAATTTCATATAATAATCCATTTTCTAAAAAATTTTATAGGGCAGTTCATATTTATTGGTTAACTGCACTTATAGGATTCCATTATAAAATGAAATGTACTGACTCTCAAAAATACATTACTTATGTTTAAGGGATCTATAATCTCTCCCATATCCTATAAATAAAATTCTCTATAAGAGATATAATATAAGAGACTCCAACATGCTCTTATCTCAATCAACATAGGGAAACTTACACGATGAAATTAAAATATATGGTACAAATATATATCTATAACCTTATTCAAACCTATCATTCTACAAGAGTACTAATTCACATTTGGAATCCATGAACAAAACTACTCCTCATGAATATGAATATTATGATAATCCTTAACCCCCCCCCCCCCACATATAGAAGTGACCCACTCTAGTATCATAATATATTCATGGTATTCGAAATATTTAATTACAACATCTGATTATGATTCCTATTTATAATCCCATAGTCACTTTTTATGGTTATGCAGAATTTCATTCCACTATATATGAGAAAACATTCATAGGCTATTGATGACACTTAAAATAACAGATATTCGATAGTTTTTACCCACCCGGTGTAAAATAGTAAGGAATCTAGTCCTTGGACATACCTTCTATGGTCAAAATATATCCCTTTGAATGAAGGAATATATATTCATAATCTCCCTTTATTATCTATCCATACAATATTATTGATATTTTATTAGAAAGAAATATATATACATAGTGTTCCATCTCATTATTATTGCACCAAAACATTATAAGGTGAAATAACAGATGAGTTATTGTAGACAAATTAAACAACTATGACTCATCCATATGTCAATAGAATCTAGAAATACTATATGTCACGTGAACCAAATATGCTGGTAATGAAACATCCACATGCCCCCCTCCACTGCAGGCCAAGAGAGAAAAATCCAATAACAGGTTATCAATCACAAACATCATGTTTCTCACAAGTGGTTGAAATAATAACAACATAACACTAAAATTTTTAATCATTATTCATGTGAACATAGTACACGATACATAATCAGGAATAAGTGTTCTTAACCAACTTGTTAGAAATCTATTATAGGCTATGAACCATTCAAATTTTACCCATCTACCATACAGAAGATAGTAATAAAAACATTATATTCTCTTATATTACTCTCTAATATTCCAGTAAATACCGCTATATATTTTAAACTAAATATTGGTGTTAAATGACATATATAATTCCACCTCATACTCCAATGTATACTGACATGTCGTAAGGGCCAGGATGGTGTTGTTAGAATATTATTCCCCAGTATCATGTTGATAAATATCAATAAAATCACCAAGAATAATAATATCAATAAATATAGAAAATAGTGTGTGAGAATAAATGAAACATACAATGAAATACTAATAAATGATGGTAAATAATGAGTTATACATTCAACATAAATCATCCACCCACATGGTTGATCATATATATAGAAAAAAGAAATAAAATATAGAAATAAACATTGTTACTCATTGTCATACATCATCCAAAGCTCGTATAAATAAGGAATCCCATATGATTTTGTTAATTTGGGTATCTTCTATAGTGTTAAATACGATCATTGATTAATACATGGTCATTGATGTTCAAGGGATACCTTATTTGGGTGTGAGTGAAAATCTCACTAGGTCACCTCAAATATAGACTCATAAATAATTTGAAATGTAGTGATATTTGCATGTTACAAACCTGAAATAAATTTCTAATTATACGTATAAATGTAAATAAATAAATAACTAACATTGGTGATAATGTATATAGCCTCGATCAACCATTTGTACAGCATCATGTTCCGGAGTGTCATTGAGCCCAACATGATGTATATGAAAAACATAATAACAAAATGGGAGGTCATTAAAAATTGAATATATATAAAGAAAATGCTGAAACATCCTAATTTCTGTAATTTAATTCTATTTGGTGTTTTACTACATTAGAACATGATATAAGAGATCACATCTAATATAATACAATAGATTATAATTCTCCATAGATTACTTATATAAATGATTTTATCATTTAATTTTAAAACATGAAATAAAACATAAAAATCTAGTGTGAATATTAATATTTCATGAGGTATACACACAGAATCATGTGTAAATATTGTCATGGAATCTTTGGGGAAGAATAAAATAATAATGGGTCCTCTCTATGGTTGAGTAAGAAAAAGTGTACAATATAATATAAAAAAAATAAGTGAAATAATTCCATTGGAGTGATAAATAATAATCCAATATTTCATATAAATAATATGATAAATGTGGAATACATCAATGGATGATATCAAAATTAAATATTCACATGGATAATTGTAAATTATTTTATAACTATGGAATGTGAAATGGTAGACATCATAATTGTACCATAAAGACCTTTTTCTATGAAAGAATAATTATACTATCAAGGAAGCATTCCAATACATCATAAATAGTTTGGAAGGAATTTTTAATATACCTATAGTAGTTTGTCTCATGAGACCCACTGAGGAATAAAGGGTCTATAATGGACATCTCCCATCACATACCAAGCACAATGCATTTTATCATATGAAAGTAGTGGAAAACAATTCAATACATAATGATGAAAATAAATCATATTGAAAAAATATCAAATGAAATGTTAATGTAGTGGCAAATAAATATATATAAAATGATCCTAATAAATCCTATAAATTAACATGGTTTTTATCATTTATTTATTCCTCAGTAAAATTATATTATTTATCAAAGGTTGTTAACACAGATGAATTTATATTTAAAATATCCTGAAATTATCTCATTGGGAAAATACAATTTTAATTTTTAAATCACATATTTATAAATGATAATTTCTATAATATGAGGGAAATATTCTATTTTAATGCATTTATAAAAAATTTAAATTGAAAATTCCATGAAATAGATAGTCATGTTGGTGTTAAATTAATTCATTTCATAAGTGGGATTTAAATTATTCATTTCACATCATCATTAAAAAGTTCCACATATATTTTAAAAATGGATGATTCATTTTAATATTTTTTAAAAATTTAAAACAAGGGTAAAATTACAGTTATATTATTAAGATATTTTTAAATAATGTTTTTATAAAATATAGACATAAGTAAAAAAATTTCTCTTGCTAATGTAAAAATATATCGGTTTTCTATAATTTTATAATATTTTTAATGTGAAAATAATATGAAAATTAAAATATTATATTAAAACAGAATTAAAAACAATAGGATAATTAAAAATATTTCTTTTATGATTGAAGGATCACTTAATTCCTCAACTGTTAACTACAAAATTAATAGTCACAAATGCACATGGGATCATTAAATAAACCCTTAGTACTTTTGTATCTTTTAATCATAATCCAATTGAAAAAATATCCAGTAATAAAACATTAAATTCCATGAATATAAATAGATTCATCATATAAAACATCAAACGGTTAGTATAAACCTAAAATGAAAGAATAAATTAGTGAATATAGAATATGACTAAAAAAGGAAAGTGATATGATAATCTATTTTATGTAATATTAAATTGAAGTGATAATTATTCAATTAAATGTTTATTTATATCATATTTAAGTCCCCAAAAAAATTGGAAATAAAATATAAAATAATTCATGGTCTATACAGACAAAATCATCCCATTTCATAGATAATTAATCTGTATTATAAACCATTGAGAAGAAATCTAGTTTACAAACCCCTTATCTCAAGTCTTACATGCATATTAAATGATTTTATCCACATGTACAATAAATTATTATTCATTAATCATTTATAAAATAATTATATTAATACATATAATAAAATAAATTATAATATAATAACATATTATCACATGATCACTAAAAATCTTTAATTATCATTATCATGTATGGTATAATATACATTTTTTGTATATTTTCGATTCAACTATTATAGCCCTTGAATCTTTCTCAAGGATGCATCAACTCTAGAATATTATTAATTATATAAATATAATTTATATTAAAAATTTATATATATAGAAATACATGGAATGTATATTTGAAAGAAAAAAATTCCCTTTGTAAAGATGGTATTCCACAGATACACATGAGCTACATTATCTGTATTAAATTGGGGAATGGTAAAAATAGAAAATTTAATAGCATATTTAATGAATCCTAAATTTCTCAAAAATATCATAATTATTATATTATTTCATTGGTATTCATCATAATTTACATATATATGTCATGGTATTGAAAATCTAAATACATCACCTTCGGTATGTGGTAGTCATCACATACGCACAAAGATGATTTCATTTTCCATTAGATTAATATGTCTTTTAGAAATGGTTGTAACATAATTAGAATAAAGAATTAATATTTTATTTAATAATGTTATTTTATCACTATTTTGCAGATGATTGAGTGAGGTAATAGAATAAATAAAAGGAAGATACCTAAGACACATACAGATTTAAAACTAAGACATAATTGGTAATTTAAAACGGTATTTCAGGGGTGATTTTAGACATCATATAACTTCTAATATTTACGAAAAATATTATTCATACGTCTATGTCTTTTAATGGTTATATATTTCTAATATAGAAGATATTATTCACATTATTATTTTATGATTATAATTTTTTCAGGTGAAAAGAATAATTTTAGGATATTATTGGGAGAACATGAAAGTATTGTGTATGAAAATATAAGTGAAAGGATATTATATATTATTGAATTTTGATATGGTGATAAATAAAATTGATATTTTAAAAAAGATAACACTTAAAAACTAGTTCTCTTGAAGGATATGTATGTTTATTATTTATCTAGGTCTGAAGTGATCGTTGATACCATCAGTTTAGATAATCAACATTTCCTATTAATTTTTATTATTATTCTATACATGGTAAATCCAGATCCTATAATCAAATAGAGGAAGATGAAATAGTGTTTTTTGGAAGTTAAAGATAAAAGTATTTCACAATTATTCAATTAGATTAAAATTAATGTGCATGTAGAATCTGATGTATACCCAATCAAAGTGAATCATTGACAGTTTGGATATATTACCAATCTAAGAGAATGAATTGGTTGCATGGGATATTAAATGATACTACTAGTGGATTGATTATTGAGATGTATGAACTTATTTCATTGAATATAAATCATTTTTTACCAATAATGAAAATGTGTGAGTTGTAGTGCCACTGTAATTGGTAACAAGATTATAATGGATAAATTATACATTGAGTTTTCTAACCAGCAAAAAAAAATAGTAATATTTTATTCCAAAAAACAATAATATAGTTTTCATATCAAAATCACTTTTTAGTTTTGGATTTGAGGTGTGTATTTGTGTTTTTTATATTCTGTAAAAACCCATAAGAGCTTCACGTGGTTAAATTACTAAGGAAAATTCATAAAAATAACAATTGATTTATTACCTCTCTATTATTAACTAAACAAGAGGAATATATCAATAGATAGTAATGTTTAATAAAGTTTTATTTTATAATTGAAAATATTTATTTTTTATAATTATGATTAGTTATGGTAGAATGATGTGGTGATTATGTGTTATAAACATCTTTTTACACATTTTCCATATTGGATGTGTTATCACAATTTTCTAAAATTAAATATGCTGCCTTGAAAAAATGCCTTCTGCCCTATGACATTTTTTGTAAAATTACTCTTGAATAAATATGATAATTATATGAGGTGCTACTTAGAGTGATTAAAAATTATAATGAGGTTATATCAAATTTAAATCATTATGTGCCTGAATTTTAAATTACTATTTCTTAAAACTCAACTATATAACATGGTTCTACTATATTAAAATAATGTGGTAAGTATCTATTTTATTGGGGAAAAAATATCATAATTAGACATTAATAGTTGATATAGGAGTATGAGTTCAAAGACGTATTCAGAATATAAAATTGTGTAATGATTGTTGAATGTCATGAATTAATAAGTTAATATTTAGTTAATTATGATCATAATATAATGTTATAGAGTTGTAAGTGAAGGCTTTCAAAACCTGATGTGATGTGAATAGGGTTATATATAAAATATTCTATGATATATAATTTCTTTTAAATATATAACATTGATTTATATTTGATTATTTTTTATTATAAATGATTTTTTGAAAATATCAATGGATTATTGATCCTATAGATAAGAACACACAATCTAATTATTAGATGGGATTTTTTAATATTGTATGGGGATTTTAATAACTTATTTTATAATGTATTTTTTTACATTAATGAATGAGTGTTATCACTCTTGTAAGAAAAAGGTGAAATTCATCCAATTAGAGTGGGAAATTTTTTTCATTATCCTTGAATCATTATATTTTAAGTTTAGTAGTTTCATTTTTTAAATGATGGATTTAAAGGGAAAACGATGGTTTGTGGTGATCATAGACAATATCTTGGATGTGCATTTTAAAATTTTTTCAAAATTACCAACAGGGAGTGTCCTGATTTTTTATTGAGTTTATTGGTTATAAGTTCAATTCTATTATCTTTAAATTTCTTAGTTCATATAGATCATATAGAGTTTGATATATAATTTAATTATTTTTATAATAACTGATTTATTCGTCAGTTTTTTTCACCTTGGGTAGTACACATACTTTTTATAAAAAATTATATGGAAGATGACTATTTTTGGATCTATTACGAAGATATGAATCAATTAAAAAATAATAATATACATGATTTAAATCAAATTAATGATCTATTTTGGTTTACTATAAGAAAAACGTACTTTTCAATGAGAAAAATACGGAGGGAGTAATAATAGTTACAGGTAAAGTGAGAAGACAATCCAAAGATAGATTTTTTTATTAAGGTATAATTTTTATATCTCTCTAGTGATTCCATTTGGGATAACTAATTATAAAAAAATCATACATTACAATATTTACTTTTGATTAATTAGTTAATGTATGTAGATCATACTACTTCAATAAAATGATGTTCTATATGCTAAGAGAAGGTAGGGAATTAATTTAAAAAGAGACTGTAATGAATGTATTTATGATAAATATATTTCATAGACTATAAGGACATTATAGATTCTTTTTTGAAGATTACTCAAAATTGGGTCCTCTAATTTTAACAATGATATTGAATTGTATGAAAATTAAAATGGTTAATTGGTTCCACATAGAATTTTATGAATTTAATAATATGGAATATATCCACTACAGTATAGATCTTGCCTAAATTAAGAATAGGATAGTAAGTGTATTATTACGAATTGGGATATAGATTTTTTGTCTGGTCATACTTGGATAGAGAAATAGTGAACAATGAATTAGTGACCAATGAATTACATCACTTTTCAAGGTAGTAGTTTTTCTTACAGACACAAAAAATTATCATACCCCCACATAATGGAATATAATAAGGTATATGTGATATAATAATTCCAGAAGTATAATTATGTTATATTTATTATATATATTTATTTAATATATCCTTATTACCATCCATGATAGATAAAAATGATAATCACATCACATCGGTGTGTTAGGTGGTAGTATACCGTAGACAAGACTGATATTATTATTTTCCAACATGATGGGTGGGAAAATTTAGATGATATTTTAAAATTAAAGATGAATATTTATCATATAATTATTATATATATACTTTAATATTATAATTTTATCAATCGATGAGAAGTGGTAATGGAAAATTATTTCCTCTTGTTCGTGAGATGGTATTCCTCCGTTCACACGATTGAAAGTTTCACTTCAAATTTAATGGATGTGGAGATATATGTAGGAAATTTTATAAAAATTACAATATTTAATTATATTGGGGGAAAATATTTTTATGTGTTTTTTATTTTTTGAAAATCTTTAGGGGAATTCAAATAAATAAAAAAAACACAAGTTTGATAATTTTACCACTTTTTATAGAACCTCTATAAGTTTATAACTACTGACATATTATGAGGGGTTCAGATTAAAAATATGGAATCAAGGAATTTTTTAGGGAATTAATTATTTTATTCTTGCAGTTCATAGAAAATACATATGATTTTGTATCTGTTAAAAAAATAGGAATCTGGGTTGCATTTTATAAGTTGGGGAGGGAACACACCTGGAATTTCTGAATAGAATAAAGTGTACCATCATTTATAACTTTTTTAAAAGAAGAAAAAATGGTTAATCATAATAAATTGAGTTGATAAGATCAAAATATTTCCATTAAATAAGTTTTATAAGAATTTATAGTGTATTTTACCCCTAATATTTTATGTTTATCCCTTCGTAAAACCATTTTAACCTTCACCAAAATAATTATTTTGTTACTATATTTACTACTATTTTTTATAAAAAATTATTTTGGCCTTATTATACAATATTAGTAACTCTGATTAAAAAAAATACATTTTTACAAATTAAATTCACATAATTTGGAAATATTAATTTAAATTTAAACACACAAATGAAATTAAAATTCACTTTTCTATATAGAAAATTTCAAAAGAGTAAAATGTTTTTGTATCAAAATTAAATATAAAATTGATTCTAAACAAACATAATGAATTAATTATAATATAATTGATCTAATTTTACTATATAAAATATTTATAACCATTATTATTTTTTAAAATTTTATTAAACAAAAAGTAAATAAAAAACAAGTATTTTGCACATTTCATAAAAAAATTATTCATTTTAGAAAAATCAAAAAAAATCATCCTATAATAATATTGAGATGATTATTCAAAAAAATATTTTATCACTACAAAATAAATGTTTAAAATATTTAAAAAATTAATTTTCTGATTTTTTCAATAAAAAACCAATACAAATAAATGTTTTGAGAAAGGATATTTTTTCAAACACTATATATCATTTACTAAAAATTAATTAATTATTTAAAAAATTTGATTTATTTATATAAATAAATTTTAAATATTTTTAAAATGTATTTTTGAATATTCATACATTCAATTTTAGAAAGTATGTAATAATGGTATTGTTTAAATGAAAATACTAATAGTTTGTTGTGGTTCATTAAAAAAATGCTTTCTGTGTAATACAAGCTATAAATGAAATTAAATTTATAAAAAAATGTTTTTAATTATTGAGGTGTTATATTAAAATCATCGTAAAATTAATTTCATCCTTAATATTTTCACTCTGATAAAAATAAATTGGGAAACATTTTCCCCATAATATCCTCATAATCCCATGTAGCTTCATTATATTGGTTGTTTTTTCCCGAAACATTGACTTAGTGTGTTTTCTTGTTTAATTGACCATTATCTACATAATCCAATATCTCAAAAAACTTATAACAAATTTCATGCTCCAATGGTATGAATTTCATGGTAAGACCAAGCGAACTATCAAATATGTACTTAATTAGGATAGGTACATGGAACAGATTATGGACTTGAGGGAGGATTGGTGGGACTACCAATAAATATGATGTCTTTCAAATACAATCATGAATTTCAAAGGGACCGGTATACCCAGGGATTAATTTTCACTTCTTATAAAATTTCTTAAACTTTTTCCATTGGGATATTCATAGGAACATATTTTCTTGAACTTAAAATTTAATAAGATAATGGAAATTGTCATTATATCTTTTTTAAGAATTTTATTCCCCTAATGTGTTTATATATGTCTCTTACCATATATGTTTTAAATTTATCATTCTCAGGTCATAGTGGAATTATTTCCCAAACATCAACCTATAACATAAGGTTTCTATTATTTGTATATATAAATTTATCAGGACCCATATAAAGGATATATTGAATGTTGTTTTTGTTATAAAACTCACTATATGATGTTGATGATCCCAAAAAACTTGGTATTACAATGAAAAATATCTAATTATATCATTTAGGGTTTGAATTGATCTCTAAATCTGACCATGTTTCTAAGGATCATAAAATTACTGAAATGAAACTCTATATCAAGAGTTTGCTAATGAATATTTCATATCATTAAGATCATCCTTAGACACCGATAAAAATCAATAGAATGTGGTACTCCGTGAATCTATACCACTTCATTAATGTATATCTAGGAATGATTACCTAGATAGAAATATTCTATATTTGTGGCGATGTTTCATGATTGTTTGTGGTCATTGACTGTATTACATATAAAATTATGTGCACTTGATGTTTCTAAGAGTATGATGAAATAATCCATGGTGTTTTCTTCCTATTTACATTATATTAAGGGTTACGGTTCTATAATCCCTATATGAATTTGTCACCTAGAATTAATTTGGAGACATACTAATAACATATATATATATACATATGATAATATCAATATTTATGTATTTATACTATAAATACTCTTTCATAGATTCCAATGGTAAGTGATTTTCCCTTGATGATGTTCGATTGTGGGTTCAAGCCTCACAACCCTAACAGATGTGATTTATTGTGACCTAACATGTAGATTATGTTTTCCATGAACTATAATAATATAATTACTATGATATCAAGAAACTGAAATGACCTATAATTACATCAAGGTAAAAGATATGATAAACCATTAATGATACAAATAACATTAATCTTATTATTACAAAAAGAAAAGGAAATCCTAATAAAATAACTTTATGAAAAAAAATGGTTATATTTCAATAAATGATACCCAAAATATACATAATTTTTATGAACATCTATCATATAAAATCTCGAAATGGGTCTCTAAGACTTTGGACTTATGATCAATCAAAAACTCATAAAACGATGATGGTATCTATAAATCATATGTTATTCATACATGGATATATTTATGATCCCAAAAGATAAATAAACATTTTATACTAAAATAAGACCATATCGTGTAATAAAAATTCTATTTGAATATTAGTTTTATCCTTACATTGATTGAATATAATTTTTTTTAATTCTTGAATCATTGTAAATGTGGATAATAAATTCATAGAATCAATTCATGTTCCACTAATAGATGAGCAACAAAATTATCATAAATCTGCTTCAAACAAAACCGAACATGAAATTCCCATATATTTAGTGGGTGATAAATACTACCTAAATGTTATCATTCACATTATTTTTTATTATATATTAATTGTTACCTTTTTTCATCGCCTTTTGGTGTTGTTTTTTCTTATCATACACATTGTCCTTTGGATTAGGAAACTGATTCACAAAATTCCCCAAATCATTGCAATAGATTCACTGAACTAATGGATGTAAATTTTGTGGACTATTCAATCCATTGGGATTATTACCTATCTTATTTCAATCACATCAGAATTCATCTTATTGATTACAATCCATTTTATACAGAAATATTTATGTGGTTTAATTAATTTATTTTAATCCATGTTTCATTCCACACTAGGATCATAAATTAAAGAATCGATTCATTTATCCATTGTTACTAGACATTCCTTTGAATTCCACATTATTTTGTTATAAAAAAAACATGATTTATGGGTAACAACAATCTCCATTTCCAAAATGATAAAAAAATTATTGACTTCATCATAGTCCCCAATGTTCTGTATGGATAATACCATTTGTATACTTGTTTTTATTCAACTATGGAAACAATTGACTTATACATTATGGGTGGATGATAATGTTCTAAAAGCAACATGAACATTTAGTAAATTTTAACTCATATGTAAAAACAAAATTCATCATATTTTTATTTTATTTCCTATAGTAATTTCACTAATTTTAATGACAAATATATGAAATGTAGTTGTTTAAAAAATAATGTATTTAACTTATCCTAGACAAAAAAGTAAATTTCATCTTGTTTCCTCATATTATTAATAACGTTCCATGATTAGTGTTCTTAAACATACAAATAATATATGGAAGAATAAATTTTTCATGATCCAAACAATAGAGAATGGAAAATATCTATCTAATGGAATTGATCTATTTCGTTATACTACTAGATCAACATAACCAAAAATTTGGTTGATTTTTTAACATCCTTGTAAACTAAACCTTGATCTGATTTTAATGGTAAATGCCTATAATTCTCTAAAGAAATTAAAATCATAACATAGGAATATAAATTAGAAAACCTAATGATCCATACCTGAATTCTTGAGGTCTAAATCACTTGGAAACCTAGAAAGATAAAAATATGATCCATATGTGGGCTACATAATATCCAAATAACGGTCACCCTTCTTCTACATATCATACAAAATACCTTTCCCTATATCCATGGGAAAGTAAAAATAAGATAATATTATCTATAAAGTTATATAAGGTTATATAAAGTAAATAACAACATAACGTGAAGACAGGGGTATATAAGTGATATATCAACATAACACCGATATAAGGTTTTAAAAACATGATAATAACATTTGAAATGCCATACCCAAAATATCATAGATCATAAAATTGATTCATGGAATAAATTGTGGTATATCATTAGACATGAAACATAAATTAATGAAATTACATGAGAAATTACATCATTACATTTCCATATGAAATATATTTCATCCATACAAATTAGCAGAAAAAATCATAAGTGAATATTATCAACCATGAGTGTAATACAATTTTAAGATTTTTTGACCTACCATGTACCTACTATGTGATTTGGATAACCTCCCATGTACCCTATTTCAGGGTTTGTAAAACATCTCATGTACTATATATTGGGCTTGCTATGAAATCACATGTAACTTTTGAGCTCATATAATATTAATCATATACCAATTCATTTGAGGGAGATATAGGGCACAAAAACTACACAATACATAAATTTGTGTACAATAATATCAGTAAATATTCATTGTATCAGAACCCATCAAAACAAAATTCTTCCATAATCCATCTCAACATATCATATCCAATGGATATGAAATATTTCATAATCATTGGATTATTCCATCCAAGTATAACCCATGGAAACAGAATTAATGTCATAAAATTCGTATTATGGTAGCTATAATCATTCTAGAGATATAATACGGTTTTTATAATTGGATCATGTCACCGATAAATCTTGTGTAAAACAAAATCATGTCATCATTGATGAAAATGATTTTTTATGATCACTAAAAACATTTCTTGTGAAAAATACCATGATTCTAAATTAATAATTTTTTAAACCAAAAATTCATAAAATATTATGGAAATATTTTTCTTTTTTAATATCATTAGAAGATAATTATTTATTACTTAAGACAAAAATTGGTCATAATAGATAAAAATGACATTCATTTTTGTATGTGTTAAAATAATAATGCCATTCACATTTTTAGTAAAATCCAAATAAGACAAGTTATGAAAATAATAAATTGGCCCTTTAAAACAATTTTTTCTAATTATCCCCAGTGTTAAAATTATATTAATCATCAATTGGGTAGTAGTAAATGCAATATATAATTTTATTAAAAAATAGTCATGAATGAAAAGGTGTTTTCGACTAAAGAGATAAATAATGCTTATTTTTCTTATATTCATTCTTTCAAATTCATGAGAACATAAAGATAGATTAATTTATGAATGTATGTATTTTTTTAACTAATATATTTGAATAAAATACATGAGCTTCATTAGATAAGGATCATAATATTTCAAAATATGACATAAAATTGTAAATAATACTAACAAAAACTGAAATTTTAATATAAAATTCATTAAACATTGGTAAGATTTGAATCAAAATACCGATTATTTAAATCATATTATATGGTAAGTTTATAATTAGTTATATTCATAAAAATTATTATATTATACATTAATAGTTACTTTATAGACCGTATGAAATAAATACGTGGGGAATATAAGATGTATCTCTTAGATATTATAGTGTGATGAAAATCCATTTCCCTAGCTCTCAAATTACATCTTACACATTAAATACTCTATTAATATATATATATATATGATTATAATTCATAAATTAATGAACTATAAATCAAAATATCATTCCTATATGATTTACTTATATCCTTTTATTACACTTTTATTGTCAATTTCATGATAAAATAAGGTTTTTTGGTTGTAATTGAATTCTTTATCATGTATGTTTTGATTTGGTATTTTCAGACCTATTAATATTATAATGGATAAATATTATATATAATATATAATATTATATTAATAATATATGTTTTTTTATATTTTCATTATATTTTCCATGGAGGTGAAATATTGAAAAGGAAATACTCAGTTCACTGATAATGTAGGTTGTATTCCCACATAAATCTTGTTTCAATTATCTCGATGTGTAAATATAAATAGAGATAAAAATATAATACAAATATGGACTAATTATTATTCTTTATATATAACATATATAAATTGAATTTATCCTTAATACTTTTTATGTTAGAAAATATTGATGAATTGGTCACAACCCTTCGTGAGGTGATAATCTATCATTCACACGCATAATGTTATCATATCCCCCAATGAATAAAATGGATAAATTTATATTTAAAGGATTTGTAAATATTTTACTAATTTAATATATAAATTTTTATAATCTGTCCTTATTACCATCAATGTAAAATGGAAATGACAATCACATCACATTAGTTCATGATATGGTTGTCCTTCAATTTCAAGAGTAATGTTATTGTTTTTCAATCTGTTGGTTGGTAATAAGGAATATGAGATATTATAAATTTTTTGGTATATTTATGTCATAAATATGATATATATTGTTTCAATAATTATATAAATCTATGATAAGAGTTGATAGAAATGGAATTATATAGGTTCTCAATGTGGTAGTCCTCCATACATATGATCAATATTTTCATTTCATATTTTATGGAATAATGGATAGATGTTGTTTATTAAATTTTTATAACAAAATAATTATATATTTGAGGTATTTGTTTTTATTATATTATCGTAGTTAAAGAATATTTTATGGAGGTGTAAAAATATGTAAAATTAAAACAATTATTTATGAACATTTCCTCGTCTTTAGAGAACCTATAATGTTTATACATTATACTTATATAAATGGATTACTAATATAAATAATGTCAATAGAATTATTTTAGTTATGTAAAGAAGTTATATGGTTGGTATTTTTTGAAAAAAAATGTTTGTTGTAGTGTTAAGAAGTGAGGGGAGGTGGTGGAATTTATTAAGTGGTGAGACAACAGAAATGGATTTTTTTTGAATGAATAATGTTAAAACATTTATTTCTCAATCCCAAAGGCTCCAAAATGGGTCTTTATAGAGAATTGTTGGATATATTTTCTAAATATGGCTCAAAAATGTGAGTTTTACATTTTTATAATTCATTTTAACCCTTATTATCTTAGTTTTACTATTAAGTAATCATGTTTTAACCTTAACCACAATAATTAATTATTTCTATTTTTACTATTCATTTGAACTTAAATTAAGTTTAAATTTGTATATAGTGTTGATTATTCAGACTACAAATATTTATTCAATGATTCTAAATTTGATACATATAAATTGAAAATTTTAATGTTATATTATATATATAGTTGTGAAAAATGTGATTATCGAGGGAAAAAAATTCAAATGTTAAAAAATGATTTTGTATCAAAATTATATATATAATTGACTAACATGTCCTATAGTAATATAATATTAATATTGTTTATATATTTTTACATTTTATAAAAATTAAAAACAATTGAATCATATAAACTTATTAAAAGAAATGGATGTTTTTTATGAAAACTGTACTTTTCACTATTATTAAAAAACTTTTATTTTCAAAAAAACCTAAACAATTCACGCTTAGATAATTTTTAAAATATTGATACAAAAAAGGAAGTTTATTTTATTCGAATAATTTTTTAAAAGATTAAATAATTAATTTTTTTTATTTTTCACACTAATAAAACAAATCATTTTATTGAGTAGAAAGTATTTATGAAATCTAGAAAATACAGTTCAGAAATTTTTTGAAATAAATATTCTTTCATTATATAAAATTAAAATACATAATTTTAAAAATTTATTTATTCCTATTTATTGAATATATTTTAAAAGCAATAAAATATTCCTCACATTTAAATAATAATATTAATAGTTTGTTTTGGTTCATTAGAATATAGAGATTCCTATAAGTCAATCAATGGAAGAAATGAAAATTATTTGAAAAAAAAACTGTAATGGGGTTTTACGTAAATTTTATTAGAAGAGATTTTAATTTAATATTCAAAATTTTGAAAAGTTTTATCATATCATCCCCTATTATCTTCATTACACTAAAAATATATTTTTATGAAAATTTATTACATTTTGATTACACATTCCCTGATCTTTTTCCTCTCATATTGTATTCATCTTTTTTCCAATTTTATAGTTTATACCCCATAATATATATATTTTTCCTAGATGTAGAATTATTTATTAGATGTTATTAGATTTTCTCTATTTGTATTCATCTATTAGGATGCATCCCTCTATCCTCTAGCTTTATCATTGATAGAAGTCATGATTGCAGAACTATTGTTGTTTCTATTTGGCATATATTAATTTATTTTTATCTTAACATAGATGATATTACATTACAATGTTTTGCTGAAGTTTTAGTCGTCAAATAGAAGTTTTAACATGTCTTTCTATCCTTACATTCAATTTTTTAGATAACAAGCCTACAGTAATAGAATAAAAATATTCACCATAATATTTTTTTTAATAGTTTTCATATGTTTTTCGAGTCCATCATCATCAATAAATCATCGAGATTTATTTTTAACATAATTTTAATTATTGAAATAAAATTTAAACTTTTTCATTGATATTTCCACTTTAACAACATTATATTAATTATTTCCATGTACAAATTCTATTTCATCTAACTTCTCACATTTAAATTTAATGTTTTGTCCTGCCCAACCAACTTTATAATTACATTATTCATTTCCTCAATGTATGGATTATCCTTTTTGTTTGAATATTTTTAACATTAAATCTCATTTTATACTTTCTTATTATAAAATTGTTGTTACATCTTGATATAACAGTTTTTTGTCATGATTCAATTTAATTTCACATTTCAATATGTTTTTGAATTAATTCATAGTGGGTGATTTGAAACAAAAACTAATAATAATTTCATCATTAACAAATAGTCAAGGATATTCGACCCTTAGACCTCCCTAGATACCCTTAATATGTGTAACCACTATGATATTCTAATAATGATTTCAACATGTGTTCAATATAAATTATTGTAAATTATTATAATTATTCAGGGGAAGTTTTTAACATCCCACAGGATTAGAAATTTGAAATGTTCCAGGATCGGTGGTCTTAATTAAACTTCATACATTCCTACTTGTATACCAAATGGCACTTATTAGCATTGGGAATCTATTTTGGTAAAATGGGGATAATATACACCATGTATCTTATTATAGATTATAAACTGTAAATAAAAAAATATCACATATTTACAAAACATCGTTTTCCACATGGTAAATAAAACATTAAAAAAATGATACAATAAATATAGTGAGGACCAAAAAACTATGTCACACATACAACTAATCTACGATTGTCTGGTTAAAATATATAGATAAAAATAAATGAATATAGATATTGTTGTATGATCCACATAATATCCCGGACACAACTCACCCCAAAAATCATTTATAGACCCAATCCTTCTCGTTAAATAACCTCGTTCCATGATCCAATCTATTCTTCTGATCATGTGAATGTTTTCTTGAGTTCCCAAGTGTAGTGGTTTCCTATGAAGGGTGATAATAAAAAACCCTTTATGAAACCACCAACCCTATATCATAGTAAATTTAATTTTGTATTAATATGTAGATATAAAATCAAAAAAAAATTATTGAATAGAAATTCCATAAAATAAAACAAAACCAAAGTTGATCCTTAGGTACACTACACAAGTCAACCATACATTCGTTAACATATGATAAGGTGTCTCTGAGAATAGTGTGTACATGGTTCACCAATGTAATATAAAGGATCAAAATATAATACATCCCCGATAATATCCTCATGAATTCAGTGTCCCATCCCATGAATGTTCAAACATATGATCTCATAATTTAATGAATATACAAATTTTTTCCTTCTGAAATCAGGTACATAAATTATGACATTTTTAATACTTGGCCTTAAAATCAATAGACGTTACAACCATATGCTCATGAATCCTGGGATTTAGTATGTTAATGTCCTAACATCCAATGTCGAAATCCATGGTACTGTGAAACAAGGTAATTAGATATCTAAATCCATGAATCCCCTCCAGAATATAATGCTCTTAATCTAAATAATATCCAATAACAAATTTACAAATAAATACTATCTCATCAGTGCGACATCCTATGTGAAGGAGCATTTCCTTAATATTTATATAATTTAATAAATTCTTATTTTTTATGAAGAACCATTCCTAAAAGAACTATTGATACCCCCTTATGATCACCAATCTTGTATGAACTCCACAGTGACACCCGAAACTACCTCAAAAACACCTAATCTAAGCATTTGTAACATTGGGGCAGCCAGTATGTCCCCTAATTCGTAGATAATTAGAGGAAAACTCACATGATTCCTCAATGTCATTTATGGTTTTGGGACACTAACCAATACTCTAGGACTTCATGTCTATAGAAACATTCAATGAAGTTGATGACCTCATTGGCTCCTCAAAGTCCCTCCACAATGGATGTTGTCTAATGGTGTATCTGGAAACATCATCATTATCAATGGTAATTTTTGTTAGTACTCTCACCAAAATAAATATTCATTTATCTATGGTCTTCCTACCCTATCCTGGCCCCATAATATGAAATGGGATAACTTTTCAATTATTCATCCCAATGAACTAAAATATCTTTGAATCAAAAATGAGTTCCATTAAGGAATGGTTATAATATTATCTCATGTCAACATATCCATGGTCATTCATGCATCTTAATCCCCTATGTATTAGCTAATGGTTATTAGTTTCAAAGAATCACCTTACAATAGGTATAGATTCCACCCATGATCTCAATGTCTCACCCATAAACTTCGTTTTTTGGGCCACCAGTGGGTACACTTGGGTTGTTTTTCAACCACGATTCTAATTCAATTAATTATTAATTTTGGTTTAAAATAATGATTAAATATAAATGGAATAACCATTTGACCAATGGGTTTTACCGAATGTGAATAACCCACACATCACATTCCCTATAACCAAATGCATAAAACGAGTATGAAAAGTCCAAAAGACAACCTAAAAAATAAATATTATTCCAAATTTACTTCCAAGGGCTTGGAGAAGATATGAAGGGCTACCTAACAGTTTCCAAGGTCTATAGGCCAGAAACATCACTCTAAGAACTTTATTTCGCCGTCATTCAAAAACTACTTCCAACATAACCACTTATGTTTATCCCATATACATTTCCCTACTCCAAGAGAAATATATTTTTTTAAAGAGAAAGAAAAATTCATCTCAATTTAATTTTAATAAAACCAAATATTATTTTACTGCACAACTTCCCTATATCAAATCGATGAGTTATCATGTGAAGAATGGGCTCCTAATCACAGTATTTCATGGAAGCAAAAAATCTCCATCATTATCATCCATTTCCATCATGCATAATTTTAATCAGAATAAAATCCCAATAATGTTGAAAACCAAAATAATGTTGAGGATATGAAAAGGTCAACAGGTGTTAGGGGAAGGATATAATTACCTCAAATTTCATATAAAACACCTAAAGAAGAAAAATCAACTCTTGTGGGTGTAATAGGAATAATGGGGATCAAACCATTAGTTCCTATGGAAAAAATTCAATGATAATGGAAAACACTTCTAAAAACATGATTGTTCGATTTTTCCCCCCTAAACACTCGATTGGTTAGATAGAGGAATCAATGAATTCTTGAAAACAATAGAAACCTGACCTCTCATGGGGATCCTAGATCCCATGATTTGTTTCTAGAGAATCTATATAAGTCTAAGACACCATCCATGGGGATGTTACAAGATTTAAAACTCAATTCTGAATCCTGATTCTCCAAAATAACATGGCCACTAAATTCAATAATATTGTTTCCATTGAATTTCATATTGTTGTACACATAAAAGATCTTCCAAACTCCAAACATTATTACTTCTAATCATAAATAAGTATCATTGGATATCCAACGAAATATACCAATCTATATCAGTCATGAATTTCAACTCAAACATTCACATTATATTCTAGAACTCTAAAATCTCATTCGACACACATCGGACTACTTAAGGATTTGAAACCAAAAAAACTAAATCAAATTATTTTGAAAACTATTGAAACACTGAGATTACAATTACCTGAGAATTTATATCGTTGAATATTATCATAATTTAATATGATTTATAAAGAGTGAAAATATTAGTCCCTACTAAATAGACATGGAAATATCTACCAATTGAAATGCTTTGGGGCTTTTTTCATTAGATGTTTCTTACAAAACTCAATACCCACATACTAAATATGTTCCATGTGCAGTTCGTAACCAAATACACATGAAAAATTATGAAAAAAATTGAATTACTTGTAACTATTATTATTTAGGAATTCCATGTAAATTGAATGTTCATGTATCTTTTATTCAAAACTCTAGATATCTGCCTTTCATCCAAAGGCCCCAAATAATATCCAAATAAAACATATCAAATAACAAACATTATGACTGGTTGAGTTCCCATCATCCACATCTGACCACATATGGAAAAGATATTCAATCATCTAATGCATTTTTTTCTTAAAAACACTCATCCTTATTAATTGAATTGTCACGACCTCTATTAATTGGAGCCCCTACTTTAGGAGGATCCCATCAATTATTTAAAAAACTCATCAGATTCCATGTCTAACTCCCATTAAAAATTTATCGTGGGACCCCCAATCATCCAAATCTATCATATGGTTCTTAAAAAAGTTATGATGCACCTCAGATCCAAACCCCACTAACTTTTACAAAATTCATCCAATTCCGGACACCCACATTCATACACCACTTGACAGTACAATAAGAATAATTCGTGGAATTCAATGTGGAATCAAGTAGAAAAAATGTTCATTTATTAACTAGTATTAGTATTCCAAAATCACTATCCAACAACTAGACCCTTACTCACTAGAATATTATCACATGGGGGGAACATGACTGCTATTGAAATCTTTCTCCACACCTGAAGAGCATCCTTATCATTAAACTACTGAGTAATATTCCCGATTATTGTAAATCATTCCCAATCTATCATTGTAAACAATGAATTTAATGGAAAACCATAGGAACTAATGATTTTTTTCATTTCTATGGGATATTATTATTAATAATTTTCAATAGATACATATCTCATGATATGGAATATGTTTGTTAATCGACCCAAGCCAAAATAGCCTACATCCCAACCATGCCTCTATATCTCACTGATAATGTATTATATAGTATTTCCATGGGTTGACTACTTACTGACAATCGATTTAATCACACATACCATATAAATTAGATGTAAATCCCAAATATGTACGATAACCCAATTTCTCTATCCCTCTATCTATTCTATTTATTTACATTAACCATTAGTGAAATAAAAAAAAATCAATTCCAACACCCGACTCATGCTACTATGTTTCCCACTATTCCAAATCCAAGATAAACATAATATATGGAACAAAATTCTAATCCTTACATGATATCACTAGGAAATCCTCTTCAAATTCCTCAACCTTACATATTCCTTTATTTATCTGATGAAAACCTGGCTAACAAAATAGTTCATGCACCATAGTTTCCCATAAATTATCCATGTCCTATCAAAATCATCCACATTATTAACTTCCACTAAACACCATTATTTTTCTTGAGAATCCATCAATTATTTGGAAACCATAGTAAAATAGGGATCTGAAGTCATCATTTATAAGGACAAACATAGTTCTACTTAACGTGTCCAGTCTCGGCACACAAGAACTCTAGTTATTCCTTAGAAACCAATTGCATTACCATACCTATTCTACATACCCTGAGAGAATCTCATGAAATGGTATCATACTAGAGAACACATATATAAGATTTTATATATATGGGAAACATTTTACCTAAAAAACATATCTAATCTGTCACCCATGATCAAACTAACCATACACTCACTATGATCTGATTCCAATTTAAGGGTCTCATGGTCTTTCTTATATCCCTAAAAATCACTTATCATGTTAGGGTCAGTAGATCAAAACACCTATCAAATTTCTAAATTCATATCAAGAAAAAATAAATGACATGTAACATTACCGTAAACACACTCACTTGGCCTAAAAAATGATGGAATGACCTGCCAAAACCACCACTGATAAATAGGTATCCCATCCCTATGAGTATCCACCTATAGAACTATTCCATTGAATATTGCTACTCATTGATAACCACTATCTTATATAAATACATTATCTATGATGACATGTATTAGGGGAACCACTAATAAATGGTTTAGTTATTTTTATTCCAATTTTAATCTATATAGGAAAACAATATATAAATTATTACTATAAATTAAAGAGACTGATCCAAAATACTAACAATAAATAAGGTAATTTCTATAAAGTAAATGAATTCATGAATTAACCATGATGTTCACTCCATGTACCATACACATTGGGACACTATAATAATTATCAGAAGCATATCACAAAAAATCAACAAAACCTTTCATATGAAAGATGTGCATATACATGTCGAACATGTTTAATAGAGTGACATCATGAAAATATAAAGGATACCATTTTATGATTATTTGTGACAAATAAACAATTGATACTCATCAATCAGGGAAATGAATTACTGGATGGCCTATATGTAATATAAATCCTTTATGTTTTTTATCATTCATGATATGACTCTAGTATATACATGCCTAGAGTAAAATCTAGATACTAACCTTTTAAAAATTGGTTGATTTCCATATTTCACATGTAATAGTCAATTAAAGAATACTAATCTACTCATTATGAAAATTGTGTTAAACCAAAAAACATAAGGAAACAAATTAATCACATAACATTTGTAACCAGGTATTACGTTTGGAATAGGTGTTCTAGATGTACAATCCCAATATCCAATAGTGTTTTTGAAAAATTAATAAATATCATTTCTATTGAAACTGAATGAAGTTTAAAAAAAAAATAAGATATTATACAACTTTTTAATGTCCACTCACCTCATACCCATGAATAGCTCAATGATCTATAGTAACTAGTATTCCTAAGGGACATTTTCTTATATTCCAATTGAAATCGAGTATATTTGGAGGTATAATATTATATTGTGGGGATACAATACCCCCAATATTAGATTTTTCGATAATATTAGTGAATAAAAATATAGAAGAAAATAGTAAGTATAAATGTAGATCGGGTAATGAAAACATACATCTATAATAAAATAAATCTAGTAAGGGCTAACTAACTATATAACACCTCCAACTAACTACCTCCTAGGCCAGTCACATAGAGGGACTAATGTAATATGAAATATTAATATACAAAGTCTACACAATGTTTTTTATCCATACATATTTGAAAACAATGTCTACTCACTTAATCTGTAATGTTCAATCATCCATTGGACTCAATAAAATTTATTCCTAAATCATGTAAAAATATACTTAATTTCCCAAGATGTGTGGTGATCCAAGTACATTGTGTGTAAAAAACACCGTTGGAAACCCCCAATATTTTCCCAAAATAACTGATATATATAGTTATATTTACATGTATCATTGAAATCTAAAAAAAACATCCAAATAAATAACATTAATACCATGGACCTGATCAAACAATATATTTTGTTCAATGTTAGGATGTTTTGAGAATATATCAACGACCTCCCCCCCCCCATGTGACATGTTGGATACAAATAAATTTAATGAAAAATAGTAATATTATATATCCATGTTGTTAAACTATATATGTCCATACATCCGAGCTATTAATCTAGGGATTTTCCATATAGTTTCCTCATGACTCCCTGTAATGGACAAAAAATTTCAAAATTAAAATCACACTTGATGTAATTAAATTCTTTATAATATAAAATGGTTATATAACATTTGAAATTATATGGTTTTATGATTTTGGCTTTCAAAATACCATTATGATCTGTAATCATTTCTAATAAAGCCGTTGAACAATGATCACATGATTATATAAATATAGGGACTTAAAAAATAAAATTTACTCATTCAAAGGAAGTTATGGACTCATCAAGTTGAATTTATCCATATGATGCCCATTTGTTGGATCTTGCAAAGGAAGTTATGTCACTGGGCTTCGCTCTTAACCATGACCAATCTGAACTTCAAGATGTTAAGCTTATATGGAACCTCTTATGGGAGAAGTGTAAGTTGATGGGGATTACCATCCGAGAAATGTTATCTAAGCCATTGCAAGTGTCTGTAACTATCACACACCTTTTCCTTAAGACTAATGTGGGTGTTATACAGTGTTATTTCACAAGACCCTAGTAATGTGATTATGTGTATTATTTTTATAATTAATATACACTCATTTTATTATTGATGCAATGTAAATAGTTTTTATAGAAGAAATAGAATTTTTATTTAATATTAAATTAATAAATATATTTTGATTGATTAATTTATTATATAATTAATTAATATTTCTATAAAATATTATTACTAAATTAATTTTTTTTAACTATAAATGTCTGAATAATTGTTATTAATAAAATTTTAATATTTATTATGGTTTGAAAACTATTTTTTCCAAAACACATGAATTTTTCATTAATGATTAATTTTATATTAAATAAAAAAATTCACATATTTATAAAATATGTATATATATTGAATATTATTTTCTGAATCAGGAAATCAGAATTATCCAATGTCGAATTGTTCACAATTTTCTAACACTGTCAAAATTTTAGGATAAAATTAAATACCATTTAAATATTTAATGTTTTTAATAACATCATAAGTACCAAATTGTGATTTAATAAAATAATATAAAAAATATATTTTGGAAAATATATGGTTAAACTTTAAAATAATGTGTTTTTATATTTGTTTGTCTTATTTTATAAAGCCATTGTGGACACTCCCAAGATTATAAAACATTTCATCTTTTAAAATGTTTTCCTTGAGAGTATGGCTGACCTCCCCATAAGCAAGAATAATATTTTAATAAGTTATTACATTGGCCTTATAATTTTTTTTAATCCCATTTGTAAAAAACCTTGGAAAAAACCCATGGTTTGGTTGGTGGGTTTAATTAGATTAATGTGTGGTGTCCAAAACATTAATAATAATAAATCTGCACCCTTTTCTATATAAACCCACCGAATATCCCACATCCACCTCACTCAAAGTGTTTAGAGCTTTACCAAAATCTTCCCTTATCTCTCTGTAATCTTCCCAAGGAACCCCAATCTCCCATTATGGTTCTCTCAAGCCTCTACCCTTCCTTTGGGATCACACATCCATGTAAGGGATTTCAACCTCGATCATTTTTCCATGATTCATTATGTTCATATACACTCATATTTTAAATTAAAAATGTTTGGGTATATATAATAACCTCCTCTCTACAACCCTATTTATGTTTGATTTATTATAGACCCCATTATCTCTGATTAATTCCTCTTATGTGCACCCGTTACAATGCCAGAATTCTGTAAAGAATCTATCTCTTCTCATTTACATTAAATAAATTCATTTGTATAATTAATATAAATTTCATTACATATGTTGGTATATGTATTTATATGACCCTCGTACTTTACATTTGATTTTCATATGATGACACACCCCTTTCTATCTTATTAGTGCCTCCCATGTAGACATGTTAGCATGCTGAAATTCAATACATAATTTTACTTTTTTCATTTACAACAATAAAATTATTTTGTATTATGAATCTAAATTACATTAAATATATTATGACCTATATATATATAATCCCCTTACTGTCCATTTCATGTAAATTTCATGTGACATCTCTTTCTCTCTCATCAGACATTTTTTTGAATTCTTATGTCACGCTATTAGGCTGCCAAATTTAGACCGCAATTTTCCAAGCCAAATTCATTGTGTAATGAATACCATGACCATTTCTCTATCAACGGTATTCACCTATATGTGAAAATAATTATTTATTATAGAGTTTCTTATTTTAATTCCATATTACTTTATCATCGTATAAGTTATGATTATTAATGAATCCATGTTATATGATCTATGTGGCACACTTATTAAGGAAATGAAATGTTTAATAAGGGTGTGCCTAGATAGCGCTCTAATTCCTTGGTTAAAGACTAGTATCATGATACATCTAGTTAAATGGGGGTTAAATCATTCTAATTGAATTGATATTAGGGATTAATCTTTCTCCATGTGCAATGAGCCTTGGATCATGATAAAATCATGTTAATTGTTGTTTCCACATTTCCATGTCAGGATAATCATGATATATCATGACTTTATATTAATGTTTATCTAATAATCAATTGATATTCATATTTCCTTATATTTACTGTATTCTTCATGTTATTATTTGTTTACTCCCTTACCGGGCTTTGTATCTCCTCCTTTTATTATGCATGTCTTTAGGTTATCCCACACAATTCTATGTACGAAGGAATGTGTGTTGTCATGTAAAAGATGTTTTCAATAATGGTGTGTATTTAAGGTGTTATGTATTTATTTATTATTCCTAAGCCCCAATTTCACTAGACCTATTGATCATCTTTGTTGTATCAAGTGAATATATTATGTAATAAATAACATTTTATTGTGAAATAAAGTGTATTTTAGAATTAGTTGATATCAATGTAGATGAGTAGTTATTTTTGGGATAAAGATTATAAAACCCTAGTGAAATCCATAGAGACAATAGTAATTATAATAAAAATATCCCTAAATTTTGGTGAGTATTGAGTATGTTTTTAATACAAAAATTGCATCCATGTCTGGATACGAGCAGGTAGAGCCAGATCTAGCACAGATGTATCAATGTGTAAAACACAAAAAACACCGCTTTGAACTTGACTCGAACAGAAAATGGTGCACAACAATGATCCTTCGTGTTCTATTGGATACAACACTTTCAGGGGATATTCATTGGTACACACATAAGCATAGTACAAACCATTATTTAGGGAATAAAAAATTCCCCTATGAATATATGTTGGTAAGTAGATCATGGATAACATTGATTAAATACTATAAATTCACATGTTTAGGAAATAAATGTAATTTATATGGTCTCCATTTTTTGTCATTGGATTAACCTTTAGGTGTTACCCATAACATTCCTTTTATTCCAACAAATGGTCAGTAATAGGAGGAATATGGCTAACAGTTTATTCGAAGATAAATGTGACGATTGTTCAATGAGATTGCCAATCTGATATGAGTGGGAATCATGATCATTGTCATGATACTATCTCAATAAAATAATGTTTCTATTATAAAAACAAGTCAATAAGAACTTCCAACCCCCCTATGATAGAAAAAGTCACACTAAAGAGCTTTATGATACGAAGGCCTCCTAATTTTAATGGATCATCTGATCCCTCAATTGAGGAACAGTGGATTAACTCCATTTGAGATGATATTTTCTATCTTTAAATTGTTTGATAAAGTGAAGGTAATTATGTCTTATTATCGTATAGAGGGTGAAGCTAATCAATGGTGGACATTGATCAAAAATATGAAGTCTGCGAAGGAGATTAAGGCTTTTGAAAGGATGGATTTCTGAAAAAAGAATTCAACAAATAATATATTCACAACCTCAGAATTATAATGGAATGGGACTCCCTTTACCTCATGAAAAAAGATGATATATCCCCCAGAGCGTACAAGGAAATCTTCACAAGCCTTGCATGATATGCCTTCTGCATTTTAGTTATCCACAAATTGATGGATGACCACTTCTTTTCTTGGATAAATCATAGACTACGAAAATACCATGCATGCCATGACTTCGAGATCTATGAGGAAATTTTTTGATGTGAGTCAATTTTGTAATGAATATCGGTGAATCATGGTGGTATCATGTGGATAATAAGATTATGGTGGAATTCAATTTTATCTATCATATGGATAAATCTAACAGTGCTATAAAATTCATACAAACCACATGCCAATGATACACAAAGAAACACCCTATAAAATGCCTGAAGGTGATGAGGAAATGCTTTAGGTTTGGAAGGGAAGGGAACCTGGCCCTTAACTACCGTTAAGAAATGTCTTGTGGTTGCGATATAGGAGAGGAACACTTGGTTAGACCTTCAACGCATTTGTCATTGTTTCAACAACAATGAACCTGGGCACTTTTCAAACCACTTTTATAATCCATGTGTATTTTAGTGGAACCAAAAAACATCCAAGGCATCATGGGAGATATTTTTCCATCACTAAAATCGAAGTGAACCCCAAAAACGAAGTGGTGACATGTATTCTAGTTATTCATTCAACAATAGTGAACATACTTTTTAATTCTGGATTTATGTAATATTATACATCCAAAATGTTTTTTAGAACAACCCCAACACCACCACATGTCAAAGAAGAAAAGATGTTGGTGAGAATGAAAAATGGGAAATTCCTTACACCCATGATTATAAATACTCCATTGTAATAATATTTTGATTTAAATTATTGGAAAACCCCATCATACTCTCTTTGGTGGAATTTGATCAAATTCTTGGCATTGATTATATTTCATTAAATAGTGATAATATAAATATCCATGAGATGAATTTCACTCATTATATAGAGAATCGACCCCAGATTCAATACATGTTCAATGAGGAGATGAATCTTCTTTAGAATATTCATCTCAAGTGTGAATATTACTACCCTATAATAACATGTATCTAGATCAGATGATTTAGTCTATGGAAGAAATCATCATTGAATACATACCTACTTTGAAGGAATTCATTGAAGTGTTTCTTGAGGAATTTCTTGGTCTACCACCTAGAAGTGATGTTGAATTATCAATTGACCATATAACTATGCCATTGTCAATATCCAATAATCCATATAGAATGGATGTCGTGGAGATTGAAATGATGAAGAAACCTATATAGGAGAATCTGGATAAAGTGTTTATACACCTAAGTGCTTCACCATGGGGCACACAAGTCCTCTTTATTGTGAAGAATGATGGGTCGAAGCTCCTTTTCATTGATTATCGTGAGCACCAAAAAATCACATTAAAGAAAACATGTCATCTTCCATGAATTGATGAATTTTTCGATCTGCTACATGAAGCACAATACATCTCAAAGGTGGATTTGATGTTGGGATATTACCATGTAAGGGTGAAGATTGAGTATATCTCCAAGAGTATTTTTTGTACATAATACAAGAACTATGAATACATATTAATGCATTTTGGACTAACTAATGCTCCATAAATCGTCATGGAAATTATTAATAGAGTCTTTGGATATTACCTTGACAAATTGGTGGTATTATTTATAGATGATATTAAAATATACTCCAAAAGAAGTGAGGAGAATGAGGAGAATATAAGAAATAGAATAGAGACCTAGAGAAAGGATATTCTCTATGTAATGCACAACATTTGAGACTTCTCATTGAAGTAGCTATCATTCATGGTTCATATCATTTCAAGCAGTGTGATATCTTTGGATACCTCCCAGGTAGCTCCAATTGAGGGATGTGTGAGACCAACATCGATATCAGATATCCGTAGCATCCGTGGTTAAGATGGATATTATCACTAATTTCTGAGAAACATCTCATGATTGCCCAACCCTCTTACAAAGATAACTCGAAAGGGAGTAATTTTTTCATTTATAGATGAATTATAAGATAGATTCAAGGAATTACCAAGGAGGCATATCAGTACAGCTGTTCTCAAACTACCCACAAGTGGAGATCATTTTGTGGACTTTAGTGATTCCTCAATGAAGGGTATGGGTACTGTCTGGACGAAAAATGACCACATCATGGACTATGCATCAAGGCAATTGAATGGTAACGAGAAAAACTATCCAACACATGATATGGAGTTGGATTCTTTAATATTCTCTTTAAAAAATTTTCAACATAATCTCTTTGGAGGGAAGTGTAAAATACATATAGATCATAAAACCACATGTATATATTCACACATAAAAAGTTGATCATGAACCAATAAAGATGGTTAGAGCTGATCAATAACGATGACTGTTCAGTCCATTACAATCCCGAGAAAACAAACATGATGGAAGATGTTGTAAATAGAAAGGGCCCAATAATTCTATAGCTGATGAGAATTGAAAATGATCCAATCTTCATAGATTTGATGAAAATATAATGGGAATCACAAACAATGGAACGTCATGAATCTATTCACATGTGATTTCCCTATCATCACTTTTGGAAAGGTTAATATATTCTCAAATGTATGATGTGGGAATTAAGAAGAAATTGGAAACTATCAGAATAGGGAAATCCTCGAATTTCATTGTTAATTAATATAGAAATGTGATATTTGGGATAATACTATGTGTTACATAAAATATGGAGTTAAAGAAGAAACTTTTGGGTGATGCACATAGATTAAATTTCTCCATTAACTGAGGGAACACAAAGATGTATCGAGATCTCTGAGAGATTTGTTGGTGGGATAACATGATGAAGGATATCCCTATGTATATATCAAAGTTCCTGGTATGTTATAATTTGAAGTATTGGAGGAATTTGTCTAAGGGGGTGGCGAAACCATTAACCATACCAACATGGAAATTGGATAACATCACCATGGACATTTTCACTAGGTTTCTAATGACATTCAATGGAAAAAACTCTATCTGGGTTTTTTTGGATTTTTAAAAAAGGATTTACAAAACATATAAATTTGGGAGGATTTACTATTAGATAAACTAGAAAGGATATAAATCATATATGTGGCAATACTTCATAGAGAACCACTATCTATTGCATCCTAATATGATCCAAGATTCACCTCTATATTTTGGAAGAGTCTTCAACATGATCTAAATAATGACATGCTCATCAAAACAGCTTATCATCCCAAACTAGTGGCCAATCTGAGTAGACTATAAAAACACTTTAGGACATGTCGAGAGCTTACTCAATGGACTTCAAAAGAAGATGGAATCAACATCTTCTTCTGATTGAGTTATCTTACAATAAGAGTTTCCACTTATTCAACAAAATGGATCCTTATGAAGGCAGTTATTGGAAGATGTGAAGAGCACAAGCATGTTGGGATGATGTTGGGGAGAAAAAACTCCTATGTCAGAAAAATGAAAAAATATGGTGGAGATTGATAAGACCGTCTCGAAGCACGTTAAAGTTTCACAGAGTCGAAAATAGAACTATTCTGATAATTAGTATGAGACATATATTTTGATGTCGGAGAGATGGTAGCAGTCAGTATATCATTGTGAAAGAGAGTTAAGAGATATGGGAAGAAGGGAATGCTTAGTCTAGGGAACATCGTCCTTTTTGAGATCTTTGATCACATTGGAGATGTGACCTATCAACTAGAACTCCCAATGAACCTATCAAAAGTACAAGATGTATTCCTTGTATCAACCTTGAGGAATTACATACCTGACCCATCACATGTACTCAATAAAAAGGGGTTACCATTGGATAATGACGTCTCCTATGAATAGAATTTCGTTCAGATATTAGATCATTGAAAAAACGGTCTATGAAATAAGATAATGCCCCTCACCAGGGTGATGTGGAGAAACCCCAAGTTTGAAGAGGAAACATTGGTATTATAGGATGATATAATGAAGAGTTTCCCACATCTATTTTAGTGTGTAAAAAGAAAATTTTTATGGTAAAATCTCTTAAGGGGGGAAGATTGTAACAACCTGAAATTCATTCAACAAAAATTACACTAGATCTAATTAAATATTTTAATATTTAAAATGGTTATATAACATATTTACTTCATTGGTTATATGGATTTGGATTTAAAAATACCGTTATGAATTGTTGTTATATCTAATATATTTGTTCAATATATATCACATAATTAATTTAAATATAAGACTTTTAAAAATCAAATTTACATAGAAAAAGGAAGAAATGACCTCAACCGGTTGAATTTATCCCTATAAAGTCCATTTTTTCAGAGCTCGGATGGGAGGTAGCATCAATGGGCCTAGCTCATGGCCCTGCCAAATCTGATCATCAACATGTTAATCTTGAACAGAACCCCCTACGGTTGATGTGAATGATGATAAAGATTACCACATTAGTGATGTAATCTAAGCCACCCCAAGAGTCTGTCACTATTGTACACATTACCTATAGGTCTTATACAGTTTTTATAAGGTCATATATAACAATACCCTTGAACTATTATTATATACATTATATTTTTATAATTAATATACATTCATTTTATTATAATCACATTGTAAATATTTTTAATGAACAAATAATATTTTTAGTTAATATTCAATTAAAAAATCTATTTTGATGATTTAATGAATTTTATAATTAAATAATATTTTAATATAATATTATTAGTGAATTAATTTTTATTTAATATAAATTATAGTATTATTTTCATGAATACGATTATAATTTTTATTATGGTTTAAAAACTAATTTTTTCAAAACCCATGAATTTTCAATAAATGACAGTTTTTATTTTAAAATTGAAAATTCCCATATTTTGGACACAATTTTGATAGAATGAATATAATTTTTGGAATTAGGATGATAAAACTATCCAATGGTGAGTTTTTAAAAATTTTATAGGTTTGTCAAAATTTGGGGTACAATTTGTATACCGTTTAAATATATAGTGTTTTATGACATCATAATGACCCAGTATTGATGTATTAAAACACTAAAAAATGGTTTTGCAGCCAATATATGTTTGACCTTTAAAATCATGTGATTTTTTTCGATTTTATTCATTTTACCCACCTATGTGGACCCTCAAAGACGTATAAAACATTTTTTCTATTATAATAATTTCCTTGACAGTGTGACACACCTCAATAAATGAATGCCTAATATTTTCATATGTTCTTACATTGGGATTTTTAAATAATTTTTCCACTCCTCTTTTTCAAAAACCATTGGAAAACACCATGGATTGGTTTGTGTATTTTGTTTCATTTTATGTGTGGTGTCCAAATCCTAAATAATAAATAATTCCCTCTCTTTTCATTTGTAAATCCCCCCAGGCTTCCACTTCCTCTTCACCAAAATGCCTTTGGAGCTTCAGAAAAAACTTCCATACTATTTCTATAATCCTCCCAAGGTTCCCCAAGCAGCCAATAATCATTTCTCAGGCCTCTCCCAATCCATTGTGATAACACTTCCAATTAATGGATTTTTTCAACTCTCATTTTTTGTCCATGTTTATTTAGGTTTCTATAACCTTGTACTTTCTATTAAAAATATTGGGATATGTTTTATAAACTCTTTTATACATACTTTATTCTGTTTTAATGATGAGATGCCACTTTCTCCTTCATTAATGCCACCCATATACACCTACCACCAAGCTAAAATTTCGTAATGATTTTCTCTTTTCTCATTTACATTATATAAATTATTTTCTATTAGGAATATAAATTCCATTTCATATGTTTTTACTTGTATATATATGACCCCTTACTTTTTATATCATGTAAATATTATGGGACACCCATTTCTCTCTCATTAATACCTCTCATGTACACTCGTAACCATGCAGAATTTCTTTATGAAATTTATCTATTCTAATTTACATTCAATAAATTATTTTCTATTATAAATCTAAATTCCATTACAAATGATGGGAAATATATCTAAATGATCCCCATAATTTAAAATTCTTTAACATGTGATGATACACATATTTGTCTCTCATCAACCATTTTTATGATTTTTTTGTGATGTCGTTATGCTGCAAAAAGTTCGCCGTGATTTTCCCTGAGAAATTCATGGTGTTGTGAATATCATGATCATATCTCAATCAAGGGTATTCACCATTATGCACTTTTACATATTGATTATATATTTTCATGAATACATTACATATTAATTTATCATGGAAATAAATATAATGTTTAATGAGTCCATGTTATATGATTCAAGGGGCACACTTATGCCTAAAATGAAATGAATAAGAAGGGTGTGAACTAATAGGGTTTCACTAAATTTGATAAAGACTAGTATCATGATATGTCAACTGAAATAATGGTTTAATCATTCTAATTAATGTGAAATTAGGGTTTAATATTTATCCATCAGTAATGATCCTTTAATCATCCTAAAATCATATTAAACATTATTTCCACTTTTTCATGATACGATAATCATGCTATATCATGTCATTATGTTAATGTTTTTGTTATGCTCCATTGAAATTCCAATATACTAACATGTACTATAGTCTTCATTTTACTCCTTGTTTACTCCCTTACTATACTTTATTTATCACTTTTTTGCATGTCATGTGGTTATCCCATGAAATTCCAAGTATGATAGAATGTGTGTGGTCTTGTAAAAGATGTTTTTAAAAAATATATATATTTCGTGGTTTAATTTGTTATGTAATGTTTCTAAGACCCAAATACACTAGACCTATCAAGATTATATGTTTTAAAATATGATGATATTATGAAATAAATTATGTTTTAGTGTGAATAAATGAGTGTGGTTGTTATATGCCCATTTTTCAACCCACATCAGCTCTAAAAACTGAGATCGGCTTCCCTAGAAAATCTAAAAATTTCACCAGGATATTATGTACATTTAATTGCGAACAAATATAAAAAATCATATATTATTATGTAATAATTACATTTCATAAAAACTAATATCCAATGATTGAAAGGATCATTGAATTTAAATACCTGATATATAATCATATTATTTTTCAATACATGAGGTAAATTCTTCATAGAGGCACAATCTAGTCCATATTCAAGGAATATCATTAATATGGCCCATCATTATAACTAGTGGAATGAAAAAAATAAAGGGTTGAGATAAGATTTCCAATAATAAAACAAGTAATCATTTAATCATGAATGAATTCATATGAATATATAAAATCATATGACTAGGAGAATTATTATAACAACATGAGAGATAACCATAAAACAAATGTGAGTTTCAATGTAAAAGGAATAAAAGTTTAAATCCACACAATATCTACATGGAAACATAATTTCTATAAAATGAAATAAATGTATATATGATATAGTTTAATTCATGATATCATATTATCATAATGAATAATATCCTATAACTTTTAAATAGAAATTAGAATATCTAAAAATTACATTCACGATACACACCATAATATAACATCATTATGAGAAACTAAAATGTACTCACATATACCGATCTAATGTTATATAAATTATTACCCAATGCAATTGTTTGTATTAAATACCCACCAATCCCATGTTTGAAATTTAACCACTCATCCATGGTTTATGACATAACCACACATCCTGTGATATAATGGAACCACCCACCCTTGGTTTATAAATTACCCAGTCATTATTAGATTATAACAAAACCAATCATCATTCATCCATTTATACATATTCTATAAGAAAATATGACCAAATTTAAAATATTGAGATTCCATGGATGTATAATGGGTTTCAAAAAACATATATAGGGAAAAAATTAACATTTCATGAATACTTCATTTAAATAATAACGGTTTTTATAAAACATCTAACATGTATGGAATTATATAATGAATAAAAATGATCGATACTAAAAAATTCATCCAAAAAAATAATAACATAATAAAATATTTAAATAATAATAATTAGGAAATATAAATAAATTATAGATATATCTTTTGATGATAATTAAAACCAAATCCTCAAAATAAACAATTTGAAAAAATATTCTACTAATTGTTCTAAAGGTTATAGTTATAATTTATTTTTCGAAAAGGCTAATATTTTGATAAAAAAACACAAATAAAACTAGTAATAAAAAATTAATTAGATTGAAAACTACAATTCCCTATAAATTAAATGACATGATCACAGAAAATGGAATTTTATTGAATGATAATGATTAAATATATGATTTGGTAATTCAAATAATGGGGTTTGAATTACGATGCCCCGTAAAACCATTTTTACAGTTTAATCAAACACCCTTAAATGTGTAAAATTATATGGAAACATGAATATCATAAAATATAAGATTATAATGAAAAAATGATAATGGAGGGTAGTATTTGCACCATTAAAAGGAAAAGATTGTCAATATCTCAAATAAGTATGAAGAGATTTATATATAAAAAAAGAAAACAATTATATTTCTCTAAGATTACCGTATAATTGTTTTAAAATCATGTATCATAAAGAGAAAGTTAATAATTTAACATTTATATAATTAATAATAAATTTTATTTATATTAATAATTAATAAAAATTCTATCTATCTATTTTAATGATTTAATCTCATTTTAACAATATGCATTAATTATATTCATTGTTTTCAACAATGTTCATAATATGGGTGTCAATTTTTTTTCTTTAAAGATAAACCTTGTAAAACAGGTTAACATAGTATAATATTATTTAATAAAAAATTATTTTGATTTCATAATCCATTATATTTAATATTTTTTAATGGTTTGTGTTAACAAAAACAATGATGAACTGGTTTGGGGTTGTTAATTGATATCATTGGTTTACCTAATAATGGTAAATAAATTTCATGATTTCCAAAAATAAAAGTATTAATAATGTATATTACATATATAAAAAATATATTCTGAGGATCTATAATAATAATTGTTATTTCTTTTGGAATTGATGGAAAATAAATCAAATTTTTTCATGTATACTATATTGCACACAGTGCATGATTCAAGATTTTATTACTCTAAATTGAAAAACCAGAGGGTGGTTAATTCTTATGAAATAATTATGTTAACATATTATATGATAATTTTATTTATGTTATAAAATTAAAAACATGAAATGATAATTTTTGAATTAGTAAATAACATTCTAAAAAAATAAAAAAGTGGCGGTTAAGATTATATAACCCAATTTTTGGATAATTAGCATTACTAATGGAATTAAATAATTAATAAATGTTCTTATAAAATTAAAATTAACATATTAAGATCTCTATGAGTTTGGAAGAGTGGTTTAGGTAGAGTTTGGGAAATTATTCAGGTGTTTCTGTGTGATGGGATGTTCGGATGGGAGTGCACCTTTTATAAGTGTAATACTATGTCATTTCTATAAATATCCACAAATTTTAATCAAGGGAATGTATCTTTTAATAAAGACTATAAAATATTGATTAATAATAGATTTTATAGGATATTAGGGTGTGAAACACCTCTAATATTGAAATATAATGAATGTTTAAACATGTTGGACTCATTACAACTAAAGTTACTACTTTGTTTCTTTTTAGTTCTCACCGTGGTAAGTAACATTTACCAAGGTAATTTGTCCCATTATTTGCAAAATTAAATGGACATAAATTTTTAATTAATAAATAATTATCAAAAAAATTAATCCATTTTTAGATTCAATTTTTTAAAAATTTTCAGAATTATTATTAATATACTAAAAAAATAATCAATTTATAAACAAATTTTTGAAAAAAAAGTAATTAATTTATAAAATAAAAAACATTGTTTAAAAAATTATGAAATCATTTTAAAAATTTTAATTTAACTTATAAAATACTATTTTTTATTAATTGTTTTGCATAAATATAATATTCAAACATTTATAATAAAAATTTCATAATTTAATTTCATTTGTAATAAATAGTATTATATGTTATTAAACTAAAATTCATTATTTTCAAAAAAATTTCAATTATCCATTTTATGAAATTATTTCCATGATACATCAATATTAAAATTAATTATTTCAAATTCAAATCAGTAATAATAATGTTTTACAAATAAAATAAATGCATAAAATGTAATGAAAAATTGGTTTTTATGAGAATTAATGTTTTCCTTTTTTAAAAATTCTTATAAATTTTCTAGTAATAATAAATATATGAATCATTAATGATTAAATATTTTATAAAACAAATTATGCCAAAAAAGTGATATAAATAGTTACATATCTTTAATAATTGAGTTAATGAATAAATATTTTTTTGGATATATATATTTAATAATTCAGTTATAAAAGATTATAAGAACAAATTATACAAATACATAAAAATAATAAATATATATTTTTGTTTGGTGTCGTGTATGGATCCATTATTCTCACACAATTTCTATTTATGGTGTAAAAATATAGGTCGTTACATTCTATACAATTAAAAAAATATTGTTCTCATAATTTCATTACATGGATGAAAAAATGTGATCGTACATTTTTCCCATTACATATAATGGTTTCAACATAGATTCATTATTCATATGATTTGTGCATAATTATTGGACCAAATGAATGGTATTGATTTACAAAACCTTATCCTTCAATTGTTATTTTCTAATGGTAGTCTTTCATTTGAGAGATCATATTTTTGGTTAACAAGTTTCATGTATATTATATTTTTACGGTATGACATGTACATCCACAAAAGTGATACATATAACACATAATGTACATGTTATAGGGAATGTATGAATTCTAGGAAAAAATCTAAATACCTGACATGATCAAGGATCTAAAAGAGAGCGATATACGTAGGAGCCAGCTTCCATATTGACCAAAATATCATAACTCTATTACATGAAAACATTCTAAGGAACGCCTCTACAAGACATAAAAATATAGATCCTATTTGAGAATATATACCTAACTCTAAACACATCTTTTTACCCCATTCATATAATTTTGAATGGTTTGAACCTTTTCTATCATTTAATGGACATGATCATGACTTATTAGGTTCCTCTATCTTACTCAATCCCAACATGTCAGAGTCCTGCATCTCAGACATTATAAAACCACATTTAGTTCCATTTGAATATTAGAATACAAAATCCTAGCACATGAGAAGTCTACTAGATAGATGTAATGACCATAAATGCCACGAATGATTATCAAACAAAATATCCTCATGTCCTCTAGAGTTTGAAGTATCCTATCATATTAACCATAAGTCTGAGGATGATATGCAGTGTCAATGTTCAACTACATATGCAAATCATTTGAAAGTCATATCTAAATCGATGATGATAACCATAGTGCTCGACCAAATACCACACACAATGGTAATCCATAGAGCCTCCTCAATTTCCTTACTCACAGACACACACACACACATAAATATCTTTTTGAGTTTGTAAAGGGATAATTTTTTATATACATTGTTAAAATTAACTATCTTTTTATAGTTATCAACTATAATGAAAATTGATTTATATATTTCAAAATTATTGACCTGTCTTGTTATGAAGTTCATTATTATGTTCTCCCATTTTTTGAATAGAAGTTATAATTAATTCATTATACCGTTATTATTTTTTCATTTATCTTTAGCATTTAGGGATAAAATACATCAATATATATATAATTTAATTTCTATTTTCATGTGATCCCAATTTAGGTTTTCATTTAGTCCTCTATACATAATCATTCTTCCTGGATATACAGAGAAGGATGTGCTATCTGAATCATCAAATATTCCCTCTCCAGTTATTTATTTTATGGAGGAAGTATCCATATTCCAAATTGTATATGTCAATTAATATCAAATACAAGATCTGAAATATTTTTATCCAATTTTATATAGTTCCACGTAATCGTTAGAGTATTTAATGATCATTATAAGAATGAGCTGTTCATCAATCATGTAAGATTAATAAGATTTACCTCCCTATATTATGACTTCAAGATTCATCATATAAAAATCCAAGAGTATTAGGTCTTTCTCAATCCTCCTCATGGATAGTGTATCATGGCCTTTCCTAATAAAACCATCAACCTCATTTTTTCCTTCACATGGTGGCTATGTTTTGACTAGTGAAAATTTTATTGTTTGATTTACAGTATCTATTTTGAAACATATTTAATTCCATTTATGTGAATATCTATTTAAATATATTTTTATTAATACATATATCAAAAATTTATCTAAAAATATTATATCTAGAAATATACAATTAAATGAACACTAATTCATCCTCAAATTTCAATTTTTGGTTATATTAATTCTTATTTTTTAATTTTAATGGAAAATAATAAATTTACAATAATTAATCGTCTTAAAACCCCTAAAGAATTTTTTGAATAAAAAATGTATAGTTCAAACCCTTCCCAACTGAAGGGTAATGTAATTATAAGAGAAGTGAAAACCCACTTTTTTGTTATTTGATACATTCTCTTCACATTCAAACATACAATGAATATTTATTCACTTTTGTGTCTACTTGGCTAGTGGATTTTATATCCATGAGAACTTTTTAACAAAGAATCGGTAATATTATGGTAGCCTATAAAAGAAAAGTATCCTAGTTACTATGGTCAGTCTCAGTCATTTCCCATTAACTTCAATAAATGATATATCTATAAAGACTCACATGCTTGTTATTATGTGAAAAAATAGTTAATGATATTTTGTCCATAACTCAAACTCTTAAATAATTTCATAAAAACTCTATTTTCATAAGATCATTTTCTCAATATATAAATAATATTCATGACTTTATATGATTAAGGATAAATTATAATATAATATATTAAGATAACCTCAATTTGATAATTATAGACTCTATAGAATATATTTATTGGACTTATGAAGATAGTAGAAGATTTTATATGACCATATGGATCAACTGTAAATTCATAATGGCGATTCACTGTACAATATGATATCTTTGAAATACCCACCCCTATAACCCTTAATGAATGATATCCATTTCAAATTTCAATCTTCTATATGTATCTAGAACATTTGGTTTCATCAAATAGACCATCAATAGGGTTAGAGGATACTTGTTCCTACGTAGGATTTTATAATTTTTTGATAATCGACAAGAAGATGCATCCACCTATACAATTTTCACATTAAGGACTTGTTCCCCCAATGGTGAAGAATTATAGAATATAATTCCGTTGCCCATATTGTCTTGTAGATTCCTATTTAACTACTCAGGTTCAATAGGTTCCATTCTATATTTACTCTATATGATACAAATGGATCTATGTATTATTTTGAATGAAAATTAAACCTCATTCTTTAGGGTGGGGGACCATATGGATCATTTGGGAATAAATAGACATATTCCTATACAATATAAATGTCATCAATCTTGGATTCACCCTCAATAATTAGAGTTAATATTCCAAGATTATTGGTTATCATAACCCATATTATAATATTTACATCCATGTAACATCATCCAAATGTTGATATATGAGAATGAGAACATCCATAATTTTGAATGAGATATACATCTCCCAATAATTGATAATGGATCTATATATGGGTAGATAATCTATATAGAAAATACATCCAATTGAACTAAGGGAGGGTAAATAAAATCTCAAGTATTTATCCTTCTAAAAATATCCCTCAAATAATATTTATAGATCATATACATGATCATTTTTCTATATGTTTCTTTGATAGATAGTTCAAAATCCATTAGTTGTGGTTATGATCTGACATTCATAAAAATGTTGTGAGATATAATTGAAAATAATAACCAAGTATCAAATAAGGAACCTAAGGATCAAATATAAATAGTATTTACACATCATATAACATAATTATCATTATTTACCATAGTGATATTTAAACAAAATTCCTTGAAACATCATGTTGACCACTATCTGTTAATTTTCTTCCCTTTACTTGTTTTCTTATTTAATTGGGTGAATATTTTTTAAAAAAAATTACCTAATGTTATGGGATGAATGTTTTTTTAATTGATGGAGTCTTGGTATAAAATAGTAATGGATTTATGGGCTTCTCATAGATTTTGAGGAACACCAGATGTGTTTTGGGTTTTCATTAAAGAATATTCCATTTTTATAGTTTTCTATGAATTTGCATATTGTCAAATGGGAGTATGTGATGTAATATGTTTTCTAGACTCATTTCATTATCTGAGTACACATTGTGAATGTAAATATGTCTTTTAATTATTACATGTTTTCGATGTCGGAAATTGGGTTCTTAATAAAAAGGTCATTTTTTTATAATATACTATCCCTGTGGATTACATGATGGGCAAATGGATTACATGGTATGTTTGTGTTAGTAAAAATGATTTTATGGAGCTATATGAGTTCTATTTTTTTAGTGATAAAATACCTTTATATCAACCTATAGATTCACTCTATTGATTTTGGATACCTAAAACCCTTAATATTGTGTCATTTACCGATTTATCGTTGTTGTGATTGGGGATATTTTCTACAATTGAGCAATACTTTTAGCTTCCTCCTTGCCTTAGAATGTAGTATAACCATTGTGTTATCATATTCATTTATCTGTGGTGAGGATACCTTTTATTACATTCATGAACCACTATGAACACATCTTCCCAGGGCCAATTCTTCATTGGTATTGGGGTCAAGGATGTTCTTTCATGAGGTATGTGTTGTTTCCAATTCTCCAAATACATTTTTTTAATTGAAATAAATCTTAAAGGTAAGCATTGGATTCTAGGGAATCTTTTTTCATTTCATTTATCCTCATTTAGATGTGTCCCATTACGGGCATGTGCGGCCTACGTTGTGAGGTAGGTAATTCCGCCTCTAGCCTGTGATGGTGAAATGTACTTCTTGGCCTTTTGATAACATGTTTTATTAAATTAATGGCATGGTTGATAGATTTTATTTTTTTGTGGGGAATTGATGTTTTTAATAAAATATGGTTTATATTTGGTTTTTTGTAATTGAAATGTTTTTTTAAAACACTGTGAAATGGCTTCCAAACAAGATATAGTAAAATGGTGTGATGAAACTATTTTTAAAATTGAGTACATCTTAAATCATGGGTACATGGGGTGATAGGATTAGTAATAGGCATCACACACTATAAGTGGGTTTTCTCATGAGGATTTATCTTGATTCCTAATCCTATTGTTTCAGTTACTTTTTATACCTATTGGTTGTTCACTTTCTAGGGTAATTCTCAACTCATTGGATTCAATTATTAAGTACAATGAATTTGTGGGAACATGATTTTATATGTTCGGTACCAGCATCCTAGCAATCCTAATGTAGTGTGTTCCTAAGAATGATGTCACCTATGACTAAAAATTTATTTTTTTATTAATGACCCTCTATTAAGGGGTACATGGAAATCCAACAAGACATCATAAGCTAAAACCAACAATTGTTCCCCATTTCCCAAAGTTACATGGAGAAAAAAAACCCAAATAATGCCTAAAAATAAACACCCCTACACATCTTAAAAAAAATATAATACCAGCTTACACCCTCTCATTCGTGCCTGGTAAGATGTCCCCTGTAAGAATTCACAGTCTTGGTTGGGATAAAAATTTCCATACCCTCTCAAGATAACAATTACAGATAGTAGTGTTCTCGGGAAGAATCTCAACATGGAACCTCTTCTGGACTAGTCCCTTTTAGGTGAAATTTTTTTAATGTCCCCTAAACTGCGGACCATAGTGCCACAAAAAACCCATCATCCAATCCATTCCATTAATTCATCAAAAAAACATCTCTGCCTCCCTGTTAATTCTAAAGAAATTAGTTCCACTATCATCTAGTAGAGAATGAGATTTAAAATAGTATTCATATGAGGAGATTAAATATCCAAGACATCATCTTAATCAGTTCCATCACCTATCATTCCATGAAAAAGCTTCATTGAATAAAAAATATCGTCACAAAAATTGAGTAGGGAAACATAATTTCAAACATGATATCCCAAAATGACTTTAAATATCATATCTAACTATAATTAAAATCTATGAATTAAAGACCTCATGTTTTGTCCCTCATCATAATTAGAAACCTGATCACTGGATATCAATGATCAATACTCATTATTTATTGGGTATGCTTGGGTGTTGGACTCCAACATGTGAGGATCAGTATCTTCCTTTGGGTATGTGAAAAAATTATGTATGGGTTCTAGTATGAGAGGGGATTCATGTTGGGATCTTGAAAATTTGGTATGAATGTTGGTATGTCCTCAATAGTCCTTATCATGTTTTGGTTGGTAGACATGAGATAGGATTCTCAAGAATTGAGATTTAATTTGTGATGAGTCCCTATCCATCACATTCCATGGGGACACATATGTTAGCATGGGATATTGGTATGTGATTGTCTTATTATTATTTATTAACCATAACATATGATATTTTAGTATTGGTTTTTTTGTTTGAACTCTGATAATTCTATTTTTTGATGTTTTTTTCATTGTGTAGAATTATGCCACTGACACATGTTCCATGATTATTTTTAGGTGGTTGTAGATGAAGATCCTATACATAATCATCGTAATCATTATAAGTTAACATGGATATCATGGGGGAGGTTTGTTCTATTTTCCATAATGTACCACTAGTCTAGAATGAAGCCATTGAGGTACCACCCGAAGCTGTAGGAGTTAATGAACAATCACAAGAGTTCCTGCATGAGAATACATCATATTTTTATGGTACTAATTAAATATAATAGTTTGGTTAGAATTTTTATAAGATTAATCATATTTTCAATATCCTAGATATAGATGATAGTATTAATATGAATCTTGTGATGTTTACACTACTGGGTACAAGAATGAGATTGTGGGATTCCTTGGTATATGGTGATATGCAAGTGGGTATGGGCTAGTAGGGTTTGAAGGGTCTCTTCTTCCAATAGATTCTTATTGAGTCTCAAATAATGGAGAAGTATCTAGAGTTACTCTCTGTGATGTAGGGAGAAAATTTTGGATCACCGTGCACCTATTATTTTGTGAAGCTATAATGTTTGGCATGAGAAGATGTAAAGAATGAACTTAAAAAAGAACAAATGTACCAGAATGCTATGTGATGAGATATTAGATATCATGTATTTATGTAAAATATTTTGACTTGTGTATAGATTGTGGATAGATATATGAATTCATAAATGAATATATAATCAACGGATGGATATTATATCCCCACTCTTACACCTACTAGAGGTTTTAGTGGCATGCTTGGGGAAAAGATAAAGTGGTAGTTGTGGTTTATGGAATCATGCATCTTTGGATCCTCCATTTTCATTTAGTAGCGTGACAATAAATTTATATTCGTATAGATTAGTCGCACAAACATGGTTTTCTTGTCCTTTTCCTGCAATGATGTGTAATTGTTGTGGATGTTATGGTCATCTACAATTTTTTTACCATGAAATGTTTACACCTCAATATGGCTTGGGACTGTCATCTCTAAATTATACTACATCATATTCATGTAATTCAATGAATACAAGGATCCATTAATAGTCCTCAGGTGTGAATAAACATCACATAGGATATGAGTTTTTTGTACTGGTAGATGTGGGTCCAGTGACAGTGAGTGGTACCTTCTTTCTTTCATATTCCACAATGATATCATTATTTGGCAAAGGTTCATAATAGTCATATATATATATATGTATATTTTCCGATATGATTAAACAAAAAACTGTTTTAATTAACACTATTGTGGAGGAAGATACGCCTCTGTGGAAGAGGAAAAGTGCATCAGGGTTTTTTTTCAATGTTCAGAATCGATAAGAGATGTGGAGTTAGAATGGAATTTTTCTTCCTTGGTCTTGATATATTTTATGTCATCATTGGGATAAAATGGGTTTTTTCTCATCATTATATGGTATATTTTTAGCATAATTATGCCTCATTTATTGTAGATGATGAGAGATCCTATGTGTTTTAGGGAGAGTGGGATTCATGGTTTGTTCATAGATGTCCTTCTTTCCCAAAGCATATGAGTTTGTAATCTGTTGTATCAGTTGAGCCTAATGTCATTTGTTCAATTTTTTATAATATTTGTTTTTCATTCTGTATTTTTTCCTAGATTATTTCTCTAGGATTCCTCTAATGAGGTAGGTGGATTTTACAATGGAATCTACTCCAGGTACTTATCTAGTTTCATTACCTTCTTATCATATATAACCATTATAGATGAAATAGCTCTATGTTTAATTAGATGATCTAATAGTGAATGGTTTATTCACCCTAGTGTTTAACCATGGGAAACAGCAGTGATATTTTCAAATAATAATGATGGTTAACTATAATGGTGAATGGACTATCAAATAGTGAACCGAGTAATATCCAAGAATAATATTAATTTTCTTTCACATACGTTTATTTTTTATCTTTTATTGTACGGAATGTAGATTTATAAGATTTATCTTCAGTTTATCTTTGATAAAATAATTGTTAGTGAGTATTATATGGCAAAAACCTATTTTATAAGAGGTTATGGAATTTATAGTATCTTGTGACATTGTTTGTTATATATAATAATACTAAAATTTTAACAGATATAATAAATTGGATATTCCATCAGCATCTCATAAATTTTATATTAGTGTTCATGGATTTTATTTTGGATTATTGGATATATGCGAATGAGAATGAGAACCATTTCTGTTTGGTTTTGAAAATATCTTAGAGTCACTACTTGTATTGATTTATTTTGAAATCAAATTTATAGATATAATCAGTGATGATGGTGGGGAACTTGATTTCTTTTGCTGATTTATAAATTGATCTAGTGTAGGTAAATATTATATCGCCTTGTGAGTATAAAAATAATTTAATTTTGATTTACAAATTCATTGGTCTTGGTGGATACTATAGATGTTTCATCAACAATTTCTCAAATTTGGAATTTCCATGGACTGCTCTTTAATGAAAATGGGTGAAATTTATAATTGTGGAGAAGTTTCAGTCTAATTTCAACATGATCGAACTAATTCTAAAATAAACATCTCATTTGATCTAACCAGACCAAGTAAATGGGTATGTTCTTTTTTTGTGATTATTCAATTAATGGTTTGGGTTATGTAATCCTGAAGGGTTATCATGTGGTAGATTATGGATCTCTTCACAATATACCAAATGAGAAGAATAATTGCACTCACGATTTAGAGATTTCCATAGTTATGAATGTGATTAATTGTTTCTAGATTTATCTTTTGTGGGAAAGTATTTCATTATTTTCTGACCATACATGTTTGATATTTATCATTCCACAAATAGACAATAATCTCAAAAAATTCATGTGGGTGGAAGTGTCAATCTTTGCAAAGTTATTATTTATTAAAAACATGCTTTTTGTTTTGACAGCGGGAATTAATTTTAAATTAATTTCTGCAAAATCTGTGCATTGAATTTTGAAATATGGATTCCATATTTAGAATTAGGAGCTCCAAATTGTGTAAATAGGTAACTTTTATTTTTAGACATTTTGAATAATTACTTTGGTAAGAATTTTATTTACTATTGCTAATGGGTAAATTCTGTAAATAAGGGTAACAAATAATATCATAATAATATTAATTTACCTTAAAACATCTCCTAAACCTTTTGAATGATACATTTCCAACTATGGCCATCATGGGGTCGATTTTGGGACCCATGGAGCCACTTGTAGGTGATAAGGACACATTAAATTAATTAAGTTAAAGTAAATACAAAAATGATATAAGTATATATCATTTAGAAAAACAATTTTTACATAAGGTTATATATGTTATCATTTCGAATATAAATATTCATTAGAAATATAAAACAATTTCCTATATAATGGTATTTTATTTATAATTTTTTGAAATTTTATAATTATATTTATTTATGACAAAATAAAGATGCAGTATTTTCCTTATTAATGAAAGAATCAAATAATTGGTATTATAAAATTTATAATAAATATAATTTGACATTTATGATTCAATCCACGATTTTTATTGGTTAATATGACATGCTAGTATTGATTAAATTATTTTGGTTCGAATTAATAAAGTTGTTAAGACTTTAACAAAAATCAATTATTAAATATTGGCAAAATTGACATTAATGAGTTTTTAAAACAAGAATAATAATATTAATTGATATTCAATTCCTAAAAATCTAAGGTTCATCCAAAGGACTTATATCATGATATGTGTATCATTAATGGACTACTTAGGGTTCTAATGTATGTATATTGTATGTTTATTATCTATATAATATAAAAATACAATGTAACATGGTAAATGTCAATCTAATTAACTAAGAGTTAGAACTAAAATATAAGGTTAACATAATAACCCAAAACCATAAAAAATCTATTGGATGAATGGATTTAGACCCTTACCCACCTTATACATTGAATAATCTACTTTGGAGCCATTATAAAATGAATATAAATTTATTATAAAATAATACTATAAGTTTTTCCAAAAGAGCACTTCCTCCCAATTATAAAAGCACACAATGTCTGACCAATTCATCACACATTAAAATCCCTTTAGTTCAGCCAAAAACATCCCAAATACTCTTTACAATTCCCTCACTTCAACCTAGAGGCCTTAGACTACTCAGAAATCCAAACTAAGGAGCCCTTTTGATCAAATAAAAAGGAAGAACCCAATAAAGAGGTCATGTTTTCACCACACTTTTTCAAGTTCCTTTCTTCTTAAAATTATTATTTCTTTGTTATTTCCATTATAAAATAATAACTTTAGTATCTTCAATATACTGTGATGTTATTATAAATATGGTACAACCATATTCATCATTCTATCCATCATTTGAATTACATTTCACCATATGTGCGTACATACGGCTTACAGTCTCCATGTCGTGCTGTAATTGTTATTCAAAAACATTATTATTTGGATGGGTAGGATATTGTTATTTAATTGATGTAATTTATAAATATATCACGATAATTATTATTTATATATGATATAACATCCTATAATATATTATTTTAATATCAAAATAATGATATTGTCTCCTGTGCGTACGTACGGACTACCGTCTCCATGAACGCGATGAGATTCATTCCCCATCGCATCAATGCAACTATAATTATAATTTGATGATTAAAAATAATGTTTAAGGAATTTATAACATTCTTTATATGAATAAGATACAACCAATCCATAACATACATGGCTTATTTAATAAAATATATAAAAGAGAACGAGTATGTAAACAACCAAAATGATGATAATACTAAGAAATTATTAACAAATCGATGTTACATAATCATATATGATATAATATTAATGTATATGATTATTTTATAATTTTATAACAATTATTCAACCATTATACATGAGGTTAACCTTCCCTCAACCAATGCAAAGTAAATGGTAAGGGTTTATATCACAATCTATTCATTATCTGAGGTTGTTTATATGTAATAATTTAATGGGACCTATTTAACATAAACATCCATATTTCATAAAAATGTATTTCCAAACATTCTTACAATTTTAAAAAATATGGCTTAAAGTCATTTATACCATTTTTTGACATTTTATAATATGTTTATAAAGGAATCTTTTTGTCATTTTCCAAACAAGGTCATTTTTAACCTTTTCGACGGAATTAAGGTAATAATCACCATTTTAACTTATACAGTGGGTGTGGATATTTTCCACCGTTATAAAATCATCGAAGCTTCTATTAAAAGCTTAAAATAATATTTTTAAATTAAATGATTTATTTAATAATTATGTGAGTTTTAAATGATTTAAAAAAATATATATATTTCTCTAAAATAGTTTTGATTTCATCTATGTCAACATCCTTTGATGGTTTTTAATTTTATTTGAAGTTGATTTATTATGATACTATACTTCTATATTGTATTGAAGGTTTTGAGATATGTTTTACTATGGATGTGTTATTTCTATACCATTCATGGTTTATGAAGAAAGTATTTACATTTTGTATGCTAGTTTTTATATGAATGTTTATGTTATGTAGAGACCCGAAGCTTAACATACATGGACATTACATTAATTTTGCGGAATACTTAGTTCATAACAAAAATACACACACAAGGACCGTAATAGTTTAGTGTCTTTGGAAACTCAGAATATAATCTTCTAATCGTGGTGAAAGATCTTCAACATCTCCCATAAAGATTTTCATATTTTTTCTACCTAAAACCTTTCTTTATATCCAGGGGAATTGAAAACATAAAAGGGTGAGCTCAAAAGCTCAGTAAGGGTAAACAAAAGAAATATCAATCACATCATATTCATAAGAACATAACATTTTTTAAATCTTAACCATCAAAAGAGATCATAATATCATAACATGTGATAATTCATAGTAGTGTAATGTAATCCCAATAATTATAACTTGAAACATGAAACTTTGTGGCACACACACATAATCATAGAGAATCATTTATTTTTAGTCAAGACTCATTACCAAGACTATCTTAGTGGACAAAGTCCCTTTCTGAACCGAGTTCACTCCTCGTTTCAGTCCTGTTTCACTGAACCGGATTAACCTGCTGTTCCAGCCATGTCTATCTCATGAGATATAAAATCTTTACCCAATGCATTGGAGGAAGATATAGGTCCCAACCATCTCATAATGATACTATTCTTATGTGTGCCACAAAATCATAAACCATACATCATAGCATAACCCATGTAATAAAAATGGGTATCTTAAACATCGTGGAATCATAAAACAATTCATATAAGATGAAGGAAATCATAAATATAATTCCATCACAACATAATCAATTCAATATAATAATAGGGATAGAAATATAACCCTTTATTATCTTAGATGGAAAATGATTTTGATAAAACACTTTAACTCCATTCTTGAGGAAAATATCCTTTCTACTTTAAAAAAACTTTTCCATTCTTAACATGTCATACAATTCTAAACTAAAAAAATTTGATTAAAAATAAACTTGAAAACTTGTAAAGGAAGCTTCTTGGAAATAATGTTTTAAAAATCCATTCATGCCGTGTAAGTTAAAAAAACATTCTTCATTCTTTTTTCGGAAAAGTTAAAAAGTACCTCGTATGAAAAACGACAAAAGATTCCTTTCATATCCTTTACTAAAAACTCACTGAAGGGTAAAATTGGATTTAAACAATTGTAGGTGGATGGAAATAATATTACATATTGAGGAAACATGGATGTGGATGATAAAATACACCCCAGTAAATACTAAAGTATAAACAATCTCGGATAAAAATGAGATTGTGATATTTCCCCTTACCTTAGGCTCGATTTGCTTCCTAATTGTCCGAACCTCCTGTATAATGATTTAAATAATGTCATTGACTTATTCCAGAATCATACTAATTGTTATGATATCACATATGGTTCACTAATGACCTTATATTACCCGTTCTTTTGTAAATTCCATGTTAAAGAGCGTTTTGGGTAAAATCGTTTTTCATTCGTGTTTTGACTTGTAATAATTCATATGATTACGTAGATCGGGATTACTTAATTCCAGAATATAAAACATGAATTATATATAATATATATTCAGAATATACATATATATAATAGATTAGTAAATGGAATGAAATACACTGTTCATGGAGACGGTAGGTCGTATGTACGCATGAACGATGTTTTCGTTTCCTTATTGAGTTGAATGGAATTAAGTTGATGACATAAATATAAATACACATAAATCCAGTATCATTATTATGCCATATATTTCATGATTACTTAATATATATACTTTATAATCATTCATGAATGGTTAACGTGGAGAATGAATCTCATCGCGTCGTGGAGATGGTAGTTCGTACGTACGCACGAGTGATGATATCGTTCTCATGATCATGAAATTGTATTAGAGTGTATGTATACTACTTCAGAATCAATAAAACTTTAAAATTATCATATATAGTTATTATGTACACCAATATACCCATCCAAGTAAGGTGGTGGTGGAAAATAGATTACACCACGGCGTGGAGACTGTATTACGTACGTACGCAAGCGCGGTGATTTCGTTTTCCGTAGAATGCATAGATGGTGAAATAGGGTTGTTTCATACTTATAATATCATATCAGTATGATATTGATACTGATGTTATTACTTCATAATTAAACAACCTAAGAAGAAGATGTGGAAGAAGAAATAAAGTTGAAAGAATCGGTAATGGACATTACCTCTTCTTTAAAGCGCCTCTTTGAGATCTCTTTTTTGGGCACTAAAATTGGTCTTTGAGGAATACCAGAACCTCTAGGATGTTTCCATGGAAGTTTATAATGGAATTTGGCAGGGTTCGGCCGATCCTGAAGGCTCAACGTGGTGTGAGGAAGAGAGAGAGAAGTGCCCTTTTATAAGGGAGGATAGGGGCTCCTTTGGAAAAACCAAAAATATTATTGTATTATAATGAAAAATTCGGTTTTAAATAGCATTAAATTGATTTATTTAGAAGATAAGGTGGGGATGGGTTGAAATCATCTTATATAATAGAATTTAGACATGTTTAGGTTCCTATTTTAAACTTATCATTTAGATTTAACATTAAGTAAAATAATTTTACTTTTACAGTGTCTTCTTATGTTCTTATACTATAAGGTTAATAAACTTACTATAAGCAGCCAAACGAACCCCAAGTTGTTTATTATTAATGTATATAACCTTATATAATTCATTTGTCCAATAATTTGATTTTTAGGAATAAAATAACAATTACTAATATAATATTTGTTTTAAAAACTATTTTATGTCAATTTTGACACTATTTAGTAATTGATTTTTGTGAAAATCATAACAGAATGATTAGTTCGAACAAAGTTATCTAAATCAATAATAACATGTCATATTAACCTATAAAATTAGTGTAATGCATAAAAAGTCTCAAATTATATTTATTTGTGTATTTAAAATATCAATTATTCTAATTTTTTACTATTATGGTAATTACTACATCATCATTGTGTGATAAATAAATAAACATATATAATGTCTAAAAATTATAAATAAAATATTATTATGTAGGAAATCTTATTATCTTTCTAATTAATATTTACAATCAAATTTAGCTTTTGCATAACCCTATATTAAAAATTTTGTAGTAAATAAACTTTGATTTTAACTCTTTTAACTCTTCTTTGAAATAAATAATAAAAAATGTCCTAATCTAATCCATGTGGGCTTAAATGGACATATTTTATTCCTAAGACAGTTTTTGGTCGAATTACACTTATCCAATAGAATTTGGATATGTGATAGGGTAATAATAATATCATTATTACCCTTAATTACCCTATTTACTTTTAATCGTGGTAAAAAAAGTAAAAAGATACTATTCACCAAAAATTATTTTAATCTCATTGAACCACATTTTACATACTGATATCAACTGTGTCTCTCAGATTTTTGAAATTCCACTCACAGAAGCGGTAAAATTATGTTTTAAGAAAAATTCATTTTTTTAACTACCACTTAGTGGTTTCACTATTCATCAAAAAATGAAAGTTTCCAGAAAAATACCACAAATTAGACTAAGCTATATTTGATATTATAAATTCAAAAATGATGTCTATTTTACAAAATTCAAAACATAATAGTTGCATTTGTTAATTTAAAAATTAATTCCCGTCGTCAAAACAAATAGCGTGTTCTTAAGAGATAATAACTATCAACAGATTGACATTCGTTTATGTCTGGTTTAAATGTGAATTTACATCCAATGACCAACATTGTATTAAATTGTAAAAATATATTCTAAATATACTTTAAAACCACTCAAATTATTAATTTATCACTATTAAGTATTTCGATTAGAAAGGTTGTTTTTAATTAAAATTTAGTAATTTTCACTATTCATCAGAAAATGAAAGTTATCCGAAAAGTACCAAAATTTCACCCTCAGCTAATTTCGATATTCTGAATCCAAAAATGAAATCCATTTTGTAAAATAAAATTTAAAAAATTTCAAAAAGTGGTTATTACTATTCATAACGGCTAGTTTTAATAATATTTTAATTGCATATCATTGTTTGGCAGAACTCGGTATTGCGTACAACAAACGCTATCGCGGAAGGTCGTGCTTGCGTGTAATGAAAGGAAAGTCAAGGATGCGTGTTGTGCAAGATTATTTTGGTGTAGTGTATAACACAAGACATTAATGAAGTTAAAAAAAATATTTTTCATTAAATCTCGGGGTGTTACATTCTACCACCCTTAAAATGAATTTCACCCTCGAAATTCGTCGGGGTTATAAATGGATTACAACTCGAAAGTTTGTTTAATAGAAACCCACATCATAAAAAGGAATACCCAAACGTGGCTTTAAAAAATAAAGTATGAAATGAAACGGTTACCCAAATTAACTCATCACTGGTTTTCCACGTAGGAGAACATAGGTGAAAATATGGATATGGAAGAAAAATCTAACCATGATGTTCTGATGGACAGTGGTAGAGAACATGGCTATGGAAAAGCCAACAATCACAAAGCCATATATTTGCGATGATCTAAGGTACCATCTGATTCATTAGATATAAGGGCACTAGGACAACATTTTTGGTTTTCAAGATCATTTCCCTAAAGTTGGTGAATTAAAAGAAATACTTACATGATTTTGTTACAATTTCACTGTTGTTCGTGCTTTGAACAATTTCCACTTCAGCTCTTAAAGAAATGAATTTTAATTTGTTATTCATTTAGTGTTAATAGATCATGTGATAGAATGATGGGTCATTCCATCTGTTTCAAACAAAAGGTTAGCAAAAGTTATCAAATATACATAAGTCCATCTATGGTGAGGTTAATCATATACGATTCCAAAAATGATCTTATACTTCATATATCATACCGCATAATAAAATAAAACTAGTTTCTACTAACCAGGGACTTCATGTAGGCCAGTGGTAGGCGATAAAGGCCAGTCGCACTTCGGTTGTGGGTTCGATTCCCACAACCATGTCCGACGCGATGGGTTGTCGCCCGTCCTGTAGGTTGCCCTTTTTATAAAACTACATTTCTATAACATCACATAAATAATATCAAAAAAAAGTTCTATCCTTAAACAATAATAACTTATGGTTAACATAATCCATTCCAATCTTTAGGATTATCTAAAATACTTCGGTCCAAGCTCATAGTATAAAGAAAACGATTACTTGAAATGTCATCAACCAAGCATGTCAAAAGTTAACTCTTTCCACATACCCAAATCCAAAAATTCTATATACTCAAACCATGATATAACCTTCTCCTTATATCAGTCATGAGCTCATGAATATGGTCAAACATTTCATTTTCTCGTTTTCCTTTCATTTTGTGCATATCATCTTTTTTTCAAAAAATATCTCAATCACATTCTATGGTTACTGGTACCATTGAAAACCACAATAGACCAATACATAAATATTCCAATATTCCACGATACTATATACAACATTATTTTGGAATCCAATTACATAAACACTTAATCATTCCACCACATCGTTTTCCTATTCATCATCGCCAATAGTGATCGCATTTGACTTCCCTTTGTCCTTTGCCTTACGTGGTTGCTCATCTAGATCATCATTAACCCTTGGATTAGGGTATTTATTAGCATAATGACCCATTTCCTTGAACATGAAGCATTGAAGTGTTGGTGGTGCGTTCTCTGCAGTCTTTTCTTTATTCACATCATTATAAACAATTTATTCATTACTTCGACACTCAGCTGCTCGATTACCTTCTTTTCCACACATAAAACATTTTATAGTCCCTTTAAGACAATCTCCACCATGCTTCTTTCCACACTTTGAGCATAAGGAAACATTCATCTTATTTTCACCATTATTCTGAGATTTCTCCATGAACTCCATCTTTCGTTTCTTGTCAAAACTATGAGATGTATATGTAACACTAACTTCCATTTCTACCTTGATAGCACAACGCACAATTTCTCCATAGCTACTGAAGTCTCTTATAGCTAATGCCCTTCGAAGATTTGGTTTTAAGCCACTGAAGAATCGATCAACTTTAATTTCAGGTTGGATGATAAATCCAGAGGCTAACCTTTCAAGCCTTGTAAAATTCGCTTCGTATATACCAACAGATTCATCATCCTTTTTCTTTAGTTCAAGAAACTCCTTCTCTATCTTTGTTTGAAGAATACGAGGGAAGTACATATTGAAAAATAAGTTTTTGAACTCATCCCATTCCATGGACTCAATTTCATCTCTTGGCCTCGTATTCTTGATAATATTCCACCATTGATCAGAATCACCTTCCAAACAATATACTACTAACATGACTTTATCATTTTCAGAACATTGAAGAACTGAAAATATCTTTTCAGTGGAAATGATCCATTGTTCAGCAACAAGTGGATCAGAAGACCCACTGAAAGAAGGTGGATGTTTCCTCATGAAGGACTCAAAAGAATATTGTTCCCTTCTCTGCTTATCTGGAAGTCCAGAATGATTCATAGCTTGTATAAGTATATCTATAAGATTTTTCACTCCATATCCCATAACATTTGTTTGTTCTGGAGGACAATCATTGCATTGTCCACTACATTGATCAACACGGTTCCTTCGGGTTCCAGCCATCATCTAAAACCCAAAACGAATTGTGTGAGAGGAAAAAATCATGATAGGGAAAACAACACAATAAAGGGGGAGTACCTTCAATATCTAACATCTTAGTTTACCGTAATTCTAGCACTATAACCTATAGTTATACTTAAACTTAGGAACATCCCTACACATACCTTAGAAATATCTATATGGATCTCACTAAAGTTCCCACATCCTAGTTTTCAAAGGTTGACTAAACCTTTCCTCTGATACTAACTGTAGAGACCCGAAGCTTAACGTACATGGACATTACATTACTTTTGTGTAATACTTAGTACATAACAAAAATACACACACAAGGACCGTAATAGTTTAGTGTCTTTGGAAACTCGGAATATAATCTTCTAATCGTGGTGAAAGATCTTCAACATCTCCCATAAGGATCATCCACTTTTATATACCTAAAACCTTTCTTTATATCCTGGGGAAAAGAAAACATAAAAGGGTGAGCTCAAATGCACAGTAAAGGTAAACAAAAGAAATATCAATCACATCATATTCATAAGAACATTACATTTTGGAAATCTTAACCTGCAAAAGAGATCATAATATCATAACATGTGATAAATCATAGTAGTGAAATGTAATCACAATAATCATAACTTAAAACATGAAACTTTTTGGAATACACACATAATCATAGAGATTCATTTCTTATTACTCAAGACTCATTTCCAACACTATCTTAGTGGACAAAGTCCCTTTCTGAACCGAGTTTACTCCTCATTTCAGTCCTGTTTCACTAAACCGGTTTAACCTGCCGTTCCAGCCATGTCTATCTTATGAGATATAAAATCATTACCCAATGCATTGGAGGTAGATATAGGTCCCACCCAACTCATAATGATACCATTAGTATGTGTGCCAGAAAATCATAAACCATACATTATAGCAGAACCCATGTAATAAAAATGGGAATCTTAAACATCATGACATCATAAAACAATTCATATAAGATAAATGAATTAATATATATAATTCCATCACTTCATAATAAAATCAATGTAATAATAGGGATAGCAATTGAACCCTTTATTATCTTATATGGAAAATGATTTTGATAAAACACTTGAACTCCATTCTTGAGAAAATATCATTTCTGCTTCAAAAACACTTTTCCTTTCTTAACATGTTTTATAATTATAAACTAAAAGAAGATGATTAAAAATAAACTTGAAAACATGTAAAGGAAGTTTCTTGGAAATAATTTTTTAAAAGTCCATTCATGCAGTATAAGTTAAAAAACATTTTTCATACTTTTTCGGAAAAGTCAAAAAGTACCTCGTACGAAAAATGACAAAAGATTTTTTCATATCCATTACTAAAAACTCACCGAAGGGTAAAATTGGATTTAAACAATTTTAGGTGTATGGAAATAATATTAAATATTGAGGAAAAATGGATGTGGATGATAAAATACACCCTAGTAAATACTAAAGTATATACAATCTCGGATAAAAATGAGATTGTGATTTTTCTTCTTTCTTTAGTTCCAATTTGCTTCGTAAGTGTCCGAACCTCCTATATATTGATTAAAATAATGTCATTTACTTATTCCAGAATCATACTCATTGTTATGATATCATATATGGTTCACTTATGACCTTATATTACCCGTTCTTTTGTAAATTCCATGTTAGAGAGCATTTTGGGTAAAATCGTTTCATTTTTCGTACGTGTTTTGAAATGTAATTATTCATATGATTACTTAGATCATGATTACTTAATTCCAGAATATAAAACATTATTTATATATAATATACATTCAGAATATACATATACATCATATATTAGTAAATGGAAAGAAATACACTGTTCATGGAGACGGTAGGTCGTACATACGCATGAACGTTGTTTTCGTTTCCTTATTGAGATGAATGGAATTAAGTAGATGACATACATATATATACACATAAATCCAGTATCATTAATATGTAATATATTTCATGATTACTTATTATAAATACTTTATAATCATTCATGAATGGTTAACGTGGAGAACGAATCTCATCGCGTCGTGGAGACGGTAGTCCGTACGTACGCACGAGCGATGATATCGTTCTCATGATCATGGAATTGTATTGGAGTGTATATATACTATTTCAGAATCAATATAACTTTACAATAATCATTTATAGTTATTATTTACACCATTATACCCATCCAAGTACGGTGGTGGAGGAAAATAGATTACACCACGGCGTGGAGCCGGTATTCAGTATGTACGCACGCGCAGTGATTTCGTTTTCCATAGGATGGATAGATGGTGAAATAGGGTTGTTTCATATTTATAATAACATATCAGTATATGAATGATACTGATGTTATTACTTCATAATTAAACAACCTAAGAAGAATGATTGGAAGAAGAAATAATGTTGAATGAATCGGTTACAGACATTACCTCTTCTTTGAAACGCCTCTTTGAGATCTCTTTTTAGGGCACTAAAATTGGTCTTTGAGGAAAACCAGAACCTCTAAGATGTTTCTATGGAAGTGGAGAATAGAATATGGCAGGGGTTGGACGAGCTTGAAGGCTCAATGTGGTGCGAGGAATAGAGGGAGGAGATGCCTTTTTATAAGGGAGGAGAGGGGCTCCTTTGAAAAAACTAAAACTATTATTTTATTATAAAGACAAATTCGGTTTTAAATTGATCCAAATTTATTTATTTAGAAGATAAGGTGGGTATGGGTCTAAATCCTCTCATCCAATAGAATTTAGACAAGTTTAGATTCCTATTTTAACCTTATCAATTAGATTTAATATTAAGTAAAATAATTTTACATTTACCGTGTCTTCTTGTGTTCTTATACTATAAGGTTAATAAACATACTATAAGCAGCCAAACGTACCCCAAGTTATTTATTATTAATATATATAACATTATCTATGTCATTTGGCAGAACCTTAGATTTTTAGGAATAAAATAACATTTACTAATATAATATTTGTTTTAAAAACTATTTTATGTCAATTTTGACATTATTTAGTAATTTATTTTTTTTGAAAATCATAACAGAATGATTAGTTCGAACAAAGTTAATTAAATCAATACTAACATGTCAAATTAACCTATAAAATTAGTGTAATTTATAAAAAGTCTCAAATTATATTTATTTGGGTATTTATAATATCAATTATTATAATTTTTCACTATTATGGTAATTACTGCATCATCAATGTGTCATAAATAAATTAATTTATATAAAGTCTAAAAATTATAAATAAAATATCATTATGTAGGAAATATTATTAGCGTTCTAATTAAAATTTACCATAGAATTTATCTTATGTATAACACTATATTAAAAGTGTTGTAGTAAATAAACATTGACTTTAACTCTTTTAACTCTTCTTTGAATTAAATAATAATAAATGTCCTAATCTAATCCAAGTGGGCCTAAATGGTCATATTTTATTCCTCAGGTTGATTTTGGTCGAATTACACTTATCCAATAGAATTAGGACATTTGTTAGCGTAATAATAATATCTTTTTTACCCTTAATTACCCTATTTACTTTAAACCATGGTAAAAAAAGTAAAAAGTTACTATTCACCAAAAAATACTTTCATCTCATTGAACCACATTTTACTTACTGACATCAACCGTGTATCTCAGATTTTTGAAATTCCACTCATAGAAGCGGTAAAATTATGTTTTAAGAAAAATTCATTTTTTTAACTACCACTTAGTGGTTTCACTATTTGTCAAAAAATGAAAGTTTCCAGAAAAATACCAAAAATTAGGCCTAAGCTATATTTGATATTATGAATTCAAAAATGATGTCTATTTTACCAAATTTAAAACATATTAGTTGCATTAATTAATTTAAAAATTAATTCCCGTCGTCAAAACAAATAGCGTGTTCTTAAAAGATAATAACTATCAAAAGATTGACATTGGTTTATGTCTGGATTAAATCTGAAATTACATCCATTGACCAACATTGTATTAAATTGTAAAAATATATTATAAATATACTTTAAAACCAATAAAATTAATAATTTATCACTATTAATTATTTCGATTAAAAAGGTTGTTTTTAATTAAAATTTAGTAATTTTCACTATTCATCAGAAAATGAAAGTTATCCGAAAAGTACCAAAATTTCACCCTAAGCTAATTACCATATTCCGAATCAAAAAATAAAGTCCATTTTGAAAAATAAAATTTACCAAATTTCAAAAAGTGGTTATTACTCTTTATAACGGCTATTTTTAATAATATTTTAATAGCATATCATTGTTTAGTGAAACTCAGTATTGCGTACAACACACACTATCGCGGAAGGTCGCGCTTGCGTGAAATGCAAGGCAAGTCAAGGATGCATGTTGTGCAAGCTTCTTTTGGTGTAGCGTAAAACACAAGACATTAATGAAATTAAAAAGAATATTTTTCCTAAAATCTCAGGGTGTTACATGTTATGTTTAAACATGTTCATATTAGGAATGAATTGGACATAATAAGTTATGGGTGGAGCCCGCTATAGATCCTCGGTGCATCAGTAGGTCACATGTGAAAAAATAGTTTTTGGCACGAGTCCTTGAAAAAATCTTATTTTTAGTCTTAGCACGAGGCATTGGCTACATGGTTATGATAGTTTGTTATTAGGCATTCTATTATTATGAAAGTGGTTCTTGATATTTCATGTGATTATTTGATTAGTAGAATATCCATTTGAATATGTAAATGGAATTATATAATTTTATTTCTACCATATTATGCTGAAGTTTAGGTTTAAAAGGCTTTTGTTTTAGTTATACATTGCCATAAATGTTTATGATTATTTATAAATGTTTTAGGTATATTGTTATCCTTACTGGACATCTGAGCTCACCCATTTCTCTGTTTTATTTTTCCCATGGTGTAAAGAAGTATTTTATGAATGAACTGTAGGGATAGTATGAGGGGATATGAGTGTTGACTATATAGACTATGTTGATGTAGTTTTAATTTTTGATGTAATGTAAACGTTATGAATGTATCTAATGTTTCCAAGGATACTATAACGACCCATACTTTACATTCATTGTTATTACTTCATAATTGAAGCACACTTATTACAACATATAACAAAACCAAGAAATGATCGTATAGGAATAGTGTCTTTAAAACTGGGAAACATAAACAACTTGTTCATAAAGCATCTACTTTGCCTCCCATTTATTTCATCATATCTAGAGTCCCTTTTTGGCATATTCTACTTAATAACCATCTTCCTGACCTGTGGAAATAAAACATACAAAAGGGTGAGCTCAAATGCTCAGTAAGGGTAAATAAAAGAAATATAAATCACATCATATACATAAGCACATAACTTTTTGAAATCTTAACCTGCAAAAGAGATCATAATTTCATAACATGGGATAAATCATAGTAGTGAAATGTAATCCCTATAATCATAACTTAAAACATGAAACTTTGTGGAATACACACATAATCATATAGAAACATTTCTTATTAGTCAAGAATCATTGCCAAGACAATCTTAGCGTACAAAGTCCATTTTTGAACAGAGTTCACTCCTCATTTCAGTCATGTTTCACTGAACCGGTATAACCTACCGTTCCAGCCATGTCTATCTCATTAGATATAAAATCTTTACCAAATTAATTGGAGGGAGATATAGGTCTCACCCATCTCATAATGATACTATTCTTATGTGTGCCACAAAATCATAAACCATACATCATTGCATAACCCATGTAATAAAAATGGGATTCTTAAACATCATGACATTATAAAACAATTCATATAAGATAAAGGATTTCATAAAAATAATTCCATCACAACATAATCAAATCAATGTAATAATAGGTAGAGAAACAGAATCCTATATTATCTTAGATGGAAAATAATTTTGATAAAACACTTGAACTCCATTCTTGAGGAAAATATCCTTTCTACATCAAAAACACATTTCCTTTCTTAACAGGTCGTACAATTCTAAAATTAAAGAATCTGATTAAAAATAAACTGGAAAACTTGTAAAGGAAGCATCTTGGAAATAATTTTTTAAAAATACATTCATGCTTTATATGTCAAAAAAACATTCTTCGTACTTTTGTCGAAAAAGTCAAAAAGTACCTCATACGAAAAATGACAAAAGATTCCTTTCATATCCTTTACTAAAAAATCACCGAAGGGTAAAATTGGATTTAAACAATTGAAGGTGGATGGAAATAATATTACATATTGAGGACACATGGATGTGTATGATAAAATACACCCCAGTAAATATCAAATTAAAAATAATCTTGGATAAAAATGAGATTGGGATATTTCCCTTACCTTTGGTCTGATATGCTTTGTACGTGGTCGAACCTCCTGTATATTGATTTAAATAATGTTATTTAATTATTATAGAATCATACTTATTTTTATGATATCATATATGGTCATATTCTTAGCTTATTATTAGTAATATTTCATTACTACTTGTTATTCGGGTGTTTATTACTTTTTGTTCTTATCCGTGTTTGTCGAATAAATTCTTATTCTTCACATTAGGTTATAGATAACTCATTTCCAGAAAGGTATTACTGTAATATATATCATATTCATTCATTCAATTCATTTAAATAACCATTATGAAATTAATATCATGTAGAACGAGTCGAATCACATTGTGGAGACGGTATTCCGTACGTACGCACGAGTAATGATATCGTTCCTATGATTGTGGAATTGTATTGGAGTGTATGTATACTATTTCAGAATCAGTATAACTTTATAATAGTCATATATAGTCATTATTTACACCATTATACCCATCCAAGTAAGGTGGTGGTGGAAAATAGATTACACCATTGCATGGAGACGGTATTCCGTACGTACGCACGCGCGATGATTTCTTTTTCCATAGGATGGATAGATGGTGAAATAGGGTTGTTTCATTCTTATAATAACATATCAGTATGAGTGATACTGATGTTATTACTTCATAATGAAACAACTAATGAAGAAGATGTGGAAGAAGAAATAAAGATGAAAGAATCGGTAACGGACATTACCTCCTCTTTGATGTTCTTCTTTGAGACCTTCTTTTAGGGCACTAAAATATGTCTTTGAAGAAGACCAGAACCTCTATGATGTTTCTAGGGAAGTGGAGAGAATAAATTTGCAGGGTTTGGCCGAGCTTTAAGGCTCAAAGTGGTTTGAGGAAGAGGGGGATGAGGTGCCCTTTTATAAGGGAGGAGAGAGGCTCCTTTGGAAAAACTAAAAATATTATTTTATTATAAAGTCATGTTCGGTTTTAAATAGCTCCAAATTAATTTATTTATAAGAAAAGGTGAGGATGGGTCGAAATAATTCCATCTAATAGAATTTAGACAAGTTTAGGTTCCTATTTTAACCTTATCATTTAGATTTAACATTAAGTTAAATAATGTTACTTTTACCGTTTCTTCTTGTGTTCTTATACTATAAGGTTAATAAAATTACTATAAGCAGCCAAAAGAACCCCAAGTTGTTTATTATTAATATATATATCCTTATCTAAGTCATTTTACCGATCCTTAGATTTTTAAAAATAAGATAACAATTACTAATATAATATTTGTTTTAAAAACTATTTTATGTCAATTTTGACATTATTTAGTTAATAATTTTTTAGAAAATCATAACAGAATTATTAGTTCGAAAAAAGTTAATTACATAAATACTAACATGTCATATTAATCTATAAAATTAGTTGAATTTATAAAAAGTCTGAAATTACATTTATTTTGGTGTTTATAACATCAATTATGTCAATATTTCATTAATAAGATAATTACTGCATCATCTTTGTGTCATAAATAAATTAAATTATTTAATGTCTCAAAATTAAAAATAAAATACCATTATGTAGGAAATCTTTTTATCTTTCAAATTAATATTTATAGACGTATTTATCTTATGTATAACTCCATATTAAAAATGATTTACTTATTAAACTTTGATTTTAACTATTTTAACCCTTCTTTAAATAAATTAATAATAAATGTCCTAATCTAATCCAATTGGGCCTAAATGGTCATATTTTATTACTAAGGTTGTTTTTGGTCGAATTACACTTGTCCAATATAATTAGGACATGTTTTAGGGTAATAATAATATCATTTTTACCCTTAATTACCCTATTTACTTTTAACCGTGGTAAAAAAAATTAAAAAGTTACTATTCACAAAATAATCATTTTCATCTCATTGAACCACATTTTACTTAATGAAATCAACCGTGTCTCTCGGATTTTCGAAATTCCCCTCACAGAAGCGGTAGAATTATGTTTTATGAAAAATTCAGTTTTTTAACTACCACTTAGTGGTTTCACTATTCATCAAAAATTGTAAGTTTTCAGAAAAATACCAAAATTTCACCCTAGCCTAATTTCGATATTCTGAATCCAAAAATGAAGTCCATTTTGAAAAATAAAATTTATAAAATTTCAAAAAGTGGTTATTACTATTCATAACGGCTTGTTTTAATAATATTTTAATAGCATATCATTGTTTAGTAAAAATCTCGGTATTGCGTATGACGCAAGCTATCGAGGAATGCTGCGGTTGCGTGAAAAGAAAGCCAAGATAGTGTTGTGTGTAGTGAAAGATTCCTTTGATGATTTATAAAACATAAAAACAAAATATTTCACATAAAAGTCTCGGGTGTTACATTCTACCCCCCCTTAAAATGAATTTCACCCTCGAAATTCGTCACTTTGTAACAAACAGATGAGGATACCTCTCCCTCATCATATATTCAAGCTCCCATATAGCTTCTTCTAATTGGTGGTTCCTCCATAATACTTTCACCAATCGAGTGGTCTTGTTTCGTAGGACATTTTCACAACGATCCAGAATATCTATCGGTTGTTCTTCATAAGAAAGATCTTGCTCTAGCGGTACACCATATGAGCTGACTACATGTGAAGGATCAGGTATTTACTTTCTCAGGAGAGATAAATGGAACACATCGTGAACATGAGAGAGATTCGGTGGAAGTGCCAATCGGTAAGCTACCTTCCCAACACAATCCAGTATTTCGAAAGGACCGATATATCAAGGGCTCAACTTCCCCTTCGTTCCTAATCGCATAACCCACATCCAGGGAGATATTCGTAAGAACAATTTGTCACCCACTTCAAACACTAGGTCTTTTCATCGGTTGTCGGGATACTTTTCTGTCGACTCTGAGCTGCTCTTATGTGTTGTTGAATAGATATGACCTTTTCTGCCACTTCATCTATGAGATCGGGTCCTAATAGATTTCTTTCCACAACTTCATCCCAGAAAGTTGGAGTCCTGCATTTCTTTCCATAGAGAGCTTCATAAGGAGCCATATGAATACTAGAGTGAAATCTATTATTATAAGAAAATACCACTAAAGGTAGGTGTTGATCCCAATCACCTTTGAAATCCATAGTGCAAGCTCTCAACACATCTTCTAGAGTTTGAATTGTTTTCTCAGACGGACCGTTTTTCTGAGGATGATAAGCAGTGCTAAACCTCAACTCTGTATCCAGAGTATGCTGGAGACTTCGCTAGCACTTCGAGGTAAATCTCGGATCCCGATCAGATATAATAGAAAGTGGTACTCCATGCAAACTTACCACTTCCTTTACAAATATCCTGGCATGCTGATCCAGAGTGAAATCCTCTCTAATAGCAATGAAGTGTGCAGACTTTGTAAGACGATCAACTATGACCCAGATAACATTACTGCCTTTGGATGTTTTAGGAAGTCCTGTGACAAAGTTCATAGTGATGTTTTCCCATTTCCATTCGGGTATGGATAATGGTTGTAACATCCCCTTAGACTTCTATCTCTCAGCTTTAACGTGTTGACAAACCAAGCATCGAGAGACATATTCAGCAACATTTCTTTTGATTCCATCCCACCAGAAGTACTCTTTCAGGTCCCTATACACCTTCGTGCATCCAGGATGAATAGAGAATCAAGAAATATGAGCCTCATCCAACAAATCATTCTTTAATTCGGGGATGGGAGAAACACAAACCCGATTCCTGATCTTTAATATCACATCACAATCAAGGTTGAATTCAGGAACATTTCTCACATTCTTTTGTAACTCGACATCTTCTTTTTGTGCCTCTTTAATCTTCACATTTATAGATGATTGAACATTCATTTGATAAAGATACGATTTTCCCCTTTCATTTTAATTCCTAGATCCATCATTTGTAAATCCATAAATATTGTATCTTTTGTGATCCTCATCATGGATAAACTAGCATGGTCTTCTCGACTTAATGCATCTACCACCTTGTTTGCTTTCCCCGGGTGGTAATGGAATGAGCAGTCGTAATCCTTAATCAGCTCCAACCATCTTCTTTGGCGCATATTCATCTCCTTTTGTGTGAAAATATACTTTAAACTTTTATGATCAGTATAAATATCACACCTTTCATCATAAAGGTAATGCCTCCAAATCATTAATGCAAAGATTATCGCAGCTAATCCAAATCATGAGTTGGGTAATTTTGCTCATGCATTTTCAACTGTCGTGAGGCATAAGCTATCACCATATCATTTTGCATAAGAACACACCCCAATCCCTTCTTGTATGAATCACTGTAGATCACAAACCTTTCTCCACTAAAAGGCAGTGTGAGCACAGGTGCACTGGATAACCTTCTTTTCACTCCTTGAAATTCTCTACACATTCCTCTGTCTAAACAAACTTAACTCCTTTCCAAGTCAACTGGGTGAGTGGATTAGATAATCTTGAAAAATCATTCACAAAACATCGATAATATCCATCCAAACCAACAAAACTTCATATCTCAGTTACTGTTGTTGGTCTCGACCATCTTTCGATAACACCTGTTTTTACTGGATCCACAGATACCCCCTCTTTTGAGATTATGTCACCCAAAAATGCAACTTTTTGAAGCCAAAATTCACAGTTGGTAAATTTTTCATAATGCTTCTCCTTTCTCAGGGTATTCAATATAATTCTCAAGTGATATTCATGTTCTTCCTTGCTCTTTGAATAGACAAGAATATCGTCTATAAAGACTACCAAAAACTGATCAAGATAGTCTCTAAATACTCTATTCATTAGATCCATGAAGATAACATGGGCATTAGTAAGACCAAATGGCATCACTATAAATTCATAGTGTCCATAACTTTTACGGAAAGCTGTATTTGGTATATCCTCCCTTTTGACCCTTAATTGATGATACCCTTAGAAACTTATTCAGAAATAAAGGAGTGGTTGGATCCAGAATCAAATAAAACATTTGCTACTTTAGAGTGGATGGTAAGTGTACCTTTCACCACATCGTTATTGTACTCCACATCGCTGATAGAAATTGCATGTGACTTTCCTTTGTCTTTAGCATTAAGAGTTTGTTGACGTCGACCATCATCATCAACCCTTGGATTAGGGCATTTATTGGCATAATTTCCCATCTCCTTGCACATGAAACATTGAAGTGTAGTAGGTTCATTCTGTGTATCCCTTCCTTTGTTTGCATTATTAGACATCTTCTTCCCATCATTGCGGCATTAAAATTTCCGATGACCTTCCTTTCCACATTTGAAACATTTACTTTTCCCTTTAAGACAACTCCTTCCATGTTTCTTTCCACACATTGAGCATAATGGAAAGCTCATCTTATTTTCAGTGTGCTCTTTAGATTTTCCTTTGAATTCCATTTTCATCTTCTTATCAAACCCATATGAATGATGGGGTACTCCAATATCCATCTCAACTTTGAGAGCACATCGAATGATTTCCTCATAGATATTGAAGTCCCTTATGGCTAAGCCCTTCGAAGACTCGGGTTTAAGCCACTAAAGAATCGATCGATCTTACTCTCAGGTTGAATAATAATACCAGAAGCATACCTTTCATGTCTTGTAAAATTTGATTCATAGGTAACAACAGATTCATCATCCTTTTTCTTCAGTTCAAGAAACTCTTTCTCCATCTTTGTTCGGATAATACGAGGGATGTACTTATTAAAAATTAAGTTCTTGAACTCGTCCCATACCATGGACTCAATTTCATCCCTTTGCCTCATATTCTTAATAAGATTCCACCATTGATCAGCATCACCTTCCAAACGATACAATGCTAAGATGACTTTATCATGCTCAGAACATTGAAGAACTGAAAATATCTTTTCAGTAGTACTAATCCATTGTTCAGAAACTAATGGATCAGTAGACCCACTGAATGAAGGTGGATGCTGTCTCATGAAGGATTCAACAGAGTGGTTCTCCTTCATTTGCTCGTTTGGAAGTCCTGCATGATTCATAGCTTGAGAAAGTTGTGTGAGCATGGATACAAGATTTTGCATTCTATCTCCCATAACGTTTGTTTGCTCATGGGGACAATCATTGCATTGACTGTCTCATTCCGCATTAACACGGTTCCTTCGTGTTCCAGCCATTGACTAAAACCAAGAATAATAGTGTGAGAAACACTAATTATAATAGGAAAATCACATAATCAAGAATAAAATTTCACACTTAAGGTCTTATCCTAGGTTATTCACGGCCATTTCTAAATCACTAAGATTGTGTTCTATTATTAGACTTATCCTTAGGGTTCTTACTAAGGCTTTCACATCCTAGTTTCCAAAGGATAACTATACCTTTCCTCTGATACCAACTATAACGACCCATACTTTACATACAATGTTATTACTTCAGAATTGAATCACACTTATTACAACATATAACAAAACCAAGAAAGGATCATATAGGTATATTGTCTTTAGAAACCGGGAAACCTAAACAAATGGTTCCTAAAGCATCTACTTTGCCTCCCATTTATTTCATCATATCTAGAGTCCATTTTTGGCATATTCTACTTAATAACCTTCTTCCTGACCTGGGGAAATAAAACATACAAAAGGGTGAGCTCAAATGCTCAGTAAGGTTAAACAAAAGAAATATCAATCACATCATATACATAAGCACATAACTTTTGGAAATCTTAACCTGCAAAAGAGATCATAATTTCATAACTTGGAATAAATAATAATAGTGAAATGTAATACCAATAATCATAACATAAAACATGAAACTTTCTGGCATACACACATAATCATAGATAATCATTTCGTCTTAGTCAAGACTCATTTCCAAGACTATCTTAGTGGGCAAAGTCCATTTCTGAACCGAGTTCACTCCTCATTTCAGTCCTGTTTCACTGAACCGGTATAACCTACCGTTCCAGCCATGTCTATATCATGAGATATAAAACCCTTTCCCAATGCATTGGAGGGAGATATAGGTCCCACCCATCTCATAATTATACCATTCTTATGTGTTCCACAAAATCATAAACCATACATTATAGCATAACCAATGTAATAAATATGGGATTCTTAAACATCATGACATCATAAAACAATTCATATAAGATAAAGGATTTCATAAAAATAATTCCATCACAACATATTCAAATTAATTTAATAATAGGGATATAAACAGAATCCTATATTATCTTAGATGGAAAATAATTTTGATAAAACACTTGAACTCCATTCTTGAGGAAAATATCCTTTCTACTACAAAAACACTTTTCCTTTCTTAACATGTCGTACAATTCTAAAATAAAAGAAGTTGATTAAAAATAAAATTGAAAATTTGTAAAGGAAGAATCTTGGAAATAATGTTTTAAAAATCCATTCATTCCATATAAGTTAAAAAAACATTCTTTGTACTTTTGTCGGACAAGTCAAAAAGTACCTCGTACGAAAAATGACAAAAGATTCCTTTCATATCCTTTACTAAAAACTCACTGAAGGGTAAAATTGGATTTAAAAAATTGTAGGTGGATGGAAATAATATTACATATTGAGGAAACATGGATGTGGATGATAAAATACACCCCCGTAAATACCAAAGTAAAAACAATCTCGGATAAAAATGAGATTGTGATATTTCCCTTACCTTTGGTCCGATATGCTTTGTACGTGTCGGAACCTCCTGTATAATGATTTAAATAATGTTATTGACTTATTAAAGAATCATACTTATTTTTATGATATCATATATGGTCATATTCTTAGCTTATTATTAGTAATATTTCATTACTACTTGTTATTCGGGTGTTTATTACTTTTTGTTCTTATGTGTGTTTGTCGAATAAATTCTTATTCTTCTCTTTAGGTTATAGATACCTCATTTCCAGAATTGTATTAGTGTAATATATATCATATTCATTCATTCAATTCAATTATATAATCATTATTAAATGAAGATCATGTAGAACGAGTCGCATCACATTGTGGAGACGGTATTCCGTACGTACGCACGAGTGATGATATCATTCCTATGATCGTGGAATTGTATTGGAGTGTATGTATACAATTTCAGAATCAGTATCAATTTATAATAGTCATATATATTCATTATTTACACCATTATACCCATCCAAGTATGGTGGTGGTGGAAAATAGATTACACCGCGGCGTGGAGACTGTATTCTGTACGTACGCACGCGCGGGGATTTATTTTTCCATAGGATGGATAGATGGTGAAATTGGGTTGTTTCATACTTATAATAACATATCAGTATATTAGTGATACTGATTTTATTACTTCATAATGATACAACTAAAGAAGAACAAGTGTAATAATAAATAAAGATGAAAGAATTGGTAACAGACATTACCTCTTCTTTGATGTGCTTCTTTGAGACCTTCTTTTAGGGCACTAAAATAGGTCTTTGAAGAAGACCAGAACCTCTAGGATGTTTCTAGGGAAGTGTGTAAAGAAATTGGCAGGGGTTGGCCGATCTTGAATGCTCAAAGTGGTGTGGGGAAGAGGGGGAGGTGGTGCCCTTTTATAATGGAGGAGAGGGGCTCCTTTGGAAAAACTAAAAATATTATTTTATTATAAAGTCAAGTTCAGTTTTAAATAGCTCCAAATTGATTTATTGCGAGTCTAAGGTGGTGATGTGTCGATATCCTCTCATCCAATATAATTTGGACAAGTTTAGGTTCCTATTTTAACCATATGATTTATATTTAACATTAAGTTAAATAATTTTACTTTTACCGTGTCTTCTTGTGTTCTTATACTATATGGTTATAAACTTACTATAAGCAGCCAAACGAACCCCAAGTTGTTTATTATTAGTATAAATAACCTTATCTAAGTCATTTGGACGATCCATAGATTTTTAGGTATAAAATAACAATTACTAATATAATATTTGTCTTGAAAACTATTTTATGTCAATTTTGACACTATTTAGTAATTAATTTTTGTGAAAATCATAACAGAATGATTAGTTCAAAAAAAGTTAATTAAATCCATACTAGCATGTCTTATTAATCTAGAAAATTATTGGAATTCATGAAAAGTCTAAAATTACATTTATTCTGGTGTTTATAACATCAATTATGTCAATATTTCATTAATAAGATAATTACAGCATCATCTTTGTGTCATAAATAAATTAACTTATTTAATGTCTAAAAATTAAAAATAAAATACCCTTATGTATGAAATCTTTTTAGAATTCTAATGAATATTTATAGTCGAATTTATCTTATGTATAACCCCATATTAAAAATGATTTACTTATTAAACATTGATTTTAACTATTTTAATCCTTCTTTAAATAAATTAATAATAAATGTCCTAATCTAATCCAAGTTTGCCTAAACGGTCATATTTTATTCCTAAGGTTGTTTTTAGTCTCATTACATTTGTCCAATAGAATTAAGACATGTGTTAGGGTAATAATAATATCATTTTTACCCTTAATTACCATATTTACTTTTAAACGTGGTAAAAAAAAGTAAAAAGTTACTATTCACCAAAAAATTATTTTCATCTCATTGAACTACATTTTACTTACTGACATCAACCGTGTCTCTCAGATTTTCCAAATTCCTCTCATAGAAGCGGTATAATTTAGTTTTATGAAAAATTAAGTTTATTAACTACCACTTAGTGGTTTCACTATTCATCAAAATTTCAAAGTTTTCAGAAAAATACCAAAATTTAACCCTAGGATAATTTCGATATTCCGAATCCAAAAATGAAGACCATTTTGAAAAATAAAATTTATAAAATTTCAAAATTTTGTTATTACTATTCATAACGTCTAGTTTTAATAATATTTTAATAGCATATCATTGTTTAGTGAAACTCGGTATTGCGTACGACGCAAGCTATCGAGGAAGGCCGTGGTTGCGTGTAAAGAAAGAAAAGATAGTGTTGTGTCTAGTGAAAGATTCTGTTGATGATTTATATAACATAAAAAAAATTCACATAAAAGTCTCGGGTGTTACAGCTACTAAACCAATCGGTATTTTGAGACATGATCTCTTGTGATCATGCCAATGTTATGTAATAATGCAACGACTCTGGGTTACTGGGGTGGGGGAATTACATTTGGCATCAGATAAAGTTTAGTACAATCCTTGGAAGCTATATTTAGATAAACTCTTATTAGAGCACATAATCCTAACATGGAATTTGAGGATTAGTGTAGAATAACATCCTAGAATTTTGGAATTTTAGAGATTTTGTTAGTTTTCCAAGAAATAAATCCACGTCTGGATACAAGCAGGTAGAGGCGACTCTGGCACAGATGTACCTAGGTGTAAAACCCTAAAACACCACTTTGAGCTAGTCTAGAATGGGAACTGGTACACGAAAACGGGCCTTACTGTACTCTTGGTTACGACACTACACAAGGATATGCTTAGTATAATTGTCATTTTCATTACAAAACCATTATAAAGGTTTATGAGTATATACTTACTCAAAGATTACATTTTTATGATTATGGATTATATCCATAAACTTTTCAATTTATGATTAGTGATTTACATGTTTAGATTTTTGTATTGTGATTCATACACTAATTTATTGTATTCCATTGTTTAGAAATGGCACCTAGTGGAAGAAATGGAAACCATATAAATGCATGCACTCCATGTAGGAATTTCCGACCTACTAAAAATAATTATAGTGGTTATGGTGATACAACTATTACTAATCATCAAATCACCACACTAGGAAAACTCACTCAGGTTATGAATAAAAACCGTACCCGTTAAGAGCTCCCCGATCCGCATCGTGGAGGAGAAATGATATATCGCTTCATGAGGAAACAACCACCAACATTCAATGGGGGTACAAATCCACTAGTATCTGAGCAATGGATAAATTCCCTAGAGATAATATTTCAGGCTTTGGGGAGTAGTGAAAGGGAAAATGTTATCATGGCAGTTTACCACCTCACAGGAGATGCTGATCAATGGTGGTCATTAATTCAAAACACAATGGAGAATGAGGAAGTATCATGTATGGAATGGAGGAAGCTTAAAGAGATTTTATTAGAAAAATACTTTCCTCATGACCATCGAGCAGATATGGAAAGGCAATTTCTCTGCCTGAGGCAAAAGAGGATGATGATGTCTCAAATTATGAAGATAACTTTACAAGGTTAGCATGGCATGCAACATATTATATACGTAACCCAAGGAGTATTATTGATCATTTTGTTGATTGGTTAAACCCATTTCTCCGTCGATCATTAGTCTCACAATCCTACTCGTCATATGAAGACATTGTCTCATGTGCTATAATGATAGAAAATGAATACCCTAAATCTTATGATTATAATGTAATGCAATAGAAGAAGAGAACAGTGGAACAAGAGACAGATTAAGGGAAAAAGGGAAATATGGATTTTCCATTATGTGATCATTGTGTGAAGAAACACCCCGGTACTTGCCTAAATGGAATGTGAGATTGTTACCAGGCTGCTGATTGTAAGAGAATGAATGATGCTGTCAATGTTGAATGCTAAAATTGTAGAGAAAAGCGGCATTATGTGAATGAATGCCCTAAGAACAAAGGAAAATTACCCCAGAAGAGGAAAAGGGATCGCGGCCAATCTTATGTTGTTACTATAGTTAAAGTAGAATAATTAATGTATTTGTGTTTTTGGACTCAAGGATTATATTCTATTTATAATAAGAATGTGATGTATATAAGGATTGTACTGCATTACTTGTTTTTTTCATTAAGGTTTTCATATGAATAAAGCAATCATATTTTCAGTATGTGACAGTAAGATAAACATACTTTGTCTGGGGAATCTGATAATACAATTGATTTTGGAATTTAGATACCTTTTACAGAGAGTCTGGAAAGAGGTACTTTCGATAACTATAATGATTGGAGTGGATTAAGTTGAACTCTGATAGTATTGTTTAAGGTTTAAACAATTCTTGTGATCAATTTTTGGAATATTATGATACTATAGTTTTAGGATAAGGATAACATTCAGGTAGGATGATAACCCGTCGTGTCTGACAATGCTGTAGGAATCGAACCTACAACCATAGTGTGACAAGCCTTTATTACCTACCACTAGTCTACAGGATTTTCATTGTCATTATAAAGTATTTTTATTCATTTTAATGTTATATGTTAATGTTTGGATCCTTATACGATTAGGATAAATATAATATTTTTGAGTTCTATTATCTTGTGGAGTGAAAGATGAGTTTGTGGAAGAAATTATTTGAAGGATGAAACTCTACCTGTTAAATATATAAACATATATATGTATACATATTTATCTTATTCTATGAATAAACAAATTAATAAACATTAGGTACGGGATATTAAAACCAAAAATGTGTTATCCTAATACCTTATAGTTTGTTGAACCAATGATATTTTAAATCATCATAGATTGATGGCTTTGAGGCCCTCAATTCTACAATTGTTTGGGACCGATGACCTCAATCACTCCCTAAAAATATTTAAGTTTTTCCTCCAATTATGGGTCTAATTTCCTCCAATGTTCTCAAAATTGAGATCATAATTTGGTGGTGACCCTTTCATTTCTCATTTCCTCTTATTAAGACTAAATTTTATTAACCCAATTTCTGATGTGGGTTTTCCCACAAAGATATTTTATATTTTCAACCTTTTATTTTCGATGATAAATTTCAAATTGTAGGGATGCAATTTTCTAAAGGAGGGGATAATTTAACACCTTAGGATTCCACGGTACATTTCCCTTTGAATAATGTAATAGCTTGCATTGTACACAATTTCAAGATTCTAACACACCATGACCAATAAATCTAGAAGTTAGGAATAGTTATACCCAATTTATTAAATCTTATAAAATTTATCTCTCAAATGGAATTCATTTTTGGATTCAGAATAATAAAATTTGGCTAGGTTTGAATTTTGGTAACTTTTGGAAAACTTTTATACTTTGATGAATAGTGAAAATTACTAAATTTTAATTAAAAACAACTTTTTTAATTAAAATAATTAATAGTTATTAATTATGAATTTGAGTGGTTTTAAAGTATATTTATAATATATTTTTACAATTTTATAATATTTTGGACATTGGACATAATTTCACAATTAAACAGGTCATAATCAATTGTCAATTTTTTGATTACTATTATTTCTTAAAAACACGATTTTTGTTTTGAGAGCGAAAGTTATTTTTAAATTAATTTATGCCAATTATGTATTTTTAGTTTAGAAATATGGATTCCAAATGTGGAATCAAGAGGTCTAAAATTATGTAAATAAAAAACTTTTATTTTTAGACATTTTGAATAATTATTTTGGTTAATATTTTATTTACCATGGTTAAATGGTAAATCCGGTAAATAAGGATAAAAAATAATATTATAATAATATTAATTTACCTTAAAACGTGTTCTAACCTTGTTTGTTGATACATTTCCAACCATGGGAATTTTTGGGTTGATTTTGGGACCCCATTGAGCCACTTGTAGGTGATAAGGACACATTATATTAATTAAGTTAATGTAAATACAAAAATGACATAAGCATATATCATTTAGAAAAATATTTTTTATATAGGGTTATATATGTTATAATTTCGAATATAAATATTCATTAGAAATATAAAAATATTTCCTACATAATTGTATTTTATTTATTATTTTTATAAATTTAGTAATTATATTTATTTATGACACAATAATGATGCAATATTTTCCTTATTAATGAAGGAATCAAATAATTGGTATTTTAAAAGTTAAAATAAATATAATTCAAATTTTTTATTTCATCCATGAATTTTATTGGTTAATATGACATGTTATGATTGCTTAAATGAATTTTATTTGGAATTAATAATGTTTATAAGAGTTTATCAAAAATAAATTATTAAATATTGTGAAAATTGACAAAAATGGGTTTTTAAAACAAGTATTATATTATTAATTGATATTATATTCCTAAAAATATAAGGATAGAAAAAAGGGCTTAAATCATGATTTATGTACCATTAATTGACCACTAGGGGGTAGTTTGGATGTATATAGTATGTTTATTAACTATATAATATAAAAATAAAATGTGACATGGTAAATGTCAATCTAATTAACTAAAAGATAAAACTAAAATATAAAGTTAATATAATGACCCAAACATGTCTAAAATATATTTTTTTAAATGAATATTGACCCATCCCCATCTTATAATTTCAATAATCCACTTTGGAGCAATTAATAACCGAATATAAATTTATTTTATATTAATACTTTATGTTTATCTAAGGAGCCTCTCCTCCCCCTTATAAAAGGACACAACTTCTAACAAAATTTTTCACACAATCAATGCCTTTTGGTTTAGCCAAAACTTGGCCAAATACTCTCTCAACATCCCACACATCAATCTAGAGGCCTTATTATGATCATAAAGGAAACCTTGTGATCCTTTTTGATCAAATCAAAATGATGAACCGGAAGAAGAGGTAATGTTTTCACCACCCTTTTTCAAGTTCCTTTCTTCTTCAACATATTCTTTATTTTTTTTCCTTTCTAAAATAATAAATCTAGTATCTTCTATATACTTTGATGTTATTATAAATATGGTACAACCATATTCAGTATTCTATCCATCTTTTGAATGACATGTCACCATATGTCAGTTCATATGGCTTACTGTCTCCACGTCGTGGTGTAATTGTTATTAAAAGACATTATTATTTGGATTAGTATGATAATGATATGTAATTGATGTAAATAATAAATATAACATGATTATTATTCTGTATATATGATATATAATACAATTATATGTTATTTTAATATAAAAAAATAATATTGTCGCTCATGCGTACGTACAGACTACCGTCTTCACGAACACGATGAGATTAATTCTCCATCATATCCATGAAATTATAATTCTCATTTTATGATAAAAAATAATTTTTAATGACTTCATATCATTGTGGATATGAAAAAGATAAAACCTATCCATAATAAACACGGCTTATGTAACAAAATATATAAAAGAAAACGAGTATGTTCACACCCAAAACGATGATAATACTAAGATATTATTAACAAATTATTGTTAAAAGATAATATATGATACCATATTAATGTATGTGACTCTTTTATAAATTAATAACAATTATTTCTCCATACTAGAGGATTTTATCCTACCCTCAATTGAGGAAAAGTACAAGGTAAGGGTTTATTTCCCAATCTCTTCATTATCTGAGTTGTTTATATGTAATTATCTACTAGGACCTCTTTATCATCCACATACATGTTTCCTAAAAATTTAATTAAAAACATTCTTACTATTTTACAGAATATTTTTTAATGTCATTTATACAATTTTTTTAATTTTTATAATAAGTTTATATAGGAATCTTTCTGTCGTTTTCCAAACAAGTTCCTTTTAAACCTTTTTTACAGAATTATGGTAAGAATGACTTTTTTAACTTATACGGCAGGTGCATCTAATTTCCACTGTTATAAAATCATCAAAGCATCCCTTACAAGATTATAATAATATTTTTAATGTAAATGTTTTCTTTTATATTTATGTGACATTTGAATGATTTCAAAAGAAATAGATATTTCCCTCAAATAGTTTTAATTTCATCTATATCAACATCCTTTGATGGATTTTAAGTTTATTTGAAGTTGATTTATTATGATACAAAACTTCTATATTGTATTGAAGGTTTTATGATATGTTTTACTGTGGATGTGTTATTTTTATAAGATTAATTGTTTATGGAGAAAGTATTGATATTTATTATGATAGTTTTAATATGAATGTTTACGTTGTGTTTAAACTTGTTCATTTGAGTATTTCGTTAGACTTAATAATTGACGGGTGGAGCCCGCTATAGATCCTTGATGAATCGGTAGGTCTCATGAGACAAACTGGTGTCTTGGCACGAGGCCTTGACAAAATCTTATTTGTAGTCTTTTCATTAGGCCTTGGCTACATGGGTATGCTAGTCTGGCATTATGCATTCCATCATTATGAAAGTGGTTGTTGATATTTAATGTGATTATTCAATTAGTAGAATATCCATGTGAATAAGTAAATGGAATTATTTCATTTTATTTCTGACATATTATGATTATGTTCAGGTTTAAAAGGATTTTGTTTTAGTTATACATTTCCTTAAATGTTTATGTATATTTATGAACGTTTCCGCTACATTGTTATCCTTACTGGGAATCTAAGCTCACCCCTTTCTATGTTTTATTTTTCCCAGGATGTGAAGAAGTATTTTATGAATGAATTATAGGGATAATATGAGGGGATATGAGTGTGGACTATGGAGACTATGTTGTTGTAGTTTTCATTTTTGATGTTATGTAAACTTTATGAATGTATCTAGTGTTTACAAGTATACTAAACTAATCGGTCTTTCGAGACATGATCTTTTGGGATCATTCCAATGTTCTGTAATAATGCACCAACTCCGGGTAATTGGGGTCGGGGCGTTACAGTTGGTATCATAGAATGTTTAGTACAAAACTTGGAAGCTAGATTTAGATAAAATCTGATTAGAGAACATAGACCTAAGATGGACTTTTAGGATTGGTGTAGAATAACTTCCTAGAATTTGGGTATTTTTGGGATTTTGTGAGTTTTTTGAGCAATAAATCCATGTATGGATACGAGCACATAGAGGCGGCTCTAGCATAGATATATCTAGGGGTAAAACCCCAAAACATCGCTATGAGCTAGACTCTAATAGGAACTGGTTCACGAAAATGGGCCTTTCTTCCCTCTTGATTACGACACTCCCAGGGTATATTCATAGGATAATTCTGATTTTCTTTAAAAACCATTATGATGGGTTTATGGGTATATAATTCCTCAAAGAAGACATTTTTATGATTATGGATTATATCCATAAACTGTTCAATTTATGATTAGTGTTTTACAAGTTTGGATTTATGTATTGTGATTCATAAAATAATCTATTATATGTCATTGTTTAGAAATGACACATAGATGAAAAAATGGAAACAGTATCAATGAACGCACTCCATTTAGGGATTCCCCGTTTTCTCAATATAATTATATTGGTGTTGGTGATGCAATGGGTGCTTACTAGCTAATCACCATACTGTGACAACTCATTCAGGTTATGAAAAATAACCATACCCATATGGAGCACCCCGATATGTAGCGTGGGGGATAAATGATAGATCTATTGATGAGGAAAAAACCACCAACATTCAATCGGGTTACAAATCCACTAGTATCTGAGAAATGGATAAGTTTCTAGAGAAAATATTTCTGGCTTTAGGGAGTAGTGAAAGGGAAAAGGTTATTATGGTAGTTTACCGCCTCACTGGAGATGTTGATCAATGGTGGTCATTAATTCTAAACAAAAAGGATGATTTAGAAGCATCAAGTATGTAATGGAGGGAGTTTGAAGATATTTTCTTAGAAAAATACATTCCACATGACCATCGAGCAGATATGTAAAGGCAATTTCTCAGTCTAAGGAAAAAGGAGGATGAGAATGTCGCAAAGTAGGAATCTAACTTTACAAGGTTAGCAAGGAATGCAGCAGATTATATATGTAACCCGGGGAGTAATATTGATCGATTCATTGATGGATTAAAACCATTTCTCCATCGAGCATTAGTATCACAATACTTATCATCATATGAAGACATTGTCTCATTGCTATAAAGACAAAAAGGAAATCTCTAAATCTCATCACAATAATGTAAAGTTAGAGAAGAAGATAATGGTAGAACAAGAGACTTATAAATGTAAAAATGGAAAGAAGTATTTTCCATTATGTGATAATTGTGGGAAGAAACACTCTGGTACTTTCCTAAAAGGAATGAGAGTCTGTTACCAGGCTCATGATTGCAAAAGAATTAAACATGTTGTCAATGTTGAATGATATAATGTTTGAGAAATGGGGAATTATGCGAATGAATGACTTAAGAGGAAAGGAAAATTACGTGAGAAAAGGATAAGGGATCAAGGCCAATATTATGCCATTACTATAGTTGAAGTGGAATAATTAATTTATTTATATTTTTAGACTCAAGGATTATATTCTAGTTATAAGAATAATGTGATGTATATAAGGATTGAATTGAAGTACTTGTTGTTTTCATTATGGTTTTAATATGAAAAAGTTAATCATATTTTCAGTATGTGACAATAAGATAATCATTACTTTGTCAGGGGAATCTGATGTGACAATTGATTTTGGAATTTAGAATCCTCTTATAGAGAGTCTGGATAGAGGTACTTTGGATAACTATAATTTTTCGAGTGGATTAAGTTGAAAATTTGAAAGTATTGTCTAAGGTTAATAAAATTCTTATAAACAATTTTTGGAATATTATGATACTATATTTTTAGGAAAATGACAACCTACAGGTCAGGCAATAACCCATCGTGTCAGACAAAGCTGTAGGAATCGAACCTACAACTATCATGTGATAGGACTTTATTACCTACCACGAGCCTATAGGAAGTCCCTGGTCATTACAATGTTTTTTTCTTCATTTTAATGGTATATGTTAAGGTTAGGATCCTTATACTATTAGGATACATATAATATTTTTGAGTTCTATTATCTTTTCGAGTGAAAGATGAGTCTGTGGTAGAAATTAGTTGAATGATGAAACTCTACTTTTCAAGTATATATATATATATATTCATGTATGTGTATTTTTATTATTCAATGACGAAACTAATTCATAAACATTATGTAAGGGATATTAAAACCAAAAATGTGTTATCCTAATACCTTATGTTTTGTTGAACCAATGATATTTTAAATCGTCATAGATTGATGGATTTTATGCCCTAAAATCTACAATTGTTTGTGACTGATGACCTCAATCACTCCATATAAATATTTAGGTTTTTCCTCCAATTATTTGTCTCTAATTTCCATCAATTTTCTCTAAATAGGGATTATAATTTTGTGGTGACCCTTTAATTTCTCTGTTCCTCTTATTAAGACTAAATTTTATTAACCCAAATTTCGATTAGGGTTTTCCCACAAAGATATTTTCTATTTTCAAACTTTTATTTCTAAGGATAATTTAAAATTTCGAGGATGAAGTTTATTGAATGAGGTAGAATTTAGCACCCCATGATTCCATGGTATGTTTCCCTTTGAATAATGTAATAGCTTGAATTATACATTTCAGACCTTGGTCATCTTTGGGTCGATTTACGGACCCCATGGAGCCACTTGTAGGTGATAAGGACACTTTATATTAATTATGTTAAAGTAAATACAAAAATGACATAAGCATATATATTTTAGAAGAAATTTTTATAAATAAAGTTATATATGTTATAATTTCGACTATAAATAATATTATAAATATAAAAAGATTTCCTACATAATGGTAATTTATTTATAATTTTTAGACATTTTATTATTAAATTTATTTATGACACAATAATGATGCTGTATTTTCCTCACGAATGAAAGAATCAAATAATTAGTATTATAAAAGGTAAAATAAATATAATTTGAAGGTTTTGATGCCATACACATATTTTATTGCCTAATATGTAATGTTAGGATTTCTTAATTGATTTTTTTAGAATTAGTAAAGTTATTTTGAATTTACCAAAAATCAATTATTAAATATTGTCAAAATTGACATAAATGGGTTTTTTAAGCAAGTATTATATTATTAATTGAGATTCTATTCCTAAAAGTATATGTTTTGGTAGAAGAACTTATTTCATTAGAGGTGTATCATTAATGGACCAATTGGGAGTCTCTTGGATGTATATAGTAATTTTATTAACAATATAATAATAAAATACATATTGACATTGTGAATGTCAATCTAATTAACTAAGAGTTAAATCTAAAATATAAGGTTAATATAATGACCCAAAACAATCTAAAATATATTGGTTGAATTGATTTAGACGCATACCCACCTTATTATTATAATAATCTACTTTGGATCTATTAGAAAGCAAATATGAATTTATTATAAATTAATACTTTAAGTTTTTTCTAAAGAGCCCCTCCTCCCCCTTATAAAAGGACACAACTTATAACCAATTATTCAGACCATAAAAGCCTTTGGGTTTGGCCATCACATTCCCAAATACCCTCTAAAATTCCCTCACTAAAACCTAGTGTCCATATTCTGATCATAAAGCCAACCTATGTACCCTTTTTGATCAAATCAAAAGGAAGAACCTGAAGAAAAGGTAATGTTTTCCCCACCCTTTTTCAAGTTCCTTTCTTCTCTAACTACGTCATTATTTGTTATTTCCTTTATAAAATTATAACTCTTGTATCTTATATATATGGTGATTTTATTATAAATATGGTACAACCATATTCATTATTCTATCCATCCTTTGATTGACATGTCACCAAACGTGCGTACGTACGACTTACCATCTCCAGGTCGTGGTGTAATTTTTATTAAAAAACATTATTATTTGGATGGGTATGATAATGATATGTAATTGATTTAAATAATAAATATAACATGATAATGATTCTGTCTATATGATATACCATCCAAATATATATTATTTTAATATCAAAAGAATGATATTATCGCTTATGCGTACGTACGGACTACCGTCTTGATGATTGTGATGCGATTCATTCCCCTTCGTATCCATGAAATTATAATTCTTATTTGATGATTAAAAATAATGTTTAAGGACTTGATATATCTCTGGATATGAATAATATAAAATTTATCCATATCAAACGCAGTTTATGTAAAAAAATATATAATAGAAAATGAGTACATTAACACCCAAAACGATGATAATAAAAAGATATCATTAACAAATTAATATTAAAAGATCATATATGATATCATATTAATGTACATGATTCTCTTATAATTTAATAAAAACTATTTCACCATTATACATAAGGTTAACCTACCATCAACCAAGGAAAAGTACAAGGTAATGGTTTATTTCACAATCTCTTCATTATCGGAGGTTGTTTATATGTAATTATCTACTGGGACCTCTTTATCATCCACATCCTGGTTTCTCAAAAATGTATTTCAAAAAATTCTTAATATTTTACAGAATATTGGTTTAAGTCATTTATAACATTGTTTGACATTCTATAAGAAGTTTATAAAGGAATATTTCCGTTGTTTTCCAAACAAGTTCCTTTTTAACCTTTTCGACAGAATTAAGGTATGAATGTCTTTTTTAACTTATACGGCGGGTGCGGCTATTTTACGCCATTATAAAATCATCGAAGCTTCCCGTAAAAGCATATAATAATATTTTTAATGTAATTGTTTTCTTTTATAATTATGTGTCATTTAAATAATTTAAAAAATAGATATTTCTCTCAAATAGTTTTGATTTCATCTATGTCAACATCTTTTGATGGATTTTACGTTTATTTGAAGTAGATTTTTATGACACAAAACTTACATATTGTATTGAAGGTTTTGTGATATGTTTGACTGTGGATGTGTTATTTTTATACCATTCATGGTTTATGGAGAAATTATTGACATTTCTTATACTATTTTTAATATGAATGTTTATGTTATGTTTAAACCGGTTCATATGGGGAATGCATTGGACTTAATAAGTGATGGGTGGAGGCCGATATAGCTCCTCGATTAATCGGTAGGTCTTATGAGACAAACTAGTGTCTTGGCATAGGGCCTTGAAAAAACTTTATTTGTAGTCTTGGCACGAGGCCTTGGATACATGGTTGTGATAGTCTGGCATTATGCATTACATCATTATGAAAGTGGTTATTGATATTGAATGTGATTATTCGATTAGTAGAATATACAAGTGAATATATAAATGGAATTATTTCATTTAATTTCTTCCATATTATTCTGATGTTTATGTTTAAAATGATTTTGTTTTAGTTATACATTTCCTTAAATGTTTATACTTATTTATTAATGTTTCTGTTATATTGTTATCCTTACTGGCCATCTGAGCTCACCCCTTTCTATGTTTTATTTTTCCCAGGATGTGAATAGTATTTTATGAATGACCAGCTGGGATAGTATTAGGGGTATGAGTTTGGACTATGGATACTATGTTTTTGTAGTATACATTTTTGATGTAATGTAATATTTATGAGTGTATCTAGTGATTCCAAGGCTACAAAACCAATCAGTCTTTAGAGACATGATCTTTTGTGATCATGCCCATTTTATGTAATAATGCACTGACTCTAGGTAACTGGGGTCGGGGCATTACAATTCCTCCCACACATTTCTCAATTAATTGTTTGAAATTTTCCCCCCATGTGACATAACATCACATCTCTCTTGGTATTCCAAAAATTTATTCCCTCTATAGAGTACTAACAAACATGAGATTTCATATCAAAATTTAGTGAAAAATATAAAATATATTATTACCATTGAAATAATATTATTTACAAATAATTTTAAAAATAATATTTTAATCCACATAAATGATGAATTTTTTACCTTTTAAATCAATAATCAAACTAGAATAATGTATTTAAATCATCTTGATATTTTCATCACATATCATACATGATTTATACACCATCATTTTCAACAACAATAATATGTTCGGTATTGTTTCTCAAATATATAGTTGTAAATAAAATTTATTGATCACATTTTATAAATAATTTGTATTCTATGGAGTTTTTTGGGAAGTAATTACACTATCCTTCACAATAATTATTAACTCGTTTACACCTAGTTCCAGTAACTACTAAAATAAGAAATGATTTAGCACGAGTTATGAAAAATTCCTATATTATGGGAAATAATAACATAAAAGGTACTCAACCATAACATTTCATATTCTTCAACACTATAATGTTAGTCAACTATTCTTATATTTAATCCTATATCATTATATATTTAACATTATATTGGGTTTTCTTATAGCTAAAAACATAATACATCAATATAATAAAGAAATCAACAATTTATAGTGGTTTATAAAAAGCATGTAATCCTCAAATGAATATCAAAAAGTTTTTTCATACAAGATATTAAGTATTAGGTCAACTGATGATTCATTAGGGTGATGATTGAGTTAAAGATCAACAATACCTATTTGGGGTGATTACACCATATATTTTATATTCCATAATATTATCCATATATAGTATTTAGATAAGGACATATGTTTATGGAAAACCATTAGATCATGAAATTTAAAATATTTCATGTTATCATCCTACACTGTGGCTCATTTTTAGTGTTCTCTAATAATGTTCACTAATTTTATTTCAAAAAATAGTTTAATTAATCTCAAAACGTATCTATAACATTCCTATGATACTAAATATTGAGACCGATGAAAAAAAATGTCTATATTATGATATAAAAATTATATTTCATAAATAATAATATCCAAGGACCAATATGTTTACATTAAACTATAATAGTTATATAATAATATTATATTTTAATCATTTATATAACATCTCCTTAAAGTAACTAAATTGTACCATCATCTAGGAATATCAATAGAAACAATCATCATCATAAAATGGGGAATGAAACCATAAGAATTTATTGATATCATACACTACATAAGGGGAAACAATATTTTCTTCAAGAATGAGTTCATATGAATATATAGAATAATAAGGAGGAGATGAATTTCATAACAATGTGATATATATCCATAAAACATAAATGAGCTTTAAATTACTATTTATAGAAAAAAAAGATAAAAATAGAAACCTTATAATTATGACATGGATTAAATTCATGTAATCAAAACCATTAATCATGAGATCATAATATCACAGTAAATAATAACCTTCACTATTATACAATCATTCCCATAGGAAAAAATTAACTTCATGAGACACACCACCAGTGCCCATTCCTAATAGCAATTAAAATGTACTCATGAATACATATCTCAAGTTATAATAAATCATAACTATCACATTAGAAATATACCAAATCCACTAGTCTCTATATTATAATATAATCATTAATCTATTGTTTGTAATGGACCCCCAAAATTGGTTAATTACATAGCCACCTGTCCATGGGTAATAATAGAACTAAACATCATTATAATATAATGGAACCACCCATCAATCATCCATAACTACATCTTCTATAAGAAAATAATTGACTTTTAATAAACTAGAGAACCTGTGAAAATTAAATGGGGTTTATAAAACATACAAAAAGGACAAAATAACGGCATGAATTAAATAGTTACATATAAAAAAATAAACAAAAATATATTGTTTTAATAAATTTATAACATAATGTATGACATGAAACACAACTCTATTAGAGATATATCATTCGATCATATGGAATGATAAATAGAAAACCAAAATTTTTTTAAAAAAAATATATTCATCGTTCAAATAGGCTTTTTTAGAGTTTATTTTAAAAAATCTACATTTTTATGGAAATTGAAAAAAAAATATCTTAGGAAAATTGAATTGGTTTGAAACTAGTTATTATTATGAAACTAAAAGATATTAATTATTAAAATATATTATCATAGAAAATGATATTGAAATAATAAAATGTGTTATTGAAGGGAATTATATTGAGCTATCATGTCACTTACATCTTTTGTAACATTTGAATCAAAACCCCATTAGAGGTATACCATTAAATAGAACACATAATATCATGAAATATAAGAGGTTAATGATAAAAAATAACTATGGGGAAATATTTAAATCATTAAAAAGGAAACATGGTGTATAACATAACCATATCTCATCGGATTCAAATTTGATACAAAGGAACCATTAAGGATACACTTTATTTCCATATAAGTAATCTATCCTCATATATCATAAAGATAAACATCATAATTAGAAATTTCTGAATAGTATTCCAATATATTTTCATTTATTCTCTTCATTAATCACAATTCTTTATATGTATTTTATTTCTATAATCATTTTTTATCATTGGGTGTTAATAAGCATGAATTTTTTGAAATAGGTTACAAGAAACACTTTTGATATTCTATTTTTAGTCAAAGATGAATATATTAAAAACTTATTTTTTACAAAATAAAACATAAATATATATTGTCTAATATGTTTTTTTAATTTTTATTATTATTAAATATATATTAAGTTACAAATTACAAATTTTTTCTTTTAAAAATTATTCATAAGTTTTCAATTCATACTTATATACTAATAATGTCATAAAGTCATGTTAATTGTAAAAAAAATTAAATTTTCAATATCCACCTAAAAATAATACTTCTTCGGAAAATAATATAAATTAATATAAAGATAATATTTCCATAACAATTCCCATAATTTAGATAGTTTATTAAAATACACATCCTAATGTTTATAAATTTTACTTATTATAAAAACCAAAAAACAAATCATATAAATTCATATATGAATTAATTATTATAAATTTTAATTATTTTTCAAAAATTTGAGTAAATAATAAATATATAATACATTTAAATAAATAATGATATGCTCTGTGCATTATCTAAATGTTCCAACCTTAGTTGTGGTATGTGTGGGTTATATATTCTTATTCTAAATAATATAATATTATATTTATATAGGCTAAAATAAAAAATATTTTCATGCTACTTCTATATACCAATATCATTTGTTTTCTCCAACATGACCTTCACATAGATATATGGTAGATAAATCAATTTCTCATAAGAGGATTTTAACCATTTTCTTCTAATAAACAGGCCATACCATTTCATATTCATGTATATTTGTTCAAAACTATCTCTATATAGATAATGATTCGAAAATATTTAATTGTAAAATTTTTCATTCTTTCTAAAAACCATCCATCAGTTAAATTTGATCAATTAAAATTAATTTCACTTCATCATAAACTATGAGATTCTCATTTTGTATCGTAACAACATCCAAACCCACATTTGAATCATCAAAATATGTTGGAAAAAATCATGAATAATTGAATTGTTAGTATAGGTGTAATAACCATCCAATTATTATAGACGATGAAGTTATTTTAAAATTTTTATATAATGATAAAGATTATTCCATCACAATTTAACATTATTAATATAATTTACAGTTCATAGACAAGATGGAAAATTCATCAAAAATAACAAGTAAATCCCATAAAAATATGGAATTATACTATTTATGTTATTCTTTATGATTCTAAAAACACATTTATTTATGAAGGATATATAGATAAACCCTCTTTTGAGATTAATAAATTGAGAAAGTCACTTTTTGAATACAAAATTACAGAGTATGAGTTTTCCGTAAATTATCCATTTCATAATGTCCCTTGTATAATAATAAAGATATATATATGTTATTACATGATCTCAAAATATATGAGAATATAATTTATAAAAAAATAAATTTATTGAGTTAATCTCTAAAGAATCTATGAATTGAAGACCTTTAGAGGGATGGCGAATTCAAGTGTTTGAAAGTAATCACTATGAAATCATTATTTCTATATCATATAATGATAGTCATCTTAGTTATATATTAAATTATCATCCACAATTAATGATATCATGATAAAATATCCTCCTTTTATAGGTATTAATACCTTTAATAATTATCCAAAAAACCATTAATATAGGGTAACCGATACATTTTGGTTTTTGAGATCATTCATTTTCTCATGATAATCAATGAAAATATTCATTAAACCATAATTATTTTCAAGAAAGAGCATAGTTTCATCCCAATGTGATGCACTTGTGTGTATGAACCGCTTTTACAAATTATATTTAATTTTATCCTACAACACTTCAAATTCAAATGGTTCTATTCTATAATGACTGATCTATATATGACTAATACCATGTATGTTTTAAAAAGGATTCTTCATGGTATAATAGAATTCAAATAAACACATTTGAAAATACGTTGACCAATTATAATTATATGAATGTAATTTCCCTATACTAAAATTTGATATGATATCTATAATGAAAAATCCAATCCATACATAATATTATATAATATTATACAAAGCTGAGAATAAATATATTTTCATTATGAATATCATCCTAAATATTTGTCATGAAATATATATATGTTAGATGAAATAATAACATAACTAGGTTTTTACCAAAAAACTATGTATATAATATTCATGTTAATAAATCAGTATTCTTATAAAAAATTAAATGATATTAATGAATTGAATGAGATAGAATTTATAATTACATTCATAATCCTAGTATGGATAATGATCATACAATCTACTACATTTTTTATGATTATAGTGACAATAATATAATTATAAAAACTATTTAATGTGTGTAATAATAACTGTAAAATTATTAAAAAATAATCCTAGGATTCCTTAATCCCATAAAATTTCAAATATACCAATTATAATATCAGTTCCACTTAGGCTAAATGAATTGGTATTCATTTATTCATCATGAACTATTTCCAAAAATATCCTTACTTTTATTTAATTATATATAATTTTAACCATAAAAATGATGTATGAAATTTACTATTATATTTTAACATCTCCCCTTCAACTTTCAAATCATTTAATAGATAAAGTATTTTGTCATTGGTAGTATGGTATTTTATCATAATATTAGTAAAATTCTCTAATAGTCCCAATTGGACATTATTTTTTTATTTTTATTGAATATGTCAATAATATATGAAAATAGATAGTTAATTTTTAGGATTCCATTGTTGTTGGGAATCATTTCATTTTACTTTACCATGTTCTGAATCAATAAATATGTATCCCTATTGACGAATAAAGATGGAATGTTTTCATAGTGAGAAAATTGACCCAAATTTGTTAAATATGTGATATTTTATGATACATTACTCCAAAAAAATATTATTATAGTGTCCTTTGAAATTAAACACAAATTTATATGTCCCCATAAAATACCACATTAAGATTTTCACCTCAATGAAATATATGATCACACTAAAATAGAGTAAAATAACTTCAAAATTTATTCTCTATTGTATTCAACATGTATTAAAAATTATTTAATGGTAGAACAATACTCTTGAATAACACTTTTCTCTTATAAGGGAAGAGTTTTTTCAATCATAAATTCTTTATTCGTTGATTTTATTCATTTCCTTTTTCAGGTAAAAGGGCAGCCCTTCTAATCATCCTGGGGAGTGTTTGTTAAAGAAATCTATAGATAAATTTTATTATTCGGTAGATTATTAATATAAGATCAATATGTATAACCATTCATTATTTATTCATTATAATGTTATACATATTTATACTATTTTGTTTTTTGTATCACCCATTGTTTCTTAATATTATTGTTTTTTGTTCCATTTATTGATTAAAATGAGAGGAGACCACTCATGATAATTTCTAAAAAAGTTTGAAAAAATATGAAATAAAGAAAATTCTGAGAATATATTGACTTCATCATTTGATTCCATAATGATTTTAAATTAAGAAATTATATGTGAATTAACCAATATCTAATAGTTTTATATGAATAACATCATCATTATAATTATTAATATTTTTAAAAAAAAAAGAACTAATTTATATTTATAGTTTTAATTTTATACGTCTATGAATCTATAATAAAACACATATCATTTAAGGGAAATGTGATTTGTGATTCATAGAGTATTTCCCTTTTTTAATAATTATTTATCTATAATGAATATTTCACTTTAATAAAATTTATAATATTTATTTCAAAATGTCATATATCTGCATTTTTAAAATCAAAATAAATTTCATAACATCGATCTTCTTATCATTTGAATGATATATGATTTCATTGGGTGGTGACCAATTATTCCAGATATATTTAAAAAATATTATATAAAATTATATAATTTGAAAAGTTAAATTACATGGAAAAATTTTATGATCATTTCTAGGAAATTAATATTAATATTTTTTTTACTTAATTTTCTTACATTTATATTACTAACTATTTTAAATTTCTCTTAACCTTTTTCCTTATCTATTTAATTTTTTGTGGTTTCATGTGTTTTTAATTATTTATCAATTTTTTATAACTATTGTATTTAAAAATGTGATATAATTATTCCAATTTTATTCCAAACTTACTATAAGTTAAAAAATATTGTGACCATTATTATCCAATTTTATTTGGATACTAAATATATAATCAAATGATATATTTTATGAAATAAATCTCATTCATGAAAAAAATACATCACATAAAAAATATATTAACTACGATCATTCAACCATCTCATACAGAGGATCAAACCATTGCATAACCCACAGAGGATATAAACAAAATTAAGATAAACCAAATAAAGACTTTGGGATCATAAAATAAATAATAAAACCTTAAAATATTAACCACACACAATGTTGAGTACCAATGTATATTATTCCAATATTCTAAGGATGAAGCTTGTATATTCTTTACGTGACATAGTATAACATTAAATGAATTGGTATTGCTATGTGGCCTTATGTCCACCACCATACACAAAAATTATTTCTAACTAGTAGAAGGGATTTAGTATGGTGACTTTAGTTGATTATACCACATATTAGAGTGTCTAATATTAATAAAATCACCAAGAATCTTTATAATAAAAATAATCCATAAATTTATACATGAATAATTGAAAACTACTGACTAATATTAACAAATAATGATGAACCATAAGACATAATGTCATACCCACTCATCCTCCAACTAGGCCAATCGCAAAATTAAACAAGATGAATAAATAAAATACCAAATGATCTATTGATAATTTAATCTATAACTCATAAAAATATTCATTTTCCTTTATTATCCATCAAGATTGATCAAGAATATTAGGGTCTCTTAATAATCCATGTTTATGATAAGTAATAGTTGATTAGGTATACAAGTGAAGTGGCCACCTGAGTATGGTGTGAGTAAAAAAAACTCAGTGACGAACGAGAAAAACAGTCACTTAAATTAACAAAAAAATTTATGATATATCTTATTGTCAGGGTAAATTTTATAAATAAGAATAAACATTGATTAAAAAACAATAATCAATCCAACGATCTTTGACCCAGATCACATATACATTGTTTATCCAACGTCAGAGGGTCTCTAACCACATCATGATTATTTTTCCAACCATAATAATATGCTATGGTCCTTTCTGCCATGTAAATTAGTATCGACCCAGTGGATTAATCCACACTAGCCTATAACATAATGTCAAAGGAATGGTCCATCAATTATTAACAACCAGTGGTTGAATTTTTCTATATGTACAGTGGTTCCTAGTAGTATCTCCATAACATTGTATATGACTTTTCTATGTCCACAAAAGATCCATCAATCCCCATCAACTACCATGTGGATGGTCCTTCCATTCTACATAGAAAAAATATAAAAAAAATCTAAAAACATATTATCCCCTACATTGGTGTTTATATCACCTCACAAAATATATACATTAACTATTAGATACCACCACACAAAGTGTTTTCCTTTATTTTTATGTCCTCCCAAAAGAGAGTGTATCAGACCACCCCCTGAAGGTGATTTCATTTAAAAATATATAAACACCACCTCGAGGGTGGTCTTCATTATGAAAATAACTACATAAACATGGAATATTTTATATATATCATAACATAACCACCTCTTTGTGATGTTCCATAATAAATATATAAAATAAATAATCAAGGGTCAACTACACATCTTACCCATTCAACCACTATAGCATATATGAATCTCCATAAAACTCAATTTATAATGTAACCACAAAAGTATTCTTTTCTATTCATCACACACCCACTCAGGGTTATCATACTCTCATAGAACACATTGGATCACATAGGACATTGTAAAAGTGTTGGAAACCAACATGGGGTCTTTAGTCGTTGGTTTTAGTCAAGGCTTCCAATCATCAGAAGTAGATAATCATGTCATTTGGTATATCCATACATGGTCCATCCAAATAAGTGCTAAGGGAAAATCACATCAAAAATGATATATATATATATTGCTAATGTAGTGAAATGGACCAAAACATCCAAGATCTAGTGTCTACTCCCATTACGTTGACCTAAGATACAAGTTAATCACATCCTATAGGAGTGAAATTTTTTATAGTTCTGGTTAAATAACAACATAAAAGAGGTTGAATTAAACCACATTTTTTGATGATAACATCATTAAATATAATGTATACTTTAAATCAATTCTTAGTAACCCTCATAAAATCTTCGAGAAATGAAAAATAATAAGGTTCTAAAAAAATTATCAGTATGTTTTATATATAGTGGAAGAAATAAGTAATCTATGAGAAAAAAATGATTATGTTTAGGTCAATAATGAACAAAAATTCAATGTAATTATTAATATATGAATGAAAAGAATAAATAGTACATCATAGGTAAATAACTAAAAAATATGCCTCATAATCAATAAACTTATATTAACATGTATCCATAGATTTTTTCATGTTAAAATATCATCGATATTAATTCTAATTGGATAATGAACAAAATAAATGATTAACTATTCGATTTACAGTATATGAAACCGGAACCACTTTTCATTCCGGATATATCCTCTAGTAGTTTAAATTTGTTGGTAGAAACAAACCTATTTTGTTAGGAAACCAAATCTATGGGTTTATTTCCTACTGATTTCGTCTCATGAGAATATAGTTGCATCTTAGGGACTGAATTAACCATTACCCAACCAATAGGGATTTCATTATATTGTCCCAAAAAATTATTTTCCATGTCTAAAGTATTCCACATATTTCAAAAAAATGTATTTTTATTCATAAATTTAATTCCTTATCAAATATATGTATTGAGAAAAGGTTAATGATTTATCAATATTTCCTAAGTAAATCAAATTACATTCATTGTAAACATCATATGTGAAATGGTGTTTGGTTTCGGAAATGGACATATCCCTGAACATTTATATAGATAATTAGGGGAAATTCAGTGCTCAATAATCATAGGAGACTGGATAGTTCATGGGAGTTACCAAATTGATTCATGGATGTGATTGTAAATATTTTCTATCAAAAAATAAATAAAAATCATTTGTAGGTTGAGTAATGATGGTATGAATAAAACTCATCAAAATTTTACTAAAATAATCGATTGTTGTTACTGATTAATGAAAATAGTATAATAAAATCTGTTAAAATCATTCTAGAGGAAAATATATTTTTCATTTTGAAAAAAACATTAAAACAAATTTCATAAAAATTCACATAAAAAAATTTTCATTAAAAATTTTCCATTTAAAAATATAAAAGATGATTCAATGTAAAGACTTAGTGTAATTCCATACATGATTTGATAGGTAAAAAGAACATTCCATTTCTAATGTAACATGTCAACAAGCTCTTTACTAGAAAGTGATATGAATATTCCATTGAAATGTTTTTTAGAAATAAAAATGGTAAAAATATCTTTAATAAAAAAATAACATTCATTTATAATTTTGAACACATTTTTTGTGAAATCATTTTTTCAAGATAAAACAACTTCTCCGACTAAATATATAAATAATGTCATGTTTTCATATATACATTTAATAAAAAATTGTGAGTACCATCGACTGAAAAAAGGGCACTGTTAATTGAAAAATTTAAATAATAACCAAAAGGCGAATAAAATTAATCATTTTATTGAACAATTATCATATTTTTCCCATTAATGAAATTAATTGTATAGGAAATCTCGACTAGAATGAGATTGGGAATTAAACCCTTAAAATTACCATAACATTGAAGTTAGAATTAATCAATTAATTAATTATGTGTATCCACTATAAATTCAAATATTAGAATTTTAAATACATAAATAGTTAGTAACTTCAATTATACACATAATCATATAATATTAAATACAATGAGGATGTAACATAACCTATCAAAAATGAATTTCGGTTTGGAAATTTCTAGAGCACTTGATAACATTATTTTAAAAAACCCATATACGAAATTATTATAATTAAACCAGAAAATATCATTAAGATAAAATAGTTAATGATAATATATGTCAAAATGGGATGCATTTACAACATAAAATGGTCATTGGTGTTGAATATAAAAATTTATCATATAGATGTCAAAAATGTGATTAAAATCCCATGACATGGGTTTCCATTAAGGTACGACGTCATTTATAATGGTTTTAAACATTTAAATAACTTATAAAAACCATAATTATTTTTATAATATCAAATATTAACTTCTTATGATATCTGATTACCCACTTTTTAATAATCATTCATTATTTTCAAATTATTGGATTTTAATTGCTTCATTTCTAAGTATGTTTTGTCATTTTATTTATGTCATTATTACAAAGATCATTCTTTAATAATCTAAATAATTTCTTACATGATTTAATTATACTATATATTTAATGTATATGTATTTTATAATAATCCATAAAATTTTAAGAGTGGAAATTAAATGCATTGTTCATGGAGACAGTAGGTCGTATGTAATGAAAACACCACTTTCATAATTCCCCTTATTAAATGAATGTTAAATAAATGATATATAAATGCAAATATATTTTATAATTAAATTATAATATTTATTTCATATATATCATATTGTTTTATTAAAATCATCATTTATGCATGAGAGGTGGATGTATGATCTTCCAGAAATGATGTTATCGTATTACCATAGAACAGAATGAATAAAAGTATTTGTCATATAAAAATTAAAAACAATGGAGACATTATAAATATCATATATATCATATATAAACCTATTGTCCCACATAATTACCACCCATGAAAGGTGGTAATGGAAATATGAACAATCGTTGTTTTGTGAGGAGGATGTCTATAGTACACTGATTCAGTATGTTCGCTACCCATTTAACAAAATTGTGTGTATGTGTATGTTTAAACCATACAGGAAAACACTAATTATATATAAGATAACTATTTAAGTATATAATTATTTAATAATAATATTTTATTGGATAAGAAGTAATGAAAAATAATGTGATTATTGAATAATGTTACCTCATTTCTTGGTAAGTACATCTTGTTTATTGGAAAAGACATCCATTTGTAGAATTGTGCCCAATTTCAGTCTACTATTATGAGGGGAGTAATGTTGGTTGATTATTTGTACAATGTTTGGATGAGACAATTTTCGTTATATTTTGAATAAGTGGGAGGGGTGAGTTCTTTTTTATCGTGGAGGTGGAGTGACATTCTTATAAATTTTCAAAAAATGAATTCCACCCACATTTTCCCTTTTCAAGTGAATCTGATAATGAACGAAATTATATAAAAGGAGGTATTATATTTAAATATTGTCATAAATTGTTTTTTAAAAGGTTATAGGTCATTTTGTCACATAATATTATGGTTTAGTCATGTGTTAAGCTATTATTTATCTTAATCTTCGTATTTTACATTAATTTCATTAAATAATATTAATGAAAGGAAAAAATGCATAACTTATTATTAATATTAAATAATTATAATTCAAAATTTGTAATCTATATTTACACATTCTAGTCATATTAGTAGATGATATTAATTTAAATTTACCCTAGTAGACGAGATGACAATGAGGGGTTCAAAGTATAAACATTTAAAAGTTTGACAAGTTTTCATTTTGATTTTCAATGTGAAATTTACTAGAATTATCTGAATTGAAATAATTTGTGCATAAATAATCGAATTTAAAATTTTAAGAAATAAAAATAGAATTTATAATTATTAATATATTATATGGAAAAGTAGTTTTGAATTATAATTTAGTAGTATTCATTATTCATCAAAAAAAGTAATTTCACATAACTATATAAAAAATTAACCATAAGATAATTTTTATGTTCTAATTGGAAATATGAAGTTTATTTTGACATAATAAAATTATCAAAATATCAATAATTGTATTTAAGATAGATTCCCCATTAAAAGGTGGTAAAACTATCTGTTTAGAAATATTTTATTTTTGCATAAAAATGGAGTTGGCCTTATCTTATGTCTATAAAGTATATTGGATGAATGATATAAATATTTTATTGAAAATAATATATATATATATATATATATTTATTTATTTAATATAATTTACTCATAGTAATTAATTTAATATATTATTATTATACCCATTTGTGAACAAAAAAACATTTATATTCTATTACTTTTTATATTCATTTCAACTTAATTGGTAAGCTCATAATTCATGTCTATATTTTTAAAACCCATATGTTTTCATAATATAGTTATTACTATTCATTTCTTCTAATTCAATAACTATGTTTCGAAGCCCCAATTCTAGTGGTCTGGAGATGGCGCCTTACATTATTAAATTGACACAAGAGAAAAATAATTACATCCCAAAAGACCAAAAATTTTATAAGTCATGGTAAACAAGATATATACATGAAATGTAAAAAAAATATTTAAAAATTAAAAATACATAAATACTTTCATTGTGTCCTCTATTATCCCAGCCTTTGTCTAAGCCCATATATTACTAATAATATACTTCTTATAGTCCTAGTAAAAATGAATCATATGAAAGGGGTGAACTAAGATAATTAGTAAGGGTATACATACAACAAGATCTATCATAAATAATCATAAACTATTATGTAAAGGGGACTTAATTAAACACATTCCATTTATCAAGAAATTGATCATTATATGGTAAAAAATAAAATATTATTAAATAATTATATATAAATTGTCAAATGATATTGATAATAAACCGTGGATATTATACAAGTATAATAATGACATCAAATATCAAAAACTAATCTCATTATAAGTGAATTTATAATTCTAGACACCATTAACAAACCATCATGGCATTAGATGACACACCATACACAAATAGGTAAGTCCTTGGCCAATACAAAAACTATTTGGTCTCATGAGACCTATCTATGCATTGAGGGGATATAGTAGGCCCCGACCATCAAATACAATGTCAAATTCATTTATCATATGAAAGGGAAAATCATGAACCACATTAAAATTCATATTAAAAACTATCATATGAAATCTGATTACATAAACCATACAAAATTAATGGTAGGAAAATAGCACATCTATAGTCAAACTAAATAAAAAATTCAAAAAAAATGTGTAAAATTATATCATAAAAGATAAAACGTACTTATTCGTACTATATATTTTAGGGTGTTAACATAGATTAATATATATTAATAAAACCATTGAAAACATAATGAATAAAAAAAATACCATTTTTACTTTAAAATAAATTATTTCAATTTATTCGTAATTATAAATGATTATAATTTCTTTTGAAAGATCCTTGTAAACATTTAAAGGAATCATCAAAGTATTATGGTGGCAGGATATCAAAAAATTTATTTCATGTCGTATAAGTAAAAACTTCCCATTTAAAATTTTCTATGAAAAGTCATAAGTAACACATAATGGAAATTGATAGGAAAAAATCCATTTAATAAACTTTTCAAAAAAATTAAAAAAGGGTAAACAATGATGGATCGTGTTATACCAATAATACACAAGAGTGGGGTGAGTTGTGTCTTCTTTAATTTCATTTCATAATTGTGATATGTCCTTTTACCTTTATATCAAACATTTTTTCAGTTGAAAATAAATAGTGGAGGACACACGAAGTATCGTGGTTCGGGAAACAGAATGCCCCTAGTCTACTCCACCCACGCTCTACTGCACGAGCAAGGAAATGTCCAATATTTTGTCCTCCTATTAAAAGACCATTCCACAACTCAGTGCAGGAAGTTAACTCCTTTAAAATCTAAGGAAAAACAAAGCCTTCTGTTTATATGCCAGAACCTATAAATCATAATAATAGAAGACGATCTCTTATGATTAAAAAATTTTTTCTTTGAAAATACATTCCCGTTATTCTTCACAATTGAAAGAGTATGCAATTGACAGTAGTTGGCCCGTTGTCTTCAGAAATAATGATCTTCAAGTATGATTCATTATCAGTCGATCCAATTGTAATTGATATAGAAATATAATTCACAACATTAGTAGCAGTGTATTAACAATATATCATTGATGTCCAATGGGTGAATATTCTTTCATGTTTCTTATTCTTCAATAAACAGGGCTTTGTTGCACTTCATAACAGCAGATCTATAGATCTTGATAGTCTCTATTTTTCTAAAAAAATTTTTCATTATTGTTGATCAACAGTTCTATTATATAGAATCTCTTAATATCACATGTATATTTTTAATATATATATAATAATAATGATCACACTTCTGAAAATTTAGATAAAAAAAGTCACCATTAGAATCGCGATATTCAATAATTAGAAATAACAGAGAAGTCACAACTCCACTTGAAATTCGGAATGAAATGATCATTTTATTTGATCCTTTGAATCATATATAAATGGATTGGAATCAGTCAAAGATGCTCTTTAAAATCATCTTTTAATCCATCTTAAAATCAGCCTAATAATTTGCTTGTAGACCGTTGAATAATAATATCGTCTTTAATTCTACAATGCCAAATGTAAAGTTGATCTGTATAGCACGCATCTTTTAAATGTAAGGTAGATAAAAAATGTAAGGTTGATGAAACATCCTTCATATGTAAGGTTGAACATCAATACTTTTCATTCCAACATTCAAATCTATGATAAATGATCCTTAGTTTTATAAGCTTCCAAATGTAAGGTACATGGTCTATACATTTTGATGGAACGTAAGGTTGTTCAAAAAAGTAAGGTTGATGTACAATACTTTTGGGGAACAAACATATCATTTAAATTTTATATACTATTCTTCTCCCATACATTTCAATATCCTAAATGTAGGGTTCCTTCATAACGTAGGGTTCCACTTCCATACTTTTCTGATAATGTATGGTTATTTATCAATAGTTTTCTTATATCTTCTTAGTGTATACACTGCACTCTATCTTTATTCTATGCTTGTCAACATAGAAAATTACAGTGTTTCTTGAACACGCATAAGAAATTTTCAAATATTTAGAGCATGACCAGTGTTTCCAGAACACTTTGAATTGATTTCTACACTCTTTAACACTTGTTTCACGCTATATAAATACTTTAATACTCTTCCAAAAATAAGAATATATAAAATATTTAATTCTGGATATATACTTAATTTATAATTATTAGAAAACAACTAAGGGTATTTGTGAGCATAAAAATCAAAATAAAGGGATATGGTTTGATTATCAATCATCTCCCCCTTTTCTTAAAAAAATATTTTTTATTGTTGTAAACAACACTTTCTCAACAATCTCCCCCTTTTTGATGATCAGAAAACCCATAAAATAATAAATGAAATTAACTTCAAAAATCAATTACATATATATATAATTTTTATTAGATAAAACTATATTTAATTTGAATAATATTTATTTAAAAAATAAAATAAACACTGTGTTATCCCTAACAATAAAAATAAATGAATCCCCCATTTTCTAAACTGAAAAATAAGAAATAAAAATATTTTTTTCCCTTTTATTGTAAAATACGTAAAACATTTAATGTACAATTTGAAATGGTTAAAATAAAATGTTGTGTTTATCCAAATTTCTCCCCTTTTGTGATATAAAAAATTATAGAATATGAAATAGAACACAATTTAATGTAGTACTAAACATAAATAAATTATATTATTAAATGTTTGTCAATAAGTGAATTTGGAGTACTGGATTACATAATAAATTATTGTAAAACTCAATGAAACAAAAAAATATATAATGAAACGAAATTTCATTGAAAATATGTAACAATTACAATCATGATGAACATAGGAATCAAAGTGTGGTAAGGGTATGAGATATGGCCTATATCCTTTGAACTAATGCCTTGATTTCTATCAACTACTCCCTCAGCCTTCTCATCTTTCCACCTCCCAACTTGATAATAAAATCCATATTCTCTTGAGACATATGAATAAATTCTACCATATTTACATTAAAAAATTCACGGAGCCTTTCTTCATTCTCTATAAATAGATTCAACTTCAATGTGAACTGAGTCAGCATAGTTCTAATACATGGTTCACTTGACATCAAATGGTCAACCAGAAACTTCTAATTATCTAACAACACTAACAAAGGGCAACTATTTAATTAATGGTCCTTAATTTTTTCATTCATATTGCTCATTTCTACTGCGATAGCCTAAAATCATCTGATTATATCAGGTAAAGAAAATGATATACTGGCCTCACTGGGACTGATAGATGGAAATTGTTACTCTATGAAAGATCTAAATTCCATTAAATATGTCTTCATAACCATCTCTAATTTAAATTTTGTCACCTAATTTATCATTTCCTTATTAAACACTTAAATTTCCTTCTTGGAAATTGAACTAGCTTTCAGCCTCTGAAATTTCAACTGTTCATATTATAAGGCTCTCCTCAGAGTAGATTTTTTAGATTCCTTACTTGAAAGATTCATCTATAGATCCTATAATTATTTTTTTACTTAATCAGAGGCACCATGTTCTTGATTCTTATCATATTCTTGTACTTGATGCAGTAGCACTTAAGGTAATGAATCTGCATCGTGTTTTTATTTTTCTTCCTCTTGAGCAGTTTTTTCCACTGACATTTCATCAGAGAATTTCCCTGACTCTTCCATATAAAAATTATCATTCTACTCCAGCCTCTACAATAATTTCAACATCAGCTGTAACTATTACCTAATTCTAAACCTATACTGCAGCTCCAACTTGTATCTCAACATGTACTTGAGGTGTCACATCATCATGATCAACAAATTTTGGTTGTTATTTTTAAACAATAACTTCTCTAAAAAAGTTATAACTCAATGGGTCTTTCGAAGATAAAGCATGTGAGGATATAGGCTCCTCAACAGCTCTTTCATTTTTTTACTCCTTATTTGAAGTTATTCTTGATGTATTTCTTCTTGCACAAACTATGTTTAAAATCTAATTCTTCTAGGTATAGTGATCATCCTTGATTCAGCTTCGCCTTACTTATATATGGTAGGTTGAGCCTGAGTACTTTCTTCTTCCTCTTACTCAATGCCAACTAGTAGCAATTCCCCATTGAATGTTCTCCAAAGATATCCTATTTTTTTCTAAGGGTCCCATGTCAAAATGTATTGATGTGGTGGAATCTAACTATGGCATCCACTAGTCTCTCTATATCCTTCTTGAATGAAATATTTGAAATAAATCTAACAAGGTGATAAAAATTCATTCAGGATTCTGTTTGACAGTAGTAATGTAGGTACATCACCAGTTACCTAGGAAAATACAACATGATATCACTCATGAGTAGAAACATAACATACATATCTGGATATTTTTTTTCCATTTTGGAAATCATAAGTGTAATACCAGTTTGCACAAACTTGAGAAATAATTTCTAATCCGGTTCCAAATACATCACAAGAATCTTCTTTATAGATTTAGTAACAAACAAAAAGGACATAATATCTACTGAATTATGCACAGAATCTCCAATATTTATTATGTCAAAATCAAAAACTCCTTCAAGAGGGTAGTTAATAATTTTAGAAATCTCGATTGAAGATATCTAAACATCTCTGTCTTCTATTATCACTATCATGAAATCATCATCTTCCCCCTAACTAAAGTGAACAGATTTGACGAAATAAAGAACCTCCACCTCATATAAAAACTCAGTCTTCTCACCATTAAAAGACTATTTGAGGTATTGAAATGCTAGATCCTACATATAAAAAAGGTTTTTTTATATAACCATTCCATATCAAAGACATTTCCTTATAAAATTTTCCTTCTGTTGGAATACGGAATCTTGGAAGTGTTGGTCTCAGCCTCATCAGTTCTCTTGGACTTGGCCATTTCTTTTGTAAATTGCTGACATTTTGAAAAAGAATTACGGTTTCGAAGGTTCAAGCTTAGATAAACAAATATCATTAAAGTATCATAGGCTCGAAAGTATTTTTTTTGTAAATGAAATGATTCATAATGCGAAAGGGATCTGATAGTATTGATTATAGTTTTCTCAATAATCATTACATAAATTTTTTTAAAAAAAATATTGCACGCACTGATATAAAAATATATCTAATAAAAATAAAAACTATTTTTTTTTTGAAAAATATAACTAATTTGTTTTAAATAATATTAAATGAATAAACATAATAAAATGAATAAGATAAAACGTTATTTAAATTTAAATAAACCTTGAACCCCATTAGTAAAATCAAACCTTGCAGTGGGAAGCAGTTTAGTAAAAATATCTACTAATTGTATTTAATTATTTACAAATTTTTAGAATATATCCTTTTTAACAACATGGTCTCTTAGAAAATGATGTATGATATCAATATGATTTGTCCTAGAAGGATTAATTGGTTTTTTTGAAATATTTGTAGCACATGTATTATCAAATAAAATAGTAATACTATTATAACATAGTTCAAAGTCTCTAAGAGTGTTTTTCATTCACAACAGTTGTGCCCAATAACTGCCAGCAGACACATATTCTGCCTCAGTTGTTGACAGGGCTACTAGATGTTGTTTCTTACTAGACCATGATACTAATGATATTCCTAAAATGTGACTAGTACCTGAAGTGCTTTTTCAATCTAATATACAACATCCAAAGTCTTCATATGAATTAAAATTAAATTAAAATAAGACATTTTGGGAAAAATAAGATATTGAAAAATAGTTCCGTTTAAATATCAAAAAAATCGTTTAACAATAGTTAAATGGGATTCATTAGGATTTGATTGATATCATGCCAAAAGACATACTATATACATTATAACTGGTCTTCTAGCAGTAATATATAATAAACAACCAATCATACCTATATATAACTTTTTATCAACTGATTTTCCAGTTTCACACAAATTTAGTTTTTTATTAGTATACATAACAGTTGTATATGTCCAATTGTTTTCAAGTAAAAATTTCATTAGTAAATCAATAATTTATTTTAATTTATTAAAAACATTTCCAAAATCTTTTTGATAAATTTGATTTCCTAAAAAGAAAATTAATTTTCCCATCATAATCATTTCACATTATTTTTGCATTATATTTGAAAACTCATGACAAAGAGATTTATTTGGTGATCCAAAAATTACAACATAAAACATAATTTGAACTAATAAAATAATTGAATTTAAAGTTTTCTTAAATAGTTTTGGATCTTCCATTCCAACAATAAAATAAATTTTCAAAAGAAAAGAGCTTGATCATTCATACAAAGATCTAGTTTCTTGTTTAAGTCCATAAAGAGCATTAGTAATTTTAAAAAATAAATCTGGGTTTGTAAAATTTTAAAGACTAGAAGGTTTCTCTACATAAATGTCCTCCATTAAATAACCATTTAGAAATATAGACTTAATATCCATCTAAAATAATTTAAAGTTCATATAAGATGCATCAGCTGAAAGAAATCTAATGGCTTCAAATGTAGCTACTGGTGTAATGGTCTAATAATAATCTATACCTTATTCCTGATTATATCATTTAGTTACTAATCTTGATTTAATGCTAGTTATTATTCCTTGATCATCTTGTTTATTTATAAAAACCCATTTCCTTCCTATATCTGGATAATTCTGTGGTATTACAAATAATTTTCAGACATCATTTGTTTTGAACTCATTTAGTTCTTCTTGCATTGATATCATCCAACCTTCATCATCAAAAGCTTTATCTATAGACTTCAGTTCTAATTGGGATAAAAAGGAAGAAAACTCTATAAAATATCATATGTTCCTTCATGTTTTTAATCTTGTTTCTAAGTCTCCTATTACAGATTATAAAGGGTGATTCTTTAGGGTCTTTGACTGTCTAGGTTGTACACTTTATGGTTATTCAGTGTCATTTTCTTCTTGACTGAACTAAATTTCATTTATTTATTTTTAAAAACCATAATTCAGGTTCTCAAGTTTCATGTTATCATTCAAATAAAGATCGTCTATTTGATTAGTTTTTTCTCAAAGGGATCAGATTTATCAAATTTCACATGAATTGGTTCTTCATCAATCCTTGACATTTTATTATTATCTCTATAAGAATTGGAGGTAGCATTATATCCTTATAAAATTCCTTATTAATATTTTGGATCAAACATACCAATATTTTTTTGGTGTTTAAGGTGTAATGCTTGCATAAAAAACATTCCAGTTTTTTACTTTAGGTTTTCTGTTATTCCATAGTTCATTGGGTGTCTTTTTAAAAAAATTTCTAATTAAAACACTTTTCATTATATAGTAGGTTGTACTTATAGTTTCTACAAAAAAATAAGTAGGAAGATTATATTCATTTAGAATAGTCCTAACCATTTAATGAATAGTCATATTTCATCATTCATCAATTCCATTTTGATGAGGTGTTCTTGGTGCAGAGAAGGTGTGTTTAATACAAATATTTGAGAAAAAGGAATTAAATTCAGGATTTTCAAATTCTCCACCATGATCATTTCTTAATTAAATTATTTTAAAACATTTTTCATTTTGATCAATATTCCAAAAAAATTCAAATAATGTAAAAGAATTATTTTGATGTTTTAAAAAAAATCCATGTAAATCTAGGATGGTCATCTACTAAAACATATATACATAATTTACAATCTAAGATTGCTTCTCTAGATGGTACAAATAAATCCATATGGATAAGTTTTATTGGTTTAGTTGTAGTAATTTTTTTAACAGATTTGAATGATGATTTTTGCTACTTGCCTAGTTGACATGCATCACAAAATCTATCACTTTCAAACATGATACTAGGAAAATTAAAAACTAATCGTTTCTTGTATATTTAGGTAAATCATATATATTGAAATTTATAAGTCTTTTATGGAAAATACAGGATACATTTATATTAGCAGTTAAACAGTTTAATTTTTATTTTCATATGGAATTTAAATCCGGGGTGTACACATTATTAGTACTGGGTTCTCTAAATTTAAGCAGCTTATTTTGAAAAAAAGAAAAGCAGTTGTTAGAAAATCAAAAGCATAACCATCATCACAGAGTTAAGAGCCACTTATCAAATTGTGTTTCAATGCTTTTAAATAACGCACTTTATTGATTGATACTACTTATGGATCTCCAACTATTAAAATGCCTATTATCTTGCCTTTGGCACTTCAAATAATGTGACTTTTCCACCATATTTTTGAGATAGTGTAGTGAAATTCGATGAGATTCAACTCATATGCCTTCATCAGCCCATGTCCATAGACCATATAGCCTTTTTGGATCTGTGACCTACTTCCTACGAAGCCATTAGAACAAATTGTTTTCATACCAATATTCTATTGGGTCTAGGAGTGTTAGCCAGTAATGATCTAGGAATCCAAGCTTGTTTGTTTTTCTAAAATCAATAGAATCATATAAATTGTCTGAAATGAAGACTTTCGTTATTACACCTATCTGGGTTTTCCTTATGTAATAATTCTTATACAACTATCCTTTTTCACCACAATAGTTACATATTACATTTCTTGTACTTGGCAGAAAGTAATTATTTTACAGTTTTTGATATTCACCTCCACTGTTTGTCCAATATCTTCACTTTTTAACCACATTAATTCCATGTATTTCATTTATGGTATTTCTTCCTTTTTTAAAAATAATAGTGGCAATTTTTTATGGTTCTACTTAATTTTTCAGTGTTTTTACCTTTGATTCATAATCTTTATAGTTATTGTTAATTGAATTATACATATTAGTTAACTCTTTAAGTTGTTTCAGTATTGTATATATTTCATCTAAAACAACAATGTTAATGATCTTTAAAGAGTTATGCTACTTAAAAAGAGAATCATATTTTTATTAAAGCATATTACAGTAGTGTAACGCCCCGTCCCCAGTTACCCAGAGTCGGTGCATTATTACATAACATTGGAATTATCACAAGAAATATCAAATCTCGAAAGACCCATTGGTTTAGTATCCTTGGAAACACTAGATATATTCATAAGGTTTACATTACATCATAAAATGAAAATTAAACAATATAGTCTCCATATTCCACACTCTTATCCCCTCATACTATCCCTGCAGGTCATTCGTAATTTACTTCTTCACATCCAGGGAAAATAAAACATAGAAAAGGGTTGAGCTCAAATGCCCAGTAAGGATAACAATATAGCAGAAACGTTCATAAATAAGAATAACCATTTAATGAAATGTTTAACTAAAACAAAAGCCTTTTAAACATGAACTTCAACATATTATTGAAAAAATAAAATGAAATAATTCCATTTAATTATTCACATTAATATTCTATTAATCGAATAATCACAGGCAATATTAGTAACCAATTTCATAATGATGGAATGCACAATGCCAGACTATCATAACCACATAGCCAAGGCCTCGTGTGTAGACTACAGATAAGATTTTTCCAAGGCCTTGTGCCAATACACTAGTTTGTCTCATGAGACCTACCAATGCATCGAGGAGATATAGTGGGATCTAGCAGTAACATATTAAGTCCAATGCATTCTTCTTATGAACAGGTTTAAACATAATATAAACATTCGTATTAAAACAAACATACAAAATGTAAATAATTCATCCATAAAACATTAATGGTTAAAAATATCACATCCATAGTCAAACATATCATAAAACCTTAAATACAATATAGAAGTTTTTTATTATAATAAATCATCTTCAAATAAGCGTAAAATCCATCAATGGATGTTGACATAGATGAAATCATAACTCTTTTTAGAGTAATATCTCTTTCTATTTTGAAATCATTTAAGAGTCATATATTCATAAAAAACAACATTTTATTTTTAATATATTATTATATGCTTGTAAGGGAAGCTTCAATGATTTTATAATGGCGGAAAATAGTTGTACTCGCCATATAAGTTAAAAAAACTTTCTTCCATTAATTTTGTCGAAAAGGTTATAAAGAACCTTGTTTGGAAAACAACTGAAGGATTACTTTATAAACCTCTTATAAAATGTCAAAAAAGGGTATAAATGACTTTAACCCATATTTTTGTAAATAGTAAAAACATTTTTATATACATTTTTAAGAATCATGGATGTGGATGATAAAAAGATCCCAGTAGATTATTACGTATAAACAACCTCGGATAATGAAGAGATTGCGAAATACACCCTTACCTTGTACAATTCCTTTGTTGAGGGTAGGTTAACCTCCTGTATAATGGTGAAATGAATGTTGTTAAATTATACAAGAATCATATACATTAATATGATATCATATATTATCATTTAACATTGCTTTGTTAATAATATCTTAGAATTATCGTCGTTTCGGGTGTTAACTTACTCGTTTACTTTTATTGTTTTGTTATATAAGCCGTGTTTGTCATGGATATGATGTATCTTATTCATATCCAGAATTATATCAAGTCCTTAAACATTATTTTTAAATCATAAAATGATAATTATACTTGAATGGATATTATGGATAATGAATGTCATCACGTTCGTGGAGATGGTAGTCCGTATGTACGCAGGAGCGGAAATATCATTTTTTTGATATTAAAATAATATTTAATTGGATGGTATATCTTATATAAAGAATCATTATCATGTTATATTTATTATTTAAATGAATGAAACATCCTTATTATACCCATCTGAATAATAATAATATATTAAATAACAATTACACTACGACGTGGAGACGTTTTGTCGTACGTATGCACGTATGGTGACATATCATTCAAAGAATGGATAGAATACTGAATATGTATGTACAATATTTATAATAATATTAAAGTATATAGGAGATAATGGATTCATTATTTTAGAATGATAATAACAAAGAATGAATAAGTTGAAGAAGAAATGAATTTGAAAAAGGGTGGTGAAAACATTACCTCTTCTTCGTGTTCTACCTTTTTATTTGATCAAAATGGCTCCTTAGGTTGGCTTTCTGGTCAAACTAAGGCCTCTAGGTTGTATTTAGTGAAGTTGGGAGAGTTTTTGGGCAGAGGTTGGACGAACCAAACGACTTTGAAGGTGTGAAGTAATGGGAAGGAGGAGTGCCCTTTTATAAGAGGGGTGAAGGGCACCTTTGGAAAAGATAGAAATATTATTTTATAATAAATTCATATTCTGTTTCTAATTGCTCCAAAGTGGATTATGTAAATATTAAGGTGGAGATAGTTCAGAAACCATTCAACCAATAGAATTTAGATTGGTTTGGGTCATTATATTAACCTTATCTTATAGTTTTAACTCTTAGTTAATTAGTATGACACTTACCATGTCACTTTGTATTTTTATATTATATAGTTTATAAAATAACTTTATACATCCAAGATACCCCCAAGTGGTCCATTAATGAATCAAATATCCTGATATAAGTCTATTGGCTGAACCTTATATTTTTAGGAATTTAATATCAATTAATAATATAATAATTGTTTAAAAAACTCTTTTATGTTAATTTTGACAGTATTAAATAATTGATTTTTGTTAAAATAATAACAGAATGAATACTTAGAAAAAAGTTGCTTATGTCAATAATATAATGTTATATTAACCTATAAAATTAGTCTCATTCATAAAAAGTATCAAATTATTTTTATTTGAGTATTTATAATATCAATTATCACTATTATGGTAATTACTGCATCATCATTGTGTCATAAATAAATTAACTTATTTAATGTCTAAAAATTATAAATAAAATATCACAATGTAGGAAATATTTTTATCTTTCTAATTAATATTTAAAATCGAATTTAACTTCTGTATAACCCTATATTAAAAATGTTTTAGTAAATAGACATTGATTTTAACTCTTTTAACTATTCTTTGAATTTAATATTTATAAATGTCCTAATCTAATCCAAGTGGACCTAAATGATAATATTTTATTCCTAAGGTTGTTTTTTGTCGACATACACTTGTCCAATAGAATTAGGACATGTTTTAGGGTAATATTAATATCATTTTTACCCTTAATTACCCTATTTACATTTAACAGTGGAAAATAAAAGTAAAAAATTACTATTCAACAAAAATTATTTTCATCTCATTGAACCACATTTTCTACTTGATATTAACCGTGTCTCTCAGATTTTCTAATTTCCATTCACAGAATCGGTAAAATTATGTTTTATGAAAAAATCAATTTTTTAAATACCACAAAGTGGTTTCACTATTCATCAAAAATTGAAGTTTTTCAGAACAATGCGAAAATTTCACCCTAAGCTATAATTGATATTCCTAATTAAAAAATGAAGTATATTTTACAAAATTCCTAACAAATAAGTTGAATTAATTAATTTTATAATTAATTCCTGCTGTTACAACAAATAGCGTGTTTTTAAGAAACAATATATATCAAAAGATTGACAACTGTTTATGTCCAATTTCAAAGTGAAATTAATTCTAATGAACAAAATTGGATAAAATGGTAAAATTATATCCTAATTATACATTAAAACCACTCAATAATATAATTTATCACTATAAATTCTTTTGATTACAAAAGTTGTTTTTAAGTATTTTTCACTATTCATAAAAATTGGAAGCTCTCAGAAAAATACCAAAAATTCAACTTTGGATAATTTTGATATTTTGAATCCAAAAATAAAGTCCATTTTGAAATATAAAATATATATAATTTAAAAATGTAGGTATTACTATTCATAACGGCTAGTTTGATTGTTTGTGGTGTGTTAGAACTCGATGTTGCGTACAACACACGCTATCAAATTATTTAAAGAGAAGTGTACCGTAGAAGCTTGGGGTGTCACATTCTCCCCTCCTTCTAATAATTTTGTCCTCAAAATTTCTAGAATACTACCGCATGAAAAGACTCGGGTGGTTCTTCATCATAAGTTCCTCGGGTTCCCACGTTGCATCATCCATCTTATGGTTTCTCCACAAAACTTTTACCAGACGCGTCGTCCGATTTCTCAGCACTTGTTCTCTCGTATCAAGAATATTGATGGGATCTTCGCAATAAGACACATCGGTTTCCAGTTCTAATTCCTCATAGGTGAGTACAAGAATTGGGTCCGGCATGTATTTCCTCAATAGAGATATGTGGAACACATCGTTAACTTTGGAGAGACTTGGCGGCATTGACAATCGGTAAGCTACAACCCCAATTCGTTCTAGAATTTTGAAAGGTTTGATTAACCTGGGACTCAATTTACCTTTCTTATCAAAACGTATGAATCCCTTCAATGGAGATAACTTCAGGAAAACATGATCACCGACTTGAAATTCCAAATCCTTCCTTCGATTATCGGCATAACTCTTCTACCTACTTTGAACTGTTTTGATGTGATTTTGGATTACCTTCACTGTTTCCATCATTTCCTCGACCAAATATTTACCTAAAAGTTTTCTATCACCAACGTCGTCCCAACAGGTTGGTGTGCGACATCTCTTTCCATATAACACTTCATACAGTGGCATCTGAATACTCGAATGGGAGCTATTGTTATATGAAAATTCTACCAGAGGTAAATATTGATCCCACATACCCTGAAAGTCATGTGAGAAAGATCTCAACATGTCTTCTAAGGATTGAATAGTCTGTTGTGATTGTCTGTCTGTCTGAGGGTGGTAGGCAGTGCTCAAATGAAGTTCAGTATCCATGGATTTCTGAAGACTTTTCCAGAATCATGATGTAAAACATAGATCACGATCAGAAACAATCGATAGGGGTACTCCATGAAGTCCCACAACATCATCAACATATAGTCTTTATGGACGTTCTAGTGGTAGATATTCTCTTTTAGCAAGAAAATGTGCTTACTTGGTAAGATGATCAACAATAACCCATATCGCATCATTCCTTCTAGGAGTATTTGGTAGCCCCATGACAAATTCCATCGTAATATTGTCCCATTTCCACTCCGGTATGGGAAGAGGTTTCAAGACTCCTCTAGGTTGATTCCTTCTAGCTTTCACTTGTTGACAAACCATAAATCTTGACACAAAATCCACAATCTCCCTTTTCATTTTGTCCCACCAAACATGTTCCTTCAAATATCTATAAATTTTGGTGCTCCTTGGGTGTATTAAGAAATTGGAACTATGTGCATCATCCAAAAAATCCCTTTTTAGATCAGGTATATAGGGAACACAAAGTCTCTTCCCGAATTTCAATATTCCATCTTCATACACAATGTCTCTCAATATCCCATCATTCATAGCTTTAAACTTCTTTTGAAATTCTTCATCATCAGTTTGAGAACTCTTAATCCTTTCTAGTTAAGATGTTTTGGCAACCATTTGAAAAATAATTGATGTTTCACCTTCCCTGGTTATTCCCATGTCCATCTTCACTAGATCCATGAAAAGTGGATCTCTTTCAATTCTCATATTGTTCAAAACTCCATTATAATTTCTTCTCAAAGAATCATCCACCATGTTTGCATTCCCAGGGTGGAAGTGTATCATACAATCATAATCCTTTAGTAATTCATGCTATCTCCTTTGCCTCATGTTGAGTTCATTTTGTGAGAAAATATACTTCAAAATCTTGTGATCAGTATAAATGTCACATTTTTCACCATAGAGGTAGTGTCTCCATATCTTCAAAGAAAAGATCACAACTGCTAACTCGTGATCATGAGTAGGATAGTTTTTTTCATGAATTTTCAACTGTCGTGATGAATAGGAAATAACCCTATCATTCTGCATAAGGACACAACCAAGTCCTTTCTTCGATGCAACACTATAAATAACGAACCCATCATTCCACGATGGTAGAGTCAATATAAGAGCATTGACTAATCATATCATCAGTTCATCGAATCATTCTTCACACTCTTTTGTCCAAACAAATTTAACCCCTTTACGTGTGAGCTTTGTTAATTGGTTTTCCAACCATGAAAAATTCTAGATGAAACGTCGATAATAACCTACCAAACTAATAAAACTGCATACCTTAGTTATACTCGTAGGTGCTAGACATTCTTGGATTTCCTTTCTCTTAGAAGGATCAACATAGATTCCATCTTTAGAGACAATATGGCCAAGAAAAGAAATCTCATGAAGCCAGAATTCACACTTGCTAAACTTCCCATATAAATCATGTCTTCTCAGAGTCATCAGGATAATGTGCAAGTAATTTTCATGATCTTCGTAGATTTTAGAGTATACCAAGATATCATCAATAAATACCACAAAAAATTCATCGATATATTCCTTGAAAACTCTATTCATCAGATCCAGGAAAACAGAGGGTGCATTAGTCAATCCAAAAGGCATTACTATAAACTCATAATTCACGTACCTGGTTTGAAATGATGTCTTCAGAATTTATTCCTTCTTCACACACAACTGATGTTATCTAGATCGAAGGTCAATCATTGAAAAGTATTGAGCTCCAGGTAGTTGGTCAAATAAATCATAAATGCGAGGTTGGGGATACATGTTCTTTATTGTTATAGCATTGATCTCAGTATAGTCGATACATAACCTCATAGATCCATCTTTCTTTTTAACAAAGAGAATAGGGGAAACCCATGGAGAAACACTATGGCGAATAAATCCTTTATTACTCAATTCCTCTAGATGTTTCTTTAGTTTGACTAATTCTACAGTGGCCATTCTATAAGGGGTCTTCGATATTGGCCTTGATCCAGGAATTAAATCAATGGAAATCTCAACTTCTCGTTCAGGAGGATGTCCAGGTAAATCTTTGGAAATACATCTATATATTCTTTCACAACAGGGGCATCCTCTATTTGAAAATTCATTTCCTCACCCACAGTCATTTCATTCTATTCCTCCCCAATAATTGAATTTAGTTGAGCTACTGGGGGTGGATCTAGATAAGAATGAGGTGGTGATGATTCAGCTCTAAAGATAAGGTGTTCCTTATCATCATCATCAAAAATCATAACCTCCTTCTTCATACAATAAATCTTCACATCATTATCTGAAAATCAATCCATATTTAGGATTATATCAAACTCAATCATAGGTGTGACGATGAGATCAGCAGATAAAGAACATTTATGTTCTCTAATGTGGACTGATTCACAAAAATTTGTTGCAATGATACTTCTCTTAGGAGTTTTAACTAACAACTCCCTTGTTAAATCAAATTGGAAATATCTAATTATCTTATAAAACTGGGAGTATATGAAACAATGCGATGATCCAGAATCAAATAATGCATTTTCTAAACTTGAATAAACCATTAAATTACCTGCCACCACGTCTTTCAGAGCTTCTACCTTAGTAGTAGTGATAGCATAAGCTTGGCCATGATCCATTGGCCATTTCTGAGGTAAGTTCCGCTAACGCTTAGGATATTCATTTTCATAATGACCCATCTCCCTGCAATTGTAGCACTGAACATTGGTAGCTTCCTTCTTCCCTTTGCAATCACGAGCATGGTGGCCTTTTTCACCACACTTGTAATAGACACCCATTCCCTTTAAAAAGTACTAGGGTGATTCTTCCCACATTTACCACAGGATGGATATTAAACAGTTCCCATATTCCCCTTATTTCCATTCCCAGATTGATCAACAGATCTCTTATTCTCTTACTTTGCCTTAAAGTCTTATGACTTTGAGAAATCTTTCTCTGTCTGGATAGCACATGAGACAATGTCTTCATACGACTATAAGGATTGTGAGACTAATGCTCGACGGAGAAATGGTTTTAACCAATAAAATAAATGATCAATCTTACTTATTGGGTTATATATATAATCTCCAACATACCTTTCTAACCTTGTAAGGTTAGCCTCATACTTTGCAACATTCTCATTCTTCTTTTATCTCAGACTCAGATACTGCCTTTCCATATCTGCTCGATGGTCACAAGGAAAGTATTTTTCTAAAAACAGATCTTTGCACTCCCTCCATACCCTATTTGATACTTCATCATCTTCCTTCGTGTTTTTAATCAATGACCACCACTGATCAGCATCTCTAGTGAGGCGGTAAACTACCATGATAACTTTTTCCCATTCACTACTCCCCAAAGCCTGAAATATTTTTTCTATGGAATTTATCCATTTCTCAGCTACTAAGGGATTTGTACTCCCATTGAACATTGGTTGTTTTTTCCTCATGAATCGATCTAACATTTATCCTCCACGTTGTGGATCAGGGTGCTCCATACGGGTAAGGTTATTATTCATAACCTGAGTGAGTTGTCCCAGTATGGTGATTAGCTGATCGGCACTAGATGCATCACCACCTCCACTATAATTATCTTGAGAAGGAGGGAAATACCTACATGGAGTGAGTGCATTGATACAGTTTCCATTTCTTCCAATATGATCCATTTCTAAACAATGGCATAAACTAGATCGATTTATGAATCAAAATACATAATCCCATACTTATAAAACACTTAACATAAATTGAACTATTTATGGATATAATCTATAATCATAAAAATGTTTTCATTGAGGAAGTATATATACTCATAAACCCTTCATATTGATTTTTAATGAAAATGAGATTTATCCTAAGCATATCCCCTGAGAGTGTCGTAACCAAGAGTGCAGCAAGGCCCGTTGCCGTGCACTAGTTCCCGTTCAAGTCTAGCTCAAAGCGGTGTTTTCAGGTTTTACCCATAGGTACAAATGTTCCAGAGCTGCCTATACATGCTCGTATCCAGACATGGATTTATTTCTCGGAAAACTCACAAAATCTCTAAAATACAAAAATTATAGGATGTTCTTCTATACTAATTCTCAAAGTCCATCTTTAATTTATGTTCTCTAATCATAGTTTCCGTAAATATAGCTTCCAAGTTTTGTTATAAACTTTATCTGATACAAACTGTAACGCCCCGACCCTAGTTACCCAGAGTTGGTGCATTATTACATAACATTGGAATTATCACAAGAAAGATCAAATCTCGAAAGACCGATTGGTTTAGTAGACTTGGAAACACTAGATATATTCATAAGGTTTACATTACATCATAAAATGAAAACTACAACAACATAGTCTCCATATTCCACACTCTTATCCCCTCATATTATCCCTGCAGGTCATTCATATTTTACTTCTTCACATTCTGCGAAAATAAAACATAGAAAAGGGGTGAGCTCAAATGCCTAGTAAGGATAACAATATAGAGGAAACTTTAATAAATAAGAATAAATATTTAAGGAAATGTATAACAAAAACAAAAGTCTTTTAAACTTGAAATTCAACATAGTATAGAAAAAATAAAATGAAATAATTCCATTTAATTATTCGCATGGATATTCTACTAATAGAATAATCACATGCAAGATCAGTAACCACTTTCATAATGATGGAATGCATAATTCCAGACAATCATAACCACATAGCCAAGGTCTCGTGCTAAGACTACAAATAAGATTTTTCCAAGGCCTTGTGCCAAGACACTAGTTTGTCTCATGAGACCTACCGATGCATCGAGAAGCTATAGCGGGCTCCACCCTTCACATATTAAGTCCAATTCATTCCTCATATGAACAGTTTTAAACATAACATAAACATTTGTATTAAAACTAGCATACAAAATGTAAATAATTCATCCATAAACCATGAATGGTATAAAAATAGCGCATCCATAGTTAAACATATCACAAAACCTTCAATACAATATAAAAGTTTTTTATCATAACTAATCAACTTCAAATAAGTGTAAAATCTATCAAAGGATGTTCACATAGATGAAATCAAAACTCTTTTTAGAGTAATATCTCATTCTATTTTGAAATCATTTAAGATTAATTTATATATAAAATATAACATTATATTTGAAAATATTCATATAAGCTTGTAAGGGAAGCTTCAACGATTTTATAACGGCATAAAATAGCCGAACTCGCCATATAAGTTAAAAAAACATTCTAACATTAATTCTGTCGAAATGGTTAAAAAGAATCTTGTTTTGAAAAAGACAAAAAGATTCCTTTATAAACCTCTTATAAAAAGTCAAAAAATGGTATAAATGACTTTAACCCATATTTTTGTAAATATTAACAATGTTTTGAAATAAATTTTTTAGAATCATGGATTTGGATGATAAAGAGATCCTAGTAGATTATTACGTATAAACAACCTCAGATAATGAAGAGATTGCGAAATAAACCCTTACCTTGAACTTGTCCTTGGTTCAGGGTAGGTTAACCTCATGTATAAGGGTGAAATAATTGTTGTTAAATTATTCAAAAATCATATACATTAATATGATATCATATATGATCTTTCAACAGTGGTTTGTTAATAATATCATTGAATTATCGTCGTTTCGGGTGTTAACTTACTCGTTTACTTTTATATGTTATGTTACATAAGCCATGTTTGTAATGGATATGATGTATATTATTCATATACAGAATAATATCAAGTCTTTAAACATTATTTTTAAATCATCAAATGATAATTATACTTGAATGGATACGATGGAGATTGAATCTCATCGTGTTCGTGGAGATGGTAGTCCCTACGTACCCACAAACGACAATATCATTATTTTGATGTTTAAATAATATTTAATTGGATGTTATATCATATATATAGAATCACTATCTTGTTATATATATTATTTACATGAATTACACATCATTATTATACCCACCCAAATAATAATAATATATTGAATAACAATTACACCACGACGTGGAGACAGTAAGCTGTATGTACGCACGTATGGTGACATGTCATTCAAAGGATGGATAGAATACTGAATATGGTTGTACCATATTTATAATAATATTACTGTATATAGGAGATACTGGATTCATTATTTTCAAATTATAATAACAAAGAACAAAGCATTTGAAGAAGAAATGAATTTGAAAAAGGGTGGTGAAAACATTACCTCTTCTTCGGGTTCTTCCTTCTGATTTGATCAAAAGGGAACCTTAGGTTGTCCTTATGATCAAACTATGGCCTATAGTTTGTATTTAGGGAAGTTTGTAGAGTATTTGGGTAGAGGTTGGTCGAACCAAAAGGCTTTTAAGGTGTGAAGTAATGAGAAGGAGGAGTGCCCTTTTATAAGAGGGGTGGGGGGCACCTTTGGAAAAGCTAGAAATATTATTTTATAATAAATTCATATTCAGTTTCTAATGGCTCCAAAGTTTATTATTTAAAGGTTAATGTGGGGATAGGTCTAAAACCATTCAACCAATAGAATTTAGACAGGTTTGGGTCATTATATTAACCTTATCTTTTAGTTTTAACTCTTAGTTAATTAGTTTGACACTTACCATGTCACTTTGTGTTTTTATATTATATAGTTAATAAACGTACTATATACATCCAAGAGACCCCCAAGTGGTCCATTAATGATAATACAATAATTATATAAGTCTCTTGGACGAAACTTAGATTTTTTTGAATTTAATATCAATTAATAATATAATATTTGTTTTAAAAACTCTTTTCTGTCAATTTTGACACTATTCAATAATTGATTTTTGTGAAAATCATAACAGAATTATTACATAGAAAACAGTTTCTGAAGTCAATACTAACATGTCATATTAACCTAGAAAATTAGTGTAATTCATAAAAAGTCTCAAATTATATTTATTTGGGTATTTATAACATCAGTTATCTCTATTATGGTAATTACTGCATCATAATTTTGTCATAAATAAATTAAAATATATAATGTCTAAAAATTATAAATAAAATAAAATAATGTAGGAAATCTTTTAACTTTCTAATTATTATTTAATGTGAAATTTACCGTATGTATAACTCTATATTAAAAATGTTTTAGTAAATAAACTATGATTTTAACTCTTTTAACTCTTCTTTGAATTAAATATTAATAAATGTCCTAATCTAATCCAACAGGAACTAAATGATAATATTTAATTCCTAAGGTTGTTTTTGGTGGAGATACACTTGTACAATATAATTAGGACATGTGTTAGGGTAATAATAATATCATTTTTACCGTTAATTACCCTATTTACTTTTAACAGTGGTAAATAAAAGTAAAAAAGTTACTATTCACCAAAAATTATTTTCATCTAATTGAACCACATTTTACAACTCGATGTTAACCGTGTCTCTTGGATTTTAAAAATTCTATTCACAGAAGAGATAAAATTATGTTTTATGAAAAATTCAGTTTTTTAAATACCACTTAGTGGTTTCACTATTCATCAAAATTGATGTTTTTCATAACAATGCCAAAATTTCACCCTAAGCTATAATTGATATTCCGAATTCAAAAATGATGTCTATTTTAAAAAATTCCAAAAATATAAGTTGCACTAATTAATTTTATAATTAATTCCCAATGTTACAACAAATAGTTTGTTTTTATGAAACAATATATATATATATATATTGACAATTGTTTATGTCCAATTTCAAAGTGAAATTAATTCTAATGAACACCATTGGATAAAATGGTAAAAATATATCCTAATTATTACTTAAAACCACTCAATAATATAATTTCTCACTATAAATTGTTTTTATTAAAAATGTTTTTTAAGTATATTTCACTATTCATAAAAATTGGAAGTTCTCAGAAAAATACCAAAAATCCCACTTAGGATAATTACGATATTCTAAATACAAAAATGAATTCCATTTTGAAATATAAAATATATATAATTTCAAAATGTAGTTATTACTATTCATTACGGCTAGTTTGATTGGTTGTGGTGTGTTAGAACTCAATGTTGCGTACAACACACACTATCACATTATTCAAAGAGAAGCATACCGTAGAATCATGGGGTGTTACAAGTAGGCTACAAGATTTTAATTAAAATATCTTGTTTCAAAACTAGAGTCTTCATTAGAATCAGGAGAGTAGTATGATTGTACCACATCTGTTTCTGCCATAAAGCACATGTTGGCTTTCATATTTACATATTCCTTCTCTGATTCTGATTCTGAAGTACTGATGGAGTCTGCAGACAAAATCCATGTTGCTTTAATTTAATTCTTATCTTTTTTCTCATAATAATTCTTTTTGTGAACATCTTCTTCTGGTTTTCTTTTAACGAAGGATAGTCTGGTATGATGTGCCCCATTTTCTTTGACTCATAACATCTGACATCCTTTTCATCCTTTCTGATTGTTTTTTGAAGCCTTTATTCTTTCAGTAAAATTTACTAAACATTCTAGCTAACTGATCCAGTTCTACGTCAAAATTTGATGAATCAAAACATTCTGATTTTATTTTTACCTTCTATTTCTTTATCATTTTGTTTTTACTTTGTGATTACACTTTTAATGTAGTATCATCTTTCTTGACAAAATCCTTATGCTCATTTTCTTCATATTGGTTTTAGACATCATATATCATAATTGTTCCAATAATCTCTCTCATGGTTATGTCATTGACATGTTTTGATTGTCTGATTTCTGAAGAGAATTCATTCCATTTAGTAGGAAGTAATCATAGTTCTTTTAAAGCTTGATCATCTTGTTTGATTGGGTCTCCCAAAGCAGTTATATTTCTGACAATTTCTATCAATCATCCATTAATTTGAGTAATGATTTCACCTTCAAACAATCTGAACGTATAAAATTAATGCTTAACAACAGAATATCTAATTTTCTTAACACATTCAATTCCTTCATAAGAAACAAAAATAGTTTTCCACATCTCATATGTGGTCGATAATTGAGATACTCTGTTGAATTCATCAGGTCCTAGACCACTTATAATTGCATTCATTTCTTTTGAGTTCATATCATATTATGCTTTAGTAGCTGCACTCATTGTCTCAGGTTATTTCGGTATTTCATATGGAGTCGGAATTGTAGAATATACTCTGTATTGATGGTTTTTCAGATAATTTATCATTCTCAACTTCATGCATCCACAATTTTCTCCATTGAAGTATGATTCTCTAACCATAGAAATTCCTTCTATTGTATCATTCATCATGCTCTGTGTATAATCCTTAATCACTTTCATCTTGTTAATGATTTATCAGAATGATCTTCCTCTGATACCAATTGTTGGATCTGGTTATACCAAATATACACTAGATGGGGATGAATTGTGTATTTTTCAATTTCATTGCATAATCATGATTTTTCATTTTACCTTTATATAATTGATTTTAGACGGTGAAAATAAATAGTGTAGGACACAAGATATATAGTGGTTCGGGGAAAAAAGGCCCCTAGTCCACTCCACCAACTCTCTAATCAATGATCATGGTGAATTTCATTATCTGGTCCTCTTATCAACAGACTGTTCCACATCTAAGTGGATGTAGGTCACACCTTTACAATCTTATGCAAAATAGAGTCTTCTGTTTCAATACCAGAACCTACACAACTTAGTACAAGAAGCCTATCACTAAAGATTAAAAAAAGTTTTATTTGAAAATAATTTCACGTTGTTCTTAACAATTGCTATAGTATTCAATTGAATGTTAATGGATAATTGTCTTCAAAAATAATAATCTTAAAGTAAGAGTAATTTCAGTCGATCCAGTTGTAATAGATATAGAAATATAATCCTCAACATCAATAGTAGTAGAATCACAATAGATCTTAGTTTTTGAATAGGTGAATCTTTTGTGGTGTTTCTTCTCCATCAATAAATAGGGGTATGTCTCACTTCATAATAGTAGATCTATAGATCTTTATAGTCTCTATTTATAGCTTGGTATATTCGTCATTGTTTTTCAAATGTTCTTGTATATAGAATCAGTGTATATCACATATATATTTTTAAAATATATATAATAACAACGAGAACTTCTTCTTAAAATTTTTATTCAAAAAGGTCACCTTTAAAATCGTGATATTGAAAAATTTGAAAAAATAGAGCAGTCGTAATTCCCCATGAAATTCCGCATGAAAATATCCTTATAAATTGATCCTTTGAATAATAGATAAATGGATTCTAATAAGTCAATGATTTTCTTTAAATTTAGCATTTAATCTGGTTTAAAATTAGCCTAATAATTCGTTTGTAGACCATTGCATAATAATATCATATTTAATTCTCTGACGCCAAATGTAAGGTTGATCTGTATAGAAAGATTATATTGAATTAAAGTTAGATCATAAATTTATGGTTGAGGACGCTTACTTAAAACATAAGGTTAAACTTCTAAAATTTTCTTTTCAAAATTCAAATATATGATAAATGATCCATACTTTTATAAGCATCCAAATATAAGGTACATGATCCATTCTTTTTTATTAAACATATTGTTGTTCACAAAATTAAGGTTGATGAACCATACATCTGAGAAAAAAATGATACATTTAAAAATTATGTACGGTTCTTCTTCCATACTTTTTAATATCCCAAACATAGGGTTCCATCCTAACCTAGGGTTCCACTTTCATACAATTTCAATAATGTTTATTTATTTAACCATACATTTCTGATCTCTCATTAGAGTATACACCGCACTCCATCCTTACTCTATGCTTCTCAACGTAGGATATGAATAGTGTTTCCAGAACACACATAAGTAATTCCTGAATATGTAGAGCATGAACAATGTTTTCAGAACACTTTAAATTGATTTATGAACTCTTTAACACTTGTTTCAAGCTGAATAGATACTTGAATACTCTTCCAAAAATAAGAATATATAAAATATTTAATTCCATAAATATACTAAATTTAAATTTATATGAAAACAATTAAGGGTATTTGTTAGCATCAAATTCATCATAAAGAGATAGAGTATCATTCTAAAAAATCTCCCCAATTTTTATAAATATATTATGTATTGATGAAAACAACACTTTCTCAACAAAAACGACATTAAAAATAATTGGAAAATAGTAAAAACATTTTTAAAAACATTTTTATAAAAGAAATAATTGAGATTATATATTTTCAACTTCATACTTAAGTAAAATCAAACCCAAAAATTGATGAAATTGTGAAAAAAAACTTACCATTTTATAATATATTGATTCATCATCCCCATAACATCAACTCAAACTATGAATATTATAAATAAATTTATAATCATGGTATTATATTAATGGTTAAGTATACACCCCAAGAAAATGTATAAGGGGTGGATAAGGCATGTATACCATATAAATAAAGGTGAGACAAAAATCGCATACCCATCACTTTCATTTTGATTGAATTTTTTAACCTATTGAATAATTTGTTAAATAATGGTATTAATTTATATTAGAACCATATATATATTTATGATATCATATATGAACTTCTTATACCATTTTGTTTTTAATAATTTTTTATAACCACCATTTGGGAAGATAACTGATTAATTTTCCCAGACACATTTAGTCATGAATGTGTTTGTTATTTTTAATAGGATATTGCACAAACATTTCCCAAATTATATTAGAGATATATATATATCATATTGAATCGTTAAATAATTTTATTATCGGATATATAAAAATAATCACATCGAGTTGTGGAGACATTATGTAATACGTATGCAAGAGTGAAGGATTCATTTCCTTAATAAGTGAAAGGATAAGGATTTTTATAAAACTTTATTTTTTAGAATCAATATATTTTTATTATTTTCATATATATATCAATTATTTTCATCATTATACCTATCTAAGATAAATCGTTATTAAAAAATGATTACACCGAGTCGTTGATATGGATATCTATATGTACTCATGCATTTTGTTTTTAGATTACGTGGGATGGATGAATGTTGCAATGTGATTATCATATAATCATTATTAAATCATAAAATATTAATGAATCTAGGTTTGTTACATTTTCAATGAAATAATACATGAGGATGGAGTAGAATAAGAAATAAACATGTATTAGTTGTAAAAAAATGATTACCTATTCTTCAGTTGACATCCTTTAGATCTATTATTAAGGGATCTATTAATAGACTTTTGGGAAGAACAAGTTATCTATAACATGGATAAGTATGTTTGGAGGTTAAATGGGCATGTTTTGGTGATATATAATGCTCAACATGTTGTGAATATGTTTTCAATGAGGTTCCTTTTTAAAATTGTGGTCAGGGGAAATTTTGGAAACTCTCAAAATATTTAGTTAATATAGAATAATTTTCAATTACAATTGTAACACACTAACTATAGAAAATCTTATACAGTGAATTAATTAATTAAATTTTCATTATTATAATAAATCATATCTTTAATTACATGTCGTTTTATCATTCCTGGAATTCTATATTACATATATGATACACATAATGCATTGGGAAATAGAAAATACAAATATGATAAATAATAAAATGGAATAAATCCATCCACATAGTATAATTAAAAAATATCATATTCATAAATTTTCAGAAAGAAATCAAAATAAATATAATCTCAAAAGCTAAATAAGGTTATACAAAGCCAATGTAATAATGAAACAACGATAATAAATGGGCATGGAATGGTAAATAACTAATAACACATGAAATTAAAATAACTAGATAAGGAATCCCCAATATGAAAAGTTATGATACTAAAACCCCTGATATTTAATCAATAAAAATAGAATATAATTCATCTATATTTATTTTGATGTAAAATATCTTGGATAAATGATTACTCAATAAAATCGATGGAAATTCTAAATTATTGGACGTCATGTCTAAGGCACATAAAAACATATATTGTCAATACCATTCAAAATATGTATAAAGCTAAGGATTAAATCATATGTAAATTGGGAATCTTATTCATCTCTTGGGAACTTGTCGATGCATCGACTTGTCATGTAATGTATGGGCCCCACCAACAATTACATGGCCAATGAATTCCACATATGTAATGATAAAAATAAATAAAATGCCTTATCAAATATCTATATTTAATAAATAATATAGTTTCATAAAACATTACTTAGTGGAGGATATGAATATAATGATTTTTTTTATTAATGGAAACGTACAAGAAATATCAATAAATTATTCTTGAGCAATATAATATTTAAACATTCCAAAGGGTCCCGTACCACATTGTACCGTTTTAAATCATACGGGTCATGGATTATCAACATCAAATTGAACATATAATATCATGAGATTAATTCTATATATGATATATCATGTCAAAGGCTAGTATATACACCATATAAATTTGAATTTATGTATGACAACAAATATGTTTCAATTTTGTTTAAAATGAGACGAAAATACCTTACCATGAGTTCATCTTGCCATGTATGTCATATTATTCATGAATAATATGATTATGTTTATTATTTACATGATTTATAACATTTTTTTGTTTTATTATTACATTTACTTTACTTATTAAATGTTTTTACAGAACTACCTAAACAACTAAGTTTACATTTGCTGTTTTGACCATATTCAATTTAGGTGTCAAGAAAAACATATTAAGATCAACTATGGTCGAAGGGGTCATTATATAAGAATCTATATATTATTAATCATGAAATATTTATCATACTTATATATCAATTATAGTATGAAAACAAACCATTAAATATGTTTATGAAGTATTAACCAAAGTCATTATCATGGACACAGTAGGTTGTACGTACACATGAGTAACTTTACCATTTTTCAATGGTTGTTTTAGAAAGATGTTATATTACAATATTTCATTATATAATTATCATTATATCAAAAATAACATTTTTCATTATAAATAATTATGCATTTTATTAATGTGTTGTAAAAGGAATCACATCGTGTCGAGGGGGTACAAGTCCACACATCCATGACCGACATTATTGCTTTTTACTATGTGAATAGGGTAATAAATAAATGATATATTACATTTATAAAAATATAATTATGTAATTAATGTAATATATATTTAATTTATGTAAATTTTTTTTTAAAACCTTTATACATTCCGTATATAATCTTAATTAATCACATCGCTTTGAGGAGGCTATAGTCCATAATTCTAGAAATTATGATAATGTATTTAAAAAAATTAATTAATAAGCGTATGTTTTAAAAACGAATTAGAGAAGAATGTGGACATAATAAATATCATATAGAACTTATATAAATAGAGTTTCAAACAAAATTACCACTCATTTAAATGTGGTATAGGGAAAATACACAATCATCATTTTTTGAGGTGGTAGATTTTCGTGCCCATAAACAGTATGTTTATTAATCATTATATGGAGGTGAGTGTGATTTAATATATAAAAATTATCATAAAAACATACTATTATATTGTAGATACTGTATTTTTTATAAAATAAACTAAAAAGAAGATTTTATGTGATGGATAATATGTATAAAACCAAAGAGCTTAAGGAATGATGTAATTTATTATTGGGTAATTGCTTTTGGTTTTCACCTAATAGATTATAGGGATGGATTTCATCCCAAGAAGAGAATTATTGGATGCGATTAGGTAATTTTAAGAGATTTTTTATTTATTTGGTTTGATCTACTGTGCATTGAGAGGTGTGAGGATGTTTGATGTGATGATTCTATTTTATAGTGGTTGAGGAGTGACATTCTTGTAAAATTTGAAAAATGGAATTGCACCAACATTTTTACCATTTAATGTGGATTATATAATGGTAAACATTTAATACAACCATGTATAAGATCATAATATGGTTCAACAATATTAATATTTACACATTTCAAGGACATTCAGAGCCTCAATATTAAGGATTTGTACCTTGTTTAACATAATTTCGCCTTAATTATTGTAATTAGTTATAATTGCGTTTAGTAAATGTATTGGAAAAAACTAATTTAACATTATTAGACTTTATAAATTATTATTATTCCAAATATGGAATCCATTTTTTCAAATTTCAATCACATAATGGAAAAATTTAATTATATTTAATTCTACGTAAGGGGTGACAATGCAGGTTTTTAATGTAAGAAAGTTAAAAAGATTGGTACGTTTTTATATTCAATTTGATAGTGAAATTTATTAAATATACATAAATTGCATTAATTATAAAAAGATAATTTAATTAAACATGTAAACCATTTCTTATAAAAAATTATCCTTATAAATAATGGATTTGAAATAATTGTTTAGAATTAAAATTCATTATTTTCCACTATTATTTTAAAAATAAACACTATAGAAAAATTACAATAAATCACCCTATGTTAATTTTTATATTTCACAATAAAATTTTAATTTTATTTGGACATATATATCGTCACGACCCCCTACCACCAAAGATGCCCCTTTTTAGCTGGCAATGTTGAAAGTTAGATAATGACACCCCAGTCCCGCCTATAGTAGGCCCCGGAGTGGCGAATAACACCGATGGTATAACATTTTTACAATATGGGAGGCATTACTCTTTTTAGATAACCAGGATTGGGAGAAAGAGTGTGTCAACAAAAAAACCCTCAACATGTATAGAAAACTCATGATGAAAACCAAACTACATGCATGTTTTAACAATAAAACTAAACAAAGTACAAGAACTCCAAAGTACAATACCAACAAGAAAGGAAAAGGATAAGAAGAATCCAACTATGACTAATAGAAACTCCAATGTCCAGACTAGTAAGGTCTAGCACGACCTCTGAAGCCCTCCTGGAAACCTGAAAGTAAATGTACGGTGATCGTACAAAGTATACTTAGTAGGAAAACCTAAAGCTCTCGTGCACAAGTGGGGAGATGTCCTAAAGTCCCTTGAGAAGTAGAAGAAACATCATCTATCAAGGAATATATCCATCCCACCTCACTGTACACACTCAACAAAAAAACACAAAAAGTAAGGTAATACTAAAGAACAAATCATTTGGGTACCCTGCACTGGTATTTCCCGCACAATCTTGCTTCTCAACCCTAACAACAAACGTCCTGACACTACCATGCTCTTCCGACCCGCACACACCTGGGCCTCACAAACATCCACATCCTTGCACGCTCTCACCTTGGCCTCACAACCACACATCCATGGCTACACACACATGGGCCTCACAACCACACATCCATGACTGAACACACCTGGGACTCATCCCGAAGGCACCTGGGAAAACAAACTGTAACCAGAACCCCTCCCAGAAAAAACCTGGGCCTCATCCCAAAAATTCATTGGAAAACAACCTTCCCGAAGAGTCCTGGGATGAAAACACACAAAAAAACCTACCTGAAGATCCTTGTCTATAAGGTAGTCTTCAGCCATCACAGCCTAGGGAAAAGGGAGCAAGAAGGAGAGTAACTATGGGGAAACACCCTTCCCCATGAGATGGGGTGTCCGACACTATGTTCCCAACATAGGTGGGGTGCGACTAAACACAAAACATACAGTTACACTTATATACCAACACACAGCCAAACCTATGGATCCTCAACAGATATAAGAAGGTTCCCAAGCACTTATGCCTTAGAAAACTCACACACAACAAACAATTCCTTGTTTCCCTATTCAAGTTATCATTTCATAATAGTTTAGTATGAGTTATTCCCTTCACTACTGGGAAACCAACAGGCACAATCACAGATGAAACAACAATAAAGAAGGAAGGAAAACCATTAGGTAATTTAAGAATTCACACCCGATTCTCTTGTAAACAATAACATCAATGTGGGATCAGTGGAATCCCTCGAAAAACTAGAACCAATGAAAAATCCAACAAACCATTGGTTATCCCCTCATAATGTCATGACCATTCCACTATGTTCATCATTAAATTTCAAATTTTATTCATGTTCATAGCCCAACCTGCATCCCTGCATCCAAACACTATCACAATCATGCAACAACTCATTCTATTATAACCACACCATTCACATCCTCGCTATTCACCCATCTATAACAAAACACATTCACCCCTTCACCCATTTCATAACTAAACCATCCCAAAAATCATAATTCATTCCTCTATATTATTTAGTTCAACTGGGATGATCACAATAGATTATGTGAATTCATATTCTACAGCTGAGATTATGTATTTAACTGATTCATACATGATTCTCATTCACCAGCCAATGCATAAAACATAGCATAGAATAGGCGCTCAAACAAAGTCCCCCAATGACCGTGATTTTTAGTAGGCCTAATCCCATTCAATTCATAACAACATCATAGGGAAATCATAGGTTGAAACATGTAACAACATTAACAAACATCCTCATCCCCATTCATTAAACAGTTTTTATATTCATTATAGAATTGATTAACTACCTCATGGAAACCACAGAACAACCACCCCGCTTTATACATGAGGAGGAGAGAAAAATGTAATATCCCTACATTATTTATCAAGGATAGACGTTATGTCCATTCATGGAAACTGGAAAATAGGAGTAGCAGGTACTCCTTGGGATGCGATCAAGGAAATATTCGCAACGGGTGTACAAATCTTCAGGATAAATGGTATTCTAAGCGTAGGGTGATATAGAAAAAGAAACCTAGGAAGAATAGAAGCCTTTGGGTTATAAATGATGAGATATATCATCCCCGTGATAGTTAAGGTATGTAGAAAAACTCAAAACCATGGAAAAACCGGGATCGTGGGATGACCACGTGGCTGGGCCACTCCACACATCCATCTTAAAAGGTCCCAACCCTTCAGGGCAGTTAAAACTGACGCACCCATCCTTATCCAAGGAATGACTCCATTTAGGATGCAAGACAGACATTTCTGAAACGCTGTAAAAGGAATGACCAAAAAGCATGTTTTTTCATTTATGTAGGGTCCATCACCAATCATTTAATTAAATTCCATTAATGGGATTTAAAACTGCCTTAAATGGGGTCAAAATGCGGTTTAAAAACCAATTTGGGCAAAAAATGAGGTGCTACTGGAAATCCCATGGAGAGGTCACTGTTAGACCAAGGCCACCGGAAGGAGAGAGTTACCATTACCCCAAGGTCACCGGTAAGATAGGTCTATCGGTAGACCAAGATACCAATTGGTTGAGGCCACCAGTAGGTCGAGGCTACCTGTTGGCCAAGGCCATCGGTATGTCGAGGCTACAAAAAGGCCGATGAGACCGGTAGGTCGAGGTGACCAGTAGGCCGAGGAGACCTATTGGATGAGGCCACCAGTAGGCCGAGGAGACCAGTAGGCTGAGACCAACATTAGGCCCAAGCGACCGGTAGGCCGAGGCCACCCCTAGGAGTCTTAATCATCACCGAGAAGTTTGGATGGCCTTCTAGACCACCCAGAACACCGAAAACATCAGATTGTTTCCATGTAATGGACCCCAAAAACCTAGGCCATTATATCAGATACTTCTCAAACTATTCTCATCCCTGAGAATATGAGCACAAACCAGAAAGGACATATAAAAGGGTCCAAACTACCACCCTCTAAAGATACTTTACAAGGGGAAACCCTTGAGTTGTTTGAAAGCTGGAGCAGAACCCCCATACATCCATGAATATTCCCCCAAGAGTTATCAACCCCAAACATCCACAACAAGCACAAGGATCACACTATCCACCACATGATTCAGGGAGTCCCTTCCTACATGTCAGTATATTATCCGCTTTGGGTGACACTGACTCATCCACATGGGTTTAATCGTATCCACATTAATGTGTCCTGATTAGTAGTCAGATTTTCCCATCATCACACATTCGGACACATAGAGAATAGGGAAAAGATCATCTAATACCATATAAAACCCATCATTTCATATATTAAAGCACAAGGTAAAACATCTCAAAAACACTCAGAATAATAAAACAAGAACAAGGAAGTCAAAACAGCTCTGGATACTGAATGGGTAATTGGACCTCCCGATCCCATGTGCTCTCTTTGAGGCCACCATGTCTCCACAAAACACAAACCAAGGGGATAGTTCATCGACGAAGCATATTCTATTTACAATACTTGATATTGATTGGTCATTCAACGAAGGTTGCATCGTTTTCTACATCTAACTCCCCCCAATCGATGACATGGGAGACGTCGTACAGATATCGACGAAGGTGGGAGATGTAGAAGAGGTTGTGAAAATTCTCCAACTGAGGTGGCAATTCCAGCTAATACTCAACCTCATCAACTCGCACTAGCACCTAGAATGGTCCGATGAATCTTGGGGAGAGCTTACTCTCCTTCCCAAGCCTTTACTGCCCACGTCAATGGGATACCTTCAAGAAAACATGATTTCCATCCTCAAAATCCAAGAAACTCCTCCTACGATTGGCATAATACTTCTTCCTGTCATGGGCTACCTGCGTCCTCTCACGCACGAGCTGAACCATCTCAGTGGAGCCCTTTGCCACTTTTGGCAGAAGAACAACTGCTTCCCCAATCTCTATCCAGAAAATGGGTGAACGACACGACCTTATATAGAAGGCCTCAAACTAAATCCTCCCAATAATGGAGTGGAAGCTATTGTTATAAGGAAACTCCATAAGAGGCAAGTGTCGTACCCATGATCCCCCAGAATCAAGAACACATGCCCGCAACATGTCTTCCAACGTCTGGATCGTTCGTTCTGTCTTCCCATCTACTTGATGATGGAATGAATTGATAAGGCATAGCTGGGTTCCAAAGTCATGTTGTAATATCCTCCAGACTCGTGAGATAAAACACATGCCTCGATCGGGGAAAATAAATCTCAGTATCATGTGCAACCGCACCACCTCATTGACGTACCTCTAGGATAAGGTAATCACCAGGATCAACTCCTTAATCGCCATGAAGTGAGGTGATTTTTTCAACCGATCCTCCACTACCCAGATGGCATCATAGCCTCCCTGAGCCCTGGGTAAACCTTTGATGTACTCCATCGAGATTTATTCCCACTTCCACTTGGGAACATCTAAAGGCTGTAACAACCCTCCTGGAAAATGGTGTTCATCCTTCACTTGCTGACACAATATGCACTTAGCCACAAACACTTCCACCTCCCACTTTACCCTGGGCCACCAAAACTATCCATTCAGGCCTTAGTACATCTATGAGACCCCAGGATGTACCGATAACGCTGAGCCATGGAACTCACAGAGAACATATTTATGCCTCATCTCCGGAAAAAAATACCTTCCATGGAAAACCATCTGATGTTGACTATCTTCCGACCATCCCTTAGGAGAATTTCAATGATAAACATGATCTTGCATCACTTCTACCTCCGAGTACCCCCCAATGAGACTCTTCCACCTGGACCACTAAATAGGAAACTACAGTCATCTGAAACAGATAACCTCTTCCACCTTCCACAATTGCATCAAAATTCAAGGCTGCTAACACTTCCATCACTCTCCAAGAATCTGCAGATTCTCGAACTACTTCTTTCTGCGATTTCCTTCATAGGGAATTAACCAAAACATTACCCTTTCCCTTAGTATAAGATATATCAAATTCGTAGTCTTGGAGGAAGTCAACCCGTTTCCACTATCGCAAGTTCAGATCCAACTAGGAAAAGACGAAATGAAAGCTCTTGTGATTTGAGAAGACCACAAAGCACTCTCTGATGGGATAATTCCACCACAACTTCAATGCGAACACCACGAATGCATGATCCAGATCGTGGGTGGCATAGTTATGTTCATGACAATGTAGCTTCCTAGACCCATAAGAGATCACTCCTCACTGATGCATTATAACACATCCAAACCCAAGGCCAGAAGTATCACAAAACACATCAAACAACACCCCTTCCTCTGGTAATCAGTGTACTGGTGCACTATCCAGCTTCTCTTTTAGATAGCCAAAAGCTCTCTAGCACTGGTCACTCCACACAAAGGTCTGGTCATTCCTAGTCAAAGCTGTTAATGGAGCTACAACTTGAGAGAAGTCTGGCACAAACCTCTGGTAATAGCCTCCCAAACCTAGGTAACTACGATCTTCCGAAACATTTTTGGGTGCTACCAATGAAACAACTGACTTGACCTTTGACGGGTCTATTGCTAATCCCTTTCTGAGATACTACGTGTCCACGGAAATGTACTTGTTGCATCCAGAACATGCACTTAGACAGTTTCCCATAATGATGGTGGTGTCGAAGAACTCCCAATACTACCCTAAGATGCTCAAAATTCTCTTCCTCTAATATTGAGTAGATATGGATGTTTTCGATGAACACAAAAATGAATTGGTCCTGAATCTCTCGGAAGACAGAGTTCATGAGGTTCATGAACATAGCTGGTGTGTTCATAATGCCAAACGACATGACCACGAACTCAATGTGGCCATATCTGCACCTGAAAGCTGTCTTCGAGATATCACGTTCCTTCATTTTCAACTAGTGGTATCCAGAACACAGATCGATCTTATGTAACCGACCTACTACCTCAGATGGTCAAACAGATCGTCTATCCTTGGTAGGGGGTAATGATTCTTGTCAATCACCTAATTTAACCTCCGGTAGTCTATGCACAGCTATAGACTACCATATGCATTCATTACAAACAAAACTGGAGAACCCCACGGTGACACGTTGGGTCGAACAAAGCCCTTCTCCATCAGATCATCAATCTGAATCCACAAATCCTGCAACTCAGAAGTTTCCATCCGATAAGGCGCCATTGAGATCGGGTGGGCATCGGGCTGTAATTCTATAACAAACTCAACATCACATCGAGGGGGTAGAGTCACAACCTCATTGGGAAAGGCATTAGGGAATTCTCTTATGACATCTGGGACATCCATCATTCTCGCGTCTGCCGACTCCACTAACACCCCGTCTAGCATTGAAAGGAGTGGCTCCACATGTCGACTCCCCACCTGATAACTCCACTCCCCAAAAAAAACCACACTCCTTCTATCCTCGTTGGAGAATTCAATCCTTATTCGATAGCAGTCGATGATGGCATGTACAGAGAATAACTAGTCGATTCCTAGAATGACCTCGTATTGTTGCATCTACAATGAAAGAATGTCTCCATGGGACTGATGTGGTCCCAACATCAGTCTACATCTCCGAAACAAGTATGATACACTGGTCTGACCCCCAATTGGTGTTCTCCACACTAGAACACAAATAGTCTCTCAGCACCCAGACCCATTGTATGGGATAATTCAGGCAAAACAAATGGTTGTGAAGCTCCCGAATAAAACAATCCAGAAACAAGAGTGCTAAATAAACTGATCGTACCACGAACGAACACTAGTCTGGCTGGAGCTAATAACTCTTTGGCATGCAGCTTTCCACGCCCAGCTCCTCTGCCTCGCTGCTGTCCACCACCACCACAACCACGCCCTAGTCGAGTTCCCCTAGGAGCACCCTGGTGTCATTATCCTCCCACAGAGTCGTCCCTCGGAGGGCCAAGAGCCTACTGCTATAGCTGGATAGGCCCCACTGGCTACAGATGCTACTGAGGTGGGTGCTGAAACATCCCTCCTCCACCATGTGGAGCTTGAGTCAGACACCTTCTCTGTATGTGACCGAATACCCCGCATGAGAAACAAATTGGTCCAGGCCCTGTGGAAAATGGGCGAGGCCCAAATGCTCGAAAATGGAACTGATGAGGCCTACCCTATACTTGTCAAAACTTGGAAGGCCATGTCGTTGGAGACCTGTTGCTGACCACCTTCCCCTTTGATGACCCAGTCAGTTCCCCTATCGTGGTGTGCCTCCCTTCGAGTGCATCATCTCTTGTATATCGTCCTTCTTCTGTACTGCCAGGTACATCGGAATGGTGAAGGGGGTGACATCATACTGAAGAGAAGGGTGGCGTTCCTCCTTTAACTGTCATTCCCGAGACTCATCATCCGTAAAGAGATCTTTTAAATTTATCCCCAGCTCCCTCACTAAAATTCTTCCCTGTTGAAGGGAGATCAACTCTTTCCTCTTCACATCATTTGTCGTAGAAGAGAAGAACTCCTCACAAAATTCCTTCTCGAAACGAGCCCATGAAACATCAACCTATGTCTTCTCTCTCAAGAAAAGAGTCCACCACAGACACGCTGCTCCTCTCAGCTAACTAACGGCCAACAGAACACAGTACTCTCTTAGAGGACGGATCAAACGGAAGGTTATGGCTAGCTCCTCGAGCCATACCTCCATTAATGAGTTAGAAGAGGTTCCCTCATACTTCTCTAGGGTTTTTCTCTGGAAGGACCGCAAAGTCCTCTGCCAGAAGTCTTCCTCCTCATCTCGGTCAAACCTCTGCTGGCCAACTGCCTCGATCCGCTGGGCCTCTACCGCTCGAGTCACTCATGGGTAACCTCTGGGTGCCGTACCTTCAAGGTAATCAAATAATCCCTACACCCGAGTAGCACAGGGTATTTTTTCCTTTTTGTCTCCTTTGTTTTATTATTAAATTTTTATCCCCAAGATGCCCCAAATCAATTAAAAACACAATCAGTATGATTCATGAACCTTCCCTAGGGTCTATACCCTGCAATAAATTTAGTCTCAATTGTTCGTTTGATAGGCTCAGAGTCCTTGAATCAGATCATGGGGGGCCCTAAAATCTCGTGTCCTAGCCGGTCCTCCCTAGTCTATTTTAAGAACCAAGATCAGCTAACATTATTTCCCTTATATCCCATGAAATCCTCACTATGGCTAACCCCAGACTCCACCCTATCCCTCAACCTCCCTCTGATACTATTCTGTCATGACCCCCTCCCACCAATGATTCCCATCCTGAGCTGGCAATGGTGAAAGGGAGATAATGACCCCTGAGTCCCACCTCCAGTAGGCCTCGTAGTGGTGACTGGAACTAAGGGTATAACATTTTCACAATATGGGATGCATTATCGATTTTAGTTAACCGGGATTGGGAGAAAGAATGAGTCACCACCAAACAACACCATGTATAGAAAACTCAAGATAAAAACCAAACTACATGCATGTTTTAAGAATAAAACTGATCAAAGTACATGAACTCCAATGTATAATCCCAACAGGAAAGGAAAAAGGCTAAGCAGAATCCAACTACAACCAACAGAAACAACAACGTCCAGACTGGTAAGGTCCAGCAAGGCCTCTGAAGCCCTCCTGGAAACCTAAAAGTAAATTTAGGGTGAGAATACAACGTATACTCAATAGGAAAGCCTAAATCTCTCGTGCACAAGTGGGGAGACGTCATAAAGTCCCGTGAGAAGCAGAAGAAACATCATCTATCAAGGAATATATACATCCCACCTCACTGGCCACACTCACAAAAAAACACAAGCATTAAGGTAATAGTAAAGAACAAAACATTTGGGTACCCCGCACCACCATTTCCCCCACTAGCAAGCTACTCATCCCCAGCATCAAACATTCTGACGCTACCACACACTTCCTGCCCACACTAACTTGGGCTTCAAAACCATCCACATCCCTGCCCGCACACACCTGGGCCTCAAAACCTCACATCCATTCCCGCACACACCTGGGCCTCACAACCACACATCCCTACCTACACACACCTAGGCCTCATCCCGATGACACCTGGAAAAACAAACCGTAACCAGAACCCCTGCCCGAAAACACCTGGGCCTCATCCTAAAGATTCTTGGGAAAACATACTTCCCGAAGAGTCCTCTCCTAACAACACACCAAACAAAACCTACCCAATGTGCTTTGGGTGTATGGTCACCTCCATCCATCACAACCTAGGGAAGATGGAGTAGGAAAGAGTGTAACTATGTGGAAACACCCTTCCCCATGAGATGGGGTAACCGACACTACGTGCCCAATGTGTGTGGGGGAGACTGAACACTAAACATACAGTTGCACATATATATCAACACATAGCCCAATTTATGACTCCTAAAAAGATACAAGAAGGTGCCCAAGAACTGCTGCCTCAGAAAACAGGCACACAACAAACAGTTCCCCATTTTCCTATTCAAGTTATCATTTCATAATAGTTCAGTCTGAGTTATTCCCTTCACTACTGGGCACTCAACAGGTACAATCAGAGATGAAACAACAATAAAGAAGGAAAGAAAACCATCGTGTAATTTATGCATTCACACCAAGTTATCTTTTAAATAATAACATCAAAGTCGGATCAATGGAATCCCTTGAAAAACTGGAACCAAATAAAAACCCAACAAACCATTGATTTTCCAACATTAATTCATTACCATTCCACACAGTTCGTCATTAACTTTCGACTTTTATTTGTGTTCATAGCCCAACCTGTAGCCCTTCTTCCAAACACCACCACAGCCACGCAACAACTCATGCCTTTCCAACCCCAACATTCACATCCCCACTGTTCACCCATCCATAACAAAACACATTCACCTCTTCACCCATTTGATAACTGAACCATCCCAATGTTCATAATTAATTCCTCTATATTATTTAGTTCAATTGGGGTGATCACACAAGGTTAAGTTCATTTATATTCCAAAAACATGTTTAAGTGTTTAACCGATTCATACAAGATTCCCATTCACTAGACTATGCGTAAAATAGAGCATAGACTAGGTGTGAAATCAAAGGCCCCCAATGACCGTGATTTTCATTAGGCCTAAGTCCATAAAATTCATAACAACATCATAGGTAAATCATGGGTAAAAACAAGTAACAACATTAAAAAACTTCCTCATCCTCGTTCTTTAACCGATTATTACCTTCATTAAAAAATTGATTAACTGCCCCGTGGAAACCATAGAACACCCAGCCCAGTAGGCCGAGGCCAACAGTATGTAGTGGCCACTTCTAGGCCGAGGCTACCTGTAGGCTGAGGCTACTAGTAGGCCCAAGCGACTGGTAGGTCGAGGCCACCGCCAGGAGTCTTAAGCATCCCCAAGAAGCTGTGATGGCATTCTAGACCACCCAAAACACCACAAACATCATATTTTTAACATGTAATGGACCCCAAAACCTCGGGCCATTACATATATGCTATAAATTATTATAATTTTTATTTCAAATAGAATCTCCATTAAATGGTGGTAAAACGAAATTTATAAAAATATTAGTTGTTATCCAAAAAAATTGTTTGTTTTTATCTTATTCATATAAAATCATTTTGATAAATATCCGAAAAATTTAATGAATATATATATATATAATTAGAATAGTACAAAAATAGTAATTAATTTAAACTATGAAGATAAAACACCATCGTGTGCATAAAAATATGCTTTTATTAATGTCGTTCCCATTTTGTTCAATTAGATCTTATATACATTTTTAATAATTTTTAATAAATGAATTAATTTTATATTTTTTAAAATATTGATTTTCATATTTTATTTAATATTATTCATAACATGTAATTTTTTTGTTTGGTTATGTTTTATTAAATAATAATAATATATTAATGTATTGGTCTTTTTTAATGCACACTATTGAGTGTAACAAAATCCCTTTTAAGAGACATGTTTTTGTGTGCGACCAACTATAACATAGTATCATGTTCATTTAATGATACATCATATATTAAAATTATTTAAAATTGGAAATATATATTAATATAATGGGGTATTATATTCTGTTACGTTCCTGGAGATACATGTAATACACTCTATCAAATACGATGTCATTACATTATAATTTCATGGTGTTAAATTATCACCAACTTAATTAAATTCATCCTCTAAATTTCAAATTGATCTCACAAATAGAGGAATTGTTATTTGAAAATAAACTATTATAAATAAATAGAAATCCTAAATACGGTTAATATCAATTATTCTTAATAAGAGTGAATGGAAATTACAACGGACATCTTACTAGGTTCCCTAATGGGAGAAAATTGGTATGAAATTAAAATATGGATAAAAAATAAATATATTACAACAACGTTTTGTTAGAGAGATCTAGAGAACATTTTTAGATGGGAGTGGATGACCAAAAAACTACTAACCATAGGTGTGGAGAATGATCATTGATATCAATAGAAATGATGATAACATTAATATCATATTGTATCATGATTTTTTTTACATTAGATAAATTATTTCAAACTCTATGAATATAAGAAAATATATGTTTAGGTAAACAAAATCATTTCCTTAATTACGCCTTGAACTATTCCTACTTCATCTCATGGAATAATTTTTATTTTAGGTTAATTTAATAAATCAATCATAGAAACCTCATCCAATGATCATCCTTAACCATTTAATAAATAGCTACCTTTTACATATGTTTTTGATGCAACAATTTGTAAGGGTGGTCACAGAACTTCTAAAATGAAAATATCAATAACTGTAAATCATCATGAAAAAAATCTTTAATAACCATATAGAGAAAATTGGAATACATTCATCATGTATTATATTGATATATTGTGGTAACATGAAATAAAATAATAATTTATTGGGATCATGCATTACAAATTATTTCTTATGTAAAACATATGTTGTTTCACAAATTCCCTAAATCCAAAAGTGTTGTAAAATAAATTAATAATATATTAGGATACATTTAAAATGTTGTTTAATAAGTTCAAAAGTATTCCACACTTATCTAAATCAATAATTTCATCTTCATTATCAGTACCATAAGAACATATTAAGGGTTTTCATTTCCTCAATCTTGAATTTTTGAAATAAGACAACTTTAAACTGAATATATATTTTTGGAACCATAACGAATTTTATCTCAAAACCTCAATGAAAATGTACTACAATATAACACTTATATATTTCAAATATCAAATCATGAGAATAGAAAAAACAAATTACAATATAAAATTTTCTATTTTTTGAATGAAGAAGACAACTAATCATTACACTTCAATTATGTCAATAACATATTCCCGACCATGACCCCATATCTTCTACTAAGGAATATTCTATTGATTCATATGGGATTGATTTTCCAAGTTCCCTAAATACATGTAGCTATAAAACATAATTGAATTGTTTTCCTTCTTACTTTTGATTTATTATTCCTAGTGAACCCTTTCTTCTCACATATAAAAAACTCACAATCCCTTCAAGAATTTATGAGGGTGACTCTGTCTATACTTATCACACGTGGTAAAATCCTTCTTTCTCTTCCACCAATTATCTATAATTTTATATTCCCTCATCTTCATCTTTTTCTTTTCTTTTAATCTATAGTAATTAGAGAGTTTATTAAAAATCTTCATATCACATAAAACTATTTAATTATATGATGAATGGTTATAAGACACCATAACTCTTCAGAGTCATTGATTAATTCCTTCAAATAAATTATCAATCATGGATTCTATTTTGTGTTTGAAATCTATAGCATAAGTTCTTAACATGGTAATGGTAGATTCACACTCTATAATAATTTATTCATGGATTTGTCATAAACTGACGAATATTATATTCATCATAATTTGTTGATCACAAGGGAAATATATATCAACAAATGTATCCATAAAAGTCCTTTATTCCATGAGTTATATATTTTCTACCACGATTGTAATTTGGATCAATAATCATCATTGATCAACATCACCATGGAGGTAATACATCACAAGTGCAATCTTTTCCATCTCATTTTATCCAAAGGCCATAAATATATTATCCAATGATATAATCCAATTCTATACTACCATTAGAACATTAGTCCCATTATAAAATGGGGCCAAATTCGCATAAAGAGATAAAAAATTAAGGAATCTCATTCTGGAACATGTTCCTCTATCTGGTAAAGGGTATGTTTCATAACCTGATTAATATTTTCTAATATAACCATAAATTTCGTAGTTCCAATACGAGCTATTTCAATTTTCTAAATATTGAAACCTATAAAATTTACCTTAGTTTTGATACAATATATCCATTCACGCACCATTTCCAACCAATTTCATATAATTGATTATGTTATAAAATGATAAACATTATTTTATAATAACTTGCATGTAAAAATGAAGAAAAATGAAAAATTAATGTGTAGAAAATATCATAATAAAAAAAAAATTTCTTTTTGGATATTTTTACATTAAAATAAAATATAATGGTTTGTAAAAAATAATAATTATCTTGAATACATCCCAATGGTGTTTCAAACAAGGTGTCCTGTAAGGGACATTTTCATGTACCAGGTTATGGAGAGTAATAACTAACACATATTTTAAGAGTTTTTATACCTGGGTACATCATTTCTAGAACCACATCCCCAAGTAATATTATGACATAGATGAATTTCTTGAAATACCCACATAATCCATACCTCGCAAAATATTTAGGATGTTCATATATAAATATCCTCAATTTCCATCGTTCGGTTATGTTCCATAATATATGATTTATAAATATACTCTCGAATGTTCCTTCTAAACATCAATTGATACTAAAAATGACGTCCCAACCATAGAAGCCTGGAGCCATTGAATTATTTCATTACATTCGCAGGAATAAAATGAATCAAATCCCAAAGGGCCGATCATTTTATCATTATTAGAAAGTTATATTATATACATGATTCCCATAATACATTGGGAAATATAAATTACAATCGTGATTTCTGATAGAATGAAATAAATTCATCTATGAATTATTATTTAAATATTTATTCATTATAACATGGTAAAGGAAAAATAATTACGGTGATCCCAAATGCTCCTCATGGGTATGAAAATTGGAATATATAACGAAATAATTAGAATGGATTGGATCGGAATGGTAAATAACTGATAAAAAATTCAATTCAAATTACGGTACAATGATAAATAAATATAAAAGGGATTGAAACTAAAAAAACATTCATATAATTGATAAACATACAATAGAATTTATCCATAGATATGTCTATGAAATGTGTTTTTGATAAATGATAACTTTATTAAAATAAAAGAAATAATTTATTATAAGACGTTATGTCTAAAGAATATGAAAAAGTATATAATCAAGACCATTTAAAATATGGTTAATAAAATAGATTGAAACCCACATAATTTTGAAAATTTATTCATTTCATGAGAACATATCGATGCATCGAGGGGTTATATAATGTCTGGACCCACCTCCCATATCTATTCTAAATACTTCCACAAATGGAATAATAAAAATAAATAACATGCATTATCAAATATCCTTATTTAATAAATAATATAGATTAACCTAAAATTAATCACATTTGGATATGTTATAATAGGGGGTTTTCATGTTTATTAATTGAAATACACTTGAAAAATATTTAAATTAGTCTAGAGTAAACTAATGTTTAAACATTCCAAAGTGTCCCATACCACCATGATAAATTTGAAATCATACATCTCATTAAAGAATAACATCAATGAAAACATATTATATCATTAGATTAATTATAATCATGATATAACATGTCAAATTATAGTCTATACACTTTTGGATGTGAAATGGTACCTAACAACAATGAAGACTCAATGAAATTTAAATTAAGATGGATATAACAAACCTTGACTCGACCCTGTCATGGGTGCCATAATATTCACGAATAATAATCTTATGTAAATCAATTATTTTTTGAGAAATATTTTCAAATTTATTTTATATTTTACATAACATATTTCAATGTTGTATAAAACTACATAGAAAACTATGTTCACATTAGTTTTTTTACAATATTTATTTTATGCGTCAAAAACAACTTTGGAAGTTTGATAATAGTCAAATGGGGAATCATATAGAAAAATCCATAATAATAATAATTTCATAATAATAATATTTATAAAAAATTTATACTATCTAAAGTAACTATTAATAATTTTTTATGAGGAATGGTCCCACATTATAATCCTAGAGATGGTAGTCTGTATATACGCACATGGAAAATTTCCATTTTTTCAACGATCATTATCATATAAGCAAAGTAAATATATTTATATCAGAAATTATTATTATATAATAAATAAAATTTCATTTATTCAAATATACTTATACATAATAATCATGTGATGTAAAAATAATCACATTATTTTGAGAAGGAGGTAGTCCACAATTCTACGACCGATGTTATCACTGTTTTGTGTGTGTAACTGGTAATAAATAAAATTATATATTATATTTACATGAATGTGATTATATAATTAATATTATATATTGGTGATTTAAGTTATATATTTTTACATAAATCCATCTTTTATTTGTTTCATGTATATTGTGAAAGAGTTACATTGCTTTGAGGATGTGGTAGTACACACTTCAACAAATGATGTTATCGTATTTACAAAAAAAATAAATTATAAGGGTATTTATTATAAAAGAATAAAATATAAAAGAGATATAATGAATAACCTATATAACATAAATAAATAGAGTTTCTATCATAATTTCCTACCATGAAATATGGTAAATTGAAAACCAATGAATCAATATTTTGTGAGATGACTGTTCTTTTTACAGATAAACAGTATGTTTACGACATATTATATGGAATTGTTTTAGAGTGTATGTCTAAAACATAGTATAACAATATCATAGTATAATTGGGATACTTATATTTCTATATAATAATGTAATAATAATATTTTATGGGATTAGAATAAAAATAAAACTAATTGGCTTAAGAAATATCTTAAATCTTTTTTGGGGTAACTAATTTTGGATTACATCAAATAGATTCATTCAATGGATTTAAGTCAAACGCCCATATTTTTAGATTAGTGGAGTAAATTTTATGACTTATTTTAGTAGACCATGTTTGATCTAATTTGACTTGAGATGTGTGAGTATGTGGGAGGATAATTTGATTTTTATAGTGGAGGAGGAGTTCCACTGTTGTATATTTTGGAAAAGGTAATTCCACACATGTTTTTTTCAATTTACTATGGATAAAATAATGGTAAAAATTAGATCTGGGGTAGGATATATTATGAATAATCCATACAATGTATTATAAGAAGTTTATATGTTATTTACTCGATTAAGATTATTGTTTAATCCTGTGTTAGTCTTAATTTCACTATAATCATTATAATTAATTTTAATTACTTTCACTAATATTATTGGTCAAAAATAATTTGAACATATTGGACATTATAAATTATTCTGATTGAAAATATTGAATTCAATTTTCCAAATTCCAATCAATATAGTTGAATAAATTAATTTTATATTAATCCTAGAGATAGGTCGACTATGTGTATTTTTTATATAAAGTATCGAATTGATTTCTATGTATTTATATTCAATTTTATTGTTATATTGATTTAAATGAAATAAATTGAATAAATTTATAAAAAAATAATCTACTTAAACTAAAAATAATTTAAAATATTATTTAATCATAAAATCCGAGTAAAAAATAAACGTGTTTTGAATTAAAATTCATTATTTTCCACTCATCATTTAAAAATTTAAATATTATTGAAATATATAAATAATTAACACTGTGATCATTTTTAAGGTTTTTCATCAAAGATGAATTTTATTTTAAAATATATAGTCTATAAATGTCTGTATTAGAAATGTAATCTCCCTTAAATGTTCTTAAAACATCCATTCTAAAAATACATGATTTTATAGATAAAATTCAAATTATCATATCTAATGCCTATAATATAATATTATATGTATATAATAAACTATATTATAGTATATTATATATATATATATATATACGTTTGTGTATATTTATATATAGTTAAAATCATATAATTGAAGTAATAAATTAAATTTGTTCTGTTAAAACAATTATGGGGTTATAGAAATAGGATTTTATGAAAAACATTTACATTAAATTCCTTTGGTTATTCTATTCATTTCTAATCAATTTGTAACCAATTTATTAAATTCATATTTTTTAAAACAATATTTTTTCAAAATTTAGTGTATAATATTCATAATAATTTATTTAACAACTTGGTTACATCTTATTAAATAATATTAATATCATGATGTATTGTTGTTCGATTAAAACTAAATCTTGTGTAAACCCCAAGTGATTTGAAGAAACTCTTTTATTCAGGTGATATATGGTAACTCAGTATCATTTTCATTGAAATATATATAATATATATAATATATTTAAAATAATAAATATTTTTTAATTTCATGGGGTATTACACTCCCTAAAAATATTTGGGATGCATGTCTTACGCGTTATCAAATACGATGATCTTACATTAGAGTTTTGGGGTGTCACACAAAATGGCACTAAAGTGAGTTCTTTATAATTTATTACCCGTATAGACAAAAATATGCTCAAGAAATAATTTTTATACAAACTTATGTATATTTTTTATGATTAAATTTTCAATAAAACTCTATCATAAACCCTTTAACACATAATGTGACAACATCGATTTTTTACTACACATGGATTAGTATATTTACAACAAAATTCTTAACTAACCATAAATATTTCATGCATAAAATAATAAATCTTATCCTTATATTTTTAGTTATTTTTAATTTTTTATAAATTTTTTATCATTTAATAAAACAATACTTATTTTAAATAATAATTAATTACATTTTTGAAACTATTCATTTCATGACATTTTAAAAAATATAATTACACAATATAACAAAAAAAAACGTTGAATAGATTCTTTATATGTCTATAAAATCTATAGTGTTTTTATATGAAATTCCATAACTCAAATTATAATTATAATAATAATTTTAATATCATTTATTTTGATATTAATTTTAAATCACTAATTACCAGATCATCATTATGTTTTCCTTTAGGGTAATTATTTTTTAAAAAAATATAAAAAAAATATTAATTTAAAAAAAATTAAATTTATAATGAATATTTATATTCCATGAAATCTTATGAAAAAATATTTATAAAATTTTTAATACTTATTTGAAAAATTAGTATGACATATTGTAATTTCCATAGAATAAAATAAATAAAAGAATTTATGTCATCCTCGTGGATCCAAGAAGCCATAAAATCGGAAAACAGAATATTTATAATCAGTTAAATCTACAATAAAATTTATTAAATGTTTCTGAGAGTCTTTATAATACTAATAATATTATTTTTAATCTGAAATACCCAATTTACAAACATCTATGGTAAAAAATAACAAGTTACTGTTAATATTGTACAAAAATAAAATGGAGTTATTTACTAAATTTTTACCATTTTATTCTAACTATGGAATATATTTTTGAATATTCAAAAATCAAATAGGGAAACATAATATAATAATTTTCCATTGATAGAATGAAAAAAAGAATTGTTAAATTGAAAACATTCAAAGCATTGAACTATTTTTATAACCAAAATCAATATAAAAATAGTTACAATGTAATAAATTATATCAAATTAGAAAATTTATCTAATTATATGTTTAAACAAATTAAAAATATAATTTAACAAATGAAATTATTTGGATGGAAAATTAGTTTTGAATTAAAATAAAATATTTTATTAATATTCATTAAAACATGAAACATATAAGAAAAATACCCAAAATTAATCTGAAGATTATGATTATATTCATATATAAAATAATAAGTTCATTATTTCATATTGAATTTATAAAAGCGTCAAAAAAACTAGCTATAAAGGAAGTGCACTATCAAAAGATTGTGTAACTAGCATTTTTTTAAAAGACAACTTTTATGGGTAAAATGGGGGTTGTTATTATATAATTTCTATAAAACACATAGGTTTAATGTTAAACATTACATTGAATATGTTATGTTTTTTATTAATTAATATAATCCATAAAGTGATATTTGTTTATTATATTTATATAATACACACTTGGGAACAATTAAATAGTTTTTTATAAAAAAATTTAATTGATATTCAATTTTGTATTATAATTATTTTTAATTAATGTGTAATAAATGAATTCAATGATATAATTTCATAATTCAGTTAATCCTCTTCGTAACAACCAATTTAATAGTATTTAGATAATATCATCTTAAATAATATTATTAATAGTACACCATTGTACGTTTAATCTCATCGTTGCGTGAAATGTAATCAATCAAAGATTTTAAATTTAAGAATATACAAACAACAAAATCATAGGAAAATACATTATCCCCTCCCCTATAAAATTTAATACTATGAATTTTTTAATTCAGGTTTGGTATGTTAGGTTTGAAGATTCATTATACCTTTATTGAAATCCCATTTGAAAGCAAGGGTTGATAAAACATCCCATTTAAAAGAAAAAAAAGGATGTGTGAAGTTCACATTGGATAACACATACAAGGGTAACATTTATGATAAAAGAGGGATGCAAAAGAAAACTACCTATCATGTTCTAGTGGAGAGTGGTATAAAACACATTCATTAAAAAATTATGAATCACAAAACTATAAATCAATTATGGGTTAAAAGGCCATTGACTTGTATATAGGAAAATAAAAAAGATAATGTTTCCATTTAAAAATTATTTTCTTAGGTTTTAGTAATTCATTTAATTCAACTATGATATTATGATAAATTACATACTTGACCAGTAGTGTTTCATTATTTAATAAATTTACACAATAAAAAACAATTTTCCCTAAATGATGGGTATTTAATATAAATGTTTCATTTGGGAAAAATTATAATCAACATCTACACATCATAATATCTAAAAACTTATAAGTATATATTCCTATTGGTTATATTCATCAACAAAAACATAAATACTGGTGAAAAGATAAGATAATTACGAAAAATTAACTAACCATTATCTGATAGAAAAAAGATTTTATATACAATATTAAAGATTTGTAATCAATGTTAAATATATATTATTCAACAAATAACTCTCATTCCTCAAAAATATACATAACTGATATCAAGACCCAAAAAATCGAAAGGATTTGATCATTTTTTCATCCAAATAACAATAATCACACTTAAGGTATTATATCATAAATTTAATTTCAAAAATCACATAATATTCAAGATATGATAACTTTTTTCCAATAAAACCTAAAACACAATAAGTACAATATAAATACTAATTTTACTGTAAAAAAATTCAACTAAGAATCCTCAAAATATTTCATTTACCTTAATCTAATAGGATTCCCAAAATATAGAAAATTTTCCAATGTAATATTAATCACATAATCGTCATATAATTTATTCAATACAAAGGAATCATATTTGATAAAAAATGTACCTAAAATGAAAATAACCATTATCTGATATATATATTTCTACTATAAAAATTCATTCTAACAAGGACTAAATAAAGGATAGTGGAAGGTGTTTCACCCTAGTCACACATCGGTTATGTGTTCAAACCCAACAGCCTTACCAGACACGACGGTTGACAAATGAAATATTTGATGTTCTTTTTCTAAAACTATATTTATATAGTCAAATAATTTGATATGAATTATAAAAAATATCTAAAATACTTTCAACATTTAATAAATTTTTCAACCATAATTGTTATGTCTTTTGTTTTATGTTTTATTTCCAAGAATATAAATACCCATAATTACTTTAAATTCAAATATCTTATAAACCATTATAGTTATATTTGACATTAAATATATGTGACCAAAAATGAAAATGATTTATTCCATAAATAAAAGTTTACAATATTCTATATCAATGGGATTTATTATCTACTACATGATTTACTACATCTTTTTCCACATGATTCTACTAAAATTCATACTACACGATCAATAACACCCAAAAACTAGTAGAATGAAGCATGTACGTTAATCCCAAATTGCACAAACATTTTTATTATAAACTGACAAAAAATTGTGAATACATTAACCATTAACCATTAATGATATTTAAATGGTACATACATAGAAAAAATAATTATAAACCACTTTTTGGTCGGAGTGGATACTCAAGAGGGGGAGAATTGAGTACAAATTAAAAATTTTGTTAAAAATATTTCTTTTAAAATCCTCCAATTATAAACAGAGTTAAACTGTAGTGAATTTTTAAAACTGTAAGGGTTTGGTTAGGTTCTCAAAATACTAATTAGTTATCAGGTAATTTAATCAGACGATTAAATTAGCTTTTGAAACCAATCTACGGATTTACAAATTTTACAAACACTTGCTAAATTAACTATCAAATTAACTATGAAAAAATTTTATATTTCAATGTAATTAGCTACATAATATTCTGTATAGGCTTAATCAAAAATAACTAAGCACAAAATTTTTAAAACAATAGGTTCAGTCTCAAACCAAGACTTACCCCTCTCAAACAATTTATATAAATTTGATCCGCACCCTTGATCGGGGTAAACAACAAAATAGAGACTGTCGAGGTACTAATATCTCTATCAAAGTTCTTCGTGGGAAAAGAAATCAATAGAAGATTGGTTGTCCAGGTCCTACTTGACCTCTACCACTCTCTATAGTGGGCTACACGAGAGTTATAGAAGGTTTGTGTGAGGATTTAGAAATCCTCCAGTTTATCACAGGAGACAGTGTGTGTATGAAATATACAGATTATCCACGCTAATAAAAATGTAAATAAAAGAATAACTGAGAGAGTATATATGAGTTTTATAATGTTATAGTGATGTGAAGTGAAGCTCTGGACTTCATTGATTGATTAAGAATGGTTTTGATTCCTTCCGTGGTTTTTTTATGAAAAATAGAGGGTCATATTCTTTAAGTTATGTTTGATCATCTTGAGTGTATGAAGAGTTTTTTGTAGTATTTCACTTATTGGATAATGTGAATCTTTTATTATCTTCTAGAATGAATGGCTTTGTGTATGTCCATTGTTCTTCCAGTATGGATGTATCCTTTCATTTCGATGTGTATGCACCACTTTTCAGCACTCTTCTGCCCTTATTTTGTGCACTTTTTGCCTGACCATTGTCCTTCCTTTAATAGATTTCAGCTCCAGTAATGGGAATGATTACCTTTTTACAGGTACGAGGTACGGTTCCTGGAAATTCCAACAACTATCATTAAATAACCTTAATATCATTAATATCATCAAATATGATTGTTGATAAATAAACAAATAAAAGTGTAGTTTTGGGATACAATGAATGGTTTTCAATCGGTAGCTCCTTATAACAGTGAGCATGTATCGGTGGCTCCTCTGTATTGGTAGTAGTCTCTCCTTGTAACAATAGATCCTTATAACAGTCAGTGGATCATTATATCAGTGAACTTCTATTAGTAGACTTGACTTGTATTGATCTCTTTATATTGGTGATCTTTATAGCGGCAGACTTGCTTATATCGGTAGACATACTCTAATAGTAGCTCTAGTGTAACAGTTGCTCGTATCAGTAGACTTTTGCATCGGTATCCTGTGCATACATGTAACTCTGTTCTGTACCCGTAATTATGTGCATACCGGTGGACTTATGCACACCGGTCGACTTGTTTTATAGGTAGCACTACTTCTATCTGTATTGGTGGTTGTCTGTATTGGTGAACTTCATACTTGTAGATCTTGTATATCAATGACCTTTTGTTATCAGTGACTATATGTATCGGTTGACTAAGTACCGGTAGGTCTGTATCTGTATCTTTGAGCATATGAGTGACTTAACACTTATCTGTTCTGTGTAAAACATATCCATATTGAGTTATAATTATTTCAAAGTTTTATTAAACATTTATAAACATTGATTTACATATTCCAATGGTTATTTTGATATTCAGAATATATATATATATAGAAATATAAGCACACATCAAGATTATCAAAACATATTAAAGCAAGAATGGGATTATCAAAAAAGGTGAGGTCCAAAATCTTCCCCTTTTTGATAATCAAAACTCATGGTATTATAATCCAACAAAATAAATAATGTATCAGAGAGTTATAGACCAAAATTATCAAAAATAATATAGAATGGTATCATAGAAAGAAACAACATAAATGTATGAAAGGTAAGATAGAAATGTAACATGTTAAGCTCATAGTTCTCACTTTGAGTACAACAGATGTACCCTTCTATATCATCGATAGAGTTATAGCATGAAGTTTATATATTCATATTTTTCCCTTTTATATTCTCGCGTTTATTTACATATTCTCCATTTTTGGATATATATTTTCTCCCCCTTTGTGATTAAAAAAATGGAAGGGTGAAAATAATGTATAAGAGGAAATGAGAAATAGAAAAAAAAACAAGACCATAGATATATGTCGTAGGGAAAATAGTATAATTGAAATAAAAAAGTAATACAAAGGAAATACAAATAATTCCTATCAATGGTCCTAGCCAGCAATCAATCCACCTCTTAAATGTCCACAAGGTATTTTCCATTCAGATATGTGGTATACTCAGACAGTTGGGAGTCAGTTGGAGGCTTTGAAATACAAAAAATGATCAAAGGAGGCCGAGATACTGAAACTATTCCTGGCTTGTACTATGTAGCTTTCAAAGTGATCATAGGAGTAAGGCTTCATATGGCTTGGGCTGGAGTCATCTTTGTATGAGAAGTAGTAGAGGAAAATGCTGGAAAATTTGGAGGTATAATTACTAGCTGAGCATTAACATGTAAGAAAGGAAACAAGAGATTTCTGAAATCCATAATGATTCCTCCTCTCCACTCTATAGCAGATAAAAATTCATCTTTGTTTTCCAAACAATTATCCAAGGATGTAGTTAGATCCCTGATTTTTCTTACTTGTTCCCTAAAGGCTTGATTGAATGGTGGTATCTTCATGTTTTTTAATATAGGCATGAAATGATTATTGATCTGATTCTTGGTGTAAACCCTTTGGAAATTTTATTCCACTTTGTCCTTGATTTCCTTTTGAGTAGTAGTAGCCTTCTTCATAAAACTATGAATGATTTGTCCAATACCCATAGTTGTAGACACCACATGACTTTGGGCAGATGAGTCCACAGAGCCACTAGTTTAAGTTGAACCAAGATCTTCCCACATCAAATCTCTAATATTATCCAATTCTATTGAAGGTCTCGAAGAAAGAGAACTAATAGAAAAAGTCACAGTTTTCTTGAAACTATTAGTTATCCAACTAATAATATTTTCCATTTCAAAATATTGGGTGCTAACATGCTTTGTTATGGAATACATATACTTCTCAAAAACTAAGACCATTTAGCTAACTACACACTTAAAATAATTCAAATCCTTGTCATCTTGAGATTTAGTTCTCATATAGGATTCTAGTGATACAACTGATTTCTTTAGAACTTCAACATCCTCTCCCAAGCTAGAAACCTGATTATGGAAAGCTGTGATTCCATCCACCATCTCACTCACCGAGTTTGACACACAACACCCAAGAGAGAGTTCAAAATATCATTCCAAGCAGCTCAGCTCCTCAACAAAACAATTATTTATCTCCACAAAAAAATAATTTTAAAAAAATTTCATTTTAGCCTTAAATGATTCTATATAATCCGTGGTGATTATTTTATTAGGTAGAATAACAGGCGCTCTTTAAGACACAATACTAGCCACTTAGTCATTAATAACTAATAGAATGGATGACTTTAAGGATGCTTCCATTTTTCTTATCACTTCTACAAAGGATTTCTTAGGATCGGATTTCAACTGATCCAAGTCAAATTTTTTTAAAACATTATCAGGTAATATTTCTGACAGCATATCATAATTAACTACTAGTTGACTGAGGGATGTCGCAATATTTGAATATGGGAAATCTAATCCACAAACCACAAAACCTGGATCTTCTTCCCAGCCTTCAATTTAAACATCCACTAAGACACTACCAAACATGGCTGGATTCTTCCCCTCAATTGGTGTATTCTAATGTACAACGATAACACCCACAACTACTTGGCCTTCCTCATAGAATCATCCACATACAACTCCAATTATGCAACAGAAGGAGGCTCTTTAAGAATACGAACAGGCCTATCATATTCATCAAATTATTTAGCAGGAATTCAAGAGTTTCGAATCAGTGGACTAAGTCTCATTCTACCAGAATCAAATGCTTTACATGCATGAACTTCTTCTTTATTCTCTTGATCTGCCTCTCCCTAATTTAATCTCTGCTTAACGTCCTTTTCATGTGACACAATGTAATGAGTTGGGCTAGGAGGTAAGTCTAGATCTCTTCCATTTTCTACAGAGGAATCCTCCCCTTCTGAATCATCACTGTACTGGGGATCCTTCTCATTAGTTCTTAGTAGTGGATACCTCACATCCTTAGGCCTAGAAGGATGATTCATAGGATTAAACTTATCATATAACTTCTTAGCAACAGTAACCCACTTTATTTTACATGGATTCCAATTAATTTTCATGTACTTACATATTGTTATTGTGATATAGAAGTTGTTATTTACCACCGTTGTCTCATCCTAAGACTCATCTACTCCCTTTAATTTAATCATAACCGAAGTCAAATTAACAAAGAATAAGTCATTGGGTTTTGACTTTGGCCTGGTCATATCCTCAATCATAACCATTAAAAGCCTGAAAAAATTTATCTTAACACAATGTCTCAATAGATGCATGAAGTAAATATCCGGGTATTTAATATTTGCAAAATCCACTCTCTTTGGAATTAAAACATGCGGAATAAACATAAACAGCAGCCGGTTCTCACCATTCATTTCTGCCGAAAATACTTTTCTAGGACTGCCATCTCCTATTATCTCTTCGAAAATAGTTTCATACTTAATGATATTACTAGTAGTAGGTACTGATTTCGAGAAATTTCCAAAAACACCTTCGTGTGGAACTTTGAGGCATTCAACCCACTCAATAGAAGAAAAAAATATCTCCTTCCATTCACAACAGATATCATCCTATTCATGATGTCTGATTTCAAAAACAGAACATACTTATAGAAATATTTTACCAGTTTGGGATTGTTGGGGCCATTGTTGATCAAGAAGCATTCTATCCATTTCGGATCTTCCTGAACTTCAAGAACATCCAATTCAATTGACATTAGCCATTCCGTGCATAGATCCCTTTCGACTACTATCTATCTTTGAAAAAATGTGTATTTGTGGGTTTCGTAACTTTAATTCCACTACTACACTCGCCTTTGAGTCTCTTAGCACTTGGTTCATCATCCTTTCCACTGATTGAAGGTATGTTTACTCTTTTCATTGAATCACAAGGCTTAGGGTTTGAATATTTGAGAGATGATTGAAGGTAAGGGGCTCGAGGTGGATCAAGGGAGGTTAAGAATTGTTTTTTATCATTTCGGAATCTTAAAATATATAATTAAAATATAATAAGTAATGTATAAACAATATAGATAATGGCTGCTAAAGATTAAAAACTTTGAAAACAGTGACCCATCGGTAATATGTACCGGTGAGAATTCCTAGTGGTGAGGTTTATCTGTCTGTGAGGTCCACTAACGGTGAGGTATAACAGTGAGGTTCATACCGGTGAGGTATAACAGTGAGGTTCATACTGGTGTGGTATAACAGTGTAGTTCATACCGGTGAGGAACAACAGTGAGGTTCATACAAGTGAGGTATAATAGTGAGGTTTCTAATGGTGGTCTATCATTCCAAACTCATGACTAATGTATCATAGACTATCCGAACATAAGGGTTTGGTAAAAATGTCAACTAATTGATGTTCAATACCTATAAATTCAAGATTAATATAACCTTTTTGGTAATGTCCTCTTAAAAAGTGGTTCCTTACAACAATGTGTTTGGTATTAGAGTGAGCCATAGGATTCATAGAGCAGTTAATTGTAGTAGTGTTATTGCAGTTAATAGATACATGTCTAAATTGATATCCATAGTCCAAAAGAGTGTGTTTCATCCACAAAGTTTGTGCACAGCAACTACGAATAGCTATATACTATGCTTCACCTGTAGGCAATGCAACATAATTCATCTTCTTACTACACCGAGATACTAAGGATTTTCCCAATAAATTACATGTTCCAGATGTTCTTTTTCTATCCAAATTGCAACTAGCAATGTCAGAATCTCAATTACTCATTAATTCAAAAGATTATCCTTTTGGATAAAACTAACCTAAATTTGCAGTATGTTTAAGATATTTGAAAATTATTTTAACATCAAGAAAATTCGATTTTTTTGTATTAGCTTGAAATCTTGCACACATACAGTCACTAGACATAATATATGGTCAACTAGTAGAAAGGTAATGCAAGCTTCCAATCATACCTCTATAATTGGTTTGATCCACTTGTTTTCCAATTTCTCTAGCATCCAACATAAAAACAGTACTCATAGGTGTATCACATTCCTTAATAGTATCCAAACAAAAATGTTTTTAATGATCCATTGTATATTTACATTGATTAAAAATAATACCATTTTCATTTTAAAAAACATTAAATCCAAGAAAATATTAGAGTTCTCCCATTAAACTCACATCAAATTTATTTTGCATACTCTTTGAAAATTCAAAACATAAGGTATTTTTAGAAGATCCAAAAATAATATCATCAACATAAATTTGAACTATCAAAACATCATTAAAAATTCTTTTAATAAAAAGAGTCGGATCATCAATTCCTTTTTTACAACCTTTTGAAATAACAAAATTGCAAAGTCTATCATACCAAGCTCACAGAGTTTTTTTTAAACCACATAACGTTTTGATAGATTGAAAACTCGATTTGGAAAATGAGGATTAGTAAATACATGCGTTTTTTCAACAAAAACATATTCAGTTATAAAACAATTTAGAAAATCACTTTTAACATCCATTTGATATAACATGAAATTCAGATGAGCATCGTAGACAAGTAGGATCCTTATAGCTTCTACTCTAGATACAGGGGAAATGGTTTCCTCATATTATATTACGTCCTCTTGAATACAACCTTGTGAAACTAACCTAGATTTGTTTCTAACTATATTTCAAGACTCATCAACTTTGTTTCTAAAAACCCATTTTGTGCCTATTGTGAAAGTGTCCTTAGGTCTGTCAACTAATTCCCAGACATTGTTTTATTCAAATTGATTTAATTCTTCTTGAATATTCATTACCCAAATTTCATCATTGATTTCATCATTGACATTTTTAGGTTCTAACTGTGAATGAATGTCATGATGTTCAACCTTATTTCATATAGAAGCTCTAGTTAGTGTCCCTCTATCAAGATTACTAACAACAACATCTAAAAAATGGTTCTTTACAATTCTAGTTTATATAGTAAAGGTGGGACTAGATATCTTAGGTTCATCTGTAGGCTCTAGTTAAACAGAAGAAGGTTTTGAAAAGATTCCCGAACGGGATGTCTTTACAAGATGTTCATTGATTTTATCATTAAGGTCCAGAACAGACAAGTCTTCTTCAAGATTTTCAATGGAAGATTTGGGTTCATGTGGATATGTTTCATCAAACATGGTGTTAACATATTCTTCCACACATTTGGTTCTTTTTTTAAAGACTCTAAAGGCTTTGATAGTTAAATAATAACCAATAAAAATTCTTTCATCACTTTGAGATGAAAACATGTCAATATTATCATTTGTATTGAGAATAAAAATGCTGCATCCAAAAACTATAAAGTAATTATCCTTAGGTTTCAAATGGTTCCACAACACATATGGGTACTTCTTTAAAACAGGTCTGATCATGACTCTATTAATAAAATAAAAAGCTATATTTACATCTTGATCGCAAAAGTAAATTGGCAGGTCATACACATTTATCATAGTTCTTGAATTTTTTTGAAGAGTTATGTTTCTTCTTTCTACTACACCATTCTGTTGAGGTTTCCTAGAGGTAGAAAAGATGTGACTATAGCCATTATGTGAGTAGTAAGTTTCCAACTCATGATTTCAAACTCATGACCATGGTCACTTCTCAAGGTCTTAATCTTATGTCCACTATGGTTCTCTACAGACTTGGAAGATTTAACAATGTAAGAACAGATTCACTCTTGTTAGCTAAGAAGTATACACAAGTGTTCCTAGAATAGTCGTCTACTAAGACATAGATGTAGTGCCTCCCATTTAAACTAGAAACTCTAGAGGGTCCAAACAAGTTCATGTGAACCAATTAGAGATTTTGATAATTTGAAACTTATTTCATTGATTTAAAAGAATCTTTATGTAGATTTCCATTTTGATAGGGATTGCAAACATTGTCTGTTTGGAATTCACGTTTATGTAGGTCAATAACTATGTTCTTATTAGTCTGTCTTCTAAGTGAATAAATGTTGCAATGTCTTAATCTTCTATGTTGTAGCCATGTCTCTTTATAAAAATCATTTAAGCAAGCAACGTTTTGTTTAGATATAGAATTTTAATAAACTGCATATTCATTTTAATTTCTCAAAGCAGAAAATACTAAAATATTTTTTGAATTTAAAACATTACAAGAATCATTTTAAAATTTAACATTGAAACCATCATCAACAGATGGGAAATACTTAACCGATTATACATAATTCCATCAACAAATAAAACTTTTGAAATTAAAACTGAATCAGTGTTACCAATCTGGCATAAGCCGATTATTATTCTTTTTGAATTATCACAAAAGGTGACATGGCCACCATTAACTTTGATTAAACTCTTGAAGAACAAGTAATCTCCATTCATATGCCTTGAACTTCCCCTATCCAAGCACCATACCTTTAAATGGGAACATTTCATGCATGTTTCCTACAAAATATGTTTAAACAGAAAATGATTTTGGTACCCAGATTTTCATAGGTCCAGACAGGTAAGAAATCAAAGCTTTAGGTACCCATATTTGTCTTATGGGTCTCAAATGATTTACAAAATCGACAGATTTTGAAAGATAAACTTTATTTGATCTATACCCACATGAATAACTAGTTGAAGCATATGAATTTCAAGAACTAGAACTAGCAGCATTCTGTCCAGATTTAGTAATAAATCTAGTTTTAGTAAACATTCTCTTTCTAGGATGATAACCTAATGTAGTGGTATATATTGGTGAAACTTTTTTCCTAGATTTTGTGTTAGAGTATTCTTCCCATTTTTGAATTTCACTATGTCTATCCTTAGTTGTTCATTGCACAGTTTTAGTACAATATTTTTCTTAAGTAATTGAGCATTTTTTTCCTATTCTATATCAAATGCACTTTTAACAGAACTGGTCAAAGCATGATATTTCTTCAAGGTATCATACTTGTCTTTTAATTCATTTCAGGTTTCTTCTAGCATATTTAAATATTCAAATAGCTCTTCACAAGACATATTTTCAGATTCAGAATCAGAAAAAACTCTAAAATAATATGAACTTAAAGATGGAGTGTACAATGTTACCTCAGATGTGTCTGTCATGAAACACAAATTAGCATTATGTGAGACTTCATCCTTAGTAGAATCAGAATCACTCGAAGTGACTTCTGAAGCACTCTATGTTCCTTTCATAGATTTCTTGTACTTATTGGCATTGTAGTCATATTTCTTCTTGAACATTAATTTCAAGCAGTCTTCTATAATGTGACCTTTTTTTTCATTCATATCAGACAACTTCATCACTCTTATCATACATTTTCCAATTCTTCCAATGACCTTTATTGTCATACATTCCATTATAATTTTATTTTTTGAAGAATTTATTCTTCATATAGAACCTGTTGAATATTCTTCCTTTTTGAGCCATCTCAGCATCACTATTAGAACTTGATCATTCACTCGTTGAGCTGTCAGTAGGTATGTGAACCTTATCCTTATCCTTGCTCATTGAAGAATATATCTTGAAGGATACTGACTTCTTCCTTGGTTAATTGTCTTCTTCCTTGTTTACCTTCAGTTATTCTTCATACATTATAAGCATACCAATTAATTCTTTAACAAGAAGTCAACATATATCACACGAATCTATTATTTAAACAGATGTGCATCTCCATCTTTTTGGCAGACATCTTAAAATTCTCTTAATCTGATCCTTGGCAGGACCAACTTTTCCACGTGAACTCATAGTGTTGACAGTATCATTGAACTTGAGATACATGTCAGAAATGGGTTCATCAAACGTCATTATAAAATTTTCATAATTAATAGTATAGGTATTCCATATCATTTCCTTAACATTAGTTGTTCCCTCATGGGAAATATCCAAAGTGTCCAAGATTCCCTAAAATGGTTTACAAGAAGATATGTGATTAATTTATTCATCCCCTAAAGCACAGTATAAAGCATTCATTGCTTTACAGTTATTTTTTGTTGGCAGTTTTAGTAGGTTCATCCCATGTTTTCCTTTCAGTTTATGTAATTTTATATCGAGTCTCTATAGTAGTCCAGATATCAAATCCCATACACTCTAAATGAATTTTTATTTTAAGCTTCCAATGATCATAATTTGTACTATTAAAGAACAGTGGCATGTTGGTAGCATCTGCTTTGAATCTATTATCCATTATCAGATTTCAGAAAATATATTTAGAGAGATAAAATTTAGAACTAACAGAAATTTATGATATTTATGATACAACTAAAATCATAGTTGAAAAACAGAGTGATTCAAAAACCATTAATAATAATAAATCCTCTGATACCAAATGTTGGTTGGAGTGGATACTCAAGATGAAGGTGAATTGAGTACCAATTAAAATTTCTGTTAAAATGTTTTCTATTAAAATCCACCAATTAAAGACAACGTTAAACTGTAGTGAATTTGTAAAACTGTAATGGTTCAGTTAGGTTCTCAAATGACTGATTAGGTCTCAGGTAATTTAATCAGAAGAATAAATTAGCTCTTCAAACTAACCTAATTTTTTACAATAGTTACAAACACTTGATACATTAATTATCAATGTATCATTGAAACAATTTTATATTTCAATGTAATTAGCAGCGGAATATTCAGTATAGGCTAAAAGAAAAATAAGTAAGCACAACAGTTTTAAAACAAGAGGTTCAGCCTCAAGTCAAGACTTAGTCCCCTCAAGAAATTTATATAAATTTGATCCACACCCAGGATCAGGTTAAACAATAGTACAAATATTGTTTGGGTACTAAGTCCTCTACCACAGTTCTTTATGAGAAAACAATACAAAAACACACTGGATATCAAGGTCTTAATTGACCTCTACCACTATCCACAGTGGGATACAAGATTGATATAGAAGGTTTGTGTGATGATTTATAAATCCTCCAATTTAGCACAGGTGATAGTGTGTGTATAAAATATACAATGAATCTACAGTGCTCAAAATTTAAATAAATGAATCACTTAGAGAGTATATATGAGTATTAGAATGCTATAGTGATGTGAAGTGTATCTGTGGACTTCTTTTATTGATCAAGAATGGTTTTGAGTCCTTCTCTGGTTTTTTTTCTGAAAAATAGAGGGTCGATTTCTTCATGATCAGTTTGATTATCTAGATTATTTGAAGAGCTTGTTGTAGTTTCTCACTTCTTTTCTAAGATTCAGCTAGTGTTATCTTCTAGAATGTATGGCTTTGTGTATGTCTAGTCTTATTACAGTATGGATGTTGCCTTTCATTTCGTTGTGTATGAACCACTTTTCAGCACTCTTCAGCCCTTATTTCACCCACTTTTTGCACGGTCTTTGTCCTTCCTTTTATAGCCATCAGCTCCGGTAATGGGAATGATTAGCTTTTTACAGCTACGAGGTATGGTTCACTGACATGCCAATAACTTTCCTTAAATAACATTAATATCATTAAAATCATCAAATATGATCGTTAATAAATAAAAAAATAGAAATATAGTTTAGGGAAACCTTGACAGGTTATCAATTGGTAGCTCCTTATAAAAGTGAGGTTGTATCGGTGGCTCCTCTGTATCGGTATCTGTCTCTCCTTGTAACGGTAGCTTCTTGTAACAGCCAATGGCTCATTGTATCAGTGAACTTCTATTGGTAGACTTGACTTGTACTAGAGATACTGAACCCAGACATGTCGTGTGTGTCCATTCAACATGGAAATTCGACAAATCCCATAATCCCAATGTAGATTCTTCATGTTCTTCCATCAGACCTCTTCCGCAACGGCAAATGGCCTCTTCCGCACTAGAATGTGGCCGCCAACGCACCAACCTATTGTTCTATGGACCACACGGTGGGCTCTGGCGGTTTGTTCTTCGAACTAGAAGGTCTTTCGGAACCCTTGAACCATGTTCTTCATCACATTGGGATAAAATATATATTCTGATTCCTTCTGAATAAAACACATGATTTCCATTATTTCACGAACCACTTTTGTCCACCCATTGGCGGTCATCGTCACACCTTCGTAGTGTAATGTGCGTCCCCAATCCAAGACTTTGGGTCGTTATTCCGAGGACTATAAAACAATAATCGAACGCTCATCAATCAAAAAGAAGGTGAATAATGTGGGGGGAGAAAAGGACTATAGTCTACTTGAGTATCGATCCTCGAAAAATTGTTCATTCTGATCTCAACATGATCAGTTAGAAGTTTAATGAAAATGAAACAAAAATCATCCCTCAAAAACAATCAAACTATAGGTCACCCTATTCTAGGCTGATCTACATTTTTCATTTAAAACCAAGAACAAAGAAAATTTTATTATATATAAAATCTACTACTTGGATATTGGATCGCATCACGAAGTATATTGATGTTGCACTACCACATCAATCCTCATTCCACCAGCGTTCGTCGGTCATCATCTTCCAACATTCGGTTTCATCCCGTTCATTGATATCGCTATCATTGGTTATTTTCCGTTGAATTCTTATAGTCTTCTAAAAAAAATCCATCCTCCTTTTTATTATTATTATTATTATTATTTATTTATATATATATATTTCATTTTTTATCTTACGATGCTTTACCAAATTTTTCTATTGTTTCATAAATGAAACAAAATTTCAGTTTCATTACATTACACACGGTTTCGTGACAATGGTTTCAAAAGTTCCATTTATAAAATAAAACCATTGATTTATTTTATTTTAAAATTATCTTAAAATTTATTAAAAAAATATTTTACGATGGACCAGTTCCAATGCATGTTATGTCTGTTGTTAGAAAATGTCATCGTTCAGGATGCAATGTCACACTCATACATTCAATCTGGGCACCTATTTTGACGTTTCCAAAACTGCATATATGTGTCATTTTAATTATCATAAAAAACTCAAAAACTAAAATAATACCTTGACTCATGTTAGTTGAGGTTATTCTCTTACTAAAGGAAACATTCCCTCATGATCTCAATGGTACTCTCATGTTTCCAATTCGATTTACCATTAATGATTAATAACAATTTGAAAAGAAAATATATTTTACAAAATTATTTTATTTACTGCTAAAAACTATCTTCCATTATTAGACTACACATTCCATCACTAGAACATTTAAAGGCTAATCACATTGTTCTCTGTTCAATAGATCTATTAGTTTTTCAATTTGTGCAGTGGTTTAAATGATAGAAAAAACTGTTCACAATTTTAATTAATAAACATTAAAAAAATTCGAAAATATATTCTGGCTGTTATGGGTCTCAGAATTATGTGTCGTCTCAGAGACTTGCCTTATAAAAATAAAATGTAAATTTTAGAAAAATTACCATGTAATTACGGGACATTACATTCTCCCCACCTCACGGGTTTTCATCCATAAAAAGAAAAATACACAACATTATGGAAGAAAATTGAGTTCTATAAAAGACTATGCACTGTTAACTATCACACACCTCATGTAACCACTGATATCAACCACATTAATGTCTATATTTTGGTAGTTCAACATAGCGCAACAATAGGAACATGTCTCTTTAGCTGCGACATGTGGGAAAATAACTAAGCACTCTGATCCATTTGTAGTCATGGGGTCTAGTGGATCCCCACCATGATAATACTAACATTGATACAAACAATAACCTATATTTCACATCCACCCCAAGATGAACCGTGATATAGCCTCCTTAAGAGTAATGCATTCAAGGTTGACACTAAACATGCTGGTGTATTTACAAATGAAATAGTGATGGCCATGTGCAAACGTTGGGCCTTACTAGGCCCTCTGTCTAAAACATCATGTGGTCACCAAACATTCCAATACTAGAACACAACCACACTCACAATCATAATCTCAGTTGAGTATGGATGGAAAACAACCATTTCATATTATCGAAACATTATGAGTTTTAAACATGCGACCATTTAACAATTCTAAGCATGAATCTTCTAGATAGTCTACCCTATGCCTCATAGGTTTTCGTATCACCGAAAATAAATAACATTTTCACCACCATGAAATAACCATATCCTTTACCTAATATAATCAATCCTAGTATTAATGGTAGTATTCCATTCCCGTAATGAAATTGTAAAGCCTCGACTCCATAACTATGTGATATAAACCACAACTCTCACCTCCAAGAGTTAGGTAACACTATCAATGCTACTATGTGATCAGTGGGACTCCTCTAGAAAAATTTTATAATTGTGGGGTTCATGTCAACAATCATACTGTAATGCCCCGATGACAGTTACCCAGAGTCAGTGCATTATTACTTAATATTGGCATGATAAAAAAATATCGAGTCTCAAAAGACCAAATAGTTTAATAGCTTTGGAATCAATAGATACATTCATAATGTTTTAATTACATCATACAATGAAAACTACAACAACATAGTATCCATATTCCACACTCATATTCTCTCATACTATCAATGAAGGTTATTCATAAAATACTTCTTCACATCCTGGGAAAAATAAAACATAGAAAGGGGATAGATCAGAAGCCCAGTACGAATTACAATGTAGAGGAAACATTCATAAATAATTATAAACATTTAAGGCGTTGCATAACTAAAAAAATCCATTTAAACTTGATCTTCATCATAATATGGAAAAAAATATAATAAAATAATGACATTTACTTATTCACATGGATATTCTACTAGTCGAATAATCACATGAAATATCAATAACCACTTTCATAATGATGGAATGCATAATGTCGGACTATCAAAACCACATAGTCAAGGCCTTGTGCCAAGACTATAAATAAGATTTTGTCAAGGCCTTTTTCCAAAATACAAGTTTGTCTCATGAGACCTACCGATGTATCGAAGAGCAATAGCGAGCACCACCCATCACTTATTAAGTCCAATGCATTCCTCATATGAAAAATTTTAAACATAACATAAACATTCTAATTAAAACTAGCATACCAAATGTCAATACTTTCTCCATAAACCATGAATGGTATAAAAATAACACATCCACTATCAAACATATCACAAAACCTTTAATACAATATGAAATTTTTGTATCATAATAAATCAAATTCAAAAAATCCTAAAATCCATCAAAAGTTGTTGACATAGATGAAATCAAAACTATTTTAGAAAAATACCACTTTTTTTAAATCATTTAATAGTCACATATTTATGAAATAAAATTTTTTACTTTGAAAATACTCTTATAATCTTTTATGGAAAGATTTGATGATTTTATAATGGCATAAAATAGTCTCACCTGCCGTATAAGTTTAAAAAACATTCTTACATTAATTTTGTCGAAGGACCTTGTTTGGAAAATGACGGAAAGATTATTTTATAAACATCTTATAAAAAGACAAAAGGGTATAAATAAAATTAACCCATAGTCTATAAAATATTAAAAATGATATGAAATACATTTTTAAGAAACATGGATGTGGATGATAAAGAGGTCCCAATAGATAATTACGTATAAACAACCTCGGATAATGAAGAGATTGTGAAATAACCCATTACCTTGTACATTTCCTTGGTTGAGGGTAGGTTAAACACATGTATAATGGTGAAATAATTGTTATCAAATTATACATTAATCATATACATTAATATGATATCATATATGATCTTTTAACATTGATTTGTTAATAATATCTTAGTATTATCATCATTTCGATTCTTAATGGATTCATTTTCCTTTATATACTTTGTTATGTGATCCATATTTTTTATGGATGGGATTTATATTTTTCATATCCAGAATTATATCATGTCTCTAAAATTTATTTTTAATCATAAAAGGAATTTGATTCTTGAATGGACATGATAGAGAATGAATCTCATCACGTTCATGGATATGGTAATCTGTACGTACACACGAGTGACAATATCATTCTTTTGATATTGAAATAATATATAATTGGATGGTATATCATATATAAAGAATTATTATCATGTAATATTTATTATTTACATGAATTACAAATCATTATTATACCCATCTGAATAATAATGTATTGAATAACAATTACACCCCGACTTAGAGACGGTAGGTCGTACATACGCATGTATGGTGACATGTCATTCAAAGGATAAATAGAAAACTGAATATGGTTGAACTAAATTTATAATAACATCGTAGTATATAAATTATAACGGTGTTATTATTTTATAATGGAAATAACAAAAAATGAATAATTTGAAGTTGAAAGGAACATGAAAGAGGGTGGTGAAAACATTACCTCTTCTTCTGCTTCTTCCTTTTGATTTTATCAAAAGGGCCCCATTGGTTAGATTTCTGATCAAACTAAGGCCTCTAGGTTGAATTTTGGGAAGCAGAGAGAATATTTGGGCAGGGGTTGACCGAACAAAAATGCTTTTAAGGTTTGAATTAGTGAGAAGGGGGAGTTCCCTTTTATAATAATGGTGAGGGGAACCTTAGGAAAATCTAGATATAATATTTTATAATAAATTTAAATTCGGCTTCTAAATGCTCCAAAGTGGATTATTTAAAGGTTATGGTGGGGAGAGGTCGAAACCCACTCAACCAATAGATTTTATACAGGTTTGGGTCACTTTATTAACCTTATCTTTTAGTTTTAACTCTTAGTTAACTATTTTGACACTTACCATGTCTTTTTGTATTTTTATATTATATAGTTAACAAACATACTATATACCTCCAACCGACCCCCAAGTGGTCCATTAATGATACACCAATCATTATATAAGTCCTTTGGCCGAGCTGTAGAATTTTAGGAATAGAATATCAATTAAAAATGTAATATTTGTTTTAAAAACTCTTTTATGTCAATTTTGACACTATTTCGTATTTTGTTTTTGATAATTTTATAACAGAATTATTACTTCGAAAAATATTTATATATCTAATCTTAATATGTCATATTAATTTATAAAATTAGTGTAATTCATTAAAAGTCTAAAATTACATATATTTTGATATTTATAATATCAATTATTTTAATATTTCATTAATTAGCTAATTACAACATCACCATTGTGTCATAAATAAATTAAATTATATATTGTCTAAAAATTATAAATAAAATACCATTATATAGGAAATATTTTTATCTTTCTAATGAATATTTATAATAGAATTTATCTTATGTATAACCCTATATTTTCAATGATTTAGTTATTAAAAATTGATTTTAACTCTTTTAACCCTCCTTTGAATTAAATAATAATAAATGTCCTAATCTAATCCAAGTGGAACTAAATGATAATATTTTATTCTTAAAGATTTTTTTGGTCGATATAAACTTTACCAAAAGAATTAAGACATGTGATAGGTTAATATTAATATCCTTTTTACCCTTAATTACCCTATTTACTTTTAACCATGGTAAATAAAAGTAGAAAGTTACTATTCACCAAAAATTATTTTTATCATTTTGAACCACATTTTACAATTTGATATTAACTATGCCTCTCGGATTTTCTAAATCCCACTCACAAAAGCAGTATAGTTAAATTTTATGTGAATTTCCAAATTTTAATAGGAGTGGGTAAAAGACGATGAAAAGTTCAATAAGATTTTTATATATTTAAAATTATTCTAAACTAACTCCAATTAGTTAAATTTAACTTATATAGGTATAATGTATCTATTTTGACCTTAATTTAAATAAAATAAAGAATTATTTAAAAAAAATCTGATTTTAAACTATAACTCAGTACTTTTCACTACTCATCAAAAAATGAATGTTTTTAGAAAAATACCAAAACTTCACCCTATGCTAATTTCGATATTCCGAATCCAAAAATAAAGTCCATTTTGAAAGATAAAATTTATAAAATTTCAATAGGTGGTTATTAATATTCATAACATCTATTTTTATTTGTAGTGGTGTGTGTTAGAACTTGAATTTGTGTACAAATCATGCTATTGTATTATTCAAAGAGAAGCGTACTATCGATGCTTGGGGTGTTACATTACACCCTCCATCAAATAATTTAATTCTCAAATTTCCTAGAATATTACTGTGTCAAATGACTTGGGTGGTTCTTCATCATAAGTTCCTCAGGTTCCCACGTTGCCTTTTCCATCTTATGGTTTCTCCATCGAACATTAACCAGACGCGTCGTCCGGTTTCCCATCAATTGTTCTCTCATATCAGGAATCTTGACGGGCTATTCACTATAATATAGATCAGGTTCCAGTTATAATTCCTCATAGGTGACTACATGCGATGGACCAGGCATGAATTTTCTCAACAGTGATACATGGAACACATCGTGAACTTTCGAGAGACTTAGCGGCATTTCCAAACGGTAAGCTACAACCCCAATTCGTTCTTGAATTTCGAATGGTCTGTTGTACATGGGACTCAATTTTTAATTCTTACTGAAACGTATAACACCCTTCCATGGAGTTACCTTCAAGAAAACATGATCTCATACCTGAAATTCCAAGTCCTTCCTTCAGTTGCAGCATAGCTCTTCTTCCTACTTTATGCTGCTTTGATGTGGTTTTGGATTACCTTCACCTTTTCCATTGTTTCCTCTACAATTTCTGGTCCCACAAGTTTCCTTTCACCATCATCTTACCTACTGGTTGGTGTGCGGCATCTCTTTCCGTATAACACTTCATATGGTGCAATCATAATACTCGAATGGAAACTATTTTTATAGGAAAATTCCACCAGAGGTAAATATTGATCCCACATACTCTTAATGTCAATTATGCATGATCTCAACATGTCTTCTATGATTTGAATAGTCCGTTCTAATTTTCCATCGGTTTGAAGGTGGTAGGATGTGCTCAAATGATGTTCAGTATCCAAGGCATTCTATAGACTTTTCTAGAATCATGAAGTAAAATGTCGATCACGATATGAAACAATAGATATGGGTAGTCCATGATGTCTCACAACATCATTAATATATAGTCTTCCTAAAGGTTCTTGTGGCAATTCTTATCTTATATTATGAAAATGTGATGACTTTGTAATACGATCAACAATGACCCATATTTTATCGTTCCTTCTATGGGTCTTTGGTAGTCCCATGAAAAAGTCTATAATGATATTATCCCATTTTTTCTCAAGTATGGGATGAGGTTTCATGACTCGTCTAGGCTATTGCCTTCCAGCTATCACTTGTTGACAAACCTTACATCTTGACAGAAAATCAAAAATCAATCTCTTCATGTTGTCCCAAAAAAAAAGTTTTTTAAAATATCTATAAATTTTGGTGCTTTCAAGGTGTATAGGGAAATTGCAACTATGATCATCGTCCAATAATTCTTTTTTAGATCAGGTATATTGGGAACACAATGTCTCTTCCCAAATATCAAAATTCCATCTTCAAACACAAAGTCACTCGATATCTAATGGTTCACATCTTTAATCATATTTTAAAACTCTTCATCATCAGTCTGAGAACTCATTATCCTTTCTAGTAATGATGGTTTGGAAACCATTTGAAAAACCATTGATGTTTCACCTTCCATGGTGATTCCCACATACATATTTACTTGATCAAAATATATTGGATCCTTTTTAACTTTCATCTTGTTCAAAAATCCATGATCATTTCTACTCAAAGCAACTTCCACCTTATTTTTCATCCCCAGGTGGTATGTATCGTGCAATCATAATCCTTGAGTAGATCAAGCCATCCCTTTGCCTCATGTTGAGTTGTTTTTGTGATAAAATTTACTTCAAACTCTTGTGATCAGTATAAATATCAAATTTTTCACCAAAGAGATAATATATCTATATCTTCAAAGAAACTATTATAGCAGCTAACTCATGATGATGAGTAGGATAGTTTTTCTCATGAAATTTTAGCTATCATGATGTATAGGAAATAACTCTATCATTCTTCATAAGGACACAACCAAGTCCTTTCTTAGATGCGTCACTATAAATAACGAATCCATAATTCCCTGATGGTATAGTCAATATAGGAGCATTGACTAATCTTCTCTTTATTTCTTCAATACATTATTCACACTCTACTATCCAAAAAAATTTAACCCCTTTATGTTTGATCTTCGTTAATGTGTAATCCAATCGGGAAAAATTCTGGACGAAATGCCGGTAATAAACTACTAAACCAATAAAACTACATACCAAAGTTATACTCATCGGGGATGGCCATTCTTGGATTTCCTTGGTCAAAGAAAGATCAACAGAGATTCCATCCTTGGAGTCAATATGGCCAAGAAATGAAATCTCTTGAAGCCATAATTCACACTTGCTAAACATCCCATATAATTCATGTCTTTTACGATTCTTCAGGATAATGCGCAAGTGATTTTCAGGATCTACGTAGCTTTTGAAATATAACAAGATATCATAAATAAATACCACATAAAATCATCGAGATATTCCTTGAAAACTATATTCATTAGATCCATGAATACTGAGGGTGCATTAGTCAATCCAAAAGGCATTACTGTATACTCGTAATTCCTATACCTTGTTCAAAATGTTATCTTCGGAATTTCTTCGATATTCACACACAACTGATAGTATCCAGATCGAAGGGAAATATTTGAAATGTAATGTGCTCCATTAAGTTGGTCAAACAAATCATTAATGCATGGTAGGCGATACTTGTTCATTATTGTTATAACTTTGATTTCTCTGTAATCGATACATAACCTCATGGATACATTTTTCTTCTTAACAAAAAGGACAGGGTCTCTACATGGAGAAACACTAGGGTGAATAAATCCCTTATTACTCAATTCCTATAGTTTTTTCATTAGTTCTACTAATTCCATAGTGGCCATACTATAAGGGGTCTTCGATATGGGCCTTGAACCCAGAACTAAATCAATGGAAAACTCAATTTCTCGTTCTGGAGGATGACCAGGTAAATATTCTAGAAACACATCAATATATTCTCTCACAATAGGTACATCTTCTATTAGAACATTCCATTACTTACCCATAGTTATTTCATTCTTTTCCTCCCCTATAATTTAATTTAGTTGAGCTACTAGGGGTGGATCTATGTAGGAATCAGGTGGTGACAATTCTGCTCTAAAGATAAAGTGTTCATTATCATCATCATCAAAAATTGTAACCTCCTTCTTAAAATAGATAATTGCATCATGGTCCGAAAGCCAATCTATAACGAGGATTATATCAAACTCAATCATATGTATGATGATGAGATTAGCAGATAAAGAACATTTATATGCCCTAATGGGAACAGATCCATAGAACTTTATGGCAACGATACTTCCCTTAGGAGATTTAACTAACTACTCACTTGATAAATCAAATTGAAAATATATAATTTTCTATCAAACTGGGAAGATATGAAAAAATTCGATGATCTATAATCAAATATTGCATTTTATAAACTTGAGGAAACCACTAAATTACCTGCCACCGCGTCTTTCGGAGATTCTACCTCAGTAGTAGTGATAACATAAGCTTGTCCATGATTCCTTGGCCTTTTCTGAGGTATGTTTCCTTCATGCGTTGGAAATCAATTTTCATAATGTCCCATCTCCCTGCAGTTGTAGCATTGAACATCAGTAGCTTCTTTCTTCCCCTTACAATCACGAGCTTGGTGTACTTTTTCACAACACATGTAACAGACTCCCATTCCCTTCAAAAAAGTACCAGGGTGTTTCTCCCCACATTTACTACATGATGGATATTAAACGATTCCCTTATTTCCATTATTTCTATTCCCATAGTGATCGGAAGATCTCTTCTTCTCTTTCTTTTCTATAAAATTATAAGATGTAGAGAATTGTTTTTCTATCTTGATAGAACCTGAGGCAATATCTTCGTACGACGAGAAGTATTGTGACACTAATTCTCGATGAAGAAATGGTTTTAACCTATCAAAGAAACCATCAAAATTACTTCTTGGGTTATGTAAATAATCTCTATCATACATTGCTAACCTTCTAAAGTTAGCCTCATACTTTGCGACATTCTTATCCTCCTTTTGTCTCAGACATAGAAATTTCCTTTCCATATCTGCTCGATGGTCACGAGGAAATTATTTATCTATGAAAATATCTTTGAACTCCCTCCATTAAAAATTTTATACTTCATCAATTTCTTTCATGTTTTGAATCAATGACCACAATTGGTCAGCATCTCCAATGAGGCGGTAAACTAATATGATAACTTTTTCCCTTTCACTACACCCCATGGTATAGAATATTATCTCTATAGAACATAACCATTGCTCAGCTACCAATGGATTTTTTTATCCCATCTAATGTCGGTGGTTGTTTCCTTATGAAGCGATCTAACATTGATCCTCCATGTTGTGGATCAGGGTGCTCTATACGGGTAAGGTTATTATTCATAACCTGAGTGTGTTGTCCCAATATAGTGATTAGCTGATCAGAAACATTTGCATCACCAGCTCCACTATAATTATCTTTAGTAGGATAGAATTCCCTACATGGAGTGTGTTTATTGATAAGGTTTCCATTCTTTCCACTAGGCGCCATTTCTAAACAATGGAATAAACTTGATCAGTTTATGAATCAAAATACATAATTCCATACATGTAAAACACTTAACATAAATTGGACAATTTATGGATATAATACATAATGGTAAAAAAAAAATTTCTTTGAGGAAGTTTATAATCATAAACCATTCGTAATGGTTGTAATGAAAATGATAATTATCCTAATCATATCCCTCGGGAGTGTCGTAACCAAGAGTGCAACATGGCTTGTTTTCGTGCACTAGTATCCATTTGAGTCTAGCTCTAAGCGGTGTTTTTGGGTTTTACCCCTAGGTACATCTCTTCCATAGCCACCTTTACCAGCTCGTATCCGGACAGGGATGTATTGCTTGGAAAACTCACAAAATCCCTAAAATATCAAATCTCTATGATGTTCTTCTATACTAATCCTCAAAGTCAATCGTAGATCTATGTAATCTAATAAGGGTTTATCAAAATCTAGCTTCCAAGGTTTGTTATAAACTTATTCTGAGACCAACTATAACACCTTGACCCCAGTTATCCAGATTTGGTGCGTTATTACATAATATTGGCATGATCACAAAAGATCAAGTATCGAAAGACCGATTTGTTTATTATCCTTCGAATCACTAGATAGATTCATAATGTTTACATTACATCATAAAATGAAAACTACGACAACATAGTATCCATATTCCACACTCATATCCCCTCATACTATCCCTGTAGGTCATTCATAAAATACATCTTCACATCATGGGAAAAATAAAACATAGAAATGGGTGAGCTAAGATGCCCAGTAAGGATAAAAATATAGCAAAAACTTTCATAAATTACCATAAACATTAAATTCAATGTATAACTATAACAAAATACTTATAAACATGAACTTCAGCATAATATTGAAAAAATAAAATTAAATAATGCCATTTACTTATTCACATGGATATTCTGCTAGTCAAATAATCACATGAAATATCAATAACCACTTTCATAATATTGGAATGCATAATGACAGACTATAATAACCACATAATCAAGGTCTTGTGCCAAGAAGACAAATAAGATTTTGTCAAGGCCTTGTTCCAAGACACTAATTTGACTCATGAGACCTACAGATGCATCGTGGAGCTATAGCGGGCTCCACCCATCACTTATTATGTCCAATTCATTCCTCATATGAACATGTTTAAACATAACATAAACATTTTTATTATAACTAGCATAAGAAATGTCAAAACTTTCTCCAGAAACCATGAATGGTATAAAAGTAAATCATCCACAGTCAGTCATATCACATAACCTTAAATACAATATGGATTTTTTGTATCCTAATAAATCAACTTTAAATAAGCTTAAAATACATAAAAAGATGTTGACATAGATGAAATCCAAACTATTTTAGAGAAATATATCTTTTTTTTGAAATCATTTAAAAGTAAAATAATTATTAAATATAACATTTAATTTGAAAATATTATTATAATCTTGTAAGTTAAGCTTCAACGATTTTATAATGGTGGAAAATAGTCGCACCCTCTGTATAAGATAAAAAATATTTTTATCTTAATTATGTCAAAAAGGATAAAAAGGACCTTGTTTGGAATGTGACAGAAATATTACTTTATAAATATCCTCTAAAAAGTCAACAAGGGTATAAATCACATTAACCCATAGTCTATAAAATAGTATTAAGGATTTGAAATACATTTTTATGGAAATGGATGTGGATGAGAAAGAGGCCCCACTAGATAATTACGTATAAACAAACTCGGATAAAGAAGAGATTGTGAAATAAACCCTTACCTAGTAATTTTCCCTAGTTGAGGGTAGGTTTACCTTATGTATAATGGTGAAATAATTGTTATTAAATTATAAAATAATCATATACATTAATATGATATCATATATGATATTTTGACATTTATTTGTTAATAATATCTTAGTATTTTCATCGTTTCGAGTGTTAACAGATTCATTTTCCATTATATTCATTATTATGTGAGCCGTATTTGTTATGGATGGGATGTATATTATTCATATCCTGAATGATATCACTTCTCTTAAAATTATTTTTAATCATAAAATAAAATTTATTCTTTAATGGATACGATGGGGAGTTAATTTCATCGCCTTCATGGAGACGGTATTCCGTAGGTACACACGAGCGACAATATCATTATTTTGATATAGAAATAATATATAATTGGATTTATATCATTTATATAGAATCATTGTCATGTTTAATTTATTATTTACCTGAATTAAAGAATATTATAATACCCATCCAAATAATAATTTATTGAATAACAATTATACCATAAAGTGGAGACGGTAGGCTGTACATATGCAGGTATGGTGACATGTCATTCAATGGATAGATAGAATATTAAATATGGTTGTACCATATTTATAATAAAATCACAGTATATAAAAAATACAGGATTTATTATTTTAGAATGGAAAAAACAAAGAAAGAAGACGTTAAAGAAGAAAGGAACTTGAAAGAGGGTGGTGAAAACATTACCTCTTTTTCATGTTCTTCCTTTTGATTTGATCAAAATGGATCCATAGGATGGATTAATGATCAAAATAAGGCCTCTAGGTTGAAGTGAGGGATGTTGAGAGATTATTTGGGCATAGGATGGCCGAGCCAAAAGGCACTGAAGGTATGAATTAGTGAGAAGGTGGAGTTCCCTTTTATAAGTGGGGTGAGGGGCACCTTTGGAAAAGCTATAAATATTATTTTATAATAAATAAATATTCATTTTATAATGACTAAAAAGTGGATTATTTAATGGTAAGGGTGTGGATTGGACGAAAAAAACTCAACCAATATGTTTTAGATAGGTTTGGGTTACTTTATTAACCTAACTTTTTAGTTTTAACTCTTAGTTAATTAGTTTGACACTTACCATGTCTCATTGTATTTTTATATTATATAGTTATTAAACATACTATATAACTCGAAGATACCCTCAAGTGGTCCATTTATGATACAAAAATCATTATATAAGTCCTTTGGCTGATGCTTAGATTTTTAGGAATAGAATATCAATTAATAATATAATATGTTGTTTAAAAACTCTTTTATGTCAATTTTGATACTATTGGGTATTTTGTTTTTGATAATTTCATAACTGCAGTATTACTTAAAAAAAATTATATAACCAATCCTAATATGTCATATTAACATAGAAAAATATTTTAATTCATAAAAAGTCTTAAATTACATTTGTTTTGATATTTATGAAATCAATTATTTTAATATTTCATTAATTAGGTAATTACTGCATCACCATTGTGTCATAAATAAATTAATTTATATAATGTCTAAAAATTATAAATAAAATACAATTATGTAGGAAATATATTTATCTTTCAAATGAATATTTTTAATAGTATTTATCTTATGCATAATCCTATATTAAAAATGATTTTGTTATTAAACATTGATTTTAAATCTTTTAACACCTCATTAAATTAAATAATAATAAAAGTCCTAATCTAATATAAGTGGACCTAAATTATATTATTTTAGTCTTAAGGTTGTTTTTTGTCAAGATAAACTTCTCCAATATAATTAGGACATGTGTTAGGGTAATATTAATATCATTTTTACCCTTAATTACCAAATTTACTTTTAACCGTGGTAAATAAAAGTAAAAAGTTAGTATTCACCAAAAATTATTTTTATCTTATTGAACCACATTTTACTCCTTGATATTAACTGTGTGTCTTGGATTTTCAAAATTTCTCTCACAGAAGCTGTAAAATTGATTTTTATGTGAATTTCCAAATTCTCCTAGGACTTGCGTAAAAGACGGTGAAAAGTTCAATAAAATTTTTATATATATAAAATTATTCTAAACTAACTCCAATTAATTACATTGACCTTATATAGGTATTATGTATCTATTTTGACCTTAATTTATATAAAATATATAATTATTTAAATAAATAATCTGTATTAAACTAGAACTCAGTGTCTTTTCACTATTCATAAAAAATTTATTATCTTCATAAAAATAAAAAAAATTCACCCTATGATAATTTCATTATTCCGAATTCAAAAATGAAGTCCACCTTAAACGATAAAATTTATAAAATTTCAAAAAGTGTTTTTTAATATTCATAACGGCTAGTTTGATTGGTTGTGTTGTGTGTTAGAACTCGAAGTTGCATACAACACCCACTAATATATTATTTAATGAAAAGCGTACATCAGAAGCTTGAGGTGTTACACAAACTGTAACCTTGATGTCTCAAATAGAACTCATGGAAAAAGGAAGAAGAAAAACACATGTGCCTATTTTAAAAGGAAACAAATAGAAAAGACACAAATTTTACAAATAATACCACCAGGAGCTCCATGGTTATATGCCAAGATCACATGTAGCTATCCTTGCACATGTCCTCCATCTCCCTTAGCCTGGAATCGACCGCCATTATGTGGTGGCAGAAAAGCTCCAAACTACCAACCACCTCCTACTGCTCATCATGCTCTTCTATCTTGCCCGCCTTCTTGTAAAACTCCTTTCTCCAAGCATTGTCTCTGCCAAGGAGGCTCATCTGTCCAATACTTCTCAGCGGAACTATAGGTCAGATATTCTATAACAATATGCCTCCAACCATTATAAGCATAACACCTCCTCTCCTACAACTGATATTCAATTTAGTGTTTCTCCTTGTCTTCAGACCCATGTGTTTGTGTTCAGAAATCAATATGCCTCCTACTCCACAATCCTGTCACATGTTGTCTGGTAGCTCCAGTAGGCACCTCTACATCATGACATCTAATGCATGTCATATTCATCTGTTACTCCGCCGTGTAGCTCTCAAACCCCATATATCTTTCCAGCACCCCATCATAGTTAAGAATGCCTATGGGTATCACTAACGCCATGACCTCCCTTAGTCATCCATGCTCGGAGGTGCTAACCCTAAATTAAGGTCCCCACACCATATCTGTAGGGTAGTGAGAATTATCTGTGAATCTCCTTGAGTACTCTGGTACCATAGTGATTCCCTACTGTAGGTACAAAAATGCATGTATATGCACAGATCCTAAAGTCACCAGAAATAACTCCTCCCATAAGAGGCTCTCAAATTCATTCAAAGTCAGGGTCTTCTCCTCATGAATATTGATCATCATTATCCCTCATCATCCCATTGATCCTGGTTGGAGGCTCGCGGCTAGGACTGCAATCTTGGGGAGGATGTGTCCCCACTAATCGAAAGACTCATGTAACAACCTCACGCTATTCTTAAACTGCATAACGATATATATCTCCATGTAACATGGGAATTATCTACCTTTAGAACTCATGAAGTTTACTGTTCTTATATGCATCCTTCATTAGTAGTGCTGGTAGAAACTACTGATTGATGGGTGGTTGTATTACTAGTGCACCTCCTGGAGGTAAATCCACAGATTCAATGCCATGCATTAAAGCCTCCACTCTGACGGGGTAATCATCATTATCATGTTTTATAATCCTATTAGGCTATTGTAGTGGAGGCGTCCTGATAGATATCTAGATGAACATTGGGTTATGAGTATGTCTAGAAGGATGACTCAATAAGGGCATTGAAGGAACAACCATTCCTATATGATTCATGTACCCTTTTTCCCAACAACTACTGTTTCCATATACGGATTTGGAAAATAGGTTTATAGAGTAATGGTCTATGGATATGTTGGTTGGCGCACCAACAATGTAGTCTTGGTCCTAAAATTAGAAAATGAAACACGTACCACTATTGAACAAAAAAAACAGAACCATGGTTATTGAGTTAGTTCCAACATCCCCTCTAATTCCATTTTTTCGATACCCATCTCCCGGGGACCGTGTCCTGAATACCCCAAACCCGCCTCCTAAAATCCAGAGGTTGGTGACTAGCACCGAAAGAATTATCCTATAAATGGGAGGCATCTGACAAGTACTTGTATACACGCACACGACTACCACCCAAAGATAATAGAAGTAAAAAAATCCATGGAATCCATGCTTGAAATCCACTTTCTAAAACAAAACCAGAGTATAATATAATGTATATTATAGGGTTGCATATCTGACGAGTATATAATCCCACCAAACAAAAAACAGAACAAAGGAAAAAAACCAAGTCCCTGAAGCTTGACCGTAGGGAATCCAACCAAATATGTATGTGATGGGTAGCTCCCTGACACTATAGAAGTGCACCACATCTGTCTAATGTCAAAAAACTCCACAATGTCCTAGTCATCACTAGACTCCCTTAATGTTTATAACATTTTCACAAGACGCCACCCATGTGGGAAAATCCCTTATAGGGGAAACTAAAACAATACATTGTAGGGGACCCTAAAACAAAAATGGTAAAGAACGAGTGAATACACACAAAGTTATGCACATTCATCTACACTCAGGTATATGCCGATACATATACACTTAACATATATATACCCTTTTCCTCAAATAAGATATATTGTGGCCGAACCATATAGTGAGATTCAAGATTTTCTTCAATGGCACATGTCATGAAACACAAACCACGAGATCAGACATCTTGAACTCAGTATCCCTGATGGAAACTGTCTGATAGATGCACACCATCACATACAATATACTAGGTCCAAACCTAATGGAAAACACTAGACTTTTTGTTGTCATAGTCATACACCCCATGTAAGACTAAGGAATCACATGTAGTGATGCCTACCCTCACCATTGTACATGTAAGTGGGGGCCTTGATTTTAACCATCTTGTGAAACCTATATCACTCCTATACTAATTTTCCCCCACCTTAGTCTCTCGGGGGAGAAATAGTTCTAATATAGGTATCGTTCTCATCAAATGGATGGGTCTTATCCCTAATACTATTTCTGACAACTAAAAGATATCCAATCCCCAATTGAGAACCTTCACCCTACCCAATAGAGGTGTAATACTCAGCGAATAGAAGACCCATTCCCAAGTATGACAGGGGAGCCCCAACTCTATCAGTTCATGTGTAGCTGACTTGCACCTTGAAAAAGTTGGGGAGTACCAACTCATATCATGGAGGACCCACACACTACACAGGATTTTCTTGACTGATAACAAAGTTAATGTTGATAGTTGTGATGTATGTCTGAATAGAATAATAGGAAGAATGGTTTAGGGACCTCAAGAAGTTTCTAATCACATCTATTATTCTAAAGGTACCAAAAAACGAAAACAGTATTGTGATATATAGTGATGCATCAAAGAAATGCAAGGGATATGTACTAACATTGAATGAAAGTGTGATAGAATATGCCTCACAACCACTAAGGATCCCTGAAAAGAACTACCTGATTAATGATAGAGAGTTAGTAGCTACCAGATTCACATTGATGATTTGGTGACACTACCTATAGGGTGAGAAGATAAACATATATACAGATCAATAGAGTCTAAGTTATATATACACAAAGAAGGATCACAACAAGAATAAAAAATGGTTAGATATAATCGAGGACTACAACTTCTATATTCATAACCATCCATGACTGGTAGAATATGTAGATGTCACTCACAGTAGTAGAAAACCTATACACTATCCTCGATGTGGATTGTTAATGAACTTTTCATATTCGATATAGAAATCGTGGACCTAAAAATTATACCATAAGGTAATAAATTAAAACTTTCCCAAATGATGTCCAAAAAATATATCCCAGAAAATATCAAAGAGGCATAAGAGAATGATTTGGATATTCAAAATTTTTTAATGAATCAAAGGAATTAATGATTCGTGAATTCCACGCCGTTTAGGATAGTGTGATTAGATTTTTTCCTAGGATATGTGTTCCATCATAAAATAAAATAAATGAGGAATTATATGTTTTGAATACAAAAAATATGTCTCTCTAACAAAGAAGTACCAAGTTATACCATGAAAACGGATAATATTTTAAGTGGGGCAACAAGAAGGAGGAGGTTTCTTAGTATATCTCAAGATTCTATTAATGCTAATAGTATAAACTAATGAAACAGATTTCCATGATCATTATTCATCCATTTAATATATGAATGAGGAAATGGGAGATAATCACTATGGATGTTGTCCCTAGTCTCCCAATGAAATCAACGTGTAACAATTCAATATGGGTAGAGGTGAAATGACGCACCAAGACTCCCCACTTTATCATTATTTAGGAATATATCATGCATGAATGACATTCTAGAATATATGTATTGAATGTAGTGATACATTGTGGGTACCAAATTTGATCATATTAGATATTGATCCAAGGAACACCTCAAAATTCTATTGATTCATTCAATATTCATTGAATACTTAAATTAATTTCAATATTTCTTATTACCCCAAAACCAATGGCCAATCTGAAAGGACTGTTCTAAAAAATGTGGTAATTCAATACATTACTCATTAGAATTTAAAAGAGTATGGATTAATCATCACCCCTTAGTTGTGTTCTCAAACATCAAAGGCTTCCACAAAGGCATTCAAAAGGATCAATCTATTGCCCCCGATGGGAAGTGGTGTAGTACTCCTACTTGATTAGATAATGTTGAGGTAACGAATAAATATTTTATCAATGGAAATTTTTTAATTTAAAATTTTATATGTAGTAAAAATCATATAAAATCACATAAAAAATAAAATACAAACATTACAAATAAAGAATGAATGTAATAATAGTTAACTATAGATGTTATGTAACCTATAGCAATAGAATTGCAACATGACCATTGGAATATTAATGAGACCCCTATGTATAGTAATCCACCCAATAGAATATTAACCCCATTAATTCATGTGTAAATAAAATTTAGATATCTTTTAATAGAAAATATGATATATTTATTTATTGGTATAAGTAAATAACCATTTTATAAATGTAAAATTAGGTGTTGAAATTTTTCTTCTTTATATTTATTTCATTAAAATTTTATAATTAATATACATACATAAAAATAAATTCATTACATTATTCATAAATATGAATTTTATATAATTATTAATATATGATAATTTTATGATACTTTATGTAATTTTTCAAAGTTTCCTAAAATTGAATATAATTTTAAAAACATTATTATTCAAATAAATGGTGATTTAATTTAAAAAATAAATTTCTCATAATTAAAAAACAAATTTTATAAAATAGGGGAAACTTATAAATTTTAAACAACAAAATATGGTTTGGGATTGGTTTTTTAATTTGTATAATATAGTTGTTTTTTGGGGAATAGTGAAATTTTGTAATTTATAGTTTTTAAAATACATGCATTATTTATTCATTGGTGATGTATAACTGATATAGTCCCATAATCTAGAAATAATCATCGTTAATTTTAGATATATCTTTATAAGGTTCTATATATTCATTGTATTGAGAAGATAATAATAAAAAAGTGTGTAAAATTATTAAAAAATATCCCTCAACTCCATTAAAAATACCGCACTTCACTACCCCTTCTCCTCACACTTCCAAAGCCTCCAGTAGAGATAAGAAGTGAGTTTCTATAAGAGAATACTAGGAATAACCCTCATGTAGGTATGGGTAGTGTATGTTCATTATGATATATCTAAATTATCTCCTAATATGACTATTCAATTGAGATTGTCAACGTTCCATGATTAGCCTCCAGTAGGGCTTGGTAGTTGCAATACCCAATGATAGATTCAGAACCCCTGCTTAATAGTAGATCATTACAGTGGATTGATTAAATATTTAATTTATTAATTAGATCATTTTTTACCTAAACTAAAATTGTTATAAACGTATCTTATTGGATAATTTTCCATGGTAAACTCATAATTATTGGAATCCATTGGTGAGATCTCCTCCCTCCCCCCTTTGGGGAACAACGTTGAGCCTTTGGATCAAGGAGAATCGATGTGCAATGAATGAAGTGGCTCCTCCTGAATTCATTTGTGAGAACATTCATCAACCAATATCTAGAAAAACTATGGTTGCACTCATCAATTGGTGTTTATGCCATTTTGAGAAACTGTTTTAGTAGATTAAACGTTATTATTCGATATACATCCATGTTATGAACCATTATAAGAGAATTAGTATTGAAACATTATATTACATTTTTTTCTATAATATGAAGTTATTTCTCTTCATATATAGAACATTAATTCTTGTTCCATGATTTTATAATCGTATTATTTTGATTATGTCTCCATTTTTTGCATGTTCATCAATGTTGGATCCCTTGGGGATCATAGTTAAATAAATATCCCTGAATCATGGAGCTTATCAGATGCCCAAATTTATGGAAAATTGACAATGTGATGACATTTCATTGAAAATAATTTTTATATAGAATTATTACGTGTTTTGGGTGATAATTTTGATAAACAAATCATGAGGAATCTGAATCCAGATATCAGAAATGTGTGATGTCATTCAAGAACACACAACTCAATCTGAGATCGGTTTCCTCCCACCGGAGGGACAATATTGATAGATCCACACTATATTCGAAATACATGGAAATTTTATAGGTGGTAGCTATAGTGAAAAAATGAAACATCAAGGTCTACTACATTATTTGGTGATATGGATATCTATCAAAAACCTAATTACATGTTGTTTAAAATTTATAACACACTACATGTATAGTCTTTCCATGGAAGCACTAGGGATTTTAAAAAACTATAATTATACCATAGTGTGTACTATCCTTGAAACAATATGTATCATGTTAATCATGTGATTGAGATGTGTGATAAATCACATGACATGGAACATTCCATGTGATGAGTACACAAACATGGCTTGACCACCTGAGTAGATTCCCATGTGAAGTCACACACCATGTACCAGAGTGCATGGACATGGGTTTAATGATCCTGAACACAGAAAAAGATGTCCCAGCCACTAGATAAGAAGGAAACATCTTTTTTTCCACCTCCACAACATATAATACTACACAATAGTGAGCCATGTTTCAGGAAGGGAACCAACTCTTCAATGGAGTGGGACAACACACTGTGTGGGTCCCCTGACACCCCACATTCTACTTTATCTCTTTTGAGTGATAATATAACATATGTTTCTCCATCACTTGAACACTTATTATTTATGATGATTATCCAATTTATATTATTTTCACATATTACATATTTTTTCTCTCAGAATCAAAATTCGATATATAATGTGAAATGTTTTTGATTTGACAGACAATAAGGAGAAAACATGATGATGGAAGTGATCATATATAATCACTAGATAATCTCATGCATAACTGTCCAGTAAGGCACATCGGTGAAGTTCCCCGTAGATAGTACCATTTTTACCCCTCTTGCAGGTCAAAGTAGTGGAATTCCCCAATGATATATCTAAGTTACCCTGCAATAAGACTCGGTAGTTAAATTTTTCAATGATCTAGGCTACCCCTATAGTAGGGTTGGGTTGTGTTATTCCCTGAGGGATGATTTACCCACTTAGACACATTATTTAGATGTGACATATAACAGAGTGTCTAAGTTAGTTCCACCAAAAAGTATGTTATCAAGGTGTGGGGATTTAGTAACTTAGTCATTTTTTCAGGGAATATGCATGATATGTTGGGAATCATTGATGGAATTCCATTGGAACTATTGGATACTCTTCTTGTTGTGATGATCTTGGAGATGGAGATCCACTTACCCCCTCATTTTGCATTCATTAACTGAACACACACACACACAAACACACACACACACACACAAACACACACACACACACACAAACACAAACACAAACAAACACACACACACACACATATATATATCTCCTTTATTTGGTATCCATTCCTTGGGTTTCGATTTCTCTCCATTTAAAATAGGTGATGGCGGGTGGGGTATGCCACAGGCTTTCCATGTCTTTCTACTCGTTGTTGGATAAGTATAATATTTTGGTATAGGTAGATAATAATCAATGAGATGATAATCTCGTCGCCCTTTCAAGGTCCATATGGATGGAGAAGTTTATTTTCACAATCTCGTTGGGTTGAGCTATACTCATTTATTATAACATGTTCTCTCTACTTATTACATATTTTTTTTTGAATCTCTTATTAGTCCCCATTCACAATTTTGGGGTCATTATACTAGGTATTTATATACTCACCCATTCATGGACTCCACCCAACACATTTAGTGTGTGTAACTGGTATCATATAGTTTGGATCAATCTTGTTTATAGTAACCATTAATGTCAATCGATGTGTCCCATTTAGTTAATGTGGTGAAAATATACCACTCAATGTTGATCCAATTCTGTGGATATTGTGGAAAATATTTTTTTTTGAATTAAAATTTACTATTAATGTTATTCTAGAAATATCCAGATCATGGATCAATAGGTATCATTATTGAATGATCATCATCCACATCAACCAGATTGAGGAATGTTGTTTTTCCCCATTTTAGAAAAACCAACAGGTTCATAGTGAAATGTACTTCATTGTTGAGTAATACTCAATCAATAATTCTTATCTACATTGAGTTTTTTTACACTGAATTGTTGTAGTGAGGTTCATTTAGACATAGTAGTTTTATACACTTCAGCAAGACACGTTATAGATTTTTCTATTCCATCAAGGTGTTTCAAATAATCAAGAACTCTATATTATTTATATAATGAATCCTTTAACCACGATGAATTTAGAAATTATTAATCATTGTTATATTAGAATTTAATATCATGGTTTTATATTTATAGTTTTTTATTATATAGATAATATTTCTTTCATATATATTAATATTTTCATATATAAAAGTGTTTCAATTACGTTTAACATAAATTGAACAATTTAAATTTCCTTAAATATACTTTTGATTCACCATATATATTATTTAATTACTTTTATGAAATTACATATAATTATTTCCATAATGGATATCTGAAGGATAATTGAAAGGGATCAGATCCCAACAGATGATAAAAGCATGATAGAATTTTTTTTATATTTTTCATTTTATAATGATTTTGATAGTGTTCACATAAACTATCCATAATACATTGTTGATGGAACAACTTGGTTTAGCTGGAAAGATATTAACCACCATATAATGATATATGATTTTCAAACATAATATTATTTGTGAAATCACAATGTTGGGGGAATGAAATCTAAAAATGATCAAGATCCAAATGAGGGGACATGATTATAGAATTTTTTAGATGACTGGTTTTTATTTATTCACCACTATGATAAAGAAGTGATGCTGACTGAATATGGAACTAGTAAAGGAATAAAATGTGTTTCTAATGAAAATAATGATGTAGACATTGTGAAAAAATTGAATGAATCTTCCATAACTCCATTATATTTGAAATGCTGTATATTAAATAAACTGATTTTTTAATATGATTATTTCATAGTAAAACAATGTATGGGATCTCTAATAATATCTTAGAATATATTCACAATTTCATAATGGAAATGAATCCATAAGATTTATATATTCCCTCAAACAACTATATGGCGTGGATTTTATTTGAGATACATTTATTTTTAGAAAATGAAATTCATGCTTTCCCAAATGATTATAGCATATTCTGGGAGGAAACTACTGAATAAAATGATTGAATAAAATGTCAGACATATCGATGGATGCGAAAAAATGATGGAACACCATCTTGTGCTCCAAATAATGTAATGTGGAACTTCCCAATAATTCAACGGCTTGGTAATTTCATCTCTGATGAAATATCAATTAAAATGTGATAGAATGATTCAAAGACAAATAAGAATAATAATTTTATGGTTCACCTTGTATAGGTGTTTTCATGGATTATATTTTATGCTCAATATTCTAATTTTTTGATGGAATCCATAGTATAAGGATTGTTCATACATGTGGTTGTTTTAATCTCGTTGGGAATATTCATACTTCGTACATCACATAGACAATTTTCAAACACATTTATAAACTTCCTACACAAATTTTTATGTAAAAAAATTCAATTTCATGAGTATAATCATATGTATACCATCTGATACTGATAATGATATAAAGATGTATGATAATTTTCTAATAAAGGATTAAAAACTACATTGTAATGTGGGTTTGTGAAAATATGATGCATGTTTGATTGTCATATTTCATATTTGTGAAGTTATTATGTAGAATAACAATGATTTTCATTCTTATGGAATGATTTATATATGGATAATGAACGGTAAACTATCATGTATTGTTTTTATGATGAATAAAATATAAAAAAGTCTAAAATATTATCCTTGTTTTAGTTTTATTCTACATTGAAGATTCATGCCAATGGGCCCTCCATATTGGAATAATCTTATAAGATTTTACAACACCACGATGACCAAAAATCCACCAAATAGTATATATAGAAATGATAGCCTAAATTAATTGAAATATTTTTTTTTCCATTCTTGAAGGTTATTATAAAATCTATAATGATGAAAAACATTTCTGCTAAAAAATATTACATTTTGAATGACAATATTATCTTCATTGAGATTCCTTATACGTCAATAAATTTGTTGTGTCCTTCCTTACAGATATTGAGCATTGAAAATAATATCTGTGAAAATTTCCATTCAATTCTTCTAAAGGATAAGGGAAAGACTAAATATGATTAATAATCTCTGAATGACGTGGTGGATCGAGGAATCCAGACATAATTATATCATGTGTGTATTAGTAAAAATAAATGGGAAGTTTGATGTGATTCTTATATGATGACACCCATAAGAAAATTTAAATTTCAAGAATTATTAGAGACTGTTAATGTTCCTGATTGTTTTTTAAGAAACATATCAATATGATTCAACAAAATAAAATTAAGTAAAAATAATTTAACGAATCCTGAATTACCACATAATTTTTCTTGAGTTGATTCTAATGGAAATCGGTCATATTCTATAGAATAATGTAAAAGTGTTAGTTAATTAGTTGTCATATTGAATTAGATATATTTTTGATAAAATTTTGTAGAATACTTGAAAAAAAAATGTTGGTAGAGGAACAATTAATTTTGTGCAGGTTGTGGAAAATATTTCCACAATTATTTTTCCATTCAATGGTGTATCTAACTATCAATTTTCAAACCGAAATAATTCTATGAGGACCTATTTCATCTAACAATCCATCACCCATGCGGAATGAATGTATACTTGTTTCAGGAATTTATGGATTTCTATTCATTTTATTTTCCTACTCTAACAAAGATACATAATAGAACAATTAAAAATAATGATCAGTATGTGAAAATTCAACACATTTTTCAAACACATCATTAAATATGGGTAATTCATTTATCATATACATTGACCAGATTAAGGATTGAATTGTAGGGGATGGAACATCCGACAATATTATTTAAATGTGATTTGTTTAAGGACTACATCATGTAGGTAAATTCTATATGTATGTCTTATTAAAACTCATTTATTTTTACATATCTATTAAGCTATTTGTTCATGGATCATAAAAAATTATAAATAGAGAAAATTATTAAGTATCTTTGAAAATGATAAAAACATTTCATGGAAAATAGTTTTCTTATTGGGTTAAGTTAATTTATTAATGTAATAATTTTATAAAATCAAAATTTAATTAAGATTAATATTCATACATATTCTAGATATTGAGATTTTATGATATATCTGCCTCTAGGGAAGTTAATGCATTGAATTTTAGTCCAATATCCATGGTTCTTGAATGGCAATCAATTTTTTTCCATGGGTAAAATTTTATTATCACTGAATGTGAAAAGAAAAAGATAAAAAAACATGAAAATTTCATGGTTTCATCTATATAATATAGTTCTTCTAGCACATTAGATAGTATACATCGATTTGTAAATATATATTATTATGGAATCATTGATAAAATAATAATATTGGATTATTTTTATCATGATCGAGTCAAAATGATGAAATTGTAGTTGTTTGATATGATGATGAGGTGTTGATTATTTATTAATGATTGTGAATTTTTAGTTATTATCATGACACTCACTCTGGCTATTGATGAAGCATATATATTTGAATGAATTCAAAAGCATATTTTTTATGTCAAATATCATCTTTAGTATGAATTTGGTTCCATTATTGATGTAATCCATCGACATATTTTGGATAATGGTGATGGTGAAATCAACACCATCCCTTTTCCCATTGACCCTGACCCATTTATTACTTATGATGGCTCTAATACATCAATTGTGAGTGTTTACAGTGATCCTAGTGTTGTGGTGGAAAATATATTGAATCATCCATGTTTTTTATCCTCTATTATGTTTTAGATCAATTTGGGTTGATGAGGTTAGTTCTATGCACATTGATATACAATTAATTCCAAATATATTTTTATCCATCATGGATTTCATGTGAATTTTAATATTTACTTTTTTTTAGTTTTCTATGAGTTTCATTTTCTAACGTTAAATTGAAATGATTTGAATCCTTTCAAACCAAACACATCTGAACTAATTAAATTTTATCAAAAAACAAGATGAATTGATTTGGAGATATTAAAATAATTTATATGAAAATTAAAATCATAGAAAATAATGACATAAAAATGTAAAATAACCTACACTAAAATATGATAATAATGACCTAAGAAAAATTAACATAGGGAAGTGAACTAATCAATTGAAAAAATTAAACCAAATGACCAGAAAAAAAATAGACAATGTACCTAATCAATCAACCATAATGATAAAAATGACCTAACCAAAATTTAATTGAATGAAATTAAAAATAGTAGAAAACTAGGTCATTTCAATCCATAACATGGTAATTTGAACATGTTGTTATTTCTATGGCGTGTATTATGATTTTATACTCATCCCGCAAGATATAAAATGTTTTTATTACATCACTGTTTATAATTTATTTGGTTTGAGAAGTGGTATTCATTTTTTAATTCATTTCTCCTATTTTTTCTTGTTTGGGTTACACATTATTAATGGATTTCTAATTAATTCCACATTGTTTTCACATGGAGGAAATGAAAATATTTGAATAAGTACAATGAAAAATGATGAATGAAAAAAACATCCAAATGACTGAGATGAGAATACCTCCTTCATTACCAGTGTAACAATATTATTTCAGAAATATATATCAATAAGAAATATAGTCATTTCATTAATTTTTTAATTATACTTACGATCCACCACCAAGGCCCTAATTATTCACTGATCTCAATGATTCTAGTGCACATGATGACGATATGAGGGGGTGGTACTACATCTACGAACTCAAGTCATTATACCAGAATATCTACCACAGCTTCTGATAACGGAGTGTTATTACAAACCACATGGATATTTAAGCTATCAATGTTTTCAATATAATTTTTATTTGATTCTCCTCCCTATTCATTCCCATATCTGAAGATGATTCATACTCATCATTCTTATAATTCATTTACAGAAACATATATTCCATCTTCTTTTCCTTCTACACACTTTAATCCAAGCTTCTACAGTCCATCTTCATTGACTCCAGCTCTAACAAATTCTGATCCTCCATAACATACATTCATACCCACTCCATCAGTATTGGTTTATGTTCCTAATGTGCATGAAGATATAATGATTCCAACTAAAAAAATATGTTCAGAATATTTATAGACCCCCAATAATTTTTTAACGATAATTTATTTTCATTAACAGATGTATTGATATAGTATTATTCATCATTAACTATCGGATCCTCTCATATGTTAAGTGGGCGTACATGAATGGGTGTAGTGTGGAAGCATTGCACATAGCTGATGGTGGTGTATAATAACGAAAAAAATGATTTTAAAACATGATGGGAATGTAAGAGTTTCTTGATGGTGCATTCCAAATACTCCGATATTATTCACATTCATCTCCACTTTTATTGACACATGCCAAATAATGTATTAGAAATTTAATGTTCCCAAATTTGATCAAAAGATTCATTGGATTTAATATAATATTATTATTGGATTTATGTGAAATAATATTTGGTTTCTAACTTTATATTAATTTTTTATGGTAAGGTATTGTGTCCAATAGGATGTTGGAATTATGTTGAGATTTATATAGTGTATAACCACGAGTTGTATATTGAATGGTTTTCTTGAGTTGACAAGTATTTAGTAGCTAGTATTTTCACGTGTAACTATCAAGTAGAATTTTATCAATAAATGATTACTAAATTTATGATTACCATGTTCATGGTATTTATAAAATATGTCGGTTTACATAAAAATTATAATTATTTTCCTTGATAACGTCATTTTTTATTATTGATTTTTTAGGAATCGTGACTAAAAAATAAACAAATAATGTTGCTATGAAATACCACTACACATTGGGGTATACTATGATGGCAGACCATGAGGGGAAGCAGGTATAAACTTGTATATAATTTTTCATTAATATGATATTGGTATAAATAACATGTAAATGATAATGATATTATATTGAATCATCCAATTAATGGATGGATAAAGCCAAATACTGATGTTATGGTGAAGAAGAACTATTGATATATAGGATGATGTGTATTGTTTTGAGATTCAAATGGGATGGTGATGAACTGATTCATTAAATTTTTTTGTTAGAGTAGTGGAGATTGAATATAAATTGGTTACTTTTATAGTTTGTTTCATATAAGAGATTAAAGAAGGTGGCAATCAAATATGAAGCAGTATTTAATCTCTATTTCTAGATTAAGACATTTAAAATAGTATGCCATAAAATCCAGGAATTTTTTTCAAATTCTTTTATTTAATGTTTCGATTATATAGTTTTGATTAGTGATTTATATATAATGAAAAAATGGGATTTCTTAGCTTCCAAACATACATTAAAAAATTATTTATGTAAGTGATTCAGTCCTTATTGGAGAATTGTGTAATAAATTGTATATTTTATCTATTCATGTTAGGGATAGAATTCATGCACCTCATAATTTTTGGTTTAATTTCTCTATAGGAATTACAGAGTTATCCCCAAAAGTTTTACATCCCTAATAAAGGAAGACAATAAACATGATGATATAGATGAAAATGATGATTACCAAAATAACCCCAAACAAATGGAATCAAAGAGAAATAACCTATACTAAACTAACCCTAAACAATACATTCCAAAACATATAAACTAAACATAACTCGACCCAAAATAAATGGAATTAAACTTTAAGGAAATTAAATAAATAAAAATTATCATAAAAACTGACTTTGTATTACATGACCTAAATTAAACCAATCAACCATGGCATAAACAAAATATTACTGAAAATAACTTATCTATACCAGGAATTCTAAAAAAAGATAACTAAACAAAAGAAAACTAAACTAAAGTATCTTCTTCTTATTCAAGTTTAATCGTGATAAATTAAATCAAATTATAAAAACATAATCAATCGCATAAATAAAATGTAATCAGAACTAAATCAAATAGAATAAAACTAAATTAATCTAATAATATTTGAATGGAATTGATCCGTATAAAAAAACCACATTGACCTAAACTGACCCATCTCTACCCAAAACACAATAAACTAAATTAAACCGAACTAAATAGAATTGAATCAAAAATAGCTAAATAAAGTAAATTTGAATGAAATTTATTTGACATTACATGAAAAAAAATACATCTAAATAAAAATAATCGAATAAAACAACATTAACTAGACTGTAATAATGATGAATTGAATCAAACCGAATCATTATAAATCAAAATATCATAAAATAGTGTAGTAATACACAATAATATGTGAAATAAAAACCTTTCTACATCAATTTATGCTTAGGTAAAATAAATTAAATTGACTATAAATGAATATATTTGTAAAAAATTGACTAAAACCAACCAAAACCTAATATAACAAAATAGAATAAAAAAACACACTGAAAAAAATTATATTGAATTTAATCAAATAATAAAAAATTAATTAAATTTTTTTATTGTGTAGAATATAATAGAAACAACCAAAATCTCAGTAAATAAAGATAAATTTAATTGATCCAAATCGAAATGACTTGGGCGAAAGAGACTTAATCAGATCTAAACCAAATTAAACTATATAAAACTAAACTAAATTGGAAAAATGTAAAATAATCTTAAGAAAACCATTTTGGATTGGCCGAAAGGAATTTAACCAACATGGAACATACACTGTTAAATTTAATAAAACCTGATAGGCTTAAATGATCCTTATCTCATGAAAATGAATCTGGATCAAACTAATCAAAAATCAACTAACATTAATAAACAAAATTAAATTGATTCCAACAAAATATAATGAAAAATAATGAAATAAATCAAACTATATGAAATAAATATCAATAAATACATGAAAAAATATATAGATAAACAGGTCAATAAATAATTTAATTATCTTGAACCATCAACATCCAAACAGAAGTAAACTAAACAGAACAGAATTGAAATGAATAAAACCATACTACAGAAAACATAGTAAACACGAATGAATATGACCTGAAAATACATTATTAGAATATAAACTTTCTAGAATAAAAACATGTTAATTAAAATAAAATAATTTTATATTTAATTTGATGAAAACATGAATGAAATTTCCTTTATTCCTGATTATAGTGTTGATAACTGACTTTTTCATATTAATTTATGTTATATAAATATTTTTTCATCTTATCATTAATTATTTAGATATAAACCACTAAATATTAATTAATATTATTTTATTTTCACATATATATATTTTATATCTATAGATAATCCATTCATTGATTATCAGTTATAATTCATCTTCTACGTGTTTTTCAATTCGGCTTCATTTAGAATTAAAATAAATTTTATTTTAGTTATGAAATTTATTATTAGTGAAATGTTTTAAATTTTGGATTCCTATATACAATGTCATTATAGAGGTAGATTTTTAATACAGATGGATGTTTGACTTGGTAAAACATGTTTTGGTAGAGAGGGATTTAAAGGATGGATGAATGGTTAATGAAGCGACTAAACAAAAAATTATAGGATTTACTTTGTTTATTATGTATTTCAATATCAATTTATTATCTAATTAATCTATTTTTATTTTTAACAGTCCCCTTTAGAGTACATTGATTCATAGGAAGAAAATTTTATTCCCCAAATGATTCCATACATCATGTCATGGGAGATGAGAAACATGGACGAGTACGTTGTAAACCTAAGAAGAGTACTGTCCCAATAAGGTATTAGACCACATTAAGTTCCAATTCTGGGAGAATAGATGTGCACAACACTAAACCATAAGATTAAAATGTGGAGGCTATGACTAAAAACACTGAAAAAGTTCTATACAATTTGGAAGGATGGAATTAAAGGTAAAATTCTGAATATATATAACTAATAGATGTTTTATTTTCATCTCCTTAACAAGTTACTTCCACAGCTTGTGATGTATACATGTTGAGGATACATAATTTATATACATCACCTACAAATAGTCTTAGTGGTAGTTGGGATGATGAAATTTATAGAATTTTAGATGGTGAGGATGATGATGATGAACTGGGTGAGGTTGAAGGAGATGAAGAGATGAAGGAATAAGATGGGGGTGAAGATAATGATGATATTGGTGATGAGGCCGAATAGGAGGATGAGAATGAGGATGAATGTGATAATACTAATTATGATTAGGGATATATTTTCTCATTTAATTTTTATAGATATATATAAAATATATTGTTCGATTATTTTATTGGATGAATATATGTGATATTTTCAATTAATATCATAGGTTATATTTTTCCCATTGCATGTTTGGTTTTCTAGAGGTTCTATTTTTCTATTGGTTCAAATCTGTGTTTTTGTATTTTAGGTTCTATTTTATGTCGGAAGGGTTGGTTTTCTTCTTACTATGAAATCGGGTGGGGGGTCTATACCAAAGGTTTTATAACCATTATTATTGGATTTAACCAACAGTTAAAAACTGAAACATTCGATAAAGTGAATTTTATATCATCATAAACAAAAATTTCACTCTGAACCATTGGCATAAGCCACTCCCAATAGCTCTATAGAAAACAATTTGGATAACCATTAATATATGCAATACCATATAATCTAATTTGATTATCTAGGATAATAAATCGATATATAATTATGCTATATGGTAAGGGGACTCTCGAATCCAATTTCCATTCTTTTGGTTATTCCCCTTTCATGAAAAATTTCAATGTGTATGTTCTTTTAATATTCCTCAATTATAATTTAATATTTCGTAACATTTAATTTCTAGGATATAATTGCCTCTAATATGTTGTTTTGGGAACCAAATTATTTTTTTAAACAAACATAGCATTTTAAAAAACATAGCTTTTACTTCTCTTGAGATAGTTTCTTATTCAATCTTGACTGATTAATCTTATGAGAAGTTTCTTCATAACATTTTAATATTAGAAGCTAGTATTTTTTCACAAATTTATGCTTCATGAAATTCTCTAAAACTCCATTTATTTTTCATGGGTTATTTTATGGAAAATATTGTTATATGTTAACTATGCTATGCACGATTATGTAAATGTTATGATGTGATGAGTGCACCCAAAATTATATGGTGAAATAATAAATTGGATAATGTGATGTATCTCATGAGATAATTTTCAATGTTCATGAACATGATGATAGATGATTTAAAAACTATGTGTATTAGTTCACCACTACAAAATGACGTTTCATTTTTTATACATTAACACATTACAATAAATTATATAATGATTCCACTCATGATTATGATAATTATACCATAGTCATGTTATTTAGGTAATGGCTATTCCCTCCCCTGTAATATTGATTCATGTTCCTATCAATTCTCTTAATTTTATTCGGCTCCCCCATTTATTTAATGTATATCATCACGTGATTAATATTATAAAGGAGTACTTATTGGACACATAGAAGCGAGTGAAGAATTAATTAAATAATGTTTATGTTTTATTCAGATAATGTTATATATTGTCTTAATTATCTCAAGACACTATAATTTTTCTTCTAAGTTTATTTATATTGTTATATTGCTTATCATTAAAATTAAGTAATATTAATCAATGAAAATCCATGGTCTATATTGTTGAATAATGAAATATACATAGTCTTTATCTTGTCCATGAGATGATTAAAATGGTTAAACACATATAAAAAGATAAAAACCTTTGTTAGATTAAAATATGTGATATGCTGGAAAACATTTAATAAAATTAGATATTAAATTTAGAGACATATTTTTCATTATAATATCAGCATACTAGTGATTCATGAGTTCTATATTGAGTTGGATGCTTATCAATAGGTTTATTGGTCACTATTAGATCCTTGATCGTATATGAAAAGTCTCCTTTTAGCTAACACCAAAAAGAATTATGGATCATGATCATAATGTGTTTCACAGATCTCTCTAGAGAATGTACACAATCAATCACCCACATGAACTAAATCTACTAGTTTTATAACTAAAAAAATAAACACAGTTATGAGGATAATATATGCAATATATTTTACTATATGTATAATTTTGAAGGCAACAAGAAAATACAACTTTTCAATGGGATGTGGAATAACTTTATGTATGATGAGGAATCATGGGACCCATATGAAACATTAAAACATATGTATCTAATCTATTTTAAATTAGTAATATGTGTTTATTTTTTAGGTATGAAAATTTTAAATGTTTGAAGAATTTAATGAACCATATGTTTAAAATGTTAATTTTATAAAAAATAATCACTTTTTATGTTTTATTATTTATGTATTATCAATAATGTGAACGTAGAGAAAAAATGACACTTTAATTCACTAATTATATTTTTTACATTAATAAATAAAAAATCTAGTATTACAAATATTACAAAAAAATAAAATAAATAAAATAGAAAAACTACAATGGAAAAATTTGGATAACCCCATTTGGCTTGAGTTTACCCTCCCACAAACTAAACAATAGAATGAAAGAAAGTCCATAAAATAATTGAAATTAATTATTATGGAAATTAAGTTTTTTTAGGGTAGTTGAGGTAATTAATTGTTGAGATAAATAATAGCTATTTATAGGGGATATTATGAAATCCGGGATAGTAATGTGAACATTGGAAAAGTTACCTGATTGTATTGAATAGTAACCTAGCCATTGAAAATATATATCAACCCACAATTAAGAATATTTTACATTAAAAAATTTATCATGATTAATTTATATAAATATAAATTTTAAAACTCTATAAAATAAATATTAATATTTAAAGAACAAAATATATATGTATATGTTTAATAAAATATTATATTAAGTTATATTAGAAAAGTTTTTTTTATATTAATATTTTAAATAATGTATGTCATAAAATTATTTTAATAAAATTGATATCATTTTTGAAATTTTCATTCCTATATTTTGGGGGGTATTTTTTTGTAATTTGTTGAAATACTGTAATTTTTAGCTAAATAGTAAACTTATAATTTTTTCAAAAACCCTAGATTTTTAAATTACATAATTAATTATCAAATAATTCCAAAGTGATTCGAATAAATTTTTGACTAATGAAATCCTATTTATTTTTAAAAAAATATTCATTGATAAATAATAATCATAATTTCCAAATTGAAAATAACTTTCCAAATCCTAATGTTATAAAGCGTTCCCTTATAATTACTACTTTAATTTTTTTTTCCACTTTAGATTTTAATAATATTAATTTATATGAATAATTAACGTAATAAAATTAAAAAAATAATTATATTATATTGATATAATATTTATATTATAAAAGATTTACTTACAGTTTTTGAAATTGATATAATAGATTATTTTTTTAAAAAAATTACCATTCTTCTCAAGTATAAATAACCCATCCCCCCCCCCACATGGATAAACACTTCACCCAAAAATGAATAAATATTTCCTACCAAAACACTCTCTATTAATCATATTAGACTACCCATGGATTATTTGGATTTATCGAACACCCATCATCATTGGGAAAAATTCTACCATAAGTAGAAAATATTCAACTCATGTACAATTTTCATTGTGTAATGTGATGTTTCTGATGATATTATATGTTATATGCATGAGAATGATACAATATTTCTTTCATAATTAAAATGTTATGATTTATACTCATTTTTTATGTGTGAAAATGATGATAAATGTTTTCACAACTATGTTCTATACTTTACCACTATGACATGATGTTTAATTTATATAAATCGCCACATTACATGCCTTTTTAAATTGTCTTCTTCATTATTATGATTATGATTCCATGATTATGAAATTATTATAATTTTTATTATCAACCATGTATTACCGATTCATGCCACATATTTATTATATTTTATCCCTGTAACGACCCTATGTTTTTCAAAGGAAATTCCATTCATATATTTATTTCATAAATTAACATGAAAACACAGCATAATGAACTACTATGTGATAAGTAACCTTTAAACAAATGTTTTTCACTTCAGTGTTTGGAATTTTAAAAATCTGACATTCAAGGTTGTGCTCAAGATGATTTTTGGGAGTCTAACGACACAAAAATAAATTTTGGTGAATAGTAATGTACCCTTAGGAATATTAACATACCCTTATGAATTTTAATATAACCCTTATTAATAGTAAATCATCCAACATAAGAGTAACCTTACCCGTGAATAATTAAATAAATTTTAGACATCTAAAAAAGTGACAATTTGACCATCGTAAACTTTTTGGAATTTTGGAAGTCATAAATAATTAATTATAACTATTTCATTAATTTAAAGTAAAATGTATTTTCTTAAAATATATTCATTATTTATCAAATAAATGTCTTATAGTATTTATAAACTTGTATAATACCATACATAATTTATTAAATCACTATAAAATCAGTTTTAATCATAAAAACTGTTTTTATGTAAATTATGAATATAATAAAATATTAAATTAATAATATTTCATAAATTATTTTTGAGAAATGGAATTCATTTTTGGATTCTACATGAGAAAAATGGTTGGGGTAAATTTTTTGGTATTTTTCTAAAATACTACATTTTTTTATGAATAGTGAAATACCAAAATTTAAAAAAAAAGCTAAATGAGCTAATTGTAGAGTCATGTGTGATGTCCTGCTGATGTAAGCCAACTTGGTTTGGGATCGCATGATAATATTGATATTCTTGGTCATGGAATACTCACTATTCCTTGTCTTTTGAAGAAATAATAAACTAATCAATTTTATATGAAGGAAACCCCTCTCCCCACCACTATGAATGCCACTCTTCACACCCTCATTTAGTCACACCTCTCAAGATCCATGCCTTCTGTAAACTCTGCCCAAACACCTTCCCTATCCACTAACCCACGTCTATGTGATGATGGTCTCATCATCAGACCATGCTTAGGCCCTTAAGGAGGTTCTCAAGAGAAGGATTCAAGAGGTATTTTCTCTCCCTCTTCCCCTTTAATTTTCTTTTCAAGTTCAAGTTCATTTCTTGATCTCTCCCCACCTATATTCATACAAATGGTATTTTAACACAATTATTATAAATATAATGTAATTTTATGATTCTAATAGGATATTATATCATCTATAGCCCTTTCCTTCTTCCTTTTGTTTTAATAAAGGGAACGTTGTTCAGGAGGTGTTAATTTATCACCTTCAAGAACGACATGCTTTATTCTTCCATTTCTACCTTCAGATCTGGTCATGAAACCATTTGTATGGTTGAGGCATAATATTTTATATGTATTATGTTCTATTTATAGTTCTTTAACTGACTTATGAACATATTAGTATGTGATAAATTAAAACAACTTCATTGTGATCAAAAAACCTACCAAATTAACCCAAACAATGATAATTTAATTCTTATATAATGATTCATCCACATGGATATAATATAAATCATTATAATATAATTAAAACTCATCTATTCTCATTAATAACATGTAATAACATTTCTAGATGTTTACCCATGTTCTACTCCAACATCAATTTATGAATAAAAGTGAACCGCCCAAGAAAAACCATAAAAATGAACATCCCCAAACAATGTTTTTAAACTCTACATGTCATTAAAAGGAACATAAAATGACATAATGAAACCATAATGAACCCTATTAATGTATAAAAGGTTCTGGAATTTCTAATTAATTAATATAATGTCATTATAGAGTATATCAAAGAGAAGTAATCATTTAGATACTAGATAAGGGGAAATTCTCGAACCAAACTTTCATCCATCGGTTTCTCCCACTTTCAGTCCATTTTGTATGTTTAATCCTTAAAAATCTTTTCTTAATAATTATCATTACACTTTTGGGATATACATGTTTTTCACTAGAATTAATGAAAAACCAAAATTTTTCTTTAATAACTCTTCTTTCAAGAACACACATTTTACTTCTCATTCAAGATTGATGGTTCTTGTATCAAGTATGTTGTTCCCTCTTTATTTTGGGAACCCTAATCTTATGAATGTATTATTATGATATGAAACACATTCCTTAACATGGGTTATTTATGTTCAATTTTGATTTATGTTCCATGTGGCAAGTAAGATAATGATAATGTTATGATGTTACGGGTGCGCCCGAAATAATATAGCGCAATATGAATGTTCAAAAGTGACGGGTACGCCCAAAATTATAATAAACTCTAATGAATTGGTTAACGTGAGAAATATCACGAGTAATTATGAAATGATGTGTGAAAAAGGTGGTATCATTGTTCACATGTATGTGTGGTAGTTAACCAATAAGACATGTTGTTTCATTTTTATGAATTGTCGCATTTTAATTCTTTTATTTATGCTCCTTTCATGTTCATTATCTTTTCCCATGTTATGATTATACCCACCCCATGATATATTGTTCTTATCTATCCTCTTACTGGGATTTTAGCTCACCCCTTTTTATGTCTATCCTGAGGGGGCGACATTACTAAAGAGATGACAAGTTCTATTAAGAATCTAGAGAAGAAGAATTTAAATAAAAGTTTATTCTTGATGTGGTATTTGTTAAGTATGGTCCTGGTTTTTCCAAGACACTAAACCTTTGGATCATCTTTGTGTAATAATATTATTTTTATTATCATTAAAATGAAGTAATAGTAATGTATAGAAAGGTTGGGTCACTATAATCCCTCCCTTTTTTAGAATTTTATATGAATCATTTTTTGATTTATATCCTTATGTATCTATGTTCTAAATAGAATTTTAGAGATTATATGTTAAGAGAGAATAATTATTTTACAAATTTTAATGTTTTATTACTTATATGTTATTTATGAATCTAATCTAAAAAATATATAATAACATTTGATTATTTAATTGATATATATTTTTTAGCCATCTTATGTAATGGTCATATAATGATATGTCAGTTTACTATGTATATATTGGTTATTACTAATAGTTTAAATAATAAAATATGAAAAATAGTAAACAACATAGTTTCTCAAATTAATGTATCATGTGGTTTCACTAACCTACTAGGTACACAATATCTACTTTACCTGGAGGGATTAAATCATCCTTATATCCATTTATTATACCCCCATAGAATCCAGATGGCCTGCTATTGGAATGAAATTCATATAAATTGTGGTGCTTATATATATAATTCCACAAACTACATAAATGAGAAAATGTTGTATATGATATTTTTTCAAATTTAACCAACTGTTCCTTATTCATTAAGGTAAAAAAACCTCACACTAGTATCCCAACAAGTCAGGTCCATCTCTACATTCAAAAAATTATACATAAAAGGGCCTATTTAATTATTGATAATAGATATGAAAAAATAAAAATAATAATCTCAAACACCATGTGTATAATATGGAATTAAAATAATACAACTATACTACTATATATTGAATCCATCAATCCTAGGCCCCTAGTAACCAAGTCTTAGTACCAAAATTTTATTTAGGATTCACTAGTTTGAAATCCATTATATTCTCTAACACATTCCTATTTCTAATTAAAGGAATACCCAAAAATGTAGAAAAAATATTAAAAATACTCAGATATAAATATGTAATATTACATCCCATATCATTATTAATATTAACTAGACCTGTAGAAATACATAACCTTGGGTATGACTCATCATAATCTAAATTATTTTAAAAAATTTGAGAGATCCACTATAATTTCATGAGGAGACTATAACCCCATTTTAAGTATTGAAATATTATTAGATAAAAAACGAATAATCATAGTATTAAAAATTCATTTGAGTAAATTTAGATAAATGTATTCTCATAACCAATAAAAATAAATTTTGTGTAAACATAAGTCATACAATCATACAGATCTAGCCACCAACTAGGATGGTCAAACATACAGAATCAACAAAGAAAGTAATAAATGAAAAGTTCTATAGAAACTCTAGGCCATAACACATATCATGTTTGATATACATAACAAATCTAACTAGCTCGATCAATATTATAGGGGTCTCTTCCTAACACATTCCTTGTATCAGTAATTGTCACTCATAAACCGTTTTTTAGTATCCACATGAGAAGGAAGTGAGTATTAAACATTGTAGTGAAAAACGAATATGGTCTCGTACATAACTATCAATACAATTATATGTACATATGACATTCTAAATAAAAATAAATCAGGAAATGTGAAACATTAAATAAATTATATACGTCCATTGATCCTTTTGCATAAAACAATGATTTACCATTCAATTCATCATCCAGTTCCAGACCGTCTTTAATAACATCACGATGACTATTACCAAAATAATATACACTTGGGTGCCTTTTAAACTTGCTCAATGAAAAAAAAATTGTTTGACCCAATGGATATCATAACCCATATCCATTGGCTATGATAATTCATTTACACAAGATACAGGATAACATGTCTCAAAATATTGAATAGTTTACATGTCTTTTAATAATATATTCCAACATGATTACCCTATATCATTTTAAGACATGATGTAAAAGTTACAATTATATTATGAAAATTTTTATTTCTTCAAATACAGACCTGGAATTATTCATATACTAATTTTCATTGTAATTATTAATAGTGAAAATAATAAATGGAGGGGTTGTATGATTATTAAGGGAATGTGTAAATGATATTCTATCAATACATAAATAATGAGTAAATAAAAATCATGAAAAAAAATAATCAAATATGTAATAAATAAATGATGATATAATGTGAATATATTTATCAATAATGTGACAAAATAAATATTCACATCAAAAACAATAACTAATTTCATAATGATAGAATTCAGAATTCCAAAAATAATAATCATAACATTAATTACTTATGAAATGACAACACAAACATATAGTAAAGACCTTGTTCCAAGAGATCATAAAAAATTGGGTTGACATAATCAAAATAACCATGATTTCTTGTATCATGACACATACCAAGTCATATAGGGTCTATAATGGTCATTTGAAGCCATATTATATATACATTACATTCATTAAATGAATGGGATCAACAAAAATTCATTACACAATCCACATAAAAATTCATATTGAAAACATTTCATATGAAATATTAATATTATACCCAATAATTAACTATAAAATGATCACTATACATCATTAGAAATAAGGATGATATCATTAATATATATCCATAATAAATTATAGGAAATTCAAAGTATTTTAAAATATATTAAATTTCAATTGAAATATCACTGATGAATTTCATAAGGAAAATAACCTTTTCATTTTGAAATCACATATTAAAATTTTAATATATCCATAAAATATATGAATTTTGTTTACATTAATATTATACATGGTATTTTTTTAATTTAATATTCAAATTAAATAGTAGTCTTTATTTCCGGAAACATCATTTTTACGGTAACTGATAAAAAGATGAGTTTGTTCACAACTTCAGTAAAAAGTTCTCCATTCAGAATGTTACAGGAATATTCTTTTTAATAATATAAAAATAATATAAAAAATAGTTAAAAATAATTAAATAATTTTTTTTATAATATTAATAATATTATAGAATATATTTTAAAGTAAATATGTACTTGAATGTAAAAGGCACTCGTCTGAATTAAAAAATAATGTTTATTTTACCTTAAATCATTTTTTAGTCTTCCATAGTGATATAGTAGAAAACAATTTGAAATAAATCATTAAATCACCATAAATATCAATATGATTTGAAAATATACCAGGGTTATGATTTATGTATCATATAATTCATTATAGTGGAACTAAAATATAAATAATCCTTATTGGGAATAATATTGGGAAATAAACACATAGCCCTTGGGTAATTTTTTAAAATATACTCTATGAAAAGAAATAACATCCAAATGAAAAATTAAATTTCTATAACATAATTTTATTTATAATATAAAATATAAAATTTTGGTTTTAAATATAATACAAGAGAGACAATTGGTGAATATGGAATATGTATCATAGATAAAAAGTGTGACAAAGATCCGTTACAAAGACCATAACACTGAAGTAAAAAATTAATCTTTTATGATATCTTGTGAAAAAATTTTAAATCAACATAAAACATCTGTAAATAAAATAATAAATAATATGAGGTCATTGGAAAAATATTCATCGAATAACATAGAAATCATAGATTTAATGGTACTCAACTAAAAGAAATTGAGTAATGAAACAATTTAATTATGTTTTGAATTATGTCATAAGTGATTATATAATCTAATATAATTAATTAAAATTAACTAAAATTATATAACAGATTCTTATATATAATTCGGTGACCATACATGGGTTTATTTTTATATTTTATTCTGCGTTTATTATAAATCATTAATTATCATTATCAGTTCTAGTGTTCAATACTACATTTTTCATATATGTGTTCGTTTAGTAGTTATAATTCATTCATATTGATCTTCATTTATTTATCTATATAATTTTAATAATTAAATTAATTTCATTTATATTCATTATATATATATATAATAAGTCATGATATTATTATATGAATAATGATTTTTTTGATTTGTGGGGGAATTAGTTCATTTGTATATATAAGTGGTGATTTATTGTTAAAATAGTGGAAAGGTAAGATGGGGATCCATATATTTTATTTATATATTCAAAATTATATCCTAATTAGAATAAATATAATTTCATTTCATTTTGATCAATCATTATTAGAAACCATAAGAGGATGTTTTGGAAATTAAAATATGTCACTTTTGTGAGTTATTAGTCCTCACATACACATGAAAGATGTTTTTATTTTATATTTTACTGATATGTAAATGAAAAATGATTATAACATAATCATAAAAAAAATTCTATATGTGGGATATAATAATATTACAATATAAAAATGTATAGTTGGGTATTAAATGAGGTAATCTAATAAATCCAATATAAGACAGTTGATTGATAAATATACTACATCATTAGACAATCTCATTTGGTCATTAAAAAATGCTTTGTTATTATGGTATTTTGATAAAATAAGGACTTAAAGGCAATTTTTATTTTCATTAACAGTTAATTTTCATAGTTATTGTATCATATAATAAACTATTTATGTGTGGGAAAGAGAGGAGGGGTAGTGTCATTTTATACTAGAGGGATATGACATATATTTATTTTTTCAAGAAATCCACATATATTAATATCAGAATCAAGAAAAATCACAATAAAATAACTTAAAATCATATAAACCATGATATAAGTTAAAACTAATATTATAAAATACGTTTTAGACATATTTTGGTATTAATTGAAATATTATTATTTTATTTGAATCCAATTTAACACGTTCTATATCTTAACAAGGTAACAAGACCTTAAACGAAGACATTATTCATATAGTTGAAAAATGAATGTGAAATCATTAAAAAAATATGAAATTTTACTTGTAAATAGGGATTCCATTTTTTTTTTAAAAATATCATCTAAGTGGAATAAATTAAATTAAAAATAAATATGTAAAATATGATGAAAAATAACTTTATAGGCAAATGGATTTTCTATAAAAAAATATTTTTGTTTCAAAACAAAGTATATTATTGTATTAATTAAAATTAATTTATTTTTTATTCAAAAGCATTTAATTAAAATTTATTATTTATTTAAAAAAAGTATCAAAATAAATATTTGAAATGAAAATAATTTTTTTGATAAAATAAATATTTTGAAATTTTCAGTAAAAATAAATATTTTCCATTAAAGAAAAAAATAACCCGTAATATAATATTTATATTCTTATTTGAAAATTATAAAATTTTTATCATGTAAAATTTATAAATTTGGTAGAAATTAATTATAATATCACCAAAAAAATCAATAAAAAAACTTTAGATGAAAACATATTTTTTATTCATTGTATGATGTAACTAAAATTTAATATCATGTGTCATATGTATTAATATATATTTATTTATTTGTAGTTACGTTTTAATTATATATATATATATATCACAATTTTATTTGATATATTCATTCAATAAAATTCAACGACTTTATTATAAGGGTCATTCTAAAATAATATTATTTCATATATTGATCAAGAATGATATTACGTGTCCTATATAAAATCCAATGTAAAGTTTTAGTAAATAAAAAATAAACTAAAATATAGGGGTATAACATCCCTACATCCATTGAAAAATCACATCCATTAACTTTTAATTCATTTTCATATTCTAAATATAACATAACACACATTAATCATTATGGTATGGCCTTTAATCATTTTATGTATTTTAATCTATAAGACTTATACACATAAATGGGTTTCTAAAAACATACCCGGGTTGTTGAGTGATACGTGACACCTATGTTTCAATATATTTATATATATTTGAATATAGTTTGATAATTATTATTTATTTATATGAAAAATAATACAAAATATGCCTATATGATTTCATCATATTCGATAATCATAATTTAATCCTTAAATGTGAATCATCATTATCATGGTGAATTCTTCTACTTCTGAAGTAATAAAATAAAAACTAAATTGACAATAAATTACTGAGAATAATGATAATATATTCATCATGTATAAAACAGAAAATGGTTTTCACAAGATAAAATACAAACCAATATGAGTAAACATATATATGAGGATATAAATTATTTTACTCGTATGAATCAATTATAACACTCAATGATTAACATAAATAATTTTTTATGAAACTAAACTAAATTATTATAAATGATATACATGGTGATGTTAAAAAGAATAATGAAATATTTTATCACTTAATCTCATGATATCAATTTAACATTATTATATAGACACCAATAATCACTCATAATTATATATAAAAATGTATACCCACTATCATATAATCTACCATATATTATAATCATTTCGATAAATATCATAAATCACCATAAAAATGAAATAAAATTATATATGCTTCTAAAATATAACTAATCCATTATTCATAAAGTAATATAAACCGTCACAAAAAATATTTCCATTTAACATAATCATATAATGTATGAAATATAATAAAATTGTAGAAAAATAAAATTAACCACATTGTCACAAAATCACTTTTTTATATCATGGTTATCTATATTGTAAAATTTTATTACTAGAATTTGATAAATCATTTATTAAAATATAACCTTTTTATAATTAATAATAATATTAAACATAATGGTTATAAACACATTTAATCTTATATCAACAAAATTTAAAATCATTATTAAAAAATATAAATTAAACTAAACCGATACAAATCCAATGGATTGTATTCTAATAATTGTATCTAAAAATATACATAAACATCTAAGAATACCATCATAAAAAACCTTTAATTGGGTATCCACCCTTTTACCATTTTTATAAACTTATCGACCCTTGAAATGTTTCGTTTGTCCCATATCACGGTGGAATATCATTACTTTCAATATCTGATATCCTATCATTCCTCATAAATTTTCAACCCCAAAATGAAAATATACATAATAATATCCACCACCGATTTGTATCTCGGTGTTTAGTCTTATGACTAATCATGATATACCCAGGTGGATCATGTTAATACCCTCTCCACCAATTTCAAATATCAAACCCTAGTAGAAATAGTGATGTAGCAACATTCACATACCACTATCAATACTGGGATACATTTTCTATGAACATTATAGAATCAATACTTTAAAAAACATCATGATATTACCATAAATAGGGAAATATTTATAGAGTACATCATTGGGATATGTAAAATAATTTATGATTAACTAAATCTTCTTCCCAAGGGTATTACTATTTTCCTTTCAAACTAACTATAGAACCATGACACCAGTTTCATAGATTTGATGGTTATAATACTACATTAGAACAATATACTCTAGATATCAACACAAAGGATCTTATATTTTATTATTATACTGGTACGTGATAAATACATTATTCATACTATATATCTCAAAACATTAAATATAAAATAAAATTCTAGTGAGACCATTATCAATTCTTCTTTTATATCTTCAGAATCATTCATAGTCACATTCTCTGTAGCTTGGGGAAATGGAAAATTTTAAATGCTGAGATAATATTCATAACATGGTAAATAGTAATAAAATTATATCATAGAATAGGTAAATCATATATAATATGAGGAGATAAAAAATAATCAAATATAAATTATAACACATATCATAATAGGGGAATATAAGCTTGGATTAAGTAATAACTTAATGATTAACATGGATAACAATAGAAATGATCATATTGATGAAATGAATATTGACTGAAATCATAATTATACCATTAATTCATTATCTCAAGGAATCATAACCAAATCATCAAGGCCTTATATGAATATAACAAAAAAACTAGTCTAACAATCACAAAATACATCAGTATGTGTGTCTTATGGACCAAAAAATTCTGAAATATAATATTAGAGGCCTTACCTATCACTTACTAAGTATAATTCATTAATTATATTAAAGGTGTGAATATATATTCTATACATAATTTCCATTAACATTTCTATTGAACAACTTGCTTCTGAAATGTAATCATTTTCCAAAATCCATAAATAAAACATGATCATAAGCCATATGAAGAAATAATGTGTGTGGTATAAGATTACTACATCCCAATAAATAATATGACTTATCAAAGGATTTTATCATGGTGGAAAATAAATTGAAACTATTGTTGAAACGTTTCAAAATAAAAATAACATTTTCTTTTTTAAATCATTTAATGAATATATGATAAACTCTAGAATATTAGGAGAAACATATTCATTGAAATAAAATAAGGACTATTGTAATTTTTTATTCAAACAATACTATTATCATAATGTTATGAAAATTTGTACATGTTGTAACCATTAAAACTAGGATTCCATTCACACTTTTTGTAAAAAGTTATTTATTAGTAGAATGAAAAGAACATTCCAATTATGAAATATTAGATAAAGTAAAACAAGGTTGAAAATGAATTTCATTAATAAATATGGAATTTTAAAATCATTCGTTAAGGAATTATAATGAAAATAAAGCCACAAAGTAAAATTATCCCCCAAACCAATTGAAAAAAAGGAATTATTTTACATTAAAACCAATTTTTTAGGCCCAAATAAGACCAACATGGAACTAATAAATCAAAATAAAATAAAATATTAGAGGGGAATAAAATTTATTTGGTTTATGTTGGATATATTATATAATTATTCCAATGTAAACTTAAATAACAATATTCCTGAATAAGAATGAGATTGTGAAATAAACCCTTCTAATATTTACAACCCATGCATCATAAACCCTTGAAATAAATGACATTAAATAAATCATTTAATAAAATTAATATAAAAATATTCAACATGTAAAATATCAATGGTTTTTGTACAAACATGAAACAAATAAAATAATTTGTAAATATATCATATGTCTCATAAAATGGATTATGGAACTTCAAAATCTTATAATGATTTTCATACCGAAGGAATAAATAAAAAATGAACAGATTTAACATAAAAAATATAAATCCGTATTAAAAATTGTTTATATAATATAAAATATTTTTTTCATTAAAAAAAATCATGGAATAGTAGATATAATGAATAATTAACATAACCTAATGGAATGAAATGTTTTTCACAAACCCCATACCTATTTTCCTGCATTCTATGTAAATGATTTCAAACACCCTAAATAATTATGTCTTTATTATTATAAAAAAAATTGTATTCATATTTATATCACTAGGAATTACTCTCTTGTATAATCTTTTCATCTATTCATTAATATGATTTATTATCATTATCATATGGGTTGTTAAAATGAATATTTTTAATATATGTTTTCATTCGGTAGTTATGGCCCTTCCCTCTTGAGCTTGGATTCACTGTCTATAATATATTAATTTTATATAAATATATTATATATTGATTATATAAATATTTATAATCATACCTTACATTAAATAAAGAAAAATGAATTACATCTCTCTATAGAGGTGGTCATCAACAGATACACACGATTGGCATTATCATTTCTTAACAGGTGATTGGTTAAGAAATAAAATAAAATAATATATTTTTTAAATCATAATTATTTAGTAAAAATAATAAATGTGAAATTATTAAATTTTTTTATCATTCATTATGGTCAACCATAAGAGGTGGTAATGAAAAAATAAATGTATATTCTTCAAGTGGTGGTAATGTGAACATACACATGAATTGTGTTATTATTTTCTAATAGATGGATGTGTGGGTTAAAAAAGATTAAAAAATAAACATATTAATATTTTAGTACACTAGATATACATAAATTACTATATTTAATGGTTATTGGAGGTTTAATGGAGGGAAAGGAATTAATAAGAATAAAACACTCTCTTTATAATTATACAAGTGTTTATGAAAAAATCATTAGGATTATAAAACATGGATTTTTAGAATGGTATTATAAAAAAATAAGAGCTCTATGTAGATTTTAGGGTTGTTAGGAATGGATTTCAGTAGGTATGGTCTGATATAAGAGGATCATTAAGTGATGATAAGTTATTCAAGGTGGTTCCATTTTATTAGTGATATATAGCACACACATGGATGGATTCAAATATTAGAATATATTAATGTATTACACTATAAAAATATATCTATAATGACACATAATATAATATTAGATCATACAGTTTAAAATTAAGACAATAAAATATGATTTAAACAAATTTTATTATATTTAACATCATATTATTTTTGTTTTAACCAATTAATAATGTTTTAACTCATACCAAGATTCTATCGTTTTTATAAATGTTATTATTGAAATTGAAAAAAATTTCCTCATAAATTTTTTTATAATTATGATAAAAAATGAAATCTATTATAAGATATTCAATTCTTATACAAGAAATAAATTTCTTTTATTATAATCTACCAAAATGTGATAAAAATTGGTTTTCCAAATAATTGAATTCTGAGTGTAATAATATCGTTAAGTCAATAATATTAATAATTTTGACTTAAATGAGTTTTAATGTGTTATTATTAATTTTGAAAAATTAATAAAATTGTTAAAATGTTTATTGAAGCCATTAAATCTATTAAATGAGTGCAATTATTTCCCACTCATTATGGTCTCATATCATAAGTGTTTGAGATGTCGAAATGAATCAAAATGATTTTCATGACAAAAAATATTATAAAAAGGAATGTATGATATAGTTTAATATTATATCATGTCCCTTAGTACTCTTCACTGGTTGACCTACATGCATGCTTTGGGGTTGACATGACTCCCCTCATGTTCTCCATAAATGAGTAGATTCATTGGTTTATTTGGCTAAATAACTAGTTTTAATTTGAATTAGAAATCATTTTGTATTATCCTTTCACTGAGGGTGGATTTATTAATATCATGGTCTTATATCACTCTTGTGGCGAGAAGATGGTTGTTTGTACTTTTTCATTGGTTGATGGAAGAACACATTGGCTTTAACTCTCCTCATGATTATGTTTGGGTTAATCTTCTCGACATCCACACCCCATTCAATAATTTTGATTATATTTGAAGAATTTTTAATGCATTATGGGAGTTCTAGTGTTCATATGATAATACCATCGGCCTTTTTTATGCTTAAAATGCACAAATATGATTTGAAATGAATTTTTAATTTCCTCTTCTGTCGTGGATTTTTAACTGGGTATGAGAGGTTTGGGAATGGCGGAAGAATTATTATTTCTACCTATAGGATTCCTGTAGTAAAGAGTGACATCTCTAGGGTCCCTATCTGATAGGTTTTTGAATGAATATTGTTTTTCCCGTAGAACATCATTTGGCTCCTGACCCATCCTCAAAGTCATATCATGTATTCTCCTCTTCCTTTTGTAGAACCCACCCCATTTGAGTCAGAGATGTGAGGCAAGGGACCCAATCCTATTAGCATTGTTTTTATTTATACCCCTTCCCTTATAGATTTAGTATCATATCAACCTTCATATTCCCCACCATGGGAAGGATAATGTTTGGATCTGGTCCATTGTTTCACATGCATCCAGGTATTACCATTTGGCTCCCTCTTTCCCATAAAGCACTTCCCCATGCAACTTTTCTCTCCCCATGGGTCCGCTCCAATTCCTGAGGCATGCTTTTATTTTATCATGTGTTGTTTTATGTTACATTATTTAATTCATTGGGGTATTTTAATTTTTTGAATAAACATTAAATATGGATCATATGTAATGTGTGGAGATTATAGGGGAATACAAGATTGAATGCCTTTTTTGGTTGTGAGCCATGTTATTATCCTATATCCCCCCCCCCATCTTGTATAGCCAATAAACTTGTATCAGAGTGTAGTACCAACACATCCTCCAATTTATGAAGATGACCACCGCAATTTAGCCGCATGATCCAAAGTTGTTTAAGGAAAACTACTAAAGGTGGTTCATCCAATTAAAGGAATTATTCGGATTGCAAGAATTATTGGAGATCGTCACCAATGTGTATATCGTACCCACTGTAGAGGAAGAATCCTCTTTCACGAATGAAGAATATATGGCCATAAAAATCGAAGGGAAAAAATACAATAAGGCATTGTTCCTCCTCTAGCAAGGGTTAGATGAATCTGCATTTCAATATATTGTTGAAGCAATATTGAGAAAGTATTCTTGGGGTACCCTTGCCTCTATATTCGAAGGTTTTGATCCAGTTATGCGTGTTCATCTTCAAACACAAAGAGCGGAGTTCAATGCTGTGAAAATGAAAGACATTGAGAGTATTTCTGATTTTTTTTCACAGATAATTCCCATTGATAACAAATTGGAATGAAATGGTGAAACGATTTAGTGCATCTGAGTTATTGACAAAGCACATCGATCTCTGAAAACCGAATTTGAGCATGTGGTTGTGGTAATTGAAGAATCTTAAGATTTGGAAAAAATATCCAATGATGAATTGATGGGGACATTGCAAGTACATGAGAAGATAATGAAGTAGAATACAGGTTCAATAATAGATAATGAGATAGAGTCCAAGTTGACTCTGCAAGAAGAAATGAATGGCCACAGATAATGAGTTAGTTATCAACTAAGAAGAAGAAGGCATAGATACCATCAAATCTATTAAAAAATCAACAAAATTTCACTAGAATCTATGGAAGAGGACACGATGGAGGCTGATTCACCCATGGTCATGGAAATTCAAAGGACGTTCAATGCCACAATTGTATGAAATTTGGCCACTATGCCTCTGATTGTTAGATAAAAGTGGATCATGATGACGATACAACAATGTTGAAGCATCACATCATGAAGAAGAAGGTAACACACTCTTCCTAGAATAAGAAAATTCATGTGAACGCCTCGTTGAATGGTATCTGGACATTGGTGCAAGCAACCTCATGAGTTGTAACAAAGGGCTTTTCAAGGAACTCACCAATGAAGATCATGGAGACTATAGTTTTGGAAACTCATCAAAGGTACTCATGATTGGCAGAGATAAAATAAAAATCTATCTGAATAATGTAGAGTCCAATTACATTTTTATTGTATATTATGTAAATATTATGAAAGATAATATCATCAATCTTTTCTATGTCCTTGAGAAGGGGTACTCCATACAATAGGAAAACTCTTCTTTGTCTATAAGAGATGCTCCATGGATTCATGTTTCTCAATTCCAAATGGTGATGAATCACATGTTTCCACTGCATATCATCACAAAGGCCAAGGAGTGACTATTTGTACTCATTAAGAACGATTCATATAGATGGAATCTACACATTGGACATCTCCATTTTAGAGGGCATAAACTTATATCATCATCAAGCATGGTGCATGGCCTGCCGGCGATTGATGTTCCAAATCATGTTTGTGAGGTGTGTACACTCAGCAAGCAACAAAGGAACTCCTTCACAAGTGTAGTGTCCAGAAGGGCCAAGTAACTACTTCTGTAGGTTCACATAGATATATGGGGACCACTTGACACACCATCACATGGAGGTAATAGGTATTTTATTAACCTTATTTATGAATTCATCAGAAATTTTTTGGTGTATTTCATCAAAGAAAAATCATCATATTTAAATGTATTTAAAACATTTAATTCTCATGTTGAATCTGAATGTGGCCACATAATCAATGTACTCTGATTGGACAGAGGTTTTGAATACACCACAAATGCATTTTCAGATTTCTATGTGGAACATGGCATCAAAAAAATACATTGCAGCCTATGCTCCATAATAGAATGGGAATGTAGAAAGAAAGAACCACACCATCCTCGATATGATGAGGATTATGCTAAAGGAGAAAGGGATGCCAAAGGGTTTTTGGGCAGAGGTAGTGGCATGTATTCCCTACATTTTCAATCATTTTCCAACGATGAGTGTTAGGAACATGACACCACAAGAGGGGAGGAGTTGCTGCAAACCAAGCATGGAACACCTAAGATCCTTCATGTGTGTCACCTACACTGATGTCACAGAAGCAAGAAGTAGGAAACAAGATGATTATGGTTAAAAGTGTATCTTAATTAGCTATTATGAAGCCTCCAAAGCCTACATGCTTAAAACCAACTAACCAGTAAATCATTGCTGAGTAGAGATGTGGTTTTTAGTGAGGAAGAAGTGTGGAAATGGAATGATGAATAATAAAACAATTATGTTCCAATTGAGATAGATGTTCCTGATGAAATACATGATTATCATGAGAAAACACCTCTAATAGATTCTTCAGGAACATCATCACATGCAATATGTCCTCGAGTACATTTCATCAGACATGAAATCACTCTATCAAATTAAAATCTAGCTAGATCATCTTCACCTATGGATCCCATGATGATGATAAATTTCAGTGACATTTATTAGTAGACTGAATAGGTAAATATTTTTTTTGTATGTGGATCATGAGCCTATGATGTTCCATGAATTCATGATGGAATGATGTTAGAGTATTACTATGGAAGAATAAATTAAATCCATATGGAAAAATGATACATGGCACCTAATTACACTCCCAAAAATCCAGAAGATCATTAGTGACAAATGCGTGTACAAAATAAAGAGAAATAAAGTAGGCGATATCGATCAATACAAGGCAAGGCTTGTAGAAAATGAGTACAAAAAAGTGTGGGGTGGACTATGAAGATTCCATTTCTCTTATTTCACTACTCATTAATATAAGGATGATTATCTACCTTACTAGTCTACACTGTTGGATGACCAACCAACTAGATGTGAAGTCTGCATTCATGAATGGAATTCTATTGGAAGAGCATTATGATGACCATCATGAAGGTTTTATTATGCAAGGGGATGAATAAAATGTGTATTATTTAAAGAAATATCTTTATGGGTTGAATCAGGATCCTTATGCTTTGAATGAATGCATCAAAAACTATCTTTGAGAGAATGGATTCGCCATGTGTCTATATAGACATGCAGTTTACATCAAGAAGAATGTTTGGGGGGACATACGTATTTCATGCTTTTATGTGGATGATTTTCTGTTTACAGGGATCAGTTGATAGATGTTCAATGACTTCATGGAGGTCATGTTAAAAGAGTTTGAGATGACAGATGGGTGTCTCATCTCCTTCTTTATGGGAATTGTTGTAAATCAATGAAATAGCGGCATCTATATGTCATAGAAGATGTATGTGAGGGAGTTCCTTGAAAAATTCAAGATGGACAATTGCAGTGTAGTAATCAAACTTGTAGAAATGAGCTTGAAACTGACAAAAGATTGAGAAGGAAGAAGTGTTGACTCAAATCTATTCAAGATTATGATTGGAAGCATGAGGTATATCACAATCACAATGCCAGATATTGTCTATAGTGTTTGTCTTCTAAGAAGATATATAGAGCCATAATAAGGGTCACACCAGCAAGTTGCAAAATTTATCCCTAGGTACGTTAAAGGAACATTGAATTTTAGTCAATTATATAAATACAATGGAGAAGAAAATATATATGGTTACTCACATATTGATTTGGGAGGTGACCAAGATGAAAGGAAGAGCACTACTGGATATGAATTTTTTATTGTATCTTCTGCATTCACCTGGAATTCATGGGAGAAGAATTTGGTTTCCATATCCACATGTAAAGCAGAGTACATGAAAAATTCCACTAATTTAATTGAGGGAATTTGGTTGTGAAATTTGATGAATGAGATGAAGCATCCACAAGATGGATCCATGGTGATATATGTGGATAAAAAGATGGCTATTGAACTAGTCAAAAATCTGGTATAGAATGGGGGAATAATACACATTGATACTCGTTATCATTATATCAGGTATCATGTGTAATGGAAAATGAAAAAATTGGAATATTTTGATACTACTGAATAGGTGACATATGTTTTCACAAAGTCCCTACAGACAGATGCATTCAAACAGCTAAAAATGATGCTTGGGATGAAGCCGGTTTTGGTTTGAAGTGGAGTAAAGGAAATACAATCCAAAATAAATAGGAGTATATTGTTTTCCCAGGAGGCCATATCTTCCCATGCGACTCCCTATTTCCCATAAAGTACTTCCCCATGAAAAATTCTCCCTCCCAATGGTTTTGCTCCAATTCCTGATACATTCATTTATTTTATGATGTGTAGTTTCTTGTTCTTTTATTTAAGGCTTTGGTGTCTTTTTATTTTTTGGAATAGCATTTAAATATTCCTTATATGTAATGCTTGGAGAATATAGGGTAATACATTATTTAAATCCTATTTTTTTGTTTTACTTTTTATTGTCCCCTATTTTTTCCAAGGCTTTTATTGCCGACAAGATCAATGCTTCACTTAAACTCCCTACTAAATACATTTAACTATTTTGGATTGTTATTATTTTTTATGAGGGGTCAGATATTGAATTTATTCCTCCTTTATCAACTCCCAATAAATTTCATACTAGAATAAAATCAAAATGGATTATGTTTAAGAATTATTATATTTAGAATGTGTGGAGACACCTAGGTCCAAATCCAAGAATCCAAATTATCCATGATCTCTCTTCTGATTTATAATTCCCATAGGGTTGGTGCATGTGTTTGTATGAACTTTATTTCCCTTGATATTCTTAATATTATTCCCTCAACTGTGTTAGTTCATGAGGTGAAGTAATCATCCTCAAACATGTTTTTGTTTTAAAAAATAATTATAATTGGTCGTTGATTGAATGTTGAGGACAAAAATCACCAAATATTGATTTTTGGGAATTCTATAACCGCAATTAATCCCATTTATGATTCAGAATAGTTCATCACCAAAAACATTATTGCATTTACTCAATGATTTCCCATTAATTTGGTCTATACCAATTATTATTTACAAGAAGAGGAGGTTCTTTGGATCTATGAGACTTTGTTCTCCATTGGTGATATTCCACGGTTTAACTGGATATTTCAATGCAATAACTCATATAATGGAGAATAAAGGTGTTGAATATTTTTCCAGGAGAAAAATTTGGGATTTATCCCAATTTTAATCTCATAGTGGACTGTGTTATTTTGGGTATTTTGTAGACTGCTTTACATGGTTTAACAATCAGTGAGTTTGAGGATGAGTCTAGATTTGACTGTATAGGTGTCTATAAAATTTTAATGTCGTCTTTGGATTATCAGATACAATGCTCACTCATATTTTCTTTGTATTATATGCTCATTATCTTTAATGGGTATATATTTCTAGTAGAAATGGGTGAGGAGATCATTTTATGTATGCTTTGTTCTGGAAATATTTGCTGAGATATCACCAAATAGTTGCAGAATCCACGAATATGCCTACAAATGGTGGCTTGCGCATGGGATTCATAATAAACATAGGTGGTAGAATTGTGAGATTCAATACCGTGTTAGTAGAAAACCACCTTGTACAAAGGACATGTACTTGCTCTCTAATGAAATTGTTCACATGGAACTTTTCCTTAAGAAATAATTGGGGTGAATCATTATATTCTGGTCTTTTTCAGAAGAAGAATTTTTTAGATGGTATTATTGTTCCACATGAGTGCGTATCAAGTGAGAAATATCATATAAAATGTTTAGATAAGGGGATTGTAACACATCCTACATCCATTATTACATCATATAAAGAGATGTATCATCTGAAAAAATATCTTAATTGAGTGTGGAACTCTCTCTAATGGTCATGAGTTGATTGGTGGTATTTAGTTTTCACTTCAAAAATAGTCTTACATGTATCAGCCCTTAAATGCTTTATGTCTATCAATGTACCCATACAAATTTGTTTTAGTCTTCCCCCATTGTATTTTTAGTAGAGGATAATGTCCACATAGAATCTATCATTGAAGAAGAAGTGATTGTGGAATCTATATGGGTGCTTAATCCTAAAAGTGATGTGAGTCCAAATGGAAGTTTGGGGGAATTCTTTATCTATAACAAGAACATTATGAGGAATTACTTAGTGATGGTGGTCAACAATTTTCTTAGGGGTGGAACCATTACATAGGTGGCAGTTTCTTCAACCTTAGTGCTCTTACATATGAATACAGATGCTTATTCATTGGGTAATTATAGACCTATTAATATGTTGAATTTCTTATAGAAGGACCCAGATAGTGTGATTAACAGAAGCTCCTAAATATTTATTCAACATTGTATTTCTAAAGATAAATGATGGTTCATTTAAGTAAGGTTGATCCAAGACTCTATCAGCCTTGTTTAGGAGATATTGTATGACATATACCCAAATATTAGGGTATAAAACATTTTTTCAAACATGATGTGGATCAATAATGTGATAGGGTAGTGTGTAATTTCATTATCAGTGTCGTCAACTATATGTGGTTGTCATCCTGGGCCTTCGATGACATGATAATATTCTTCAACTAGTATTGAATTTCAATCTATTTCACATAGAGGATCATGGCTTCATCAAATCCATCTATGTTATAAGACAGTGTGACCTTATTTCTCCGTGCTTAATTTTTATTATCCTATACACCTTTAATAAATTCATCTATAATAAAATCCTAGATGAGTAAATCATTCTATGTTGATAATGAACACGTTGGTGGTATTTCCAATTTACGGTTTAGTGATAGCACATTGATTTTTATTGACACTAAAAAAATAACTCCACATGGAATTAATAATGTTTTCGTGTAGTTTAAGAAGTTGAGTAGACAACACATGAATCATGATCAGATGAGTATTTTTATTTAAATCCAGTGCACATTTAAGAGGGATTCATTTCTCAAAAGCATGATAGTAATTTTCCAAAGTGGATTTTCTCTTAATTACTGGGGGCTCATATGTACTCTCATAGCCCTCGTATTCCTCATTTTGATGTTGGGGTTAATTAGAAAAAAAGTCATGTCATGTACTAAAAGAACATGTACTTTTCATTTTAGGGATTAATTAGTTTAGTGAATTGGGTTCTTTTGTATATACCAATTAATGTTAAATTTTCACTTAATGTGTTGACAATATTAATCAAAGGAATTGAGAATATCTTGAACTATATCATTTGGGATTCCCATTTAGAAAGAAAATACATCTTTGCATAGTGTTATTAGATAGAAAATACTATAAGATAAAGATACAAATTAATCAAAAGGGAGTTTTTATGTCAATGTATATTGTACCCTCAAATATGGCATTAGAATTTATTTTAGGTAGGAAAACTATAAGGATGACTTTTGGATGTATAAATAGAATGAAAAAGGGTGTGATGATAAGGAATGATTTATCCAAATGGCGCTCAATCCACCCATATATTCCAACAATCTAAAACCAATCGTAATGGATTATTGGTTGTGGTGAATATAGATTATTGTATCAAAACTGTGTGAGTCTCAACCTGGGATTTCTGGGATTCCCTAAATTGAAAATAACATTTTGGATAGCCGGAATGCATCCCCATTTCATCTATGAAAATTGTGATAAATATTTAAAAAAATTTATTAGAATATCCTTTTTGATTATGCTGATATGTTTGTTTTTATAGGATATGTGTCTAGATAATTATAATGTCTATATTACTATATGGAGATGTTGAACTAGACGCAACATGATAACTGGGTGAGATCATATGGTGGAAGAAGATTCATATAAAGATCGTTTTCCTTGCGTGGCATATCAAGAACCAGGAATTACCCAATAATGAGTTTCTGAAATTCAAGGTTGTTTCACTTGTTTCCAAACACAACAATTTTATGAGGCATTTTAAAGAATCATCAGATCACATTAACTTTGATATCAAGTGGCTAAGCATGATCTAGAAATCCATTAAAATATTTTATGGCATCCACTCATAAGTGAATTTGAATGAATTCTTCTCCTTGCTTTGGATTTAGGGATCTCTCAATTGGGGTAGAAAACACAATCTAGATAAATAATTATTCTGGTGGGATGTTTCTATTTATTAAAAGAATGGAATAAATATCTCTATAAAAGGGTCCTTTTATCATGAAATTCCATCATATGCAGAACCAGTGGAACGATTATAGATTTTATCCCTCTGAAAAAGAACTAATTTGATGCATTCTCCTTAAATATATTTCTGAAAAATAGAATTACTCAACATTCCAGTGAACATATTTCACAATGACACTAAATATTTTGTTTTCCTCATAATGATTGACTCAAAAACAACATAGATGGGTCCTGCAGTATGGGTGTTATAAGGGGAGGGGCATAATATGGGCCATGACTAGATCAATGATCTCAGTATATTATTATTTCATTGGTAATATGGATCCTCTCAAGGTTGTGGATCATTAAATGAACACATGAATTCTAATCTAGCCATGTGATAGCATTTATTTAGCATACATTGTAATGAATTCATCAAAATTAAAAACGCACTTCATTGATGTTGAACTATTTCACAGTTTATTATTTATCTAATTGGAGATGTATGTTACTCATAAGATACCACATAGAGGTAAATTATACATATGATGAGTAGAATAATGTCGGTGATTTCCTTGAATCTTCTTTCTAAGCTACTTCCCATGAGAAGATGTGATTTTTTCTATAAATGGCTTGTTTCCTCTAGAAGGTATGTTTTTTATTAGAGGGTATTTCGTCGATCTCCAATATTTTCTCCCCCTTGAGTTCTCAATTATTTTATTCTAAAATTTTCTTATAGGTGACTTATGGATACACTTTTATTTTATTAATAACATTATTATATATTTGAACATACTCCCAAAAAGATATACCCATTCCCATCTAGACAAAAAATAAATATATCAAGAAATAACTAAAACTACACAACTCATATCAATTAACTAAAGCATTTTTAATTAATTAATTAATTTCTATTAAATTAAAAAATTTATACAAAAACTAATCTAACATCCTCATTTCACAATAAATTTTACCAATAACTTTTTATATGTGCACAACAATACCCAATCATAATATTGTGAAAAAAGTATAATCATCATAATGAGATTCTATAATCTATTTAGTTAAACTTTAAGGGAAACCCTAAGAAAATTTATTTTCAAATAAAAATTAAGTATATCACCAAGAAAAAACCTGATTATAATTCCATAATATTCCCTCTTTCCAAATATCATGGAAGTCGCATCTTAACTAGATGATTCCACCTTTTTCAAATTGAATTAACACGGGAATTAGTGAATAGAAGAACCTAACTAGAGAAGGGTGTAGGATTGATAAATAACCGTATAAAAATGGGAGATACTATATTAAATAAATTACAAAACACATATAGGAACTCTACTAAATAAATGGAGTCATAACAGGTGAAGGGGGATGTGTCCTGCCTGAATGGCCTCCCCCATACCCCCTTTTAACTTCAAAACAAATAGGTGATAACTACTGAAATTACCTATCCACATTTTATTATATAAAACTGTAGAATCAATTTGATGATCCCTTGGGTATTAAAATATAGCTGTTAAACCAAGGTGGAATCATGTTTAATTCCAATCCACCCATAAGTGAGTGGTAATCCACTATCAATCTAGTGGTTATAGGTAGGTGCCTCGGTCACCCCAACCCTCTGTGGGGGATTTATTTATACCCCTAACCACCTTTTGACCTCTATAAAACATCCAAAAGAATTTTCTTTTCAACCACATTGAAATATATTAGAACCCATGTGACAAAATACATCCCTTCATCAAAGAAAAATTTAAATCATATACTAAAAACCCATACTTCTAATGATGCAGGTTATTACACAAAAATATTTTAACAATGATATAGTTATATTTTCCTCTTATTAAAATTTCAAGGTAATTTTACTAATCATGGACACATTAACATTGATTATTTTGAAATTTTGTGATCCACTATCAACCTGCATGGTGTTACATATGATCTCATAAAATTTAGATCCTTCCCATTCAATCATGATAGTGAAGAGAAAGAGATTCAACATCAAATACCAACCAAAATTATGGGATTGACAAAACTCAAATGATATTTTCTAAATATTATTTTCCATTCCTCATAAAACACATAAATTATAGAATATTTTATTATTATTCAAAAATATGAAGATAACGTCCATGAATTATAAGATATAATAATTGAATTTTCTCTATTTTACCCAACCATTGAATAAGAAGACAACATATATTACCAAACTTTTATGAGGGTCTTTTCATCATGAATAATTTAATAATTGATTACACTACTATAGATGAAATATTGGATGATTGCAATCATTATTTTTTAGTAAACACGACTTGAAATAATCAATATTTTGGGACACTATCAATGATACCGACTAGTGGAGTATATAATGTACTACTTTTTTCCAAAAAAAAGTAACAATATTTTTATAATCTACAAATAGTTAGGGTAATTGGATGTATCCTACGATACTTCAAAATCCCTTCATATTCCATTTTATTGTGGTATTTGTGTTGTTAACACCAATTTCACATAACCACTCCCCATCATTTTGATTATTCAGTGTCTTAGGAACATCAATTTATTGGGTTTTAATTTCTATAAGAACGCTCTATTAAGTTGAATTATTTTTTCCAAATTAAAACAATGCCTATGAGAAACATCTACAAAACAAATTGTAAGGGAACTCCTGTAATCCCAGATAGAAATTGTTTAACAAAGTTCAAATTATTCATTTTCCTATACATACTCAGAATAATCCCTATTTTCCTCCAAAATCTAATTAAAGATTTGTGGATATAGTAATGAACATAGAATCTAAAAATCATAAGTTATAATAGGACAAAGAATTAACAATTCATGTTAGGAAATATCACATGGGATAATATGGGAAAATATATTTTTTAAATCATGATACACAGTTTTTCATAACGATATTCTCAACATTTTTTCTATCAGAAAGTTCAATGAAATTTCATTGTGATTCAATGTTATATGGTTAAATAAATTACCCAACAAATTGATTATTCAAGATTATAAATCCTTCCACATGGGAACTCCCTCTCTCTGTATATCATCATATGGCTCATGTGTGGAAAAAAATGAAAAAATTATACCATTGAGTACTCCCCCAATTATTCCTATCATCTTCAATGTCACAAAATCCATCATCCATATAATAAAACATATGATAAATATGTTGTTATGGATATCATAAACCTATTAAAAAGGGAAGTTTAAATTTCTCTCTAGGATCTAGTTAAAAAAGTATATACTATAATATATTTATGAAATGAGGATTCAATCATTAGTTCTAACATAGTATTCCAACCCAGAAAAATGTTACATGATCATTTATGATTTTCTTTTCCATATGAGTGTGATTTTTTTATTCAGAATATTTATTTGGTGTTTCAATTAATCTGATTTCTAACACTATTTATGTTTTTTTTTGGTAAAATTAGTTATTGTGACTAGAATTTTGGTTTGAAATTATGATCGAAGCACAAAACACCTTACAAATTTTTTTGACAATGTTATAATGTGATTAGAGAACCTCATTATCTAAACACACTTCCACTCAACTGATATAATGGATTCTAGAATGCAATTTAATAATCCCCTCATATGTGGATGGATTTATATTAAAATAGACTATAAAATCATCAATTTTCCTAATGAAAATTTTTCCTGGGTTTTATGATGAGAAATAGAAATAATTAATTTCATTGATTAAATGAAACACATAGTTGGGTATCATTCCAAAATTCATATATATTCAATGAATGTTTTCAATTGCCAAAAACATTAACTAAATTCATTTCTTAATCATCATATTCTAATTTAATCACTTTTTACCAAATTAGTTTTTAGAAATATTTTTATTTTTTCATGTGTACGAAACATTATAATTATAGTATCACTATATGAAAATATCATATTAGTGAAGGTATAAACCATCACGAAATTGGTATGTATTGTTTTATAACAACCACCTATATTTTATTTGTCAATAATGTTATAATGTGTTTTTTATAATTATTTCATAAAAATTTAATTATAAAAAAATTTCATGTTTAGCCCCAATTTATAGAATAATTCTATATTTAGTAATAATTTTATAGTAATCCAATGATTTTTTCATATATTGTGTGGATTTACATAACCACTGTATAATATGGTTCATTTATATAAATATACAACTTATTTAGTTCACGTTTTAACTACCGTTATATATTTAGATATATTTAAAATCAATCATAACTATGATGTAACTAAAAAAATTATTCCACATGTAGCCCTATTTGTCTCCTACAATATAAAATTAAATAAAAAACTATTTATCTTGAAATTATAATATATATGTAATATAAAAATATTATTTTTTAATAAAAATTGATTACATTATAATTGATAAAACATTTCAGTGTCTGTTCGCACTTTTCCTCACCCCATCAATCACTCTTTCTCAATGGGTTATACATCCCATAAACAACCTATAAACTTTTGGTTTGTGGGACATGCATTTAAATTATTTAAAATGAAATATCTTGTTTCTTAATTACTTTAAAAATATCAGAAAATATTGTACAAACCTATTTTTTTACAATAATATAAGTGCCCAAATGGGTCATTGAGGTTTAATGAGCATTCTATTATGGTTTGGGGCCCATAGTATTAGATTTTGGAGAAATATGATGAGGATAATGGTTAGGAAAAGGTTTATTTTACCTTGAACCTCAAATGATTAGCCATGGAATATTGGAACATGGTTTAATTAACCATGAATCAATGGCCTCACAACCATTGAAAATAGAACATCAATTATAGGTTAACTAAATATCGTCTGATGATGGTTTGTATTACCAATTTCCTATATCGTGAGATGTGTGGGCTCAATGAAACTGTGACATGCATGGTATGAGAGTAGTTTTTGTCACCGTGAAATCTAACCATGTTCCCCAATAAAAGGAAAAAAATATACTTTCCTCCCCTTATCTCTTTTGGTAAATAATACTACTCCTCCTACCATATTTCAACAATAGAAATATGTGATCTCTCCTTTTCACAACTTCATGTTTTCTGGATAATCATTATATGGACGTAGTTTCGATCATTTTTCATCATTTTGGATCACCTAGGTGTGTATATCATTAATAAATCATCTATTAACACTTCATATTATTTTATTTTTTGCAATCCTCTTGTGAACTAAAATTCCCTACATTCTGGGGGTTTGAATAGTTAGGAATTAATCTCTAATGAACCAGAATTTTCAGTAGATACTATATAGATAGTAATCTATAATTATCTAGTAGTCTTTATATTAAATTTAAAAATTTCTTGTGAATTATAACATGAAAAATTGTGCAGAGAGATAAATCTTCCCTGACTTGCTCTTAAAATGTGTAACCCATAAAATTAATTGAGTAAACATTAACTTATAAAGAATCTAATAATCATTAACACTATTAGAATTTAAATAAATAATCCTGAAAACTCTTTTATTGCATGTTAGTTTAATTTATCCTCACAAAAATTCATTCCCTGAACCAAAACACTAAACATCTGTACTTGGATCACCAGTAGTAAAATTAATGACCAATAGGACTAGATTGATACTTTTTATGGTATAGATAATTCCCATGGACTAATTTATCACATATAAATAAAAAATAATTGAAATAATAGAAATTTTGAAATAGTTTGGAAACATAACTAAGCCTATTGTTAATAATTAAATATATAGTTTTCAATTATTATAAACCTATATCAACTTAAATACCTGTATTACCAACAAGGAAGGCCTTGGGAAAACTCTTAAGATTCATTGTTATTCATTAACGTGACCACTATTTAAGTCAATAAGCTTTGTCTTATTTAACATGTGATACTTTTGAATGCATCATATTGATAATAATAATTCACATAAAATATTGGGAATTAGAATGCCTGAGATCACACCCTTGGGTTCAACCTAATTTCATGAGACAACAACCTCATAGGACAACCTCCTTGTAGACCAATAAATTCAATATCTTCATTTCCTTTATCTTTATTTGATTATCAGTTAATAAAATTTAGGGTTAACTATCAAGGGATCAACCATTGAATTACACTCATACACCATACCATAACATATCAGTTCAACACTTCGTGTGTGCTTGAATTTTTTTTCATAGATATCATAGGATTTTCATGGATCCCATGGTTTTATTATAATAAGATTTTATTTTTATTTACTTGTGTCCTTGAACAATTATTGATCATTTGATAAAACACATACATCTTAGGAGAATGATGATATCATCATACATGTATCCCATTATGAGGATGGGCTCCAAATGGTATATTATTAAGTTACTAATTTAAATATTTTATACCTTACCACTATTATATTTTATATTCATAGAATGAATATCCATTTGAGACAATTGGTAGTGAAAAAATAATTATTACTCTGACCATATTCCCTTTCCATTTGGTTATCGATAAGACTACATGGATGAATGTAAGGATAATAGGAAGTGCTATGATTTGGATTATTGAGTGATTATTATAATTGTATCTTGGGAGAGGATGACAATGTCGACAATTGGGATGCTAATGTGGATGGTTGCTTTTTTCATTTTATATATTTTGAATATGATTGTACTGTGATGTATTCCTATATCAATGTATACCTATTTACTATTTTTTATACTCATGATATCATATGATTTTGTTTGTTTTTATTTTTATGTATATTTATTTTTATTTTGATTGTGTATTTATAGAAACATATTCGTATAACCTGCTACATTGTTTTTTGTGCTTCTACATTATCATTATTAATTATTATTATTATTCACTATGATAATGATGGTATAATATCCCCACCATACCATCATTGAACCTATCTATTAGTCAATTGTATACATCATATAGGGAGTTAATCTTACTGAAATTTGGCCCTCAGGTTCAATTACATACGATTCAACAAGTCCACATTCATCAAAATGTTGTACAAGAGATTTATCTTCCATTTTTTTATTTGAGTTCGTACATTCGAGAAAAAAAATTTTAAAAAAATAAAAGACGATGTTATAGACTGTATCTAATGCATGTATGGGGGAAATACAATTTTAATAGGGCTAAGACATGTTGTTTTGGATTTCTCCATTTACATTTCCCTTATATTAACTATTGAGGGATGCACATGATTTATGATGTTTGTTATGAATATTAATTTTTACACTCAGGACAATATGGAAATGCATAATTTCCTCATGAAATATTTTTGGCACCAAATACTATATTTATTATTCATATTCAATTCTATGTAGGTTTCATTTCTTGGGTTTCTTATACCTTTTGAGTAGTGTGTTTATTTTTATACAAAATTTTTTACAGTGACTCATAATTGTAATAGTAAAATATAACTGGTTACATAATGTTCCTTCATCAATATAAATAGTGAAATCCCACATATGATTAAGATGTGACCATAACAGATAAATTGTGACATAGTTAGTCCTTGTATCATTAGTTTTATATGATGAGAATTTTATATTGATATGATCAAACTGAATCTAAATTTAATTTATTTGGTTTGTCCTCTAAACACATTCAATGTAAATCTACATAGTTGAACCATCATATGTGGACTTTTCACATTCTACTTTTGGATAAATAAGGATTATTTTAGTAAGAGGAAACAAAAACAAAAACATAATAATATTATGTATTTATAACATTAGACGGGAAATACATATAACTGAACCATTAAATATAAACATAAAATAATTAATAATAAAAGTGAATGGTTTTCATTAAATGAGGATTCCAATTACCACATAAATATTATTTTACACTATAACCTCGAATTAATTCCCACATAATTGTATTTTTTAATGAAATAAGATATTTCACCTTATAATATGTCCCTAGAAATGAGTAGTTGGATAAACAATATCATGTCGTTAGGAATAGAACCTATCCTCGATTTATTACTAGCAGTACTTCTACCAAGAGTATATTTTATGTAGTGTTCTTGGAATTGTATATATTTTTCTCCAGGTGGCATCAGGTCCATCACTAGGAAGGTGGTGAAATGCATTGTCTGAGTTGTATAAACATAAACTACAAGTTTTTCCACTACTAGAACCTCGAGTAGTATAACATATTAATCATATAATAGGAACTGATTATCTGCCAAAAGTGATTTTCATAAGTCTTGATTAGTCTATGATAGGAGCTCCTTGACCGATACCGACTATGTTAGTGATGAAAATAGAGATCCAATATCAGCATCCACATAATATTTTGGGGGAATTGTACTCACTAGGGTATCGATTTTTGGCAACATTGTAAGATATCAATCATTGAAAATCATGAGAGTGCTTCAGAATCGTGGTTATAGATCACAGTCCCTATAATTCATGGACCTATCATTAAATGGTGGTATGTTCATACATAGCTATATCAATATCAAATTATATTTCGAAAGGACTTATAGACAACCTTTTAGGAATTTATATTCCTAGTGATGTGGAGAGCCAATTAATATTGTTAATTCGCAGACTTGAAGTGGAATTATATGATTACAATGTACTATATATAACTCACTTCACTAATCACTCATTCATTACATCAACTCTTTCTAGTGATGAGATATATAGGGAGAGACACTATGAGGGTTGGTTGAAGTATTATATCTTATCTTATAAGAACATATTCTAAATGACATCCATTTCTATGATGGTGACCATAGACATTATCTCTCTATGTAAACTATGAAATGTTGAGGGTAAATGTCAAGGTGATTCAATACCTAGAAATAGAATTTATTATTCAAGTTTAAAGAAGCATCATATTCAGAATTCATTTGATGGAACTGGATATTAGACTACGAGAACAGTCAATTTAATTTTATACCACCAGTATGGAAGACCTAGTCACATGAAGCCCCAGTTTGAAGATACAGAATAGATCATAAATATCGTGGTATAAGTTTCCCATACATTATATCTTGTAGGATTATTCCATATGTTTCCAATGGAATTGGGTCTACAATATCTCTATACTATAGAGTGGGTTCTATAGCACCAAACATAGATGAAAGCTGTAGTACCACAGATCGTTGTTGGCAAGGTTGTAATGGTTTTGGAATTCTAGCTTATAATGTGCAGTACCAACTATGAAAATCTAAATAGGGATGTTTCTTTTTTGGTAAGGGTTATAGGTCATCAATGTTATATGTCGTGTATCATTCAACTAAAGAGAAATGTTTCGGGACATCTACTATTTCAGGAACATTTGTAGTAGCCTCAAATATAGTATTTTAATTGTTCGCCTTTCGTTATTAACACTCATTCACATATACAGATTTAATATAAATTCTTTAGGTTGGGATTGAGGTATTTTTTTTGGAAATGTCTCCTAATAATCCACTGGGATATCTTTTAGATAGTGCTTCCAATGATAGGAGTGTCAGATCATGATCTTATGTTACCATTAATTATGAACCTTTTCATCTAATAGGTGATGGGATTTTCATAGTTATCATGATAGATGGTTATTTATTTGTCAAAAACATATTTAACGATATATCATGAGTATGTATTTTATATCAAATTAGATAATTATCAATGTTAATAATGGAAAATGGGATATCTAGGAATGTGGATCTGGTCTAAAAAATCTATTGTTGGGAATAGTTTCATCATAGATATCCTGTATTTTTATAGATGATCCAATAGTAAGACATGTAGTTTTTTCTCATATGATGAGCCAATTTGGAGATGTCTTCACATAATACTATTCTAGTTTATCTCATGATTGGTACATGAAATTATCCATAAAATTCTTTTCCAGATAATAACTATTTCTATTCCCCCATATAGTTTGTGTCATATAGTGTTTTAGGAACTCTAGATGATGTTGGAGAATATACAGTTAAAATTGTTTATATGACTGGGTACTTCTCCTTAGGATTTACATATTACCATTTCTATGAAGGATATGGTACCATAAGACTATTTTAAAATTATCGGTCATTGAATTATCTTATTCTAATATACTTGTACACACATCCTAGAATATATGATCAGAATAACGAATAATTAACATGTAGGATTTTTTCATAATTTATTTGCGATCTATAAATCATCAGGTGAGAGTTAGAACCTGAGATATACCACGTACATCATTATGATGTGGGAACACCCTATAATAATTTCTAGTGATGTCATTTGGTCTAATGAAAGAACCTAAAATATTTTGGACATTGATGACTCAATTTATTCAACAATACCCGATTTCTAATTTGGTCAATTAAATTTATTATATCATAGTTTATTTTCATAATAAACATGATCATTCCAAGTATTTTAATATCATAATGAGTACAAAAAGAGATTTTAGTTTACAATAAAAATTACTCGATGCACAACAACGAGTTAATAATTTATGTTCATTATCTATAAGTTAAAGGAATTAAATTATAGCATTACTATTTACTATATACATTATACATAATTGTAAGAATTTTTTATTCTATTAGAATGGTATGATCTTCTAGAAACAAAGAGGTGTTGAATATCTTAATTATTAAAACTCTGATATTACATAAAATCAATATCATGAAGATGTAGATACAGACACTCAGTGTTGAAACACATTGACTATTGTGGTTAAGGAATTAAGCAATGAATTAATATTAGTATAAATTCGTTCTAAAATGAATATAAATGTTCATTAATATCACAATAAGTCTTTTATCATGGATTATCAAGTCGATTCAACACTACTAGATTGATTGAGTGGGAGGAAACTATATGATCTGAAAGGATTAACCTGAGGGAAAATGATTAAAGTGAGCTCCCACAAACCTGTTGGGATGTCAAGGATGATGAGATCCAACATATCGGTGGATTTATATGGGTTCATGTACACATGCTTGAGATGTTGATTTTAAATTAATATTCTACTATTTCGGATATACTTACCAAAATGAAATATATATACCATAAATTTAACATCCAATATTTTTTCCATGAAAATAAAAAAGAGATTCTATGTTTTTTAACTCAGTGTTCCACCTATTTTTAGGTGAAAATTGATCATCATGGGTAATCAGGCCTCCTAAATTGACTACCCATTCTAGAAATAAAATGGGATTCCATCACCATGAATTTTATTATGGGATATTCAAATTATTGTTTTAGTGAGTAATATTGGGTGTGTAATTGTGGATATGATGTTGATGTTCACCCCTTATTACCATGATAGGAATCATTATCAGTGGAATATATTTGGAGAATCATTGTACATGATATTATATGAATTGATGGGGTTCCATGTACAATCATATCATATAGGGATTATAATTTAACTTCTTGGTCTTGGAGGTGATTGTAGATGGATCTTGGATCATATGTACTTCTGAGTACAGTTTATCACGCTAAAATCATCATTCAATATAAGAGAACAATACAAGTACTAGAAGACATGTTATAAGACTGTGTCCTTGATTTTGGATTCTATTTTTAAGAGAAATTGTCTCTTAGTGAGTTTTACTATAATAATTATTTTAAAGTGACTATCCAAATTCTTCTATATATGGTAGTATACAATATTAAATGCAATTCACCATTTCTCTAGTTATAATAAGGGGAGGTAGTTATAATGGGACCACATCTCATTTGGGAAATATTGAAGTAGGTACTTATAATAAGTAAATGTATGGAAATTATTATGTTTATATAGATTTCATATGACTATCATCATCACTGACAATAGGTTTTTGAGGTGGGGGTTTTGGTGTTCTTTCGAGCTTCTCCAAGATTGGGTTACCTACAAATTATGAGATCTAGAATGAAATAACATTGATTATTCATTACTTTTGGGATCTTGGAAAGGGTCTGATCAGAAGAATATAAAATAGACATTCCTTTGCACCATCCATATATTCATGACATCTTCTATTTTTCTCATCCCTTTAAATATCGATATGAATCATATTATTTTTTAATTATTGTGATGTTGAAATAATGGTTGATGCTAGTTTTGAGGAGTATTTATTTCATATCATCGATCATAGAAAGAAATAAAAAAGGTAGTGCAGTACCAATATTTCATGTTTTATAGAATACCGACTTTGAACTAGATGATACTTGTGAACGAGAGACAGATGTATAGGCCAACTAAATTGATTTTTTTCTGATATAATAAGGCCACCCATATAAAGGAAACTAAAAAATTATTGTTTTTAAGGATGGTAGGTTGTATGATCCAATATCATCAATGACTTATAAATAAAAGGAAGTATATTAGAAACCTATTGTTTAAAATTAATGGAACATTCTAAAATGTGTCATGTGATTTTAGGAGTGTTATGGATTGGTTTAGGGATCTATGTTCTAGTTTTTTATGAATGAGGATGACACATATTGTTATCACATGGATTTCAGTAATTGTGCACCGCAAAAATCTTTCTGATTAAGGTTGGAGAATTATTTTTTTGCTATTAAATAAGGGACATAAAACCTTTAATTACATTATTTTTATTTTTTGTTTCCCACATATAGTTTTTTCTTTGGGTTTCTAGCCCTATTCCTAGAGCATGGGTGGTGTGGGATCATAGAAAATGTGACATAAAATAATAGAGAATAATTTTTCCAACTGTGTTTCCAAAACAATGAATCCCATTAAAATGTAATAACTATCCATTACCCCCTTTCCATTAAGGATAATTATCTGTCTCCTCCTCCCTTATTCTAATAAAAACGTCATGATAAATCTCACGTCATCCACTTTAATGATATATTGGATATTCTTAATCTATACACTATTCTGATGACTATTTCCATGCTTGATCCCCCTCAATATATAAATAATTCATCATGATTTTTGTCTAATATTTTTTAATCATCATTCTTGTTATCTTCTTCCAAGATAAAATACTATATTTTCAATTTTTTATAATTTTCAAATTCACTAATCCCATCCCCAATCTAAGAATGATATTGGAAAATTAGTCTTCAAATATTCTTTGGATTTTAGCCTTTCACATTCCCTAAACATATTGTGGATTATAAAATGAATAATTTCACTACAAGATTCGGTTTTCAGGAAGTTATCCAAAATTTATTTCCCAATGAATTAATTTAATAATCCCTAACCAATATATGATATGAAATCCTTTGATAACATTGGATTTTTAAAACCTTAACATGAACAACAAATTAATAATTTTTGTAAATACTCTTGAAAAGGGTTTTAAACATTGACCAAAACTCCTCTCGAATGTGTTTGGTTTGTCACATGTAAAAAGAATGACCAAAATAAATAAATTTACATTTTATATGGTATCTGTATTTAATATTTCCACCATTACCACTTATAAATGAAACAACCAGTGTAATGATACGAATTTTGAAATGGTTTGGATATTTCACTTGTCCTATGTTTACAATTTTCATATAGAGTTGGTTATTGTAATAGATATTCATCTAATTAATGTCATGGGCTAACTAGAATGAGACATGGATTCCCAATGTGATATAAATTAGGTGAACACCTGATATAAAAATGGATTCATTTATGTGATTTCAATATTACACCACAATGTGTGTTGGATAGTGTGTTATAATTATGATTTTCATGTCATGATACTCTATATTCACATAAATTTCTAGAAATTATAATGACATGGATCATCTCTATGGATTCAATAGGATGTCCTCAGGCATGTCACACCTTAGACTATATCTTAAGGAAACAATCAGGTTTCTCCCAAGATAAACATAGAATTATCCTCATTCTAGGTACTAATGTTTTATGTTGTAATTCCAAGGGATCACCACATGGATTACAATCATAAACCATTATTTAACTTGTAATTTGTTCACTATGTGTTGGATGAGTATTGTATGTTTTGGGATGCCATGTGTCTCCCATGGATCCATTGTTTATTTAATTATTTGATTTGTTTTCTGTGATCCATGGATCTCATTCCAATTAATGGTAAGATGATTAGATACATCCATCTTAGCCTAGATAAATTAGGGTAATATCGGTATACCATGATGAGATTGAGATCGAAATGGTTTATGAATTATTTACTAATTTAAATATATTATATCTTCACACTATTACATTTTATATTCAAAATTTTTATTTTCATTATACACCTTTGGTGGTGGTCTGCAGTGTTTTACTCACACCATATTCAGGCATGAATTTTGTATTGGGAGATTACATTGATACATGTAAGGGTAAAGTGATGTTTCATGATATTGAAACTTGATTATTTTTTTCTATTATAGATTTGGAGAAGATGACTTAACTTGTATACATGATTATCATGTTGAAATAGTGGGTGCCCTAACCCAACTATGTAGTACTTTTTATTACTATATCATTTGTACAGTTATATATTTATGCTAATATTATACCATTATAGTGCAGACTTTTCTGCCTCCACTATTATAATGGTAATGTCCAAAGGTTAATTGTCGTGTCAAGAGGTTATAGTAGATCCCAAGCTATAATGAGAATCTCGAGATACAATGACATTGATCTTAAATATATGTTCTATAGTCTAGATACATCATACTGACTGGACATAGTAGATTTCTAACTATCATGTTCTGGGTGGGCTCATAAGCATTGGGGCTTATTCTCATGAAGTTCACACTTGGTGATCTATTGTAGTGAGATCACGAGTACAGGCCCGCCAATAAGAACACCCCATGTTTTGGGTGTCATTGGTTGTTCCTATATATGGACATGTGTACTGCTCTTCTGACTTGATACCATTAACAATGTATATCATTTAATTATGTAATTTGATGCAAGGTGAAAACCATGGGAGTAATGTCATGGTGAGGTAGTTTGTGTCAGTTTCATTGTTTGTGGTATGAAGTTGGGTGAATGTTCATGAAAGGATTTGTCGCTTCCATGTTTAAGAAGTTGTGTATCTCAGTCCTGGTTGACCAGGATGGTGCCACCTTCATTAGTCTCTGGCCAAAGCAGTAGAAAGGAAAATCCATCCGGATAGTTCAAAAAATAATATGGAAGGATAAGGACGATGACACAAGAGTGGGTCCTGCTTTATGAGATATTTCATGAAAAAGAGACTATAGTACAGAGTCAGTGTTCGCAGGATGGTAGTTGTTGCTATGACTATCATTATCTCTTTAGGGGCCATGACGGGATGCTAGACGCCGCTCTTGGTCTGTGGATTTTATTCGCTGATATTGAGATAAGGGCCTAGATGGTCACACACAATAGTGTATTCAAGAATCATCCCTATTCATTGGAATAGGTATATGGACATAGTGGGCCCCGCAACGGGGTTCGGGCATTGTCTATATTTTTTGTCATCAACTAAAATAAATAAATTCATTATTATTAAAGTTATGAATATTTGCGATTGAGTTTATTTAATATATTTAAAAGTTTAGTAAATACGAGAAAATAATAATTGAATGAATATTATTTAAACATTCAAGGTTTGTTTAATATAAGAGGGATAGTGAGTTGAGTTAAATGGCTCAGATTTTATCACGTAATATATTTCATATATAATACTAGTATGTGATAAAATAATTAATAATATTGGAACAGTTAAGTTCATCAAAATTTATTTATTTAGTGGAAGTTGAAATATACGGGGGCTGGGGAACCCATCCAGGTATTTCCCAACATCTCTATAAATAAGAGAGGAGGCTCTTTCTCTTTGGGTGAAATTCACTATTAATTTATTTCCATAGAATGAATGTTGAGAGACTCTCTCTCTGACCACTTCTTAGAGAGATTAGTACTCGATCCAAGATGCTTGGATCATGATCTCTCTTCTGCATCGAAGGATTCTCGATACGGTGATCTTCGGGACGTCGAAAGCATCTTCGAATCGCCACGCTAACACCTTGAATTCGACGATCGACATTTTAGCTGATTTCTGAAGTGCGTGTGGATGGTCTAGAGGGATCCTGCTATGGATCATCCATGCAACGATTGACGTCGACAAGTAGCAGTGGAAAATGGCTTCGGATATTCAACGAGAATGTTTTTTGTTTTTGTTTGTGCTCTTAATAATCTACGCGAGATCCTCGGACCTCTCCGGGGCTCAGATCGTCGGCGACGACAAGTATCGTCTCTCCGCCGATAAAAATTTTAAAATTCCCGGCCCACCAGCTTTCACTGTGGGACTCAGAAAACTAACATTGGTATCAGAGGGATCACATAGATTTTCTATTCCAAATAAAATTAATTTGCATAAAAAATTAAGTAGTGGGTTTAAAACCATCAAAAAGGATCGAACCGTGTTTCAATCCTATTTCGAACGACCATGATATGGTCAATCGAAATTTCTTGAATGGATCGTGTTAGTGTTTTTATATGGGTTTTAAATTTTATTGATTGTTTCCATTTATCGGAAATAATATAAGTTTTAATGAAATTATAATTATTATAATTATAGTTATTATAATAATTATTATATATATATAATAATAATAATATAAATAATTATTATCATTATATGATTAAAATAATAATAATTTATTATTATATTATAATAATTTATGCATTATTATAATAAAATTCTATCATGTAGCCTTTTAGACAAAAAATTGAAAAAGGAGGGGTGGGAAGACTTATAAATAATTATTTATTTAAAAAAATGTAAAGGAAGATCCCAAAGAGGGTCTCCCCATGAAGAGAAACAAAGGAACGCAGATTTAAAAATGGTGGGGAAGGGGACTGCCACATGGACAACAAAGAAAAAATTATACTCTGCATGCGGCCCATGGAAATAACAAACAAAATAAAAGGAATAACCATTTGTGGGTCCGACCAGACCCCCTCCTCCTCCCGTGGGGCCCACAGCAGCACTGCCGGGACTCCACCTCGGCACGACAGATAGTAAGGGGCCGCCGCATCCCCAGCCTCCTCTCCGCCGACCTACCACCCCACTGTCCCTCCTTGGCCCCCTCACCCTGCTACTCTCCATTGGTACACCACACCCCATGTCGCTGCGCACAGCGCCCCTGGCTCCCTGAAGTAGCACAGGAGCCACTGCCTCCTGCCTGCGCACCCCAGCTTCCCAGCGTTGGCCGCCACGCTTGCAAACCTGAACCCACCACCGATGAGGTAGCAGCAGACTTCCCAACTCACAATCCTCCCTCATATGCCCTGCATGCAAGCCCGATGCTCCATGCAGCCGCCTCTAGAGCCCAGGACCCCAAGCACTGCTAGCAAAAACCCTTCTCTGGGTTGTCGCTGGCCTCCTCTCATTTCACACGGACAAGTTTGAGGCACCACACACTACAACATCCAGCATGAACTCGCACGACTTCTCTGTCGTCGTGCCATCCATCATGGTCTGGGAGGTACTTCTATTTTACTTGTAAGACTTTCCGCAGGACAAAATCGGGCCTGAACCGTTCCGAGCGGACCGGCCCAACCCGGAACGGGTTTGGGAGGATTGACCCGACCCATTTCAGCTAAGGCATGGCCATGCGTGGGTTTGGCCCGACCCGCACAAGCCATGCAGTGGCCTTTTCATGGTTCGACAACATTTAATTAATCAAGATTAATTAATTTAATTAATTTAATTTTAGTGTATATATTAAATTAATTAATATTGATTTTGGTTAATAATTTTAATACCTGAATAAAATTAAATCAATTTAAGTATTAAATTGAATCAATCCAAATTATTTTAATTTTTGGAATAAAAATTAAAATATTTGACAGACCGATAATTAATTAAATTATTTGAATTATTTAATTCATTTAATTTTATTAAATAGTCCACCGTCCTTAATTATTTCACTTTAATATTATCGCGCTTTAATTTTACACGTCGTATGGCCTTGAGCATCGACCTTTGTATGTCTTATTTTAAATTATTTACTTAATTAATTATTTTAAAATGTGTGAGATGTATGTAAAAAATTTAATTACGGTATCCGCATCGTCTTTTTTTCGGTTAAAGTGTATAAGGGCATGCACTCCCATTTTACCTGATGTAAATTTATACCCAAGTTCCCCTCGCCTGCGAGCGAGTAACTTTGTACTTTGAATGAAGACGACGAGCAGTGTCAGCCCCACTAAGATGAGGCGGAGACCGTTGATCAAGACAATGCAAATACGTAACGTGAACTCCTCTAAGACGAGGTGATGCTCCAGATGAGAAGCAAACATATAGCGTGGGATAAGATGCATCCAGTGTCATGTTTTGACATAGGAATGATGCCCCTTAGGTCGTTTAGATTCTCAAGACCAGTTAGGTAGTATTTTTACCTTTATACATTTATTTATTATTTAATGCAATTTAGAAAAATGGTGAAAAAATAAATTGATAAATAATAAAATGCCTAAAGAAGTGACATTTGATTTCTATTGATGTTTATTTGTGAGCACGACAACATAGATGAACAAGTTTAATAGAAATGGATCACATTCGTCGAGAGAAACCCAATAAAACCTTCAAAGAAAATATTAAGTCACAAATAGCCTTCCATCATTCATGTTTGAACAAAAACAGGTGTTCGAGGTGCCGGTTCAGGCCTCAGCTGAGGGTGCCTCTTACTACCATAGAGTTCTTATTTTTTTTTGTGGGACGACATAACTAAAATTGCAGCAAAGATATATCCTTAGCTAGTTTGTTGTAATTTTATAGGCAAGCGTTGAGTAAATCATTAAATGATTTTTGAAGCAGGGACTTCTCTCAACAGATCAAGGAACTGCGAGCTGATGCGGTTGGCTAGTCAAAAGCCTTACTTGGATCCTCCGATTAGTGGCGTAGCCCTAGATTGTAGACTATGAGGGAGGTTTCGGGATCCTTTACACTAGAATACTCAAGAGTATTCTGATTCTAGTACAGAGGTTTCCTGGAATTCGAAAACATTTGTGGGTGACATTTAATTATTAAATAATCAGTAATTTCATATTAGGAAATCACATAAAATTACAATATGCTAAAGTATATTTATAGATAATGGAAAGAAATACCATAATAAAACTGTGATAAACATTGGACAATGTTAATTACTAAAAAAGCACAAATTTCATAAATGTAGTATAGGCGCTTGCGCACATTACTACAATAATGGAAATTCAAGGTGCTTGTGTCCCAACCTGTTAAGTCACCCCAAGAAGCAAGGGTGTAAAACAAATTACAGAAGACTCATGAAAAAAACGTATGATAGTTCTACCATAATTCTATCATCAACGTCTGAGGTTAGTTGTAGTCACTACATCAAGAGATGGATGATGTTACATGTAGTCTCATCTCCAAGATCCTTTTGAGGAGAAAGCGAAGGAAGATTTGAATTTGATGATTGCACTCAGATCGTGTAAAGTGAAAGACAATTCACAATCATTCATTCCATCCCATTCTTATACCTTTTACACCCAACTACTCCAGTTTTATTTAAAGGCACAAAAAACGGTATATTGTAAATGCATCATTACCGCTAATGTAACATTCGCCAAGTAATAAGAATATTAGAGATAACACCATCTTTTATTCTTATGTAGAATAAATTGAATGAAAAGGAGAAAAGGATTATGGCATATTATGCCAATGGCTCCATCATCATTCCCATCAAAGAATAGTGGATAGTTATTTAAAAAGAGGTTATTAGCATCACATAATGAAATAAATTCATGGAAGTTTAAAAACTAAAATATAATAAGAAAGTACCCGCTCCTCGGTCAGTTAATATTCATCAAATAAAAATTATTTTTTCTCTCATAATTCTAGGGTATTAAAATAAATTATGATTTTTAACATATATGTATTGAAATAAAAAAACCAAGTATGTAGAGAAACATCACTAAAAGTAAAGTGTCTTCTCCAAGCAACTGAGAAAGGGTGATTCCTAAGTCAGCAGTGAGAAACACATAACATCTAATTTCCACGCGGTTGATTAAAATTGAACAAGTTGTGGAGTATAACCAAAAATATTTATCTCATGTGACCATTTGGACATGATGAGACATTATTCCATGTTTTGGAATGAATGTTGTTTCTGGTAACATACTCAACAAATAGTTCATAGCTACTTGAATCAATAAAAATACATGATGAATATAAAATGTAAGACCTAACCAGTTGTGGAAATTTAATACTTTGTCAAGTAAAACTAAAATCGGACGTCAACAAAATACCCAGTATGGTATTTAGGCTCGGATCATCTAGACACCTATGGTATTATTAACACTCTTAGTTTAGACAAAGAAACCTTTAGAAATAATCGTATGCCCCAAAGCGTCTGAGATTAGTTCAACATCAGAGTGTGAACTATTCCAAAGAAAGCTAGAGGTAAAGATACTTCAAAATATTCCTTTAAGTCATTAAGGAATGTAACAATTAATTATATGTTTTTTCAGAATATATGATTTTTTTCGGATCAGCAGGCCAATGAATATCTTGACCAAGCTATCATCAATCATGATAATGTAGCGTGGAGTAATTCCTAAAAGGATCTTACATTATCTACATCACTTTTTTGATGTTAATAAGGAGGATCGAAGAGGATTATTACATATTAATATCGATCAACAAAATGTAGCGTAGAGAAATTCTTAAACGCACATTTTATACATCAAAGTTATGATGTAAGTTGTATCAATGTTACAACCTGCAGAAACATCCATTATATTTCATGATGTGCTTTGCAAATAACGGTTTAAAACCATAACCAATATGCCAAATAAATAACAAATGCATATCATTTGAGTCATATTATGATGGAAAATCCATTATATCATAGAACATGTTTATATGCAAAGTGTTTGTTAGGATTTAAACAAACGTGCATCAAGTAAAACATGTTGTGCATCTAAGTTAATTATCCTAAATTTTGCTTAAGTTATTACCTAACTCCCTATGATAGAAAATATATATTCAATTATTATTCTACATTTCTAAACAAGGGTGCACATCTATATTAGAGATAGTGGGATCTGAATTTACTTTGACCATGTGAATGCTCGAGATGCACAAATGGTTGGCATAGGGAACAAGTTCCACAAGTACATGTGGAACAGGAATGTTCCAGGGATAGATACTACATAGGAAGAATGAAACGATGGTGATGGTTTTATATTCACCGCGATCGGTGATATATTATTCATTAATAATAATAAATCCTATAAGTAGGAAGTATATGAAAACAAGCTAAGATTGACAGGATCAACAAAAATTCAATAATGGATTCCATGTATCAAATTGCAAAGGGACTTATAAATTTAATATTTAGGTGGGTATTCAATGGAAATGATACACGGATGGTACAAATATGGTACTAATAAGGCTTTATTGGTTATACCAAGTTGATATGCCTCAATCTATTAGAATTTTACTTGTCATAGACAATCTTCTAAGATCTTTTTATTGGTCATTGGATGTCGGGATCATTTTTCATATAAGGTGTCTATACGACGCAACCAGAAAGAGATGATGACATCAAATGATTCCAATAAGGGTTTAATGTTAGTGAATTCCAATTTTGGATTAAAGTAAGCGGCAATATATTAGATCATTCATTAAAAATGAATCTTTGACTTGTTTCTACCAAAGGTTAGTGGGAGCGCAAAATGTTTTCCAAATGAAATATTATCGCCAGCAAATGGAAAACAGATTTTGATCTTACAATAAGATAAGATCAGGTTAAAAGAAATTCTCCAATGCTTGACTTTAAGATGAAACCTATGTTCTAGAGAATACAATCCACTGAGGTAGATCCAATGGTTTCTTGGTCCTAGTCAATCGTACATAGAGTGTCATTGTATTGAAAAATATATGTTGGAACAATTCAAGTTCATAATTGTTGCCTATGTCACATGGATTAATCTCTTCAAGTTAATATGTTCAGAACATAGGAAGAGATTAATGTTGTGAATTGATACCATATTCTTTAGCGACGGATCAATCACATATGCCATAATATGTACAATAATTGATACTTTTAGGATATAATTTATTATAGACAGATATCTATTGTTTCCAGGATCACTACAAGTTATGCAGTTAAAACTATCATCTTGTACTTCGATAAGTACAAATGATATTTACCTAGAATATAGAGAGTAAGGTATAATAGTTATGTTGGGACACAAACTAGTAATACATCGATCAATTTGATCTAGTATCGCAGTCATGCCAAGGAGATGAGCGAGTCAAGCTCATAAAATCTTGTGGTAGCCATACCAACAAATACTGAGTACATTGCAACTTTTAAGGTAGCTAAGAAGCCGTTTTAAATTGCAATGATTTTTTCCCATTCTTGGATTAGCACCTTGTGGTAAAAGTATAATCATAATGAGAATTATTATATTCTTATTATCCATGTTTTAATTTTTTGACATTGAAAAAAAGTAATCTACTAGGGGATAACTTCTCTTGAGAAGTTTTACTCATGTCGAAGAGGTTTCATATAACAGATATTCCATGTGGAGAAAATGTGGTAGGACCAACAGTTATTGCCATTACTCAGCAGAAGCATGGTATTTATCATGGGAGTAGCTAACAAGTTCAGTTAGAAAGTTGGATCTAGTGAAAGTGGGAGTGTTGAAATAGTGGGTGCCCTAGACCCAACTATGTTGTACTTTTGATTACCTTTCCATGTGTACAGTTAGATATGCATGAGGATATATTACCGTTATTGTGCAAAATTTCGGCGTCCACTATAACAATGGTAATTTCCAATGGTTAATTGTCATGTTAAGAGGTTATAGAAGATCCCATGCAATAATGAGAACCTCGAGATACAATTACATTAATCTTAAATATATGTTCTATAGTCTAGATACACCTTACTGATTGGACATAGTAGATGTCTAACTATCAGGTTCTAGGGGGCTGATAAGTATTGATACTTCTTCTATTGATGTTCACACTTGGTGATCTCTAGTAGTGAGATCATGAGGATAGACCCGCCAATAGGAACACCACATGTTTTGGGTGTTTTGGTTGTTCCTATCTATGGAAATTTGTATTGGTCTCCTGACTTGAGACCATTAACAGTGTATTTCATTTAATTACGTACATTGATGCAAGGAGAAAACCAGGGCAGTAATGTCATGGTGAGGTAGTTTGTATCGGGTGTGTCGTTAGTGGTATGATGTTGGTTGAATGGTCAAGAAAGGATTTTATGCTTCCATGGTTAGGAAGTTTTATATCTCAGGCCTGGTTGATCATGATGGTGCCGCCTTCATAAGTCATTTGCCAAAGATGTAGAAATGCATATACATCTGGATAAATCAATAAATAATAAAGAATGTATGGACGATTCCACAAGAGTGCATCTTGGTTTATGAGATATTTCATAAAAAATAGAGTATAGTTCACAGTCAGTGTTTGCAGGATGGTAGTCGTTGCTATGAATATCCTTATCTCTTTAGGGGTCGTGACATGTTGCTAGACCCTACTCTTGGTCTATGGATTTTATTCACTGCTATTGAGATGAAGGCCTATAGACTCACACACAATATCGTATTCAAGAATCTTCCATATTCAGTTGAATAAGTATATGGACATAGTGGGCCCCGCCACGGGGTCTGAGCGTTGTCCATGTTTTCGATCACCAACGTAATTAAATAAATTCATTAATATTCATGATATGAATATTTGGGATTGAATTTATTTAATGTATTTACATGTTTAGTAAATATGAGAAAATATTAATCCAATGAATATTATTTTAATATTCAAGGTTCGTTTAATATAAGCGGGAAATAAAGTCGAGTTAAATGGCTCAGATTTTATCACATAATATATTTCATATATATTACAAGTATGTGATAAAATAATAAATAATATTGGCGCGGTTATGTTCATAAAAAATTATTTTTTTAGTGGACGTTGAAATATACGGGGGTCGGGGAACACAACCGGGTATTTCTCAACGTCTCTATAAATAAGAGAGGAGGCTCTTTCTGTATGTGTGAAATTCACTATTCATTCATCTCCAAAGAATGAATGTTGAGAACCTCTCCCTCCTCCTGCTTCTTAGAGAGATAAGAACTCGATCCAAGATGCTCTGATTATGATCTCTCTTCTCCATCAAAGAATTCTCGATTCAGTGATCGTCGGGACGATGAAAGCGTCGTCTGATCGCCGTGCTAGCACCCAGAATTCGACGATCGGCGTTCTAGTGGATTTCTGAATCATGTGTGGACGATCTTGAGGGATACAAATATGGATCCTCCATGCAACGATCGTCGTCGACAAGTCGCAGTCGACGACGTCTTCAAATATGCAATGGGTATTTTTTTCTTTTTGTGTTTGTGCTCTTAATAATCTATGCTAGATCCTCAGAACTCTCTAGGGTTCGAATCGTCGGCGAAGACAAGTACCATCGTTTCACCGATGAAAATATTAAAATCCCGGGCCCACCGGCTTCTGCTGCGGGCTCTAGAAATCTAACATATCCTAGAGATATTTTTTTTGTTATTATCTCTTTTTTGTATATACAATTACATTATTGTATTCCTGTTGTGATGTCGTCCTATATTCAGATTTTATCTATTGATGAATCATATTTCTCTGTTCTTGTTACTATTTATACGTCCTTATTATTATTTTATTGTTTATTTCAACTACCAAAATAACATTTTTATTTTATTTACTATTTACGATTCTTCATTATAATTTACCATTATTATGTTTTACTATGATAAAGAGGGTATAGTCTCTCAATCGTATAACCACTAACCCCCTCTAATAATTGATTTCAATTTTCATATATATAGGAATTCTTATGAATGTATGGCCCTTATATTTAGTGACTTAAGTGTGAAACGAGACTAAAATGACACAAAAATTCCTATTAATAGTGAATATGTTGTTAAAAAATTAGGCATATAAAAATCAAAAAATTCAAAAAATCCAAAAATATATATATTAAAAAATTATTTCCCATAAATAAATTAATTTTATGTAATCTTATTTAAAACATGAAATTAATTGTTACATTAATATAACTATATTAAATATAACAATGTAATAATAAACAAAATAATAAACCTTGTTTTATGATGTGATTAATTACATTAATTTCCCAAAAATAATCATAAAATGGGATCCCATGATTATTTAAATAATGTAATATATCATCTTTTTTAGTTTACACAAATATAATGAAAACCCGATCAGTAACATGATAAGGATGATATCAAACAAAACCAATAACACTATTAAGAACATTCGAAAGTATGTTGTATATTTTTATTACATGATATAATTTTTATTTCTTTATTATTTTTAATGTATATAATTATTATTATTTAATTATATATTATGATTATTTATTAATATTTGATGATTAAATTTTAATAAGGTTATATATTATCAAATGATGATTATGTCCTAGTTGATGTTTGTGTCTTTAAAATTTTCAATTTCATTCAAATATTTTGTTATGAAAATCTATTGGAGGCCAATGTGATTTAGAAATTTCTAGATTAGAAAATGTTAAATGTATAATAAAGATTAATAGTTTCAAACAAAAAATTAAACATTCTTATAATTGAGTTTGAATATGTGATTATTTTAAAATAGGGATTCATCACTAAGGATTTTTTCTCAAGTAACTACAAGAAATCCAAAAAAAATAATAGATATGAACAATGGCGTTTCCATAAAACTAATTAAATATTATCACTAGTAAATTAATATTACCGAAATTAAGATAACATTAATAAAATATAACGATGTGAATTTTTCAAATGTGAAATAGTAGTCATAAAATATGTAAGTGATTTATTGAACATTTTTCTAGAAATTTGTATTTCGATTTCAACCCAGTAGTTCAATTATTTTGATACTAGTATATTCTAAATAAAATATTTAAATATTTTATTAGGTGAATATAAGGATCAGAATACAATTTAAAACTTTTTTGAATTACTTTACCTCTTTATTTGGAAATTTTAGAACCTAAAACCAATTTTTTTTTCAAAACAATTGCATATTATAAAACTAAAATTTTAAATTTTAAATATTATTAAAAAATTTATAGTACTCAAAATATAGTATTTTATAAAAAATTGAGTTGTTCAATGATTTTATGTTGATTTATAAAAATTGTAACTTTAGTGTTAAAATGATGAATTCAAATTTTAATTTGTAGATCATTATTGTTAATATTTGGTGATTAGGGAATCCATAGTAGAATAGGATTATTCTCTAATGATGACATGCCCTATGAACCTAAAAATAACCAACCCAAACATGTCTAAATTCACTGAATCTAAATTTCCCAAATAAGATTCAATATGGAACGAAATATACATGATTAAATGCACATAGTCCTTATTCATTAATTTCAAAAATTTATTTGTCATTATCATGATGAACTATCATTAAAGTAAGATTCATGTAGTGGATTTACATGATGTTAAGGAATATTATATCTCTCTAATAAGTGATATGATGTTGGTTGAGACCATAAAAACCCATGATACGTTGTAGGATTAAAATATAATAACACGCAATCAATCCTCGAGGACCAATAAATATTTAATGAAGGCAATATCAATATTGTAGTTTTCCTTAATATACAATTCAATGATGGGAATTGGATTCATATTTAATATTTTCTATAAATTTTTTACATATATCTATAAATATATATCTTTTCATCCATATTAAATAATTTAAAAATGTATTGATTAATACATGAGGATGGATACAAAATTATATAAGGCTAAAAATGAATATTAAATATATGAATATGAAATAATATTTTTCAATCACTATTCCTACAGTCTAGACTTATGAAAGGATGAAGATGAACCAAAAAATAATAATGCTTTTCATCATATATAAAACAAGGGGTGAGTTTTAATTAATTTCAACAATTATACAATGAATAAATTTTATAGTGTGTTTTTTAGTATGATAAAGGGTTTTCAGTATAGAATAGAAAAGGTAATATATGTCCTTATTCCTAATGAATATGGATGGATAGATTTAAAGTTGTCACGACCCGTCCTCAGGGCCCGTGCTGTGACTACCCCAAGCCTGCCTTCCATAGGCCAGGGGCTGGCGACTAGAACCAAGGCGTAATTCCTGGTAAAAGGGAAGGCATTTCCTTTGTAAAGTAAAAAAACACCACCGAGCAAGCAAGCAGTAAAAGTAAACACTAAGTAAAAACTGGGTACAATAGTAAGTGCCGAAAAGTAAGTGGGATAGTATACAAACCCAAACTGAAAGTAATGTATAACATGAAGGGAAAACAACAAATGAAAGGTAAATCCGCAACGTCATGCTATCCACTGGAAATCCCACCTGAAGGGTGACTAAAGATATCCTCCACAGCTCCTCGGGTCCATCCGTCTGCTCTGAGAACATCCTGCCTAGTGGTCCACCTCCAGGTATCGTCCTGCTCTGCAAGCCTCAACCACGATCAGCGATATCCATCATCTGCAACCAACACAACATATTGCAGGCATAGCCCGTGCAGGGTTGAGTATAAGCTACTAATTAGGGACCTCGAGACCCACCGAAGGTCTCCCAGAACCCCTAAAGGATAATCCACAAAGGAAAGATACAATCACGAAGTAACATTCGACACTTCTTAGGTATATTCCCACACATATACCTAAGTCATCAATTCCAGTATGCTCCAACATCAGAGCCCATGTACACCCAATTCCACACAGGAAAGAAAAACGTAAATCCACACAGGATAGCACAGCACAATCCACATAGGAAAGCAAAACAAGATTCAGCTCACACATGTATACTTTTAAGTATGACGATAGAGATGATTAGATATAGCCACTGATTCATCTAAGCCGTCGGACCCACAAAGGATTGATAGGTACTAACCCCATAATATCCCACAAAGGATCTGACCCATAAAGTATCAATAGGTAACTAACCACCACAATGACCCACAAAGGATCTGACCCACAAAGGATCGATAGATAACTAACCCCCGCAAAGACCCACACAGGATTGGACCCACACATGATCTGTAGGCGCTGGCCCACACAGGACCGCTGAGTGCTGACTCTCATAGGATTGGACCCACACAGGATCGATAGCACTGATCCACGTAGGATCACTGAGTGCTGTAGTCGTCGCCGTCGAATCCACTGAGGATCTCTGTACAGTCGTCGTCGTCGTCGCAGTAGCAGCTAGCTCTAGGGTTCCCGCACACAGCAAGCTCGTTCGGGAGGGTCCCCTCCATGACCCGAGAGGCTGATACATCAACTGACACATAGTCTAGAGTTGATGTATCCAAAAGTTTTGTATCGTCAACAGGAACTCAACGTCATAGACAGCGCGTCAATCGGACGCCCGGTCTGAGACTTATTGGCTTTTTCGTTCCAGGGGATCGGTTGGTTTTTAAGGAAAACCCAACCCCACCATTCTTCAACTGCATCCAAACCTTGGTCTGAGTAAGACAAAAGATCCTTCTCATTTAGAGAAATCCATCAAAGTCGACGGCACGTCAATCGGACGTCCGTAGCTCAAGTTATAGGCGTTTCTACTCCAAGGGCCCGGTTGGTTTCGTGTACGAACCAACCCGGCCGAACCCAAAGTATTCCAAAACCTTGTGTGTGATATACCGAAACGACTGTATCGATCCAAGGATCACATATAATTTGACGGTTTGTCGATCGGAGGCCCGTAGGTCATGTTATGGGCAATATACTGAATAAGGTTTGGTATTAGGGGGTTCAAGACAGTTCCAACCCGCCCCGATACCCCCAGGGTCGGACCGAACTGGGTCAACCCATCCCGGCTCTGGGTCCAGCCGGCGCAACCCGGTCTGGCAAGGGCTCTGCCTGGTCTGGTAGACCGGCCAGGCAGTCGGCTCGGCGCACGGCACGCTGGCCAGGGGTTCGGCCGAACAGCCGAACCGTTCGGGGTGGGGGGGTGGGGTGCTGCCCCCGCGTGAACTAAACTGCTTCCCTTTAATGGGGCCGCTTCGTCTGGCCAATAGGGGATTTCGAATCCCCAGTTCCTCCATAGTCCGACTGGCCTGCTCCGGCCGGCCGGCTTCTGCCGCCACGGGACCGGCAAGGACGGTCCCCTTACTCCGACGCCTGCGGCCCTGTTCCGGCCGCTGGTTCCCATGTTCCTCTGCGGCCCCGCTCCGGTCGCGATACTTTAGTGGTTCTACGGTGCGGAGAGGCGGTGCCACATCTTTGGTTGATTTTCAACGGTGCCACATCTTGGTTCGTCTTCAACGGGGCGGCGCTACAGCGCCGCGCTCCTCCCCCTTTCCTTATCCAAATTCTGCGTGGTGCATTGTCACCACGTTGCCTTGATCGCCGCAACAAAAACACCAAACAAAAAAAGGGGAAGAGTGGCGGCCGTGTTCGTGCGGTCCGACCTCCTGCAATTATCACGATAACAGGTGCTTCAAAGGAAAGGAGAAGCAACGGTATATTTCATGAACTAACAAATAAAATAAATCCCTACCTCAACGCTGTCGTCGAACAAGCGTTCAACGTCGAATTAACCGTCGTGGAAGAAGAGGTCTTCCGCGGAAGAAGAAGATAATCGTGGAAGAAGAGAATCGTCGTTGCCGTTAGGTGATCTCTGAGGAAGGCGTTACTCACCGTCGTCCGCCGTCTGAGATTGGTGTTCTTCGTCGGGGGTGGTGCGTTCTTCGCGTTCATCATCGGTGGTGGTGCGTACTTCGCGTTCTTCATCGAAGAATGGAGAATCTTCTCTTTTTCTCCCAAAGGTTTATCACAACACAACCCCAACCATAATAAAATAAGTCCAACACTTATTTTATTATCAACCTAAGCTTTTGAAATTCAAAAGTTAACAAACAAACAATTAATTCAAAGAATTAATTATAACAATTGAACTTCCCAATTTAATGGGGCATTTCTTACCCAGAAAAACAAACAGTTGACTTTCATTAAAGAGGGGGTTTGAGGGTGCGTTACTTAGGAGGGATGAAACGGTGGGGCTCGTGCGGGCCGCACCTCCCAAATATCATACCATGTGGGTAGGATATTGTGGGTTCCATCTTATCCGATTGACATAGAATAACTGGCTTTAAATAAAATTGTCTCACCCCTTTTATTTTATTTCATAACTTAACCCCAAAAATTAAAAACCACACCCGAGCAAATGCAACTCCGGAGAAGGCATTTCTAAGCAATTACCGGCGATGCTATTTCATCGGTGTCCTCGGAATTCGATTCCGAGCACCGGATCAAAAGTTAGCTAACCCAGCTCGTTCGTTCACTGCACGTACCCGAGCTAATATTCGGAAAATGATTTAGGGCACACCGGACCTCGGAATCATGTGCAGTCAGAAACATCGTTCTTGTAAAATTCAAAGAAAATTAAGAAGAAAAAAATTTCCTTGAATTTTACGGATCTGTACATCACTTTCACATCAGGGATTTATGTCCCCGTAAAGATACATAATAAATTAGGGAAACAATGTGTGTACTGAGCACGCATCTGAGCCTCCCACACCCAAGTGCTCTCCTGGAGGATCCCGTGCTGCCATCTGATGCGCACTAGGGGAATCAACCATCCACATAGGACCCACTCCTGTCGATCCTCAATCTCCACAGGGACCTCCGCAAAAGTCTCCCCATCATCAAATTCCAGCTCCCCATGGTCAATGAAATGTGTCGGGTCGTGCACGTATTTCCTCAACTTAGATACATGGAAGACGTCGTGCTCCCGGTGTAACTGAGGTGGTAGAGCCAGGCGATAAGCCACCTCGCCAATCCTGATGAGGACCTGGAATGGTCCGATGAAGCAATGAGATAACTTGCTGCCTCAGCCAAATCTCTGTAATCCACGTCGAGGTGAGACCCGCAAGAAGACGTGGTCACCATCCTCGAACTCCAGTGGCCTCCGCCTCCTGTCAGCATAAGACTTCCTCCGGCTCTGAGCTGTCCTCATCCACTTCTGGATAACCTAGACCTTCTCTATCATGGCCTGGACCATTTCCGGTCCCACAAGAGCTAACTCCCCAGGGTCTGTCCAGCACAAAGGAGATCTGCAAGGTCAGTCGTACAACGCCTCGTATGGTGTCATCCCGAAGGTGGAGTGGTAGCTGTAGTTGTACGTGAACTCCGCCAATGGTAGGTGGTCCTCCCAGCTGCGACCAATGTCGAGGACACATGCACGGAGCATGTCATTGAGAGTCTGAATGGTCCTCTCCGTCTGACCATCTGTCTTAGGGTGAAAGGTAGTGCTCAGACGTAGCTGCGTACCGAACGCCACATGAAACCCCTTCCAAAGCCGGGAAGTAAAGTGAGAATCTCGATCAGAGATGATAGATTATGGCACACCGTGAAGCCGTACAATATCCTAAACGTAGAGATATCCCAAGCACTCCATTGAGCCCTGCTACATGATGGGTAAGAAGTGAGCCGACTTGGTGAGTCGGTCGACAATCACCCAAATGGAGTCGTGACCTCTGGAAGTGCGTGGAAGTCCAGTCACAAAGTCAATAGATATCTCATCCCAATTCCAATCCAGGACATCCAAGGGCAATACCAATCCTACTAGTACCTGATGCTCTGCCTTCACCTACTGGCATGTGAGGCATCAAGAAACGAACTCTTCCACAACCTTCTTCATGCCCAGCCACCAGTACTGTCGTCTGAGATCCTGGTACATCTTCGCCACTACAGGTTGTACCGCCAAAGCAGAAGTGTGAAACTCTCTCATCACCTACTCCTATATAGAAACTAGTACCAAGGTACATCCTATGAAAAGGACATCATGCTCTGCTCAAAGGAGAAACCATCAGGTGCATGTGCTTAGGATATCTGCGCACGCCACGTCTCACAGTCAGCGTCCCTATGATGTGCCTCTCTAACCCACTGTAGTAGTGGAGGGGTGACTGTGAGAGACTAAAGGAAGGATGCACCATCTCTATCCATGAAGGATATCTGCAAAGAGGATAACTGCTCTGTCGCCTCCTCATGTAGCTGAATGCCCGTCCTCCTGCTCAGAGCATCGGCTACCACATTCCCCTTCCTAGGAGTATAGACTATCTCAAAGTCATAGTCCTGGAGTAACTTGAGACATCGCCGTTGTCTTAGGTTTAGGTCCTTATGAGAGATGATGTACCGGAGACTCTGATGGTCAGAAAAGATTGTAAAGCACTCGCCCATTAGGTAGTGTCGCCATGTCTTCAGAGCGAAGACCACTACTGCAAACTCCAGGTCATGGGTAGCATAGTTCTGCTCATGCGGCCTCCACTGATATGATCCATAGGCGATCACATCCTTCTCCTGCATCAGGACACATCTGATTCTAGTCCCTGATGCATCGCAGAAGACTACATACCCTACTCCCTCCTCCGGCAACCTCAAGATAGGTGCGCTGGTCAATCTCTGTCTCAGCTCTTGGAAGCTTTGCTGACATATGTCTGACCACACAAAGAGTTTCCCCTTCTTCGTAAGAGATGAGAGTGGTGCTTCAACTCTGGAGAAGTCTGGCTCAAATCTCCAACAGTATCCAACTAGTCCCAAGAAACTCTGCACCTCCGTCATGCTCCTAGGTGGCTCCCAAGCTAGCACTTCCTCGATCTTTGAAAGATCCACCACAACTCCTTCCTCAATGATGATGTGTCCCAAGAAGTGGACCTCATTTATCCAAAACTGACACTTTGAAAGCTTTACATAAAGCTGGTGATCTCGGAGTGTGTCTAGTACAACCCGCAAGTGGTAGGCGTGCTCCTCCTCAGTCGTCGAGTATATCAATATGTGGTCGATGAAGACCATGAAAAATCGATCGAGGTATGTCTGAAAGATCCTGTTCATGAGGCCCATGAACACTGATGGAGTGTTGGTCACACTGAAAGGAATAACCATGAACTCATAGTGGCCATACCGACATATGAAGGTCGTCTTCTGCACGTCCTCGTCCCGAACTCTGTGCTGATGATGGCCTGACCTGAGGTCTATCTTTGAGAACCACCGTGCTCCCTTGAGCAGATCGAAGAGGTCATCAATCCTCGGTAGCGAATAATTGTTCCTTACTGTCACCTGGTTCAGGAGACTATAGCTGACACAAAGTCACAAGCTCCAGTCCGCCTTCTTGGCGAACAATATCGGGGAAGCCCATGGTGAAACACTGGGTCGGATGAAACCCTTGCGCTGGAAGTCCTCCAACTGTACCTATAGCTCTCAACGCTCGGTGGGAGACATCCGATATGCTATGGTGGATATCGGGGTTGTCTCGGGGTACAGATCAATATAAAAGTCTACCTCTCTGTGAGGAGGTAGTCCTGGATCGTCATCGGGGAAAAGGTCTGCATACTGATCCACCACTGCAGGAAAACTAGGACTCTGCACGTTAACTGCTCCTAGGGTGAGGCTAGCCAACTGATGAGTGATGGGCCCTCCTCTCCTCTGTGGAAGTCCTTCCTGGGCTGCGAAGGCTCCCTTCTCACCGGTGAAGGTGAAACTGATCTCGTCGGTGCGTACACATCACACCTTGTACCTAGTACAGTTAATCTGAGCATGGACTGTAGATAACCAATCCATGCCCAAGATGACGTCATAAGTCCTCGACGCCGCTATAAGAAGATCCCAGCCGAAGCTCTTGCCTCCTAGAATAATCTCACATTGCCGGAACCAGTGCGTAATCGTCGAGTCCGCTCCCATAGGAGTCTCCAGCTGTAAGGATCGAGCCAACTGCTCTGTCGGAATCTCCGAACTCCGAACAAGGGCAGCGGTAATGAAAGAGTGACATGCTTCTATGTCTATAAGAACTGCAGAAAAGGGGGAAATAGACACAGATAGTACCTCGAATCATCTCGGGCACGCCGAGGTCATAGGTCTCCGCTGCCTGAAGTTGTTCCTGTCTCTTCCCACCAACTCCATGTGGTCGGGGTGGACCTCCTGGTGGTGGTGGTGGTAGAGCCTCAAAGCGTCGCCCACCACCAGCTACTCAGCCAGCTCCTATGCCTCGTCTGCCTGCTCCCTGCAGACCGCCATGGTCGACCCTCTGCCTCTGCCTGGGTGGCCCCTCAACCGTATGCTGCTCCTCGGTACGGCGGGTCAGGAAGTCACGAGCCATGTGGCCCTGCCCGCCGCATGTGTATTACTGCCTGCCTCTCGAAATACTGGCATCGCGCGCTGTGCCCCGCACTGCTGAGCCAGTGTCCTGAGGTTGTCTGCCTGAGGGTCTAGTCTGCCTGGACCAAAGAGTCATCTGTCGACTACGTGATGCAAAAGACTCTACTACATGCCGCCCTGCGTTAGGTCTCGCTACTGAAGAAGGCTCAGCAAGAATTATCTCGAACAAAAGGGCTCTCTCTAGTACTCCTTCCTGAGTCGGAATGCTGAGGGAGATCAGCGATACCCTGATCTCATGCCTCAATCCCTGCTCAATGATCCGGGCCCGGATGAATGGGTCTCGTACCATATCTGTCGAGTAGCACGAGAGATCAGAAAATATCACCGAGTTATGGGCGACCGTCAAGCTTCCATGCCGCAGCTAAAGTAGCTCTTGGATGCGCACCCCACAGAGGGTGGATGGGACGAACTCCGAGCAGAAGAGACTCTCAAAGTCCGTCCAGAGGAGAGATTCCTCATTGTGCACCTGGAGCATCAAGCTCCACTATCGGCCCGCTGCTGTGTGTAGTAGGCTCGTTGTGAGGATCGCCATGAGGTCTGCTGGTGTCCTCACTAACCTGAAAACTCGTACCACTGCCTCCAGCCAATCCTCAGCTGCCTGGGGGTCCATCTCCCCACGGAACCTGGGCAGTCGCTGGCGCTAGAACTCGTGCAGTGCACTAAGGCAACGTTCATCGTCTGCGGCTGGGGCTGGTAGCATCGGTGGGTCGGCGGGTAGAGGTACCACTGATTCCTCAGCTGTCAAAGGGCCCTATACCGAGGCTTCGTCGCTTGGTGGGCTGTCGTCGCGCACAACTCTCGGAACCCTAGCTGGCTGCCATCGTGGAGCCATCCTGAAAAGGAACAGGTGCGCTATGGTCAATATATTATACCTGGTGAGCAGACACAATGCAATCACAAAGAAAACATGAAACACACATGCAATCGATGTTTTCATGCATTAAGTTGGAAATCAGAAGTCAGGGTCCTGGTGTACGGATACGTCGGCCGCCGCACCAACACTAGACTCCCTGGACTAATAAACACACCCAATATTCTTAACACTATTGCATCACATAGAAAAAGATCAGAGTCCAATGTTCTGCCACAGAACCGAACTCCTCTGATACCAATTTGTCACGACCCATCCTCGGGTCCCGTGCCGTGACTACCCCATGCCCGCCTTCCATAGGCCAGGGGATGGCGACTAGCACCAAGGCATAATTCCCGGTAAAAGAGAAGGCATTGCCTTTGTAAAGTAAAAAAACACCACAGAGCAAGCATGCAGTAAATGTAAACACTAATTAAAAACTGGGTACAATAGTAAGTGCGGAAAAGTAAGTGGGCCAGTATACAAACCCAAATTGAATGTAAAGTACAAATGGAAGGGAATATAGAAACTAAAAGGTAAAGATACAATGTCGAGCTGTCCACTAGAAATCCCACCTGAAGTTTGAGTACAGATAGCCTCCAAAGCTCCTCGGGCCCAGCCATCCGCTCCGTGAACGTCCCGCCTAGTGGTCCACCTCCAGGTACTGTCCGGCTCTCCAAGGCTCAACCATGATCAGCGTTGTCCGTCATCTACAACCAAAACAACGTAGTGTGAGCATAGCCCGTGCAGGGGTGAGTATAAACTAATCAGTAGGGACCCCGAGACCCCTGATGGTCTCCCAGAATCCACAATGGATAATCCACAAAGGAAAGATACAATCACGAAGTAACATTCGACACTGCTTAGGTATATGCCCACACATATACATAAGTTATCAATTCCAGTATGCTCCAACTTACGAGCCCATGTACAACCCAGTACACACAGGTAAGAAAAATGTAAATCCACACAGGATAGCACAACCCAATCCACATAGGAAAGAAAAATAGGATTCAGCTCACACATGTATACTTCTTCGTATAACAATAGAGAAGATCAGATATAGCCACTGATTCATCTAAGCCATCGGAACCACAAAGGATCGATAGATACTAACCCCCGCAATGACCTACAAAGGATCTGACCCACAATAGATCGATAAATAAATAACCCCTGCAATGACCCACAAAGGATCTGACCCAAAAAGGATCGATAGTTAACTAACCCTCGCAAAGACCCACATAGGATCTGTAGGCGCTTGCCCAGACAGGACCACTGAGCACTGACCCACAGAGGATCAGACCCACACAGGATCGGTAGCACTGATCCACGTAGGATAGCTGAGTGATGTAGTCGTCGCCGTCGAATCCACTGAGGATCTCTGTACAGTCGTCTTCGTCATCGCAGTAGCAGCTAGCTCTAGGGTTCCCACACACAGCAAGATCGTTCGGGAGGGTCCTCTCCATGAGCTGAGAGGCTGATACATCAACAGACACATAGTCCAGAGTTGATGTATCCAAAAGTTATGTATTGTCAATAGGAACTCAACATCGCAGACGGCACGTCAATCAGGGGCCCGGTCTGAGAGTTATTGGCTTTTTCGTTCCAGGGGCCCGGTTGGTTTTTAAGAAAAAACCCACCCGAACGTTCTCCAAATACGTCCAAACCTTGAGTGGAGTAATCCAAATGATCCGTCTCACTTAGAGTAATCCATCAATGTTGACGGCACAACAATCGGACGTCCGAAGCTCAAGTTATATGTGTTTTCGCTCTGAGGGCCCGGTTGGTTTCGTGTACGAACCAACCTGGCCGAACCCAAAGTGTTCCGAAACCTTGAGTGCGATATACTGAAACGAATTTCTTGATCCAAGGATCGCATCGCATCTAACGGTGTGTCGATCGGAGGCCCGTAGCTCATGTTATGGGAAATAGACCGAATAAGGTTCGGAATTAGGGGGTTCGAGCCCGGTCCGACCCGGCCCGATACCCCCCGGGTCGGCCCGACCCGGGTCGACCCATCTCGGGTCTAGGTCTGGCCCGTTTGGGTGTGGCCCGGCCCGGTCGGCATGGCCCGACCCAAACGGAACGGCCCGACCCGGCCGGCGCGGCCCGACCCGTCCTGGCGCGGCCCGGTTTGGCGGACCGGCCAGGCAGCCGGCACAGCGCACTGGACGCGCTGGCTAGGGTTTCGGCCGAACGATCGAACCGTTCGGGGTGGAGGGCACAGCCCCCGCGTGAAGTAAACTGTGACCCCTTAATGGGCCCGCTTCATCTGGCCAGCCGGGGGTTTCGAAACCTCGGTTCCTCCATGGTCTGGCCGGCTCACTCCGGCCAGCCGGCTTTTGCCGCCACGGGACCGGCAAGGTCGGTCCCCTTGCTCTGACGCCGGCAGCCCGGTACCGTCTACCGGTTCCGCTGTTCTGCTGCGACCCGGAACTAGCCGTGGTCTTGGTTCGTCGGGCGCAGCGCGACGACGCCGTGCCCCTCCGCCGTGGCCCCTCTCCTGCTGCTGTACTTTAGTGGTTCTCCGGTGAGGCGCGACGATGCCGAATCTTTGGTTTGTTTTCAACAGCGCGGCGCGATGGCGCCACGTCTTGGTTCATCTTCAACGGCATGGCGCGACGGCACCGCGCTCCTCCCCCTTTCATTATCAAAATTCCACGGGGTGCTTTGGCACTGCGTTACCTTGATCCCCGCAACAAAACCAACAACCAAAAAAAGGGGACGAGTGTCGGCCGTGTTCGTGCGGTCCGACCTCGTCCCGTTATCATGATAACAGGCGGTTCCAAAAAAAAGGAGAAGCGACAAAATATTTCATGAACTAACAAATAAAATAAATCCCTACCTCAACGTTGTCATCGAACGAGAATTCGTCGCGGAATTTACCGTCGTAGAAGAAGAGGTCCGCCATGGAAGAAGAAAATCGCCGCGAAAGAAGAGAATCGCCATTGGAGTTAGGTGATCTCTGAGGAAGGCATCACTCGCCATCTTCCACCATCGAATATTGGCGTTCTTCGTCAGTGGTGGTGCGTTTTTCACGTTCTTCGTCGGTGGTGGTGCGTTCTTCGCGTTTTTCGTCGAAGAATCTTCTATTTTTCACCCAAAGGCCTATCACAACACAAACCCAACAAAAATAAAATAAGTCCAATAATTATTTTATTATCAACCTAAGATTTTAAAATTCAAAAGATAATAAATGAACAATTAATTCGAAGAATTAATTGTAACAATTTAACTGCCCAATTTAATGGGGCGTTTCTTAACCAGAAAAACGCATGGTTGACTTTCATTAAAGAGGAGGTTTTCTGGTGTGTTACTTAGGAGGGAAGAAACGGTGGGGCTCGTGTGGGCCCCACCTCACAAATATCCTACCAAGTGGGTAGGATATAGTGGGTTCCACCTTATCCGATTAACATATCTTAAGTGGCTTTAAATAGAATTGTTGCACCCCTTTTAATTTATTTCATAACTTAACCCCAAAAATTAAAAACCACACCCAAGAAAACGCAACTCCGAAGAAGACGTTTCTAAGAAATTACCGGCACTACGATTCCATCGCTGTCCTCATAATTCGATTCCGAGCACCGGTTCAAAAGTTAGAAAACCCCGCTCGTTTGTTCACTGAATGTACCCAAGCTAAACTTTGGAAAATGATTCCGGGCACACCGGGCCTCGGAATCAGGTGCTGTCAGAAACTGCGTTCTTGTAAAAATCCATAGAAAATTAAGAAAAAATCATCCATGAATTTTACGGGTCTTTACAAAAGTAGCTCCCCATTTTAATCTAATTTTTTTTATATAATTTTATATTTTTATTGACTGAAGGTGATGAAATATTACCTACAATATATTAAATAGATGATATTGAAATGAGGTTCGTGTTGGGTGAATACTTATATGATAGGTTGTTAAATAGGTTAAACACTGAATGAAATGACTATATGAGGAGATAATGTGTATAGAAACTATATATTGACTTATAACAAGTAATTGATTTGGATTTATGTTTTTAATGAATCTATAAATAATCTATATTGGTTTTACATTGCATTTAAGATAATAAAAACATTGTAAGAAGATATATATTTTAATACCCTATCTTGAGTACTCCCGTACCACAAGATACATTGAAATTGTTTGGAGGAATATTCTAATTTCTTGTATTATTTAAAAATATATTTTATGTCAGATGAAATTAATTAAATTTTATTATTCCCTAATAGTTAATATATGATAATCTATGATAACTTGATGAAATTTTTATTTTGAGAAAGTGACAATGGATACATAAGGGTCATGTTGAAGTGACCTACGCAAATTTCATGACCAAAATACATAAATATCATTGTCATTAATGAAAATTTAATATTGAAGTGTAGATTTCCTGATAAATGTAATTTACATCTACGTAACGGTAATCTATGTGCTCATTAAATTGGGAATATGTAATTTTCACTCTTCAAAATACTCATCATTGAGCATCATGAGAATGAATTTTACTCATTGAAAATGTAATTATAGTATAATTTTAATGGTCAGTTTTTCATGCATAATCATTATTCTATGGATAAATTAAAATAGTATAAAAAAATATATGTATTCAAACTCCATCTTAAACATCATATAATAGTGTAAATATAATAATTATTTAGTTTTACATATAATTTTTCTATAATAAGAATTATGAAGATGACATTTGATATTGGATTTCACTTGAACCATTATTCAATAGTTAAAAAATAAAATGTAAAATGTGATTGAAGATGAATGCTTTTATGACAATCAAAATTTCATGAAGAAAAATAAAATGTTATTGGATTGGAAAACTATTTGTGAATGGTTTTTGTGATATTTAACACTATTTTCAAGAAAAAAAAATATAATATCTATATTGTTTTTTTTTGAAAATTATATGTTATTATATGTTTTGTATAATAATTAGTATTCTCCCACTAACTTATTCTAGTAGTGTTGTCCTAGTGTTTGATTTTGTGTCAAAAGTATAGTGTTTTAGATATTCATGCCAATAAAACGTTGAGGACAATGTGAGTTTAATTTGATCCAATGACATGAGATGAATAAAACATAGATTATTATTATGGTAATTAAAATATATATTCATTAATAAATTATTCTCAATTACATTATATGGTGTAGTTTTTTTCTAAATTTTTATATTTTACTCCTTGAAAATGAGGTAAAAATACGAATTATTGTCAAATTGGAATATTTAAGGGTGTAAGTTGTTTATAAAGAGAAACTAATATTGATTTATTATGGTATGTTATTTTGAACCAAAATGAACATAGAAAAGTGGGAGATTTTATTGTATTATTCAGTAAAATTAGGACACTACAAAGTTAATATGAAAATGTTTAACTTGATGTTTTGAAAATTTTTAAATTTTGAGTTTTCCATATATGGCGAGTAGTTTAGAGGGATTTGTCGTGTTGATTCAGGGCCGGACTATAGATCTCGAAGTATAGTGATAAATCCATATTATTTTGATGAATTAGATGACAAATCAATCCATATTTCCGTGACTATACTTAGAATTATAATGTTTTAAGATAGTAAATGTATTTGTGATACGCTGTGTTTTATATCTAGAGTAGATTAGCTGAGAATGAACCTGATAAATCTCCTTTTTGAGATAATGATACCAGAGATGGGGGATATCTCAGATGATGAAGATCTATTCTCCCTTGTATTTTTGATATAGAGTATGATCCAGATCAGTGATGATAAAAAATGAATACAAGACCATCAGACCTAGTTGTATTCATCATATGATGATGTTAATGAAAAATATGTATGTGCTGGTATTTTAGTCCAAGAGTCATATATAAGAAGGTTATTCTTATGCGGTTTCAACGAAAATATTATCCTAGTTAATTTTACTATATTTCTAGTAATAACAACCACCAGTAGTGAGACATGCATGGTTTTATTATTTGGAGGGCAATTAGAGTGGGTGGAATGTGGAACATTTTATGAACATTACTTGAAAGTTTCATATTGAAACCACATTAATTTATAGGGGAGAATAATTTTTTGGGGTGACTATCAAAAAAATAAATTATTTAGTTTTATGTTAAAACCATAAAAATCATTGAATGTTATGGAGGAATTATTTTAGTTACATATTATTATAGGTAAAGTTAATAGAGTTTAGTGTATTGAGAATTTAGAAATAAAGAGAGGATAATTATAAATCAATTCATTATAAAAGTATACCACCAATTAAACAACTCCTCTTGTAGTATTGTCACATGACCTTGACAATTTAATTAGTATCATAGAAAATCTAGATCCCCTGCGAATGATAAAAGATGTTCAATAGTATGTAGAATTTCATTTTTTGAATATTTAGTTTGTTTCTTGATTGTATGGTAATAACTATCATAGTTAGAAGAATATGACAATGTCATATGACCTATCACATGTACCTAAAGAGATAGATACTGCAATAGTTTGGATTTCACCAATTATAGAGGATGATTCTATGTTTTTATTAAAACAATCAAGAAATATATGATTATAGAAAATATAAAAAATTCCTTTATTATTTATATTTCATAAATACATGATACATAGTCCAAGGGACATCATACAGTGATGGAAATTTGAGAGGTATTAAATATAAGTTATTTGAGAAATATAAAGTCACATAATTAATATTAAAAAAATATAGAGTAACAATCCTAAGAATGATAAATGGGGAAATGTTAAATAAAATTTTGATTATTTTTTCAAGGGTGAATGAAATTGATATAAATATCAATGGGTATTACTAGAATATCTATGGTTATATTATTATTGAAAAAATAATGTTCAAAATTCAAAATATGTTTGATATAATTATTTATGAAATTGTGGGTGGATAGTTTATTTTAATTTAAAAAGTTCATAGTATTCTCATTTATTATTAATTGAAAAAAACTTATAGCTTCAAAAAACCATGCCAAATATATGATGGCCTTTTAGGCTATGAGAAAGATTATAATCAGACATGATTAAGTTTGAATATCATTTGATTCTATTAATGAGTATGTGGTTGAGAAAATAAATATAATCATCACCATTATTACAAAAACATTCCAAAAGAATATGTGGAATGAAATGGTCATGAGACCAACAATGTGTTATAAATGTAATGTCATTGTAATGTTTTCCATAAATTTCCAACTGATTAAGGCTTCAGGATCTAAATTAGAAAAAAATATTATAATATAAAAAATTAAAATACATATAGCATCATGATAATGAATTTAATTACCAAAAAAGAATATTTGGTCTCATGATTCCTCCAATCCGTTTATAATGTTAATATCTAACAAATGTTCAAAAAAGTTGTTATACATCATGTAGTGATGATGATGAGTTAAAACCAATAAGTTGGATGAAATGTTAAAGAATGTGTCCATAGTCTGTTATTTGGTATATTAATCATATCTATAAAAAATATAAATTAGAAAAAAAAATATAAAGATAATATTTATAAAGGTAAAGTTTCATACCCTGGTTTTGGGTTTATCATTTCTTTCCAGTCTAGGACTTTTTCCCAGTTGCCTCTCTTGAGTTACTAGTGTGACATGTTATCAATTTGTTGGGGGAAATCTTATTTTTTTATCATTATTTTCTTCCCTAGTTTCCCAAAATTTTTATGTATAAAAAATAAAAATTTGGTTTTGACAGTAGGTGCCATGCGGTTTGGGGAAAATGTGCACCCTACCCTAGTTACATTCTGGCCATGTGTGTTATCAAGATACTGGTTATTACACGATTAGCATCTGGTTTTTAAAATGTGGGGTCTGACCATGTATTTTGTACTTCTTTTATAGATAGGGTTGATCAATTATTATATGATTTTTCAAACCCTTAATGATGTCCAGGTCAATAAAATTTGTGGTTTTACCTTTTTCCATTATATGATTTAACCATAATTCCACCCCTTTCATTCCCACTCCATATTTTCACCCATAGAATCTCCTCCATGTTTCCATAGAAAAATTTAGAACAATTAATAGGGTGATTTTTTCGACAATTCTTCAAAAAAATTCATATAAGTCCTCTTATTCTTATATTCCATCAGTTTTATTTTGTCTCCTTCTTCTTTATTTGGGGTTTTCATTCTACTACTGGTTTTGTGGAAATTTTAGGGCTTGTCCTTGTTTTATAGGGTTCGATATGGATTCTCTTGGTGGGATCTTTTTTTTCTATGTTATTTTGGTGGTGTGGATTTGGTTTCACAACAATTTCCATAGGCTCCAAGACATAAAGTAAGTGGTTCCATACATTATCATTTTTAGATGATTTATAACATTTTCTAGAGTTTATAGAAATTCTATATTCATTGATTGTGTGGCGAGAAATGTTTTTTGAATGTTTTTTTCCATTTATAAGTTATGAAATTGGATTTATAAAGGAAACTTGATATGTGTTTCATGTGCGTCATTGTGAAGATTCATGAAATGGGTGTCATGACTTATGTTTCATGTTTGAAATGCAATTTCGAAGGAGCATGAGGTGTGAATGTACATTAGGGTGAGTCATTCAATGAAAATTAATTTTTATGGTATAAAGGCAATATTTTTGTGCCCTTTTAATAATAAATATGAATTTTTTAAATGATGAAATCATGTTTAAATTGAATTGGTATTATGAGTAAATTGGAAAGTGATTTGGGCCTTGGAAATGATTCAATGGTTTTGTAATTATTATGGCTTCATTGGTAAATGAATTTCATAAAACATATCAGTTGGGGGTTATACGTACATCCAAATGGTTTTGGGTTTGTGTAAAACAAAATTTGATTAGATTATGGAAAATTGTGATGTATCTGTGTATTTATAATGTATTGAATGAATGTGTGAATGGGGAGGTATGTGTCTCATGTGAACATGGATTTGAGAAAAAAGGAATCATGGGTTTTGAGGTGGGTATACTATGACTACTATGATAGACGTCTTAGAAGTGTTTCATCTCGAATTCATCTTGCATGATAAACACATGTGACACTATCTAAACAATGATGATTATTGATTGACACTATAATTTTTGATGATTCTAATATATAGTGGCTCTTGCACAAGGACACTGATGGTTGTTGTTTCTATACCTTCATTCACCAAGGTAATAGGTTCTACTATCCCACTCGAGCTATATTACCCATATAAATTTACCTATAGTGATCGTCTTTTACCTGTGCTTTATATGACATGGTGCCATCGATCAGTATATAGTGGACCTTGTGTGTGTCTCGTTGTTTTCTATTTCAATGAATGTGCATCTTAGAAGAAGATAATTTTTGAAATGTTAACTGTGAAATTGTTATTTTTTAAATTTTTCCAAGAAGGAATCTTTCTATTTAAAAGTATTTCATTGAAAACTAGTATACTCAAAAAGATTTTCAAGAAAATGTCTGAAAGGATATTTTATTAGTGGGGAAATATAATATGTCTATTAATGTTATATTATGAAATATTTTTATTTTAGTGGAATACTACCTGTCTTTGGACCTCAATATACATAAATATTTGGTTTTCTGTAGACCTTCTCATTTATGGCCCTGGTAAATGAAATTTGTGTCATTGTGATGGTTGTGGGTCCGGCTTCTCATTTTTCACTTATGGAGGTTTCATAGGCGGTAGATTGAGGGATATTTCACTATTGTGGTATTTATGTTTTTGGGTTATTATTGGGGTTTCCCATTCATTTTTTTACTGTTATCAATTGTTTAATTTGTAATGGAATTGAATCTAAAGGTATTTGTACCATATTTGTATTTGGTATTTTAGTTTTTCCTTGTTGATTTCTGATGATTATTTACGATTATGGTATTTTATTAAATCATTCACAAATCATTTATTTGGGAACCCATCACTAGTTTCCAACCAATGGGGATCAGGAACTCCCTTTCGACCTTTCCATGGGCCAAATCAGCTATCAAGTTCTATGGCACATTAGATGCTTCCTGAAAAAAATAGAATCAGAGTATGTAGGTTAGTTCTTTTGGGGACATGTTGTTTGGGGAAGATTCTGGGAAGAATGGAGCTAGGATTTTTGGGACATAATGTTCTTGTTATTATTGTAGTGTTTGATAAACCCACATTTTGAAGTGATTCATGTTTTAATTTGATGTCTGGATTTTTGGGAAATTTGGTTCGTGTGGTTTTCCATTATTTAGGAAGTGAAAAGAAAGTTGGTCCAATGGTCTCAGTGATCTTGAAGGGTGGTTTGTTGTGAAGCTGAAATTTTTTAATTGAGTAGAAGTCTTCATAATTGAATTGTATAGATTAAAATTGATATTTAATTGAATGGTTGGTTTTTTTTAAAAAAATTTTTGACATATTTGAATTGGGGTCAAGGTTTTGTGGCTAGTTTTTTTTTGAAAAAGGTATATTTGGGATTTAAATATAAGTTTCGGTTGAATGTTTTTTTTTGAAAGGGAAAATGTATATTTTACCTTTTCCACTCTCATGAGTGACAACATTCATGGGATATATATTGATTGTGGACAACTGACATATATGGAAATTGGAACGACATGTGTGAGACTTCATGAGGTACTATGGGTGAATGTTTAACTTGCCAAATGATGTTTTATTTTCAAGGGTTCTTTTAAGAGAGAATGTAGTGATTTTATAAACATTGGTTGCATGGTGTGTATATTTTTATTTTGAGAATGTTTTTTATGATAAGTAATTATCATTATAATTTTTTATTATTTATTAGTGTTATAGAACTGAGTTCTAGTTTTTATGTATGTATGATAAGTTAGGGTGGTGTTTTCTATTGAGAAGCATTTCATGGAGTATTTGTGGTGGTTACCATATTAGATTATTGTCTATTTGTAGTGAGTTTTTGATAATGGAACAGTTTGGAAATTTTCTTTATTTTAAATATTGGATAATTAACATCCCGTAATGAATTTATGAATATTTGATTTAGGTCCATAGTTGATTCACCATTGGTAGGATGTTCAGTTGATCTGGGTAAAAACATTCTTATTTGTGGCCATAGTTGATTCATCATTATCAATTCATTTCTCATGTCATATTCCCTAGAAAGTATTTTATGATCTTCTGTTTAGTGGTATTTTCATGCAGTGACTTAAAAGGATGATACATATCATGTTTTTGAAATCAATTTTAAATTATGATGATAAAAATATGATTGAAACCATTATAAAACAATTTATTCATTTTAGAAAAATGAAAAAATTGAATTTATTTTGATGGGATGATGTTTTCTTTTATATATATGGTTCTTCTCCACAGTGGTGTCAAATTGGTTTTCAGATTGAAGAGATGTGGTTTGAACGAGATAGGTCTGTGGAACCATTTTCTATAAATACAAATGAGAATCTCATTATCATATAGTGATTTATGAGTTTTTTTTGGATAGTGCTGCAAAAAAAACAATTCATAAAAGAATTATGTTTTAAAAAGCGATCTGCATCTACTTAGTTATTGTGTAAAGAAAATGATATTCCATGAGAAACTATATGTGCATAGAACACTAGTAATGCTTCCAAAAGAACATTGTTTCAGGAAGAAACCATGTCAACACAACAAACCCTTGTGTATATATTCTTGTGTTTTCATGGAAAATTTAATAGAATGAAGAGAATGTAAATACCGAAACACTAAATCTAAATGAATGACTTGCATACTTCTAGCTGTAAATAATAATAGCTTGTATGATAGAAGAAATATACTGAATTTAATATTGTTGTGCACAAAGTGGTTTTGTGTTTGGGATTGAATATTTTCACCAAATATATAATGGAGGAGTTTTTTATACTTTATACGAACATGATTTGTAAAAATATTGAACATGTGATCAGTTTGTGAAATGTTGAGTGCAAAAGAAAGAGGAATGTTTGAGCAAATGGGTTGTGAAAAAACTGGTTAGTGAGTTGGAATATCAATTGTGTGAATTCTGAGTATTAAATCATTGCCAATTTATGTATTCTTTGAGAGTAAACAATTTGTGTAAAATAATGAATTGGATTAATGTTTTTATCTTTAATGTTATTTTATATAATTTCCATAAAATGAGAATAAAATGAATTTTTTATAAAAGAATGAATAATGAGTTATCCATGAATAAATGTACATGAATGAAGGTTACATTGATGAACATTACATATATACATTGCATGTATATTGTGTGGAAATGATATATTATAGTGATGGTGTGTGTAATTCCGAAGATATATTCATGAGTATCCCTTGACTTGAGTCAATCTCATATTAGTTAATGATTAGTGGACCGTGAGCTAGATCATGCAGTTTTTTATTGGTTGCTGATGTTATTAAATATTGAACCCAAAATTATTAAATTTTCCAATTTTTTTATAGAGAAATAAATCCATTCAAGGATGTGTAGAAGAAGTCTAAATCTCATAGAGATCCTTCTATTAGTAGAACATATCTTGTGTGATCCATGATTAGTTTTATTATTCGGTGGGATTTTTGAGAAGGATTATGGGATGATGGTAACAAATTTTCATGTAGAATAAAGATCCTCGTGTAAGAATCAAGAGTCACTAGTGTATGTATGAACTTGTAAATTCTAATGGGACACTATAGTGAAACACAATGGGGCTCTTTGTTAATGGGAATTGGACTCTCCTTGATTTTAGCTGTGAATATACAGTGATAAATCTGTAAACATTGGTTATAACTAGATGTAGAGAAGTCATAAGTCTTAGTAAAAAAATTAAAAATTAATTTCTATTGAGTTTCAATTTAATTTATTTTATGGGATAATATTATATTTAAAGATGATGGATTGAGATTTTAATCAGTTATAGAGGTTGAAATAAATTGAATGAATTAGGAAAACAACACACCATTGATTCTCCCCCCACATTGTGGAAACAAAATAGTATTTGGAAACATCACCATTGATGATTTATATAAAGATAATTTAAGGTTAAAAATATTATTTTAGGAATTTTTTATATATTTTTAAAATATAATTTGAGGTATACGTAACACTTACTATTTATATGTGATTTAATTTGCATTTATCTTTGAAGAATGTTTTTATAATTTGATGGGAAATTGTCTTAATGTTATAAATACTCTTTTTGGATAATAAATCCTTTTACAATAAGATAATTATGTTTAATTAACCAAACTATTATTTCAGAAAATTATAGGAATAATGTGAAATGGATGTTTCTCCAAGGTATTTTAATTTATTTTTAAGTGGCTGATAACATTTTATGAAAAATGATTGTGTTCAATTTTTGAAGCTTTAATTATTTTATTCGGGATTTATTTCCAAATAATTTAGGTTATTTTGAGAAATTATTGTTGTTTGTAGTAAAAAATATGATTAGGATATATATATGTGACTTTATGAGGGATTAATTTTTTTGGAGATGAATGATTTTCTAACATTAGAATAACATGATTTCAAATTATACTAATTTTTGGGTTCTTAATTTTTTCATCATATATTGAGGAGTTTGAATGAATTTTTAATGGAAATATTTAAAATGATATTAACGTGTTATTATAGTTGTTATGAAATTAATTTATTATTCATTATATGATAGTTTATTCATTATCAAACTTGTACTTACCATTTTTTTTAGTAAATTTATAAAGACGAGATGAATAGATTTAAATATCTTCTTGGTTCATATAAAAAATTAAATGTATATTTTTAGTAAAATAACATTTAACATAATTCTTAAACATTAATCATTGTAATGTGAAAATGTGTCAGAAAATATGGATATTGATACACAAACCCTAGGTATGGAATTCTCCATATGAATATATAATTAAAGCAGGTTAGTATATTATATGATATTCATTATCTTGATTAAAAAAATTCCACAATTCATTAAAAAATATTACAAATATATCAGGATTATTGTGGAAAAAACCTCTAATATATCAAAGTATTATATTACAAATGTATTCATATGTTTTAGTCTTATAATGTTACATACAAGGTATTTTAAATATATAAAAATTAAATGATTAATTTCGATATAGTTATTTTGAATGTAAATATAATGATAACAATATTTCTCAAACATTAATCCAATGTGACAATAAAAAAATTTAGTAAGAAAAAATTAAAATTAAAATGAAGATATGTATTTAAGGGAGGATAGTGTAGCAGCCTAGGATTTTAAAATATATTTTCATTTTAAATAAATTTGATACATTAAATACCTATTGATAAAAGAGAAACCAAATTTAACTAATTAAATAATTACTACCCCAAAAAATTTAATACATTATATATAAATTAAATTAGATTGATAACTAAGTAAAATGAAAAATAAAAATTTCTAAAATTATCTTAAAAATTTAGAAAAATTCATGAGAGATGGTTTTGATCCATTTAGTTGAATTATACATTTTCAATTTTTTTTAACCTTCTGAGGAATTATATCAAAATAATTAATGATAAAATCATCTAATAATTAATTAAACCAAATTACAACATCCGTGAATTGGGAATATAATTATAATTAATACTACAAAAATAATTTATTATTAAAATGATATTTTTTTATTATATATGTTTTATTTGAAATTTAAATAAACATAATAATATTATTAAAACTAAGATACATATTTTATACATGTTTAAATTATTAATAATTGTTCATACATTTACTATCAAATGGTCATACATGATGATATATTAATTAGAAGGTAAAAAAGTAGATATTATTACAGAAATTGTATTTACTATGTGTAATTTTTGTTATCTTATTATTTTATAGGGATCAATTTAAAAATAAAAAAATAACAACATGAAATATTAATGTATGAAATAATATATTAGATTATAGTTATTTGTAACGTTTTATGCAATAAATTAAATAACACTTAATATTTAAAAGGATTAATTTTATATAAAACTTATTTTTCTATTTTTCTTATTCATTTAAAATATTTCATTATAAATTTCATGACAATAATACCTTCACTTTTAAAACATTAGGATGGTATAGAATAATTATGTGAATTTTTATTAATCATTTTTAATAGGAAACACACATATATATAATCCAATGTAAGGAATTTGAAAATATAATGTTGACCATAAAATTAAATGTTATACATTATTTGAAATCTATGTTTTCTATTAATTCAAACAAAAAGTATTTTTGGTTCTTCTAATTTAATCAAGAATTATTATGGTGATTTTTTTCCAATTTTATAAATATAAAAACCTTTCCACTTATTAGAAATAATAAAATTAATTCTTTTGGAAACAATTTTATAAATAATTTTTGGTAGAAAATCATTTTAATACTTAAAAGGTAATTTAAAAAAAATCATTTCAGAAAATCTACCTTTGCTAATTTTTAAACCTAATTTAGAAAATAAAAATTATAACATAGATCCCATATAATTTCCTATAATAATATTATATACAATCTCATTATGTTTAATGTTTACTCATTATTACTAGTTATAGGGGGAAAATATTATCCGTGAGGTAAAGGTTAAAGGAGCTAAAATAGGTTTATACTAAGAGAGGAGTCTAAAAAGTCTTTATATAAAAATATAAATTTAACTTATTGATTATAATTAGACAATAAAATATACTATATTAAAAAAAAATTATTGATGCTTTCCATGGGAATGTAATTTAGTTTATTAAAATAATCATAACATTTTCAATGATTCCACTCCTCTGACAAATAACTGGGAACCACAAATCATCACTTATCCATACAGTTTGACCAAACTATAATTACCAATATCCTCCATGAAACCACTCATGTTATCATCCCATAATCATAGAGGTCATAAAATTTTACAATTTCCAATCCTTCATGGCTTAAAGAGTAATAAATATGAAAATATTAATGGTGGTGGTATAAATCATAACCAAATTCAATCATTATTATTTCGTCTCCATACTCAAAAAAATATACTATAACTATCCAAATATAATAAAATTATTATCATTAAAAATACAAAATGTTATTAGGTTTATATAATGACTAATTTTAACATCATATACATCCAATGTAAAATGACTTCATACCCCTTGAGTACATATAGACTATCACCTCCATGAAGTGATGTATTTAATTTCCAATTAATAAATCACATAGATGGTTAAAAATTTAGATTTAATGGATATATATCATATTTATTATTTAATTTTCATACTATAGGTTAGCATATGATCAACAATCATATCCTCTAACCCATGGGAAAACAAATAATATCAATAGTGTTTTTCTACAAACTACTACCTCTATAAATAAAAATTTACATTTTTCATTACAATTTTATATAAAATTGCATTTTGTGTAATTTAATGAACAATTATATATTTTTCAAAGTAATTATGTTTTTATAATTTTAAAATATTTTCGAATATATTTCATTTTCAATTATTATAAAATAAAAAATTCAGTTTCTGCATAAATGTGGAATATTGTCCCCATGAATGATATATATAATTTTTCATCACTATATATATTAATGTCTATAAAAATTTATATATTTTCAAACTATAATTATAAAATGTCAATATTCTAGAACCATGAGATCATTTGAATTATTTAACACCACAAGATTTTAAATGTGGTTGTTGGGAAAATCCCTCAAGGTATCATTAAAACATTTTTGAGGTGATTGGGTTTGTTGACAAAGTGGGCCATCGAGTTTTGTTTGTTGAAAAAACAAACCATGACAAAAATATTTAATGAAAAAGTGGATTTACTGGTGTTATGTCGAGTTCAATTTATGTGGTTAACAATCCATGTTCGATTAAAGAATGATGACAATGAAATGGATGATCTGGAGGTGGTACAAAAAGAGCAGATAAAATGTGGTGTCATTTTCCAGTGTTTGCCAAATTTGTGGGCCTGAAAATTTATAAATGGAGAAAAGTGGTTTTTGAAAAGGGAAAAGCGCGTTTATGTCTTAGAGTCTTGGAAAATTTCATACTATATGTTTTTCAAGATCATAACATCAAAATATAGAAAAGTAAAAAGGGGCGCTCAAGTTTTGGGTTTGGTTGCGCAAATCACTTGCGCGATGGAGACTAGGGTGGATGGGCTTGCACGCCAAGAGGAATCTAGCACATCATCTCTTAGGGTGTAAAAACACCTATAAATAGAGGTTGAAACATCCTCATTTAGTAAGAGTTCAACACATAGAGAAAATCAGAACTCCTGTCGTGCCGGTGTTGTGGTCACACAAGTGGTGGTGTGGTCGCGCAAGTAGAAGTTGCACGCCAGTTGTTTGTTGTGCGTCCAGAGTGGTTTAGGCGAGAAAATAAGGGAGTCTACCAAGTTTTGAGTTGAATTAGGGGGTTTCATGCAAGTGCATTGGTGAAACTTGTGCACCAGGTTTAGAAGAAGAGCGACAATTGTTGGTTGTGCGTCAAAATTGGTTTGGTCGTAAAAGGGTGTGAGTCGCGCATATTTGGAGTTTAAGAAGGGAGTGTCGTGCAAGTGGTTGAAGTGAACCTGCGTGCCAGATTAGATTTGCACAACAGGACATGCACCCCAGCTTGGAGAAGGGTTCCAGGTATGGTTGATGCATTGCTGTGATTCAGGGCTGTGGGAAAGCTGGAAGACTTCTCGATACCTTCGGTGCAAAGTGAGATTCATCTATGGGTGAAAGATGGACTTTAGCAGTGCATCAATATACAAAAGATGACGTATTCATTAGTGATAATGAAGATACCTATAGGTCTATAAACTAAGAGTGGATCATTTCCAAAGAAGTAGCAAAGGAAGAAGACGAAGGTGATCTTCTCCACCGGTAGTGAGCTAGAGAGAGATAAACACGGAGTTACCCATGGGAAAAGTGTGAGATGACCCTAAACCATGTAAAGGTAGTGATACTGGGCATAGATGTTATCTAGATCAAACCTTGTAAATAGCAGTATTCTTTAGTTGATTTGGTACAGTGGCACATCGTTATTGTATGCTCCGTGGACGTAGCCATGTGAGGGTGAACCATGATAAAATCTCTATGTATGCCTGCTTAATTCCCTGCATTGCATTTAATGTATCATCATCAGATAAAGAAGAAAAGAAGTGGTCATAATAAACACACAAGTGTAGTCAAAGTGACCCTTGTAATAAGGTGGTCAAGATCCAGTGGGGTAGTAAGAATTTTGAACAAGAATATCCATACCCTGATTCACCACCTCTCTCAGGGTATATAGGCCCCTATTGGTCATAACAGTGGAACACCATGTTCGATAGCATGTCTGATAGAAAAAAACGATTATCAAAGATAAAGTAACACCCATAACATTATGATATATTTAATTTTAAATAATTTAAATCTATTAAATAAATTTTGATGAACTTAACAACGAGGTTATATTTAAAATTAAACTATATAACAATACTCTCATTCTAACATGACCTTAATAACTATCCATTATTTTTCTGGGGATGAATATACATTTATAAATAATAAGAGAATTATATTTTTTTCAAATTCATAAAATAAATTATATGGATATATATAGATGGGAGATAAAATAAGAATCATTTTTATGGAGACAAACTGTTTTAGGATTTTTTTTCTAAAAAATAGTTTTTTCATTCATTCCACACGTAATATAAAATTAATTATTATCAATTACAAATAAAAAAAATTCATTTTTTTTTAAATATACATTTTAAAAAATATAATATGGTTATTTTTATACATTTATAAAAAGAATTGATGAATATAGATAAATACTCTTTTTTTATAAAAACTACTATTTATTTAAAATTGTTTACAAAAAGAAATGATATTTTAAATTATTTATAAAGTATAATTAGATATATTATATTAATAATTATATAAATAATTTTATTTTCATCAAATACAAATTGAATTCAGAAATACAAATCTTCTAAATATATTTGGTTTTTGTAGAAAATATTTTTTTTATTTTCATGTGGGATAGAAATTAAATTTAATTCATCCGCTTTGGTGAATTGAAATTGAAAAAATTGATTTAATATTATGAATCTATGAAATATATATTATCTGATAACATGAAATTAATTTCTATAAAAAAAATTGTTAAAATAGTAAAATTGATTTCTACACTTTTTGAAATAATTGGGTTATTGGGGGTTAAACTAAGAATATAATGGTTGAAATAGAATAAAACATTTACAAACCCATTTTTATGGATATATTTAGACACCATATACTATTATATTCAATTATTAAACATGTGAGAGGCTTTTTATTTATAAAAACGTTTTTTTAATCCACCATTTTAAAAACATTCATGTGTGTCGTATCCCACACTAATAAATAGACACCCACTTTACTCTCATCTTCACACTTCCAAACCCATTTGGTCATGGGAATAAAATTACAATTACATTCTTTAATTCCATACCCACTTTGCATATTTCTTTTTTTATTATGAAGACCACTTTTGAATGATTTTTATACAATCATAATTTGGCTCTATGATGAAAAGGTAAAATTATTAAACGCACATATTATATTAATTCTTATTGAAAATCCTTCAAATAATCTAAAACCATGATAATTTAGAAACATAATTATCTCATATATAATTATACGTTATTTGGTTAATGTAATAACCATTAACCATATCAAATTCCATCAAATGGGGAATGAAACAGTCAGTCACGTGTATGGATAATTATAACCTTTCAACCCGATGTGATTTATTTTCCATTACCACTTTTGAAAGATAAATATATTGGTGGATTTGATAAAATTATAATTTATTTTTGACATTATTATAATTCTATCATTATAATGTCACATATAACTTCTTACATTTCATTCCGTGGGGGATACAGCAATGATACCGGAGTGTTCGATGAACTATCGACTCGCAAAGGGCTATGGTATGATTTAAAAATACAAATTAAATGGAAGTGATTATGGTTAAATTTATAAATAGATGTGGTGTTTATGACCTAAAAATAATTAAGAAAATATATTATCACATCTATCTTGTTACTATCTAATCCATTGGAAAACAAATAACTTTTCTCATGGATACGTGTGGGCCACCACCTTCATATACCTTTGTGAAATGCTTATCATATTATTTTGAAATGGACTGTAATGAGGAGATGTTTTTTAATATATATTATATATATGAAATAAATATGATTTTGAGAAGATTAATTTATTATTATTTTCATATTTTTCAATCTGTCATTAAATAATGTTAATCAATTTCAAGGGTACATACGACATACGATCTCTTTGGAATGAGTAATCCATTTCTTATCTCTATAATTTATATATTATAATAAATAAATATAATATGAAAATTTATTTTATTTTTATCATGGATTATATTATGGATATTTTTGAAACATGATCAATGTTATATACTTGAAATTAACAAACCAAAAAATACAAGAAACACATAGTAATTATAACCCAACATTGTGATATTAATAATGAGTTGTTAATAAATGGATGATAAAATCCTTTCTATGAGAAATACATTCTAAAAGATATATGAATAGGGGTTTATAATATATTACTAATAAAACTATATTTTAATTATAAATTATGGTGTAATGTGTATGGAAGAAATTTGACCAGAGATAATAGATTTTTTTTCACAATTTTCCTTTTTTGAAGAAAATGACATCTTATATACCTATATTATGTTATGAGGTGTATATAAAAAAAATTGACATGTAATATAATTTTACTAATTATTATTATTATATTTTAATTTTTCAATAAATTTTATTATTTCATTCAGCTTACAATTCAAATGTTAACCAAATGGTAAGCGAGTACTTCAGAATCTCATAATTATTTAGGATTGACTTTGTTAAACTATTCCTATAAGGAATTATTTAAAAAAATTTAAACTCAAAATATTTTATTATCCCCTAGTTATTCAAGAAAATTATCATTTTATAGTACCATAATAAATATATTTTTCACTTAAAATGATTGATAAAATGATATAAAAACGCTTGAAATTCATTCACGTTTTGGCTGAAAATTGTTATTTCTCATAAAAAGGATTTCTTGAAATATTTTCAAAAATGTTTTTAAAATTGTTCAAATTATTATTTAATGAAATTTTTTACTATTTTTAATTTTTAAAATAATTTTGCTAAAAGAATCATGATGCCATTTTCCAAACAAGGCCCATTTTTATTTTAAACAAATGTGAAATAAATAATCATATTGAAAGGTACAACAAATATATAATTGTAATTTAATTATCACACTATGTTTTCAAGATTAATTTATATGTTTAGATGGATATTATCAATGAATATTAACATCAAGATATATTTTTAACTCAATGGTTTAAACATATTTTCAATGTAAAAAAATATATTTTCTTAATGAATGTTTTTACTGAAATTTTTTTGGTATAAATATTCGGCAATGACATCAACCGGTTATTATAATTTTTATCCACTGATGATATGTTTTAATGATACCATCTTTATTTTTTCTCTATATGGTTTTTGATGGTATTTATTGAATAGGGTAATTTTAATCATTTTTTATTCATTTTTTCAGTAAAAATATTTAAGTTGATTAGGTTTCACCCCATTTATATGAGGATTGTATTTGATATAATATATGACAGGAAAGGCCCATTATATCACCTAGATATTTTATTATGTCTCATGATACAAACTACATCCAGTTTCTAGAGATCGCATTACAAACATATGATAATTGCATTGAAAAATTCCCCAATTTTATGGTTATGATGTTAGAAATTATGAAATCTTTCATTCTGTTATTATTTTGTGATGTTCCATATAATTAATCCAATTGGTAGGGTATCCATGTTAAATAATGAAAATAATGTGATTACATATATGGAATTATTTTATCATTACACTTTCATGTAATATTAATCTATTGTTATTGATTAAATGGAATTTTTAGTTATTTAACCTTTTATATTGAAAATTTCATATGTATTCATGATATATTCCACTATACACATTTCCTTACTCAATATAGAAACTTATATTTTAAATTTTTTTACACTATAGTAATCCATGAATGTTAATATCATTAATATGAATAGAAATTATAGAGGGGGAAAATGTGATCTCAATGAAAATAATTTTCTATATTTTATGTTTTCAAATATATGGAAAATTCATGTATGTACTGAGTTTAATAATACATCTAAAATATTTAGTACATTAAAATGAGATTCCATGATTACTATTCCATTTTAATAATGATTCCAATGACAATGGTACAATTTTTTTTGGGACTATACAATTTATATTAGAGGATGTTTAGAAAAATCGTTTGGAATTATATTTAAAAAAACATATATTAGGAAACATATCCCGAAGATTGAAATTTCATATAAGTATGGAATAACATCTTAAATGATTTTATAAGGAATATATTGTGATGTTTTTATAATATATTTTTATTTATTTGTATTCTACATGTGGATGTGGTTGAGAATATATATACCTTATGGTAATAAGCCCAAAAGGCGTATTCCAAATCGAACCAAGGGTTACATAATACATGAAAATGGGACTTATTATGCAACTAGTTTGAAAATATTGGGGATAATTTTGGGGTAATTCACAATTTTATTGCAAAAATTTATGAAATTTTAAATAATATCTTTACTATTTGAAAAATTTACCAAATAACCCATGCTTATTAATATGAGATTATCCATGAAAAACATTCAATTTATTTTAATTGTTTCATTGGTTTTTTGATTTTCAATTATTTTTTAATGCATAATGGCCTAATTTAGATATGAAATTATATAAAAATGGTTTATAGTGAATGGAAATAAAACAATATAAATTCTTATACACAATTCATGGATTTACCTCTAGTGAAATATAATGATGTTAGAGAAAAAGATATAGATAGAACTGATAAAATAATAACAATATTGGGGTATCTAAATATGGTTATGACTAATAACCCTGACCATATGCAGAATCCCATTAATCCACAACACGGTGTATAAATTTTGCATCTCTTCACTCTTTATGAACCTCCGTCATTAAATGGGACTACAAATCAATTTGTAGCTATGAAATTGATATGTTCCTTATAGAAGGTATTACTAAAATTAGAATAAAATGAAACAGAGAAATTTATAATGGATGTTTATTAGATCTATGGTGATATAGATAAATGTATTTCATTGATTCCAAAAACTATAGATGAATAAGAAATTGAAAAAATGGATCCACTAGAAAAAAATAGTCTTTAGCGTTGTTTTATTAAATTTGACGTCGGTTTTTAATGGATATTGTCGACACCGATGTAAAAAATATGTCTTTTGATGCTAGTATTTTTAATTTGATTCCATAAATTATTTAAATTTTTTTATTTAGCGTTGGTTTTGGAATAAACTCATTAAAATAAGTACCCATCAGTATTTGGATTCCTTAACGGATTAGGGCTCCATTCACACTAGACTACTTTATTCTAATGGCATGAAACCAGTGGCTGTTAATTTAATTAAAGGGGATTCCCTCAGCCAGCACTACTACAGTCCTCCATAGTAATGGGGCCTTTCGGTGTGTTTCGCCTTTTTGTTGAATAAAAAATTAATTTTGTATGAATAACCCATCGGTATCATTTTGGCATCCTTTTCCTAAAAAACGAATACTAAAAGAGAAAATATAGTTTCTGCATTGAATTTTAAAAAACTAAGGACATAAATGAAAACAATTTGGCATCTTATATCCCCATAATTGATGAAAAAGTAACTTTTTATTATATTATTTAGACAATCTCTTAATCATTGTTTTTACTGGTCACGGAGTTAAAAAAGAGTTACAGATAAAAAGTTATGGTCATCCGAAGTTGAAATTTTCAATGATTTTATTAATACCACTCATTTGAATGAAAATAAGATATACAAGAATTAAAATATAAAAAATAAAATAAAATAAAATAAACATTATATGTAAAATATACTTCAATGGTTTTAGGAGCTTCCATAAAAATTATACATTGTTTATAATCATATATGTTTTATTTATTGTAGAAATAATGCAACAAAAAAATAATGATCGATAATTAAAAATACACAGTAGTTGGTAAATCTTATCCAAATGATTTATATTTGAAACTCAATCAAGAGAATAAATCATCATTATAATAATTCTAATTGGTTTTTTAGAAATTAATGAAAATAATAATAATGAAAATGAATGATTAGAATACATACCATGTTCTAATTAACAATTGTAACCATGTTGAAAATTTTATTGATTTGAAGAGGATGAAAATGATGAATGACAGAGAAAATGGATTTATATATAGTATACTATGATATTTTTGATAGCATTGTATTAAAATATAGGTTGTATTTTAAAAATATAAACACACATTGTGAAAAATTGAAATACTGATCTTTCTTATTGGTGAATAGTTTTTTGAATTTATTTTTTTAATACTGATACATTAGAGGACTAACATTGGTATTTTGGCATCATCTTTTTAGAAAACCAATGAAAAAATGTAATAAAATAATATTTTTGGAATCAGTTATTAATTAAAACGATGCTAAAAAGTGATAGAAAAAATTTTCACATCATTTTTTTCAAAACCATTTTCAAAAACAAAAAATAGATTTCACATAGGTTTTCATGAAAACATATGATATTTTTCTAATGTAATTACAATGTTTATGATAATTACTTAATCATTGATTTGAGTAGTCGTAAAGCTAAAATGGAAATAAGGATTAAATTTTATGTTTTTTGAAAGATTACTTCATTAAGACATATCATAGCGAAGACAATCTTCTGACATTCATAACATTCAATCCATAACATCGATTCTTCTCCATGATGTATCAAATTGAATCTAATAAAATAATCTATAACATAGAAAAAAGATATAATTATTGGCATTGATTATTTTAAAAACTGGTGGGTAAACATTTTATATTCACGTTTTCGCACCGGTTTTTAAAAAACCTGATTCCAAAAGTATCTGAAAACATTTTTTAGGTCGGTAATTAAGAAACAGAAGAAAAATTCTTTATATTATAAAACATTTTATTCTAGTGAACATAATGATTTAAAGGTACACATCATTAATGCATTTATTCCCTCAAGAAACTGAAAGAAATATAGATTAAATTATAGATTTTTAGAAGAAAAAAACTTGATAATGATTAAAATAATTAGTTCCAAAATTCTAGGTCAGTGGGGAATTCTATAGAATCGATACATAATCCAATGAAATGGAATGACAATTTCATTGGTGGGATTTTTCCCATTCATTGAATCTAAATTATATCCTAGTCATTCTCGTTATATGAGGACATAGTATTATGATGTACAACAACATAGAATGAATCTGGAATTTGATTGAGTTTTAAAGTGAATATTGAGATGAATATTATTGAATAGAGAAAGTATGATATATTGATGTAGGGGAGGAATAATTTCTTGCATGTGATAATTTTTGGAAGAAACACCCTAGTAAGTACATTAAGTGAACAAGATATTTCTAAATGTATGAATAGATTGGGTATCAGGCTCATGATTAAAATTTAAATAATGGAGCTAAAAATATTTAATAATCAAAATAATAGGATATGGGTAACCATGGTAATTAATATTTCATGATTCAAGGGAATATTACTTATAAAATTTTATGTGATGATGCTCAAGATTATTATATAAACAAGGAAGAAGAGTAATTATTAATGTGATTGTGCTTCGATTCAAAAATTATGATGTAAGAGTATTTTATAAATTTTATTTTGGATATAATAATTATAAATTTTATATGTATTTCTTTTTTTGAATTTTTATTTTAAGAATTTGAGATAATATGATAAATGTTACTAGTGACAATGAAAAGTGCTTTTCTGAAAAGATGAACATCTAAGAGAACACATTAATGGCGTAAAAGAACCGTTAATATTTTATCGATGTTGTGATAATATTTATAAAGATATATTTATGGTACAGTGTAGGTGACCAAGAATATTTTTATTAATTTGAAGGTTTATGTCACAATTTTCTTGATTTTACATCATGGATGGATTTATAATATATATTTAGAAACCTGTGATTTTATTTTTGGAAGTATACATGTTTTATTAAAGTTTTAAAGTGATTAGTGAATTCAAATATTTGTAATGGGATATTAAGAGCCACATTATCCTTTCTAGAGAATAAAATGATGCATTAGAGACCTTCTATAATTTTTTTACACTTCGGATTTTGTTAAACATGTCTTGGAAGAGAACATAAGATTAACAATTATGAAATTGATTAATTAGAATATTTGAAGTTATTACTATGTAATTAGAGATAAATGTATTATATTAGATATATTGTGATAAACTTGTTATATTTGAAACATATTCAACGATAAAAGGAATGACAAGTCTTTCATTTATTGATCTAATGATATTTTAATTGTTATATTTTTATCGTGGATAAAAATTACTCTTGGATTTTTATTTCATGTATTAAGAGATGAAGTTATAAATGATAGAATAACAAGAAAAGGAAGAAAATTTACCTATAAAATTCTATGATATCATGTATTTATATTATATTATGTTATATGTATTGATTGTAAATGAACTATTAAACTCATGGAGAAGTAAAATGAAATGAAAATGTTATCATTGTATCGATTTTTATGAAACAAATTGTCCATTAACTCGTTAAAAAAGTATGTATATATTGGTATTAAATCTATATAATTTGTAACATTCTTGATATCAGTGATATTTATCACTCTACATAATGATTTATACTTTTCATCCATGCCCATATCTTTACATCTCACCCAAAATAAACTATTATTAAACCTATAGTGTGTTATTATAAATTATCTTAGTAAATCTTTTTCACTCTTATAAAGAGGATGTTTTATTATCCTTTTTTACAATGCGTGTTTCCAAAAAATGGAATGTTATTAAATTGTCTACTCAGAGTATTGTATCACTGATGGAGGGAGGGTTGAATTAGTGATACTATTTTTATTTAATGTTTCTCTTCAATTGAAATATCATTTACCTCCTATTAATGATTTTATTACCCTAGTGGGAAAAAATCAACACATATCCGAAGGAACGCAATGATTTACAAGGTTCCTTGTTCAAAACGAATACCAATGTAGTACCCACAGTTTGAGTTATGTGTCCTTTTTTTTATGTTTTTAAAGTGCATGTGATTAGTTGTGAATATTTTTAGAAAGATTGGATTGGTTTTGAATGAGTTTCAAGGCTTTGCATAAGCGGCACTGTTTGAGCATGGTTAGTGGAAACCGTACAGTTTCTCCAAGAAACCGTGTTGGGGGAGACAGTTGGCTTCACCCAGCCTGCGCACGGCTTGCCAAACCATTTGAGGAAACTGTGAAGACCCTTTCTCTTGAGGTAGTAGCTAGCACATGGTTAGTGCACAATTTGTCAAACTGTGCGGACTAACTGTGCATCCACATTAAATTGGGGTTTTAATCCCGGGGTAACTCGGTCGTGCTTCATTCCTCTCCAAATTCACTCCCACTCAAAGATCACTTTGGATATTCATTTCTCAAGGGTAGGAGGGGCTCTCCCACTCATTTTGGAAGTGATTAAAAGGAGTATCAAGGTGGTTAGAAGGTGTTTAATCCCAGGGAAGGGGACCTAGAGATGTTTCGATGGTGTATTTCCTGGATTGGAAGTGTGGTTTCTCGTGGGAAGATTTCCCTGGAACGCTAAAGTTAGATGGCTTCTCTCTCGACTCCACTTGGTTAGAACTCGTGGTGTTTGAATACAATTAATTTGATGGGCTTGAAATTATATGTGATTGTTGTGAAAAATTGGTCGGAAATCCCTTTGGTGATGTTTTGGGGAATCTTGAGGAAAAATGTGGTTTTATGGTGAAATTCTATTGTTGTGAAATTTAAAATAGAGATCGTAAAATTAGTTTCTTGGCTCAGGAACAAGGAAATGGTTTATGATAATGGTTTTAAAAAATGGGTTTTTTTTATTGAAATGGTGTTTTTTCATGGAAAATTGTTTAAGGTTGGTTTCAATAAATGGGTGATTTATTGAAGTGGTTTATCATGTAATAGAATTGGTTGATTGTATGTTGTTGCGTCCTTGGTGGGTTATGTGTTTGGTTGTGACTGGTTGAAATTTTTTGTGGAAGTGGGTGGGAAGTCTCACTATAAAAGGTGATGGATAGTGGTCGGAAGAACCAGCATATGGGTTGTGGTAAAAAAGTACTGCATGTTTTGAATGGGTGAATGGCTTGGGCGGAAGTCCCAGTGTTTTGGTTGTTTTGTTGTTAATGGGGGAACATGTTGGATGGAAGCTCCACCATTTTGGTTGTTTGTTGTGCATTGCTTTTCAAGTTGGTAATTGTTGTCCTAGTGTGTTAATGATGATATTTATTATGGAAAGTTTGTTGGATTTCCCATTGTAGCTTGGTTTTGGTGTGATGCCTTTGTAAGGGCATGTTTGGCTTATGTAAATGGTTGTAATTGTTATTATTTTATATAAATTGTTTTATATTAATGTGATAACAGTTTTATCCCAGTGGCATGTGTAGGGAAGTCATTTGGGGAAATCCTACTGTGTTTTAGTACTCACCCCCTGGTTTCGCTCGTTGGTGTCTTTACAGATGTTGTGTACCATGACATGGGAAAATGTAAGGCATCTACCTATTTTTGTGGTTCATTTTGATGTCTTGGTGGAGCTTGGAGCCTTGATCTTGGTGTGGAGCTGTAGGGGTATCATGGCTCATAGAGTAGGTTGTTGGTTTTTTCTTGTACTCTGATGTGGTGTAGACCTTTCTGGTTGTATTGTTTTTGGGGTCTATTATTGTAAAACATGGTTGTCTTTTTGGAATTAATTCTTGAATGTTTTATAGACATGCATCATATAGTGGTGGTTAATGGATTGTTTGGTTGGTTTTTTCTTAATCATAAATCATTCCCCAATTTTATCATGAAGACCTCGACACTTATGGCCAGCCATTAGTGTCCTTGGAACGTCACTTATGGCCAAGTAGACCTCACCACCTCATCAAGACAATGAGTTAGCAGTGGGGTGTTACAAGTGGTATCGGTTTGTTCGGTCCTTAACATTCAAGTGAGAGCAGTTGTTCGGTCACATTGGGGCATTGGTTTTTGAGATGTTATATATTCCTTGAGTTGGAATGGTATCAAGGAGTAGGAATATCGAAACTTTGAATGTATAGCATAAAATTATGTAGCTAAACATATTATGTTGAACATCACGTTACCTGGGAGTTGGGTACATAAGTGTTTTGGAGACACTTATAGGAATCGGAAATCTCACTGTCATGAGTGCAGCCTATGAGGTGTGCATGGAATATAAGGCAAAGATTACTTCCCTCTAGGACGCATATTTCATTGGGGTATAATGATTTAAGGTGTGACATGAATGTATGAAATTTTAATGTGAGTAAATAGGTATTTTGGAAATAGTTTGGTTTTCAAAATGGTGAATCATAGAAAATGTGAACATGTTGAAAACCTTTTGAGATTTTGTTCTGTAATGTGATTAGAAATGGGAATTCTCGATTGTCTATGAATGTGAGACTCATGGTTGTTTGTTTTCTCTTGATAGAAATGGCACCGGGTAGTCGTCGTAGAGACCAAACAGATGAGGCTCTTGAGAATGTGGTAGCACCTGAGCCTCAGGTGAACTAGCAGATAGTACAAAGAATAGTGCAAGCTTTCCATGCTGTGGAAAGTTGAGATAAAATTGATGAACCAAGGAATTTTGATAATGCGGTTTGGTTTCAAAAGAAAAATCCACCCATCTTTAGGGGTGATTCAGAGCCGGAGAGGGTAGAAGCATGGTTAAATATAATGAATTTTTTTTCTAGATCTTTGGAACACCGCTAGAATTACGAGTAAATTTGGCTCCGTATATGTTGGCATATCATGGCCTCCAGTGGGGGGAGATGGTAGTCCAAGTGAGTACGTACAAGGGTGTGACGTGGGAAGGCATTAAGGAATTGTTTATTTAACAATTCTACCCACATACATTCAGAATTTAGCGTATGAATGATTTATTCAGTTTGAAGGAAGAAGTTATGTATGTGACGGAGTATTCACCAATGTTTATGAACTTAGTGTAGTTTACACCTGAGGTGGCAGGTAGTACATCGTTGAAGACAAGGATCTTGGAAGCGAGGTTAAGGCAAGAAATCTGTTCAATGATAGTTGTACTATGAATAGATGATTACACAGTGATGGTGAATAGAGACTCTGTGGCTGAGTTGGATCTGTTTGGTGCTCCGGGTGGAGGAATCATGGTCGTACCCATGGGGAAGAGTAAGAACTCTAACACTAGGTTCAAGAAAAAGAGGGACCCTTATTCCTAGGGAATGAATATGGCATATAATATGACGGTATGATCGGTGAATCTTCCTCTGAAGCCCCAGAGAATGTCGGGATGTATTCAGTGTGGTTCTACGAGCCACATCAAGCTGAATTGTATAGAACAACATCGAGTATGTAATAATTGTAAGAAGACGAGTAATATGTAGCATTAATGTCGAAATGATCCGAGTTCAGGTGTGTATGACACTACTTAGGGATCACCGAAGAGGTATGCTTCGGCTGGACGGGGACAGCAACACACCCCTCATTAGTATAATAAAGTCGGTCATGGTGATTCTTAGAATACCACGACACCTCCGCAAAGCAATAAAGAGAAGAGTTTGGTACTAAATGCATTGTTCCAAACTAAGAAGGTTTTGGTGGAAAATCATTCAAGTCCATCCACAGTGTGAGATAATTTTCTTCTAAATTCTACCTTGTTGCAAGTGTTGTTTGATACGGGTGCTTCACACTCTTTTATTACTGCACGTATGGTTGAGTTGCTGGTTTTATGGGTAGAAATGATGCCTTCGGTTTTGAACCTCAAACTCTTCTAGGTCAAAGAGAGTCTCAAACCATCTTGTGTAAAGAATGTAGTATTATTGTGGGATTGGTTGAGATAACCTGGAATTTCTCAGTGCTTGAGATAGATGGGTTTGATGAAATCCTGGGAATGCATTGGCTGGTGGATTTTAAGGCCCATGTCGATTGTAATGCACAGAAAGTGGCTTTTATGACACGCGATGGGATTAGACATGTCTTTAGAAAATAGAGGCATGAAAGGAAGCGTGTAATAGGTTTTTTGGCTCAAGTAGTGGGTGTGTTATCGTATCAGTTGGCAGTGTTGTCGTTGGAATCGATAATACATGTTGAGCTGAGTGTTATTTAGGTAGTGGTGGATTAGTTCATGGATGTTTTTTCTGAATAATTCTCTGGTCACCTTCCATAAGATAAGTGTAGTTTATGATGGAACTCCTTTTTGGGACTAGTCCTATCTCACTTCCGTCTTACCAAATGGAACCTACTTAATTGCATGAATTGAAAGTCCAGTAGGAAGAGTTAGAAAATAGAAGTTTTATCTGGCCTAGCACATCCCCGTGGCAGCGCCGATGTTGTTTGTGAAAAAAAGTGGTTGAATCATTGAGGTTGTGTGTAGATTATCTTAGACATAAACAAGTGACAATAAAAAACATATATCCACTTCCATGAATTTATTATTTGTTCGATAAGCTGAGGAGAGCCCAGTGGTTCTCCAAAATCGACCCGAGGTGGGATATCATCAATTGTGGGCGAGGAAGGACAATATTACTAAAACAACTATTAGAAGTAGATATGACCATTATGAATATGTGGTTATGCCCTTTGGGCTAACAAATTCACTTGCGGTGTTTATGGAATTCATGAATTAGATATTTTCGAGATATCTGGATTCATTTGTGGTGGTGTTTGAAGATGATAATCTGGTGTATTCAAAAACAAGGGTGGAGCATGAGTAGTTCTATGAGACAGTGCTAATGATCTTGAGGGATCATCGGTTGTATTCCTAATTGTCAAAGTGTGGCTTTTGGATACACGAAGTGATTTTTCATGCCCATGTGATTACCAAAAGGGGTGTTTCAGTGGATTCTTAAAATATAGAGGTTGTTAGATCATGGAAACTTCCATATAATGTTATTGAGATACACAATTTTCATTGTCTAGCTATGTATTATCATCGTTTTGTTCGTGATTTTTCATATTTTTCTTCGCTGATGATAGCTTTGACAAGAAATAATGTTCCATTATAGTGGAATGAACAGTGTCATTAGTGTTTCAAAGAGCTAAAGATTGCCATACAGTAGCACCAATCTTGGTTTTTCCAGAACCAGGAAAGGGGTACGAGGTGTATTGTGATGCATCGGGATCAAGGTTGTGGTGTGTTCTCATGCAAGGGAATAATGTGGTTGCATATAGCTCACGGAAGTTGATAGTGCATGAGAAGAACTACCCAACTCATTAATAGGAATTGGTAGTTGTGGCACATTCATTGAAAGTGTGGCGTCATTATCTCTTCAGTAATAAATTCAATATATAAACAGATCATAAGAGCTTGAAACAAATTTTCTTATAATGGGATTTGAATTTGAGGCAAAAGAGATTGATATAATATCTCAAGATGTTTGATTTTCACTTAATGTACACATCGTGTAAGTGAAATTTAGTGGCAGAAGCATTAAGTAGAAAATCATATGCTCATGTAGTAAAACAATCATCAGACCAGTGGCAGTTGATGTCAGTTATATTCGATATGCAGTTGGAATGTGAGAAAAAGTCAATAGAGTGGTCTTCATCCTGGTTTGGTTGATTTGTGACTTGGTTGTCTTTGTTAATGAGGCCAAAATATCTGATTCTGAGTGTCTGACCACCAGGTCGACAGTCAATGGTGTGGAGCCAATTCAGGGTTGGCAACTGAATGGAGATTCAGTTTTGTGTTTTTGGAATCGAATGGTTGTACCGGTTTCTTGTCAAGAGGATCTTCTCAGGGTATATCATCCATCCAGGTGGGTTGTTCATCCTGGAATTTAGAAAATGTATAATGCATTGAAATAGTAGTTTTGGTGGGCTGGTATGAAATGAAGAGTTGTTGAGTTTGTTTCTAGATGCTTGACCTGTTAGTAGGTCATGGAAGAGCATCAAAGGCCAGTATGAATATTGAAGTCTTTACCAATCCCTATTTGTATGTGGGAGAAAATAGTTATGGATTTTGTCCCAGGTCTCCCATGAACGGTCGGAAACCACGATCCCATTTGGGAGATAGTGGATAAGCTAATGAAGTTGTCCCATTACATTCCAATTCATGAATCTCATACAGTAGAAGATCTATCCAAAATCTATATCCAGAAGGTGGTAAAGGGGCATGGTGTTCCAGTTTCGATTGTATCCGTTAGTGATCCAAGGTTTACATCTAATTTTTTGAAATCCTTGAAGCAATCCCTTGAGACACAATTTACTATGAGCACATCGTATCACCCTCATACATATGGACAATACGGGAGGATGATACAATCCTTGGAGGATATGTTGTGGGCTTGTGTTATGGAATTTGATAGGTTGTGGGAGGAGCACTTGTCATTGGATGAGTTCTTGTACAATAACAAATTTCTGGTATCTATACATATGGCTCTGTTTGAAGAGTTGTATAGACAACCGTGTAATTCTCCACTATGCTGTGTTGAAACGGATGAGTCATTGATGGTTGAACCAAGCCATATCCAGGAGACTATGGAGAAGATTAGGTTAATAAAGAAGAGAATGGAGATGGCACAAAGACATAAAAATCGTATGTGGATCATTATTGATGGTCATTGTTATTTTAGGTGAGTGATCAGGTTGTCCTGAGGATCTCTCCTAGTTTGGGACATCGTCGGTTTGGGATGCATGGAATGTTATCTCTGAGGTATATTGTTACTTTTTAGATTCTTGAACGGGTTTGTGAGATGGATTATTGTTTGGATTTGACACTAAGGTTCAGTGTGGTGGAAAATGTGCTTCATGTGTCATAGTTGAAAATGTATAAGTCGGATCATGTCCATGTGATTCGATGAAATCATGTTGAACTAGAACTAGATGATTCGTTGGTGCACGTGCCAGTGCGGTTTGTGGATATGCAATAAAAAATTTTGCGTGGTAAAAGCATCAGTTTAGTTCGTTCATTGTGGAAGAATGGTCAGATTCAATAAGATTCTTGGGAGTGGGAGAAAGATATGGTCCAGTAGTGGCTCGAGATCTTTCGGCAAAGTGCAGGTTCACTACATTCCAGGTACGGAATGCTCAATGGTGGGGAGAATGTACTTCCCCTGGTTTGAGGTTTGTGGCCTTTTTTATTCTTTTTTATGTGTTTAAAGTGCATGGTATGAGTTAGGAAGTGGATGGGAGAGTTTTGAATGGTATTTAATGAGTATGGAGGCTTTGCATAGGGAACAGGGTTTGAGCACAGTTAGTGGAAAACGAGCGGTTTCTCTGTGAAACAGTGGAGGGGGAGACAGTAGGCTTCGCACGACCTGCGCATGGTTTTCGAAACCATGGGAGGCAACCGTGAAGACCCTTTCTCTTGAGGAAGTAGCGTGTGCACGGTTAACGCACCATTAGTCAAACCCTGTGGACTAACCATGAGGCCACTTTAAAAAGGGTTTTAAACCCTGGTGTCACTAAGGCTTTCCTCATTCCTCTCCAAATTCTCTCCCACTCAAAGCTCACTCAGTATTTTCTATTCTCAAGGGTTGGAGGGGATATCTGACTCATTTTTGAAGTGATTCAAAGGGGATTCAAGGTGGGATGTTGGTGGTTTCTCTTACTGAAGGGGATCTAGAGTTGTTTTGGTTGTGCGTTCGCCGGATTGGAGGTTTGATTTCTCGTGGGTCGATTTCTAGTGAACCTTAAAGGTAAGTGGCTTCTCTCTCAACTCCACTTGGTTAGAACTAGTGTTGTTTGATTATAATTAATTTGTTGTGCTTGATATTAATTGTGATTCTTGTACAAAATTGGTTGGAAATACCTTTAGTGATGTTTTGGTTATTTTGGAGAAAAGAATAGTTTTTATGGTGATAATCAATTTTTTTTAATTTTAAAATGGTTATTTTTAAATGGGTTGCTTGGCTCGGGGCCAAGGATAATTTTTTATGATAATGGTTTAAAAATGGTTCTTTTATTAAAATGGGGTTTTGGCATGGAAAATTGTTTAAGTTTGGTTTCAATAAATATGAGATTTATTGAAGTGGTTTATCATGTAATGGAATTGGTTGATTGCATGTTCTTGCATCTTTTCGTGGGTTATGTGTTTGTTTGTAATGGGTTCACATGTTGTGTGGAAGTGGGAGGGTAGTATCACTATACAAGGTGATGTATAGTGGTCTGAGGAACCATCATTTATCTAGTGATCGGTAAGTACCTCTAGTTGAGAATGGGTGAACGGGATGGGCGGAAGTCCCACCATTTTGGTTGTTTTTGTGTGAATGGGTTAATGGGTTGGATAGAAGCTCCAACATTTTGGTTGTTTCTTGTGCATTTCATTGCAAGATGGAAATAGTTGTGCTAGTGTGTGAATGATGAGATGGATTGTGGCATGTTTTTTGTCTTTCCATTGGTTTATTGGGTTAGGGTGTTATGGCTTGGAAAGGGTATGTTTGGCTTATGTAAATGTTTGTAGTTGTCATTATTTTATATAAATTGTTTTATATAAATGTGCTAACAGTTATATCACAGGGTAATGTGTAAGGAATTAATTTGGGGATAACGTACTATGTTTTAGTACTCATCCCCTACTTCGACACATTGGTGTCTTTGCAGATGTTGTGTACCGTGACGTGGGAAAAGGCCAGGCAGATCCCTCCTTTAGTGGTGCATTGTGATGTCATGGTGGTGCTTGGATCTTGGAGTAGGGTGTGGAGATGTGGGGGTGTCATGGCTAGTAGAGTTGGTTGTTGGTTTTCGCTTGTACTCTGATGTGGTGTAGAAATGTCTGATTGTATTGTGTTTGGGTTGTATTGTGGTAAAACATGGTTGTCTTTTGGGAATGCGTGCTTGAATGTTTTATTGACATCCACCATATAGTGGTGGTTAATGGATGGTTTGGTTTGTTTTGTCTTAAGGGAAAATCGATCCCCAATTTTATCTTGAAGCCATCGACATTTATTTCAAACCTTTGGCATCTTGGGAACGTCGCTTAAGGCCATGTAGCCCTCACCGCCTCCTCAATCCCAGGAGGTAGGGGTGGGGTGTAACAAGCTACATCCTTTTTTTGTTTAGGAAATGATCCAATACCATACAATCCACTATAAATGAATCTTTGGCTTACAATGAATAGGATTTTCCCTTTCACACAAGTATCACTATGGAAGAATACAACTACTTCATTTTTATCCATTTAACACAAAAAGGTAATATAATTTTTTTGTTAATACTCATGTTACTTGTGGTTATTTTTCAATTCAACATATGTATACAAATTGTAATAAAATTCATTGAATCCATACACATATGAAATGTACGAACCAACTGGAAATTGTTATGAAACACTAATTCGAATATTTTCTTAGTCTGATTCTTCTATGTCCAATATTCTGATAGAAAAGAATAGTGTAAAATCAGCACCACATCTATTCATGAATATATTTGTTAAAATGAATAGAATATTAATGAATCAGCACCACCCAAAAATAATTATCAAGCTAAATATAATTGATCCCTTCTTCTCTCTAGAAACCAGAAGGTTCTTTATCTTCTGTGGTGAATAGTACCCATCCTCAAAAAGTACAATGTCACTGTTTCCTTTTTATTGGTGACCCAATTTGAGTTTTTGTGGGAATCCCAATACTTCTCCTAAACACACTAATTCACCCACCTCTTGTATTTTACCAGAAATCTTTATGTAATTCTGACTTCTTCAATGAATCATGATTCTTCTTGAAACATCCACAATATTCACCTCTTCTTCTTCAAACTCCCATTTCAATTGCTGATACCAATATTAAGAGTTAGGAATATATGGATCCAAACAATTAAGTCTTATTCGTCATGGAGATTTTTGAATATTATTCTTAGAACTGATTTGAATCAAAATCTTGTATATGAATGTTCAGATCCCACTCGAAAATTAATTTATCAATATTTCTCTCACTTTTTTTCTCATTAACCACCTTATAGACAATACATCATTAAAAATATAGATCTTTAATCATGAATACCTTCATGAATTTTAATTCATTGATGATTATATTTAGCATCGTCTTACATTAGTTAAAATGTATTGAAACTTTCCATTCATTTGGTGTTTTTTCATTTCATATCTAACCAAGAATGAAATTATCTGAATACAAAAGTTATTGAAATGATCATCCTTAATACAATCATTTTAGGTCATGATCATTCTTTATAAGATCACTAGGCATTATCAAATTCCATCTTAAAATAATGATTTGATATGATATGATAAAAAACAATCTAAAATTGATTCTTTCTTGATCGGAACCATCTATTTTATTTTATTCAAACTAAATATGATGAATTATATTATAGAAGTGATTAATTTCTAATTGGTACCACTTTTAAATTGACACAACCTTCAATCGACACCACATTTCACCGACACCACTTTTCATCGGCATAATATCCCATCAGTACCAGCTTTTACTTGCACCACTTTTTATATCAGTACAAACTATTTGAATGACATAAACTCTTCCATCGGCACCACATGAATAAAAATAGGCCCCACTTATTTTATCTGGATATGATTGTTTTGAAAATTAATCAACAACGCCTCTTCAATCTTGATATTATTGTTTGGAAAAACAATAAGCACCACCTCTTAAATCTCGATATGATTATTTTGAAAATCAATCATTATAACTTCTTTCTCTCAAACATCTAAATACAGTGAATCAGAACATGATTCTACACCAATTGTTTTGTAAAAAATCAATACAACATATATTTCTCATCCATCCAGATATGAAAAATATAAATATGATTCATTTAAAATTGATTTGAAAACAATTGATATCACTTATTTCTATCTTCCATCCAGATACGATAATTATGAATACGATTCTTTTCTGGTTGTTTTAAAAAAAAATAGATACCACATGTTCCTTTCTTTCATCATGATAATATAATTCTGAATATGATTCATTTCTGATTATTTTGATTAAAAATTGATACCACTTCTCTCTTTCTCTCTCCCATCCAGATATAATAAATTCGAATACGATTATTTTCTAATCTAAATCATCTCTTTCACTCCCCTATTATTCTATCATGCTTGAATCAAATTTTTTTAATACAACTCATGATTTATATGACATATAATGTAGCCAAGAAATGTCATAATTACATTGTAAAATATCATAATATTCCATTCACTCCATATTCTTTCTTTCTTTCTCATTCTCATATTGAGAACTACATTTAGGAATACATGAATCCAATTAATATAAAAAATGGGTTCGATTCCATTCTAAAACAAACCCAAAACAATGGTTTCCAGAAAACAATGTGAATTAATTTTCCTTCATCAAAACCTACCTTAAACAAAAAAGAAAATAGTTGAGAACAGAACACATTAGTCCTCATATTGGTTTAACCAACCACACCTCCCATGATTTTTATGTCCAATAAGTATCAGAAATCACTCAACTTTGTAACCTCACGCAATGGTTTACATATCAACAATTCTAAGACTACATGAGATAAATAATTATATGAAACAAGAACCATTAATAGAAAAACCATGTTATCTAAAAATATTGATCCCATCCAAATCATTCTATTCTTTATTCATCCTATAAAACAAATCAATTTCTTTTACTAAAACCTCTACAAAACCTATTAGAATATTTCAATCACAAAACAATGTGGAATTAACAGCTTACCCACATCTCTATCAATTTTGAAATAGATTTATAAAATAAGAACCCCCCCCCCACTAGAAAAAACAATCCAAATGTATGTTGAGAGTGGGGAAAGATGCAAAAACATCAACCATGAAGAGAATGTGTTTGGTCACCCATGTTCAACCTCATTTTTTAGAATGACTCCTTCGATAACGGTTTTTGGAAAATATCAACAACTTGTGCTGATGTTGGAACATACTCAAGATTTATTTCATTACATTACACATGATCTTTGATGAAACTATATTTTATATAAATATGTTTTGAATGATAATGATGCACTAGATTCTTTATGATATTTACTGTACTTTGATTTTCATAAGCCAATATAATGGGGAACTTAATATCCACAAGTAAATATTCTATTAAAGTTTTCATCCACATACGCTGAGTTGTGTCTTGAGTAGCAACAACATACTCAAATTTTTCTAAAGTGAGAGTTAGTAAATTTTGTTTCTTTGAATTCCAACTAATACAATTAATTCACAGAAAGAATACACCATATGATGTGGATCTTCTATCATCAATATTTATAACCCAATATGTATTTGAATACCCAAGGAATTTAATAAAATTAGAGCTATCATATTTTATTCCAACTATTATTGTTCATTTACTATATTTTAGAATTATTTTTATAGCATGTATATGTAATTTTTTGTAGAACAATGATATCACGCATATATGGTAATAGCATAAACAATGTGGGGTCTCGAGGCAATCAAACAAAATAGTCTTCAAATCACCTTCTGATTCACCTTTTGATCAACTTCTTTTTCATCTATATATATACTTATATTTGTTCCCACTGAAATGGGTTTGGAAACAGGTTTTAAATTGTCTAAGGAAAACCTCTTGAGATGTTCTTTTACAAACATTTCTTAGCAGAGGAAAATGTATTATTTCATTTTTTGTATTTGTAACCAAATAATGTATTTAATTTCTCCCATCATGGACATTTCAAATGCATTCTTCATTTCTTCATAAAATCATTTATAGCTTCGTTCATCATTACCATCAAATATAATATCACAAACATTATAAATTACAATGAGGAAATACACTTGACTTTATCTAATGTAAATATAGTTATACACCCTTCAAATGATAAAATTAGTACTTCTTAAGCATATATACAATTTGGAGGACCAATCCCTCAGAGCTTGTTTTATACCATACATTTCCTTTTTCAATATTCACACATAACCTTTAACTTCTCCAATAACAAATCAACAAGGTTGTTCAATATAAACCACTCTTTAAAGATCACCATTTAAGAATACAGATTTATCCTCCATTTTAATTATATTGTTGCCTCATTAAGCAGAAATAGAAAGAACTGTTCTTATTGTTTTTGTAACACCCCGACCCCAGTTACCCAGAGTCGGTGCATTATTACATAACATTGGAATGATCACAAGAAATATCAAATCTCGAATGACCGATTGGTTTAGTAGCCTTGGAAACACTAGATATATTCATAATGTTTTACATTACATCATAAAAATGAAAACTACAACAACATCTTTTATTCATAATACACACTGATATCCCCACATTCTATCCCTACAGTTCATTCATAAATTACTTCTTCATACCCTGGGAAAAATAAATCATAGAAAAGGGGTGAGCTCAAATTCCCAGTAAGGATAACAATATAGCAGAAACATTCATAAATAAGAATAAACATTTAAGGAAATGTATATATAATCCAAAATCCTTTTAAACTTGAACTTCAACATAGTATGGAAAAAGTAAAATGAAATAATTCCATTTACTTATTCACATGGATATTCTACAAATCGAATAATCACATGCAATATCAATAACCCCTTTCATAATGATGGAATGCGTAATGCCACACTATCATAACCACATAGCCAAGGCCTCGTGCCAAGACTACAAATAAACATTTGCCAAGGACTTGTTCCAAGACACTAGTTTGTCTGATGAGACCTACCGATGCTTCTAGGAGCTATAGCCGGCTCCAACCATCACATATTAAGTCCAATGCATTCCCATATGAAAAGGTTTAAACATAACATAAACATTCGTATGATAACTAGCATACGAAAAGTCAATACTTTCTCCATAAACCATGAATGGTATTAAAATAGCACATCCACAGTCAAACATATCACAAAACCTTCAATACAATTTAAAAGTTTTCTATCATAATAAATCAACTTCAAATACGCGTAAAATCCATCAAAGGATGTTGACATAGATGAAATCACAACTCTTCTTAGAGAAATATCACTTTATATTTTGAAATCATTAAGATCCATATATTTATAAAATAAAACTTTTTCTTTTATACTATTCTTATATGCTTGTAAGGGAAGCTTCGACAATTTTATAACGGTGGAAAATAACTGCACCCGCCGTAAAAGTTAAAAAAACATTCTTACCTTAATTGTGTTGAAAAGGTTAAAAGCACCTTGTTTGGAAAACGACAGAAATATTTCTTTATAAAACTCTTATAAAAAGTAAAACAATGGTATAAATGACTTTAACCCATATTATTTTAAATAGTAAAATCTTTTTGAAATACATTTCGAAGAAACATGGATGTGGATGATAAAGAAATCCCAGTAGATAATTACGTATAAAAAACCTCAGATAATGAAGAGATTGTGAAATAACCCTTACCTTGTAGTTTTCCTTGGTTGGGGTAGATTAGCATCCTGTATAATGGTAAAATAATTGTTATTAAATTATACAAGAATCATATATATTAATATGATATCATATATGATCTTTTAACATTGATTTGTTAATAATATCTTAGAATTATCGTCGTTTCGGGTGTTAACTTACTCGTTTTCTTTTATATGTTTTGTTACATAAGCCGTGTTTGTTATGGATAGGTTGTATCTTATTAATATCCAGAATGATATCAAGTCCTTAAACATCATTTTTAAATCATCAAATGATAATTATACTTGAATGGATACGATGGGGAATGAATCTCATCATGTTCGTGGAGACGGTAGTCCGTACGTAGGCACGAGCGACAATATCATTTTTTAGATATTAAAATAATATATAAATGGATGGTAAATCATATATACAGAATCATTAACATGTTATATTTATTATTTAAACGAGCTACACATCATTATTATATCGATCCTAATAATAATATATTGAATAACAATTACACCATGACGTGGAGACGGTAAGACGTACGTACGCACGTATGATGACATGTTATTCAAAGGGTGGATAGAATGCTGAATGTGGTTGTAACATATTTATAATAACATCACAGTATATATAATATACTGGAGTTATTATTTTATAATGGTAATAAAAAAGAAATAAGAAGTGGAAGAAGAAAGGAACTTGAAAAGGGGTGGTGAAAACATTACCTCTTCTTCGGGTTCTTCCGTTTGATTTGATCAAAAGGGCTCCTTAGGTTGGCTTTCTGATCAAACTAAGGCATCTAGGTTGTAGTGAGGGAAGTTGGGTGAGTATTTGGGGAGAGTTTGGCCGAACAAAAAGGCTTTTAAGGTGTGAAGAAATGAGAAGGAGGAGTTCCCTTTTATAATATGGGTGAGGGGAACCTTTGGAAAACCTAGAAATATTAATTTATTATAAATTAATATTCGGTTTATAGTGGCTCCAAGGTTTATTATTAAAAGGTTAAGGTGGGGATAGGTCAAAATCCATTCAACAAATATAATTTAGATAGGTTTGGGTTACTACATTAACCTTATCGTTTAGTTTTAACTCTTAGTTAATTAGGTTGACATTACCATTTCACTTTGTATTTTTATAATATATAGTTAATAAACATAATATATACATACAATAGAACCCAAAGTGGTCCACTAATGATGAAAATATCATGATATAAGTATCTTGGCAGAAAATTAGATTTTTAGGAATTTAATATCAATTAATAATTTAATATTTGTTTTAAAAACTCTTTTATGTCAATTTTGACACTATTCAATAGTTGATTTTTGTGAAACTTATAACAGAATTATTACTTCAAAAAAAGTAAATTAAATCAATCCTAATATGTCATATTATCCTAGAAAATTATTTTAATTCATTTAAAGTCTCAAATTATATTTATTTGGGTATTTATAATATCAATTATTTTAATTTTTCACTATTATGGTAATTACTGCATCATCATTGTGTCATAAATAAATTTGATTATTTAAAGTCTAAAAATTATAAATAAAATATCATTATGTAGGAAATATTTTTATCTTTCTAATGAATATTTATTTTCAAAAGTCCAACATATAAAACCCTATGTAAAAATTGTGTTTCTACAATATATATTCTTATGTCATTTTTTGTACTTATTTTAACTTCATTAAAATTAAGTGTCCCTATCACCTACAAGTGGCTCCATGGGGTCCCAAAATCGACCCAAAGATGCCTATGGTCGAACATGTATCAACCAATAAGTATAGGACACGTTTTAAGGTAATTTATTATTACTATAATATTATTATTTTAACCCTTATTTACCGGATTTACCCTTAACCATGGTTAATAAAATATTTACCGCAGTAATTATTCAAAATGTCTAAAAATAAAAGTTACCTATTTACACAATTTGAACATCCTGATTACAAATATGGAATCCATTTTTCCAAATTCAAAACACAGAATTGGCAGAAATTAATTTAAAATTATTTCCCGTTGTTAAAACAAAAAATGTGGTTTTAAGATATAATAACTATCAAAAGATTGACACTTGTTTATGTCTGGTTTAATTGTAAAATTATGTACAATGACCAACATTATATTAAATTGTAAAAATATATTCTAAATATACTTTAAAACCACTCAAATTAAAAATTTATCACTATTAATTATTTTGATTAAAAAAGTTGTTTTTAATTAAAATTTAGTAATTTTCAATATTTATCAAAAAATTATAGTTATCCGAAAAGTACCAAAATTTCACCTTAGGCTAAATTCAATTTTCCGAATCCAAAAATGAAGTAAATTTTGAAATATAAAATATATATAATTTCCAAAATTAGGTATTACTATTCATAAGGGCTAGTGTGATTGGTTATGGTGTGTTAGAACTCGATGTTGCGTACAACACATGCTATCACATTATTCAAAGCGAAGCGTACCGTAGAAGCTTGGGGTGTTACATTCTCTCCTCCTTCAAATAATTTCATCCTCAAAATTTCTAGAATACTTATCACATGAAAAGATTCGGTTGGTTCTTCATCATAAGTTCCTCGGGTTCCCACGTTGCCTCTTCCATCTTCTGGTTTCTCCACAAAACTTTTACTAGACGCGTCATCCAGTTTCTCAGTACTTGTCCTCTCATATCAAGAATCCTGACGGGATCTTCACAATAGGACAGATCGGGTTCCAGTTCAAATTTTTCATAGTTGAGTACATGCATTGGGCCAGGCATGTATTTCCTCAACAGAGATACGTGGAACACATCGTGAACTTTGGAGTGACTAGGCGGCATTGCAAATCGGTAAGCTACATCCCCAATTCGTTCAAGAATTTCGAAAGGTCCGATGTACCTGGGACTCAATTTACCTTTCTTACCAAAACGTATGACTCCTTTCCATGGAGATACCTTTAGAAAAACATGATCACCGACTTGAAATTCCAATTCCTTCCTTCGATTATAGGAATAGATCTTCTACCTACTTTGAGCTGCATTGATGTGATTTTGGATTACCTACACCTTTTCCATTGTTTCCTCCACCAGTTCTGGGCCTACAAGTTTTCTTTCACCAACGTCATCCCAACAGGTTGGTGTACGACATCTCTTTCCATATAACGCTTCATATGGTGCCATATGAATACTCGAATGGAAGCTATTGTTATAAAAAATTCAACCGGAGGTATATATTGATCCCACATACCCTGGAAGTCAAGTGAGCAGGATCTCTACATGTCTTATAAGATTCGAATATTTCGTTCTGATTGTCCATCCATTTGAGTGTGGTAGGCAGTGCTCAAATGAAGTTCAGTATCCATGTATTTCTGAAAAATCTTCCAGAATCTTGAAGTAAAACAAGGATCACGATCAGAAACAATCGATAGGGGTACTCCATGAAGTCTCACAACTTTATTAATATATAGTCCTTCTAGAAGTTACAGTGGTAGATATTCTCTTATAGAAAGAAAATGTTCTGACTTGGTAAGACGAACAACAATAATCCATATTGCATCGTTCCTTCTAGGAGTCTTTGGTCGTCCCATGACAAAGTCCATCATAATATTTTCCCATTTCCACTCTTGTATAGGAAGAGGTTGCATGACTCATCCAGGCTGTTGCCTCCCAGCTTTCACTTGTTGACAAACCATACATCTTGACACAAAATCAGCAATCTCCCTCTTCATGTTGTCCCACCAAAAATGTTCCTTCAAATCTCTATACATTTTGGTGCTCCTGGGATGTATAGAGAAATTGGAACTATGATAATCATCCAGCAATTCCCTTTTTAGATCAGGTATATCAGGAACACAACGTCTCTTCCCGAATTTCAAAATTCCATCTTCATACACAAAGTCTCTCAATCTCCCATCATTCACAGCATTAATCCTCTTTTGAAATTCTTCATCATCAGTCTGAGAACTCTTAATCCTTTCCAGTAATGATGGTTTGGAAACCATTTGAAAAAGCATTGATGTTTCACCTTCCCTGGTTATTCCCATGTCCATCTTCACTAGATCCATGAAAATTGGATCCCTTTCAATTCTCATATTGTTGAAAACTCCATGGTCTTTTCTGCTCAAAGCAACTGCCACCCTGTTTGCCTTCCCCGGGTGGTAGTGTATCATGAAATCATAATCCTTGAGTAATTCAAGCCATCTCCTTTGCCTCATGTTGAGTTCTTTTTGTGATAAAATATACTTCAAACTCTTGTGGTCATTATATATCACACATTTTTCACCATAGAGGTAGTGCCTCCATATCTTCAAATAAAAGATCACAGCTGCTAACTCGAGATCATGAGTAGGATTGTTTTGTTCATGAATATTCAACTGTCATGATGCATAGGCAATAAACCTATCATTCTGCATAAGGACACAACCAAGTCCTTCCATCGATGAATCACTATAAATAACGAACCCATCATTCCCCGATGGTAGAGTCAATATAGAAGCATTGACTATTCTTCACTTCAGTTCTTCAAAACATTCTTCACACTCTTTTGTCCAAAAAAATTAAACCCCTTTACGTGTGAGCTTCGTTAATGGGTTAGCCAATCGGGAAAAATTCTGGACGAATCGTCGATAATAACCTGTTAAACCAATAAAACTACGTACCTCAATTATACTCGTAGGTTCTGGCCATTCTTGGATTGCCTTGGTCTTAGAAGGATCAACAGAGATTCCATCTTTAGAGACAATATGGGCAAGAAAAGTAATCTCCTGAATCCTGAATTCACACTTGGTAAACTTCCCATATAATTCATGTCTTCTCAGAGTCTTCAAGAAAATGCACAAGTGATTTTCATGATCTTAGTAGCTTTTGGAGTATACCAAGACATCATCAATAAATACCACCACAAATTCATCGAGACACTCCTGGAAAACTCTATTCATCAGATCCATGAACACAGAGGGTGCATTAGTCAATCCAAAAGGCATTACAGTAAACTCGTAATGCCCGTACCTGGTTCGAAATGCTGTCTTCGGAATGTCTTACTTCTTCACACACAACTGATGGTATCCATATCGAAGGTCAATCTTTGAAAAGTATTGAGCTCCATGCAGTTGGTCAAATAAATCATCAATTCGAGGTAGGGGATACTTGTTCTTTATTGTTATAGCATTGATCTCCCTATAGTTGATACATAACCTCATAGATCCATCTTTCTTTTTATCAAAAAGAACAGGGGCTCCCCATGGAGAAACACTAGGGCGAATAAATCCTTTATTACTCAATTCCTCTAGTTGTTTCTTTAGTTCGACTAATTCTATAGTGGCTATTTTATAAGGGGTCTTCGATATAGGCCTTGATCTAGGAATTAAATCAATGGAAAACTCAACTTCTCGTTCTGGAGGATGTCTAGGTAAATCTTCCGGAAATACATCTACAAATTCGTTCACAACAGGTACATCCTCTATTTGAACATTCCTTTCCTCACCCACAATCATTTCATTCTCTTCCTCCCCAATAATTGAATTTAGTTGAGTTACTGGGGGTGGATCTAAATAAGAATTAGGTGGTGACGATTCTTCTCTAAAGATAAGGTGTTATTTATCATCATCATCAAGAATCGTAACCTCTTTCTTCTTACAATAAATCTTCGCATCATAGTCTGAAAGCCAGTCCATGCCGAGGATTATATCAAACTCAATCATAGGTATGATGATGAGATCAGCAGATAAAGAACATTTATGTGCTCTAATGGGGACTGATTCACAAAACATTGTTGCAATGATACTTCCCTTAGAAGTTTAAACTGACAACTACCTTGTTAAATCGAATTGGAAATATCTAATTTTTTTAGCAAACCGGGAAGATATGAAACAATGCGATGATCAAGAATCAAATAATGAATTTTCTAAACTTGAGGAAACCATTATATTACCTTCCACCACGTCTTTCGGAGATTCTACCTCAGCCGTAGTGATAGCATAAGCTTGACCATGATCCCTTGTCCTTTTCTAAGGGAAGTTCTCCTGACACTTAGGACATTCATTTGCATAATGTCCCATCTCCCTGCAATTGTAGAACTGAACATTGGTAACTTCCTTCTTCCCCTTTCAATCACGAGCTTGGTGGCCTTTTTCACCACACTTGTAACAGACTCCCATTCCCTTCAAGCAAGTATCGGGGTGTTTCTTCCCTCATTTACCACATGATAGATATTCAACCATTCCCTTCTTCCCCTTATTTCCATTCCTAGATTGATCAGCAGGTCTCTTCTTATCTTTCTTTTCTTTAAAGTCATAAGACTTAGATAATTGCTTTTCGGTCGTGATAGCACATGAGACAATGTCTGCGTACGACGAGAAGGATTGTGAGACTAATGCTCGATGGAGAAATGGTTTTAACCCATCAAATAAACGATCAATCTGACTTATTGGATGATTTATATAATCTTAAGCATACCTTGCTAACCTTGTAAAGTTAGCCTCATACTTTGTGACATTCTCATCCTCCTTTTGTCTCAGACTCAGAAATTGCCTTTCCATATCTGCTCGATGGTCGCAGGGAAATTATTTTTCTAAAAACAGATCTTTGAACTATTTCCATTCCATATTTGATACTTCATCATCTTCCTTCATGTTTTGAATCAATGAATACCATTGATCAGCATCTCCAGTGAGTCGGTAAACTGCCATGATAACTTTTTTCCTTTCACTACTCCCCAAAGCCTGAAATATTTTCTCTAGGGAATTTATCCATTGGTCAGCTACTAAGGGATTTGTACTCCAATTGAACATTGGTGGTTGTTGCCTCAAGAATCGATCTAACATTGAGCCTCCATGCTGTGGATCAGGGTGCTCTATACGGGTAAGGTTATTATTCATAACATTAGTATGTTGTCCCAGTATGGTAATTAGTTGATCGGTAGCAGTTGTATCACCAGCTCCACTATAATTATCTTGAGTAGGAGGGAAATCCCTACATGGAGTGCATACATTGATACGGTTTCCATTTCGTCCACTAGGCACCATTTCTAAACAGTGGCATAAACTAGATCAGTTTATGAATCAAAATACATAATCCCATACTTATAAACCACATAACATAAATTGAACTATTTATCGATATAATCCATAATCATAAAAATGTTTTCTTTGAAAAATTATATATTCATAAACCCTTCATAATGATTTTTAAAGAAAATTAGAGTTATCCTAACCATATCCCCTGGGAGTGTCATAACCAAGAGTGCAGCAAGGCCCGTTGTCGTGCACCAGTTCCCGTTCGAGTCTAGCTCAAAGTGGTGTTTTTGGGTTTTTCCCATAGGTACATTTGTGCCAGAGCCGCCTCTACCTTCTCGTATCCAGACAGGGATGTATTGCTTGGAAAACAAACAATATCATTACAATACCAAAATTCTAGGGAGTTCTTCTATACTAATCATCAAATTCATCTTACGTCTACGTGCTCTAATCAGAGTTTATCTAAATATAGCTTCCAAGGTTTGTACTAAACATGCTCTGATACCAACTGTAATGCCCCAACCCTAGTTACCCAGAGTTGGTGCATTATTACATAACATTGGGATGATCACAAGAAAGATCAAATCTTGAAAGACCGATTGGTTTAGTAGCCTTGGAAACTCTAGATATATTCATAAATTTTTACATTACATCATAAAAATGAAAACTACAACAACATCTTTTCCTCATAATCCACACCCATATCCCCACATACTATCCCTACAGGTCATTCATAAATTACTTCTTCATACCCTGGGAAAAATAAAACATAGAAATGGGGTGAGCTCAAATGCCCAGTAAGGATAACAATATAGAGGAATATTTCATAAATAAGAATAAACATTTAAGGTAAGGTATAACTAAAACAAAAGCCTTTTAAACTTGAACATCAACATAGTATGGAAAAATTAAAATGAAATAATGCCATTTACTTATTCAAATGGATATTCTACTAATCGAATTATCACATGCTATATCAATAACCACTTTGATAATGATGGAATGCATAATGCCAGACTATCATAACCACATAGCCAAGGCCTCATGCCAAGACTACAAATAAGATTTTGCCAAGGCCTTGTACCAAGACACTAGTTTGTCTCATGAGACCTACCAATGCATCGAGGAGCTATAGCGAGCTCTACCCGTCACATATTAAGTCCAATGCATTCCCATATGAAAAGGTTTAAACATAACATAATCATTCGTATTATAACTAGCATACGAAATGTCAATACTTTCACCATAATCCATGAATGGTATAAAAATAGCACATCCACAGTCAAACATATCACAAAACCTTCAATACAATCTGGATGTTTTGTATCATAATAAATCAACTTCAAATAAGCCTAAAATCCATCAAAGGATGTTGACATAGATGAAATCAAAACTCTTTTTAGAGAAATATCTCTTTCTATTTTGAAATCATTTAAGAGTCATATATTAATAAAATAAAACATTTTCTTTGATAATATTCTTATAATCTTGTAAGGGAAGCTTCGGTGATTTTATAACGACAGAAAATAACCGCACCCGCCGTATAAGTTAAAAAAACATTCATACCTTAATTCTGTCGAAAAGGTTAAAAGCACCTTGTTTGAAAAATGATGGAAATATTTATTTATAAACCTCTTATAAAAAGTCAAACAAGGGTATAAATGACTTTAACCCATATTATTTTAAATTGTAAAATCTTTTTGAATTACATTTCTAAGAAACATGGATGTGGATGAGAAAGAAATCCCAGTAGATAATTACGTATAAACAACCTCGGATAATGAAGAGATTGTGAAATAACCCTTACCTTGTACTTTTCCTTGGTTGGGGTAGGTTAACCTCCTATATAATGGTGAAATAATTGTTTTTAAATTATACAAGAATCATATATAATAATATGATATCATATATGATCTTTTAACATTGATTTGTTAATAATATCTTATAATTATCGTCGTTTCGGGTGTTAAATTACTCATTTTCTTTTATATGTTTTGTTACATAAGCCATGTTTGTTATGGATAAGTTGAATCTTATTCATATCCAGAATGATATCAAGTCCTCAAACATCATTTTTAAATCATCAAATGATAATTATACTTGAATGGATACAATGGAGAATGAATCTCATCGTGTTTGTGGAGACGGTAGTCCGTACGTACGTACGAGTGACAATATCATTCTTTTGATATTAAAATAATATATAAATGGATGTTATATCATATATAAAGAATCATTAACATGTTATATTTATTATTTACATGAGTTACACATCATTATTATACCCATCCAAATAATAATATATTGAATAACAATTACACCATGACGTGGAGACGGTAAGTCGTACGTACGCACGTATGGTGACATGTTATTCAAAGGGTGGATAGAATAATGAATATGGTTGTACCATATTTATAATAACATAAAAGTATATATAAGATAATGGGGTTATTATTTTAGAATGGTAATAACAAAGAAAGAAGATGTGGAAGAAGAAAGGAACTTGAAAAGGGGTGGTGAAAACATTACCTCTTCTTCGGGTTCTTCCTTTTGATTTTATCAAAAGGGCTCCATAGGATGGCTTTCTGATCAAAATAAGGCCTCTATGGTGTATTGAGGGAAGTTGGGAGAGTATTTTGGCAGAGTTTGGCCGAACCAAAATTCTTTTAAGGTGTGAAGAAATGAGAAGGAGGAGTTCCGTTTTATAAGAGGGGTGATGGGCACCTTTGGAAAAGCTAGAAATATTAATTTATAATAAATTCATATTCGGTCTCTAATGGATCCAAAGTTGATTATTAAAAGTTTAAGGTGGGGATAGGTCGAAAAACATTCAACCAATATAATTTAGACAGGTTTGGGTTACTATATTAAGCTTATCTTTTAGTTTTAACTCTTAGTTAATTAGTTCGACATTTACCATGTCACTTTGTATTTTTATAATATATAGTCAATAAACATACAATATATATCCAAGAAACCCCCAAGTGTTCCGTTAATGATGAACCTATCATTATATAAGTCTCTTGGCCGAACCTTATATTTTTAGGAATTTAATATCATTTAATAATATAATATTTGTTTTAAAAACTCTTTTATGTCAATTTTGACACTATTCAATAGTGGATTTTTTTGAAACATATAAAAGACAGATTACTTCTTAAAAAGTCAATTAAATCAATCCTAATATGTCATATTATCCTAGAAAATTAATGTAATTCATTAAAACTCTAAAATTATATTTATTTGGGTATTTATAATATCAATTATTTTAATTTTTCACTATTATGTTAATTACTGCATCATTATTGTTTCATAAATAAATTAAACTATTTAAAGTCTAAAAATTATAAATAAAATATTATTATGTAGAAAATATTTTTATATTTCTAATAAGTATTTATAGTAAAAAATACAACATATATAACCCTATGTAAAAAGTGTTTTTCTAAAAGATATATGCTTATGTCATTTTTGTACTTATTTTAACTTAATTAAAATTATGTGTCCCTATCACCTAAAATTGGCTCCATGGGGTCCCAAAATCGACCCAAAGGTGCCTATGGTCGAAAATGTATCAACCAATAAGTGTAGGACACTTTTAGGGTAATTTAGTATTATTATAATATTATTTTCTAACCCTTATTTACCGGATTTACCCTTAACCATGGTAAATAAAATATTTACCGCAGTAATTATGCTCAATGTATAAAAATAAAAGTTACCTATTTAAACAATTTTAACATCCTGATTCCAAATATGGAATCCAATTTTCCAAATTCAAAACACAGAAATGGCAGAAATTAATTTAAAATTAATTCCCGTTGTTCAAACAAAAAGCGTGTTTTTCAGAGATAATAACTATCAAAAGATTGACACTTGATTATGTCTGGTTTAATTGTAAAATTATTTAAAATGACCAAAATTATATTAAATGGTAAAAATATATTCTAAATATATTTTAAAACCACTAAAATTCATAATTAATCACTATTAAGTATTTTGATTAAAAAAGTTGTTTTTAATTAAAATTTAGCAATTTTCACTATTCATCAAAATATTAAAGTTATCCGAAAAGTACAAAAAATTCACCTTAGGCTAAATTCGATATTCTGAATCCAAAAATGAAGTACATTATGAAATATAAAATATATATAATTTCCAAAATTAGGTATTACTATTCATAATGGCTAGTGTGATTGGTTATGGTGTGTTAGAACTCGATGTTGCGTACAACACACGCTATCGCATTATTCAAAGAGAAGCGTACCATAGAAGTTTGGGGTGTTAAATTTTCATTTATTTCTTCTGTAGAAAAGGATTACTCAAAATCAATACACTTAATAAATGAATACACATTGAAAAAAAATCTTGCATTGTTTCTTATAAAATAACCATTTTCATTCATCTTGTTCCATATAACCAATTATATTCTGATGTTGTTTTTGTTTTCAAAATTGGGTATGATTCCCCTTGTATTATTCATTTCAATCATATACATTTCTACATACATTTCTTGATCACATTTACGATTCTAAAATTCATCCTCCACTTCATTCGATGCTACATTGGAATACAAAAATGTTTGTGTAATTAAACTTTTTGTTCTTCTTGTTTAAACCATATGATGTTCATAACTAATTATATTTTGTACTTCCATAAGTTTCCATAGACTTGGATAATATTTTCCATATTCTACCTCAACACTAGAAATAAGTGACTCCAATTATTCACCTTAATTTAGATTAAAATCATTTGTATCATTATCAGAATTATCTTATTCAAATTTCAAAACCTCATAGTCTTCCTGAACTTATTCGTCATTCTCAACTACACCAATCACATTTACATCAATTTTATCAACAACTATTGTAGTTTATTTGTTGAAGCATCTATACCCACTACTTTCTGGAGAATATACAAGGAATATTCTATCCTCACCTTTTTTCTCAATCTTACCATTGTTTCCACTTTTCTTCCTTATAATACATGGACTCCTAAAAAAACTTTTTTTTAAACATGTAGTTTCTACATACAAAATTTCATAGGTAGTCGTACCTAATTGAGGCATGTATAAACAATGGTTTGGAATATAAACTGCAATACTCATGGATTTCCTCCAAGTGTAATGAGAAAGGCCTGGCACAAGTAACATCACTCTTCCCATTTCTACTAGGATTTTATTCATTCATTCATCAACCCCATCTTGTTGGGCAGTGAATGTTGAGCTATACTCATGCTAAATTCCATGTTTCTCAATATTGTCTTCAAACTCTTCAATTTTGTATTCACCACCATTATAAAATCTAATCTTCTTCATAGAATAATCACATTCTTTCTCATCTTTTATTCTATGAAATTTAAACATTTAAAGAGAATTTAATTTTTGGTACAGTGTACATAAAAAATGTAATGAGAGTAAAATAATAAATTAATGTAAGGATGTACTAATCTCCATGTGTTTATGTTCTTCTTATTGGCCTAAATTTATTTGAATGGGCAAACTCCATGGGTTTTCTTGAACAAATATCAATATTTTTCTGCACAAAATTTGTAATCTTTTTTCATAGTACATAGTGAAAACCCAATATCATCATCATAGAAAATTATTAATGTCTTGAACCCTATATATTTAAATAACATTCTGATGTTTCTTTGATAAAAATGTCCAATATTTTTATTCCATTAATGATTTTCTTCCATGATACTCATGTAAAATGACTTTTTCAATTTACCAGCCTGAAAAATAATTGCATTCTTATGTTGGCATCTTATAAAAATAGTTCTAACTTCGTCACTCTCTACAGAAAAACCATCATTTTTGATGATTACTTAGCTACCCTCACCACACAATTGTGACACACTTAACAAATTTTGTTTCATACCATCAAAAACAATGATTTCATATATTTCATCTTTCATTTTACAATGAAGGATGTCCAACACCTTTATTTATCAATGATTCATCATATCCAAATGTAACTATTCCTTCTTTAAAATCTTCCAGATCCTTAAAAAATGTCATGTTTCCCATCATGTGAGTGTAATACCAATTATCAAGTACCCATGGTCATTTTTCATTCATGGATTTCAATGCAGTTTCAACAATAAGATCCCTTCCTCAATTCTTTTAATTTTTCATATTTAACTTTTGATAATTGAGAATATTTTTATTAGCCAAAAAAATGAGTCATCCTTTAACATGGTGCAAATGTTGTTCACACATTTCAAAAATAGTTTCGTAGGGTTGGAAACTATTTTCAAAATTTAATTCATTATTTTCATATTTCTTTGTTACAAAATTCTAATTCTTCCATCGTTCATGAGATTTAATCCTCCTAAATCTATGACATCCTTGAATTATTGGAAAATATAAATGAAATTTATTAAAGAAACACATGTTTGTATTGTGTCTGAATCCCCCACAATACCAGCAATACCCATTGGAAGAGTATTTTTATATGAAACAACCATACAGATCGGAATTATTAAAATAATTTCTCAAAAATCTTATATTCACATTCAATTTTATTCCACTTATTCATTTTAGCCATGATAGGATCACATGTAATTGAATTTTTTGGATAATGACAATAACTTTTAGGACTTAAGATGTCTTGATACTTTATAATTACTTATTGGGACCACAAATATAAATTTCCCAATATAATTCTTTTAAAACATAATTCCGTTCATCTTTTTTCACATTGAATGTATATTATATTCAACATTATTATATTTTTCATTATGAGAACATTCACCAATAGTAGTGATAGATTTTAAGAAACATATACATTTTTTTCTTCATATAGTTTTTTGGACAAGTTCCAACTCTTCTTCTTTTTTGCTTCAAATTCACTTAAAAATGCACATTACAATTATATTCATCTTCAAAAGAATTCTTCAAATAATCAATATATTAAACCATATTTTCATTCTAACCATGAAATAATATTTTTTTCTTCAGCATTCATCTTACAACTTTTTTTTATTTTCAAGCCTTATGATCATTCACATAATATATTTCAACTATTCTTTTAAATGAATTTCAAGCATAGTTTCATATTCTTCAACACTACTAATTTATAATACTTAATCATTAAATGTTGAAATGAATGTATTTTAATTACCATAATCAAATCATTCTTCAGATTCAGTAACACACTCTTCTTATTCATTACATTCGGGCAAAAAACTTCTACTTTTTAATTTGATGAATTTCTTTTCTTTTCCTTTTTCTCCCTTTTTCTTCAACGATCATCATGTCTTTCATTATTCAAAATCTATATCCTCATCTTTCTTTATTTGAGTAGAATAATCACCATAGTGCCCAACACCTCCACTTTAAAAACATTTAAAGGGATGTTTCCCTTTTATTTTTTATATACCTCTTTTCACATTGTTATATAACAAGGATAGGGTTTCATTTTGATTTTTTACATACCTCAATTTATGTTTATGAATCACCAACTTCATATTCAACAAAAATCTTCTTTGACTCTTTATTCTTCATTTCGAGGAAATAAATTTTTCTATCATCCATTGTATTTATCATAATATAATTCTATATTATAATTTTATAAGTGATAACAGCTATTTAAATCATCCAGAGATAATATTTCAGGATCTCTATCTTCCAATGAAGAAACATTTGCATCAAATTTTTATTGTTGGATTCCCAAGAACTTTTAAACCAATATAGAGTGTTTCATATTATCACATCGATATATAACAGTACTCACAATGTCATTCACCCTAATATTGAACTCCACAACATATTCATGCACACCCATCTTCATATCATCATACAAAAATCTCCATATTTGTATTATTCCATTCTTCCCTTTTTTATTTCCTTCATATATGTTTTCAATTTATCCGAAATACAAATAGTTATAGAAAACCCATTCAATATACAAATTCACCTCCAGAATGTTATGATGATATAGTTTTATTGGCCCTTCCATCATTCACAAGAAACATATTTTCAAAAGGATTTAGTGGAGCACTATAATCACTATGAGGAAAACGAACTGTTCCAGTGTCAAGAACATAATAATTGATAGAAATAATATATAGAAGCATTCTATATTTCCAGATATGATAGTTATTGGCATCAAAGACCACAATACCTTTATTTTTTACACAGTTAATGTTCTGCATTAGTAATTAAGAGTGAAGGGAACCTTTCTCTGATGTCAACTGAAAGTTCCCAGTTGGAGTATTGTACCAATGAGTGGGGGAGAGTGTGATTTAGTGAAACTATTTTTCATTTATATTTATTATCAGTTAAAACGACATTCAACTCTTATTAATGATTTCAATTCCCTACTGGGAAAAAAATCAACATACATCCAAAAGAACATAACGTTTTACAATGTTCACTATTCAATAAGAATTTATATTTCATTGGTATTATATTTAAATGATCCAATACCATAGAATCCACTAGAAATAAATCCTTGGATTATAATGAGTTGGATGTCACCATTCACTCATGTAGCATTATAAAACAATAAAACTAGTGCATGTGCATCCTCTTAGCACAATAAGGTAATACAATTGTTATGTAAAAAGTCATGTTACCTTCACTTCTTCTCAATTAAAGAAATGTATTCAAATTGTAATACAATTCGTCAATTCCATACCTAGAAGAAAGTTAAGATAATAATAGACTTTATTATGAAACACTGAGTCCTATATTTTCTTTGTCTAATTCCTCTGAGTCCAATTTTTGGATATAATAGGACAGTGTATAATCATCGTCACCTCAATTCTAAAATTCTATTTTCAAAGTGAATAAAATATTAATGAATCATAACCGCAAAAAACATTTTTCAAGAAAAATATAATATATCTAATCTTCTCTCTATAAACCCAGATTATCGCACTCTTATGAGTGGAATAGAACACATACTCAGAAAGTACAATGTACTTGTTTTCATTTTATAGGTCACTCAAAATGAGTTTACGTTGGAATCCCAAAATGTTTCTAACTCACAAAAATTAAACGACATTTGAATTTAGGAAGAATTCTAATAGAAATAATTAATTCTTCAATGGATCTCAATTCCTCTCAAAAATTTCACAATCTTTACCTATTATTCTTCAGAATCCTATTTGAATTTATGAGATCGATTTCCATTGATAGAGTACATGGTTCTGATCAACTGAGTCTGATTCCTCATACCGTTTTCTGATAAAGATTCTCATAATCGATTTGAATCAAAATCCTGTATATAAATGCCCCACTCCCCCTTTAAAATTCATTAAAAAATATTCTTCTCTTTTATTTTCGCGTGAACCACTTGAGAAACAATACTTCACTAAAAACCTAGTCCTTGAATCAGGACTACCTTCATGACTTTTAATTAATTTAGGATTACCAATAGCATTTTCAGACCTCAATGGGACAGAATTGCAACATTCCATTCATTCCTGCATCTTTCTTTACTTCTCAACCCAAGAATGGTCTTTTCAGAATAAAAATTATCTAGAAACAATCATCCTAAATGCAGTCCTTTCCGGTCATGATCATTTTGGATACGATCACTGTATATAATCAAATATAATCTGAAAATAATGATCTGCATTGAAATGATACAAAACAATATGAAAACAATTCCTTCTTTATTAGCACCATATATTTCATTTCAATCTACCTTAATATGATCAATTACATTCTGAATATGATTCCATATTTATCGGTACCACTTTTCAATCAACACAGTCTTCCATAGACACCATATTTCACCTGTAGCACTTTTCATCAACACCATCTTCCAACTATATAACCATTTATCTGAACCATTTTTTCATCGGCACCATCTATTCAAACGACATAATTTATTCCATCGGCACCACTTGAATAAAAATTTTCACCACCTCTTCAATCTGAATACGATTATTTTGAAAAAAAAAGAACAACCTCTTCAATATGGATATGATTGTTTTGAAAAACAACTAGCACCACCTCATTAATCTAGATATGATTGATTTGGAAAACAATCAGTATCACTAATTTATCTCAACCATCTAGATACATTAAATATTAATTGAATTATTTTCCAATTGTTCTGATGAAAAATCAATATCACTTTTTTCTCTCTCCTATCTAGATATGATAAATTGGAATACGATTCCTTTTCAAATATTATGAGAAATAACTGATACCACTTCTCTCTCTCTCTATCATCCTGATATGATAAATATGAATATGATTTATTTTGATTATTTTAGAAAGAAATTGATTCCATGACTTTCTATCTTACATCTAGATATGATGAATATTAATATGATTCTTTTTTGTTTGTCTTGAAAAAAAATCGATACCAATTATTTCACTCTTCCATCAAGATATAATAAATCTGAAAATGATTTTTTTGTTATTGGAAACATCTCTTTCACTCCCCCTTTCTTCCATCCTACTTTTATAACATGTTCTTAATACAAATCATGACTTATATGAAAGAAAAATCAGAAATGCACAATCACAATTACATCAAAATATATCATAAATTTTGGGTCACTCACAATTTTTTATTTCTAACTCATTATAATATTGCGAACAAACACTATAAATACATGAGTCCATATACCATAAAACATGAGTTCAATGTTTTTTCCAAAGTAAACCCAACACAATTATTACCACAAAACAAATTGAATTGCATTCCTTTCATCAAAATTTACCATGGACACAAAATAACACACTTGAATACAAGATACCGTTACCATCAGCTTGGTTATAACATAGAAATTTTCTAACCCATCGTTACCAATATAAAGATTTTTAAGGGATGAAATTTATTTATGGGGTAAATTGTGACCAACCAATATTTTGAAAGATGGACATAATTTATGATATAATGTTTCAAACAAAACACAAATATTATATTGTATTTTAACACCATGAGTCCTTAAAATATATTTATTTCAAAATATGTTCAATCATTTTCATATATTTTGATGAAGAAAAATGTGAATTTAAACAAAACATGATTCAATATTAAAATATTATTTTTTAAACATGACCATTATAACTAATATGTAGTGTTGGTGGGTATGAATAAGGCTGTATAATTTATTAAAATTATGTGGCTTTCAAAGTTTTAAATTTAATTCTGATTTTATATATTTATTACAAATGAAATTTGAATCATTCATGATAAAGAGAAATGTATTTGTAAGAGAACTAATTTTCTAAATTAAGGGTTTGTAGTTATTTCTAACTATAATTTCAAAATTAGATATTCCTCATTGAGAAAACTTATTTTAAAAATAAAAATATTAATTTCAAAATTATATTTTGTTAAATTTTTTATTATTTTAACAGTTGATTGATTTTTTATGACTACTGAAATGTATGGATTCTTATTAAAAATAAACCTTTCAATTTTATTTTTTTTACAAAGCTCAATTATATATTAAATTTAATTTCAAGTAAATTTAGTTCAAATTTATTAATATTCAATAAATTTAGTTCATAATAATCTATTTAATATTGAATTAAAATTAAAATCCTTTTACTCTTTTGAATATTATTCCTCAAAAAAAATTCGACTCACTTGTGGGATTAATTTAGTGGTGACTTACACCACTTCTTTGAATCGAATATTGAGAAATGGTTTCAATATTTGGAATCATAATGATTTATATTATATAATAATGCTAACCATGTTTCCTTACCATAAATAATAGTGAAAATGATAAAAATTAATTACCACAGTTAAGGTAAGAATGAGTTTACCTTGGAGTAACTACGAAGATAACACTTAAAAATGTCCTAAATCACATAAAAACCCTATTATATGGTCATATTCAAACTTCTTATTCTCTAAAACATGTTAATTTATCATTTTTAAATCAGAAATGATAGATAAGTGGGTTTCATTCATTCTTTTAAAATATTTAAAGATGGTCCTCTCTCCCACATATAAAATGAAACCCCCTCTCCTCCATTATTCACACTTCCAAAACCATATGGCTCAAACATTATCTATCCCTATAACATATATATTTTCAATCAAACATACCAGAGGCCTTATTTTTTCAATAATCCCTTATTAAAATACAGTAGGTATAATCCTAAAGAGGCTCTATGATGTATAAATAAAATTCGTAAATGTTATTATTTTTATTTATTCCTTCACCACAAAAAAAATTATCTTTATCTATGATAAAATAATAAATTCAGTATCATATAAATATAAGGATTTTAGTTTTTTAATTTAATAATCACGAACAATGTCTAATTCCATTAAATGGGAAATGAAACAGTCGATTATGTGTGCGGTGGATTGTCGCCTTATGACATAAGGTAATTCATTTTCCATTAAAACCTTTTAACGATAGATATAATGGTTTAATACAATATTTAATCAAAATTTATGAAATCATTATACTTTTTGAACTGTTATATCCCATATACCTTTTCATGTTACATTCTGCGGTGGATACGATAACGTTTCTCATGTTAATTACTGATTACCATCTCACAAATATATATTATTCAGTTTTTTCTAATGGTTTATATGAAATGTATAAATGACAGAATTGATTAATATATGTGATATATAATATATAAAAAATTTATTTTTGATATATATATTCAGTTATATTTTTTTCCATTTAGTTCTATAGAAATTAATAATGCCTCTCTTATATACATGTGGACAATCACCCCCGCATCATATTGAAATGTGTTTTTATTTGATTATTACATGGATTATAATAAGGATTTATTTGATGAATATAAATTTTATATATGAATTAATAAAAATTCCTTAATTTTTAAAAATTATTTATTTTCCTTTCATTTCATCCATATATTAAAAATGGAAACAACATCATGTGTACGTACGTCCTACCAAATCCCTGAATAATATAATAGATTTCTTATCTGTATATTTTATTTATTAGAAAAAATTAATATAAAATTAATATATTGGATATTTATATAATAGTTTAAATTATTTATATGTTTTAATATCAATATCTTTAAATGGAATTAATTACCAGGGTAATAAATACATGAAAAACGAAAGACTAATAACTTAAAACATTTATTTTGACAACGATTAGTTAATAAATTGGTAATAAAATTATATTAATAGGTCTATATTGAATAAGATATATGAATGTGATTATATAATAGAAAAATAATAAACTTATATTTATTATACATGAGATTGAAACATTTATGAAGGAAATATGACCCAATGTAAGTTATTTTTTATCAATAATTTTTCTTTGCGACATACATTATGTAATGCACCGATATTCTATTATGATGTATATATACAGACACATTGATATTTAATATCATGATTCTATTTACTATATGTATTCTATAATATTTTTTTAATGATATTATTTTATGGGTCTTACGATTCAATCATTTCTAAATGGTAAGAGTATATTTCAAAATCACTGCACTGTTTGGGATTGTTTATGTTAGGTTATTTGTTTTGAGAAATAATTAATATTTCATAAAAATTATAAGTTTTCATCTCATTTATATATTAATAAAATTACTCAGGTAATTGTACTATTTTTATTGCATTGGTACTTTAAATTCTTGGGAACATATTTTCAATTAAATCCCGACATTATTTTTCTCTTCTTTTAGAAATCCTTTTCTCATCCAAATATCTATTTCTAGAAAAAATAAAAAATCATATTGGAATTATATAAATCATATATTAATTATATATTTTCATAGTATTTTATTTTAATTTTTAAAAATGGAATCACCAAATCGTTAATCAAGTAATAAACAATTTCATTTTATGGAAAATGTGAATGATAAAAATGACTTAGCTTGTACATCATTTTAGAAATTTTCTTTTTCATGATAATTAAATTTCTCATGGATTCATTTGTAATTATAAAATGTAATTTCAGAAGAAAAATATTTTCAAAATATTTTTTTAACTTTTACTTTGAAAAATATTAGCAATGTAAATTTTTTTCTTTTCCTGAAAAATTATTTTAATTACATTTATTGTATTTTTATTAATAAATGACATGAATAATTTGTTTTACATATATTAAAGTAGGGATATGATTTAATTATTCTATCTTGATTATTTTTCTTAATGGTTTAGGTTAATTTTATCTAGGGATTAACTAGTTTGATACCAATCATATTACATTATAAAGAATACAATTATATTTATAGATTGTGTATTATTTTAACATTCATATGTCTTTTTCTAAATAACAATTCATATATATATTATGTTCTACCCATTTCATATGTGTTATGAATTTGACTAAATAATAGATGAGTGGGGGCCACTTTATCTCATCAGTCATCAGAATGTCTCATGAGACAAACTAGCATGGTTTTATGGTAGAGCCCTTAATTTCCTATATAGTTTAACTTGGAATAATGCATTTATGGTATGATTATAAAGATCAAAAATTTTCATTCTCTCATTATGAGATTATTCATTGATGTCACATGTGATTATTCGAAGATTTAGAAGATCTATAGATACTCTTCAATATCTTGTGATTACATAAATGGAATTATTTGATTATTATTTATTCCAACCTTATCATACACAAATTATTGATTAAATGTAATATGTTTCTCTTATATAGTACACTATATCGATTATTCATGATTTATTTATGACATCTTCCACTATACACTTTCCCTTAATGAGTATATAAGATCACAATTTCCTATATTTATTTCCCCATGAAATTTGTATAAGTATTACAAATAATATAAAAAGAAATTATCGAGGGAACAAAGATAATTTCAAGGAAAATAATTTTTGGAATTTTTTACATTAATTTTTTTAAAAAATTAATGCATGTATCTAGTTTATGAAGACCACTAAACTATTTAGTCTTTTGGGATGTGATTACTTATGTCTTATTATAATGAAAAACATTAACCATAAACTCTACACTACTAGAGTTGGGGTCCTTAAATCATTTATCAATCTTTATAAGATTTTTCATAGCTAATGATTGAATGAACAATAAACATATAAAGAAAACATAAAATATTTTTTAATTAAAATAGATTATGTTAATAAATGAAATAAATAGAATGATAATAATGGAATTAATTTCAAAATGTATTTGAATGAATTGAAAAATTAATATTATTTTATTAAATATGATATACAGAATTTATGATTCAATACGACACTCATGTTAAGATATTCTTCTATAAAACCATTTTGATTAGTTTATCATTTAATGTTTTTATTTTATAGATCCTTGTTATATTAAATTTATTTACATATATTCAAAATGATTTTATTAATTTATATTTATAATTATATCTCTCTTTAAAATTGTTTGAAAATAATTTTTTTTTGTTTTTTATATTTTACATTTTGATATTCTATTTCAATTTATTTTTTAAAATTGATTTTTTAAAATTTACCACTTGAACATATTTTCCAAAAAATAATAGAAGTTTTTATTTATCTATATACCAAAATATGACTTCATATATTTAATTTAATTTATTACTCCCATTCATTTTGTAATTATTCATTTTAAGGATATCTGAAAGGAGAATTATATTTATCCTTATTTATATGGAAAACAAGAACTTGATTTTTCATGTAGATTAAATTGTGATTTTAAATTATTTTAATGTAAATTAGTTTAATAATAATAGTGTTTTGTTCATTATATATCAAATTATCCCTATACATGATGATTAATGAGTTCTATATATAGGTATATCTATATTCTGGATTGTCTTGGTGTCTAAAAACAAAACATTTGAGATAACCAATTAGTATACATCTACCGAATATATTCTATGAATGAGTTATAAATTGTTTTAAATATAATTTCATTAGTTGAATTAATTTTTTTCTATGAATTATATGATTTCAAAATCAATTTAATTCAATGAAGGTTGATTTTTACATTTGGTTATAATTAATTTTTATTCTCAATGTTTATTAGATAAAATGTCAAAATATTTATGGTTTTATTGTTTTTATTTGAACAATGGATTTATGTTATTTTCATATACCACACGGACCATTTTTTACTCATCCATTTTTTGAAATTCATTAATTGTATAAAATGTTTTGTTGGAACTATATAAATGTATGTCATACTGCTATGGTGACTCTTCATAAATGAGGCAAAATTATCTTCAACAATGTAGTGTTTTAAATTTAAGAATATAATTTTAGGAAAAAATTTCTATTCTGTGGAATTGTATTCATTTTATATAATATTTTTCATACCTCCCAAACATATAACCCTATAATATAATAAGAATATGATATTTTGAAATAATTAATATTAAATACAATCTTAATGTATGTTATAATTTTGTTTCCATAATCATGCTGTCAGATTTTATTGAATGATTTATCCTCAATACTAAGAATGAAATTATTTTATAGAAATATTTTTAGTTACATAATATCATGTTTTTAAAATATAGTGGGTTGTAGAGAAATATATTCTATGTTAATTGGAGAAATTTATATAGATATGAACAGAAATTGGGAAATAAATAATATGATGATGTCATAATAAAAGAATATTTCAATTATTATTAGATTATATTGAGAGTGATGATACCAAAATATAGAAGAAATTTTTTTAATACCTACTATTATAGAGTAATAGATGATAAAACAAGATATAAAATTATAAATTGATGCGTCATTGAGATAATATGGAGATCATTTTTCAGAATGGTCTTAGAAAGGGAAGATGTTTGTGCCCAGTTATTTTTGTGATAGAGGATGATCTAGAATAGTGAAAATTTAAATAATGTGAGAAATACCATTTAAATAGATCAAAATCATTAGCTACTAATGTTTTTGAGGAGTGAGAATTTTTTTATCAACTAAATTGGCATGCTACAATTGGAATAAAAATCTTAAATAGTACTAAATTAACATGGATTATAGTGAAGATATTTCTTATTGTAATACAAAAACACATTTAATGTGAGAATTGAGTTGTTCTATTATCCATGTAAAATATAGGGTAGGTGCGTAGTGTTACACTATGTCGATAGGTATTGGAAGGTCGTTTATATAACCACTTTCTTTTTATAATGAATAGCCTTTTAGTAGAAAAATAAACTAATAATGGAATTTTGTATGTATTGAAGAACAATCCAACATATATTTGTGGTATGCATATTATTTATTTCAAATACTTATTATATGAGTTTGAGTTTATTAAATTTTGGAGGATTGAGACATTAACATGAAACATTTTGTATAAAAGAATGAATTATAAATGTGTTCAAATGATTCACCACCACCCCCTAGTGGTAGCATCCTATTGTAGAATATATTAAATTATAGGATCATGGATATAAATCTTATATAGAATTAATTATCCACTTGTATAGAATATTATATAAATTCATTCAATTGAAAATAACATGAATGTAATCTCAATATTATATGTGGAATATTTGATTCATTTCTATATATCAATATTTTTTTATGACTAGGGATTTTATATGTGGTACTAATACTTTTACATTTTATATAATTCATTATGATGGTCCTAATATTCATTCCAATGGAGTAGACAAAAGTTATGGGGGTTTCCAAGGCTTGTTCAGGGATCAAAACCCCTCCCAAATGTGAAAAACTGGTTGTAACAGTTAGTAGAAATCATTCCATCTTTCATTCATATTCTATACTAACAATACGATGCTGGATAACATGGTGAAGTAGGGAGTATGGTGTTCCCTAATCGTGTTCTATAGGAAACATGTTATAACAAGAATTACATTTGATGAATATTATTAAATAATTTATCACATTATATTACATATAATACATCCTGGAAGATCGATTTGTCTATTATATTTGGTTGATTAGAAATAGTACGTAACAAATTAAATATGAAATACATCATCATTCATGAAAAGATATTTCACATGGTCGTACATAAAACTATATGGGATAACCAGACGATATACATAAGAAGGAGGTGAGCTATAAATCATATTAAGGGAATAAAATGGATTAACCTAACGAAGATAATACATGTCGGCCAATAACAATCCCAATTGGCCATAAATGGGGATATAATCATAAACATCAATAATAAGACATGATATATTATGATAATAAGAAGTGAAACTTGGAAAATGTGAAAAAAACGTAACACATTGAATCATAAACATAGGTAAAGGCTAACATGATTGATATCATGTTAGAAGAATCCCATAAAAGAATCAGGATCACTCCCTTTCCAAACATGACATCTCATGGGAATAATAAATACCCAATGTGACGGGGCACTATATAATTTCATGTGCACCCATTATATTCATTTAATTCTGATTCTTAAGTGTTCCACATAGATCATAAAACATGTATTCATTCATTATTATATGCTATTTCATTATTAAAGAGTATGGAAAAAATAAAAACAAATTCCAACTCAAATATGTATTAATGTATATAATGATACACCATTGATAGTATATAATTCTTGTATTCACTGCATATTTTTTTTAAAGGAATATCACTATGAAATTTCTCCAGTATAACATTGTCACATAAAAGTTCATGTAATGGGTCGTTCATAGAGAAATGTATCTCTAGGAATTTTGAAATAATATCTGAAGTAATATGAACATGTTAATACCTATCACCACATTATGAATTAAAAAATTGGTGTATTATAACAACGAAGAAGCTTCATTAAATAGGAGAATGGGATAATCCCTTACATGAGTGTGTGGCTCCAAATGATTGGGAGAGGTTTCATGAGAGCTGGAGGGAACCATGTGGGGAATCATAAGATGTTAGGTTATACTAATGAGGTTCTCCAAATAATTATGTTGAAGATAAATGTGAATTTTGATGATATAATATTGGAAATGAGGGGATATTTCATTAATATTTATCACACATATGTTTTAGAATATATAAATTAAAATAACCAAAAACCAATAACCATCTAATGTTTATTGACCATGTTTCTTCAAAATGGAAGTGGTTTTTATTATTTTATGTTTCAATGAGACCAAAATAAATAATAATACCTGAGACATTGTGGAAGTGATCCATCCTCTTAATGAAATGATTTTAAACCCATAAAATAAATTAATGGTTATGGATAATTCATAATGGGTTTACCAAATTAATGAAATAAATAATAAAATCTCATTATTTTAAATGTAAAACACATATTTTCGAATAAAATACATATATATTATTTCTTACATAACCTTTTTGTTTTATTTTGTCATATTACACAACTTGTATTTATAAAATATTTAATTTTTACAGGAAAATTTGACTAATATAGAAAAGATTGAAAAATCACCATTGGGTAACTTCTGGAGTATTGTTCTAATAAATAATAATCATTTTATCAGAATATATTTCTAAATGTGGGCACATTTACTTTTAAATAATAATCGACATTTATTAATAATTGTTGGATTTTGTTGACAATAACTATTTTTGAACACTTATAAAAATTATATTTAGGTTCATAAAAAATATATGATATTTTTTAAAAAAAATTTATTTAATAATGATATTTTATTAAATAATTATTTAATTCATAAATAAATATATTCAATGTAGAAAAATTCTAAATTGAATTTTAATATTACCCAAAATTACATTTTTTGGTTTATCTCTAGAAAATAAAAATAAATTATAAATAAAAAATAATAGTATAAAAATATATTTCTTATTATAGAAATATAATATACAAACTCATATTGATAGGTTCTTGATGCATCTCCCTTTAAAACACAAGAAAACCCCTTAGGGTAAGGTGTATGATGATGATATTTTAGTGGTGTGGTTTGGGAAAAAATTTTTGTGTGGTGATCTCGGTGATAATGAAATTTTATAATAAATTGTTGTTATTATACATAGGATTCTTGATCTCATACTAGGAAGGGACAGGGATAATTATCAGTGATGAAAAATCAATTAGAAGCTATAATAAATATTTTTTTACTGTACAAGTTGAGTCCATCACTTCATTTTCCATTCTTAATTGGATTTTGTAAAACTCTGTATTTATACTAATCTTTTGATCATTAATTATTAACTATAGTATAAATTTTATAGAGTCTTTATATTGTATTTACAACATTAGGATAAAAGAAAATAAAATACATTCATGTGTTTTCATTAACCCAATTACATAATAAAACATTAAATATTATAGGGAATTTTATTTATAAATATTTGGTAAATTATATTCATCATCCCTTAAGAAACACCACCGATAAAATTTTCATTTCCCACAATAAAAAAAAATATGGTTAATCTATTTTTTCACCTCCTTCAGCTACAACATCTCCTCGTGAATCATTTGGTTTATCCAGGTCACTTTTGCAAGGGGAACGATTTAATTGGATATAACCTTGTCTTTATAGTCTGAGATTTTCATTAGTAGAACATTATAATTAATAAATGAAACTCAACAATATTACCACATAATTATTGAGACCATGTGATTGGTTATTTATTTAATTCCTCTTTATGGATATATGGAATACATCATGTAATTAACATTGGTTGGCTGGGAGTGTGAGTGAATAGACCACCGCTCCAATAGGATCAAGGATCTCAAAGTGGATGATGTATCTTGGAAAATTCATTCCCATTTTCCCAAATAGCATCATTTTAATCCAATGATATATTTGAAGGATGTCCATGTCTCCATCATCAAATTCAATATCTCTTCATTTAATTTCCACATAGATCATCTATCAACAATGTGCAAGCGTGATGTGCTACTGAAGGGTATTAAAGTTTTCCAGCATTAAATTTAACATTTCATTACTGAGAAGTTTTTTCCCCAACATAATCCCATAATGAATTTGTTAGTATCCTATTTACATTAATGAATTCAATATGATCCATTTGGATTCATGAGTGGAAATATTTATTGTTTGATAACAGGACCATAAGAAGATGTTGGTTCTATCCTCATTTTATGTCAATTGAGAAATTCCTCAATATTTCATCAAATGTCCAGGTAGTCATTTTAATATTTACATCGTTGTAGAGGTGATAATCCATTCTATATTTTAACTAAATCTTTAGAGTGTGTTCGAGACTCTAACAAAACATGGAGGTAAAATCAACAGTCTATATCTGATACAACTGATAGTGGTATTCCATACAACATCACCTGTTCTCTAATGTATATCATTGAATGTTGATTTAGTGATAATTACTCTTATAAATCTATGAATATTTATATCACTATAAGAAATTTCACTACAAACCATCCTGAATTAATTCCTTTTTATGTCTTTAGAAGACCTGTGATGATGTCCATGGTGATGTTTTCCCATTTCCATGGAGGGAAGGGTATTGGATACATCACCCACTTGTATGATTTCCTATATGATTCCACTTCCGAACATACAATACATATTATTGTATAATCATTGATATACTTCTTCATATTGTCTGACTAATAGTTCTCTTAGATATCTCGATACATAATTTTTTATCAAGGGATAATGGCGATAGTCTAACTATGTGAATAATCAAAAATATTTTTCATTACAATAGGATTTTATGATAAACATATTATTGATCCAAATCATAAAACACTTTATTAATTATCGTTGAACACTAAGTATTTTCCATTTAATAAATATTCAACTTTTTTAACATTTCGAACATCATTTATTCATGAAAAATTAATCCTCTCTATTGGTGAAGGTTGAGCACTCATTTGTGAGCATATTGATAATGTTACTTCCTTTATGATTCTAATTCCCATCTTTTTTAATTCTAGGAAGATCAAATCCTTTTCAATTATCATATATAATGAAATTGTTGGACCCTTTATAAATATAATATCAACCATTTTATATTCTTTCCCTGGATATTAGTTAATTGACTGGTCATATTAATTAATAATCTCTAACCATATTCTTTGGCACACATTCATCTATTTCGGTGTTAGTATATATTTTAGACTTTTGAGATATGTATATATTTTATAGTTCTCCCAAAATAGATAATGATGCCATATTTTCTAATTCAATATAACTATATCCATCTCCATATCAAGTGTTTGGTAGTTATGCTCATGAAATTTCAACTTCGTTGAAGAATAAGCTATGAATTTTTCATTATTTAATTACTCACAACCCAATATCAACTTTAAGGCATCACTGAATACCATGAACTATTCTATACATGTCAGAAGTGTGAGTTCAATTGCAGTGATATGACTCATTTTAAACTTCATGAATAACTATTCACATTCATAATTCCATAAAAACATGACTCCCTTATGTGTTATCTTGGTATGTGTTTTTGACAATCGTGAAACTTTTCTCAAAAATACTCAATAATAAAATGCTAATACAAGAAAACTAAGGATATGTATCACAACTATAGTCCCCATCCATCCATTAATTTCTTATGTCATTGAAGGGTCCACACATATCCCACAACTTATGATGATATTTCATAATCATGAAACTTTATCATCCAAAACACACATTTGTTTCCTGTCATGATGCTTGTCCATTCTTAAGATCTTTATAATAGTGTTTAGATTCTCCTCATGCTCCTCTTTTATTTTAGAGTTTATGAGAATATAATCTATATTAACAACCATATATTTGTTCATGTAATCTATAAATTCACTATCCATGATTTTCATGAATATTTATAGAGAATTAGTGATTTTGAATGGAATTATTATGAATTCATTGTTCTTGTACCATGTATAAAAAGAACTCTTTCGGATATCCTCTATTTTCACCATGACTTGGTAATATCCTAACTGTCGATCATCCTTTGAAGAGTATTATTATCAACATATTTGTTAAAAAAAATACATAAATCTGTTGTATAGCGTAATGTTTAATAATCATGATATTTTTGAGCTATTGATAATAATTGAAAACACACATTTATCCATACATCTTGTTAACTAAGAGGATAGCTTCACTACATAGTGAAGCACATGGGTGTTTGAACCCTTTATTAAGATTCTCTAGTTGTTGTTTCATTAGACCATCATGGTATAAAGAATACACTCTATATATATTCGTGGATAATTGTAACACACCAGGTATAATATCAATGGAAAATTCATCCTCTCAGCTAGGAGGAAGGCATCTATTTTTTTGGGAAACACATCAGTATATACCGTGACATGGGGAATGTCTTCATTGAGGATTATTTCCTTAGAATCAATCATTTGAGATATCTATTATTTTTCTTAGGGAATTTATTCCATGCAAGAATTTTTGGGGAAAAGTATGATTCATCATCATCTTGGTAAAATCCAAGCCCATTATTACATAAAATTCAACCAAGATAAGTATGCCAAGGTTCACTAGGATGTTTAGACCACAAAATTTGATAGAGAAGAATTTATATACTTGGGATTAAATAATTTCCCCGTATTCTATTTTCACCTATAGATCTCCATCCATTTATTGTCGCGGGGTTTGAATTTTTATACTAAACATTCATGATATGAATGAATGAATTTATGAAAACATGAAATGCAATTTCTCTATTTTGGAATGAATAGCTATCATATCAATCACCACATCAATTTCATGATCGACCTATATGGTTATGATTGAAATAACATTCCCTTAAAACCTTTGAGTCTTTTATTGGTATCCAAAAACATTTTTAGTGCATTGTTTTCCATAGTTCACAAGAACAACGTAGTTTAAGAAATGAACAATGCACTACGGGTTTAATGAAGCATTCCTCTTTTCCAGCTCATTAGTGGATTTTCCTACTATAAATCCAATGTATGGTGTTCTTCCTTCCCATTCCTAAATCATTTCCTTGTTCCCCATCGAAAAAATTTAGCATTCTTATTTCGACACCATTGACAAAGGGAGTGTTGAAATTTCATGGCATCGTTACATTTCTTCATCGGGAGACCATGAATTTAAATCCACTTTCTTCTTCTTATCTATTTGATTCCCTTGAGATTATCTATACACTATATTTAAATTGATGGAACATCATATAATTTATTCATATTTATCAATATATCTTATTTCCATATATTTTCATAGAATAGGTTTCATCCTTAAAAAATAGTCAAACATGCATTAGAGGGTAACAAAAAAGTATGAAGTTTATCTTGAATGACATTTTGTTTTTTCCAATAAACACCAATAAATTCATCTTTATTTTATGGGATCATGAAAATTCATTTCTATTTTATGTCAGAGAGTGCGAGGAAAATATTTCTCGATAAATATTTTCATGAATTTCTTCCACCCCATAACATAGATCTCTTCCTCATGATTTTATTATTCATCAATGTCCACCACTTGTATGATTCTCTTTATAAATGATAATCTTCCAATAAAAAAATATATTGTTCAAAACATTGATGATCATATAAGATACATTCAATGTAGTTGATCCATTATTCTACAATTAAGGGATTTTGTGGTCCATTATTTATCAATGTATATAGTCACATAATTGACTCAAACATAGATTGTTATATTTTAGTGGGACTATAATGTTACTAATAATCTAGGTTTAAATTTATAAGATGAGTCGGCTAAAAGAGTATCATTATAAGGATTGTGATTCTCACTCACAAATGGTTAAGAATCTCTTTTGTGTAGTCATCCCTTTGGCATTCTTATTGGATATTTACCTAATTCAATCTATTTCTTGGTCATAGTCTAGAATAATATGAATATCATGGGAGTGTATTTTACGAATAATATACAATTAAAGGGGAAATACAATGAAATTAAAATCATGAATTAAATATTACATGTATTTATTATCCTATGAATTCATAGTCTTTAATCAATGTTATCTGCGATATATATGCTAACAAATATTCTAATGGTAAATTTTCCCATAATAATGGTTCATAATGAGATTATGATATCATAAAATGTAGATCCACCATGTGTGTCAAAAAAGGTGTCTATCATGGCCTGTTTCCATGCACTAGTTATAGTTTATGTCTAGCTCAACCTGACGTTTTGTGTTTTACCCCTGTATACTTTTGTTCTAGAGAAATATAAACTTGTATTATCCAAAAAATGGATGTATTTTATTGAAATACCATTTACTATATACATACCAATGTTTACAGATTTTTGATATTCTTAGTCTTATACCAAAGTCCGTCAATAGAGTTTTCTATTCCTAAATCCAAGTATAACAGAACTTTTACATTGATGACAACTATGAAAACAAGCATCTTTATTACACATTCAAGCATAATTTATTACATAAATTTAAACATAATAAAAACTAATATTATGAATTATTTATTACTTCTAGATTAGGTACATTACATAACATGTTAAAAATTAAATCCATCATCTTTATTGAAAACCTCCTTAACATGCTCAGACTTAAAACTGGTTGGGATAACATTAGGACATATTTCAGAAAATGATTGGATATATATCCCTGAAATGGAAGAATAATTTCATAATATGAACAAAATAATATATTTTTGACACCAGGAATATCAATAGGGGAAAAATGATTTTGAATCATAAACATGATCAATGGTCCATGATATAGAATGAAAATCAAAAATGATACAAGGGAAATATAGGAGAAACATAAAACATTAAATCAAAAACAATGGTCAATTATAACCACCATGACATCATGGTATTCAAAGTCCATAATATAATTAGTTTCACTCGTTATCCTAACATGAAATCTCATGATAATAAACATTACCCAATGCATTGGAGTGCTATATAATTCTAGGATCACCATTTGCAATCGTTTCATTTTCTTGCATAAGTGTGCCACATATAATATACATTATAGATTCATTCATCATCATATTATATTTTGTGTTCATGGAGTTTGAAATAAATTCATGTAATTATACTTTCAATTAACTATATTTTGTTAAAGGTGAACAACATTGATATGAAATAGTTATAGTATTCACTGCAAAATTGTTTTGGTATGGAAAATCACGTTGAAATTTTGGTTTCATAACGATGTCACATAAAAATTCTTATAATGGGTTGATGAGATTGAATGGGGTAAATATTATTATGTACATAAAATGGGATGTAAGAGAGTGCTGTAAAGATATATCTCTACATTATAAATTTTATAATATACGACATAATGTAATAAATAAACATTAGTAAATCGGAGAATGAGAGTATCCCTTCTTTTAGTGTGTGAAAACAAATTTTTGGACAATAAATATTGTTAACATGGGAAAAACTTGGAGGAATATAGAGAGGGGAGGATTGTGTAAGGATATTTTACAAGGATTTTTAGTGAATAAAAAACATATCATGGGTGGTTTTATGTTTGAAATGAGTGGAGATTAATTTAACATTTCACAGACTTAGGTTTTGGACACAGTATAAAAAATAACAGAAAACATAATCCATCACATGTTTTCATACATATGGGTGTGGAGTTCGTTATTTTATATGTTCAGGGTTCAAAACTAACAATATAGTACACTTTTTATGTGTAATTATATCAATCTCTTGATGGAATAAATTTAATCCATTTAAATATATTCATTGTTTTTGTGGATTTATAATGGATTTATAAAATTAATCAAATAAAAATAAAATAAAATTTTATTAATTTAAAAAAAATTGTTTGTCATTTAAACCATGTATAATTTTTATTACATCTCTTTTGGGTCATTATGATGTCATAATGTAGATCATATAATAATACATTGATTAATTTTTTAATGAATGTTGGACCGTCAGAGAAAATTATGAAAAACTCACTATCATATAATTTCAATGATATGATTTCAAAAATATTATTTATTTATTAAAAAATATATAAATATCTGAATATTAAATTTTAAAATAATAATATATATTTATTGATAAATGATAGAATTTTTTAATAGTAACTCTTTTTAAACACTTATAGAAGTTATATTATCCTTAATAGCCAAAAAAATGATCGTTTTTATTTAATAGGAATCATTTAATATTAAAATTTTATTAAAATATTTTTTATTTAAAAAATCTAGTAATTCATGAAATAAGTTTCTTTAATTTAATTTTAAAATTACACAATCATAAATATTTCTGTTTTATAGTTTCAAAATAAATATCATTTATAAAGTAACATTAACAGGAATCAAATTTATTTATTATTATTGAAAAAATTATTTACATACTCATGTTGTTATAGTATTGATGCATAACCCTTCAACACACCAGTAAACACCATATGGGTTGGTGTGCAATAGTGAGACTTTTATGGGGTGGTTCGGTGATCATGGTTCGGGTTGTGGTCTCGATAAGAATGAAATTATCTCTTAAATAGTTTCTAACTGGCATAGGTTTTGGGATATTATCATAGGATTGGTCACAGGAAAATACATGTCATTCTATATCCCTAAGAAGATATTATTAATGGTCTTCATGTGGTATGAACCTATTGGTTGAGTCCATCAGCTCCTTTTTCATTGTTAATTGGATTTGTAAAAACACTAGATTTATACAAATCATGTGATCATTGTTAATGGTTATATTATCAATGGTGAAAAATATTATTAGTATTTTAATTCTTATCTGATATAATAAAACCCAAAAATTGTGTGTGTTTTTAATAACCATATTACATAATATGACATTAAATCATAAGTGTCATTTAATTTATAACAGTTTATGTCATTACACATGCCTGTGCGAAATGTTTTCATTTTTTAGTAAGGAATAACACATAGATGGAACATTATTTCACTATATATTTGGAATAACTATTCGGGTGGCATCCTTAAGTAGTGATCTACATATGGATGGCACCTGGTTTTTCAAACATTGCAACTAATACATCCACCCCTATTTTCTTGGTAAAAATATCCAAAGTGACCTTAATTCAATAGTATGACTAAAAGTCCATTTTTATCTCATTCCCAGCAATAGGGGTTCTTTATTCTACATGTTGACCTCAAAAATATGATTATTATAGTTTTTGAACCTGACTACTCATTTTAATTCTACTTCAATCGATATCTTCTCTTTGGATAACCATATGGTGTTGATACATTGTTTATATTTCATTAAATCCAGAATATACAAATGGACTAAACAAGGAGAGATGCATGAGTATGAGGTAAGTGGTATATAATTTATTCCTCATGTATTTATTTTTAATAAATTTTTTTGTTATTCCACATGTCTGTTATAAAATACATTTCTAGAAATTGTAATATCCTTTTGTTGGATTCCATTATTGGAAGCTAATGTCTTATTAGATTCCATAATCATATTGAGATAAAAACCCTATGAGTAAGCCATTACAATTGACCTAACATCCAATATGGATAAAAATACATTCAATATCTAAAACAAAAAACAAAAAATGTAGAGTTTGGGAATAAAATAAATTGATTCTAACTTGTTCACATGGAATGAATTTTGTTGGATAACATGAATAGTTCCCTTGTAAATTATAATGAATTGAATTGATGTAAGTGGTGAGCTCATGTCACTTTATAAAATTGAACAAAGGTTACACCATTATTATAATAATGTTTAGATGTGTTTTTTATTAGAAATGGATGCTCCTAATTCCTTGACTACATTAAATAGATTAAAATGGGGGTATAATGGTCGCTAGTAGTTATGGTAATTGTTCTTGAAGACCCATATAAAACTTTAATATATTTTGGTATGAAGAACCTTCTTCTTAATAATAAATGAACATGATTCCACTACTAATTATTAAAAAATGGGCTTGGAATCAATTTGAATAAATGCGATACAGGCATGGTTCCCACTTTTATACTAATGGGGAATGATGTCCCATGTGATAATATATGGACCTAAGACCCCTTGTGATACTATATGTGAATGAAGACCCATTTAATAATAATGGAAATGGTATCAATATAAATGATACTAGGAATGGAATCTATATTTTTTTATACTGGTCTTGGTATCCCTATTCTGTGATACTAGTAGTGGGATCACCTTTATTACTGTGACATTGGGCATGGTGCATGAAAGTACTTTTGTGATAATAGGCATTGTAACTCGTGATATCTGTTTAATGTTATTCTACGATGGAATGAATTAGGTATTGTCAACCTGGATTCCATTCTGGAACAACACCCAACACATTTCTTTTTATAATTACTAATTTAATTATTATGTCTACACATTTAAATGTTATATTTATAGAATTGATAATTATAGACTCTGTTGGTGAGGGCATACTGAGATTGATCAAAAATCCTATAGTGGCCTCATATGGCTCTCAGTCAGACTATATACTTATAGTTGTAGAATTGGGGAAGCATTGTCTAATATATTAATGGAATTATGGAATGTATTAGGATGGAGATTGGTAGTTAAATACCGATAATGAGCTCAAGATTATTGTATAGATTTTCCATTTTTACCTTTTTTTATTGTATTTTTTCATGATATTTGTTCCCATTTTTTTCTATTTTATATATACAATAAAATCATTACCATTTGTATATATATTATTCAGTTTAATACATTTGATTATAGATACCATTTTCTGGGTTCTTTACATTATTTTTATCTACCAATTCACTATTATATTACTTTTTCTATATATCTATTTATTTTATGCTATATTAGTCTGTTAACGAGGGATTGGACTTTACAAGGACACACCATATGTTCTCATTTCAAGACGGCAGCCTCGGGATTTCAGGGAGATGATCATGAGCCCATGAGGCCCATATCGCTCAGAGCCCCTCTGAGTTGTAACTGGGTAAAAGAGGTCACAATATGTTATTAGAGAAATATTTAACTTATTTACTAATTTTTTACAATATAAAAATTAACCGAAAGGTTATAGGGGTTGGTAATGATTTATGTCTGGCTGTATTTATTCTTTGTTTACAGAAAACCCAATTTTCCTTGAATAGAAATTTTTATTTTCTACTATTTTTACAGTTGACTTGATTCCACCATTGCGTGATGCACATAAATTGGGACATTAAAATTAAAAAATTTAAGGTTTATCCTTTATCATTTTCATTATGGGATGACATAAATGATGCATTGATTATGTATCATTGTAAAACCCTTTTATGAAATTCTCATTTCATATATATTCCATTATAAATATGAAATCTGTGTGGGTTTCATTTTCCGGTGATTTCCATGAGTTTTTTGAATGTTATGAATATAATTGTCATTTTATTATAATGATTGTTTGGATATGAAAAAATATCATTGTTAAATAGATTTCCTACCATAAACTAATGATTTTTTCATTTATAATCTAATGAAGATGCCATAAAGAATCAACTCTGGGACATTTAGTTAAGGGACAGTGGGAGGATGGATTGGAATGTGTCATGGAATGGATTGATTAAATGATTCATTT